>OX402530.1:7722034-10646461 GCA_948098885.1 Drepanosiphum platanoidis | reverse complement strand
CCTCGGCGAAAATCTCGCGAAATAAAACGAAAAATCAAATGTATTTGTCCGGTTATGGTGCGATAATGTGGCTCGTCGTCGCTAAAATTCGTGTCGATAAATGTATATAATATCAATAGTTGTGTAATTTGGACAACGCCGGGTAAGCGCAAACCTAGTTTTGTTTTATTTAATAGAAAATCCATCAAAAAAAAATATGCCAAACACAAATTGTCACCGACGCGACGTCCCATTGATTTGTAGGAAACGCGTGGAAATCCTAACCCTAGTTATTGGATATTTTGTTAGATCGTCGTAGGGCACGTCGATATGTACGAGCCTCGTGGAAAAAACCGAAAAAAAAACACTCTGTATTCCGTGCGCGGGCGTGTTGGCGCGCGCGACGGAATAATATTACCGAGAAAATCGTGCGAAACAGCAATACAATGATAATTATAATGATGTAGAAGAGACAAAAAGAAATAATATTTCGATCGCCAATCGAATAACAAAATGCGTACGATCGCAGTCCTACCTCTCCGACCCGCCCCCCTCCCCCGATCGAACCGGTGGGTTTTAACGCGCGCGCGTTTGGATTTTTTACACGTTTCTCCGCTCCCGAGCCGTTCACGCGCCACACTCGCAACTAATAGCGTATAAGTTCCTGTTTTCGTTTGTGTCGTGTACGGCACGTACGTGTGTGCACTGTATTAACGTCGCTGTACTGTAATTCGATAATGGATTTATGCGTTTTTGTTTTGTTTTTTTAGAAAACTGGTAGTTTTCGTCGCGTCCTCTTCTTTTCGTTTTTATCACGTTTATATGGTGATATCGATTGTTTCGTTGTATTGTTATCGAACCGGCGCGGCGCGCCGTACAACAACATCGTGAGGGCGAGCGCAGACTGGTGTTCCGGAGTGTGTCCGCGGCGAATTTACGACGATTAGATGACGTAAAAATCTAATTTAACTTAATTCGTATATTGTACGGTGCGTGGAAATTGTAATTTCATCGTTTTCTCGACAATTAATTGTAACGTATACATTTTTATGACTATTAATGTACGACGCGATCGGTCCGCGGCGGATAGAGATAGAAGAACAAAACTAAAAACCAAGAAGAGGAAACAAATATAAAGCCAATATTCCTGAGATGAAAATTGTAGGTGTAAATATAGTAAAAATCTTTCTTGGGCTTCGCGAAACTTTTTACCGACTGTCATCACAGTTTATATATTATTTAATATTATAACCGAACAGATAATAACGTGACGTAATAATACAATTTTATAACGCCATTGAAATTTTTACACTTTGTTTGTGTTCTTACAATATTTCAACCGCCGACGACGGTTTAAAATACTAGTAGACCACGGGAAATGCGATGTATACCTTGCACGTAGACAGACCCGATATAAGCCCCGATCCGACCGCGGACCACGCGCTCTAATCCCGTGGCTATCTATAGGTCGTGTCTTATGTATAATAGTAAATTCCTACGTAGTCCCACTCGCCGACGGCTTTGATGACAAAATTCCAAGCTTTTATCCCGTGAAATCGATGGCCGTTACGCGCGCCTTTATTATAAACGAGACCCTACATGTGTAACGGTTTTTACATTTTTTTTTCTCCAAGGTCATCCCTAGGAACACTACCGGGTGATAATTCTACATTAAAAAAAAAAAAAAATGTTATATTTTACAAGAATAGGTAAAAAATTGTGCCTGTAGGCAATTTAGACGGCTCACCGAGTGGTTTTTTTTCCAATTTTCTCGATAGGTTTTTTTTTTTATATGATCGTGATATGTTGAAATGGCGTTTATAGCTGAAAAAAAATTAAAACCAAAGTAGTTTGGTAAAATAATTTCACATTTGTATGTATTTGAAATACAACAAGACGTGTTAAAATTTAAAACAGTTAACATATTTCAAAAACAATTATTTAAACAGACGTGTCGACGTAAATCACAATCGCTCGATGAGATTTATATGCGTGTGTGTGTGAGTGTGTTCAAGATAGATTGACAAGATGGTCGACATATCAGGTCTATCTAGGATGTTGTTTTCGAAAAATGGAGCGGTATTCATTTCGTTTCGACTACGCGCACACAACATTTTTGGAAATTCGGCCGTCTCATCGATAACGTTAAACGTCTAATGATTTAATTCACGGTGTACCTATACATATTTTCGGTATAATGTGCGCTGAATCGACATCGAGTATTTGTGTTTACTAAAACATTACTTATTTACACCGTGTGTTAAACGATAATATAATAAAATATCTCTTTGTGTTTTGTTTACTTACTAAATATGATGCAACCGAAAACTCACTACATAGCATTATCGATCACTGCTGCTACACGTTTGAAATGTCATTGTATAATATTAAGGTTTCTAACGATGGAGAGCCACTCTTCTCACGCTTTATTGTATCGTATATATTTGCTAAGCTAAAATGTATATAACAGAATTTATTAAAATAAAATATATTTTTATTTTTTATGTCATCCATTTTTTTTCATTGATTTACCCACCTACCGAATTTTTAGGTCGTATCGCTATAGATTGTAAAAAAATTAAAATTAAAATTAAAACTACTTATATATAGCTAGTTTATACCTATGACTATAATATTTGACTATTGATAATCTCAATGGTAAGTTAACTTTGTGTTTTTAATGTTGTACCTTTTACAACAAATAAATTTAAAAAGTTTAATAATTTTAATTATCGCTAAACGATGCTGGATATAAACGAATAAAAAAGTTAAAATAAATAATTCATTAATTAATAAAAATAAAATGAGATACATTACCCGACTCGGCACAGATGACAAGTGGTTGATATTATTGAATTATTTGATGTTGGAGTAGGTACGGTTTTACAATAATTTATTAAAAAAACGAGTAACAATAACTTCTACAGATAAACACATTAAACTCGGGAAAAAATAGATTCGATAAAGTATACAAATTGGTGTATAATTATAAAGACTATTTTTATTAAACAATTTGATGTTGAATATTGTCAGATACATTTTTGAGTTATATTTTTTTTTTATTATAACAGATTATTATTAAATATATAAAATTATTTTAATACAAACTATGAAATATATTTAAACAATAATAAAATGAAATAAAATGAAGGTCTTGCCTTGAGTATTTTAATTAGGAGTGCAAAAAAGTCACGACCGGTATCGATTAAAAATCATCATCGGGTGTAAAGAGCGCATTATTTTTATTGTATCAATACTTTAGTTTTAATTGATTGTTTAAGTCATTGTTGATAATATTTATCGTTAAATGACATTACATCACTTGTATCTAATTTCATTTTTCGTATCGTTTCTACCACGTTTGATTGGACATTACTAGTTTTATAAAAGTAAATTAACTTATTGATACGATCGCAAAGGGAACGGATACGATTAGAAAAAACTCCTGTATAAACGGTTAAAGAATCGAATACGACACCAATAAATTCTAATTCATAGAAAAGTTCTTTCCGATAACTCAATAGATCTTCAGGTCGCGTGCCATCAAAATCTTCTAGAATGATCAAAAGGCGTTTGACATCGTACTCAGTTCGGGCTTTATAAAGAAGAATTGGTAAAACTTCGTAAAGCTGTGGCAAAGTTGTTTTTAAAAGTTGTAAATCGGATGGCAGAATTTTGTATTTATATGATATCATATCGTCAATAATACTCAATAGCATAGTGTACACAAAGGCAAAGATCCATTTGATAACAATATTCTGAAAATCAAACGCATCCTGTAAATCAAAATTAAAGTTTCGATAATTTGTATGAATCGTGTAAATTGATTTTGCACTTCCGTCTAAGTACAATCGGGCTACCTTTTGATCATAATAATTTTTGTCATTCACAATTCCGTCAACATAAACAACGAAAGATTCAAAATAATTTTCGAAATATTCCACATTTTCAAACCAATTTCCTTTAAATTTGTCGACATCATTCCATTTGTTGTTTCGAATACAGTCGTTTTTAAATGATTTTTTTATTATTTTTGGGACTGTCGAACGTAATTTCAAAAGAAACGCCGAGTCGAAACGGCAAAGTAAGCGATTTTGAACTTCCAATAAACACACGATGTCTAACTGGAATTTCTTTAAGCTTTGTACGTGTTGAACGTTTAGCGATTTTTCAACGTCTATTTTTAATAATTCAATGTATTTCTGGGTGTGCATCAAAACTAAAAAAATTTTTTGCCAATAAATAGTTTTACTAGAAAACGATTTCCAGATAATATTTTTGACTTTTAACATTAAATCATTACATTGATCATTGAATTCTGCGAGGCAACTGTCACTGTGTTTGAGTGCTCCAGGTTTTTCACATTTAACTAGTTGGTTTTTCATCGAATCTAGTACGACCAACGAGCGCGATACGGTATCACATACATCTCTATTATTATCTTTTGACGAGTAATTTGTCGATAGATGTTTATAACTAAAAACGTAATCGAATATACTTGTGTCTTGGTAATACATTTGATCCCAGTACAAATTGGAAATATCCGGATGCAAATACGTGCAGATCGGGATCTCTGACAGCGATGACAAAAATGTTTCCAAATCTTGTTTTCCGTTTTTGATATTATACCCCGATGCCAATCGGTTCAAATAAGATGTACCGTCGTCTAACTCGCGATTCTTATTCGTTGTCGATATCATATAATAACATACTAACCACAATCGTTTGTTGATCAAAACCATGTTATCGATTAAATACGATGGTTGGCCGTCGTTTCTAAATACATTTATATATTTCACGAGTATAGATCGTAACTCCGTGTTACAAGCGTCGTACTTGTTGTCGATTCGGTCGTCGACACGTATACTCTCGACTTTTGCCAATGTTAATTTTACTATGATTTTCGTAATTATTCGGATGACCGCCTTTTCGTATCTCAAGATAGTCAACATATCTGGTCTATCTAGGATGTTGTTTTCGAAAAATGTAGCGGTATTCATTTCGTTTTGACTACGCGCACACAACATTTTTGGAAATTCGGCCGTCTCATCGATAACGTTAAACAGTTTGATAAAATTCGAATCGTTATTGGCCACTACAAAACGTTGTCCGTTTGAAAAATACCGAAACGACGCGCGCATTACTGCCGCTTTATCGTCGACCATTTTATCGATTGCGTTTTCGAACGCTTTTACGATTTGGTTCGAATCTGTAAGTCCAGCCGCTACTAAATAAGCGGCGTTGTCGACTTGAGTCTTGAATCTTTTGTAAATTTTGGTTCGCCAACAATGCGTAATACTATACCGTTCTAGATATAATTTCATTTGTTCGTTAACGGCTTCGATATTTTCCACGCTAATTTCCTCAAATGTTGCAGATGCTCCTTCGGCCTTCACATAGTCTTCTCTCATGAACAAAATCCACGACACTAATATGTTTAGAACGTCCAACTTTTTGGACGCTAAAATCTTCGCGTGTTTCCGTAATTCCGCCAACGTATAAACCATGGACGGCGTTTCGCTAAGAAATCTGGAAAACAGATACTGCTTGTTGAGAGAAACGCACCGTTTTGAGTTTGACGGTTCCGTACTAGACGATTTACATTTGGCGATAAACACGTCTACGAACCTGACAAAATGATATACGATATCGCAGTACTCACAGGACAACACGACTATCAGAATGTGTGATACTTCGTGCACGTTGTACACGGTGATCGGCAACGCGTCGTGTTCTTTGTACCGCCTGGATTTCGACGACTTGAAGTAATCGTTCAGAGACATTTCGTTGTCGTTCACGATTACCGATTTGGAAACCACGTCTTCGTGCACATTGAGCTGTTCGACAAAAGTATTTAGTTCGTTTATTCCGGGTATCGCGTCGACGAAACCCGACGATAATAATATGATAAATGACAATACCACCGAACGTTTCATTACGAATTCGAAAATCACGCTTTTGAATCACACCCGCGCGTCGTCGTGTCGGAAACGTCTAATGGTTTAATACACGGTGTACATATTTTCGGTATAATGTGTGCTGAATCGACATCGAGTATCTGTGTTTACTAAAACTTAACTTATTTACTCTGTGTTTTAAACGATAGTCTAATAAAATATCTCTTTATGTTTGGCTTACTTACTAAATATGATGCAACCGAAAACGCACTACATAACATTATCGATCACAGCAGTTACACGTTTGAAATGTCAACGAATAAAAAAGTTAAAATAAATAATTAATTAATTAATAAAAATAAAATGAGATACATTAGTACATTACCCGACTCGGCACAGATGACAAGTGGTTGATATTATTGAATTGTTCAAATCCCATGAATCTAAAAATAATAATCTCTTAAATCAAAATCGTAGAGGCATATTTTCATTTCGTGTATTTTACAGAGGAGGTAGAATAATTATGAGCATTACTTGCGGTCCTGGCTCTAATTATACATTAAATATAAACATACATATAGGCCAAGCACGAGCAAAAACATAAAATTTTTCGCACGAGCGAAATTAATTACTCTGCGGTGCTCTTAAAATTAGTTTCAATAGAGAGACCGTCGTCGTCATGCGGAAGAGACGTACATAATAAATTTAAAGTAATATAACGTACCGTAACAGTATATTAATTGTCGTCGGCATGGCGAAACCAGTCATAATAATAAATCGTCTGCGGAATGATAAGGGTTTTGTAGGTAGAGATGTGCATCAGGCAGGTAAATATTTTGGATATTTATTCGGTATTTACTCTCTTGTATAAGTATTTCCTTGAGGAGAGTAATTTCCCATTTTTACACGTCTAAAATACGTGGTAAAACATAATTTTTAATCACTAATTACTAATAGATACCTATTAATTTATAGATGAACTTCTTCCACTAAATCCTTTTCATTGCTCAATGAGAAGTTTAGGACTATATAGATACCTATGAGATTTAATTTTACAGATAATTATTATTAAATATATCGATGAATATCGAGATCATAGGTATTATGATTAACTACTACAACTAGTTGACCTAGTACCTAGTTTCAAGCAAGCATTTTTCATAGTAGCATTTTTTGCATAATAAAATGGTACATTTATTCATCGTTAACGTTGAGAAGTATAAAAAACACCAAAAAGTGAATGTTATTATATACTTAATAAGTACAAAAATGTATATACAATTGTATTGAATAAATAAATGCTTATGTATTCCGAGTATTTATATGATATAACTGTACCTATTACTATATATTACTGTACCTAATACTACAAACCCACTACTTGGCTACCTATATGTTTTATTAAAATTATCATCACGATTGGCTTGAAATTTTACGCTTACGCATACGGGAATCACAGCAGGTGACGTACAGTCACGCTATGTTTTCACGCAGAAAATTTTGAATTTTTCATATAATTGATTCGTTGAAAAACTGTAAAAATCAACAATTGTTCTGTGCTAATAAATAGTCAAATTCGTTAAAATATTTATCAAAAATTACACATTACCTATTAAACGCTGATCGATGTACCCCCTTTTAACCCCCTTAGGGGTGAAATTTTGAAAATCAGCCGACGTGACGACACTCAGAAAGATATTTGGAACAACTCTGTGAAAAAAAATTGGAAAAAAGTTAAATAGCGTCGTCACAAAATGGGAACATAAAAAAGGCCTGTTCTTTTATGTATATAATAGATTACATCATACACGAGTATATTGCAGTAATGTTCTTAATTATAATTGTTAATCATTGTTGTTGTTGTTGTTGTGATGCTTTTGATACATTTAATAGGTTATTTTTCGTTCTTTGTTTTTACCGTGTGTATTATGTGACGCGAGTTCTATTTTCGCTAATGATTATTGTGTTCGACTAATTTTGTTGACATTGCGACTCCGTTGAATCGTGTACAGTGGCAGACCGCACTGTTGGGAAGCAGAAAACATATTCCCGGCGGGTCGCGGTTGATTTTATTTTTTTAAGTACACATTTCTCGTTAAAAAGCGAACTTTTATTATTGCGCCATTACGATTTATTCTATTTTGTTCGACAATATTCGATGTCATCGACGAGCAATATTTTAAAAATATACAACTCGACGCAAACTGAATATTCAGTCGTTTCGTAGAGAAGATATGAGCCATTGTTTCGCACAATTTGATGTTGGCGTACGGTGATTTTCCAATAATTTATTGCACTATCAATTTCAGTCCACTATTGATTATGTATAAATTTATATGCAGGGTTGGTAGTAGTGTATACGAGTAGTCTAGAACAAAACAAGCAGTTCAAAATTAAATATTGCTCAGATTTTATTGGTAGTCGAATTTTCACGGTATGTGTGTTATAACTAAAATATTATATCAATGAACTAATTTCTATTAAAGTGATGTAATCACTAATAGAATGCCATTAAACATATTTTCCAAAACAAATAAATATCATTATAATGAAAAAAAAAACGAGTAACAATAACTTCTACAGATAAACACATTAAACTCGGGAAAAATGGATTCGATAAAGTATACAAATTGGTATATAATTATAAAGACTATTTTTATTAAACAATTTGATGTTGAATATTGTCAGATACATTTTTGAGTTATATTTTTTTTTTATTATAACAGATTATTATTAAATATATAAAATTATTTTAATACAAACTATGAAATATATTTAAACAATAATAAAATGAAATAAAATGAAGGTCTTGCCTTGAGTATTTTAATTAGGAGTGCAAAAAAGTCACGACCGGTATCGATTAAAAATCATCATCGGGTGTAAAGAGCGCATTATTTTTATTGTATCAATACTTTAGTTTTAATTGATTGTTTAAGTCATTGTTGATAATATTTATCATTAAATGACATTACATCACTTGTATCTAATTTCATTTTTCGTATCGTTTCTACCACGTTTGATTGGACATTACTAGTTTTATAAAAGTCAATTAACTTATTGATACGATCGCAAAGGGAACGGATACGCTTAGAAAAAACTCCGATATGAGCTGTTAAAATATCGAATACGACACCAATAAATTCTAATTCATAGAAAAGTTCTTTCCGATAACTCAATAGATCTTCAGGTCGCGTGCCATCAAAATCTTCTAGAATGATCAAAAGGCGTTTGACATCGTACTCAGTTCGGGCTTTATAAAGAAGAATTGGTAAAACTTCGTAAATCTGTGGCAAGGTTGTTTTTAAAAGTTGTAAATCGGATGGCAGAATTTTGTATTTATATGATATCATATCGTCAATAATACTCAATAGCATAGTGTACACAAAGGCAACGATCCATTTGATAACAATATTCTGAAAATCAAACGCATCCTGTAAATCAAAATTAAAGTTTCGATAATTTTTATGAATAGTGTAAATAGTATTTGCACTTCCGTCTATGAACAATCGGGCTATATTTTGTTCATAATAATTTTTGTCATTCACAATTTTGTCAACATAAACAACGAAAGATTCAAAATAATTTTCGAAATATTCCACATTTTCAAACCAATTTCCTTTAAATTTGTCGACATCATTCAATTCGTTGTTTCGAATACAGTCGTTTTTAAATGATTTTTTTATTATTTTTGTGACTGTCGAACGTAATTTCAAAAGAAACGCCGAGTCGAAACGGCAAAGTAAGCGATTTTGAACTTCTAATAAACACACGATGTCATACTGGAATTTTTTTAAACTTTGTATATGTTGAACGTTTAGCGAATTTTCAACGTCTATTTTTAATGATTCAATGTATTTCTGGGTGTGCATCAAAACTAAAAAAATTTTTTGCCAATAAATAGTTTTACTAGAAAACGATTTCCAGATAATATTTTTGACTTTTGACATTAAATCATTACATTGATCATTGAATTCTGCGAGGCGACTGTCACCGTGTTTGAGTGCTCCAGGTTTTTCACATTTAACTAGTTGGTTTTTCATCGAATCTAGTACGACCAACGAGCGCGATACGGTATCACATACATCTCTATTATTATCTTTTGACGAGTAATTTGTCGATAGATGTTTATAACTAAAAACGTAATCGAATATACTTGTGTCTTGGTAATACATTTGATCCCAGTACAAATTGGAAATATCCGGATGCAAATACGTGCAGACCGGGATCTCTGACAGCGATGACAAAAATGTTTCCAAATCTTGTTTCCCGTTTTTGATATTATACCCCGATGCCAATCGGTTCAAATAAGATGTACCGTCGTCTAACTCGCGATTCTTATTCGATGTCGATTTCATATAATAACATACTAACCACAATCGTTTGTTGATCAAAACCATGTTATCGATTAAATACGACGGTTGGCCGTCGTTTCTAAATACATTTATATATTTCACGAGTATAGATCGTAACTCCGTGTTACAAGCGTCGTACTTGTTGTCGATTCGGTCGTCGACACGTATACTCTCGACTTTTGCCAATGTTAATTTTACTATGATTTTCGTAATTATTCGGATGACCGCCTTTTCGTATCTCAAGATAGTCAACATATCTGGTCTATCTAGGATGTTGTTTTCGAAAAATGTAGCGGTATTCATTTCGTTTTGACTACGCGCACACAACATTTTTGGAAATTCGGCCGTCTCATCGATAACGTTAAACAGTTTGATAAAATTCGAATCGTCATTGGCCACTACAAAACGTTGTCCGTTTGAAAAATACTGAAACGACGCGCGCATTACTGCCGCTTTATCGTCGACCATTTTATCGATTGCGTTTTCGAACGCTTTTACGATTTGGTTCGAATCTGTAAGTCCAGCCGCTATTAAATTAGCGGCGTTGTCGACTTGAGTCTTGAACCCTTTGTAATTTTTGGTTCGCCAACAATGCGTAATACTATACCGTTCTAGATATAATTTCATTTGTTCGTTAACGGCTTCGATATTTTCCACGCTGGTTTCCTCAAATGTTGCAGATGCTTCTTCGGCCTTCACATAGTCTTCTCTCATGAACAAAATCCACGACACTAATATGTTTAAAACGTCCAACTTTTTGGACGCTAAAATCTTCGCGTGTTTCCGTAATTCCGCCAACGTATAAACCATGGACGGCGTTTCGCTAAGAAATCTGGAAAACAGATACTGCTTGTTGAGAGAAACGCACCGTTTCGAGTTTGACGGTTCCTTACTAGTCGATTTACATTTGGCGATAAACACGTCTACGAACCTGACAAAATGATATACGATATCGCTGTACTCACAGGACAATACGGCTATCAGAATGTATGATATTTCGTCCACGTTGTACACGGTGATCGGCAACGCGTCGCGTTCCTGCGGCTGCATGGTGTTCGACGCCCCGAAGTAATCGTTCAGAGACATTTCGCCGTCGTCCATGAAAACCGATCTGGAAGCCACGTCTTCGTGCACATTGAGCTGTCCGACAAAAGTTTTTAGCTCGTTTATTCCGGGTATCGCGTCGACGAAACCCGACGATAATAATATGATAAATGACAATACCACCGAACGTTTCATTACGAATTCGAAAATCACGCTTTTGAATCACACCCGCGCGTCGTCGTGTCGGAAACGTCTAATGATTTAATTCACGGTGTACATATTTTCGGTAAAATGTTCGCTGAATCGACATTGAGTATTTGTGTTTACTTAAACTTAACTTATTTACACCGTGTGTTAAACGATAGTGTAATAAAATATCTCTTTATGTTTTGTTTACTTACTAAATATGATGCAACCGATAACGCACTACATAACATTATCGATCACTGCAGTTACACGTTTGAAATGTCATTGTATAATATTAAGGGTTCAATCGATGGATAGCCACTCTCCTCACGCTCTATCGTATCGTATATATTTGCCATGCTAAAATGTATACAACAGAGTTTATTAAAATACAATTTTTTTTTTTGTCATATAAATTTTACCTTAATTTACCCAACTACCAATTTTAGGTCATTCATTTTTTCGAAATAATAACAAGTGTTTTCAATTTCTTATCGTTCGACATACGTTTTTTATAAGCCATTTCGGATCAAAAAGACTTTCACGTTGCGAACTTTTGCGGAACACTTGTTTTTAAAATCTCGTTCTCACGTCCACGGCGTATAAAAATGTTATCTAAATACTTTTGAGAGAGCGTTAAAACCGTTTTAAATTACATCGTAATAAGCGTACGCTCTTAATATAACCGATATTAAATAATTTTCATACGCACCTAATTTGATCTACTTCTTAAGATAACTTTAATGAGTTTTTTTTTTTAGTCATTAGAATTTGATATTAAAATATATTTGCATACGTAAATAGTGGTACTCGTCGAGTGGATTATGGTTTATTTTTTTTACAAACTACTCACTTAATTATTTAACTTGTTGAGATATTTAATCTGAATAATCATAAATAATTTATCGTGATGACTCGTCGTCAAATGCTTTTGGCAAACGAAAATATGATTATAATATTATCATGTCATGTTTAGAATAGAATTCGTTTCTAAGTTAGCGATACGCGTTATTTTACAGTCTGCAGTTGTGCTCTTTAAATAACAGATAGCGCAGTGCAATTGAATACCGCACAAAATAATAATAAATATATGACATACCATTACAGCACCTCCATCGCGACCGTTATACACATTCAACTGAAATATTTTTGGGAACTAATTCATTGTGCGTACCTATTGTGTTTATTAGAAGAAACTTTTAAATATTGAAATATCATTAGACGATTGGAACATTTTGGTGCGTTTTTCTAATTATTTAACCTTTTCGAATTTTACTATCAATGAATATTTTATAACTCTCAAGTGCATATTTTTGTTTTTAGATTCCCTTTTTTGAAATAATGTTACGTAAAATTGTGAGTAATAACCAACTAGCGTAGCATAATAAAGTAGACAGTTCCCGAGCAATAAAAATCGATAGTATTACAATTATTCGCAATTAGTTAATAATAATAATATACTATAGGTGAATAAAATAATGAGCTGATCATAATTAAATGACGTTTCAAGTGCGTATCTATTATTTATAATTATTTAACATTCTATGCACGTTCAAAAATTAATGCTCATTTCGTAGCACAGTTTTATATTATTTTTAATAGCATATTTTGATAGTTTTTCGTCCGTATAAATTCATATTTTTATGGGGTGATAAAACTTTGTAACTAAAAGATTTTTTTTGTTTTCGCCAAACAGCAAACTTTATCCATTGTTTTCTACTATTCATATATGTGCACTTATAAACACTTGTGATGTTTCCATTGTTGTGAACACCGCTGTTTAATTATGTCACCAGGCGTGTAAGCTGAAAAATATTCGGATAAAACTGATAATAGTATTGAGTACTTTTTTGCATTCGAATGATAAATTTTCTGGTGCATTTTCGTGCAGCTGAAACACTTTTTTTCCTCGCGACAACAAACCATCTCCGATCCGAAAATTGGATTCTGTTTCAAATATACATGAATAATAACAATACTTATTAGAAAAGAAAACAAATCGTTACAATTAATTATTACGTTTGTACACGTTTTGATTCTTCCCTTGAAAAAATGTTAGATATAACATAAAGAATATAACACTTACTGCTATTGAGTTTTGTACGTTGTAATATTTCAAAATAACGTGCCTACATTGAGACAGTTCTTTGAGAAATTAATACTTTCAATAAGTATTCGAATATATTTTCTGAATACGTGGATCGTCTTTTTGAGTATTCGGATGCGTCCAACTGCAAATACTCGTATATCCATTTATTCGATTGAGTATATACGTACTTACGAACAAATCAAAATATGAATAAATAAAATAAATATAAATAGTACCACTCTGGATATACTCGTATCTATTTTCTTCTCACAATTTACTTTCAGCGCACCAACTCCACAATTTTCAACATTATAAACAGAAATCAATGGAAATAATCACTATGAAAATTGTCTTCGTTAGTCAAAAGTAAACGTGTTTTAATAAGTATTTCTAAAAAAAAAAACGAAATGATAATATATACCACGGTCGTTTGTATTTAAAACACGTCGTTTCACTGACCTCCAAAAGTGAATTTATTGCGTCGGGGCGAAATCGATTAGAATAATATACTGCTTCCGCTTCCGTCGTAAATATTTTATTGATAATCCTATGATATATCCTAATAATGTGTGCGTTTTTAAATATCGTATGCAAAACACTTTCGTAAAGAAATCGTCGTGTCTAAATTTGGCAAGTCATCGATACCGTGTGTCGACTTTTTACTATTTAATACTTTTTTCGGTAACGATCCGAAACAGAACAATATTATTTTTCTATGAGAATATGATAGTTCACTAGAAGTATCGAATTTAAAACATTTTAGATGCATTACGATGAAAAAATGAACGAATCATTGATTTAACTTACTATATTGTAATCATGTGGCGGATTGTATTTGTATGCGCTGCAGTGTGAACACGTGCGCTTACAGCGGCACATTTTCAGGAACGCTTATAAAAAACGTCAATAATTATGTTCTTCACAAAATTATTTTCAAAAAAAACCCCCGAGATTCTAAAAAAAAAAAGAATAAGAAATCAAAAGTCTTAACACGATTACCGTAAATAATATTTAACTATTGCACAATCAATGATAGCCGTTCCACGCATATTATGTTTTAACTTAAAGCTTAATATTTTCATTTTTTCAATAAATTCAACGACAAGTTTGGAAAAAACAATATAACTCTTTCTAGAAACAACCGCATGAAAATTAACAATTATATATTTATTTAAAATTTCTTATTCGAGTGGGAAACTGAAAGAGCTAAGATTTTTTCATTCGATTTGAGGACTTTCTATTTAACCCTTTCACTACCCTTGTTCATTACAATGGACATGACTTTATAATTTTTTTCCACACTTACTGTTTACCAATTTTGGTAATGTTTAATATTGATAGCAATCGATAAGTTCTGTAGAACATTATAAAAATATTTCCATTCCGTTAACTATTATCAATTGTTGTCAATAAATAATTAAAAAAAAAAAACATCGTGTATTACAGCATGTCAAAAATATCGAAATATTTTCTCATTTTACGGCTAAAATATTAGTGTTGGCTATACTGCGTATTTTTTTCTAGATCATAAATATTATCAAGAACCTTATGCCGCCAATAGAATTCACCTTTAGCAATTATTTTGTTAGTTATACGTGATAATACGTATGTCCATTGTAATGGGCACTGGTAGTTCCTGCGCTACCCAACGACCGTTTTCGACGGCACAAACATTTCTTGCCTCTTGGTATTAGAAATCAAAAACAATGATACAATAGACATATACTTATTGTTTCTTTTGTATATTAAGCGTCATTATGATAAATATATCCCTATGATTCCTATTTACAGTGGGAGGTTCAGGTACTTTTGATTGGGATTATTATTTTATTACATTATTCCGATCACAATGTATTTGTATTTTGACGATGTATGAGCGATTTTGAGCTGTTGTGTTGTGTTGTTTGTGTTTTGATTTTATTATGGCACCAAATTTTAAACCTTTTGGGAGAGGGAGATATAAGGAATTTATGTAGTTCGTCCATAACATCCGAGGATGAACTAGAGTTTCTTCTACAAGAATTTGAGAACAACGATTATTCGGGGATAGTTGAAAATGAATATTTAGTATTGGAAGATGCAGATATATACGACGAATCTGATAATATAATCGAGCAAACCCAAAAGCCAGTGGCCGAAGTCCCTAAAAATCAAATATTAAGTCAATATTAAGTCATTTATTAAAAAAAAAGAAATCGAATGGATAAGAATATTTTTTCCTGAATTCCCAGTGTCCATTATTATGGACATATGTGTAACTTTTTTAATAATGTTCCAAAAAAAAAAAAAAAAATTGGGATATTATACTGTTAGATCACTGATTACGAATATGCAAAAAAATAATTTTTTTGACCAATATTTTTAATTCGGTAGTGAAAGGGTTAAATTTAAACTCTAGTTTTCTAATAGGCGTATTTGATCAGAAATTTTTCAACGTTTTACAAAATAAGTAAAATACGAGTATGAATATCTAATTATATGTAGATTTTAATTAAAATAAGTGATTGTTTTTCAGGACAGTATTGTAAATTTATAATATATCGATAAGGCCTCGCAATATTTTCGCCCCGAGCCTCGCAAATCCTAAGGACGACCCTGACATATGCATGGTAAAAATACCGGCCGAACCGTCATCGGCACGACGACGTGTTTTAAATATTACGAGAAATAATATTCTAATTTATAGCCGGTCGTCGTATGAATTTCGAAATATGATAAACGACGTAAAACAATAATGATATTAACATGAAATATATAGTTATTCAACGGTATTACGTTAATATTCGAAATCTCCGATACGAAACCACAATATTATCGACATTATAATAATAATATTATTTAAGAAAATCGTCAACCAAAGGAATTAATGTTCGAAGCGGTTTTTTATTAATTTTTTTGTCCTTTTTTTTACTGAAATCGATTTCGTCGTGACTTCGTGGGGGCGAGTGTTAAAAGCGAACCTATGCGATTTTAAAGTGCCGTCAATTCGTCAGAATCCGACCGTTACCCGTACACTATAATATCATATGCAAAAGGTAATACAACAATAAATCGTTATAATTAATAACAACTTATTATGTTATTTTTTTTATACCTTCTCGACGAGAGTAATCATCAATTAATTTCTTTTGCGGTTCAAGGTCGGAACTCGAACGAATACAAAGTAGGCAGGTGTTACCTATCCGTAAGAGAAAGAAAGTAAACTCGTTCCGATTGATTCAAAACGCCAATAATTAGACGGTGACAATAGTCGATAAAGTATCATCGAGACGATGTATAGCGTTTGCATATTTTTTGTAGAATCGACGTGTGAGACTATATCCAATTAGGATATTATGACTTTTGTTTCGCGATACGAACGGTTGAAATACGATGCTTAATTTTCCATACGAGTGTATACCGTTCGAGGTTCAAAAGAGCACGTTTCAGTCTGGTTAATTTCACATTGATTTAAAAGTATTTCAGCTAAAAATAGTACGAATTTCGTATTTTTTATCGTTCGACACGGGGAATAAAGTCGGAAACCACGTTTTGAAATGCACAAAAACGAATCGCGCGATCGACACAAAAACCCATTCCATCAACCTGTTGGCAACCTCCGGTACAGTGTAGTACGTACATTCGCATCTGGACTCTGACTAATATCATAATTAATGCTGTGACCTTTGTTGTTCGTCGAGAAAAACAAACCCGTCGCAATATAATAATAGCATTATGCGTGTTCTCCGACTGAATAATTCTCGTTTCTTACGCTGTAAACAGTAATAATAATTGTTGCGATTAGTCGTTTTTCGCGTAAACAAAATCGCCGTCTAATATTATTGTATTTTCCACTGGACGACGCGCGACGCTCGGTTTTCAAACGTTTTTTTGCGGCCAATGTTTTCGGTTTGATTTTATTATTTGTGATTTCAGAAACAACACGACGCGTCGCGTGGGTCAATGAATTATTTTGTACGAGACTTTTGCCGTAGACGTCGCGATATTGAAATCGCGATGCCCACACCGAGTCGCTAACAGTATGGGTGTTTTTCAAAATCGTATAATGTCGGAAGACCACTATAATATCGTTAACCGTGTTTGTGCAGCCTTCGCGACGATGACTCATGCGAACATGATGCTATAATCACGCGCGTTTGCGTCAATTTTAATTTGTTTTTCAATTTTATAATCATGCAAATAATAATATTGGATATAATCTGATTGTTTATGTTTATGTTTTTTTTTTTTTTTTTTTACTTCCAAAGTAAACAACAACAATAATTATTACTAATGTCGATGCTGTAAAAATTCTTATGCGATTTTTCACAAAGTATTATCGATTCCACCGCATTAAATCCGAAATCACCGGAGATAATAATTATATTACATAAATATATATTCAACCTATACGAGTATAAAATTACTAGCTACCAAAAAAATATCGGCATATTTACGTGTTATTTTTGTTTTTCTTAATAATCCTATAATCTGTCGAAAATAATATAGTCGATATTTTGTACCACACAATTCGACGTGCTTCGAATCTGAATATTCGTATTGATTTCTATAGATTTCGTATTGTAATTGTTGATATCTTATTTTCGAATCGATTGTCGCGTTGACGTTCAAAACTGCTCCGAGCACCGAGGACGAACAAAGAAACCACGATGCGCGTCGATTCAAAACGTTTTTGTTGTCTCTAAAAATTCGCGGATGCCTTCATTTCGTATGCGTTCGTCAGTCTCCTTCACCGCTCTAATTTAGTCAAACTCTTCGCGAACGTAATACGAGATAAAAAAAATCATACGAGGCAACGCATTTCGTAGCAATAATATCTCCCTCCTCCCCTCCGAAAATAAAATATCACACGAAATACGAGTTTCGTAGGAGCTTAACATTTGGCCAATCGAAAAAAAAATAACCAACTCTGTTACTGTGGGATTTAATCGGTCTCGATTATTTTATCATTTCTTTAGATTCGATACTTGAACGCTGTACAAATCGAACTTTTTTTCGTGGATTTTTAAAATTTTCGTTGAAATCAAATCGACGCGTCTGTTGCGATTATGTAATACTTGTAATTTATATGACTGCTAGTGCTATTAAACCGTTGAATCGCCGGTTTTGTTCGAGACCTTGGCATATTCGGTTAAAGGTATTGGAAGTTACAGTTTTTTTTTGTAAAACCACGTCGTTGCGTTGCCCTGCTCACTTTCCAGCAATCGAAGAGCGATTCTTATCAAATATAGATAATCTCGTTCTGTCTGTGAGGTCACAACTCTAATATGAAATCAATCGACCAATTTTAATGAGAAACGATAAAATGTTTAATGTTACGTTTAATTTCAATAGAAACAAGTCGTCGATTTAAAATTATATTGCAAATTAATAATACGATTCAGAATGCTATAATACTTGGGGGAGGGGGACCATCGTAGTGTCATCGCAAATGATTTGAATATTTATTATATTGATATTTTAGTTATTATTTAAAATATTTATTTGTGTATTTTTGTCTCAAAATTATTCGGAAAGACTTTCACTTTTAATAAACAGGATTTTTTTTAATCGTACAACAATAATTGTACAATATTTTCATGTTTTATCGTGGTGAATTTACATATAATTATCATTATCCTGTATAATTTTATATTCGATAATTGACACGCGATAGGTTTTGTGGACCTATTTGAAAATAAAAGAAGTACGCGTTTTGTATTTCACAAGTTTTCGAATGATATTCGAATACAATATATTTAAATTGAACATTCGAGTATTATATTTTGAAATACAAGATTCTAGTTTAGTTAAATACTCTTTGAGCAGTGTTCTTTACGACGATGGGGGGTCGTCCAAACAATAGCTCGCATAGTCGCACGCGTCAACTCGTAAAATACCATTAGTATAAAAATTAAAAACGAACACTACCTAGGTGGCACGAGACGCGTGTTAATTACAAATTTTAACAATTCGCGATTGACATGCGACGAACGCCATTGTAAACGTTATTATAACTATCGTGGGTTCGACCACATATTTTAGTGACCGCTCAAGATTAACGACGCGTATTTCGAACACACGCGTGTTTATTTGTAAGGTTGTACAATCGTACGCCCAAATACAAAGTCAGGTGTTTATTTATTTCGATTCGCGACGCTTTCGTACAACAAAACTATCGATTTCAGGCCTATCTGATAAATGTATATTATTATTTATTATTTGAGTCGATGGTCAACGGTTTTCAGTAAACACTACAATTGACTATCGAGTCCTCCAAAATAAACACGTAACTCGAATCAGGGTCGTCGAGAATTGTGTCTGAGGTCCTCGGCGGCAATTTACTACCCGATACCTGTACGATGTACCTGTACAATGTCAATGTCAGTCGTGTGTTTTTAACTTCAAAGTACCGCGCGACCAGGTGCGTTTGGAAATCGAGACGGTGTTTCGATAACAAAACAATATTAGATACCTACTGACCGATGGAAAATAAAAAAAAAAACACGCGCTTGGTTACTACGTTAAAACGACCGCTATTGTTGTAAATAGTATTAGAGTAAGAATATGCAAATTCTCAAAGATTCTTTAAATACGTAGAAATTAAAAAAAAAATTCCAATGCTTGAGGTAGTATTTTATACGATTTCCAAAAATAGGTACGATTACTGTATTTGAAATATAATACTTTTTATAAATATATTATTTGAAAATATATCTTTAATGCGTGTAAAACGTTTCTATGTTATCTATAATATTAGTACGTTAGAGAGATTATTTTTTTTTCCTAACAGTTATGAAAAACCGACGAACAATAACCTAAACGGCAACATTTATGTAGTTTAAAATTACTGAATATTTATATTATCATTTTCTAGAGATGAAAGGATTTTCAAAAGATTATGACTTTATTTAAAAATATTTCAAATATTTTACTTTTATTTCGTTTAAAATAATTTTGGTTTGGAGAAAAATTCTTGAAAATTTAATACAAATTTCTCATACATTGGTCTTCCGATATAAAAAAATAAATACTGTAAATTTATAATTACCTTTTTTTTTTTTGCTGAAGTTTGAATTTTGATAAAATCACAAAAATCCGTCAACTATTTGTAGTTATAAAATCCCTAAAACATTAAATTTCAATAATTCAGACATAAAAATATAATAAAAACATGTGCACGAGTTTTTCTTTCTAGTAAATACATAAATTACCTGTAAATTACCACTCGTTTATATTCCGATAAATGTCGATTTAGAAATACAATATGATCCGTCCGGCTTCCTTCGCTCAGGATCGTTTTTCGACAACAATGTTACTCATAAATAGTTACGTGTTTAAATAAGAACGATTCCTCAATCTCAATCATCTGTCTTCCGAGTTTCCTCCGAGTTATGTATTTCACTTTTTCCCTTCTATTTTACCAGCTAGAGTTTATTGTTTTAACGTTTTACCAGGTCACTTCCGTGCACACGCACAACGACTGTTGTCGAACGAATGTTTTTTTTTCGCTCGTGCAATGTATGTTTTATGGACTAATTACGACGTTATTATATAATATTTGAAGAAGAAAGCCGGTCGCCGGTGTATATTAATTATCAATCGTCCGGTATCGAAACAGTGGTTAATTTTTTACCGATCCCGAAATGACGTCAAGGATCTTACGTATATTTCTACGTTATCGCCCACCACGTCGTGTTTCAAGTACATTATTCGATCTCGACTATATAATACGTCCGGTGACGAGCCGACACCTCGATCGGTGAACGACCTGAAATAGTTTCACAGTCTCGACGTAAAACGATCGATTAGAGACATTCGCTTCCGACTAGTACGTCGATCTTCGTTACGTGCAGTAAGTAGACACTCGGCTGTCCGACGACGGTGCCACGCAAACACATGTCGAATAATAATAATCATCACGCGAGTATGAGCCCGTATATTGACCGCGATAGGTTTCGGAGAAATATTTTTCATTTTTTTACGATCCGCATAAAAACCGTAGGGCTGACAACGAGTGTCGTCGAATAACAATATACGTATCCTGCGCGAATTTCGAAAAAAACATTCCGCCGGACGTGGCAGCGGTCTTCCGAGTACTGTCCACGCGTTTTGTCCGGAATCTCGTGTCTGCGTGCCTATTATATTATCTGCCTTAAAATATATCCCTGATAATTGACGTAGATGTGGAGAGTAAACGCATAAATGACGTAGAAGGAGCATAAAATGTATTGTTTGAAATAAAGTGTTGAATATCCAGGCGCGTGCACAAACGATCGAATATTGTTGAATATTCTTCGAGTCGGTAATTTACTACCCGTACGATTTGACGCGAAACGCTTTTGATTTATGACAAAAACCATTTCTAATTTCTGGTAAAAAGAAGGAACAATGGTTTCACATCGTTATCGTAGTGTATATTGTGTATAGACGCGTTTGTACTTGGCGTTCTCTTGTTCTATAAGCGATCGTATATAACTCTATAATATGTACATTGAAACAATCGATATCGAATGGGAAAATAAACGAAATTAATTTTTTTTTGAAAAACCGTTCATATCGATCGAGTGTTTAATGAAAATCTCTGGAAAAAATCGCCTCGTTTTCTGCCCGCGTAACCGTGTAAATAGTCTAACCCGTACTGCACGCGCGCACACGCACGAGAGCAAATGTACCACATCATACCGGTAAGACGGGTATTATGTAGCGGCGCGACGCGTCGCGCTCGTATCCAGTAACCGTTAATCATTCCAAATGTAGAGGTTTTGCTCGAAAGTAAGAGTGGTATTATATATAGGTATAGTATAGTACGCCGACTTACCTACGATATAATAATATTATAACAGACGTCGCTACATAAGAGGGTCAGAGTGAAAAAATAAAAATATTATTATTATTATTACGTCGTTTCGCGCTATATTATAACCGGTTCTTGTTTACATTGTAGGCCAAGGTGTGTGCGGTACGTTCGACGACGTACGGTCGTGCAGGTACGCGGCGCACGGCCGCCCTCAAGTCGCACAACGATTTACTGTAGTGAATAAATGACATTGCGTTTTCGGTCGATTCTTTTGTATTTTTTTTTTTTTGGTTTTTTTCATTAATATTACCATCCGTACGTCGCCCACGCGCGCAACGTTCAATGGCACCGCCGAGATTAGAGACGAAAAAATTGTGTTGCGATTTCCCAGACCCGCCACCACCTCGTCCGATCCCGATATGCTTCGCTATAAAAACACACGAAAAAAAAACCAAACAATCAAACGTTTGCTATAATTACACAAGGACGTACACTGACCTATTGGAATGGAAAAAAAAACCAACTAGAATTTAGTCGAATTCAAATTTATACGACGACGGTATGAAACCGGAATGATTTTTTTTCGACGAATCGAATCGCGTTGATTTTGTGTCGGATCTGGGCTATTATTTCAATGTCGGAGCGAACCACTGATTTTTATTTTCATTAAATGAGTACATGAAATAAATAATAATAGGTGTTCTATACCTTAGAGCCGAAGATCTGTTCAATCGATTTGTGTTCAGATTCACGTTCCAGTTCGTTACGATAAAATTACCTAGTTCGCATGCCGCTATATTGTTATGACGATCGTTTCCGACGGAAACTATCTACAGAAATACGAAATATTGCAATCTAATAAACCACTACAACGATTAATTTTAATTAGTTTATTGAACTTTAAAATTAATATTTTATATTATCGTTTTATCATTTTTTTTTTTGTTTTTTGTTAGGTTCAAACGTGTAAAATTGTTTAACAATATAATATATTATTATGTAAATAATTTAATGATACACAATAAAATATCATTATTAGTGCATTGAAAAACATTTTTTTTTTTATCTACTTACTTACTACTTATAAATCATAACAAATGGGGTTATTACTCAGTGACGCAACTAGTTCTAAAATCTTGAAGGGCGGAGCTAAGTACTCTTAGAACAGTTAGAACTACCAATATATTATGCTTGCATAATAATCGTGTTAGCCGGTTAAAAACGATTTGCCACTCGCTCTATCACAAAAGTACAAATTAATAATATTGTTACTAGTAAAAAAGATTTTTTATCACTCGTTTTACAATGGAACAAGCAAACAGCGTGACTCCTAGACTCCTGCAAGCTAGACTGCCCTTAGCTCCACACAATATTTGTAAAGAAATGGTTAAAAAATCGCATTTAATGTGATAATATACTGTTGTTTACGTAGGGTTTTAGTATTTTAACGAAGGTTATTTTTTTTGAGTTTATCATCCACCCCCCCCCCCCACCATTAGGCGTTGACGAATGAGCGATGCGATAGAACAACGACGTATTATTGTTGTTATTATTAAAATTAGCGGACGAAACGTAGTATTCCAAACAAAGACCGACCGCGTTGACCGCAATCATCGGAATAATATTGTATAAACACTATAAACTGTACAATATCGTCTGGACAAACGACATGTTTTACGCGTGAAAACTCGTGGTTTTCAGAACGCTCGAAACGCGGTGCACAAAGAAGTCGATATCGGTCTAACTAGATATAATAATACCGCGATCGGAATTCCTATATACTCGATTATCGTGTTGCAATGTAATAGCCGGTGCGCGTGACATACGGCGACGGTCCTTGATCTAAAAAATATTTTATGATAAAAATCTCTGAATCGTTCGATAAAATATGGAAAAAAAAACTCTCGTCCGACACTCAACCTCCCGCACGAAAAGCTTGACCCTTTAAAATTTTACCGAGCTTTGCCCCAAAAACGGAAGTACAAAAATATCGTGTAGATTTTTTTTAAAAACAAAGAAAAAGTTTTTGTTTTAAAGTTAAAAAAAAATTAAAAATCGAGTTTCACATTTTATTTATCACTTTTTCCCCAATTACAATAACATTTTAGACACTTTATATTATATTCCGACTTTGGTGACTCAGACCAATGAAAATGAGTCATAAATAATTTCAAAACAGTTTACAAAATATTTCGTTTTACCAGCGGAAAAAAATACGAGTAATATGTACTTACCGTGTGATACGTCCCCGAGGCTCTAAGTTGATTGATTTTTCGTGATTTAAAAATATTTGCTGTCTGAAAAGATCGTCAATGGCCGTCCGCGTATCGAAGTCTCCGTCGTAATTGTTCATTAAACCTATTTATTATTCGTGATAGGGCTCGGATTGATCGAATGTTTTTGTCTGATCGATCATATTATACGCGAAGTAAGCACAAAATACGTTCAACCAAAAAATCTAATGTAAAAAAAAATGACATTTTTCAAATCTTATCTCATTATTTAACAGTTTTAAGAGGATATTTTACAATATTTTAAGGTCATTGTGTTCGGTCTTTAATGGAATGTTGAACTGTTTCGTTACCTTACGTGTACTTCGGTAAACAATTCACGATTAATACAGTAGGTACCGTAACAAACGTTGTTGACGTTTTGCAAATTATAATTATACAAACAACAATAAACACAAATGCAAAAATATACCAAGTCGTTACCTATTAATTTATAACCAAACTCGTACTTGAATTTTTTTTCTCTTAAATATAATATTTTTGATTGTACATATCTTATGGAGGATCGTTTGGCCGTTTTCCTTGCTTAAACTTATTTTCAAGAGCTTGTTTCATGATGTTTCGAGTAAACCCGAGCCCAGATGAAATATCTTCCCGGATTCGCGTTCGAGATCATCGCACGGACGTATGGCCTATGGCTGATAACATTATGCACGTGTGTATACGCGTCTCGGACAACCAAACGTGTCCCGCCGACGTGTAAAACTATACTGAATAAAATTGTTGTCTACGCGGCGCAGTACTCACTCGCGAATAACGAATCCGCCGACCCCGTTGTAGGCTACGAACGTTGCGATAATATCATCGAAATATCGTGTTCGGGCGTGTAAATGCGGTGCGTAGTTGTTTTAAACAATTGCGGCAGTGTACGACGGGAAAACAAAAAGGGGGAAAAAAATTTTTACAATATATTTCGAGCGCAACAAAAAACGCGTGTTTTTTTTTTATCTTTAATACTGTAACAGTTTACACTTATCAAATATTCGCTCGTCGTCGTATACGTATGTCAAACAACAAACGACGACAAACAACGTGTGCGTGTGTGTCGACGCTCGCTCCAGTAAAACAGTATAATGAGCACGTACGTACGTAAGCGACTCACGCTTTTTTTACAGAAAAAAAAAAAAAAAAAAAATTAAAAAAATGTCCAAAACAGTGTAATACAAAACGTCGTCATGTAAACACTACATATAGACACGATACAATGGTAAACAATTATAAAAATAATAATAACCGTATGTACAATATCACAAAATATTCGAAACGATCGAGATCGTGCGAGTTAGCGCCTATATAATATATATATTACAATATATAACAACGTGTCTACTGTAAATCGCAATAACAATAATAATATTAATGCCCTACTATTCGGGGGACGCCGGAACTCGCGGCGATGGAAAACGACGCGCGTGTTGAACCGTCGAGAAAATACAATCGGACTCGTCGCGCCGCGACGATACGATCATAATGTTGCTGTTGTATTTTAACTATAGATTGATCGATAAACGCTAACGTTATGGACAGGTCGTTTTTATTTTCCACTCCGGCGAGAATGTCGAGTTTCCCGGCGCCACCGGTGGTAAACTCTAGCGACGGGGAAATCACGCTATGTAATGACTAGAATTTAATCGATCGTAATGACCGGGCTTCGGCGGAGCGTTTGCGACGTTTGAAAACGCGAAATTTTCGACCGTTGCTTCCACGGGACGTTAAGAGTTACGGTAACGGTTAGGTCAAGAGGAAACATTCCACTTATTTCGGCAGTTATTCGATTCCCGGAGTCGGAGTACTAGTGATTGTTACCTTTTTGCAGACGTCGTCTGCACACGCGCGATGGCAACGTCTTCCGAGCGCTCCGAGTCCCGTGAACCCCGGGCAATGGCAATGGAATTAATAATAAAAAAAAAACTACGAGTTACGAGTAAAACATCGCGGGGCCAAGGCGGATTTCGATCGGGAACGCGGGGGCGGCGAACGATGGCGGGTTCGTCCGCCGCGCGCGCGAGCGAACGATAAATAAATAAATAAATAAATAAATAAATAATAATAATCAGACGACAAACGCGAGAAAACGACAAAAAATAAATAAATACGATCGATAATAATGACGATACTAACGAGGGGTGGCGGGAGGGGCGTAAACGCGGGGACGGGGGCAGGAGCGGCGAAGCTATAGGGGGTTTTCAGTCGGACGACGGCGGTTCCTGGGCGGCGGGATCCTTGCCGGATCAGTTGCCGTTGCGCAGGTTGGCGCTGGACACGATGTTGGCCTGGATCCAGTGGTGGATCTCGAGCGGGCACTCGGGCTTGAGCCGCGGCGCCTCCAAGTGAGCCGGGTCGTCCTTGGCGCCCTGGGCCAGCAGGTCGGCCATCAGCTGTTCCACGTTGCAGTCGATGACGCGCTGCCGGCAGTGCACGATGGCGTTGACGAAGTCGTCGCCGCGTCCCACGAACCGGTGCTCCATGTATATCGAGTCCTTGTCCCAGTACACGATCCGGGACGAGATGCTGTACACGCTGAACGTGCGTATGAACCGCCGGTACCGGATGCTGGTGCCGCCCTGGACGGGCAGGCCGCCGCGGTCGCGGATGGCGCGCCACAGCCCCGTGCGCGTGTAGAACTCGGTGCGCGCAAAGTCCACCTCGCGCAGGTACCGCGAGTTGTTCATGTGGAACAGCAGGAAATCCACGTCCGTGGTCAGGCACGCGGACGAGAACGACGTGGTGTCCAGCACGTGCACGTACTTCTTGAACAGCCGGCACGTGGCCGCGCACCAGAACGTGCGCAGGAAATAGTGCACCTCGAACGCGCAGTACAGCAGCACGAGCGCCAGCAGGGCGGTCACCGCCGTCGCGTACGAGTCGCACCCGAAGATCTCCACCAGCATTTCTATCGCTTTATTTCGTTCGCTTTTTCGCAGTTTCTCTTACGGTTTTTCGTCCGACCACCGCGGGCGCGTCGTCTCCAAACGATACACGCACACGCGCGCACTGTTCGCACTCGAAAACGATTCGAAAACGGTTCTGTAGCGCGCGCACTTTTGTTTATCTCGCGATAACGATTGTTTTGTTTTTTTTTCGACTCGGCGGCGGCGGTAAATCCAAAAACACTATGACGTTCGTCGAAGAATTTCCCTTCTCTCGAAGAATAAAACGTAACCGGTTGTCTCACCGACGGATATCGGCCGTACAAAACACGCGTGTTCGGATTTTTTTTTCTAATATAATATTTTTGAGAAATCGCTCGGTTCTCGGCGAACAAGACGAACAAAAAAAACTATGATATTAAAAACAAAACGAAACCGCGTCCGTCTGTCTCGCGCGTATTATAATCGGCCGCTTCGGTCGCTGCGAACGGTATGACTGCGCGCGTGCTTCTTTCGCGAAACGTCGCGATAACCGCACGGCCGGAACGTCCGACGGGCGGGCGGGCGGGCGGGCGCGCGGGCCGACGGTTGTTTACGTCGAGGGACTCGCCGCGCGACCCCTACCACGATTCCGGATCCGAGGGAAGGGGCCGCCGATCCCCCTCGAGACGAGACGTTTTTCTCTAGTTTCGCGTCATTTTTTCAATACTGTTTACACAACCTATTTTATCGTCTCTGGTATACTATCACGGTCACAAAACCACAATATTATGATTATCGCTATATGGCGCTCGTTCCGCGGGATATAACTAAAGAAATATAGAAACATTCCACTGTCTTCTACGGGGCGAGCCCACTAGTCGGTTTGAAAAGCGTCGAATTTTTTTTCTTTTTGGAAAATCTTACTTTGAGTCGTTTCCACCCAATGGTTTAACGGGTTCGTCCACCATCGTCGAGTTTTGATTTCATAACAGCAACATTTGTGTACCGAAAAATTCGGTAAAAAAATATTATCATAATAATTGGTTTTCGATTATTATTTTATCCGTAACATCGGATTATATTTTAGTAACGGAGTACAAGCAAGTGGAAATATTTGACGACATTTGATCGCGCGTAATCGAATTTACAAGTAGTTTATATTAACTGTCGAACGAAATAAAAAAAAAATTGATAAACTAAACTATCTAAAAATGACTTGAAATGTCTTCGGGAACATTCCCCGTTCAACATTGCTCGTCGTGGAAACGTTCCTCACAGGACAGTGGAAAAATACGAATAAAGAAAATCGAAGAAAGCCCCGACAAAACCGTGACGATGAGATGAACCACGTTGGTGTGTGCGTCGTCTCGGATTCTGCTACCGTAAACAAAAACTAATATTTAACGCGTTTGTTGTTATTATTATAATTATTATTTCACTTCGAACACTATTGCACACAGTCGTCGCCGTCATAGTCGGTGGGATACAATAATACGTAATAGTCGGGTCTCGGTCACCGCGTGAGCTCACTCCCGTAGGGGGGGAGGGGAAATCCGATCTCGTTGGCGACCGTTGTCGTTCAGAATAAAATAATTATAAGACGTGGTCGGACGACCGATGGCGTCGTCGGCGGTCCGGGAATTTCATAAGCCGTCATAACGATCCGTCTGATAAATTCAACGCGCGATATTATGATTTCACATCACGCAATATCGCATTACTCTCGAAAGATAATAGTGTATTATATCCGATACCGAGTGCGTTTAGACGACAGATTTTTGAATTTTAATAGTTTCGAATTTGAAAGCATTGAAAAACCACTTGAGGTGCATATTTCAGGGCGTTTTTCGACACTTCAAATGCACTACATTTTCACGAATAACAAAATATGTATTATTCAAGGTTTTATTGCGCATTAAATCCACAGCCCTGATTATCACTGATATCAGTAATTTGTTCGCCTTACAATTTAAATAGAATTAATTCAAATAGATCACTCGACGAGTGCGTTATTATTATTTATCCCCACGCATAACTGGCCAATGCCAAAATACGGTTTTAGACCCGTGCGTATACGCGATTGGAATTAATAACGGATTATTAACTATAGATAACTAGTAAGTAGTGCCCGGTCGGTGACGATATGCGGAAATTCACACCGGCAGTGCGGCATAAATAATATTATGTAATATAATAGGCGCTGGACGTGCGGAATGTATTCGAGTACGGCCTGTACTTTTAAGGACACGGAGGCCCTTTGTTCTATACAGTAATTATATTTGAATAAAAATGAATGGAAAATCGTAAATACCTATATGTTTACTGTTCACTAGTCAATTCAACCAAATCATTGAGATTTTTTTTTATCATTAAAACTATTTTTTATTAAAGAAAAAACGTGATCTGTAAATATTTACTATAAGAATTCGTGACTATCATTTTTTTCCTTTTTTATAATATTATGAGATGAGCTCGAGAAAAAAACCAGGAAGATTTCCTGAGTGAGTTAGAGAACAGAGTTCATTAATCAGGGCGTTCGGGTGATTTTGTAGACAGATGTGGAAACGTTTGTATCGAGCTTGGAATATAAACGGTAATATAATATCGGCGGGCTTCGAACAATTTGAACGAAAGTTCAAAGCGCCAGTTTGTTTAATGTATCGAAATAGGATTTTCGTCAAGGACCCGAGAACTGCTCACCACTGGAATAGTTTGAATTGTTATCTCGTCCATAACACGTGTGTTTGCTCAATCGCGAATGAGCAATACCTGACGAATGCTCGTCAAATTGGTTCGAAAACAACTCGTAGGCGCTCTATTCGTACTCGCGAGGTCTGCGTTTGTACGTGCATGCGCGTATTATTATAATAATCAAAGTGATTAAAAAAAAAAAAACCGCGGAAGAATCGGAACACACGGTTTTAGCGATTTTTTTTGTTTTTTATTCGATCGAACCGCGTATCTACGCAGTCTGTCCCACCGAATATCGTCAAGTACGTCGGGTTCGTTTTCAAGGTAAGACACGCGAGACGCGAAGTTCTTTGTACGATAACGATTTATTTTCGTTGACAAAACACGCCGTGGAACGCTTAAACTATTTACGTAACGATCGCGTCGATCACGACTTGAACGCTTGTGCAACTTTAAAGCCATATCGCGTACGTATAATATGTTCGCCATCAACCACACAAGTACGCCGCGTTTCGTGACTGTTGTTTTCGATGTACAGCTGATATAAAATAATAAACGCACCACGGGCCGGGCGTTAAAAAGTTAAATTGAGTTAGCCAACGTGTTGGATTTCTTTCCGCGACGAGCAGCTATTAACTTTAAAAAATTGATTTGTCACGTCGAGTTGATGTTTTTCCTTATATTTCTTAGCGCACGGATTTAGAACGTAACGAATTTTTATTGAGATGACGCAGTAATCTGATGTGTTGTTTAGGCATGCCCGACGGACGATAATATTATATTCGGCAATATATTTGATCGCGTTGACGTTGTTTTCGTTTCTTTTTCCGTCAATGTATTATTCTTCTATTTTCTTATGTAACTTTTAACTCAAACGAGTTGAAACAAAAAAAAATTATAATAACGATACTAAAAGTAACTGTTGAGCCTAAAAAAATTACATTTTTCCATACTGAATTAACTAAACGAGTCAACAAAATCGCCCGACCTAATACCGCTTGTCTTTATACTAATACAATAATATTATATTCGGCGGGATAAACAACGACGTCCGCGCGTAGGTTATCGATAATGTAATATCGCGTGAATAACTACAACGTAAAACGATTAAAGTCTGTTTAGTTGTAATATGTAGCCGACCGCCATCCGTTTCCGGTTATTATTTAAAGTTGATAATTACGCATACGGACGGCCGCGGCGCCTCGACGGGCGCGTTACGGTGTTTTGTTTTTTTTTTTTTTTTTCGTCGGACTCGTCGTTTGCGAAGAAAAACCTGTCGGTCTTGAAATGGGATATTTTTTTTTTTTTTGTCGTCTTCAACGAAGGGCGAATCGCAAACAGTAATAAAATCTCTCGGATTGTTACGACATTCTCGAACTTAGCGTTGGATAACTATGTAAAATGTACACGCAGGTGACATCCATCGACCGCGGCGAATAATGCGACACGGAGACTCGTACAACGGTTATAGGTACAAAACGCACGTCGCGATCGACCCGACCGATTTCAGGAAACGTCCTTCGGGGGCGTCCTTTCGCGTGTCTCTCTATGGATGCGAACAAAACTAACTGGTATAACGCGAGTACAATAATATACTATAGTATAATATACGTATAGTCGCGTAGAAATGAACCTTTTATCCAAACAACCGATATGCAAATGGCGATGAAACACGTTAACGTGAAGCACGCGTGACGATTATATTGCAACACACAGTATACACAGTAAACTCCCGAAATATTATTTACATAAACAGAATAATATGTTTAAAAAGTATACGAATTGTGAACGTATATTGTGAATACCATTTCACCAGTTTATTCGTATACGCATTTCGGGAACAAAATTAAAATATTCTTTGCAACGTTGAAAATATTCAAAACGAAACTTACCATTATTCCAATAACGAACGTATTGTGAGGCTTTTTCCTCGTTCCGATTGTTCCGGGTAGTATAGAACCGGGTTTGTCACCGGAACCTCGACAAAACTCTTATTTGAATATTTACATAGAAAACCTATTCAAAATATAAACACCCGAATTATTAAAATATTAAAATGTTTTGCTGTCAGAAAATAAAAAACATAATATTGTATTATATACGTGTGTATGATATATTTGATTGTTCTTGCTCAAACCTTACAATTTCTGATACATTAGCAGATATCACATTTCAGACTTAAGAAAAGAAGAAGAAAAAAACACACGCAAAAATGTGAGACTTGCATAGTTCGAGTTGAGTGATATCTATAATATTTGGAAAAAAAACCAAGACGCCGCGAACGATGAGAGATTTGTGATATCGAATTCGATGATTTCATCGAGCACCAAATTATGGCAGACGAAAATATATGTTTATCGGTATGAAAAAAAACCCGTAGCTCACGTTTTTTCTCACAATAGAAAATCGAGCGAACTTCAACCTTCGACTCGCCGCCAAATTCGCTCAGTCCCCCCGCGAGTAAGTACCTACGGACAAAACAAAATAAATAATGAATTCTTTGCGTTTATTTCCGTGTCAATAGTTATAAAACGCGCGTCGCATTTTACTCTGCGCGCTGACGGTGTTCCGTATCTATTCGTTTCGCATACGCTTTTAATCGCCGGTTATAGTAAATATGACTTTTGTTAAAAGCGAATAGCACTCCGTTGGGAACGCCAAGAACCGTGTGAACCGCGCGTTAGTGTCCGCGGTGTATTATACGTACGGGTACTATACGGTTTCGCGCAGAAACAGACGCTTTCTTTGTGCGCGTATCGTCGAGTCGCACGCGCGACGGGTAAAAACATAATATATACGAGTATATAATATTCCTAATAACGACGACGTACGAGCGCGCCAGTGTTATCCAACCTGCAGTGTGTGCGACCTACTTATACTTATTAGTCGCATTATAATAATATAAATAAATACGCCTTTTTGACATATTAAAACGACGTATTGTATATTATTATATAACGTTGCGACGAGATTTCTAGAAGCGGATTATTTTCGAAAACAACCGTAAAAATTAACGTCAATCGCGCGTATAATATTTGGAAAAAAAAACAAATATGCGTAGGGTCCACAACGTATATACGTATATAAGGTATGTTACACAATTATGAATCCGGCCGACCATGTATGACAAACCTACCGTACGTTTGTTTCGTGTCGTCGTACGGGAATCGCCACTAGAGACACTCGAAATAATATACTGTCGATTATTTTTTAAGTACACAAAAAACTTACCGTTTTATATTATTAATATACAGTCGGTGTTGTGATGGCGTTTGTTTTGTTTTTTTTTCACTTTCTATTTTAACCAAGACGGATGAACATAGAAATCAAGTTAGGTTAGTATCATTATATCCTAGACGATTAATCAAGTAACCTAAATCTAAATCTATTTAAATGACAAACGCGATGTGCAGCGTCGAATTCACTTTTCATTCGCGTTTTCAGAAAACCCGAAATAGAGATTTAAAACACATACGATTTTAAAAATCAGTTGTCAACGAAATATAATAATTTTTATATATACAGTTAGTAATTTCAATTTACCCCACGTGATGTTTCGGTAGTACTTAACCGCGCGGTCTTTACTTCCACGTGATTGTCGTCGTTCCGTTACAATCGCGCGTTGTCTTTGTCATTCCATTCTATAAGAACAGTCATAAATATTTCGATAGATGAGATTTACGAAATCACTCGTCAGAGTGGTGTGAGCGGAATGAACTCGCGTGTTTTAGTCGTTCTGGTCAAACTAGACGTACGTACACCTACTTGAACGCAGTCCAAATATTACGAGGAGGAAACTATTGCCTACTTTCATCTCCGATATCGTTTTATTTTAAACGGCATGTATTGGCGAAAAATCAGTTTATAATACGTTACAAAAATATTTTCTCGTTCCGTCCGTAAAACGTTGCACGATGAATATTGCAAAAATTAAATCATTATGTTTTATTCGCTCATAATAAATGAGCTCGAATTAAAATTAATTAGATCGAAAAAAACTCATTAACTGCCAATAGCGTTATTAAAATATATACAAAAGCACACGTGATGAGTAAAATGTTAAACTCGGCAAACGAAACGACGATTAAAAAACTATTAAATAAATAATTTGTTTCATTATTTTTCTAATTAAAATATAATAATTATATAGTGTTTGTTTTATGTTCTCAGTGTAGCGAGGAATTGTTTTACTGTTTATTTTTATTTGTCTATACCACAAGACGAGTTTCAATCGGTATAATATATCTATACACATATTTTTTAGTTGCAAACACGTCCGCCTAATTCTTAAGTCAAAACTCCTAATCTTTAATCATTGAAAAAACCTACGAAAATGACAATTTCTAACATAAAATATCCAAATACGAGAATTGCCTATTTCGCGATATAAAAGCGTGATTTAGGGCTTAACATTACCAGCCCAGGTAATAATAATTACCAACTATAAAATAATGTTTTAGTTATAATTGACTAAATAAATAATGTAAACTAACTTCAGAAGTACAGAAACTGCAGATCTGTCCATTTTCTTCGGCTCCGAACTGTTTTTCGAACGCACCGCGTGCACCAACCTATGCGTTGCTTACGAATCCCTTTCACGTGCGTTCGACGAACACAATTTAGCATAATTAATTGTCGACGACTAATATTTTTCTCCATAGACCGAGCCGAGGCGCGTGACGCTTAACACCAATCAAATGTGCAAATCTATTGTTCCGACATTATTTGTTTACGCACGTGCGCCGTCTGCTATAATGTGTGTTTAATGAACGTTCCGTGTACCTATACTGTCGGGGAAAAGAGTCGGAGGTATTCCACCTCTGCACGAAGTACGTAGTGCGGCGTCCAATTTACGTTCCTAAAACAAAATACTACGAGTTTAACGTCAACTGGCAATCACCGAAATGCATTGACCGAGGTCGTAGAGTTTAAGTATAATTTTCAATCGGTTTTTTTTTTTTTTTATTACAATATTAGATAATTCGATTTATAAACCGGAGCACCGACAATTTGGTACTGCTACAGCCTTGGAATTACTGTTAGCTTTTGTGCTGTTGAGTTTATAACAGTACAATACACTTACAAGCTATAATTATTTAGATTTACGACTTGAAGCGCTGAAAAATAAGTCATTGCAAAATCGTTAAAATACATCGTTGGGCGCACTCGAATTAGTGCATAAATCATGTACGAATAAATAAAAATAAAAATATCAGAAGGCCTCCTCGACTCCGAAGAAGAATAGAAAAATACTGAAATGGAAACTATAAAAACACATTATGATTTTTATTAGGAGAACTTCACTGTTTTAACGAACTCGGAGTAAATATCTAACTTAAATTTTGGTTTCTGAAAACTAATTAACTTTTAAATTATGGGCTTTTTAATATGCAACGAGAAAAAATGATAAAATACTAGTAAAAGGCATTTTTCAATAAAATATTATATAAATTAAACGCTTTGGGATTAATTCCAAATAAACGATACGTATTTTACACGGAAAATTATTCAATTTCGAAAATGATGACTAAAGTATCATGTCCCAGTTAACGTTTCGACGACAGACGAATTATTATAATATTTTCTCGTGCTAATTTTCGTCATTGCATCGTTTGTAATGTAAATCATCGATAAAACGACTAAATCTCGCGAGTCGCGACGAAAATTGTGATTTTCAAACTCGCGATGAATGGTTTTCCGTGCTTGCGGACCCGATTAGGAATCAAAAACGAATGAAATCACAATAGCCCGACAGTTTTTAATTAAACAAAGCTTCAGAAAATCCGTTTCTTAATTAGTATATAATTAGTATAATACAATTAGTATAATATGTATAGCCTAGATTTTATAATATGAAATAATGTGCTGCAGACGATTTCGATCGTGTTATAATAATAATTGTTGCTTATTTATGACTGGGGGGAAAAAAACACTATATTATTTGGCGGCCAATCATTTTTCAAACTATTTAATTAATAATAAAAATACCTACTACGGGTTTATTACGCTCATTTTATAATAATTGATTTACTACGTTACGACCGTGGCACAAGGCTATGATTAACAGTAATCTCTTATTGTATGTTGTTATTCTCGTCGTTATCACGGACGTTCCAGTCTAAAAATATTCGGCTTGTGCAACAAATTTACATATTATTCGAAAATTTGCATACACTATCTCGCGCGCGGATTATTATAATAATAATGTTTCTGAGACGTCGGCGACTAATAAAGAATTACGGTTTGAGGCCAATTTACCAAACGTCTAATCTGTTATTGTTACTTACAATACGAACGAGTAAGGAATCGAAATGTATTACATTCTTATTGTATTAGATAAAGACAAACTATATATAGGTATATACTTGATAGTGAAAAAAAAAAAACAGATTCCCGGCGCTCTTGTTAAACAATATTTATTCCTATTGTTCGATATAAGGGAATTGAAAATCGTTGTTCGCGTAACTAAATTCCGAGATTTCAATTGAATTATTCGACCTACGAGCATAGTTCGGCGGTTCTTTTTTTGAAAACTAATCGAGAAATACGATTCAAGAAAAACGACTCGGATCGAAATAATCTCGTATTATTATTATATTCTTGTGCGGATTTCCAACAAGACACATTATTTGCAGCTCCGCGGCTGCAAAACGTAAATATTATTAGTACGCGAAACTTGGACCAAACGAAAAAACGAACAAGTATATATTATGGTACACAAATATTACATGAAATATTGAATTTATTTTGTAATTTGAATTAAAAATAAACTAAAGGTTCTTTAGAAAAAGATTACCTACAAATAATTTACAACAAGTGTATCGCCCCCGCATTTTACTCGATTAAATAAACATTAATTGGTCATAAACGGTTGTCGCATTGAAAAAAAAATATTATTAGCTCGCGGTTGTCTTGACGACTTTGGCATCGCCGAACAAGCGGATCATTTATTATTAGTGCGACAATCTAATCGCGTGATCGTCGTGGATGTCATCGTTTGCGTACAAGTAAAACTACAGCGTGACGGACCCTTTATAATATTATAGTTATCGGTCCAAGTAGTAGGTCGCCAAAAATAATTAGAACACGACGAGTGTGGTAGATCGGTACACCATATGGCCGGTACCCGAAGAACAGAGATTGATCGAAAATTCAAAATGATTCTACGTTTCTACTGTTATCGATAATAAATTCACCTCTCGCTTTTCGTAATAAACCGAAATCCTAATACTAGCTTATGATTATTGAAGGGCGAAATCTCTAACCGGTAAAAAACGCAAAAATCCGCCCCCGGCAGCTGGGCCGCTCTCACGCGAGTTCGATAAACGGTGCGAGAAGCAGACGACCTAGACATTTACTGCGGCGCCGGTATTGAAATAGTGCAACGTTTTACGCTGCACCGTTTATACCCGCGCCGCCGAGGCGACGATACGCCGCAGCCTTCTGTCTTCGTTGTTATGTTAAATACGTTCCCCGTCGATAATTATTATTATCGTCGGTTTTTTTTTTCTCGCGCGCGTAATTGATTTCCATTAGAAATTACTGTAATAAACTGTACCGAGCAGGTCGGGCCCATCCCGGGGGGCGCGTGCTCGGCCTAACGCCACATTGAAATTACTCGTTCGACATTGCTCGAGGTGAGCTCGCCGATTAATAAAATCCGTTTTCCGATCGGTAACGCGCCCACGCGAACTGTTGCCGAACACTTGGTCGGACCGTTCGACCGGAAACGTCTCCGCCGACCCCGCTGGGATTCGTCGCGACCATGTTACCCGGGGCAGTATTCGAGTTTCATACCGTATTTCGCTGACCGTTGGTTTTCCGTTCCGGAAACAATACGTGCGCACAAAACGTAGCGTCTATGTCATACAGGCATTACCAGTAAATTTCGTGCATTTTTTTTTCGGTTTTAATAGAAATTTTACGTCATTTTATACGATATGATATAAATTTTATATGAAATCCAATGCTGAATTTTCTTTAAAGTTAACTCAACTACAAACAAATTTACTCTGTCTTAAAAATACAAAATGTTTGCCAGAAACGGTTTTTTCAAATTTTAAATACAATTTTTTGTTTTTTTTTTTTTTGTTTACCAATACAAAGGGGAATATTTGTTAGCACGAAGAACTTGGCTCAGGCTCGTTTTCAAAATATTGTATAAAAATAATATATTATTATACCTACTGATTTAACACAAGCTTGCAGGGATTCGCGCTCTAGTCTTATAATGCAGCGGTTCTTAACCCCCTGGGGGTCCGCAATACTCTTGTCGGGGGTCCGCGGCAGCCTTAACACCTAACATAAGTCAATACGTGACATGAGTGCATTGCTACAATATTTTTGAATTATTATTTATTTTTTTCATATAAAATTATAAAATTCGACAAAAAATTGGTAGGGGGTCCGCGATTTGTAAAAATCTTTCATTGGGGGTCAGTGTCCTACAAAAGGTTAAGAACCGCTGTTATAATGTGTATTCTATAATCATTTTGATAAATCGAATTCAAGTACGTAATTTTCAAAATGGCCTCGGCACGTTAAAATCAAATATTAATACGTATATGAGAGATTTTTATTATGCGATCATAATAAAATACGCGTTTATGAGGCAATTTTTTATCATCGCCTGTTTTAACCACTCTAATCCAATCACTTGTTAGCCGATAACAGTCTACAATAGCCATCAAGAAACATTGGCTCGGTTTCGATCAAAATCTCAGACTAAAAACAAAAAATAAAAATAATATTGTTTTTTTACGCTATAATTAAAAAACAGACGAAAAACAAAAAAGACGGATGTTCTTTTTGCGATACTTCGAACGGAGTCGTTTGAATGATTATTAATACGATCAGTCGCGTATATTACATTTGAATTAAACAAATAATAAACCTGCGTGACTCGACCGACCTTCAACAAATTTAATTTTTTTCCCGCGATAAAAAAAAAACTCGTAATTATCACATCACACGTCAGATTGCGAATTTGATGTAAAAAAAATATTATTGAATTATAAATATTTACTAAACTTTAAACTCGAAATACGAATTCTGTATTTATTTTTTTATTTTTTTTTAAACAGTACTTACGCGAACAATGTTCGCATTCCTATAATTAGTACTTCAGTGTGGGTATAATAGGTATTATAGGTATAATAGCTATCGTATAATGACGGGTGTAACAAAAAAACCTATTTCGAATTTGAATACGAGAACGCAAATAACTCAATAATATAATATTATAATGTGTTCGGTGTGATTTTCACACGCAAGACATCGTTGTTTCGAACTCGGAATTAAAAATAACCGTAATGACTATTGTATAGTCGTTGGTTTTCGTAACTAGAAGAGACGAGGAGGAAAAAAAAAAGAATTTTAAATCGCCTAAATCGCGCGTAATGCTCAGAGATGATTAAACAAAAACGAAACGAAAATATGTTAACGTTGCGCGGCACGTGTGGAGCCCTATCCCATAACGAGATGAATATTTAAACGCAAATCGCATAGTATTATTATTGTTGTTGTTGTTGTTCAATCAAGATGCCGCGGCTACAATAATTATTATTATTACGAGACGTCAAAACGAGTCGCGTTCTGTGTTTTAAGGTTTCGAGCAGAACAAAAACAAAATTACACTTATGCAACCACGTATAAGAGGATGCCCCTAGGATATCTGACAAACGAAATTAATCAATAGTATATTTAGTTCTATTTCCTACGTTTTAAAGTTTTTATTTTTTTGCCCACGACCGTTTTAATTTAGTGTCATTATCGATATCACATATTGTGAAATTATTGGTTTTAATTGTGTTGATAATTCTAAAGAAATTAATTCGAAATTGCATTAAAAAAAAATAAAATAAAAACGAGATGGGTAGCAGTTTTGTTAATTTGACTTTACGGAATCATTTCGGCGTTTGAAGTTTTCAATTAGATTACGTTATTAGTTTACAGATGGTTTTCGAAGTTTATCAAAGTTGTAATGTTTTCCTTGAGCTAATACATGGTATTATAACTATTTACGATGTTATGATAACGTCGACGAACGACGTGATCAATGATGGCGAAGACGATATTTTTGAATTTTCGTAAGCTCTCGTAAAAAAAACTCGTCGAAAATTAATTAATACCTTTATAATCGTTAATAAACATTTCCAACGCGAAAATAGTTTTCAAAAATAAAAAAATTATAAAATAACTATTTTGCATTTTGGAAACAAATATTACTTAAAACTTTGAATTCTTAATTAAAACAAACAAAAAATTTAATAGTAAAAAAAAAAAAAACTCATATTATACCGAACGAAATAAAAAGTCATTAAATTTGTCAGATATTTCCATAGTAACACACCCTGTACAATACACATAAACTTCACTGATTTTGACCATCTCGATTTTAATAATTATTTCGAGCAATACGGAGACGATAAAATGAGAGCGGGCATAAAAAAAGAAATCAAAACCCCGAAGCAGTTCGTTTTATGATTTTTATTACAAAACTAAAACAATCGTTAAAATGAGTCCAGTACGCTACCTCCCACCCCCCCCCCCCACCCATTCGGTGGTAATAATTGACGACGACGCGAGTAGAGAATATCGATCTTTACGTACGTAAAAAAAATTAATTATTTTATTTCGCGCGGATTAAAACGAACAATGTGAGACACTAAAGCGCGCGACAATTAAGAAGCACAACCGGTAAATGCTTAGTAAGTGGTTAATTGAACACCTTCCTCGTCTAATAATGAAAGGATTATTAGTCGTTTGTCTCGATCTCCTACGACTGTCACTAAAAATAAAAGGTTTTTCAGCAACCTAAAAATTTGTAAAATTCTATTTAAGGACATCTCGAGGAAATCTAGAATAAGATAATATTTCTGCTTTGTTTAAAAAAGAATCTAGTCGGTCAGATTAGTTTACTTGAAAGATTTATTGGTAAAACTATAGGTAACTTTAAAGAAACAAATTCTCATTCGATTTATTATTTTAACGACTATTTTGATTTGTTATTCTGTACAAACGTTACAATTCGAATAAAAATATTTTTTTACATATACATGCATAATATTGCACATATTATATAATATGCGATTTACTGTTTAATTTTATGATTTTGCATATTATCTAATCCGGATATAACCGAAATAATGATGAAATTATCGTTATGAGGCGTGAAAAAAACGGAACAAAGTCATACGTTTACTTATTTCAAGTTCATTAATATTTTTTGTCGAATGCAAAGTTGATCCTCTATGCCATGTAAGTGGGGTTTAGAGCCGGTGTGGAATGTCCAGAAGAATTCTGGTATTAATTCGGACGACGATAATATTATTATGTTGAATTGAGACGATTACCATAATTTGTTTACGTTTAATAATTATGTTAATTGCACCGCGTACAATAATAAGACTCGTTATATTTAATTATACGATGGAATTGTTTAAAACAGGTTTTGCCGAAAATATATATTTTAAAAGCATCACTTAGGTTTAACGTACTAAACTTTCATATGCCACATGTCCGAGTACAAAGTATACGAATGAAAAGTGTAAGAAATATTTATGTTCGGATAAATAACATAAAAATGAAATGTAACGAGAAAAAAAAAATGAAATTAAAATCTTTTTGATATTTTAGAACTCATTCGAACGATAAATCGAAATAACAATCTAATGAAAATTTTATAAGTAAAGATTTCAAAGTAAGTAAAGATATTGTAATTAGCTTGTAACTAACTATTCAACATATGAATACCAAACGAATCATTCACAAAATCAAAAACTACGCACGAAAAACACTGACATATCAATATTTTCTGAAATTTTTAAAAGAAAAAAAAGCTTAAATAATAATATCTGATCAAATTTCAAAGCTACAAAGAGGGCGCGTACAGATTTTAAAAGCTCTCTTTATACCAGAAAAAGCTTTTAAGTGGACAATTGACGAAAAACTTAAAAACAAAACACTGTTGAAAACCCAAAACCCTCGAGATCACCTAACTTGTCCAGAACCACATATAATATAGAAATACATTTATTTGTTCCAACGTTTTTAGAACCATGGGCGTAAACTGGAGAGAGAAGAGGTGACTGCCCCCTTGTGAAAATTTAACGAGACAATGCTTCCTTAATTTGTTTGTAAATTAAAGAACAAATGAATATAATCGAAAAGGCGATTGTATTTGGATTTTTTCGAAGTAGTGTTTGTATTTAGAAAAATATGTTATAATTAGGGCTCGTATTTCAATTAATTAAAAATTGAATACTTTTAAGAAGATCTATATCCATATAATATTATAGTGATCTGCACGATGTGCACTTTGCGGACTAGATCGCACCAGTGGATCAGAGCTTAAACTCTGAAATTAAACTGTGAAATCCGAACCACCGATAACGTGTGTTTCGAGATCTTTAATTGCGTTTTCGCGGAAGATCGTTTATTTTCGCAGTCGTGCCTAGTCCCCCGAAATGTTTTAACGCGGTTCTTTCTTCGGACGAACAAATTCTAAACGCCGCGCCGCCGCGTCCGCATCGAAACGAATAAAAATAACTGCCGAGATAAAAGACAATGCCCTCGCGACAGCGGCCGTGGGTTCGCCATTAAGACGGTGAGAAAATTCGACTGTGTTGCTAAAAACACTTTGCGAAAGACGAAAAAGGAACGCCTCGAGCGCGCTTCGCAGTAATAAAACGAGCGACAAAATTCCAAACGTGCCCGCGCCGCGAGACGGAGCAATAAGAGCAGCGCTCGGGGATCGGTTTGCGAATTATCATCATTACATAACGTGGTCGTTCACACTCGAATGTAATATTTATTTTTTTTACGCGTGGGTATACTCGCGGTTTTGATATTAAAACGTGAAACGTGCTTTACGAAGAGAAGAAAAATAAAAACCCGTGCGAAATGAAAAATCGTTTCTCAAAACAATAATACGCCTTTAACAACTACCGCGCTGCACGTTATCGTTACGTAATCGAATGCCGTTCGAAGGGTAACAACATTACGTTGTAAAAAAAAAAAACAACCGCACACGAATAACACGAATTTATGGTTTTATAGTCACTCACCTGTCCGCAGGGCTTGCGCACTCGGCTGGAATTCATTCGGAAATTATCACGCCGCAGCGAACGGAATAATTATATTCTATAGGTTGAAATAATATCGGTTTACGAGTTCATCTCAAGGTTTGAAATTTTCGATTCCCCACGTCGAGCGCGATGTCTTAAATGAAAACAATCTGCAACTATTGACGTGCTCGGTTGAAGATGAACGTTCTCGTCCCTTTTGGAAAACGATTCAAACGAGTTGTGTAGAAATTACGTATATTTTTCATTATTTCGTAGAAATATTTCTTTATCTCTTCTTGTTCTTGTTTCTCGTCAAAATCCTATAAACACCGATAAAATTAGAAAAATAACTTTTCCACATACACTTAACTATTGGACAAACGAATACAACATTTTAAACTAAATAAGGCGATAGTGAAAAATCGAAAATAGACAATTATTTACAACACACTTACAAATTGTATAGTAGACGCTTAAATTCTGTCTTCTGCGATAGCAAAATAAATGCAACTGCGTTTAAAATTCAAATAAACAAACAAACAAAATTAACACTGTTATTCTCACACCACCTACTGCTAAAAAGACAACAGGAGTGAATTGAAATCGATGCATACGAAAATCGTTAGTTTTCTTTATTCAATCGTTATCGCTCTTGTTCGAATCGTCGTCGTCGATATATTATGCTTACCGTTGCATGCATGTGCCGCAATTTGTATTAATCGTTAATCGATTTATTTAGTTTGTTTTAAGATCGTGAAACGACGTCTAAATCAAATTGTCTTTATGAATACTATTGTGATGAAAACTGCAAATATTTTATCGCAAATTCCATTTCGACGTCGAAAGACCAATAATAGAAACAAATTATCCCTCAAAGCAGTTAAACCTATTTCTATTTCGTCGTATTGTTACATTACAATCGCGTAATATTTTTTCCAGCTTACAATCACTTGAAACAGTGGGTTATTAACATCGACGTGATTCCTTTGTTTCGACGTATAATTTTTACTGAAATTAATCGCCTCACCCAAAAAATAAAAACTAAATGGAATTACCAGTGAATATTATAATTTGCTATAATATTGTTCGACACGATTAAATATTCAAGTTTTTTTTTTTTTTTTTCATCATAAAATAATAATCAGCATAATCAGCGTGTGTGCTGAAGCCGGTTTTTTTATAATGTTTCAATACTTAAATACAAATCGGATTTTTTTACAGGATCTATAATACAACGCTTTTCGAACAAAACATTTTGTTTTATAAACTATAGAATTTAAAATTAAAATTAAAATGTTATATTTATTTAATTTTTAAAAACATAATATGTTTTTTTTTTTTGTTAAAAAAATAACATTTTTTTTATTAATAAAGTTACCAAAAATACATTTCAAGGTTTAGTAATAATATAATAATTATATTCTTCTGAATACAATTAAAATTCTCAGAAAAAAATAAAAGAAAATGTATTACTTTTTCTTCTTTTTAATAATATTAAAGTTAGGTTTTTTAATTTAATTAACTAAAACTAATAAACTAAAACTAATTTTAATTAACTAAAACATCACAGGCAATTGTCCTCTTAAATTTTCATTAAGAGGCAGTTACCTATTCTCGCCTATTTCCCAGTTTACGCCTTTGATAAGTTATATATTTTACACATACACACGCGTGCGTTGTTTTTCTTTTCTATAAATGGCCTTAAACTTCCAAAAAACTATATGCATAGACTGATATACTTGAAACAACGCCACGTACGTTTAATAGCCTATAGACGTCACTTTATATTAAGACTACGTACACAGAAAATATTAAATTCAACTCGATATTTTGCTCCTAACCTTCTCCCATCAATCACGTCCGTTCATCTTATAGTTTTGATTCTCTTTTGTTAGCCGAAAGGTTAATAGTTTTTTTTAACTATTAAAAATATTAATTCATAAACGAGGAAGTCACGGCTAAGACTATAACTTTGTGTGATTTTACGCTTTATTAATATGCGACGAAACAACTATGGACACCAATACCTTTACAAATTTATACGAGTTCAAGTATCATATATAAAAGCTTTAAGAGACTATAACATTATGATTTCTGAAGTCTGGTATTAAAAAATGTTTTTTACGATTCGCCTCTTAGTTTCCAAGTCAATGTTTATACGAAAAGATATTGCACGACTGGCGGAAGTTAAAAACAATAGGTACTTATATTTTATTTCTCTCGACGACAATTCTCAAACAATCTTCGCGTTTACATAAGATTTCTTATTTCTAATCTACGTTGCCCGTCCGCGAACAGGATTATTTTTAAAATTTACTCATTCATTCGATTTAAACGCGATGTTAGTACCTCAAAATTCACAAGACACTCGCGTTTCGAAATGCGATTAAAAGGAAATGTTAAGTTTGAATTAATAGTGCAAATGCATATTATATTTTTAATCTTATCGAAAACATTCTATTACATTCTTGTTAATATTATTGTTTTGCCTTTTGGTCGCCAAACATTTCTCAAATAATAAATAATAAATTTAATGGTTATTAGTTTCTAACTATTAGAGTTGTAGACTTCAAGTACAATATAAAACGTATTGTATAAGTTAATTTTATAAATTAGTAAAGTCATTTGAAAATTGTAATTTACTCAGTCATAACGACTGAGTTATAATTATCATCTAATATATTTACTTGTAAATAATTGTAATGTGTTATTTAAACGTGCACAAACACAATGCGACTACCTATAGGATTTATATTTAAGTTATTTTCATCTATACTGGCTGTCCTTGGGGATCTAAGTAATGATATCCGCGTCAAAAAAAGAAATATATATTATAGAACAGTATATTAAAAATAGAAATATACCTATTGCTAGACTGCATAAAATAATCATGTTCAAAGCCAAATTAATAGTAATTAAATAGTACGGCCCCTATAATATTATTTACTATATTATAATATGCGACTAAGGTCTAAGGTTGTATATTATGTTTTCCCCAGTTGAACAAAAGCGCCTTATAATAATTATTATATTTGAATCTAATCGAAAATATTGTGCAATGGTTGAATCGCCTCGCAAGAAAATACTGAAAAAAAAATTTATATGTAAATATATACCATGTGTAGATCAACTGATAAAAGTTTTTATTTACTCACATCTACGAGTGTAAAATACTGGTCGTAAACAAGTATGCGTGTAATGTAAACAACGCAATATAAATAAAATGTTAAATAATCATTAAATAATATACTTAATTTTTAAGAGCACCTTGACTCTGAATTATCTACTTTAACGAAAGATATATTGAATATACGTAATAATAATAATTAAACTCATTTTTAATTTATTATGTATTTGACCATATTTTCTTTTGGTAATTTTTGTGTTAAAAACTTTTTTCAGTGACCAATTTTAGTGATGTGGACATTTTAATCGACTACCGTCTTATAGGCTTTCAGCTCAATTCAAAAATCGTTGCATTAAATTTTATAACAATTTATACTATCGAAAATTACCAAATCATAAAATTTTATATTTAATTAATAATTATACTATATTCAGTGACACTCTGAAGCAGTGACGTACTCACGAGAGGTGACAAGAATGATATATTATATTATCCCCCTTCGAACTCTCTGTCAAATGGTAAATAAAATTTATGTCCAATTCGTAGTCGTACACACTGTAAATCATTCGATAATTTTCAATTTACAACACGATATTATTGCGTTCTAAAATTATTAACGTAACATGTTAATTTATTACCTATAAGACTTATCGAAAATAAAATAAGAGATAGGTACATAATAATAAAATGTACAGCTTATTAAATTTATGAAAATAAGTTAATTTATTATAAAATTAGCCGAGTTTACCGAGTGTTTACGAAAAGTTTAAATTTTAAACGGAGTGATATCCTTTTCTTTATTTTTGAGTGCATTAACTCCCCTTCCCCAAACAATTTTTTTGTATTCATTTTTCATTTAGCCTTTATAGCTCCCCAAGAAACTCGACTCTAGTCGTGCCACTGACCATCGCTCTGTTGCTCTAAGAACGACGACGTACTGACATAATATCATATTGATACGGCATTCTCTCCGAGTGAAAGTTTATGTTATACTCGCCGTCCGCTTAAATAGATTAATCCACTTACTCTTTTTCATCCTTCGATAGCTCAGTTGGTAGAGCGGTGGACTGTAGTGGTTTGAAATTCACAGATATCCATAGGTCACTGGTTCAAATCCGGTTCGAAGGAAAATTTTTGCAAATTTTTTTTGTAGAAAACAATTTTTAATCACTGCTCTCCTTACCCGTCTACGATTTTATGTTTTATCTCGGTTCGAAATTCGAATGGGATTATTTTTTATCGATATCATTTTCATCGTGTTATTATATATTTTGATGAAACTTATGACGAACTGCAAACGTAATTTTATATTGGTAATAAATGATGCTATCGCAACTTGGAAGTATATAATAAAATCGATCAAATTCAACACACTCGTAAACACATGACGTTACTACACAATAACGCACTATGGAGTCTATGCTTTTAGATTATAATTCATATTTAGTATTATATTTTATTGTTATCGTCATCAAAAGTATTAATTAATTATTGGTACCGCGGTATCGCAAGCGGTCTGATTTTAACGATTCGCTGCAATAATGGCGACTATGGAATTTCATTTTGGAAAAGGGGCAAAACCACAGTTAACACAATATTTTCGAGAAATTTAAATGAACAATAAGAGTTCGAATTGAAACCAGTTAATTAAAATGTATAGTATGAGGCTTTGATAAGGTGAACAAAATTAATATTTTCTCGAAAAACATTTCGAAGTTATAGATTTAAATTTGTACAACTGTACAAACATATTTTAAACTATTTATTAATTAATACCTATAGAGTATAGATTGTAATTACTCATATTGCAGATTAATTAATAGCCAAAAAGTTGAATATTATTATTAGAAAAATAAAATAAAATCTATAAACGCCATCGCCCTTCTCGACTGCAGACTGAGAGAATATTTTACAACGTGTGTTCTATTTTAATATTAAATCACTATATACATTATATTATACAGTGCTCCTGCGATAATACATATATAAAATGTAAACGCCGATTTACTCCTGACCTATATCGACTAAGACTCGGATAAAATTGACCTAACAGAGTGTACCTACCTCCATAATATCATAATGTATACAGGGTGATTTTTTTTACGATCGAAGAACACTCGATTTTACGAAAAGTACCAATTAACTCCCGTCGAATTTATATTTTTTTGCTAGTGTTATTATGGATAAACATATATTATACGATGATTGGACATTACATATTTACATATCACTGCGTTGTCGTTATCGTACGCACGTGTAGCAACATGTCAAGCCGATGAGCATTCACGTATAAATACGCCTGGTTTTATAAAAACACCAAAAACACCCTCGACTTTCGATGAACCGTCGTCGCGTCTCGCTATAACGAATTAATGAAAAATAAAAAACGTTATTTGAAAATTCATAAAAAATAATTATAAAATTTACGAACATCCAAATCGTCTACCTCTAAACATAGGCGTTTTAAAATGGACAAATAAATGGCCGTTTAAAATATTAGAGCCCCGCGCTTGAATTTTCCGAATAAAAATAAATAAAAGTTAATACTTTTCGAAATGACGAGCGTTCTCTGGCTATAAAATCACTCTGTACGAAGCATTTGTATAAAATACCTACCCTACGCTTTAATACGTTTTGCAATAATAGTAACGTTCCCGTATAAGCCGGGGGAGATTCCTCGAGGATTTTTACGTCGAGACTAAATAGTATAATATAATATTTATAAGGACGAGCGTGCCGCGCGCAGCTCCGTCTGCCGCGGCAAAACAGACTATATTACATACGATAACAACGCGCGTGATATGTAATAATAATGTTATGATATAATATTCCGCGCGATTCTCCGATCAGCATCGTAACACTGCATACAAACGCGTGACTGTTTTCATTGCGACTAAGCCGTTTTTCTTGAAAAATTTAGCGCGAAAAAAAAGGAAAAACAAAACTGGGTCGTCGTATACAACAACAACGCTGCGGCGCCGAACGAGTATAGGTCGGTAAGTGTACGATTTTAAACGCGCAAAGTGCGTCCGTATACGAGACTACATTTACGGATGAAAAAACAACAAACCCCCCCGATTGCAGCGATAAACTCCAGGCACGTATTTTCAGGAAGGTTAGCGATAAGAACGCAAGCGCTCCCGCAGGATAAAATCTCTGCCGGCCGACCGGGGTCGAAATTCAAGAGGATCTCCCGAGTGCGTCACAAAACGATACACGTACAGTGTTTTCAGCGAAAATGTGTTGACCCGTTCGCGTCCCGAATTAAAAATTCTCCCAGTTCATTTAGCATTACCCAGGGTGCACTTCGAGAGGCCAACTGTAGTATTACGCCCCCGAAAATTGGTTTTTGGTGCTTTACGTTAAAATTATCATACAGTTATTATTATGGAACCGTTTTATTTTTGTCGTTGTTGGTTTTAATTTTTTTTAGAAAAATTTCTGATTTATAGTTTATTTATAAGCGTCCGGTTATAAATCGATAACTACTTGATTAAATTTTCTGCTATAAATGTAAAAAAAATGTTTGGAAAATGTCCGAAATACACAAAAAGTATGTATAAAATAAATTAGAACTATAAATGCGGTTAGTTTTTGACACGAAAACGCGGCCGTATTAAATCGAATGGCAATCGAAACGCGACGGAAAACGCTGTGCATACATTTTTACCGTACATTTACCATCCCCCCGGTATAAATTCGTGTCATCGCATACCAAATCGATAATAATTTAGGTAATTCGGCGCCGATGCAGACTTAATAAATATGGAAATACCTATTATGAACTGAAACATTTCTCTTTAAAATATTTACGTTCACGTGTGAAATAATGAGAAAATCAATCCCAATCGGATAAAATAATTCAATTTTTTAATAACTTTATACTAATAAATGTACCTATTATTGATTGTATAATGATTTTACGAATCATATCAAATCGAGACTTAATAATAAACCAATTAGACTGAATAAACAAATATACTACTCACGATAGCCTCCGGGTAGGGGTTACTGCTGAGTTCGGTGTTCGCAGTGAACGCGGCAGCGCACTTGTCCGTTGGCTTGTGAAATAAAGTCACAAAAATCACTCGATAAAAACATTTAAGATTGAAAAAAAATAATATCAAAATTTACGATTAAAAGACGTTTGATTGCTCGTCTTTGACGAGATAAATAATAACGATTGACAACTACGGCGGACAACACTATTGACTATTACGGAGAAAAATAAAAACTGCAATGTTAAAACCGAGAAGAACTTTCTGAACCGCTGTCGTCCGCACACTGCGCTTCGGTAAGCTGCTGCACTTTTGCTCGTCACTCGATCGATATTCTTGCGCGCGCAGCACAGCTGTTATTCGTCTGGTTGCGCGAGCAGTTTGGCTTTTATTGGCCGTGAGTTTCCCACGCAATATCGGACTGACGATGACGTAAACTCATTCCGATTTCACGCAAACACACATATTGTTATTACTATTACTATCATTACATAATTATTATTATACTATTGTTACGTCATCGTCGACATTATTTTCATAATTACGTCATTACAGTTACATTTTAAGTAATTACTCGATATCGATTTATTCTTATACTCGTATTTATGATTGCCAAATAGTTTATGTTGACCATTATTATATTATTGTATTGATAATCCCTTCGATCGAGATATTAAGACGATAACGGATCATTAGAGTTAAAAAAGTCGTGCACTGAAACAACGTGTTCATTCCTGTCACGCGACAGCGATGGATAAATAAAAAGTCGATTTGGTTAACAAAAGGAAATCGCGTATAATAATATATGTATTATATGCAGTTTCGTATTTATCGGAAATTAATTATACGAATTCGCTTGTTTATTAAATATGATTTTCATACCAAACCTGATGCTTTTGTTTCTACTACAAATAAAACAAAGCTAATTTGAAATGAGTTTTTTATGTAAAATGTGCATTATTTTTTGTGCAGGATTATGTTAGTGCCAACAGTAGTGTTCTATTATAGTTTTACATTTTTGGATCGGTACGGGGTGGCTCGCTGTGATTTCCCGATGGAATTATCTCGAAGATAAAATATCGTTTTGTTTTAGTGCAAATATTATAGCAAACGTAAGTCGATACAGGCGTATCGTAGGTAAACGATACTTATATTGGGCCAATAAGTGATAAATTAGTATAGATTAGGACACTTATTTAACGTTAGACTGTCTTACGTGCAGGTGCCGAGAGGTATAAATTGTCTTTTGGGTCTCAGCGGCGGTTGGAAATCGCGAACATTTTATACTATTTCGTTTAAAAGAACGCGGCGGCGGTGATAAATCGTCGTCCGCGTCCCGGAGACATATTATATTAGGTATATATTGCGTAAGAGCCGACAAAAAAAAAGAAGAAAAAAAAGAATCGAAAATACATTAGGCGGTTAAATGACGACGTTCAATCTCGTTCTTCGTGATTTTCGATATCCTTCCCACCCCCTCGTCCGCCTCGTACCTGCCTTTATGTCGAGATATTATTATATTTCGTATACACGCGCACAAACTGTTTGATATTTTTGTCTATAATAACCATTTATCTTACGCAATAAACAGAGTGCTTTTCGAAATGTGCTTTTGAATCGCAATCGATCCGCGTTACGTTCGCGGACGCGTTTTACATGCACTCGATCCTCTCGGTTTTCGCTCGGCTCAGTGGAGGCCGGCGCGGCTTTTTGCGCGCGAATTGATATAATATGCACACGCGATCCGACCGTGTAATACGCAATAAGCCCGCGCCGCCGCCGCCGCCGTTGTCGCCACCGTAACCGCGGTATCCGCAGACCGCGAAAAGACAATATCCTTTGGTTCAATTTATTTATGAATTTATATAAAGGAGATTAATTTGGAACAACTAGCCCTCCCCGCGAATCCGTACGACTTTGATAATTGAACAATTGAAGCGTTCCCTTCGATTTTTGAACTCTAGTATATATATATAAATATATATAATGTAGATATATACGAGGGTTTTTCGGATAAGTCGGCAAAACTAAGATTAAAACGAGAACTTTAACGTTTTTATTCTCAATTATTTTCAACTATGATATAAAAAAATAATAATAAAACGACAATAATATATTGTGAAGATAATCGGAGGGAAACAAACGTGTCGCGTTTATCAACGAGAATTATTTAGTTACGCCTTACATATTTCATGTATAGAGATGATGGATTTAAGAATATTGTCGACATGTTGAAATTCGTTTTACACGCGATGACACGCAATCTGTTTTTTTCTTTTCGATTTATTTAATAATTTTATCGTCGTTTTATCATCACACGCGCGTCGTCGATTATTATTTATGTATATTATTGTATACTCGTTTAGGCTCCGGCTGCCAGTTATGGTTAATAAAATATAAAAACAGTCGTCGATTTCATTATGACGGACGTGATTCACGGTCATCAACGGCCACGATATTATTTTAATGTCAATTTCCTATTGGTTTTATTAATCGGGTTCGTTAAAATATGTATTCACAACGACAAAAATATCTCGTCATTAGATGCGTACTATCGCACATGCATAATTTTATGTGGTCGTTATTCCGGTTAACTGCGTGTAACACAGGCCGAACGTGCACTGCACGATCGGGTCTACATCAGACCCGCTCAGGACCAGACCGAACTTTGGTCCGATTTAGTTCGATTCAACTCGATAAGCTGGAAACGAATCCGACCTGTTAAAACTAATAATTGATTTTGGCGATACCACGGCTGTATTTTTAAAATAAAAAAACGCTTGACAGCTTTTCTTTTCTGCTCATCGACAACCCGAATTTCCAAATAATTTTCCGACTGATGATACGTGGCTTTTGATAAAAAAAAAATTCGAATTTTCGAATTAGGTATCAAATATATTCATTAATCGTCACTGAATAGTGAAATTTCGCAGGAAATAATAATTACGAGAACTTATATTCCGTCGTTTTCGATGATGCCGCGCGGGCGGCAACTGCGGTTCGTGTTCAGAGTTCAAACAAATAAAATAAAACGCCGACTACCTGGCTATACCAACTATACTTGTTTATTATAGGTTTTCACGTAGGTACCACTGGTTAAGAATCACCTAGGTTTAGGGAATTTAGAAGAAAAACAACTCAAATCCGCGCCCCAGTTACATATTACTATTTAATATGTTGTATTTTTGTATGTTTGATAGTTAATTTTCAATTCGAATAAAAGTTAGAGGTAATTTTTGTTTTTATAATCGATCATTATTTTATATAAAAGTATTAGGGGAATATATAGCACATAAACTTACTACTCGTGTGCACATTGATGGAAAAAAGTGTTGTGTGTGTGTATGTAGAAAAAATTGTTGACCCCTCGTCCTCTCGAGACTTGTCGAGGCAAGATTCGCCCCTTCTGAGAATAGACTTTATTCGCGTCGATAATACTTATAAGTTATAACGTTCACATTAAAAGTGTATCAAATATTTTTATAAATAAGTCGTGTCGCCCCAAGAACGCAGCTAGAACCGCTACCGGTCGAGTGTCAATGGTGCAACGCGCAAGTTTTCGAGTGAATACATAATACACATAGAATAATATGAAAGTACATAAGCGGCGGTCGTAATCCTTCCGCGATAATGGAACAACCTGTTTTTTTCGTCTGCCCATAATCGAAATGGGATAAGTCCAATCGATATCGCCTCCGGCAACGATGGGTCCCCGGAATGGACGTGCGAACGATCGGATCAACACAGAAATCTGAGAGCCGAGTACTTACCGACGACGCGAAGAAAGGACTACGCGCCAAGTGATGTCGATTTTTATTCGGACATAACGCAATAATACTCGCGTAATAGGTACGTTCTGAATTATCGAAGTATTGAAGTATTTAAGTACAACCTACATCACGAGAACATAAATACAGTGGTATTTGTTTTAAATAAGTTATTTGTATGATTGCTTAAATAATTAGGATTTTTTTTTACAATATCTTACGTAATATGATATATGATTTCATATTTTGATTTTTAATTAAAAACAAATCAAAGCCCTTACATCGAGCGAAAGAAATGCGGGTAACCCGGATGGTGATTTAGTAGGTAGTTTATGATAATGTAGATATTGCCGCGGGTCGGATAAAAAATTATGTCAAGGTCTCACGAGGAGTACGAATGCATCGTCGTCGTTGTGTAATTACTACGAAAATAAATAAAAGTCTGTAGATATAAGTAATCGAGTGCGATGTTTACTTATAAATTATAATATTAAACGGCTCCGTCGCGCATCCCACGGTATCTTGCGATTTCTCAGATAGATCTTACTTTTACGTACTTCATAATATAGTGTCTCGCGGATATCTGACAAACGTAGAAGACTTATTATTTATGTTTTATTCATTTTGATGTTTCTTTTTTTCTCAAATGACTGTTATCCTTCTGCTGATACGATAAACATATAATTTTAAAGGGATTTCAATTATAGACAGAACGTGAAATAAAAAAGGATGAAATACTAGAGCAATCGGGTGACATTCATTAGTCGAGTGACATCGGTAAATTGTTGTAACGGTTAGTTGAATTTGAACGCAATGTATTTAAAAAACGATTCTAAGCGGAGAAGGGTGAACGAATTCAGCCTCTATACCTAATATTATAATTATAGTTATTAATTTAGCCGGGAATTTCTAGTAACCAATATCTATAATTACGGTACCATAATAACAACCTTAAAACAACTTTCAGAAATTGACACTTTCTTACAGTTTTTCTCGATTATTGAGTAAAATTGCCTCATGAAATCAACAAGTAGATGGAATTTCCTACTGTAAAACGGGCTTACATCGAGTAGATACCGATTGAAACACGTTTTCCGGTCAGAAATATGTATAGCAGAAAACATAATAAAATAAACATCATTATAAAACCATAATAATATAATCTCTAGCTCCACCCAAAATCTGTAAACGATTTGTTCTGAAATTGATTAAAAATATCAAAACGGCCATTTTGTGAACACGATTTTTGATAAAGCGAATTTTTCCATTTCTCGGGCCGATCTTTAAAGTTTAGGACAGGAGCCTGTCCAGTCCACCCCTGAAATATACCCCGTGGATTATCATGTCAAACTATGTCCGCGGCGCGAAGATTTATAACGCGAGTGGAAAAATACGTTACTACGATGGAAAAACAAAAAATTAGCGGAAACCCGTTGGCGCGTTTTCGCTCGCATGTGATAAATTCGTTTATGTCCTCCGGAACGTGCTGCCGCCGCCGCCGCCGCCGTCGAACGCGCGGTTTTCTGGTCCGTTAGTCTTGATATTTATGGCACCGTCGTCATCATCGTAAATCAAAATAACCGCGTGACGAGAGAAAGAATAATATAAAATTGTGATAACTTATAAACTATAATTAAAATAAATATAATTAGATGCATAAAAGCATAATATGAGTTTTTATCGGGTATGTGGAGTATTCGATAAAATCTTTAGAGAATCCAACGTTCCGCGTGTGAGTGTTTAAAAATAAATGTTTATAAAATTGTTTTATTCGTACAAACGTTCATTATATATTTATTCATAATAATATAAAACATCGGGGGCGCGATTCGGGGTAGGGCAGGATTTCGAGATATACTCGAGAGAATCAGCCCTGGGTCTTGCAACCCCTTCCACCAGCGTTGAATATCGATAACGACCTCCTATTGGTACAACTCAATGGACCGTGTTGAGCATACTTTGAGAGCGAGCGCGAATGCTTTTAAAAAGTACTTGTGTTTTGCGTGTACCGACCAAAGGGTCCCAAAACCAACGGTTTGTGTTGCACTTGGCCCCGATTTCTTTGAAAATCACATGCAAGCTCTGCAGGTTATAATATTATAATAATAATAATTGTCCTCGTTATGTGCGACAGCTCGTATTATCTTCGCAGTTTCGTTCGCGTGCCGCGTTCAACGTGATCGAGTGTCAAATTTATTTTCGCGATAAAATTATGATAATATTATGTGTCCGATGAAAAGAGCGTCCGAAATGAAGGTCGCATCAAACGCCGCATCATCTGTCGACCGTTCGCGACGGTGACGTCTGACGTGTCATTACTTACTATTCATCGATCGTGCGAGCTAGCGATTCCGCTAAAAGATAATGACGAATCGACACATCTATAGTGTTCCAGCACACCATGTTGTGTGGGAGACACGTTTGTATTTTGCACGTTTCGTCGCACACGCGCGCGTGAGCTGCGAAGTAGTGATATTGTATTCGTATACAATGCGGTTTCTCCATTGTACAACGTCGATAATGTAAGCAATAAGTTTTTGCGCGAAGTTCCCCGAACGTTATTGTTTCGTTAAAATGTTTAAATGTGATCGTTTTGTCGCATAGCTGCTCGGCGGGACTATACATAGATATGGCATGTAACCAAAACCGTAGTCGATCACACGGAGTCCGACAGTTTACTGTAGTCTCTATATAAGACAATAAGAAGGTGAGTTGCTGAGAAATGTTATATTCGCCAACGGTCTTCCATTTGATTCGGCTGAATGAAACTTCTCGGGTTACTTTCGTACCATCGAACAAGTCGGCGCGTCCTTTTCAATAATACGATATTATTACAATGTTATGCAAACGCGTGCATAATATTGTACATCACGTTCCGCGAGACGTACGCGCGCGACCCAAGTTTTTTAATAATACCTAATAGACGGGAAAAAAACAAAATCATAAACTTCGAATAATAATGTACTTCTGCGTCGGGAAAACATGTGTTGGAAACGACTTAAACGAATGAAAAGTCGTTAGCGTCGCCAAAGGATAAATATTGAAAAAGAGTGATGCAAATCGAACGGAGACGTGTACGCGCCGTGCGTACTAGCGTAGACAATATTGACGCAAACGTCGAATTCGGAACCGCTTTTGTTTAAGATTTCCCGCGCCGGTTTTTCTATTTGTCCGAGCGCCGGCTGCAGCGCATAGAATGTCATCTGACGTACGTAATAACGCCGTTTTCGTTCCGTTCGATATGTTTAACGTTTTATTGTTTTCTCTTTTGTTCTCATCGCTATAGAACCGTTTGGGCTATGGGCCGTTGTATAATATTTTCTGAAAATATGCCATTTGTTTTCCGCGCACAAGAACTAACGATTATTTATTGAAAAATAAATCTCAAAATTATAGAATACGCGTGTTCTTACAATCGTCAAACCTCCGTGGACACATCCCGCACTGTTAGTGTACACAAATACGTACATGATCGTCGACTTATTCGACCGCGGCGCGGCAATACGGTTCGGATTTTTATAAGTGACGTAATGGCACGACTAGCACACACGTTCCGGGTATTTTGCTTTTTTCCCAAGCAATGTATTTACATTTTTAATTCGGCTGGGAAAATATCATGTCGTTCTCGTGTTCGTATAAAGCGCGGAACAAACCGTCGTGACGTTTTTTTGGAATTGCATATTTGTATGCGCGTTGAATTCATAAACGCCATTCGTACCGAATGGAACATGAAATTTATTGTATTTGTTTAGATTTGTTTGGAAACTAAAATTGTAGTTTATAAATTGTTTCTTATTCAGTCACTTCACATTTGTTGTCAAAACAGAAATTGAACAGAGTCAATGTAATATGTTTAATGCTGAAAAATTCCATTCTGTGTTTTTTGTAGTCTTTAAATGTACGGATGACGCATGTGCACAGTACTGGTGTATATAAATTAGTCGACTGCCGTAGAAATATTATATCTGAATTCAGTGATTTCGATATCGATGGATTTCACATCACAGCTGGTGTAGTGATAATAAGCTGCGAGATGCATATCAGGTTCGACTCGTTTTTACCATTCCTAGTTCACTAGGTATATAGTACGCAACTTTACTTTGCATATTTTGAACGTAAACTCGCGCATAAAAATGCATATAATCGGTTTGTTTATGTTTTCATCGCACGTCCTGTTACATTTCGTAAGTACAACCACGCCATTATATATGTCCTGCGGTACAGTAGTGATTTTCAGAAATCAGATATGACATCAAGATAGCCGCCGCCAGTGTATTAAGTATACGTATACCGTGTGGTAAATATTATATTATATGCAAATTTTTATTGGTTATCGATTTATTGTTCGATTCTACGGATATTTTACATTTAGTAAACTTAAAACCACCGAGTATTTGATAAATTCGTCTAGACGATAACTAGTCAATTTCGTTTTGGAACTGATTTTAAATTTCCGTCGATTCGCCGTTTTCGCGAGCTCTAAGGGCGACGATAAAACGAGATGAGACGACGGCCATCGTCCGTGTGAAAGCAGCATCGTTGCGTCGATCTCGCGAGCGTGTCGCGAGAAATACGAATCCGGCGGGTATGATTATTAAATAAATAACGGCCGCAGATAAAAGAAACCATTGTTATTTGCTCCGCTCGTTCCCGGTCAGATGTAAGTGATTTGGCCTAACTAGAGGAAATCCAGAATACGCGCGGTTGATTTACGACGGTTTAGCGGCGTTCCCCGGTGGGCTATTCGCGCGAGAGCCTCGGCGGCCGGGCGATTAATTCGCGGCGAAAAAATGTCACCGAATGGCACTGCTCGCACAACGGGCAAAGTCAACCGTCGCCGGTAATTTCTTAGCTTCAACATATAGTTGAAGCACTTCCTCGCGGGCCCGTCTGAATAATTGCGACCCCGTGCAACGCGGGACGTCGTGTTTTTATCGCACGCGGCGGCGGCGGCGCGCGTTGAGAGTTTGCGATTTTTCATTTCGACCGGAAAACAATTCCAAAGGATTCGCATGATAATAATAAAAAAACACCGCATCGCGATATCACAAAAATCCCATAGACGACGATTTCTTTTTTTTATCTTTATCGAGAAACACACTACTGGAAAATAACGTATTTAGCCCACTCTGTTTCCAGAAAAGTGAAAAAATTGTGTAGGTTGTTTAAAAACAACGAATCTGTGTTCTTGATATTTTCAATTTTTCTAAAAATCATTTTATTATTTCTAATGTTTTGCGTGTTCGATTGAATAGAACTTAACGACTGATCGATGTGTGGTTGTAGATTTGAAATATACAAACGGAAACAATAGTCAACAATATGTTACTGTATTGAAAAACTCGGACGAATAATAAAAAGTCAGAAATATTGAAAAATACACCTCGCTGTAGATTAAAGTTTACCAAACAAACGTAAATATAATAATAATTACAGTTTAATATCTCTAAACGTTGACGGTAAAATATTATTATGTCAATAATTGATGGTACGATTATTTTTTTTTAAATAAAAAACACCATTCGAACGGTTTTAAAAATCGTTTCGTCGTCATTTTTTTTTTTTTTTTTGTTAAAATATTTTCCCGACAACATTTTTTTTAAATAAAAATATGCATCGACTCCTCTGCTATTTGGCACTAACTACTCACTCGCTAGAAACGCGCATTTTTATCTCTCGGCGAATACGTGTACCGTATAAAATATTATAAAGTCTACCGGTTACACTACAGAAGCAAATATTCATACGGTAGGAAAAAAAAACCCCCGCGTGATTATGTATAAGAATATTACGTGGCATATTTGTAATACCGATTTCGCTAAAAACGCAGATTTTCGCCCCTCCTCCTCGCGGACAATTCTCCGCGACGAACATTTTCCCGACGTTTTATTCGGCATTCATAACGACCGTCCGATTATGAGTATATGAGTATTCTGTAAAATCATGCACGAGCGAGACCAATAATTTATTATTATAAAATATATCATAAAGCATGTGTTTTTTTTTTTGTTGTTGTTTTTGCACCGGCGATCCGCGAAAAACACAATAAAGTTTTATCTCGTATTCTTAAAGCGTATAAAGGTATTCGCGATGCGAAATACATTAGTATGTTTTCATAACGTTATCGGTGTGCTATTTTTTTAAATTTTCAATTAAAATTTTTTTTTTCCATTAAAATGGTATTATATTAATAACCGGTAAGAGACTGTTATTTTATCGGGTGCATATCAAACGGGCGTATATTGACCCGCGCGTGACGTGTTTCCATAAATGTCTATAATAGGTACACTTGGAAGTTATAATAATACATTTGAGACCGTGCCAAAAAAAAAAAAAAAAACCAAAAATCAGATGTAAAATAACATAAATAAAACACAATAACAATGCAGTATGCCAGTATGCGTAACTTATACCTGTACTGCATGTATAATATCATGTATATGAACCTATTTTAAAATATTTTTATCTATCAGATAAACGTATAAAACGTACGCTATCGCGTGCGCCCGCAAACATTTTTCCCAACGCGAACAAAAGTCACAGACTCGAAAATTCACGACTTAAATTTCCTATATTAAAAATATTTAGTTCGATACATTTTGCCATAGTTTTCTACGAATTTCTTAAAATCGACAATAGCGATGACGATCTATAAATTAAGCCCGGATTTTGGTCATAATATTTGGTAACCATTTGGCACTGCCGATCAAAACCCAAAACCGGCTTCACGTCCGAAATTCGAATGGATATAATACATTATAATGTTATATCGAGGTAGGCGCGTCGTTATATTATTCCGTCGATTAATGTTATTTTAAAAAGTTATACAAACGAAACGTTTTTTTTTTTTATCTTTATCAGCATATTTTTTTATTCGCTTGTGAATTCACATCTCAACAGTTCCGAAAACGGAAAAATGAGTCACGATTTATGAAACGCGTGTAACAATTTTCCGACAAACTAAAACGTAGCCCAGTCCTATCTAATTTATAATAATAATATTCAAAACGATTTCCAACACGAGCACGTGGATGTAATTTGAGTCACTGCTTTGTTCGAGAGAAGTTGTACGACTCGACGAAAACTAACTAAATCGCATGAACGTTTAATATTTCACATGCCTATAGTACCTGCAACACAGCAGTGTATTATTAACGTAAACACAAACGACGAGGTGTCCGATTAATCTTTAGGGTAATCAGAGTTGAATCGAAATTAGAAAGTCAAAACAAATTTGAATTTACTTCTATTATACCGAAAATCGAGAAAATGTAGTTTTCGTGCGTGCAAATAACCATAATTATTATTATCGTGCGTTGTCATAGGAATTATAAATAAATTATTACATTGTAATATGTATGCATTACATTATGTTAAAAATTATTTCAATTGTTTATAATAATATTACGTCCATTACTCGTAAGTGGGTAGTAATATTTATTTTATTCATTCGAAACTAATTAAATAACTGTCATTGGACGAGTGTAATAATTTCTTCGAGTATAATTTCAAAAAACATACTACTAATAACATTAAACTCCTCCCTTTACTGATATTAAATATGGATCGACATGGATGTAAAAACATTTTCGACATTAGTGCAGATCACTGCCGTGAAAAAATCGAAACGCGACCGAATAATGTTATAGTCAATTTTTTTTCCCACTCTTATAACTGTTCGTCGTGACAACATAACACGAGCGACCTTTTTAAATACCTTTTTTCCGTTTTTTTTTTTCTGTTTTTCGAATAAGCCAACGGGTGTGTAATATTTCTCATTGTGCATAACATTCGATATAATAATTCATATTATGATGTGCGAACAGCTCAGACCGCGTGTTCGCTCTGACGGACGTGCCTTGCCGGTCGGAATTGAGTTAGGGAATCCCTTAGGTCAGCGTAAATATCATGTACCGAGAGCGATTCGAAAAGGATACTTCTTTTTTGTCGTTTTGAAGCCGCCGCCGTGAATGAAAAAAAAGTAAGGACGACTAGGTTTATACACTATGAAAAAAAATGGGTATGCGTTTTATAGAACGATGCGAAAAACGTGCTTTTTCATTTTCTTTTTTTTTTTTCAAATTTTCGACTTCATCAAAAGCTCGAGCTTACGTCTTATATTAAGGTTCCTAGATGAAATTATTTTGTCGCTTGATGTTCATTTTTTTTTTTGGATTTTTATTTGAGAAGTTTCTTTTTATGTGGTCGACCAATTAAGAAAGGATTTTCTCAGATTCAGCTTCTAAAGGGGTAAAAATGGAAAAAATAATTTGTTATATCAAAAGTATAAACAAACACAATTCGTTACAACGAGATTTAAAGGAAAATTTAAATCGACACACTACAAATACGATTTAATAAAATATGTTTGACAACGCTGGATAACGAAAACTATATCTACGAGTATATTATGTATACATTTATATTATATATAATAATATACATATACTGTCGTACGTATAATATTACGTCGTACGTATCTAATATGATCAACTGAGAATTCAATACCATATATAAAGAAATCTAGAAATATAATGACATTCAGCACTTGACGCCTTAACCTCGTCCCTCATACCGGGAAAAACTGTTCACGGGTGAAGCCGGGCAATTCAGCTAGTACAGTATAAAGAGACATAATAACATAAACGCCCACATAATATGATTGTGAGTCTCAATGATCAATAAGCATAACCGCAGTGTCATTTCTAAGGAAGACTTCTGAGAAGTCTAGTTAATTAAAAACTATCTGAAGCATAACATTTTTATCTCGCACGCGTTCGAATTTTAATTGTTTGTCTATTTTATTCCCAACTCTGAGAGTAAAAATATGTTTGACTTCATTCAACAAACTGTGATAAAATGATAATTTTTCAGTTTAATTATTCGTGTAGTGTGTACATACTATAAGAAACAGTAATCTTAATCAATAATTAGTTTGTAGAGGCGCGTGGGAATCATACGAGTTGACTACTTTGGTGATATAATCATTGTTACATTATCCGCACTCCAGATTAGTTTTGAACTGTTTCGTCGGTCTTGTCCTTGGCTTTGAGTGCGAACACCACACCTAACAGCGTTTCCTATCGGTCGTTGTATACGTTTCGCTTTGGGTACCGACGACGTCCTCTTAAGATAATTTTTTTGTTCATTATTTTTCACTGATAACATTAAATATCTATTAGCTTTTAGTAACATGATAATGTTCATAATTTAATTTGCATACAATGTGTTGATACCGGTCAATTCTCGATTACAAATTATAAATGGTATCGACAATAAATAATAACATTGTACAATCAGTTTCGCCCAACAATATTGATATCAATAACACAGGCATTTAATGACTGATCAAGTAGAATATATTTTAATTTAAAAAAAATTTACCTTTACAAAAGGTTTTTGTAGCTAAAAAAGTTCTGACAAAACTACACATTAATATAAAACAAAGTGCTACAAAAACATAAACAATCAAATTAAATAATTTAGGGTAATGCTATGTAAATAACAATTATTCCTGTACGTATATTCTCTGCTAAAGTATACACCGAATTTGAATGTAATAACTTAATTGCTATTATTGTTTGCGTCCAATATTAATATTGAAAAGTTCATTGTTAAATTATTCCTCCTTGCTCAGTATTTCTTAAAAATTCTTAAGTTATTCATCATAGGAATATAATTAATTGCCTCCTTGTGGGTTACGGAAGTTTTTGCCGGCGTATTTGGCACAGCTGCCCAGTTCTTCTTCAATACGGAGGATTTGGTTGTACTTGGCAAGACGTTCAGAACGGCAAGGAGCTCCAGTCTTGATCTAGAATCATTATTTACTCGGGTTAGGTACATAAAAATACATATCAAGTAAGATTAAAACAATAGTACAACCCTCTATAACTCGTATTTTTTTCATATTTAATATTTATTTATTTAAATTGATCGAAAAACTTTTGATTCTCGTACATGTTTTGTAAAATATTTTTATTTCAGATTATTTATCATAAAGAAAGAAACAATGCCATAAAATTGGCAGGCAAAAACAAATGTAAATTTTGAAGTTAATAATAATTAATAAAATAATCATTATTATGGACATGATTTGTCCAAATGCTCACTAGATAGTGTGTTTAAATTTAGTTAACATAATTATAATTTTATTATTATTTATACTTGACTCACAGAATAATACATATTTCATTTAATTGTATATTAACTTAAGCCGTTCTACTTCATTAATTTTTTTTAATAAATTTGTAAAATTTAATAGAATTTGTTTATGAGTAGATTAAATTTTTGATTACATTTATATTTATTTTGACTTTAGCCTGACCTAATAAAAATCTCTTGTTTTCATATATGAATATAATGTATTAGTAAAAAATATATTTACAAAGAATAAAGTTAACAATAATCACACTTTAAATCAGGGTTTTAATAGAATATTAATCTAGATGATCTTAGTAATAGAATTATTTCAAAACTTACTTGTCCAGTACTCAAACCAACAACTAAATCAGCGATGAATGTATCTTCAGTTTCACCTGAACGATGAGATACCATGGTACCCCATCCATTCTTTTTGGCCAACAAATGTGCTTCAATGGATTCGGTTACTGTACCGATTTGGTTGACTTTAAGTAACAAACAGTTGCAAGCTTTCTTCTCGACAGCTTCAGCAATACGTGTTGGATTTGTCACAGTTAAATCATCTCCGACAATCTGAAATATTTATGAATTTACAATAGGGCTTTTACAATTAACAATAGTATTCATTACAGTGAGCAAAATGCAAGTAAAGGCTATAAATTATGTTCACATAAATAACTTTAAAGGGTGAACACAAATGCTGTTCAAGAAATTTTTGAAAGAAGAATTTCTTATTAAATTGTTTACTAAATATCATTTTAGATCCGAGTGAAACGAGCAATCTATTAATTTTACCATGATGTGTAAAAATAAAAATTTTAAAAATGAAATAAAAAGTTCTTCATAAGTTGATTTTTCATCAACGAAAAATTTCGGAAATACATGGGCACAAGTTTTTTTATAAACATTTGAATAATACAATTTTGCTGAAATTTAATAAAAATACGAATATCTGTTAACTGTTTGTAACTGACCCATCCCCACCTCTTTCACTCACAATAGGTTGTTTTCGAGTCCAATGATACATTGGTTTCAAATTTAAAAGACCAATTCATCGAGATCAATCACCCGTCACCTGTACCTCATCCCTGTATTGTATCTCATTCCCCTTTCCTTTTTTTTTTTCATCAATAATAATTAATAAATTGAAGTTACTAAGATATAAATTCATACATTTCCTAACATAAATATTGATAAAAACTAATACAATAAAATGTATCTTAATAAGGTATTGAATTCAAGTATAATAAATATTATTTGAGTCCTATAGGTAACACAGCAAGCTATCCATCTCAAGGATTTATAATTAGTATATGTTTATTTTAGCTCTGATCCACTCCTACTTGTTTGGCATTGATATTTTAACAAAGCATATTCCAATTAAATGCCAAACATACCTGGATGTCAGTAGAGCCAGTAAGTGCAGTCCATGCTGACCAATGATCTTGGTCGAATGGATCTTCAATTGAAACAATGGGGAATTCCTTAATGAATTCTTTGTACAAGTCTGTCAATGCTTCAGTTGAGACGATTTGACTTTTGTCTTTGGTTTCAGATTTATTTTTGAAGTCCAAGTCATACTTTCCATCACTGAAAAAAAAAAATTTCAACAAAATAAAACTTATGAACAACGATTTATTTATTATATTATAATATCATTCATAACTCTACACTCTAAAAGTGAACACGTAATACTTCAATATTGCATCCCAAATGTATACATTTTGCGATTTGCAAATACAAACTTAAAAAAGAATCAGGTGTAGTTAATAAATGACTATGATATTATAATTCAACTTCTCATACTCGTATATTAAGGAGAGTTTATAAGATTAAGTTGTGTAACCCAACTGTGTGAAATAATTAGAATCATTTTAAATTTAAATTAAGTAAAATGTGCTTACACATAGAATTCAGAAGCAGCAACATCCATTCCAATTTGAACTTTGCCTTTGTATCCGGCTTTTTCAATAGCAGTTTCGATTAAACGCAAACCTTCTTTGTTTTCAAGAATATTGGGAGCAAAACCACCTTCATCACCAACTGCAGTAGCATCCAAACCAAATTTAGCCTTGATGACATTTTTAAGGTTGTGGTACACTTCAGCACCAATTTTCATTGCTTCAGTGAAAGAACTTGCACCTGAATAACAATTTATAGTAATGAATTAGAGGTGAATTAACAATGAAAAATATAAAAGTAATATATTTATTATTTTCAATCTTTACCAGTTGGCAAAATCATAAATTCTTGCATGGCCAATTTGTTACCGGCGTGAGAACCACCATTGATAACATTGAAAGCTGGAACAGGCAAAATAATTTCTTTGTTTCCAGCCAAGTCAGCAAGATGCCTAAAAATTTCATATTAATCAATGATTATTAGTTTAAGAAAATATTAATGAGAATAAGAAATTATTTTTTATATATTTACTTGTAAAGAGGGACTCCTTTTTTAAAGGCGCCGGCTTTAGCAACAGCTAATGAAACTCCCAAAATAGCATTGGCACCAAGCTTAGCCTTGTTTGGTGTGCCATCTAATTGTAACATAACATCATCAATGGCTTTTTGTTCAGTGACAATGATTCCCTAAAAAAATAAAAATTGTTGATATAAAAAATGTTTATTTAATCATAAAAAAAAAAACCAATTTTTAAATGTTTAAAATGTTTATATTAAATTTTGATAATTTAAGTATCTGAAACATTTACTTATTAAATGCTTATATTAAATATTTTTGTTGGAATCATTAAAATCAATTGACATTAAAATCATGCAAAATGTAGTTAACATTTCATAAGACATTCAAGTGTTTTTAAAAATAAGAACTTTTTATTAAAAGCATTATGATAAAATATTAAAAATAGAAATGTTTTACTGTTTGAGTACTTATGAAATTCTTTAATACAAAATACTTCTTAATTTTCAATTTTCAATAATTTTTCAAAGAACAGATTAACAACGTTTGTATATATACATACAAATAATAACTAAGCTAAGACCCCTTTAAAATGAGGTTTATGAAAATGAATGATCAATTATTAAATTTAATGATTTATTATTTTTAATTACCGATTTAATAAGAGCTGGTGCAATGATGTTGTTGATGTTATTAACAGCAGTATTCACTCCTTTGCCGAGATAGTTGGCTTTATCATTGTCACGAAGTTCCAATGCTTCATAGATACCAGTACTGGCACCAGATGGAACAGCTGCACGGAAAACTGGTCCATTATCAATGGTTAAGTCAACCTATTTTCAAACAATGTAGAAGTTAAATTAGAAAATTGTAGTAGTTAAATCTATACAAAAGTAATAAGTATCTTACTTCTACAGTGGGGTTACCCCTGGAGTCGAAGATTGAACGAGCTACAATTTTTGTGATCGGCATGTTTTCGTTACAAGAGTACCTGTTGATGTTTGAAGTCTGTAAGTGTCTAGATACAACAGATAAATGAATGTTTAATTAAACAAATATACAATCAATTGATAATTTTGGCTGATTATCAAATAGATATTTATGTGGCAATGTCAGAACAAGGTTACGGTCAAATTGCCCTCCACTGATATAAATGTAGGTAGGTAATAACATTGATTATATATATATATATATATAAATTATATTTAATTAATGAGAATAAATAATCTAACATTGAAATACTAAATTATAAAAGTGAATATTAAAATTGTAACTCAATTTCAATTTTCAATACACCTTAAATTGCTCAATTATAAAGTTAATCAAATTTTAGATATTTAAGAATTTACATAATATATTACTACTATAATTCAAGTTAATAAATTTAATTTATAACTTTTACATGTAATTTAAACATGATGAATTTAAATAATCAAAGAAAATAAATAAGGATTATCATTTAGGAAGGAAAAGAATACAAACCTAGAAAATATTAATGTTAAATCAGGATACTGTTTGAGGTTCAATAGATATTTACAAAAAGGTACCATCATAGATAAACTTTGAATTCTGAGGACAAAATAATGTAGTTAATAAAATATATATTAACCGAGTACAAAATATAATACAAATTAGTATTTAATTGTATGTAATCACACCTGATAAATAATAATTGTGTACTTAATTTCGAAATTGTGAATCTTTTACTAATTAATTTCTATATATTTATATTAAAAATGTTAAGATAGATTTAGACACTATTTATCTATAAATATGCTAAGGTCAATCATAATTGCATAAAACAAGTGTGATAAGCTTGAAGGTAATATTAATCCCAAAAGCTCACAAGTTGTGATTAGTTAATAATAGATAATTAAGAAAATAGCATGAATACAATATAAATATAATGATAATCCAAAGTGTCTAGAAAATCTGATCTTTAGAATGAATTACAATTATTACTATGCATATTTATGTGTTAACTATCATTAGAAATATACAATAATTTTGTTTTATCAAGTAGTGTGTATATTGCAAAAATTAAACATGAACATACTCAAATAGAAGACTGGAGAAAACATCAGATTCAATGATTAAAAGGCTTGTCGTAATTCTTAATTTCGTCAAAAATTGAACCATAACTAAATAGTTTGATGATAAAATTTTATGAAATGTCAAATATAGTAATACATATCACTACTATTTAGTATACTGACATAATAATTATATGATTAAATGATATACTTAATCCTCAATAACCATAAATAAAGATAGTTAAAAAATGTAAACAACCATTTCCAATTTTCAACTGTTAAAATTAATTTTCCAATTATCAAAGAAAAATAATATCAACTAATTAAATTAAAAATGATAATTATGCTAAATATTAAATTGTACGTGTATTAACTAATATTTAGTTTTTGAGAGTTATAACAATTGGGCTTTTTACACTATTGAACCATATTGCAGACCAACATTTTGTTGACATTTTTATTATGTGCCTATTAAGTGTTATTATTAATATCCATAATGTATGTTCACTCAATATAAATGAAAAAAAAATGAAACAATAATTAATGAACTATTATTTGAAAATCATTTAAATATTTAATATAATATTAATATTCTTATTCGCTGAAATTCACAATTTCTAAATACCTACAGATTTTTATTTTTGAGAGGGGGGAGGCGTACTTCAACTTAAGTTGAATATAAACGAACTTGAACTGAAAAATAATAATTTTAATAAGTTATCATGATTAAATGAAGTTTATATAAGAAATTACATTGTTCAGATATGATATCTAACATAAGTTATACAACCAACTTTAAGTATTCAATTGTCAACTGATAATAAATAAAAAAATGTAATATTTTAGAAGCATTTATATATTTCATTTATGACTGGCTAATTAGATGGATTAATTTACATAACCCAATTTGACGTTCATTGCTATAAGAATCAAAAATTAACTCTTTTGAAAATTCAAAAGCACGATCAAACAATGTGAAAAAATAATTGGCTATCGAATGAAGATCAAAAAAATATATGCCAACCCATGATCCAAGGTTAAACTTATTAACCTTGAATCACCTTGTTTTTCTTGCCTACCTACTCGGGGATTATTTATAAACATATAATAATTAGACTATCCAATTAATGTGATTAAACAAAATTGTAATATTTTAATATTTTAATACTTATATTAAATAATAAAATTAAGTGTAGAAATACATATTATATTATAACCCATATGGTTTATAAAACAAAACAAAAATGGTAACCGATTCAATTTAACCATACATTTTGTTACAGACTTTAATATGAACAATTCATTAAGAGAACAATTTGAGAAATGCAATAGCAACGATTCTATTACGAAATTTAACCACATATATGATGACTCGAACAGAGTATAAAAGAAATAGTTATTTTACCAGTTGGTACGGGATGAAAATATGATATGACGACGACCGGTCACAAAAACCGGCTATCTTCTCAAGTGCCTAAGTAAGTCATTGAAGCAAATCAGCAATCATAGAGAAAAAAACTGCAGTCGTACACAAAAAAGGAGATTTAGTCCATTAACGGAATACCGAGACGTGATCGTGGCTACAAGTACCTATAGGCGTATGTGTAATACATGGCCGGATGCGACATTTAGAGTAAAATAAATGGTAGCTCGGCTGAAGGACTTTTAAAAGAATACGGAAAAGTAGCTTTTAAATTGGCAGGCCGCGGACAGCCACAAGACCGCTAGAAGCAGGGCTAGAGCAAAAGAATTAGTTAACTCGCAAATCGGACGCGGGGGAGACGATGGAGAGCGGGAGGACGAAATAAGGACGACCTCGGGGCCAAAAATAATAACCGAGAGCGACGAAACGGTTTCCAGGCAAAGTCATTACGGATTGTTCGTACGAATAATCATAATTATTTCAACGATTGTAATTACATTAAAATACTCACGGTGTGTGTAAGAAGGCGGAGAACTTGGAACGACGAGTCACTGGAGTACCGTCGGACGGAAATGAAAATGAAAATCACAATTCGCCTCGCCGTACGGTTATCGATCGGCCGTCGGGTAACACCCGCCCACCACACCGGTAGTGACGAGTACTATCGCATAGCAACTATCGAACTTTTCGATAATCGTTAACGATTGTTAACGGTGGTTCGTCAATAATAGTCGTTTGAATAATCTTCCGAATATTGAGTATTCAGTATTGAGTATAGAGTTGACTACCACACGAACGGCGTCGAAATACGTGTTTTACAATATTATTCGGAATGGTGAATTACATTTTTATCCAATCTACCGTTTAAATAGTTTTTTAGAAATTGCGTTACGTTGCCTATCGCCTGTATTGAGCTTTTGTTTTCTCGGAGTGCAATGAAATCAATTAATTTCCAATGATGTTGTAAAGTTAAAAAATGTTCGAAAATGTCCACGAATTGATAAACTTCGGAGTGTGATCTGTCATAATATCTTGGTTATAAAACATCGGTTGTATACCACTGTACAAATTCAGAGTATTTCTTTTAGGAGCATGTCAAAAGTACATATCAAAATAAGCTAATTTATTATGTAATTAAGTTCAGTGTATATCGAACGCGTTTTTATTTCTTCGATAACCGTTATTCTCTGAACTAGTGGATTTGATGACTAGATTATTTCTTACGCAATGACTATCGACCGCACGGCGGCGGCCATAATTAAAGAACGCGCAAGAGTATAAATAAATCGAATGCTTTCGAAAAGATCTCATCTCGCCGAGATCAAGGAGACGGGTGTTTTTCATCGCCATTGAAATCAGATTTGGCCCTCCTCGCTAATAAAATATTGCTTTTTTCTAATTACACGTTGGATTCATTAGTAGATCGTTCCTTTTTAGAGTAAAATTTTGAAAAAAATTCGTACGTGGGGCCATTTTTGAAATTCGTTGTTCAATTTTAGTGGAAATGCCATCTTTATTTGTCAATCAGATGGCGGTACTTTACTACTTCGCCACCCTTTAACTACGTCCCTGCCTTGAGAACGTTGAGATTATCGTTTCCATCGATCGGGGAAGTAGAATTAGTATTATTCACAAGTTTCCGGAATATCTACGATCGAAATCGAATAGCGACGTGCAATTACGCGATAGTATAAAAAGCGACCGGTCGATTGTTTCGATTACCATGACGTCAACCGCTTACCAGCTGCGATACGCCGGCGCGCGCGTAAACAGCTGTTATCTACGGCGGGGAGTGGCGACGCGACCGCGATATCTATATATCTATTTTTTTATATAGCGCTATTCGGTGCAATAATTTCGAATTTCAAACTTCAAAAGCTCTGAAAATCACAAGGCAGTTATAATTAACCTCGGATGTTATTGGTATAGAACATGCGTGTCCTACTGCCTTGGGGAATCCGGGCCCTCGTCAACAGCATACCAATTTTTTAAATGCTGGAACGAGGAAGTTGGGTTTTTGAACATTTTTCAAAAAAAATATTGGACGAATTAAATAAATTATAGAACAAACACAAAAATTCAATTCATCCATTAAAATAAAAAAAAAATGTTAATAATAAATTAATTATTATTGATTAAAATCGAATATGTTTTGTACGTATTTCGTACATCGAACCTATATACACCAGACACCAGTATATTATACCAGTTATTTACTTTTCACTCTTGTCACTATTACATTCGGTTGAACAGGTTGTTTTATCTCCAATATTTGTATTCTTTATTGGTGTGATACATTCCGGACTACTTATATTTAAATTAGTTGTGATGCCCTGAAAAAGAACATATTTTATGTTAATAATATTTATCAGAAAAAAAATCTAAAACATCCTTTTATAACCATTAATAAAATTAAAAAATTAAAATAGGTATAAAATAATAAATTGTATATTACTTGACGGTCGTCTCCGACGATTTTACATTGTTATGCGTTCAAATTGGCTAAATTGTGAGGTTTCTTCTTTGGTGCAAATAATTTTCGGCGAGATTTTTTACCATAACGCCAATCCTTATCCATTTTTAAATTTAAGTTAATATATTGCAACAAAAATCAAAAATTATGCAACAGGCAAGTTTCACAGAGAACTAAATGAGTAAATAAATCACCACGCGACGCCCAATTCAATATACAGGATATAATATCCGTTTACTTATCAAGCAGCAGGAATCGATTGACTACAGTTCTGAGAATAGCCTTACACACGTACGCACATGTCACCGGTTTCAGATATTAATATTTTAATATTTTATATTAATATTTTTTTCCATTTTCAAATTAGTTCGAAACGGTCAAAAGAGAAAGGTTTTCTGAGTTACTTTCAGTGGGTCGCTTTATATTGTGAAAAAAAATCTGTATTCGCGAACCTTTTTACTAGGTTAGATAGGAAATAGAATTCAAAATGTAGTATTAGATTTTAGAATATTTATGTTTAAACATACATTAAACGCATATTGTTGCATATTTGCAACACGTTTTATAAATGATACATATTAATATTATTATACTATTATGTATATTTATCGATATTGAATTATGTGGAGCTATCTATGAGCTTATAAACAAACTAATCAATCATTTTTACCATAGATTTTAAATTGATTAATACAATATTTTATTATTTATTTTAGATTCTACACCTCAAAATTAGTATAATTAGTAAACTTTTTTTCTTTTAATTTAGTCATGCATTTAAGGGTTTTAAACATTAAAAATAATTTCATGTTTTTTTAAAAAGATAAACATGTTTTTAAACCTAATTAATACATAAATTAAAGATGTTTTTCCTACACAACCTAGTAAAAAGGCTAATAAATTCATACATGTATTCAAAATTGAAATCGGACATCGGGAAGTACTTAACCTTCCTCTTATTAGTTATTGGTCTAAAAGCATATAAAATACGGCATGCTCCAACAGCCTTAAAGTACAATTTCGAACATTCGAGGTGTACTTATACAGTATTGCATGATTTTAGGCTTTTATTTATCTTTCTAGTATCATTTATGATTGGGTCAGAAGTTTTGTTCTACAAATAAAATTATTATTTGTTTGATTAAAAATATTATATAGTGAAACATTGATTATTTTATACATTAAATTCATTCCAGCGACCATCAACAATCATCATTAGTTATTACATTACATATTGCAGAATTTTTTATATTAAATATTTTAATAACAAGTAAATAATTATTATTAACAACCAATAAAGTTGATTTATTCCATATAGCATGAATCACATTTATAGCTGATTGAAGCTGATTAAAGCTTTTAACTGGTAGAAAAAAAAGCAAATGTCATCAAAATGTATGTACTATAAATGATTAATAATCATGATTTTATTCACATGATTTAGAATTGATATATTAAAAACATATAATAAATTAACAACCATAATTCATATAATTAACTATTTTAAATATCACAAAAATAGTGTTTCCCGCGGATATCTGATAAATGTATTAACTTTTGTTCTGTTCAATATGTTTAGGCTCTTTTCAAATAATGGTTACTATATAGAACCCTCATTACAATTACATATTTTATTAAATGAAAATATTAAAATAACAGAATTTTTTTATATAATGTAAAATAAGAATTTTAAAGTTTTATTTTTGAAAAATGATGAGCTTTAAATTTTCAAGTTTGGAAAATTTCTAATTTATACATAAGCGGCAATAGACTAATTATGTAATGACGTTGATTATAAATATTTATAATCAACGGTAATGACTAAACAGAACAGTTGGTAGCTTTTTAATGTGGTAAAAAAAAAATTGAAAAAGATTACAGTATTGCAATCAATTTTTTCAATCATATAACCATGAAACTGTATAAAACACAAACGTATATTACGTGTCAACTACTTAACATTTGAATATTAATTTCTTATAACTTTTGAGTACTTTAAAATGATAATCAAATTAAGTTTCTACAGAAAAATATAACATGTATGTTGATGTCATAAAAAGTGTTTTAGATACATTTTCTCGGTTTTTTGGTCAGTTGATTTTACGTGAAGAGTATTAAATTGATTTCAATAAAATTTGATATTTAGGATTTTTATAACCTAAAGGAGTGATTAAGATATTAAAAAAAAAAATTATAATAATTTAGGTTTCACTCTACCAATTTTGGCAGCTCAAAAATGTCCAAGAAAAATGTGCTAATAATAATAAATTAACTACACTAACATATTTTCAATTAAAATTACACTCACATAAAACGTAGTTATAAAATCATCAACGAATCCAAATTAAATTAAATGTTACATTTTAAATTAAAGGATTTATAAATTATAAGGCAATAACAAATAGTACACAATTTTAAAATAAAATATAAATACAATATATTAATGTTTTTTAAAACATATTTTCATTTATAGTTAATTAAAAATTATATTAAATTGTCAATGAGTGTTTTACGTATAAATAAATGTTATATAACACGTGAATGATAGATCCGCATAAAAATAAATGTCCATAAAATGCTTATACTCCAATATAGTTTCAACAGGATAGTAATTGCTGATTAAGTGTTTTTATGTAGTTAAATTTATTTATAATCGACGCACCGTCGCGGAGCTAGAGACACATCTCGATAGCTGGCCGCGCGACACTCGCGGACGTGCGTCTCCGACAGTGAGGCGGTCACCGGTTGATCGATGATTCAAACAACGTTCAAAAAGGAAGAACAACAAACAAAAAAAACTGCCTCGGATCGGCGAATATACCACGTCGGCTGAGCGGGTGTACTCCGTCGGCTCGGCGATGGTACTATGTGGCTCGGCAAAAGTCCAGCTTCGGCTGGGCGCATGCCATATCTTGGCTCGGCCAGTGTGTCGTAAAATATAAGTAAAGTTTATTGTTACAATAAAACATACAATATTTAATATAATAATAATGAAATTTGAGGACAGAGTTTTAAGCTCTGCCCGAGAGATTAGTAATTTAAAATATGGTGTTTGGGAATGGACTCAGAGGCTCGCGGCGATGTTACTTTGGTAGGCAACGACGAGTATAAGTCCTTACACACGGGAAGTTAGACTAATTCTAATTTTGTATGGAGCTCTACTCGTATATATACAGGAATCTGGCCCAGTCAGACATGGTTCGACTAATAAGTGTTACCCTAGGTACGTGTTAATGATTTCCTGGGACGTGTTAGAAACTATGTGCAATAATTAATACGAAGGATATTGTAACATCTTGTCATAGTTTGGGGATCGTGATAATAATATTATATTATGTAGGTAGGTTTACTACAACCTCAATAATGTAAGCTCTCCAGCTAAAAAAACAAGTAAATGTTTCTTTTCATTTCTTAACTGACGCGCTTTTCAAACATTGAATAAACTCGACTTGCTTAACCCGTTAATCAAGTCACAATTAGTTGGCACGGACTAATAGTATTAAATTCGTCCGGCTGCCACAATATTGATATCTTTCAATAGGAATAAAATCTTTAATTCTGTTTCTTGGTGTCATAAGTTGAGGCTTGGTTTATATATAGATATATTTAACTTTTCGTAGAGTAGATAAATCCATAGTTTAAAAATCACCAACAAAATATTTCTGCTTTCATTGAGTTCAGATGATTCTAAAATAAACATATACAAGTTGAATTCATCTATTTTAATATGACAGTAGAATATTTAATAATTTTTACCTTCAATTAAATGATCAGTCAAATAAGTATCAACTAGTAATGTCCGTTAAGGAGTTTCTATAGTACCTAAAGTAAAATAAAATAAATATAAAATTAATCCAAGTTGTGAAATATTTAGCAATAATTACCTATAGTTGATTGACAAGATGATTCACTTACACTTTGAAAATCTCATTCAGCCCATCAGTTATAACTAAAAAACAAAAAAATATAGTATAGGTATTAAATTAATTATTGCAAATATATATATATTATATATATTGAGTGATAACTTAAAGATTCATAATTTTTTTAGTCTCATTTCATTAAAAATACATACCAATTTATAAAATATCACCCATAACTAGGTGATTCAAAAATCAGAACTATCGAGTTATTTTCAAATTTGAACTAGCTGTAATTCAGCCAATTTTTAAGATAGAAAAAAGTTTTTATATGAAATTCGCTTAAAAAAAAAGCCAATCTGAATCTGGTAATAAAATAGGTGTTATATAAAAAACTCAAGGTTTATTGTACATGTTCATGATAGAGTTAATATTTTGAAAATCGTCAAAATAATATGTATTACACTACCCCTTGGTCTCCCCAAAGCTTATTTTAATACAAGGCTATCTAGTTGAATTATTTAGTGATGTTCCCTAATTGGAACTATATAAAATACATATGAAAACTAATGATGGAAAAATAAAAAAATTTTCATAACATATTTATATTATCTTTATAAATATAAGAGTATTTATTTACTTTGTATATATACATCAATATCGGAGGAAATATTCATCAATCGTCATCAAATACTTGGGAATAGTTTAGCCAATGAAGCTGGTGTTGCAACTGATATCAACATGGGTATGAATGATCTACAATTGAAAATGTAATTTTAGTACAACATTTTTAAATACAAATGTTATTCAATAGGTAGATACTAGATACCTATAAATTGCTCATTTAAAAAGATAAATTATTTACCAAATTTTTAATATTTTTTTGTTGGAATTGAACCATGTCTAGACTTTTTCTTATAACCACCAGTTGTATAACATTCATGTCAAAAATGGAATGAACTTATTCAGCGATTATGTACAATATCCGTTTCTGTAAAGCCACAAGCATCAAACCATTGTAGCCATTTAATTCGCGTTGATGGATCTTTAGAGGATCTATAAAATAATAAGAAATTAATACTTAATTGATAATATAAAAATCCATAAATAATTACGATAATAAATACCATTATAATTTCATTTAATACTTACTGATGTAACAAAATTCCTGAAGTTTTCTGAGCGAAATTTAAACATAATAAACAAGAACTATAATTCATCTTGTACAACAGAATAAATAAGCTAACCTAAATGTACATTAATTTTCAAATACAAATCAGTAATATTGGCAAAAGACTAAAAAATAAAAATTAAAAACAATATTCGAAAATGTTTTATATGATATTATCAATAATTTTTGGTTATCAATTTATCATTCAAAACAAATGCGGAGAAGGCCGTCTAGATAAATATGCGACAAGTATAGTGGTGCATATGCGTTGAAATCACGTCTCCTCGAATGACTCCTCAATCCTCATTATAATAAGGACTTCAATAATATTATTGAGACCAGAGACATAGCTTCATACATTTTTTAGTAAGTTAAACTTACTTTTTTCTCACTCTTTTCAGATACCTACCTATATGAAAAATTAATTTTTGTTTAAAAAAATCGATTGTTTTCTTTAGATATAAGTTGTTGGCCGCAATCTGAACAAAAGAGTCATCTGAAGTTTCCAGTTCAGCCATAAAAATCACCTCACATTTTGCTTTCTCCATAAATAGGTATATATTTATATAAAATATTTTTCTAATACTATAATACTATGCACATTGTACGACAATTGTCGACTCGTCGTTATCGATTAGTTTAATATAATTATTTATTTATTTATTTTTATATATTGTATGTACAATGTACTGAACTCGTGTATGTAAAGTACTTCTGGAAAAGTTTATTTGAACTAATATTACATTATTATAAGTTCGAACCATAGGGGTTCTGGCCGAAAAAATTCGAATTGTAGCAAAAATGCCCATCGTCACCAAGGCCTTACACTTGGATTTATGGAGAAGACCGATGTTTTCTCCGGGAACTAAGCGTTCGGATCTAGAGTTTTTCGAATTAATGAAGATCTACCGTACACCATAGATCATATTTTGATTTATTTATTTTTTTTATAATCCAACTTCGGTCTTTAACAACGGCCGCCGAGAACGCAGTGTTACCTAACCGCCGGCGCTACATATTTCCCTATCACAGTGTTGCCAACAGTAGCGGCGGCGGCTCAAGCAGCTGGTAGAGCCGCGGCTGGCAGCTGCTGCGCTACACCACCAGAGCCGCCGCCGCCGCCGTTCGTGCCGTTATTAAAACTGTCGTCGTTTTCGTCCTCGTCGCCGTCGACAAAAATATCATGTCGTTGACATCAGCAGGAACAGGAGCAGGCTCGCCGGGTGATACGAGTCGTCGTCGAGAAGAAGGAGAGAGAGAGAGAAAAAAAAAATAAGAGATCCGAAAAGCCAAAAAACAAAAATATTTGAAAAAAAAAAAAAAAAAAACGAGCGTTTTTTTCTTATCTTTGCAACACACGTCTTTCCGTGCGAGAGATCGGAACGCGAAGAGAATCGTTAGAAACGTGCTCGATCCGTCTCGTTTTCGGTCCTTTCCGTCGACGAGTCTCGGGTGGACGGGGTGTGCGCGCGCGCGCGCGCTCGCGCCGCCGACATTCCGCCGAGCGCACGTTGGCCGAACGCGTGCGACGCAGTAGTAAACACAACACCAGTACACCACAACTAAGATAAAAAACGCGACCACCCCGCCGTCGCCTCCTGTCATTCGTGTTTTTTACTTTTGCTTTTCATTCGGTTTTTTTTTCTTTTATTTTTTTCTCTCTCTCCGTCGTCATCACGTCCAGGACGTACGACATGCAGCACCGATGTCCACCACCGACAGCCACCACTACCAATGCCAGGTAAATCGTTATTATTTATTATTTTTATTATTATTATTATTATTATTACTCTTGTTTTTGTTGTTGTTTGCGATACTGACGCGTTTTTTTTTTTTTAATTTTTCTTTACCGTTCTCCACCCGCCCCGCCCGTTCGCGAAATACGGTTTTTTTTTCTTTCCCCACTGCTGGCCGCCGCCGCCGTCTTCATTATTAGTGGCGTGTGCCGAGCGGCGGAAAACGATATTCCGTTTTTTTTATAAACCGTTTATTTATACACCGCAGCTGCTTCCCCTCTCTTGCCTGATCTCTTTACGTCGTTGCTCTTTCCGTCCATCGCTCGGAACGCGTTGTTTTCGTTGTTGTTATTAATTATTATTATCACAGATAACTCCAAGTTAACGAGTTATCAGTGTTATTATTGTTGTTCCCGTCGTCACTGCCGCCGTCCTACTTTTGCGTTGCCATGGTTACGTAGACGACAACGACGATGCCGCATGACGTCGATTTCTTGCAGAAACGTCCTTGTTGACTCGTTAAAGCCGCTGTTTTTTGTTCTTCGGCCGAGCCGTGAGTGGTCCACCGAAACGTCTTACGGTGTCCAACACGTGACCCACTATATGTCGTCTGCCAATGCCCATTAAACAAATAAATTAAACTATCTAATTTTTTTTTAATTCGCCTACTGCTATTTTCATTTATAAAAAAAATAGTCATCGGTTTCAGTAAATACCTTTGACTCGTCGGTAAAAAAATCTACTTACCCCTCTAGTCGACCTTAGTTTAGATTGTTTTGAACTCCGTCATTCTTTGATGCATGTTGCGCAGAATTATAAGCTGTCTAGCAAATATAGGTAAACGCCTGTCTTTTAAATACCTATTGCACACACTTGAATTCATCTCTTATGATATTTTTGTTTTAAAAACATTACCTACACAGTGATAAAAAGCGAATACAGTATAAAATGCCCATAATATTTCCTGGGATGTAATAAATTGCACAAGGTCGGATCGTTAAAAAATTGGAGTCATCATTTTTACATTTATACACTAAACTAAAAAATTGCACCTATCTGAATGTTTTAGCTCTACAAATTATTGGAGAGATGTAGTGTTATTAAATGTTGTATGCTAGGTACCTGGGTACTTATTAATTAATAATATAATTAGAAATTAATAACATAAAATCACTCACTTAATTTTATTTTATTAACTTAATATTTATTAGTTCTTCTTCAAAACTTCAAAAATTGATCTGTTTGATGCTATGCAGAATTGTACGCTGTAACATATTAAATGTGTTTACTGATGGCCACCAACAATCTTCTTTTAGCTGTGTCATGAATAGACTGGTTTAGTTAATAACACAACTTAACCCATGATATTCTAACAAATTTTCTGCTAAACTCAGCCAATCTAATTCTAAAAACCAGTTAATTATTTTTAGACAATTTAATATTAGTAATAAATAATATTTATCTACAGCTTTGAAAAATAATTAAAAAATTCTGTTTGTATATGAGCGTAGGTATATATACGTATATAATATATTATGTTACACCCCAGTTGTAAATTTGTCAAATTCATGAAATGGGCAATATTTTGCTTATTCTGTAAAATAGCCAAGTGAGTTGCCCATTTCATGAATTGTTCAAAACTAGTAATATATAAAATATAAATGTTCTCAATATTGATAAAATATGTTAATACAATATTTTAATAAATTATAAATTTATTTTTATTATACATTTTTTTACATAGATAGGTTTTAGTTAAAGAGAATTAAATATAAAAAAGATTAAATAATTATTATAAAACTAATTATTTGTAGGTTATATATTTTATATTATTTGTTATATTTAATAAGTTTTATTACATCTACCCATTGTTTTTCATACGAGGACCCATTTTGCTCGTGTGCCTAAAAATGCACTGCGTATCAAACATGTGCCTGTGAAACCTTCAATTTAAATAATTAATTCAGAACGCGACATATGAAATGTCCGCGCATGATATAAGGTCTAATAGTTGCAGTTTAAAGATAGGAATTTTGAATCAATATTATACCTACTGATGAATCTTATAATTATAAATGTCAACAACCCATAAATGTCGTGTTATAAAACTAAAGAATAAGCATCCTTGAGTGGTTTATTATTTATAAAATCTGTTTCGCTAAATAATGTTAAGTATTGAGTCATGTTTCTAAGATTACCAGTGGCTAGTTCATAAAATGAATAGTTTTTTTGTAGTCCAATTCATGAAATGGGCAAACAATTGCCGATTTCATGAATTGGACGAATTCACATCTGGGTTGTAACATATAATATATAATATATATATATATATATATACCTGCAGATTTGAAGGTATTAAAATTAAATATTTAATATATAATATGTAGATACATGTTGCATACTAAACTAAATAATTTTTTTTAGTTAGCATTTTTGCTGTTTATAGCATTTAAACAAGTATCTACAACCCAACATTAGAAAAAATCAAATTAAGTAGTTTTAGTTCTCTAAATTATTAAACTAAACTACTTAGGTGACTAAAATAATCAGCATGTGCATGTTAAATCACTAAATTACTTACTACTCAATTAAATTACTAATATTGTGAGAACTAGATTGAAAACTAGCTTTGTTTATAATTATTGCCTCATAATTACATATTTTGCCACAATATAATAATATAGAGTGGAGGTTGTGATTGCCATTTGACTAATGTCTAGTCTTATGTCACTAAAATTGATCATGTTTTCTTCATTAGTCATTTTTGTTTTGCAAGAGTTCTGTGACGTTCTTATTAAGATTGAATGCATTAATATCTATAAAATGCTATAATAGTTCTTAAGTATAACATGTTTATAAAATATTATTGGATTATTAATTTTTTTTTTAACTTTTTTATTTAGATATTGTCATTGTGTTTAATGCCTGGTACCATGTACATTCGGAGACACAATTTTTGGTTCAACAAATCAAACCGACGAATTGCAAATCTAATTGCAATTATTACTTTTTTCTCGCTTGGTCAATGAAAATGTGCAATCTATTTTTTCGATGCTATCAAATACAATACTGTTTGTCTCATAAGCCATGAATGAAATATCAGGTTTGTAGTGTTTTTTTTTTATTGAAAACATTTTATATATATCTTACACCAGTGGTTCTCAGCTTTTTTTGTATGACGACTCCCTAATTTAGATCCATAATAGATGACACACCTAAAATAGAAGTTTGTGCTGAAAACGGTAAAGCTATCTATGGTCGTATTAACCAAAGTTGAGATTTTTTTAATTATAAATTTGTCCATATTTAGTGTAGTAAAATATGAAAATATAACAAAATTACACATACACAATGCATACAACACGGTGATTACGACTGAGGACATGCTTATTTAGTTATAGCTATACATAATACCAATGTTTTGGCGACACACATCATGGTAATACCTGACACACCAGTTGAGAACCACGAACTTTTTGTTATTCTTAAATTACATTATATTACTATTTTTCAGATCATTAAATGTCAAGACTGAATAATTACCAAAAAAAATTGAAACCAATGTAATAATGACAAACATAAGTTGTTCCATACTGAAAAACCAAAAATTTTAATTTCTAATCTATGTTGATACTATGCTAATATAAATATAAATTACCATGTTATGTGATAGTAAGTATTAATATTTATTACTTACCTCATTTTAATTGAAGTTAAATTATTTAAGCACTATTCAAACAGTATAAAAATGCCCAGAAGACCATTAACTGATGAACAACGAGAACAATCTAGAAAACGCCGTTTAGAACGTGACCGTGAACGACAACGTAAAAGACGTTTAGATCCAGAACTAAGAGCAATTGAACGAGGAAAAAATACAATTGCTAAAAGACTCTCTAGAGCCAAATGCCTATACGATGACAAAATTAATAAATTATGTTCAGAAGTCAATATTGATTGTAGTCAAATAACATCATTGTAATACTAATTTATTTGATTATTTATTTGGTTTGGATCTTCAAAATTTATTCTGTTTATTTTAGGTTGCAAAAAGAAGATTTAGAAGATCACAATCGTTTAAAAAAAGAAAGAGAAAAAGAAAGACAACGTAAGAGAAGAATGGATCCTGAATTCCGTGCTAAAGAACGTGTGCGAAACAGAATATTAAAAAGGATTGCCCGACAAAAAAGTTACTTTACTCGAGAGGTACAAATTTGGTTTTGAAATGTCGGTAATTCTTATAATATTAATGTCTAAAATGTTTATATAATATATAATATTATATAATTTTTCAATATTATGGTAATACAAATAATTTATTTTTATTTGATGACAATTTATCCAGAATCAGAAATATCTTACAAGTCAATCTTAAGTGACTAATTGTTTTAAAAATGATTAATAATTATAGGAATAGGAAAATTATTATCATTATTAATTTATCACTTTTTTTAAAATAAAATAATATGGCCTTGATAATTTAATTTTTTTTACCAAATTTTAATTATAAATAAGTGACATGAATTCCTTAAACATTTTTCAATAATCATTTTCTCAAATTGTATTAAAACTTGCCGTGAATAATTAATATTTAAATAGAAAATAAGTGATAGTTTAATTATTGTACTCTTATTTGAACATTTTCTGTAATTATTAAAGTTCTTTACAGTTATTTTTCATTTAACTTTATGGTAATTATTATACACATATTTCGCTTACTATCAATAATTATTGAATAATTAAATTATACAGAAAATACCAGACAACTGATAATTAGGTATTATGATCTGGTTATCTAATTTATAAGATAACTTATTATTATATTTTCCATAAATACCGATCGTTTTACAAAAAAAATACCTCCCAGATTTATTTTAAAAATGCTTAAATTTGTACATTTCAGTATATTTAAAAAAAAATAAAATGGAGTTTCAAAAAACTATTAGTTAACAATTTGTATTAAGAGTGTTATTACACCTATTATCCAACTTAAAGGTAAGAATATTATCTGTGTTCTCTTGTCGGTTTTTCATGGTATTTTAATTTATTATTGAATTTTAAGAATTTTCAAATATATTATTTTACATACTCATAATTCACTTAAAAATTAAAATATTGTAAAACCAACGAGAAAACACAGATGTTTTTACCTTTAAGTTTGATAATAGATTATTTCACTCTTAATATTTAAGCTAAACACACTTAATTGGTTCTACTGAACCCAAATTTGCTATGTTGTACGTTTATAAGATGGAGGCAACACATTCGGGTGTGACATTCTCTCAATAATAAACTTGAGTCATACATTTTATGAAATTTATTTTATTGATTTTTATCTTTTCGATTTTTTTTTCTCTAAGTCTGAAAAAAGAGTAAAAACTTCCTAATATTAAAAATAATATAAAATTGTTATTGATTAAAAATTTTGATTGAATTTTTCATTGTTGGCTGTTTATATAACACAACATTGTTGTTTTGGTTTTATGTATACAGTTAAGTAAATAAATAATTTCTATATATTTTCTTTGGTTATAACATTATAATAAAGGTTTTTAAACTTAAGACTTTAAAAAACCCGATTAATTATCGATGTTAGTAAGGTCCTCTTGCTACAGTTATGTATATAACTAATATATCAAAGGATAAATAAATATAAATAAACATTTTCTCCTTTATTATTGTAGAACAAGTATACAAATGATTAACCTTTTTACTATTTTGTAATTCTAAGCCATACGCTAATATACCTTAATGACTAATAGCTACGATAAAAGTATATTATTTTTCTATTTGCCAAAATATTTGATCATCTATCCTTGACTATTTAATTTAACACTAATCAAAATAACAATTTTTTTCAAAATGTTCAAAATGCCAATTCTAGTACTTATTTATTTATTATTAATTAATATCAATTCAAGTATAATATCATTATTGAGATTTAATTTAATTGCAATTTTCAAAACCACAATTCCATATTATTGAATTGTTAGTTTCTATAGATTCATATCTTAAACAATTCAACAGTCATTTACCAATATAGGAATGTAGGCTTTTCTTTATTTATTTTGTTATCAATTGTTTCATACCAAGATTCATATTTGGTTTCAAGCATAATAATCATTTATTAACTTTCATGGAAAACTTGATTATTTTGTTTTCTTATAATTCTGTAACTTTTTATTTATGATTCTCTTGGTTTTCCTAAATCAGTTTATTGTTATGTCATTCAGTTTCATAAGTTGTGAGGTAATTTGTTTTGGCAAAGTATAGACAGATTGAATGTTGTTTATAATAATAAAAATTAGTATTATTTAGTATAATTATTAAATTTTATTTAGCCTATAAGTTAATATAAAATATTGATTTGTTCAATTCTTTTTTTTTTTAATTTTATAAACAGTTAATTATAGTTATAGGTATTATACTTAAATCTATATTGAACATTTAGATTTTTGATTTGAATAATTTAAAAAAATATATCTGCCATTGTTGATATTTTGTTTAAGAATTTAAATTTATACAAGTTTTGTAGTGAATTTTGGTTTATTCAAATTGCTGGAAATATAATTGTTGTCATATAAATTAATTGTTTAAAAGTTGAACAATTTGAAGTTTTATACAAGATTGATTTATAATTATTTTAATGAGTTTAATTTATGGCTTTTTTTAAATGTTCATGGTTAAAGTTGAAAATATCATTTAAATACTAATCACACTGGAATAATTAATAATAATTGAATTAGATAAATTGTCACAGTATAATATTGTTTAATAACACATTTTTCAATTTTTGTTTTAACAATTTATACTTTATTTTATAATATATATATATAGTATTAGGCAGATTTTTTTCATCATCTAGTTTTATACACACCCTTGGCAATTTCTATTCAACTTAGGATAATCAATTTGTAACATGTTTTTGAAAACATTGCATTAAGTATTTACATCAACTAATATTAATTACTATTATTCATTCTATTCTGGATAAAAAGGTGTAATATCTTGTTAAACTGTTGTATTATTTGAAGACTAATATGGAAAATCTTCGATGTACTAAATGAACAATAGAAATTTGAGATAATAGATTTGGATATTGCTCGATAAGATCACCTATTTTTCAACCCATTCTTATTATGAGACATATTGTGATAATAGTATCCTATTTATAAATCTATACATCATGCTTATTTGTATTTCCATATAAATATTTTTTTTAAAATTATTGTATCAATTAATAACCAATATTTTTACAGGTGGTTAATTGTGAATGCTGCGGTGAACCCATAGAAAGTGATCATGTATGTTTTTCCAACATACTATCAGTAGAACTCCATGAATTTGATGTTAGCAATAGTACTATAAAAAGAGTTATTAATGATACTTGCCATAGCTAACATTTCTTTTTCTCATAATTTTTTTTTTTTTTTTCACTTATTTTGAAGTATCCAAAGTTCTAAATATGTTAAGATTAACGTATTTGTTTTATTTAAATAATTATTAATTTATATACTATGCAGTTACGCATGTATTAAGTTTACACGAAACTTTATGTGATACAACACCAAAACTTACTTGTTTCATATTTCACTGTTATATATTTTAATGTGTATTGTTAGTTGTTAAATAACTTATGAGTACGAGTACTTTTTTAAGTTAATAACTTTTAAATACGTTTTACGATTCCTTAAATACTTTTAACTATTGAACAATAATTGTAAGTAGAACTTTGGACATTAATTACTTAAAATTTCATTTTTTCATTTTTTTCATTAAATATTCTTTAGCAACTTAACTTAAAAATACATACTATTTAAATAATTTTTTTAAAACATTTCTAAATTAACAGTTCTTATGAAAATGAAATTAAAATATACTATTTATAACAGCCCTCGATATATTTTTATACTAGCACATGCAACTCATTAAGAATGTTTTTTTATTTTAAAACACTTAAAATTCTTATACTATTTATTTTTGTAATCAAAAATTAGTACAACTTAGATATTTAATAACTATGATTTTATGAATGTATATGATGTAACACATTTATACTATTTCAAATTTAACACTCTTTATTCAAATCATAAGTTTTTTAAGTTAAATTAACTAAATACTTATGTTAAAATTATCTAAAATTTATGGCTTTTGCAAAAACAAAATACATACATCTAGATACATTTTCATACATATTTGATTTTAAAAATATTCACACCGTAAGTTTTATTTTTTATTTTTCAATTTTTTTTTAATTTTTAGTATGATTTTATTTTATTTTTTATTTTTTTAACAGTTCAAATTTACTTATCACTTTATTTAAAGTAATATTTTCTCGCCTATTGTACATCATTTAATTTTGCTCAACAATTTTTTTATTATTATTTTTTGGTTTATTTTTAAACCATTTTGATCTCAATTTATTTTTACTACTTTTTTATCATATAAGTAATTTATTAATTTATTTTTGTTAGGGTATGTATATATTGTTCAATATAATACAAAATACCCCCCCTTACATTCGAGATTATTTGCTTATTCTTTTTAGTTACATACATAGTGCTGTAGTGGCGAAAAACTGAAATTACGCGCAGTATATGTAGAACAAAACGGAGACTTACAGCTTATACTGCAGCATAGTCTTCACCACTGCACTATCTAATTATTATTTAATAAATATGTTGTGCAAAAACATTAAACCTACTGTACTATTGAGAACATAAAAATGAGTTAAAGATTTTATTTTGCTTTTGAATTTATATATTTATGTATTTAAACTTTTGTATAGTTTTCTGAACATTGCTTGTCTTTGATTAAAGTAACTTAAATTTTTGAATTCCAATTAATATGTAGAAGTGTGTACTTAACTGGAAAGTTATTTACAAACGTAAAATGAGTTAATGATCATGAAGTTTAAACAAAAAAGAATAAGAATACTTACTATGTTTCTTTTATATTTTTATTTTACCTAATTTTTACTTTTTATTAGTTTTTAAACTGTTTAATTATCATTAAAAAAAACTATGTTGATAAATTATTTTTCCTTTACATGAGTAATATTTTGTATTCCAATGTTAACTGAAATTACTGATTGAAAACCAGCTAATAATACTGTTTAGATACATTTTGTTAGAATTAGAAATAAAAAATTAAAAATAAAATCTGCTCATACAAATAGTTGGAGGATTATTGTGTATGTACAACATATTTTTACAAAAATATTCAAGATTTGCACAGATAGATTATAAATGAAATATTTGGATTTAAAGAATAATTTTAAGTAAGTAGATAATATATTATATTTTAATCACAAAATATTTCTAATTTTCGAAATTTATTCATTTTTATTGTATTTTGTAATATTTTTCTAGAAACATGAATAACATAAATGGTTTTGGCCCGTGTTTCAGAAAAATAAATTATAATTGCTTTTGTATTTTCTTCATTATTTTTGTGGATATTGATCATTGCAAGCGTGTAACATAAATGACGTGTTGTACAAATTGTGCCTTTGCTCACATTTTCACATTAATATCTAGTGATGTTGTGAACAAAATTTAATGCTAGTCTGCTTTGTGAAAAGTCTGAATTCATTAATTGTTATTTTTTTCTGAAAACACCATTTTTAAATCTTTTTTTTTTTGATGTATTGTTATTATTATCGAGAACGAAATGTGAGATAGTGTAAATATAATTGATCGGATATTAATTATTACCATAATTAAATTCATTTAAATCGCATTAATTAAATTATGTTAACATTAGGTTGTTGAATATTTTTAAAAGAAACATGTTTTGAGTTGTGTAAGAATTGCAATAAGTGCTAGTCTATCGTTTGTGGAAGAAACACATCAGATGATCAAATGTTTGACGACAATTGGAAGCAAAGGTGCGTAAGACGGTTCATACTTCATCCAACAATCGATAACTCACAATTTTATACCAAGCATTCAATGCAGTGGTCGAAATAGCATATATTAAACTTGAGACATATACATTATTTTAATAAAATATATATCCATTCGTTCTTGTAGAATTGTTTTACTAAACAAATTGGTACTTTTGAGTATATTTTCAATTCCAATCATTAATCATTTAGGATTTAGAAGATTGTTAGATGAATAAGATAGAAAAGAAATATATCATAGCATTAACATCTCAAATATGAATTAAAGGAGTTATTTTAGGTTTGCTTTTACGTTTTTTTTTTTTTTTATCTTTTTATTTGGAAATTAGAAGTACCTATGAATACTTTAGAATGTTTGACACTGATTATGACATTATTTTAGGTATTGAGTTGAGAGAATATAAAATCGAGCAAATATTTTTATAGAAATAGCCTATCTTCGACCATTGCATTTATATTTAAGTCTATAATGTATACATATGCATTATAAATACTCTAATGTATAAATTTAATAACTTCAATTTTTACTTATTTAACAAATAAGTAATTATATACTTAATTTAATTACTTAGGTATAATGAATTAGTAATCGGGGTAGCAGAACTGGAAATTAAACTGTTGTATTGATTCATAGGACTATTTCCTTATGTATTGCCTTAAATAGTAAAGAATAAATTAACATAATATTTGCATACAATTATCTCGGCATTGATCTGTAGATGTGTTCCAATCGAAATTTATTTTGCTCTTCACTCATTATTACTAATTAGATTTTAAGTCAATAAAATACAAGTCGTTTTGATACAAGAAATATTATTTCGAAAAAAACGAAAAAGGACTTCAAATACATTTTTCTGTTCTTCGATTTAGAGTGTTGATAAATGTGTCACAATATAATTATGTCGCGAAAGGAATAAAAATATTATTTAAAGTCGTTTCAGTTCAAATACTATACCTACTTTTTTTAAATGCAAAATTAAACGTATTACTAGACTTTTTTACCGACATTTCCTTTCGAATTTTTATCGATGATAGTTTATTTCTAAAAAAGTACAAAGATTATCGAAATATTTTGAAACCATTAAATTAAGACGTCAAATCCTTTAAATAAAAACCAGGCTCTGTTGAATTAAACCTGTAAGGTTTATTACGTCGTTTTAAAAATCTTCAGCTTTCGCCAACGATTCAAATGTAAAACGTATATTTTGAGAATTTAATTACAGTTTGACAATTGTCATTAATTAGTTTTTATTTAATTTTGAAAAGCAACCCATTTTACTAAAATAAATGACTAATGAACGTATGAGTAATAAATCATCACGATTAACACATCATTCGCCGCAGTCAAGACTCTTAACGTTTATAAAAATTAGTATTCCGTGCCAAATATTTAATCTTTTTTAATGATTCTTTTGATAAATCTAGTCCGAGTAGGCTCTAAACGTTTCAAGTTCTAATATTAAAATAAATTCACGTCCGTAAAAACAACCGATTTGCCAACATTTCAAACCAACTAAATTTTTATAGCTCTCTTTTTAGCCTAAAAATATACTAGAAGATAATGTATGAAAACTTTCCTGTTTTCTAATCTGCGTAAATCGTAAACAACATTTTTTCAAAACATCTATTCTCCATAGTATTAGCCTAATACTATTAGGCATTGATTTTGTGAGCCACGTCTGTTTTTCTCCAAAAATGAGGTACCTATCTACCATTTTCTTTCACTGTCTATCACCTCCCCCCCCCCCCATCGTTAAAATGAAAAAAAAAACATTAATACCTCACGTGATATATTATTAGATTTTTATATTATAATATTGAAGCTATAATTTTTTTTCCGTTATAATATTGAATTATACATAATCAATTTAAGTTCAAATAACAAAAAATAATAATACAAAATTCATCGTTAATTTTTTAATTATTTGTTAAATTTTGTATCAAGTTTTATTTGTTTTTCTTTAGAAAGACCGTTGTTTTTAATGTTATGTTTTTTCTGAAGGAATTTTCGGAGAAGCGCGTGTTGAATTCGTGTATGGTTGGCTTCTGGTCCTCGATGCTCAACAGGACCTGTTTTAGAGTTATTTTCGTTTGACGTAAAACAAAAAGAGCGGCATCTGTTCGTTCGTATAACGATGGTCGAAGTTAACGAGGATTTCAAAATAAAAAACCCTAAAAAGTCGCAGGAAATGGAGTGAGTTGTTATTTTTGTTTTTTAAAAACTATATATTCCTACCATGCAATGGTTTTTCGTTAAACAATTTATTCTGATTGCGTGGGCAAAAAATTTGAAATTATTTACAGCATTATATAATACGTTTATTACAATAAATTATATAATGTTGTGATATGATATTAGTTTTTGTCACCGAAATTCTAAGTTCTCATACGTGCTCCACGCACGAATAGCCCATTAAAGCGTTTGCTATTATGGGCTCAAATTTTGAAATCATACGCCACGGGATAAACGATAATAATTTATAATCGTATACCTATAAAAATGACATAAAATGCAAACTAATAACGAATAGCACAATATTATTATTTCTGAAATTCGATTCCCGCGGAATAAATAAACGAATCTTTATATACTCGTATTTTATCTACCTATACAATAATATGTTTAAATTAATTTGTTCGAAAAAATTTGCGGCGATGGTCTGTTTGAAAAAAAAACCACATGGAAACGTTTTAAATAATAACGTAATGCTAATCGGATAATAGTTATTTTTAACGTATTATTATACTGTTCTTATTCTTAAAAAGCAATGTTCTCTGCGCGTCGCGTTCGACATTAATTCATTATTTATTTCATTTGATTTTATTGCGGCGGTCGCCGATGAAGAATCGTTTTAAATTCAACCTTCGACAAAGAATTCGATAGTAATTTACTTACAATAATACGTCTTATTTGAATCGCCGCCGCCGCCGCAGCGCAGAGGTCATAGGAATTTTAGAACATAATATTATTAAATAGGACGTGGTATATGTTTTCTTTGACAATGATATTGGCATTCCTAATTAGGTATACTTGACTGCGTTATTTTTCGAGACTACGTAACTATTTTTCCCGAGATAAACTGATGATTATCTACGAAAGTCATAAAATCTAAGTTGGTTTCAATATAGAATGTTAAAATTCTAAGTTGCTACGGTCCACGTTTTTAATGCTCGTCATTTTATATAATAACGTAAATCGGTATTTCAGTGATACTACTTCAATTGCTGAATATTTTTTCAGTTGAATTTCACTGATACTATACAATTTTTTAAATGTTATTTATGGACACTTCTTATTTTTGAATTTTCTTAAAAAACTATCAATAAAATAATTTTGGTCGGTTAAATAGTTTTTAAAAATTGAGTACAGTGTTCCCTATATAAGTTGATATTATTTAAGTATAAAAATATCGCCAATACATACCCAGATAGAATTTTTTTTCTATCAAGCTTTTGAATATTAAAATGATAATGAAACAGACTTTCTATAAGAACTCCAAAGATTGCAAATTATATTGTAGTTAAAATTAAAAAAATAAATAACATTTTTATTTTCAATCACTATGATAGAAAAAAAATTTTCTGAAGATTCCTCATAATAGTTGCTCCAACTTTTATACATACACCTGCCCTGTTTCACTTAGAACCGTTTTTCTAAAACAATGGCATATTGGATTTAAATTGAAATGACCAATTCACCAGTATTCAATCTCCAATCACTCATAGTTTCTCAACCGACTTGGCCCTATACTTTTTTTAAACTTTTTATGTAATATTTTTATTGCGTTCAATTGTTACACATATATGTACTATATTTCTATATTACATTTAAAAAAATTATAATTTTAATCTGCTCTAATAGACGATGGCGATAATGGTCTCAACCCACTAACCCCGCAGAGCTATTTAGTTAACAGTTCTCGAAAGAAATCAAAACAATTAACTATTATACACACGCGTCAGATTAATTTACTCTCATTATACCTAATAACCTCTTGGTTATTCGTACCAATTATTAACTATCGTTTCGGCGGTATAACCGTGCGTGTACCTGATCTGTATTACATAATCTATTATCTGTCCCCCTTCACGACTTAAATGTATAGGTTTTTTTCTTTTTAATAACAATTTGTTAATACTTAAGAACACGGATAATGAAATTACGTTCTAATGATCGGTCGATTTAAAAAAAAAAAATTAAAAATAGTAGAACACATTTAAATTGATAAGATAAGTTGTACCGGAAGAAATAAAAATATTAAAAATTTTTATACTTTTCCCCCATTGCCTCCGATTTGATCTCTGCCGGTATTCTCCCAATCTTCTTGTAATAAGTACGCCAATCTCACGTTTTACGCGTTGGTTAACGATTTTTGTGATTGAAAATTTGACGTGCACGCACAAACCTGCATGAAACACCGATTTAATATGACTTATAAAAATTCTTCTATTTCGTTTAAAACCAAAATAATTCATACCTCGAACGAATTTATTTCACGTACTTATTGTTTTTTGTTTTAATTTTTACCATGATTTTACTTAAAAAACAAAAAGTCGAATTTTCGATTAAAAAATAAATACGTTAACTAATATGTAGCAGATGGTCGATACTTTTTTTACAAATTGCGAAAAACTGATTTAAATGACAAAAAAACGGTTAAAAGTTTACGGCTCACCGATTTCCGATCAATTCATTTTTTTTCGATCGTAAAGACATTTTCACCGAATACCATTTTCTACAGATGGTATATGCTAATCAAACGATATTAACTTTTATTGTGCTGTTTATAAATATTTAAAACATTTTAGTTTTTTTCTTTGTAAAATGCCAATTAAATAATTTTGATTGAACAAAAAATCTTTTAAGTTGAACACAATGTTCTTTGTTCGTAGTTCTTATTCGTATAAAAAATCTGCAAAATCTGTTGTCACAATTTTTTTTTTATATAAGTATATGAAATTTGAATAAAACTCGAAAAATCTGCCAACTTATTGTAGTTAAGAACTTACAAAACTTTCAAAATCAATATTTAAATTTTAAAAATATAAAATTTCGAGTTTTGGAACTTTCAATCCCAACCGTCGCGCGTCATCTTCATTAAACGTTGAACAAAAAAAAAAAAAAATGATTTATAAAACTTTTTAATCTTTTTTTTTACAAGATATTTTACCAAATATTTCCAATTTTTATCTACCAAATGCACGAACAATGCCCCCAAACTCTAAAAAAAACCTTAAAAATGTTTGAAAATTCAAAAATCCTTAAAAAAACTTTCGTTTATCGAATTCTATGGTATACGAAACAAAATTTGTCTTTGGAAAGCGTTGTTTTAGAACTTGAAAAAAAAATGTAATTTTCATTTAAAATCCATGGCCTACAATAATTCCGTGTCATTCACAGCATATATCAAAACGATTAATTTAAAAATTCGACTAGATTCGTGTTTTATGTTGATTAAATTTTTTATATTAAAAAAAAAAAAAAAAACAACTTGATAATTTAATCTACAACATTTAATGATATCACGCAGACCGTTATTACATCATATTATGTCACATTAAAATTACGAAATAGTTCCCTCGAAAAAAAAAAAAATCGTTCGATGAATACATTCGTATAGCTATGAAAGGGTAAAACTGTTCTTCTAGAATCTTCTCTTTTTGTTAGGGTAGAACTAAAAAGAAGGGTGCTATTTCAACGGTCGAATTTAAATAAATTCAGCCCCTCGGGGTTTGAAACGAAACTGTCGCGTACGGACAATGATTAAATATAAAATAACATATTTTAACGGCGAGAAATTATGACTACGTCATAATAATATTATTACCGTCGGGTTCAACTACAATATAATAATAGTAATAATAATAATAATAATAATATGGAAATGGAAGCCGGGGTTAAGCATAAGGTCGTCTTTATTGACGCAACGACTTCTCGATGAATTATTATTTATTGTTGTTTTCAGCGCGTTTCGAACCGATTGTAATGCAACCCTCTTCTCGACGAACATCGGGAGCGCACGTCGTCCGTCTTATATGATTGTTTTTATTGTAATTACCTTCGATTACAATAAGTACGCGTCGTTACGAAAACAATAACAGTTATAACGATTTACGCATGTGTTAACGTCGAACGACGCGTGTATACATATTAATGTTTCCGAGTATTGTTAAGACGTCAATGTCTATCGACGTGGACGTGGTGCGACGCGCGCGCGGTGTGGAGATTTAGTGGAGTGAACGCGATTTTTTTTTTTTCCCCGGTGGGGCTTTCGTTCGACGTTTAATATTTTCATTCGTACGCGACTCACAAACGATTGAAAACGTGTAAAACAAAGGTTAAAATAATAACGACGACGGTCGGTTGAGAGAAATCGCGGAGAAAACAGTTTTATTCGCGTTTAAAAAATCTCCAAGTAGGGGGTAGGTAACCGAAATGGCCGAATGCAATAGTATAACGATGATTTATTGTAAATGTAGGTAAATTTGCCAAACGTTCTCTTGTATATTATATTATTTGTATACATATATCGATGTATTATTTTAATAATAATTACGACATAATTAATTATTAGATATCGATTTTTATCAATCGTCCGTTTATTTTTTAGTACGTAATTATTATGGCGCGGGGCCTAGAAATAAATAAATTTAATACTTCCACGGACAATGTCCCGTTTTATTTTAAAACTATAGCAACTGTCATTTTGTCAACACCATAATCGTTTTTGTACGTTTACATTTTTTTCCATGGCCGTTTTTCGCTTGGATATACTACTATGAGTCGAAATAACACGCGTTTATTTTTTATTTTTTTTTTTCGTATCAATTTTATAATTTTAACTTCGTCCTGTAGCTTCTCTTTTTTTTTTCGAATAATTTATTAGGAGCACTTTTTCGGGCCAATCGTACGACGAATGGATAAAGCATTGCCAATCCATTTCGTCTGTTCTAAAAATATTTTAACTATGTAATAATTATTATTACTCGTTCCGTAAAAGTATACAGCCAGAATTCGTATCTGAAACGTTATTCCATAAATATGTTTCTATTCTCTTTATAGACTAAACACAGTAGAACCTGGAAACATTCGTTAACAGTCGTCACTGAAATTTGAAACGGTATATAATCAATACAAAGCGCAGCTTATCGTTAACTCTAGTAGACATGTCGTCTTTGTTTATCGAGCAAAAAAGCTAACCCGGTTTTCCGAGTGTTTAAAGTTTTGTTTTTTGCAATCCCGTTTCAGGGCTGAAAATTATCTTAATATTTCATTAAAAAAATGTGACAGGTAGTATAAGTAAAATATGTAAAAAAAGTTGCACAGGAGTTTGGACAAAAAAAATCTCGGCTTTCGTTTTTGAAAAAAGAGACAAAAGTTTTTTTTCCGTCGGTTTTAATTCAATCGCGAGTTCGTACCACGAGATCATCGTGCACGTGCTGAGAATTAACAGTTTACCGTAAAAAGCAAACAACGCGTCCTCCGACGGTCCAAACATAATCTAAAAATAGTGTCAGGAAAATATTGTTTACCACAGAAAGGGCTACGTGAAAACCGTAGTAAAAAAGTTCGTTATAGCTGTGTTTATTTTGTGTTTGAGTTCTAAACCCGATACGTCTATATATAATACTATGCCTACTGCGTCGTAGAAAATCCAATGCGTGCGCGTGCGTTTCGTTTTAGACACGCATGTTTTTTTTTTTTTTTTTTTCGTTCGCGTTTTTTTTCCACGTCTTTTTCGGGTCTGTACGCGTGTTTTTATGATCACATTTTATTTCTAAATGGTTGCCGAGAAAAAAAACAAATAAAAAAATATTTCTGAACACGAGGGGGCGAGGTCAACAGCTTTGTCGACGGTCTAAAAAAAAAAAAAACACGTCATAACGTCGCGTTAATGATGTGTTCCAGATTTTACGAAACTGCGCGTGTCTAGAGAGAGCCTAACATTCCACAATACGCACACGCGCGCTAGGGGTGACCAACTTGTAGGACCGATCGTATGAAACTCGCCTTTCCATATTTATTTATTTATTCATTTATCTATTGATTAATTGATTTTTATTTATTCGTTTGTTAATTAAAACAGGACGGGCATGGTGAATACAATCCAATGATCATAATATTATCAACACAGTAATAAAACAATGACTCGAACAAAATTTAAGGTAACATTGAGATTATAGTGATCGGTGATCGCGAACCAAACGATTATAATAATTATTATTAACTATACATAAACACGATATTAGTAAAAAAAAACGTATATTGAAAAAATAGAAATAGAATTATTCGAACATAAGTAAAAATATAAACGACTTCTCGAGAGACGAATATTTAAAATACTCTTTTGATAATACGTATTCGATTACATAGTGTTGGAGTCCAAAATTTTAAAGAGGCCTCTTTCGAACGCACGTTTATATTTATCTATATAATATATATATAATATACTAACTGGTTCCCTCCCACGAACAAACGTTATTAATTCTAAAATAATAACTCGTTATTACTGCGATATTATAGTTAATTATTTATCATTATTTTTTTTAACTGACGTTCGAACGATTGATTTTTCTTTTTCGTTATTACAAAAAAAAAAAAAAACAATCGAATAAATAGGAAAAAGTAGTTCCGATAGTCGATACATTTATTTGTTTTAATAATAATAATGTTCAATAGTTTTCTGGAGGATATTTAATTTTTAAAATAATCTTAACTAGAACTTGAAATATTATCTAATCAAAGCAGCAAATAGAACAAAATATTAACAAAAATAAATCATATAATACTGTTTGAACAATTTCTGTCAATAAATATATTACATATTAATTTTTCTATAACGACGAAATTTAAACTAGGGAATAATGGGAAACGAATTTATAATTATATATATACATAATTTATAATATTATATATACATAAATAAATAAACTGCAAAAATACCATAAGTAAATTAATATATATTATGTTAGAATCCTAAAAATCCGTTCTCTATTAGTAATAACTAATAATGTTATTTTACTTTGAAGTTTTGAGTCTTTGGGGAATTCGACGGTGTTTGGTCACCCCTGCGCGTTGTGTACGCATAATTACATAGGCCCGTTCGTTTCGAGAACGCTCGTTAATATTATTTTTGTTTTCATGGTATGTGCACATCATTCGTTATATTTATTACAAACGAAATCCCGTAGGCCGATACAGCTGCAATGTGAACTGTAATTCGAAGGGAAGTCGGTTAGACGAGAGAGAGAGAGAGAGAGAGAGAGAGAGAGAGATAACGAAATAAACCGTTTATATCGAAACTAGTTCGTGTAATAAATCTCGCCCCCCGAGAACGAAAAAATATAACCACAAAAAAAATTCTCCTTCTTTCGGAGCTTGGTTTTTTTCTTGCCTTTAGGTACATTCTCTTAAACAATACAGTTAAATGAAACCAATGCTTAATTTTTAATTGTTTTATGCCTTTATTATTATTTATTTTATTTTTTTCAATAAGTATGCGTAAATGAATGATTTTCTAATAATAAGACTTTGTAGAGTTTTACTCTGTAATAGCGATTTCCAAACTTTTACGACCACGAGAACCTTAGAAAATAGTTTGTATTTCGTAGTCTCAACTCCAAGTCTACAAGTTTATAATTTGACGACGGTTTTTTTTTCTTAAAAAAAGTAAAATTATAAACACAATTTTAAATGAAAAAATATTTACTGTTAAAAATTGTTAAAAAACAATTGATAATTTTCTTCATATTTTCATATCTATTGCGGAATCTAAACGTTTCGTGAAATACCCATGGGAACCCTTTGCTATGGAATATCTGTGGTGGGTGACTTCACACCATTGTGATTTCCAAAGGAAAACCTGTGATTAGCTTAGCCTCGTGGTTACCTAGTGTATACTGTGTGCACCTAGCCCCAGTGTTACCGTATTTCATTGCATTTAATAAAAAGTAGAACTCGAGTCGTAAATCACTGAATACCTCTGAAAACACGTCGTATCCGAGTTAACGTGTAGTTTAAATTTTCGAATTAAAAATAAGGAAAATTGAAATAACGCCACTGCGGCGCCGTCTTGTGTGAGTCGATCATATAAAAACGAACGTCACGATTTTCTCGTATTCGACGATCAAATGGTATAACCTAAAAAAAAAAAAAAAAATGGCTTAGTCGAATATTCAAATCCATACGTTCCCAAAAATATATTTATACTATATATGCGAGTAGTATGGTAACACATGTTGCATAGTTTAATAAGTATATAAAAATAGATTTTCGTTTGCCCTACGAGGTTGTCGTCAAACTTTGTACAGAACACCATGTCGTCTGTGAGATTATGAGACTATTATAATAATATTATTATCAACATAAACTCATCGTTTGGTATCGATTTTAGTTAATAGTTTGAGTACACATACAAATACTTTAAAAATCGTTTTTTTCTTCTATTTTTAAAAATTCTCTGTTCAAATCTAAAGTTGTCTTGCTCGTGATGTTTTGTCATTCAAATATTTATCATTATAAATAATATTTATAAAAATATTTCCATAACGAATTCAAGATTCGAGATCTAGTTACTTGGCTATTTTACCATAGGAACTAATTTAGTATTAAAGTTTCTTTTTTCTTTTCTTTTTTGATACAAAATAGTTCCGAAATTTTAATATTAAGGACTCTATTTTCGTATAGTTTTCGTTCACCGCTTTTGGTTCATAATTTTAAATCGTTAATTATTCTCTTTTTTTTTGAAACATTAATTTGGGAGGCCCTAGAGCTACGTATCTGTTCTCCAGCTATAAATGCGTCACCGTTTGGATGCATTATTTGTGCATCGCCCGATCTAATCACAATATTTACAACGTTCGCGCGAGCGTCGGCGACTCGCTCGGTTAATGCGCAGTAGTCGATTTGTCCGTTTAATTATTTTGGGCCCCTTGCAGACGCTCGAGAGTGACGCCATGTGTTCCGCAGACGATTAGACCCGTCGCACGTGCAACATTTCCTACTAATTTATTTAAGCTCGTCAGCCGTATCGTTCGTTCCGTTCGACTGTTTCGGAAATATAACGTTGGGCCAAATAGTACGCACACGTTCGTTTTGGACGACGTCGTACCATCGTCGGAGAGCCACCAGATTCGTATTCTCGAGTTCGTTGAGAATTACTTCGATAAAATAACCCGAGAATTCTCATCGGGTACTACTCGCAATAGCAGCGATAATGTAATCGGTTTATTTTTCTAACAGAATACGATTTCGTATTTACTATACGTCATAGCATGTTGCATTAATACGACATGTATAATATTGTGATTTATAACAGAGAAACACTGTCATTATTTACTGACATCGTCAATCTAAATATTATTATGTGTACATACAAATTAGATAATAATAATACTTAATTCGCACATAATAATATTATGAAATAATAATTTTAATGATTGGTAATTTTTTTTCTCACTATTGACGTGTTCGGTGTAATTGATGGCGTTTTTTTCTTATTTTTATTCAACTCTATACACAATCATTATTATTTTATCGCACGATTAACGATAATATAATATATCGAACGGTTGTAACGATAACATTTTTTTTTTTTTTTTATGTATATTATAACTCTATTTCTTTGACCAAAGCTTTCTGAAGTTCTCTTCGGAGACTTCTGTCAATAGTCGTAAAAATACACGAAAATGAAAAACTAAAATCCCGACTGTCGAAAAAAAAACAATAGTTTTCGTTTTAAGAAATTAAAATGTTTTTTCTGGCGGTACTCGAGCAGTAAATAAGCGATGGACTTAAGAACCGACTGAGCTGAGAACTCGTTGCATTTGCATTTTATTTGTTTTTACACGACTAAAAAACATGGCTAACCGATTGAATAACGAATACGTTTGATGTCAAAATAAAGTTAGTCGGCTACGTAATTTTTTATTTAGCTCGTAATTGCATATTTTACGATTTTCTTGTGCTTTGGGGTATAATTTTTGTTTAGTTTTTTCTTAATTGTTGATGCGTATTTCATAATTTTCCCTTGTATGCGTACTTCAAGTAAAAACCTAATGAAAAACAGCGTCGGAAGTACCGCTATATTAGTGCCGTAATTGTCGTGTGGCGAGGTGAACTCGTCGAATTTCAGTGTGTGGTTTTCGGGGTTTCTTAATATGACACATTTTCTCGTGTTTTTCTTTATTCGGAGCCGCCAGTCCTGTGCCCCAGCGCCGACATAAAGTATTTAAATGTCGCGATATTATATAAACTACGAAGTTTACGACGGATTGTCGTGTTCCGCGATGGCAATTTAGATTCGCTTAAAATCCCGAGATTGTTTAATTACGTAAAAAACGTCCGAATTCGTGCGATTTCCACACAAACAATACGTTTTACTTTTAATGTATCAACACGTGCACGAGGCCTGAAACCATTGAAATTTCGAACCACACTATTTTATCGTTTGTTTACGACTATTGGAATTCATTTCGTAAACACATACAAACCGATACATATAATCGATTGCACTCGTATTTAACCTTGACCAAGTACCGAGAAATTATAAAATAATAACAATTATTGTACTACGCGCCTAAAATATATATTCTCGAATCGATCACGATTCGATTCGGTGAACGGCGAAGCGACGACGAGGAATGCGATTTCCGCGCACATTCGGATGGTAAATCTGCACCGCGATAAGTCTCTGGGCGATTCCTTAGGAAATACCTACTCGGGTCGTACTCTACAGAGGTCGGTGGTATCGTTTATCACAATCGCTGTTATTCAATATTATCTTCGGATAATAATCAGCTATCACAGAAATCGTTCGGAACCTAACGTCGTCGTTTAACATTCGATATCGAAACACTAGGACTGAAAACGCACGTTTTTTGAAAAATCGCATAATAAGCAGCGCGGGTACTGCATACCGTGTTTACCACTTTGGGCTTATCTTCTGTCGACGCTAAAATTTTAACGTATTTAAAACAATGGTTTGATCATTAACGCTACCGTGTACCGTATCATAATTTTTTTTTTTTCGTATTTTCAGATCGTGTATTTACATTTCATACGATTCTAAGGCATATTTTAGATTTGTTAAGTATTTGCTAAAATGTCCCCTAATGTATGACACGAATTCATGAAAATACAATACAACGTTCGAGATTTATAAATATCAGTAGTCTATACGAGCTGATAACTTCGGTTTCTGAGTTTTAGATAAAATTTTTATACCTCTCCGTGTCACTCGAATGAGTTGTAAATTGTAATTGCAGACTCGACGTGCAAGTAACCTGCAGTTATAATATATATTATATATATTATATTATATAATATTTCCTACCAATACATTTATATATTACGTAGATACAGTTTCCATACAGTTTTCAACTCACGAAGTCCATTTGTTCCATAAAACAAACTAGTTGTTTTGGAGTATCTTCCGGTAATTATTAGGGAATATTATGAGATTATAAGTGCTTATAAGTGAGTGATTTTGGAGAGGACCTTGAACACATTCCGGGAGACTTGAGCGCCCCAAGTCTCCCGGTGTTGATAAATGGGCGATGGCCCCCTCTATACAATCGTCCGACTCATTGTGTGTATTTTAAATTTCCGTTTTACATCGTACAATAATATTGTTTGCGAATACCGTCGGAATTTAGAAATTATCGTATTCTACTGGCGAGAAATCGTCCGTCAGTATAAAACAAAATATTTGATTATCGCGCGAAAAAAAAAACCTAGCCATCGTCTGTTAACGTCGATAGGCTTCCGCTGGTAAATTAATTTGATATCTACAGTGAGTCTTTCGCCACTATATTGCACGTCGTGTCGCGTTTTCTTGTAATCCTCGACGTTCAATCGCCAGCTCTGAATTTCCAAACTGTACGGGTCGTCGATGCCGATCAGAAGTGATCTTACGATTACCCCCGAATCACGTATATTTGTCGCCCAAACGGTTCGTTTTTATTTTTTATTTTTATTAAGTAATCGCACGCACATAATATTGTTTACGGTGTAGTTCGGACCATTTGATTCGGGAATCGCGCATTAGAAAAAAAAAAAAATTATAATATTATTAACAAGACGATATTTCTAGTTTTATACGATAATATTATTAACCAGTCAAATGTGGAAATGCAAAATTGCATGTGCATCCCAATGCTCCACTCATTACTCGGTCGTATACATTATTATTACAGTAAATACATCGCGCGGGAGAGGAGTATCTATAATACTACTACTAATAATAATAATAATTCATACAACTATTTAATTAAAATTATAATAGTCTCTGTCGGGTTGTGCAATCTGAAACGATTAGTTATTCGTTTAAATCGATGGTAAATAAAAAATTTAACAATCGGAATAATTTCGCAAATATACGCACTTGAACGGCGTAAAGACGCGTCATACGTCGCCGCGCGCATTGTGAAAATTACCGCGAGACTTCGCGTCATTAACACGTTTGGTTATTTTATTTTTTTTTTGCATAAATAATCACTCGAGATGGGGAAAAAAAAAGAATAACCCGACATACTTATTATTCGTTTTGCAAAAAACGTTTAAACGATTTAATATGATATGGAAATACGTGCGTAGAGTCATACAAGTACTTAAACAATATTTACTGTAACAAATTAACAAATTATACGCGTTTCCGCCATTAAAAGTGGGCGGTAGTTTTTACAAAGTGCAGCAGAGACAGTCGTCGGGAAGAGAGGAAACTTTTTGAATACATAATCGAGGACGACGAGTTCTGTAGTCATTCCCTCCTTCGATTCGATTTTGTAACGCGCAAACGGCTAATTCTTGTCATCGGTATCGATATTCCCGACGATAAAAATCGAATTAAAAAAATAAGGGGTACTTCACCCCTACACACACGTAACAAAACACCGTATTTCTCGCTTTTCCCCACTACTACACGCGTCGCGACAAAAAGGCGACTCGAAAAAAAAATAAAATAACCGACCGACCAACGGATTCTCCGAAAGACCTTAATGTACACGTTTTTATTCATTCGACGGACGTGTCGTTATTTCCAAAACATAGACCGCAGCACACAATGACATCATAATAATATTAAAGTTAAATAATTCAGACACCTGCTCGTTTATTGTGTAACAAAACCGACGTAGGTATTGCGCGTACAAAAAGCACTCGATACCGTAAATCGTAAGCTTATACAGGGTGTCCCGCGTAGATCCGATAATTGCAATGGTTTTTAGTGTTGTTCGACGTCTTGAAAAATGTTTTGGTTTATGATTACTACCCGAATAGAAACTCGCCACGCTTCATTATTTTCAAACTAAAAATTAACGTTTTATTTTATACTTTCCCCCCCCCCTAAAAATCAGCTAAATTAGTCGTTTTATGATTTTAATATTTTAAAACATATTTTGCCGTTTCGATTGACTTCATTGTAGCGGAAACCGCGGGCCATCGATTAAGACGTGTAGTATTACATCGCTTACGTCGATAACATTGATCGGCGCGAAAAACCTTTAAATTCTAACCGAAACGAACACCACTGCTCGACCCAATTGAGTTTCCACTCGTCCAAGTTTCCAATCGTCTAGATCATTTTCCCTTGAAATTTTCGAATAAGATTTTGCGTTCGTCGTAAATTCCAGTTGCTCGTCGCTGAAATCCGTTTCGTGACGTACTATTGAAGCCAACGGGGAAAAGAGTGTCGACGATATTATTCGAAATGAATATTATAACGACGAAGACGACTTTAAATCGTGTTTTGACGCGTTCGTCAGACCATCGTGGGGACATCCTGTATAAATAGTTTTACGGTCTCTCCTCGTGTGTTATTACAGTATTATAATGCGGCGGAGAATCGTTCTCACGGGTCGCGCTCGAGCAGAGGGGACTCGGGGATCCCATTTTTTTTTTCATCCTTTTATAAATACCAATTTCTACTGCGCAGTTTATGTACAACACCACGTGTTGTACGCGCGTATCAGCAGGATTATATTATTATACGTGCACGGGTCGCTACAGGAACAGGATTATAAAATAACGTTATATATATATATATAAATACGCGTGTCAAACGGTCAAATGATTTATTACATCGTATAACGTATAGATTCGTCGCCCCGTTCACGATTTCATCGATCACATGCACTCGTCGTCATATAATAAAATTAATAATAAAAAGACCCAAAACTTCAAGTCTGGGAGGGAAGACCCATCGGAAGGGGCTCTGAGAGGTCAGTCGAGCCGTATTTTTTTATTTTTTTTTCGCTTTTAGACGTCACGTTGTAGATTCCTATTTCGACATTCCCCTGACACCAGACGGTTTTTATTTGAAGCGGGAGAAACGAAGTAATGTCATAGAAATAAGCATAGAAATCTTTTGAAAATCCTACTGGGGCTTTTCCTATTTGATGACATAATAGGAAAAAAATTAAATTTCGAAATAATGATTGATTTTTTTTTCGATATCAAAAACAAAGGTGAAAACATACGAAGCGTGAGAATTTGAAATGAGATTAAATTATTATCGCGCGCGCGAACGGGCGAGACAATCATAACTCAATGTTCTAAGCCGGCGGTTCTTGAATTTTTTATGCCTCGGCATATATGGCCGACGAATATTTCGAAAACAATCGTCACGTACCGCTATCGAGAAAATCCCTTTGAAACGTAATCATTGAAGCAGCGTGAAAATATTTTATAGAATTTGAACGCGATCTATATTTCGGCCGGAGATGTGTTTTCGGAAACGTTTTTCCGCCGACGATATTTTGACCCGTGAACACCGCGGTTTGTCGTCAAAAAAATAATATTAACGACGACAAGCGCTCGGATAGGATAGACTCGATTATTATTCGTTGTTTGACGCGCCGCGGCTATACGAACGTGTTTCGTTTAAAATAATTACCGTTTTAGGAACCGAGGGCACATAATTTATATTACATACCTACTGCAATGATTTGTACAATCGCAGGTCGTTTCGATAATTACGTTCCGCTTTTTACACGCTCGGGTAATCATATTATAATAATACAGTGTAAATAAAACATAATAGCGCAACGCAGCCATACAATCCAATTAATATCTCGCGCAATAGGTATGCACACACACGTAGTAATTCCCATAATAACGACAATAATAATAATAATACACCTATTTTGTTCTTAACGAGTAATGACTGACTTTATGAATAATGTTACGTCATTTTAATTTTCAAAACATTTGGTCCTGATTATTGTTTTTTTGCCTGCGGCGGCGGCGGTTTATACCCACGCGTTTATTTATTATTTAGTTTAAGTATTAGCACTCGGCTCGTTCGTATACACTCTATATATACAATATAGGTACATATTATTGTAATTATAAAGCTGCGATTTCAATGCACTTTTGCATTATTTTTCAAACCCCGAACATATGCAAATTTTTTTTTTTTGTAGGGGACAATTACCTATTACTCCCGATTTTCATTTAAGCACTCCCAGCTATCATTTTTTTTAGCACTTTCAGGGTGTTATACGTTTTCAGCCCGAATCATAATTACATAACGTACATACTTTTTAGTATTTTTTGGATTTCTGAACTCGAAATCGATGATTTTCTGTATGTACATTTATCGACCGATATTGTTGAACAATTAATCATAACGCAACACTGAATAGTATACGTACGAGTATACTATTTGTGTTTGACGATTTCTGTGAGGTTGACGACCTGATCGTGTGACAAAAAAAATGCAATCTCTAAGGTTCTTATTATTTTGTTTATAACGCGAACGGTTATCGACACCGACTGCACAGTGTTTAGGGATAAAAAAACGTACGTGGACCGTACGTAAGTGTTCCTATAGAGAGGGAAAAGGAGATAATTCGGGTCATCGGTTTTCAAACGAGTAGGTAACTCGAATCAAACATTCCACGAATCGACGACGTAAAAATGTAAGTGTGCCTATATTGGCGTTCGGATTCTTTAAATTTAAAAAAATACGATCCGATCATAATAATTTATGCAGCTATTCGAATTATTTCCGTTTGATCGGTATGGTTTGTTTTCAAATTTAAAAACTGAATTTAATATTTCTTACCGCAATCGGCATGCCGGCAGCAGTGTTATTTACGATAATCGTTTTGTTTCTCGGTATTTCTTAACGATTTCAAATATTTCGTTGTTTTTAAATTTATCATTCAAACATTTAATATTGGTACTCGGCGACCAGACGACGTAATAATAAGGGGCTTGAGAACCTTGGTCTCCTCCCTGCCGCCCCCCCCCCTCCAGACCGGTCTGGTCGTTTTGAAAACGTATCCGATTCACATCTGATAAGTAGAATAATTCTATTATGTGCATAAAAACGAACACGATACGAAATTCAACTGGGGGGGATAATGTAAAATTTGATTTTTCCTTATAATATTATTTCGTAAACATAACATTAAAACCGTTTACGTAAGTAAAGTCGTGTATATATATATATATATATTGTTTGATTTAACGTTCAGATTAATCGATTCAATCGAAAACGTAATATACTTTGTTGTCTATCATTTAATTAGGTTTTTTTTCTCCGTCACGGTCTACCGTTTTGGCGTTTGAAATTGTTGAAAATAAGACGTCTATTATATTTATTTAAAATAAAAATCGCTCCAGCGTGTAAAAATCAATGTAACATTTCTCGTGTTTCGCTTAAATTCCTAACGCGGTCTCCTTACGGACTCTAAGCTCTCTCAACCAACCCACAAACAATTTTATATTTGCACGTTTGTGCGTGTAGTCTAATATTATTTCACTAAGCTCCAGTATGTAATATCAAATGGGTTTTTCATCGTTATTTTAATTTTTCGCTGTTATTATGAAATATTTTATTTTTAATAAAATTATCCGTCACTGACTACCCAACTGACGTCGGTTAAGTTTTTAACCACCGGTGGCATGTTTTGTGTACTGTCGTCGGACAACATGTAGTATCTACGTATGATAAGGGAAACAATTGTATTTAAAACATTGATCAATGGGTTGGTTGGTTATACACCTACTCGTGTATATTTGTAAGTTTATAATAATAATAATAATAAAACGAACGAGGTTTTAACAATATTCAGTCGATATCTTTACAAGTATCTACGATTATTCCCTTTTGAGTTAGTTACGATGAAAAAAAATTCCGAGTTCGTATTTCAGACCGGTATTTCAAAAATGTTATTCGATTTTTTTTTTTTTTGTCATTTTTTCTCTACTGTTTGGAAAGCTGATGGGAAATACGAAAAATAAAAACACATGGTAAAATCAATTCGTTTTACGCTTTACTCGGAATCCAAAAAGGTCGTAATCGATGGAATTTACATGTATACGGTACACGCGTTTGTTTAAAATACACACACAAACATACATATATGTATTATGTATATACAGTGGCGCTGAAGTACACGTTGAAGTCGAGCAACGGGCCGACCACTTTTTCAAAAATGTCATCTCGAGGCCTCATGATGACATAAGTTATAAATTATAACGTATAAATATTTCCCCGACAATAGTTTCCTATCAATATTTCTAGTAGCCCTAAGATATCTGAAGGGTTAATACTCGGTTGTGGGTTACTTTGTAAATAAAAAATAAATTTCTGGTTCCTTAAAATGCTTTGCGCCCTTTTTTAAGACTTCGGCACCACTGTATATATATATATATATATGTGTGTATAGCCACTGCTGGTTAGTATTTCGGATTTTTTATGCCCCCCTTCAATGTACCCGCTCGTTGGACATATTTTAATTTTGCGATCAAATACTTGCAGGAAAGTGTTGAGTGTCCGTGTACACACGTACAATGTAGTGTGATGTCCGCAGTATGGTAGTAATACGTGTACAATTACACGGGTGCTGCTGAGGCACGCGATTTATAAATCGAGTCGTCAGACTTGTTACTGCGGAGGTGACTCACGCGATAAGCGCTAATTCGAGACGCGGCGGATCAATTTAAACCCCTCGGCACAGGCGGAGATTTAGTCAAGTTTTTGGGGTGGGGCTTTAATTTTTAATTATATCTTACGTTTAAACAGACACGTATTTGTATAACCATTTCCCCTATCAAACGCTCAAGTAAAAAAAAAAAGTAAACCCGAATAGTATCTACTTAATATGTAATTTTAAAATAATAACGTTCGTTCCAATTGTCATTTGTTAACATCACGGCTATGATGAACATTTATTATATTGTTATTCACTGCCAATGATGTCACACGATGTTTAATAAGCTATATAACAATAGAACTCTTTAAATAAATGTCAAACGAACCAGAAGAAAAAAAAAATGCCGAAAAACATGCGCTTTGAAACTTTGAACGATATAATACGCGAAAACATACATGTCTCGACTTCGCGAGAGAGAGGCCGCGCACGAATCGTAACATAACTTTTTTATACGCCGACCAACCCTCGAACTCGCAGGACGCTACAGATCGTCGTAACACGACGCGATATTATAAATCGAATTAAAAAAATGGGTTTCGCGTTCGATTACGTCTGAGATCATTACGGCGTTACATGCCGTCTCTGTAATAGCGCTCGTAACTTTACCACTTTAACTACCTCTGCTCACAACTATACTTTATCGTATAAATATATAATATCATATTACTGCGACTAGTTTATGACTAGTTAACGTTTCATCGCCGCGGCGGCGTTCTCGTCGCATTATATAGTCTATAATTGGGTGTCGAAGATAAACGAGTGCACGACTACCACACTCGGTAAAATAAATCATTCTCGCCGAACACTTAATATTGTTTAAACGATTTACAGGGTAGTTACTTTTTTTCCATTCTTTTTTCTAACCGCTATAAGAGAGTTTTTATTTGACAAAAATATAAATAAATAAATACGGTCTTTAATGTGTTTCACCTTTTTCAAACTGTTTATTACGAACATAACAGCGTAGATAACGTCTTTCGACTTGGCGATTAAAGTGTGTACTCACATATAATGAATACAACGCAGCCAATAGTTTGATTACAAAACCCGTGAAAAATCAATCGTTCAATGATTTTTAAAAATTCAAAGCAAATTTAGTGTTCTATAACCAAAATCTTTCGGTTTAAAATTAAAAATGTAATCCAACCGTCGTCGCGACGAATGTTAATGGTAACATTAATATATTATTATAGCATTAGTCACAAAACCATAAAAACGTTGCTAGGTATTAAACATAAAACAACAGTTTGTGTCCTGGGGGTAAAAACATTAGTTTCACTGAAAATAAAAATACGCTTCGGCCGTGGTCGCTGGAGCAATTCCGCCTTTGTTGACCACAGTACTCAACGTGTTAATAACTAATAATTAAAATTGTCCCGTGAGTTTGTATTTCTAATTTTTTGTTTTCTTACGAGTGGTAAATTTTCCGCCCCTGCCACACCGAGAAACCCGATGCAGCTTATTCATTCTTCCAACATTCGAAAACACTACTATATACAGACGAAAAACATAATCATCAAATTTTCGAATAAATAAACGCGTTATTACACGTCAAGGGTTTTAAAAAAGTCAGAGCAGAAAGTTGTTTATGAACAAAGTGAGAAAAAGAAAGCGTTAGACGAAAAAAAAAAGGTAAAAATAGTGATGCATTTTTAGTAACCCTGGCGGTCGTGTTTTTGTCTAGTCACGAATCTGTTTTAAATCGTATTTGTTTTTTTTACGGAGCCCAACTATGCAAGAAAGGATCGCTGCCGTATAGTCGTACGAACGAATCGATTGACAAATTATTAGACTGAAAATAAAACAAACGAATCGTCGTGTTAATGAGAAATGTGTATACATTAAGACGTTTGGCGAAGGCAGCGTCGTATACGTCGTCGAACGGATTTAACATGCACTTTTTCAGTTGAAGTCTCTTTTCAAACGTAATACGTAATGTTTATTTCTGGCTAGAAGTCTCAGATTGGAACGAGGTTTTTTTTTTGTGTGGGATGGGGAGGAGAAACACTGTAATACTATACTCGTGCGGTTTTTTTTTTCAAACTGAAACCCCTATTTATAATCCCTATTTTTCAGTTGTATGTATGTGTATGTATGTATTAGGTTAGACTCTCTCAAGTATTTAATTATTAATTAATACATTTTAATTAGTAAGTGATTTGATATATTGATAAGTTTCATTCGGATTTTACAACAACAACAAAAAACAACCCCTCCAGATATCTGTTTTTTTTCCACAAAAATGTTGATTGGCCAGATATCTTCTGGTGGTTTTAATATGTTAACCGTGGTCTTAATTTTACAACCGACCGAGTTACTACTCGTTTAACTATTTGAGATTTTCAAAACACACGAGTAATTTTCAAAGGGAATTCGTCTTGTTGTTTCGTGAAAAATATACCGGATTTCAAAAAAGTTGAAAAAAAAAACCCATAGTCGTATCGCTTGCTTACGCCTACAGAAGGGCGTAATATAATTTGAAAATCATCCGAAAACGTGCGGCGGTTAGGTTAAATAATTAAAAAACAAAATTCGTTCGACGAGAAACCGCGTCGAACAAAATAAATTTAAACTCGATAGAATAAAAACAAAAACGAACGCAGTAAATTATGTAAAAACCGAGCGAAACGATGTTAGCGAATCGGGTTTTTTTTTTCGAAACGCGTGTTTGTTTTTGTTCGAAAAGCATCAATAACAATATCGTATGCACGTAAATACGAAATACATTATGCGTAATTCTTCGAGTGAAATCGTTCGTAAACGCAGTACGCTTTGCTTGTCATATTATCGCGGCGACAACGACGACATCGTCGTTAAGCAAAATTAACGACCCACGTCAGTCCATCGTACGGACGGAAACGTAATAACAATATTACCTACCGATTGGGGGTTTGCCAAAAGCAGAAACTTATTATTTTTACCTGCGCGATATTTTTTTCGAATAATCGTTCGACAATTTTTTAGAATATCGTGTTTGTAATGGAAAAACTCACACGGCGAAACTTGTAATAATTATCAGCGTACTGAAAAAATGGAAACGCGGAAACGTCTTCTTTCGGTATAACCTGTTGGGGCCCGGATGTACGTATTGTGTTTGCATATTCTTACCGTTTTTTATACCGTCGATTAGCTTAAAAAGTAGCTTGCCGGGCAATATATAGATTTAAAAAAATATATATATATATAAAACAAAACAAATAACGTCTAGTTGGTTAACACTCCTATAATAACCAAGTGTTATTAAATGTATATAAAATAATTTATTAAATCCATTAAATATATCCAAAAATAATAATAATATTAATTATATACAAAGATAATCGATTTATATTGTCATAAAAATTGTATCTATTAAATTATATTAAATTTTATATATATAAAAATTGTAATGTTTTACAATAATACAGCGATGTAAATTATTGTTTTTCCGATACGAAACAAGTATTTTTAAAAACGCAGGCATCCCTCCACTTTGAGCCACTTCGGTCACTGTATATTATTATTATTATTATTATTATTAAAGATATTCAATACGGTTTTTAATCAATTATTTTGTATATATATATATTTAATAATACTTTTTTATTATATATTTTTGATTTGAACGGGCAAAATTTGTTATTGCATATTTCTGTAAATTATCAAAGTTTTTTTCCAAATCGTAATGCGTATTTCGAACGGTTCTCGAAACCACAATAAAGCGTAATTTTGTATTGATTTCCACGTGCTAAACGTTATTACGAATTATCATATTTCGTGTACATTAAGGTGTCATTATCGATGACATTTTTTTTTCTCGATCGAACGTCAACGAGGAGAAACATAGAATATTAAAACGAAAAACCTGATTTAATTAAAATAGCGACTCCGTTGTCCGTGAACAACGTCAATCGAGTAGTAAAAAATTAAAAACGGTACGAGAAAGTCTAGTGGCAAAGTCAACGTTATAGCCTATGGCTTTAAAATTGTCGACCGGTTTGTATTATTATGATATAATATCGTTTCGTCGGAAATTAGCGAACAGAATGAAAAAAAAAAAAAAATACCTTATATATACATGTGCGTTCACACACAACAGCGTGTCGTTCTGGTGTGTTTGTATGTAAACACGGTATAGTCGCGTGCGGTTTTTTATTTTTTTTTTTATTTTACTATCTATATCCCAAACCTCGCGGACCACGCCGGATTTTATAATCTCGACATCTTATCGGGCGGCGGAAATCGCAAAAGAATTCGAAACGAAATACGAACGCGCGTTGTGCGTGAGACGCGGGAATCGGAATCTCGAAAACAACCGCTGTGGAATATTTCCCGATGACAAAGATATGCAAATCGCGTTCGTGTTTACGTTTCACGAAAACATTACCATCGTATCGTAAAAAGAATGCCCGCGCGTTGTTGTCGCATTATAACGCCGTACGTACGTTATACACGCGTGTGTCCGCGCGTTTTCTGTTTTACAATCGGAATACGATTGTTCGCTCGTACGTTTTAGACGCCCGTTGCTTCTTATGGAAATTAAATCCACACGACCGTCATGGATAGTATTGATTTTCCGGCCTGCGTGCTCTCATGATCGTCAGAGGTAGTTTTCAGGATTTTTTTTCATAACAGTAAAAAAAACCACCCGATTTATTACTTATTCGTTTGTTTTTCACGTACTTTGATTTTTTTTTTCAATTGAAATTCGAAAACCTCTCGGTCAAAACTATATAGTACCAGAATAAAAAAAAAACCCTACTCATAATATTAAAACCGACAAGACGTGAGAAATTTAAATCTTTCCGGGTCTTTCTTATTTTCCCGCTCATCTCCCCCCCCCACCCCTCCATCCGATCGAGTCGACGAGATACCTATCGGACAATAATATCCACAATCAATTTTAATCTCACGTCAGTCCGTAAAACATTGGTAATCTCGCCATATTTTCTTGACATAATTTGGAACTTTTTTTCCGTTCGCAAAACTATCGCTGCGAAATCGACGGTTCGTTATTAAACTATCGCCGCTGGGCCGAATCTAGGAATTTTTACACTCGGAGAAAGTAATCAAATACGCCCGTTTTCTTTTAATTCCAGGTAACACAAACTATGGTCCACATTCGTGATTTCATAATCAGGGCTAAGAATTTGTAGGAAAATTAGCTTATAGTGAAATTAAATTTTGTATTAGCACGTTTGTATCAGGTACCAATGAATTCAATTTTTAATTTTTTCTTTTTATTGTTTAAAATAATTAACGTTTGCTGATTTTCGTCGGCCTGTCAAACATTTCCCGACAAATATTATAACGTTGTAGTATATACGTTTTCCAGTCCTGCCTACGAGACGGGGAGGTACACTGCAGTTTTCTCGACACAAAATACAGCGTCTGGTAAAATCGTCGGGTAGAGTTGGGTGCCCGTCATTGTGGGCACTCGAAAGAGTAATTATTTGTGAAATGAAAAATCTCGCCTCAAGCCCCCACCCCCTCCGCCCTCGGCGTTTCTTTCGGGTATTTTATAGTAAACCGCCGCCGTGATCGACGTCGCACATTAACCGCCGTCACTCAAAACTCGTAACACTCGTCCGCGGTGTAATGATAATAATAATACGGTTTTTATCGGTGCATCTGCCTCTTTTTCCTCGCGCGATGATGACGTGTCCCCCCCGGGCCAATCCCTACGTGCCGCGCTGCACGCGGCGACCTGGGCATCACGTACAAAACGACAAACGCGTCCGGGCCACGCCACAATCGCCGCGTCTCTCCAGAACGCATTGTTACACAAATATTGCCGTCGTCATTACGCGTGCACGTGGCGTGCGCACACGATTAATATTATTAATCGTCTATCCTGCGGGATTCGTGAACGACTTGGTTTTGAGAAATTCTCAGCGATCGTTCCGAGAGATGTGGGTGCGAACCTTTGGCACAGTTCGATTTTCACTCGGAAGAGGAGGGGCAGGGCGAACCGCCGATTCATATCAATACTAAGACGTCGCGCGTCGTTGCGATGTCGACTGAATCGAATCAAACGTATTTGGGCTCTTGTCTCTCAGACTGGTCGGGGGGCTTAGCCCACCCGACCTTCGAACGAAAGTATTCAAACACTTTTTGATATTGAACACAGGGTACTAACACGTATTGTTGATACTTTTTGTTTTCAGTATAATTTTAAACGTTGATATAAAACCGACAAAAATCACATTTTCCGCAAAATGTGGTTCGAAATATTCATGAAATTGTCAATTTCAATACTCCATAAAACATATATTTATTAATATCGGATTATGCGTGAACGATTTGCCCCAGACCGACACCGCCGATGAATATTATTATTATTATTACCCATCATAATGACTTCTTTAACCGTCAAGTAGGTATACGTATATTATATTTTTAAAATAGGTGTCGAAGAATTCCCCATTCACCGACAAATAATAGTAATAATATTAATAATAATTATTATTATTATTCACCGTTCACCCGAACACACACACACACACACACACACACACACACGCCGACCAGAAGTTATGGGCTTAGTTCAACGACCACCAGAAGGTTATTGGATATTTCAATAATCGTATTATATATACATGTATATTATTCGTGTGTACACATAATACATATACGATATACAATAAAATATATGATTACCGTGCACGTTACGACAAAAGTAATAATAATATCATAAACGCATGTATCGCGCATTCAGATACGACGACGACCATTATTGTTATTATTGTTATTATTATTATTATTACTATAATATTTATTATCATTCATAAATTCATAACGCCGTTTTATTTTTCTTCCGTCGGACGACGGTTTTGTTTAACATTTTATTCGGGTCATAGTGCGCTACACATTAAAATAATACATTACATCGATAATAGCCGCACGGTGGCGCAAGCATGATGACGTGTGAGAGGCTCGTGTGCAAACGGCTCATGTGAACCACCTTAAAATAATAATAATTACTGGTACTTAAATTTAATTTATCCGATTTCGCGATCCAAATGTTGGCTTGTAAATAATTGTTCTAACCAGTTAGTAAATTACCCACTTTATTCGATGACGTATACCTAATAAGCAATCATTATTACTGCTGGGAAGGGGTCACGGAGTTTGAAACCCCTTGCCACCAGTTGATCGTCAGAAAATCACAAAAAGATAAAAAAAACGTGGAAAACTTGATTTTGCTCTTTATAATTGTTAAACCGATGGAACACATGTACCTATATTGTTTTCAATTAATTTGTGTAAATATGTTAAAAATAACAAACAAAATTTGTCAAATAAATACCGTTTAGCGTTTAAAAAACGACAAAATACGCAGAAATTTGCGATATAAATGTTAGTGTTTGAGTTCGTCATTGCTCGGAAAAAATTCATGTTTTAGTTTCTACAATAAAAGAACATACAAACGGAAGAATGGTACCGAACCTTAATAATTATAATAGTACATAATAATTGGTACGTTTTAAAAAAATTTCCAACGTACTTAATTATTATAAATAATATTACATAGGTGTTCAAAAAAAAAAAAAAAGAAGAAGAAAGCGAATTTCTAATATTACATTTACGTTATTACTTGAGATTGCGTTAATAAGAAATAATTTTTCAATTAAAATAAATACTTAAACACACACGTTCTGTCCGTCCGCTGTGTACTACACATAAACACGCAGTTTGATAAAAATGAAAAATTTTAGAAAATAGTTTTCACGCGTCCGTTTTCTATTTCATATGCGACGACTGTACAAATAAATAGCTAGACTAATGATGGGGAGAAGGATTTATACTCAAATACCTGACCGCCTGCACACGAGAATACTTCGTGCGATTGACTTCGGGTCGTTTCGACAACCATGTTTTCGCAATGTTCTTCGGCGTCACTTTGGCCGCGGACTCGTCTAAAAAAAAAAAAAAAAAAACATCGTATCGGTCGTTAATCCGTTCCCGAGACCTTGAGTCCTGAAACGCAATAATAATATATCAATACGACATTAGGATTTTTTTTTAAATATTTCTCAAGCCTGCGGGCCGACGACGGTTTTATATATCGTTTCCGGCATGCGTCTCGGCTCGGCGTACGTTTTATCGAAAGTCAACGACGCGAATTTCACCGCCGCCGTCCGTCCGTCCGCGTGATTAATATCGTACGCATTCGGCCACACACACGCTCGTTGAAATTTTAATATATGTGTCCACACGTGAGTGCACGTTTTGAAAACCTTGAAGGATCCGAAATATACGACGAAAACGCGTTCGATTCCGCGCACAATAATAATACAGGCAACGTTGGTGTCGGGTCGATTTTGTTTCGTTAATAATGAATCACGATGATTTTAAATCCGACGCGCGACGATAAACAATAATTCTTCGCCGCGTTCGTATATTATTATGTTCTAATAACAATACGCGTTTTTATCGTTTAACAGCAGAACGTTCGCGAACATCGTTCGCGTGATATTATAAGGATTTATTTGTCAACAAGTGAAATATCTGCTCGCGAGGGAAGAACTTTCGACACAAACATTTTTCGGACTCGACGTTGTCGGCAAAATCGACTAATGGAAATCGCATTAGCAGCTATTAGGGAAACGAACTGTTGGGGTTGTAACGAGGGTCGTTGGAAAATTCAACTATCAGGGAAAACAGTGTTGTCGGTATTGAAAAAACTGTCTCCAAACCTTGTTATTCGATTCGCATTGTCTGCTGTAGGTTATCCTCGAGCCGACCGATAACGCCATCGGAACGTAACGTCATAATCACGAATATATAATATGGGCACGTCGAACAGAGCTATGGCTGCGCCGTCGTATAAATAATTAATAATAATGCAACTGTAACCTTTTGCTTCCTTATTTATTCCTTTTTTTTTTATGTTAAACAGTCGCATAAATATGATTATGCGAAGACGCAGAGATGAATATATCGTTGCTTTTTACGCGTTGCATGGCCGCTGCGCCAATAGAAACACTCGATCGATTCGAATATATTATTACCGGTATACGAATACATATTAAAATATATTAACCGGTTGCATAGCGATAAATTCTCATAAAGTAGCAGACATTAATATTGTTATTGTTGTTTTTCGGATTACCTATCCTATATCCATCTATCTCTCTCTCTCTCTCTATATATATATTAAATTAAATTAAATGTCGCGTTTTTTGGCGCGCGTGATCTTGCAAACTACACATCCGATTCATTTGAAATTTAACGTAGATAATCAGCTGGATTTTGGAAAGATTAGTATCGACATTGGAATCATCGTGAATGCCTTCCTGGATCACCGGGAGATCTGAGGTGATTTTTGGATCATCTTCAGGGTTTTTTTTTTATAGAAATATGGCCTTTTTTTTTATATTTTTTATAAAGTTAGTACACAATACGAGAACTGTTCGTCAATAAATTCGATTAGTTTAAATGTTCGTAATTATTACGACATGAAAATCCATAAAACGTATTGATAGGTAAATCTTACGAATTCATAAATAATAATTATTATTGTCGACCGCGGTCGTTACTCGTGCTTTAACACTACATCATTTACGGATGATGAAACTAATATAAATAGAGTTATATTGTTTGAACGAACGAGTAATTATCACGCGGAAAGTCACCAGAAATTAATTGCATTATAATAATAAGATTCGCGTTTAACGCGATGGTTCGCTAGTCGCTCGTAAATAGATCGATAAAAGACCTGACGAAATCGTAAGACATTGTGGCTGGACAGATTTTAATTACGTACAAGTCCTACGATATGACTTTTAGAGAAATGGAGCTTCTTTTTTTTTCTTCGAAATTTGAACTTAAAAGTTAAATTATTTCTCCTTGAATAATAAAATATTGCTAATGATATGTTTGTGGACTGCGCGGGGTGTTTTTTCAAAAACAACGTAAACCATCTCTACACGGAACAATATATTGTTAGAAAACAAATGTAGAACAACATCGAAATAGTAAACAAAAAAGTAATACATTTTTATAAAAACTTCCGAATCCTGGGTTTCTTGAAGAATAATGCAAAATGTGTGCAAAAGGGAAAACTTAATAAAAACCATCGAAAGCAGTAACGATAGCGTTTTCAAATTTCACATTTGAAATCGTCGTCACGCGAATAAATGTACGTGTTTTTAGCATTCTACTAGATGAGTAAAAATCGAAAAAATAAGTCCCGAACCTTGCTTGTAATCATAATGCGTACAAATAATACACCTCGCCCGACGGTAACTGCATATTATAAGTGGCGTGTGGCGTTGATGTTAATATTATGCTGCTATCGGTAAAAAAAAACTTTTTTTATGAACGAGATCCGAGAGCTCGGCCGAGTTTGTAAACCATTAATGAAATCGGCCGATCTAAATATTAGTTTGTAAACAGTTTTTTAATAATAATACTATAGATACCTATTCGCACAGCACGTGCGTTGGCGCATTTGTAATCGGATATATTCAAATATCACACTTTAATAATTCACCGTATCAGGTTTAATCGTTTCGTAAACTCTATTTACTTTATAGTACCAAATATTATAGGATTTCACAATATTTAGTAAACTTACGACGAATGAGACGATTACTTTGTTCTTTCAAAACGGGCTTTTTTATTCGGCTGCGACTCGAACTCAGATCTATGTCAACGCAAGTATTGAAAATAAAATACAAAAAAATAAAATAAAATAAAAAATACCGAAACTAAAATCTTTTATAAAAAAATATTTAAACCGGATTTGAAACCTGCCCATCCAATTTTTTTTTTCTGGAAGGACGGGACAGAATGAAATTATTTGTTTCGTTATTTTGGATTATTACGGTTCAAAATTTTTTATTGTGAATTTATTTTTCAAATCGTTGATTTCTTTTCTTTTTTATGATACATGATAATTTTGGTCTGCGTATAAAATATTTTTGGTTAATGTTCCAACGATAAAATGTACTCCAAAATAATAACAAAACGTTGTAATCTTAATCGGAAAAGTAACAAAAAAGAAAAAAAAAGTGAGAAACCAGACTAGGATGAGATACAAGTGACGGGGGTAAATGATACTATAGTGAATAAGTCTTATCATTTTGAAACCAATTTACTAGTAGCTCTAGAAAAAAGCGATTCGAAGCGAAAAATGTGTAACGGATCAATGTTTGTAGGTTTTAGTGTTTTTATAGGATTTCATCAAAATTTAATCATTCAAAAGCTCGTGAAAAAAATTAAAAAAAGTTGTGCTCATAAATCGAAGTAAAATCGACTTATGAGGAACTTTGTACATATTACATTTTCAAGATTTTTCGACTAGCCAAAATCATGACGTTTTACGAAAAGAAACTAAGAAAACATTATCCCAAATGTCTATAATTTGCATAAGAAAAGTCAAAATATTTCGATAAATATTACCATCTCTAAAGAATGGAAATTTAAGGATATATAATATAATGTATAACATATATTATATTATATTCCATGTTCGTCATATCTTAGTTGGAAATAAATTAATATTATTTATATAATATTATTATAATCATTCCTCTAAGAATCTAAAACGGAATCTTTAAATTCTAATTATTCACAAAAACTGAATCCGACCCTTCGTTCTCTAATTTTAAGGATCGAAATCGAATTTCTATTTCGAAAGTCCCAGTGAAACCGAAATAGCTTTTTTCAATTTTTTTTCGAGCTCAGTTTCAATTTTAATACTTTCGCGTACGAGGGGGGGGGGGCTATATCAATCCGCTTTCGCTTTTCTTGGGCGCGGGAACGACTGCGAGCACGTGATTTGTTCGACACGGTGAACATACAGATATCGTTTGATAGGTTTTCAAAGCGCGTAGTGTGCGCGTCATTAAAAACGGTCGATTCCTGACAAAACAAATAATAACGTTAACGAATAAAATCGAGCTAGTCGTCGGGAAAATTCACCAACTGTATAAAAGAAAAAGAAGAAGAGGAAAAAAAAAACGCTTACAACTTGACGTTTATTTTGATATTAATCGCATGGCAAAACAACAACGCATTGTTATCGGAACGAAATACTTACCTCGCATTAAAAACTTTTCGCAGTTGTGTTGTGTTCACGTTCTCATAGGTGATACGAAACGAATTACCTACATATTTTGATTTCTATCGCGAAATATGCGCCATTGACGTTTTTGTTATTGTAGGCATTCGCACACGTCTATGATTTCTAAAACGGAAAAAAAAAAAAACATTACACGTGATAATAATAGTAATAATAATATCAGGTTGACCTATCTCAATGAATTTATACGGCGTACAGTATTATTATTTTTTTCATTTGTATGAAATTCAATAAAAGTTTGTAAATAAACACTAAAACATGACGTTTATCATTGTTATGTAATACAATACAACGATAAATAATAATATGTAATTATTATTATATAACCCTATAACGTGTGTGTATACAGTTTGATTGTATCGATGTGCTTGCATTGTTACGGTTCAGCTATGACAATCATATGTCCGAAAAGCTCGATAGTCGAGCGATGTTCCACAGAGATGCTCCGACAAACTTGAACGACTCGCGGTTCGACTCTTGTTCCGTTTGATAATTTTAAGTTTTTCATTCTCCTCTGACTCTGCGCAACGGTCGTCGTGTTATTTATTAAGTTTTCAATTAATTGTAAGATTTCGATTTTCTCCATTATCGATTCCTTTCGTCTTATTCCATTAGTTTGAAAAATATTTAAACTGTAGAAAATTTCAGAAATTGAATTTCTGAAATGGCTATCTGAGGTTTTTTTTTGTGTCTTTAAATCGTTAACATTAATGTTATAAAAAATATTAATAATTAAAATAATGATATTTTATTATTATTAATATTCAATCGACTTTCTCATTTAAAAATGCACCTATTCATGATATGGGGCTGCGGAAGTTTAATGATTATTTAAAAAAAAGAAAACGCTAGAAATATAATAGGGAACTAAAATTATCACAATTGTTGGTACACTCTGTATACACGAGGAGAAAAAAAAACCTTAAACTTACCTGCACATTCGTATAATAAAATAAGTGCCTATACCTACTTATTATAGAATAAATACCGCACTCAGCAGTGCATACGTATACTTTTAACGAATGCTTTGAAACGTATTTAATTTAATATTTTAATAACCACGAGGATATTATAACAATGTGTTGGACGGCGTGATTAAAACAGTTTCATAGCTGCGCAATAACTGGGAATCAGTTAAAAATTAAATATAGCTTAGAGATATTCTTTTCTTACGATTAAAATTAAATGGTCGACTTAGTGTAGATTCGTCCGTAGTATATCGTCCGTCGTTTTTAAAAATTATAAAATCCAAAGTAAAAAAATAAACAATAACCACGTCCCTTGAAAAGGCATGAAATCAATATTTTTTGTACATTATTAAAGCGTGTTTAAAAAAGTATTTAAATTCGATTTTTTCCATTTGATTTAGAGATTTCGCGTGACTATGACATTTTTATAACTGATTCCTGAAAATATACTTTCCTCGTGGCGTAGTTGAAATTATAAGGAAATCGTTTTTTTTTTTAGCTTTCAAATCCCTTATGAAATTAACGCCGTCAACCACTCGAGTACTTTCGGTTAAAATATCGCTTTGTCTAAAAATTTATGATTATTTACATGTGAATGTGTTATTTTCAATTTTAAGAGCATAGGGGCGTTTTCTTTAGAACCTTTTGTCAGGGTTTTTTAGGCATTCGCAATTTCTTGCCCTAGATCGTATTGTACATATATATATGTATTATTGACTTCATAATTAATAAGGGTTTATGACCTAAAAACATTAAAAATATCCTTAAAATTGATTAAATATATTCACTCGTTTAATTCATTATTACAGTAATATAAAATCAATGTAGGCACGAACGTCAAATTGTAAAAGTCGATAAAGATTATGAATAAAAAAAAAATAATTATATACCTTTGTAAAATAGTAATAAAAACAATTGATGAATAGTAAAATATTGAGGTGATGATCTTTCTTTTGATTAGATAAAAATCTACTCGGGGAGTTTAAAATCACCTTAAAATGTCAAAAAACATCACCATCACAAACAATCGAAATGGCAAAATCGTTCGATTCGATTCATATTATGTTATTAGATCATCACATTTTAGCTATAGGAAATCGCCGTCCGAAACGTTCGTAAAAAATTTCAAAAAAATTCTAGTCATTAAAGTTTGGGACCCGGGATAATGATTGAATTTTAATTATTAAATTTGTACCGAAACCGGCGGCGTTAACGTGTAAGAGGGAATAGAACCCGATAAAAATCCCGTCGTTTATTCGTTTTTTTGTTTTTATTTTTTCCACCAGTTTTGAGCGCCAAACGGGCATTCGAAAACAATGCAACGTGGGGCGCAGTGTCGAATCGGCGACGGCGGCGGCGGCAACAACATAATATACGTATGCATAAGCAAAACGTTCCGAACGACCCATTTAAAACGAAATGCGTCATTAAATTTACGGAGGAAAAAAAACATGTTTTTCTACCGTCGCGTTTACATTTGAACGTAAGCGAATTTATGACACGTGATTGTTGGATCAATGAAACGCGCGTTCTTCCTATTACTGCCGAGACGCACAATACATTATTACATTATAGTAAAACTCTCGTTTTTTTCGGTACTCTGCAATAGCGGAAACGGGACGCGTTTCGAGACGTCGAGTTTCGTTAAAAATTAGTCGACCGATTTGAATATTATTACGCGTAAAAATTTAAATATCTAATTAATACCGTTAAAGTCAGTTTATTTTACTGTCTGTCTATATATTATACGGTGTACGAATTTTTTATATTTTCATAGTTCTGAATGAAACTAAGGGTTTTTTTTTACCACGGCCGTGTGTGTGCGTTTTTTTTTCTGTATGTCATCATTGGAGGAAGGGGATTTTATATTCTCTTAAAATCGTTAAAATATAATGTTTTTACGTCGTTTAAAATAGGCATAAATAATAAAAAATAGGAATATAAATAAACAAAATAGTTATATTAATATTTAATGGTTAATAAAAAAATATTATTAAATATATTATACAATATTATTTTAATACAAACTATTAGATATATTTAAATAATAATAAAATAAAATAAAGGTCTTTTTCGATCTATTTCTAGACATTGAAAATTTCTTTCTCACTACAAAATGTATAGTGAAAAAATATCGGAATGACATGGGTACAATTTTTTTTTCCGTCAGCGTTTGAATGTTCAAATTTTGATGAAAAAACATTTCTTCAAAGTCAATTCTTAAAACAGTAATCATTAAGTTATCAAAAAAGTTAACGTTAATAAGCTGATAAAGTTAAATTGACAGAACTTTTTTTTTTACTTATTTGCGCGTTAATGCCCAGCTTTGAATATTGAGAATTTATCGTAAAAACGGTGACGGTGACGGCGTTACCGTCGGTTAGAGCGGGAAATACTATGAACTGAACCCTATCGAAGCCTCAAATCAACTTGATTTTATTACCGACAAAAAGTCTTGGGTGAATCGCAAGTATACGTACAGGTAAATGAGTGCCTAAATAATTGTATACGCCAGAATGTTAAATTAAAAATATATTTTAACGGTTTGCAGTGACGACATTATACTTTTTGTATAAAAGTGATTCACACGAACGATTTTAATCTGTCACGTACTTGCGTACTAGGCGTCTTTAAAGGTCGTAATGTCACAAAAACAACATTGCACCCGAAAGACTTCTTAAAACGGTTGAGACTTTGCACAACTACAGTCGTCTTTGAAATGTCCATAAATACGATTGTTATTTTAATACTAATCAAAACGACATCCATATTGTGTTTAGGGTTATGCAACTGATATAAATTTAGAACTATAACGATACCTGTGGGATCTATGCGGCAGACGCACACGGATAATAATTATGGATCATTTGATTGTGAGACGTACGTGCTATAGGCGTGCGTGCAGGACGTACTTGGGCACGCCTTGTAATTGTTAATGGTCCAAAGGAAAAATTCAACAAATGTTGCCAAACTATTGGTTACCTATCGAAAAATATAAATACTGTGTTATTAAAATATATAATCGATTGGGTTTCAACCAATGTAATATCATAACAATGCGAAAGTTAACATCAGTTTGTTCGATTCAACAAATACAAATAATATGTAGGCACTATCTGTTTTCGTTGGGATTTGTGCAAGTCTAATAACATAGGAACATATTACTATATATATATCCTAAGGCTAGGATACCTAAAACACTTAAAAAATTGATCTTTTAAAATGCTCTAAAAAATTAAAAATTAATAATAATTATTAAAACAGCTAAAAGTATTTTAGATATATTAAATTTAAATTATTATGCATTAGACATCAAGACAAATTTATTTAAATTAAGAAAAATGTATTTTCATATTAAATGTATTTAATAACTTAATGTATAAATGTGTAAATAATTTCTTGGATGAATTTTTTTTTACGTACTTTATACTGGTACGAAAGTCTTGAAATCAATACAATAAAAAATATTGTAAAAAAAATAAATATTATTTTTAAACCCTCATGTAAATAACAAAAAACCAAAAAAGATAACTCAGATTCTATAATAGTGTAAAAATGACCAACATTTAAAAAAAAAATGCTAAAAAATGCCCTAAAAACTTAAAAAGCAAAATAAAAATGATATATTTGAGCTCGTTGATTAAATCACATTTTGTGCTTGAAAAGCTATAACCCAGAGATCATGAAAAATCCTACACTATCCTAGCCCTATAATAATAATATTATTTATAGCATGTGGTTCTATGCGTATAGTTTGATATTTTTAATCGTATTTTGTAAACGCGATGAATTAATATTATATGTTTTAAAAATCCATCTCGGTTGTTCGTTTAAAGTTATAAAAATCTACAAGCTTACGTATGTTAAATCAATTAACAATACTATATTATAATACACTTGATAAAATAACACGGGGGTACTATTACAATGTATGTAGTCAAATCCGAACGACTCGAAAGTCGAGACCGTATTGGTTTTTATATTATGCGCCCGGTAAACGAATCAAGTTTTCGCATTCGCGATACGATTATGCAAGAAAAAAAACAAAAACGATTCGACGGACGCTTATTATTTTCAATGCCGTTTCAATAACGTAAATCTAAATCCAAACGCCGCAGACTCAGACGTCGCGATGCGTTGCCAAAAACGATTCGCTTTGATCACATCCGGTGACGGCTGAAAAAGTAATTCGGGTACCTGCATGGTTTTATTAGTATGCGAACGTTTCGTAACGCGGCGACGCGACGGCGGCGTTGATTTAATGTTTTTTTTTTGTTTTTTTTTTCTTATTTCATTGAATAAGAGTGCCAACGTTTAAGCAGGCCAATTTTTTTTCCATCGTGTCAGGCCCTACTTTTTCTTCGTCGCGGTTGGAAGAGAGAGAAAAAAAAAACAAAACGCATTTTATTCATCGGCGCGCGATGTACGGAGTCGAAGGATTTATAACGTCACATGATTATTTAAGAATCCAACGAATCGAGATCGCGTCGATTTTAATAGTATGGTGTGCTCCGCATAAAAAGATAATTTCGTATATTCAACCACCACGACGCGATCGTCGACGCGTCTGTTGCGTCTTTATAGCGAAAGAAAAAAATCATAGGAAAAAATGTACACCCCTCGAATGGCAGCCGCTTCAACAGTCGTATTATAACGGATAAAAATCACAATAGGCCGAGATAATCGCCGGCAAGAGGGGATGAAACGTATAAAACGCATTCGGTTATATTACGCGTGATGATAATTATTATTTCTACGAAATTGTTTTGTATATGATAATACACATAATATGATAATGTGTATGGGCGGCGATTGGGGAGCACACGCGAGCTCAGTCCCCTCGAACAGTTCTCGAGCTCTGCGACAAACGATTTTACATAATATTTTTTCTCGTTTCACTAGTTTTTTATCATCTCACAGCTTAACTATTTATTACGTACTCGTAAAATAACATTGATTATAAATAAATATCCCAGTATCGATGTGTCGTAATAAAAAGCATTAACACATTGACGCGATCGTTTCGTCAGTTTGTGAAAGATTGTTTTTTTGGCCATGAGAAGGATTAAAACGTCTAGCAGCCGTAAGGACTACTATAACTACGACATTTCAAAACCGTTTTTCTAATCTGGCAATACACCGAAAGAGATTTTACAAAAATAGAATCGATCTAGAATTATATAAATTTAATATAATACACTTGTTTCTACATGTATATTATATCAATTCAATAACATTATGTTTTAACGACGTGTTGTTCGTTTTTCTGTACTGCGGACAAAATAACAGGGGTAGAAACGGTAAGTACACGATATATTGTCAAACTGTGATTTTACACGGGGGTTTCGTCGTGAATTCATGATACGTATTATTGTTTGGCGAGGTTTTTCGTTGCAATAAGTGCACGTATTCATAGCGTGGGCAATAGTTACGTCACTTCTTAAAAAGGGTGTAATTTTCCCAGGCCGAGAAAAAAAAAACAAAACAAAGAAACCTCGGCGGCACTCGTGTGCTATAATAGAACACGATATTGTATGTCACACTATTAAAGTTCGACAAATACTAAGCAATAACGATTGAATCGATACGAAATAATAACGACTGTATGCGGACGTGTATATTACACGTGCAACGGTCGGTGAGAAAAATAGAAATCAATAGTTTCTCACAAGTCTCATTAGAACAAATGTTCAACATACATGCACATACGAGTAATATGCACGAGGAAAAGCTAAATTTACGAATATTACGAGCATTTTTCAAAGGATTATTTTTAAAAAGAATAAAAATCGACCAAAAATTCAATTGATTATGAATATGAAATATTAGGTATTTCAACTTATTGTTGTTCCTTTTGTTAGGTTAAATGTGTGGTTATTGCCTTTACATCGATACGGTCGTTATTTTGATTATTATACAATACCTGTTTATTGAAATATACTAAATAGACAATATTTATCTTTTGAATTAAATAATTGTTGCTATAAATTGTTCATATTTTGTATCAGGGGGAAATGTCCCCAAATAAACTGTAAAAGAACTCATGTATAAGTATTAAACACGGACCTGTTCAGTGAGGCTCACTTTTCTTTTCAAAAAAATAAATAATAATAATATACACTAAGGGTGGTGTGAACTTTTTCAATTTTTGAAGCAAATTGTGCGTTGAGGACTGAGGATATTATTATCAAAACGTGACAGAGAGACTGCGATAAAGACCGACTAGAGAAAGCCGAATCAATTGCACTCAATTACCTCCATTTCTGAGTCTATTATTGTATTACCAGTAGACGTTTTAGAAACCACTATTTGTTTCATTTTTCTTACTTTGTCTAAGCTTTGAACAAAGTTGCATCTATTTTATCTTCACAGACGACGAACTAATATTTCACAATAATTATTATTTCCTAAATTTCATATCTCTTTTTTTTTGTAATATATTTATAACATTCAAATTTAAAAAAAAAATTACGTATAGGTAAAATATTATTCGGTTGTTCGGGCTTTCGATGAACCAAAAAGAGAATACTAATCGAACATTATTTGCTCCGGAAATACAGTTGACCGTCTCGCCACTCGCCTAATATTTTGATTTACGTTGCGTCACGTAATATGATATAGGATCTCCTCACGAAATCTCAGAATTACCTAAACTTAAAAATGAACTAAGAAAGTATGTTATGATAAAATATTAGCTGCTCGTTAGTTATTTAATATCCCGTCATTAACATTATAAATGTTAAGCGATGATGTTGTTTATTTTAATTTTATTTTGACTGCTGATTAAAAAAAAAAAAAAAACTTATTATAAATAAAATTATCGTAACACTAGATAGTGAATGTTTTGTTCTTTGTTGTATGCAGTATAACACTATTTTTAGATCGGTTGATTCGGAGAATCGTATAAAAATTCTCTACAACGTAGGTACAACACACTAATTCACGATAATACTGTATTTTTTATTATTAATACATTGTTTTTAAAAGCATCGATAATAATATTACGTTAAAAATATAAAGAATTGAATAATGACGTCATAATATTACATTTTTAGGTATACACAAACTCGTGTTCTTCAGCCACGCCGGCCGAGCTTATTATAACTTATCCGTTCAACGAGTTATCTCATACGTATTTATAAAATAATGTACATCGTAATATTATTATGGAAATTCGTCGTCTAGCCAGTAGTCTTTTAACTCTGTCTAAAGTGACCAGCGCCCTCCCCGAAAATATTTTCCGTACACGTCACTGGTGTCACTTAACGCGTTGTACCGGTGAGCGGCTATCTAGTGTCTAAAAATGTGCTCGCACTTCTCTCGCATAGGGTAGGGGTTGGAGAGTCGTGCTGTGTTGGGTGCTATCATAAGACCCTTGATTTTTTAACAAATGAGAACACTATAGGACGATAGTAACGTCAGTAAATTTTTTCGAGCGAGCACTCGTTTTATTTTCGGATATCCTCTGCGTTTCCGCGTTGTACTTTTGAGTTCGCCGTAGGTATACTCGATCGCGAACGAATCGACGAATTCATATTTCTTCTTCTATTATTTTCGTTCTTATAATTCGAAACTTAACGGACGTATCACTCTCGAAGAGTGCCGAAAGAAAATACGCCGAAACGATCGAATTCCCGTTTTCGGTAGGTCGTATAGCGTACGGGACGATCTTATTATAATCGGAGACCGATTTCTGGTGTGTCGATGCCTACGGGCCGTAAAGAAAAAAAAAAAAAAAAAGGAAGCTAAATCCGCCGCCGAAACGTCACGCGATCGTCGGCACGACGAGTCGAGAGAGGAGACGGAGACGGAGACGGAGAGCGAGAGAGAGAGAGAGAGAGAGAAAAGGAATCGAACGCGATACGGCGCGGTCTAGACTCGTACGGTCGAGGACCCCGGCGGCGGCGGCGGCGCCGGTTCACCGGAATCGGGTGCCAGAAGCCGGTCTCGGCCCTTCTCACACGCCGCCGCCACGTGATTCACACGTACGCCCGGCCACGAGTGGAACGTGTGACTAAGACCGTGCGGAATGCGTGCTAGAAACACTGTCGGCGGACGAGACCTTCGTCATTGTGCGGCGACGGCGTCCCGTTTTCTCGGAACGCCCGAGTCCTTCTCCCCTTTCTGCCGCGCCGCGGCGGAGGACCGCGCGACGACGCCATGTGTGCCGCCGCCGCCCCGCCCCCGCCCCCGCCGTTCCGTACAATAGACGTGATTTATAACGATCTCGTCGTCGTATCGCGGATACCACGTCGTATAATGTGTGATGTGTCTAGCTACACGTTTCACGACGATGATAATCGTCGGCGGGCCGTGTGAAACCTCGCGCGCGCGAAACGTAAAAAAAAAAAATCCTTGAAACTGCGCGTTTGAAAAATGCGCCCGCGGTGTATAAACTATAAGATTCTGAGACGGGCGCGGATTGGGACTTTTGGTTTTGATTATTGTGACAGTGCAGCCTTTGAAAAAGCTGGCCCGAGGCCGCACGGCGGGCCGACAGGTGCTCGACAATAAGAAAAAGAAAATAAATACCGAAAATCAGACAAAATCGAAATGAAAAAATGCTACAAGCATAACGGTTTCGTAGTCGAATTCGACCGTACGACACCCGAGTTAAACTTTGTGTCGTGTTTCGCGATAAGCGCGTAGTATAATATGAAAATGCGTTTTCCTCCCGAATCGAAACTCTAATTATTGTTAAGCGCGTAGGACTCGGAAGTCGTCGTGGCAACTGAAACAGACGAAACGCGCTTGTCAAATGTTGTATCGGTCGGAAGTCGAGTAATTTTTTTCAACTCTTGAGTTACTCGAAGAGAATATTCGAAATTAACGCCAGAGTTCAATCGAACAAGCATAATTGTTATAAAAATAAATCATAGAAGAATAATCAGTTGGATGTGACGAGGAATAAAATTAAAAACAATTTTCCATTTCCTATCGTGTGCGGGTACACTCGTTTTATTGTAATCATTATTGTTCTAAAATTAATTTTACTAGGATTTAATTAAAAAATAACTCGTTATTTATTTCATAATTGACATCGACGAAAATTGAAAATCAACTAGACTTTTAACTTTTCTTCTGGTCCACGCCCAGCATTGCGTTACTGGCCGACGACGGACGTGTGTATATAACAGAGTCGTTTTTTTTTTTTTCAGTCATTCTCTCTCTCTTTCAGTCTCTCTCTACTTCCACCGCGTGACTCATCGACCCCGAGAACGTTTCCCGCCAAAAACACACGCGATACGTGTAATAAAAAAAAAAAGAAAAAGAAAAAAAGAGAGTAGGAAAAAAAACAAAAATGAACGTAAAAAAAAAAAATAAATAACAACTGCGTCGCGTTTATAATACGAGTATTTATACGTCGTATACAGAGCGGACGAATCACGTACGTATATCACTCGTATAACACCGCAGGACGCTATACATACACGTGCGGCTCCTTCGCCTCCTCTCCGGATCGTTTCTTACTATTTACAGGTCCCGGCAAATCTACTGCGAACCACGAATCTACACGATTACGTACGGACACAGGAAACAGCTACCACCGTGGTTTTTTGTACGCAGGATTTTGAAATCGAGAACTCGGTGACGGAAAATTATCGCACGAGCGTAAAGCACAATATCGTACGGTTTAAGCACATTTATTAAATTTAAAAATGAAAAACGAGCGTTAAAAATACCCCCACCTGAGTATTTAATAAAACTGAGAACACTACAGGGACGCCCATAGACTTGCAGTCCAGTAGGTGCAAAAACCCTCGGTGTACACACCCTTCACCCCCATTCCTGATTATAATAGATAACAATATACATAAAAAAAGAAGCATCGATAGTAGTTGATAAGAGGAACACTATTCAAACGTGGGACACTGATAATGTACTTTAAAATACACTATATTATAATATTTATATATAGATTAATGTGTCGATAAAGTGTAATAATAATCATTTTCTCGTCACCATGACGCCGTTGTATTATTATGAATACAATATACTGTCGAAATACAAATTCTCAATATTTATGTAATCGTTAAATTTAAGCTGTGACGGCAAACGTTCATATTGGTGTAAAAATACACTATTATATTATGAAGAACTATTGTTTTAAAGCACTTGCGTGTTACGCCCAAAAAGTTTTTTTTTCACATTTATTAGAGAAATATACAATCTGTAATAGTAGTTACAATAAGCATACGAGCGTACAATATGCTCTAAAAGTAAATATTTTTTGTCATTACATGACTGTTGAATGATTCTTAATGTGTCATCATTGATCACTTTGACAATTATTATTTATAATAACAACAATATCCGTACAAAAATAATACACGTTTCTGTATACAAAATCGCACGGATTTAAAGTTCAAATATGCATTTAATTTTGTGCACCGAAATAAAAAATATCTCAAATAGTACAACCACACTGTTCCCTCCCCCTGGGCGTTCCCGGTAAGTATCTGATACTTGGCTAGTAGTTCAACGACAACAGTTACAATAATATCATTGAAATATATCACTTAAATTTGCAAATATCTATAAACAAATAATAATAATAATAGATCCCCGAGTAAAATTATAAAATTCAAATTCTACACGAGTGTGTAGGACCTACGCTAAGTAGAATAGATTCCACTCGAGCAGTCTATGAACAATAATATGATTATATAATAACATCCATTATATTATATTTATGAGCTCATTTGGTAAATGTCAGACACTCAGTACCCATGAGGTGGCTCACTGTGTCGGCTTAAATAGTCCTTAAGAATTTGTAATAACCCATTGAAATTCCAAACGGAAAAATCGTATTTTTCTCAATTATAAACTTTAATTGATATTAACAGGTATAAACAGAAGATATGAATTTTATCTCAAACACTCGTCGGTACGGTATATCTAAAATAAAGATACTCTCTAATATTGAACATTTGTATTCGTTAGAAAGCTTTAAGTCTTCGCGGCTTAGGTTTATGCGAGAAATAGTATCCCTCCCAGGACTATTCGATGGATTTTCTCCTCTATGCTTTTGTGTTGGTATTATATTTCATGTGCATTCGACTGAGTCAGCTAGAATATTATCTGTCGGACACTGTAGGTGTCAAACACCAGTTTCATTAATAAAATAAATATAAGCTTTTTTATTACGAATTTCCAATTGTGAAAAAACGTTTATAAATGTTCGCAGGATTGTCACTGGTTTTTGACATCATGTCCCGAAAAGTGTTCTCGGAACATCCCGATTCGTCCCGATTTCAAACGAAAATAAAAATCATCGAATTTTATGGAAAACACGATTTGAACCATCGATGTTTTATTTTGGCGCGTCTCGTTAGACTGGACCGATTTTGTTTCCAATCATTATGTTTTTATTATTTTGCTCAAATGCGTTGCCTCAAATACGATAAATTTGTTAAATAACACTGCTTCGACAAAGATTCAAAACGAGAATCATGAATGAAATAGCTCGACGCATTTTCAGTGATTTATTCACTCGTTTTCGGTGACACGTCGTGTTATATATCGTCGTACATAATATCGTTTCCTCGTGGTAGTGTTTATTTTTTTCGTCGTCGTTTCGGCATGAAAAAAAATTTTGTTTCCGTCTAGGTTTAGCTTCACGAATCTATGACAACCCCATACTAGTGGCGTATGTGTATAACTAGGTTCGGGAACCACACGCTCACACGCACACACACACATACACACGTGTGTGTGTCTGCCTAAATGTCGAGGGCAATGCCGCAATTACAATTTTTTCATCGCAGGACGGAAGGGTTATTTATGGAGGCCATCTTTGACCATTACCTTGGCATAATTTTCTTAAAATTCTACAGACGTCACGTGTGTAAAATATACGTACATATTACTAATCAAAAAGCCACGCGCAGCGTTTGTCTCGTCGCTTGACCTGTAAAATCTGAACTGATTAAAAGTTAGACGTATAGATTCGACGACTATGGAAACGAATATCGTTTTTTTTATTCACATTTATAGCAATATAGAACATTGTTCGATGCATATTTTTCGTCGTACTGTGTGAAAACATTTTTGGATTTTATTAAACGTGCGTTAACCCTAGCCCTAATAGTGATTACGATATCCTAAAGCAAAACGCCCGCGCCGTTCAAACGAAATACGCGTAAAGCGCGTATTTTTTTTATCGAGAACGACGTGGAAAAAAAAACTCGTGCGGTCGGCGACGTTACTATGGGGTGTAATACAATACGTAACACGTAACGGAAAGTAACGTCGTTGCACTTGTCCGTAACGCGTCACGCGATTTCGTCATCATTTTTCGTTCCGCGTGACGAAAACGTGAAATGGAAATCGCTTTTGTTTCGTGTGAATTTCATGAAATCATCGATTGCTTTCGGCACTTGTAAATATTACTTTATCGTCAATAAATTAATTATTTTACAGCTCTAACCGACTTCGTGTGAGACTACTACTAACTGTTGCGAGTGAAAAAAAAAAAAAAAAAGGAGAAAAAAAAAACCCATCGACCGATCGCAGCAGACGTACGTAATACATTAGTCGGCTCGACGATGTTTTTTTTTTCTCCATCCTGTCGATTACACACGACGAAACGACCTGTTCGCCGTCTTATAGACTTGTTTCGACCGGTCGCTGACAAGAAAAAACCGGCACAGACGCGATACGTTTTATTGTAATAATTATGTTACGCGGCGGCTGCTAGAGATCTTTTTTTCTTTTATTTTTTTGTGTGTGTGTTCCACGTGACTCACCACCAAATCGATTATCCCCGCCGCCACGCGGTGGCGTCCGGAATCCGGATTATTTTTTCCTCTTTATTTTCCTCTCTCCCTCCGTCCACGTGGATCCAACGCATACCGCCGCCGCCGCGACCATTAAACCGAACACGAGGTACACGTCATCGTCAGTCGGAGGGACCGAAACGGTCTCGAAAACGAAGGGCATCATCTCGCACCTATTGTGTACAAACAAGGCGTTTCTTTTGTCGGGAGAACGTAATATTCGTCTTTTTCTTTTCGAAACGCCATATGACGTGCGATTATTTAGTGTTCTTCTGTAATTTTCACCGTTTTCGTTATGTCAAACAGGTATTGCCCAGTTTTGATTCATCGTAACAGCAACGTAACTTTTCACATGATAATTTAATAATGTACTACTCGAATTCAAAAAATCCTATTGGACATAGCAGATGTTTTGCCGAATCTTGACGGCACGTGTACGACACTATGCCGCCTAATCTAATATAAAATGAAATAACAGTTGAATAATAGTATTGTCAATCGATAGCTTAATTTATAATAATCGGACAGTATAATTATTGAGAAGTCGGCGCCGCCGTACACTTGTCGGACCGATAAGCACTCGTACGAAATCACTTCTGCTCTTAAAAACTAAACCCCCCGGAAAAGATTTACATTTTGACGAACACGCGGAACGGTCTCTCTAAAAGGGCAACGGATCAATGAGGAAAAATAAAAACTCTAACTTCCGTACAAAAATCATCATGATTGTACGATATGGGCTGCAATTTGAAAATCGAAATTTGCCGCCGAGAGTTGACTGACCTACGTATGTGTACGAAAACAAGGGCGGAAAATCTCAACAGCATAGTTATCAAGTTACTAGAACTATCGCGTATCTTGAATTCCACGAGGCATAAATTTGTGGTTCGAAAAAATATCAATACTTTTCGAAATAAAGAGAGCGTTCTTCGATAAAAGAATCACCCTGTATTGTACGATTATGGCCACGGTCTGTACGCGTGTGAGCGTTACGTACGATTGTGCTGTACGTAAATACGACGACGAGGTGGTTCCAAGACCCAGTGATACTTGTACAGCACACAATACTCGGGACAAACTCGTAAATATATTGCGTTCTATTTTATTTTCTTCCCTTCCCGACGGACACACCGTCGACTAAACGTAAACGCAGGACGAAACGTAAACGAAACGACCCGGAACGTCATATTATACAATTCGATTCCCGCCGATGCGGCCCGTTGAACTCGTAAATTAATTTTCTTCACACGACAAAAGATCGTGTTATCGTGTATAATACATTGTGGCGACAGTCGTCGGGTTTGTTGGCCCCGTTCCTGAGAAACCCGTCAAAACGATCTCGTGTCGAAGCGATGAATCATAAATTATTATTAGAGATTGAATTTTGATATGACTTTTGTGTATTTTATTTTCTTTCTATAAACGTGCTCTATAACGCCTACCGAGAATTTACGAGTTCGTATTCGAATTAACGACAAAGTCGTACCGATGATTAAAAATAGTAGGTAATTTTTATTTTACACTTTTCGTTTCGAGTTTTAGGGTCATCGTGCGGCCCGGGAAACCATCCCGGTTTTTAAAAAAATGCCACATGAATGCCGACGAGTATGCAAAACGCGAAAAACGATCATGTTAATACGATCTAAATATTCCCTTAATAAAGTGTGCGTTTTTAATGTGGGAGCTTGGTTAGCACGTTCACTATTAACGATTTTCTGAAAAGTGCGAACGCGTGTGTTGGGAACACTAAACGCACGGGTAAATCGGTCATTCCTTTGGTTCGTGTCACATTTATTTTTCGTCGTGAAGCACACGTGGGACAATTAACCGTACGTGCGCGTATACCTATTCCTACGAAGACGTGGCAAGTGTCCACGAGTGACGACAATATGACTAATACTGTACCTACACTAATCGAAGGGATTTCTTAGTATACACTCCAAAATAAAAATGACGTAAACACGACACCGCAACACACTATAAAATTGAAAACGTTGACGCAACTAAATCATAGACATATATATAGACCATAGATTGAAATGTACTAAATAAAAGTTTACATTAAAATAGTATACTCTGAGATACTACAGTGACTTATAATTCGTAAAATGTAAGCACGTTTTTTAGTATCGATTCTAGTGACGGTAATAACATGTGTATTTAAATATAAATCCGGGCCCTAGTTTCGAGTAAATTTCGTGTTCCACCACAACCCCTCCCCCTCTCCCCCACCGTCCCCGCGCAAATGGCGTCCCGTACAGTTATTGATGAAAAGCAATCATTTTACACGAGTACCCAGCGAAATGCGTGTACACGCGTGAACGTGTAAATCGTTATAAAACCATAATAATAATAGTCTAACATATTACTCGTTGTTATTATTTAATAGTGGGTATAGGTAGTTTCGATCGTAAATTATACGGCAAACAATATTATTATCTCTACGGTAATTTATTATTTTTTTCATAAATATTCCAACGATTTAACCGGTACTCGTAGTGCCCTGTGAAACGAATCGTACGACTCGTGAAATACCTGACCTGGCCTAACGTGACGTCTTATACCTACACGGATGTAATGAAATATATTATAATCTTTATAAAACGATTACTGTTGCCTGACCGGGTGGAATATAATGTATGTACGAATAAAAAAAAAAAAATATATAAAAAAAACCACACGAATATTCATAATTATTAATATATAGTCGGATATTTTTTGAATTTCAGTGGAATATAGTGTCCAGTGGCTTAGATACAATCTTTTTTTTCCTGGCAGAACGGATGGTTGTTTAAAAAATCAATTGAAGTTTTCAATATTTATTAATCGAAATATAATGCGAGTACTAAATGCGTTTCAAATGTTCAGCGAAAACACGATTTATCATCAAGCTAACGAAAATTATAAATTTTTGTTTTTGGTTTTGGGGAAGGATTAAACCTCTTACGGGCCCTCCGTATCTACGCCACTGATTATTGTATAATATATAGGTAGTGTAGTAAAACAGAAATACGATTTTGACCATCGTCAACCTTTTCCGAAATCCAACTGAAATCAATTATCTTTAATACACTCGACTATTTTCTTTACTACTCTGATAGATTCGCGCCAACTATTGGTTCCTACATACATAATAATATAATGTACAAGGAGTTTTACTAATTTTAGTACCTTTTTTGTCAGTTTTTGGTGTAAAAAAAAATAAAATAAATGCTACAAAGCATTCGATATTTTTCTTTGTCTTCGAGTCTTTAAATTTCCGTATCAACAGAAGTATTCAAAAACATTTTTTTATATTGAATACTATTTTTTTATTTTTTGGTATTTCTGTACTTTTTCGAGTGTCTTAAAATTACCAAAAATACTTTATTTTTTCAAAAATATTATTTGATTGAATCACATTTGTACACATTTTTCATATCTCCATCTCAGAGTATTTACACATTGGCCCCATCATTTTTGTAAAGTTAACACTGATTTATTCACAGCATGACCACACCACTGCAGGTAGCTTTGTGAGCAAACAAATACGATTTCAATTTTCAACGTGTACCCTGGCTAAGAAAAAAAAGAAAAAAGAAAAAGCATTTTAAATCCTTTTGAAAAATGTATTTGTGTAAGAATATATTCGAGTGACTCAATACCTTCTCTTAATAAGTATTTTTTAAAAATCAGTAAATATTATTATTATTATGAATATGAAAATCATAACCTCTTGACAAAATAATCGCGGACTTTGTATGCAGATTAAAAACATTTGATAATATCGAATTTCCAGCCTGTAAAATATCAAAAGTTTATTTTGTATTTTTAATGCACAATACAACCCTAAGTATTCCTCCCCAGATAGAAAAGATAGGCGTTTGGTATTGACACGACTGCTGAAACTCTATATTCAATTATGATACATTAAAACGATCATTTTACGATAAATGTGATTTTTTTTTAATTTAAAATAACTACGTTTGATAAATAATAATTTAGAAAAAGATAAACGCGATTGATACGATTTTTTCGTGCTTGCCAAACGAATTCTTCACGGACTTCATTTCCTGAATAGAGCTATGCGGCACTCCGGTAGATTTTCAAATTATTATCGTATGTAATCTTCGATTTAATAATGCGATCGGAATTCGCAATTCTTATGGTATATAATAGTACACTATTATAATTATTATTATTAGGTATTATTATAATTATTGATATAAACGTACGAGTAGTCGGTTGTAATAAATAATAGGTGTGCTGTCGTGGTGTATCGTGAACGTGAATTTATAATTTAAAAATGAAAAAAAAACTTAAATTAACATATTTTTCTAATTTTTTTTTTTTTCAATATTAAGTGCGCTCGAATTTGAAACGTATGTTTTCTCAAATAAAATACTTAACTCATGAACACTTGATAATAATACAGACGAGCACTTCCACATTCCACGCCGAACAAACCCCGATGTAAAAAAATTCAGTTCTTTTTTTTCCTATGCGCGAGCAGGATTCAGGTTAGATTAACCTGAACCTAATAATTATTACAACACTATTATTTTACTGAAAACGAATCGTAACTATTAGAAAGCTGTCGACGTTTTAGGCTTTAAATAATACCATTATTCTTTTTATCTATTCGAATCGAAGAAAGAGAGAGAGAGAGAGAGAGAGAAAGATGGAGGACAATTAAAATTAAAAAATCTCAACGATACATTTAGAATTTCGACGTTTCGAGTGAAGTCATAGAGATTTTTCCACAGAAATAATCTATCGGACGAAGTACGTATTTATACGTTATACGTCGCGTACGAAATACGTTTTAAAAACACTTCGCCTCGAGAATTTTCATTTTTTCGCCATCATATTATGGATAAAAGTTTGTGGTCAGCGACGGTTATTCAGTTAATGACGGAGACCGCGTGCTTACTGAAAAGCAATAATTACAACATAATAGAAACCGATAAACGGGCGTTTTTCTTCCGATTTCGATAGAAAAAAAAAAAAGGCATCGACCCCGATTAAGATAATACAATAGGTAGTATTCGACGATTCGACTATTTTCACGGATCAATTAATTACGATTACTGTGTCCGCGGCACTGCGGCCAGCGGGCTGACGCGTCCGACCGATCCTCGCCCGCCGAAACCGTCATCGTCTTTACAGTTACCTTTTTTAGTATCGAAAAACTTTTTTCATCGCACAATTTTTAACCTTCCCGTTCATCCCGTGACATTCGCGAATCCTGCCCCCGGCTCTTTCGTAGATAATAATAAGTCGACCCTCGCGATCGATTAATCGTATTAACGCTCGGTCAGAACGGGCCGCGGTGACTTTCCTTCCCGTGTTGTCTACGTCTATTTTTAACCCGCGCTCTCCTCGTTTTTGCACTAGTCACGTCGAGCGTCTCGAATGCGATTCCTTCGGCCGCGTATTTTCCGCAATCGTTTTCTCTCGACCGCGTTTTCACTCGCGGTCTTCTCGTCGTTGTTTCCCTCGAACCCTTCGACACCTCCTCGATCGGGTGATCCGCGTAAACGTTTAACGGACGACGGCGCCAGGCGCGTAGCCAGGAATCGTTTAAAAAGGGCGTTTCAATTGTATGATTAAATATGACTTGTGAAAGGTACACACCCTCTTCGATGTATAAACGATATTCATATACGATCGTAATATTAGGCGTTTGATGGTAAAATGTTCATCTGATATTTTCGTAATAAAAAAATATATAACTTTTTACAATTTCCATCACAATTATATCGAACGTGAAATAGAATCGTATGGTATAGCATTTTGATAAATCTAAAAAACACATTATATATATATATATATATATATATATTTTTTTTTATTGCCTAAATACGGCTTAAGAAACCGCTTCAACATCCAAGATATCCACTGGTTACGCCACTTAATGGCGCTGTTTAATAATTGAACATAGTTATTGTAAATTGCATTTTCTTTACTGTGTGTAATGTGGTTCAGTATAGAGTGGTTCATTAATCTTCAAATTGACTTGTAAACATCCAATTTACTTGAAATAAAAATACTAGCAGACGCGCCGACACGTATTATTATTATCTGTTGGATAAAAATTAATAATAATTTAAATTTTTTATGTAAATGTTATCGTAACATACGATTGAGCGTATTAATAATGTTTATCTTGGCCGGAAATTAGAAAAAAAAAAAACACATTTACGATTTGATTTGTGTTATTAAAACCGCGATGGTAAAGGTCTCTTTTAACGTTTATTTCGGATATTACTCAGACATCATTTTATTAATAAGTGTTGTTTTTATTTTTATTTATTTTTTTTTTAATCAGAACACTTAATTTAATTGCGTAGTTTCGCAAGACGGACAGTATAATTTGTATTTTAACGAGAATATTGTTATTAAAACGAACAAACAAACACTAACCAGACACAATGTATCTTGGAAAATCAATAAGTTTTATCGCTTCTAGGAATAAATTAATAATATAATACGCGTATATTATTCTTTGACTATTATTTGTTATTACTCATACTACGTAATTATTCATCTCTAAACACGTTCACGATAAACTGCGAACTAAAAAAAAGTGAATTGCGTTCCGAGTCTTTTGTTCTTTCTCTCTTTTTTTTTTCTGCTATATGATTCTGACTTATATTCTTTCGGTCGTATTCAAATTATCATTCACAAATGTGTCCGTGTGCATTTTAATATAGGCGGAAATGTGGTCAAATTTTAGAGTGGGCGGAGCTTCGATTATTTAATCGAAGTTTACATTCAAATAAACACAAATTTGCACGAACTTATCAACTCAAAAACAGTCTAAATTAGAAACTTATTTTGAAATAATAACCTATTGTTCCGATGACACACACGCCTATAATGTTTTAGTCATACTTATGGAAAAAAAAGCTTTGGAAAAAAGTGAAAGTGAAAACCCAGACGAGAAAAGCTTTTAAAAAACTGACTAATTCTATTACATTTGTTCCATAAACCTCTGGGTATGGTCGACGAAGAAAAAAATCTCTAAAAATATTGATCATTTAAGTATTTAGTAGTAGCATTATTTCTTAACTATTCTATAAACTCAAGCCAGAAAATGAAATGCATTAGCATAATGTTTGTCTTAGAAATGCATAATATTCAAAATTTTATTCGATACAAATAATTCGTTTTATGACGGGTACAATCGAAGTATTCAGAATAGATGTTGCACATTTTTTTTTCAAACCGTGTAATTTTGCTCACCGGAAAATTGTGTACATTTTACATTCATAAATCGACGAAAAGTAGATTTTCAATTATAGAGAAACGTATAATTGATAATAATTTCAAAATAAAGAGCCACTGCACAACGCCGCTGCGTTGTTGTTTGTGCTTTGAATTTTACTCGACCGAGTATTGATTGTATACATTTTGTTGATTAATATTCTTTCAATGATAAAAAATTTATTTACACCAAAAACTACAGCACACTATTGTGTTATTAAAACAAAAATGTTTATAAACATTTTCACCAAAAAAAAAAAAAACCAATTTTTTTTAGTACCTAAAAATATGATTTTTTTGAAAATGATTACAATTTTCGAATTATTATGCATTGTTAAAGTTTATTCTTCCTTTACAACTGCGCATATTATATTTAAACTTTTTTTGGTGATCATCATACTTTTGAATCTTTTATCATTTTTTTCTCTCAACATTCTCGGTATCTTTATAAAAACTCCGAGAGAGCATAACTGAAACTTGAGTTTCTAATTAATTTACATAGATATTGTGTTAGTATATATATATATCATGTAATATATTGCATGTAATTAAATTGATGATAGAACCAAGTTTTTGGTCATAAACAGTCTTAATATTTTAGATTAAACATTATGTTGCATACTTATATAACAATTTTGTAAGTACGAAAATCTAAAAGAATAAAAATTTCTAAATAACTCTTATATTAATATTAAAATATTTCTAATTTGTTCATGAAAATAAAAATAACTCAATTGACAGCTCGTCTATTTTAGTTATTGACAAAATTCTATGTATAAAGAAATAAATACAGCTTATACTTAAATTTTCTACCTCGAGTTTCTCACGGTTATAAATTTATACAATTTTAGTGAGAAAAGTTTTCGACAATAGGAATAGTAATCAACACGTCTTTTTATTTTATAGAAACTATTTGTCGGCAAACTTTTAAAACTGTAAACATTTTGACAGGAGGCTAAGTATATATGTTTGAGAGGGCTGAGTCCTCTTTATCATCCTAAGCCCTATCTATTCGCGCCAATTATACATACCAAAAACACACACACACACACACAAATCATAGTAAAATCAATACAGTCCTCGCTTTACTCGGGAATCGATAAAATATCGAACGGAACAAAAGTCATTCGGTACATTTGTCACGGTTCCCCGTATCGTATGTGACATCGAGGAGGATGACAGGTACGAAAATAACGTTAATAGGGTTGAAAATCGTTAACGAAACATTATTATTATTATGTCAACCGGTCGGACGAAGGGGGACGAGTACGATTACCGCAGCCCGAGTGCACGTAGCGCGTCGACGGGGAATTGCATCTCGCGTAATGTCCCGACGGTGTTTCATCAGCCACTTTCTCTCTCTCTCTCTCTCTCTCTCACTCACTCTTCGCTCTTTTTAAATATAGGCTACCTGGCGACTGTTGCTGCACACGCGTTCAATGTGTGGCAGTAGCTCGCACGACGACGGGTCACAATTTTTTTTTTTGTCCGTGTGTCGTCTGTTGCCGAGCGTATTATTTTTAGACGGCGTCGTCGCATTCTTCGTCGCACCACCGCCGTCGTCTTTATGCCTACGGCGGCGCACGTTTCGCCTCGCACGTGTGATTTATCGTTTTTAATCTCCCGTCATCTCTTTTTTTTCCTTCTCTCTCTCTCTCTCTCTCTCTCTTTCCCTTATACGTCTCTCAATGTCTGTTTCTCAATTTCAGTCTCTTTTTGTGACGTTTCCCACCAGGGGGGGGGCGAATTGTTATCATAGGCACTAACAAGGCAGCAACCGAAGACAAATCTCGGGGTAGGGGTGCAAATTTGTTTTGAACATAATTTTATAGAAATCGGATCATTTGTATTGACATTAAAATAATTGAAATATGCCAGAAAACCACATTTAGTAGCGCTTAATAAAAATTAAGTTTGAAGTTATAGTCATGACTTATGAAGATGTCATATGCGGTTTTAGTTCGAATAAAAAATAAAATTTCCAAGTGGAGGACAATCACTACGTCACCCCCTCAAATCGCCATTGCCTCCTACGAGCAGCTCACCCCGAAATTTATGTAGAGAAGCGTGTATTTCTCTTACGGAATCTCTTTTTCTCCGCCCACCATCGCCGCCGTCACCGGTCTCTTCCACTCGTTCCGGTGCGTTGGACTATTTTTATCCAGGACTTCTCTGAATCGATCGGAACTCGTATTAGAACGCAGGACCGATTTTTATGTCACCGGAAGGGCCCTCGAAGGGTCTCGGACGAAAGTGCTCCTACTCCAACCGAAAAAAATGCTCTTACGATTTCCGGACGTTCTTACTGTAGATATCATCATGGTATTAACAATCAATACGATTTATCATTTGATAATAATAATACATTTATTTTATAGAAATAAATCAAAAATAAAATAAAATGTTAGTACGAGTGTGTACATAATATATCATATATGTGACAAACTAAAAATTTTTAAAGATAATATTTAAAAGAAAAAAAAATCAATATTTTATGTAATATTAAATAGATACGAAAACTTAAAGATTTAAAACTATAGAACTATGATTAACATCAAAAAACTTTGAATACAATAGAATAAAAAAAAAATAAAAACAAAGAAAAATGAAATAATACGGTAAAAAGAAAGAAAAAAAGAGAGGAAAGTTAATAAGATAAAATAATTTACAAATTAAACAAGTTATAGTATTGAATAAATCTAAATCTTTAATTGGATGACCTGCAGACATAAGCACGTTTGCAGGAGTGTATAGCGTATATTTTAAAGCATAAGGCGAAAGATAAAAAATTGAAGTATTTCAGGAGTTAGATTGGTTTATTTTAAAATTTAAAAGCTCGAGAATTTCTAAATTTTAATCGACTATCATAGATATAACGCACGTCCAGCGCCTAATAAAAACACGATTATTCCATCATTATTTCATTGTGAATACGAGAAATAGACGAATACGAGGATGAAAGTGAAGACAAACCACCGGAACTCACTTTTGTGAGTTTTACGCTATATCACGTGTACAATATTATTCGTCTGGTCTTGCGGTCTCCGGCTAAAGGGTGCCGCCTGATTATCATAATAATCTACCACTCGCTCACCCACCGATCCTGTAAATTTTAAAGGAGCTGCCTCGGATACACTGTTCGAACTCTACCGTGTCTTCTCTCTCTTTCTCTCTCTGGCCCGCCGATTCCCTCGCTCGGTGTAATATCGTACACGGGCTGCCGCCGCTCGCCGTAGTCGTCGTCGTCACAGGGAAAACCACCACGTGCAGCATAATAACGTATAATGTCGTCGCGTCTAACGCGCATAACGATTTCCGGCAAGAATATGATGAAATTTTTTCATTACTTCTATCATACGCACACACAAACGTGAATACATTATCCTGCACGTGTTTATAATATTTACTGTTACAAATTCAAAGTCAAACGACCCACATTGTACATAATAGCATACCTATTATAGCTATAACGAGCACTACACGACGTATTCGATTAACCCCGCGGAAAAAATTACCAACCTATGTGTCGTGTATAATGTACGTACGTGTACTCGTATGCGTAATGGAAACGATTTGCATATTTCAAACTTATTCGCAGAACTATGGGAGAGGTTCTCTGAATATCGACACCGATTACCATCGATGCCGATAATTCCACGGAAATCTATACTGCGTTGAAAACATTCGAACCGGATCGAAAACGAATATCACAAACGCTTTTCTCACATGATATAATTAATAATTGTGATATAATATAATAATTATTCGGAAAATTTAGGTGAGACGCCGATTGTCTTGCCACTGAATAAATGTTTCAAGTTGATGGGATGTATATTACATTAAGCGTAGTCGTAGCCCGTGTAAAATGTTTAAAAAAACGAACATCTTGAAATGTTTCATTCTAAGCGAAAATCGTTAAAAATCACGTAAAAAATGAGAAAATATAGCTTAAAAAAGTAAAGGCAAAAAAAAAAAATGATTTAAAAAGTCAGAAACGTAAAGTAATGCGAAACACTGCGGTTTCGAAATTAAATCCATCGGTACCTAATTCAGACTCTGTGCCGATAAAACTGCTTTTCACGACGAGCTAAAAATTACAATACATTGTTTCCTACGGACAAATTTACAACCCAAATTATTATTACAATAATATTGCGCAAGACACTCGCCGCAGCAGCGACATAATAACAATGTTATTACACCGTAAAGTCGCACGTTCGCTAGACAAACGTCGTGTGAAAACGTATACGAGAAAATATTCTAAAACGTCGCTATAATTACTGTCGCACTGTACGTCATGAGAATATTATGTTCGCGCGGGCCGAGATCGAATCGAGTCCGTCGCCGTCTTTGTGGTCCAGTTTTCTGGCAAGCCCACGGCCGCCGACAAACGTTCTCGAGGTGTTCGCGTATATTTTTATAATAATATTATTGTTTTTATTACAAGTGCTTAATATTTTGTGCGGCGTGTCCGTGTCTCGGGACGATAATATAAATAACGCCCCTTTCCCTCCCCCTCCGACGAAGTGGAACATTATTTTTTCGTGTCGCGCCGCTCATTGTGCTTAGGAATCATGTTTTGCGACGACGTTTTAAAGTTTTCTTTTCTTTTTTCTTACGATAGTTAATTTGTATACGTCTGCGTTACAGTAAACGTATATGTAAACGTATTTTTAATGGATTTTAATTGCGAGAAATTCTTGATGTAACCTTCGTTCTCCGGGCTAAGAGGGGCAGAGAGCGCGTTAATGTCTTTCGTCCAAGACGCATGCTCTTTACCACAAAGCCGTGTCATTTGTATACAGCGAACTTGTGGAGCTCTGAATTTTATTACAAAACTGATTGTCGAAGTCGTTCGCGAGCAGCGTGTGTACCACGCGTCTTATACTGAGGGATGAAAAGTAGTTTTTCGTACACCCGATATAGTGTGGCGAAATGGATATAGGTGTTCGTGTGAATCGTGTTGGACATAGGTTTTTGAAAACGCGATAAATGTTTGCTTTTGAGACTTTTTTCATTCGGAAAAATATCTAGCATTTATCATTTGTTAAATTAATTTTAAATTCAATTGATAATGCGTAGAGAATATTGTATATTGTGTATAGTTTTTACTGTCAACTCGATTGAAAAATAATATAAGCTTAGTCGAGTAAAAAAAAATCGTTTACTCGCCCCCAGCCTTGTGATTAACACGATAAAAATGTTGATAATTGTTTTTAATTTTCGAATGGAACGCTGGTGTCCCTGGAACGGGCTCGTGGTGACCCTAGGGCACCGCGGTGTACGGTTTGGGAACCATACTATTTATATGTATTTCAGAAGTATATACTTACATCTAATACTCATCGTTAAAGAGAAAAATCACTCATCCTTGCTCGGGCTTAGTTCGCTCTACGGAACCCATAAGTACATGTGCGTACACGATACACGTTTGGTCTGTTTTTTCAAACTCCATGCGATATGTGCACCGTATAAATGAGGAATCTCATTAATATTTAATAATTTCTCGAATTGAGATCTTTTACGTCACGGAAAAAATTGTTTTTACGATAAAAAAAAAAACCACACGTTATAACGTCCGATAACTGGTTTGTAGTAATATTATAATTTGCAGTAAATACGTTACCGCTTACCACGGGTGTCCTATATGGCTATATAACCTCAACACCTCGTTTTGAACCAAAGCCGTAGTCGATTTGTTTGAATTATCCAGTTGACCAATGACGAGAGATCGAATCTTAAGGTTTTTTTCACCAGTTTATATTATAATGACATTATCGCCGGCATTATGCGCACTTCTACGGGATAAAAAAACGCGTACGGTTTATCGCGAATCGCGACGAGAAGTATTTGTTTCACACGTTAGAGCACGTTTTGAAGACGAGGTAATATAATTTCTTCTTTTTTTTTAATGAATTTTCATTACTGTCGGAGCGTGATGTTTCGCCGATTTTCAAACGGAATGTAATGTAAATATTTAGCTAAATTTCTATAGGGCGTCATATTTTGAACTTATTAAAACCTAGAAATTTCCTCTCCAATAACGACGAACAACAATATTATTTAGTAATATCAAAAAAAGGCTGGGATTGGGACTTCAGTGCACTATGGAGTTTTGTTTCGCTTTAGCGATGTGTTCAACGTTCTGTTTCAAATCTGTTTCGTGATATTATCGGCCAAGATTAGAAAATCGTTGTCTGTAGTATTTTTTTTCGAGCAATCCAAGAATACCGTGTTTTTAAGACGTTTTTAACGATATTTTAAATTGAAAATGTTTTAAAATCTCTATCATAGATTCATAGATACGCATAATACGACACATTTTCTCGATATCAGTGTCGGTGTAATTATAAAGAAGTAATATTGTTTTCGTTTTTAGATCTCGCTGCAAGTATTACACCAAGTACCTGATAGTAAAACGTACGTCGCCGTCGCCGTTCTCGAGTTTTTCCAGTCGAGATGAGTTTATTTTTAAATTGAAAATCAAAATGGAAACCATCAGGAACGAAAAAGGAAATCCAGTGTTGTTTTCAAATTTGAAAGACATAAAGATATTTTATTTTTATTCAGGGCGTTTTCTTTCATAGGGCATAACATTTCCTGCCCTAATAATAATAATAATAATCATAATAATAATAATAATAATAATAATAATAATAATAAACAAATGTCGCGAGCGACTATTAAAACGCGCGTGGGGTCGGTCCGACGACACTTTTGGCATGCGTTCAAGCGTAATTTACGGTCGTTTTTTTTTTTATACCAGCTTCCTGTCCTCTCCCTCCGCCGCGTCCTGCGGCCGCGCCACCATTGACGGACTGACGACTAAGACGTCGAGACGGAGGCCGCGTGTAGGACATAATATTATTATTATTATTATTGTGCGCGCGTTCGTTCGTTCGCGCGTGTATGGTGTCATATCATAATAATAATAATAATAATAATAATAAATACATCTGTCGTTGGAATTAATAATAATAATAAATATTTCTACGCCGCACCGGGTGCGCGAGTGATATTTACATACATATAACAACATCAAATACTACGGCGTAGTTTGTGGAAATATTTCTTGGCGGTCAATGAATGGTAATGAGTGGGACCGATGAACCACCGGCACATAATTCTACGCACATTATGAGCCCGCACTCACACTGGCACGTGAATTCACACACTTGCGCACTCGTTTATAATCTCACACATTTAGTCATTCTATCTCGCTCTCTCTCTCTCTCTCTCTCTCTCTCTCTCTCTCTCTCTCTCTTGAACACACACGTACAAGTATACACAGGCATGCCAATACGCGTTCACACATATTCGTTCTCACATACACAAACACACGCACACAAAGCCCAGATTGAGGGGAAAGCTTCGGGCTACACGACTAAAGTTTTTGTTTTTTGAGGGTGGGCCTTTAATTTACCACCATATTATATTTATGATAATATTGTAATAATCACTCGTAAACTATTTTCAAATCGTTTGATGAAGTCGCTAATCATCGTTATTCTCAATCCATCTACAACTATACTCTATAGATTTATTTAATAATATAGGTACCGAGCTGTTCTGCCGTCGGATAAAAGATAAAACCCGGAGGAATATTAAAAACTAACTCTGAACGAGCAGCACACGTCAACTACTTAACCGAACTCATGGTATTAACGTCAGAAAATTATATTTTACAGGCAACAAATGTACGTACACATTCGATGCGAAAATCCGCCGCGGCAAAAACGAGCAAATCATGTCTAATTTAATGTGCTAAGAGATTACAAATTCAATCATAGACAACTATATTTTTTCGTATATTTTATCTCGGGACCTCTTAAACATTTGAATCTGAGGCTTTAAAAATCTCAAACCGGTCGTAAAAATTTCTCTCACACACACACACACACACTAACCTAAGTGTCATTAAATATCTCTGACGACAATTTGAAACATTTCATTTAATATCCAGTGCGTTTTTTAATTGGACGCATAATTTTTTCTTTCCCGAATTGCCCCAAAAGAAAAAAAAATTGTTAAAAAATTGACCATAGCTCGCACTCTTACGATACACTACGCGACTCTTTCTCTCACGCACACGGGGCTCTCTCTCTTTCTCTTTCCGGATGCCCCTTTCTCTTTCGCGCACACACGAGGACGGTGCAGCCATACTTGTATACTTACACCGTATACTTACATACGCGCACACCACAGCACGCCAATAAGCGCTCACACGCGCGTCGGCATACACACGCGCATACCATTAAGGACGCGAACAAATGATTAATGACATGCGTGAGGAGTGCACGCGCGTGTACGCTCGTATTATGTGCGTCGTCGTCGTCGTCGTCGCGATACGCCGCCGTGGTCTGCATCACGTATTCCACCGTCCGTCGAGACGTTTCGAGGCGACGAGCGTATTACGTATATAAATAATGCACGCGTGTCGCGTATAGAAATACCTGAATGACCGCACGTGGCGTCGCCCGTCGTAATAAATATACACGTTACGGTTATGTATTTGGGTATTGTAATAACGTGGCGTGTACGTACGTGGTGCGGTCTCTCAAATCCGACGACGGATCCGTCGTAATCTACGCCGCGCCGGCGTTTTCCAAACGTTTCGTCCGCCACCATAAAATATATGAGATGAACAAAAGACAATAGCAAACTTATAATAACAACGGTTTTATTTACTTAACCATAAACGCGGTGGCGGATTTAAAGCGCTGCTGCATGCGGTCGCGTGGGGCGGCAGATTTTCGAGAGGATTTCCATTTGTTTTTTTTTTTTCATTTTGCCATTACTTCCTTGAAAACACTTGATTTTTTTTTCTAACTCTACGAATTTTCCATACTATACTAAAAATAATCACATAATATTGAGAAAATATTTCTCGTGTAAAGACATTTCGTCGTTGGACGGAAACGACGGAAATGTAGACAAAACACGCGAAAATCTCTTTTCCGACCCACCGTTAAAACCCCCGGGACCTTGATTAGGATGGCGACCGTAGTGGTTAAGTATCACTGACCTATACAATAATCCACTTTACGCGTGAACCGGTCACAGCAACCGTGTGTCTTCCCTCTCTTCTAATTACCGGCGTGAAAATCTCGCGTCCGCGTCGTGTGCCGTCTGTAAACGTTCGACCCCTTGCATTGTATCTATGCAACTGATGAATTCTCACTCGTGGAGCGCAGTTTTTCTATCGCAAATGTTGAAATTTTCACTTTCGTTTCAAATCAAATATTATATAATAAATATTTTTAGGGCCGGAACGGATTTTACGGCAATATGAAGTATAATATTTAAAAACGTATTCATTTGAAAATAGTCAAAACGTAAAGTAAACGATATTAAAAAAAATTGGCGGTTTTTAAAATAAAATAAAAATAAAAACGACAATTGCGGAAAAACGTCGAATCACAGATGTTTTTAGGGGCAGTAGCTATTATAGTTTCTGATAGTATAAAATCGAAATAAATGAAACGACGAGATCGTGTTACGTTCATAATAATTAAATTATTTCAATCATTGTATAAACATACAACTCGTGAAATTTAAAAATCATTTTTTTTGACACCGCTTTATACATTATGTAACGCACCCAAAACCAGTATCCGGTCGGCTTTTTTCTTTTTAATCATGTTGATTAAATCATATTGTATTCGTTTCGAAATAAGAATACCTTTCGGCCGATATTATTTTATTGATAAAATATAAACAAAGTCATTCGGGATGTCCGCGGACGTAAGATTGGTATACAATTAAAAAAAATTAAAAACTTTAGATTATCACTTGTAATATGTAATAATATTTTAATGACATAATAACGTTTAAATACGATTTTAATAAGGTTAGATTTTTTTTTAACGTTATTAACTTTGCACCTAATGCTATACATTAAAATATTAGATTATTATTATTTCTTTTTTTTTGTGTATCTAAACAATCTTATGTTCGTGTTTGATTACATTCGAAGTGTAATTATTCGGTTATATCCTAGTAGATCTGACTGAAAAAATAAAACCAATACAATACAGGATGTTCCATAAAGATATGTCATTACTCATTATTATTGTAAACATTAACGTTTATTATTAGATTTGTCTTTTATTTTACATATTCTATTATATTTCTGTGCTATATTTTTAAATAGATTTTAATAACAAGGAACTTACAAAAAAAATAAAAAATAAAAATATATAAAATTTCGTTGTAACAAAAAAAGAAAAACCAATATTTTATAAACGCAAGTTTTTGGAAAATGTTGGTGTTTGAACCATTTCAACCGTTGCGCGTCGTTAATTTTTAAACAATTTTCGAATTTTGTTAAAATTTTTCTTCTTGCTAATCAATATTATATCGTCGAGTACACAATCATGGACATAATGTGCAAACAGGTAAAATTTGAATCGAAAAATTTTAGACAAATTAACGAATAATCGTTAATTAATAATAGTAAATAACAATAAAGATTTCTGAATGTAAAACCACCGTTTTAAATTTTGAAACACTAAAAAACGTTCAATTAAATTTTAAACGGTTTGATGTTCAGTTTAAAAAAGCCTAAATAAATTTACAATATGGTATATTAGTTATACTGTCGCGCGTGTTTCTGGTATGATTATGAGGGTAATTTTTTTTTTCTTTTCAGTCAATTGCATCGTACAGAATTATTGAAATAACTTCCGTTTTTCAGTGGATTTCCGTGGTGCACTCTGTATGTTTTACCGTAACATACCTGATATTATAATAACATAAATGCGACTCGTAATTTCATCATATTATAAATGATCGTAATACGCAACGTAGCCTTCTAATTTGTAGAATTTAATTATGCGCGTTATTTAATAATCCTCTAATAATCTTATTTCCATAAATTAATTACTGTAATACTCGGAATCGCCAGCGAATTATTATCAAACAATACACGGTGTTATTATATAAAGTAAAGCGGTCGGCAACACCTTGAACTCTCTAAAATCACGAAACGCCCGCAGTATACGTTTCTCGTGGACCGAGTAGAGTAGTTACCCGGACAGGGCATCGTAAATTAGAAATTCGCGAGAGGCTGTAAGGACCACGCGAAATCCTTGAACTCTCTACCATATAGTATTTACCACGCGCGAAGTTTCTAGAAACGCGTTTCTAGCCACGATCTAGCGGAGTTTGTATAGATTTTCACCCCGTCACGACGCGTCGGAACAACGAGCTCGGACAAATTACAATTTTCTTCTTTTTTTTTCGCCTCAAATTGAAAAAAGTCAGGTATGCGCGTTTGTTAGCGGATTTACGCGCGTCGCCATATTTTTTTCCGGTCGGCTGTGCTGTACGCCAAGTGCGCGCGAAATATGTTCCGCGGACAGGTGTGATCAATAATAATAACACGATATTTTATAACATTTTAAGGTATTTTATATGGTATTTAGCAACCGTTCTGTAACATCAAATGTATTTCGACGTAACAGTTTACAATAAATCGTGAAATAATGGAATAAACTATTGTATAGACAAAAACACAACACTTTGAATATAAATATATGCTAATAAATGAGCTACACGGGGTGGTTATTAATTTACCTCGAGCGTGCGATCAAAGGTCAAAACATAATAAAACAGTAATGCGTTTTTCGCGAATCGAAGAGATTCGCATGTAGGTACGGGTGGGTGTCAAAAATTAAAAATTCTCCAGATTCTTTTAAGGAGCGTGCGAAATGAACGCTACCCATTGTACCGGTTGCCATAATGACTGAATCAGATAACCGAATATGCGACTTAATTTAATTCAGAGTAGATATAGCCATAATATTATATTATTATTACGTAGGCGCTTACGTCGAATACATTTTTCTATGAGAATTCATTCATAATTTTTTTTTTTATCGACCGTTCGGTAGTCAGGTCTATGTAGACACTTGATGTAATTTTCAATATACTTTTACTTTTTTTTTATTCGTACTAGACCTTGACACTGGTTACCACTAAACCGGTTATCGATTTAACGGTTAAACAAAAAAAAAAACTTTTTATCTTTTCTTATTACCCGAAGTACCTACATTAGTTTACCTTCGATTCGTATTCACCGATTATCTAAATACCCACCGAGTAACGAAGATAATTATTAGTGCTCACTTCGTTTAAAGTACCACGTCCAATTAGTATTATTACATCGAATTAGTAGTTATCTGTAAAAACTCACTGTGCAGCTGCGAATTCAAAGTACTAAGATATTATGTACATTTAAATGCATTTCAAATCTCAAAAACCGCAGTATAAAAGTACTGAAAACCATTAAAAATGCATTTAAAATTAAAACCAAGTCCATTGGTTAGGTGGGTACCCAAGGTACCCGATTCAAATTTTTTGTTTGGATAAACATTTTCCAATAAACTTACCGCCCTAAACTATAAGTATAGTATTATATGAGCATAACAGTAGCTCGTAAACACGTTATATAACTTAATCTATCAGTGGTGCATCCGGGAAAGAAGAAGTTTCAAAGCTAAATACCCCAAAAACTATTTTCGTGGCATAATTATTTGTATATTGATTGTAATAAAAGTAAAAAAAAAACATTATAAGCCCAAAACTATAAGTATTAAACGCAGACGAATGAGGTTATTGTTCTCTTAAAATGTTAAGCAGATAAAAACAATTAGTAGGAATTGTTTATAAGAAGAAGCAGGAAAGTTTTTAAGCCCTCCAACGAAAATTGTCATCACTTTCGTTAAATTTTTTCAAAAAATAGATTTTATTTCGTTACAAAATATAATATTAATGTATTTATAAAACATTATTATAAAACAAATTCGGGATAGAAATACTCTAAAAATGGTAAACATTTAAAACAATACTCTAGGAATATTTTTCCGTTTTTTGCGCTACTGATGAGTGTATATTATAATTTTTGTTAAAAACTAAAAGTTATTACGATATGGAATATATAAAATTGAATCGTTCGAATAGATTTCAGGATCTTTCTCATTTTTGGATCGTTAGAGCAGCATTATTCTTCTGAAACATAATAAAAATAAATTCTAATTAAATACGTTTTTTTATTGAAAAAAAAAAATCAATAAAACCAAATCTAAATGTCGTCGTGTAGAATGCGTACAACACGACGGTCTTGTTTTGGTTTTCGTAAAACTCGCGGTAATCATTGCATTTCTACGTCAAATAGCGACTACGAATAAATATTATAAATAATATAACTGATTTTTTCCATGACGCTTCTTTTTCAGCTTGTGTTTCTTTTTCATTAGTGTGATGATCTTTAACATCTCTCGTTTACGGGATTCGGCGTTTTAGCTCGCGTTAATATTATGTAATACAATGCCAATTGAATTGCGGCTTAACGGCGAGACATAATCTGATTTATGTATTGTATTGGTCAACTATATATTATGATCTTATAGTTGGTGTGCAATGTGCAACGCGATGCGTTCGGATGTGAGACGACGATTATTGTATGGCATCGCGTGTCGGCTGAGACGGAAACACGATCACGGGGGTCACGCAGACTCTGCACAGACAATAACACACCGGAAGCGCGTTTGTAACGTTCACTGTTGAACGTTCTGATTAATAATTCCGATTTTCATTCGTGATTCAACGTTAAAGTTCACGAATCTAATCACGAAACGCACGATACGCACTTACCTGTGCGTGTGCCATTTCTAAATCGACTTAATTATGTTAATAGCCGTTGAGCATGTTTCACAATATATTGTTGTGATAACGCTTTTTTATCGACTGTGTAAGTACTTAATTGTGCGTGTAGAAATAGATACAGATCGGCGGTGTGCGTTTCTACTGATATTATAATCGACAGGGCCATAGAGGTTGTAAATGGTAATAATTATGAAAGAAACCGCTTTAAAGTATTCGTCTACCAGATGTGAAAGACATCGCTGCGAGAAAACCCATCATTGACGGATTTAAGGAAATGCGTAAAGATAACACAAATCAGGTAAAGGTTGAAGCTATTGTACATAATTTAAATGATTAAGTACCTATAACCCATCACTAAAAACTAAAAGCAAAATTGTGGTAATCCTACTTAAGAGCGATTGCTTTTTACCTCGATAATTATCATCTGGTGATTTAAATGAGAACACTGATGAGATCAAATTGACCTAATGACAAATTGAATTAAAAACATCAACAAAATACTAAATTGTTTAAAACCTAAGCTTTTGGACATTGATGTTTTGGATATTTCGACTACTGGCCATTTTAACTAACTAATTTTATTTTTAAAAAACTCACCAAATATAATAAACCAAAACATGCGATAAACATACTCTACACGAAACGGCGTAAAATGTTTAAGAATGAATAGATAACATTATCGACTAATATTATACAACGCTACACGGTTATATTATTATTTATCTTAAGTTTTCGTGTGTACCAAAAAAAAAGTAATCACATCGGCATAACGGTTTCAACTGAAAGTGAAAATGATAAAATAACCGAATTATACAATGCTACTTAACTATCATTAATATAACAAAAGTGCGCGTTCATAACGTTGGTGAGAAAACGATTTGTTTTTGTTGAAATTTTATCGAATCTTATAATAACAATAAATAAATACAAAAGTGAGTATTGTAGTATCGAACAAACACAATCTTTTGATATGTGCATCTGCAGTTGGCGTTAGATTATACTTTTTAAAATGTACGATAAATTCGAACGGCGTAATATAGTTGGCGTAATTTTAAGAAACAATTGTGTCTTAGTGTTCTAACACATATTTTGTTTTTACCAGTCAAAACATCATGGAACTATTAATATTGTTGTTCTCACAAGTCGAGTCATTAAATAAAAATTTTTAAAACTCAAACGGAGAAAATACTGGTTGGTAAAATAGTTAATTATAACTTATTTTATATATTATATGAAATAATTTAAGTGTAAATAAGTTCAAAAATATAAACAAGTCTAAAAAGGAAGAATTGGGCCACAAAACAAAACCAAAATACGCATTTATTTATGAGTTGAGGTCGATTCAAAATCACGAAAAAATAAATAACAAAATAATAATAATAAATACGTATTGACCAAACTTGAACCTACCTGCAGTTGTCTAATCTAATAAGTGATAACACACAATGAAAAGGTATATGTCCATTGTCCAGGCTGGACACCTGGTATATGTTGTGACATTTTATTTATTTATAATTAATATTAAAGTTGCACACAATGCGAGGTGCTGTAGGTCAATTATCATATTCCAAAAACAGAATTCAAAAATATGTGTGAAAGCCTTAGATCACCGCGAAGAACAAAAATAGACGAGACATTTTGTATCGGTACGAAAAGAAAATCTAAGGCCTGAAATTTTTTAAATAATCATAATTGTTGGGATTTTGAACTTTCGGAATTTCGACCCAAACCCGAAATAAAATCACACGACCTGGTTTCGTCTTAACATCAAATGTATTTGTCTGTCACGATACTCTGCTGGTTTTCTAGAAGTGTAAAACAAACATATTACAAACGTTTACGGGCCCTCTGCCTTAATTACGAACGTGTCCCCGCGTACGTTGCAAGACCGTCAGATTTACAAAGCGTTATTACAATAATCGACTTTATCAACGTACATTACGAATAATTTAAAGCTTCTAATTTCAAAATAATTACATTCGAGATGTTCTGTGACACCCGCGAGTGCCAAGGTCTGAAGTCTGCTAGTGAAAGACAATCATCTTTAAGTCGACGCGGTATATTAATGGTCATTAACGTCGAACAATAATAAATTATTATTCACTCGACGGCTGCATAAAACACGTTGTTCGTACGAGACATCGTATTATTATTATTTTACTCGTGCCCGCCATATTTTAGGAACACGGCGCGTAATTCGAAAAATTAAAAACAATTAACAAGTCGGCCGATTATTAAAACTTAATGATACATTTAATACGACGCGACGGTGATATCGATACTCCGTCGTTATGAATTACGAATTAATAACATTAGTTAAATACATTATTTTATATGCGTAGGTAACACGATTGTACGTGGGTGGATGGTTTTAGATCTTTTAAACGAGTCGATCGGATAATAACAATCGATTATATTACCCAGTACAACGTAATTATTCAGACACATCTCAAAAAGGTCTAAAAAGTGGATGAAATTTCGTACTACGCACATTTAAAATTTCTTTTTACTTGTACTCGCCATCTCCAAAACCAAAATATTATGTATGTTATTATGGAACACGTTTCTATTTGAAAACTTGACGCGTCTTATTATCCGGATAAAATATTTACGGTAACCCGATAAAAAAAGGATAAAATATTCAAAAATCAGTTTTTCTTAGAGGATATAGTAAATCTGTTCAATGTTAATTCCAACTATTTGTAATCGGCGAAATAAAGAAGACGGACGTCGCTCTTGTGATAGTTGAAAAATTATCCGAAAACATAAAATATTAGAAATCCGTCGCGTCGAGAAATTTGACGTTAAAAACGACTGATGACTTCCTCCAGATAGATGTACGTGTTTTTCTTTTCTTTTTTCAACAAAATTTAATTAGATATCGGAAATACAAATACTTGGTTTTAAAATCGATATCGATGCGCCGCCGAATCGTTTAAACCTAATGCTCGATTCGTTTTCGATATTACGTCTGATTCTGATATTTTAGAATCGTGAAATTTTCTTTTTTCATACTCAATATTGTGGGTCCATTTTCAGAGCGTGTGTTCTCCGTCCCGCTGTTGTGAACGCACTAGTCCCTTCGATTCGATCGTTTTTAATGTAACGTGTTTTATATCTGTGGCGCCAACCCACGTCAGCTTTCAGCAGGTAGTCGCGTGCGCCGAGACGCTTTCTATTTTGTTTGTTTGTTCGTGACTCATCGGTAGATCACAACAAATTAAAATATTATCGATCTATTATTAATAGTTTTTTTTTTTTTCATTATTAGAAATTAATTCTTCGACAAATCCTTTTAATGCACATTATAAAAATTCAAAGTCTATACAAAAAAAAAAAATAAAAAATAAATCGAAAGTATTCTCGATATTTGTCCACACAAGTAACAACGTGTATAAGAAACTTTATTTTTGATTCTCTAGATTTTTTATCAGACCAAAAATGTTTTATTGATATTTTACGTCTCGTAGATCAAATATTGTATTTCGATTCATTAGAGAGATTGGAAACAACTATATTGTCTAATGATGACAGACAATATACGGTTGAATCGTCGATTTCACCGAAAGTACAATTTTTGTTTTTTACACGGAGAGGTTATCTTCAATGCCGGTTTAAGCCGATAATCTACTCCGTAAGTAAATGTTTCGGGGGGGGGGGGTGGCAGGGGGCATGTAATAAAATCAAAACAAACGCGTGTCGTGAAAAACACACACACACACGAAGGATTTAAATTGAATGAACTCGACGGTATAGTGTGCTCATAACATTGTCGTACAGAGTCCAAGTGCGTATGTACCTACGTATTGTTTATATTATTGTTATTATTCAGTGCCTTATCGTACCCATAATAGTGGTTATAAAACAATAAATATTTTTACGCACTTTATTATTATGTAAACATCGTTGCGAGGTATCTCCCCACACACCTGCAACAGTACTGTGTAATATCGATGTTATAATATTATCGCGTCACAAGTACACGAGCGCGTATAATGTGACGAAAGAGGAGGGGGGGGGAAGCGTCAAAAAGCCAACGAACGAATTACGGACTCTGGTCGTCGTTTTAAGGTCGAAAGTCATAAACGCTTCGAAATTAGCCGCGGTCAATGGCAGTCGTCTACGCACGCGAAAACCTCGTCTGCATTCGATTTCATAGAGACACATGATGTTACACGGCCTATTAAGTTATAGGTGCGGGTTATAGGCCCCTACCTAATCGTGCGAGATCCTCGACTCCCGCATTGGGACCTTGTGATCGGATTTCGATAAAACTTAACGTCATCGTCAATACCTTTGACCCAATAAAGGCGAGTAATATCGACTGCAATATTGTGCGTAAACGTCAATGTATATGTGCAATGTACGCAATCGAAATTTCAAAAGGGTGTTTACGCAAACACACACACACACACACAGTTCACACACCTGTGACACGACAAACGATTGTTTTCGATTACTATAACTATTTAGTATTTATACAAATAGAAAATTATAATTTATAATATCAATAATTGTAAATCACGATACAGACGTGAATGAAAAACTAGACAGTATAATCATATTATACTACTCCGAGTATATTATAGTAATAAAGTACCTATAAAAAATAATTAGCTCAGAGGACCTGTAGTAGCTCTCGCCACATCAGCTACCGTACCTCCGGCGATTTCCGACAAAAACAGTGCGTGTGCGTCCGTGACAAAGATGCGTCGACAAAGACAACTATATTATGTATGCTAAAATAAATCTAACTCCGTCAAAAATTTAGGACCATACTAATCGCTATTTTATCCAGTTTCGTATGATTTGAAATCAAATTAAAATTAGACGTAGAAAATCCTAATTGAGTTATTAATTGAATACGATTGTTTTTAAAAACCATAAAATATTCAAATATAAAAATATGCTCCAAAGTAAAAAAAAAAAAAAACCATGTACTATGGTGACGTCGTATACATTACACGCATAATATTATTATAATCTACGTACCGCGTTATCTTCTACACGGTTCGGAATCTTATCCCGCGAAAGCCATGTTAAAAACCATCGCGAAAAAGTCATTTCATACGCCCTGTAAAGTAAATCGCATCGATTATGATATACAATGTTCTCCGGCGATTGAACTTTTTACATTACATAGGATTCGGGAGATTATTTTTATTTTTTTAGTTTTTATGAAATATTACGTTGTTTAACATTACACGTGGGAATGGCAATAGAGAGAGAATATTGATCATCTAAAATGATGTGATATAATCTGAATTTAACTACATACTTTTATAATATACAATACAATACTATAATCTACCTGTTATATTTAATATTAATTAATGTAAATGGTATCACTCGATTCCATTTTCGAGACAATTAGATTATTGCAAAGACTATTTATATGAGTTGTTAGTCGGAGCAATAAATTAAAACAAAAATTTGAACTCGTCGTTTATTTTGATATTCTTAAAAAAAAATTACCCTGAAACGGTATTTCGTTTCGAAAAAGAAGAAACGATTTTACACTATTTATATTTATCAATGTTATACTCACGCTAGATAATAATTACAAAAAAGTAAATTGTATAAATTATACAATACAACGTTTGACCGTAAACGTAACACTGACATTTCGATCCTATTGCTTTCCACGTAGATTTGAAAAAACACGAGTACGTCATGATTGATAATCACAAAGGCTAAAAATATGGGTCACGACGAGACGTTAAAGTGGTCGTAAAAGTCTATAACAGTGAATAGTTTTGATCTAATACGATTAAAAAAAAAAATAATAATAATTATAATAACAACGGAGAAGGGAGATTCTTTTGTACGTCTAGTTTTATCATATTTGATTGCGTTCAGGTACCCATTGGTAATTATATTTATGTGATATGAAAAAAATCGACAGCGTATACGTGTTAACGTCGAGCAGTAAGTATTGACGGTCAAACGACACCGATCGATCGGGTTCATAGGTCTTTAAAAAAAGTATAGTGAATTTCGTGCACACGAATGCGCAAGATGACGAAACCGATGTGATGTATGTACTTGTACAACTGCGCAGTTTTTTTTTTTCTCATACTTAATTAGAAGTCGATTATATTCATGACAGCTGTAGTATTCTGAAATGTGATTATTATTATTCACGTTTATTGAAACAGTATTCGTTGGTTCTTGCGATTGCAGATTTCCGCGAACGCGCATTTTTCGTACCGCGCGCCGTCGTCGTCGAACACTACTCGGAACACATCGATGGACGTGGCCGAGGAGGAGAGAATCTCAGTTTAAGTCATCCGATTTATAAGTTTTTTAACAACCCCCGGAAGAAGAACAAACTACGTTAACCATGCCTCGGATGTAGATTTAAATTTAAATCATTAATGATGAATAATATGATGTAGGCATTACCTCGAAATTTCCAAATTCTCAATACGGTAATATTTATAACCTAAAACGTGGGATCGTATCGATCGTATCGTATATCGATTGAAGTAAACCGACGAAAAAAAAAGAAAATTAATAATTATAATAATTCAACGGTAAAATTCACGTCAACGTATAAACCGATTTACGATTTGTTTAATAATATTCGTATCTTTCATTTGGAGTTAAAACGAATAGATTAGAAAAATATACGCAATCAAACATGTTAGTATTGTGTTTACACAACAATGAGATAAAAAAACTAATACAAATATGAAATACGAAATATAGCAAAGTAATTATGTTAATTATGAATAATAATATTATAATAATTCTCGTTTAATTACAAAATTAATCGTATATATTTGATCGATTAATAAACCACGAGTCTAAATTAGTGTAATTTACTAATTTCAAATGATTACTTTGACTATTATATTGTTTGAGTCATCGTTTTAATAGTAAACGATTTATTGAGTACACACTTATATAACATTGTACCTACACATATGTACATGTGCATTTAAATCAACGATCTCGAGAAAAAATTGTGACTATAATCTAATTTGAATATCAACGTTAGAATAGGTAATGTACAATTCATTATAAGCCAATATTTTACATAATGATTTTCAAAAAAAAACTCTAATTTCTTATTGTAACTGCTATGATATCAATACGTAGGTTATATTATATTTTCTAAGATTTTGATTTTTAGTTAAGGTTATGAGCCAGAACAACCATGTTACCATTTATATTACGTGTTTTTATTCATATACTATAAATTATTATAAAGTCCTAAATGTCTATTGCTTTAATATTACAATAAACGTATACGATGAGTACCTACACAAAATAAAGAGTTAGAGTTTATGTATTTATACGAAACTTTGATCCTCTTCGAGAAGTGAAACAACAAAGGGCAATCGAGCAACCACATTAAATTTCAATGTCTATATTATCTCTCGGAGTTTTTTTTTTGTATTAAATGTATTATCAAGTAAGAAACGACGTATAAAGAAGTGTTTGATACCCTAAATGTAGTCAAGATAACAATGGTGTTGACACATCTTCAATTTTTAATCTGTTATTACGATAAAATAAACGCCACTATATGTTTTAATCGATCTAAATAAAACAAATCGTTTTTTTTTTTTACTACCATTTATCATAATGTTGGTAAAACAAACAAAATTAAAAAACTATTATAAAACAGTCATACACTGTTATAATACACGAGCTTAAAAATATAAAATACATTTATTTAACATCAACATAAATTATTAAATGAATTGTATTACTATACTCTAAGCTATATTGATTTTCCGAATGAAATTTATTCATATAAATGCATAACTATATATTAGTAGCTTGAATAGCTCTTGAAAACGAATATTTTATTTCTAATATATGAATATACCTTTCTGTTCAAACCATCGTATGTATACTTATTTATTTTATAAATTAAACTTCCGTCGCATACTTTCGCGATGCAAATCAAAAAACTACTTCGAATATCTTTAGACCTTTTATGGACAACCCCGACCGTTTTACATAAAACTGTGCGTAAATCGGTCCGCTAGCATTTTAGGCATTCTAAAACACAAAGAAACATTAATTTTTAATATAAATATACTTATAAGTTATACATAATATGAATTAATTGAAAATTCAGGAAGTAGCTTTAAATCACGATGTAATGTGAATATTTGAGTGCGGTTTTTTTATTTTTTTATTTAACATGTGAGTACTATTTGGCCTTTTATCTGACACGGTTTAAAAGAAAAATTTTAAATCGTTCAACATTTTGTTTCAAAATTTTTGATTTAATTATTTCAATATAGCCATTTTATTAAAGTCACTTATTGGTTAAAATACAATTGAAATTAGAAACTTACAAACTTTGTTCAAAACCAAGAAGGATACAGTTAGACGGTTGGAAGTTATAATCAATAAAAAAATATATATTAAACTTTATAACTCTAAACTTAATTAAGTATCATACTGATTATTTAGTAGTTAATATTACAATTATGTAAAATTACTAATTATGAATAATTAACTATTGACTGACTAATTATAAATAATGATGACAGTAAAGATTATTATTTTTTTTTAATCAATAATTATTCATTGCGCAATAAATCGAATATAATTTTACAAAAAGTGTAAATGAAGGCAATGATTTATAGGATATTTTTTTCATCGGTGAAACTTAGCTTTTCTTTTACAAAATTTCTAGCTACGCTACTGCGGTCACCAGACTTTGAACTCTAATGAACTTAAATGTTTTTTTGGGGGGGGGGGGGGCTACATAAAAAATGTTGTGTACCCCCGCCTTTTGTATCTAAACAACGATTTTCTGAGGAAATAAACGTGTGAAGCACATTCCGATGCGTTATAATTTCGTAAAATATACCTTGAATCTAAAAATTTGACTTGTACATAGCAGTTTAGTGTGGACATTTTGGACAATTATAAAAATAAATAGACATGTTACATAAATTAACAAGGAGTAGTGTGTTTCTTTTGGAATTTCCTTATACAGTTTGAACCTTATACCTTAATAAATATTTTATGCTATCTATTAAAGACCGTTGCTCATTCATTCAAAATATATATATTTCAATTTTTTTTATATATTTATACCAAAAAGTAAACTTTATTAAAATATTAAAAACAAAATTTAAAAATTTAAAGTTTTTTTTTTCAAATCATGTTAGAAAACCTGCACTTAAATATTAACATTACACCATGGACTATAACCACTGGCTTTCCAATTAATTTACATACTGTATACGGATTATATGTTAAATGTATTCATATAATTATATAATTTTCACAAAACACATAAATTTCATATAAATATTTTTTAATATGTTACTCTAAGCCTAAGAGTGTTATTGGCTATATCCTGCCCCTCCCTATAAGTTGCTCAGGAGATCGGGTATCTGATTAATCTATACTTGTAATTTCAAATATAATATTTATTCATATATTCCTTAAGTGGTTATTTCATAAATATTTGATTTCATGATTTATTGCAAAAATTAATAAACAACTACGTACATTTTTCAATATTAACTCTCGGCAATATTAACTTTGACCGTATTTAGTCGTTATTAAATCAATAATAAGATTCTAAAGTTAGTAAAAATTCAAAGAAAAATGACTTCAATTTCAGTAAAAATTTTCGTAACAAAGAATGTATATGAAATAGTATAAATAGTTATAATAGTCAATAACTATTGTCAAATTAAATACTTATTGTAATAATATGCGATTGAACAAATATTTATATAACCCCGAAGACTCTAAAGCTCAATAGATCATACGAAACTACTATAACAAGTTATTAGTTATAATAGTTTTGTTATTAAGTTTTACTTATTATTTATAACAATGCAAATATTATATGTTTATTTTATTGCGTGGTATTATATATTTATCACGATGTTGGCAAAACAAATTATAGTTGTTTTTAATTTTTAAATAATAGTTTTCGTTGTAATCAAAGTGTATATTTTTAAGTCTCGTTCTAAATTTATTTAGAACAGAAAAATTAAAACTTACAAACGTTTTCGGAAATAATATTCTTAGAGAATACTAATAATCAACCATGAACTATGTATTACTATTTAATATTCACTATCCTCAAAATGAACAATATCGGAGAATAAATTCTAGTTTTTCCTGTTCATCGACGCAGTAGAGATCACGCTGTATAGGTAAAACATGCTGAATTGTGTAAATTGTACTTTAGAGTAGTAAAAAACCAATTTAGATATTATTTATAAACATAGACAAAGAATAACAATAGGTACAGTTCGTTTCCTTAAAAACCACGTAAAATCATAGAACTTTTTGTTTACAATTTAGATAATGATTATAAAATCTTTTTACAAATGGAAGTAAACTTTTATTACAATTTATATTACTAAAGACAAGTGTATAATAACTAGGATTATTTGAATGAAGACCACGATTTTTGTCAAGAAATATTTTTAACGGAATTTGAAAAAACAAAAATGCAAATTATAAAAAATTTCTGGGAGTTGCTTATTTAATATAACTTTTACGTTATGGGGAGTGCTTAAATCTCGATTTATACCTGACTACTCTTATGACACGTTGGTTAAAACAATGAAAGTTTAGTAAATACAATAACTTAGGTACAGTTAGTTTGTTTATCGTCAGAAAAAAAAAACAAAAAACTATTAACTTGAATTAGGTTTCCGAAGTCCTGTTGCGTTTATTGCTTCGGAGACCCATTGAACAACACTTAGTAGAAACACCTGTTGGAGGACACCGCTAGCCAAGCGTGTAAGTACATATTAACACACAAAAAAATAAAAAAGGAAGGAAAGAAAAGCAAACGCTTTTACGTGGTGATATAATACGTCTGCGTGTCATTCTTTTTTTACTTGAATTACCTGTTTAATATCAGTTTTATAATAAACAAAGTCTGAAGAAACATCGGTTGTTTACCACAAGTTAAAGAATTTAATTTTATAATCTCAAGTGTCATAAGTATAAATACGGAAGCTCTGGAAAATCAGAAGAAGATCTTTAAATGAAAACGTTAAAAACAATCGTTGGATGTCCAACCGGTAAATAATAACATTCAAGTGGATATCTTAATATTCTAGTAAATACGAATGATTAGGTATTCATAACACTATAAAAATAAATGATAACATAATGACGTACATGAATACAATTATTTTAGTGATGACGTGTATTAAAGTTATAAAGCGTAAATAATAGGTAAGAAAATAAAGATATTTTATACGCTTCGCGGAAAAACATTGAACCCTAAATATGTTTCTGGGGGTGGCTGTTAATTTTTGAAAATTTTTTTATCAAAACGAAGTGAAACAAACTACATTAACGTAAACATACCATTATGTATCAATATTATTGGTAGATATTTATATATATACATTATACATATTATATAGAAAAGTTATCGAAAATAATGAAAATTAAATTAAAAATGAAACGATTAAATCTAATTTTATATATAAAAAAAAGAATATTATAAGTGGGTTAATTTAAACCAATAAGCTATTATTTTCTACTGTGAGATTTTTATAACAACTCATTTGTGGGGCTCGTGTGGAACGGGAGTCAGTAAATCAAAAATTAAACAACCCCAAGACGACACAGACTCGCGTTACAAACGACACATTGTTGTTATAAATATATAATAAAAAACATATTGTGTGCGCGTGTGTGTGTGTGTGTGCACGTGCGCGATCGTGTACTTACCCGCATTTTGTCACAATCTATATTAATATAACTACGATTTACATTCAGTAAACACATGTTAAAAAACTTTTTTTTTCTGCCATCATTCATAGAAATATTAACGACAATTTTCAACGACCAGTATTAATTTATTCTATTAATATTACATCATCTTCGCTGTCTTCTTTATTAGATTTCCATACCCTGTAATTGTAATTTCTAAAAACCACCGTTCGGTTTTATCTACACATTATACATACTAAGTAAATATAGTTATTTATTGAACCAGAATAAATGAAAAGCACGCGTATTTACGCGCCTAGTATTTTCAAGATGATGCAAATTAAAAATGATTATGCTATTTTATCACCATTAGATTGTTTTAATAATATACAATTTGTATCACTCGTCCCCGAGATTTGACGCAATGTATTACAATCTGAAAGCCTTTAATAACGTAATACGTATGTAATATAATGTTATGAGAAATTGTTATACAACATAATTACTAATAAATACGTCATTATAATAGTGATAGCCAATAATTATTATTAACGATTAAAAGTAGGTACTTTTTTTTTCTTCTTTTAATCCTCGCCAACTTAGATCAATTGATCAATCATTGATGACGCTCAATGCAGTATTGCTGCACTGTTGCATATACTCGTAATAAGAAAATTATGCTATTATTATAACAAATTATTTCTATTATAATCTATTCTTTTTCGCGACCAATAGGAAAAAGATTGAAATTAAGTAACTTCAGGATTGTAATATTACTAATGATTAGCATCCGTTATAAAATGTATAAAATAATTTTAGATCGGATCGCAATGACTTTATAAGAGTAATAAATGGCGAACACTCGATGTTTGACTTGCTTCTACCATAGGGTGACCATACGTCCTGTTTTATACAGGATTGTCCTTTATTTCGGCTTCGTGTCCTGTTGTCCTGACAAACGTCACTCAGGATGCTTTTTATCCCGTAATTTCAAGTCTGGTCCCTTATTAATCCTTTTTTTGTCCTACTTACTGTTAATTCATAAAATTTTGAAATTGATTTTATTGTGAATATTTTTGTATGACATTATTGAATAGAATAATATAATAATCTATACTTATCAGTTGTATTTTTGTTTTTGCCATAATTATTGTTACATCACATTGTTGTTGGTGGCGTATATATTAATAATATATTTATAATTGTATAGTTATATCTCATCAAAAACACTCCGTGTAAAAACGGAGTTTTTCGGGGAAATTCGGGCGGCCAGATAGTTCGACGCAGCGCCGCCGTGACGTTTCAAAATAAAGTTTTATGTATTTTAATTTTAATCTTTAATAGTTAAATATTGTATTTTTTACGATTAAAAATCAAAAAAAAAATGTACGAGTAATAAATACTTATTAATTTAAAAATATTATGGATATTATTTTTGTCCTGTATTTTATTTTTTTAGAAATGGTCACCCTATTCTACCATATAATATTGGTTTGTTGATTTTTCATTTTTAACCTATGACATGTTTTGAAAACAAAGTTGGATATTTCCATTCAATAAATCCAACAAATAAACTGATGAGATATGTCACAACGGCCTAATATCCCATATAATAACAAATTTTAAACATACATCATACATTTTTTATAATATTTGCATCTATATAGATAATATAAATCATGTCAATATTAATAGCATGATAATTATTATCAATCTATATATAAATATATAAATAATGATTTAAAAAAAAAAAAAACGATAGTTCATGAGTACCACCGTTATAATAATATGGATAATATGTAAACGTATTACATCAGCCGTTGTACTCGTATAGTATATACGTAAACGCAATAAATCTGCCACAAATATCACAATAACTTTCATTTGTTATTTGACATTAAACAAACTCGACGTGTAGAACATAATATACAATCGTACAAACGTATACACAGAGTACTTATTTTAGCCACGTGTCATTCTGAGATAAAGGGATCACCTCACATCCACAACAATTGCAACGTGTGTCTATACTCTATATACCTGTTGAACCGATCTACATTCCGAGCATTCCAATGACAAAACTCATCATACTCATCGGAATACATTCTTCATTCATTCTTAGAAATAATTCCGTTTCGCTTTCCATACTTAGCCCTTCCGTTATTACCCAGTCATCGCCATTTATAAAACGCCTATTCAAACATATTTTTTTTTCACGTGTAATAGATCCAGTTTTTTTTTTCAAAATTTCTCAGAACACCTATTATACATTTGCAGACTTCGCACAATTCCATCTAAGGTAGTTAGTTTGATGGAGAATATTCGTAGGGTTACTGTAGACAAAAATGTTTGACAAGTTTTTTGTTGTTATTGTTTGTTCAAAGCCAAAGAAAAGATTTCGCCGACAGTTTTAAAAGACGCACAGTAAAACAAAAATCTTGCCACGAACGACAAACAAAAATATTAAATCGTGAACACAACATTTTCTTTTTTTTTGGAAATCAGAATATTGATTTGCAAATATAAACCAATTAATCGTACACCTGTATATTAATCATACCACCTACAATTTAATCGATCGAGTATGAATTGTTGGATTCCACGTTTCAATGAAGTCGAGTTTATTTGTTTATTAATCCATCTGAAGTTCAATACCACTGTAGTCACTACGACATGTATTTATATTATCTTTACCTTTAATTAATAACTCGGTGTTTCCAATTAAACAGACAGTTTCCATTTTCAAGGACTCTTCTGTGTTAGGCTTGTGTAACAGGAATAGGGAAAACCGGAAGATTGGTTTTTTTTTCTACACAATCTTCAACGTAAGCATCGGAACATTCAATCGTACGATTAGAACAGACATAGATTTAATATTATAATTAAGTTCTGAGAAAATACGATGTTGGGGCGTTTATACACGCGTAGACGGATAAAATGGTACCACCGACCGAAAGCCACTTGACGCGCAGCAGTTATAAAAAATATGACCTCACAATATGTATATCGATTACACTTGATGATGTAATTCAAACGACGAGTTCCTCATACAACACACCATTAGACTGTAAAAAACGCGTTTTCAAATCAGATAATATTATAATGTACACATGGCAAGAATAATCGTAGGTACCCATGTGTACGTACAATAAATTGTCTCGAGTCATTCATAAAATCTGTTTACTCGCAACAATTGCGCCGGATATTCTATTGCGTCGGTTTCATACTACACAATATATGAATAGCGTGCGAAAATGATCTTGGGTTTTTGTTTACACACGATAACGCAAAAGCGCAGTCGAAAATTGTTTAATCGTTTTCTTTTCATTATTTATTTTTTTTTTTCGATTTCCAAATAATAAAACGGTTTTCGAGTGGGTACTGTTATTAGAATTCGCTTATTATTACTATTTCCGCGCGATAGTGTAATACGATATGTCTCATACATCCATAGCTGCTGAATAATACGCAAAACTGTGATTCAGTGATCAAAGTAAATGTTCGAGGTAGATACGTAAATACGAACGACAATGCGTTATTTTTCTTGTTCTCGAAAATACGCGAATCTTTGGTTTATAAATTTCTCAAAGCAAAACAATGTTTATTTGTGCGGCTTACACGCGCGCACAAATTTTTATGATCTGTACACGCGCGTCAAAATTATTAAAAAATAAATAATTTTCGTGACATTCATAACGATTGTCTGCACGCGAGTAATATTATAATAACCGTATTGAAAATGTAATATGATAACAATTCGGGAATATTTTCATCAGTGCAGAAACACGATTTCACGGAAAGCGTCGACGGCGATAAGAAGAGAGGCTCGCGATTTGTTTGGCGAAATTGAAGTGAAAAAAAAATAACATACCGAACGATTCACAAATCATCAAGTCGTACTGGTCACGAACGATAACGAGCCCTGGTTAAATGACGCAACAATGGAAACAGTTTTGTTTATTCCGTTTAATCGCGTCCGCGCAGAATTATGCGATTATCCGTCTGAAGATTGCGATGACATTTTTCTCGTTTCAATTATTCTCTATAAGTTACGCGCGTGTCACCACCACCCAACACTTGGGCCGCCCGCAGTTCTCGAAAACAATGAACAAAACATACGCAACCAACCGCGTAACTCTGTATACGAATACGTATAATAATTCGTAATCTTTGTTCGTCAACGTTCTACATTGTTCGTATTTTTTAAAAAGCATACGAATTGTGTGTTGTCGAGTTGTTCGCACACGTACAACCCGGCTAACAGGCTATATATAACAACGGCTAACATTCGTTCGTATTTTTGAAAAGCATACGAATCGTGTTCTCGAGGAGTTGTACGTATACGTATTACGTACAACCCGGCTGTAAAATATGATATTGTTTTAGTTGGCACTATTGTATGTTTTTTGTAATTACGAATTAATTATTTCCAAAATTGGCATTAAAACATACCGTCGTAACATTATTGGGTCACATTACAAGACTTGTCCGTATCGGTATCGAAGACTTCCTATTTGGTTCAATCGTGTGTGGTGTGTTAGGACAGCGATCGATTTTTGAACCGATGATTTCGCTAAACATTTTTTAACCGATTCAGTTTCTGACAGTTCTAAAAATAGAGCATGAAGTCATTGCGAATAAGAATAATACGGCTTATCGATCGTTTAAAATCGGCCTTCGAAAGTATTTATTGCATTACAATATTATTTCCGACAACTCTCGTCTCGGCTTCTTCTAAATCTCCTTTAAATTGTATTAATCTGAATCGTCCAAAGTCGTAATAATTTGCTTGATAATAATATCTCATTTAACGAAAGTAAAAGAAAAAATAAAATAAAAGTGAAACGAGAATACGTCGAATCTCAGTACGTTACTATGAAAATAGTATATATAATTTTTATCTACAGTAAAAACCGTTACCTTTACCTATGAAAAATTATAACGTCAATAGATAAGAGAACTCGTTCGAACAATGAATAATCCGTAGAGTATGTTTATTGACGTAAGAAGATATCGAACAGTTACGTCTTACGTGTTGTCCGATAACTTTCGAAAACAAGAGACCTTTTTAGATTCGTACGTGAAAATGGCGTATAAAACGTACGTTTCGGCGGTTTTCTTTTCTTACGTTGTTTTCGAGTGTAGACCCCCTGTGTGCGATATGTAAATAATTCTTCACGTACGAACGCACGCGCTACAGGTACCTCAGCAGCGACGAAGGCAGAGTAAAGTGCGGTCCGTCCGAAAGGAGGCGGGGCACCAACCGGAGCAGGCGTATCAAAGATCCCCAGCAACAGCCTCTCTCTCGGCGATTCTGCCGCCGCCGCCGCCAACGCATTTAATCGGGTCGCCTGCCGCTGCCACCGTCGTCGCTCCGTCGTCGTCACAACCCTTCTCACAAAATCGCCTAGCAATAAACTCATCATAATCACAAATTCGACGTCAAATGTACTATTATGTTATTATATTACCGAGCTATTTATTTCTACTCGTAATATATCGGCTTAGTAAAAATCCTAACTTAGAGTTCAATCGGTGTACAGCGGTTAGGTCACACTCGATTTCAAATTAAACGTGGCCTTAAATTTCAAAAGTAAATAATTCACTTAAAATTAGTTTTGATGCTATTTACAAACACGATTGTAAAAAAATAACTAAAATATTATAGTTGCGAACGAAAACGATAAGTCCTTAAATGATGGGATATTTTATATATCATTTACGATACCTTCTTTGAGAAAACAAAAAATAATTTAATTCAAGTATATATTTTTTAATTGAAAATGATTCGCAAAAAAATGTATGATCAATGATATATATAAATAAAACGTTAATTTTTTAAAATATTCACGGTGGGCCACCCTTAACACCTAGCCGGGCTGATTTGTGAATCCAAACCGTCCAGGGCGTCACCCAAACGCATACAAAAAAAATTCATTCAAATCGGTCCAGCCGTTTAGGAGGAGTTCAATGACATACACACGTATAGTAGAATTATATATATAAAGATATAAAACGTCAAAAGTAGACAATATTATATTATTTACCTTATAACAATAGTAAATGTTGAATGAAATTGGTCAGCTTTAACTGGTCATATCGATACACGTTGTTTTAGAAAAAAAAACATTTTAGATTAATTAGTGAAACCAGAAGTATAATTTTAAATGAAAATATAATGAATATATAGATAATTTGTTGGGTTTTTTTGGCCCATTTTTTTAATATTAAATAAAATTATAATTAGTTTATCGATTCGTTTACATTGAGTTGTCTATAATATTATGCATAATGTATAAATTCTATTAGTATCGATTCCATTACGATGGGTTATATTTTATCAAGTCATCAATTTTACCATTTGCATTTACCTGAACAACTATTGTGAAATCACAATGTGAGGGGTTCTCAAACACCATATCGAAACTTTGATTAAAATAAAATCAAAACTAGATATATAAACGAGTTAAACAAGAACAAAATTTTCCAGAGTTGATTAATATGAATACGTCCATGCACGTATATATACTTAATGTCTATCAATATTAATTCGATATTCTACTTGGAAATTTAAAAAAAAAATGATTTCACGTATGAAAATTCTTAATAACGTCAAGTTAATAGAAAATAAATAAAATTACTTGATCTGAAATATTAAATTTAAGATTGAGCATGTCATGATATGTTGCTTTGATGTAAATCAATAAGTATATGGACGACGCTATAACACACAAAGATATTTATATAATTTGGCATAAACAATCAGCACCATGTTAAAATACATTTTCAATTTAGAACTATGATCTTTATGTATTTTTGTAAAAATAATTTAAATTCATTAAACATTAATATCACTAAGTAACAAAAGTCAAATATATTATTTAATTAACTTATGCGAGTAAATATTATACTAAATAATTCTAATATATCATGTATTATAACAATTAATAATAATAATAATATGTGCATACATTATGCATCATCCGTATGCAAATAATGATAATAAATAATCCGTATGAAATAATACGTGATGGTTATAGAGAATGATGAAATTAGAAAATTAATTTTATTCATAAAATGTCGTTTACCACGTGATAATAACTGTTTTTAATTATTTATTTTACAGTAAAATATCAACATGATATTAGCTGTCATTTAAATAAACATGTAATATGGTATATTGATTATTGACAAACACAATTAACATAATATCATCAAAAGTTACCGACTATTATTTATAAAAAATATACGATAAACTATATTGATTTGTAAACACTATAACACTAATACTTATTAGTTTTCTTTTTAATTTTCGAAACGAACAATAGTTTATACGATTAAAAAAGTAATAAATTATTTTTAATTTCAATTTTTACACAATAACTTCATTATGTTATATTTTTATATAGCTAACAGTGTGTAAGCAATGGACTTTATTTTCAACAAGTGGTCATTTGTGCAATCACATAATAATTATCGTATAAGATCAATAAAAAATATCATAATGACTTGCTTTTATATTTTGTTTGGATTAAATAAAAAAAATGTAAGTTCTATAAAAATTAAATGGACAATTTATTTGAAATATACATTAATAATGATAAGATTTTTAATTTTTCGATTAAATTAACAATAGAAATTATTTATTTACAAAATATTATGTTTAAAACGATGGGAAAATATAAAAAGAACCTTTAATGTAGTGTTTCTATCGTAATTTTGTTTATTAAATATAAATTTATTAATAATAGCAAATAATATAGAAAAGGTTGTAAAATGGTATGCTTATACATACTTGTCTTTATCCGCGTACCAACATAAAAATCAACTATTTTAAATTTAACACCAAGCAAAGAATAAAAAAACAAAAAAACTACCAAAGAGCATCATTTAACGATAGTATTATAATTAAAATAATTATGAAAAGCAAACTTTGACAAAAAGTTTTTTTTTTTATGATAATGAATTGCATAATACTGATTCAATTACGTATGTTTAATTTTAGTCGATTTCACATATTTAATTTTGTATTCATAAGTTATTACTATAGTGTAATTATACTCAAATAATTGCCGTCATGATATTGAATAAGAATATTCTTGTATTCGATTATTAATGTAGCTTCCATAAAACACATTAAAGAACTTCTAGAAAATTTAAACATATATGAATTAAATATTGTGATTTACGTTTTATCTTTCATTTTCACAAGAAACACAATGAATTTATATAATAAAGTATAATAATATGTACATTTGAAGTGAATACATTTTAAAATAATAAATCTTAACATTCATAATAATAGTTAAAATAAGACAGTATTAGATACCAAGATACCAGACCAGTACTTAAATTGTAAATGCAGAAATTGCTATTAAATGTAAAACATTTTGTCATGAATATATTCCATTTTTTAATGTATGATTTCAAAATAACAATTCTATTCGTTGAAATGAAATATTCATAATTATACTTTTACAGTTAACCTACATAATTTATTTTATATCGCTTATAGATTTTAAGTCATCATAGAATTAAATATATTGTACTTTTATATGTATACATTGGCGTGCGTAAGGGGGCGATGCGGAATTTTTTTAGGGGCATAGTAAAATGTACGAAATTACTATATATTTTCATATAATAATATTATGTTCGTGGAATTTATTTGTAAAATATTTTATAATAATTCAATAATGATATGTATATCAACACAAAGTATTTAATTTGCAATTGGAACGCATGTAGACGTATTCAAAAAAATGTGGAGGCACTGTCCAAGTATTGGTCGTTGGGACACTGAATTGTTATAGGCTCGGCCCGGAATTTGAAGTCTGCGCACGCCTCTATATATATAATTCTACTGTACGTGTGTATGTCACTGAACTCCTCCTAAACGGCTGGACCGATTTGAATGAATTTTTTTTGTATGCGTTTGGGTGACGCCCTGGACGGTTTAGAAGTTTAGATTCACAAATCAGCTCTGCTAGGTGTTAAGGGTGGCCCACCGCGAATATTTTAAAAATTTAACGTTTTATATGTACGGTATACCTATACTGTAACTATAGTGACCATTATCATTGTTTATACATTTTTTTGCGAATCATTTTCAATTAAAAAATATATACGTGTTTCATAATAATAGTTGTGAAATGTGGGTACAATAATAAAAGTATTTAATTTAAGTAAGGATTCGCATTTGTTTTATGATACTATTAAAAACTATTTACCCTTTGCCTGTCAATATACGCCAATTCATGCCTTTCAACATGAAACGAGTTGAATAATTTAGTTGTTTACAAACATTTTCCTATACGGTTATCCCAAAACTAAATAAATAGAAACATACATTTATCAAATATTATAACTGCATTTGATTTCTTAAGTGCCATAATCTAATTAAGAATAAATACCGAAAATATAAAGGAATCGAACATTTCGTCGAGTGTCTTATACATAATATATCTACAGACTACTGTAATACGAGTACTCAAGATTACGTGGTCTTTCGTCAAATGTTTTTTTTTTATTCAATAAATAAATATTTTAATGTTTTATAACTTTGTAACAGTTTTATATAAATAAATAATGAACTGAATATGAATTGGTTTTTCAGTACATAGCACTTACCTATACGCCGATTGGTATTAAAAACAATATACAAATGATTAAAGATGTCGTGAAGATACTTGTGACTTTTTTTTGTATTTAATTTTATTTGTTTCAATATTTATGCATGACATGCGAGAGTTCTAATTCTAGAGAAAACAGTATTAATTACAAAGCGTGACTAGTGGCACGTCCTCCAGAATACATTAGGACGAGTGTAATGGAATTAGGCAATGTCGATTTATTGAGCTTCAGTTCTTTACTTTTCATTATTGTGTAGACACATTAATGGCATGATTAATAATAAATAAGGTTTAATATTTTGAACTCAATGGTACTATATTTACTTGGAAATTTTACTTACATGAAATAGCAAATTGAAACGAACATATTTTAAATAGGAAGTTGTTTAAATAAAAAGATTTATCAATCTTGAGTGAAAAAAAAACATATTAGTATTCTGGAATATAAATAATCTCTTCATAACTTGTAGAAAAAAATATTATTTATAAAGTTGTATGTACTGACAAACATTTATTATTTTGATTTTGAATTCAGTTGCTTTTATAAATAGGTTCGAATTTAAGAAATACTGTGATTTCGAATATATCTTTATTCCACAAAAATCAATACATAAAATTAAGAAAGCTATAATTTAGAAATATCTGCAAGTAAAATGATCAGAACGTAAAAACAGGTAGAATGCATATTATTTCAATATATTTGTCAATACTTTTTTGCCTTTTATTCAATTAAAAATTTTCTATATTCTAACCTTTCCCGGTGTCCTTACAAATCTCTATTATTTTAACCTTATATATAGCGTTCTAAAGAACTTGTTTTAATTATAATTGTTACATTAACTCATTAATCAACATTCATCAGCGTCTAGATCAGGATATTTTAAAGACGGAATAATTAATTAAACCGAAACAATAATTTCAGATGAAATTCTTGAAAATATTTTATTTTATAAAAAATATACATTATTTAAATGAATTATCATTTTATGATCATAAAATATTTCCTTTAAACCTTTTTAACACATTTTATTCTAAAAATGTTGAATACATCTCATAGTTTATTCTTCATATGGGTAGATACTGAGAAAAAATAATTTATACCGGAATTTGTAAATTATTTTTTCTCATTTTAAATAGCAATACAAAACAGTCAATAAACGATAATTAATAATAATAGGATAAATTACTTTAGTTAAAAAAAACATTCTGTACAAAAATGCCAAGTATTTTATAAAAACACGGGGTACAACCATATTAAACTCGCTGTTAGGGTTTACCGTTGGTTGACTGTTCGTTTTTTTACCGTATTTTTCGTATGAAACATATTTCAAAATTCAACATTACAATGTGTTAATGAAATATTTGGTTAGAATAGGTTAAAATATCAGTACCTATCTATATGTATATAATAAATGCATATAGATCACATTAATAAAATATTTTAATGAGCAGTGGTGACCTTATGGAGATGCAAACAATGCGACAGCACGAAACTGCAAACTTTGTTGTACATTTTATTATCTCTAATACATATTGGTTAAAATTGAAAAATTATACTACTTGAAAAAATTTCCTAGAGAGGAATCGCTCCTGCATAGGGGTGGTATATTATTAGATTGTCCGTATAAGATTCGAAATACTACGCTCTCTCGAAACGTGTACATATCTTACTCGTAACGTCTTCTGAGGTTTTGCGGGGCCTCGATCAGAATTCTTTGCACGCCGCGCCGACGGTTTATTTTAATATGCACATTATAATAACATACAATCCGACTAAACATTACCCACTACCGCGTCGTCGTATACCTGTTGCTGTGGCGCGTGATGATAATGAGCGCGGTGACGCAGATAGATGTTTGTTATTAGTGTATTAAATTTATTACGCGTACAAAGTAGTTAGGTGGGTACCTTTAGACCTACGGGTAACGTTCGACGGAAAGTTAATTAAAAAATAAATAAATAAACAGTCAGATCGTCATCGCGCACGTATAAATATTATGTAAATAACACGCGTCCCACAGGATATTTGGCAACAGGTTAAAAACGAGGAAAAAAAATTCTAAGAACAAAATTTCAATAAGAAAAAAAAACCAGTGTGAGCGCGTGGTTTTGCCGGGCTGCGGCAGTGAACTATTACGCGCGCCAGAGGACCTAGACCTAAAACGCTTTAAGAGCGCACGCACGTTCGACGATGTTCATTCGAGTAAATCGTAATACGAGTATTTAGCTAAATATATATATATATATATATATTATATGTAATATATTTAAAATAATTATATTATATTAGACGAATGAAAGTTGTTCTGGAATTTCTTATGAATCATCGGCCGCCGCCGCTGAATACTACTACTACTACTACTACTACTACTACTACTACTACTACTACTATAGTCACTACTACTACAACTGCTTATGATAATAAATAATAATAATATAATTAGAGTAATTTGAAACGTACAAGTGGCGGCGACAGCGACGACGACGATGACTACACGACGGCAGCGGTGGTGGAAGTGGTGGCGTACACCTTGTAGATTCGGACGGCGGCCAGCAGCCAAGCGGGTCTCTCCATTCAGCGCGGCCCCCCACTGAGCCGACCCTATATAAAACCCATTTGCCCGCCTCAATTTGAAACAGTCCGCACACACCGAACCTTGCAGTACACACGTGAATTCTTGCTCTGCTGTACTCTGCCGAAGAGACGTCGAGACGATAATTATTATTTTCTTTTCGATTTGTCATTTCGACATTTATTTTCTACGCTTGATTTTTACTTTCGCGTAGGTTTGATTTTTTTTAATTTCAAATAAAAATCGCCAGATATATTTTTACGACGGACAAAACTATACATTGCAATCGATAAAATTGATAGTTTTTCAATTTTTCGCCGCACACACGCTGCAGATCCGAAATATAATCGTCACGTACCAACGATGAATACTGCGATCGCGGAATCGTTCGAGTGCATAATGAGCAGAAACAACACGACGCTCCCGGTCTCGCAAAAGACCAAAAAGGACGCGACGCCTTCAGCCACGGACATACGGAGGACTTTTCAAAAAAACATCGTTCTGATTGCAACGTTCTCGCTGGTTTTGTGTTTCTGCATGGTGTCCACTACGAGCGCGGCTTCTATTCAAAGGGTAAGCGATTTTCCCGTCCTCGATAACGTCGAAAATACTTCACCGTCGTTATATTTTCTTTTCCATTCAAATTGTTTTTATATAACGGTCGTTTGATTTTATCCTTATCGTCTTTGCAGAGGAATACCGAATCGGAAATTGAAGGCCATTCGGGCCCGCACAAAATTTGCGCCCAAAACAGTCCGTGCGGATGGGCCATCTACATACCGTTCTCGCGCCGCATTGATTACTTCATGAAAAACACGTGAGTCACTATCTCGACACAGAGATCGTATTTATTTTTTTTTATCAAAAATACGATCGCCAAACTTTTTTTACTTTCAAACATCCAATTAACAGCGTTATTAAAATGTCATCACTTACCTTTTGTGTACGTTTGTTTTTACAGTTGCTATTGCCAATCGAGCTTAGCATGTCTAAAGAGTGACGATGATCTATCCGTGAACGCGTACGTATACCGTTGCAAGACCAGGCCGCCGGAAACTACGACCGACGACAGCATGGCGACGACTATTTGAAATGTTCGCGTGGATGCCTGATCGTCGACGAAACCACGACCGGAAAACTTATCGCGTGTCGAGTGTTTCGTCGTCGCGGGAAGACACGACGAATTCGCACAAATATTCCTGAATGCAGCCAAATCTGTCAAATGTTCCATTAATATTATTTTAATATTTTTTTTTATTAGTCTTAAGGGGTAGGAATTTTTCGCTTGGCTTTTCATTACTAATTTTATTTTTAATTACTCATAATACACTTATTTAAAACTAATCATTTAAATTAAGAGCATTATTTAACTGTATTCATACAATATCTAATCATTTATTTATTATTCTTATTTATATTAATCATCATCATAATGTAATTTTTAACTTTTGTTTTCGTACAAATCTAAGGGCATTAGGGAGAGCAATCTAATAATAAAGGGTTATTCATCCTTAGACTTTAAAACACAGTATTTTATTTTATATTTTATTTTTCATTTATTTATTTAAACTTTAGGTTAATTTCATATATAATTAAGATTAATTAATTAATTTAAAACGTTTTTCTTTTTTTGAGCCAAGTTTACTTAACTATTTAGTGTTTGTTACAACTAACAATTATTAATATTAGTAAGATGTTGTCGTCGTTTAGTGTCAATTGAATAGACATTTTTATTTATTATTTTTTTCAACTACAAGACATAAATTAAAACAAACACGCGTACATAATACACAGTTGTTGTTTGATAATATTATTATTAACATAATTTTAATTGTTATTATTATTATAGTAATTTTACTATTATTATTATAATATTATAATTATGTCCTCCAGTTTTTAAATTATTTTATTACTTTAATAAAGAAGAAAAGATAACACTACATTTGCGTTCAATAATTATTTTTATTATCTTTTCTATTGAAGTTCCTTCCTATTCGTTATTATTCATTAGTCAAAATAATATTAATTATTATATTATAGTGCCACATTACAGAACGCACAGAGATAACTCGGCACGTCGAATGCGTAATAGATGTTATCAATGTTTGACTATATACACGATGTAGGTATGAAAAATACTATTATTATTGTTAAACTTTACCAATGCGAGGAATGAGCCGCAACATAACGCGTTTACTTAGGTATACTCTCCGAAGGCCGCCGAAACGCCTGTCAAGTAGGCAGCGAAATACACACGCACTAAACTGTACAGACGGAGACTTCGATTTTCAAAGACAGTACCTATTACTGGTTTCTAATAACGTTTTTAGCAACTAGCGATTGTTATTTCGTTAATTACTTAATTCAGTACTACTTTGGAAAATAAATGTATATATATATAATACGTATATATATATATATATATAATACGTAATACTGTGATAGTAATGTAATATTGACATGAATAACCACATAATTAATATTGTATGACTCATAACTCATTCACACGGAGAATATATGAAATATAATATTATTATCAATAAATTACGTCGAAACGGAATACTTAAAACCGTCAGGCTACCTCTACCAATAACGATCAACTGCATTATTTTAATTGTTATTACAGAATACCTAATCTTTTAAAAATTATCAGTTTTACTTTTAATTACAAACACACATAATAATATTGCATAACAATGTAGATTAAAAACTGGATTAAAGTTATAAATTTCACTATCAATTATTGAAAAATAGGTAATTAAGTTCATCACAATGTAGGAGGAACATAATAATCTTAATAATTATGAGCAATAATAATATGCTATTGAAGCTAATTACTAGTGTTTTTTTTTTTTTGTATAATTATAATAATATTCTGAATAATCCAAAGAAAACTGTTTACTAAAATATCAATTTCTTTTATTACAAAAACATAATCAACAATAATAATATTTTATTTGCCGAAAAATATGTCAATTCTAAAACCTAAAAAACTTAATTTTACCTTCAAGAACACTTAAATAAATTGACAAAGTCGTATGAAGCATGGCGACTAAAAATTGATGAGTCCAAATCAATTCAAATTACATTGTACTCTTCGCCCAAATACTTGAAATCCAATATTCTTAAATACAATCAACTTATTAGGAAGCAAATCAGTAGGTATGTTTTCTCAAAATGACAGTTAGGTTATTAATCTAAGAATTTAAAGCCAAATAATAATGATCAAGATAAAAATTAATATTAGTTGTTTATTTATGTATTAATGGATGTTATGAGTAATCATACAGTTTTACAAACAATTTGTATTCACACAAATGTTTTTTATTGTTTAAATCGTTACCCAACGATATTTATAATAATTAAATATAGTATGTACAATACGTGTAATAGTAATTTATGTAAATAAAAAGTAAATCTATTGTGGATATAAACTATGCCTACTTGGCTGGCTTCTTCTGGCTCATGCCTAATAATGGTTCTGTATTCATTGAAACCGCCTTCGATGCTCATAAGTCATAACACTTCCACTTCCACAAACCCATAGCTCTTTACAATTTACAAACCATTTATTTTAAATGTTTACCCTGAAATACAAGTAGGTATTAATCAACCCTAAAAATATTTTTACAAATGAATAGATATCAATTCAATTAAGTACAATGTAATCTTAAAATATTGAAAAATAATTATCATTTTAATTTAACTCATAAAATAATTTATGAGTAGGTATTAGTTTTAATGTAATAAAACTTAAAATGCTTTTATACTAAAATGTAGGCATATATGATGTTGTGATATTGTGATGATATATTGTGAAAATGGTTTTATAGATTCAATTAATATTTCAAAAATAAAAAGTTTGATTGGTGAATGTTTCAGGTAAGAGATAAAGGAAACAACATTGTACCTACAACACAAAAAAATTCTTGAATAATTTATCTATATCATTGTGATTCATAAGATGACTTACTATGTATTTTTGTATAGTTTTGCAAGAGCTTCAACTGTTTCAATATTCTATTCTAATAATAAGTCCATCCGTCCAGTAATAGAAAATTTGGATTACACATGTCACTCTCGATTGTGAACCTCCAGATAGACTGCCAACACTGTAATGCTAAATCACCCGATACCCAAATTCTCCAGATGACGTCTATATCCTTCAACATTTTTACCTGTGAATAATTTAAATTTGTTATTTAGTACGTATAAACATGTTATGATTTTATGTGAACATAAATAAACCAGCAAAAGATTTGTATTCGATTTAGTAATCAAATCTTATATCATATTATTATACAATATTGATACTAAAAATACATACTTGTAATTGAAATCGAAAAAATGATATTCTTTGAGGTTTTAACTTATCAATAAGACAGCTTTCAATTAATTAAAACACCAGACTCACGAATCATGGACTATAGTTTGGAATGGTCTTTTTTTGCATATCACTATATCAGTATTAAAACCCAAACCATTTAGTTCCATAAAATAGAGTAATTCTAGACAGATTTTACTGTTTTTTTTTTTTTTTTTTTTGAATAATTCTGAAATTAACGATTTTAAAATTCAGTAAAAAAGATGTCGATACAGTAAACAAAAATAAAAATATAATTGTAAATTTTCTTTACATATTTTTTTTGTATTTGAACTTTTTTTGAATTGAAATTTGTCTGAGTTTATCTGAGAAACGGAGTAATTGACTTTGATAAATAATATAACCTAACCTTTGATATAAAAAATATTTTAACCCTCCCCCTGGAATATTTAATCTGAATACGTGCTTGTTGATAACTACTGCCTATTAGTTAAATTGAAAAATAATTATACCATGTAAAAATGTTTTACAGAGAAACAGCATTATTTCCTGCACAGAGGTGAAATATTATAAGATGGTCCCTGCCATATAATAATAAGAGTCTACATTTACTATACTCTCTTAAAAAGTGTGCATGTTATTACTCGTAACGTCTTGGAAGATTTCAAAGGACCTCGATCGAATTCCTCACATGCCTACAGTTTATAATAATATAAAAGCTGACCAAATATTACCGACTGGCTAACTACTGCAACTTCATACACGTATTGCTATTACGCGTGATTTTAATGAACGATAACGCAGATAAATATTTATCATTAGTATATTAATTAAGCGCATAGAGTAAAAGAAACAGATAAGTAAATACCTTTAGACTTGTGGAGAGCACATTCGTCATAGAATTCATAAAAAATATACTCAATATTTTTTTTCTTTCGCCTTTGTTTTTTTTTTTCCATCTTAATTTTTATATTTATAAATTGACCGTTTTTCAATTTTTCGCCGCACACACGCTGCCGATCCGAAATATAATCGTCACGTACCATGTACCAACGATGAATACTGCGACCGCGGAATCGTTCGAGTGCATAATGAGCAGAAACAACACGACGCTGCCGGCCTCGCACAAGACCAAAAAGACGCGACGCCTTCAGCCACGGACTTACGGAAGACTTTTCAAAAAAACATCGTTCTGATTGCAACGTTCTCGCTGGTTTTGTGTTTCTGCATGGTGTCCACTACGAACGCGGCTTCTATTCAAAGGGTAAGCGATTTTCCCGTTCTCGATAACGTCGAAAATACTTCACCGTCGTTATATTTTCTTTTCCTTTCAAATTGTTTTTATATTACGGTCGTTTGATTTTATCCTTATCGCATCGGAAATTGAACGCGATACGGACCCGAACAAATATTGCCCCAAAAACACTCCGTGCGGATGGGCCATCTACATACCGTACACGTGCCGCATTGATTACTATATGAAAAACACGTGAGTCACTATCTCGACACAGAGATCGTATTTTTTTTTATCAAAAGTATAAAATACGATCACCAAACTTTATTTTTCTTTCAAACACCGATAAACAATGGTACTATAATGTCATTATCTATCACCTTCTGTGTATGTTCGGTTTAACAGTTGTGATTGCCACCAGAACTTAGAGTGTCTGAAAACCGACGATGATGTATCCGTGAGAGGGTACATATACCATTGCATAACCAAGCCGCCGGCCACCACGACCGACAACTATTGACGATGACTTTGCCAATTCAACCAATGCTTCTGATTATTAGTTTAATTATTAGTGTATAGACATCATTTTAATTGTTATAATTATTATTTTGATTACAATATTCTACTTGTTATAATATTACAATAAATTATGACTTCTAGTTTTTAAATTATTTCATTACGATCAATAATAATGAAGAAATCAACGTTTAATTATTATCATTTATATTATATTTTTCTATTGAAGTTCCTTTTTAATCGTTACTTCCAGAAATAGATGTAACTTTTTTACGGAAATTGTCACTAAAAATTGACCATCCCTATTAAAGGTTTTGAGGCTAATATTGATCGTCGATTCACACTACCGAATGATACATTGATACATAAATTCATACACTCATAAATAAATCGAACATCAGAGTATAATTTTTTAAATAGTTAAATGAATTTGTGAAACGATCTTGTGTGAGACGAATAATAATTACCTACGACGAGCCCTTATGTTTAAAAAGGTTTTCTAATTTTAATTCTTAATGTTTCGATATTTCCTTAAATAATAATTTTTACATTGAATTATCACAACAATTTTTTATTAATAGTTCTGGCTACGGAAAATTAAAATTCAATGTAATATTAACAATCACATTAAATACAGTAACAGTGGTTATTTGAGCGGTTGACATTTGAAATAGAGACAGGGGCGGACTGACAATCGCTGTCCCAGGCCCTTCTATATTGGGGCCATTGCTTTTTATTTTTTGGAACGCTAAAATAAAAATTTCAAAAACACATCAATTTTAATCTTTACTGTATGGTATGTGGTACTAACATAAACGTGCGCAGACCACACATTAATACTCGTAGATTTAATGGATGTAGTATTGTGTAGTAGTGGAATATAATAGAAGTGTGGATGATTTTATCATTGAACGTTAAAAATAGACCGTCCATTCACGTTCAAATATCAAAATTCTGTATGAAATGCCACAACATTAATGAAAAATCACATTTTACATGTTATTAGTGACGGTTTTCCTAATACGAAAGTGTTTTTTAATCAATATTTTCGTTAGTTTCTGCGACAATGTCATTGAAATTGTTTAAAATAATTATTCTGAAGTAAAAATCCTTGTACAAGACCGGTATCTTAATGCCAGAATTAATTATAAAATTAAAAAAAAATCTTAGTCCTCTTAAAATCTAATAAAATTAATCGATAAGTGGTTAATCAAAAATACGAGTACGGTTAACCAGTAACCCGTTTAAAAAGTTATGAATAATAACACAATTCATCGTTAAAAATATCTTGAGTACATAATAGTATGTTAACTTTGAACTTGAAAATTCACTACTGTTTTGTCCAAGAATACAAATCAGCAAAACATATTTTCGCAAAATTGAATCGATTTTGAATACAGCCAAAATCATCATTTTTCATTCACAGTTCATTTATAGAGTTTTCTGTTTAACGCTCTTCAGATCAAAACAGTGTACCTGTACCATATATTATTAAACAAAGATATTAATGTTGTAAATAATACCATAATTTTATTAATGTTAAAACAATTGAATGACTGTAAAGCTAATTACAAAATACTAATTTTTTTCAAATGGACCTGAAACTATTTCTTTATATATCTTTCTATATTTCTTCGATGGACTTACAACCATTTATTTTTATAATTCCTCATTTAATTGGAGATATGACAGAGTATTTGATTATAATAAATAACAATACTGAACTATTTGAGCCAAATTCAATAGCTTTCTACTTTGAAAAGACATTTTTAACAAAATTATTAATTATTAATATTAAATAACAGCACTACTAATGTATTCTAAAAATAATATTATTTAGTCAAAATCATTATCACATCAATATTGGAGATACGACTTTTTCCTGGTCATGACTTGAATTGGAGTTATGACTTTATCAAACGAAGCAGTTTTTTTCTTCTAAATTGATTCCACCAAAAATACCAAAATCGAAAAATGTGGAGTTATGGCCGGCTTTTTGTAGATTTTAGGTATTATTTTTTTGAAACACTCAACTAAATTAAATTACAGACAAAAACTACAAAGTGATTACTAGTTCAACTAAATAAAAGAATGATAGACTTGAGTATAAAAGGATATCACAGAGTATAAATACCTTGTTAAGTATATACATGAATAATATTTACATAATATGTTTCATACAAGACTTTAAGCTATGAAACAATAAACAATTTATTAGTTAAAACGTTAAATATCTCTAAAAATCAGTTGAAAGTTCTACAAACCTCAACTGCTCATTCTGAGCAAGTTATATTTTTATATCATATGTTGGTAATAATTTCAATCTTCAAGGTGAAGTGCCTTAATTAGTGAATTAGCATTTGCGATTAAAATATAATTATGTTTAAAAAAAATCTTTTAAAATATAAATTTTTAGTTAATGTAAATCATGTGCTGATTTTATTTTTAGTAAAATTAAAAAGACATTCTTAAAATCCATGTTATTAAAAGTTATCTATTTGTCATTTGTTCTATGGTTAACACAAAAATAATATTACATACTAACAACATGTAAGTACGTATAGGTACAGAAATAAAATTTTTCATTTACTTTTTAACATAAAAAAGTATCAATTAGAATTGACATGAGTATTTTTAATTATTTTTCAACAATACCGAGGAAATGCTAATTATTTGATTTTTAAAAAATACATAATTCAAATAAATAAGATAATTTGATAATAATTCAGTTTTTTTTTTTTTACAAACTTGTAATAATAGTGTAATACTAACATATTGCACTAGATTATTTTGATCATGAGCAATAAAAAATAATATAAAATAGAAATTAGTACAAATATAATAATAAAAATAAAAACCTTTAAAAAAATATGATGCAGTGTATAAAAATTGCAAAAATTGTCTTAACATTAACATACCTAATATTTAAATTCTAAATACCAACAGGTATATTTTGATTAATTGAAATGTATAAATTATGATGATAATTATATTATAGTTCATGTTTTTTCAATACATTTGTATTTTTATCAATTTATATATTATACTGATAGTTGTCATAAATGTAGAAATAATTATTCGATTTAAAAAACAATTTGTATAGTTTAATTTAATTATGAAAACAGTCTATGATGGACAAGTTAATAAAAATTTAACTAAACTGTTACTAAATAATTGATAGAAAATGTAATCAATGCAAAGAAATTCAATGACATATTTCTAAAAATAATGTATCTTCACAATGCTGGACATAAAATATTGTTTTTAATTACGTCTAACTCCTTATTAAAGTACACTGATTAATCAAGTAAAAAATATTAGAAATGTTAGGTTTATTAATGTAAGGTTTTATAACTAAACAATAATGATCAAGATAAATAGTAAATTGTGTGTATATTTATGTATTGATCATAGTTGTTACAAGTAATCATACAGTTTTATAAACAATTCTTACTCACACAAATGTTTTTTGTTGTTTAAATCGATATCCGACAATATTTATAACAATTTAATACATGGTATTATATGCTCGTGGTGAAATTCCTCTTAATTGGCAATAAGGAAACAAGTCAATAATGTATGTAAGTAAAAAGTAATCTATTGTAGACATAAAATGAGTCTACTTGGCTGCTTCTGCTAATTCGCGTTCAACAATGGCTCGGTATTCGTTGAAACCGCCTTCAATGCTCTTAACATTTCCGCCACCACAAACCCATAATTCTTTGCAAACCATTCGTATTAAACGTTCGTCGTGAGATACAAGTATTAATCCACCCTAAAAAGAATTTTTATAAATTAATTTACCAGATAAGAGATCAAGGAAATAATACTCTTTTTACGAAAAAAATTCTGAAATAATTTATCTATACCATTGCATTTGATATAATAACTTACCGTGTATTTTTGTATAGCTTTGCCTAGAGCTTCAATTGTTTCAATGTCTAAATGATTGGTAGGTTCGTCAAGTACTAAGAAATTTGGATTAGACATGCACATTCTAGCGAATGCTACTCTCGACTTCTGACCTCCGGATAGACTACCAACACTTTGTAATGCTAAATCACCAGATATACCAAATCCACCTAACTGACGTCTATATTCTTCTACATTTTTACCTGGGGATAGTTTAAATTTGCTATTTAGTATAAATAAACATTTTATAATTTTGTAGGAATATCAACAAACCTGAAAATGATGACTGTAATAACTCCACAGAAGAAAGGTTCATTTCCAATTGGTCGACATGATGCTGACTGAAATAACCAAACTTCAAATTTCGATGTACATTTCTAACACCGCCAGTTGGATTTAAAATACCCATAATAATTTTCAATAGAGTAGTTTTACCGGCACCATTGTCACCCACCTAATTAACAAAAATGTACAGTAAATTATATTTTATTAAATAATCAGATATGATTATTTAATATCATTTAATCATATAATATTACTACTAAAGATACATTATTTATGATTTTAATTAGAAATATAATATTCTTTAAAGTTCTCTTTTGTCAATTTGACAGCTTTCAAATTAAAACAGAAAAAAATCTGATAAAGATACCGGATAGTTCTGAATTTACTCTAATACAGATAATAGACTAGAATACCAACTTGTTAATTTAAAATCTAACACTTAAAATAAGGTAGATTATAATATATTAAGTATAACTTAATTAGTTATCTTGAAGTTTCATATTTGCCAAACCAAAGTGTAAATATTATTATTAGATAAAGCTCTTAAATCAAAATATATAATACAAGATGAACTTATATTTAGATTTTTAATGATTTGAGTAATAAATATGGACATAATGTAGACTAACAATCTAATTTATTATAAATAGCTATATATTATAAATATGAAGTATGGTATTTAAATTAGATTCAACAAAAAAAATGTAGGCAATAAGTATTTATCATTTTGACTTCACTAACATTTTCTGATGTAATAAATAAAAACTTGTTAACTTACAATACATATTCTGGATTCTAATGTAGCTCCAAGATTAACGGTTTCTAAAACATTAGCACAACCAGGATATGCAAATGAAATCTCATTAAGTTGTAAAATAGGGGGAGACAATCCTTCAGTTTCAGGAAATCGTAAAACAACTTCTACTTCTTTTTCAATAGGTTTTAATTCAGGTCTAAAACAAAAAATATATAAGTAATTGAACTTGATACATATTACATAATGAATCCACAAAACAATTCTATAATACTTACAATTTCTCAAGCATTTTAATTTTACTCTGGACACTAGATGCACGGTTAGCATTAAATCTAAATCGATCAATAAACTCTTGTACGTGAGCTCTATGGGCCATTTGTGCTTCAATTTCTCGTTGTTGATTTTTGAGCTTCTCATTTTTGGTTTTTTCAAAAACTTCATAATTACCGCGATATGTATCAATACGCTAAATGTAAGGTTTTATTATTACCAACATTAACAATAAAAATAATATGAAATGTATATGTATATGTGTGTGTGTGTATGTATATTACCTGTGAATGAAGATGTAATATATCAGTAGGTACAGTATCTAAGAAATTACGATCGTGAGATACTACGAGCAATGTGCTTTGCCAAGTTTGTAGATAATTTTCCAACCATATAATTGCTTTCATATCCAACATGTTGGTCGGTTCATCAAGTAATAACAAATCTGGTCTATAAAAAAAAAAAAATTTTCAATAAGTAATTAATTTAATATTTTTTTTTACAAAATGTTATATTGACTGTTAGTTTTTATAATTAGTGTAGTAATTACTTAAGTTTATTATTCTACTCATTATATCTTATTGAAATCAGTGTGAAAGAATGCATACCTAAACTAATGGTTTCCATAAAATAAATTTTAATAATTGTACCTTAATTTTGTTAATAAAAACCGTGTGAAATTAAGTAAAGTTATCAATTTAATTTCATAATTTCCATTCTTCATTTTGGTGTTCAAAAACAAAATCAAAACATATACTGCCCAAAAATTTGGGTGGTTTTATGAGAATATATGAAAAAAGGAGACTTATTTTAGTTTTAGCATAGGATCCGTGGCCCAATGTAATTGAGAGCAGTTGCTTTAAGCGAGGATTTTAGAAATCTGTGTTGAATCAAAAGCAAAGAAAATATGATTTTAATTAATACTTTAGAAAATATATATGGGTAATAATAATATATTTATAGATAATATTCATATTTAATTCTTTAGTTATTAAGTAGATATAACAATTGTAAGACAAATAGAATAATACTGCTCAACACTTTTATTACATTGGTTATATGGGTTCTATTTATTTAATACAGTGATTAATTGTTTTTCAAATTTTTCCAATTATAAAAGAATATTAAATAAAGATATTTTCAGGAAATTTTCTTTTAGATTTTGATTACTTCTATTTTTATATTAATGATTATAGATCACTCACTTGGAGAAAAGGGCTCTTGCTAGGGCTAAACGCATACGCCATCCTCCCGAAAAATGTTTAGTGGCTTTTTTTTGCATTTCTGGATTGAAACCCAAACCATCAAGTATGACACTTGCTCGGGCAGGAGCCTTATCAGCTTCTATGGCACTCAATTGCATATATATTTCACTTAATTCAGAAGATAATTCAGTACTTGATGATGAACTAAAAAAAAAAAAAAAAAACACTTACAATAAAATATATAATTAATTTTCAAATTATTTATAGTATTTATAGTCTTACCCATTAGTAATTAAAGTATTTATTTCTTTTTCTCTAGTTAACAGACGGTGTCGAACGAAATCACATTGTAATACAGATTCTAAAGCGGGTGTATCATCACCAACTACTTCTTGCTCAACGTGTAGTATAGATATGTGAGATGGAATTCGCAATTGACCCCTACAATTAAAAGTTAAATATAAATATATACTATACAAGAACCATTTTCAATTATAATTACTCTGAGACCCATATAAAATTATAATAGCTAGTTTATTTTAATTATTACAAAGAAAACATGGAATATATATTTCGTAAAATTGAGAAAATATGAATGTATAGAAATTAAAATTAGTTTATTCTTAAATACAACAAAAGTATCTACTATTAAAGTACCAGTTTACATGAAAAAAATGTGTACAGTAATATCATTGATTAAGAACTTAATCAATAAGTATATTCTTTATATTATGATCAAAGTAAATAAAGGTATAACTCGCAGTTATCTCTTATTAGCTGACCTTAGATCGTTATACTGCCTATAGATTAATGCAGTTAAAATGGCAAAACAATAAAATTAAAATAGTTATAAGAAATTAAAAATAGAAAACTGTAAAAAAATATGATCAAAATTCAGTTTTACCAAATTAAATTTAGTTATTAGTATTCTATTAAAAAGTTTCAATGCAAAAGAAAAAATTTCATCTTATGTATAAGGTTTTATAACTTTGTCTATTGCATTTAGCATATAGCTCACTAATTTTCCATTTTTGTACAACAACATCTAACGCTTCAAACTTAATATAACTTTACTTAAAACTATACTCAATTTTAATAATATAAAATGAATGAATAAGATTATGAATTTAAAGCAATTAAGAGTTAATTCAGGTCTATATTAAATTGTGACTATTGATCAATCTATAACAAATCTTACCCAGAAATCATTCTCAATAACGTAGTTTTACCGAGTCCATTTCTTCCTACTAAACCATATCTTCTACCACAAGCTAAGGTTACATCAGTATTCTGGAGTAATATTCTAAAAATGGAAAAATTATTTTCAATTATTAAATATAATAAAATATAAATTAATAATTACGTGTACATTTAAATTGAATAAAATCAATGTATACTTTACTTTTTATAAAATAGAATAATACTTGATAATTATATAATTTATTATAATTAATTTAAGTAATGTAATATTGTTTATACCTATCTCCATATGCAACATCGAAATTTTCAATCCTTATATCTTGAGCTCGATTATTGCCCTTGGCTTCCATTTTTGCTTCTTTTTTACTTGTCACCTGAGAAGCAGTTGCACCATCCATTTTACTACTATTTGATACGCTCATAGTTCCTACACCTTTAATAACTTGCTCAGTCCGTTTATCCTGTTTTTGTTGCAATTTTGCTTGAGCTTTTTCCAATTTTTTTTTATCCACTTTCTATTTTAATTGAAACAACAAATTGTGAGTATTATTATAAATCATCAGCAGATATTTAAATAATAATTTATTAATTACTAGCTGAACTACCCAGCTTCGCCCATGTGTATAATCAATTATTATTTATAATGATATCCCGACAATTACAAACACAACAAATAAAAATCAACCAAATCGGTCGAACCATTCTCAAGTGATGAGGTGTCATACATTTGGCAATTTTTTTTATATATATATAAGACTTAAATTATTAAATAAAATTTAAATGTTATTTAAATGTATCAATTAACATACCAGACTATCGTCTCTCGAATTCACCCATATACTTTTGATTTCCATATCATTATCTTCTAGATCTGCTGCCATTGAAGCCAAATGGACTGGAGCGTCCAAAATTTTTGTAAGACCGTTTCTAGATACATTATCATTAGAATGTGGACGCATGAAATGTAGTAATTTTGAACAAATTCCTCTAAAGTAAACAATAAATAATAATTATAATAACCATACTCAATGCACAATGAAAATAAAATGTGATTTATCTTATTTCTTTTTTTTTACCTGATGTCTGATTCAGATTTGTTTGCAATTTCCTGTAATACTTCACCGATTGCTTCGTATATGTCTTCAGAGTCGTGAAAGTCTTCAATACCATTTTCTAAAACGCCTGTTAAAAAATAATGCAATAGATATATTAATTTATACACATGAACACATGAACCAAATCATCGGCGTTAGCAAATTGTTCACGTAATCACATTTCAAAATATTAAATCTTTATCATTAAGCATATTAATGACTTTGACGGATGATCTTACCTTCGATGTATTGAAACATTTCTATGTCGATTGAAGGGAATTCGGCTTTTATGAAATCTTTACAGTGGTCCATCGTTAAGGAATGCTCACTGATACCGAAAGAAATTAATAATTAATATTGTTTTAAGCAATGCGTTTTGAGTAAAAATGTATATGTGTTCTGCACATAATTATTAATAATTTATACGTAAGAAGTTTCGACTTTTCTTTCTTTTTTTTTACCAAACAAAAGCAATCAAATAATATTCATAATGTCGAATTGACTTTTTGTAATTTATTTGTTCGAAACTAAACTAATCAATGGAATCATCAAGCATTTACAGCTGGCGCTAGCCGCTGGAGCGGACGTGGGTAACTCTATAGTATCACAATACCGGTATCACAGACACGGACGTCACAAATGAAATAGTGTCGAAACGAAACATGACCGAATGTGTTAATGTGGTAATAAAGTACACACGACATTACTCCGAAAATCGATCATTTCCATTATGTTTTACCATTATAATATTAAAATTTCAGTTATTGTTTTTAATTTGTATACATTTTCAAAACTCTCGGAATATTTTCATTATTTTATAACAGTAGTTTAGTTTGCTCGTTTGACGAATACAATTAATTATTGGATGGTATTGTAAAATATGAACGCGCGCAAAATGTCTTTATAAACAGCAAAACGTATTTATACCTAACCTAAGTATTAGGTAACTTGCGATAATTATTTTACAGATGTGATTTTTCGGGCATGAAATAAAATGAAACGTTTTTCTTCAAACATTTCAATTAAAAGTAAAACGCGATGGTAAATCTACGGGTGTAAACTATGAAATGGATTCAAAAACTCGACGCTATAAGTAATATAAGTTAAGTTATTAAAATTATGTAAAATCGTAAAAGATAACGTTTTTCTTTGGTGGCGTGTGGAGGACAAATCTCTATTTTATACACACGATAAAAGTAAAAGTACCATTACTTGTGGGGTGGGTTGTTACTGAAAATAATTCTATCTCATCAATAAAACATGTACGCGCCACCACTAGAACGACAATTAAATCTCGTAAAATATTTAAATGTTTATGAATTAGCGTGTAGGTACGGACTTTCGTTATTATTGTTGAGTTGTATAAATAATATATAATTTTTAGTGTACGCTGAAATGGTTTTTACAATTTAAATTCCATAGAATTTCTCACGATGCAATCCACGAGCTGTAGGACCAAAAATGGACGTCGAACCTATAGGACAAATGTACCAGTTGATCTACCCTAGAAAACCGTCCCTGATTATAAAATGTATTACAAAAATAGGTGTCTATACTATGAACCTCCATCTTTAATAGTTTTTCGCTTAGATAGGGTCAATGAATTACCTATATAATGCAATTGCCGATTTGGTTCGTTTAGTTTCTAGACAAAAGATGTAAGGCATACATATAGGATATACATGCATTTCAAAGTATATGTATAAATTTAACTCGGTGTGTAAGTGGTAGCCCAGTAGTGGTATTGTGGTAATAAGTAATAATAGCTACCGACCGGTGTTTGTATTAAACTTTCATATTATTTCATAAGGTAATTACAAAATTAAAATTATTTACATTACTGTTTATAGTTATGACTTTATGAGGAATATATAATGACAAATAGCAATTAATTTACCAAACAATTAATAACCCTTATAAAATATTATATGTGGAACGTAGCCATGTGAGCATATACATATGACTTATAATATTTATTATTTTATATCAAACTTTAATGTATTTTATGAACGATTGTATTATTATTAAGTATAAATGTCTAAATCCGGGTTTAATTCGTATACACTTTTACCGTATTCCAATTAGTAGCAAATTAAAAATGACATTTAAAGAACATTATAAAATAATGTCAAATAGAAATTGTTAGGGTTTATAATGTATAATTATTTTCTAATCACATACAATTATTAATGTATAAGATATAAGTAGGAATTTCACAATATAATAAATTGTAATAAAGATAATGCAAAATCATCTCTCCTATATAATATCACGTATACATCAGAATAGTGAGTTGAAGAATATCTTTTGGCGTCCCTTGCATAAATCAAACGGAGTTTCAACAAATTTTAAAATCCATAATGTTGAAGTCATTATTATTATTTTTCAAAGGTAAGCTATTACAAAAGGAGTAAAATATTATAGATAAGTGGTAGGTTACCAATAAATTCATTTTTATAAGGTTAATAAACGTTTTGAATTATTGCGGAAAATACTTGAACAAAAAGTTACTTAAATTATTTATTTTCGATCCCATACAGGTACAATAGTTTTCATTTTCCTACTGCGGAGTGCTAATTGTCAGATGCACAAGACCAACAGTTACGGGTATAAATCTCACGCTTCAGCTTCCGACAGCAGCATTCAACATTTTGGCAGTGGCAATGGCGCGCAAACGTCACCCGGACGATCAGATGAAAACAACAATATATTAAAAAATTATCAATCGTCATATAGCGGTGGTTCGATTGCACTAACCGACAAGACGACTGTTTCCGCGGGTGATCCTAGAATCATATACGCCGGAGGCAGTCCCGTCATCGAGCGTGGCAGCAGCATGGTACTGAGATCGCCAACGACGGGCCCGGAAAGATTTGTCACCGACGACGGCGGAATACTATCAACAGGGATCGACGGATTTGACCCAACATCGTCGTTTAGTGGTCCGGGAGGACTGTCATCCGTCAGGCCAGCTGCAGAGACGTTTGCCGCAGTTTTCGGTCTGTTTGCTCCTGGTGGCCCCTTCAGCTCTTTGTCCCAGTTCAGTTATCCTGGTTCTTTTGTCAATGTTCCCGGTCTGTTGAGGCTACTGTTCGGACAGGCGGTAAATCCGTTCGATAGATACTTGTCGTTTTGTAACCGGATAACGGTCGTCGGTCAGTTCCTGAGGAGACTGTTCGAGCCGTTACTCACTACAGGTTTCTTCATGGCTGCGTCTTACTTCCTTAGAAAGACGATTTTACCCAGGATAGCGCATTACATTCACGTGTACACTATGATGAAAGACCACGATGACGCACGATTCCTCGGCGGCCCGTTTACGGACTTAAACGTTCTATCCGCAGTGGTTAACGATGCGATCAGCGGTGAACCGTGTTTTCAAAAGATGGTTTGCGAAGCTGGACTTAAAGTGTCAAGCATTTCTATCGGGCGTTCGATTCAACGGTAATTAATAAATACACATAATATTTAAACTATAATGTTTCTTCTTAAATAATTTAATTTAAATTCGTAAATTTGTTTTAACTATAAATCTATTATGGTACTGTAGGTCACCAGGACTTTGTAAATTACGGCCTGTTCTTTTCAACGAATTTCCAAAATAAAAAATTGATCCTCCAAGGAACTTAAAATTTAAGAAATTTAAAGTTCTAAGAATAGTCGCAAATACTGTACCTGTAGGTACATAAAACTAAACACTCGTAATCGTAGCAATACAGTAGTCGCATAGTATACATATTTAGTGTATACTTGATATGTATTTTATTTATATTTTATATAGTATTTATTTTGTTTTCAGAGTGGTAAAAAAAATCGCTTCCAAGAATAAATTGGCAACCATTTTCAAGGAATCATTTACCGGATCCATTTCTGAATGTAGTCAATATACGTGTAAGAAATAAGACAATATTTAACTTTTTAATTATGATAAAATCAAAAATACCTAATACTCTATTATTTATAATATTTTAAATTATTATTTATTTATTTATTTATTTGAAAATATACTTCAACGTCTTCAACCTAATTGATTTAACCGTTTTAGAAAAAGTAATTTAAATGCGTTGTCAAATGTTAATTTTGGTGCTTTACAAATTTGAAGAATTCATCATATCTAGACTAAATAAAGTAGGTACTTATTGATTTAATATAATCATTGAGATGTAAATATGTATTACATGTTTAACATGTTACTATTATATAATACTAGTTGAGTGTGGCTATATTTGCATCGTACATGACTTTATAGTATGTATGTACTATACTGCATAATTGGAATCCTATATTCATATGCGACATAGACTTCTGTAACAAGAACTCACAATTTTCAACGATGTTATAATTACAATATGACTACTAAAAATTTAAACTTGACTCTGTCGTGTCACATGTATACTGCGATCTCATCCGTCATCCCCCCCTTGCCTACGTTTTATATAATATATATTTTGTTTTTGTGTGTGCGCGTGTACTATATCCAGTACCCACAACAAGTTTCTGTATAATAATAATAATTATTATATTTTATTACTATATTACTATATTTTACTACACTACATTTTTCGGCCGCGTTGTCGACTTCAGGCTCTCTCGCGGCGGCCGTCAAACGCTGAACCACTCGCGCAACAGCTTGGACGCGAACAGCCGCTCGGCCGCGCTCCCGCTCTAACGTATCAGCGTCGGGCAGATGATCCTGGCGCGCGCGATCGCCGCCGGTCCGTCGGGCCTCGAGTATTTTCCGAGCAGCCGGAGCACGCCGGTGACGTCCCGTCGCGCATCGGACACGGCCAAGCGGATAGCCGTGCTTGATGTACGCCCTCGCACGAAGTAGGGCTTCTTCAGCCGCGGCGCGCACGCGTCCCACACGCGCGTCTGGTTGACGGCCGGTCTGCGCGCGTCGTGCTGATCGCGTCGTGGACGCTGTTCATCGCGTCCAGTTGCGGCCAGTCCTTGTAGAGCAGCTCCCTGTCCCGTTGCTCTGTCCCCCCGACGGTTCCGGCCAACTCGTCGATTGCACCCGGGCGCGTCTTTCGTTCTCGAATTTTTTGCTGTTCGAGTCGACGTCGGACGCCGTCGACTCGTCTCGTTTCCGTTTTTTCTCGACGGACGCGGCGGCTCCGGGACGACGCGAAGTCTGAATCCGCTAGTCGTTTTTGAATAGCTCATTGCAAAACGGTATGAGATTTGAACGTAACGACAATACGACAGTGCTCCTTTCGGTCAAATCCAATGATAATTATATCGAAAAATTAATAACGTCCAGTAGAAATCCGTCGTCCACGGATACCGCGGTTGTACAAAACGCGTTCGATTTTATGGTGACGGGGAGGCGAGCCCGGCCCGGGCGAATATAGGGGAAATGCGGTGGTTCCCCCCCCCCCCTTCAGGCGTGGCATAGATTTCTGAAAAAGTAACTTGTTACAATTTTACACGAGCCGCCACTGTTATTTACTATTTTATTTTTTTTCGTATTCTAAATAATTAATAACTAATAATTTCCCACCTACGTATAGCATCATTTCATTCAGAATCTAAAACAAAAGTTATTAAATATTAATGTGTGTAATATTATTATGTAAAATGGTTTTAAAATCTAACTGCCGGCCGCAACGGGAACCCCGCGCGACGCGAAAATCAATAAATTCGCGTATACTAGGTAAATCGCAAATCGCAAAATCGCCGCGGATGTCCATATACATTTTTATGCATATTTGCCTCCGCAAAAAATCGTTTTTCTGCACACGTTTCCTGACGCTGCTGTGATGTCTGCGAATCACCGCACGCTCGCGACCAAGAGCGCCCGGAACCAGGTGGTTTTCGGGACGACCGGACGCCCCGGTGGTCGTATTCACTCGGCCAACGGGAAAATCCGACTTCCGCGGCGGCCGTTCTGGTCATTTGTGGCCAACGATCGCCGACGACAGCCGGAACCACCCTTGGCTGGGAACGTCGACGCTGACGAGTCGGAACCCATGGATTGGGAACCGTACGACGAGTCGGAACCCATGGATTGGGAACCTTCCGACTCGTCGGAACCCATGGATTGGGAATCTTCCGACTCGTCAGAACCCATGGACTGGGAGACGTCGTACGATCCGGCGTTCTTCGTCTATCGGGAGCCGGTCGAGGAATTTGACCCGGATTGTTGCTCGGATGACGAAGACTGCTGGTCCATGGACTCCGACCTCCCGGAGTAAACGATATGGCTTTATTTTATTTTTTATACAGCACTTTTTTTATGAGCCACTTTTTTGGGCCATTGGGTTCTGACCCCCTTTTCTTTTTTGGTCAGACCCAGCTGTTTTTTTGTAAATACGTTTTTTTTTTTTTTTTTTTCGCCTACTTTTAGGCAATTTTGTGTTCTGATCTTGGTCGGATCTTTACACACTGTTATGAAACCACTTTTTTTTACATCCTTACCCAGTTATTGTCATATTTTTACGAGCTGTTTTTGTAATTTTTTTTCTTTTTTTCCAACTTGTTGAGCCGACTTTTAGGCAATTTTGTGTTCTGATCTCAGTCGGATCTTTACACTCTGTTATGAACCCACCATCACTACCGTCTATAATACCTGTACAGACGACGTGCATAGGTGGTTAACTGTAACGAAATGACTCCGATCGATGTAGTATAGTGTACTAGTAATATATTATCATAATTTAACTTAAAGTGTGTTTACCATATCATTAAATAATCAATTAATATAAAGAGTGGTGTATTCTTTGAACTTCGTAGAAACCTACGTCATTCTTTAAATATCATAAATTATGATATATATTATATATATATATAATAATGATATATTAATGTTATATTTGAATGAAAAAATACGAAGGTATAATTGAAAACTTATAATTACGTATATTTAATTTTAGGCAACTTAAATTTCTTTATTTAAATGAGCAAAAATAAATATTAATTTAAGGGAAACAAATATTATATATTCATTTTGACAAATACGACTTACGAGTAGATGTAGGTAATATTGATATCTGCTATAGAAAACAAATCAAATTCCACACACATTTTTGGTATATATAACGACCGTAATGTAAATTTATACACTAATTAATAACTTGAACGGTATAACGTGTAGAATGTCTAATTTTTAAAACTTTTTTTATTTGCAAGATGATTTTGTTCTAATAAATGGCCAGAATCGTTTCATTTTAGAATATTATAACTGGGGTTTTTATCAAAATGTATTAAAATTGTCTTGTTGAAAAAATGTTTTTTTTTTTTTTATTAAAACATGAAAACGTAAATGTTAATCAAATAAAAAGCATAATATATGCATTTAAATGTAAAAACGCGTAGAAACGTGCAACCGCGTGCTTAATAAAATTTAGTTAAAATTAACGTTCGATTAGGATTTATAAATTGTTTCTATACGATTTGTGGAACACGTAATAATAACTAATAAGTTTCGATTGCACGAGAATTTGGTCTTTAATAACAATCAATAATAACGTTGCAATGTGTTTAGAGACAATTTTTCGTTTCGTTTTATCATACAGTGTCACATATGGCACATAATATTAACCTGTTGAACACTTATCATGCCCTGCTGGTCGTCGAACGGCGGGTGCACTGCCCACAGTCGCCTTCCCATTAACGTGTAAGCTCCGGTTACTAGAAACCCCGGTGTAGCGTACACCAGAACAAAACACAGAACACCTGAAACATTGAACGCAGTTTTATTATTGTTTTATATCGTAACAATACATATTATATTATTATTTAATTTTAGAACACACATTGTGCATGGTGCATTGTGGACGTGTTGTTTATTGTACCCTTGCAACTTGACAAACGTTACATTATCCAACCGATAGGAGCTAGCAATTTCACAACGAATTATCAATTACTATTTATGTATTTAAACTGCTTTTCCACAAACTCAAAATGCTAGAGGAAAACAGCAAAAAAAAAAAAACAAAACAAAATTTTGGACACTCTTGAACTTTGTGTATTTTATACAAATGGGTAAAACATTCTAACATTTTTCAGAGCCGTATTGAGTCAAACGTACCATAAGCGTGTTTGGACAATGTGGACTTTGGATGTGTGTTGCCCCAGTCTTCTATGCACCACGCCAAACCGGTATTACCATTGATTTTATAATAGATTATATTCTATAATCAATGGGTGTTACCTATTTCAACTATATATTTCGACTTCGTATAATATTTTTAAACTCCGATTATCTGACGGTATTTTCATAATAACGGAAAACTGTTTTTACTTTCATACGATATAATTATTGTTAATATTTAAATCAATATCCAACTACAAATTGTCTTACGGCAATTACCGCTTAATACTATACTATAGGTATAGTACACTTTTCGGCCGGGCCGTCGATTTCAGCAAGAGGCTCGCGGCGGCCGTCGAACGCTGAACCCACTCGCGCAACAGCTTGGACGCGAGCAGCCGGTCGGGCACATGATCCTGGCCGGCGTCGGTGCTCGAGTATTTTCCGAGCAGCCGGAGCACGTCGCGCGCCGGTGCGGATCTCCGTCGTGGCAGTGGCGTGCCGTCGCGCACCGGGGACACGACCAAGCGGATGGAGCGACAACGACGCCGTGCTCGCTATACGCCCCCGCACGAAGTAAGGCTCCTTCAGCCGCGGCGCGCGCACTCGTCCCACACGCGCGCGTCCGGTTCACGGCCTGTCTGTCCGCGTCCAACGCGGCTGTCTCATACAGCTCGACGACCAGCGCGCTTATCGCGTCGTGGACGCATAGATGTATAGGTATGCGACGCTGGTCGCCAACAGTCAGAAGTAACAACCACAGTTGGGGTAACATACGTTACCTAACCGTAAACATGGTACCGAATGTGTGCCGATCAAAAGTACTTGGACATAAACACCATACCACAAAATATAACAGCTTCCGAACCGACGAGACGCCATGTATTCGCGTCGTAACGTTCTTATTTTATTTTAAACAAATCCTAACGATAAATTACGATTAAGTGAAGTATTTATAATTTGTATGTACAAGTGTGCAACAGCGATTATGTATATTGAAGCCACGATAAAGAAATTAAACCGCAATAATTTGAGAAAAAAAATTGTCCGATTCGAAAAAATGTCCGACTACGGAGAGACAACAAAAAAGGTCAGCGATAAAACAATTTTCGCTGTTACAAAATTCGCGTTACACCGCGAAATGAAATACTGTCGATTGTTATCGGACCGTTCAGTTGACATGCGCGTTTCAATGCGATCGGTTTGCTTGATATCGTATTATTTTTTGAAAAAACTTGCTTTTTAATCAAAAAAAAATATGGAAATTGACGCAGAAAGTGGAAAGTCGAAAAAAGGCCTGCAATATGGGATATGTCAAGCCATGATTACAGTAGCCGAAACTCGATAAGGAAAAGTTGGGAAGAATTGGTGCTTATTTTTTGTGGCACAGAGGATTCGTAAGAAAAGGAAAACAATCACACAGCGTCTACTAAGTCCCTTCTCGATGTAAGTCTGAACTGTACTAAAATATTTTTTACTTTGATACCTATTATTTATTAATTTCTTCGACGCGCGTAGCGTGCAGCCATCTGAAACGGTCATACGCGCGTTAGCCCGCCACAAAACGCGCGTCCATGTAAACTTAACCTTACTCTTACCCTATTCTATTATTATGTTTCGAAGGGCCTTCTATATAGAGGTTCTCTTTTTTTTTTCGGGGTAGGGGAGGGCTATGCCTCCCTCCTATTCGAGTCACTGGTTGTCGTGATACAATATTATGCGTATCCCATCTGTCGGACGTGTGTCACGAACGTTTATTTTAGTAAAAAGCATGCGGCTATTATAGTGGTAACCTGTACGGTACATCTACCGTCGCGTCTCGCAGCAGCTGACAGTGGGGTCGGTTATGAGTACAACACTGTAGTTGGCAACGCGCGCGCGTGGTGAAATCGTTCCGCGGTCCCGGCGCAGTCGTTGTATTGTCGATTCGACGGGAAAAATCGAGCAAATAATTTGCACGATATTCGCGGCGCTTTTACGCTTTTACGACGTGTCAACGTGCAGAGAGCGACGAAAAAAACCATTTTCGTATCAGGTGCTGCTGGAAGGAGGCGTGGTTTGTCCCGTGCGCTTATCACGAACGTTTCGTCGACGAAATGTATTAATAATAATAATAATTACTGTTGTTATATTTTATTTTATTTTATTTTATTTTTTTATCAATTTTGAACGTTTCGAACAACATTGATACGGTTTTTCTTTTGCCTCCGTGCAAACGTTGAACACACTCGACAAAGTACGTCATGTACCCGGGCGGCGGTGACAATATAGAAGAAAAAATAAGATAATCAAACCGGTAAATAAGTAAAATAACATGAAACGCGTCGTTGCGCGCAGGTAGTTGACGACGTACGGACGACTGCGGTGTGGAACAACGATGGCGGAAGAACAGGAGCAACTGTCGTCATATCCGCTGCACGAGTGCGTGTTCCACGGCGATGTCCAAGAGTTCGCCAGACTGATGAGGACGGAGGACTTGTCGAGGAAAGACAAACACGGTATGTAGCCCGGCGGCGGCGACGGTCGCTTCGTCATAGACTGGTGCTATTTCATTTGATTCCCTTGTTTGTTGCAGGTAACACGGCACTACATTTGGCCATCATGCTTGGTCGTAAAGGTAAGTCGTAGCAATACGTACTGTATACCAATACAGGTATTATAGTTTCTCATCAGTTGGCCAATATGCATGCTGATCTCCTCGAGAATGGTTTGTGTATTTATAACGCTGGATACTAACCAAATTGACATTTCAGATATAGTGCAACTATTGCTTGCTCACAACGCACCGGTGAAGGTAAAAAATTTCAGTGGATGGACACCGTTGGCCGAAGCTGTTAGTTATGGCGATCGTATCACCAGTAAGTCCATGTTATAGTACTTTATTGATTGTAAAATGTCTGTTGGTAATAAGATCTCCTCACGAGTATGCATTGTAAAAATTCTTTTTAAAAGAAAAAAAATGTTACTGATTTTTCCTACAGTGGCTGGAAAAAAATTCTACTGTGACATATATTTTGAGATTTTTACACTTTTAAAGATTTAATTAGTTTTAAATTAAAAACTTACTAAATAAAACTAATTACTATAATATACATATCATTCATTATATTTACTACATATGTTTATAAATAAATTTAAAAGTATATTTTATATACGTATATATATATTTATATTTATATACATACAGTAAAACCTCTCTATAACGGAATTGCTTGGGACCAACACATTTTTCTGTTTTAAAGAGTTTTTGTCTTGGAGAGGTAGAATTTTACATATTATTTCAACTGGGACTATTGACTTAAGGATGGTTCCATTTAATAGAGGGTCTGTTATATAGAGGTTTTACTGTATATATTTCTAGAATTCTGGATTTATAATTATACATAATATATCTAAATATAATAAATGCTTGTAAAATCGCAAAATATTTGTGGTAGTAGAATTCTTTTTTTCAGCTATTGTGAGGAGGGTTCTTAGGGTAAAGACCAATACCAAAAAAAAAAACTAATTCAGTTGTTGATATAATATAGTTATTAACAACTGAATTAGTTTTTTTTTCACTTGGGTATTCATAATTAAAATAACTAAATTATTTCATATAGGAACATGATAAATGTTAGTGTTTATGAAAATGTTTTTTGTTATCGTTTCTGTATATTACGTTTTAGCAAAAAAACCGTTCTTAATGTTTTTGGCCTGGCACTATAGGCGCAAATTGTAGGGGTGCTTAGGACCCCGAATCCTGTGATTATAATTTAAAGTAGGTACAACTACCATAATATTTCCATAAAAATACATTTATTTAATTATTAAATATATTATATATAATATTGGGAAATTATGGTAAAATAAATATTTATAAATAATATCTTTTTCCTCTAAAATTGTTTTGGTGCTAAGTCCCCTAATAATTTTTGGTGATTTGCACCTATGCCTGGCATACCAATGTAATGCAGCATATTAACAATGATACAAGGACATTTTGACAAAAGACAAATTGATAGTTGATGTACTCGTAAAAAAAAAACTGCCACTGTCCATCGCATGGAGTGTACCATATTAGCACTACCAACATATCTCTACTGCACTGTATTAGTATAGGAAATACTATTTAAATACAGACCTTTAATTTTTTTAAATACATTGTTGCTGCACTGCTTTGTTATGTGTTTAGCCTAAATGTTTGAGTGAGAATAATATGATACATATAGGTTAGAAGGCACATTGTGACATTTTTTCAAAATCTACTTTTTGTCGTAATTACACATTGATTGATTTTATTCAAAGCTTATAAATTATTGTATTTATTTAATGTTTTACTTATAACATTATTAAAATTAACATAATTTAAAACTTCTAAATAAAATGTTAATATGGAATTTCCAATTACTTTATTCACAATAAGAATACATTTAGTGACCGATAAAATTATGTCGTGTTTGTACATCCATTCTCACTGTCTTCCCTATTCACTCTTTATTATCACAATGATGACAGCTTACAGTTGGTATAATAATAATTTTCCTACCAATTTGCCTGTGCTACCAATCTAACAATGTACAAAAGTTCAATTGTGCATGCACGAACTGGTGTACTCTTATTCTAAATAGAGTATTGTTTTGGAAGGGGACTTTATTTTTTACTTGAAATAAGACTTGACTTTTTCTAAAAGATAATATTTATTATTTGTGTATTTAAAATTCTTCAACTTTTTTTTATTTTATGGCATAAATTGTTTAATTATTCTCATCACACCTAAAATGCCATGTTGTATATAGACATAGGTTTGTATTTATTAATTTAACTTGTAGTCAGGATAAAATGTGTACTCCTGTATGAGGTTTATTTTCTATGTTCACTCTATTGATATGCCATTGTTTCTGAATTAAAATAAACAAAATATTATAGATAAAAGTGATCAATTGTTTTTGTAAAAGAACATAGTGAGATTTTATGTTACAATACTTGAAGTAAAAATACAATTTTACAATAAGTATAAAATACACATTTAAGGAACACGTATCACTCATGATTTTCTTTATAAACTCCTTATCCCCAAATTTCTATAGGATACAATTATTAACCCTGAAAGTAATTTTTATATTATTATTAGTTTTAGGTTATACTCTAAAACATGATACTAGTTCAAGTCAAGATTAAAATATATAAGGTATAAACAATTTTTTATTAGAACAAATTATATTATAGCTAGGTAATATTTTTATTAATCATAAAAAAAAATAATTAATAAACTAAACAGTACAAGTTTTTTAATTACAATTTATTGACATTAAAGTTTTCACTTTTCGTTAATAAATTACTTGTATTAACATTATCTTCTATCGAAACAAACAATCCTGGGATGACATCTTCTAAGGCAAAACATGCCATTTGAATCTCAACATTATTAGTGTTTATTATCAATACTTTAAGTTGGGTTAATTTTTGAAGACCAGCTATACCCGCAGCGGTTACCTTCGGACATTTAGAAATATCTAAATATTCCAGGTTTGGTACTGCATGTCCAATGTAATCAAGGTGCCAATTATCTAAAACTTGATTATTCTTTAGACTTAACCATTTTAATTTATATAGATTTTTAAAATTTTCTAATCCATTATAATATACATTTAATCCAGATACATCAATAGCTTCAACAAAGTAAGTTGGCTCATAATTTACCGGTAAATCAACATGATATTCTTCCTTTTTATTTTTCCATTTGATAAAGTTATCTTGACCCCGAAATCGAATAGCACCACCTCGATAAACAACAAAATGTGCTGCAGCTAAATCACTTCCAAGTGCTTTTACTCGATCAGCCACATAACGTTGATTGTATTTTTGGAAATCTATCTTTTTACGTTGGTACCAAGCATATATGGATTTCATTGACCAATCATAAGACATGGCACGCGGTGGTCCAAATTTATAATGAGGTGTTACCCATTTGGCAAATGTACTAGCTTCTAAATTTTTCTCATCATATCTTGTATTTGTGAGTTTCTCGTATAAAAGCCTTTTTTCCTCATCTGATAACTCTTTGGAATAAGGCCTTTGTGCTGGAAATATTCGTTCTGGACGTTTTGGTAATAATCCTCTTAGTCTATTCATCTTGAAACTTATAACTATTACAATTTGATCTTGACTTTTAAAATATGTATTATACGTTAAGTAATTTAAAAATTAAATACATTATTTTATAATTTAAATACTTGGATTTTTGTTATAAAAAATGTGATTTACAATTACAAGTAAAACAACATTAACAACTATAAAACTTCTTAACTAAAAGTTAGAAAAAAATGTATATTATCTATTCGTTATCTAAAAGAAGTATTGATCACTGATAATAAATTCAGTGTTCTCAACCCACAAAATAGTATGTATTATTCCCACTACTAAAAGTATTAATAATTGTGAAAAATAATTAATATATTAAGATTGGATGAACACAGACAAATCAATATTTGTTTATTGTTATATTATGTTTTATTTCTATTTTTTTGCAATTATGAAGGACTTCAAAAACCCTTTTATCTTTAAGTGTTATTTTATTAAAATACTTTAATTTGTATGGTATGGTTAAATCAATGACATCATATCTTTCTATTCTTTGCAAATACAAATTTTTCTATTAATTTATTTCAATATATATTTATTTAAATTTAATATTAAGCAACTTTAAGACTATGTTATAGTCGGTGTTTGTAATACATATATTAAAAAAAAAAAAATTTACTTCATATTTAAATTTTTCCTTCTATCTAAGATGGAATTTAATGTAGGAATTAATGAAAAAAAAAAATAATATCTTATTTAGTTTCACATGATAAATATTTGTACCAAAATTGAAACATAGTTAGGTGATTTAATTGAATGCAACATATTACTTTAAAATATCAAATTCCAAAACAATGCAAAAGAAATTTGAGATACCTTATTTGACGACAAAGCATTTATTCTTATACTTAGTATTTTTTAATTTGAATAAATATTTTTATATTTATCATATTCATTATACATTGTATATGTACATTGTACATGTATAATATTTTATTTCTGCTCATTACTCAATCATATTTCATTAATTTTGTAAATATGTATTACATTAATTTCTACTATAATATGTATCACTAGTATATGTGTACTTCATAAATGTGAAATATTTAGATGTTTTTTTAAATTAATATCATCAAGTATTTCAATTGAAAATAATTTTTATTTTCTGAAAAACCTTTTCATTTCATTTTTATACATATATATATATTCTAATTTTAAATTGCTAGAATTTTGTATAAAATGAAAAAAAAATTCTGTTTTACATATTGTAATCATAGAATTATATATATTATTATTAATTGAAATTTTAAATATTTGAAGAACTAAATTATCTATTTTATAGACTATTACTATTTATAGGTACCTATAAAGTTTAAAATGTAATAGAAGTATTATATTAAACTATTTTAAATAGTTATAATAAATAACTACTTAACTACAAATCTACTAAACGTGTTAAGTTTATTTACTGTCACGTTATACAAAACAATAGGCAATACTAATTTGTTTAAATATTTTCAAGGTTGAACTAATTACGATTTTTAATTTTAAACGTTTATTTATAAACAATGTATAGAATTAATGGATGTTTTATTTCAGATTTTAGTTGATGAAAGATAATCAGTTTTCAAAAAATTAACTATTAGGTATAAAATAATGAAATTTAATGTTTTGAATTTTGAGAGAAATTAATTGAACTCCTATAACATTTATATATAGCGATTGCTCTTAAAATATAATTTAATATCTTCTATATAATTAGAATTTTAGAGCTAAATTTCATATTTGAATTAGAATTAAGTATCTACTTGATTTATAAAAATAATGTAAAGTAATATTTTTTTAAGGTATAAAAGATTATTAAAAATTAAAAATTGAAGTATTATGTTACTTACTTGATGGCTGACTTGAAAAAAGATTAGATAACATTAAAAAAAGTTATTTTTTTAAATTTGTTTTAAAATTATTTTTTATCAATCTGTGTTATTGTAGTTTTATTTGTATTATGTTATTTATATATAAGAAATATTTAACATATCTTATGTTGTGTGATTTTATACAAAATATTCATAACATTTCTAAAAAAATAATTTATAAATTATGGATTTATATATAAACAAATATAATTATACCTATTAATGGGTATTTATTACTATTTAATTTTATCAAAATACCATTGAATTATAAATACAATTTTTATGAGTTATGTTCAATACTTTTCTGTTCATTTGTGGTGATTTATCACTTAAATTTGAAATTAAGGTACATTTACATATCATTAAATATTCGCCTAATTAGTTAACCAAGAAAATTATTTAAAAGAATTAAGGCTGTTCAGTTTTCATTTACCTATTTTACCTTTAGGATTCTGAACAAATAAAGTTTTATTAATTTTACACTATAGTTTTTTTTTTTTTTTTTTTCTTTAGTGAAACTGTGCTAATTTCTTGAAACATCTTATTATTATGAAAAATGAATGTGTAAGGTACTTTTATGTTTGTAGAATTCAAGAGGTTAATAATTAAATACAAGAATGATAATATAGTTCAATTTTTGTTTAAATTATTCAATATTTGAATTTATTACAGTATATCAAATACATTATTATATATATGTCAATTAATTTTTTTCCATTAAAATGTATAAAATAAATTCACACTGTCATTTCTGAAGAATGAAAATTAAATTCAAATTTATTATTCTAAAAATTGTGATTTATATTTATTCTTATAGACGGTTTTTGAATTTGAATAAAAAATTTTATTTTAAAATAAAAAAATATAAAATTCATATATGGCTTTTAGACATTTAAGTTATAATTATTTTATCAAAAAATATTCAATACATTATAATATATAGTATTATGCATATCACTTCAACCTTCCCTAAGAATATGATATTTATTATTGCTTTTAAGTCTATACAACATATAACATGGCACCCTTGTGAGTGATCTACAGCTATTTTTAATCATATTTTACTATCTATATGTTTGTGACTGTATTGTATGCAAGTTAAAAACCAAAATAAAAACATTTACACTGAATGATATATTCATCTTTAGAATTTAATAGTCAGTTTTTTTGTTTCTGTTTTCTAGATGCTAAACAAATTACAAAACATAAATAAATTAGATAACTAAATTGTGAAAACCAAATAATTTTTCATTAGTATCCTGTGTTTTATAAAATAATTTATTTTGAATTTAGTTACATCATTGCTAAAAAAAATGAAACATCAAGCAAGAGAACAGATAGAAGACAGGCGACCAAATTTAGTATCTGCACTAAAACAAGTTGGAGATTTCTGCATGCAAATCAAATGGGACTTTCAAAGTTGGGGTGAATACCGATATTTTATATTATATTTTTTTATGAGTTATTAATACATTTTAATGAGTTGTAATCATTATAATCTAATTTTTACAGTACCGCTGGTGTCTCGTGTTTTACCTTCAGATCTTTGTCAAATACATAAAAAAGGCACATCATTTAGATTAGATACAACTCTTGTAGACTTTGCAATTAACGATATGAAATGGGAACGTGGAGAAATTACATTTTTGTTTGATGGCGATGCCAAACCACCACATTCTCTTATTGTAATGGATAATAAAGCTGGTGTTTACCAAAGAGTCAGATATTTAGTAAGGAAATTAATTTGTGCATTACATATTGTTTGAAAAAAAATTTAATACTTTAAACTATGTATTTTAAAGGAAACCGAAATGGAAATTGAAGATGAAGTTGATCTGATGATGAGTACTGATATAGTGACAGCACAGATGTCTACCAAATCAATTACATTTTCTCGAGCACAATCTGGATGGATATTTCGACAAGATAAAAAAGTATAAATGCATATTGATATATGGGTGTCCCGGAAATTACTGACACCATTAGTACTTGAGTACCAGAGGAATGGCTCATTTACGATATTTTTGAAATTTTTTTCTAATTACAAAACTTGAGTCTTACATAATTTATTATAAGAATATTGTCTTAAATGTAAAAATAAATACTCCAATAATTTTCTTGCAAAATTATCATGTGAATCGATATATCACATCAAATTTTTCCCATGGCTATATTGTGCGTCACTGAGCGTTAAAAACACGCAAAAACTATGTCATATATCGATTTACTTGAGAATTTTGCAAGAAAATTATTGGAGTATTTATTTTTACATTTAAGACAGTATTTTAAGAATAAATTATGTAAAACTCGGGTTTTAGAGTTAGAAAAAAAATTTCAAAAATATTATCTTTGGATCATCCCTCTGAGTATTTAAGTACTAATGGTGTGAGTCATTTCAGAGACACTCTATATGTTTTAAAAATATATTATTGAAAATATTTTGTTATTTATAAATTATTAATCAATAGTTAAAATAATTCAAAAGAATTAAATCAAATAAAATGAATTTTGGTGTAGTTATATATTCTTATATTCACTCATTTTTATTGATTCATTTCCTTGTTTTATACATTTTTTTTTTTTTTGAAAATTTACTAATAAATGTATATGTAATATTAACAGGAAACAATTGGAGATTTTAATGCTGATTTCTATCATGTAAATGGAGTAACATTAGAACAGAAAAAACGAAGAGAACATTTATCTGAGGAAGATCTACAAAAAAACAAAGCAATCATTGATAGTTTAACAAAAGGAGGATGTTCTATAAATATTGACTGCAACGGAGAAGTTAGTTACTTAAATCATTTAATTTAAATAGCATTTATTTGTTATAATTTATAAATATATTTTTGAATTTAAGCTTTTAAGGCGAGAATCACTCACACCTCCTATGCCGTCACTTTGCACATGGAAAGAGTATTTAAATTCTCCAGTTGGACAACATCCAGTTCTAGCAAGAGAATTATTTTGTAAAAATACATCAAGAGGATTTAAAGCAACAGTTGCTATGGTATGTATCAGAATAGAATATATGAAAATATGGTGCAAACAAATATTTATAATTGAGATGGCCCTTATTAATGTCTAAGTAATGTTAAAATAAATGTGACTAATTGAAGAGGGAATAATGTATTAACATAAAAAATAATATTATTTGCTTCTTGTATGGTATTTAAAGTTTTATTGAAAAATCAGATAGTGAATACTTTTTATTGTTCTATTGTAAGAAGGGTTAATTATTGCATTTAATAAACTTATGAACTATTTTTAAAGTTGGAACATGTGTGGAATTACAAGTTTTTATATATTATTTAAATTAAAATGAATGTTTTCAGTAAAAAATTTTAGATTTTTTACTTTCTTAAATTTGTCTAATGTACAGAACAACCTATTTGGTTATCATAACCTATTTGATATCATTTATCTTCAGGATTTTATTATTGATGTGATTAATATGATTAATATTTCTTTATCATTTTTCAAAATGTTGTTGATAATAGTGATAAAGTGATTCATTTACATAGTTTTCTTTAGTTATAATTATAAGTTATCAAAATTATTGTATGAAACTAAAATATTATTTTACTAAAAATTATAAATTATGAATCCATTTTGAATAAGAGTTTCAAATGTTTCATATATTTAAAATTCACATACAAATATACTACTTAAAATATTATAAATAATATTTGAAAAACAATGCTATGCCTAAAAAAAATTGTCTGTTTTGTTATAAATTTAAAAAATATATGATAATTAGCAATTTAAGACTTTTGTAGAAGCATTTTAATTGAACTTAATTTTAATCTTCAATTTTTACAAATAACTTATTATAGATGATAACTAATTTTTTTTTCAGAGTATGGATTTTCCTTTATCAGTAGCTACGCTAATGGATGTACTTGAAGTTACTGCTCCATTTAAACATTTTGCTAAACTACGAGATTTTGTCAATTTAAAGTTACCACCAGGATTTCCAGTCAAGTTGGGTATGTCACATCATTAGTTAAAAATATACAACATCTAATAAGTAGATAATTACGTAGTTAAAAGTTGCTTATTTTAATAAAATTTTAATTTATTTTAATAGATATTCCAATACTGCCAACAGTGTCTGCCAAGATCACATTCCAGGCTTTTGAGTTCCGCGATGACATTGATTCAGAACTATTTGAAGTGCCATCGAATTATGTTGAAGATCCATCTAGGTTCCCAGATTTATGACGGTTTTAGAGTTCCATGATACCGTCTTAAATTTAGAAATATTTGAATTGCCATCCAATTTTAATATTATTATTTTTTAAAGTTCCCATCTATGTTTCCAAGTGATTAAACCTGGTGACACCAAACTGTCTCAACTCTTTTATACATCATGTGATGGGTGTCTATTGATTGAGCCCTGTATTACTAATGCAAAGCTCTCTTAACTATAAAAATTCTTAAGAGAAAAAGTTTCAAAATAGATAACTTATTTTTATCTATATATATATATATCTTTATTTCTTGAGACTTCTTTAAAAGCATTATTTGGTTTACTTATTTCTTTTGTTGCACAGAATTTCACTTAATTTTATGATTTCTAAATTATTATGAAATTATTTAATTTATTTAATTGATTCGTCCTGTAATTTAAAGTTATATTACTATTATTATTTTATTTTTATATCAACTTGATGCATTTAGAGTTTGAATTGTATTTACTATTTACTTACACATGGAAAGTATTTTTTTATCCTTCTGACTGTCAAATACAGTATTTAAAATGTTTTGTTCTGTTTTTAAAAAGGGAACTTTGAAAAAAAATTACACATTATGTTGCAATTATTTTTAAGGTTCTCATGTATACAATATAATACTGGTATACTCATTTAAGTTAGATAATATTATTATCTATATTATGTTCATTGTTTGTAAGATTTTTCTCTATCTCAACTTAGTTTCTTTAATTTTTACTTATTTATAATTTTTTTTTTTAGCACTATTATTTAGTTTTATATTTTAAAACAAGGGTTCATTTTTGATTTTAACAATAGTAGTTATTGTTTTGTTTTGTTCACACTGTATGAAAATGTTACCCTGTGATTACTATGAGTAATAAAATTGGAAAAATAAAATTCTCATCATTATTTTTTTTTTTTTGTAACTCATTGAGATATTTTTGAGTACATAATTAACTTGTGATATCAAGTTAATATCATACAAATCTAGATTGATAATTTGAATTAACTATTAATATTAGGTATTTGGTAATATATTTTAAATAATTGTTTTATTAAAATATTTTATTGACAATTAGTATAAAGTATTAATATACTTAACAAAGAAAATACGTGATTTATGGAGAATAATGTAAGTGTCTTTTAACTTTAATTTATGAATGATTATGATTGGTTTGCATTGTATTTTGTTGTTGTAGATTTTGCAAATTTATGATTCAAATGAAATTTTATGCGAGCGCATAATTTTCTCTACTTTTTTTCATCAAAATCAATTCAAGATCATGCACAAGGTTTTTATTTGTTGTTTTTTCTAAAGTTACAGTATAAAATAGCTCGAAAGTTATAGAATGGTGCTATTCATTTATGTGATTTAACTAGTTTGTTGTATAGTGCTGATTTTTAAATTCTGTTAAATTTTTATTTTTTAAAAGGGCTGCTCTTTAAAAAATATTCACTGGTAAGTACTTAATATATAATTATTGATTTAATGAATAATGTTACTTATGAAAATATCTAGTCAACAACTCAATATATAGGTATTTTTATTAAAAGTTATATTTTTAATGATTTTATCAATACAATCAATACAAAACAGTAATTTGTTCTTTTTATATTGGTTTTATTTATAAATGATATTTGTTGAAATTAATTTTTTGAGTTATTTTTGAGAAATTTATTATGTTTGTAAAAATAGATAACATTTATTATATACAATCAAGTAGCCTAAAATTAATTATGCTTATACAAATCGAATAAATCTATAGTTTTTGACCAGTTGGGACCATTTTTGGGTTCCCAAAACTAGTTATAAAAACATTTCAAACTAATGTAATTGCAAAGTTTTTTTGTTTTATTATAGTATTTATTGTTCTATTTATAAATAATCTAATTGTAAAATAAATAACGATTAATATTCATCTGTAACTATTTTTTAATTTTTAAACCTAATTGATAATATTACAATTCACACTTAAATTATTCTTAACCAGACAACCTTTTCTCAGATGAAGTATATTCAGCTAATTATGAATGTAAACATTTTAATTTTGTTTGATAATTTTTAAATTTTGAATAGTTTAATTAGCATCATAGTTTTAAATGTATAGTCAATTAGTTTTTGTTTCATTTGCACATTGATATAAAAGTCTCAAAAATAGTTGATAATTTACACCCTCAAATAAATTTTTAAACACGTCTTAATTTGTTTATTTTGTTATTGAAAAAATCATTGATAAATATTACAAATAAATATTATTTTTCTTTGAACAAAAACATCAATAAACATATTGTTTCAACATAAACAATGTTAAATAAATTATACATTTAAAATGAGGTTAGTGATAAAAATTTACTGAAATAATTTCTTTTTTATAACTAAACTAATATTATGATGAATAACTTTAGTGTGTGCCCAAGGTATTATTTTCTGTTTAATGTATAACTATTTTATATTCCTATGTATAAAATGTAGTCAACTTAAGTACATCATACTAAAAAATCATGAAACAATTGTTTACTGTATAAAAACCTGTATGTGTATGTAGTACAAAATGTTATTTTACTTGTTTTAAAAAAAATTTAGTGAAGCACTACTACAAAATCTATCCAAAATCAAATAATTTAATTTGCTTGGTTCTACGCATGTGTCTACTACAAACTACAAACCAAATTGACCAATTTGGTTAAAATTGCACAGAAATAATCATGGGAACACTGATAAAATTATTTCTGCTAGCAATAGCAGTAGAATTATCTTCGTCAAGATTGTGTAAGTAAAATTAAAATTTTTAAGATAATTTATAAATGTCTAATAGCGGTAGCGGTATGTACTAAATAATAATACATGGTAGTAATAAAATAAATATCTATATATTATATTATGTAAAATATAATATAGTTCTATATTTTTGTTTGTCGGTAACATTTTTTGAAGTTTAAAAAACTTCTATACTTCTATTACAATGTCGATTTTATGTTTAAAATAGAGTGAAATCAATATAAGGTATTATTAAGGATACCACCTTAAAAGAAAACAATTCAATTCAACTTTAAAATTTCCTTAAGTCTAAAATGTTTTGAAAACTGTTTAATTCCTTGTTTTTAATTTTTCTTAATTATTGATCATGATTTGTCTGTGAAATTCTTTCAAATTATTTCTATTGCAAGTTTAAATGTAAGAAAAGTAAAATTCTAATAATGCATTTTACTTATGAATATATATATTTTATAACCTATAAATATTAAATAATATAACAGTATTACTTCTTTGTGTCTTCATTATTTAAGAACTTAAAAAATAATAATTGTACTATAAGGTATGTCGGTATATTACGGTGTATTTGATAATTATTTAAATTTCTAATGTTTATGCTTAGCACGACCTCAGATTCCAACTATTACGTATACGGAAAATTATGAAAAAACCGAATGTTCTTCGGAATGTATTAATGGTTCGTAGCTTTGTAAACTGAACGATTTATGATTTTATACCTAACGTATTTTTGTTGCTGACCTATTAAGGAAAAAAATTAAATAAATATATTTTTAAGGAATTGCCAACGGCGGTGTGGCATTTGTTGAGAATATAAAATACGGGTATGAGTTTAGTGCGAAAACTACAATCATTCCTCCGACTGGTTCCGAAGAGGGAGTTTCAGAAGTGTCCATAAGAGGAAAAGCCTATGTCGTCGGTACGAACAAATGTGGTGCTATTCTCCTTCTCAAACAAATCGAAATAATTCAGGGATCAAAGGTTTAAATTTGTTTCCGTTTATAATCTGATCGTCTTTAACATTATTTTACCGTGGATTACCGTATAACTTATACCCAGGGTTGCCAACTATCCAGTTAAAAAAATCGGGACTTTTTTCCAATATGAGAACATTTTTTTCAGGTTTTAATATATTATAAAGGCAATCATTTCAGGCATAACATATTATAATATAAGATATAAGTACATAATACGGATATATTTGCTTTCTATATGTAAATACTTTATTATTATAAATTGTATAACAAAAATAATGTTTAATAAAATAATAATAATATAATATTTTAGATGGAATCTTTAATAAAAAAAAAGTATTATACATTGTAAAATTATTCATTTTTCCAATTGTATTTTTTCTGGCTCTTCACGGCATTCAAAAAAGCTGTATCATCTTTCACTAAGTTCACGAAATCAGTACAGGAACTATTTGTGGAAGGCAATATATTTAGTGTTATCATTAATTCGTTTTTTATTAAGTCCACTGAACAACGATTTCTAACATCTGTCCATTTTAGTTTATTATACAATTTATTTATACAATTGAAGAAAGAGATAAATTGGTAGTTTCCTTATGTCCCGGGAAAAATATGTCCCGCATAAATTTTGATCGGGACGCGGGAAAAAAATCTAAAAATCGTGAATGTCCCGCAAAAATCGGGACGGTTGGCAACCCTGCTTATACCGTTATATTTACATATATTAATAAATTAGGTTTATGACGGAACGGCGTTGGAGGGACAACCGATAATATTTTCTTACAACAATGGAAAAGTCGGTCCGAATATTTGTTCGTCGGAACACGATTCCGATAGTTCGATGAATTTGAAACGAGCTATCGTATCAGCATTTCAAGTGTCTTTGGAAAACCCCAAAAATAGTCTTTTCGAGGTATTTGTTTATCGACACGTTAATCTTTTTCTTTTATACCACGTGATTATATTTTGTCTATTATGTCGTTGTACTACTATTACAGACCGACAATCAAGGAACTTGTAATACAACGTATTCTTCTTCGCGTACGTCGGATTCGTATCTTACGGTAATAAAAGATAAAGATCTCACACAATGCACGGGGTACGACAAACTCGGTGTATTCGGATTATCATCGTCGGAGTCAAATAAGGTTCGAATTTGGAATATATTATTTATTATCAATTTAGTTCTATATTATATTATAGTAACATTTATTTTGTTTAATCAGGTCTATCAAGACACTCCGTTTTCATCAGCGACGCAACGTTCTGAAATCAAAATAATAGAGTCGACAATAAAATCCGTTACCAGCCTGGAGACTTTTCTCTATCGGCCGTTTGGGCCAGTTGATACGGTTACCAAAATAGTAGTTTCCATGAACGTTGATTTAAAGAAAAGGTCTTCGATTATCGCCCGTAAGAAGGAAAAACAGTTTCACGTTTTTAAATATTATTCCTGATGCGTAAAATGTTGGTAAATACCTGTATGTATTGTATATTTTAGCGGCTTCAAATTCCATGGACAAAAGACGATCGATCATTTTTCAAACCCCAGCTCCGACGATTGGGTCAGCAGATGCTGACTCGTTAGTAGCAGCCATCAAATTGGCCGTGACTAATCTTGAGCCAGTGGTCGAAAATAATGGAGCTGATAGTTTTACGAATTTAGTGGCATTATTAAAAGTGGCAACGAAGAACGATATATTTTCTGCGTTTCAACAAATCAACAACAGATTTAATAACCCCAAAGAAGTCGAGTATGTCAATCAAATATGCCTTAAATACACAGTCAATTTCCGTTGTAAAACGTTAATGCATTATTAGGGCAATTTTCATAGACGCTCTAATTGCTGCTAATAGTGGTGGGTCTATTGAAGCCGTCGCAGAACTTATACACAACCAAAAACTTAGTGACAAGCTGACGATTTTGTGGTTGAACAGTTTGGCAAAAGCAAAACATCCGACAAAAGAAGCAGTAGTCTCAGCATCGGTAAATCCATTAAAATATTTCCATTCATTGATTCAATGAAAATGTTTATTGTACTTATATGTTAACAGGGTTTACTTAAAGACAGAGCTTTAAAAGAGGGTTACATAGGAGTTGGTGCTTTATTGCATCAATACTTAAAAGACACTCAAGATTACGAATGTGCCGAAGTAAAGAGCACATTAAACAATTTAGGTGCTCCACTAACAAAAGCATACGACCGCTCTTTATCATCCGACGACGAAAACTTAGTGATTGCTAGTTTAATTGGACTTGGCAATGCACAGTATATAAATAATGATCTGGAAGATTCGATTATTAAAATTATCATGGGTAAAGATGTAAAACAAAGGATCAGGGCAGCAGCATTAGTCATGGTTAAAATGTATGCTAAAAATCCAAAGGTATGTGTACACATGAATACTATTTTATACATTTTTTTGCAATACTTTTGTTTTGTATAATATGATTAAAATTTACAAAAATTTAAAGTTACATACACATTATACATAAATAATAAATTTTAACTTGAACTGTGTTTAGGTGGAAAAAACTTGTGAAAGTATTTTCACAGACTCGTCGGAAGATTCTGAAATAAGAATCTTAGCTTTCAAAGTATTTGCAATCAATCCATCCAACAATAAAGCTACTGTAGTTAAAAACGTGTTGGACGATAAAAAATGCCATTTACAAAGTATGATCAAGATAAATTTTATAAGTGTTTGGTCAGATATTAAATGGTTTTTGATTAAACATATTCAGTATTTATTTAATTATAAGTTAATTCCTATAAAAAGATTAATTGAAATTAAATTGAAATTTGACTTTCAAAATAACTAATATTATTATACATAAATTGTATAATATCTCACCAAAAATATTTGTTATTATTTATCTATAATAATAAAACTATTTTTCTCTTTAAATTGTAAGTGTAGGTGTATTAATTATTTGGTATATTATTACTTGTTTTAGTTCGATCTTTCTTACTCAGCTACTTGGGCAACTTACAAACGACTGTTGATGAAAGCAAACTCGAACAAAAGAGATTTTACGAAGGAATTAAAACTACTTCATCAAAAAAAATGTACAGTGATATTCTGCGTTACTCACAGAATATAGAGTATTCAAAACAATACCCTTTTCTACGCAGTGGAGTTTTGTTGGATGCAGATGTTATTTATTCACAAAAGTAATAATATATAGTATAAGTCAGTTTTGAAAACTATAAGTTCTCTAAATCATTTCGTTTTTTAAAGATCATTTTTACCACGTGCTACTTCTGGATCACTAAAAACATTATTATTTGGATGCAAATTAAATATTTTGGATGTAAATATTAAATTAAATTTAAATCTACCTGTATTTATATGTATGGTTTGAATTAATTATTTTTATGATTTAGTTTAAAATTCGTGTTGAAAATATTGAATCTATATTAGAAACATTGTTTGGACCCAATGGACATTTTGCAAAAAGTAATAAACCTGCATTCGATGATGTTAGAAGTTACATAACTCAAGCTATAAATTACGCTAAAGAGAGAGGACTTAATAATGTTGATTCAGAATTGCCTTCTAAGAATGTAAGCTTTTTTTTCAAAATAATATATTGTTTGTATGAGAATAATTAATTATTTTGCCCCTTGTTTTTAAATTGATAACAATCTTAATAGATCTACAGAGGAAAGATTATTGTCACAATTTTCTTATTCATTACTTAATATTTCTTTTTGAAATATATATATATATATATATAAGTGGGTTTTCTATGTTTTTAGAAATATGGAGATGTTTCAGAAGAGGATTTAAAAAAAACATACATAGATATTGTACTAAATGTACTCGATAATGATATTGGCTGGTTTGCTATCGAAGGACATGAATCTCACATTACTTACCAACATATAATTGATGCCATAATTAATAGTTATAATAGTGCTTTACCAAAGGAAAATAATGTTGAAGTAAACTAATATTTTTAATAATTGTTTAAAAAATAAAACAAATTTATAATTCTATACCACATACCTATTTTAAACATTACAATTATTTACATATGTTTTAGCTGAATATAAGAAAACGTATACCAATCATTGATTACGAAAATAAATATGCCACTTGTTCTGGACTTCCTGTGTCGTTAAAATTGCAGGCAACAACAGCTATTAATTTTGATGTAGCTACTAAATTTGATTTAGATAGTTTCATAGCACATCCAGAAAATTCAAACTTTACACTCAAACTTGTGCCGAGGTATTAATGTATAAGAATTGTTATAATTTAATTATAAATATCTTTTATTATTAGAAACATTGATATAAACTCGCTTTACACATTTAAGAAATGTTATGAAAAAAAATATATTTCTGGATGTAGGACATTTTAAATAATACAGTTTTATTGTGGTATTTAAACCTTCAAGTTCAATTTCATGATCATTTATCATTATTATTATTACCCTCCTAATTATATTATTTTTTCATAAATTAAGAGTCTGAAGTAATACATTTATTTTTATGTTATGATTGTCATTAAATAACATAATTGGTGATTAATTAACTAATACTAAATTATTTTCAGCTGTTCACTTGCTTTAAATACCCAATTAACAGTAGATGGATACACTGTTGAAGTTGGACAAAAAATATCATCTTCACTTCATACATCTTCAGGTTTTCATTTCTCATTAAACACCATCGAAGGTCGTGGTTTTGAAATAGTTTATGGTCTTCCTTTGAACGAAATGGATTTGATATCTATAAAATCTGGAGCTTTTGCAACAGTTCAAGAAAAAGGACAACCATTAAGTGAAATACCACTTTCAGCTTCTGATATTAAAAAGTAATAAATTGATGACGACATAATAATGTGTATAATACATAAGACCTGTTTAAAAATTTGAATTTTTAGGCAAGTATATACTAGAACTTTAGACAAATTTAGCGATACTACTGGGTTGTCATTTTTTATTCACTATGATTTCCCTTGGAATGGAGATGTAATTCAATCTTTACAGCCGTTTTCTGGTACGTCGTCACTTTCTTTAAAAGTTGTCAAAGTTGATAAAAAACTAACAAAGTATGTGATGAAAGGAACTTATGACTTTAAATGTAAGTATATGATTTAACCAATAATTAATCACCTAATTCATGTAAATACATTAACATGTATTCTTAATTTCAGCACCAAATTTAAAGTACATTAAGTTCTTGTTTGTCACTCCAAAATCAGACATCAAACGTGGTGTAGAACTGTTTGTTGCTTTTGATTCTTCTGTTAATAATAAATTTGTAGCCGAATTTAGAACTCCGTCTTCTAAAATCGCTCTGCAAAGTATATTAGTGAATACGAATGAACAGAAAACTATTGAAGTTCAATATTTACATGGCTTCAAGTATGTTTACAGTCTTGGAGTAAAATGTGAAAATGTGGATAGGGAAACAACTAAATATTCTCCAATATTTGAGACCGGGTACTCTGAAGATATCAATTCTAAAATAAGTAGACATCCAGGAATGCCGTATTTCGATATCAAGGGATATGCTCTTGTAAAACATGATTCAAAAAGCAAATACCCTAGTAAATTAATATTACAAGATGTTGCTGTAGTTACCTCAAAGGACAAACATTCTTTGCAAGGAACGTGGACATTCGATAATGATAAAGCAAAAGGAGAGGCTAATTTGACAACTAATGGAATTACTTTTAATATGTATGGCTTTATTAGTAAAGAATATCCAACATATAAAATGATTGGAGTATTAGACATGATTAAAAACAAACCGAGTGAAGAACGATCACTTTCTATTGGTCATGATGGTCTTGAACCTAGTTCCAAATTCATAGCTCTACTGTACAAAATTAAAAGTTTGAGTATACATTTGTCTCAAGAATTGAATGTTATAGCACCGTACATTTTCAAAACTAATAATAATATACTATGGGATGATGGTCATTTAAAATTAAATGGAGACTTCCTAGTTGAAAACGAAGAGCTCACAATGCATGGAAATATTTCTCTTGCTAAATTACTCGACTCTGTATTGAATGGTAAGCAATTTTGTTTTTAATTTTATTTAATTTTATTGATCAAATAATTTTAGCTTTAACGATTGTATGTTTTTATGTTGAAAGCTAATATGAATATTTTACCGAGTACCAAAGATAGTGGCTTAGTCATTAATGGTATTTTACAACATAATTTTATTTCTGACTCATCGAAAGAAGGACATGGAAATTTTAAATATGTACAAGATAAAAATAAGAAAAGTGGTTATTTTGAATTCAATTCAGAACACCCTCATACAATTGGAATATTTCATTTCAATACAAAACATGAGGTAAGCAATTAAATTACTAACTAATATAAAATAATTAATTAAAAATTTCTTTTAAACTTTTTATGTTTTCAGTTAACCGATAAATCATTTAAATATGCTTTAAATTATGATAAACTCAATGGAGCTGTTTTAAAAGCCAATGTGGATATAATAACAGATGATATTACGATTAATATTAATTTTGATCCTACTAATCCTGATTATAAGTCATTTGTGTTATTACATGCTTGGTTAGAAAAACCCAATTATTACATGGTGGATACTAAAGTATGTATTTGTTGTTTTATTATAAATAACGTATTACTTTTAATGAGTATTTTTTTCAAAAAATATGAATAAATAAAATATAAAACATTATTATTATGACTATTACTACTGTATTTACTATTAACAGTTTTTATGGCCGGGTCCTCAAAACTCAAATTATTTGAATGCGGACGGAAGTTTGTTTGCAAATGGACTTGAAAGTCAAATAAGTGGAAATATTGATTGTCCTTCAGCGAATTTGATAAATGTTCATGTGTCAGTAAAAAGTAAACCTGACCCAGAAACCAAAGATGGAGGGTTAGCTACAGTTCGCTGTGTTTCAAACGAAAAAGATTTATTATCTGAAAAGTAAGTCTGAAATTATCTTAAAGAGAAATTATTCTTAAATCGATTATTTTTTAAGGTTTAAATATAAATTAGTTCTACACAATGGTGAATTATATTTATTTGGGGAGAGTATCCATGAAGATTCTCAGAATCTTTTACCCATAGAGTTTTTATTAGAATTTAAAAATTACATAGATCGAGACCATAATACTGGTAAAGAGGTATGTGTTATAATTTCCTTTGTTTTTCATAATCTCATATATTATAATTTACAATCAGATTTCATACAAAATTTCATTGGAAAAAAATGGTCATAGACTTTTCTATCAAAAAACAATGCAAGTTACTAACCAAATGTTAACATACCGACAATTACATAAAATAAATGATGAAGAACAAACAGTGGCGTTGGATATGGATTATAATGTTAAAAGTACATGTTTGTTTTATTTTTTTTAATGGCATATTTATGAATAGTAATAATGATATTTAATTTTAGATTTATGGAATTGGTCTTATCATTTAAAATCCAAAATTAATTCCCCAAAAATTTTCAATTATTTCATGTATGATGATCAAGATTTATTGGAATGTACCTCATTTATTAAATTTGGTGATAAATCAATAGCTCAAAGACATACTTTTAAGGTATTTTCATCTGGAGAACTAACTGACTCGTATGAATTTAAATTGATTTTAAGTTTAGAAAAATCAGGTTAGTTTTTATTCCTCAAAATTGCATTGGTAATAATATTGTACTATCATTTACAAATAAATTATTTTACAGTACTCAAGTTTTTATTTGGACAGCGAGAAATAAGAGGTTTATGGCTTCATAGTTTGAAACCCATTGAAGGCGGATATGTTTTTAATTACAAAGGAGACGTTTGGTTAGATTATAATTTAGATCCTAATGCTGTATCCTCTTTGTCATTGAACACATACTATTCACTCGATAGTGGATTTTCAACAGGCAGTGACATTCAAATTTATGTGCCATATTTCGATAATAAAGTAAAAAACAAGTTTAGAAACAAAACTACCCACGTACAAAAACACTTAAATAATATATAAACGTTTTAGAACATGAGTGTGAAATCTGATGTTCAGATTCTTAAAAGCTGGGAAAATCCATTAAGTGTTAAATTAGACTTGGACATTTTCGTTATCAAAGAGCAAGCATTACAACTGCGTAGTAACTTAAAAAGGAACAAACAAAACGATGGAGTTTTGTATTCCGCAGACTTACTGGCTAAAAGTGATGTAAGCACAATATCATATCCTTACGATCACATCAATTGTTTGCAACACTGGTTTAATGTTGATTTATTTAGGGAATGAAACTGAATTATTTGGTCAAAAATTCTATTTTTATTTCACCTTCTCGATGGGGAAAATATTTGGATGCGTACTTTGTTGATTCTGATAATATTAAGAGACCTATACAACTTCATTTTGAAATTGTGCCTAAAGGATTGACCAACAAAGTTTGTATTTCTATTATGTATAAATAATCATACAAATAATTATTTCACTATATTATACAGGTGAACATTTTTGATTATACCATAATCAATATAAATTCGTCGGTTAATTTTGATGATGGAGCTTTGAGCACACGCACAATTATAAACTACAATGATCATCCCTATTCATTTAAATTGTCATTAAAATCAAGTCCAAGTTTTAATTTTATAATGGGATGGACAGGTTGGGTTGTTAAAAATTTAATAAAAGATTATTTATTACTCTAAAAAAATACTGTACTATTTTTTTTTAGATAAAAAGGGAGTTCTCGAGGAATTAATGATCGACGGTTCTATTAAGATAGATGATTCAGCCCTGATCAGTGCTACTCATATTATACATAACGCCACTGGAGTCATACCTGTGGGATACATAGAAACATTAATAGATAAAGAAAATTGGTGGCAAACAGATGATCAAATGAGTAGAGACAAATGCAATCTAATTTGGGTACAGAATTATCAGAGCGATAATTTTATTTAATAATATACTTATATTGTTACATTATTTTTGTCTTCTAGCAATCGTTAAAGGGAGAATTTGTTAGTAGATTTATTGAAGTACATAAAAATTATGTAGACATAACTACAATGGCTGCTGATCAACGAGAATTACGTAAAGAACAAGCGAAACATGTGTTTGCTCAATATCCTACACTTATAGAATATTTACACGATGAAGGGCCTCTACTAATCAACGATTTTTCAGAGGAAGAATATTTATTCAATATACCACATTTGATGTAAGCTTAAAATTTACCAGTGTATGAATGTGTGACTTATGTAATCATATATTATTATCTGTTTACAGAACAAATTATACAAAAGCTGTACTCGTTGATGTAATTGATTTTCTTCAATATGTTGACATAATAAAATCGATTAGAAGTATGGACAAAAGCATTGATGTTTATTTGAAAAATATTTATAATTATTATTCGATGCAAATCCACGTGTTCCTGGATAAAATGGCACGTGATTATAATATAATTCTTGACCAAGTGCAGCTTACTTTATTGGATTTATGCAAAATGTTAAAATTGTATACCGATAAACCTGCATCCGACTTGTTATCATCAGAACCTCGTTCTTTGAATGAACATTTTAATGGTAAGACAATTTTTGTGGAGTAATGTTTACATTATTTAACATGATAATGTAGATTGTGCAATAATGTAAAAAAATGTTAACTGAAAATATTTAAATTCATCCAACATTTTGGATGTATTTTTTTTCCATAAAAAGATAATATCAAAGTTATAAAAAAAACTTAGTCACATAAATATTAAAAATGAAAACAAGTTTAAAAAATTAATTAATTCTAATTAATTAGTTATTTGAAAAATCTATGACACCTACAGCATTTTGTTACAAAATACATTTTAAAAGAGTTGTTTACTAGTATTTAAAAATATTATTTAACATATTTGAATGAAAGTGAAATGTGCACATCTTTAATCACAAAATAAATTTTAAATTATTTATTTAAATGATGTATAAAGGCAATTAAATTCTTTGAGGTTTGTTAATTTTTGTATTATTAGTTTATAGATAATAGAAAAATTTATCAAGATAGATTTTGATATAATTAGTTGGCATGTGTTATAATTTTGAGTTTCTTATTTTTATAATTTTTTAGTTTTATGTTGAGAATTATAACATTATCTTTTAAAAGTATAAACAGTGATAAATTCCCAATCAATTATTGGAAAAAGCTACAAAAACTATTTAGGTACTTTTACCTTATAATGTTATTACTTGAATTGTCACAAAAAAACATATTACTGTAGGTCCTTAATCCCTCTTTGCTTTCTTTAAAATTTCAATTTTAATGAAAAATATATTAAAATTATTTTTGTTTAAACGGATTTCAAATTTTTAATTAGGTGTTGTCGAAAATTTCATCAAAATGATCCAGCAGCTCAAAGTTACATCAGAAAAAATAAAAAACAAATTAGAGAATTATTTATTGAGTTTACCAATTTATGACACATTCAATAAAGAAATTGAAAAGGTAATTTTCTGAATTTACATTTAATCCATATCAGTGGTTTCCAATTAGCATTGTATTGCAATTTATATTTTTTAATTGTCTTTTGCAGCTAAAAAATTATCCGTATAAAGATAAATTATGGGAAGAGATACACAACCAGCTGTATCAAATGGAGAAATCAGCTCCTACTACAGATTTTTCTGTTTTTATCAAGGCTTTAGATCAATACTTACATAATGTTTGTATTGTGTTAATTTATCGTAAGTTGTAATAAATTCATTATTTGATGTTATTCATGCAGGTTATTTATGATCAACGCGAAACGGATCAAAAAGATATGATAAATCTAAGGATTAAAGGAATTTTGTTTGTAAAGTCATTCTTATTTAATTTCTCCAATTATGTGAGCTACAACAAAGCGATGTCTGTTTTTAATTCAATGCGTAAAATCACAGATTTTGGCAAGATTATTCTTTATTTAATCTCGCCAAATTCTATGGAATTGTCATCTGATCACCAAATTATGTTGTTCGGTATCAGTGAATATATGCAGCTTTATCACCAGTTTTTGAACCCATCAAATTCATTACCACCATATAAAGGTACCATTATTTGTTTTTATTGAATATAAAATAGATATAGTTTGAATTACATACATAATTATGATTTTGTTTTTTTTTACACATATTTTACTCATATAGTGCAAGGTGTTATTATTGATTCCACTAACATAATAACATACAATTATCAACCCTACAGTTTTAAACCCAACACCGGTACTTATACGTTAGCAAAGGACATCAAAAGTAACAAATTCTCAATAGTCGCCAATTATAAAGACAACATTTTAACATCAATTACAGTATTGAATGATGAGAGCGAAAAATATGTACTGTTGTCTGGAGGAAGTGTAAGTAAAAAATGAATTTTTTACTCATGTTGAGGATTATTAATATTTATGTATATTTATTATAGAAGAGAAAAATATATTCAATAATAATACTTCATGTTTAATTAAATTTTGTAAAATATCTAAAATAGGCAATTGAAATACCTACGATATATCATTATCATGGTGTTAGAATTTACATTTATACATTTGAATGTTGTTGATAGATCACACTTGATGGTAAAGATGTTGATTTTCCATTGATAAGTTACAATGCCAAAACTTGGAAGGATGTTTATTACTTTAGCATTGAGGTTGCTGTTGGCGTCAGTATTAAATGCACTTTGAACTTAGAAATTGTCGAAGTATCCATTAACGGATTCTATTATGGCCGAATATTTGGCTTATTAGGAGCTATGTACCAAGAACCCGAGTTTGATTTCTCCCTACCTGATGGAAAAGTAAAAATGTTTTAAAATTATTATTACAAAATGATTCTAAAAAATATGGAATATTTTGATTATATATTTTTTCTTGCTAGTTATCCAATAATATGGCTTCATTTTTATTGGAGTACAGACAAACCGGAGATTCTACACCAACTGTTGTCGATTTAGTACAAACCGACCAAACACCATGTCCGAGTATGTTTTCTGGAATATCTACGTTGAGGTACATCATATACCCATGATTAATGTTTTCTGTCCTAATAGAAGAATAATGAACATAATTTGATTTGATTTTATCCCTAGAGAGGCATTCCAAACCATATCACCTACGGCATACAGAACAATTTGCAATCACATCGTTTCTTCGGCTAAATCACAACAAGACGGTCTAGATAAGGCCTGTTTGGTCAGCAAAGCTTATGTAAGCATAGCTCGTGGAAACCTTGTATCTAATTGTAATATTCCAGATGCTTGCAGTAAGTATTTGATTTATATTTATACATTGTAGAAAAAAACATCCTACTGTGTTTCTTTAGTTTCTTCTAACAACCAAAGAGTCATGTTATTATTTTAACATAATTTTTCTATAATATTTGTCGAAAATGATTACTCATACAAGTTGAATTCAAAGCTTCTTTTAGTTTTTTCTCCCATGTAAAAAAGTATAGAAATTTTAATTTAGTAAAATAAAAAGTTTGATTTAGATATATGCACTTTGATTGTAAATTGTCTAATATAGCCCTGGAACGAGTTTCTAATGTGGTCCTCCAAGAATAATAATTGGTGACCCCTGCCTTATATGATGGTAAAATAATAAATATTTTGTAAAGAAATAGAAAACTTTGAAATTCTATTTTTGTTAATTTTATTTACTAATAGTTATTTTTACTTGGTGATTTCATGATTTTAATTTCAAAGTGAATGCCATTTTGTACTACTATAGTAAAATTAAAAAAAAAAAATTATAGTTGTAGTGTATATTTAATTTAAATGTATTTTAAATATTGGTTGTTGAACTTGATGTGAAAAAAAGTGTTGTATATATAACAATGATACCTATGTTTTTTTTTTTTAGGAATTTCAAAAGTGAACAAACGATCGATAGATTCCTCATCTTATGTTCAAATATCTGATCCAAGTGAAGTGGCCGATGTAATGATTTTGTTCGAAGAGACAGCAGAAATTGAACATTTTACGAATTTATTGAATCCTTTCATAGAAAAAATTACTAAATATTTCAACCACAAAAAAATTAAGTAAATATTTTGTTATATAATTATCTGATAATATATAGATAAAAGAAGTGTTAAATTTGTAGGACTATGGATGGTTCAAAAATACTTAATCCTTAAATCATTTGAATTTCGATCGATGGTTTAAGTATCAATATTTTATTCAGTTATGTTATTAATTCCATAGGTATTCCAACTTTTTTGACACTGAAAGTGTTAAACAAACTATGTATAGTAGAATAAATAATATTGTGATTCATTAAGAGGTGTCTCTTTTAATTATTAAATCATTCATTAAATAAATATAAATCTAATTTCTTTCAAAGTAATTTATGAAAAATAAAATAAATAAATAAACACATTTAATAGGTCAAAAACAGTTTACATATTTGAATAATTTTTTTATTTGGATTTTCAGTAATATCAATTTCATTATCGTTGGGTATTCTGGAAATCCCACGGATTCTGAAGTGCACTTCTATACAGCAAACAAAGACAATAATTATTCAAGAATATCGAGTAACATACCGGAATTGTCAGAATCTTCTACTACTGTCGATGGAATTTCATCTCAGTTAATTCAATCGTATAAGAAAGTTATGGGTGAGATTTACTTTTTTGAGTAGTTTTTCTTTGGACTCAGATTTAAAAGGTTGACTTATTACAATTTTTGGATAAAACACTATGAAAGTTGGATGGGCTGCTGGAGCATTGAAATTATATTTATGAGTAATAATTGGTTTATAGTAGCTGTTAGTATTTACAAATATTTCAAATGCTTCTAGAAAGTATTAGAACTTAAGACTTTTGAGATATTTTAGAAATTATTCTTGTTACTTATAAAGTCTAGAAGTTCACAGTTCATCAAATGCACAGCTTTGTTGTACAAAGTAGATACAATGTTCAGAATACAGATTGCACTGTACACTCCAATTGAAGTTTGTAATAAATTTTAGTCAGTAGTAGATCCTGGATATCTGTTAAACAACAATAATAATCATACATTTTAATTGTATGCACATTTTTTTACCATTTGTGAATTGTGAAGGACTTATGAAAATTATAAATATATACAATATATTATTTTGTATTTTAGTAAATTATTCATATAATAGTAAATATTATATATTAAAAAAAAAAAATGTTTTTCTAATCACACATATATTATTGATTTTAATTACAATATTTTTGGTATTTACTATTTACCTTTTATTTAACTTCTCGTATTCATATAAAGATGTAGAGCTATGATGGATGCAAGTTTTCTTTGGCTCCCCGGGTTTTAGTATCATACAATGTAACTCCTATACACGGGTATAGTGTAATGTCTACTTTATATTAATGTATAATTCGGTTTATTATTTTGTGTCCAGGCCAAAATTCAAAAGATAAAGCGTACAAGCTTTCAGCCGATTATCCGTACAGAGCAGATGCAGTCAAAGTTGTTATATCCATTGCAAACACTCTTTACACTCAAAGTTATTTAGATGTAAGTACACTAGATACTTACGTAATTATCGAGAAAAAAAGATCGATTACTAACATTCTTCTGTCCAGGTATCTTTGTACACGTTTGATTATGTGACGTCGTCTTATGTGGCTCAAGGAATCAAATTTTACCTGATTGCCTCAATTCAACTTCGTGATCCGTTTACCGAAAGTATATTTGGTGAGTACATATTTTCTATTTGATTTTATCAAGTCTTATATGTATGTCACTTGAGAAGTATGTCTAAAATCAAACTTGACTTATTAAGAAAACAAATTAAATAAGAAAAACAATACTAATCAAAGTTTTGTTTAAATACCTATTGCCTTTATAGTATTAAATGTTTTTACTAACCGCTCATACAAAATTGCCTTTAAAGCATTTGAGAATTTGAAATATAATTATTGTATTATCATAAAAGATTCAGTCTTGAGCTCTAATTTTAACTTATCAAGTACAAAATACATTATTTTATCAAAAATAAAATACTTTTGTAATGTTTTACAGTTTTACTCGTTAAAGCTATTAGGATATGTTTGCCACACTTTCAGTTCATTTATAACTACACGAATAAAGTTTTTTTTTAATACTCACCAATTGAATATCTAATTTTAAAACAATTATTTTTCTAGGCGCAAGTGGTACAAATACGATTTATTCTCTGTCTGATCTGAAAGGTAGAAATAGCGAAGATGGATTCACTTACGATGAATCTTTAGAGACAAGTTTGGTACTAAAGGTTAGTATAATATTATAATTGTTCATCGCAAAAGTGTATTTACGTGTATTGTACTTTGAGGTATCTCGATCTAACGATTATTAATCAGTTTCTTCAAAAAATTTATTATTTTAGACAAATGGAGCCATGTACGACTTTAAATTTTTCAACGATGCCACCGATGACGATATCAATAATTTTTTGAGGTCCTTAAGTAAAACTATAGTCGACAACGCCGCTAAAGATTCAACTGCTGAGAAAACTTGTTCCAGTTATTTGTACAATGGAGTCTTGCCGTATGCACGATGTACTGTAGTGACATACTGATCTCTAAATTAATTTCTAGAGGTGAATATTAATTGATTAAAGTTGCTATATTAGAAAATGGATAATTCTCTAAAAATCTAAAGCGAATAAATAAATCGGAAAATTATTAATTCTCATTTTTATAGTCTAAGAACAAATGTTTGCAATATTTAAAAAAATCTTCTATTAACATTCCTGATGCACGGCTGTATGAACCACTGAGCCAGCATAAATCTTTGGGAAATTGGATCATAGTTTCCCATTACAAAATATATGATGTTACTCACCTATTCTATTTTTTCCATAACCCAGTTTTAATATTACTGTTAATTGGAATATCCAGGATTTTTAAAGAGAAAATATAGCATACTTTATAGTTGTACGTTCGGTACATAAACAGATATTTTTAAAAGCATATTTCATGATTTTTAGTTCATAATAATCTGAATCCTGGTTATAAAGTGACATTGATTTTATTAGTATAAAATTTGAATCTTTAAACCGTCATAAATAGATACATCTATTCATAAGTAATGAAATAATACATGCCCATATTTTAATTTGGATTATTATGTCATATTTTTTAAAAGTTATAATTATGAGCATGAAGATTTTTTTTAAAAACGCTATATACGTATAAAATAGTATGTCGACTAAAAGGAGTTTGTTTTGATTACTGAAATATGTATTATAATCATATTTTATTTTTTTACAGATGCTGTATGTTTGAGCTATTAATTATAATTTAAACTAACTAGTTTGTTTTAATTTTTCAAATCAAAAATATGTATCTCTCCTGAAAAACTTTTAAAAATGTATTACCTATTATTGTTAAATGTTAATTTTTGCTGTAGTCATTACTATTTCCACATCTGTTTCTTATTAGTATGAAATGAATAAATTTGTTTTGAAAAGTTTGACTGTTTTTGAAAAGAAAGAAAAAAATTTTTCCATTGTACTTTAATGGGTATGGATCAGTTTTAGACTGGCCTCACTGGTCTATTATAATATAACCCCGTGGACTAGACAGGCCTCAACTATGGCCTATACAAAGGATCAACTTAAATGGAAAGAATTAGTTAATTGTTGAAAAATGAAAAATCATTGAACATTATTAAATGTACTTTCGATAATAATTGAAATTTAACATTTTATTTAACTGAACATGGACCCTTTTTCTTTTAAAACAGTAGGCTACTGGCCAATGTGTCCCTATTGAGAACTCATTTTTTGACGTAGATGATATTTCTTATATTATTTGGATAAACACAAAAAAAAAAATATAATGCGATGCAAAACAATTACTATAATTTTATTTCGTTAATGAATTACATTACACAGTTTATAGCATAGAGTTACTTACTAGAATCAAAAAAATGATTTCAATACAATTTAAATTTAAATTTATTAAACATTATAAAAGAAGTTGTGAATAATTAATTTAATAATAACTATGGTAAAACGATTTTAAGGACTACAATGGAAATATTTCATATTTTGCAATTAAATAGATATTTATTAACAATAAAATATTAAAATTTCATAGTTAAAAAATGTATAAATATACCAATTAATCCAATGACTGTTTATCTGTTTATGTGCAATAATCTTCACACCAATCTTCTAATCTTTTTCCTAAAAAATCTACCCGATAATTTCAAAAAAATAATCAATACAATTAATTATTATAAAATAATTTGTTGATTTTATCATTTTTAAGTAATAAACATTGTAAGATAGCACCAATAGAAGGTGCTGAGTTGGGATGGGTATGCTGAATATGTATTAATAAATAATAATACATTATTGTTCTCAACATATCTATCTTAACATGTGACGGAAGATAATATTCTATACATGATTCATATTGATCTATTCAGATTTTATTCATTTTTTGACACTTAATGCACGGAGCACACTTACAATCTTTAAAAAAATTTTTCTTCGCCGCTGTAAACATTAAAACACAGCCTGAAAAATAAGACACCATTATGACCGGTATTTTTTGTTGTTTTGGTTACTACTCTTTTTATAGATAAGTATGTGAGTGTAGATAATTAATTGTGTTTACTATAAAGAGTGACTAATGATTAGTAAAATTACATTGTATCATTATAATATTTGAAATACTATTTTAAAAATAATCATTGTTTCTGTCATAAAATAGGATGTAAGCATTTAGTTATTTTTTAAAATTAAATTTTTTTAGATTTAGCTTCTATTATAGTATTAAATGTAATTTCGCTGACTGAATAGAATCTAGTTGAACACATTTATACTTACCCGTAAAATCTAGATTATTCAAATGAAACAGTTTTTAACAAATTATAAAATAAAAACACTATGAAGAGTGCAGGCGGTGGCGCACATTCAATCATACAAACATATTTACAGTCGAACATATTTTAATAATAATGAACACCCACCCATTATGTATATATTACATAATTATTATAATATTTACCAATCTAAAATAACTATATACTGTAGGTATCTTGTTAAATATCGTGAGAACTGAGAAATAATAAATTGATCTATCTCAAAAAATCAGTGGTCAATTTTCATTTCAAATCAATAGTCAGTGCCGGGTTAAGGAATATTCCGCCTGGAGGCAGATGATTTTCAAAGATCGAGTATTTGTTTCAAAATGTATTTTATATGAAAATACCGAGTGTCATCTGATAGAATAAAATTGCCTTCCGAAATAGTATTACAACCAATGGTGTGTCGGGGGTCCAGGGGGCAGAGCCCCCGGCTAGGTGCCGAGCTTGCGAGGTGACTAGTAGTCATATGTTTATTTATCCGATCGTCTCCTATCACGCGCGCTGAATCGCAAAGTCGTTCGTTATGGTGTTGGTAATGCGGATTTGGCACAGCTTAAATAACATCCGCGGCGGATGGAACTACATGTTATACGTATCTTGGTTCACACTAGTAAAAATTTACGCTGTTCGTCCAGTAGCGCGACTGGGCCAAATTGGGCCCTAGAGTCGTTTTCAAGGGAGGGCCCTATAATTTATGTTCTTTTACAATAATATACATATATACTATTATACAATAGTGTTCATTCAAAAAGTGCCTACTAATCCGCCGGGCGAGCCCGAGCGCCGAGTAGCGAGTATAGTATTAGTGAATTCGACGGCCACTCGGTCGAGCGAATGAGGAATGCGACGCTATATTAGCGTGGCCGCGTGGCCGCTGTGACGGGACGACGACGACACGGTCGCACGCAGCGGACGGACCTCCGGATACCGCGGTAACGATTCTCGGTTAAGATAAAGCCGTTACGAAAACAATTACTTTCCATGATTCGTGAATAATTCTCATTGGCCGTTCGTTTTTTTTCACCGTTTAGGCCGATGGGGGGGGGGACGCTGGGATTACCCTTCCGCCGTTGCTTCAGTCTTCGTCGGTTCGCGTTTATGTGGTGGGCTTCTCCGAACGGGTCCGTGTTTCGAGATTTTTATGCCGACCGCCATAGTCTCGTTTCACGGTTTCTACAATTCGTTTCGCGGCGATGGCGATGGTAATAGTATTTATCGACGAATAATCACACGTCTCACGGCGGTCGCGTGGGCGCAAACAAATTATTTCGTCGCTAAAATACTACCGTACCATCGACATTCGGTATTTTTCGTATTTTCCGTCTCGTATCGCCGCCGTCGCGTCCGGTGCGCGATCCATTACGCGAGTGTAATGGCCGTCGCCTTCGGAGTTTCAACGATTCCGTCGAGGCTCGGACGACGTCTAATTCAAGCCGGTAAAGGCTTCGAGTGTGCGTTTTTTGACGTCGTCGTCGTTTCGTATCGTATTCGCCGTTTGTACTCTCGATATTCGGTGTTTAGCATATTTTTCGTTTCGGTCGCGTTCGCGGTGCGCCGCTGTTCGTCAAAACAGCTTGTGAATTTTACCGTCCGCCAAAAACAATCGAATTATTATGCTAATATCGCGCGAGTAGTGAATCGTTCCGTGGTGTTTTTATTCGAGTGTACCAGCACGAAATACGTTGTGAAATGTTTCGGACCCGCCGTATGAAAACGGTCGTCAATGGATTCGACGACGGCCCGAGGTTAGTGATAAACTGATAACTGATAATATTATATCGATGTAATAAATAAGTACGACCCACCGACGCGTTGTGAAGAACTTATTGTTATTATATATTATTATTAAACCACTGTCATATAACGCGCGTTGGAACTGATAAATTGCGCGTTGTCATCAATACGATTTTCGGAAATGAGTTTCATTTCGGCGCCGAGTAATATTAATAACGAGAACGGATAAAATCCATTACGCTCGTCGTCTAGTCACCTATATTGTGTACGCACACTCTTATAGTCATATGTTTATTTATCCAATCGTCTCCTATCACGCGCGCTGAATCGCAAAGTCGTTCGTTATGGTGTTGGTAATGCGGATTTGGCACAGCTTAAATAACATCCGCGGCGGATGGAACTACATGTTATACGTATCTTGGTTCACACTAGTAAAAATTTACGCTGTTCGTCCAGTAGCGCGACTGGGCCAAATTGGGCCCTAGAGTCGTTTTCAAGGGAGGGCCCTATAATTTATGTTCTTTTACAATAATATACATATATACTATTATACAATAGTGTTCATTCAAAAAGTGCCTACTAATCCGCCGGGCGAGCCCGAGCGCCGAGTAGCGAGTATAGTATTAGTGAATTCGACGGCCACTCGGTCGAGCGAATGAGGAATGCGACGCTATATTAGCGTGGCCGCGTGGCCGCTGTGACGGGACGACGACGACACGGTCGCACGCAGCGGACGGACCTCCGGATACCGCGGTAACGATTCTCGGTTAAGATAAAGCCGTTACGAAAACAATTACTTTCCATGATTCGTGAATAATTCTCATTGGCCGTTCGTTTTTTTTCACCGTTTAGGCCGATGGGGGGGGGGACGCTGGGATTACCCTTCCGCCGTTGCTTCAGTCTTCGTCGGTTCGCGTTTATGTGGTGGGCTTCTCCGAACGGGTCCGTGTTTCGAGATTTTTATGCCGACCGCCATAGTCTCGTTTCACGGTTTCTACAATTCGTTTCGCGGCGATGGCGATGGTAATAGTATTTATCGACGAATAATCACACGTCTCACGGCGGTCGCGTGGGCGCAAACAAATTATTTCGTCGCTAAAATACTACCGTACCATCGACATTCGGTATTTTTCGTATTTTCCGTCTCGTATCGCCGCCGTCGCGTCCGGTGCGCGATCCATTACGCGAGTGTAATGGCCGTCGCCTTCGGAGTTTCAACGATTCCGTCGAGGCTCGGACGACGTCTAATTCAAGCCGGTAAAGGCTTCGAGTGTGCGTTTTTTGACGTCGTCGTCGTTTCGTATCGTATTCGCCGTTTGTACTCTCGATATTCGGTGTTTAGCATATTTTTCGTTTCGGTCGCGTTCGCGGTGCGCCGCTGTTCGTCAAAACAGCTTGTGAATTTTACCGTCCGCCAAAAACAATCGAATTATTATGCTAATATCGCGCGAGTAGTGAATCGTTCCGTGGTGTTTTTATTCGAGTGTACCAGCACGAAATACGTTGTGAAATGTTTCGGACCCGCCGTATGAAAACGGTCGTCAATGGATTCGACGACGGCCCGAGGTTAGTGATAAACTGATAACTGATAATATTATATCGATGTAATAAATAAGTACGACCCACCGACGCGTTGTGAAGAACTTATTGTTATTATATATTATTATTAAACCACTGTCATATAACGCGCGTTGGAACTGATAAATTGCGCGTTGTCATCAATACGATTTTCGGAAATGAGTTTCATTTCGGCGCCGAGTAATATTAATAACGAGAACGGATAAAATCCATTACGCTCGTCGTCTAGTCACCTATATTGTGTACGCACACTCTTATAGTCATATGTTTATTTATCCAATCGTCTCCTATCACGCGCGCTGAATCGCAAAGTCGTTCGTTATGGTGTTGGTAATGCGGATTTGGCACAGCTTAAATAACATCCGCGGCGGATGGAACTACATGTTATACGTATCTTGGTTCACACTAGTAAAAATTTACGCTGTTCGTCCAGTAGCGCGACTGGGCCAAATTGGGCCCTAGAGTCGTTTTCAAGGGAGGGCCCTATAATTTATGTTCTTTTACAATAATATACATATATACTATTATACAATAGTGTTCATTCAAAAAGTGCCTACTAATCCGCCGGGCGAGCCCGAGCGCCGAGTAGCGAGTATAGTATTAGTGAATTCGACGGCCACTCGGTCGAGCGAATGAGGAATGCGACGCTATATTAGCGTGGCCGCGTGGCCGCTGTGACGGGACGACGACGACACGGTCGCACGCAGCGGACGGATCTCCGGATACCGCGGTAACGATTCTCGGTTAAGATAAAGCCGTTACGAAAACAATTACTTTCCATGATTCGTGAATAATTCTCATTGGCCGTTCGTTTTTTTTCACCGTTTAGGCCGATGGGGGGGGGGACGCTGGGATTACCCTTCCGCCGTTGCTTCAGTCTTCGTCGGTTCGCGTTTATGTGGTGGGCTTCTCCGAACGGGTCCGTATTTCGAGATTTTTATGCCGACCGCCATAGTCTCGTTTCACGGTTTCTACAATTCGTTTCGCGGCGATGGTAATAGTATTTATCGACGAATAATCGCACGTCTCACGGCGGTCGCGTGGGCGCAACCAAATTATTTCGTCGCTAAAATACCATCGACATTCGGTATTTTTCGTATTTTCCGTCTCGTATCGCCGCCGTCGCGTCCGGTGCGCTATCCATTACGCGAGTGTAATGGCCGTCGCCTTCGGAGTTTCAACGATTCCGTCGAGGCTCGGACGACGTCTAATTCAAGCCGGTAAAGGCTTCGAGTGTGCGTTTTTGGACGTCGTCGTCGTTTCGTATCGTATTCGCCGTTTGTACTCTCGATATTCGGTGTTTAGCATATTTTTCGTTTCGGTCGCGTTCGCGGTGCGCCGCTGTTCGCCAAAACAGCTTGTGAATTTTACCGTCCGCCAAAAACAATCGAATTATTATGCTAATATCGCGCGAGTAGTGAATCGTTCCGTGGTGTTTTTATTCGAGTGTACCAGCACGAAATACGTTGTGAAATGTTTCGGACCCGCCGTATGAAAACGGTCGTCAATGGATTCGACGACGGCCCGAGGTTAGTGATAAACTGATAACTGATAATATTATATCGATGTAATAAATAAGTACGACCCACCGACGCGTTGTGAAGAACTTATTGTTATTATATATTATTATTAAACCACTGTCATATAACGCGCGTTGGAACTGATAAATTGCGCGTTGTCATCAATACGATTTTCGGAAATGAGTTATTTTAAACGGCCGCAGCTCACCGATCAGGGCGGTTCAGTATATTGTCGACGGCGGTTCCGAAAGCTCTTGTCGGTCATATTTTATTTTTCTCCGCGACAGTGCGTAATTAATATTTAATTGTGAACGTGAAACTTTAAACCTTACATCGAATATAATAATATATTATAGGTCACTCACATTTTTGATCTTTAAGGACATAACCCCACAACTTGACAAGTGCTGAAATATAAAAATTACTGTAATGCAATTTTCCAATAGAAAAAAATCAAATAATTTATTTCATACATTTGGAATCAAAAGTCTCGAAAATATTAATACATTTTATTCCATAAATTCTTATAAGAAACATTTTATTCGAAATCAAACGAAAATAATTCATTAGCTCAACAATTTGTTTGACATTAATAATATATAAAAAATAGAAAATATATAAACAAAATAATTATATTAATATCTAATGGTTAATACTCATAAATTAAATATTATATTGAATTTAAATTAAGTTTACTTTATGCAATAGTAATTTACTTAACTGTAGCAATCAATTAGTTTGAAACACGTATTGTAAAACAAACTTAAAGGGTTTCAACTTTACAAAGTGTATACTAGGTACAGATATTTAACGAATTTGTAAAAGGAAAAGAAATAGGTACTTCATTAAAAACGAATCAAAGTTATAATAAAAGTTTGGATTCGATACATGTTTTATTGATATGGGTTTAATAATTGGGCGCGGGCGATTAAAATAGGCTGATTTTTAAACGAACTCTCGTCGTGAAAAACCGTTTTATAAAATAAATAATTATATATTTACAAAAATGATTGAAAAATATTTGATAAAATAATAAAATGCATACTTATTATATTCCTTATTTTACATAGGCAAACATATAATTGTGAAAATAATATGTAGTAATATAAACAGTAAACACTTACCTTTATTATCGTATCCAGCGTATTCGAGATATTCTAATTAGTCGGTAAAATTAATATATTTAAATGTAAACAAGTTAAACCAATAAATATGGTATGATGTTTTTTGAGTAAACTGTTTGTGATGTAATCGGGAGTAGTAGACTTGCAGTGCCGGATTCAAGGGGAGCCACCCCCTCCCATTGGCTGTTATTGTATAGATATTCGTAATTGTAATAATATAAATTAATAATCTCAAGGGGAAAATCGTTTAAATAGATTAGCGTGTGATATTAGTATTCATAAAAAATTAACCAAAAGATGTTCTAGATCACTTTTCCAAACAATAACCTATAGGCGTTTACAAATTTCTTTAGATAATAATATAAAAATTGATTTAATATATGGGTACTAATATTGTATTTATTTTTTTTTTTGATTTTATTTGTTTTGTAATATTTTAATTGTTCCAAACTTTTTTTTATAAATGAAATATACCTTTCAAGTCTGAAGACCTAACATTCAATCCTAAATATTATACTTTCAAAATGATACGCCAAATGTTGGTCCCCTCAGTAATGTAAATAGGTAAAAATTTATATTTATTATGATAAATTACAAAATCTTAAAAACTACACATCGTGTGTTTCTAAATATAACTATATAAATTGCATTCTACTTACTAGAACAATCTAGATTAATAATGTATAATCATTCAATAATTAGTTGGTTTTATAAAAATAATAATTATATCTTAACGATACCATAGATTAAATATACTAAATGTATACTTAATCTATGACGATACTAAGTACATAATTTGTATCTACTATTTTTTAAGCAAGTCCACCCTTATTTTTGTCTTTAAAACATGCGTTTATTCAAAAAAGTTCTTCTTTTTTTTTTTAAATTCATATTAGGGACAATAATTATTTTTAACATTTATCACAAAGTACCTCAATTAATATTTGCTGAATACTTAAAATTTTCGAAATATTTAAAATTTATAGGAAATAATTCAACAGTATCAAACACCCATATCCCGTTAAGTATCCTAGTCTGAATAGGGTGAAATACGCCCTCGAAAAACTTTCCAAGGAATATCCATGTGTCAGAATCAAATTTGGTTTTTTAAATACGAACATTTTTTCTACTACGTGAAACTATTCAACTAATTAGTCTGCGTTTTTTTGTAATATTGTCAAATTTGAACCATTTCTTTCCAAATTAATCAAATTTAAAATTGCATATGAAAGTTGTTACAATACTTCGGGTCATAAACTTATTATTATTGAATTATTATTACTATTAATTACAAATATATAAAAATTAACATTTCGATTAAATTTAAAAAAATGTTCATCAAGTTAGATTTTGAGAAATTGCTCTAGGGAATTCTAATTTAGTTTAGAATAATGAACAATAAATGTTATTTAGATACAAAATATGAATTGGATCGTACATATTTATAATATTTTTTTTTCCAAATCCGAGAATAGAAAAAATAATTGATTAATTGTTAAAAAAAAAAAAATTTAATTGTTTAAAATATGTTCAAAAGTAATGCCAACAAGATTAAAAAAAAGCATTGTTTAAGTCATATTCAATTCGTTTTGAATTTCTCACCATCAATACAAAATTTTTCTACATCAAGTGTGGTTTCATTGTCTAAAAAAAAAAAAAATGTATGAACTTTTTTTGAGAGATTGTATTATTCGAGAATTATATTTGATTTCTATAATCATAATTTAAAATGATATTTACCATCGTTGTCTGAAATATAAAATATAATCAGTTAGATTTAAGTTCATTGTAAAAATACAAAATTACCATGAATAATTGTATTTCATTAATTTTCTTAAAATATTTTCCCGATTTTCTGTTTATCTTTTCTTTTAGAAGCGGCAGCTTATATGAAAAATATTTGATTTGAAATTGTATAACAATTGTATAATTGTTGTATGATAATTGTAAAATAACGTATTGAGTTTAAAAATTTTATGCATTTTTTTATAACATTACAAAACGTTTGTTATGCCGACATTTACACTTAAAAAACTTCAAACGTTAAAAAAATAAAAATAAAATTATGACCATGAATTTTGGCAGCTTACTATTATGTATTTAAAAGCAATGTGTAAGGAGATTAGAATTACGTTTTCTTATTTTTTATCCTAAAAAATATATTTTGTCTGCAATTGTTGAAAAAATGATGCAAACTTTAAGTTTGCTATATATTTAATATTATCTAAAAAAAGTTTGTAATTATCTAAATACTTTCTTAATTTCGACTTCTGTATTTTAAATACAGAACACAAATATCTATATTTTCAAATTTTTTTCGACGAACCAAAATTATTTTATCGACGTTTAATGAAAAGAAACTAAGAATAATTTATATTAATAAAATGAATAATAAATTATTTCACATATTATTATAATATGATTATTAATTATTATTATTACAGTATGAGTTAATAAGTAGGAGGTATCTACTAATATAATTATAATTTTTCATTACGTTTCAACAAAATACAATACACTTCTCGTTTCACTAAGAATCTAAAAACACATATTGGAAAAATCTACGTTTCACTCCCAACCTAAAGTTATAATTATTTCATGTCAATTCAAACTACTTACAGAGTAGATGCCGCTTGTAATCTTTTGCGAAAGCTAAAGTAATATGAACTCGTGTGAATGTTGTACAGTTAATTTTTTTCAAAAAAATTTTAATAGACTTACTCTCTTCGTATAGATTAAAATTTGTATCATCTAGAGTATTTACGAACAATAAATTATTAATCCAAATTTTACGTATAAAAGTTGTCGCATTAAAATAATAACTTTCATTTTATCATTTAATAATAATAAATTATTATTATGGCGAAAACATCATGATATTTTTAGTATGAAATAAGTTATTTTATAACGGACATAATATTAAGAACTACGCCTCCAACACAAGTACAACTGCAACTTTGAGGTGTACAGAAATAATTGAATCGTCATATCTATACGTAAGTGTTCTGCAAAAAATATCTTTTTTTCATATCATAACACCACGTGTTATTTATAATAATTGCATAACAATATTCATATTTTAGCGAATGATTTATTTGTGATAGTATCATGTTTTATCAAAAAATAATCATTTTATTAATTATTCCCAACGACTTACCCAATTGTTGAGCATATTTCAAGTTTTCTTCAAAAACCGTTTTTGAAATGTTTTCTAAAAATTTGAAAAATCAATAATTTTTTTTTCCAAAACATATTTTCATTACATGTAAACAATATAAATTTGGTACTAAATAAAAATCCATCGTATATAATGACCTTAAGCTTAAAGTTTAAACAAGAAAGCATAAGATGACCTAGTTAAAAAGGCGCAGAGGTGTCAGAAGCAGTTTTTTATTGGGAAAAATCTCCTTACCTCTAGTGACTTGACCAAATTTGTTTAGGTATGAGGCATCTAAGTCTTTAAATTAATAATATTAAACATAATGACTAATATTTAAATATTTAATTTGATTAATGTTGAGTAATTAATAGAACAGTTTACCAAAAAAAAAAAAAAAACCGTTGAAATACAATTATCACTATATCTAGTTATATCAACGTTTTATTTATTTATAAACTATTAAAAAAATAGTGATATTAGTAATGTTACTTTGATTCAAAGTGAAATGAAATGTTTCTATTTAAATAAGTTTTAAACACGCAAATTGAATTTAATATTTATTTTATATATTAATCAACCTAAATAGTTGAAATATTATGTTTATCCAAAAAAGTACCAGTAAAAGAAATATTTTGTAGTAAATACTCTACTAAAAATTTGAAATACCTGTAAGTACTAAACAGTATGAATTTAAAATACATATAATTGCTAAGCTGTCAAAGACTAACGTGACTAATAATTAAATTATATCCATCACGAACAATCAAAAAGGTCATAATTTCTTTTATTTCTTTATACTTACAAGTATCAATTAAGAATCCATTCACTCGGATTATTTCTGTCGTATAGATTTAAAAAACAATTTTTAGTTAGTCATTGGTCTGCCATCAATGTCAGAAATTATTAGGTTTGTGAAGTCAATAGAGAGTATTATTTAAATCGAGTGCAAATAAAAAATATTAATAACATTGTTAAATTATTAAAAGTCGTACACTTTTATCAAATAAATGCAAAAAATAATAAATGTAGGTGTTAAAAAAAGTTATGAACATTTTATAAATATACATTTTTATAGAAATGCTAGAAATGATATGTATTATCTTATAATCAATATGAGAGAAGAATCTTTTAAATTCGGATTCTTATACGTCAGAGAATTTTTTTTAAATTATTATACAATATATTAGAATTATTATTGCAAATTACCCAAAATAAAAAACAAAAATCCAATTTTTCCAATTTGCTGAATTTTAACAAATATCGTGTAATTTGAATACCTACTTACCCATACATTTTGAATTTACTGTATTATTATAGCACAATCGCATAACATTAAAATAAAATAAATTATTGAAATTATTATTTATCGTCAATTTTTGTGAATAGAAAATAGCATTTTTAAGCCTAACAAATACTTTGGGCATTGGTTTATTTATGGTCTTGGTAATAATTGTTTTTGACGTGTTGTATAATTTAATACGGTTTTAAATATATTAAATTTATTAAAAATAACGTATAAAAAGATGCATCGCGTTTTTTTTGATTGATACGACGTGTTAGTAACAGGATTTATTTTTCAAAGTGTTGAATTGTACATGTAAATATTTACAAAAAAGTAAACACTAATCATAATTAATTAATGGTATATAATTGAATATCGCGTGTTAGCTAAAGAAGGCGACCCACTAAATTGTACAAAATAAAAAAATATGATTTTACGTTAAGATTAGAGAGAATTAAAGAGAACTCTATAGAATAGCATTAGAGTGAAATCAAATAGAATGTAAAAATTAAATCAACTAGACTAAGATAATCACCAGCTTTACACCACATGTTCCAATTCAAGTAAATCGTATAGTCTGTGAAAATAATGTCAAACAATAATGATGTTATGTCTATTTCTAAATATATTTTCAAATATAAATACGGTATTGCACATCGTATATAATTTTATTTAAATTTAAAATCAAAACGCGGAAGTTAAGATAATATATTTTAATATTTTAGTGAGAAAAACCTTTAATTAAAGTTGTAAATATATAAATAAATTGTGATAAATTTAAACCCACCATAAATATTTCTTCGAAAAATATATTCTACAGCTTACAAAATCTAAGTTGCAAACTTAAATTAAGTTGCTCTTGTCGTCTTTTAAATGTTCAATATGACGTTATAAGTATAAAATAAAATTTGTGATTCATTCTTTTCCAGACAACAATTTTTGTTTAACTTTTGTTTTTTTAATATTTGGATGAATGAAAAAAATATTTTGGCTTTTAAATTTCGTCAAATTACTTTTAATTTCCTATCATTTTTTTTAGATTTTATTGTACTATAAATTATGTTGATGATATTATAAACCAAATAACTTACAATTGTTAATATTGTTGATAATTTCCCGATAAGCATATTTGATGAATCTTTTTGTAACACCTATAAGTACATTATATGTAAGTACATAAAAAACAAGATTTATTAGGAAAGTCATAAAAATAAATTGAAAACAATGTATTATGATTCAAATTTACCCTGTGAAATAAGCATTAAATTTTCTTTATTCTATTTTCTCGACAAACTACTGTTCATATTAACTTACCATTTAATGTATTAAATTTAGTTTGGTCATTTGCTGTAAAATAACAACTAAATAATTGTATGTAAATGTGATATTATTTTAATAGTTGTAGAAATATTTATTACCAGGCACGAAACTAATTTAATACTAATTTGTAATTATTTTAAACAATACAATATAGTTTTTAAAATTTACCAAATTCTTTTATCACGTTTGTAGTACATTCTTCCATGTTTCTGCCTGAGAAACAGATGTATTGTAACCGGAATATAAAACGAGTAAACACGAGTGAAGTGAAATTTCTCTCGGAGATATGTAAAGTTGGTTATAATTTAGATTTTGCATAAAAAAAAATTTTTTTATTCAATCGAAAAATTACCACGGGTAATAAATATGGAAGTGCATTTTAGGAGAAAAAAAAATTACAAAAAAGTACAACAAAATTAAGCGTGGTCGGAACCCAATTGGTAACTGATATCTGAAAATTGACGCACTAACTCATTGGACTATCGCCCGAGACGTTTGGGTATATAATTGAATAATTCCTTTATATTTAAAACACACTTATGAGCATTGAATTTTTGATATCGCGTATAATTAGTTCATATCTGATTTAATAATAAAATTACGTACGAAAACATACGTAATAATAATGCGTTTCATATGAACGTGAACTACTGCTGTCACGACAGTAGATTGTTCGTATTTCTATTTATCCCACGTAAAGAATTTTTACTTAAAAAAAAAACAAAAAAAACAATACATTTCAATTTTATATTCCAAGGCGTTTTAATGATAATTAATTGTTCATTTAATATTAGATTATAAATTAATAACTATCTACTTACATTTATTAAATATTTTGCTTTCCTTTATCATTTCTATTCGGAGATTAAATAATTAAAGTAAATTAAAAATATTATTGATGTATAAAATAATCAGTCTACTGCGATCAAAGTGACACTCACGGATATAAAAAATTTGTGTTAGGTAAAGAGTTTTACGTAGTTGACTAGAGTATAATATAGGTTTTATTTTTAAAATTTGATTTATTTATATTGATTTAGAAATATTTATTGACATTATTTTGAGTTTCAATTTCAATATTTTTAAGAAGTCGGTCAGTTTTTTTTTATTCATGTTTGAATGGAGACCTATCTGTGAAATATTTAATCAAGTTGATTTTAACAAAAATTTAGAATAGAATTTTGGCTCGTTCACAAATATATTAATACCTCTAGAGTCTAGATCATCTAATGTTTGGGCAGTTATAGGGGCTCAAACATTTATAATTTCAAATTGATTTTCATCACTTTTCCCCAATAATAATGTTTTGTATGTTTATAACTTCCTGATGCATCTGTTTGGCATAAATTTTGTAGAATTTAAATTATAAACAATAAAAATTGGTACAACTCGTTGGCTTATGGCTTCGATTTTTCGAGAAATTTGAGTTATCGGAATATTCGAATAAGCGAGAAAATCTATCACATTAAAACGTATTGAGATGTCGGGGCTAAGAAATTCATTCGAATTTTCGAAAATTTGACTCATAAACTTTCAAGTGGTCGATGTTTCACTGTAAAATGATATAAACGATAACCCTTTTATCCTTGATATAGCTCTGAGAAAAAAATAGGAAATCAACGAAAAAAGAATGTGGTTTTTCATCCCAAATACAACTATCAAACATTTATTATTATTCATAATATTCCAGTAATATTCACAGTACTCAGTACTCGTTATATAAGCTATATTGTACCCTGTCTTAGATACAATAGTTTTAATTCTATAAAATAATTGAAATTATAAATCGAATTTCATACCTTCACAGCTAGGCTGTTCTGCACAATAATAATAGTTTTATAAACATATTATTTTCATTATAATAATTAATAGAACACAATCGATATTGGGTTACCAAAACTTATCGTTTATATAACAACTATTAAAGCTATCGACTAAAATTTCACCTTGTAAGAGAATGAAAAAATCACAGATTTTACTGACACGGCCCCCGTCTGTAAACTCAATTATTACCAATAGATCGATAATGCTTAATAACTCACAAACTAAGTAGATTCAAAACAAAATTAGAATAGTACCTATTCCTACGCTGTGCTTTGAGAAACGGAGTAGTCTAAGTGATTTTTCTAATTTGAAGTCAACAGTTTCTAATACCATTGATTATAAATACTAGTATTTATAATCAATGCTAATACTATAAAATAATAATAATATAATATTAACTGGCAAATTTAATAAACTATTTTCAATTTTGATAATTCCACCACTTTGTGATCGTAATTTGTTTCCTTTTTTTGTACGCAAAACGTTTTGATTTTTCTGTACACGTGTTGTTTAGAGATAAACCGTTTTTATATGCATCACGCATAAATATCTATAAATTATAATTAATATCGTGATGCATTATGATTAATGATTATTGTCATTAGTTTAAGTTGATTAAATTATAAAAACACAAATCGATTCGATTTATGTTACTCTTTTCCTCTGAAAAGGAACCTTAGAAAAAATACTCATAATGACTTACTTGTGACTTTTGCGTAAATGCTTTCAATGATATATATTGTCATAAGAATTGATATTATATTTTTTTTATTGAGCGCCATACCAATTATTTTGGAACGATCTGAATTTTAGCGTACAAATACTAACTATAACTATAACTGACGACTTTTTTATTTTACTAACATCAATATTATTATGATTTAATTATTTGGTCCATATGTAATTGTGTCATGTGTCCATGACGTAATTTATTTATTTACTTTATTTGAAATTCTTACAAAGAATATAACGGGCCCCACTGAACAGGCTCGTGTAATGTATTACTTATTCAAACAATAGTAATATACTCGTAATAATGTAGGTTGCCATTAAGTCAAATATGTTACTACCTAGTTAAATAAAAAATAATTGTTTTTTTACGTCGTGTTTGACGTGGTTCAGCCGATCTAAATAGTTTGTGAATTTGTTTATATTGTTTAGTGTGTTAAAATCTATTTTTCTTACGATTATTCCTCCTAGCGCTCGCTGTATTAAATAATTAATTTGTTAATACAATATAATATATTGTGTTTTTTTTTTTGATAAAAATTTGAAATTTAAAGTAATTCTTCTTAAGAATGTTAAAAAGAAAATCTTATTAAATCTTATTAAATTATATGAAAAAAATTTTTAACAGTTTCTTAGAGAAAGGCGGTGACCATGGCTGCCTAAATTCTCAACATAGCATTGGTCAAATAATATTGAATAATGCCTTTATAAATTAATATTCATTTAAAATATTATAAAACGTTGTTGGCCGCGATATGGTCATAGTTCATAAGCGTTATAAATAATAAGTTTATAGTAATAATTCAACAACAAATTATCACCCGGCATTTCTAATATAGATTCTATTCATATTTCTTTTTATGTTAATTTAGTTATTTATAGTTATTGTTTTTAATTGATAAATAAAAATCTTTTCATTAACAGGCAGTATATAAGCCATAAGGTATGTTAGTTTCATCCAACCAAACTTAGGTTCTCTACGTTTTAGTATAGTAGACTGCTGGCCAGTTTGCCTCTACGGAGAATTCGTTTTTTGTTATAGACAACGTATCTAAAAATTTACTAAATTACTGAAATTACTATTCACTTTATTTTGTAAATAAATCATTACATAGTTAATAGAATTGAGTTACTTAATATAATTGATAAACAAAAGCGATATAATTTTAAATATTGAATTATTAAACATCATAAAATAGTTGTAAATAATTAATTATGGTGTAATGATTTTGATAATTACAATGGAAATATTTCGTTTTAAATTAAATTGATATTAATTAATAATAAAAAGTTTAAATTAAATTTTTAAAAAATGTGTGAATATTATGTAAAATCCAATGAAAGTATTATATGCAATAATGTTTGCACCACTCTTCTAATTTTTCTTCTTCAAGATCTGCTCGACAATTTAATTTCAACTTAATTAATACATTTCATTTTTAATTAATTCAATTTATTATATTCTTTGGAAATAATAATAATATCTTTTTTATATTAATTACATTTTTTTAAAGAAATAGATCTGAACGTGTGACGGAAAATGAAACGTTATTCATATTGACGTGTTTAGATTTTATTGTTATTTGTTTTACAAGAAGAATACTTACAATATTTCGGATAAGTTTTTTTTGCATTCGTAAATGTTATAACACAGCCTGAAAAATAGGAAAATAGATCCAGTTTTGTTGCTGTTTTAATAATTCAGGTAATTATGTACTCAATAATTAATATAGTATTTAGTATAAAGTTTAGAATTGTATAATAATTATGTTTGAAATACAATCTACAAAAATAATTGTTTTTCTGGTCATAAAATTGGAATAATTTTTAAAAAAGTATTTGGTAATTTTTTTAAAATCAAATTTGTAACTCATTTATCTACTGTAGTCTAAAATATAAACATGCTGACAACAGTTAAGTTAGTTAAACGTATTCATACTTACCCACAACATCTAAAATATTCAATAAAAATAATATTTAACAAACTATACTGTAGAGACCCTATTGAACGCAAATATTTTCATACATAAATATACAATTTTAAAACTGATTTTTATGTAATAATTTATTTCCATTTATCCATGATTTCTACACAACAATTATTTGAAATATAATTTTATAACTCACATTTCAAATCTCCAAGGATAAAATTATTTTTAGAGGTAAGAGCTGTAATATAAAAATCATGATAAAGTAATTTCTCAATTAGAAGAATCAAAGAAATAATTTCATACATTTTGAATCGTATACTATGAAATTGTGAATATTTTATTACATATATTCTTAAAAGAAAAATCTAATTGGGTATGAAATAAAAACAATTAATAAACCATTAGATACGAGAGTATGAAGAATTTAAATCTATTATTAAGGTTACATGATGTTATTACTGATTGAAGCACAAAATTGATTTAAAATATTATCATAAAACAAGTATAAAAGGGTTTTTTTTGCAAATTATGTAAAAAAAAATGACAATTACAACACTTACACAGATCGGTGTATCCAACATATTCGAGATATCCTATTGATGCAGTTAATTTAAATAAAAATTAATTAGCAACAAATATATGAAGTTAAATATTAAGCTCTTAAAGTTAACTATGTGCAATGCATTCGGCTTATTATTATGCTTGAATTAAAGAATACAGAAAAAAATATATGAATTATATCAGTTTGGAATGATGACGATCTAAAGGCTTTTAAAAACAGATAGGAAAAAAATATATCATCGTAACTGAGTTATCATTGTTATCATCATCTAAAACTAGGGACATATAAATACATTTTAGTTGCCTTTTATACCTAATAAAAGCGTTTGGCTTTGCTTATAAATATCAAACTTCTTTATTAATGCGCATGTCAACTGCGTTCGATTATATAATTTAAATAAATTATAATCATGAAATTTAAAACGCTACCTTTCTGAAAACCGTGTAGTGAGAATTACATTGTAAATCTCAAAAAACACACGAAATGTATAAATATACGAATTTCATTCTACTTACTAGCACAATCTAGATCATGTAATGTGTAAATGTTTGAAAATTAATTTTGTTTATATCCAGTTTCATAAAAATTATAATTAATAATAAATACATAATAAAAATAAATACAGTATTTTTTATCTACTATTTTTCAAACACGACCTCCCATTTTTCTTTTCGGTGCACAAATCATGAGTTTGTTCAAATTCTGATTTTTGAAAAAAGGATTTATATTATACCAAAAGATTATAGTTTTTCGAAGGTTTCATTTCCTGATGAATATATACCAAGGACGTGCTTTAATATATATTTTATATTAATTTATAATATGTTAATACGTATGATAATTTTCGTTTTGGTTTTATCTATTATATATATAAAATAGAAGCCCTTTTTTTGTATGTAAATTTATTTTTGTAAAATATTTTCAAGAGTATACTATAAACAAGATTAAAAAAAAAGGAGGTATACAAGTTATATTGAATTAGTTTTTAATATCTCACCGTCTATACAAAATTGTTCTACTTGAAATGTAATCCTCGGAGAGCCTAAAAACAAAATGCATGTATCTTTTTCAAGTGAATAGATTATTCAAAAATATATTTTGATTTCTATAACTATTTAATTTTTTTTTTTAATAATATGTTTATGATTGATATTATTATGGAAGTCGTATACAATAGTTTACGGGTAAAAACTAATAGTTATATTTTTATTTCATAAAGTGGTTGACTAGTTGATGAAAAAAATTACAAGATGTGAAAATCTAGTGTCCATTTCATGAAAAGTTATGCAGTTGATAAAATTATTTTGTATTTCACGAAGTGTAAAAAAATACAGGTGATGGGTGATTGATGTCGGTGAATTAGTCTTCAATTTGAGACCAATGTACCATTGGTCTCATAAATTCCATATAAATGGAAACTACTTACTGAGAAGGTGTCTTCTGTAATCTCTTGCGAATGCTAACATAATATAAACTCAAATAATGTTTAAAAATTCATTTTTTAAATGTAAGTTCTTAAAAGACTTACCATCTGCATAATTAGTAAAATGCATATCATCTAGATTATTAATACACAATAACTTATAAATTTATGTCATTTATAAAATTGTTATCATAATATAATATTACGATGAGAACAACACTGTGATATTTAAATTATGAAATATGTAATTTATTTATTTCTCATGTTTTTATTTCTCAACATCTCATCGCTTATAATATCGTGTCAATTATAAAAGTAATTCTGATTGTTCTGTAGCGTGGAGTGAGTTTTTAAGTCGGAGATACGTTGAAAAAATGTGGCGCTATCGATCATAGCCAACCGTATATAGATCCGAGATAATTTAGCTGAATGATTTTAATTGTTATCTATAAGACAGGACACAGTATTTAATATTTTTCCTAATTTCATTAAATTATATGCAATTTTACTCGTATATTTCCATTGCAAGTAATTTATTATACATTTTCGTTTCATAGAAAAAAAATTATGCCGTGTTACTCTCCGTTACGTAAATACCCAACACTGAATAATTATATTATATCTAATTTTAGAAAACGAAATAACTTCCACGATTACTTGCATTAGTTAAATGAAAATCATTCCTATTTTATAACATTATATTTATCATTTTATTAAATATTTGTATTGATTTACTTAATTGATTGGCATACTCCACGTTTTTGTTTAAAACCATATTTGAAATATTTCCTAAAAAGTTAAAAATAAATCTTGTTATTTTATTTCAAGTAATTATAAAAAGCTCAAATTATTATAGTGACAAAGAAAGTTACATAGAAAATATTTTATTTTATCTAATATGACAATTTTACCAATATTATTGATTTTAAATTTCACACCTTAATCTTTCTCATGCCTTGTACGATAACAGAATAGTTGTATCAAAGCCAAGCTGGGCAATTCAACTACCAATTATAATATTGACGTGGGTTATAAATACTACTAAGGACTGAATAATATATTTATGTCCAGAAAGCTGCTTCAAATAATCTAAGGATTCAATTAAGATTCGGAACTTAGATCCGGTCTATGGTAATGTATAGACTAGATAAAAATGTATTGTTGAGATATGGAGTATTCATTTCTGCATTCAAATTTTAATAATAGTTTAAACAATTTTTATTCTTTTATATCATATAACAATTTTATAACAAAAATAATAATTATTATATTACTACAATATGAGAATACAATTTGGTTGTACACAAAGAGAAAAAAATTCCATCGTAAATCTATAGTTTCTTCGTTTCACTCAGAATTTAAAAATAATAAATGTTTTAGATTGAAAATGCATGGTTGGAAGAAAGTTAAAATATACATTTAGTACTAAGTGAAAATCCAGTTGGTGTTTATGACTTTTTGCACAAAGTTTAAACACGGAAGGCCAAAAAGACTAAGGTTTAAAGGACGTAGTGGTATGAGAAGTAATTCTTAATTTTGGAAACAGTCTCCTTACCATTTTGATTAAATTTCTTTCGGTGATCGTAATCTAAGTCTTTAAATTAATAATATTAAACATCGTTAACATGGGTAATATTCAATTTGGTTAATGTTGAATAGCTTATAGAACAATTTACCAAAAAAAAAAAAAAAACATTAAAATATGTACAATTCACTATAGGTCAGTCATATGTTTTATCAGCGTTTTATTTATTAAGTAATTATAATGAAAATATAGACATTTTTTATGCTACTTCAGCTCAAACTTAAATGAAATTTTTCCTTTGAAATAGGTTTTTATTTAATAAATTAGTGTTGTTTTTGTTCATTTTATTTTATTGACTGTCGGGTAAATAATATCAAATTCGACCTGTTTCTAAAGTAGAGTTCAAATTTCATTTAATATATTAATGTTTTTAATTTATTTTTTGAAAAGAATACTTCTAAATTAAATATTTTGGAGTAACTGTTCTATAAACAATTTAAAATGCCCTTGGTACAAAGCAATCAAAGAATAACACATTATATTATTATATTCATCACAAAGGTCAAAACAACTTTTATTTCTTTATACTTACAAGTATCAATTAAGAATCCATTCACTCGGATTGTTTCTGTCATGTGGATTTAAAATAACAACATTTAGCTATTTATTATTGGTATAAATTATTGGTTTGCCATTAATGTCAGAAATTGTGTTAAAAATTGATGTTTTATTTTGATTTATGAAGACAATAATGGCTAATATTTAAATCGAATGTAGATAAAAATTATTTATAATATTGTTCAATTAATAAAAGTCGTATACTTTTATCAAACAAATGCGAAAAAAAAAAATGTAGGTGTTAAAAAGAATAATTTACGAACATTTTATAAATGTATATCGTATATGTTTATAAAATCTTGAAGGATTAGTTTATTCCTATGTAGGTAAATTTATGAAATTCAAATGATTGTGAGTGCTCAAACGGACCAAATATTTATTATGTTGTCAAACACATGTTCTGCGTCCATAATTCTTATTTTATGCTAGTTAGAGTTTTTTTATTTTGTTTTAAATGTTACCGTTGTGTGAAGGTAACTAAGTTAAAATAAGTAGTGCCTTCTACAATAAATTATTGTAAAATTAATTAAAAAACAAAAATCCAATGTTCTTGAATTGCCGAATTACTTCATTTTATCCCTTATCAAGCGACTTAAATACATACCCATACATCTTGAGCTCACTGTATCATAACACAACCACATTACATTAAAATTAAATAAATACAGTATTTTGATTAAAATATTTGTTAAACACAACTTATTGTAGATAGATATCATTTTTAGGCCTAACAATTGTTTTACTATGATCCTTTCAAATTCATAGCTATTGTGTAGTCCGTGCAATATTAATTTTAAACGCGTTGTACAATTTCAGACGATTAAATTTCTTTGAAAAAACGTATAAGAAGATGCGTTTTTTTTTTTTTTCATACAATATTTTTCAGTTTGATTTATTTCCTAAAGTACTAAATTTTAAATATTGTTATCTATGAAGAGTTGATTTTATAATTTTAATATTTATGATCGAGTTGGATAATATACACGTATACATAGAAATAAAATAATAAATGATAATCTTACTGAAATACGTCGTCCTGATACAAGGCTAATATCTAACGTTGTAATCCAAGATGAAAAATTTGAATTTTTACAGATATTCGGTGCCACTCATTTGCGCGCATTTAAAATGTTTTAATTGAATTCGGCGATTTATTTGCTAACAGAAAAAATATTCCTCATGCTGTGAACTCGACTTTTCGTTTGCGCACAGACATACGATGAGTTGAAGACATATTATGAATTGAGACATATGCATTTGCAAGTCACCTAAAATTAAAGTTTTTAAATGATATTTCGTTCGTAGTATTTTTACGAGTATATCGAAAATAATCATTGTGTTAGAAACGTGTAAAGAATTATGATTCAGGGCCTGATTGTTTTACGTTTAGATTTATACATTAGAATTAAAACAAATTGAAGATAAAATTAAATCGACTAGACTTATATACTCACCAACTTCACACCATTGATTCCATATCATTATAGATGCTGTTAAATAAAAAAAAAAAAATAGTTAAATAATAATGTTTTATCTATTTTTAAATATGTTATCAAATTCTACATACACATAGTACTTTTTAGTTTTATAGTACACATTGATATGATTTTATTTTAATTAAAAATCAATTTGTAAAAGTCTATGTATAATATTTTAATGTGAAAAATCTTTTAGGTTGTTGGTGGTCTTAGCGGTTGTTATTTTCTTGTTGTTTTTTATTCAACATATAAGGTATATGTAATCCAGTTTATTACCACGAGAGTCCATGAACTATGGCAATAAATAATAATTACATTTTGATATCAAAATTATGGTATTATTATCTTAGTGGTTGTAACAGTTCAATATTATTGCATTTATAATTTTTTCAGTTTAAACTATAAACGAACTTTTTGTCACTAAAACGATTAAAAACAAAATTATTGCGAAGCATTACAAGTTCAAATAAATTAAATGATTTGAACACACCTCACAATTACTGTTTACATTATATCAAAATATTCTATACTAATTTCAAATAGTAATTCGTGTTTTGAAAATCATTAAAGGTTTCGACTCAAATCAATGTCATACGACTTTGAAAAACATTTATAATTTTAATTGTTCTGAAAAACAACTAGATTATAAAATTTACAAAATACAAGTGTTTTAAGTAATTTAAGTAGTTCTAGACATCATTTAAGGATTGAACATATAACATAAATAATATCTAATCAAATTATGATTTAACCGTTTTCAACTATAAATTATTAAAAATATTTTCAATATAATTTTTACCATAATTTAATGATTAGTTAGTAAAAAAAATACTTTGATTTCAAACTTTTTTTCTTCATCAAATTAATTTTAATTTTCTATATTTTTTTGATCTCATTGATTTATAAATTATTTCAATGACATATTTAAAACTACTTACTTTTAATTTTAATAGTATTTGAAACATATCGGATATATCTTTGTGTAACACCTATAAGTACATAAAAAAACAACAAGGTTAATTTGAAGGGAAAATCATTGAGAATAAACTAAAAATTAGGGATAAAATACAATTAATATGATTTCATTTTTATAACAAAATTAGTATTAAATGCTAGCAAACATAAATAATGGCGAATAGTTATTAGGTACAGATTATAATTTTAAAATTGATATTAAATTTATGTTAGATTTTTGAAATGGAAATAATTGGCTTAAACCATGGTTGGTGAGCAAAAACTTGTCTTTAAGTAAAAAAAACACAAATTTTTGTTAAATATTCAAATTAAGCATTGTAAATTAATTTAGTAAGTGACGTAATGCCTCAAATAGCTTCAATAACCATCATAGTAAATTGAAAAATTTCCCAGTTCATTCGAAAAAATGTATGATACTATATAAATTTAAATTAAAAATATACCAAATGTAATCTGAATTGTTCATTTTATTATGATAGGATACGGATATATTGATATAAATATGCCATGTGTATACGATCACGATGATGAATATTAAGAAAAACGGTATATTATTAAGTCTTAAAAGGTAGGTTAGTTTTAAAATTCTTCACAACAATAATAACAGCTATAAAATAATTTCGGAAACAAACTGATGATACAGACGAATAACAAATCATTTCACAATATAAACATACGTAGATAATATTGGTGTAAATATGTTTCGATGGAGGATATTAGAAGTTGTTGACAACAATAATAAATTACTGATAACATGTTATGTTAACTTACTATTTAATTGTTTAAATAAAATTGAGTCACTTTCTGTAAAATAAAAATAAATGTGATATTATTGATACGAAAACCATCAAGGAGCAAAATTTGGAAGAGTTGTCAGAAGTTATTGTATTCAAAAGTAAATTGGTTTCGTATCTTATACATTTAATTTAAAAGTAATTTATAAGAATTTTTTAGTAATAGAATGTCGTTTTGACAATTTACCATATATTCTAGCCTGTCTCTGAACACAACTGATATCTTCTTTGCCTGTGAAACAAATATATCGAGACCATAATATAAAATGAGTACGTGTGGGTGAAGTGAGACATTTTTCGGCGTTAGAATTTTACGATTTTCACGATGAATAAAAATATACGACATAATTTAATTATTTCTTCAGTCCATTGATTGAGATTGAAACGATTAAGTAGGTATAGTAAATGTTATTGTCTTATGATAGGTGAAATAAAAAGTGTGTGACTATAGTACGAGTACAAGAAGATCAAAAAAATCACGTGAAAATATCATTTATGATGGTGCCTGACTTTGTTGTTGGTCTTTGAATTACTATTTATCGATAACTTAAGGTCATCTCAACTCTTAGAAATTGTATTTATGGTTTGGAGTATTTAAAATAAAATAAACATTGAAGTCTCTACTGAGTATCATCGGTAATATATCTCCTTGTCTACATATTCTATTATAATATATTATATATTCTATGTACTTAGAGCAATATTCGGCATTAAAAGCTTTTTCAAATAATGACTTGTAAAAATAAATATTCATTGACTAATATAATAAATAAATGTTTATTTCATTAATAACTAAAATTAAAAATATCTCTAGGCGTGTTATGAAACACTACGATTGATAAATGGAAAATCTCTTGGAAAGGAGTAAAAAAAAAGAAATGTAAATAAATAGTAGTTGGAATACGACCGGTGACCGGCTCTTAGTGACAAACGAATTAGACTATCATCCGAGATGCATACTCGTATATATGTCGCAAAGGTAACTTTTTCATATCTGTCCTCCGTAAAGACGTTTCACATAAAAAACATTTTATTTTCTTGAAAATTTAAATTATATTAACAGCTAATACAGTTTTAAATTATAAATTAAAAACTATCTACTTACATTCAACAAATATTTTACTATGCTGTATCGATTCTATTTAAAAATTGAATATAAATAGTTAACTCAAATATTATAATGAATCTTTTGACATAAAATCCGGTCAGAGATAAAAAAAAAAATGATTATAATGTGTTTTATTAGAGCAAACAATTATTTTTTGATTGATTTGTTTTTATTGATTTAGAAATATTTATTGGCTATTTTTTTATTTAAAACCTTCATGTTTTAAGAGATTGGTCATTTTTGTTTGTTTTAATACTCGTGAATGAGGACCTATCTGTAAAGTTTCCAATCACATTGAGTGAAAATCTAGTAGTTATAGAAAAATTTGTTTATATAATTGCTTGTTTACAAACATATTAGTGTAACACCTTTAGAGTTTTAGACCATCTAATACCTGAAGTATAGTTGTTGACGAATTTATATTTATAATACATTTATTTTTATCACACTTCTCTGTTAATAACTGTTTTCTTTTTTTTTTAACTGCATATAAACCAAAAAATTCGAGCTATAAACCATAATAGTAAGGTCCTATAACCTCATTGGCTAATGGCTTCGATTTATCGAGAAATTTGTGTAATTGAAATTCGAATAATCAAGAAAATTTATAACATTAATCATATATTGAATTTCCTGAGTTGAGAAATTCATTCGAATTTTTAAAAATTCAACTTATTAAATGAAATCAAATATTCGTTTCGTAACAAATATCTCTTTCAACCCTCTATAATTATTAATAATATCCCAGTGCCTCGTTATTATATAGATTATATAATATATATGGTTCCTGTTATAGAGACTATTGCTATTATATTTCATAAAATAAATTTAAAGATTGAAAACGTATTTGACGTATATCAATATTCATACCTTCACAGCTTTCTTGTCCTGCACAATAATAATAATAGTTTCATAAATATATTTTATTTCATTGTAATAGATTAAATAATTTTCAATTAACAATATATAAGTTGACTATTGTATAAGACAATTTAATTAGAATATATCTGGTGATTGAGTGATTCCTTGTTATGTCTACATCGTTTATTCTTGTCGGACATACTGTATTATTTCAAAACATCATTTTAAAATAATCCCTTTTACCAAACAGTAGTGTAGCTTAATTATAGGCCAACTGTTAAATATTATGTTAAAACGGGTCATTTGAATACTTTTTTCAACACAATAACAGCCCTACTTTCTCACACTCATTACATCTCGATATTTTTAACATACATTTGACTACGATTGAGCTAACATATTTTACATAATATTTATTCAATATAGATTTAAATTCTTTTAATCGGGTTAATTTACATAATATTTATTTTAATTGCACGAATAATGTTTTCAACATCCACAGTATAGTAATCACCATAATAATGAGTATATATAAAGAATTGTTTTATTAAGAAAAATGTCTTTGGTAACTATACAGGGCGTGTAGATAATAATTCAAATTATTATAATAATTTTTATTACATTCTTTTATACAGTGCCATTTAAATTATTTAAAAATAATTATAATTTTTACCATACTAACTAGTAACTATACCACCTTTCTGATGATTTTTTTTAGTATTAAATATCTATTGATGAGAAACATTTTATAATTTATAGTTTAACGTAATATTTCACCTATTCAAACAATGACTTATACGACACATTTAATATTGTCATGTATAGTAGGTTGCCGCTATAATACGAGTAGGTCATTACAATTTTATTTATTAATTTTATCCATAGTAAGCATAGTCTAATATTGCTTAGCGAATATTGCTTAGCGAATATAAACAATTCGTAATTTTTTTTTCAATAGTTGACTTATTACTCAGTGCGTTAGTAATTATATTCAATTTGTTAAAATTTTTTGACGTTTACGCAACAAATTATTGATAGAATTTGATTATTTCGTTTTAATCATTTGTTCGTGTCTGCAGTTTCCAATTATATTACTTATATTACCTACACCATTGATTGACATCTATTCCTTAAGATCTTAACTAATGCTATACAAAGACTAAAAGTTATTATAGAATCATTAAAAAATAGTTAATCTTATAAAATAACATTTTAAAAGACATTATAATTACTACAATAACAGCCACAATTTAGGAAATCGCATTCAAAACACAAGAATTGTAAATAATAATCGATATTTATATTCATACAAATACAATTATGAAATGTTTATTGTGTAATAGTAAAACCAATATAATCTGCAATAACGATCATATCAGCTCTGACCCGCATTAATTCAATTGTCTACAAAATGAAAAACTTAATATTGTATTTTCAAAAGCTTTAGTAGAAAATAAAACTAAATGGTTTACGTATAAAAAATTAAAGTACGTTATGACTTTTCAAAACGAAAAACTTCATTTGAAAATTCACCTAAAACGAGTATTCTTAATATTTCTTGCATCATTATTACTCCCAAGGTGATGATAGAAATTATATCAATGGACAGGGCTATTTTTATTCAAATAACATGTTAACTTTATTCGCTACGGTAACCATTGGATTTGCTGTTATGAATAATATGTTATGTTATTTGCTGTTACTATAGCGGATCGTATGCGACGAATAAATGAATTCTCAGATAAATGTATTTATATTTACTTACGTATAATCATTCCAACAGGTGCGTAAATGTTTTCAATGGTACACAATAAAATCATACAAATTAATATCATATTTTCTTTATGAAGTGCCATCTCATTAGATTTAAAATTATACTGTAATAATGGCTAGCTCGCTGACGACTTATTATTTCACAAAACGTCAAAATTAGTGTGAATATCTTTACTAGTCTATGACGCAATATTCTACTTGTTCAAACAACGTTCAGTAACGAAGTAGGTTGCAACTAAGTTAAATAATAGTTAAATAATAAATAATTGTTTATTTTTCGTCGTTTAACGTGACTCAGGTGACCTAAAATATTTGTTAATTTTTATAATGTTTAACACATTACCATTTTGATAAAATCCATTTTTTGTTTTTTTGTTTTATTTTTTGTTTACTCGATCGACGACTGCGTCATTAAACAGCTTGTTTATATGATGTCATTTTTATTTTTACAATTTTAATTTTGAAATCATTTAAAACTTTTATCATTTCTGTACGTATATTTAATTAAATTACGAATAATTTATATAAAATAACACTTTTCAGACTTTATCAAAACTTTTAGTTGCAATGTAAATGGTCCGAGATTTAGCTTCAGTTAATTTTTTTTGACTCGATATAAATTTCTAGCATTGTATTAAATTAGAATATATTTATTCATAATATAAAATTGAAATTTTTTTCCGCTCATTTCGATGGCTTGAAAAAAATTACTCTTTAGATACTATAGTTTTTTCGTCTTTTTGCACATTGTGAATAATTTTTTTTAAAATTATTAAATTTTTTAGAATTCAAAGTGCAACGTTAGAAATGTTTATACATATGTTTGTTAGAAGCTCATCTTCATCAACATTAATATTTTAAGCACCATTGGTATAAAGTAGAATAAATAAATTTTATTTTATAAATTAATAATCATATATAACATTGAATTACCTTAAAGAAATAAAATTTTATTGCAATACAATTTCAATTATTTATATTTTATGGATTAAATATCATTACATTAAATACTTGTTTAATCTTATCGTTATATCGAAAATTTTTATTTGAAGTAGATGATTAAGTTAAAAATATGTATTAATATGACGATTAATTCGATGATTATGATTATATGCCATGATTTTTACACCACTCCTTTAATGAAGATTCTTTAAAATCTATAAATTATTTAAAAATGTGTTAAAATTGTATAATATAATTTATTTATTTAAAATTATTGTTATAAAGGAAGAGTATACTTACACGACTTCTCCTTTTGATTTGTAAAAAGAACAACGGCACCTGAAAAATAGATTGACACGCATAAACATTTTTCTTATTTGATTATTTTTGAAGAAAAACTTTAAGTACCTAATTATATTTAGGTATTATAAATAATTAGGAGTCAAGTAACAATGAATATTATTATTAACTTCGAAATTTCCGATTAATTCCATTAATTATTGTTAAATTGATTTATTATCATTCAGAAACAAAAATAAAAGTTTGAAATTGTTCAAAACAAAAGTGCAATTGATATTTTCCATCTACGAAGGTACAGCGTAAATCAAAATAATTTTAAAAAGCGTAGTATGTACTATGTACAATCTACATTGTACATTGTTATCTACTGTTGTCAGTCTAACAGATACCACATATACACAATAGATAAAAACTGGTAGACTGTTTGGTCCTGATTATATCCTATCCGAGTAAAGTGCACTTAGGGACAGAGTATAATTATTTTTTTTAAATTAATACAATTTTAGGCGGAAAATTTGAGCCTGTCATGACCTTGCAACGTTTCACGAGAAGAGTTTATCAAGTAACAAAAATGGTAGAAATTGAATATTAACATTCCGAAACATTTTAACATTTTATAATCATATTTTAATATTAATAATATTTTATATCTTATATATAAAATTCTCCTGTCACAGTGTTTGTTATCGAACTCCTCCGAAACGGCTTGACCGATTTTCATGAAATTTTTTGTATATATTTGGTAGCTCTGAGAATAGGACATAAACTATTTTTTAAACCCCTAGGTGTTAAGGGTGGCCCAACACAAACATTTTTAAAAATTTAACGTTTTATATGTATTGTAGTTCAGAATTCTTATAAAATTAATCGAATTTATTGAATTCGACGAGTTTGTTGGGATTCTACTTACCAGTATAATCTAGAAAATTAAATTTAAATAATTGTTATCACCAAATATAAATAGTTAAAGCATTGTAAAGTGAAAATATTCTCGTACATTAATGTGTAATTATTTATTATTTATTGAATTTTATTTTAATTAAGCTTTCATTGTAACGCAGTCTCGACGATTATTTAGACGATGCTCAGTTATAATATCCAGTTAGCCTAAACACGAGGTTTTGTCTATTTTATCCATGTTTTTATTCGATCAAATAGTTGATTTATTAAATACGTTAGCATTTTATTCATGCATAGCGAAAAAGTCTTAAGTTGTTTATTGGATACATTTAGTTAAATAATCAAAATCTGTTTCGAACATGTTAAACGTATAATGAAATTAATTTTATAGTCCTGTACAATTAAATAAAAATTATAGAATATATCAATTTAATAATATTATTTTTATATCTATTAGATTGTATGAAATCTATGAAGTCTCTTAATTCGATCAATAGAAATCCTTAATAACATCTGCAGTTAGGGTACGTTTTAGGTCATCATTTCAGATTTATATTTTTATAAATTTATCTCGAAACTTTGAATATTATTTCAATCATTCAATCATAAATAAATTATTACTTGATACCTTTCTTTAATCAGTTTTGAGTTAAAGTGATTTGATATTAAACATGGTATCAACGTATTTTTTCGAATATAAATTACTTACATGTACTTGAAACTAGAAAACTATTGGAGTTTCCTAGTGCTGTAATATAAAATAACAATTTTTAATTTCATAATTTTTGAATGAAAAATAACCATAGAATCTATTTCAGCATAATTTAAATTGGTCGATACCCAATTTTTATAAAATAAGTAGGTACTTCTACTTGAAAATTATTAAAAAATCATGATATAAAACGATGATATCTAAATTTATACACATCATCAATAAAAAAAATAAATAATAATAATATAAACACATACAACTGTCTTTGTATCCAGCTTCTGTTAGATAATCTAAAAATGTATCAATTCAGCAAGTATGGTAAGTAAACTATGATGCTCTTAAAGTAAAAACCGCTTTCGATGCATTATTGTATTTTAATCAAAAACTTGAATATAGTTAGTTATATTGATATCAGTTCTGAATAGATATAATCAGCAAGGGTTTTTTCATCATAGAGGGAAGAAAAAAAATACCATCGTAACTGAATATGGATCCAAATGGACAAACACATTAAATAGTGTAAACACAATTCAGTTATAATCTGAATCTAAAATTGAGGGAATATAAATATATAAAACTACATAGAACTTGTTTTTGCAAATGTAGATATACGAATTTCTTTCTACTTACCAACACAAGCTAAAATTATTAAAACATAATTATTTGGAATACAATGTCTTTTTTTGTAATAATAGAAAATACATTTTTATCTATCTTTTAAGCAAGTCTTGGCAATTGATTTTCTACGGTTTTTATTTTTACGAAATAAACGAAAACGTGAAAAAATGAAATTAGAAACCTACATAATATTATGGAGATTATTAATTAATGAAAAGAATCGACTCTTGGTTTTTTTTTTAAATTTTCTCGACCTCAGTTAGAAAAGCCTGCATGGCTGTGAACATATGTGCCCACGAACTAACGTCGATCCGGACTTTCAAGCTTTTACCGAAGATGTATTTTTCGGAATAATGAACGTTACGGGTCACACAGGATTCGTACTCATAATTTGTATTGTTCATACTTGTTTTCTTTTTATCCAAGAATAAATGAATTATTTGATTAATTAATCAAAATATGTTTGGGAAACGATATTTGTACGATGTGACTTGACGGTAAGATTTAAAAAAGAAAGATGATTCGTGTTCATTTAGTTTTAAATTTCTCACCGTTGATACAATATGTTTCTACATCAGTTGTGCCATCTGAAAAATATTATTCAAATCAATTTCTATATTTATAGTATTAAATAATACTTACCGATATCCTGGAAGTCTGAAATATAAATTTAATAAAAGCTTGATAATAATTTAATATATTTATGTACTTCGTAAAGATGAAAATGATTTTATATTGTATTTCTTTTATTTACTTGATTAATGTTTAATGATTTCTTAACAATAAAATTTTTTTTAGATTTTTTTGAGTTTTCGACTTTTTTTAAATTTTATTTTGATACGTTGATCGAGATAAAATGTTAACCCGGATTTTTTGTAATTTTCTTTAATAATTAAAAAAAATTTTATAAGAAATTCTGTATAAATTCTGTATACTAGTGTATTCCATAAACATATTTTATCGACAATAAGAGAAAAACAAAATCACTTCAATAAAATCCTAAAACTATTTCTTTCCGATTTATTTCGAAAAAACAAATTATCTTTTACGTAGAACCGGTGTCTCTTCATTATTGTCACTTTTTATTACTCTAATTATTCATCTCGAATTTATTAGAAACAGAAACTGTCGAGGAATAATTAAAAAATGTCAACGCATCAACTTGATCGAAAAAATAATACCGTACAGCGGACACCATCTTCAAATTGTAGAATGGACCAATTATTTCAGTTAAAACCACGAAGTGAGAAAGAAAAAATACGTATGGTAAAATCGTTGTTTCATTTATCAGAATATAATTTTATTTCTTATGAATACAGACTACTTACAAAGTAGATGGTTTCTGAAATCTCTTCCAAACGCTAAAGAAATATGAATCATTATTGTGTTGATTCATTATTTTATTCTTTATTTAAAATCAATTTATAATAGACTTACTATCCGAAAATTCAGTAAAAGTTACACCTTCTAGAATATGTAAATAAATGAATGTAAAAAATTCAAATATTACTCGGTAATATAATTTTAAATCTTATGGTGTAAAGTTATCGTTTTGAAACACCAACAAACTACGATATACTTACGTCTTTACTTCGTGTATTAAGAAGGAAGAATACTTTACAAGTATATTAATAGTAATTTATATTATCATTATCAATTCTGAGTAATTATTATTCAACATTTAATGTAATCTACTCTGTTGTGTATTCGTTTAATACAATCATCTAATCTTTAAAATAACGGTGTTTATGAATTCCAGGCAAGTGCACAAAATTAAAATAAATTTAAAAATTCATATCGTGCGAAAATGAAAATGTTTTTTACAAAATTAGTTGTGTTAAATAAATAATAGATTCTTTGAATATTATATTCGTAGTACTATACTACGATATTAAACATATATTACTGTATTAAACTATGTTAAACATTATTAAGTATTCTAAAAGACTTACTTAGTTCATTAGCGCGTTTCATGTTTTTATCTTTTATCTTTTGTGAAACATATTCTAAAAAAATAAAAATACGTTTTGGTATTTTCTTTCATAAAATCATTTGTTATAAATCACAGATAATTGTTAAAAACTTAATTTATTAAAGCAAAGTGTGGGAAAAGTTATTTTGTAGTATATACCGTATATAAATTATTTATATTTCACTACTAGAAATATTATCATCCTAAATGAGTAGTTATAGTTATATGAATAAACTTACCATCGTAATCAGTAATTTCTGGAATATTTCAACATCATAATTGTTTTAAATATCAATCAAAATGTTCGAAAAATGTATTCATTTATATTTATTTAACTATTAAAAATAATAAATCGATTTATCATTTTTATTTTCATAGCTCCTAATAAAGAATAAACATTTAAAAAAACAACTATTTTAAAATATATTTTATTTAGATTTATTTATGTATCTCTCAAGGAATAAAATAATGATTAAGTTTTAACAATGTTTTAAATTAAAAAAAGTATTTTTTGAAGATACGATAAAAAGAATTTAAAAATACTTAAGAATATGTATTTTAAACATACCAGTTTGTCCATGAAAACCCTGTTTTAATTCTGTTTTCAATTCTGTTTCTAAGACTATAAAATATAGGTGAATGTGAAATATAAAATATAGGTGATGGATATTTGATACTTTTAAATGTGGAACCAATGTACCAATGTTCTCGAACAAAAAAAATCTGAATGAATGAGGTAGGATGAATCAGCTTTAAAGAGTTTGCAGATTTCCATGTTTTTATAGAATTTGATCAAAAATGGATCATTTAAAAGCTTATCATAAAAAAATTGTAATTTTGTATATCTGAATTTTTACATTGAAGAAAGATCAATTTATGAAGAACTTTGACTGACATTTTACGGAAAAAATTAAGAAAACTCAAAAATGTCAAGTATCTATCAATAGTAGAAAAAAATATCAAAATTCTTTGAAATTTACACCGTCTCTAGAATATGATCATTTAAGTATTTCGTGAAAATGTCAAGTTCCTATGACAACCAATTTTTGAGCTACGGTCAAAACCTCAAAAATATTTAAATTTTGACAAAAATCGAATTGTAGCCAGTGTAAATGACACTTGTGTGGTCAGCTGGTCGGTGTGATATTTGCGGGCGCATTGTGTTTTCACACATTCGGTGTCTAACATGTGAGATACAAGATTCAGATAAGATACAGGAGATAAGTGATTTATACTGGCATATTGATCGTTTAAAATTGAATCTAATATACTAATACAATCGAAAAAAAAAACGATTTTTTTTCTATCGACCAAAATATTTCGGGGAAACTCTAACACTAAGATTTTTAAATACCTATAAGTAGGCTCTCAAAGACTAACATGGTGGTTAATTTATATTTGCATAGAATGGCCTATCAGATTATTATTTCATTATACTTACAACTATTATATATGAATCCCGACCTTCGGACTGATTCTGTTTCGTAAATCCAAAATAATCAACTTTAGTAAGTTATTAATTTATGATTTATGTTAAATAATGTGTAAAGAATCGAGTATTCTAAGAGTTTGTGAAGTCAATAGTAATTAGAATCGTTATCGAATACATAAATTAAAAATGAATTATAATTCTCACAAACTAAGAAATCATAACAACTACAGATAACAATATTGTTAAATTATTAATTAATGTCCTTTAGATTTATTAGATTAATGCTAAACCTAAAACTCTAAATTCGTACTGTTAATTTATTATATTACAATGCACACATTCCGACGTAGGTAGATTTAATTATATACTAAGAATGTTCATAATATGTATATATTAAGATTAACTGCAATGTATTTAAAAACTAAAATATTGAATAACTTATGCATTTTTATTTTTGAGTGAATAATAAACAAAAAAATCTAACTTCACTAATGTTCCAAGCAATAGTTTCATTTATTAAATAGGTGATTTGAATTCTTACCCATACATAGATATTGCACTGTAGAATAGCATTAATACATTCCATTAAAATTGAAATTAATAAACTAAATTATTTAATGTATTTATTCATGTTATAACTATCTAAGCAGACTTTAATTAAAAACGATTATGCATGTAAGGAGTTAATTTTCAAAATATTCAAGTGGTTCAATAAAAAATGTAATTAAAACATCAAATTTTAAGGAAATACTAATGTTGCGATAAAAAAATTACGATATTTTATATTTTACAATTTTTAACGATCAAATATGCAAAAGTATGTGAAATAAAATTTTGATAATGTCTTCCAGTGTGTATGATTCGTAAATATTTCAACGAAAATCTGAACATGTGAAAAATAAAAAAATATATGCAAAAACATACAACTCCGGACTCAATTACTTTTTGAGTAACGATGAAAAAAAATTAGATTTTGTCAAAAATCGGTGTGTTGTAAATTTTGCTGTCTCTTTTTTATCATTTCTGGTAAGTTACTCGTATAGTCGTGATTATCTTAAGTCTGTGAAAAGAATTATTTTTAAACGACCTTTACGAATATTGTAATGCAACAACTAAACAGAATTTTCTACTAGAAACTGTCTCTGAAATTTAATGGGACCATTTTTATTCTCGTCAAAATCGTGATAACAGAAAAAAATAAAAAAATATATCATAGTACAACCAATAGCTTCATCTTTTCATTCCGAATTCAAAATCAAAACGAATTGGCTTAAATAGTCACCTGATACACACCACGCCATATAATGTATCAAAATATCACCTGAAATAGTATGTTAAAAAATTATACCATTTATGTATTAAATTTCTTCTCAAATTATGCATTCATATTATTCATACATTTAACATGTATACAATTATTGTATTTGAATGTTAAATTAAAGTGTAGATCTTAGTGTAATATAATATATGGTTTAATAATTAAAACTTATGTATATATTAAAATATTCAGTGAACCCACGGAGTTCATTCGTTGCATCCCATCAATGTATTGTTTTTAAATATATTTTTAAATTGGTTATAAGTTATAACTTATAACGATAAAATGTAGTATCAATTATTTTCAACAAATGAACGTTGGTACGAGTATTAAAGCTGTGGTATTATGAGTTAAGTAACTATTTTTATAACTGTTGGTTTTTACAGCTTAATATACTCGATTTTATAATAAAAAAATTAAAAATATTGTAAATTACTAATGATATTATATACCGAATGTTCTGAATTATTGACATTAAACCATATATTTTGCATAACGATTTTCGATTCAATATATCATCTTACTTTCTCTGCAATATTTACGGTAGAACGCAATGTATCTTTGAGTAACAGCTATTAATACATAAAAATACAAATTGTACAAGTCATAAAATAATAACATAAATATCAAAGGTAAAATTATATTATGATTTCATTTTCCGAATGAAAAAAGTTTAAGAACATATAAATATGTACATCGGCGGATAAAGTACTTATAACACGACCTATTTTCTTGCTGATAAGTGGTTATTTGTTAACTTACTATCCTTTTCATCAAAATTAGTTCCTGCGTTTTCTGTTTGTATGGAAATGTAATTTTATGTCAATAATTGTAAAAAACGTATAATATCAAAAAGATACATTGAATAGTAATTTCCAAATGTTCTTTAAAAATGAATATAGTTTTTTCAATTTACCCAACAAATCCATTCTATTATTTATATCATTTCTGTTATGGCCTGAAAAAATCATATGTATTGTGATTAAAATTGAAAAAAAAAATTGGTACATGATTTTATTTTCTAGCAAATTAAAAAAATAATTATCCGTGATTATAATACTAATAATAATAAAAAAAATAAAATGTCTACTTACAATTCTCAAATAATTTTGTTTTTGTTATATATGCTGTTCAAAAATGTTACAATACTTGTTAATTTAAATATTATTTTACTGGCAGGCAATGAATTAATTAAAGCGACAATAACGAACGTAAAAATTTTAAATTTCTGTAATATTGAATCTATTCAAATATTCAATAAGAACGATAAACTTATAAGGGGTGAGTTATAAGACTCGTATTATATCACTGGCTACCAGTAACACTATATAGCTATAGTACCATTGATCTCGAAAAAAACGATTCTGAATGAGAATAAATAAGTGGATTAATCTGTTTATATAATGTATCTAGATATATTATATCCACTATATATTCTTCTAACTCTCTATTTTCATAGATAATTATAAGTAATCTAATCTAAAAATATCAACAAAATAACTTATATTGCTAAATTAAAATTCGTTAGGACTCTTATTTTACTTAAAGATTAAAATTCAAATTCTCGTAAAATTCGATAGTGAACTTTCTGCCGTTATACACAAATGCAAAAGCTGGAGCAATTTATGGACAATTTGGAAATTGATTTTCAGGTCAATTTAATCAAAAATACAAATTTTATTCATTTTTAACTACAAAATAACGAGCAAATGATTCGTGTTTACATAAAGATTCGAACATTCAAAAACTTATCGAAAAAATTGGTCCTCTGTTTTCGATAAACAATTAATTACTAAACTTCAGGCGCGTCTAAAAAATTTGTGAGTACAGGTGTTTGATATTTTTTTCACAGAAATGAGACCAATGTATGAGAAACGTTTAACACATTATCAAGATTTTTATTCAACCAATATTATTTTATCAATATTTTATGAAAAAAAAATTTACAAAAATAAAAATATCCTTAGTCTGTAAAATATATCAGAAAAAGGCGAAAACCTTGAAAATTATACCATTTCTAGAAAATGGTTGTACAAATATTTGGTAAATATTTCAATTCTCTAGAGCTATGATTTTTTGAGTCCAGATGAAAAAGAAAATTCAATTTTGTCAAAAACCGGAGTGTGGTAAATTTCAATGGCTTTTATAATTATTTTATAGTTTATCTGAATTATTTGGAAAGCCTTTGAGATATTCAAAAAAGACCTCTCGAATGCATCTAATATTCTAACCAAAATACCTATTTGAATTGATGATTTGATCAAATCTTTGAATATGAAATCATGCCCATAAAGGCATAAACAGACAAAAATCATACGTCATGGTAAAACCAATATCTTACGCATTTCAATTAGAACCTAAAATGTATTACTGATAGATTTAATAAATCAACGATGATTAATGCGGTAACATACATAAATACTAGATAAAAATTAAATTCACATAAATCGTATTCATAGTAACTCTACGGTATCATTTCGAGAAATAAATTAAAAGAAAATTTATTTTCGTCTCAAATAATTCTTTCAAACATGCATTATTATTCATTGTGTCCCTGTGCATTGAAACCATTTCATTCCTCACTATAGTGAAACTATAATATATGAAATCCATATGATTATGTTGTAAGTATTATAGACTTTAATATTAAAATAGCAAATTATCGCTTATGATTATAAAACATTCTGTCAAGAAAATAGTTTTAGTCTATAACATATGTGATAAAATGGAAAATATATACTGATATTCTTACTATCACAAACAGGTAGTGCTGTAAATAAAAATAGTGATAAACATTTTATAATATATGAGTTTAACTGGTTAATGTATATTATTTAATTATTTTATATGGTTATTTAATTGATAAAAACTCATGAAAGTTATGAATATGATAATTTAATGATTTATAACGAGCTTCATTTTATATACGTATACAAATGAAAAAAGAAAACTTATTACGAGAACTTATTTTGAAACAATAGTTTAGTACATAATAATACCCACTAAAAACATTCTATAATTATTGCTATTTCATTAAATCTTTGAATAATTCAATCATTTTATATCAATCCTAAAATGAATAATTCTATAAGTATGCCTGTAGTTTTAATTGATAAAAGAAGTCGATTAAATAATATACAAATTATGCGAATGTTTAATTGGGACTTTAAATTTCATTGTGTTAACATTTTCATAGTTTTCCCACAAAAAGATTGATCGACTATTACCATATTTTCAATAGAGTTATTTAAATTATCTCAATAAAGGTATAGTTTTCCACCTATTGATGGGCATTTAAATTTTACGTTAAATATAACAAAATAATATCGTTTAAAATAAATCGACCAAATGTTGGTCTGTTGTACGTAATGATGTAGATATTCATATAAATGACTTACATTTGAACGGATCGGGTGCGAAATTACTTTCAATGAAACCCATAATCGTAACGATAAACATTAAGTTTTTCTTTGAAAGTTCCATTTTATTTATTTAAATTAGAACGAATTATACTGTACTATTAATATTACCCTAGTATACAGTACTGTACTATTCACCACCTTACAGAAATACGAGTACACTGTTTGGTACACTTTACATATAAAACCATTGTAACTATTTTAAAGTAAGTGTTATGACGTAATATTTTGTTTATTCAATAACGAAACATCGTTGTTACATTTCAGGTGTCTATTCCGTTCTGTATGAATAACAAATAAATATTGTTTTTCTCCATCATCTGACGTGATTTAGATGACCTAAATATGGTGTTAATTTTTATATGTTTTAACCCATTACCAAGTGTGATAAAATTTATTTTGTCATATTTACATTATCTGACGTCATCATAATATATTTTATCGTATATTTTAATAATTATAAAATAATATTTTAAATAAGTAATCATTTATGATCATTTAAATATATAAACTTGGCTGTATTGATAAACTTTCAAACGTGTTGGGGTATGGATATGTATGTAGATTAGTTTGAGTGATTGAAAACTACTAAAGTTCAAGTTTTAATATCAACTTTGATCAGAAGGACAATGTTTACGTGCTGTACCGGCTATTCTAATCAATACCCGATTCTCGTAAAATTGAAACTTATATTATTGTGTGTTCCAATATACGATTTGATACAAAATTTTATTTCGTGAATTGATATTCACATATATTTACCAAATAGAAATAATACTAGTTGTCATATAAAATGTATTTTTTATTAGTTAAATATCATAACACAAATGTAAATGATTATATTAAATTTTTAATTATAACACAACAATGGTCAATCATATTACTAAAGAATTACAATAGGAAAATTTCATTCGAAATTGATAATGATAAATGATATAGTAGTTTAACAAAATGTATACACATAGTGATTAATTAAATGATTGTGTTTATATGCATTGATATTCACACCAATATTCTAGTGTTTGTTGTTTATAGTCTAAAAATCATGTAAAAAAGCATATTTAAAGTATGATTTAAAAAAAAGATTTGTAAGTCATCTTTAAATATAATTAGGAGTTTTTACGTTTTTAATACGTAAAGAAGGTTTACCTAGATACAAATTATTAATCCACAAGTGCTTATTGTTTCTAAAACGAAGAACACAGTCTGAAAAATAGAACAATAAGCACATTTTTTTTTTTCATTTAATCAGTTTTGAAGAAATTATCTCAACTACGACCTAATTGTATTTAGGTATTATAAATATTGGTGTCAAATTACATTACAAATGTTATTAATTTATAAAATACATGCATTGATTATTGCGGAAAAAAATGAAATTGGAAATTTCAAACGTCACGCTCAACACCTTGCAAAGTCTCCCAAGAAGAGTATTCAAGTTCATTGTTTTATAGTAAATTAAATAAAGTTGAAGTAATAATAAAAATAAAAACCGTAGAATTTGAATATTAATTATTCTGATACATTTTAACAAAAGATAACTAAAAAAATGTCTTCGTGATCGGAATAAATTGATTTTCGTGTTATTGTCGTCACAAGATGAGAATAGGTATTTATAAGAAAGTTCATGTTAACATTTTTTACAACTCAAAATATAATTAACCTATTTTATTACTCTGAATAACTATTACCACGTTGAAAAGAATAGTATCGTCAGAATATACTCGTAGATTTACTTACTCGCATAATCTAGATCATTAAATTTAAAAAAAATGTTATCACATTATAATATGTAATATATAGTTAAGGTACTTTAGAGTGAATATATTTTCGTACATTCATGATTGGAAGACAAATTGATCATGAAATTATATTTTTATATAATTATAGCTGTAATACGGTTATGGCTCAATGATTATTTAGAAGATTCAAAGTTAAAATGTCCAGTAAAAAAACTCAAAACATATAGCCTAGTCTGTTTTATTGATGAGTAATTTTTTAAGCGTGTTTCGTAGATATGAAATTATTTCATTCATTTATGGATTTAATGGATTTATGGAAACTTGTTGTGAAAATGTCTCATGTATAATTTATAGAAATATTAAACTTAGCCTAATAATTAAAGAATACATTATGAATAAATTATATTATATTAGTATATAGATATACGAATACGATTGTATACTAACAATCGTAATATAAGTATATATTATACAATACAAAGGGATCCTTACTATCACTGGTCAAGGTGCGTTTTATGTCATTGTTATGGGCGTATTTTTTTATTAATAAATATCGAAACATTGAGTGTTTGTGTCTTCTTTTGAATTTGAGTTTACTTGATTCATTTTTAAATGCGGTATTAACGGCATTATATCAATTTTAAATTACTCACATGTTGTATTGATATCATAGCCTTTACTATGTCCGGGGATCAGTTCTGTAAAATAAAAATATAATATGCATTTTTCCATAGGAAAAGAATTAAAGACGAAATATAAATCATAAGAAAAATAAGTCGGTACCCAAAATGAATGCAATGCATTATTCTCATGAAATTTTTTAGGTGAAAAATGTCGAAAATCATGAAATAGAACAAAAGTTTGCATATTTGTACATATAATTAAAAATTGCTTTTTTCATGATTTTATAAAACCTTTTTAACAAACAAAAAATCTTGATCTTTCCAATGTCGTTATAGAGTTTTTACCGTATTTTCCTATTTTTTTTTTTTTTAAAAACAATAAGTAATTATTGTAACTTACACGAAATTCGTTTCGGGAAATAAGTGTTGGTAAATAGGTAAAGTTAGGTTATGTTAAGTTGCATTAGATAGGAATTCAATTAAACTAAAAATAATTCTCGAATCCAGCCTAAAACGTATAAATATTTAAAAATAAACACTTACCATAGTCTTTGTATCCAGCACTTCTTATATAATCTGATGAATGGAATAAAATAAAGACTATAATAAGTAATCTATGATGCTTATCATAGTACAAATATGCGATACATACGAAACATTTTTATTTTTAATCAAAATTGAAAATAATTATTAAGAATATAAGTAATAAATAGTGACGATTAGCTACGATTTTTAAATGCAAACTGAAAAGAAAAAATTACCATTATATCTAGGTTATAACTTATAACTTTATTAGTATGAATAGTAAAAAAAAAATGGTTTTAAAGAATAAGAATATAATTTACACCTAGAATTAAGGAATCATAAATATACATATTAAACAGTACATTATGTGACATATTTATTAAAATAGTCTTACAATAATAACCATACTGTTTTTGATTAAATTAATAATAATAACCTTATTCAGGAACATGATTTTAATAAACTTTAACTATTAAATTTTAAGCAATGGTATATTGGAAAGAGTGAATTGAAAAATGTATGGTATAAATTAAAACCACACAGATCATGTTTGCATTTGTAAATATACGAATTTCTTTTTACTTACCAGCACAATCTAGATGAATTCAAATATAATAATTTGTCATTTTATTTTAACTTGTAAAAACTATGTTAAAATATAAAATCAAGTATAGTGTATATTATATATAGTTCAATAAATTTTTTTTTTAATTCGAGAATAGAAGAATTATTTTAATGATAAATATAAATATAATGTATTTATGTTAGAATCTAACAGTTAGATGAACCATACTTAAACATGTCAAAGTGAATAAGAATTAATAATAAACAATAATTTAAATCATATTTTATTAGTTTTAATTCTCTCACCCTTGATACAAAATGCTGATATTTGAAGTTTGTCATCTGAAGAAAAAACAACTCATGCATTTATCATTATTTGAAATTAGTTTTTATTCATCATAAAAAATAATTAAATGTGATAATTACAAATGTTGTCGGAATCTGAAATTTTAATATAAAAATACTATAATGATAATTTGATATACATCGTTTGTAGATGATGATATCAGATGTATGTCAAAATATATAAGATGATATTTTCTTAAAAACGAATTCTTTAAAAGTTGAAAATAGACCATAAAATCTAGTTTAAATCATTATGGAATAGATTTTAAAAAAAATTGAAAAACCAAACTATTGCTAAACTTAGAAGAGATTCCTTGTTCCTTAGACCTACAATGGTAGGTCTAATGATCTTTCAGAACCCTAAATCACGTTGTTCTATAAGTATGCAAACTACTTACAGAGAAGATGGTTTTTGTAATCTCGCCCATATGCTAAAGAGGTACGAATCAAATATATAGTTACTTATTCGTTAGCCTATTCTTTATTTTAATATCGATTTATATAAAACTTACTATGCTCTTCGTTAAGAAAATATACATTCCCTAAATTATGTAAGTACATTAAAAGTATAAGATGAAATATTTCTTGATACTATATATATATATATATTTATCTATATACTATTATATAAAATTGTAAGGGGTTTTCTACGACCGCGCTAACCGAGAAAACTACTGAACCGATTTGGCTGAAATTTTTTTCGGCTGAAACCCGACACTCTGCTGAAGGTTTTAGTACTACTTTTGTCGGTAAAAAAAGTTCATAAAAGTTCAAAAAAAATTAAAAACAATTGTACCTATATTGTGCGGCACGGCGGGATAGAGTTATTATTGCGAGCATAATTTGTGCTTAGTTTTTTTACCTACTTTTTGATTATTCTTATGAAGGTTTATTGGGCATGCTAATAGAGTTAAATTTTGGGTAAGTGGCCAATTCATCATCATGCCGTGAACCAATCACGGGCGAAGCTGTGACAGGTCGGCTAGTTCTGTATATAAATGTTATAGTATAACATTTACCATTATTTAATATGTTGAATGACTTACTCAGATCTTCAGCACGTTTAAGGTTTCTTTTCATTACCTGCTTGGAAATATATTCTAAAAACAAATTATTATAAATCATAGGTATTTCTCGACAAGAAAATGTTTTAAAATAAATAGTTTTCTGTATTCCTCGGGGCGATCTAAACCATCATAAACTAAGAACACCCACAACATAGTATTCAGAGACTGACCGAGTAACCTCAATAGCATAAAACACCAATTCAAACCCGGAGACATCGCAAGATATAATCCATTCATATAATATAGGTATGTTAATACATCAATATTTAAGAAATCTGTAATACTTAGAGAAAATAATACAATTTTGAAATTAACAATATTTACAAAAAAAAATACCCCATGTGTGTAGTTAATATTTATCATCCGAATTAACTTACTTCTGTATTCATTGCTATCTAGAATATTTAAAAATCATTATTGTTTCAAATATCATCATGAATGTATAAAAAATGTTTGTATCGTATACTATTATTTTATAACAATATATGTATTTATCATTATCTTTTTCAAGGATTTCATATAAATAAAATAATATTTTAAACAACAACGTGTTGTGTAATTTTAAAGTAAGAAAAACCAATGTTGTTTCAGAGACGTGATTAAATAAATAGTTTTCCGTATTCCTCGGGGTGATCAAAACAATCATAAACTAAGAACATTCAAAACATGGTATTCAGTGACTCTCTGAGTATCCTCAATAGCATAAAACAAAAAAACAAACCCGGAAACATCGCAAGATATGATCCATTGTAATCATATAGCTAATTAATACATCAATATTTTAGAAAAATGTTATACTTAGATAAAATAATAACATTTTTAAATTTACAATCTTTACAATAAAAAATAACACATGCGTGTACTTAATATTTAAAATACGAATTAACTTACCTTTGTAATCTGGACAATATATAATATGTCAACATCATAATTTATTGTTACAAATATCAATATGAATGTTTGAAAAATGTTTATACATAGTATATTATTTTATAATAATATTTAAATTTATCATTATCTTTTTCAAGTATAAAAACCAATGTTGTTTCAGAGACGTGATTATATCATTCAGTAAAATGTTTAAAGAATGAAAATTTGAAAATGTTAATTTCATAAGCAATTTATAGTTCGATTTACTTAGGCACAGCTCAATGAACATTTATTATTATTATAAGATAATGTTTGAATAATGTTTTTTATTAAATTATTTGTTATTAAGATTTAAATAAAATAATTATAGAATTCTAAAAAACGTGCATTTTAGACTCACATGTATCTCCTTGATAGCCTTTTTCTAATTCCGTTAATAATTGTCTTTCTATGTCTACGAAATTGGTTATAATTAATGCAGTTAACTCAATTTATAGAAAAAATGACAAAAAACTGACTTTCAAAAGAGAATCACAAAAATTAAATATAATTATATTTTAGACTTACACGATAAAGTAATTTGCCATTTACGAGTATGGTCAAACGGATTTTTATTGCATTATACTTACAATGGTTATGAATGAATCCAACCTTTCGGATTGATTCTGTTTCATTTATTCAAAATAAGCAATTTTATGAAATTATTGATTTGTGATTTGAAAATCGGACTATTTTTGCAAGTACTTTTCGTGTTTACATACACAAAGAATATAAGAAAAAAAAACACACGCCAAGGTAAAATCTTTTTTTTCATTCTTTTGAAAAGTCAATAATAAAAAAAATATTTTATACAAGAGCAAATACAAGGTTATGAAGGAACACTTTTAAGATATCAAACGAATTATTGTTAAATTATTAATTTTATGTTCCATTTATTAAGTTTATATAATAAATTCCCTTCATTAAGTCACATATTTAGATTATTTAATTAAAGCATTATATTTTACAGTATAAGCAGTATACAAATATTTAACGTGATCTCTTATTTGGTTGCATTGTGTTTAGAATACTAAAATATTAAATTATTTATGTTTTAATTAACAGTTTGAAGAGGGCGAAAAACAAAAATCTAATTTTTCAATGTACCCAACAATAAAGTAATGTATTAAATAGTTACTGTGTTATTCGAATTCTTACCCAAACATTTATATTGCACTGTAAGTTAATACTTTCCATTAAATTTAAAATTAATTTAAAATGATATTTTTTATATCATTCAATAAAAAAAAAATTGACTTTAGATAATACCGTTAGATTTCTCGTATCAGTCGTATAAAATTAAATCAAATAAGTAATGAAAGTCACCTGATAAACACCAATCTTCATACATCATCACATCATCTAAAAGAAAATTTTGAAAATACCATCATTACGTATATTCGATTTTTTCTCTTATTATGCTTGCAAACTTATATAATAATTTTATTAGAATAATAAATTTAAGTGTTATAAAGTAGTTTGTATGGCGTGTATATGAAATTGTATTTCTACATTAAAATATACATTGGTAAGGTCATGAGAGTTCAAATATTTTATTGGCTTATTTAAAATATATATTTAGGCGAGTTATAGCCTTGGACATTGGTATAAGTAATTAACGTCGATCTTAAAAATTTAAAACTTTAGTATTTTTAATGATATTATTAGTTTATTAATAAATTATTTAAATTCATGGTTTCAAATTTTCAATATTGTTGATTTTATAATTTTAATTATAAAGGAATTTCAATGTAATATGATATACAAGAGGTGTCTATATTTTAATAATAGAAAAACCCGTGCATATAATTTCCATATATTTCATTAATTGGATGTTATTTATCAATTTTTGTTCTGTTTCAACTGTTTATTTTTTATATCTTAATTATGTTTTATCTTAAATAGTAAATTTCAAATTATTACAAAAAAATTAAAAAATTATATTACTATTCTCCATATTATTAAAAAAATATGTATAAAATCTTTGAGTAACACCTAAAATTACATAAAAATACACAATTTGTTAGAAAAATAAAATAGTGAAAACAAGAGGTAAGAATGTATTCTGAATTAATTTTCCTAAAATAATAGTATAAAAATTATAAATCTGTAATTTCGTAATATTAGTTTGTAATTTTGTAATTTTTGTACAATTTATATTTCATTACGTTCTAATAAGATCCTTAAACACATGGGGAAAAACTTATTGGAACTATAAGGATTTTAATAGTGAGCCATAAACTCGTATCAACTGGAATAGTTAAAATAAGCATTTAGAGTAAGTCAAATATTTTTTCGCTTCGTGAATAAACAAACAATGTTTTCAATGATTAAGTTACATTTTTAGAATTTGTTATTTTTTTAATTATATTGAATGCAGTATTTTTAATTAATCAAATTTTAAACATTTGAAATTTCTACGGTTTTATTATGATAAAATATGAATATGATAATGGCAAAGAAAAATATATATTTATGTTAAGTGTACAATGTACATTATGATTATTGATCTGCAGAGTATAAGATATATTATTCAGTAAATAAAAAAAATCGAAATTTTTAAGTGAAAGGATTTCAAATAATGGATAATAAGTACAAAGATAATGTATGTGATTGCATATATGATTTGATATAGGATTTCAGAATTAACAATGATAAAGTGATTAATAATCTATTTTCTTGCTTATAGTTGGTGCCTGTTAACTTACTATTTAAATTATTAATAAGACGAACATCTGTAAAACAAATAAAAATGGTGAGTTACAGGAGACAGATGAGAATATGAAATCCAAGTGATGGGTGATTGAAGCTGGTAAATTAATATTTTAAATTTGAGACCAGTGCTCTCAATGGACCATTGGTTTCAAATTTTAAACACCAGTTTACCCACCATCTGTATTTCATCGATGCCTTGATTCCCACTTGCCCACTTTTTTTTTATTATGATGTATATTTTTTACAATTTACCTATTTCTTTAACTTTTTCGATGTAACATGACCTGTAATAACCTGATAAAAGTGATATTATGATCAAAAATGAAATATGTATTGCATCAATTTCGTTTTCAAAAGAATTAAAATAATTATAATAATTCTTAATTTTGAATATTACAAAGAGGTTTACTTACATTCGTCAAATATTCCGCTTTGCTTTATTAAAGCTGATAAAATATTTTATATTTGTTATTTATTTAAATTCTTATTTATCGACATTTATAATAAATATAATGTGATTTGAGTGACCTGAATGTATGATAAAAATTTAAAATTCCGTCAAAGTAAATGTACTCAAACGTTCATTATGAGTAATTCACATAAAACTTTTCAGGTACAATGTTCGGATTAGAAAAAGGGGAAAGTTTAATCAACGTTTTTATTGAAATGTATTTGACCTCAGAGAATTAAATGTAAATAAAAACAATTATTTAAATAATTTTCTTAAATATGCATTATTATTCATTATATCTTGGTGACCTGAAATCATTTAATTCCAAGTTACGGCAAATCCAATGATTTGAGCTTTACTTGTGGATTGTTGTAGGAATATTATATGTCGATACAAAAAAATCATATTATTATTGATGATGCCACACATTGTTCATGAAAAAATAGATATTTTAATAACAAATATAATTAAATTGAAAAAATATTCCCATACTCATACCTACGCATTTAAGTTCGTCTGTAAAATAATAAAAGTTTGATATACATATTTTATATGACTGTGATTCGTATATGTATTTTAGTTAATTGTTTTCTACGACTATTAATACGATTATACTTAGTGATTCATTGATACGCACAGGTACTGTAAGGTCAAAATTGGGTTTTAAGTATTCGTATTTGATTCTTATTCTCCAACGGCTGCACGAAAAATTGTTACAAGGATAATCGTACAATGGCTAGTATAAGTATTATCAATGATCATAATAGTTACTAAGAAAAATATCTTTTGTATCGATGCAATTATCAATGTTGTAATTTTAAGTACCACTAACTAACTCTTATGAATCGTATGTAAAGAAATGCTGAAAAACGACAACAATATCTACCTCTTTGAGACCAATTAATTTTCACTTCCAATATAATAGAATGACAATTTAAAATATGCGCACCAAATATATCGATTTGTGAAATGTTATTGATTCAATCATTTATATTTACTTACTGCTAGTGAACGTATTTGGTGCGTAACTTTTTTCGATCATACCCACAATCGTAAAAATCAAAATCAAATTTTTTGTTATAAATGCCATTTTTTTAATTTAAAATATCATGAATACTACTAGTAATTACCACTATACAAATGGTATTGCTCTCTAACTCAACAAAACCTGACTTTTCTATAGTCAGTGTTATGATGCAACGTTTTATTTATGTTATCACCAACCATCGCTGTTACATTTCAGGTGTCCGCCGTTCTGTTTGAATAACAAATATTGTTTTTCTCCATTATCTGACGTGATTTAGATGTTAATTTTGATATGTTTTAACCCATTACCCAGAAAGATACATTTTATTTTGTCATATTTACATTTTCTGACGTCATCATTATATATTTTATGATTTATTAAGAATAATATTAATCATGATAACATTATATTTGTAAATAAAATTTAATCATTTTTGTACCGGCTATAACTAATTACCTGATTTTCGTGAAATTGAAACATTTATGATTGTGTGTTCCAATTTATGATTTCATAAAACATTTTATTACGTGAATTGATATTCACATATATTTAGCAAATACTAGCTGACCTCGCAAACGTTGTTTTACCATATATTTCCAGTGAATTTTGTAGTATTAAAAATAACTAACTTATTGTTAGTATGTGGGGATGGAGTCTATAATTAAAAGAAGAATGGAGCGCTGTGGACGATGACTGGCTATAAAAATAACAAAACGCCTCTCAATTATATAAAATTTACATATACAAAAACTACCACACACTCACTGATCTTTGCATCTCAAAATCTAGCCCGTGAAAAGTTTTTACCAGTATGAGGGACAAATAACGGTCTTCATATTTAAACCTTTTTATCCCCTTAGGGATTGAATTTTGAGAAATAAGTCTATAAGTATTTTTATGAAACACGTATATATTTAACAATTGAAAATGATTCGCAAAAAAATTTATAAACAATGATAATGGTTACAGAATAAGTATACATATAAAACTTTAAATTTTAAAAAATATTTTTAGTGGGCCACCATAAACATCTAGAGGTTTAAAAAATAATTAATGACCTATTCTCAGAGCTTCTAAATATATACAAAAAATTTCATGAAAATCGGTCAAGCCGTTTCGGAGGAGTTCGATAACAAACATTGTGACAGGAGAATATTATATATTAGACAAATAAAACTAATTGTCATACAATTTAAAAAAAATTATATTTTATTGGTTAATTTTTATTACTTTATTACTAAAGGATTACAGTGAGAACATTTCATTCAAATTGATAATGTTAAAATAAAATAGTTTAACAAAATGTATGTTAACATAATAGTGATTAATTAAATAATTGTGTTTATATGCATTGATTTTCACACCAATATTCTAGTGTTCGTTGTCGATACTCTAAAAATCATATAAAAAAGAATATTAAAAGTATGATTTTAAAAAATGATTTGTTAGTCATCATTTAATATAATTAGTAGTTTTTAAGATTTTTAATACGTAAAGAATGTTTACCTAGATAAAAATTTTTGATCCACTTATATTTAATTTCTCTAAAACGAAGAACACAGCCTGAAAAATAGAAAGACTTGCACAGACATTTTTTTTTTTCATTTAATTAGTTTTAAAGAACAACAGTAAGTATTTCAACATTTCCAACTACGGCCATATACTACTGTATATAGGTTATATGAATATTGGTGTAAAATAACACTAAAAATGTTATTAATTATAAAAAGTATTTAAAATTAGGAAAAAAATGAAATTGGAAAGTTTCTTAATTAAAATAGCAGTTTATACATTTGATCTAAGAAGCTGAATCGTCGATCAGAATAACTAGAAAAACTGTTAAAATACATTGTGCATCATTGTTGTCAGTGACTGAAATACCACATAATGCGTAATAAAAAAATTGGTATACCATCTGTTCCTGTTAAAATTATATTTGAGCGCACTAAGAAACAGGGAATTATTTTATTTTTTTAAGACCCTAACACAATTATTTTTGGCTGTAAATTTCAGACGTCACGCTCAACACCTTGCAAAGTGTCCCAAGAAGAGTTTTCAAGTTAATTGTTTTATAGTCAATTAAATAAAGTTGAAGTAATAATAAAAATAAAAACCGTCGAATTTGAACATTAATTATTCTGATACATTTTAACAAAAGATAACTAAAAAAAATGTTTTCGTGATCTGTATATATTAATTTTCGTGTTATTGCCGACACAAGGTGAGATCAGTTATTTATAAGAAAGCATCATGTTAACATTTTTTCAAACTTAAAATATAATTTCATATTTTTTTACTCTGAATAACTATTACCACGTTGACAAGACAAGTATCGTCTGAACATAGATTTACTTACCCGCATAATCTAGATCATTAAATTTAAATAAATGTTTTCACCACAAAATATCAAATATACACTTAAGGTTTAATAGTTAATTTAATAATAAAAGTATACATTATAAAATAAATTATATTATATTTGTATATAGATATTCGGTTGTAATATACAACAAACAAAATAAACTAACAATCGTTATATATGTGTATATTATACAATACAAAGGGATCCTTTCTAACACTGGTCAGGGTGCGTTTTATTTCACCGTTTTGGACGTATTTTTTTATTAATAAATATTGAAACATTGAGTGTTTGTGTCATCCATCGAATTTGAGTTTTCTTGAATCATTTTTAGATGCGGTATTAACAGCATAATATCAATTATAAATTACTCACATGTTGTATCGATATCTGGGCCTTCAGTATGACCGGGGAATAGTTCTGTAATATAAAAATATAATAATACACTTTTCCATAGAAAAGAATTAAAGACGAAATTTAAATCGATTTTATAAAACCTTTTTAACGAACAACACATTTTAATCTTTCCAATGTCGTTATAGAGTTTTTACCGAATTTTCCTATTTGTTTACTAAAAAACATTGAGTAATTATAGTGACTAATGCGAAATAGGTTTTGATAAAAAGGTGAGGTTAGGTTATGTTTAGTTAAAAAAGATATGAATTCAATTACACTAAAAAAAATTCTCGTATCCATCCTAAAACGTTTAAATATTAAAAAAATTAAATAAACACTTACCATTTTTTGAGTATCCAGCACTCATTATATAATCTGATGAATGGAATTAAATAAAGACTATAATAAGTAAACTATGATGCTATCATAGTACAAATATGCGATACATACGAAACATTTTTATTTTCCATCAAAATTAAAAACAATTATTCAGAATATAAGAAATAACTATTGACGATTAGCAACGATTTTTAAAAGCAAACTGGAAAGAAAAAATTACCATTAAATCTATATTATAACTTTATATGTATGAAATGTAAGAAAAAATTTCTTTTAAGAATTAGAATATAATTTGCACCTAGAATTAAAGAATCTTAAAAATACACATTAAACAGTACATTATGTGACATATTTATTAAAATAGTCTTATTATAAATATCATACTGTTTTCGATTAAAATATTAATATTAATTAAGGTATTTTAATACCTTACTCAGGAATATGATTTTAAAAAATTTAAACTATGAAATTTACTAAACTATTGGAAACAGTGAAATGAAAAATGTATCGTAAAAATTAAAACCACACAGAACATGTTTGCATTTGTAAATATACGAATTTCTTTTTACTTACCAGCACAATCTAGGTTAATTAAAATATAAAAGTTTGTCATTTTATTTTAACTTGTAAAAACTACATTTAAATATAAAATAGCATGTATAGTGTATTCATAGTTTAATACATTTTTTATTTTATTCGAGAAGAATTATTTAAATGATTAATATTAATATTATATATTCGTGTTAGATGAATGATAATTTAAAATGTCAAAGTAAATAACATTTAATACAGAACAATTATTGAAGTCATATTTATTAGTTTTAAAATTCTCACTTTTGATACAAAATTGTGATATTTGAAGCCTGTCATCTGAAAAAAAACCACTCGTGCATTTATAATTATTTGAAATTAGTTTTTGTTTTAAGAAAAAAATAATTAAATGTGATCATTACTATTGTTGTTGGGATCTAAAATTTTAATAAAAAAATTGCTTACTGATAATTGGATAAACGTATATAAACGTACATATTTTGTATTCAAATTTATTCTTTATTGTACTTCTTCAATTTTATTACAATTTGCTATAGTAAATTATATTTTTTTTTAATAAAAAACACTTATGTATAATCTTTTATTATTGTATTGTTTTTTATACTTTAAATAATAATAAGATTAAATAATTTTCAATTTTTTAATTACACGTAGATTTTTGTAAGTGGTCGAATTTCTCAAAACTTGATTTTAAGCCTTGATGATATAATGCTGAACCGGCAATTTAGTAATTTATTTCATTAAACAAGAAGATATTATGAGGAACTCTGTAGAAAGTGTTACGCTATTACTTTCAATAAATAATAATGTATCAGTGATGACAATAAGTGAATAAAAAAGACAGAAAAAAAATTTAATTTTTGATGTAAAGCTCAATATAATAACAAAAAAATATTTTTATAAATATCAAATAAAATTATTTTAAAAAACAAATTCTTTAAAATTTGAAAATGGACCGTTAACTCTAGTGTAATTCATTGTGAAATACATTAAAAAAAAATTGAGGAACCACAATTTTGTTAAACTCAAAGATTTCTTGTTCCTTAGACCTACAATGGTAAAATATTTACATTATATACTTCTTTCAGAACCCTAAATCACGTTATTCCATAAGTACGCAAACTACTTACAGAGAAGATGGTTTTTGTAATCTCGTCCATATGCTAAAAAGTACGAATCAAATATATAGTTACTTATTCGTTAGCCTATTCTTTATTTTAATATCGATTTATATTATACTTACAATCAACTTCATATACAAAATATACATTTCCTAAAATTATGTAAGATCATGAAAAGTATGAATCCAAATGTTTCTTCAAACCCCAAATTACATATATGATGGTGCAACACTATAATTTGTAGTATGTGTAATCAATAGTGTGGTGTACATTAACTACTGATATGTACATGAGATATGTTGAATTTAGAAAATTTCATTATGTAGAATTAAAAAAGACTAAAAGGGTAATTGATGCTTTAGAACCGTTTTTTTTTTTCAATTTGAAGTCAGTATACCATTGCTCTAGGCCTAAATAAAAACAATCTAAGTGAAAGAGGAAGGGTTGTCTACATAAAGTTTTTAAATGTTCTTGATTTCCAGAATTTTATCATTATATGATCATCAACACTTCAAATGATTTAAAAATAAATTGTACCTCTGTATTACCAATATATTTACATCATGATAAAAACAATACATTTTTGGGTTTTACGCAAAATTTTAAATCATTCTTCATTTAGTCTCGTTGATTATAATATGCGCGATTTCCTCGGATGTCATAGTATAACATTTTAACATTATTTAATATGTTGAAGGACTTACTCAGTTCTTCGGCACGTTCAATGTTTCTTTTCATTACCTTCTTGGAAATATATTCTAAAAACAAATTATTATAAATCATAAGTATTTCTCAACAAAAAATGTTTTTTGTTTTTACATACCACATCAATATTTTAGAAAAAATGTAATACATAGATAAAAGAATAACATTTTTTAATTAACAAACTTGACAATAAAAAATAACACATGTGTGTCTTTATATTTAACGTACAAAATTACCTTTGTATTCTGGACCAACTAGAATATTTCAACATCATAATTTATTGTTTGAAATATCAACATAAATGTATAAAAAATGTTTAGACATACTATTATTTTATAACAATATTTTAATTTATCATTATCATTTTCAAGGGTCTCATATAAATTAAATAATATCTCAAACAACAACGTGTTGTGTAATTTGTAAAGTATAAAAAACCAATGTTGTATAAGAGACGTGATATTTCAGTAAAATGTTTAATAATGAAAATTTGAAAATGTTAAGTTCATAAGCAATATATTCTTCAATTTACTTAGGCATAGCTCAAGGTACATTCATAATTATTACAAGATAATGTTTGAATAATGTTTTTTATTAAATTATTTGTTATTAAGATTTAAATAAAATAATTATATAATTCTAAAGAACATGCATTTTAGACTCACATTTATCTCCTTGATAGCCTTTTTCTAATTCTGTTAGTAATTGTCTTTCTATGTCTACGAAATTGGTTATAATTAATGCAGTTAACTCAATTTATAGAAAGAATGACAAAACTACTTATGCAAAAAACTAACATTCAAAAGAGAATCACAAAAATTAAACATAATTATATTTTAGACTTACACGATTAAGTAATATTTGCATTTAGGAGTATGGTCAAACGGATTTTTATTGTACGAGTATTATACTTACAATGGTTATGAATGAATCCAACCCTTCGGATTGATTCTGTTTTATTTATTCAAAATAACCAATTTTATTTAATTATTGATTTGTGATTTGAAAATCGGACCTTTTTTTCGAGTTTTTTTCTCGTGTTTACATACAAAAAGAATATAAGAAAAAAAAACACACACCAAGGTAAAATCTTGTTTTTCATTCTTTTGAAAAGTCAATAATAAAAAAAATATTTTATACCAGAGGAAATACAAGGTTATGTAAGGAATACTTTTAAGATATCAAACACATTATTGTTAAGTTATTAATTTTATGTTCCGTTTATTAAGTTTTTATGATTAATTCCATTTATTACGTTTATATGATATAAATTTCATTGTATTTATTAAAATCACACAATTAGATTATTTAATTATTGCATTATATTTTACAGCCTAAGCAGTATACAAATATATAATGTGATCCCTTAATTGGTTGCATTGTGTTTAGAATACTAAAATATTAAATTATTTATGTTTTTATTTCCACTTTGAAGAGGGCGAAAAACCAAAATCTAATTTTTCAATGTACCCAACAATAAAGTAATGTATTAAATAGTTACTGTGTTATTCGAATTCTTACCCAAACATTGATATTGCACTGTAAGATAATACTTTCCATTGAATTTAAAATTAATTGAATATGATTTTTTTTATTTCAATTAAAAAAAAAAAAATTGACTTTAGATAATACTGTTAGATTTCTCGTATCAGTCGTATAAAATTAAATCAAATAAGTAAAGAAAGTCACCTGAAAAACACCATGTTTTATAAAACATCACATCATCTAAAAGAAAATTTTGAAAATACCATCTTTTCGTATATTCGATTTTTTCTCTTATTACGCATGCATTATGTTTTATTTAAATAGTAAATTTCAAATTATTACAAAAAAATTAAAAAATTATAATACCATTCTCCATATTATTAAAAAAATATGTATAAAATCTTTGAGTAACACCTAAAATTACATAAAAATACACAATTTGTTATAAAAATATAAGAGTGAAAACAAGAGGTAAAAATGTACTCTGAATTAATTTTCCTAAAAAAATAGTATAAAAATTATAAATCTGTAATTTCGTAATATTAGTTTGTAATTTTGTAATTTTTGTACAATTTATATTTCATTACGTTCTAATAAGATCCTTAAACACATGGGGAAAAACTTATTGGAACTATAAGGATTTTAATAGTGAGCCATAAACTCGTATCAACTGGAATAGTTAAAATAAGCATTTAGAGAAGTCAAATATTTTTTCGATTCGTGAATAAAATTGAACAATGTTTTCAATAATTAAATTACATTTCTAAACGTATATGAATTTGTTATTTTTTTAATTATGTTGAATGCAATATCTTTAATTAATCGAATTTTAAACATTTGATATTTCTTCGGTTTTATCATGATAAAATATGAAAAAATAATGACAAATAACAAATATATATTTATGTTAAGTGTAGAATGTAAATTATGATTGTTGATCAGTAGAATAGAAGATATAAAAAATATCGTAATTTTTAAATGAAAGGATTTCAAATAATTGATAATAAGTACAAAGATAATGTATGTGATTGCATATATGACTTGATAGAGGATTTCAGAATCAACAATGATAAAGTGATAATTATTCATCTAATTTCTTGCTTATTGTTGGTGCCGGTAAACTTACTATTTAAATTGTTAATAAGACGAATATCTGTAAAACAAATAATAATGGTGAGTTACAGGAGACAGATGAGAATATGAAATCCAAGTGACAGGTGATTGATGTTGGTAAATATATATTTTAAATTTGAGACCAGTGTAACATTGCTCCCGAAAAGATGATTCTCAGTGAAAAAGTTTGGTTTTTGTTTTTGCGTTTTCTTAATTTTTTTTTTTCATTCATTACAATAATATACGAGTAATTTTTGCTCTCAATGTACTATTGGTTTCAAATTTTAAACACCAGTTTACCCACCATCTGTATCTCATCCGTGCCTTGTTTCCCACTTGCCCACTTTTTTTCTAATTACGAAGTATATTTTTTACAATTTACCTATTTCTTTAACTTTTTTGATGTAACATGGTTTGTTATAACCTGATAAAAAGTAATATAATGATCAAAAATGAAATATGTATTGCATCAATTTCGTTTTCAAAAGAATTAAAATAATTGTAATAGTTCTGAATTTTGAATATTACTAAAAGGTCTACTTACATTCGTTAAATATTCCGCTTTGCTTTATTAAATCTGATGAAAAATTTTTATTGGTCATTCATTGAAACTTTTATTTATTTACAGATATAATAGATATGTTCCCATTACAGTGACGTAATTTTATGATAAAAATATAAAAGTCTATCGAATTAAATGTATTTAAACGTTCATTGAGAAGGTTATTACAGTAGGATTCACTTAGAGACACATCAAGAGTTTGATGCACAATGTTCGTATTAGAAACTTTAGGGGAAAGTTTATCCATACTGGAGAAGCAACCCTAAAAATTTTAAACTTACATATTAACTAGCTTTCTATAAATATTTTTTATGACTTTCCAGGAAATGTATTCTTTTTCTTTAGAAACAAAACTTATTGAGAAGCACGATTATATTAATTTTTGAGCTTAAAGTTATAATATTGTATGTTTTCTTCAAATAGTTTCATTACATTTTAACTTCAAATGCTTCCAATAATACTATAATTTTGATGCAATGAATTTTGAATAAAACATTCTTATTGAAATGTATTTGACCTCAGAGGAAAAAATTATAAAAAAAAGAAAATTTGATTTGAATAATATTCTTAAATATGCATTTTTATTCATTATCTTGGTAACCTGAAATCATTTAATTCCTAGTTACGACAAAGCCAATGATTAGAGCTTGACTAGTGGATTGTTGTAGGAATATTATTTGTCGCTACAAAAAAACCATATTGATATTGATGATGCCACACATTGTTCATGAAAAAATAGATATTTTAATAACAAATATAATTAAATTGAAATCATATTCCAATATTCATACCTTCACAGTCTGGTTCGTCTGTAAAATAATCAAAGCTTGATATACATATTTTATATGAATGTGATTCGTATATGTATTTTAGTTAATTATTTTCTACGACTATTAACACGATTATACTGAGAGACTCATTGATAAGCATAGGTACTGTAAGGTCAAAATTAAGTTTGAAGTATTCGAATTCGAGAGTTATTCTCCAACGACTTCACGAAAAATGTTCACAAGGACCATCATACAATGGCCTGTATAAGTATTATCACAGATCATAATAGTTTTTAAGAAAAATATCTTTTGTATCGATGCAATTATCAATGTTGTAATTTTAAGTACCAATTACTAACTGTTATGAATCGTATGTAAATAAATGTTGTCAATCGACAACAATATCCACCTCTTAATGAACAATTAATTTTCACTTCCAATATAATAAAATGACAATTTAAAATATGTGCACCAAATATTTTGATTTGTGAAAAGTTATTGATTAAATCATTTATATTTACTTACTGCTAGTGAACATAGTTGGAGCGTAACTTTTTTCGATCATACCCAAAATCGTCAAAATCAAAATCAATTTTTTTTTTGAAAATGCCATTTCTTTTATTGAATATATTATGAATACTACTAGTAATAACTACTATACAAATGGTTTTGCTCTCTTACTCAACAAAACCTGACTTTTGTTATAGTCAGTGTTATGATGCAACGTTTAATTTATGTAATCACCAACTATCGTTGTTACATTTCAGGTGTCCGCCTGTCTGTTTGAATAACAAATATTGTTTTTCTCCATCATCTAATGTGATTTAGATGACCTAAATATGATGTTATATTTGATATATTTTAACCCATTACCCAGTGTGATACAATTTATTTTGTCATATTTATTTTTCTGACGTCATCATTATATATTTTATGATTTATTTAGAATAAAATTAACCATGATAACATTATATATGTAAATAAAAAATCATTTCTGATCATTTCAATATACAAACTTGGATGTATTGATAAACTATCAAACGTAATGCGATACAGTTTTCTATCTACGAATTACCGAAAATATCATATTTTCGTTAAATAGTATTCGTTGAAAACTTAAAGCATTATCGAATTATCCGTTCGGAAAACCAATCATTGCAGTGGCGGAACTAGATTCATGGAGGCCCATGTAAAATATGTTCTTTGAGGCCCTTTGGCTGTGACAGAATATTATAAATGTAAAGGAATTCTTTTATTATTAAAATAATTGTAAAATTAGTATATTAATTCAATCAAAACAGAATTGCATTTTAAATTGTATACCCAGTAAACATTTTATTTTTTTTTTATACAAATTTCGAGTTGAAAATTCGACTTAAATGACTTGATTGAGTAAAATAAAATATTTTCTAATTAAACATAATCTTTTATGAGGTTTTTAGTTTAATTCAGTTCATTGTAAATTTCTAAGTTTAATCGTTGGAGGCCCCTCATGTGCCGAGGCCCATGTGATATCACACCTTTATCAATATGTAGTTCCGCCACTGGATATAGATATGTATGTAGATTGATTGAAAACTACTACAGTTCTTCTTTAATATCAACTTTAACGAGAAGAAGGACAATTTTTGCTTGCTGTAACTAAATACCCGATTCTCGTGAAATTAAAACTTATATTAGTGTGTGTTCCAATTGACGATTTGATATAAAATTTTATTTTGAATGATATTCACATACAACATCGATTTCTCAAAAAGAAATAAAACTGTCATATAAATTAAAAAATTCATATTTTATTGGTTAAATATTATAACATAAAATTAATGTAAATAATTAAATTTTATTTTCAATTTTAACACGACAATGGTCAATGATATTATTATAGAATTACACTGGGAAAATTTTATTCAAAATTGATAATGTTAAAATTAAATAATTTAAAAAAACGTTCACGCATTGTGAATATGCAATATATTGGTTGTGTTTATATGCATCGATATTCACACCAATACTCTAATGATCGTGCTTCTATTACTAAAAATCATATAATAAGAGTATTATGAGTAGAATTTTAAAAAGGATCTGTAAGTCATAATTTCTGATAATAAGTAGTTTTTAAGTTTTTTTAATAATAAATTAATGAATGTTTACCTAGACCATAAGTATTGCTCCACACATGTTTAATTTTTCTAAAACGAAGAACACAGCCTGAAAAATAGAACGACATGCACTGACATTTTTTTTTTCAATAAATTAGTTTTGAAGAAAAACAAAAAAGTATCTCAACTACGACCTAATTGTATTTATATTGGTGTAAAATTACACTAAAAATGTTATTAATTGTATAATACACGTATTTATTATTCGGAAAAACAAATGAAATTGGAAAGTTTCTTAATTAAAATAGAAGTTGATACTTTTGATCTAAGAAGCTGGAACGTAGATCAGAATAACTCGAAAAACTATTAATATACATTGTGTATTTGTGTATCATTGTTGTCAGTTACTCAAATACCACATAATGCGTAATAAACAAAAATTGGTATACTTCTGTTCCTGTTAATATTATATTCGAGTGTACTAAGAAACAGGGTATTATTATTTTTTTTAAGACCCTAACACAATTATTTTTGGCTGTAAATTTCAGACGTCACGCTCAACACCTTGCAAAGTCTCCCGAGAAGAGTTTTCAAGTTTATTGTTTTATAGTAAATTAAATAAAGTTTAAGCAATAATAAAAAAAAAAACCGTAGAATTTGAATATTAATTATTCTGATACATTTTAACAAAAGATAACGGAAAAAATGTCTTCGTGATCGGAATAAATTAATTTTCATGTTGTTGCCGTCACAAGATGAGAATAGGTATTTAAAAAAAAGCATCATGTTAACGTTTTTACAATTCAAAATATAATTAACCTATTTTCTTACTCTGAATTACTATTAACACGTTGACAAGAATAGTATCGTCTGAACATAGATTTACTTACTCGCATAATCTAGATCATTAAATTTAAAAAGATGTTATCACATTATAATATGTAATTTATAGTTAAGGTACTTTAAAGTGAAAATATTTTTGTGCATGGAATTTTATTTTTTACAAAATTATCGTTGTAATACAGTAATGGCTGTACTATTATTTAGATTCTAAATTTTAGAACATTCGATGTTTAAATGTCCAGTAAAAAATCTCAAAACATATGACCTAGTCTGTTTTATTGATGAGTATTTTTTCAAGCATGTAGTCGTATATATTATGTTATTATTTCATTCATGTATGGATAATATCCATACATGAATGAAGAAATATCCATTGGATCTATGAAAAAATACTAATTGGTTACATTTAGTTCAATAGTCAAAACTTGTTGTGAACATGTCTGACGTATAATTTATAGAAATATTAAATTTAGCCTAATAATTAAAGTATACATTATGAATAAATTATATTATATTTGTATATAGATATTCGGTTGTAATATACAACAAACAAAATAAACTAACAATCGTTATATATGTGTATATTATACAATACAAAGGGATCCTTTCTAACACTGGTCAGGGTGCGTTTTATTTCACCGTTTTGGACGTATTTTTTTATTAATAAATATTGAAACATTGAGTGTTTGTGTCATCCATCGAATTTGAGTTTTCTTGAATCATTTTTAGATGCGGTATTAACAGCATAATATCAATTATAAATTACTCACATGTTGTATCGATATCTGGGCCTTCAGTATGACCGGGGATCAGTTCTGTAATATAAAAATATAATAATGTACTTTCCCATTGGAAAAGAATTAAAGACGAAATATAAATTGATTTTATAAAACCTTTTTAACAAACATAAAATCTTAATCTTTCCAATGTCGTTATAGAGTTTTTACCGAATTTTCCTATTTGTATATTAATAAACTTTGAGTAATTATAGTAACTTATGCGAAATTAGATTTGATAAAAAAGTGAGGTTAGGTTATGTTTAGTTAAATTAGATATGAATTCAATTACACTAACAAAATTCTCGTATCCATCCTAAAACGTTTAAATATTGAAAATAAGTAAATAAACTCTTACCATAGTTTGTGTATCCAGCACTTCTTATATAATCTGATGTATGGAATTAAATAAAGACTATAATTAGTAAACATTGATGCTTATTATAGTAAAAATATGCGATACATACGAAACATTTTTATTTTTAATCAAAATTGAAAATAATTATTAAGAATATAAGTAATAAATAGTAAAGATAAGCTATGAAACTTAAAGCAATGGTATTTTGGAAACAGTGAAATGAAAAATATATCGTAAAAATTAAAACCACACAGAACATGTTTCCATTTGTAAATATACGAATTTCTTTTTACTTACCTGCACAATCTAGATTAATTAAAATATAAAAAATTTTCATTTTATTTTAACTTGTAAAAACTACATTTAAATATAAAATAGCATGTATAGTGTATTCATAGTTTAATACATTTTTTTTTTAATACGAAAATAGAAGAATTATTTAAATGGTTAATAAAAATATTATATATTTGTGTTAGATGAATGATAATTTATAATGTCAAAGTCAATAACATTTAATACAGAACAATTATTGAAGTCATATTTATTAGGTTTAAATTTCTCACCCTTAATACAAAACGCTGATATTTGAAGTTTATTATCTGAAGAAAAAACTTATTCATTTATCTTAATTTGAAATTAGTTTTTGTTCATCATAAAAAAACAATTAAATGTGATAATTACAAGTGTTGTTGGAATCTGAAATTTTAATATAAAAATAGCTTAATGATAGTTTGATATACATCGTTTGTAGATGATATCGGATGTATATTAGAATATATAAGATGATATTTTATTAAAAACAAATTCTTTAGAAGTTGAAAATGGAACCCTCAATCACGTTATTCCATTAGTTCGCAAACTACTTACAGAGAAGATGGTTTTTGTAATCTCGTCCATATGCTAAAGAAGTACGAATCAAATATATAGTTACTAATTCGTTAGCCTATTCTTTATTTTAATATCGATTTATATTATACTTACTATACTCTTCGTTAAGAAAATATACATTCCCTAAATTATGTAAGTACATTAAAAGTATAAGATGAAATATTTCTTGATACTATACTCGTATATATATATATTTATTCTGTATATAAATGTTATAGTATAACATTTTAACATTATTTAATATGTTGAATGACTTACTCAGTTCTTCAGCACGTTCAATGTTTCTTTTCATTACCTTCTTGGAAATATATTCTAAAAACAAATTATTATAAATCATAAGTATTTCTCAACAAAAAATTTTTTTTGTTTTTACATACCACATCAATATTTTAGAAAAAATTAATACATAGATAAAAGAATAACATTTTTTAATTAACAAACTTGACAATAAAAAATAACACATGTGTGTACTTAATATTTAACGTACAAAATTACCTTTGTATTCTGGACCAACTAGAATATTTCAACATCATAATTTATTGTTTCAAATATCAACATAAATGTATAAAAAATGTTTAGACATACTATTATTTTATAACAATATTTTAATTTATCATTATCATTTTCAAGGCTCTCATATAAATTAAATAATATCTCAAACAACAACGTGTTGTGTAATTTGTAAACTATAAAAACCAATGTTGTATCAGAGACGTGATATTTCAGTAAAATGTTTAATAATGAAAATTTGAAAATGTTAAGTTCATAAACAATATATTCTTAATTTACTTAGGCATAGCTCAAGGTACATTCATAATTATTACAAGATAATGTTTGAATAATGTTTTTTATTAAATTATTTGTTATTAAGATTTAAATAAAATAATTATATAATTCTAAAGAACATGCATTTTAGACTCACATTTATCTCCTTGATAGCCTTTTTCTAATTCCGTTAGTAATTGTCTTTCTATGTCTACGAAATTGGTTATAATTAATGCAGTTAACTCAATTTATAGAAAAAATGACAAAACTACTTAAGCAAAAAACTAACATTCAAAAGAGAATCACAAAAATTAAACATAATTATATTTTAGACTTACACGATAAAGTAATATTTGCATTTAAGAGTATGGTCAAACGGATTTTTATTGTACGAGTATTATACTTACAATGGTTATGAATGAATCCAACCCTTCGGATTGATTCTGTTTTATTTATTCAAAATAACCAATTTTATTTAATTATTGATTTGTGATTTGAAAATCGGACCTTTTTTTCGAGTACTTTTCTCGTGTTTACATACAAAAAGAATATAAGAAAAAAAAACACACACCAAGGTAAAATCTTGTTTTTCATTCTTTTGAAAAGTCAATAATAAAAAAAATATTTTATACCAGAGGAAATACAAGGTTATGAAAGGAATACTTTTAAGATATCAAACACATTATTGTTAAGTTATTAATTTTATGTTCCATTTATTAAGTTTTTATGATTAATTCCATTTATTAAGTTTATATGATATAAATTTCATTGTATTTATTAAAATCACACAATTAGATTATTTAATTAATGCATTATATTTTACAGCCTAAGCAGTATACAAATATATAATGTGATCCCTTAATTGGTTGCATTGTGTTTAGAATACTAAAATATTAAATTATTTATGTTTTTATTTCCACTTTGAAGAGGGCGAAAAACCAAAATCTAATTTTTCAATGTACCCAACAATAAAGTAATGTATTAAATAGTTACTGTGTTATTCGAATTCTTACCCAAACATTGATATTGCACTGTAAGATAATACTTTCCATTGAATTTAAAATTAATTGAATATGATTTTTTTTATTTCAATTAAAAAAAAAAAAAAATGACTTTAGATAATGCCGTTAGATTTCTCATGTCATTCGTATAAAATTAATTCAATTAAGTAAAGAAAGTCACCTGTTAAACACCAATCTTCATAAAGCATCACATCATCTAAAAGAGAATGTAAAAAATACCATCATTACGTATATTCGATTTTTTCTCTTATTATGCTTGCAAACTTATATAATAATTTTATTAGAATAATAAATTAAAGTGTTATAAAGTAGTTTGTATGGCGTGTATATGAAATTGTATTTCTACATTAAAATATACATTGGTAAGGTCATGAGAGTTCAAATATTTTATTGGCTTATTTAAAATATATATTTAGGCGAGTTATAGCCTTGGACATTGGTATAAGTAATTAACGTCGATCTTAAAAATTTAAAACTTTAGTATTTTTAATGATATTATTAGTTTATTAATAAATTATTTAAATTCATGGTTTCAAATTTTCAATATTGTTGATTTTATAATTTTAATTATAAAGGAATTTCAATGTAATATGATATACAAGAGGTGTCTATATTTTAATAATAGAAAAACCCGTGCATATAATTTCCATATATTTCATTAATTGGATGTTATTTATCAATTTTTGTTCTGTTTCAACTGTTTATTTTTTATATCTTAATTATGTTTTATCTTAAATAGTAAATTTCAAATTATTACAAAAAAATTAAAAAATTATATTACTATTCTCCATATTATTAAAAAAATATGTATAAAATCTTTGAGTAACACCTAAAATTACATAAAAATACACAATTTGTTAGAAAAATAAAATAGTGAAAACAAGAGGTAAGAATGTATTCTGAATTAATTTTCCTAAAATAATAGTATAAAAATTATAAATCTGTAATTTCGTAATATTAGTTTGTAATTTTGTAATTTTTGTACAATTTATATTTCATTACGTTCTAATAAGATCCTTAAACACATGGGGAAAAACTTATTGGAACTATAAGGATTTTAATAGTGAGCCATAAACTCGTATCAACTGGAATAGTTAAAATAAGCATTTAGAGTAAGTCAAATATTTTTTCGCTTCGTGAATAAACAAACAATGTTTTCAATGATTAAGTTACATTTTTAGAATTTGTTATTTTTTTAATTATATTGAATGCAGTATTTTTAATTAATCAAATTTTAAACATTTGAAATTTCTACGGTTTTATTATGATAAAATATGAATATGATAATGGCAAAGAAAAATATATATTTATGTTAAGTGTACAATGTACATTATGATTATTGATCTGCAGAGTATAAGATATATTATTCAGTAAATAAAAAAAATCGAAATTTTTAAGTGAAAGGATTTCAAATAATGGATAATAAGTACAAAGATAATGTATGTGATTGCATATATGATTTGATATAGGATTTCAGAATTAACAATGATAAAGTGATTAATAATCTATTTTCTTGCTTATAGTTGGTGCCTGTTAACTTACTATTTAAATTATTAATAAGACGAACATCTGTAAAACAAATAAAAATGGTGAGTTACAGGAGACAGATGAGAATATGAAATCCAAGTGATGGGTGATTGAAGCTGGTAAATTAATATTTTAAATTTGAGACCAGTGCTCTCAATGGACCATTGGTTTCAAATTTTAAACACCAGTTTACCCACCATCTGTATTTCATCGATGCCTTGATTCCCACTTGCCCACTTTTTTTTTATTATGATGTATATTTTTTACAATTTACCTATTTCTTTAACTTTTTCGATGTAACATGACCTGTAATAACCTGATAAAAGTGATATTATGATCAAAAATGAAATATGTATTGCATCAATTTCGTTTTCAAAAGAATTAAAATAATTATAATAATTCTAAATATTGAATATTACAAAAAGGTCTACTTACATTCTTCAAATATTCCGCTTTGCTTTATTAAATCTGAAGAAAAATTTTATATTGGTCATTTATTGAAACTTTTATTTATTTACAGATATAATAAATGGTAAGGTGATTAGAGCGACGTAATTTTACGATAAAAATATAAAAATCCGTCGAATTAAATTTATTTAAACGTTCATTAAGAAATATTCACATAAAAAGTTTAAGATACACTGTTCAGATTAGAAACAGGGGGAAGTTTTCCCACTCTGGAGAAGCAGCCCTAAAAATTTGAAACTAATATATTACCCTGAATTGCTTTCTATAAACATTTTCTATGACTTTCCAGTAAAATGTATTCTTTTTCATTAGAAATAAAACTTATTGAGAAGCACGAATATATTATTTTCGAGCTTCAAGTTATAATATTGTATGTTTTCTTCAAAAAGTTTCATTACATTTTAACTTCAAATGCTTCCAATAATACTATAATTTTGATGCAATGCATTTTGAATAAAACATTCTTATTGAAATGTAATTTACCTCAGATAAAAAAATTATAAAAAGAAAATTTAGATTTAAATAATTTTCTTACATATGCAATATTATACATTATATCTTGGTGACCAGAAATTATTTAATTCCTTGTTACGGCAATGCCAATGATTATAGTTTTACTAGTGGATTGTTGTAAGAATATTATATGTCGATACAAAATAACATATTACTATTGATGATGCCACACATTGTTCAAGAAAAAATAGATATTTTAATAACAAATATAATTAAATTGAAAAAATATTTCCATACTCATACCTACGCAGTTTAGTTCGTCTGTAAAATAATAAAAGTTTGATATGCATATTTTATATGACTGTGATTCGTATATGTATTTTAGTTAATAGTTTTCAACGACTATTAATACGATTATACTTAGTGACTCATTGATCAGCACAGGTACTGTAAGGTCACAATTAGGTTTGAAGTATTCGAATTCTATACATATTCTCCTACGGCTGCACGAAAAATTGTCACAAGGATAATCGTACAATGGCCAGTATAAGTATTATCACAGATCATAATAGTTTTTAAGAAAAATATCGTTTGTATCGATACAATTATCAATATTGTAATTTTAAGTACCACTAACTAACTCTTATGAATCGTATGTAAATAAATGCTGAAAAACGACAACAATATCCACCACTTTATGACCAATTAAATTTCACTTCCAATATAATAAAATGACAATTTAAAATATGCGCACCAAATATTTTGATTTGTGAAAAGTTATTGATTAAATCATTTATATTTACTTACTGCTAGTAAACGTAGTTGGCGCGTAACTTTTATCGATCAACCACACAATCGTAAAAATCAAAAAGAAATTTTTTTTTAAAAATCCCATTTCATTTATTTAAATTTTATCAATACTTCTAATAACCACCACTTAACAAATGGTTTTCTCTCTAACTCAACATAAACGGACTTTTTTTATAGTCAGTGTTATGATGCAACGTTTTATTTATGTAATCACCAACTATCGTTGTTGCATTTCAGGTGTCCGCCGTTCTGGTTTGAATAACAAATATTGTTTTTCTCCATCATCTAATGTGATTTAGATGACCTAAATATGATTTTAAATTTTATATGTTTTAACCCATTACACAGTGTGATACATTTTATTGGGTCATATTTACATTATCTGACGTCATCATTATATATTTTATGATTTATTTAGAGTAAAATTAACCATGATAACATTATATATGTAAATAAAAAATCATTTCTGATCATTTCAATATACAAACTTGGATGTATTGATAAACTATCAAACGTAATGCGATACAGTTTTCTATCTACGAATTATCGAAAATATCATATTTTCTTTAAATAGTATTCGTTGAAAGCATTATCGAATTATCCGTTCGGAAAACCAATCATTGCAGTGGCGGAACTAGATTCATGGAGGCCCGTGTAAAATATGTTCGTTGAGGCCCTTTGGTTGTGACAGAATATTATAAATGTTAAGGAATTCTTTTTATAATTAAAATAATTGTAAAATTAGTATATTAATTCAATCAAAACAGAATTACATTATAAATTGTATACCCAGTAAACATTTTATTTTATTTTTATACAAATTTCGAGTTGAAAATTCGACTTAAATGACTTGATTGAGTAAAATAAAATATTTTCTAATTAAACATAATCTTTTATGAGGTTTTTAGTTTAATTCAGTTCATTGTAAATTTCTAAGTTTAATCGTTGGAGGCCCCTCATGTGGAGAGGCCCATGTGAAATCACACCTTTATCAATATGTAGTTCCGCCACTAAATATAGATGTGTATGTAGATTGATTGAAAACTACTACAGTTCTATGTTTATCATCAACTAGAACGAGAAGAAGGACAATTTTTGCTTGCCGTAACTAAATACCCGATTCTCGTGAAATTAAAACTTATATTAGTGTGTGTTCCAATTGACGATTGATACACAATTTTATTTCGTATATGATATTCACATTCAACATCGATTTCTCAAATAGAAATAAAACTAACCGTCATATAATTTAAAAAATTCATATTCTATGGTTAAATATCATAACATACAATTAATGTAAATAATTAAATTTTATTTTCAATTTTAACACGACAATGGTCAATGATATTATTATAGAATTACACTGGGAAAATTTTATTCAAAATTGATAATGTTAAAATTAAATAATTTAAAAAAACGTTCACGCATTGTGAATATGCAATATATTGGTTGTGTTTATATGCATCGATATTCACACCAATACTCTAATGATCGTGCTTTTGATCCTAAAAATCATATAAAAATGAGTATTAAGAGTATGACTTTAAAAAGGATTTGTAAGTCATAATTTCTGATAATAAGTAGTTTTTAAGTTTTTTTATACTTAATGAAAGTTTACCTAGATAATAATTATTGCTCCACTCGTGCTTAATTTCTCTAAAACGTATAACACAGCCTGAAAAATAGAACGACTTGCACTGACATTTTTTTTTTCAATAAATTAGTTTTGAAGAAAAACAAAAAAGTATCTCAACTACGACCTAATTGTATTTATGTATGTACTATACATATTGGTGTAAAATTACACTAAAAATGTTATTAATTGTATAATACACGTATTTATTATTCGGAAAAACAAATGAAATTGGAAATTTTCTTAATTAAAATAGAAGTTGATACTTTTGATCTAAGAAGCTGGAACGTAGATCAGAATAACTCGAATACTGTTAATATACATTGTGTATCATTGTTGTCAGTTACTTAAATACCACAAAATGCGTAATAAAAAAATTGGTATACATCTGTTCCTGTTAATATTTTATTCGAGTGTACTAAGAAACAGGGTATCATTTTATTTTTTAAGACACAATTGTTTTTGGCTGTAAATTTCAGACGTCATGCTCAACAAGTTGCAAAATCTCCCGATAAGAGTTTTCAATTTAATTGTTTTATAGTAAATTAAATAAAGTTGACGTAATAATAAAAATAAAAACCGTATAATTTGAACATTAATTATTCTGATACATTTCAACTAAAGATAACTAAAAAAATGTCTTCGTGATCTGAATATATTAATTTGCGTGTTATTGCCGTCAGAAGGTGAGAACAGTTATTTATAAGAAAGCATCATGTTAACATTTTTTCAAACTCAAAATATAATTTACCTATTTTTTTACTCTGAATAACTATTACCACGTTGACAAGACAATTATCGTCTGAACATAGATTTACTTACCCGCATAATCTAGATCATTAAATTTAAATAAATATTATCACCACATAATATGAAATATACACTTAAGGTTCATTAGAGTGAAAATATTTTCGTACATTAATGATTGGAAGACAAATTGATCATGGATTTTATTTTTATAAAATTATCGCTGTAATACGGTTATAGCTCTACGATTATTTAGAAGATTCAAAGTTAAAATGACCAGTAAAAAAACTCAAAACATATGGCCTTGTCTGTTTTATTGTTGAGTAATTTTTCAAGCCTGTATTCGTAGATATGAAATTATTTCATTCATTTATGGATATATGAAAAAAATACTAATGGGTTACATTTAGTTTAATAGTCAAAACTTGTTGTGAAAATGTCTAATGTATAATTTATAGAAATATTAAACTTAGCTTAATAATTAAAGTATACATTATGGATAAATTATATTATATTAGTATATAGATATAAGTATTTATACTAAAAATCGTAATATACGTACGTATATATATTATACAATACAAAGGGATCCTTACTAGCACTGGTCAGGGTGCTTTTTATGTCACCGTTATGGACGTATTTTTTCATTAATAAATATCGAAACGTTCAGTGTTTGTGTCTTCTTTTGAATTTGAGTTTTCTTGAATCATTTTTAAATGCGGTATTAACAGCATTATATCAATTTTAAATTACTCACATGTTGTATTGATATCATAGCCTTTACTATGTGCGGGGATCAGTTCTGTAATATTAAAATATAATAATGTATAGGTACTTTTTCCATAGGAAAAGAATTAAAGACGAAATATAAATTGATTTTATAAAACCTTTTTAACAAACATAAAATTTTAATCTTTTCAAAGTCGTTATAGAGTTTTTACCGAATTTTTCTATTTGTTTATTAAAATAACTTTGAGTAATTATAGTAACTTATGCGAAATTAGTTTTGGTAAAAAGGTGAGGTTAGTTTATATAAAGTTAAATTAGATAGGAATTTAACTACACTAAAAAAATTCTCGTACCCAGCCTAAAACGTATAAATATTTAAAAAAAACACTTACCATAGTCTTTGTATCCAGCACTTCTTATATAATCTGATGAATGGAATTAAAAAAACACTATAATAAGTAAACTATGATAGACATAGTACAAATATGCGATACATACGAAACATTTTTATTTAAAAAAAAAATTGAAAACAAGTATTCAGAATATAAGTAATAAATAGTGACGATAAGCTATGAAATTTAAAGTAATGTTATATTGGAAACAGTGAAATGAAAAATGTATCATAAAAATTAAAACCACACAGAACATGTTTGCATTTGTAAATATACGAATTTCTTTTTACTTACCTGCACAATCTAGATTAATTAAAATATAAAAAATTTTCATTTTATTTTAACTTGTAAAAACTACAATTAAATATAAAATAGCATGAATAGTGTATTCAAAGTTTAATACATTTTTTTTTAATTCGAGAAAAGAAGAATTATTTAAATGGTTAATCAAAATATTATATATTTGTGTTAGATGAATGATAATTTAAAATGTCAAAGTAAATTATGAACGACGTTCATTATGGCGATCGCAGTGTGAGGAGGTGCTCCATCTTGTTGAAACCAGACATTTGACGGGTTGATAATTAGCCCTTCTTCTTGGGTGGGTCATCTTGTCTTCAACAAGATGGAACACCTCCTCACACTGCGATCGCCATAATGAACGTCGTACGCGAGATGTTTCCCGGCCGCCTCATTTCACGTTTTGGGGATATGCATTGGCCTCCTAGGTCACCTGACTTGACGGTGTGCGATTTTTTCCTTTGGGGTTATCTGAAGTCACGTGTTTACGAGTCAAAACCACGTACACTAGACGAACTTGATTGTACGTCTAAAACATCATGAGTTATATCTATTTGTTTTTGTCCCTATTCCCGTGAACCACCCTGTATTTGTGTTAGATGAATGATAATTTAATATGTCAAAGTCAATAACATTTAATACACAACAATTATTGAAATCATATTTATTAGTTTTAAAATGCTCACTTTTGATACAAAATTCTGATATTTGAAGTCTCTCATCTGAAAAAAAACAACTCATGCATTTATCATTATTTGAAATTAGTTTTTATTCATCATAAAAAATAATTAAATGTGATAATTACAAGTGTTGTCGGAATCTGAAATTTTAATATAAAAATACCATAATGATAATTTGATATACATTGTTTGTAGATGATGATATCAGATGTATATCAGAATATATAAGATGATTTTTTCTAGAAAACAAATTCTTTAGCAGTTGAAAATGGACTATAAAATCTAGTCTAAATCATGATAGAATAGATTTAAAAAAAAATTGAAAAACCACACAATTGCTACTTACAGAGAAGATGGTTTTTGTAATCTCGTCCATATGCTAAAGAAGTACGAATCAAATATATAGTTACTTATTCGTTAGCATATTCTTTTTTTAATATCGATTTATATTATACTTACTATACTCTTCGTTAAGAAAATATACATTCCCTAAATTATATAAGTACAAATGTATAAGATGAAATATTTCTTGATACACCAATCTCTATATTTATAACTATGAAAACAGTAACATGAAATATGTTGAATTAAGAAAATCATATTTTTTAGAACTAAAAATGAATAAGTTACATGAAATGAGCAATTAATGCTAGATAACAGGTTTTTTTTCAATTTGAAGTCAGTATACCATTTCTCTAAGTCTAGATAAAAACGATCTGAATGAAAGAGAAATGGTTGTCGACATAAAGTTTTTAAATGTTCTTGATTTCCAGAATTTTAACATTAAACACTTCAAATGCTTTTAAAATAAATTGTACCTGAGGTATTACCAATATTTTTAAATCATAATAAAAACAATGTTTTTTTGGATTCATGCAAAATTTTAAATCATTTTTCATTTAGTCTCGTTGATTATATGCATGATGTCTTAGTATCACATTTTAACATTATTTAATATGTTGAAGGACTTACTCAGTTCTTCAGCACGTTCAAGGTTTCTTTGCATTACATTCTTCGAAATAAATTCTATAAACAAATTATTATAAATCATAAGTATTTTTCAACAAAAACATGTTTAAAAATAAATAGTTTTCTGTATTCCTCGGGGCGATCTAAACCATCATAAACTAAGAACACCCAAAACATAGTATTCAGAGACTGACCGAGTATCCTCAATAGCATAAAACACCAATTCAAACCCGGAGACATCGCAAGATATAATCCATTCATATAATATAGGTATGTTAATACATCAATATTTAAGAAATCTGGAATACTTAGATAAAATAATAATATTTTTAAATTAAAAAACTTTACAAAAAAAAATACCCCATGTGTGTAGTTAATATTAATCATCCGAATTAACTTACCTCTGTATTCATTGTAATCTAGAATATTTCAACATCCTAATTTATTGTTTTAAATATCAACATGAATGTTTAAAAAATGTTTATACATACTATTAATTTATAACAATACTTTAATTTATCATTATCATTTTCAAGGCTCTCATATAAATAAAATAATATTTCAAACAACAACATGTTGTGTAATTTGTAAAGTATAAAAATCCCATTTTGTTTCAGAGACGTGAATATATTATTCAGTAAAATGTTTAATAATGAAAATTTGAAAATGTTAAGTTCATAAGCAATTTATAGTTCGATTTCTAAGGCAATATTTATAATTATTTTAATATTATATTTCGTTATTAATTTATTTGTTATAACTTATTAGGATTAAAATATAATAATTATATAATTCTAAAGAACAAGCATTTTAGACTCACATGTATCTCCTTGATGGCCTTCTTGAAATTCCGATAGTATGTGTTTTTCTAAGTCTACGAAATTGATTGTAATATATGTGGTTAATTCAATTTATTGAAAAAATGACAAAACGACTTATACAAAAAACTAACTTTTAAAAGAGAATCACAAAAATTAAACATAATTATATTTTTGACTTACTCAATAAAGTTATATTTACCATTTACGAGTATGGTCAAACGGATTTTTATTGCATTATACTTACAATTGTTATGAATGAATCCAACCTTTCGGATTGATTCTGTTTCATTTATTCAAAATAACCAATTTTATGAAATTATTGATTTGTGATTTGAAAATTGGACCATTTTTTCGAGTACTTATCGTGTATACATTCACAGAAAATATAAAAAAAAAAACACACACCAAAGTATAATCATGTTTTTCATTCTTTTGAGAAGTCAATTATACGAGAGCAAAAACAATGTTATATACGGAACACAAATTAAGATATCAAACACATTATTGTTAAATTATTAATTTTCTATTTATTAAGTTTATATGATATAAATTTCATTGTATTTATTAAAATCACACAATTAGATTATTTAATTAATGCATTATATTTTACAACCTAAGCAGTATACAAATATTTAATGTGATCCCTTAATTGGTTGCATTGTGTTTAGAATACTAAAATATTAAATTATTTATGTTTTTATTTCCACATTGAATAGGGCGAAAAACCAAAATCTAATTTTTCAATGTACCCAACAATAAAGTAATGTATTAAATAGTTACTGTGTTATTCGAATTCTTACCCAAACATTTATATTGCACTGTAAGATAATACTTTCCATTATATTTAAAATTAATTTAATAAGATATTTTTTATATCATTTAATAAAAAAAAAATGACTTTAGATAATACTGTTAGATTTCTCGTGTCATTCGTATAAGATTAAATCAATTAAGTAAAGAAAGTCACCTGTTAAACACCAATCTTCATAAAGCATTACATCATCTAAAAGAAAATTTTAAAAATACCATCATTACGTATTATCGATTTTTTCTCATATTCTGCATGCATAACTTATATAATTATTTTATTAGAATAATAAATTAATGAGTAATAAAATAGTTTATACTCGTATGGCGTGTATATAAAAACCAATTTATACATTGAAATATTCAGTGGTAAGGTTATGAGAGTTCTAGTAGTTCATTAGCTTATTTGAAATATATATTTAAACAAGTTATAGCCTTGGACATTGGTATAAATGCTTTATAAATAATTAACGTCGAACTTTAAAATTTTTAACTGTGGTATTATTAACGTTATTATTAATAAATAAATTATTTAAATTCATGATTTCAAAATTTTAATATTATTGATTTAATAATTTTAATTATTAGGGATTTCAATGTTATATGATATATAAGACGTTTCTATGTTCTAATAATAGAAAAACCCATGCTATATGCATTTCCACATATTTCAATAATTGGATATTATTTATCAATTTTTTTTCTATTTCATCTCTTTTCTTTTTATATCTTAATTATGTTTCATCTTAAATATCAAATTTCAAATTATTACAAAAAAATTAAAAAATTAAATTACCATTATCCATATTATTAAAAAAATAATAATAAAATCTTTGAGTAACACCTAAAAATACATAAATATACACAATTTGTTATAAAAATATAATAGTGAATACCAGAGGTAAGAATGATATAAGGTATTCTGATTGAATTTTCCTAAGCATTTTATTTGTGAGCCACATATCAACTGAAATAGTAAAAATAAGCATTTAGAGTAAGTCAAATCTTTTTTCTCTTCATGAATAAACTAAACAATATTTTCAATGATAAAGTTACATTTTAAACGTATTACAATTTGTGATTATATCTAAATAAGATAAATGCAGTATTTTTAATTAATCCAATTTTAAACAATTGAAATTTCTTTGGTTTTATTATGATAAAATATGAAATGATAATGGCAAATAAAAAATATATATTTATGTTAAGTGTACAATGTACATTATGACTATTGATCTGCAGAATATAAGATATATTATTCAGTAAATAAAAAAGACCGTAATTTTTAAATGAAAGGATTTAAAAATTGGATAAAAAGTACAAAGATAATGTATGTGATTGCATATATGATTTGATAGAGGATTTCAGAATCAACAATGATAAAGTGCTTAATTATCTATTTTCTTGTTTATAGTTGGTGCCTGTTAACTTACTATTTAACGTTTTAATATCAAAAAGGTCATAATCTGTAAAATAAATAAATGGTGAGTTACAGGATGAAAATATGAAATCCATATTACGGTGGATTGATTTTGGTAAATTGGTATTTTAAATTTGAGACTAGTGGAAAATTTATTTCCGAAAAAACGATTCTCAGTGAAGAAGGTTTGTTGGATCAGTTTTATTTATAAAGTTGGTTCATATAAGTAGTAAAATCAAAATTCTTTGCATGTTCAATTAACTTTAAAAAAAAAAAAACTCAAATCGCATGTAGATAATTATGTAAATACTTTTTCATTAATTATCAGTGTAACTATTTCAGAATATTCTATTATCATCATCGAGTTCGTTAAAAAACCGAAGAGCGTAAATTTGCCGTTTTTTTTTGTAATTTTTCGTCAGTTTTTAACCTATATTTTTAAATCTGTTTTAATTTTGACTTTTTGGTGCCATTTTTAGACATTTTAAGTTTTTGAATTTTCTTAGTTTTATTTTTTCATACAATATCTATATAAATAATTTTGGCTCACAATGTACCATTGGTTTCAAATTTAAAACACCAGTTTACCACCATATGTATCTCATCTTGTCTTGTATCCCACTCGCACAGTTTTTTTTTAATAATGAAGTATACTTTTTACAATTTACCCAATTTTTTAACTTTATTGATGTAACATTCTGTGTTATTACCTGAAAAATTTATATTACGATCAAAAATGAAATATATATTACATCAATTTCGTTTTCAAAAGAATTTAAATAATTTTAATAATTTTGAATTCTGAATATTACAAAAAGGTCTACTTACATTCGTCAAATATTCCGCTTTGCTTTATCGAATCTGATGAAAAATTTTATATTTGTCATTCATTGAAACTTTTATTTATGACAGATATAATACATACACAGCGATTACAGTGACGTAAGTTTACGATAAAAATATAAAAGTCCATCGAATTAAATGTATTTAAACGTTCATTAAGAAGGTTATTACAGTAGGATTCACATAAAGAGTTTGAGGTACAATGTTCGGATTAGAAACTTTAGGGGTAAGTTTAATCATACAGGAGAATCGTCCTTAAAAATATGAAATTAATATATTAACTACAATTGCTTTCTATAAACATTTTCTATGACTTTCCATTAAAATGTATTTTTTTTCTTTAGAAAGAAACTTATTGAGAAGCACGATTATATTATTTTCAAGTTCTATGTTATAATATTGGATGCGAAATGATATGTTTGCTTCAAAAAGTTTCATGAAAATTTAAACTTCAAATGCTTACAAAAATACCATACTGTTGCTACCATGAATTTTTAATAAAACATTTTTATCGAAATGTATTTGACCTCAGAGAAAAAAATTAAAAAAAAAAAAAATTATATTCATATAATTTTCTTAAATATGCATTATTATTTATTATATCTTGTTTAATGGCAAAGCCAATGATTTGAGCTTTACTAGTGGGTTGATCTAGGAATATTATATGTATGTTGATACTAAAATAACATATGATTATTAATGATGATGCCACACGTTGTTCAAGAAAAAATAGATATTTTAATAACACATAATATAATAAAATTGAAAACATATTCACATACTCATACCTACGCAGTTTAGTTCGTCTGTAAAATAATAAAAGTTTGATATAGATATTTTATATGACTGTGATTCGTATATGTATTTTAGTTAATTGTTTTCTACGACTATTAATACGATTATACTGAGAGACTCATTGATAAGCATAGGTACTGTAAGGTCAAAATTAAGTTTGAAGTATTCGAATTCGAGAGTTATTCTCCAACGACTTCACGAAAAATGTTCACAAGGACCATCATACAATGGCCTGTATAAGTATTATCACAGACCATAATAGTTTTTAAGAAAAATATCGTTTGTATCGATACAATTATCAATGTTGTAATTTTAAGTACCACTAACTAACTCTTATGAATCGTATGTAAATAAATGCTGAAAAACGACAACAATATCCACCTCTTTATGACCAATTAATTTTCACTTCCAATATAATAGAATGACAATTTAAAATATGCGCACCAAATATTTTGATTTGTGAAAAGTTAATGATTAAATCATTTATATCTACTTACTGCTAGTAAACGTAGTTGGCGCGTAACTTTTTTCGATCAACCTCACAATCGTAAAAATCAAAAAAAAATTTTTTTTTAAAAATGCCATTTCATTTATTTAAATATTATGAATACTTCCAATAACCACCACTTAACAAATGGTTTTCTCTCTAACTCAACATAAATGGACTTTTTTTATAGTCAGCGTTATGATGCAACGTTTAATTTATGTAATCACCAACTATCGTTGTTACATTTCAGGTGTCCGCCTGTCTGTTTGAATAACAAATATTGTTTTTCTCCATCATCTAATGTGATTTAGATGACCTAAATATGATGTTATATTTTATATGTTTTAACCCATATGTTCTAACCTAACCCAGCGTGATACAATTTATTTTGTCATATTTTCATTTTCTGACGTCATCATTATATTATATTTTATGATTTATTTAGAATAAAATTAACCATGATAACATAATATTTGTAAATAAAACATAATCATTTCTGATCGAACGAATGGACATACTGGGGTGTACCAACAAATTTCTAAACAGGGCTGGGTATTGATGTGTTTGTGGATCGTTTAAAGGGTCTATAACAGGAGCGGCCAACCCACGGCCCGCGAACCCGCCTTGGAAAGTTTTGCGGCCCGCGAGTTTTATCAAACATTTAAAAAAAAATGTATTATTTTCCCAATAGAATATTCTGGAATGCCTATTCTAATAAAAAAATAAATAAATATGTGGCCCGCGGGATCGTAAAGCATTTTCAAAGTGGCCCGGAAGGTGATTTGATTTGGCCACCCCTGGTCTTTAACTACCCGGGTCTTAGTTTTAATAAATGTTTTGACAGGATGAAGGTACAATTTTTGTAGGCTGTATTGCCATGACTTAACCCCGAATTCATGTTAAATTAACAATTTTTATTGTATGTTTCAAATAATAAAAATACACGATTCAAGACATAACTTTATTTTATAAATAAATAATCACATATAAAATTGAGTTGCCTTAGGTAAATAAAAAACATTTGCAATATAATTATTATTATTTTTTTTTTTTTTTTAGATTAAATATCATAATATGTATTTAACTAATTAAATCGTATTCATCATTTTTTATGTCAATGTTTGATAAATATGACTTTAAAGAATATTTTTGAAAAGCAATTATTAATTTGAAATTGATAACATTTTTATTAGTTAGTTTAATGAAAAAATTTTAATTTTGCGACAAATTAAATGATTGTGATTATAAGTTATATGCAATTTATTTCACACCATTCCAATAAAGAAGTTGGTCTAAAAACTGAAATCATACAAAAGAGCATTATTTTATAAGTACGAATTAAAAAAAGAATTAATTATTTGTATGTCATAATTTATATTTATATTTAATTTATATTTTTTTATACGTGAATAAACCATACTTGTGCGTCGCAATCTATTCATAACATTTGAAAAAAAAAGAGCGCAGCCTGAAAATTGAACAAAATTTGATTAGTTTTAAGAAAAACATTAAGTTATTACTTAATTTTATAATTAAGTTACTTAATTTTACGAGTATTTAGGTACCGTAGATGATCAAATAACATTAAGCTGTATTATTATTATATTTTAAAATAAAATATACTGAGGGACAGAATGTATTTTTAATTTATGATTAATACTATTTAAGGCTGCCATATTTGAGCCAATTACGACTGTTGTAAAGTTTCACAAGAAGAGTTCATTTAGATTACGTTTTACAGTCAATTTTAAGATTTTCTCAATTGAAAAAAAAGTGGAAATAGAATATAATTTATGCCTGAACCTTTTAATGATGGATATCAAAAATGTTTTCTTTATAATCCAGATGAACTAAGCTTTATGTTATCGACATCGTAATACTATAATATAATTTGGAAAGGGTCGAATTAATTTTTTTTTCAAAATCAAAAGAAAATGAATCTTTTTCTCATTCTTAACTACTACTATCACTACTAACACTCTGATAAGAAACAGTATTGTTTGAAGATATATTTACTTACCCGCATAATCTAGATCATGCAATTTATAAAATTGTTATCACCAAATGTATAGTTAGGGCTATTTAGAATAATAATAATTTTGTACATAAATGTATAATTTTGAGTTATATTGAATTATATTTTTTATCAAGCTGTTATTGAAACACAACAATGGTTTGATAATAATTGAAATAATTCTTAAAATTTAAAATTCTCAAAACATAAGACAAGGTCTATTTTATCGATTTTTGTCAAGCGTGTACAGATATATTAAATATGTTGGCAAATGAACATGCTTAATGTGCAATAAAATTGCATTATTCAGTTAAATTTAATCAATCATATCATATAACATTTAAGTTTACATGAAAATCCTTACTAATACAGATTAGGGTACGTTTTAGTTCACCATTTTGGATGTATTCTTTTATAAATACATATCGAAACGTTAATTGTTTTTTTTTTTATCCTAAACCATACTTTAGTATAAATATGAATAAATAATAACATATAAATGTTTGAGTGTTTGTTATATCGAATAAAATTTACTCACAGGTTGTATCAATAGCGTATGAATCTTTGGTAGGTTGTAATGCTGTAATGTAGATACAGAAAAGGTAATATTATTTTTCAAATAAAAAAATTAAAGAAACGATTTAAAAACATAAACCAAATTGACAGGTAACTAGTATAAAAAATTACATTTTGCTATTTGAAAAATATTAAAAATCATGAAATCAAATAACACTTTGTAAATTTGTTCATATAATCTAACTTTAAACATTGTTAACTTTTTAGAACAAACAAAAAATGTTTTATCTATGTCACAGTGGAGTTTTGAGTGTTTTACCAGATTAAATTATTCACTATATTCTAACTGAACAACTACTTCTCCATTGCACGGGAAAACATTGATTTATATATCTAATTTTGAGGGTCACTTTTATTTGAGGTCCATTTTGAACATTTTTTTCAGTAATTTATTTAATATAAAATAACCAGTGTTCGGATTTAATACTTTTTTATCTATATCAGATTAACACTGATGAGAACCATAGCAACTTACGTGAAATTAATTACTGAAAATTCGTTTTATTTTTCTCTTCCACCCAAAAACATAAATTTATGTATGTTAAAAAAACAATAAAATAAAAACATACCATAATTATCGAATTCAGCCAGAATTAAATATTCTATAAATTCATTAAATTGTTAACTATGATGCTCTTTACACAAATAAACGATGCATTAAGGAAAATTTAATATTTAATCAACATTTAAAAATTGAAAGTAACTTTTCCTGTGAAATTTTAAGCGAAACCCTATTGCGAGCTGTGAAGTAAACATTTTATCGTAAAAAAAGACTACACTTATTTGTATTTGTGAATATATAAATTTCTTTCTGCTTACCATGACAATCTAGAATGATAAAAATAATATAAATTGGAATTCAATAGGTTTTTTTATCTGGTTTCATGATATTTCTTTTTTTCCTGGCTACAATATACGATATATTTTGGAAGTCTTGGTTAATTTCAGAAATACTAGTGTTTTTTCCGGTTATACCACGAATGAGTACGTATATGTAATTGTAACGCGATGAAGCTATACACTAAAATGTATGAACATCATTAAAATAATTATCTGAAAGCATTGGCTAGAAACATAAATGTTGGGGTTTCTCGCGAATATTAATTTAATAATAATAAGAAATGTCATTAAAAACTGAGCTCACAATATAATCGACGTATAAAAGGAACGTAGTAGCGTACGTTACATGTAAAATATCGTTACTATACTAAACTCATATCGTGTGTTTGTTTAATAAACTATTAAATAATAATAGCAGTCAGCTGATAACGGGAAAATGTCAATTATTATTATTTTTTGGGCAATACACATTTTTTATACTTAAAGGACGGGTAATATTCAGCTAGTCGACGTATAAAAGGAACGTACGCTACTGCATTGTAATTTTCGATTTTGCTTTAAAGAATAGATTGTAATAGTCTGAATAATTTAGAGCAGAAATTCGTCTGAACTATTGTACGTTTTTCAATTTCATTTTTACAAGACTTTAATAATTCATACAATAATTATCAATAAGATTTAAAAGAAAAATATTGTTTAAGTAATATTTATAATTAGTTTTAAATTTCTTACCACTGGTACAAAATTCTGTCATATGAAGTATTTCTACTTAACAAAAATTATTCGTGCATTTATCATTATTTGAGATTATATTTTTTATTTTTGTTCATAGTAAATTATTATTCATAATGTGATAATTACTAGTTTCATCTGAATCTGAAATTTAAATATAAAAATAGCACAAGATATTCCTCGTATCAATAAGAATGAAAAAGATACAATGGTAATAATTATACATTTTTTGCTCTTTTCAAGATCCTAAATTAAAATTATTTCATAAGAACGCAAACTACTTACAGAGAAGATGGTTTTTGTAATCTCTTCCATATGCTAAAGTAGTATGAATCAAAAATTTGGTGACTTATTCGTTTGCCTATTATTTATTTTTATGTACATTTATATTATACTTACTATCAATTTCATATACAAAAAATACATTCCCTAAAATTATGTAAATACATGAAAAGTATAAATTCAAATGTTTCTTGATACACCAAATTAAATATATAGAGGTGCAAAACTAACATTTGTAGTTGGACCATTAAAAACTCTTGATCACGTTCACGTTTTTGTTTCATTCAATAAATTAAGTTAAATTTACACTTATGTAATTTTATTTACTTTAAGGTTTCATCACAAAGAAAAAAATCTAAACGAGTAACTCTCAATTTTATGTACATATATATAAATAAAACATTTAAAGAACCTTTTCTGTTATGTCTTCGGTCAAATACAGTCAACTTTTATTCAATAGTATTGTGGACATAAATTCCAGATGTGGCCATGAAATATATCGAGAATTTTGAAAATTACTTATTCTCCGTGAGAACGGCCTTAAAAATATTATGTACAAATTTCAAATCGTTGCTGCTTTCAATCGTTACTAACTATGATACACACTTCATGATAAAAACAAAATATTTTTGCGTTTTACACACAATTTTAAAATCATTCTACATTTGGTCTCGTTGATTAAATGCATGATTCCTTTAGATTTCATAGCACTATATTTTAACATTTATTTAGTATGTTGAATGACTAACTTAGTTCTTCAGCACGTTCAATGTTTCTTTTCATAACCTTCGTGGAAATATATTCTAAAAACATAAAAACATGTTTTGATATTTTCTTTTATAAAACAAATTGTTATAAATCATAAGTATTCCTTTTGTTAACCCATACGTTTCAATTTTATTTATAATTATACTTTATTGACATTAACTATGTTATAATTAATTAATTAATATGATGTGGATATGTTAAAACATCAATATTTAAAAAAAACTGTAAAATTTAGATAAAATAATACAATTTAAAAAAAATAAATACCCCATGTGTGTAGTTAATATTTATCAAACGAATTCACTCACTATCGTATTCTGGACCTTCTAGAATATATCAACATTCAAATTGTTATAAATATCAATATGAATGTTTGAAAAATGTTATTATTTTATAACAATATATAAATTTATCATTATCAAAGCTCTCATAAATCAAATAATATTTTAAACTGTTATATCTTTTGTAGAGTATGAATATGTTATTACCAATGTTATTTGAAATATGTGATTATGTTATCCAATAATTTTTTTAAGGATAACAATTATAAAATATGAATCTTGTAGTGATATTCTAATTAGATTAACCTATACACCACTCTATGGGTATTTGTAATAATTATAATATTATGTTTTAATTATGTTTTATTATTTATATGAAAAAAAAAATTATAATGCTTATGAATATACATTTTAGATTTACCTTTTCGTTCTGGATAGTCTTTTTCAAATTCCGTTATTGTGTCTCTTTCTATAACTATAAAATCGATTGACAAAAATATGTAAATAGTATGTAAGCAAATGTAATGTAAAAAAATAAAATAACTAATGGCCACTGCTGCCGAAGTTGTAAATGATTAATAAAAAAAAAAATCGATTGATGAACATTATTTATTACAAAAACGATTATGAACAAAGAAGTAAATGTCATCCATTATACACGAAATTGGTCTACTAAATTTTGATCCAATGTATCGATTGATTTAGGAAAACAATTTCGAGTTAAGTTTGTTATATGGGTCAGTTTTTGCTTTAAAATATTTGAAATATCTGATTTTCGTTATTAAAATAGTTCGATTATTTCGTAATTAAAAAAATATATAATATTAATTATAAAACATTTTCTACACAAATAGAAACAGTATGAGAAGCCATGAAAATAATTATAAATATTTAGACAGTTAAATTAATTTTACAAACTAATCTCAAATATCAATAAATTACTCAAAAACATTAATCTCGTGGAAATTACGCCATCATATGACTCGGATGAGAGGCTGGTGACGAGACTAGGATACTGATTATATGATGTTTTTCAAATTCAGTCTTGCTCTTGAAAAAACGATTCTGAATAAAATGAGGAAGATCAGATACATGAAGTTTTCAGATTATCGGTTTTTCGTGAAATCACATCAAGATTATAATGCTTATTATTATATTGCTTTATTACTATTATATTATTATATTTTAAATGCTTATAAAAAAATAAATCGTGTTCCGGTGAAATCAATGTATTTCCGATATTCACATCGAAGTACAGGACCGGATGTTCAAAGGTAGTATTTGTAAAAATAAATATTTTGGTTAAACTGTAACAATAAGATTTCAAATAAGCTATCTTTTCTAAAACTTTTTTTTTTGGTTAAGCTTAATTAATTTTGTATCGATTATTTTTTTTTAGATTCCCTAATCTTATCTAATTCCCTTCGAGCAGTCGTCTTTTCCGGAAAGCAAGACCGCCAGTGGCCGGGTTCGAACTAGAGAATGTGCGTTTAAACAAAGCTTTATCCACTCGGCCACAACGACCCTTTCGAAGAATTATGTTTATTATTTTTACCATAAATTGTCAAACGGATTATTATTGCATTATACTTACAACGATCATGTATGAATCCCACCCTTCGGATTGATTCTGTTTCATAAATTCAAATTTAACCCAATTTTATCAAGTTATTTTGATTAGTGTCAATAGTAAAAAAAAATGAGTACAAGACACGGATAGAGATACCGGTGGCGGGTGATTTACATTAGTGAATCGGTCTTTTATATTTGAGTCCAATGTACCAATGGTTTCGAAAAAAAAAACGATTCTGAGTAAAAGAGCTGAGATGGGTCAGCTTCAAAGAGTTAGCAGATTTTCGTATTTTTATCAAATTCATTACTTCATCAAAATTTGGTTATTTAAATGTTTATAACGGAAAATTGTGCCCATGTTTTCTAAATTTGTTCGTTGAAGATAGGTGAACGTATGAGGAACTTTTCAAATAATTTCCAAGAGTTTTTGACGAGTCAAAATTCTTTTAGAGACATTAGGAAACTTAAAAAACTCCAAAAAGTGTAAAACTCAATAAAATCATAGATTCATCGTTTCACTCAGAGTCTAAACAAAATAAGAAAAAAAAAAAGATTATGTACGGAACACAAATATATAAATCATGGTATCACTAGATATCGTAAATAAATTATTTACCGTCTTTTATAAATATTAAGTTTATGTGATTTCAGATTTGTTAAATAATTCAAGTTCAAATAATTGTAATATTTAGTCAGCGCATTATATTTTACAGCCTATGAGTTATTCATATATTTCATGATATTTACATACCTATACACAGATTATTCACTGTAAGATAATACTTTTCATTACATTTAAAATTGATCAAATATGATGTTATAAATTTTAAATTTCAATGAAAAAATAATTCTGAGTGCATATTTTTGAGATTTTTTTCGCAAAATAACAACTTGTGTATGAAAAAATGTTTAAAATTGTTTGTCCAACCAAAATGTATTTACAATCATTTACGAAAAAAAAATCAAGAATACTTAAAACTTATATAAAACTATAAATAGCACAAAGAAAATTCAAAATCTTATGAAATAAAAGTATTATTCTTGGGAAATAATTGAATAAATATTCATCAAAACTTTCAAGTTCCAACAGTATAATTTTGTCAAAAACGTTGAAAAAGTATTTGATTTTGTTTTTCTTCGCAATTGTCTTTTAAATCCGTAAACGGAATTTTAAAAAATGCTTTAAAATTTCAAAAAACAAATTCAAAGAACTTAATTTAAATTAACTGTTTCTTCGATTTGACATATTGATGACAGAAATTAAAGTAAAACACACATTTGGTTAATATTAATATATTACATGAGTCTAAAATTAAATCGAATATACTAAGTATAAGTCACCTTTTGCACACCACTTCTCAATAGTCAACACATTTACTGAAATAAAATGTTAGAAAATATACTTTGTTTACATTAAAATTTTTTTAAATTACGCATATATATATATATATATATATTGAACTTGTTATTATTATGTAATAATTTTATTTGAATATTAAATTAATGTGTAGATATTGATGTTTTACATAGTGTATAAAACAAATTTATACATTACAATATTCAGTGGTAGACCAGTGAAGGTTTTAGACTTCTGGTAGTCTATTGGTTTGTTTTAAATATTACACAAGTGCACGTATGTAAGAAATTATCATGAACTGTGTGTTTATTCTGTCAAACTAATGAACTCTGATATTTAAACTGGGGTATTATGATCAAGATGTTTATGTTTCAATAATGGAAATGTTTCTGCATAGGTTAGGCATTATTTTAATAATCGAATGACATTTATCAATTCATGTTCTAATATTATCAGTTCATTTTTAATATTAAAAATATTTATTTTCTTACAAATTACATTTAAAATGATTATAAAACATTAAAAAAAATAATTTACCATTTTGTTGATTATTAGTAAAATATAAATAATATCTTTGAGCAACACCTATAAGTATATAAAAATACATGATTTGTAAAAAAAATTTAAATTGTAAAAAGCCAGAGGTGAAATTGTATAATTGTATTATGATTTCGTTTTTTAAATGAAAATAATATAACAACTTATTAATTTATGAATTAATGTTTTGAATTTGGAAGTTTGTTATTTATGTACCTCCATAAAACTATTAAAGTCCTTAAATTTAGGCAAAAAACTTATTGTGACAGTAAGATTTTGTAGTGAGGAATATATTATTTATTAAAACACTTAGGTCAGGTTAGGTAGATAAGAGTACGTTGGATGTTTTTCGACTCATTGATATACAAAAAACATATTTACAACGATTAAATTTAAATTCAAAATCATTTAGATTTTGTCATTTATTTTAACCATGCAGAATACACTATTTTTAATAAAATCTAATTTAAAACAGTCAAAATATCTGTGGATTTACCATGATAAAATATTAATTTTTACCAGAAAATAAAAAAATAATATGTTAAGTGTACAAAAAAATAGTTCATTTCGAACAAGTAATGAACGATTAAATTAAAACCCAAGAATATTATAAACAATGCGGGTGCAGTTAACATTTTATTGAGAATTTCAGAATTCGATGATAAAAGTAGTAAAATACTTTGAGTTTATCTTGCAGATAGATGATAATTATAATAAACTTACTATTTAAACTTCTGATATCAAAACTGTTATCGTTAGCTATAAAACAAAAATACATTCACGTGAAACGTCTTAAGAATACAATTTTAAAATAAACCTGGATGGATATCTATAGTCCCTTTATAATACTATTTACCCGTGATATGATCGATTTTGTATATTGTAATGTATTAGAAACGGAAATCAATAAAAGCAATTAATAAGACATCAAGGCTGTAAAATATTTTGAGTTAGATTTTTTTGTATTAGGAGATGTAGTACATTTTCATTAAGATTTGATATAATTATTCAGGTTATCAAATATTATGGTTGGATGTTGTGAACTTGAAGTATAGCTTTATTGCTGTTAACAGGGATGGCATGTGGCACATTCGAGAATATTATTATTATATAATAATATGAAATATATGGAAAACGCAGGACAAAATCGTTGGACACGCGTGTGATATTGTAGGAGATAATTTACAATATATAAAAATTACTAATAACATAATGACGAAGTCAGAAGAAGTCAAAATCTTCTCTAATTCTTTAAAAATGATTTGCATAAATTCAATAAGAGAGTTATGATTGAACAATTATTTGTGATTTTTTTTTGCATAACAAAGTATGATTGTTTAAGTTTACCCAATCTATCAACAACATCTAAATAACAAAGTCTGTTAGAACCTGAAAAATAGTTATATTATGATTAAAAATGAAAAATGTAATATCCCAATTTCATTTTTTGATGAATTAAAATAACAATTAACAGTTATTATAATTTTAAATTACAAAATACTAAAGGTTACTTGCAATCGTTAAATATTCCATTCTCACGTATTAACTCTGTTCAAAAATTAGATAAGTCGTTAATCAAAACAGTTTTTATTGACAGATATAATAAATATATTGTGATTTAAGTAATAATACTGCGCAATAAAAATATAAATGCCTGTTTAATTTAATATATTTAAAAGTTCAATTATAATAATGACCTCTTCAAGGGTGAGAAATAATATTTGACTGAGAAACAGGGGATGGTTAATCCATATTGGAGAATGGTCCTAAAAAATTTGAAATTTATAAATATATTATCTATTCATAATATAGTAAATAGTGAATCAATCTCTATACTAAGTATTTTTCTCTCTTCCTCTATTTTTATGGATAATTATAAAAAGATAATAATAAAAATCATTCCTTTTAGAAATATTAAATAAAATAACTTATTTCACATAATCAAAATTAATCAAGACTAGCATTTTGTCAAAATTAAAATTCTAACACGCATAAAAATGTGTGATTTCGTATACATAAGTTAAAATATTGAATCTGTACGAATTTGTAATTGAAAAAGTTTATCAAAATTTAAAATTCAAAGGCTTTGTGAAAATAAAGGAATTTGACTATAGACACAAATTGAAATATACCATGATATCAATCTTACCTGAACATTTTGGTTTTCCTGCAAAATAATAAAATTTGATTAATATATTTTATGCATAAAAATGAAATGCAGTTCGTTGGTAAGCGCATAACTTGAAAACGGATGGACTGATTGAGCTCATTTTTTTTTCTAAATCTTCGTAATAGTTCGAATAAAGTTTTTACGGAAACAATAATTTGAAATATTTCCTTAGAAATACTTTTTGTACTTGAAAACTTTGTATGTAATACATATTTAAATGAATATTAAAATTTAATTAATAAAGAAAAATATCTCTGATATCTATAAGATTATCATTGTTGTAAACATTACCTATAATTTGTATGTAAATAATTGTAAATCAATTGTAAATAAATTCACAAAGAAAGTACAACATTTCACACAATTGTGCACTTTTGAATTTTACCTCCAGGTTTTCAATACGATAAAATAGTGTATGTATAAGATAAAATAGTTTATATGACTTACTTCTATCTGAAAGAAAAGTAGTTGCATGAATGTTGTCATTAAAACCCATAATCATCATAATCAACACTACATTTTTTTTTAAAAGTTCCATTGCATTTATTTAAAATATTATCAATTATACTTTACTAAGTTTATTAGTATAAATCACTTTACAAAACCACCGCTTCACAAATGATTTTTTGCGCTTATATAAATTGACTATTTATTTTGTCAGTATTGACAGTATTATGAATTATTGTTTTATTTATGCTAAATATTACATTTGTTCGCAATATTATTTATCACCAAACATTGTTGTTGCATATTAATAGGTTAACTTCAATCTAGTTGATAAACAAATAATTGTTTTTTGTCATCATGTGACGTAATTTAACCGACCTAAATAATTTGTGAATTTTCAAATATTTAACTTATTAAATAATATGATGAAATCTATTTATATGATATTTATATATTCTCGGCATTCTGACATCTACGATGTCAAATAATTTATAAGTGAAATACAATATTTGAGAAACTGAAATTATACTATAGATTCAGTAGTAGAAATTATTATAAAAATGTAATAAAAGTGCTGAATACTCGTAGGTATATTTGATAGAGATCATAATATATAATGGAGCCACGGCAATAATTTACTCAAAATGATTTTCAAGCTGGCATATCGAGTGAGCGTGAAGCTACTGCGCATGGGTACCCTTTTTTTCTTGTGAAATGAACGCGCACATCAATAATTTCTTTATGACGCAGGTTTAGTGTTATTAAACCTTTACCGAGCATTTCGGTGAACAGTAATCATGAAGTGTTATTACTCGTACTACCTGTCATCTACTCCGCTTTACAGTGTTCAACGGCGACTGTAGACAAATCCTGTATCAATATGTTTCCATATTCTTGCGTTTCTATTAACGCTTTTTAAAACTTTGAAAAATAATCTGCATAATAATAATTAAAGTATATTACCTATTAAAAGTACACAGTTACTTTATGCTATTTACAATAATTAACGTTTTCAATTTTTCCCGAGTTCTAATGGTGAGGGAGTGCACGTGTTAATAAAAATACACAATTTTAGACATAACTCTATTTTATAAATAAATAATTACATATAAAATTGAGTTGTTTTAGGTAAAAAAAAAAAACATTTGCAATATAATTATAATTATTTTTTTTTTTTTTTAGATTATATATCATAATAATATGTATTTAACTAATTAAATCGTATTCATCATTTTTTATGTCAATGTTTGATAAATATGACTTTAAAGAATATTTTTGAAAAGCAATTATTAATTTGAAATTAATAACATTTTTATTAGTTAGTTTAATGAAAAAATTTTAATTTTGCGACAAATTAAATGATTGTGATTAAAAGTTATATGCAATTTATTTCACACCATTTTATTAATGTAGTTGGTTTATCAACTGAAATCATACAAAAGAGCATTATATTATAAGTACGAATTAAAAAAAGAATGAATTATATGTATGTCATAATTTATATTTATATTTAATTTATATTCTTTTATACGTGAATAAACCTTACTTATACGTCGCAATCTATTCATCACTTTTGAAAAAAAAAGAGCGCAGCCTGAAAATTGAACAACATGCGTAGGTATTTGATTAGTTTTAAGAAAAACATTAAGTTATTACTTAATTTTACGAGTATTTAGGTACCGTAGATGATCAAATAACATTAAGCTGTATTATTATTATATTTTAAAATAAAATATACTGAGGGGAAGAATGTATTTTTAATTTATGATTAATACTATTTAAGGCTGCCATATTTGAGCCAATTACGACTGTTGTAAAGTTTCCCAAGAAGAGTTCATTTAGATTACGTTTTACAGTCAATTTTAAGATTTTCTCAATTGAAAAAAAAGTGGAAATAGAATATAATTTATGCCTGAACCTTTTAATGATGGATATCAAAAATGTTTTCTTTATAATCCAGATGAACTAAGCTTTATGTTATCGACATCGTAATACTATAATATAATTTGGAAAGGGTCAAATTTATTTATTTTTTCAAAATCAAAAGAAAATGAATCTTTTTCTCATTCTTAACTACTACTATCACTACTAACACTGTGATAAGAAACAGTATTGTTTGAAGATATATTTACTTACCCGCATAATCTAGATCATGCAATTTATAAAATTGTTATCACTAAATGTACAGTTAGGGCTATTTAGAATAATAATAATTTTGTACATAAATGTATAATTTTGAGTTATATTGAATTATATTTTTTATCAAGCTGTTATTGAAACACAACAATGGTTCGATAATAATTGAAATAATTCTTAAAATTTAAAATTCTCAAAACATAAGACAAGGTCTATTTTATCGATTTTTGTCAAGCGTGTACAGATATATTAAATATGTTGGCAAATGAACATGCTTAATGTGCAATAAAATTGCATTATTCAGTTAAATTTAATCAATCATATCATATAATATATATGTTTATATGAAAATCCTTACTTATACAGATTAGGGTATGTTTTAGTTCACCATTTTGGATGTATTCTTTTATAAATACATATCGAAATGTAAATTGTTTTTTTTTATCCTAAACCATACTTTAGTATAAATACTCACAGGTTGTATCAATAGCGTATGAATCTTTGGTAGGTTGTAATGCTGTAATGTAAATACAGAAAAGGTAATATTATTTTTCAAATAAAAAAATTAAAGAAACGATTTAAAAACATAAACCAAATTGACAGGTAACTAGTATAGAAAAATTACATTTTGTTATTTGAAAAATATTAAAAATCATGAAATCAAATAACACTTAGTAAATTTGTTCATATAATCTAACTTTAAACGTTGTAAACTTTTTAACCAGTGTTCGGATTAAATACTTTTTTATCTATATCAGATTAACACTAATGAGAACCATAGAAACTTACGTGAAATTGATTACTGAAAATTCGTTTTATTTTTCTCGAAAAATATCCTTATACCCCACCCAAAAACATATATTTATGTATTTTAAAAAAAAACAATAAAATAAAAACATACCATAATCATCGAATTTAGCCTGAATTAAATATTCTATAAATTCATTAAATTGTTAACTATGATGCTCTTTACACAAATAAACGATGCATTAAGGAAAATTTAATATTTAATCAATATTTAAAAATTGAAAGTAACTTTTCCTGTGAAATTTTAAGCGAAACCCTATTGTGAGCTGTGAAGTAAACATTTTATCGTAAAAAAAGACTACACTTATTTGTATTTGTGAATATATGAATTTCTTTCTGCTTACCATGACAATCTAGAATGATAAAAATAATATAAATTGGAATTCAATGGGTTTTTTATCTGGTTTCATGATATTTCTTTTTTTCCTGGCTACAGTATAGGATATATTTTGAAAGTATTGGGTAATTTTCAGAAATACTAGTGTTTTTTTTTCCGGTTATACCACGAATGAGAACGTATATGTAATTGAACGCGATGAAGCTATATACTAAAATGAATGAACATCATTAAGATAATTATCTGAAAGCATTGGCTAGAAACATAAATGTTGGGTTTTCTCGCGAATATTAATTTAATAATAATAAGAAATGTCATTAAAAACTGAGCTCACAATACAATCGACGCATAAAAGGAACGTACGCTACTGCATTGTAATTTTCGATTTTGCTTTGAAGAATAGATTGTAATAGTCTGAATAATTTAGAGCAGAAATTCGTCTGAACTACTGTACTTTTTTAAATTTCATTTTTACATGACTAATACTTCATACAATAATTATCAATAAGATTTAAAAGAAAAATATTATTTAAGTAATATTTATAATTAGTTTTAAATTTCTTACCATTGGTACAAAATTCTGTCATATGAAGTATTTCTACTTAACAAAAATTATTCGTGCATTTATCATTATTTGAGATTATATTTTTTATTTTTGTTCATAGTAAATTATTATTCATAATGTGATAATTACTAGTTTCATCTGAATCTGAAATTTAAATATAAAAATAGCACAAGATATTCCTCGTATCAATAAGAATGAAAAAGATACAATGGTAATAATTATACATTTTTTGCTCTTTTCAAGATCCTAAAATACAATTATTTCATAAGAACGCAAACTACTTACAGAGAAGATGGTTTTTGTAATCTCTTCCATATGCTAAAGTAGTTTGAATCAAAAATTTGGTGCCTTAATCGTTAGCCTATTATTTATTTTTATATAGATTTATATTATACTTACAATCAATTTCATATACAAAAAATACATTCCCTAAAATTATGTAAGTACATGAAAAGTATAAATTCAAATGTTTCTTGATACACCAAATTAAATATATAGTGGTGCAAAACTAACATTAATTGTAGTTGGACCATTAAAAACTCTTGATCACGTTCACGTTTTTGTTTCATTCAATAAATTATGTTAAATTTACACTTATGTAATTTTATTTACTTTAAGGTTTCATCACATAGAAAAAAATCTAAACGAGTAACTCTCAAATTTATGTACATATATATAAATAAAACATTTAAAGAACCTTTTCTGTTATGTCTTCGATCAAATACAGTCAACTTTTACTCAATAGTATTGTGTACATAAATTCCAAATGTGGACATGAAATATATCGTGAATTTTGAAAATTACTTATTCTCCGTGAGAACGGCCTTAAAAATATTATGTACAAATTTCAAATCGTTGCTGCTTTCAATCGTTACTAACTATGATACACACTTCATGATAAAAACAAAATATTTTTGCGTTTTACACACAATTTTAAAATCATTCTACATTTGGTCTCGTTGATTAAATGCATGATTCCTTTAGATTTCATAGCACTATATTTTAACATTTATTTAGTATGTTGAATGACTAACTTAGTTCTTCAGCACGTTCAATGTTTCTTTTCATAACCTTCGTGGAAATATATTCTAAAAACATAAAAACATGTTTTGATATTTTCTTTTATAAAACAAATTGTTATAAATCATAAGTATTCCTTTTGTTAACCCATACGTTTCAATTTTATTTATAATTATACTTTATTGACATTAACTATGTTATAATTAATTAATTAATTAATATAATGTGGGTATGTTAAAACATCAATATTTAAAAAAAACTGTAAAATTTAGATAAAATAATACAATTTAAAAAAAATAAATACCCCATGTGTGTAGTTAATATTTATCAAACGAATTGACTCACTATCGTATTCTGGACCTTCTAGAATATATCAACATTCAAATTGTTATAAATATCAATATGAATGTTTGAAAAATGTTATTATTTTATAACAATATATAAATTTATCATTATCAAAGCTCTCATAAATAAAATAATATTTTAAACTGTTATGTCTTTTGTAGAGTATGAATATGTTATTACCAATGTTATTTGAAATATGTGATTATGTTATCCAATAATTTTTTTAAGGATAACAATTTTAAAATATGAATCTTGTAGTCATATTCTAATTAGATTTACCAATACACCACCCATAGAGTTATGGGTATTTGTAATATTTATAATATTATGTTTTAATTATGTTTTATTATTTATATGAAAAAAAAAATTATAATGCTTATGAATATACATTTTAGATTTACCTTTTCGTTCTGGATAGTCTTTTTCAAATTCCGTTATTGTGTTTCTTTCTATAACTATTAAATCGATTGATGAACATTATTTATTACAAAAACGATTATGAACAAAGAAGTAAATGTCATTCATTATACACGAAGTTAGTCTACTAAATTTTGATCCAATGTATCGATTTATTTAGGAAAACAATTTCGAGTTAAGTTTGTTATATGGGTCAGTTTTTGCTTTAAAATATTTGAAATATCTGATTTTCGTTATTAAAATAGTTCGATTATTTCGTTATTAAAAAAATATATAATAATAATTATAAAACATTTTCTATACAAATAGAAACAGTATGAGAATCTAATCTCAAATGTCAATAAATTACTCAAAAACACTAATCTCGTGGAAATTACGCCATCATATGACTCGGATGAGAGGCTGGTGACGAGACTAGGATACTGATTATATGATATTTTTCAAATTCAGTCTTGCTCTTGAAAAAACGATTCTGATTAAAATGAGGAAGATCAGATACATGATGTTTTCAGATTATCGGTTTTTCGTGAAATCACATCAAGATTATATTATTGCTTTATTACTATTATATTATTATATTTTAAATGCTTATAATAAAATAAATCGTGTTCCGGTGCGATCAATGTATTTCCGATATTCACACCGAAGTACAGGACCGGATGTTCAAAGGTAGTATTTGTAAAAATAAATATTTTGGTTAAACTGTAACAATAAGATTTCAAATAAGCTATCTTTTCTAAAACTTTTTTTTTTGGTTAAGCTTAATTAATATTGTATCGATTATTTTTTTTTAGATTCCCTAATCTTATCTAATTCCCTTCGAGCAGTCGTCTTTTCCGGAAAGCATGACCGCCAGTGGCCGGGTTCGTACTAGAGAATGTGCGTTTAAACAAAGCTTTATCCACTCGGCCACAACGACCCTTTCGAAGACTTATGTTTATTATTTTTACCATAAATTGTCAAACGGATTATTATTGCATTATACTTACAACGATCATGTATGAATCCCACCCTTCGGATTGATTCTGTTTCATAAATTCAAATTTAACCCAATTTTATCAAATTATTTTGATTAGTGTCAATAGTAAAAAAAAATGAGTACAAGACACGGATAGAGATACCGGTGGCGGGTGATTTACATTAGTGAATCGGTCTTTTATATTTGAGTATGAGGAACTTTTCAAATAATTTTCAAGAGTTTTTGACGAGTCAAAATTATTTTAGAGACATTAAAAAACTTAAAAAACTCCAAAAAGTGTAAAACTCAATAAAATCATAGATTCATCGTTTCACTCAGAGTCTGAACAAAATAAGAAAAAATAAAAGATTATGTACGGAACACAAATATATAAATCATGGTATCATAAGATATCGTAAATAAAGTATTTACCGTCTTTTATAAATATTAAGTTTATGTGATTTCAGATTTGTTAAATAATTCAAATTCAAATATTTGTAATATTTAGTCAGCGCTAAATTATATTTTAAAATTGTGTAAGATAATTGTATTACATTATAATACAAAAATATTGAAAATTATATTTTACAGCCTATGAGTTATTCATATATTTCATGATATTTCGTGATCTTCTGATAATTGCGAATTGCTGCTTTGTGTTTAGAAAACTAAAATATTAGATAACTTCGTTGTTTTCTACTCAAGTGTCGATTAAAAGTCAAAATCCAATTTGTCTAATGCACCGAACAATAATAACATAATACATGAAATAAGTGCTCTGTGATTTGAATTCTTACCTATACACAGAGTATTCACTGTAAGATAATACTTTTCATTACACTTAAAATTGATCAAATATGATGTTATAAATTTTAAATTTCAATGAAAAAATAATTCTGAGTGCATATTTTTGAGATTTTTTTCGCAAAACAAAAACTTAAGTATGAAAAAATGTTTAAAATTGTTTGTCCAGCCAAAATGTATTTAAAATCATTTACGAAAAAAAAATCAAGAATACTTAAAACTTATATAAAACTATAAATAGCACAAAGAAAATTCAAAATCTTATGAAATAAAAGTATTATTCTTGGGAAATAATTGAATAAATATTCGTCAAAACTTTCAAGTTCCAAAGTATAATTTTGTCAAAAACGTTGAAAAAGTATTTGATTTTGTTTTTCTTCGCAATTGTCTTTTAAATCCGTAAACGGAATTTTAAAAAATGATTTAAAATTTCAAAAAACAAATTCAATTAACTAATTAACTGTTTCTTCGATTTGACATATTGATGATAGAAATTAAAGTAAAACACACATTTGGTTAATATTAATAATATATTGCATGCGTCTAAAATCAAATCGAATACACTAAGTATAAGTCACCTTTTGCACACCACTCCACAATAGTCAACACATTTACTGAAATAAAATGTTAGAAAATATACTTTGTTTACATTAAATTTTTATTAAATTACGCATATATATAATATATTGAACTTGATATTATTATATAATAATTTTATTTGAATATTAAATTAATGTGTAGATATTAATGTTTTACATAGTGTATGAAAACAATTTTATACATTACAATATTCAGTGGTAGACCAGTGAGGGTTCGAGACTTCTAGTAGTCTATTGGTTTGTTTTAAATATTACACGAGTGCACGTATGTAAGAAATTATCATAAACTGTGTGTTTATTCTGTCAAACTAATGAACTCTGATATTAAAACTGTGGTATTATGATAAAGATGTTTATGTTTTAATAATGGAAATTTTTCTGCATAGGTTTTCCACATATTATTTCAATAATTGAATGACATTTATCAATTCATTTTCTAATATTATCAGTTCACTTTTAATATCAAAAATAATTATTTTCTTACAAATTACATTTAAAATGATTATAAAACATTAAAAAAATAATTTACCATTTTGTTTATTTTTAGTTAAATATAAATAATATCTTTGAGCAACACCTATAAGTATATAAAAATACATGATTTGTAAAAAAAATTTAAATTTTAAAAAACCAGAGGTGAAATTGTATAATTGTATTATGATTTCGTTTTTAAAATGAAAATAATATAACAACATATTAATTTATGAATTAATGTTTTGAATTTGGAAGTTTGTAATTTATGTACCTCCATAAAACTATTAAAGTCCTTAAATTTAGGCAAAAAACTTATTGTGACAGTAAGATTTTGTAGTGAGGAATATATTATTTATTAAAACACTTAGGTCAGGTTAGGTAGATAAGAGTACGTTTGATCTTTTATCGACTCATTGATATACAAAAAACATATTTTCAACGATTAAATTTAAATTCAAAATCAATTAGATTTTGTCATTTAATTTAACCATGCAGAATACACTATTTTTAATAAGATCAAATTTAAAACAGTCAAAATATCTGTGGATTTACCATGATAAAATATTCATTTTTACCAGCAAATAAAATAATAATATGTTAAGTGTACAAAAAAATAGTTCATTTCGAACAAGTAATGAACGATTAAATTAAAACCCAAGAATATTATAAACAATGCGGGTGCAGTTAACATTTTATTGAGAATTATAGAATTCGATGATAAAAGTAGTAAAATACTTTGAGTTTATCTTGCTGATAGATGATAATTATAATAAACTTACTATTTAAACTTCTGAAATCAAAACTTTTATCGTTAGCTATAAAACAAAAATACATTCACGTAAAACGTCTTAAGAATACAATTTTAAAATAAACCTTGATCGATATCTATATTCCCTTTATAATACTATTTACCCGTGATATGATCGATTTTGTATATTGTAATGTATAAGAAACGAAAATCAATAAAAGCAATTAATAAGACATCAAGGCTGTAAAATATTTTGAGTTAGATTTTTTTGTATTAGGAGATGAAGTACATTTTTATTAAGATTTGATATAATTATTCAGGTTATCGAATATAATGGTTGGATGTTGTGAACTTGAAGTATAGCTTTATTGCTGTTAACAGGGATGGCATGTGGCACATTCGAGAATATTATTATTATATAATAATATGAAATATATTGAAAACGCAGGACAAAATCGTTGGACACGCGTGTGATATTGTAGGTGATAATTTACAATATATAAAAATTACTAATAAATAGTTCATAATGACGAAGTCAGAAGAAGTCAAAATCTTCTCTTATTCTTTAAAAATTATTTGCATAAATTCAATAAGAGAGTTATGATTGAACAATTATATTTTGTGATTTTTTTTTTGTTTTTTTGCAATAACAAAGTATGATTGTTTAAGTTTACCCGATCTATCAACAACATCTAAATAACAAAGTCTGTTAGAACCTGAAAAATAGTTATATTGTGATTAAAAATGAAAAATGTAATATTCCAATTTCATTTTTTGAAGAATTAAAATAACAATTAACAGTTATTATAATTCTAAATTACAAAATACTAAAGGTTACTTGCAATCGGTAAATATTCCATTCTCACGTATTAACTCTGTTCAAAAATTAGATAAGTCGTTAATTAAAACGGTTTTTATTGACAGATATAATAAATATATTGTGATTTAAGTAATAATAACGCGCAATCAATATATAAATGCCAGTTTAATTTAATATATTTAAAAGTTCAATTATAATAATGACCTCTTCAAGGGTGAGAAATAATATTTGACTTAGAAACAGGGGATAGTTTATCCATATTGGAGAATGGTCCTAAAAAATTTGAAATTTATAAATATATTATCTATTCTTAATATAGTAAATAGTGAATCAATCTCTATACTAAGTATATTTCTCTCTTCCTCTATTTTTATGGATAATTATAAAAAGATAATAATAAAAATCATTCCTTTTAGAAATATTAATAAAATAACTTATTTCACATAATCAAAATTAATTGAGACTAGCTTTTTGTCAAAATTCAAAATTCAAACACTCATTAAAATGTGTGATTTCGTAAACATGCCATAAGTTCAAATATTGAATCTGTACGAATTTGTAATTGAAAAAGTTTATCAAAATTTAAAATTCAAAGGCTTTGTGAAAATAAAGGAATTTGACTATAGACACAAATTGAAATATACCATGATATCAATCTTACCTGAACATTTTGGTTTTCCTGCAAAATAATAAAATTTGATTAATATATTTTATGCATAAAAATGAAATGCAGTTCGTTGGTAAGCGCATAACTTGAAAACGGATGGACTGATTGAGCTCATTTTTTTTTCTAAATCTTCGTAATAGTTCGAATAAAGTTTTTACGGAAACAATAATTTGAAATATTTCCTTGGAAATACTTTTTGTACTTGAAAACTTTGTATGTAATACATATTTAAATGAATATTAAAATTTAATAAATAAAGAAAAATATCTCTGATATCTATAAGATTATCATTGTTGTAAACATTACTGACACCTATAATTTGTATGTAAATAATTGTAAATCAATTGTAAATAAATTCACAAAGAAAGTACAACATTTCACATATTTGTGCACTTTTGAATTTTACCTCCAGGTTTTCAATACGATAAAATAGTGTATGTATAAGATAAAATAGTTTAAATGACTTACTACTATCTGAAAGAAAATTAGTTGCGTGAATGTTGACATTAAAACCCATAATCATAATAATCAATAGTACATTTTTTTTTAAAAGTTCCATTGCATTTATTTAAAATATTATCTATTATACTTTACTAAGTTTATTAGTATAAACCACTTTACACAACCACCGCTTCACAAATGATTTTTTGTGCTTATATAAATTGACTATTTATTTTGTCAGTATTGACAGTATTATGAATTATTGTTTTATTTATGCTAAATATTACATTTGTTCGTAATATTATTTATCACCAAACATTGTAGTTGCATATTAATAGGTTAACGTTATCTAGTTGAAAACAAATAATTGTTTTTCGTCATCATGTGACGTAATTTTACCGACCTAAATAATTTGTGAATTTTCAAATATTTAACTTATTACATAGTATGATGAAATCTATTTATATGATATTTATATGTTCTCGGCATTCTGACATCTACGATGTCAAATAATTTATAAGTGAAATACAATATTTGAGAAACTGAAATTATACTATAGATTCAGTAGTAGAAATTATTATAAAAATGTAATAAAAGTGCTGAATACTCGTAGGTATATTTGATAGAGATCATAATATATAATGGAGCCACGGCTATAATTTACTCAAAATGATTTTCAAGCTGGCATATCGAGTGAGCGTGAAGCTACTGCGCATGGGTACCCTTTTTTTCTTGTGAAATGAACGCGCACATCAATAATTTCTTTATGACGCAGGTTTAGTGTTATTAAACCTTTACCGAGCATTTCGGTGAACAGTAATCATGAAGTGTTATTACTCGTACTACCTGTCATCTACTCCGTTTTACAGTGTTCAACGGCGACTGTAGACAAATCCTGTATCAATATGTTTCCATATTCTTGCGTTTCTATTAACGCTTTTTAAAACTTTGAAAAATAATCTGCATAATAATAATTAAAGTATATTACCTATTAAAAGTACACAGTTAGTTTATGCTATTTACAATAATTAACGTTTTCAATTTTTCTCGAGTTCTAATGGTGAGGGAGTGCACGTGTTATTGTACACATGTATCCGAATCACCACTAGGTTTTATTTTAAAGATCAAATTTTGACGGTAAAAGGATAAAAGGTAAAAGGGTAAAAGGTGTATACATATGTTGTTTCATTTATTGCCATTATAGATGTAGACTGGATTTTATTGTAATTGTATATTTTTATTGCGAGTTCAAAATGTACAATTTAACACATAATTTTATTTTGTTAACGAATAATCATTCATAACACCGAGTTACATACTAGAACTAAAAATTAATTAAATTAAAATTGAAACAGTTTATCTTTTTATGTCATATATTAGTTGCGTATAATTTATATATATTTTTGAAAATATTATTTCAAAAATATTTGACACTCACATTTTGTATCGGCAACATAACTAGTGGTATGTGATAGTGCTATAACATTAACATTATATTAATAATGATGTACATGTTCATTGAAAATGAATTCTAGAAACTATTTAGTACATAAAACAAAGTGACAATATTATATGTACAATATTATATGTACAAATAGGTACATTTAATAACATTAATTTTTTGTGCTTGAAAAATATTGAAAGTGGTCAATTAAAATACCAAGATGCATATTTATACAAATCGTAATAAAATAATTATGATTATGTAAACACTTACAAGAATCTGAATATCCAGCACTTCCCAGATATTCTATAAATTCATTAAATCAACCAGTATAGTAACATGTGTGGTAGTTTGTAAATGTAAGTAGGAAGACATATTTTTTTCGACTTACCCAAACAATCTGTATTTAATAAAATATAGTGATTTAGAATGTGTTTTATAATATCTAGTTTCGTGGCTGCAATGTTTTTCTTAATAAATGTAAATATATATTTATTTAAATTTTAAAAACAATTTTGTACAAGTTAGCTCGTTTAACAAGTTGATATAATCTAATCTAGAATATGTATAATAAGTTTAAAGTCATTTCTCATTTTGGTTTTAACTTGTAAAAACTAAACGTTAAAAAGATAACAAATTTAATTTACCAACCTCAAAAAAAAATATGTGAAATTATTTTTTTTCACCTAATATTTACAATTTTTTCCACAGCATAATGCTCAAGTTTGATAAAAGTATGTACACAAACAGGCCCAGATCAAGTCTTTACATACACAAAACTCAAGTTTTTCTACTCTAAACTTATTTATGAAATATGCAATATTTTTACATCAAATTTAATTTAATGAATTTTGCATTTTTTTGAAAAAAATTTTGAACATTTTAGACGATAGTATCCTAAAGCTAAAGCTAAAGTGTGTTTTTACGAACTATGAATCTAAAAATCGAAATAACTAATTTTTATTTTTCATTTTTTGACATTTAAAGGTCATGTTTATAGTTATAAGTCAGTTCTCATATACGTATTATCATGAATTCTCTATTCATTTTTGCTATTATTTTATACATATTTTTTTCATTTTCAATTTTTATTGGTTTTATTATTGATCATAAAAGTCATATTCAATTAGTTTTAAATTTCTCACCGGAAATACAATATTTTTCTATATGATCTGAGTCACCTGAAAAGAAAAATAGATACATTCATTATTGTTTGAAATTTAATTTAAATTTTTGTATATAATTTTTTAAAAATATTTACGAGTATTCGAATCTGAAATATACGTAAGTATAATAATATTTTAATATAGCTTTATATACGTTTAAGAAAATACAAAATTGCCATTAATTTCTTTAAAATTGAACTGCCATTTTACAGAAAATAAATGTTTGTTCATAATGGGCAACTCATGAAGAATCTTATATTATAGTTGCGTTATATTTTCAGGTTTTAAATAATTTAATTAAAAGTTTTATTTTTATTTTTAATCACAAATATCTTAAAAAATAAAATAAAATATTGAACATACATAGATTCTGGGAAATTTACTTATTTAAAATAAGAACATAGAATCGAGAACTTTTATATGAAGTTATAAAAAATATTTATGCATAAAAATAGGAAAAAACTAAGATATTCAATTAAGTTATATTTAATTAAATAATTATCTTTAACATAAACATCTCTAATGAAACCTTACGATTATTTCCTACCGATTTACTACAAAAAACTACCTATAACTTTTATCCAGAACCGGTGTCCCTTAAATGTTGTCGTTTATTTGTTCAATTGTTCACCTCATTTTTAATGTTATTAGGTGAGAAATAATTGAAAAATTCGAAAAAAAATCAACGCACCAAACAGGCCGAAAAAATAATACAGGATACCAACTCCAAAGTAGATGTGAGATCCAATTATTTGTGTTAAAACCACGAAGGCAGAAAGAAAAGACATCATTCTTTGCTTCATTCGGGAATTGAATTTTAATTATTTCATACAAACGCAAACTACTTACAGAGGAGATAGTTTCTGTAGTCTCTTCCGTAAGCTAAAAAAATATGAATCAGTGTTATGTTTTTTCATCCGTTCCCCTATTCTTTATGTCATATCAATTCATAATAATATTGACAAAATTACCATACATACTCTCTTCGGTTTGAGTAAAATTGACATTCCCTAGATTATGTAAGTACAATAAGGTATAAATTCAAAAGTTACTTGGAAGTTGGTATATTTCATAATTTTCGGTGGTGCAAAATTATCGTTTCTAACCGCCAGAAAATCTAAAATACGATACGTCCTAACTTAATTCTAAAAAACAAAAAAAATGATCACACACTAACAACGTGTATATGAAGTTCAACTTTTCATGTTTTATTTTCTTTTACTATGAATTCAGTTACAATACAATAAGGTATTGTTTTTTTTTTTATATGAATGAAGTTTAAGACCTCATTATTAATTTGTTATAGGTTAAATCAATGAATAGATAGAGCAAAGTAAGGTGGATTGATATATTTACATGTACACTAATTTTATATGACGTATCAAAACACCATGGACTATAGATTGGACTGTATGAGCTAAATTTCGCAAATTATTGCATCATTAGTCGACACTGTCGATACCTACCTATACAATTATTTTTAGTTTTTACTCGTACCAAAACTTTAAATTTTTTAAGTCTTCATCTTTCATTGTATCGAGGAACGCTTTGCAAGAGTGTTGTGCTTGTGCACCATTTGCCCATGAATGAGGTTTAATTAAAATTGTTGTTATCGATCAAACTTATAAATCTTAATTATTTTTTTTATTATTTAAATACATGACGTGTTTTTAATGTATTACTTGTAGGTTATTGAAAAATTTACATCAAATTTCAAATGCACGCAACTCGCACGAATCACGTAGGTGCATTTATTCTGATTCCGCGGTATCCAGCACAGCATTTTAAACTTCACATGCATACGTGCATTTCGTATACACGTTCGTTTTATAAGTACGCTTTTATAACACTAGTTTTATAGCACGCGCTGTACGCGAGTTCAGGACGAGTACACGAAATTAAATTAAATTTAGAAAGAATATCATAAAAACACGAAAAAAAAAATCTTAAAAAGTCACGTTAAATAAATACACTGTTCCCTCGGATATCAGGAACCAGGATACTATATTATAACATTATTAAGAATGATAAATGACTAACTTAGTTCTTTAGCAAGTTTGAAATTATTTTCTTGGATCCTCATTTTAATATAATCTGAAAATATAAAAATATGTTTGGTTAATTTTGTTTATAAAATAAATTATTATAGATCACTGGTATTTCTTAAAAATAAAACGTATTAAACGAATACCTTTTCCGTTTCACTTAGAATCTAAAATGATTATCTTTCATGTCTAGTATTGATTGTATAATATGAGTTAACTTACTAGCTAATTGTTTCTTCTCTAGAACATTTCAACATCATTATTGTAATAAAATAGCAATTCAAATGTTTGAAACATTCATCAAGACATATATTATTATTGTTAATAATAATATTATATGAATTTTTCGTTTTCATTTTTATCGTTATAATAAAAATAATATGAATTTTAAAACAGCAATGTTTAATTTATATTGTAATGTATCATCAATAGCTCGATGTGTTTCCAGAGATGTGATTTTGTTATTCAGTAAAATGTTTTAGGAATAAATATTTGAAAAATATGAATCAAGTTCCTAAACAAATTTTAGTCACATTTAACTATTGCAAACGCTTGGAAAAAAAATTGACTATCGTGTTCATTAGACAAAAATTCAATTTTTTATATTATTGTTTAATTGTTATCACTATAATTTGAGCCACTGAAGCAAAATAATTTATACAATTTCGAAAAAGAGGCATCCGTTATACATAATATTTATTTATTGTTATTCCCGTCAAACTATAATTATTGTAACTGATCATTATTTATTATTATTATTAGATACATTATAAATACAGCCCGTTATCAATTTAAAGACCATATTGCTTTATAAAATTTATTCATTTTGTAAATCTATTGATGGAATTACATTTAAAACAGAGTGCTCTAGAATCTAGATCGCCTATTATGTTATGTGATATTGAATGCCTACACCTATTCAAGATATACTAAGTTTAAAAAATACTTCAAAATTACAAAATAAGTACTTTTATAAAGATACAAGTGAAATAATTATATAATATCAAAGAATATGTATTTTTGAAAATATATTCTCACCTATATTATTAATTTCGATTCTTCTATCTTCTGTAAGTATGTATTTTTTGACGACTGCAAAATTGATATAAACGTAATTAATCGAAAAAAAGATGATCAATAAAATATAGAAATTAATACAGTTCACTATTGGCGCATCAATATCTTATTTATCGACGAACTCTGGCAAAATAGACAATTTGACATTATCAATAACTGCCGCTTAAACTCTCGGATGAATTTTTTTTTATTTAATCAGATTTTTGTCAACAGATAATGTTGATTTTTTTTTCTCATACTTTCTTGTTTTTTTGATAAACAATCCCTGATTTGACTCGTTTAGAACATTAAAAATATAAAACAATTTATGTTTTAAATTCACGTACATATGTTTCATGTACAAAATTAAAATAAATTAGTTCTTCGAAAAAGCATTTGGCCTGAGATTGGAATCAAATGAGATACAGCTTGGTGACGGGTGGTCTATTATAATTTTATACTTCACTTGTATTAAAGCTATAATATAATTAATATAAAAATTGCAAAATTATAGTGATACTTAGATAAAATAAATGGATTCTTCAATGAATTAGTATAACTAAAAAATTGGTTTCTTATATTCGTATTTGTACGAGTAGGTAATAATGTAATATTGATTGTATGAACTGACTTACAAGGGCCAATACAACAACCTGGAATATTTCAACGTCATAAATTATTATTATGAAATATCAATATAAATGTTCGAAAAATGTATATACATTTTTATCATTGATAATATTAATGTTTATTTATCATTTTTATATTACATTAATCATAATTCATAATATTATGATTAATATAATATAACAAATAAATAACATAATAATATAATGAATTAATATTATAAGTAAATATATTATATTATATTAATATTATAGTACAATACATAAAAAAGTATGAATAACCTAATTTGTTTTCAGAAACGTATATATATTATATGGTAAAATGTTTATGGAATAAGTATTCGGAAATTTAAATCACATAAGCGAATTATAATTCTATTTACTTATGCACCACTCAAAGAATATAATATGAAGCTCCAAAAAAGTTTTAAAATCTTCTTAAAAGTATTTTTATTAATATATAAATTAAAGAATTTAAAAACAGTAAAAACTATTAATTTTACAAAGTATATCCTTACCATACAGTTTTTTATGATTTCTTTCGAATTCTGCTCGTAAGCTACCCTCTATGACTGCAAAATTGATGATATCAAATTTTATTAATGTGATAAATTGTAAAAATGATAATAAAATAAAGATATGTATAAATTATATTATTGTTGCATCAATGTTTTATTTACTAAACAATTATGGAAACAACATGCCTCATCATCAATGCCACTTAAATGTTGAATGAAAATTTTCTGTTTTTAATTGATTTCTTTGTAATATAATTTATTGGTCTTCTCTTGTTTCTCACCTTTTCCCAGTTTTCGGATAAATGATTTCTAACTTGACCGGTAAGTACACCAGTAGAGGTATAAAGTTGAAAAAAACATTCATCAAAAATACATAATGAAGAATATTGGAATCGAATTAGAAACAATTGACAAGTAATTGATATTGCCAAATAAAAAAAATTCTTTTAAATTTTATACTAATGTGACAATGTATCATTGCTTTAAAAAAAACGATTTTGAGTAAATGAGGTCGAAATGATCAACCAATATCAACTAAATATTCAACGATTTTGAAATGCAGGATGATCCACCCGATGTTGTTGGTAAAATGTCACTTCTAAAAAAATTGTAACTATGTATTTTAAAAATTGTCTATAATAATAATTACAAAAATCAGATATTTAATAAGTTGGAAAAAAACACACACACACACACACACCTTAGTAAAATCAATACACTCCACGCTCTACTCATAATGTAAAAATAATCATCAAAAGAACTATTTTGATGTAAGTGTTATCCTAAAATGGATATGTTTTATTATTTCCATTGCGTAATAGCCAAATAGCTTATTATTTCATTATACTTACAATCTGTATGTAAGAATCCAACCTTTCGGATTGATTCTGTTTCGTCAATTTAAAATAACCAACTTAATTATGTTCGTGACTTACGATTTATTTTAGAAAATGTGCTAAGAATTTGTAAAGTCTATACCTATAGTAAATAATATTTTAATAGACGCATTAAATATTCAACAGCCTTTTACGTTTGTGTTATTTTTATATTTTACGCAATCTTTTATGTTTTTAAATGTTAGTGTATTGTGTTTAGAAAAATAAAATATTGAATAGTTTATGCGTTTTCATTTTAAAGTGGATTAAAAACAAAAAAATCTAATTTTTCCAATATACCGGGTTATAATTTGTTTTAGATATTGTGTAATTTGAATTCTCACCTAAACATTGAGATCCCACTGTAAAAAAATAGCATAAATGTATCCCATCTAAATTATAATAAATATATTATACTATCTTATGAAATTTGAATAATTATTCATATTTACCTCTTATTATATAGACAGACATTTAATTACTTAATGTTTGTATAACACAAGATTTTAGACAAGTAAATAAGTAGAGTATTTATTTTTGCTAAACAGATTGTAATTTGCCGGAAATGCGCGAACAATTTTTATAAGCGTTAGATAATTACATTTTTATGTAAGTCGGGTATTTCAACGAATTTTTATCAAACGTTTTATTTCGCTGTAACTCAACAAATAATAATCGTAGAGATTTTAAAAATTGACTAAGTACTTATTTTAGTACTTTCTTAATACTGTATAATTTTGAAATATTTTAATGAATTTTTCGTTATTTATAGGCACTTGAAATGTTTCAGTATTTTATTTTTGAAATGATTGAGTTTCCCGAGGTTATATTCATCGAATCATACAATACAATTATGATTATGTAACGTATAAATGTAATAACGTTAGAGATAAATCAATTAAACGTAAACATTAAATCAAATAATCTAAAATGATCACCGTGTAAACACCAATCTGTATAGTGCTTCAAAATTCCTGAAAATAAATGTTAAAAATTATATTATGATTATCTCTTAGTAAGCTTGATAACTTCAAATTTTATACCAATTCGAATACATTTACATTTACTATAGGTACCTTAAATTGTTAAACTATTTTAATTAAACGTTGAATAGAGTACATGTTTTAAATATTGAACACATGACGCACGAGTTCAATATGTCTTTACTGTTTCCACGCTTTATTAATTGAAATATGTTCTGCATAACTTTTTCCTAAAATCTTTTATTCATATTTCACAAATATTTTCGAAGTCTTTTGTAAGTATTTGTTAACACAAAATCAAAATTAGTAAGTCCAGCACTTATTGTCTATATACGGTTGTTTATATTGCGGCTTACTTTTTGGGACCCTGGCAATATTATCATTCACTCTAATTCAATCTCACCAACATTTTGTAAATGATTTATAAGTATTTGTAAGCATAGAATTATACAAGATGACCCTTCTCGAATTATTCCTGAACGAAGTTAGCCTGGCTACATAGAGCTTTTTAAACTTTCATCGTTCCAAATTGAAGTATTTAATGAATAAGTAGAAAAAGTAAGCACACCATTATAATATTTCGTTAGTCGATCCTGATTTAATAAACCCTGATGTCTACTCGTATGTAGATATATCATTTGTTTTGCTTTCATGATTTGTTTGATTCAGTTTAATTCAGAATCGGTTCACTTATTATAACCAGATAATTTTTCTATTCTTATTAAATTAAAAATAATTACGACTTAAAACAAATAACTTACTCGTGTCTCTATTTTTAACAATATATGCAAAGTATCTTTGTGTAACGCCTACGAGAACATGCAAAAATAAAATGAATAAGTCATTAAATGAAAAAAAAATGAAAATAAAATATGTATTTATATTATAATTTTTTTCTGTTATGAAAAAAATATGAAAACTTTTTCTTAATGTTCATTAGTGTGCATGTAGTTACTATATAAGGATTATGAATTACGATCTTAAAGTAAATATTACATTTCTTTACGCTACGGTAAATTCCTTGAGTTCGGGGTAAAATTAACTTGTGTGACTATACATTTTTTCGTTTCTACATAATGTAATTTAAATATAATTTGATGAATTATTTCTCTAATTTCTGTTTTTATAATGTTACTTATACTTTATTTTGTTAATTTCAAATTGACCAATTTGTTTAGAATATAATTTTATTTTAATATTATTTAATATCACATTTCGATATCCCACACGAACCTGTTCATCGGGGCCCATTATCTTTTGTAAGAGATCAAAAGAGAATAATAACAATATGTTAGTAGCGATTGTGTTAAATCTAAGATTGAGTTTGTATTACCATTGTACTTAACCCCTCACAAGAGTTTATTCACAAATAAATAAATAACAAATTGTGGTAATATAATTAACATTTTACTGTTCGTCAATTTTTTATCTTTAAGAAAAACAATAAAACAGTACAGATTTCTGCGGATTTATCTTGATAAAATATTACGTTATTGTCCATAGACACAAATCATATTTCAATTGTACGTAATGACGAATGGTCAGCAAACTGGTATTTTATTAAGTAATCGAAAGGGGGTAATTTTACGAATGAATGAATTTCGAAAAAATAAATGATACAAATTTTGGTAAAAACGATTGAATTTAAATATGCACTTACGAATGTAATGATGCGTAGATGTATATATAATTTGATTGAGGATTTAAGGAGTCGTCGACAACAATAATAAATACTTATATTTTGATCTATTTTCTCGCCAACAAGTGGTAGATAAGTGTTCACTTACTAGTTAAATTTTGAATTTTATTTTGGTATTTTTCTGTAAAAAATAGAAATGAAACAATTTCAATTTTCAGGAATCCGTAAAGTCGACATTTATTGGAATGATGGCCCTGAATATTTCATTACAAAGTCGGACAGTATCAACAATTTTAATTTGTCCTTTTGAACTAAAACTTTTTGCATGATTTCAACGAGAAAGTTTTAATTTACAAGTAATTTCGGTTTTTTTTTTTTTTTAACAACAGAATATTATTTTTATATATAAAATTATTTTAATACAAACTATTAAATACATTTAAACAATAATAAAATAAAAATAAAATAAAGGTCTCGCCTTCAGTATTATAATTAAGAGTGCAAAAATGTCACGATTAAATGTTTCGATTAAAAATCATCATCGGGTGTAAAGAACTCACTCATTTTATTTTATTATTGTTGAAATATACTTAATAGTTTGTATTAAAATAATTGTATATATTTAATAATATTTTGTTATTATTTATGATTATTAACCATTAAATATTAATATAATTACTTTATTTATTTATTTTCTATTTTTTATGTAACAAATTATTATTTTTACAATCAATTTACCAAATGTTTGAACTACATTTTTAATACAATTTATGTCTTCGCCTAAAAAATGTATTAAAATTATCATGTGGTTAAAATATTAATATAAAACAAACATGTTAATTTTACCTTCTGGATAATTAAAATATTTATCAATCGTAATTACAATGTTAAAATTATAAACGACCAAATCTACTTACACTTGTTAAATATTTCGCTCTCCTCAATCGATTCTATTTAAAAAATCAATATTATCGGTTAATTTAAATTTGTATTATTAATAGTTTTAACGAATCCGTGGTGATTTAAGTCGCGAAAAAATAATGTTTATGCCTGCATTATTAAATCTATTCGGAAGTTCGAAGTTAATGTTCAATTCAAACAAGGTGAGACGTAAAACTTGAATGACGTATTATGACACGGTCACTGGTGGTGACACGGCTCGGTGTCTTAAGAAAAAGTGTTCGACTGCGTGGTTGGTTTTGAATCGTTCGTTTTTGTTTATTATTACTGCTCGCAATAATCGACACGAAAAAAAAAATTTGCGAAACGATTGTTTTGTTCTGAAAAATTATATCCATATTCATACCTAGGCAATCTTTTGGCTCTGTAAAATAATAATGGTTTTATCAATGTATTTTAATATTGAATTCAATACTTTCAGTAGAGTAATCAATTACTCATACATACTATTTATTTGATTTATTTCGGCATAAATCAATTGCATAACAACTAATCAAATTAAAATTACATCAATATGAACTGATACACTAACGGGGCTAGACGTCTTATGATTTGACTATTGTAAAAAGACAATTTAATTAGTAGAACAATACGCCTGGTGACTCCTCATTATTATGCTTACATACAATATTAAAGTTTATACGACCTACGTCGTCGTTCACAATGAAATCCGATATAGAGGTTCAGCTAGAACATTTATTCTTACAGACAAATATCACGACATTCTCACTCTAAAATCAACGATGGAAATCATCCAAACGATAGAAGTTATACCAATAGCCATTATTCAAACGACACGGGAAATGTATTCGCTACAACAATAACCGTCGCATTCGGTATTAATGAACATAATATTACCTATGTAATGAATAGATGAATTCTCGAAAAAGTAAAAATGAATTTTTATTGACTTACTTTGGATTTCACCGGTCGCGTAAATGCTTTCAATGATACACATTATCATCAAGATTGATACTAGATTTCTTCTATAAAGAGCCATGTCGATTATTTTAAAACAGTGTGTATTTAACCGTTCTGTTACTTATTTGAACCTTACTGATGACTTTATTTTACTAAAAAATCAATTTGTTAGAATATGATTTTCAGCCATACGACGTATTATTTCACTTAGCTATACAACATAGTTATAAATCACGATTAGGTTGTCACTAAGTCAAATACTAGTTAAATAACGAGTACCTACTATTGTTTATCTTCATCGTCTGACGTGGTTTAATTCGACCTAAATAATTTGTGTATGTTTAATCTCGCACTGCGGTGTGATAAAACGTAAATTTATTGTTTTCAGGTACAATAAATTGATTGTTTTGACACTTTCTACAGTAACTTTATTGACGTAACGTAAATGTTCTGTTCCTTAACTGTTTGAAATTATTTTGAATTCTCATCGAAGTAAAATAATGCCTGTAGTCCATGGCGAGATGGAAGTAGGACCAATAACATACATTCGAACGGCGACCACGTGGAAAAATAGATAAAATATGTCCGATCGATCGCGTTAACGTAGTGACTAATAGTTATGATTTACAAAGGTGCGTTCAATTCAAACACAAATGCTTTTGCGACAAACAACACTACTTGTGTATCGGTTCTCTCGAGTCAGGCCCGCAGTTACATTGTATTATTACTTCTACTATCTATTGCAGAGCTATAACTAAATAGTAGTATAATCGAGTGCGCTATAGTTTCTATGAAATTCACAAAAAAATGAACGAGACAAGGGAGATCGATTTTAAATTTCTCATAACACAAGAGTTTCAACTCGCGCCGCCGAAACTGTACATTGTGAATACAAAATTAAAGTCCTAACCTAACCTGCGGCAACCTTATGGTACGGTCAATATTACAATATCGTGGTTTTTCGTTTCGTTCGTTTATTTTACACATTTAATAACTATATAATAATATAGCAGCTAATACATTATATAATTTAAATAGTAAATACTTAGTCCGTTAAGGAAAAAAATTACAATCTCAAAGGTCGGTAAAAAAAAAAAAAAATCACGTGTAATACAATAATTATAATATAACATGTTTTCATATTATACTTCCCCGACTGGCTAATTCGCTATAATACTGAATATAATGATGCGACTTGCACTTTGATCTCGTCTAGAATCGTATGTTACAAATAATTTTTATATTCGTTTCGAATAATAAAATCCAGTAAATACAATATTCTAGTCGCTATAAAAAGAGTCGACTACTAAACGAACCTAATGATATTTATGTATTTTAAGTAAAACTTATATTTAATCATTAACCTACAACAATAATTAGGACAAACATTATCTTATGCTCGAATTTAGTACAATATACCATAGATACATAGTCCGTGGAAGTTATTTCAACTCATTGTAAAGTGGATTAATATTTTTTGCATTTAATCTCGTGAGTTATCGTTTTGAAAATTAACCGTTTGATAATAATAATAATTCCTTATTGTTTGCATTTTATTTGTTTGTTTGTTCATCCGACGGTTCTAACGTAACCAAAACGAAATGAAAATGTGTCTTAGAGTTTATTTTTCTATTTATCGTTGCTCGAAATGAATGAATATTAATTACAATATTTTACAGTTAGAAACGCGACAAACGTTATTCTTATGAGATTAATTCTATCTTTGGATAAATATTTATAATGAATTTTTACGCCTAATGATATATTACATTTTCTTATGATATAATATTCTACAGCTATTATCGTGAAAAAAATATGTTCATCGATTAAACTGAAAGCTATCAGTGTATTTTTTATTTTTTTTTATTAAATTGAAATGAGCTTTTATTTCATGAAGTATTGAAAAAATATAATTTGAGAACGATTGGTTTGCAAATATGTTCATTTACATAATATACAGGTGACACTTGCTCTTGTGAACGTTCATATGAGTATTTTTTTGAATCAATTAAATTACTGACGTTTTTCAATCAGAATTTAATTTGATATCATTTAAATCTGAATTAAACTAGAGCTCGTTTTTAACTTCGGTATATTTATTTTGTTTAATCGATTAAACATTTTTTTTTTTCAAACTAATTTTAGGTTACACTTATGCTGACGTTATACAAACATATGTTTTATGAATTATTTATAAAATTAAAATTAAATATTTTTAAACTATATTTACAATGTACAAAATCATTTTTATAAAATCAATAATATTATGTTTTATGAATGTAATACAAATGATTAGGCTTTACATGAACCTCGTACACAATGCGTGTATAGTATAAAATGATATGAGTAAAATATTGAAAATAAATATACAATCATACATTAAAGATTTAAAATATTAATACTCCTTGAACACATAAATGTAAAAATAATAGTTTGCCGTAAGCTAAATGTTTAAAATAATTAATTAGATACCTATATGTAGTATTCGTATGAACGCTTTTTATTTTTAATTAGAATTACAATCCAGCTAAAAGCCATTTATTATCTTCGCATTGATAACGACAACACATCAACTCATTAACTCATTAACAACACATTAAATCATGCTGTTAACAGAGATTATTCAAATTTATCGAATAACTTTTCAGTTGACAGATTAGTTGTGTTGATTTATGTTTGATTAATCGTGTGATTTTGACATTGTAATATTTTAATTATTATTGTACGTAGGATTATAATTATTGGGTCGGAACCACGTTTGAATATGTTCTAACCGTACAAAACGATAAAAGCACGTGTTCATATTAAAGGCAAGGGAAATGAAAATAATAATAGTTATAGTTTACGTAGCGAGTTACCGTTAGAAAGCCACGTGACAGGCTATGTTGAAGTGCAAAGTAATTACTATCATAAAATGGGTAAGAATATCATTATAGTGTCCTTAGTGGACGGGTCATAATAACGAATCGTGGTATAAAACTTTAAAAACGATAAAATTCAGACGAAAAAGGAGATATGGCGAGTTTACTGAAAATGATATGCTCGTTTTTACGAAAAAAAAAAAGAAAAGAAAAATACAAAAGTCAACGCACGAGGCTATAATGACAATGTAATTATTGTTTATTGAACGGTACGCCGAAATGTTTATTTAAAACGAATATTGAAGTCTCTATATACGGTCAATCGTTTTCAAAGATTTGTGAAATTGATATTATTATTATTATTATTATTATTGTTATCATTATTATTAGAGGGTTCTCGACATTGTTCTCGTTGTTGTCGCGACACTGTAATGTAACGCAGAGAGGGACGTATTTTTCGTGCCCGTTCAGGCTCGGATATCGTCGATGAGCCTCTCGTACTCTTGTCGGGTCATCGGCTCCTCGTGTCTACCGCCGCTCCGGCGTTTCCTCGAGAACATGGCCCCCGAGTGCGGTGTAATTTCCACGCACAGGACGACGAAATAGTTCCGGCAGTCGTACGCGGTCTCCTGGTCCAGGAGTTTCGCCTGGGAATCCGGTTTGGGCGCTAACGACGAGCCCAGGCCCCGCTTATCCGAGCTCTCCGAGTTCCACGTGTCGCAGTTTCCGTCCACCACGCTGTAACCGGACGAGTCCGATCCGTGCCAAATGGTCTTTTGAGGCCTGCGAACAAGACGTGATAATCATTATCAGTGAAGCTCGAAAGTCGTAGGATTCGCGTTTTTGTCAGTATGTTATGTAATATTTGAAATAGTCATCATTAATCATTTTAAATAAGAATTAAAGGAATTTAAAAAATACCTTCAAAAAATTAACCTTATCGATACAGTTATCGGACCATCGGGCCGTAAGTAATTAGTAATTAGCTAATTTCGAATTTCTCACTTGAGGTGTTCTATGTTCCATCACAAGTAAAAAGGTTAGTGTCGAGTGTTCGAAATTGAAAAGATGTTCGATTTGATTCGGTCCGACGGATTACCGTTATTATTATTATTTTTTTTTTTAAGTCTTTCCATCCAGTCCACTAATCAAAGGACGTAACTCGAACCCATTCCACCTCGCCTTCGAGTCAAATAAGTAGTCTACAATGATTATCTAACATTATACGTGCTGTGTATAAGCAATACAAAACCAAGACAAAAGACTCATCCAGTGATTTTTACGGATTAATGGACTTTTCGAATTTACATTTTTCGTCTCCCGTGTACTTCCGCAACGACCGTTTATTCTCTTTTAATGCGTTTCTCAACAGGTTGCTGAAAATGCGCGTTTCCGCGAAGTATTTTAGTCGTCACGTTGTTTAAAGTAAAATGCGTAAGGGCGCCGCTTTACGAATAATATATTATGTGTGTGTGTGTGTGTGTGTGTGTGTGTGTGTGTGTGTATACATATATGATGTATTAGTGACGACAACAAGACAATAGTTTCTCGTTTTTTTTTTTTTTAAAGTACGCCGCGAGAGTGAAAAAATAAATACTACAATGGAATCGCTCATTTAAAACAAATCGTTATTGTTTGTTAACAATTTCCAAGGATGGGTTTTAATATACTGTGGTCGTAAGAATACTATTGTGGTATTAAAAATGCCGTAATACGACGATACGTGTGCGATAAGAATAATGTGTTTCGTTGGGCGAATGGAGCAGGGCGCCGAGTATTACGATGCCTCGTGTTATACATACTACGAGTTGTATTACGTAATAACATTATTATATTAAGTATAAAGAATTATAGTGGTATGTACTTTTAATATAACCAATTAATCTTTTTAAAGAGATTTTGTTTTGTTTTTGAGTTTCACAATAAATTAGATAAAATGAAGTGCGTAAACAAGAAAATAAAATCAGTCAAGTACATTCGTATTCGTCAGTACAGCACGCGTGACATTCAAAATAGTGCACTCAAATAAATGCATAATATCGTACGTAGTATATTATTGTACGTACAATATCGTTTACGTATTATTTGTGTATTCAAAGTTTGTTTTCGCGATTTTGATTCACTTCATGCCAGTCATAATTATTATAATATAGCCTGAACTCAAGTGAGGAATCTCCTTTACTACGAAAATGTCCCTGATACATGAGATAATTACAATTGGTTTAGATACAAATTGTGAAAGATTTAATACCTATAAAAAACTGAAAACTAAAATCAACGAAAAATACGAAAATCATACGAAAATGTATGAAAATACTTTTTACCCGTTCAGTTTGAATATACATACATTCAAATGTACATAATATATTATTATATACATTGAAAAATATATATATTTGTAGTGATTAGTGATACACATAGAAATAAACAATACAGAACGATGATGTTTGTTGTACCTATCGCTTGAATTATCGATTTTACGACAGCGAAATTTGCGAGAAAACGGTAACGATTAAAACGTGACCCGTGTTATAATAATCGTTACGATTAAAGACATCGAATAACTACTACCTATAATCGATAGCCTAATAATAACTGCAATAGCCAACAGGGCACGATGTCACGTTGTTATTATCATGCGTCGGTTGTGTCGGCCGGTGTAGTCCTTACCACGAGAAATCGGTGAACACGTTTTTCCCACTGAAACTGTAAATCCTGGGCTGTTGCGATATGAACGCGCCGTTCTCGCTGAATATGTCGTTCCAGGAGTTGAACAGCACGTCGCCCTTGATGTTGACCACCGGCAGGTCTCTGTCGGATTCGTGGACGATCGTTTTCAAATTGTTCAGCCGCGACGACAAGAACGCTTTGAACGCTCCGTGGAGCCCGGCCCTCTGGGACTGGCGGTAACAAGAGTAGTCCACGCTCTGGACCCCGTGCATGTTTCCCGAATACGGCTCGTTCAGCGCCGCTATCCGCAACTGTCACGGGACGCGCGACGATCACGATTAAAACATTACTGCCGCCTGTTTACGGCCAACCCCTACGACCGACTCGATCGACAACAGCAGGGCATCCCGACTTTTCTCACCCAATGGTATTTTTGAAACCGGTTTTTTTTAAAAAAAAATTGTATTCCTCGACTGTCACGTTTCCCGGCGACTTGAAAGTTTTCGTAAAGTTAATTTCAACAGAAGACGTACCGCTCGAGTATTATATAGATACCGAGATACAATTTATTGAAGATTTCAGCGTAATAAAGACTTAATTCGGGTTTGTTTATAGGTCGGATAAATATTCTAAGTGAAGAATAATAAATTTAAATAATCAATTTCATAAATTCGTCTCTTTATGACAAGGTACTCGACGAATAATCACTTTACCGTTGATTACTTAAGAGAAATCCTTTCGAACAATGCGAGAATTCAACTCTTGGAAGAGTAATTTTGAGATTGAGCGAGACACCCTCTGTGTGTTGTCAAACGATATCGGTAATAAAACGTGTGCACGCGCTTTTGTAAAACTATGATTAATTCCAACTTACCATTTTGGGATGCCACTGAAACAAACAAACAAAGACCGTTAAAATTTAGAAAACAGAGTGTGTTAAATGCATAATATTAGACATTATAATCTATTAGAAAACGTACTGTAAACCCAAAAACAAATTTGACCTTCGTTTAGAAACAATTACATTTTCAAGCACGTTGAAAGCGGTCGCGTTTTTTCCGGGAATCGTGCCGAATCTTTGTTATGATAAAATTTACTTTTGTGACTGAGCAAGAAATGTGTAAATGATTCATATAGGAAAAGTATATTACTATTAAAGTGTGAGTTTATATGCGTTACATTTGGGTTCGTAGGTAAATGTCGTTTAATCCCTAACTTTGTAATATTGTTGTTTCGTGTTTTTAAGTCTTATTTGTAAAATCATTTTTGATAATTACATTTTTAATTTTATGTTTACTCGATGAGTTTAGTTTTATTTATTTTTAATAAAATCGTTGAGCAATTAACTAAAATAATACACATACACGTGCATGCATATATTTTATGTATAACCAATATTTAATAGAAGTAAGTTGATTATTTTATGCCAAATAATAGTTGGCCTAAAAACAAGGAAAATCTAACCATTTTCAACCCGATTGATTTAAACTCTCAAACGATTGAAAAGAGGTAGGTAAATAAATAATCGTATACGTCATTACCATTGTATTGTCTTTCACTGGGTGATGGACTAAATTTGACGATTCCAACGGTGCTCTCGTTGGTATCGGAGCATTTGTCGGGACAGGCTCGGTTCCGGTTGTGATCAACGAGCCCAACTTGAAAGAAAAAAAAAACACAAAAATGTATCGATTGATTTATATTAAAACAACTTGTCGTCTTATAATGCCACTCACCGAGATATACTGCCAGCCACGGGCGACGCGTACTAAAAGAGCTTCTTCTTCGATAATAAACGCGATGGTGCCCACTTGAGTTCGATCCGTTACCTAAACACGCACAAATTAAATAAGTCTCACGAGTCCCGTACGTTATGATCTCGGCCATGTGCAGCGCGAGTCGCAGTACGAAAATTAGTAAAACGATTTACATTAATCATCGATTTCTTGTTCGGGAACGTCAACGCTCCTGGTACAACGGTCGCGTCGTTTATTTCACCTGAAACATTAGTGGATAAACAGGCGTTATTAGAAAATCAAAATCAAAAAATTATATCAAGCCGTGGTCTTTACTTCGTAGAGGTGCTGAAGAATATCCGGGTTGTCCGGGTTCGCCTTTTTGTCCTTCCATCGACAGACCGGGAGCACCCTGAGACATGCGTTTGAGATTATTATTAGAAATAAATCCGAATACGTGGAGACGGGTAAAACATTATACTTACCGGTGGACCCGGAGGTCCGGGGACAGGGACGTAGGTCCCTCCTGTGCCCGGCAAACCATCTTTTCCCGAGTCTCCTTTATCACCTTTCTGTAAAGACAGAGATTTGTGTTTTATACATCTCACGGTTTGATCAGGCATGTTTTTTTTACTCGCAAGTGCGAATACCCAATGTTTTAATTATTATTCACTTACTATAGATTCTCCTCGCTCTCCCTTCTCTCCTTTTAGACCTCCCGCTTTACCCGGTAATCCCTGAAAATGACACAGACTTTGAGTAATTATCATCAAAACCTTTTATTTATGTACTCATCGGAATCGTACGAAACAACTACTATACACTTGTGTGTTTGTTTAAACGAAAAAATACCATCTGATGGACATGCATACCAAACTCTATCAACGATTATATTTAAAAAAAATAGTAACTGTTTGTTTTTAAAATAAAACTTACCTCTCCTTCCTGTGTTTTAGAAAAGCATTTGAAATTACATACATTATGATTAAATATCGTTTTTAACTCGTATACAATTATAATGTGACACATGAGAATAATTTCCTTATTGAGAGTAGAGGGATAATAAAATATTCAATATTTCCACTACTTTCAATTAGGTATCTTCTCAGAACATCTTATGTATTATTAAATTTATATACTTACTCTTAAACCAGGTAAACCGATTTCTCCGGGAGGACCAGGTGGGCCTACAGGACCTGTATAAAAAAAATAAATAATTAATACAAATGGCGATTCGTTTGACGTTTTAAATAATTCAAAAGATGTAAATTATACAAACATAAAAAAAAAAAAAGTTGACATTTTACCTGGTTTTCCACGCCTGCCTCGCTTGCCCATTTCACCTGAAATTTTACGTAGTAATTAATCTATGCTGATCATTCAATAATTAAATTAAAATATAGAATATCAAACAATAAATTGCATAAACAACGTCATAATAAATTAGTAAAACATTTATAATATCAACCTTAACTTTCGATGTTTTTATAATTATTGTGAAAAACAAATATTTTATGAAATGATTGAAACTTATTTATTTTGTTTTTCAGTCGAGGAAAATTAATTTCACACACTTTTAGGAAATTAGTTTGATTTAGTTCGTTCTACCCAGTTCGTCACTTTTCAAGTACACTCACACATATAAAAATATGTATTGCAATTATGCTCAGTTTGACATAATAAATATAATAATTCATTTCAAATGGTGATAACGCATTTTAACATAAAATATTTATATTAAATTACATTCGAATTTAAAATTAAAACAAAAGTTAAAATTAATATTATTTCATATTTAAATTAAAATATATATATAATAGTAAATAGAGTGGTTCTTGAATAGGCATAATTATATTTATACAACTTTATCAGGTGAAATAAGTTTTTAATCAAATAGTTTTAGCATTCAATACAGACATGTCAAACTCGAAGTATTTAATTGGTCAAAAATATTTAATACAATACTATGTGGGCCGGACAAAACAAAAAAAAAAACGTGTCGAAAAAAACTTTTTATTTAAAATCTTTGTGATTATTATGTTGATTAATTATCAAGCTAAATTAGTTATTATTTAATTATTTAGAATAAGACATTATTGAAATAATCGTTTTACTTGTTATTAATTATTCGTTAGAAATTATCACAGAAAAAAAAAAGTGATTATTAATTTCTTCTTGATGTCTGTGATATCTGATAATTGTTTTCTGTAGTTAATTTTTCTATTTCAGAAGGTACCTTATTAGACGAAGCTACTTTTAACATCGAATTGAGATGATGATGAAAGTTAATATAGTACCGATAAATACCTCTCTCTAATAGTTAGTCTATTATTAAAATGTGACGTGAAATGAAAATTGTATTCAATTATACTCAATGATGGATCGTGGCCTCAAGCCACAAAAAAATCAATTGGGGGCAGCGTGCTTGACATGCCTGATTTTAGTTGATACATGAAGACGTATATGTTTATGTATATAATCTCGAGACATTTACGTATTTATGCACTCAAACACTAAAGTTTATTACAAATTTGAACTTTATTAAACTTGAGTATATGATTTGAATAATTGATTTCATAATTATTAGACTTTGACTAGTCTAACAACTTTTTAGTAACCCATTATTTAGTTTCCCGATTTTGTATAAATTGTAAGTTTCTCAAAAACATAGCCAATAAAATAAATCATAATCTCATAACTTTTAAATCCAAGATTATATTATAACATTCCGACTCCAGGTGCGACCAAACTTCACTGTATTTTTTTCATTTTATCCTGAAATCGGGCTTAAATATGTACAGTTCAACGGATCCATCGGAGATTATAAATATAATAAAGTAGAAAAATATCAATATATTTTTTTTCTTTATCTTATTTTGAGGCGAACTTATATTTCGAGTATTGTACAGATTATCGGAGGATTATAATAACATTTACGAAATTCGGTTGTTTTTTTTCTACATTTCTTTTGTATTAAATATCTGGATAAATCGAACGCAGCACTTTAAACGAAAGCCGATTTTTTTTCTTCAAATAAACGGATTTATAACGTATAAACGTAAATGTACGCTACACGAACACCTATATCTACACGCATACATATTCTATACGACATTCATACGTATTTTTATGAAAATATGGTAAAAATCAAAAGATTTTTACTTTTGCGACGTACTGTGTTAGTTCTTACCTTTATCTCCTTTGATATTTATTCCTAGATCAGGGGTAGATAAACCAGGCTCTCCTCGTTCACCTTTGGGACCTGTCAAACCCGGAGGACCCTAAAAACCACAGGCAAAACATAGTTAATTAATGTTATGGAAGATTTACGTGAGGGTAATTTTCTAAAAGAAATACACATAAATAAATGTGTATAAACACGCGTAATACTTTATATACCTACACGTTTTTGTATAAATTAAATTTCGCACAGCGAAGTACCCGCCCGTTGCAATATAGTAATATAACCACGGGTAGATGGGTTTTTAGGTAGTAAATTATATCACTCATACCTAATGAATAATATAATATAATAATAATAATAATAATAATGATAATAATGAATCCATTTTTAGATTTCGTATTCTTTTGTGAGTTTTGTTCATCGCATTGTGTACCTAGTGAACGAATATAATGCCACCAGCATTCGAGTATTCAATTGTTAACGCGGTATTTCTTTTTTATGATAGCATGATATACCATAGCGAGGTTTTTGTGTGGCATCTTCGTCATCATAAATAAGTGTATAATTTTTGTTTACAAATTCAATCTCGAAAACGACTTTTCTAATAAGATTACGCGCAGCGGAACTGTGATGATTAAAATATTGGTAAAAAAAATAAACATTATTGCGGTAGATGCCTACTCTATCGGTATTACTGTTGATTGCACGTGTGCGTTTTAGTCCGAATAAAAAATAGCCAATAAATCATACTCACCGGGTTTCCACCTGGACCAAGATTACCAACAGCTCCCTTTTCGCCACGATCTCCTTTCCCGCCTTTATCTCCTTTCACTGTTTTCACAACTGCCGAATTCGCTAATATAATGAACAAATTATTGATTAGTGTTACTTATAACTTCCTATAAGTATTCGGGGGGGGGGGGGGAAACCAACAACAAATTGAACTTTCTATTCGGGTTCAGGTTACGCGCGCACACGTACGCGTCATAATCAAATGTACTCAAATGATCGCGTCGTAAAATAAAACGACACGTTTTAAAAATATATTTTTTAAACTAAAAGTCGAGTTGCCTAAATGGTTCCGATGAAGGGGATATTCGCTAAAGGTCGTTAATAACCAATAATCGTTTGACAGTAAATAATAAACAATCTTGATCGGTTTATAAGTAGGAGCCATTCAAGCCGTCGATCGGACGTCATTGGTTCTGACGAAAAAATATGCGCGCCGAGAGGGCAAATTTTGACTTATGCTATAATACAAATATGATTAATATATTAACGCGGTACGTGATTTTAACGGTAATCGTATATTCTTGTAGACGAATATAATATGATCTTCGGTCACGCAATGAGTCGACAAATCATTTAGCGATAGCCGCGCACGTCATGGTATTAATTTACAAAAATCTTAGAAATAGTCCTTACATTTATCGATTTTCACTTCTGACATCATTGCTGGTCCGGGAGGACCGGGAGGTCCGGGCGTTCCAGTGTCACCTAAAATAATAACAATGTTTATGAAAATAAGACGTATGTACCCCGGAAGCTGATAATAACTGTGTTACTATAAAAAATAGTATAAATTCATAATAATATGCGAGTCGCGGTTGGACAGAATAATCGATTCTGATGTGTATAGCTATAAGTTATATAGTATTATGAGTTAATAAATTTAGAAAAAATGTATTTCATAAGTACAGTAGTACAGTATATTTATACATTAAAAGTTATAAAAACAGATAATCTTATAACGACCGATATCATATGATGCGTTTACCTTTTTCTCCTTTTGGCGCCGGACGGGAATTTTCTCCGGGCATCCCTGGAGTTCCGTCGAAACCTCGCGCTCCTCGTTCACCTTTAAGTATAAACGTACGTTTATCAAATGTTCACGTCATACAAAATGATAATTTTTAATCAAAAAATTAATAAAATTCAACTATTAAAAATGTACTCGTATAACCGGTGATGAAGATTTTATTTAATTAGGTACCTAAACTTGTATTGTGCACATATAAACAAATGCATATTGAATATTATGTTTGCAGTAGGCCATGCAGTCGATTGATAAAACAAAATCTCACACCAGTGTATACTTATTTTGTACATGTGATATGTAAAAAAAATAAATAATAATAATCGTTTTTGGATGGGTACAATTATCTAAAAGTAGAAATTTCGTTTACCTTTAAAACCTTGCGGTCCTGTTGATCCAGCATGGCCCTGTATAGAAAAACAATAAAAATGTTAACGAGACTTGTATGAACATATTTTCAGTTATATAATTATATTTAATTACATAATTAGGTGTGCCCTGTGTGCATAATAGGTACCAGGGTACCTACTTATCATGTATTAAATTAAAACTTTTTTCTCATCATTTTTATCAAAGTAAATTATTTATTATTTTTTTATCAAAGTTCATTTAGATGGAGTCGTAAATCCACATCTATATAATTTTTTTCTATGATAATATTGTTTAACTTGGGGTTTACTTAATTTGGTATGAAAATCGTTTGAGTCATCAAGTGCCGAAATAGCTCAGTTGGGAGAGCGTTAGACTGAAGATCTAAAGGTCCCTGGTTCGATCCCTGGTTTCGGCAACAATGTTTTTTGTTTTTTTGCCCAAGGAAATCGATTAATCGTAATCGGTTACCGGCGACAACGTTCTAAAAGTTATCTACTTTATTTTCAAACGAAACATTCAATAGTCAATAGAAAAATCACTATGATTTTATTACTTGATTTTTTTTTTTTTATGTATATTTGTTTTTATTTATTTATTTATTTATTTATTTAGCCTTTAATAAAACTATTTAGCTCATTGTTTATTTTCCATCTCTGTCAGTGTTAAAATTTAACACATTTATATTAAATGTAATACTACACAATTAAGTATTATTAATCTAAAATTAAGTTAATTATCAATACAAGGGGACTTTCATATTTTAAGTTTGTTAATTTTTTTTTTTTTAATAATTTTGTTGTTAAAAGGCCATTTTTTGTGGTTTTTAGATTATAAATGCATTTTCGGAGCATACATTTAATTCGTTTTTAAATTATCAAAGACTAGAAACTATTTTAATATATAAATTTTATTCAAAAACTGATCGAAACGTATGTAAAATGTACCTTATAATACGTTTCGATAATTTATTTCTATTTTTTATTCCAAAATCTGTCATTATTCATGGACTTGGAAGGTCTTCCGAGACTATTATTAAACCAAAATCAGATTTGTCCGTTTGTATCTATTATCTACGAATACAATCATATTAAGTTAAATCCGCGATTACGTTTCAGGCACAATTGTTTTTAATCCATTTAACCCCTTCTCCCACGTTGGTGGGAATCAGCTGTCCTGTCCGTTCTATTCGTGTATTTCCACATAGATTAGAAGTGGATATTACGTCGTGATTTCGACGAAGATTGTTTCTTGTCCAAAAGGATGACGAAATTTGGCACTATGGTATTGAAATCGGATTATAATAACTGAAATATTCACATAGGCCATAATAATAAGTCTTATATTCAAAAACACGACGCAAACAAGTAACACGTGGTTTATTGGAGCCGTCAAAAACGACGCAGCGGTTGTATAAATTTATCGATATTGCGTGCAGGTCACGCGTTCCATGAGAAAAATACGTGTACGTGTAAAGGGATTTTACTTAACGTTTTCAGAGTTAAAAGGAAACGAATCGACTAGTGGCGAACGCGAAGTCTATCTGTCGCCACTACTGCAGGTATAGTAACAAAATTGTTGTAATGATATAATACGCTGTAGAAACATTGATAATAATAAAATTATCGTGACGAAGGGTTTTATATTTATATTATTTTAATCCAATCACGCAAACTGTCCGAATGCATATTCCGGAATAGGAATGTTAAGTTTATATGTTTTGTGTACGGCTGACACTTCTGTCTCTCCGGTTGTCAATTTATGCGTTTCCGAGTCTTGGGCTTACGCTGCTGTGCTCTTTTTTTTTTTAACAGCTCGTGTAACCTAACTCGACCGATAATGTTTTTCGCGCGTAAAATGTATCGTACATAAACGTAACATTACCTTATCGCCTTTGCTGCCTTTGGTTCCCAGTTCGCCGCGGGCCCCTTTGTTGCCTTGTACACCTTTCATGCCTAAACAGTTTCCAAGTAAAATTAGTGAAGATCAATTAACTTCACGAGCTATTAAAATTTAAAATAATATTATAATAACAATTAAACGTGACGCGATTAATTCAATTACATTTGTATTCTGACAGCAATATATATATATATAAATATTATTATAACGATTTTACGTTTGACGAGCCACGTCGAGTCGAAAAAAATCTATAATAATATTCTTAGTGGGTATAGTGAATACATATTTTGGAATTCTTCATAAAAATGAGTAAATAAAACCAATTCAAATTATTTTGGGAATAAACGTCGAGATTTGTTAGTCGACGATATATAATATGATATGGTTATTGATTTTTTTTTTTTTTTTTACAATAGTTTTATTTTTATTAATTCAGAAATGAATGAAGTTCAAACCATAAGTTATTACAATGATACGCTTTGAACTACCTTTTAAGCCCGGAGCGCCGTCAACACCAGGGTCACCTTTAGGACCCGGGGGACCGGGTCTTCCGACGTTTGACTCGAACCCAATGTCCTGAAAATAATACATAAATCATATTATTTTCTCTAAATAATACCATAACTAAATTAAAAAAATCAATATTTTATATGATATGATATTAAAATCAAATATGAATATCGGTTCGTGACAAAATGCACGTGTAATGAACAACAACAAACTAATACAAAATATATTGTGAATTTATAGCAGTTGATCATGATTTACCTTATAAATCGGTCTGGGTTTCCAGTTCGGCTATACATTTTTTAGTAAGTAAAAAGAAAAGAAGAAATATATTAGTGAGAAAAATACATAAAACCAAATAACAATTATAAAATGTTTCGGATTATTTTTAATACCATACAGACGTTCGCGGTGTCGATGGTTTGCTTTTTATATTTTAATCATTTATTTATTTAAAAAACTCACATCGTTACTGGAAAATTCTGATCCTCCTGGCGGTCCAGGAGGACCTGGAGGACCTTGCAAACCTCGCTCGCCGTCAATCCCAGAGTCTCCTGTGAATAAATAATTGAAACAAAACGGAAATTAGTTTTTCAATGGAAGAAAAAACTTATTTTTCGGTCGGAGAATGTTCGGAATATTACAATATAAGATGTTTATTGTTATTTACCTTTAGGACCTTGAATGCCTTCACTTCCACGAGAACCGACATCTCCTCTTTCACCTTTATCTCCTAAAAAAAAAAAAAGAAAGAAAAAAATACGTATTTAACATGGTATTTAATTTTTAAATTTTTATGTTTATTTAATATTTAAATTTAAGTTTACACGCGAACAATTATGAATTTAACTAAACCGATCATACATAGTCAATTTAATATATTTGTGTGATACGTTTTAATATCCGAGTTGTCGGTAATAATAAACAATCTGGTATTATGGACATTTCCCAGAATGTTTTGTAAAAAAATGAAAAACCGTAATGCTCTCTCTACTAAAAAAATATATACACAGTATATAAGTATTCTAATGTTTATTCATTATTATTAGTTTTAAAAATAGTTCTGTATTTGTTCATTAAGTAGGTATAGTTGTTAATTTATTATTATTATAGTTTAAATAAACTATAATCCTAAACGTAGGAGTGAATTAATTTAAAAATATTGTTATTTTATTTTCAACTTTAATATCCAATAATATTAAACTTTAATACTTATTAATTAAATTGTTTTGAAATATGATATAGGTAAATAATGTTTTCATCTTTATGATCAATATAGAAAGCTAGTCGTTTTTGTTTTAAAATTTTTCATGATTAGTTATTTGATTCAACTTTATATTATTTATAAAGACGGTGTAGTTTTAAAATATTCATAAAAGAATTTATCGAAACTTTCAGTAAATATTTTCAATAATACATATAATATATTATTATTGGTCCCTTCTATTTTAAGTAAAATAGCTGCCGATTTTCGTACCACACAATTATCGTACGAATGTAATAAAATGATAATTGAAAAAGTGTCGTTTACCTTTGACGCCTTCTGGTCCTCGGTCTCCTGACAATCCCGCAGCACCCTGGAAAGAAAATGAATTATTATTGCACAAGTAATTTTACCACATGACATGATTAATTTATCAATGTAGAGGTCATTGAAATACTGATGTTCGTTGTATCGCGGGAACGGTCGATTGGCGTACGAGAGATCCACTCAACGTCACATAAATTATAGTAAAATCCGGATTGCGGACAAACAATTTTGCATTTATTTTTATAATATTTAAAAAAACAAAAAATGCATGGGAAATCGTACAAATCGATTATTGTTTTTGTTTGGAAATTACAATACATTGTTCTTTGAAGTATTGGGTTTCGTTTGATATTTTTTGGCTTCGTTTTCGTCATTATGACCGTACCCGATCCAGTTGATTATCGATTAAAATTTATAAAAAGGAAAACTAAAAACAAAAACAAAATTATAATAATATTAATAAAAATACTAGTTTTTGTCTTGTGACGATGTAATGTTGTGACCGTTCCGAATAACCGTCGCTGCGCACGGGGGCAATATCCGATAAATTACATTTAAGCCCATAATATTGTGCATTCCGAATGACCCTTTCTGTACACGCAGACCCACCAGTCCTTATTCGGAGGTTTTAAACGGGTTATTCTAATACATTTTTTCCCCGATAAACGACTGCTGGTGCAATACCGAAACCAAAATTTCATTATTATTTTACATTAGAGTACCATTCAGGATTTCCCAAGTGATCACTTTATTGACTTTAATCCCGCTAGTGGTACGTATCGTACCCTATTGGACGCACGTTGCACACCCTATACGTTATTGGCGATTTACCAAACTGGATTTTATTTTATACATACGTACGTATATATATATATATATATGTATAAAATAAAAATATATTACCGCTATACATGTTAACTAATAAAAATATATCGAGTCGTAAGACCGGGTACTAATAAAAACCTAACACGCTGTTTTATTAATAGTTACATTATATTTAGTTTACAAAAAAACAATATTCTTCTCGAAAATTACAAAGTAGTAATAATAATAAAAAAAAAAAAAAAACACCAACAAAGTTTTAAAACTACTCCAACCGTGGACCCGACGATGATGTTTTAAAACTAAGTGTAGATACTTTTAAGAGTAGATACTTATTTCGTGTACCTGAAGTAAAATTAAATGACTATAAAATAGTCTATAATAATCACAATAAAATTAAATATCGCTGTAAAAACCGGGGACAGACCGTTAAAACATTTATTGTTGATTTTTTTTTTTTTTATTGCATAGTTAATCAATTAAAACCCACACGAAGAATATTATATTTTATTTTATTATTGCACCGGCGAATCGTGATTTTCAGCAGATACATCTACACAGTCTGAAACGTGCTGTTTCCGCCGAGTCGTCTAATTTGTTGTTCAATTTTAAAAGATCCACGATGTCGGTTTTTCGTAAAATACTTATGTATCGCGCGGACGAAAAAATTTATTACAAACACGTTCCGTTTGAACGTCGTGATTAAAATTTTATCGATAAAATGATGGTGTTATACCTTGTCCAATTACGGGCATAATAAACGTTTGTTGTTTTTTTTTTTTGTAATAATAATTTTAAAGCGTATTTACATGCCAATACGCGCATCAATGTGCATCCGAATCCCATTTTTCCTTTCACCGTCGATGAATTTTCTTGCCGTTCGAAATAAATACTATCGAGTATTTTGTGACTTTTAATCAATAAAAGTAAATAATATTTTACATTTTATATTAAAACAGATTCAACAGTCGGTTTTCGATATTATATTCGTGTGTATTATTGTGGTATTATATTTTCGATTTTATATTCAACATAAGTATTTGTAAAATACATACTTAAGTACTATTTCTACATCACTTATAATGCATCATTAGGTTAATGAATTATTAAGTTAATAGATTTTATAAATAATTGATCTACTCGAATGAAATTATGATTCTTGAATGTACGCAAAACTAAATTATTGGAGTATAAACTCCATCGAGTAGTGTGTAACATCCATGTGTACACGTATATATTACGATTAAATAATTCGTTAATGATATAGTTAGAAAAAAAATAAAAATATAGCTATAATTGTGTGGATTTTTTTAAAACAGTGTTTTGAATTGCTTCAGACTTACAGGGACCGAAAGTTGAATATATAATGTAAATATGTCTGAAACAAAACTTAAAATACTGTTGGAAAATACTTTTGTGGAAATTTAACTTAACGTTTTTGTGAACTCCACTAATTACTAATTGCAAATAATAATTATTAAAGACAGTTGGGTCATATAGAATTATTTGCTAATATTTTTTCGCAGGTTCTTAATAGTTTGAAATTATATTTTTCTTTCATTTTTTTTTTTTTTTTGCAATAAAAGTTGTGTATTAAATTAGTCGATACAATTTAAAAACTCTACAAATGCCGTGAACCTTTTCGTTTTATTTTATTCGCCGTAGGTTTCATCAAATAAATGTATTATATACTGAAAGTTTGTATGGTTGTATTATCAAGTTTTGGGACATTTATTTCCAATTCCATTTAAACATTGACACACACACACACGTGCAGTTTTCCAGGTTAACTACAGAAAACCACGAAAGACAATTAAAATGATATATACGTATATGAGCCATGTTGCGGGGTTGATGAATATTTTACAGTATTTCAAAATGCATATCATATTATTCAAAACTTTATACATATTAATAGTAGTTTGCGTTGGTCTAGGTCACTATATAGGAATACACGGAGCTAGGATAATATTCAGATGAAGGAAACTTTGAATGCCATTTTCTTTTTTCATGCGTATTTTGTATATTGTTACGACGATGCAGAGAGGTGAACACATTTTACCGTATCTTTTTAGCACACGTCGACAATATTATATGAATTTAATAATCGATTTATTATGGTCATGCCGTCATTTCGGGATAAACTTTTAATGGCATTGTAATAATTATTCATTTAGCAATGTCAACTTTATTTTGATCTCCGGCGAGTACCTCCGTGTTGGGTTATTCACTACACTATGATGTCCATTATTGAACATTTTTTCATTTCCCGAGCAAACGTTATTTATAAAATTTGCAAAACTAGTGTGGGATCGAGAACAGTTCTGAAACTGTTCGGAGTAGAAAAAATCAATGGTCGCGAGTCGAATAGCCGATACAGGAAATCCATGTACATACCAACGAATAGAATTTTAATAATAGTTGAAGTTGTTGTTCTACGGATAAATTACTCAGTTAATATTAAATTTATCAATTATAACACGATTGACGCGTTACCAAAATTTCTTTTTTTCGTTTTAAATTAATTCTTGAGTTTTCAAAATTTTTCGAAATCATATGATTGCCGCATTTGGAATTTCAACCACTAGGAATACAGTCGTATAATACGATAATATATTTATACAACTCGTATATTATATATCTGTATTAAACTTGAGCGATCTGTAGGATGAAGCGCATATTGTATTCGACAAGGATGTAATTACAGTGATTTTATAAAGTAAAGGATAATGATATTATACAGTTAATAGACTTGACTTTGGACTGGTCACCTGGTTTTTAGTGTGGCTCTGATCTAACAAGATGGAGATGGAAGGAAATATGCCTTTTGTCGAGAGATTTTCTGAATAAGAGCCAAACGAGCGACGAGAAAGATTAGATTATATTGGGAATAAGTTGGCGTACCATCGACAGTCTGACTAATAAGATTCTGCGAAAGGAAAAAATGTCAAAACAGTACATGGTTTATTATGAAAATGAAACTGTAGCTACGTAACTAAATGTACTTTTATAAAAAAGTGTAGTTAAATATTTAATCAACGATAAAAAAAGTTGCGCAAAATTCTAAATACTATGGTGCCTGTGATACTACAATGAGTTTATGGCATTCTTTTGGCATACCTCTTCATATCTATGGACCGTATTCTTTTTTTTTTTATATATATTATATATATAATGTTAACGTTAGAGTAATAATTATAAAATTATGTTTTGCATATTATACAATGTAATATTATGTACTCTGTTGTACTACAACGGTTTCGCTTCGTTAGATATATTTAAAAATACTTTTAAACATTATAATCGATTTGTTCAGAATTAGCGAGTGTGTACCTATTTCTCATCGTTTTCGTGAAGTGTAAAATAATACGTTAAACGTTCATTCTGTGTTTAGTTTCTAACTGGAATTAACGTTTACCAACACAATATCATCAGAGTTTATGAAATAGTGGACGTTTATTTGGCGAAAAAACCTACGTTTATTTAAGAGCAGCCATTTGTTATGATAAACATTTACTATCGATGCATTATTTTATTATAATACAATGTAAAGGTAGTATGCGTCATTGCAAAAAGTATGAAAGTGCATAATATCGCTTTACGAGCGTAGTGAATTTTAAAAATCTGTACATAAAATATAAGTCTGAAATAAAATAATTTTGTCCATCAATAATTAATGTTAGACTGACTATAACTAAAACAGTGAATACATTTAAACGCACGTGATGAATATTAAATACTGAATGTTAGGTAAAACGCAGTAGACGTATGAGATATTTTTAGATGAAAAATTAATGCATTTGACGTGGTTTAAATAATATAAACATCAAAATCAAATGACATTATGATTATATACATTATACAATACATAGAACAGTGCGGCCTGTATAAGACCCGAATAATAAAAGTATTTATTGGAAATCCACTACGCAACAAAAAATGTTTGCTGTTCGTTCATGTTTTTACTACATTCACTATATTTATATTGGACATACATAATAAGCCGAATTTGTGAAGTTGCCGATTTCGTGAAATAAATGGAAAAAAAAATCGTAGACAATTATTCGATACAATGAATGAAGTTTTAGATTTTTTTTTTTTGCCGTTAAATTGCAGGTACGAGAACTGATTTGTTAAATATTCGTATTTTATAGAGAAGGTAATCGATAATTCGTTTTAATGCCATGTTTAATTTGAGAAACACCGATGGACACGCCCAGAACATATTCACGAAAAAAAGGACTGCCTTAGAGTAAAAGAATAGTTTTCATTTCGTCAAAGCTTCAGCTAGGACTAGTCCACAGTGTGCGTGTGTGTGTGTGTGTGTGTGTGGATTATGATATAATATTATAATTTGTCATAATGTATAACCGCAGAGTGTACCTATTATATTATAATGACGCGTGTAAATTATTAGAGGATGGTCGCATACTAACCGGAAGTCCTGTCAATCCCATTTTACCGTCGATTCCGGGGCTGCCCGGCGGTCCTGGCAGCAATTCCGGTATGTTGCCGGGTGCAAACAATGTGGTCAGGTTGCAACTGCATACGCCCGGCGGACCCCTCGGGCCGGACACTCCAGATTTGACGAGCTGAAATAATACGAAAATCATTCCGATATAACAATAATAATAATAATAATTATTATTATTATAATCTGTCAATATGAAATACGAGTGAATACTGACTACTATTGCCGTTGTGTGCCACTAAACCGTGCATATCGTTATTATTATTGTTGTTGTTGATATTAATATTATCATTTCCCGTCCGTTTCGAAAATCGTGGGTCGCGCATTGCATATTAGACATTTGCAGCACGTGATCTCCCAAAGCGGATTAGTACATAACACTTTGCGGTTACGCCAGCGGGACTTTGGTCAACTTTAATAATAACGCCCTATATTATGCGTGTGTGTGTGCGTGCGTGCGTGCGTGTGTGTAATAAGAAACGCTTGTCGAAACTTTGGCAATTTAAATAAGACGCCAATGAGAAGGGTACAAGATCGTGGGTTGTGGTCAGCGATGATCAGAAATCGGTGAATATCCGATGTCGTGACGATCGCAAATAATGCAAAACGTAAAATTAAACGTATTTAATATAAAATTTCACGTCTATAACATGTGTGTATTAAAAAAAAAAAAAAAAAGGAAAAAATTTACATTATAGTAAACTTTTTTACTCGCTCGACGTTTGAGTATTTTGCGTTAACGTTGGAAACATAAACAATATATTCGTAGAATAATTTAAATAAACGTGGCGGTTTTTATTTTTATAATTAACGGACAGACGACCGTTTTCATTATTTGCTTTTCAAAAGTGTATTTAGAATAAATCTTCATGATTAATAGATTAATGTTGAAACAAAAACTTTTTCGTAGGTACGTCATTCGTTTTGCACACAATGCCGTGCACATTATGTGGCGTAAATGATGATTATATTATAATAATTATTAATAATCAATTTTTCTAATGAACAATAGATACTTGATATTATGTAACATTATTTAAATCGATAATTTTTCCATATTTAATTATTATTCACTCTTCGGAAATTCTGTTTATTATTTCTTGTTTCAAAATTTATCATACAAGTAATTAAAATAATATATATCTTATACAATATATTCGTTGCTGTTTATATATCAAAATTTAGATGAAATTTAAAAAAATTCAATAATCCTAAACACACATATACGTAGTAATTATTCATATGGATTAAAATGCCATATGAATGATTTCATAAAATAAATGAAAATAACTGTATTATTTTATAATTTTATTTTATAAAAATAAAATATGAGTTTGGTTTACGTAAGTGGTTAATATTATCATTCGACAAGCTGAAGAAGTAAGACGTCTGCTAATATTTAAACTATTGTAGAAAAATCGAATTGGTCATTAGACATTATTGTCCCTAGCATTAACTGGTAGATGTTCGACGGTATTAATTGTAAAAGAAAATGACAAAGAATCGAATAACAGAAAATTATTTTAAGCAACGATAAATATTATTTCAATCGAGGCGTAATTATAGACTAATTGTATCCACTATTTATATTTCAAATAATAACTGGTCATTAAAAAGAAAAAAGAAAACATCACAATATTTTTTTAAATTTAACATAAACGGAATAAATAAGCAATCTTTCTTAAGTTATATATACTAATAATATAAATATATTTTAATGTACTTTTTTTTCTTTTTTTTATAAAGAATGGGATTAGCTGACTAATCATTTTCTGGAGACTTACAGTTTCAAATTAAAACCCGAGGAAAATGTCAGTGTTATGAAGAAACTTAATCAAAGTAAATAAAAAATTAACTTAAAAACTCTTGAGATTATTTTATATAAGAACGAAATTCCTTGACTTTTAACTTATACATATTTATGACAAACTTTGTTCACTAAGTAAGCATAGAATTAAAACTAAATAATGTTTCTATCATTTATTCAATTTAGTAAATTTAATTCAAAACAAAACATATCATGCTCAAGGTAAAAAGAATATTTGCAGACGTAATATTGTTATATTATTTAATAAGATTAATAACGTTCAAAATCAACAATTATGGTAGTAATTTAACTTTAACGAAATTCTAATGGAAACGCCCAAATATACCTCATATTGGAAATTAACGGTTTCAAAGATCTAGCGAGTTTTGTCTTCGAATTATTACGATAAAAACTATAGGTTTCTCATCGGATAATAATAAATTAATTATATAAAAATTTAATTTTGAATTTTTTTTTTTTGTAATTTTTGTGAGTTTTTGTAATTATTTTGAAAACTGTTGAGAACATTTTAAAATTGACCCACTCAAAGTACCACAGAAACATGATTTGGTAACAAAAACCCGTAATGAAGTTAATGATAGGACCGAGTTTTCTGTTCCAAACTATGATGACAGACAGAGAAAAAGCACACATCTTGGTAAAACCAATACTTTTATTTTTCAATTTTCAATTTTTGCCGAAGAAAATATACGTAAAATTTTGTGATTGTAATATTATATTGTGTTATCATCCGTTATATTTTATACTAACGGAAAGAACGTCGGTTCGACTCGCGTAATTCGGTTGTAATAGTTTTTATGAGTTCGAAAAACTTGGCGAGAGTATTCGGTTGTGTTTTAAATAATCATATCTTTGGGTTTTTAAATCGGTTAAGCGGCACAGTATGGTTTTAATTATTATTAACATTATTATTATTATCAACAATAATCATTATTTTTATTACTATTTATTCGTTGGCACGGCATTCCGTGATGTAATTTACCGATCGTAAACGCGACTGGTTCAACGAATGTGACGGATACGAAAAGCTAATATTAGGTGATTTATTTACAGATCGGAACCTCGGCGTTAATGCATTATGTACTATACGGCCCACGCGTTTTCGTCTGTCCGTTTTTGAATTTAGCTAATTCTCGCTGGACCGGCGCAAAAGAGAGCAAAAACGAACTGTGTGGTCGTCGACACAAAAGTCGTTGTCGAAAATCCCGAGGTTCGACCATAATCGATCCATTGGAAAGCGAAACGATCGAAGGGCCACCACGCGTTTCTCAGGCGTGCGAAGACTCCGTGACAACTGATCGAAAAACGACTGTTACGTTTGTTTTGTTTAATAATGAACGCTGTAAAACCCGCTTCCGGGGTCTCCACGGTCGCTTTGTCGCCCACGCGAACACCGTCATTAACATCTAGTGAAATAATTTCGCGGCAAATCTAAGAGTGGGTCGAAAAAGGTGTTAAACCGATATTATTATCACAAGCAATTATGTTTATCATGTGCCTGCTATAGAAGAACGTGCTAAAAATGTTATCACGCGCCCTTTACCAAATATTTGGTACGATTTGGACGGTAGGCACAAGAGACGAAACGCGAATTCTGATAAAGCAGTAACAATAATACTTCGATGGTTCCCCTCGTCGCGCCGGTTACAGCGTGAAACAGCCGTTAAAACTTCTCCCGGCCCCTCCGCCCACGTCCTAAACACCGTCGGAGTAAGTTCGAGTTATATTATTGAGTTCCCGGAGATTAACTTTTTATCGTTTTCATTTCAAAACGTATAAGTGTTTAAAACCACGAATAATTTGTTCAACTCGGTCTCAAAATTCGTTTCGATAACTATAAAAACAATGATGTACCTATTAAAGAAGAAAAATACGCTCGTTTAAGGTCCTCGCTGTTCGACATTTTCCAATACCAAATCGTTAACGCCACTCCAATAATGTTAACCGTATTGAGAAGCGCAATAACATAAAAAAAAAAACGTTTAATCGCTTTCGGGTATACGTTAGTACTAATACGGTTAAATGTCAAAAAATAATAGTTTTACGTGAAAATCTTTTCTTTTTTTTATACACAATTATGTTAGAAAAATTATCTCGATAACACTCGTCGTTTCTATTGGAAAATGTCTGAGAAAAACAGCTTTGACGCGACAACGTATAAACAATAACATATGTATTAACGATTAAATAGATAATAATTATAATGAAATAATTATTCAAAAATAATCGCGTAAATAAAAAAATCACTTTCTAACGTCGTCGTCGTCTTCGTCATAACACAATATAGGTACGTATTCTTATAGAGAGCGTATTTCAACAAAATCGTCGCGTGGACCCCGTACGCAAAATAAAGTATTGTTCTCGCGAGCGACATACATAATATTATTATATAAATAAAGTACATCCCACTGAAAATATCCGTTTTCGAGGTCTGTCGTTAAAGGTGACGGCTGCGACGGAATTATTTATTTCTTCGAGTTATTCTTACGCGCCGCATTATGCAAGACGACTGCAGTTCCTTAAACTTGCATCCATTATTACGATGTATTGCCGTGTATATATATAAATATGTGTGTGTGTGTGTTTCGAGTAACTGAAAAGTTTCCTAACTTTTCATGCCGACTCGTTTAACGAGGCATCTACCTATATTTTATAAATATTTCCATATTTACTCGTTCGCCGCCGCGTATAGTTGCGGGCGTCGTTTGATTTAAAATTTCCGCTACGCGTTCGCGTTTCGATATACGACGTGTTATGGTTATGTAACAAGTGTACCGATCAACGCGCAGTGTTAAAAATCGAACCGCCAAAACAGCAGTAATTGCGCCGTAGCGCGTCTGTATTCAGATAAAACGGAATTGGTCGCGTTCGCACGATTTAGAGAGTAACGATGATGAATATTCAAATAATTATTCGGCAGACGTCTGCGATGCGTTTAATGCATATTTTATCGCCGCGACGAATTTTTTCGGCAGTGATGGTTTTATACGAGAGGGGACGAATCACCCTCTCCCTCTTGAGCTTTTAATCACTTTACATTGTTCCGTACCCACAATTTATAAAATTATTATATTGATGTAAAATTCATTATTGAAATTGACCGAAATGTTTTGTTATTTAGGCGCAGTTATAAATACCATCACATTGTAAACAATAATGAAAAATATAATTAAGTGTCTCCTCCCTCCCTCTTCGTATCGACCATCACTGATTTTGAAATAGAGTAGTATTATTACATTTTCCCTAAGCGATTAGAGTAATAAACTAGTAACATGGACTATGGGTCAGAAGATTTAACCCGTAAGCCCCTCCATAGAATTTAAATTTATTCCCCCCCCCCCCCCCCCGTAAAATTTAAATATCACCACCGATGGCGTCTAGAGCACATGGAAAAATCGCTATTCCCAAAACGATCGTCATATTATGATAAATAATAATAATTTATTGTGAATGCGTAATACTCACTGCTTCGTCGGTTTCAAAGTTGCCGGAAAACGGAGAGCCCGGAGGTCCCGGCGGCCCCGGCGGTCCTCTGATCGATTCTCCCTGTTGCATTCAAACAAATTAAACGGTTTTCGTCATATTTATACATAGAGTTGTGATTATTACACTGTGCCGGGGGTCGACTGCAGACCACCGGCACACGACTGCTAGCCGTCTGCTGAACGACGCACTCAAAGTCACTAACGAGAAGCGAGTTCATTAGCGCGTTCTATACACGTGAACACCGAGCACACACTGCGCCCCGTACGCTTTAGTCGTACGAGCGTGAAATACAGTGCCAAGGCCGTCGTCAGACAGATAGCTATCGAGTGTTCGGAACGTATTCGGGCGGAGCGGACACTTACCTTTTGACCCGGATCGCCTTTGTCCCCTTTGATATTCGGTGTCTGGTAACTGTGGTTTTCTGCAACACAAACAGTACAACGTATATTAATACAATAAGGGCGTCGAATCATCCCAACAATAGACCGTTGTGTAGATAAAATATAACATTATACACCTTATGGTATAATTATTATGGCAGCGGCGGTCACGCCACCGCGCGGGTCGTAGGTACATCTGTACGCAGATTTGTTCGCACGTAACCTATGGAGTATTTGTTCGAAGGGGATCGGATCGTTTTTCCGATACAGAGACGCGGGGAATTTGACCCCCGAACCCCCATTTTATAAATAAAATTAGAATGATTTTTTAAACGTCAGTTTTTCTTTGTCGGTAAAAGTTGAACTGAACAAACATTTTAATCCAATAAAATATAAAAACAAACACAACTCTAATGGCACTTGCAATTTATACGTAGACTATAACTCCGAAAACTGATTAATAGTTTAAAAATCGAATAGTCAGTTGGTTAATGAAATTATCTATAAACAATATTATACAATATTTCTTCTCTTGAAGAGTCATTCGATTTGATTGTTTTCTCGTGCTCGGGCGATTATTGAGGACAGCGACCATATCATATGACTATGTATAACACAATTCGTCCATTTCGTAACACAACAATGTGATTATAAAGTTCCCATACATTAACACATCGTCGTCGATGTTTTGACACCACACTATTTGGTCGTATATAGGTAACTGATATTTGTATAAGCCTAGAACGGCACAATGTTACGATGCCGTTATAATTCGTTATCGAGAACAATTTATTGATTCGAACGATTGGATATTTTATAAACGGAGTAAAAGTGTAGTAGAAAAAAAAATATAAATTTTTTCAACGTGATAATACGCGCGCTTCCTGTATCGTCTATGTAGCGTTTGATTTTTACAATAATAATATAGTTAATCGGCATCAATACTCATTTCAGTAAACAAGAATCGGTTACTTTTAAATTAAAATATATAGACACGCGTTCGTATTATTCGTAATCTAGAACGGGGGACGGTAGGTGTTGAATTCGACTTACAGTTCTGCGATTTTGTGATCAAAATATCTGCACGGGTAAGTTTCCGAAATCCCTTTCAAGTATCAAATCACATATTATATCAATGAACTACGAACCTTAGCACTAATAGATATTCGATTATATTTAGACAGCACGTGGTCGATGTTTTGATTTCGACCATTCGATAATATTGAGTCACCTATACGTTGTAGTTTTTTTTGTGCACAGAGTTTCTTTCGTCAGAGTTCTTTGCATTTAGTTTAGAAGTGTCTAGATCGATAAGAATAAACGAAGATACACACAGTGTATACGGAGATAAGATGTTAAAGTTAGATTAGGCTAGATGCATTTTATACCTACATGTAATCATTCACCGCGTTGAGTAAAATAAATAGAGCACGAGCATATTGTTTACTCTATTTACCTTTTATATTGTATTTTGTCGATAATTATTTTGACGATGATTTACGAGTTGTGTGGGATAATAAAACAAGTTTCAAATAATTAGAACTTGAACTAAAAATTACACGTATTCTCGATAGTACCTGTAAAATTATGTATATACCTTATTATATATACGTACGTATAATTTTATGGCAGTTTCAATTATTCTCCTTCTCGATGAACTGTTTAAACAAATTCGTAGGACTGAAAAACTGTATTAGCCAATAACACCGCTGAAGATGAGATAAAATGAACAATTTGAAACTAAAGTTAAATGAACAATTTATACTACAACTCAAACTAATTTAAAACTACAGCCTAGAGTTTCGTCCGAACAAACTTTAATTTTAGTTTTACGTCGGCGTAATTGCTCGCGCAACATATAAGGAAATAAGTCACACATTTATTAGCGTGTGATGCTTCATATGAATAATATTACTATGAAAAATCTTATGTTTCAAGTTTAACGTAGCAAAGATAACTTTGATTTGACGACAAGAGGAAAGTCATCGCGCATCATATATGGCGATTTCCGTAAAATCGTTGGAAATCAAGACGAGTTTTTATTATACCGGTAACACTGGAGTTCGTTATCACTCGAAGGGTGCAAAAACAAATCTACATACGAGTATAGAGCATAGTTCCTTCGAATGGACAAATGTGGAAGGCGTATTCCAGTGTATCATTTTAGAGTAGCAATAACCTAACTAAGTACGCATTAATGTACTGTATTCGCAATTCGATACAAATAATTTCGGGCATTTTCGTATAAAATATCGTTTAGAAAGTATCCCGTGGAAATATTGGCCTCTTTTCAAATGAAAACATAATTAATTAATTTTTTTTTTTTTATGATACCCACTATTATCATTGAATAATTTTCGGTGAAACTTAGTCGAATCGAAAACTCTTTGCTCAACTACTGTACGAGTGGGGAGCGTTTCGTCCACACAATACGCGACAGAATGAAACCAAAAATGTTTATAATATAGTTTATATACCTACACGCAGTGAGGTTAAACTAAATTTTTCAATTTTTTTATATTTACCTAATACGTTATGGCGCACGAGAATAAACAAATATTTGTAAATATTATACAACTGCAAGACATTGTTGTACAACGTGCTATTGTATTTAAGTACCTAGATTATATTTTGATAACTGAATTGTAAAAAGTTTGTATTTGTTTTGAAAACGTTATGCGATTGTTCATAAAATAAACTATTTATTCGTTTAATCGGAAGGGTGTACTTTTTTTATTGAACAATTTATATATATTTATTATTTATTATTGTATTATTGTACAATGCTCAGCACCATATGAATGGAGTTTATAAATGAAAAAAAAAATAAAAATCTGTTATAATCAATTGGCATAAAAAATACATTTTTCAAGCTCCGCTTTTTAAAATGTGTTTATCCTTATTCCTTAGAGATACAAGACGAGGACTTAATCGTAATAAACAAGCACAATTTGCAAACGCATTTTTCAATGGAAAGTTATTTAAAATTAATCGAGTCTTGCCACATGACCTTGACGTCGGTGACGACGACGAAGACGACGACGACGAAGCACCGGCCAATCATCGGCAGGACCCGCAGAACGCGGTGCCTTCGATACAAAAGAATAAATAATAGAAGTCGCCTACGAATATGAAAAACACAGTGTTGACGGGCCATCGCGCGGTTAAGTTGCCATGATCGGTATTATTATTTCAACTCACTTTATAATGTATTTACGAACACGTCATGCGGCAATGGCAGATAAATAATACAAAAAAAAAAAAAAACAAAAAAATAACCGCTCACGAGTATACCTTTTGTATCATACATAATATCATTATTATCATAGTATATGCTATGCGAATGCGTTTCTCTTGTACATTCCGAGTGCTCGTTCTAACCCTCTCAGAGTCTAAAAACGCACTCAAGTCACACGTTTCAAAAGTACCCGTACACACACGCACCGTCGGTATATACACGATGTAATATACAGGTAGGTAGATAAAAAGTGGGCCCGATGGCGGAGAATGGGTGTGGATATTTTTGCGTACGAGTACGTCACATGATATTATGTCTCCGAACGACTCTCGAGTAGGCATAATTAGTTTTGTGCGAGCGATGACATCATATAATGTACGGACTGAGTATAATAATAATATGAATTAATCTCTTGTTTCGGATAAAGGTTTTACTACTTATTTCACAAACGAGGATTTTTACGGGACAAAAAAATATTTGTTCACACAATTAATGTTGTATGTCCATACTATCTGGTCTATCGGAGATTTAAGCGTATTATGAATCATACATTTCAATTGTAATGAGTGCGGCGAGCCAGATACGTTTGAATATGTGAATTATAACTAGAGTTACAACTATCGTAAGTGCGATTATTAAAATCGATGCGACTAATCTTTTTGACAAAATACGTCATAAAATGTTGTATTTCTTGTCCTTTGTCAATATTTATCTTTACTATTTTTCTAATTATTATATAAACTTTAAAAATTAATAAAATTGAAAAGTCGAATTAAAAATACTAAATTAAATCATGATTAAAAAACCTTTTTTCCGGTCGCAATTACCTGTCGGAAACAGTTTTACTTCATGTCCAATTAGTATGATATAAAATTTATAATTAATATTATATGTAGCATAAGAAAATTAGACGTTACTTCAAATTTACATACTTTGGTTATTTATGCAAAATTCCGAATGTATTCTACCATAATTCTTTGAAAATTTTGATTATGTGAACAGTTAACTGGAAAATTAGAATCTTGAATATACCAGGGTTTTCTTTGAAGTTTTCTATTGTAATGCATCGTGTTTTATGATGCACTATGATCAAGAAGTATTCAAATTTCCATAGCTAGGTTGCACTCTACGACAATGTTATAAAAACGTATAAATATTAAGTATTCAAATAGAATAGAATTAAAATGTATTTTAAATTTTGAAATATAAAACGATCAATAATGTTATTAAATCTACATTAATAATAATTCATTCGGAAACTTTATGTAAAAACTTAATTTTACACCAGATTACTCAAAGTTTAAAATAAGAATATACGAATTTGTATAAAAATAAATATAATATATAATACTAGCTTACCCGGCAAACGTTGTTTTGCCATATATTTCTAGTGAATTTTGTAGTATGAAAAATAACTAACTTATTGTAAGTATGTGGTGACGGCGCGGCGTCTACGATTGAAAGAGGAATGGAGCGCGGACGCACGCAATTTTTCGGTAAAAGTTATGTAATAATATATGACGTTGCAAAATCCATACCTTTTACGTAAACATCGTCGGGTTTTCGCTTTAATTGTATTGCATCACGAGCTTATCATCGACCAATGATAATAGATTTGCCTGCAATCGTATTCGACCGTCCAATGAAAAAAGTTCTATTGTTCATCGCACGCACGCAATTTCGGTAAAAGTTATGTAATATTATGATATTGCAAAATCAATAGCGTTTGGTAAAGATCGTCGGGATTTTCGATGACATAACAATCTACTCGTATTTATATAAAATGCAAATTACCACGCACTCGCTGATCGTTGCATCTCAAAATCTAGCCCGTGAAAAGTTTTTCCCGGTATGAGGGAGAATTAACGTTCTTCATTTTCAACCCCTTTAACCCCCTTAGGGGTTGAATTTTGAAAAATAAGTTTACAGATTTTTCATTATTTTATTTACGTATGCTAAGTTTCGAAAAAAATAACATTTTATATTTTTAACACATTTTACCCCTTCTAAACCCCCTTTGAGTTTATAAGAAAAAAAATATTTACATATTATTTCAACTAAGGGGCTATTCACACGGATCGCATCTTTCTCTCATTCACCGCGTTGCTCCGTAGTCCGCTAGTTACGTAACTGTCCTTGCCAATTAAAATGGCCATAAAAATTACTACGAATTTATCGAAAGCAGAGAATTTTTTTTATTTATGCGCGAAAAAGTACACATTCTGTTAGACCGTCTTCGCCGAAATATTTACAATTGTTTATACCATAAACACCGTGCGTACATTCGAATTCGATGTACATATTATACAATTATTATTTATCTCGTTATTTCGTTTATTTTATACTGAATTTCATATTACGACCGCTACATTATAGGTACTCGTATATATGCGCGACATTGTTCCGCGTCAAGCCATGTTTATCGTTTTAGTAATGACTCAATTTGAGCATTTTAAATTCGGTTAGGTCATATCATAACATTAATTATATTCCATTTGAGACCCATAAAATGATGTACGGAAAACGGTAAGTTCAAGCACGCTAGTAGAGCGTGCTTTTCCGTAATTGTTTGTAATATAATCTTTATGGTATTACCCGTTGGTAAAATAATAACATTTTACGCGTAACAAAACACTAATTACTGTTTTTGTTAACCGTAAGGTTGTTCAATACTAATTTATACCGACGAATTTTTCTTGAAATCTTATCACAATATTTTCAATATTATAAAACTGTAACAGACAAGACGATATATTATGATAATCATAATATTATAATGTACAGATGTATGCATAGCGTAAAACTGTGGTACAGTTTACTCAAAGTTACGTCCATTCACACACGTAAATAATATTTAATTGTATTCACATTTGCGATTTTTAATTCAAAATATCATGTTAAAATAAAAAACCGTTATAGTTTCGTTGCAGTATTTTCATTCGTCAATATTTACACGAGTTATCAATAACGACGTGTTATACGCACTATATGCACAAGTGAATGCAAATATTTGATTCATATTTTGACCAAATTTAGTTTAGTTTAATTCGTTACGTATAATCAATTTATTAAGTAGTCGTTATTTATGTTACATGCGTACATAATATTATACATTTTGATGCTTATAAATGTTTCATGGATTAAAATCGATCTCATTGAAAAAACAAATAGCATATTTAAAAAATTTTTTATACAGATTTGTATACGAGTATTTTAAAAGAGAAACTTTGTGTTTCTTTAGAGCACACGAGACTGAGTAAATTATCACACAATAATAATCGTGTATTTGTAGTATATTCTAATGACCAATAACTAGGTAATCGTTACTGGCTCGTCGTTTTTATTTTCTTACAATAAATCCATAAATCATCGTTTAATTTGGTCGACGAGTTAAAAAATATAAGAATTTGATAACACTTCAGTGCACATAAGGAAATGTAAGGGGAGTCATTAGATTAAAACTTGGGCCGGGAAGCTAATATTTCATCGGGCTTCCCTCATAACGCAGACACCACATAATAGACAACAACTTTAAACTCTGTAGATAAATATCACTATACGTATAGAAATACTAAAGCACTGCACATTTACCTAGTTACCTATTATAACGGTTTTTAGTGATAAAACAAGAAGGTATTCGGTCTAATGTAGTGTTATTATTATTTTTCATTTTCAAAGGTTTAGATAGTGAAAATTTTATATTAGAAAACAACATAGGATGAATACCAACAACGATAAGTTTCAAACAAATATTTGAAAGAAAAAAAAAAGGAAAATTCGAATTGTTGTACTCGATTTTTAATTAAAAACTTTGTTCTGCACAGTTCAGCGTTACAGATAGTCAATTGTACTTTCTTTTTTTTTTAAATTTTTACAAATTAATGTAAAATATTTCCAACGTACCTATTAAGCGATCGAGTTCAGGTACCACAGCGTTTTCAGTTCCATGTCAAACACCAAGACCTCGCGTAGTCCGAAGTGAATACTATGCGTACGGTAAGTCGAGATGAGTATGCACTGACGTCGGCTTTTAAAGTTCTAACGCACAATTCGAACCTGACGTGTCTGTTTTATAAATCGTTTCTCGACGCGGGGCACTTGTGTTTAAAGGTCGACGAACATCACGTTTTGATGGAAAAAAATAATAATATATTATATTGGCAGCGCCGAAGCGTGTACGTTTATCTCGCGCGATTTTTCTCGAAGCTAAGAATTCAACATAAACTTTCGGCTATGGAAAATCGCAAAAGTCACGAATTATTAGAATTCATAGTATTATCGTTTGTGAATTGTCGTCTCGATTATTTAAACCAATACAATCCGAACGCCTAGGTATTTGACAATATTTTATAGATTCTGAACATGCTACGTCAGATGGCGGAGCAACGACTGTGTGCATAGACGTAAACTTGGAAGCTCGAGTGAATTGGCTCACCTTCAGTGGAAATTTAAAAAAACAATGCTCCGTTGATTTTTTTTATAAACTAAGAAAACATTTAGTATATTATCGAAAATTATTCGTAAATTGTCGGAGTCCTTCAGTTTTATTTCGAAATGTATAATGTTATAACTAGAACGTGCATTTTAATAGGTACATAAAAAAAGACCAATTTGAAGAAGATTATTTTAAAATCAATGCAAAAATTACAAAAATGCTTTTGAAAAAAAATTAATTTGCTAATTTATTTTGATTGCTAACTTCTTTTCTCAAAAACAGCGGACAAACTCCATTTCTACGTTAGTACGTGAAAGAAATTCAAGAAAATTGTTTGCATACTCAAAAATGTTTAAAGAGCTTAAAAATTTACCAAGATTTGTCGGTAAAACGAGAGAAAAATTTTTAAAAGTATAAAATTTAAATACAAAATAATTTAAAACGCAATTCATAGATGTTAAAGAAATGCTAAAATAACTATAAATAGCATGCTATTTACGAAACATTGAAACAGCTTGAAAAGTGAATGGAAATGGAAATCATTCATGTTCATTTATTCTTTTGTAAACTATACTGACCAAAAATAAAACCAAGTTTGCTGTACAATATAGGTAGTTTAGTGTTCGATTATATACGTTTTATCAAACTCAGTTTCATAACGAACACACAAACGATAGTTTAACAATATTAATACACATAAATATAGTGCGTATTCACAGTCGTTTTTCATGGAATGTACAAATGTTCTATGTATAATATATAGGTACATACAAAGTATTATAATATATTTGTGAGAGTGGGTGTAAAACGTGAGAACTGAATTACACATTGGACCCTTGCTCATAAATATAACGTGAATATGAAATGATCAGGTAGATAATATTATATAGATGGTATAATGTTGTATTCTTGTTCTGGCAAATCTTATCCCAATCCATCCTACTTGCTGGAATAAATCAAATGCTCTTCATACACTCGTATCAGCGAGGTAGAGTTTTTGTACACCGGTGTTTTGGCACAACGGATTATCGGTATGAATTTGGAAAAAGAAAAACGCAATAAAAAAAATGGTCTCACGAAGATACGAAAGTTATTACAAAAAAAAAAAAAAAAAACAAAACATGGATAATATTATTTTTGGCTCTGGAAAAAGTTCTGCGAAAGGTGTCGAAGTGGAACTCGCTTATTAGTAGGTATCTATGCGTAATAATTACGAAAGAATTGATATTTAAATAGAACGTTCGTCAATTCACTCGATAAGACCTGAGTACAAGTAAACACGTAATACAGGCTACGAGTATAAAAATAATATTTCAATGTCTAAAATGATGTCTTATCGTTAAAATTAATCTTTAAAAGAATTTACATGTGCCTGTTTCAATACGAATTTTCGGTCTTTAAGACTGTTTATAAAAACAGAAGTGTTATAATGCTTTTATTGGTTGACTTCGAGTCGGTTTGATGTTTCGATTGATTTTTGTTTGACATTTTTAACTCTTTTTTTTATTCAGTGCACCGTGAAAATACTGTTGAAATTTACCTTCATTGATTTATAAACAAATAAATAATATATGAATCGCTTCCACAAATTTGTATATATAAAACATAATAATAACAAAAATAAAGTATGTTTTTATTATAAAGATTTTTATCATCGTTTTTCGTGTGGATCATAATGCTAATTCAAAAATCTATCTTATTTTTACAAGATTTGATTTTAAAATTGAAAACCATAAATATATTTTTTCATATCGTGTATTGCAAATTATTTCTAAGTAGAAACACCGTAACTACAAACTTCCAAATTTCTATGGCATTACCTATACCGTACATACTCTAATTAGTTGTTAATATTACAAAACTAATATAAAAGAATAAAAATTGCAAGCATTGAAAAAAGTACTATAGAAATATATATTTGCTTTAACCACAAAAGAAGTTGATAAAAAAATATATTTTTATGTCGATTATGAGTTTATGTTTTTCCTGTGAACTCATCGGATATTCATTATGTAACGTTTAATTTTATAATTTCTAAAAGTAATTTCTTGGTATCTCAGCGACTCGGTTTCAAATTCTTCGAAACTTGTACGCCTGAGTATACTTATACACTTTTATTCTGAGTGCCTATTGAATTATTTGGTCGTAAATCATTATTTTGCGAGGATAATACGATACCATTGTGGTGGTGACAAAGTATAAAATAGCTTGTGAGACATATTGACGAAATATAGTGTGTATTATTACCGTAGGTATTGTAAAAGCTTATATAGTTACGTTTTGCGTTCATGTCATGATAACTAGTAATGTTATGCTTTTAATCCAGCCGGAGGATCGAAGGGAGGAATAAGTCATAAATAATAAAATAGTGGTAATTATAGTGAATACGAAAAAATCAACATTACCATTTGACGGCGGTGGCGGTGGAGGAGCGGGTGGCCTGTCCAAGTAACCGTTGCCTATGTCTTCGGGGTTTTCCGGCAGCTTGTCATCGTCCGGCTGTAAAACAAAATTATGACGTACAAGATGAGTTTAACTTGCAACAGACGAGATGCGGTAACTGGTAAGTTCTAAAATTCGCGGCTAAGAGAAGCGAGAAATTAATTTACACGGTAGCGCACTGCGTTTTACGATCACGGCGGGTTTCGCTGGTTTTAACGATTCCCTGCAGTCACCGCGGCGCGACGGCCGCCACGGAGGGCGCGGGCTGAAACGATTCGGCGGGTTCTTTCTTATCAGATAATACGTGACCTGAAACTTGGCGTGCTTCATACGAGCCGCTGGCCACACACGAGCACGCCGACTTTGGGCTTTATCGATCATCAGACTATACGCGCGGCGCTGTTGTATACGGCGGACGACCATCAACAAGAGAAAATGTTAAACGATTTCCGGCACGTATAAAAAAAAAAATAAATAATAATAATAATTACCATAAAATGCCCGTCGGCCGTTTGTAAACTGTTCAAGTGCTGTCACAAACGAAACGGTTATGCACGGTCAGAACAATTAAACTGTATTCGAGTGTGTATACGTATAGATTGAAAGAGGTATGGTATAGCTACGCGCAACAATCCAGACTGGCATAATAATACGAGCTGGTTTGTGCAGTTGCAGCCAATGGCGGCGGCATCTTTGCGCGCGATCGATTGAAAAAAAAAAAGTTTCTCAAAAACCGATAAAAAAATGGCTCAAACCAGCAATACTGTGTAAATCTGATGACGATTTATAATACCGAATTCGATTCTTTCATCGCATAGCTCAAGGACAAAGATTCTCGTGATCTGCCCTCTTTATTGAAATATTGTCTGACAAAAAAAACTGCAGTTTCGTAAGTTTATATTTTTGTTCTTTTTATGCGCCTAATTATTTTATTTTTTTTTTATGATAATTCTTAAAACAGATAAATCTTGACTTGGGAAATATTTTCTTTTTGAAATCCGGTACTTAATGATAAAGTTCTAACGTTAAATTATGACGAAAACCAAGCGCTATTTTTACTACACTATACGCATGGATATACGGAGGTACAGAAAATGCAGGACCACGTCCTCTAAACGAATTTCTTTTCCAACGAATTCCGAAATAATCGAATAACAGTGTATTATGATGTGTACAACAGTGATGTAATAACGTCCACCTTCGAGGCACGTGATGCGATCGGAAGCGCGCAATGACGACAATCAAATAATCATAACTCGGATGTCGCGCGAGTGTCTTTATAAACATCGAGCTTTTTGTTTTGTTTTAACAAACGTGACGGACTGTAAATATAAAGGACGTCTAAAGTGGTTTGCTGAATAAATCTCGACACGAGTCCGAGTCGCGCGTATCCGGTGTTTGAATGTGTTCCGTTCCGCGTCGCGTCGAAAGTACAAGTGTTGAGAAAACAAATAGCACTTAACCGCGGACGTGTGTGACGCGGTCTGCGTGGGCCACGAGCTCCGCGCAGCACTTAACTGGCACTGGCGAGGCCGTGGAAATATTTCGAAACGTTATCACGGGGATTTCTTTTTCCTCCTGGCTTTCTTGGTTTTCTCCGTTCTCTATTTCTTTTTTTCGCGCAATACACAAATCATAATTCAAAAGGTCGCCCTGCGCGTTCTTTGCTCTGGACACATGCCGATGTGTACGTACCACCCACGTCACGGCCAACGCGAAGTCGGACCAACTTCTAAGATTTATACGGTTTTAATAGACGGTTCGCGAGGTCCTCGCTTGTAAATCGTTCTACGGCGCCAGCGCGCGGCATGATAATAAAAAGACATAGGACTAGAAATTTTAGTCGGATGAGCCAATATACAACAGCTTTGAAAAAATGATTTCGAGTGAAGAATGTATTAGTCTATATTTCGACATGATTGAAATACCCAATTTCGATGGTAAAATTTCGCTTGTAAATAATTAATTGTGACAAACAATGTTAGAAATTTTCAACTCGAGTATGAGAAACTTTGTGTCAGTTTCTCAAGATTATTTTTGTCTTGCCAACATTATTTTATGAATGTCTATAAATGTCTAAAAAAGGCAAAGTGTTATGAATGCTATTTTTCTTGAAAATATTAATTAATGTAATCTGTGAAAATTTCAAGTTTTTGCAATTATTTACCTTCGAGTTACAAGAAAAAAAAAATTGGTTTTTGTCAATTCCGTTAGGAATTCCGTAAATTTTTCCGGGTTTTTATCATTTTTCGTCAGCTTTTGTTCTATTCTTGGGAAAACTGTGTATGGAATTTTAAAATTAAACACTTTAAATACCATCACTATAACATTTGCTACCGGAAACACTCCTCGGAATTGAAAATTGGACTATTTCTTTTAGTCGTAAACGTGACAACGAAATAAAACGCCAGGGTCTCAGTATCTAAAATAACCATACGATATAACATTAAATGCTCTAGTGGTGTTCATGCGTATATGATAGTTGATCCAATAGAGTGCAAGTAATATTGAAAAACTATACAGTATACATACCGACAGCGCTAACTACCAGAAGGAATCAAAAAACAGCTGCCCAAGACCTCGTTATTTGTAGACTCATAAAATGATAGTATAATAAATTGTTGTAAATACATTCCAATAATTAGTAATGATAAATGTTTATGATTTTTTTTATAAAATTTGATAAAAATAAAAAATTTAACTCTGTATGTGCGTTTATTATTTAATTTGTTTTAAAAATAAATACTTTCCAATTTAGTACACTATTATTAAGTTTATTCAATTGCGACAAAAATATGTTGATTGGGTGACATAAAAAAGTTTTCTTTTTAAAAGAATAGGTATTAAAATTATTTTGTTTTCGTGTTTCGCGAAAAATCGTACTACCTAAATATTCTACCGACGCGGTATACAGAGCCGACCCCGAAAAGTGCGTTTCGATTTCACGAGACTGAATAAAACATACTCGGTGAGGTTTTTATTTTTAGTATACGAGTATAAACAGTGTAAACACGATGAGCTACGTCCGGGAATGAAATATTCGTTACTCGTGTTTTATGATTTTATTTTCGATTCAAGTACCTAATACTAAAATCTATGTCTTCTTTAGTTTTCTTTTTTTTATAATTTTATTACCTCTCACTAGTAGTTCAATAGTAGACATAAACTTTTGACTTTGAAACTATAAACCATAATAAAATGATTTCTCCGAATTATTCTCATCGATATTAAAAAATGTTTTCGCGTATTGTTTGTTTTTTTTCTGAATAGAATGTAGGTAAAGTAATTTTCATTCAATATTATAGTGCCTGTACGTCGAATCCGATGACAAATCTTTACTTAAACCATTGATTTATACTGTATAAAGGTACAATTAATTCTTCAATATTCGTATCTTGATGTACAAAATTATTTTTGAACTTTTTGAAAATTATAAAACTTAAAAAAATAATTTGTCTCCTAATGGCGAAAGACATAACAATACTTGAATAATTATAAACTAAGATTAAGTAAATGGTAATTTTGTAAAATAATTTTAAAACGGTCGTGACGTTAAGGATATCAATTAGATATTAAATTAAAAATAATAATATTACCACACATTTTTTTTATGTTTTTAGAATAATATATAAAATGTTAAAACATAAGATACACGTAACAAAAGTTTATCCAGCACGTTTTCTTACAAAATTAATGACTAAATGAATTTTAGTAGTTATCACGATAAAACTACCGAGTCGTAACATTAGACTAGAAGCAAGAGTTTTAAAAATTAATAGAGAACCAGAACCGAAAAGCCCATAAGGTACCTTGTTTAATAGAAAAGGTGAGTTAAAATATGTATTATAATATTTAGGTATATTACTTGTATTACTTGTATTATGGGTATTTTATCATAACTTACATTGTAAATGTATTTGAATTTAAAATTTAAATGATTTTACATAACAAGTACCCAATGAAAGTAAAAAGGTAAAGAAGCCTTACTTTTTAAGCTTATGGAATTCTATGCATTTAAGTTATCTCTTTAAATAATTCGGTTATTGACGAAATGTAAAAAATGTACCTGAAATCTCTTGATTTTATGACAACTAGTCATAAATGTCCACGTAATTTTTAGTTAAGAACAATATCATTATACTTGAAAACAAAATATTAACGCCGTCGATACACATGTGTGTATACATTTGACAGATCCATTATAAGAAATTAACGTTCTCATTGCTCTCAATAAATATGATATGTGAATTAAAAATTTATATAAAATAATTGATTGATTATTATTTAGCGCTAATGGTACACATATGGTATATAAATACCATATGTTATATATCATATACACATGTCGTTTTAAAACATAAAATTTTATCATTGAAACATTTGGCTACCTAATCATTAAAATTGTTAAAATCGTTCTCTCAGCGGTAATTTAGTATCGAATACATTGTTTATGAGTAAAATCTAATAGACAAAATATTGCAATAAAATACGTACTAACAGTAATAATCGAATAAAAAAATGCAAAATATTTGGTCGTATATGTACCAAATGAGTAACATTTGATATAGTAAAAATAATTTTTATCACCAGAGTTTTGTCGTTTATTAATATTACTTCGGAACAGATTTTTATAATTACAGTGAAAGCCGTATTAGAGTAGGGTTATGGAACGTTGAGCCCCTCCCACGAAACTTTATTCATAGCCTATTTGCTATAGTACATTCGGTTTTCATTGGTAATGTTTTAAAATTCCATTAATTATAATAATTTTTCCATTTAAAAAATATGAATAAAAGTTGTACATGTAAATTATGTTCAATGCAATTATAATTGTTTATATATATATATGTGTGTGTATATAACCAGATGATTCAATTTATAAACCTCTCTCAAAAGTTTGGTCCAGTTACAGCTTTGATTAAAATGATAACATAATAACATCATATACTATATAACAACTACATCCAAATTCAAAGCAAGATTTAGTAATTACATTTCTCTTTCTACACCAGTATATTATGTTAAAAACTTGAAATTATCATAAAAAGATTGCTCTTAATAATAAAGAAATTTAACTTAGTCTAATATATAGCATATTATGTAACATGGTATTACTATTACTTTACATTCATCAGATACGGTATTAGAAATTAGACAGTACCAATAACTTGAGCTGTTATTTATTACGCCGTAATTGGCTCATTGTACGTTCAACGTTGTACATTAGAAATACGAGTAATGATAATAATAATAATATGTACCTAAATGTGTGTAAACAATATAATATATTATAATAATATGTGTTAAGATGTTCGCGATCGAAATTGGCACTGTTTCATTTGCAGACTTTTGGGTTGGGCAGGAGGCGGAGGTGTTCGGCGATCGAGGCAAAAATCTAATAAAACCGCAATCGAACGCGAAAAAACAGAGCCGACGATGGCGACGGGGGCTAGGGGAGGAAACGACCGAAAGGATTTGGCATGGTTCTCATTGTAAACGGCGAGCTCGCATAAGCCTTTCGTTTGATTTATAGCCCCCACCCTGGCCCCGACGCCGTGCCAAAAATAATTGACAAGGTCCTCGTTGAGCCCTCGCGTGTACTCTCCGCAATATAAATGACTCGACTCGACGTGTCTCCTTCGCGCGCGCCACTCATTCGCGCGCGTTCCCGTCGACGAACCGTCTTCCCGAAAAGACGGAATAGAGTGTATTTTAACGCCACCGCCACGTGGATCTTAACAATGATAAATTCATTTTTTTTTTTTTTCCATTCCCCCGAGAAACGTTACGCACAAAGTGCATTTCATTTCACCCGCGCACACTCTTTTCGTCAACCGACTTATATTATTATTATTATGCTGTGTATTATTGCGTAACAACTTTTATGTATAGCTATAGTTTAATCGACAACGCGCATCGACGGTGACGCTGTATTGTTCCCATACTACATAATAATATGTGATGTTTTTTTTTTTTTTTTTTATTCCTCCCGTTATTTTTTTTCTTTTTTTTTTGCGATATAAAACAGATTGCCAATCCGATTAGAGAAAAATGAAAAAGATACGCGGGACGTAACAACGGAATTTATCGTTAATACAACAACAGTGCATCGGTGACTTTGTGGACTGTGAAATTAGATTATCAGCAAGTCGTTTTTAATCCGATCGAATAGATATGGTGCGTCGTTGTTCTATTGTGTGTCGAGCGGTATACACTCCAGTGGTATAACCTTTATTGCCGAGACGGCAGGATGTAAGTATACGAAATGCGTCGAAAGAAAATTGCACCAAAAACAAAACGAAATTGTGCAACAGCCGCAAACTGCAGAGCCATCACGAGGTATCTTGTTTTTTCAAACAATAGGTAGTTATACAAGTGGCCCGGATATTCGGACTTTTTATTCGATTCGCTGTATATTAGGTTTCATTATTATATAGTATATAATATATTTATATATATATACTCTGTTATATACGTGTCAGAGTCATTTTAAGGTAGTTGAGCGAGTAATTTTCAATAAATAATAATATCGTTAATACGAGAGTGTGTATTTAAATGAAAATCTAATATCTATAGAACTTATCATTACCGATTCGAACAAATTTATACTTTAGCCGAACGAATTCTAAAGACGGTCCTGTTAAGTGTTGTACCAATATAATTCTTAGACAAAAATAGGATGCCGAGCAGAAGCGGATCCAAGAGGGAGGGGTAATGGGTTTATAACCCCCCCCCCCCATGAGCTTATAACATAATATATATATATTGTATATATTATTGAATAAAATGTAAATAAATAAATTTTTTTCGATTTGATTTTTAATTAAATGGGGATTTTTAATCAAGGCGGAGACTTGATTGATTTTTGAATCCACCTTTAACGCTAAGTTTTTGTTACAAACACGATTTCCAATATCCAAATGAACTTTACGAAGAAAACAACGTTTGGCGTTTTAATTGCATTTCACAGGCAAAATTGATATGGTTTAGTTAATATTAAGAGCTGTATTGTACATAATATTCTATAATAGTAATAGGTACTATTTGTTTTCCGTTCAGTTACGAAATGTAAATTTCTTATTGTATTTAGCATGCTAAGTACCGGGAATCGTGCTAAAATTCCTTTTCACAATACAATATTTGATATAGTTAAATTTAAAATAAGCATTTACAATATCTGCGTCTGTGACTGAATTAAATAGGACTGTCCGTGTTCGAAATTGAACCGGATAATGCAGCTTTGTAAATTTGTATTAGAATTCAAACCTAGATATAATGCGTACATTATAGCCCGTATATCGTGATCACATTAAGTTTTGCTTCTAGTATATTACTACAAATTCACGGCATTACCATACCTTTGTAAAGATAATTTTCTTTCAAACGCTCGGACGCTCGATTGCCACGATCGTATGATTATTGATTAATATATTCAGTTTGAATACGAGAAAAAGATAAAAAATAAAAGAGTCTGAACCATTCCAACCGGCCGCGGCGTAGGTTTTTACACGAGCGTAACGACCGCCTGCAACGTTGTCCGCTTAAATACTTCAGCAAACTTTTTTTGATTTTGATTTGAAATCATAACGATTGAGAACCATTATAGTAGAAATACATCATCGATACTATTATATTTTTATGTGCTATAAGAGTGTAAGACAAACCGAAAAAGTTCTATGTGGACATAATATGCTCATTGCTCATGGCCGGAGGATACTCTAGCAGTAAGTGTCTACTTTAAAAATTTAACGTTTTTACTAAGTGAATTTATAAATACAAAATGTGATAGATAAAAAAATTATTTGAAAATCTAAATACATTAAATATGCAGATTGATATTTATTATAAATATATTATTTTATATTTTAAAAAAATCGCCTTATTTTATATACAAACATTTCTATTTTAACGAAAATACAGTAAGGTATGTTTGTTTTTGCTTAGCATGGCAGAATGACATGGATTATGTTATTCACATGTTCACAAAAAGCACACACACGAAAGAGCAGAAAAATTTTGGATTAAAAATATTTATTACGAATTACATCGTTGAACGTGGGTTATTAATTTTATTGGATCAGCGAAGACTAAATGCTTGAAAGCAAATTAAAAGGTTAAAATAAGTAGGGGTACGATTCGGTGTATAATAACAATAATACCTATTGAAGTATAATGAGGTTTTCCTTTATTATATGCCATATAATAAAAGGGGATTTTTGTGTTTTTATATGGTTTGTAAGTAGTTAAACGGTAAACGGTCCCCATACTTGAAAGCAAAATACAAAAAAATTCAAAGGAATTTTTTTTTTGAATTATTAAACAATTTACGCGGAACAGTGCCCTTTAGTAGCTTTAATTTTACTTTGAGTCAATGAAAGATTATCAGAAATGTATTGTTAGTAAAATCTTATAAATGTCTCATTTATTATATACAAATTATTATTATTATTTTAGATTTTTATTTGATTGACTTTGATTTAAAAAATCGATATTTTTATTTTTGGATATTTTACGGGTATCTACTGAGAAAGAACGATTTGTGTTTATAAATACTTGATATAAAAGGGAAACGGCAAAGAGGAAAAAAACTTAGAGCTCTCGTAATAATAGACCAACGGATGGTGATCGGTGACCACTAAATCATGTTTCCAGAAAAAAATAATCCCATTGAAAGTTATGAGATTCCTGATTTTAAATCTCATCTGGAACCGTAAAATCTCTACTGAGCTTTTATCTGTCTAGATATCGTTGAAATTTTTTTTCTCTTCGTTGAAAGTTTCACTATGGACGGCAAAGTTGTATATATTTTTTTCGCTTGGTAGTTTTATTGTTTTGAGGTACAGATAACAGAAACAGACGAAAAAAACAACCAACAAACAAACTCGAAAGAACGGATTTAAATATATTTAAAATTTTCTGTTTGCTTATCGTATGAAATAATAATAGCAAGTTTTGGGTCAATATTGATAAGAATAATTTTTTGTTATATGAAACATACATTTTCCGTCTACGTGTTTAAAGTATTATTATATTTTTATATCAAACGAGATAAAAACATAACGATAAAAGTTAGTATCTATATTATTAAGTATTTCTATAGGGACATATTTAAACTATGTTTATACGTCATATTGAAAAAAATATACAAAATTTACATAATAAAAATAAATGTAATATTTATGTAATATACCTATAATATGTACACACGGATGTGATAACATTTTGTTGACCATATGATTTAAGTTATTGTAAAATAATAGGTTTAAATACCGCTGTTTAATCATCGAAGGTATATTTAACGTGATAAATATCGAAGAATTTATTGATATTCATATTTAAAATTAAATCGATTTCAATCTGAAGGTGAATTTTTATATTTTTAAATTCTGTGGACATTATTAGTACGAAATAATCTTTCTAGGTATCAAAAATTCAAAACTATGTACTTACTATTAAAATAATAAATATATTAAACTTGGTCTAACGTTCGAAAGCGGAAATTAAAGGCAAAAGCGTATTTTAAATTCAATAAATATTACGTTTCTAAGTATAAGAACATTGAATTTCTTTTTTATAGTTCTATAATAATTTCTTGTTTTGAAGGCAAATATCCTCCGGGAAAAACATAAAATAAATGGTGCATTTAAAGCAATTTTATGAATACAATACAGAAATTATCTTCTAGCAACACAACAAGAAATGAAAAGGTCAATGGAAAATCTAAAAACTACATTGTTGGTAAAAATTCTGCTATGACTTTATGAAAATAAACTAGTTTAAAAAAAGAAAAGTAGATATGTAAACATAATGGTGTATTATATATTAAATCGGATATCAGAAACTATAGTTTTAAAGTATAAAATTGAAATAAAAAACAAAATTAATTTCCAATTGATTCTTGATAAACGTACCGTGTTATTTTTATGGCGGGAAGTGTTTTTATATAAATCGGATACACTATAAAGTATAAAAAAATAAAATACCAACAGAAAATTAAAACAATGTTTCAAAACGATTTTAGTAGTTTTACTTCAAATAAACCACGTTCAAAACTTTGATGTACTAAATATCAAATATTTTGTAATATAAATACAGCCAAGTTGGACAAAATTTGAAAATATTTTTTAACGAAATCAGGCGATCCATCGAATATAATGACATTGACAGGAATTAGCATTTCTTTAAATAGAAATTCCGGTCGTGAAGGTCGTGCGTAAATAATTCCAATAATAAAATTCAACTATTATTAGTATTAGTGGTTACATTTTCCATGTGACGTGAATACGAGAGAGAATTTTTCTGGTAGAGGTTAAACTGTACCGTACGTACCTAATAAGTAATAACTGATAATTTCTATACGTTTTTAAAAATAAGGTTTTGTTATTTAGATTTTTCTTTGCAGCCTCGACGCGGGGTAAACCCCTCCCTATAGCGGAATTCACGACAGTGTTTAACGCAATCGAAAATTCGTTCTCGCCGTACAGATAACCACCGCATTGACTTATAGTTTATATAAATCTACTGTATGAGAACTACACCGTACATTTCGATTCGTCGAGTTGAACGGTTTCAAACGAGCAGTTCGTTAACAGAGTCGCGGCCCTTCGTTTAATCTTTTTCGTGCTGTACGGTTGAAAACGCACAAGTGTAAAACCGCAGCCACCTCGTTTAGTGGGTAGACTGGCGAATTAATTTTAGGGTCGACAGTGGCGTTTTCTCCGAGTGGCAAGTATACGATAGACGTCTGGTCAGCATTAAATTAGTGTTGTGGACGCTGGAGCCACCGCGGAGAAAAGCTAAAAGGCGCGAACTGATGATAATATGGCGGACAATGAGATAAATCGATCAGGCGCGCGCAGCTATTACCTGGCCGTTGGACTTAAAATCCTAAATTATTTACGTGTCTCTCGGGTACGCGCGAAGTGGCGCACAAACATTGTGGAGAGGCATTCTGGGCCATGACCATTTCCATAATGTCGGGTTAGATTTTTGAGTTTGGGGTTTCATTATTTATGTATGCACGTTTTAATTGACGAAAATAACTTACTATTAGTAGGTATACGTTTTCAGTTTTTCGCCCAGGTTTTAAAGCGTGTGTCCAATTTCAAAAACAGTTGAAAATTCTATTCCTAATCTGAAATGTGCCGTATCGGCCACGAACAAAAATCGAAATTTCGAGGCTACTTTTAAATATTGATTTTTTTGTCAGTACCTACATAAATAATACTGTATGATAACGGCTGTGTTGAAAATGAATTTCAATATACAATATCTAAGATGTATATTATTCAAATGTTACTTTGTTAGATTAAAGACTATGAAGTCACAAAATTCAGTTATGTAAGTAAAAAGAAACCAAAGTGTTTACACTAAAGTCGTTATAATTTTATTATATTGGATATCTTTTATTTTATTTTTTACCCCGTTGCTGTTGTTTTCAGAAATTGTCGCACAATTTGCGTTATTAACGGCCGTGTCCGGTTTTGGTTTTCAGTAATCTGAGCTGAAAAATTTGTTTTCCGCGGTTTGTGCGTGTTGTACGCGACATAATTTGCGAGCGCAATTAAAACGGGGCAAAAGGGGGTTTTAATTATAACCGGGGTTAATGACTTTTTATTTGCCACTAGACAAAGAATTTGAGTGCGAACTTATAATCGGCCAGTGTCTGTTGAACGCACAGCAGGTGTAACGAATTACCAGACTTGGCAAAAACTGAAACGCGTTAAAACGCATCTGGACACACACCGGGGAGAGCAGTCTCCGAGATGAAAAAAAAAATAATAATAATAAAAATAAAATAACAATAAAACAACAATATATTTATCTAATTACGTCATTAGCGTTATTTTTTTGTTTTGCTTTGTTACAAATTGTTTTTTACATTCGCGAATATTTTTCATTTCACAGCAGTAAAACGGCAATTCAAAAGAGAATACAATAAACTATAAAAGGTGCAATTGTCAAAAATATAACCTCTACGTTTAAAAAGTCGATACACTTTTAAAACTTCCGATTCCGCGTGTACAGTCCACCCCACCATAAAGTCAGGTGAGCCACGTGGTTTTTTTTTTTCGATTCATTGTGAATGTTATATTTTTAGGTTCGTTTTACCAAAATACATTTTTATATTATTACCACAATATACTAACTCTCTTTGTACGCTGTACATGTGACCCCGGGGACGGGGAGCGAATTCGACATCGGACATCGTATGCGGGAAACAAAAAAGATACAACACATAAACCATAAATTACGAAACTGTCAGACTGACAATTTTTGTTCAATTTTTAACTTTAATTGCGACGCACTCGATTCCAAATCCCTAGACAAATTTGAAAAAAAATTCGCCACCTATATTGGCTATATTCTAACTGGCCGATTTCTAAAATACCCAAAATATAATTTCTACGGTTGTGCAAAAAATCAACTACAACAATATCACGCTGTAAAAGTCTTTATCTCTGCTGTAATTTATCCAGGTTTTTTCTCTTCCATATTGTCAAAAATATCTGTCATTTGTATGTGGATGCAGTAGTAATAATGCTCGAGCAATGATAAAATAAAATTGTACGCGAGTTCAATTTTACGACGCGGATTTAAATTCAAGCACAATAATATTTATATACGTTCTCGGAAGCATATTATATACTTACATTGAGGAAGGATTGATAAAAATATAGAAATTGTATTTCCCGTTGTAGTCGGACTACATACAACTCGATTAAAATCGAGCGTCACATTTTCTTTCGAACGGAATATTCCGCAGCAGGTCTCGCGAACAACTTAACGATGACTGTGACGAATGTACATATATTATTTCTTTTCATATCAAAACCGTTTCCAATAATAGTTATCGAATCGCAAACACGCCGCGTTCGGAGTTTCAAATCTAAACTCGCTCATCGCGTTTTGATCTCTGCATCAGCGACGGTCGAGACGACGCATCGCTAATAATACTAATAATGCATAGGCGGATCATGAATCGTTATACAGTTGTATTTACTGGAAAATCGAGAGGAATACGAGCGGCAGGTATACGCGACGGGTGTAGGTTTATAATGCCAAATCGCACAAATAACCGTCTTCTTGGCGCATTTAAGTACGGCTTTGCAAATATACGCAGGTATATACATCCTATGAAATAATATAAATATATATACGAGTATATAAATACATACGAAGCACAAGCGCCCGGGCGCGACGTCGTAGAGACACTGCGAAACGCCGCCGTTAATGCAATACCACTGCGAAACGCCGCCGCAGATATACATATTACATAATAGGGTGATTAAAATGATCAATGTATCATCGCGATGCAACGAGAATTACGCGGTTAATAGGATAATTTAACGTGTAATTCTCTTAATAAAACGCTAAGGGGATTTTCGGATCCGTGGCCGTACGGCTATAGTGGTGTGCGCGAAGTAAATAGTTTGAGTAATTTCGTTTCCATGTCTCCTGCGACTACGCCCGCGCGACGACGACTAAGCTTTTCGATACACGCGATGTATACGCGATGCCGGCAAACCATGACGTATAGGTAAGGTACCACCCGTCTATTGAATTCGAGCAAACTACGAAATCCTAGTTCGTCCCGTTGAGGAACGCCGAACTTGACAGATTTCAACCGTGCGTTTGTGCGGTTTTCGAAATGATTTTTACTGCTTTACAGACATTTTTCGATGCGATCAGCCCTTATTAATGAAATCGCGGTAAATAAAATAATTTTAATTGAAAAGTTAAGTGCGTTTAATATTGTTCACATCGTGGAACCTCGAAGAACCTATAATATTATTGTTATATAATGCAGAATGTAGAAATTCGTCAATAACGGAACTTCGGTGGCTATTTTTGTGTGCACTACGACACACTTTGTGCACTACGCGAAATAGAAATAAATGTGCACCTGCGTGGGGCTACGTGTTCATTATGTAGACAAGCCTCATAATGGTATACGAACATGAATTGATTTATTTCAGTGTTTGAAAAACAAAGTATTTTTGCTTCAATGACCTGCTGTGAACGGCAATTTTCAGAATCGAGACGCGGATACTTTTTCAGATACAAGTTAATTCCGATAATAATGTTCGTTATCGACGGCACATCGAGTGCCATCAGTTCTTGGTATAATAATTAGTATATTAAAAATATACTAAAAGATTCGTATATAGTATACGAGTATAATATGTACTATGTACAATTTTTTTTTTATAGTATAAGATATTCTTGGAAAATTAAAACGAACCATATTTATTATAAAATTGTTTACTCGTGTCGGTTTTGGGGAATGGATTATGAAATAAATTTCAATACAGATGTTTGTAAATGGTAAGTATGAAAAACGTAAGGCAGATATTTTCAAATAATTTTTTGATCGTTTTAAACATTTTATAAACATTTTTTTAACACATTCTTTTATAAAAAAAAAACAAAAATGTGCTTGCCATAATTTAAGCTATGATAGAAAAACAATTTTTTAATCTAATTATTTCTGTATAGATATTCTAATAAACAGTACTCACTAGTTAATGGGTGCACGTGGATATTGTTATAAATATTTTGGTATTCGGTGGTATAAATACACCACGTCTTTGATAATATGTTTACGTTATCCACACACCAAGACAGTTAATGAAATAATAAAAACGCTCTCGCGCGTAGATATTCATCTGACTGGATGAATGTATGAAGATGATAAATCTTGGTTTATGAAAAAAAAAAATTGGTACCTTTAAGTTAATAATCGATCACATTTTAGTTGTATTACCGTCTTAATAACATGTATATAGTTGATCTAAATTTCTCGCCGTCTATAGGTGCCCGACCGGTTAGTTGAACGTGTTAAACATTTTTAGTAGTAAAATTATAGTTGAATCAAGTCATTATTCAAATGTTAATTAGTTCAACTGAGTTTTTCTTCGTCGATATTATAACGAGAATAAATTACAATATTATTAACGGTTGTACGAGAAACCCTATGGTATCAATATGTGGAACGCCATATCACTATTGATTTGAACACATTTTTGTTATGTTATATTGTTACATTATGTGTTGAAACTATTGTAATATATAAGAATTTTATATTATATTAATTTTTTTTACTTAAGGTTCATTATAGTAGTCCAGTATAAAACGTTCAATGTATTTTTGTAATTATGTCATTGCGTGGTATCCCGTAATTTCCATGTAAACCACGGTTATGTTTACGAAGACGACCGCGATGTAAACGGTAAACAATTTGCTCGCGCACGGATGCATATAATTATGACCGCGGTGACGTAGTCGTGAGGTAGGTGAAAACTTCATCGCGCCGCACCGTTACACGTTTATGTTATCGGAAACGAAAATTATAATGTATAGCGGCCATGTATCTATATATACTATAATATCCGTAGTATATCCCATTCATACGATAATAATAACAATCATCTATATAAAATTCTCGTGTCACAATGTTAGTTACCATACTACTCCGAAACGGCTCGACCGATTTTCATGAAATTTTTTGTATATATTTGGTAGCACTGAGAATAGGACATAAACTATTTTCTAAACCTCCAGGTGTTAAGGGTGGGCCGCCTCAAATATTTTCAAAAATTTAACGTTTTATATGTATAATTATTCTGTAACCATAGTAACCGTAATAATTATTGTCTATACATTTTTTTGTGAATCATTTTCAATTAAAAAATATATACATGGTGTTTCATAATAATTGTGAAATGTGGGTAAAATAATAAAAAAAATAATATCAGTATCCGGTTTTTCATTATTTAGTACTTCAATTTGTTGTATTAAAAGTGAATACATTTTTATAACACGAAATTATATACGGCAAAACAACGTTTGCGGGGACAGCTAGTAATAAATAAAGATTTATTTACCAGTGATAAAAGAAAATAACACGCACAAATTAATATTTACAGTAGCACTGCAAAGTAGCCCACTATCGCCAAGGCCCCGTGTGAACTCGAGGAATCGTTACTCGGTACGAGCAAAACGAACGAGCGAGTGAATAGAAACCGAGTCTAACAACACGCATTATACCAAAATCGAATGTACTTAACCGCCGGCCGAGTAGATCTAGTGAACTCGTGTGTCGCTCGGCCCAGCGAATAAAACGTGTGGTAGATTTCGATGTTATAGGCCGAGCGCGACAAAACGAGTTTCTCGGCCGAGCGCCGATCACGTGTAAAACGAGGCTTTATCGCGAGACAACGATACGACCGTGTGTGTGTGTGTGTGTGTGTGGACGACACCTGCCTTTATTATTTAGTACGAAATATACAGGGAAACCCGGGCGATAACATTCCGTATAAATGGTATTCCGTCTAATCGCTCCGCTCCCCGCACCATCGGTCGGTAAAATCGCCGTGCGGGCAAATTAATTGTCGCGCGACTTTTAGTGTGCCGACAGATTGCTCGCCGTGCGTCTGGCCGGTGTCCGCGTCCGTTCTCCCGTCGTACGTTTTTTTTCTTTCGTCTGTTCCGACACGTACGTGTGCCGTTCTACGTCCGTCAACATCGCTGTGGTCTATTACCGTGTGCGCCGATCTCGGTCAGAGCGTGCGACAAGTCCGCTCGTCCGGAACACTTCTTGAGGTGTTGACGTCGTTGCTATACCGTGAAAGTGATTCAATTATAATATAGTGTTTGGTGCGCGTCCGTATTATTGCGTCGTATATGTTTCGCGCGCAGCCGTTATTCGCCGCTCGCATAACCTGAAAAGTGCGGATTCAGCACATACGGTCGAGGAATAAAGGTATCGTTATCATCGATTATTATTATCTGTCATCGTCGATTTTGATATAACTGTGATAATATGATGGTCGTTTATTGTCCATTGTATTCGATTTGAAATCGAACGTTCGCGCCACCATAAAATTGTCATTACACGCCGTACGCGGTCGTGTCTGTATAAGTATTATTATTATTAATCCGGGGCGCTTTTCTCTTTTTTCCCGTACACCGTATATAATTGTTTCGCGTTAACAATACGGCGGCCCGTCGTCCGTAATTGAAATCGGTTGTTTTTATTTAAACAATATCGTGTCACCCGAATACATCTCGTATGTACAATTTAGTTACGCTGGAAATTTCGGCGCCAACCGTTCAATTAGGAGCCGAGTCGCGACAAGGTAGTGTACTGAACTAGCCGCGCTCACGTACACAATATGTTTTGTTTTTACCTCCACCCCACAAAGTACAGAAAGATCTTTTCGTTCAAACGTTTACTGTCTTACTGTTTCGCATACATATTTTAACGATATCAAATAAATATGAATGACTATTAGTGCCTAGTTATTTATCAAAGACATTGAGGTAAGGTTAGTTAAACATTTCAATAGATGACAATCCGTTTCGTAAGATACGGATCTAATTTGTCACGCATTACGGTGGTTGTGCGTTTAATTTACTTGTATTAAATTAAATCCGTATTAATTGGCATAAGAGTACTATTTAACGTCGTGGTACGTCATATTCAATATTCTTGTGTATATAAGAAAAGAGGCGGGTGGTATTTTCTACGAGCTGGCGGATAGGTAAAGCGCGATAAGTCCAAACGCGTCGTGTACAACGTTATCCGCTGACGATAAGGCTGATCCGTAAGGAGTACTGTCCTATACGTGTTCTCTACGGTCAAATCTCATACCGTTTTGCGACGAGCTATTCAAAGCGTCGTCCCGGAGTCGCCGCGTTTTGCGGTTGCGTCCGTCGAGAAAAAACGGAAACGAGACGCGGCGTCCGACGACAATACCTGGGACGGCGAGAGGCCGGAGCTGTCGGGGGGACCGAGCAACGGGACAGGGAGCTGTTCTACAAGGACCGGCCGCGATCAGCGCGCCGGTCGTCGAGCTGTATAACTGTGTAGGGTGTCCAATACGCGACCCGTCGCGGCGGCTAATTGCAGTTTTCGGTCGCTGTCGTGCGAGTGGTGTTCAACGCGCGACCCGTCGCGGCGGTCGAATACGTTTTTCAGTCACTGACGACCGACTGGTGTGCATTACGCAACCGGGCGTCGCTACTCGGTTATAAATTTCGTCAGTTTTCCGATTTCTATCGAAGGGTGTGACGTACTTCATGTCTGATAATGAGTTGCTGTGCGTTTTAATTAATAATAAATTAATTCTTAATTTACTTAAAGATGAATCGGAAGAGGATGAACTATTATTTTCGTGTTCGATGCCTAAAAAAAGGAAACCGATTATTTTTTCACAATTTTTGTATTGCTTGTTGGCGATGTCGTACGAATTCGGGGTATATGTATTTTTACATATTCGGTAAAAATTTCATCTTCTTGTGATGAAAACACTACGGATACCATGTTGCCGCCGCGACCGGTCGCGCTACACTGCTCTCGGAGCGGTGCTGTCGCGTGCGCCGCGGCGACCAAATATCTGCCGCGCGTCGCGGTCGCGGATAGGACACCAGACTCGGGGGCGTAGCGTGTAAGCACTGCTTACACTTGAAAAAAAAGGAAAACTAAAAATTTAATATTAATGTTCTTATAATAACAAATTACAATTTAAATTAAATATTTGACTATTTATTTTTTTTAAACTTTCAACAATAATAAAAATAATAAATAATATGTTTAGAATATAAGATAACGATATTTAGATACGTACAATGTCGTAGAGGGGCGCTCGTATTTACATATACACAATTTGTAAGCACTTATGATTTTGCATACGCCACAGTACCAAACGGTTTATTATTATTTTTATTTCCGATAAGGCGATAACCGGTGGCTGTGTGCATTTTTGTTATCGCAACGTTTGGATTCACAGGTACGGTTTATATAGTAAAATTATAATTTTTACATAAATTGTTGAAAGTTATAAAATAGAGTTAAAGTCAAAAGGAGATGTATATATTTTTTACCAATTAAATGTAGTTGACTGTAGACTAACTTATAAATTCCCAATACACTAGTTTTTCCGCTTACACTTTCTCAAAACTCACGTTACGTCACTGGTGACACTAGTCAATAGGAAACGCGAGGAAACGACCGGTCGCCGCGACGGGTCGCGCATTGGACACTCTAACTCAAGACTGGCGCGCGTTGGACCGCGATCTGCAGACCGGCCGCCAAGCGTACGCGCGCGTGGGACGCGTGCGCGCCGCGGCTGAAGAAGTCCTACTTCGTGCGGGGGCGTACATCGAGCACTAAACGGCGTCGTTGGCTGTGCACGTCACCGCCACGACAGATCCGCGCCGGCGTGCTTCGGCTGCTCGGAAAACACTCGAGTCCCGACGGATCGGCCGCGCGCGCCAGGATCATCTGCCCGACGCCGATGCGCTTGAGCAGGAGCGTGGCCGACCGGCTGGCCCCACCGCCGCGCCGTTGCGCGTTTGTTCGGCGCTTGACGGCCGCCGCGAGAGAGCCGCGCGGTCTTGCTGAAGTCCACGGCGGCGCGGCCGAAAAGCGTTCGATCCGTATGGTATTAGGCAATAAAATTGTTGTCGTAAAACACATTTGGGTTATGAAAACATCGAGCGACGTTCTAGCCGGAAATCGTTTCCGCACTTTTTATTTAAACGGCAAGTTTTTTAAATAAACTTACCGTGTTAAATTTCATCAATATGATTTTCAATGTTTTTCCCCCGACGACGACGTTTTATCCGGTTCGATTTTCCGCGTTTTATTACTGCGTCTTTGTTACCCGCGCGAGCGTATTCGATTTTTTTTCCATGTCGCTATTATTATTTAAATAAAACGGACGTTTATCATTTAATCTGATGTTATTTGCTTCGGTTATAATGAATATTATAATATCTAATAAAATATTTATCTTAAATCGTGATAAATTATAATACCCTCGTACGATTTCACAAAAAATTCCCGTCTGATAAGGTTTAATGGTCTATCCATTCTTTATTATCCATAATATGGTAATATGTTCGTCGCACCGTCACCTCGTCCATAGAGGAGTGTCGGGACTAAATGCACTGTTGCAGACGCGCCCATATACCGCGTCTGCATTATTTCGCCGGGCGAGACCAATTTTGATCGATCCGGATCGACCTATGTCGGTAAATGTCGGATTTCCGCAGAGTTCGTAGAATCGCAGAGTACGTCGATTGGTCGCAAGGACGCCACCGATCCCTTTCATTATTAATCTGTAACAGTGCGAGTTTCGAGAATCAGCCCGCTGCAGTCGACGGTAACGAAATTATTTAATTATTATACGGACACGCGTCAGTATATTATTATTTCGCGGTTTACGGGACCTCCCGCCGTCGTGTAAACTATATTATTACTATCGTATATTTAACATAACTGTGTGTTCTCTCGCACGCACTACAGTCGGGACCGGGTAGGTTACTCAATCACTTGTAACGAGATATAAGTCACAATTCAGGTACTCTGAAATAATGTAAGCATCGAAAACAAATTATGAAGTATTGATACTAACAACGTTTGGCTCGTAATACATTTAAATAAATTGAATAGATAAAATACTAGACATACATCGTGCTGAATGAATCGCTCACATTGTAATATTTCAAATTTCACAATTGAAATAGTTATTTTTTTAAATAACACTGGTGTTTTGGAAAATTATAATTACCTGTTAAATTATTAAAATATTTTAGGGTAAACAAATAGCATTTTCAAAAGAAAACAATCGTTCAATTAGCGTAGAATAATACCTATATAGATGCCTATACCTATGTTGTACTTTACAAATAACTTTTTGATTACGGAATATTCATTTGAACAAGTTGAACAAATCTTTTTCCACCTGCCCATGCCGTAACTAAACGTGTACTTGGTACCTTTGTATTCGTTAAATGTTCGAGCAGTGTGAATAAATACCCTAATAATAGTGGATTTGAATGGTACAAATCATACAATTTAGTTTACGATATGTGCACTAAAATGTAAAATTTAAATTTTACTAAAGTTTAATATAATATTATAACGTATTGCGTCTATTGATTACAAGTTGCTCCCAAAAAAAATAACTATATACAAGTTACAAATGTATCTAAGTTACTGCCCAGTCTTGACTACAACTAGTGCTAATAAAACCATCTCTCGCTCGGGCACCGATTGCCATGTACACCGTCATTTGTAACTCCGTCGTTGCGACTTGTGGTGTTCGGTTTCCTTCAGCTGTGTGTGTGTGTGTGTGTCCACAGAGAATCTCTGAAAATTAATTCTATACTGCTAATTAATGCCCGAGGGTTCGCGGTTTCGGATAAGTAAACACGGTTTGGGAGGAACAGGGAGACGGGCGAATAAAACTGTTATATACGGTCGGAGGGACGAGCGTCCATAGGGTCTAGGTTATTGGTCATTATGAAACTTTTTGTTATTGCCTGGAAACAATTACATTTTTTTTTTCTTTCTTTCTTTTTGTTTCGTCTCGCTAGTTCGCTTTATTAAAACCACTAATTCACATTTATTCGCGCTACTACGCTGCCACCACAGATGATACAAATTGAGACATCGCGCACAATATTTGTTTTATCGTTATTATTGTTATTGTTGTTCTGTACTCTGAAGTATAAAACTGTTTATGTTTTTAATGAGAAACATTTCCATACGAAAACGTGTTGCGAAATAAATACAGTGGCGATGTTACAGTCAAATTTAATACTGCAGCTTCTATAATTCAAACAGAATATATTAGAGGAGAAACGTTATTATTCATGAAACAATTTAGGTGTTCTGTTATTTCTGGATGTAATTACAGAGTGAAAATGTATAGTAAAAATATATATTTATAAAATATATAATATATATATAAATAATATATAGATATCTCTGTAAAAAAAAAAAAAACTATTATATTTACACTTACAATACAGTATTCTATCACTTTGAAATCTTTTACCGTGTTTTCATATTATATTTAATCATTATTATTTCGTGGTATTATACTAAAGCGTGTCTGTAAAAACTTTTTGCTCGTGAATTTCAAGTAGAAAAAAACATGATATTATTAAATTTTACCAACAAAATTAAGTTGTAAGTGTACACTTTGAAAAAAAAAAATCCAATTCCAACAATAACCGTTCAAACGTTTTATGGATATACCTAAATAAAATTCTTGAGGAAATTATAGTTGACGCTCATAAGTCGGTCGCCGAATGAAATGTATTTAATCAATCAGCCAATTAATAATTAGATACAACAAAAAAGTTTTTTTTTTTTTTTCCATTGAAATCAAATCAAATTGAAAATGGTTTTAATGATTTTATAATTTAATATGGTAATTTTACATTGAACAAATAGGCGAAATACGTTTAATCGTAACATTTTAAATTAACAGCTTTGACTAAAAGGCAATGATAATTATTGAACTGTTAAATATGTATATATATATAGACAGTTAGTTTATTTCAATGGTAATTCGAATGGTTCAGGTACATATAATATTATTAAACAGAATGAATAAATGTAGATTGATTTAAAACCACCATAAGTATTGATCTATGCCCAGAGGTGCGCGGGCTTAAATTTTTATTTAATTTTTATAGTTGTTAATAATAGTGTAACCACTAACAGCAGCCTATACGTGTAGTCAACTGTATCTTCTACATATTATTTAAAAGAGTCGAATGTTGTATTTTTTTCAATATTTACACAATCTAAAGGTATACGATATACTCGTTCATTCTTAAATTAAATAATTTGAATTTTTATTTCCCGTTTCGTCCGAAATCAATAAAACTATTTTTACTCCTGCGTCGATTTTTTTTTTATTCACAGCCAGTGGTTATAATGACCGCGACGGCGTGGCGGAAAATTTCCCGGCGTCCCGTTGGGCAAGCACGCCGCCGAATTGACGTTTTTTAGCGGCCAAACAAATCGCCGTCGCTTTGCGCATTGTCTCGCGGAAACTTTGCGGTGCCTGGACCGCGTGGACCCGAGTCCGAAACAGTCGGGCAGTATTAATATTATTATAATAATATATACGGTGCGCGCCGCCGGTCGTAGCTTTTCGTTCGTCGGACCGACCAACAGGCCGATGTAATAACGCGTGGCGGCCGTAGTGGCGCACGGGCATACGTATATGCATATGTGTATTAAAACGCGCACTATATTATATAACGTAGCTGCGACGTGCGTGATATTTCGGCCAGAGTGTCAGAAGAGTTGAATTTATTTTGATACCCGAAATAATAACCGTCACGCAATAGTAATAAATAATGAAATAATACGTTTAGGTGTTAAACACGAGGTACCAAATATCTATCGGCCGCGGCGGCGTATTTTCAATTTTTATCCCTTTTTTCGAGACGGGACAAGACCGTTTCGATAATGGTCACGATGTTGTTATTTATTTTTCTTTTCGTTCTAAATTCGATCGATGCGATAAAACGTTATCAAATAGAAAATGTATAATTAGTTAAAACGAATCTTCGTAAAATTGTATTTTTTACTCACTCGAATGTGATAAACCGTGAACTTTTTTTTTTTTACCATTTGGTACCGAGTAATGGCTAGTACGTCGCGCGCCCCTTTCCGTGGGAAAATAAACCGCTCGGTATAATTTTATTCGCGAAACAAGACGCGCGCGCGGGTGACCTACTCGCGATTCCGTGCAAATCGGTCCGAATATGCAGTCGAATCGGTAAAATTCGATTATCATCTCTGCCGTTGTAAATAAATCATTATCGTACGTTGTCGTCGTGTATTCCGTGTGTTGACGCGTAGTGCAGTGTGTTTCACATGGTAATTATCGTGATTAACACGTACGTACGCTATCTGTAGAGCTGATCGATCGTGATCGAAATTGTTTTTTGAAAATTTGTTCGCCGCACGCCCAAAGTAGTTTATTTTAGAATAAAAACGTAAAAGCGCGTACTGATTCGCACCGACAAAACCGTCGTGAACATCATGTGTTGACAAACCGTTCGACAACAAATAAAAACCCGTGTATCGCGACATGTACCTGTAACGTGTAGTTACGATATGTAACAAAATATACTATTGTCGCATAAAGTATAATAATTAGTTAGTACGACGGCCGCGGGCCGTCTCGATGACGAATTAATACGAGTGATTAAAATGTAATTGAAACAAGTATTGACTTTTTGTTGGTGTGTAAACGTGAGATTTTATTATTTCTTACGAGACTAATTCATTCTTTTGATTAGAAAAGTTTAATGCTGCTAGCAAAACGGTATTGATTCATTTCGTAGATTCAATTAGTGGATTGTTTTTGTTTTTGTTTTTTTTTTTTTGCGTGGGAAGACGTACAAGATATTCACACAAATAATAGCTCTATTGTTTTCCAACCTTTTTCTATCTATTTATACTAACGCTGCGATGCTATTCTTCGTATTTTGAGTTTTTAAAAATTAATTTCCTCTTCATAAAATTAAATAGTTGACTTTTCTTTGAAATAACGCTGCCATTAAAATTATTTCTAAAATAAAATGGTTATGTAAAAATGTACGCATCGGATAAAATTACATTTCCATCACTCAATATCAACTTCACTTGACAGGGCGAGTTTTCTGGTAAGCAAATTGTACATTATGTATACATAGATCAAATAATTGATAATTTATGTGTGCATTTGTGTATTCTGCAATAGAAGTTTAAAAAAAAAAAATGGAATTTAAATTTATATTAGGTATATCATAAAAATCCACAATTCATTTAAAAACACAACGACATGGTTATAGTAAACACAAATTTAGAAACAATTTTAATACCTTAAATCGGAAAATTTTACGTGAAAATTCGTTAAATATGTACTGCCATATATATAACGATTGTCGATTTACGTCTAAAACGTGAATCGTGATTATTCGGTTTTATATCATATTTTTAGATTATCGAATAGAAATTTATAGGTTTTACTATGGATATGTACTTCTAATTTTCGTATCTGTCATCACGTCTTTGACAAGAAGAATCGGTCTAATTTTCCAATTATACGGTACGCTTTTGGTAGCAAATGGAAGGTCAATTTTGAGGTACCTTCGACATTTTTCCTAATAGTATAATAAAAAAAAAACTGATGAAAACCCGTAAAAAACCGGCAAAATTTACGGTAATATCAGTATCCGACAAAATCGATTTCTTCTTTTCGTCGTAGTAATTCAAAAAGTAATAATCTTAGAGACTTGAAGTCTTCGCCGAACACTTAAATTATCATTATCTTAAGTAGTGTAATTTTCAAAAGATGTTGTAATATATTTTATTGATACCTATTTGGAATATCGAAGGCTGATTTACCGGCTCGTTCTTTTGCTTAGAATTGTATTTCTAAACCAATGATACATTGTTTTCAAATTAAAAAGACCGATTCACTAATCAATATCAATCACTCTTCGCCTGTATTTCATCGGAGTCTTGTATTCTATCAGTTTTGTTTTATTTGATTTATACTACAAGATTTAATAAATCGAATCGAAGTAAATTTAATTTTAATAGATTCACAATGACGTGTTTTGCTTCCAACTTCATGCAATGTCATAATCGTCTTCCAGACAGTAACAAAATTATCGAATTCATTATTCATAAATTCACAAGATCGATAATACATTGTTACAATTATAATAATTCTATTATTTCGATAGACCGATATTCGTCTGATTCTGAATACTAAATAGTTTCACTTGTTAATTTATTCGATGGGTTTGAATTTACTAGATTCGAATTGAATCGAGAAAAAATGTTTATTTATTTTCGTTCTTGTAATATCATACCTCTCGACTATACATTCAACAAATCAATACAAAAAAATTGTTGATTAAATATTTCTCAGTTATCACTGCATTAAAAAATAATCGAGGCGAGGGTTTTATTGAAAAAAAAAATTATTTCATAAATGAAACACGATAGCGTCTGAAATTAAATCTACTAACCTTGAAATGTTTACAAAACAACCAGATTATCAAAGTATAAAAGTAATAATCAAAGTTGATACATTAAATGTAAGTAATTAGAAAAACTTTCAAGAATCATTAGATAAGTGCATCTGTTTACTGGGAAAACCATTGCGATAAAGTATACATAATTTATTTTCATCGAGTTGAATTATAAACTTTGGGATATTTAAGTGAAAACAATTTTGATACGAAAACATATTAAATTATTTGCTATAGTTTTCTAAAATTACAACGAATGCAGTCTTCACAATAACAAAGTAAACCACTCTTAGGTAATTCGATTAGAATTCCGCTTCCTTAATTCCACGTTCTGTATTGGATTTATTAATCCCGTAGTTAAAAATATAAATACTGATCGACGCGCATTTTCTTCCACAAAAGTATAGAAAACTATATTATTTGCTGTAGTAATTGATAATCTCGTTGTGTGCGTTAAATTCTCAATTATACACCACGTTCCACGACCCACATCTATTCCGATACATAATTGCTTCATATTATTATATAGATTACAGTGTGTCACCGTATAAATCGTAGTCTTTTACCACGTCGTTCCTTTGCATCGGGTTTTGTATGTTCTCCTCGGTGGCTCACTTGTAAACGTGTCCCAGTTACATTCTATTTTGCTCAATAGTATTAATATTTTTATTTTGTTCGTTTTGAACGAATGGGCATTAATACTACAAGTCTTTTCACTTAAATAGTTTACATTTTGGCATATTGAATAGGTTTCAAGAAGAGAAAGGCAACGCTTAAGATTTATTTTGTTCACTCGGATTCGCAACAATTACATACAATAATTATATTACTAAAGTGATAGCACCAAGTGTACTATAATATTGTCAGTCGTGCGTATTGAATATTTTCATATAAATAAAATCGAACGTCATTCGGAATATTTCGTAAAGAAGGCCGTACATGTACAAATCACAATGATCGAACGTATACATACAAATCTAAAGTAGTGCATAATAGTGCAAAGGCGTGTATCGTCATAACAATATAATATCATTATTATCGTCACTGTATCTCGTGTAGATATTATTTTTATTTTTTTTTCATTTTTAGCACTCCTTTTTTTTTTATGGCGTTTATGAATATTTAAACGTTCACAGAGCGTTATCTCCTCCATTTAGCGTTTGCGTTACGGGACAATAAAACCTAAATCCCTCTACGCGTTGTCCACTACTACACTATTTTATATGTTTAGTGTGAGTGTGTATACGAGCTCTGGATATGCTTTCGAAATATAAATATACCAAAATGTACATAAATGATATATATATATATATATATATATACACATACATATATACGTGAGCATATAATATACAGAGTGCCATAAAAACCGCAAGAGATCGCTAAAAACCACTCCGACAAGTGGCACGGTTCACCGATCCCGTCGTGCCGTGATATACGTCGTTCGGCAATAAAAACGCGATACGCGCGCAAGCAATGTGCAACGCACAAACAGGCGAGCTCACGGCCATGTGTAAAAAATATTTCATGTTTGTTTACGTATACATATTATATGTATGTGTGTATATATATTTATGTACACTGGGGGGGGCCCACCGTGATATCCCGATGGAAATAACTCTGAAGATTTTATTTTATTTTATTTTTTTTTTGTTTTTAGTTTAATAGGAAAGATTCGCATTATGTACTTAGTGTCAAATTTATATTCTCCATCAGGTTAGAAAAAATAACTTTTGAATTTTTCATTTCGGCACAATTGTAAAATAACTTTCCTTTGGTACACGTTGTTTTGAACATTTCAAAATATTGCAATCGAAAGTCGGTTTCGTTAATATGTTAGTTTATACGTATAAGAGAGGATAAATGTACCAGGGCGTTATATTGGATGATCTAGCAATTTGTATGAATTTTATTAAAAATAAAAGTCTTTTATCAATGGCAATTTCTGTAATATTGCAGCCGTCGTTGTTGCGATAGACAGTGCAACAGTATAAATGCTTTTGTATCGGACAATCTATCTTAGAACGTTGAATAAGTTTCTTATCTTATTCATAAGAATTTATTAATTAGTCGTTGTAATAATTACTAGGGCTCGGAAGTCGCCCTAGGAGGCTAAAAAGGCAAAATATGCACGAAAAAATTGTAAAATATGCATTAAAAATGTTAAATATGCAAAAAAATTATTCTGAATTCCAAAAAAAAAAATACATCTGATATTGTTAGTAAATTTTTTTCTGCATTCAGATGATTTTTTTAACTCGCCATTGTATAGTTCGGATTTCTAGCTTAGTCTGCTATAAATTGAGAGCATACAGAATAATATGCAATGCATACGTACAACTTCCGAGCCCTAATAATTACCAAATACCGGGTTCGCTCGAACCATTCGATTTATTTGTCTTAGTCAGTTGAAAGGAAAAATACAAATTTTATTAGACGTGTATAATGTGCTTTTCTACTGATAAATCGTATTTGTAACAAAAAAGTTTAGAGAAAAACTAATATTTACGGAAATATTTTCCCTGGGATGTGATATTTACGGTATTTATATAGAACCACTCTGCGTAGTGTCTATATTATACATATATTATGTATTATATATTATTATCTTATTGAACGTTAGTTTGATTTTTCGTTTTTCCTTTCGGGGGAAGCTGAGAAATAATAAAAAAAATAAAAATAAAAATAAAAATAAATGCGACGAATATGTTATATGCGAAGTATATTACATTTATTCGCGCAACTACTGTATTATTTTTGCATAGCCATGGTATATAATATAATATATTTAGTGGGTTTGGCGGGTCACAAATGCACCGATAGGGAAAAAGGGGCCACGCACATCTGTAGCGTCGGCGCTAGATTTATGAACGGCAATACAAACGCAATAATATTATATACACACTCGGCCGAGGCAGGTAGGAATATAAGGTACATAAGAAATATTACACGCGTGTGTAGATATACCAACATGCGTCGGCTGATAAATAGGAAGACGCGAGCAGACCGAGAGGGAGACAGAGAGACAGAGAAACGGACGGACAATACACCCGCGTGGTGAGAAATCGTATCGAACGAATATGTATATTTTGAGCCCATACTACTCGTACATCTCATATACGAATATAACAATATGTTATGTAGACGTTTATTTTTTAGAGACGTATCCGGAGTTCTCGGTCATGAACGGATCCCTCATTCCCCGACAATACTACAATATTATTTTTATTCTAATTACTTGATTTTTAAACAAAACCATTTTCGACGCCGCCAACTTATTTTCGATGTTCATTAACGTTCATTTATCATGACATTATGACATCATATCGTTTTAGAACGATACTCAATGGGTATTTAACTATGGATTTGAAACACACATTCTATGGTTTCGTTCCTAATTTCTGTTAATATTTACATTTTTCGTCCCATACACGAGTGCATGAAAAAAAAAAAACAGCGTTCAAAATTCGTCGTCCTCAAAATCTCACTGCTCCGGGCCCCCATCCCCGCCCTCCTCCATATTCCCCTCCTCTCTAAATATGTCACTGCGCGGTGTTTGTTACATAACACTATGGCGTTACAATAATATTATTGTTGTCGCGGAAACGCGAAAACGTTTCGGATACGTCTCGTCCGGAGGAGAACGCGCGACGCGCAAACACGATGACGTACGTATTATAAACAATCGTATGTGAAAATAATGATAATTGGATGAATTATAATTTTATGAAAACCCCTAACCGTCGTCGCGAGTGAATAAATGGACCTGATATGCACGTGTGCGTACCCGACTGTTTTTGAGTTATTAATGGTTCTTGTCTATATTACTGCACAACGCTATAGGACTCGGTATAAATAATAGTAATAATTATTACTCTACGCGTATAGTATTTATATAAATATTATGCTCGTTTGGTGTGTTAAAATAATAATTATTGTATAGTATAGTTTATTTTTTTTCCGCGCGTACAACGGAACGTTGCGCGGCGCGTCGTAAATATAACGATATTCGTTTCTTCCCGTTGGCTTTTATTCCGAGGACAGTCGCAATAACGGTACCCGCAGCGAAAAGTCATCATTACATTTTTATTTAATACATTTTATAATAATTATTATCGTTATATAATTGGAGTACATCGGTATTTGCATAACGTTATCTAAAGTCCTTTATTATAATACTATTGCATTTAACTACGTGTTGGTTCGCCGCGCTGCAAACACGATCTAGTCGTATACATTTATATGCGTATAGATAGGACTTGAAATAATTTCCGCGCACACTTTCTGTGAACGATGTGTGTGTGTGTGTGTGTGTGTGTGTTTTTCTCGGAATAAACAATGTTTGATACAAATGTCTAAAACGTGATCTCGGAACTCGGGGCTGGTTAGACGGTCCTTTTTAAGGGTAAACTCGACCGATAATAATAATAATAATTATTTTGTGTTTGTGCATCTGGCGCGTCTACGAAATCTTTTTGCGGGTCACATCTCACATATTATTATTATTATTATATTTCCGCGCCAGATAATTACAGTTTTCCCAAGATTTTGTTTATTACTATGTATACGTTATGCGACTCGTGAACTAGGTCGATCGCTGTCGTGTTCGACCAAACGGCCATCATCGCCCAAGTATGCTGTATAAATATTACGGCTAAAACCGTTCTGATTCGAAGTGTGTGTGGCTCTCTAGTCGTCATATCGTAACGGAACGCCCGATGGATTACAATGTGAATTTTAAAATAATGTTTTATGTACCGTATAAATTTGTGCGTGATATATTATACTTATAAGTGATGGCGTCGTGGAGAGGGGGTCACTGCCAGGTACCTGGAGGGTTGGGTATTACGTTGTATTATTGTGTGTCCATTCAGTGCATTTTGAACAACATTCAATAATATTTTGTTTATTACTTCGTATTTATTCAATATCAAAAAACGATAAGTGCGCAGTTAAATTTATTTAATTAGTTTTTTGTGTTTTAATACTTATATAATCGTAAAAATATTTCTTTTCCTGGAACACTTTTATCGTTCTGTATTCCAATGTTGTTACATCGAAAACAGCGGAAATTGGCGGCCAAGTGTAGTGCGAAAACGTTATTTGTTTATTTTCGTAAATACGTATACAGCTGACTCTGTCTAAGACGGTTCCTGGAAACCGGCGAATCGGACCGGAAACGGTAGAGGTCTCTGGAATTAATTTTTGTAAAACGGTGTACGACCCGTGGAAACATCACGTTTTTGTCGGTACCTATTCCGCAGATACACTTGGTACACACTCAGATAATGAGAAAATGCACTTTGTAAAACCTCGATGCGTTTGGATATAATCATATGACATTGCGGCCAGGACGGTTCCGTTGTAATGAGAAAAACGCAAGAATAAACACCGCCGCGGCGGCGGCGAGCAGCCATTGTTACTGCGGAGAATAATAAAACGACTATGTAATAATAATATAAACATTACATAAAACCAAGAAGATACACCCACAGTAATCGAGATTATGGCGCCGGGTATGCGCGAAGTTTAATTAAAATATATTTAGCATTTTGATTTAAGTGAAAACAGAAATTAATTGTTCGGTTAAGCAAAAGATAATTAATGTGTAAAATTGCCGGTCTACGCGCGCAGTTTTACAGGACGAAATAATATCGCGCGGCGCGGCGTTAAAAATATATTCCTACGACGACGTATAATACCAACACCGCACGGCTGAAATAATACTGTTTGCGGGGCCGCGTTTTGTGTTCGTCTTCGCGGAGCGTCCGGGCGGATTCGCTCTCGCGCCGTAAATATGCCTCGCGACCGCGTGCGGCACGAACAGAACGCGAAACAACTTATCGATTTCGAGACGTCGTCTATTTTTCGCCGTGCGGCTTCTACGCGATAACGCGCGCGGATTGCTCGGTTTTGGTAACGCTATCTCGCTCTGCGCGTACGATATACGTATATGACACATAACATGGCGGCGATTATAGGTATTTTCACGGGGATAAGTATCGGCGGCACGGCAGAGCACTATAATAGGTACCTATATACTATAATTACACATTGTAAACGCGCTACCCATTTTGAGTTTAAATTTGAATAATCGATCTCGTCATTACGGCGCTCGACCCCCGCGCGCGCGCGCAGTGTCGCGTCTCCGACGCGATTTTTTAAGGATTTCTGTCGTAAAGAGATTTATCTTTATTTATCCCACCTTCTGAATATTATCGTAAAAATATTCTCATTCAAAGAGATTGAATTTTAGCCTTTATACGGTTAATAAAAAAAAAAAATTCAAATCTCTTTTTTTACAACGAGTCTGTTTTGCGCGAAATATAACAGTATAGCAACGACTGGTGGACGTCGGACGTTCTGAAAAATAGAATATTATATATATACAATTTTATAAAAAATTAGACTTGCGTCGTGGTGAAAACTAGAGAAAGAAAGGGTATATTGAGTAAACAACCAGGCATCATTCGTTTCTCGACCGACTGTCCGCGACGTCCACAGTTTAACAGTGTGATTCAACTTAAATCAAGTGTGAAACTGAAATCTAAATTTTAGTAACAATACAGCCTAACCGTGAGATTGACTTGACCATTTTTTTCGCGTGGGATTGGACAAACTCTTTTTCATACATATAATATACATTGCATAAACTCGAATCAGTGAAATCGGTAGCAGCTTTGGTAGTGAAGCAAAAAAACCGGCTTATCATTTATACGATATTCTTCTTAAACCATCGATTGCCCAAACTTTTCATCTATTCGCGATTTTTTTCTTTTTTTTTTAATTTCGACGCTATATTTATCGTATTAGTAAAAAAGTGATATTAAATTTAAGAGATAATAACGTTAAAACTTATTACGTCTCATGTGGTTATAGAATAGATACAGTCGTGTTTAGAGTTCAAGCAAACGAACAAATTAAATCCGACTGTTATTGTCGAACCGTGTGCTATACTATCTGGCAAGACAATAGTGTACCAAGAGGTCGTGTTCAAAGTCCAAATGAACAAACAGAACGAATCCGATTGTTATTGTCGTCTGTACACCACCTACTATCTGGAAAGACAAAGGCATTCGCGTGGGTGAGGTGAAATCGATTCGGACGGAAATCGTCTGCTTTCTCTAACTAATGTTCGTCGTTTCAATCTAATTCGAATCGTCGCCGGGCATTGTCGACAATTATTTGCCGCACGTCGTTGCATGCGTGCGCCGCCGTAGTTTTTAACAACGTTAAACTTTTAAATTAAGTTGTCATTATGAATCCAGTTGTGATGGACAACACGGTTGCACTGTTGCGAACGCCGTTTAGAAGGACGAAAGTCCAGTGACAGAAACAAACCATCACTCAAAGCAGATAAACCTATTCCTAGTTTACCATGTTAAAATTGCGCATTTGTTCTAGTTCAAATTCGCTGGGAACAGACGTTATTCGCATCAACGATTTTTTTTCTAAACTCCATTATGTTGACGTGTAATGTTTACTAAACCAAATCACCTCACTTAAAAATTAAAGCCAGCCCATTAAAAATTCACTTCATATATCAAATAAAATTAAAAAAATTGAAATTTGATTTTACATTTTTAAATTTTCGTGTAGTTCTTAAGGGCAAAGTATTTATATATTTTTAAAAATAACGTAATAATTTTAACTTATCAAAATCCGCGTTCTAGTTATTAAATTATATATTTTTGAATAAAGTCCAACGAAATACAAATAATTATTGGCTATTCGTCTTTTCAATAATATTAATATATTTCTTAGTTAACAACAATTTAAAAATACAGTGCCCCCTTCAATTTTCATTGAGGGGACATTCGCCCTCTCTCGCCTCTTTCAAATTTGCATCTATTTGTGTAGTCGCAAACTGAGTTACATGAACCAATAATGACTTACATAATGAGAAAATTATCGGTCGTTTCAACTGTTATGATGATGTATAAACTAAAATGTTCAACTACGCGTATAGCGTAAAAACAACCATAAACTTAAGCTTTAATAATTATAGAAGGTGACCAAAATTAAAAAACAATTATTATTTTCTGCGTTCAATCAGCGAAGGAATACAGGCGATTACGTGTATACGCTTATTATTATTATCATCATCTCGGGGAAAATCGAACGGCGTGACATCGTAGAAGTTTTACGTAGTTTGAACTTTATTTTATAATTTTAATTAGTTATACGAGTATTATATTGTTTACGTTTTTTTTTTTTTCATATTTACACAGCACAATAAATGTTAAATACTCTATCGATCAATCTAAATTATGAAAATCACATGGAGATTATCAAGTGTCTATACTTAGGTACGTAGGTTGTTATTGTTTTTAATTGAATAATTCGTTTTATTTTAATTATGAGTTCTATGGACGTATATTTTTATCAGCGCCAGTGTGTAGAATCGATCTGACTTTAGTCGTTTTTATTCTGATTGAAGAAAATCGTGACGTCACTATCGTGATGGTACCGATTTTTGCGATTATTCAACATGATATTTCACCTCGTGATTATTTACAAGTTACAACGAGAGAAATAAACTCGTAAACGGTATTGTTTTTAGGCGTTTATTGAATTCAAATATTAATCAAAGACTGTAATCTCAAACCGGACTGCGCTTCAAGGGTCCGGGACTCGTATTACAATATTACTTTTAATTTGTCGACGCCCGTATTATTTGAGAATCAATCTCGACGGGCGGCATAATTGCGTTCGAAAACGTTCGTTTAATTTTCGTCTGCAATTTTCACTAAGTGAAAAAAATAATAATAATAATAAATAACAAGTTATGTACAATATTTATAACGCTCGGTTAATTAATCTCAAGGCAGTTTTAAATTTCACGAATTTCAATCCACAGCAGCTCGCTTTCAATAATTTAACGACGCGAAAAGTATATTAAAATGCTACTGTACGTATTATTATTAAAGTATATATATATATATATATATATATATATATATATATATATATATATATAGATTAATAACTATTACAATAATTCATTCTTAAACGATATTTCAATTTATATTGAATGTAGTATAAAATGCACGTAACAATGCCCATTGTATCGCAGCGCGCGGAGAGTAATTAATTTTTCTCGATATGATTTGCCGATTTGATTGGTAGAAAACGTCCGAGCTATTATTGAATTCTTCGTCAGAACTCACGGTCTGCATCGTCCATCGCAGACGGAATTAGACTCTTTGCATGATTTATTTTATAATCGTCGATATATTGTTTCTTAGATCGTGCGGTATTTTCAGTAGGTTTCGTTTTGCAATATTGTTGCCCTAGCTGTAAATGCCGCACGCGGAGGTAACGTAAAACCGAAAAAGTTAGTTTTAGAGGCACCGTTTCATTTGTTTCACGAGTGTTCGAGTTTTAGAGTTATTAATTTTGAAATTTTACGAAGCTGATTTTAAAAATAGAACAGTTTCAAAACAATCGCAGTAGGTACTTACACTAATACTCTTCGGCTAGGAAGAACATAATATTATTAAAACAAAAATAAGGGTAGGTACGTATGTTTTCGGCAATGTTAAACTATTTATTTCGGTGGGATATAAAGGCTTTATCACGGCGATAAGAAAATTTTGTAAAATCCGATCGTAACTTTGGTTACGTACACAATAAAAAGAAAAAAAACACGTCCAATAAATACATGCGCTCCGCGACGATACATCATTATATTTATTTTTTTTCCCGTCTCGACAAATGTTTGCCGCCGTTAATTCATAACCAATCGTTCGTTTCGATTAATAGAGTTGTTACAAATAAACAAATTCTTTCTTAATCGATCGCAATCAGTTTTTACCGAGTGTAAAAAAAATAAAAACAATTTTTTTACTTAACGAATATTATCGAGCAGGAACACACCTGCACATGTGATACATGCAGATATTTCGCACAGTATATGTCGTGTTGGTACATCAGTAAATAAAATATATACCGAGAATGGGGTTAGGTTGAAATCAAGCGATGAGCCACGTCGGCACTCTCGGCGCGAAACGGTAATGTCCTATATTATCCACTTGTAGACGGAACGTTTTTGGAGAGTATATATACACGGCGGGAAACTCTGGTGAAAAAAACATGAGTTTATCTATCTATAAAACATACGTTTTTACTCGAACGTTTTGACATTTCGACGAGACGGTATAAATCGGCCGTAATGGGTGGGCCGGGCACCCCGCGGGCGAGAGCGATTAAATTGACGGAGCTCGTCCGTTCAAAAATGTGAAACGAGACAATAACGAAAACGATTCGGGCACTCTCGGCAAACGAACAAAAAAAAAAAAATAATAAATATATATATATATGTATATTAAAAACGTAAAAAATCACCGAGAAACGCCGTCGCCGGAAGGGTGAGAGCGAAATATTATCAACAACGATATTATGTACGTAAGTACCATAGTTTCGGTACGCGATTCGACGTCGTTAGAGACGACCGACGGGGTTTCAAACGAACTTTCGGGTAACGCGTTTCGTCGTCGGTGGCGATTCCTTCCGACGTGACTTATATACGATATATACGTATATACAAGCGCAGACGTTTAGCCGCACGGTATAATAATAATAACTGTTGGACGAAGTTCATCGGCGGCAGGCGTTTTAATCTCGCGGGCTACGCTCTCCATAATATGTATATATACAGCCGCTGCCGATCGGTATCTAAATCGGACTTTAAATGACGTCTGACGGCGCGGGGCGGCGTAATGATAACGTGACGGCGGACCGGTCGTTTTGGTTTTGCATCCGTCCCGCCGCCGCCGCCTTTGCTCGTATCTCACCGACAACAACGCCAAATCCGATCTACACGATCCGCGAACGCGCGTCAATCGAAAATCGTCTGGCTCTCTATCTTTTTCACGTATTTCCGTCGTTTCACACTGTATCACTTGAACACTATCGTATCGGTCTCCTCCACAAGCCTCGCCGTCTAACAACATTATTATAATCTAATCAAGACCGATCGCGACGACGACGACGACCACGATCACTATATTACAGGGCCGTATTGAGGGTCGACGCGTATAGGGAAACAAACATAAATATGACGCCCCTCGTTCAGTAAATGCCATTTTTTTTTACAAAAAAAAAAAAAACTGATTATAAATCATTGCATTTCAGACAACTTAACGCTATTTGATTTAATACATAACGATATAATTTACTATGTTTGCCTATAAAAAAAATAAAATTACAATCATATATCGTATAACAATTTATAACACGTAGGAATTTGAACACTCAATAAAACAAATATTCGATTATGAAAATACTGGTACTGAAAAAAAAAATGTATGAATTCCTACTTACGAGAATACCTATAGTTTTTTTCAGTCATTTAAATTTTTTGTTGTTAATTTAACATTAAGTAAGCGTTTCGATAATGTAATTACTTACAAATCGAACGGCGTTTTTTATGCATAACAATATATTTATTTCCATCAAACGAATGGTATTTGAAATAACATTTATACAGAAGGTTTGTGCTTTTGGAAATTATAATCTAAAAATTACCATAAATTATTTACAAATGAATGTTTTTAACACTTTCAAAAACCGTGTATTGTTTTAAGTAGGTTAGATGTTATGATTTCGATTTTTTTCCTTTTATTTCAACGTGTCGGAATCGAAATTATTAAATGCGTATTATAATAAGAAAATGTATCTGAAAATTTGTATTTAATTTCAAATACTTCAGATAATATATAATACTTTGAATAACTATTTAAAACACTATACGTTTTATTAGTATTTTTTTTTTTCGGAGATACGTGTACTCGAGTGCTTAAAAAGTGGAGTTAAGAACACTTTTAACTTAAATACTTTCACTCGAGTTCTTTACAAGACTGTCTGCTGCTAAACTCTCCTAGATATGATTTTTTCCCCCGGGCATACCCGGACGATTTTCGGAAACCCGGCGCCGCCGTCCGTCGTAGCACGTTGTACACGTACACGGTCGTTACATTAACGAATTCGCACGATTCCGCGGTTTTTCAACGGTGTACGGTCCCTTCCGGGACTAAGGGAAAAAACACACGCATTTATACGTGTTATGAGGCGAGACCTGTTTTCCTTTTTTTTTTTTTATTATACGTTTCCGTGCCTGTTGATTTTTTAAAAATCCGATGGGGTCGGTTTATCTCTTCTTTTTTTTTTTTATGTTTACGCCGACCTACTGGAACGAAATAATTAACCGGGTGTGTGATTCGAGTGAGAAAGAAGAGTAAACATTATAATATACGCCGCCGTGTACTCATCAAAACCGTCGCAACGAATCGGTATTATCTTGATTTACAACCGCGTACAGCGTTTCTCCGTTGTTCGGAAAACGACACGACCGGTTTTATTTTTTTATTTTAATAAAACGGCCGAAACACGAGTAAGATCTTTACGTTCGGAATTTATTCTGTTTAATTCTCCCGGTGTCATCAAAAACAGATCTTTCAGGCGTCCGTCTGCCGCGTGACTCGAATCGTAGCGTACAAATCGTTTTTTAAACGCTACAATTTACGAATTTTGATAAATAGAAAGCTCGCCTCGCTCGATAACCGACGTCTCAGGTTTTCCTAGCGGTCCTTACGCTGCGATATCGCACGCGAAATTAATTTATTCACCAAATTATTTACATCTATTATTGCGCGAATAAAGAAGAATAATTCTCATGGCGGCGCGTTCAATCGTCGAGTGCAGTACTAAAGTAATATGACTCGTATTATATAATACTAGCTGACCCGGCAAACGTTGTTTTGCCATATATTTCTATTTTATAGTGAATTTTTTAGTATAAAAAATAACTAACTAATTGTTAGGACGGCGTCTATGATTGCACGCACGCAATTTTTCGGTAAAAGTTATGTAATAATATATGACGTTGCAAAATCTATACCTTTTACGTAAACATCGTCGGGTTTTCGCTTTAATTGTATTGCATCACGAGCTTATCATCGACCAAAGATAATAGATTAGCCTGCAATCGTATTCGACCGTCCAATGGAAAAAGTTCTATTGTATTCGTTCTATTGTTCATCGCACGCACGCGATTTCGGTAAAAGTTATGTAATAATATGATATTGCAAAATCAATACTTTTTGGTAAAGATCGTCGGGATTTTCGATGACATAACAATCTACTCGTATTTATATAAAATGCAAATTACCACGCACTCGCTGATCGTTACATCTCAAAATCTAGCCCGTGAAAAGTTTTTCCTGTTATGAGGGAGAAATAACGTTCTTCATTTTCAACACCTTTAACACCCTTAACAGATGAATTTTGAAAAATAATGAAAAGATTTCTCATTATTTGATTTACAGAATATGTATGCTGAGTTTCGAAAAATCTGACAAAAAATTACATTTTACATTTTTAACACCTTTTTTCCCCTTTTAAGGGTTGAATTTTTAAAAATAAGTTCGTAGATTTTTCATTACTATGTATGCTAAGTTTGAAAAAAATCCGATCTAGAAATAACGTTTTCCATTTTTAACACATTTTACCTCCTTAGGATTAATTTTCTTAATTTTTTTTCCGTTAGATCCCTCTCCTGACAATAACAAACACAGCAAAAAAAAAGAATTAGCTAAATGGGTCACGCGTGATGAGGATACCTGGTAAATAGGGATTCATTTTTATATAATATTATTTTTACCGATTTCAACCCTTTAAAAGCAAAATTTTGAAAATCGTGATACGTGCTGACACTCAGGAAGGTATTTGGAACAACTCTGTGAAAACAAATTGGAAAAAAGTTAAACAGCGACGTCACAAAATGGGAACATAAAAAAGGCCTGTTCTTTTATATATATAATAGATATATGTATATATCGCATCATAATAACATATTATTGCTCACCATAGTTTTCCCGTACCGTGTTATCACCGTGGTTCTTGTTCGCAATATATGTATATAAACGTATACACGTTATTTTTTCTCAATTAAAAACAATATTTTAACCATACCGCGCGCCGGGATAGAGAAGTCTTTGGTTTTCGTTTTTAACGACCGCGAACGCGACGCTTTCGTTTAGTTTCGCATTCAATAGACGGCGACGCGACGTATAAAATACGTAGTTCGAAGTATGCGCATATATCCCGCGGTATAATTGTATTCGATTATGTTTCTGACGCCGCCGCTTTGATGATGAGCGATGACGACGCACGTCTAAAATGTGCACTCGGAACCGCTCGAAGGCAGCGTGAGCTTAGCCCCCCCCGAACGATTAATCTACCGATTATTATAATGTTTTATCGACGGATCGTTTTTTTTTTTTTTGTCTTTCTTTTTCCCCGAAATATTCGAAAGAAAAAACAATAACGCTTTTCCGTCAACTGTAACGACTGTAGACTCCGGGATACTTTTACGTTTCTCCGCTTTGGCCGGACACTATACGTATATTGTAGCACGACGTATGATGCGCATCTGTACCTGCAATCGGATTTACGTGGCGCCGTTTCCGGATTCGATCGACCTGAACTCGGTCGCAACTAGAATTGTATTACTTTTTTTTAGACATTATTATAATACAATACGACGGCTATCCCACTATAAATCGTACGGCAAAAGCGTCGCAGATGTTCAAGACACGTGCAGACGTAGGCCGTTGTTTTTTTTTTTTTTGCGCGCGCCTTCTCAATAATTTTCGAGCAGGCTCTGTGAGCACTTTTCTTCCCTACGCCGCGTGCAATTATAATATTCTCGATGGTGGCTCACAAAGAGCGCGTGTATATTAAAATATAGAATAAATAACAAAACGGCAAAAACACCGCAACAGAAGAAAAAATGTGTCCGTCTGGTTAAAAGTAAAACTGAAAAGAGGCTCTGTAACAACTATTTTACAATCGATTCCCAACGTGCGCATATTCGATGAACATATTGTTATTATAGTAGGTATTACATCACGCCGAATATATTTTCAAAAACATCTATTATTCCGCTGCCGCGAGAATGAACGATTTTAGATGTAACGCGTAACGATTTAAAGAAGAGATTAAATTTTTTTTTTCGGATACAACTACAGTATAGTACGTTTCATTAGCGTATCCGGATGATTTTTAATCCTCGATTACGAGACACATTATAGTATTAGGGTCACAGAAAAAACAAAAAAACGAATTAAATTAATCAATAACAAATTAGCTAAAATTATTTCACGGAAACCGATTCGTGTTCCGAGAAAAAAAAAACCGTATGGTATAGTTTAATAAAAAGATCGCCGGGCTTAGATATATATTACAAAGGTCGTACTATCGTAATGAAGTCAAAGCGTTGTACGATTTCGAGTTCTATTTCGCGTTATATTATACGAACCATTCGAACCCGTTTAATCTAATAATATGATGATTAGGTATTCTTAAATGGGACATACCGAACTCGATTTTTTAATTACCAAAATTATATGGGTCGAGTCGTGTTTATAGTAATTTTTACAAACGTAACGCAATCTAATCTGACCTAGTTTCAGAATTAAAAAAGCATTTCACAAAACCCAAAAGGACAATAATAATTAAACATTATTTACATGTGAACGCATAATAGTGTTTAAAATTAATAGTTGATTCAATTATTAAAATGTCAATTGAGTAATTGAAAAAGATAATGTTTAAAGTAAATGAAATACAATTTATTTTTTCGTAGCCCAACACGAGTGCTGTTGTCGCTTTCAATCCACAGTTTGGAGGGGAGGAAGGGGAAGAGAGAGAATTGAATAACGTCCAAAAAAATTAATTAAATAGCTAATTATGAGTAATTTTCACTTCCGTCGTTGATTACCGTGACAGCTTTAGAACCCGAAACTTGAAATGTTTTTAATAATAAATTTCAATATACAACTCCTATAATTTCTCCGAATGCGCGGTTTGAAAAGCACAAATATTACGGCCATTTTTAATTCGAAATGCGCGTAAACTATATACTTTAAAATGCACGTTCAATGGTCTGCTATTTCAATCAAATTTTATGAATCTAATTACACATTTACATTTGGTTGGCCGGAAAAATATCCCAAACTGTATTTGCCGACACACAAAGAAAACACAATATTGTTCAACTATACGGTTTCAAATATTCCGATACGATTTCGTGTTTTATTATAGTAGTATTATATATGTAAAATTATTTTAACAAGACACACAATGGCAGTTCGCGTACGTACGTGCGTACGAAATAATATTATGTGTACATTTAATGTTTTTAATTACGCGTATTTTTTATGAAATCATTTTCAAACACATACGTATTTAGTGCAGGCGCGGAGTTATATAATTTAATATAAACGTCAAGAACGAGCATATGGAAATAGTTATTGCTATATTAGACGAGTTATTATATTAATTTTTTTTTATACATGTTTTATGACAAAATAGAATTTCATAAACAAATACGATAAATGTACATAGGGGCAGCGCACGCACACTCCGTTTTTATTAAGGGTAAGACGTGATATTTATGTCGACAAATAAAAATCGTAATATATTTGAGCACATATTATACGCACGCGTATTACTCTACTATATTATAATGCGAACGGCGATGAATACAAATCAGTAGGAATATCACGGCTGCCCAGACGTATTATAATTATCGTGCTTTCGAATTGACGCGTCCATTTATCAAATTATGTTATTCAACATCTCATTATCGATTCACACCCGAAAATGTCTACACCGGGCGTGTTCGGCGAGCCGTCACCGATTGGAAAGCAGCGGCACTAGGTACGGTGAAAAACTCCCATTACCATCCCGCCACGTACTAATTTAAATCGCCGAAGAATCGTCGTGGGACGTACCGTGTGTCCCGTAGCTGTACGCCGGCTATTGTACGCGCGTCTCAGGACAATTTATATTAATTTATCGAGACGAAATAGTGACGGACTTATCCATTAAGCGCTCGGGGTACTCTCCATCAGTGGATCCTATATAGTAGTAGACCCCCGTGCGAGAATCTCCGTCGTCGACCGTATCGTTCGGGTTTTTTTCTGACAGATTGTTATCGTCACCGACAACGATAACGCGACTCGTTCGATTATCTCGGTTTTCGCAGCGAAATAATTCGGGTCTCGTCATCGACGACATAACGCATAAGACCATGACGTACATCAGTGACTGGTGTTCGCGCCAGCCCTAGAAACGTATAGTAGGTCCGGGTCCCTCTTACTACATATTTCTCACAGACTATATTATAATATAATAGTTATACTAATACGATTTTATTATTATTATAGAGAACAATGCTGTCGATCACTCGTACATAATATGCGGTAGTAATGAGAAGAAATAACACATATTTATCGGACGTTTGCCTCGTGGTGAGTAATATTATGTTTATTCAATTTAACAAGGCTATGGTATAAGATTTAAATTCTATAAATACCTGATAGCAAACGTACTGAAACATTCCGATGTTCACACGCGCGCACGAACAAAAAATTATAACGATTAAAAAATATTGGCAAATGTGGGCGGGATGGTTTCGTTTACTATCGCGCCAGCGCTTAAGGTCTCGTCGCCGCGCGTATAATGCATGTAAAATTCGCCGGTGACGGACCCCCACCCCCTCTGAAGTGACGTTCGTTTCGTCGCACTGACACACAATTCCCGATAAAAACCACACGCGGCGAGGCCGCGACGAGCGTATAATACAGGCGCGAACAGCGTTTAGAGCCCAGTGTGTGCAAAGGTCGACCACACGTCTAGAGCACATTATCGAACGCGGAATAACGTCCCGGGTCCGTCTGTAATAGAGGTTTCGCCGCTTAAACCGTACACGAAATCGCCGCACGAGCTTTTAACGGCGGCAGACGCGACCGCGCGAATAATAATATTCCGTTTCTAATGCGAAGCCGCCGTTTTCATCGTTTTTTTTTTTTTTTTTTTTCCTTTGTCGTTCGCCGTCGCCGGGTCGGAAAAATAAAAAAGCCGGCGAGGCGTCGCGCGCCGACCCGGTTTCTGGAGGGCGCGTCTCTCGGAAACACAATTAAATCGTTTCGATTATTCTTTACCTCGCTGCCCACGTTCGTACGATTTCATTTTCGGACTGATTCACAATTACAATAATATATTGTCGTCGCGCGAAGATCGCTGCGTAATAACCGAGACCGATAGAGAGAGAGAAAGAGACGAGATTACGCGCACGACGCCGACAGAATCTTTGCGAACAACCGTGTTTTGTCGAAACTATATTCTATTTTCATCACACTTCGAAACGTGATTTTCTAGTCGCGACTGACAAATACGGTTCAAAAACATATTAAATGGGTAGAAAGAGTCAATTCAACACTTCGCGCTGAGAATTCACGTTTTACACGTTGCAATTTATTGTTACATAAGTACGGTAACACACGTGTGCTATAAATTCGTATAAATAGAACTTTTTAACCTAATAATAATAATAATAATAATAATAATAACGATTGATTGATATTATTTATTAAATACAACTACGTATTCTTGTCAGAAAATACCGTTTTGTTTCGTATTGTTATAACCATAAAACAATAATTTGCGTGAGTTGTTAATAAATAAAGCCACGTCACTGCTTAACATCACAGTACTCTAACACGTATCTGAAATTTTACAAAAAAAATCAAACCCTCCTCCTCCGTTCAAGTAAACAAAATAAGTATTTAAATATTCATTTATAAACGGGCCGGTCTTGAATGTCGATCCGGCTTTTCCGAGCTGAACGGTTTTCGGTATGAGCGCAATAAAAGTGTTGAACATTAATTTTTAAGCGAATTTCCATGTCGTCCTTCGAAGTACGTTCATATACACTTGGCGCGTAAATACGACGTGTATTGAGCATCATTTACCAGCGGCCGCGTTAACGACCCGCGCGTTTGGCGAGGACATTTTTTTCCCCTCGCGGAGTAGGTGGTGGTGGTGTTGGTGGGTGCACGCGTTCCCAGGACGCGTGTAATAATAACGATAACAATAATAGTATAATCGATTGCAGAAATCGCGGTTTAAAGCTTAAACTACAATAGCGAAATATAATAATATTGTTATCCGCGCCGCGCACTTATAATACCGGCGAGCGCTGCGCTGACCTAACCCGGCGCGCATCAATTAGCAATATACAACAACAAATATACTCGTGTACCGATCGTGACGTATTATTTTATGATTCGGTCGGAAAAACGATTATAATAATATACTATACACCGGTCGTGTTTAATAGGCGCGGCATGTGTACCTGTATAGGCAATGCGCGCATGTGGGTCGGAACTCGAGTTGTTGAAGTTTCAATCGTTGTTTATTACAGCCGCGGTCGAGGAAGAGGTAAAAAAACGCGCCGCACTTGAAAATAATAATAAACATAGGAAAAACTCCTCCGTTAGTTCAGGTTTTAATTTGAAAAAAATAAAAATATTTCTCGGTCGAACTATGATGTTAGTACACATAATATATACGTTTCGTACGTCTGATGGTATTATTATAGTATAATATAAATTTACAGCCGCCGCCCTGTTACTTTGGTACGCTTACAGCCGATATTAAACATCATTTTAATTGAATATTTAAAACGAATAGAAAACATCACATAACGTCATAATCAAATAGCGAAATAAATGTATTATGTAGGTCGTAGGACACTTCGAGTGTGACGATAGTAACGGTAACAACAACATTTTTATTACAATACGAACTACCCCAAGCGTTCGCGCACTTGACGCGTCGAATTAAGAATAAGACCAAAAAGAACAATAGGCGTAGTAACAATTAACAGCGATTACGATGGAAATTTGTTGCGCGAGTTTGCAAGTTTCCGACGCGTCATAACGTTACGCATATCAGCGAGTACCAAATCGAGTACTACGAAATCTTTATTGGTTTTTATATTTATTAGAGAATTTCCAACGTGTAACATTAGTATTAGAAATAAAAATCGGAGTAAACTGAACGACAGTAAAATATTATATATATATTATTTAATTATAATATAATACTAGCTGAATCTACCCGTCTTTGCCGGGTTTAAGTATGAAAAATGTGTATGGCCCAAATAATAATAATAATTGACATTTTCCCGTTATCAGCTGACTGCTATTATTATTTAATAGTTTATTATACAAACACAATATGAATATATAGATATACAATTTAAACGTACAAATTAATTTTTACCGACCACCGACGTCGGTGTGTTATAAACTAACTAACTAACTTTAACACGTAAAAACGAGAACCGAATTTTTCTAGTTTCTCCCTTTTTACCCCATTTAACCCACTTGGGAGTTGAATTTCACAAAATAAAGTTTATAGACAATGTTTATTTGTGTTATAGAGTATGTATACTTAATTTCAGAACAATCGAAACAAAAATATTTTTACCCTTTTTACCGTTTTTAACCCCTTTTTATTTTATGGGTGGAATTTTCAAAAATCCCTTCTTAGTGCGCGTCTACGTCATAATAGCTTTCTTCATGCCAAATTTCAACCCGATCCGTCCAACGGTTTGAGCTGTGTGAGGATTTCAAGAAAAAGCATGTTACAGTTATATATACAGTTGTATATAGAAGATAAGATAGAGATATAGAGATTATGCGTATAATTAACGGTGTGTCACAGTTGCGTGTTCAGAATTTTAAACGGGACGGGCGTAAAAACATTTCAATTTACAGTTACTTGTCGTAATTCATTAATCCGTCACGTCTTATGCCCAATCGAAAACGAAAAACACATACAGTTCCATTCTATTTGATGACATTTAAATGTACCTGCATCATGTTTTTGAACACGTGTTGAAAAAAATGTCTATTAAAAAAAGTAATCTGTTTTACTAGTAATCTGACGTATTCGCGTAAAAATCTATCCTTGTCCTTTCTAAATCTTCCGCCGGCACTGGAGCGTAACTATATAAAATGGACGCTCGAAAGTGACAACGTTTTCAAAAATGTATTCACATTCTCGAGACGAATCGATTTTCATAAAGGTAAACGTAAAAACTATATTCAATCGTACTTGATTCGATTTTCGATCTTACTACTCATAACGTTCAACGATTTTTCTCCAGTCTTGTAAGTGAATTTATCTATAGGTACACAAAATAAAAACGAAGCTACAGGACGACATGACACCTTCATCCCACCCTTCGAGAGTGTCCCCGGTGTAACGGAAAGACCGCGGGTAGAGGATTTCATCGATTCGACAACACCTTTTTTTTTTATTAGGGTACAAGGTTTATATCGATTTCGCCACTTACCAAATTGTACCGACATTTTTCAAAACACTTTTTACATGCGATCTTTATTGAGATAATATTTTAATAATCATAATTAACGACTGCATTATGACGGCATAGGGTATTTAGTTTTTACAATTCAGTCTCATTTTTCCTATTTTCGCCATCGTCGTTGTTACTCGTCGTCAGATTCATAATGAACGATATAAAAATAACACCATTGCCAGGAGGCCGTCATAGCGACGCGTGTAAGCGTTTTCGCCTCGAATGGTATAGAAACAAACGATGAGCTAGTCGAATAAAATATCGTTCCAAACTCTTTTCGATTTCGCGTATTGTTCGATATCGATTCAATACGAAACGATATCGTCGTGCATATCACTCGGCACGATAATAATTAGTACCTTTGTTTGAAATCTACGACTTCCATATCACGTCATTTCAATAACGTTACGACGACGATGGCAGTCGGCTACTACGCGTGTTTCGGATAAATTTAATATTATGTAGTTATAGAGTGTAAATCGAGTGGTTGTCAGTATGATCCGTCTTCCCGGTAAATATTAACAAAACACCGCTGGCGATTTCCGGGAATATATATTATATAATATATTATATACGTAGATCCAGTTGTCAAAATGTTAGGTCTCTGCCGTCGCCGCAGTGATCCCGATTGAGGTCACACTCGCCCGACCGACATACCTACTAGTATAATATACTCGTATACGTATCCCCGACACCGAGAGGGGCGAGAGGCGAGTCGTGGTCCAGACGAGACGGTCTTGATTATATTGTTCTGCTGCGCCGGGACGACGACGCGAGGGATACCAATTTTGACGCGAAGACGTCGGTAGTCGTCAACAATGCGTAGTTATATAAACCGGTCGACAAACAACGAATAATAATAACGGGTCGCGCGTACGGCCCGTGTCCGGAGATCGATGAAAAAAATAAATAAATAAAAAATACCAAAAATAAAAACAGTAATAATTTATTTTCGGGTCAAGTAAGCGACCCGCGTCCGAGATATTTCTTTTGTTAAACGACGTTTCGTTTATTATACAACGTCACGACGACGTATACGGCGTATAATTTTAATACGATATCGACAAGGGGGCACCCGTTATGGATGTTATTATTGTCCAACGCGAGTTTTTTTTTTCTTTCTTTTTTTTTTCCCCCCAACTCCGGTCGACGTAAAAATATTGCTATTGATAAATAAATATTACGGGTGCGTTGAAAAAGTGTATATTACCGTCATATAGTAATATTTTTTTGAGCTTTTATATTCCCGGGAAATGTTTATGACAAGTTTTCTACCGGCGACCTTTGGTGCACGATAGCACATTGCCGTGTGTACATTCACAAAATTCATAAGGGTCCTGCAACAATAACTTGAAAAAAAAAATATAAAAATCCATTATACTATATGATACGGATACCCGTGAATAAAAAAAATTAAATACTCCCGCATGTAGATAAATCACCGACCACATTATAACAAATAATAATAACGGGGGGGAGGGGGGGGGGTAAAAAAACGCTCTCCGTTGGGATTGCGCGGCGTGTGTTTGCGTGTAACTAATGCGCTCGAAATCATATACCGTACTATATATATATGCTGCTACCATGCTACCATACTCCATAATATGATATTATTATGATCGATAATACGACAAAAATATTAAATTGGAATAACATTACAAAACGGTTGTCAGCTGCTCCGGAAAACCTTGTTGTTGTTATTATTATTCAAAAATCTGTTGGAGTTACTCAAACATAAAATCAAGTCAAACAAATACATTAAGTACGAACAATTTTTAATTAAAAAACATTTACAAATGTACGTGTACGTTATAATCGTCGGTTACGGATATATACTTTAATTACTCGGAAGATAAATATTTATGTTTATCAACGTCGTTGTTTATTATTCCGGCTTATATATTTGTGTTCGTATAAAAAAAAATAAAAAAATAGAATAGTAATTAGAAATTAAATTCAAAACGTTGTACTACTAGCCGACTACAATAATAAGTTTTTATCAAAAAACTTTAAGAAAAACTTTCCGACAGAAATGTTATCTGGAAAATATTTAAGAATAATAATCAAGCAAATCGTTATATATTAAACGCACGGTTCTTACGAGTTTTATAATACTATCACGAGTAGGCACCCGCCGACAGCGGACGAGATCATTTCTAATCATATTAAATATATCGGATTACGCTATACAAATAACTCGAATTATACAATAATATTGTATTTGGCGTATAAAGGTTTTCGTCCATAATATACAAACGAAACAGGTATGCTGTTTTAGAATAATCAATTACTCATGCTGGTGATGTAACAGTAATTATTATTATTGCTGAGTAAACGGATTGTATAAATTGAAAACCAACACGCCGCCGCGGCGCCAACGTTAGACAAAAGTGACGAAGGCTTTAATATCATATTGTCGATGACTGGACGAATACGATGACAAAAATTTGGAATCGAACGTTTTTGAAAAAACGCGTCGGTCGCAGTAGTCTACATACTGGTATTTGGTTTGTGTAATAAATGTCCAAAACTCGCGGATATTATAATAATGCCGTATATTATAATAGTCGGGGCCGGTAATTTAAACGGATCGAGAGATACGTTCGATTATTATTGTGCGCGCACGGACTTTGAGTCGTTAATCCGTATCCAGCGCAGTCCACTCGTTTCCGAGCACTAAATAAACACGGGCCGCGCTCGTAATGCTTTTACAAACCTATAACTAATAACTACGTGTATGTAACCGTATAGCTACGTGCGCCTACGACCAGCTATATGTACGTCGCGCGATATGCGATTGATCGGAGATTACATATTTTATATCTAGTGAACGCCGACGGAATCATCGCGGCAAACAACGTTTTCACGTGGTATGGTCACCGGCACATATATTGTTATTTGTTATTAAAATCATGGGTACCGTCGTCGATGTGGGGCATACGACTGCCGACGTTTCGGGTCGGACGCGCGCACTCGAGCATGCGGTCGCAACAGTGGCGATTCGAGAGAGTTCTCGCTGCGAAATCAAAATAACGGCGTGTTTCGCGAGTGAAGACGCACAAAGGGAGCGGCGAGTACCTACTGTGCACTACGCTTTAGGTTTTCCTCGTAATGTCGACGACGAGCGAGAGAAGCCGTTCGATACGACTTGTTATTACGTTTTAATTATTATTATTGCGACGAATTGAACGTAACAGTTTTCGTTATAATAACATTACCTACCTACCGCGCGTGCGCGCGACCGTAAAACTATATTGCAGTATTGTTGTTGTTTTCACAGACGAGAAACGATAGTTTTATGCTCGTTCAAATGGTTATTCGTCATAATGGTGTGCTATAATATGTATGTCGTGCGGCCCACTCGTTCGCTATGATGATAATTAACGACGCGTTATGTCGGAAGAACTACCGGAACACAGTCGAGTCGTACAAATACCGGGCGCAACGTATGCATTGCCGCGCGTTTTCCGAACCAACGCGAAATTCGTTAACGGTCGCGCTGTAATACAATTATTATTATAATACTGAATAGTATCATGTTATTATATTATACGGTGACGCGGCCGGGGCACGGTGGATTGTTGTGACTACGTCAGTGACGCGAATCGTAAACGGGCTCCGCCAAATGGCGTTTCGAGAGTCGTGTTTTTACATCGTACCGTAGTAGAAGCGATTGTTTTTTCACGTCAAACATGTTTACGGCGAAGAGAGAGAAAACGTTTCTGATTTGGATAGAATATTTTTTAAAGATATCGATGAGAGTAATGAAGGCGATCGCAAAACAAGTATATGAAGCGGGCTTTTTTCAAAGTTGGCCGGCTCGAAGGCGCCTCCATATGGCGAGGCTTCCGCGCGTCGCGGATTTCCATCGTTCTCGCATATTATACTCATCGAATGGTATGGAATATGACGTGTCCGCGATATCATCTCACTTGTACGGAATAATAATAATAATGATATGCCGCGGAATGAACCCTACGGGTAAACGCGCGCGTCGTCGTCCGGATCGCGCCGGGAAAAACGGAAAACGAGAGAAAAAATTAAAGTAATAATAAACCGTTGGGCCGATGAAAAATATCTCGGCATCAAAATATAATTAAAAAAACGTCCCGTCCCGGGTGTCACGACACGACGTACCACTCCCTGGCCCCACGTGTGCCACGCGGCGGACGGGTTGCGGATAGTATAAACAAAGTTGATTAATAATCGTTTTTATTGGAATTTTTCCGTCGACACCGACGACGATGTACGCGGAGAGGAGGGACGAAATACCGACAGAGATTTTCGCGGAATAAAAACGACATGATATTATATTAATCTCTTCGACTACCGTCGTCGCGCCGCCGCGCCGCGCAGACCGTATCGCACGGATTTTGTCCGGAGTGAATATATTCTCGTGAGCCGTTTTCGTAAAATCTATTACGGGGTCGGCGAAAGCCACGGACGACTCGAGCGACTGCCCTATAGGCGCCCCCGCCCGGCTCGAAAGCTATATTTCGATTTAATTGTCTATTTCAATACGCATCCGCGCACGATTCGAAACATTTGTTTTATGCCGGACGATATTGTAATAGGCTCTCGTCGTCGACGACGGATATTGTCGATTGAAAATGATTTAGTTTTCTGAAATACGAGCTTTCAAGTCAAACATTAGAAATATTATGTTTTATAAGTATCGAATTAAGTAAAAATCAAATTTCACCTCAACTTTAGTAGGGTGGCAAACACATGATTTCGCCCCGGGCGCCAATATTTGTAACACCGACCGCGGACTTATCAAAAGTATGTTCGTCGTCCGGCCCGGCGTTTTCGAACGACTCGAATATTATAATGTCGACACATCTACGGCCGCGGCGATTTCGGAAGCAAAATAAAAACTGTAGAAAACTTTACTGCAAAGTGTATTAATAGTTTATACCTTTATATCGTTTTCTAATAATAAGTTATTACAAATTTAAACACGACAAAGCCCAGATTAATAATTACTCACATAGGGCACGCTATAAAAAAGATTTTAATATTCATGTACCAACATTTAATGAGCAGCTTGGAATCAAAAGTTCTTTATCTGCTGCTACTAAAATATGTATGAATACTTAAAATTAGTACTTATAATTTTTGATAGTGTTTATTTATTTAAATCTTTCTTTAAAAGCAGTCGGTTTTTCTAATGTATTTTACCGTCAAATAATAAATTAATATCTTTTAAATTTCTTTGAAAAATACAATTTGCAATAAATAATCGTAATATTCATAAAATTATTATTATAATTAATTAAGTTTGCGTACCTACTTCATATCTATATATATAAAAATTTCGTTTCACGATGTATGTTCGCGATTAACTCCGAAACTACTGAACGGATTTTGATAAAATTTTGTAACCATTTATAATATGGTCCAACTTAAAAGATAGAATAGTTTTTTTTCAATATTTATATGTGGCGAGCGCCGAGAATATTCTGGAACGGTTATATATATATATAAAAATGGAGCCAAAAATGTAAAACAATTCATCAATTGAGAACGGCTGGGCCGATTTGGCTCAATTTTTTTTTGAATTGTTCGTAATTGCCAGGAGAAGGTTTATACAAAAAAAAAAAATTTGAAAAAACCCAATTAGGGGAGGTGATGAAACGGGAATTTTGTGATGTACTTTTGAAATTTTAAATGGTTGCTATTGGTTATAGGAAAAAGTCAGCCCATTTATATCATATAACCCATTTATACATATGTACGTATACCTATACTGTAACCATAGTGACCATTATCATTGTTTATACATTTTTTTGCGAATCATTTTCAATTAAAATATATATACGTGTTTCATATACTTTTCACATATACGTACATACTTACAATAGGTTAGTAATTTTTCATAATACAAAATCCCCGTTTGAGCACCTCCCCTAGGGGGATGTATATAAATAAATCTACAAACTTATTTTTCAAAATTCAACCCTTAAAAGAAGGGGTAAACTTTTCACGGGCTAGATTTTGAGATGCAACGATCAGCGAGTAATTTGCATTTTATATGAATAGATTATTATGTCATCAAAAACCCGAAGATCTTTACCAAAAAACGAATTGATTTTGCAATATCATATTATTACATAACTTTTATCGAAATCGCGTGCGTGCGATGGACAATAGAACGAATACAATAGAACTTTTTTCATTGGGCGGTCGAATACGATCGCAGGCAAATCTATAGTCATTGGTCGATAGGCTCGATAGGCGTATACAATTTTAAAGCGAAAACCCGACGACGTTTACGCAAAAGGTATGGATTTCGCAACGTCATAAATTATTACATAACTTTTACCGAAATTGCGTGCGTGCGCGCACCATTCCTCTTTCAATCGTAGACGCCGTCGTCGCCACGCATTTACAATAAGTCAGTTATTTTTTATACTGCTAAATTCACTGGAAATATATGGCAAAACAACGTTTGCCGGGTCAGCTAGTAAATATATATATATATATATATATAGGTACTTAATTAAATCTCATACACTTCTATCACAGTAGTAGTTACAAAGAGAGGAGTAAATATTTTATTCTAATGTAATTTTCGATTCAATACAAAAATGCGAACATTATTTCTTATTTACAAGGAGAAAAATTCATTTTCATTATTAGAAATATTATGTACCGCATAATCGATCAATAATTGAAAATTTGTCGATTCGATATTTGACGAGTATAATGCGTGGTATATTTATAACGTACTCGCAATAAACGCAATTCGCCAACTCGAGGATTCTCGATACTACGTCGAGTTATTACGCGCGCTTGAACAATGAAAACACGTCGGAAATCAATCGAATGCGATTATCGGGTTACATTTCGAATGTAGTTTTCTGAATCGTTGAGATTTTCAACGCGTCATTGATCGGATTGTTCCGCGATAGATTTCTGTGTTTACCGGCGAGCGTCATTGATAGTTTCAGAATATTTACCGACATTCTTCACTACTAAATCCGGCCGAACTCCTCGCAAAAACACGTTATTACAATATTTACAGTCGACGACGGGAAATTAAATTTTCTAAAAATTCCAGGCGATCGTTCGACCGGGTATTTTCGCATTGTGTCGGTTTCCACGCCAAAGCGAAGAATTGTATTTGACGAGATTCGTTCGGTCGCGTTTTCAAACGTTCCCTCCGGCCGTATTGATACAAGCCTCGCGCTTAAACATTTCAATATTATAATGGTTTTACCTTTTGATTGTTGCACTAATTGTCGTCCGGTATAAAAGAAAAGTTAATTAAAAAAAAAATAGAAAAAAAAAAATAAAAAATAAATACTGAATTAATTTTAAACGCAGTTTTTTTTCTCGAATACTATTAGCATGCGTTTTTGAATATTTTTACGCAATTAAAATGCAAGATATAACAACAATAAGCAATATCGTATGATTTTTTTTTCTCAGAACGCCCACCAAAGTAACGCGTGTGGCAGTGCGTGGCGTATGAAGTATAGCAAACGCGTAACAACAAAATATTATCTATTTATTACATTGTTTCGGTACAGAGTGCTATTGTGTATCACATCGCGTTACTTTGGTGGGCGCTCGGCCTTAGTTTTCGTTACGACGAAAAGTTTAATCGAAAAATAAGTGTCTCGACGAAAACAAAAGAAGAAGCTATTCTAACGAACCATATTGAATCGGGGCTATGAAATCACGATGAAGAAATTTTTATTTCACGTGTCCAAATTTAACATAAAAACGAATCGTTGGTGTTCTGCATCCGCGTAACGTCGACCTCGACACGATATTTCCATTCGTTCGCGTTTAAACTGTTAAATATTATTATTATTATTATTATTGTTCTGAATTATTATTAAATTTCAATATTTTCTGCATCACGTCATCCGTAAAATAAATGCTTGAGAGAAAAAAAAAACAACGCATGTATAAAATAAATATAATATTTTTCATAGTCGCCGTGTACTGTTCATAATTTTTTTTTTCTTTTTTCGACAGCATTATTCTGGCTAAATTTTCGAATTTTAAATAAATTCAGCAATCGATTTTTCCGGTTTATACTTGATGTATTTTCCGATTACGCGGGAATAAATTGGAAAAAGATGGTACACGCTCGCTTTATGCACTCTCTTTCTTTGCATACCAATTTATTGCTTTATGACAATGAATCACCGGCTAGGAGATTAAAAAACAGTTTAAATTGACATTTAATTTCGATTGGCCGACTCCGTATACATAGTTACGTAGTAAATCTAGACGTATGTGTACGTACCACGTATACCTCTGCGTATATATTTTCCTCGAGCACATTTAGAAAAAAATCTCTGCGCCAGATCGTTGGCGAACAAGAACGACGTGAAACTAACTCGAAGCGTATTTAAATATATTATAATCTACATTCGTGGATTATGGTTTACGTCGTAAGTAAATTTATAGTACACCGCTGTGTTATGAGCTCTCATAATGTACAGAGACTAAAATTCGTACGCGTTTCCAACTACGCGTACCCAAAACGGGCGTGTGGGCCAGGATTTTTCGCTTTCAATGTTTTAATGTTTAATTTAGTTTTGCGATTTCGCAAACCTTTTCTCAGAACAGTCGCCCGTCGTCGACCGTGCCCGCGTCTCTCTTATCAGCCGACAGTCGTTCGGGCTACCTGCACCGAGTCGCGGTGTCGACTGACATTTTTTTGGCCACCGACCTTTTTGATTCTGACGACGCGGGCATTACCATCATATACCTGTCCGGTATTTAATATTTGTTTTATTTTGTCTCATATTTTTGTCACACGCGACGACACGCGCACTCGATTGTCGTTATCCGACCGTATTTTTCTGTTTTCGTTTAGTGAACCGATTGTTTTATTTTACTTCCGCGGGGGTTTTTTTTTGGTACATGCTGTGATCAACCCTTAGCCGAACACCGGGAAAGGCACCCCGTGTCAATTTCAATTTGTAGGAAGTGTCAGACACTCTGCGTAATAGTCGCAAATGGTACAAGTAATCCTAATAAAATGCTTTTAACTCTAAAATATTTATTCTAAACACCATGTCAATCTTCGATCTTTCTTGATTAATAATAACATCTTATATGAAATTTAAACGAATGAAAACATATACTTTGTAGAAATCTTATAGCATAATACGGTATTATATGATTAGATTTTTGAAAATGTTTAAAAGACTACAGCGGGTGGATTGTGTTGGTGGTGGTCGGATTCGTATTATAATTGCCCGTAAAAATATTTCTCAAGCACAAAATTCGTTTGATGTTGTAGAATTTTGAATTTTTCTTTTATTTTTAATGGAGTACGTAAATATTATTATTAATTTTTTTTACCAATTCATTTTTTTAACGCATTAAAATCTGTTTAATAAAACATAACATAATGGGATTTTTTTTTTCTAAAGAAAATAGAACTACTCCGACAAAACGCACGTAATCGATTTTAATGTTATTTTGTTACTCTAGAAAATAACCGAGATAGAACGTTCTCGGGGCCTTTATTGTGCTCTCCGTTTATGCCAATAAATGTATCGAATCTTTTATCAACTGAACGAATAACGTCGTAGCTGTTCTAAACAAGTATATTTAAATGAAAATACCCGAAGTAATGGGAGGGGCCACGCGTTGATATTATATACGTCCGGTGGAAAAAGCGAAAAAAAGAATGAAATTTCGGTTACCCACACGCGCAACTCCGAATATGATATATAATATTATCGTCTCTGTTGCTGTGCAAACATTGTCGATTTGATTGCGTCCGTAAGACCCGGATGAGAGACGTACCTGCTGCGCTCGCGACCGTGTACAATAATATTCCAGCGCGGAATACGTACCGAAACAATGTACGTAAAGAAATTAAAGTCTGGATGAAACGTGCGCAACTCATCAACTGCAACGTTTTCGAACATAATATTATATCGCCGTGTACTTTGATATCATTATGGAAATAATAACGCGCGCGCGCGCGCGCGCAACGTAATGAATTCGAAGTATTTTATTATTTTTTTCCTCAAACTCGCGTCAAAAAAAAAAAAGGATTTAAAGGAAAAAAATATTTAATAAAATGACGTATTTAATGTTTGTGCGTATCAAACGCGTACCCGCTATACTTGTTCTGCACACGATTGATACGAGCGAACGAAAAGCTCGTATTATGTAATACTATACAATAGAAAAAAATAAAACCACACACACACGATTCTCGCGCGTGAAAGCGGCGGCGTACACGTTTTGCGGTGGAAAAAAGGAATCGAAAACGATCGAAACGCCACGCCGGGCCGTTTGAAATCTCACGACGGACGGTCGTCGGAAGCTCGTAAAAACGACCGAGCACCAGCTAACCACGACGGTCGTCGTAGGTGGAGCGATAAATTTATCCGCGGGACTGTATATTATTATAAATATATCGCGACACCGCGCGGATATGTTAATGTAATCGTATTTCGCGTGTACGAACGCGCATGTAACTAATTTGATTCGACGAATAGCAGCGCGTACACGGCGCAATCAATGGATTTGGAAACGGCTCAAATCGCACACGGTGAAATCCCGCGTAACATTCGGTTGGCGAAATAACGACGTGAAAAATTATCGCGTCGCGAGCGCCGTGTAGAATGTTTCGTTGAAAAAAAAGACGAATAATAACAATACAAACAAAACCCCGTGCACAGATATCAATCGAACTACGGAACGGAACGAAAAAAAATCTGAGAACATTTAAATACATAGTATTCGACGTAGTATAAGGTAGGTTATACTTTTCGAGTGATCGAGAGAGCCAACGGTACATATAAATCGGTTTCAAATTTAAAAGACCCACTTCATTATTAGTATCAATCGGCCGCCATCTGTTTATCTCATTCGCGAGTCTTGTATCTCATCCTTTTTTTTTTTCTTTTCGAGTATCCACTTGTATTATACAAATACTAAACAATGTTTACACATATATATATTTATATTCATTAAAAATTAAAACCCTTAAAAGGAAACGGCGTCCAAGGAAAAAGGTATCGGATAAACGACGATTATTACAACACGAAACCTTTCGTTTTTCGATTATATTTTACCGACTCGAGACTTTCGACGAGCCGTCGCGCGTTGGGCAAAGGACTGCGAGTAAATAAGTGCAACCGTCCGTTTGGCAAAAAAGAACCATCCGTAGAGTTTGTCGATAATCTCCAAATATCGACGAGAATCTTGGTTTTACTATGATGTGTGTTTTTATTTATATTTTTTGTATATATTGTCTGTGTACTTATACGACAAGTAACCGGAAAAATGGTCCGATTTTCAACTCCAGTAAAGGTTTCCGGTAGTAAATATCATCTAATCGGTAATTTTTCGAATTTCTCAATAGTTTAAAAGTTATGCGTGAAAAACTGACGAAAACGACAACATTTACGACATACCGTTTTTACACAAAATCAATGACAATAACAGAATTTCACTGATAATTGATGAAATAAACAATGTCATTTACATATCTACATACCATTTGTTTTTGTTTTTTTTTGGCAAAAGTCAGTTTAACTTACTTTATTACTAAGAAATTGGCTTCTACTACTAACGTCAACCATACTTATGAATAAAGCTGATCCACCAAAACTCTTTCACTCGGAATCGTTTCACTCTGTCGCGTGATGTGTAGCGATGAAATATAATAAATTAAAATTCTCAATTTGAAACGTGCCATCAATATTTGTACAGAACAGTTAGTTTAGTGAGCATTTTCGTCGTTTTCTTAGTCAAATACTTGTTGTTAAGTTAAATACCCGTATTCGAGTACCTATTTTAATTTATTATTCACACATTCCAGACTGTCTCATAGATGGTTAGTCACTGATCAAAGCTAAGAATGTACGTATTGATCTTGCAATGGTGTTCTTTTCTTTTTTTATTCTTCTTTTTAATACTTTTTCGCGTAATGAAAATTCACTAAAAGTTTCACACAGTAACTTTTTAGATAGGAAATTGGACACACAGAGAGGTCATGTTTCGATTTTTGCGCAAAGAAAAACTACAGAAAAAAAAAAAAAAAACGAAAAAAAGAACTATACGAAGAATGTTGATTTTTTTCAAACAAGTCCAATTTTAAACAACCTCACAATTGTTTGCCGCATTCAATGATTTATTATTGCTCTCCAATTCAAACACACCCACTAAAATAGCCCACCCTATTCGTGTATCTTGCTAAAAACTTTTTGCACTGTTGTGGCGTCCCGGGAAAACAAATAAAACACAAAACACACCGCATATGGAATGTGGATATAAAATTACACTCAAAACTGTAATTATAATTTTCAACAGCATGGTCGATTTTAATTTTTCTCAAATACAAAATCGTAATCGTTTATATATACACCTACCTATACGCATTACTCGGGACGTTTAAATCGTTCTTTTCGTTTTCGTCGTGATCGCATAACAACGAGAAACCCTAAGTAAATTGCACCGTCCTGATCTTTTGTCAAGTGTGTATTGTACATAATTTTTATCATCATCGCAATTATTTTTTCATTTCGATACCATTCTCGATGAACGAAAACTTTCATTCAATACGGATCGAACAGAAGACAAACGCACGATGCGGTTAACACTGCGGGAATATCGTTTAAGTATATATAATTTATATATATACATATATACATTTGTCTAAGTACTCGCACGGCCCGTTGGTAGACGTCGCATACAACCGTGTTAAACCCTTGGGGTAAGATGACGCCGAACGGTTTTTTCACTATGACAACGTGCGTTGTCGCGAAATTTTTAAATAAATAATAGCCAACAGTATTAACATATTATTTTAGCTCGTCGAAGGAAAAATAGTTCAACATTTGTTAACCGATTTATGATCTATAATTATTTAGTTTTATCGTTTCTGCACCCGGGTCGTCGTCGGATATTCTCGTCCAAATAGATTCTTATATTATGACGACTTATTCGTTTATTTTAAACGTCTGTCACGGCATTTTTTTTCCGTCTGCCTTAACTCAACTTCAGCTAAAACGATCGATTTCTAGTCGTTTTTATTTCTTTTCGTTCAACAATAACGCGGTCAATCGAATCGAATTAATTTCGGGCTCGGACTTTTCAATGCGATAACTATATAGGAATTCGATATTATGTAATATCGTTTTTCGTCTTCGCCGTGACCCCACGACGTCGAAATAACATTACATAAAGGACAAGCGAAATGGTGTATAATAATAATAATAATAATAATAATAACAAGTGTGCCGAATCCTTCCCGAAGCAGAATTAACGATCGATCACATCGGACGTGGTCGTGGTGGGCACCTATATACGTGCGATAAAAGTGAAAAGTGATTTGCGACCTCGCAGCACGAAATCGCTCGATCCTTCGGACATTTAAAACTTTTCGTCGCCGACGTCTCGCGTTCGACACAAAATAACACGACGATCATGGAAATAAACAGCGACGGAAAGTCGCCGAGAACTAATGGCACCGCAGCCGGGGAGAATCGTCGCACAGCGGATTCGGCCGGCCGATGTGTTTTACGAACGTCATATTTCCACGAAGTCCGGTTGGAAACTTCACGAGAGCTTTGGAGCAAAGCCGCGGCCATTGGAAACGTCCTGCTTATCTAGCGATAATATTACCGTCGACGTTCCTGTTTACCCGGGCGGCGGCGCGGCGTAATAGCGAAACCGCGACTGGGTCGAAAACACACGCGGCCGAATCGCCGTTTGCCCTATCGCGAATTTCAATTCAAACAGTCGGGGCGAACGCAGTTCGTACAGTCGAATAACAATTAACGATAACCGCCGCCGGTATGATGTTAATACAGTTGCAGTCGAGAAGAGTTTTTTATATTAAAGAACGGTTCTTTATATTTTTTCCGAATTGTATTGCCATGTAATTTATTGTTTACGAATTGTCCTTTTTTTTTTTCTATTTAAAAAGTATTGATCGCAGGAACTCGAAATTTTCACCGAATATTTATATGACTATTCTAATGAGTTGACATACATGTCAAAAGGTTTTGACTTTTTTCTGCTATTTATTTAGACATTTTAAGTTATCGAGTTGTCTTGGTTTTTATTTTCGCAAAATGACTAAAAAAAAACCAAACATTTTGGCTCGTCATAAACTCTCGAGAATTATATAAAAAGTTTCTTCCGAGTCGATATTTCTTCAAAGGAAAAATGTCGGAAATACCTAGGCACAATTTTCTTTTATAAACATAAATCGAATTTTAATCTGAAATTTTATGGAAAATCTGCTAACTCTTTGTCGTCGTGAGTCGTTCGAACGAGCGCGCGAATCGATCTCGTACGACGACTCGGACTCGGATTCGTGTGCAATACTATAGCGTGTTTTCGTATTATTTCGACGTTTCGCCTGATTCGAGAGCCGTTTTTAAATTAATTACTATCCTCATTATTTATAGTAGGAAGCTTTCGGATATATTGGGGGTGATTCTGTGACAGGTGGGCTCCCTTCGAACAGCGGGGCCCCGATGTTTGGCATTGCCATCCGCCACGGTTGTTGCGCCGCTTTTAGTTATACGTTTACGTGCGTAGTTATAACAGAAAAGCGCTCGTAAGAATGTATGTGTGATAAAAAAAATGTAAAAACGAAAGTATACGACCGTAGTGGTCTGCGGTGGCGCAATTGTTGGGATTTTTTCGAGAGGGTTCGTCTGGTAGGGTGAAATATTTTAACGACCGAAAAATTAAATAAATCACGCCCATGTGTATGGGCTATTGTATACGTGTGTGCGTCGTGATTTCGCGATTTATAATAACTATTTAATTATATTTTTTTTTAACAATCTCGAACCGCGTATACGATAAAGTAAAACACTCTGCGCGGACTCGGTCGAAGAATCGTATTTTTCAGGCCTTCGACGTTTGTTTTACAAATAATTATTCTACCATTATCACCATTAACGTATTTAGGGAGGAGTATCGTTGGGTTTAAAGTTTAAATCCCTTTCAAAATTGTCGTGGGTGCCCAGTGTCCATAGAATCGTAATATTTTATAATAAAAATAAAATACTCCGTTATTAAATAGGTATTACATGACGTATAAAATATTAAGTATAAGTACCTCGTCAGCTGTACAGTAATATAAAAATTAATCATTGAACAGTCGAATATTTTTAAAATATAATTTTTAAATTGTTGATCGGTCGTATCGTAATTAAATGTAAAAGATTATTATTATTATTTTTATGGTATGTATTTTATTTATGAATGTGAGTTCAACATATTATTTCTATGAAAGGTTTTAATCCTGGGTTAAGAGACGGAATTTTTTTTTTTTTTAGACCCTTCACAATATAAAATCATAATTTAATGCTTTATTATCGCGGAAAACGATAGCACATTATTAGTGTTTATATTTTTATTTTAAATCGAAGTATTTTCAAAACCCTCCCACACGTTACGATTGTTACTATATTCATTTAACTTCCGTTTACTTATACGTTCATACAATACGCGTATAGTGAAAAATAAATTTGATATTTCATAAATATAATGCAATGTAGTATTGATTGGGTTTTATAGTGATTTTATCAGTTCAACGTCTGAGGAAATTTCGTTTTGTTTTTTATTTTTATCAACTAACGCTGCGACTTGACGCGCGGGAGTCGGCGAGAATGTTACAAAGATCATTTTGATCCTGGATTCCTGGTTCGTATGGAAACGGTTGGAATTCTTTCGGACGTCGAATTTAAACTTTGTGGCGACCAGTTTTGATGTAAAAACATTTTTACAACTTTAAACTTTCATATGTAACAGCCAAACGCACGCCAACGCACGCGACATAAAATATGTATGTACATTTTAATATTTACAATGTGTGATCGTAGGGAAACCCGAACGATGCGATCATATAAAACGTTAAGTTTGAACGGTGTGCTAAAACGAAATCGAGTATGATAGTTTTTGTTTGTTTGTTTTTTTTTTTTCTGTTTTCGTTGAATATTCAACCATCTGTCAACACTTTAGACGAGCTCTGATTTCTGGGTTCCAGTAAAAACACAATGTTCGAATAAATTGTGTTAAATCCGTCCCCGCAGCGTGTGCGGCGGAATCGATCGGTTTTTTTTTTTTTTAATTGTTTTTGTGAATTAAAATACGCGGGGAAAAAACTCCGTCGGTATCACGTCGGACGGAGTGGTGTGGTCGGTTGATTACCGAATGGTTTTAATTTAATCTTTATTTTATATTATTTTTAACAGCGGAGCACAATGGTTTTGAGAGGGGCATTAAATCTGGTAAGGGTCCGCAAATGGGAATGTAATATGTAGTGTAAAAGATGAAAATCCGGGATTTTTTTTTTTTTTTTTTTATTATTACTATTAATATATACTTTTTTAATCGCACTAAATCTAAAAAAGAGCGGTCGTATAATTTTCGCATGGGTCAGAACTATTATTTTATTAAAACGTAACCGCTTCGCGAGGGGGCACATTATAATATCGTGGAGGGGGTGAACTCGAGCGGGCGCGCGCGCGTGTGTAAAGTCTTTCTTTTTTTTACTTTTAATCTTTTTATTATATTCGCGGATTTAAATCTTTACGCGCATATTTAACAACATTACGTTAATGAATGTGGGTACAAATTCTCAAAAGGACTTACACCGGCAGAACGAGTTTTTTCTTCGAGTCGCGACTGTCGAAAGGAGAAAGAAAAAATAATAATATTGTAAAGGACTACGCGTTTCCGAAATAAAAACGGCCGTCACTTTTCTCCCCGACACATTATTTATCTGACACAATATACTTTGACTGCGCGTCTGATAATATCATACGCTTATATACTATTTTAATAGACGGCGACTCCACCGAGAGCCGCCGCCATTAAATCTCATGCTTAATTGAAATGATATACACCGATTTTTTTTTTTTAATGGGTTCGAGTCGCGTCCCCGTGTCTACTATAGAATGCATTACCACGCTCGGCGTGTATTAGAATACGCTGTCGTCATGGTACGTCGTACTGCTCGTCGTAAGAAAAAATAATAATTAAAGTAATAATATTGCATAATCGGAAACAAAACCGAGTTGAAAATGTATATCGCTTGGTCTTTTTTTTCCTATCGTTACAAAAGATATTATTACGGTCAAATTAAAAAAAACTCAAAACGTCTGTTGTACGCAACGATACACCGGAATCGCAAACTTCTCTAACTATACGCAATAGTTTCGAATAATCGGAAAAGAAAACTAGAGACAACTCGAACATCCCGAACACAGACGAACAATGACGATTGCGGATTTGTCGTTAGTTTTTAATTTTATGAAAAATAACTGATGACAATGTCATATACAATAGAACATCACCCGAGGTTAAATCACGAATAATTCTTTCCCTAATAACGTATTTATTACGAAAAACTCTTCAAGTCGAATTTTCTTTTTCGTAAAACCTTGATAATTCGAAAACCACATTGAGTCAAAACCACGATAAGTCGAAAAACGTTGCGATTTCTTTGAATTTCGACTCGTTCGTCTATAGATTCCATTGTACACTAGTTCGTTTATTAGTTAATCGTATGAGTAAATAAATGCCAATTCGAGACTACGCAATACAAACATTGTAAATGTTTGCGCGCGTACTCTGAAGAAAAAAAACGAATCCTGTAATCTCCCGGACTCGCGTTATATTATAAACATCGATTCGCCTCGTACAACGTCTGTCCTCGGTCGGCGTTTCAGTTTGTTATTGGCAATCATTCCGCACGGAAAATTACGACAATAATAATTATTATTATTATTATTATACGTCGGCGGTGGCCGATAAGAACGCGCTCATTTCGTATTCAGCGGACGGCTAAGGCGGTAGGCGTCATCGCCCCGTGCACCTCGTCCTCTATCTGCGGAGAATCCGAGTGAATTTTCCCGATATACACTGTATTCTTTTCCCGAGTAAAAGAGAGAGAGAGAGTCAAACACACAACAATTAAGAACGAAAAAAACAAACAATGCAAGAAAAAAGAATAATCCGATCGCTCGGAGTTTTCGCAATTCGATCACGTGCAATTCGTAGATAGTAGCCCAGGAAAACGCAACGATGACCGAACGGCAGTCGCGGTCTGTTGTTGTTATTCTGGTTTCGAACATTTCCGTCCTGCCAGATGCAAGAGAGTATACGCACCTATGGTGTTATTCCGCTTTTATTATCGTATTCTTTCAACTCGGCGACATTCGAAATCGATTATACAATCGCAATACGCGCGCGACGATCCTCCGTTTTACGAACGATTCGAAATCATTCGTTATCTATACAAAACAGAAGGACGAAATTCTATGATATGTATTTTCGTATCGCGTTACCAATAAAACGAACATTATGGTTCCCAGAAGCGAACGCTGGAATCTCGAAATCGTCGGTCGGTTTATATTAACAACTCTGGACGTCATCGCATCATTTTATTGTTTTAATTACATATTGTATACAAATGTATACAAATGCACATGCCAAGCCGATCCATTGATTGCAGTAGCTGCGATTTCTTCGAAAAACAACTAATACGTTTCGTTTCGATTAGACGACGCCCAGATAATTTCGGCTCTGAAGGGGGATATATCAAACGGATCATTTCCCTCGAATACGGCGCCGCCGGCACGCGGCGTCTAGTTAGGTATTAACTTTTAGGACGCTTGCGAAAAACGACGATAACATCATAATACATATCTACGCCAACCGCGCGAAATCGAATACGAAACGAACAATAGTAATTATAATGATGATAATAATATTAGGGTTCGGATTTGAAGGCAATATGAATAATAAAAAGTGCACTTTAAAATTTTATGAAAATAGCAATTTAAAAACGTACTGAAAAATGTAGATTTTTTTATTTAAAAAGCGACGATAAAGAATACCCACGTGAGTACGTTAATGTGATTTCGACAAATTTTAAACGTGACATTTTCACGAGCTCCTATCTATTTGTACTGTAAATACGAATAGAATCGTGATCAATCGATAATTCGACACGAGATAATATAAGAGAGAGAGAGAGAAAAAAAGGAGAAAAAGCAAAATAGGGCAGCACAAATAACGTTTGTCTCATTAGCATAAAAACGAAACGAAACACATTTTTATATGAGATTTATTTTTCCGTCTTTTTCCGACGAAAAGAAAAAAGACATTCGCCTCGAAATGCGTACTCTAATAATAATAAAACATCATCGCGGTGACTCGCGCGCGTCTATACGCGAGTCTTGCGTTCGCGTTGTTTACGACGTAACACGTTGTTCGTTCAGTGCAGCCGTAACGAACGCGTCGTTTGAATATAATCTACTCTAGCGATCTGCACACACGTCGCGCAAACACTCGCTAACGAAGTATATATAACCACCACTAAACGTGTACCGAAAGTTTTACATACCTACCGACTAAATTAGTTCCGAAACCGGTCGTAAAACGCGAAATAATTAGACTACGCGAGCGCCGCCGTCGTACGACCCCGCGCGGCGCGGGTAAACGTATATCGCACGCGACGTGTATAATTGTACATTGTTACGATGACGATAAAGAACCCGCGCGACCGGGCCATTAAGTAACAATAATATCGTTAAATTAATTTTTTATCGTTGCGCGGCGAACGAGTGTTTCGTTGGCTCGGAATACCTATTTCTAGACGTCTGCGACATCGGCCCCCCCGACGACGACCGGTCGTCTCCGCGGACGACTCGCGCTTTGGCAAACCTTTTTTTCGCTCGCGCTCGCGAATCGTGTGAACTCGAATCGGACGGTATCGGCCAGAAGCTGAAGACGCTCTAATTAAATTTTTCAATATTACATTACATATGCCTCTATTGCGAAACAAACCGAACTATTCGTTTTTTATTTCATCTCTGTCGCGTGACAGAAAGTACACGACATTGTACTCTTTTAATCCTAATTGTAATATGTCGATCGGGTGGATTGTTATAATGATGGCCAACATAATATCCGACGAGTTACGAGCATAAGAATAATTTGTAATTACTTATTATGTAATTATAATGACGTAATTATTGTGAAAACAATGACGAAGATTATGTAACAATAGTATAACAATAATTATGTAATGATAGTAATAGTAATAACAACACGTGTGTTTGTTTGAAATCGGAATAAGTTAAAGTTTACGTAAGTCCAACACTGCGTTGGCAAACGAAAGCCAAGCTGTGCGCGACACCCGACCAATGACTGCCGATCTGCGCGCGCTACCAATACCGATCGAGCGGCTTACCAAAACGGAATATGCGGAGGATCATTCTAGTGTCGACCACGGTTTAGAGAGCTCATATCGGTTTTTAATATTTCATTTATTATTTTTCTCCAAATCAGTCGATAATTTTGTCTCGGTTTTTATTATTACGTTTTCATACTATTATTTCGTCATCGTGAAATCAAACTTTTATCTTGATACTAGTGAACTTAATTTATTGGACTGTTGATTTTTTTTTTTTAATTTTAATTGTTTTTATCGAGTGAACTTTTTAATCGTTACGGGTTATTTCACAAGCCAATAGACAACGAACAACGAACCTCAGCATCAAACCCACCGGGAGGCCGTGAGTAGTACCGATTATACGTATTTTCTTAGTCTATAAGAAGGTGTAGTCTCGATTTGTTATAATCCGTATGGATTATTATAAAATTATCACGAAAAAATGAATTTTTAAATTTTATTCCCAACTGGATTGATTTTCTCATTATTTTACATCGTATTTACAAGTTATATATTGAAAGAATTCTCAAAGAGTAATTGTAATTCGCGCGTTTTCGATTTTTGTATTACTCAAAAATCTCTCCGAGTGCGCAGTATTTAGTATTTTATTCACCCGACGACATACTACACGTGGTCAAGGCCGTATCTTGATTTTTTTCTTTTTGAGGAGCGTCTACAACCATGTTTTGTAAATTTTAAAAATTTTACAAAAACACGATCGCAGTAGAAATCTGCAGCGCAGCTAGTACTTTTATTAAAAAATAAATTTTCGGAAAACGTTTAGGATTACAATGATTCTAGAGCTCCACTTTGTTGGTCCGTAAATATTTTCGACGATTTTAATTCGAATATTCGATTATATTTAATTAATTCGCTAACGAATCGACTTTTAAAAAATGTGAATACAAACTAACACCCGATTCTAATATGGGAGATTTCATACTCGTTTTTGGTATAAATAAATAGAAAGAGGGTAAAATTGTATGGAAAATCATTTTGTTTTTTTTATTTGGTTTAACACGTTCACGGCCACGGCATAATATTTGGAAAGTCTGTTAAAAATACCCGGGTCAAATAAATCCATATACAAATCAATGGACCCTATGTCAACTATACTTGACATGGGGTTATATATGTAAAGAGAACCCCGTGTCAACTATAGTTGACACGTTGCCGTGAACGTGTTAATAAAATCACAATGTAAAACATTGTAGAAATTTCGGAGCCGGTCCGGATCCCGTGGACCTCTCAACCCCCTCCAAATACGGCCTTGCTCGTGGTTAACATTGTAGTCTGATGACGATAATATTATTATTATTGTTGTACACGCGTGCGTGATATTATGTTATATACGTTTTAATACAGTTTATAAAATTTTACGGGTTCGCCATCACACACTCGACCGGCACTCACAATACCCGCGGCGCGCGATAGATAAGAAAATAATAAAGCGCTGGTGTACGGAATATTATTATAATAATACGCGTTTCGGACGAGGCGCGCAACGGCGCGTGGAAAAGGTCATATTTTAACAACGGTACACAATGCGAACGTGTGACGCCCGAAATTCGTATTTCAATAAGGATTCGCTCGGTTATTTGAATACGAACCATTATAATTATTGTATACCTTATAATTTGCTCCACACCCGGTGTAGGTACGCGAAATATAACCGCGCGTTCGATAATAATACGACCGCCGCCGTCGATTGGCTTTCCGTCGCCGAGTCGTATTCTTTTATCCGGCGAGCCCGCGGAGTAGCTGCGGTGCCATAATATCTATATTATAGTAATGCGCTCGTTTTCGTATCGAATAATACGCGCGCGCCATTGTGTTAGTAATAGGTCGTAATAGTAAAACCGACGGAGACGGCGCGGCGTCTAACGCCGAACGTGTCACGCCGTACGAACAATTATTATTATCACGCGAGGAACGTCGCGAGACGCGCCACTGAAATCAATTCGAAATCCGCGAGATACCTCGCGCACCTTTTGTGAATTATCGGGTCGTTTGACTAGGTTTTATTCGCCGCCGCCCTAGTCGTTTCGCGTCGTCACGTGAACTGTTTTACGACAATACGAAATCTATATCGGTTCATATACTCCGAACGCCGCCGCGACAATATCCATAACGTTGCCGCGTTCTACGAATGCTGCAACCGCCACGTATTTATTATAAACGTAAAACGGTTTTTCGGAAGGCGAAAAGCATAATTATTCATCGTGCAACTCATTTGCGCACGTTTCAAAACCGTACGCGCGATGTCACTCGGTTGCGCGCGGAAAAATATTGGTCGTGTTACCTTTGAATTCGCTAGTCAATTTAAAACCGCGGTTTCCAGAAAGTATTTCGTTTATAGTATTGTCTCCTTTGCTGCTTCTCTTCGTTGTGTTCCAGGTTCATTCATTTTTTTTTTTATTTCATATCACTGCTCGACGCGATCGCCGAGCGATTCGTATTAGACGGTAAGATTTCCACGCGATAAAATAGGGAAGGACGAGTTTTTCGAAGCGCGCGTTTCCGGGTGACACAATCGGCAGGTAACGTCCGGCCGGACGACCGCGGGCCGGCGGCGGGTTTCCCGCAGAAATGTGTTTTTCCTACGATATCCCGACCGCGGGACGAGGTAATTTGTGCTCGGCGGCGTCTCGCGCGAGTTTTATTTTTTGTTCCACTCGCGGCCGAAGGAAAAAAAAATCAAATGAACCGCAGTTGATTTATTAGCGACGTGCTAATGAACCGACGACGCGACGGTAGGATAGATAGTATCGCGCGTGACGTATGGACCGCTCCGAAAGGCCGAGTAGAGTTCCAAATTTTACTACCGTTTGTTATTGCGATATGATTATATTAAACTTGCCGACCGACACCGGTCCTGCGAAGAGACCGACGCGAACCGTGTATTTGTCGATCTCTCTACCGTTTTTATGAAACGAAATACACCGACGGCCTTTACGCCGACGCGCGACGGTTATATAATATTAATTACAGTTTCGTTGACGATTTTGCGGTGTGATTTTTTTCCCGGGTCGTTTTGATTGTCACAAAGACGTGAAATCGATCCGACGACCGGCGTGTCCGTCCCGACGCGCGTTTTTTTTTTTTAATATCGACCAAATCGTTTGACTTGGTTATCGTCGGGTTTGGATGAAACTAGATTAATGAAAATCTCATTTATTTCGTCGAATCGACGATTTTGTATGCGCCCAACGCGAATAATTTAATAATTGATTTTAGTTTACGAAAGATTGCTGTTTGTGAACGAAATAAAATTCATGACGGTTTATAGTCATGTCCATTCGATTAGTTGGCTTTGAATTCAATTAAACAAATTTAAAAAATAAATGTATCGATTTGTTTATTCTTTCTATGAGTATTTGCCTAGGCAGGATGTATACAATGAACTACCGATCGGTTATCGGAAACTTAGCGGGAGCAGAAAAAATTCAATTAACTTACAATCGGTTGTTGTTTACGTATTGCGTTTTTTTTTTTATCCAAGAGTAATCCTTGAAAACAATTTCACCGCGTTCATGATTTAATAAATATCCCGTAAAATGAGTGTTTTATTCGTCGTAAAACTTAAAATACATATAGTGACCGTGTATAGATATAGACGTGTACCCTAATAATTATAATACAACGGTAAATTAAAAAAATAAAATAAACCTCGTCTTATGATTAATAAGAATCGTTTTATTATTTGTATTCGGGAACGTGTCCTTTGCGTTCGTCTGGAGTTTAAAGTATAAAGCCCCTGTATCCGTGCAGATTTATACAAACATTTTTTCATAAATCATATGGACAATTATATTTATTTGCAAGTGTTCTCCGTAGAAAAAAATAAAAAATAAAATAAATGAAATAAGAATATCGTCGAGTTAATGAAACATGTAATTCGAATCATCAAAAATAAATAACATCGAGTGTTATGGAAATATTCCCTTGTGAATTTTTTCCTTCTCTTTTTCAGATAATCGAGATTTGAATTATTAAGAATTCACTGTGTTTGTATTATAATATTTATATTTAAATAATAATAATAATAATAATAATAATAATAATAAAAAAAACGATCGAGGATGGTTTTTCCATTCCTATTGTGTCAGTATCGAAATAATAAATTCCAAACGGAGCGTGGTCGCACGCGATACAACAGTCGTCTTTATTATTCTCACGAACCGTATAAACATTTCGTACATGAATTATTATTGTAAGTAGAGAAATATCCAATGCCGAATCGTGGCACTATATTAATGATAGTAATAATAATAATAAATTATTATTTTAATTGCAATTTAGAAGAACGAGGTGATTTCTATTTTTTTAAAGTTTTCTATTTTCCATCACACGTTGCGCGATTCGTGCGGGGGGCGTCGGAAAATGTTATGTCATTATTATGTTAATCACAAATGGAAATTAGAATAATACTACGTATATGATATACACGTATACTAGACGCGGTGGGTTTAATGACGGAATGGTAAAAAAAAAAAAAACGCATCTGTTCAAAGGTGTTACGGGCCATTAGCACGAAAACATCAAATCGAAAACTTGATATTTTATTATAATATATTATTATCATTATTGTTGTCGCTGTCGACTAATTAAAATACGGGTTGCGTCTGACATTTTGGTCCATTGGAAGCTTATTGTTCACAGTCGTTTGTCAAGAGCGTCGTATATATAATATTGTTTTACAATTAATCATTAGTTTTAATGATCGCGCCAACGTCGTTATTATGTACGAGACGCGCACATAGTACGTACGTTCGCGTGTACGATTGCATCACGACGATCGTACCGCCGCGCCGATTCGTCTACTCGGAAAATATCGTTCGTTAAAATTCGTGAGTACTGCTTGAATTCGAAAAATAAAAAATCAATAATTTCTATTATTATTTTATCGGCTTGGTATTATTATATCATTCGGGCGGATCATTCTACGCCGAAATCGTCTACGTTCGCAGGGGTCCAATAACGAGACGCGTTAATTTCCGCACACGCGCGACAGTTTTTTTTCGCTGTACGCTTTTATCCGTTTGAGTTTCGGTCAAAACTACGAAACGGATTTTTAATCGGGAGCTTACGTCCCACGCGGGCCACGCGCTCATAATAATAACGTCGCTTTTGTCTCGTCTGGAACGCGTCTAGTCGAACGAAAATAATACGTTTCGGTTTTCCACATAATAATAATACATTGTGTCCCTGTCGTCGGCGTGTCGCGACTGCGCGCGAACGCAATCTCTTTCGATCGGATTTCGATACGTACGCGATCGGGCCGGCTTTGGAAACCGTTTGGAAACTGCTGACTAATTCCTATATGCGGACGTTGTAGGGCGGACGTTCCGGAAGATTCAAATTAATCTTAACAAATAACGACGACGTTTGTTGACTTTGAAAATCGATTCGCCAACCGTTCGCTATAACTTTCGGCGTGGATTTTCTAAACTAATTCGCATGTGTGGGTGGTTGGTGAAATCCATATATTACACGGAAGTCGGATTTCCCGGTAAACCATCGGCGTCTTGTGTTTGTACGGTATGTCGTTGAAATCTGTGTTGCGCGGTCCGCAGTCCGCAGACGCTTGTCGGGGAATGTCGAGAACACACGACGAACAGTTGTTTGTAGTGAATCCCGCGTAGTTAAAATAGAATTATTGTTAACAAACTACGAGTTAAAAACACGAATCGACCGTGTATACGACCGCGCGCGACAGGCGTTTTTTCTTCTTCTTCCCCCGATCGAAACGCGATTCGGTCGAGGGTTGTCATTTTTTCAAATTCGACCATAGATTTTAAAGTGACTTTGGCCCCAGACCTAGAATTTCGGGCCGCCATACAGTTTGGTAAATCGTAATACAGTATTGAATGACAGTTGGTGGGGTTACGTGGCGAGCGAAAGGATGTTATTGGTTTTTTTCTTCCGGTACAGGCTTATTATTGGACCGGTCGTGCCCGGGAAAATATCGAAAAGACGCCCCCCCCCCCCGATTCGGTCGATCGTAAATAGATAAAAAATTTCCCCGCTGTCGATATTTTGATTATACGTTTTACCGAAACGAGGACGAGACGCCGGCGCCCGTTTGACCCCCGTCAACGGCGAGCGGCCGGCGTATATACTACGCACACACTATTATTATAATGCGTTATTCTCTCATCCGGTAAGCGTTCATTATAATACACTCGCCGTACACGCGCGCACTGTGTAAAGGCCGGCAAAGGGTTTATATACAACTATTATTGTAACCGCCCCGGGGCTTTTGTCGGACCGGCCGGCGGCGGCGGCCATGTGATGAGATTTTTAAATTAATTTGTTTACACGACCGCCGCACACCGCACCGCGGGCGATTATCGCCCCGTGACGATGACGTCGATGACGACGATCAATTTTACCGCGCGCCGTGTATGCCGCCGACACGCGAGTGAGGCCTCGCCCTAACTATTGTAAAGAAAATGTAGTCATACCGTACGGTTATTTCCAATCGACTTTGAGCATATAATTTCACGTTGAAAAAACTATTTTTGCACGTGATTTGGACATATTCTCGAAAAATAAAATTGAAAAGTTGTTGATGTCAACGAGCATTCTCGTCTAGTTTTAAACGTTTCCGCCGCGGGGCGACGATTTTTCTATTTACCCGTTTGGTTTATGCGAATTTACGGATTACCGTGCGCGACTGTCTACTTGTGGGTATTCATTGGAAAGAGAAAAATGTTCGCACACCAAGTATACGATATGATTTTATTGTTTTTCTGTATTTTTTATTTTTTCTCTGTCCCGCCCGAGTCCACCAACCGCAGTGTGTTGGGTTAACGCGACAAATGGGTCGAGATGTGTTTCTTTTCTTTTTTTTCATTTCGTTTTCCCGACGAATAATTTTTAGAAATCGGTACGGTAAAATCGGTACGGAAAAAGAAAACGCGTTTTGATTGGAAAACATGAAAAATAAAAGTTGTGGTAACGTAAGTGAATCTACACGAATCGCACGGAAACGAACACTTGAAAACGTTTCCAAACAAATCTACCGATTTGCCGAATGCGACGCGAATTCTCGTGAGTTTTACCGGGTAAATTTACTGCGATTTGTTTACCGATAAATTTTACATTTCTGTATATATATATATATGTATGTAGTCCGCAACCCTTGTGGCGCATGTAATTGCCGCGGGCATACCTACACAAACGCGCGGGTTCGCGCCGTCGTCGTTTGTAATGAATTTAAATGGAGTTTCGGCGTGAGCGCAAAAAAAAAAAAACCGCGTGTACACACACCACAGTCCGAGTTACGAATGTTTTTAATTCGTTTAGGATAGAAATCTAACGTTGTTTAGGCTGCATTTAGTGCTCGACCGACGTCAGCGCTGACCATCGGTCTTGCACTAAATACAGCCTTACAAAGCGCTGATGAAATTACGTACACAACGCGTAGGTCTATTACTACAGAGTATTATATTATATATTATACAAGCGCTCGTTGAATTCGATTTTTTTACCATTCGTCGCAGACGCCGAGCCCTGAATTTATCTAAACACGTGGTTATCCTTTTAATCTATAATCGTCTCGGGAGGAGGCTTATACGGAGACTTCGTCTCATCGGACAGTCTCCTGTCTGCCACCCGAAAAATTGTTTACGACTTTTCCGCGTTTGATTGTAGAGAGTTGGTCAAATTACTATAAGACTCAATACGTAATATAATTATTAAAGTTTTGCTCTTTACGATTAACGTTTATACGTGTTATATATGAGTCATACCGTTATTTTAAAATTGTTTACAAACTAAACACTGTCTGGTTTATTTTCAAAGTCATTCGAGTCATGCTACTTCGTGTCTATCTTAGCGCGAATTTCAGTTAAAAGAAGCCTCGGCCACTTAAAATTTCACTTAAACTCCACCTTCGAACCCAGTCGTGTGGTACATCACGCGCGATTTGACCGAGGATACGAATTTAATAAATTAATTCGATACGATCGTCGTTCGATATGATCGAAACTATAATATTAACTCGATGACTTGCTCGATATTTTTTAAAACTCTTTGCGGTCGACCGTTTGGATTGATATCATATTACGTATTATATGTGTTCTATTTAATTAAACAACGTGAGATATGAACGACGCGCGCGACAATCTTGTCGAAAACGACGTCAAATGTTGTACTATAAATTACTCTATTTAGTTATGACACTGCAAAATAATACACTCGTGCTGATTTAGTTTTTTATTTCCTTTTACTTTTGAATCGCATGCAATACTATAGTATTAAATTAAACGAAATTTCTCATTTAAATGTATCATCGCGAAAAAAAAAAAAAAACGTTCTATAAAAAGTACCAAAGTAGTCTTCACAATAATTTGCGAAGGTGAGTCGGATTTTTATTTGTAACTCGAGTCCCTGCAGTCTCGAGGTTTTTTAAATTCATCATGTAGATGGAAAATGTGTACAAAGTATCATTGAAAAATCCGATAATACGTGATTGGTCCTTAGTCAGTCAATTTTCGAAATTATTTCCATCAGCGTTACGTTTCGAATATCGCGTATACAATAGTGTCAAATGCAATTTGCCCGGGTCTGCACGTGCGGCACGCTGACAAAATCAATGGTTTTTTCATCCTTTTCTAAAACTCGAGTCGAAAACTGTCTCCTTACAAAATCTTATGCTTAACCGTAGGATTTACCAGACTGTTGCGAACGGTGGAATTCATTTTCATTGTGTTTTTCGTAATAATCTCGTTTACTTTTATTGTTATTATTATTATTATTATTTTTTTTTTTATACTTGACCGAGTTGCGAGTTAGGAGGATCTATACGTTTTTAAACGAGGTTTTGAAATGTGTCGTTCTTTTGACAATCGATCAGAAGTCGACGGAGACGACGACGGTAAAAACGGAAAAGGCGAGTAAAAATTGACGAATAACAATTTGGAGATAGAGCGGTGTTCTATAAATTACGAAGTCGTTTCACATGTCCTATAATCGACTGTATAGTATTGGTTTCGTTGCAAAACATAATCAAAAAAGGCGGTATCGAGTGAGAATGATGCGTTTCGTATTTACGACGTTTCGCACACAGTTTAGAAACGTTATTAATAGTTAACCGAAGGGAACATAAACTGGCAGTTTTATGGCAAAACACACATTCCATATTATTACGTGGGTAATGGTGATATGACTGGATAGGAATACGTGACGGTAGACACGCGTTTTTTATTCTGTTTTTAAGACGACGCCGATGTGTCGGTGAGATATCGAAATTTTTGTCCGACCAGTACGCGTAAAACTGAGGAATATTATAGTCTTGTGTATATATATTTTTGATGTTTTGAGTCGCAAAATAGCGCGCGAATGATTTAAAAACGTCCGCTACGTCGGACTTTGGGAGAATTCGGTCTACAATACTATTGTTTTATTCGACCGGCACGATTCAAAGTTGACGAACGGGAGACGCTGTTTTGAACGGGTAATTTATCGTATCGGTACGTAAATTATACATATATTTCGAAAAACCTGCGCGCGATACGATGAAATTTAAAATTATTTTCTCGCATCGAAAAAACAAAAACTATTTGACTTTGTATTTCATAAGCGACGCCATAATATAATATCGCGCACTAAAGATAAAAAAATATATATCATTTTTACAAATAACAAAGCGCGCCCGTGAATTACGGTCATGGGGCAATTTATTTGTTCTGGCGTCAGAAAAAAAAAAAAAAAAACCCAGTGATCAACTTGATCGACCGTGTTAATCAAATATATTACAGTTGCGGAATAAAATATCTGATCGCGTTTTTCCACATAAATCATCGCGCCCCCGACGCGATTGCCACAAAAACATTACACCCCGCGGTGTACCTAATATTTTACCTAATATCGTTTTTACCATCAGCGTTTCGTCGACTCTAGAAATAATTAAATCAATACGCATCGATAAAGTATTATTATTATTGTGCGCGGTAATATTAACCCGTTTATCGTGGAAAACGCATCGACGAGGAGGTATCGAAACGTGTAAATCAATTACAAAGTTTCGAAATATATATCGTGTTTTCCGTGTATAATATATTGAATTATACACGCGCGAACGCGTTTCTTTCGAAATATACACGAACGCGTGTTTTGTGGCTTACGAGACTATATTATAATGTTATTATAGTATGATGATCGAATTAAGTGCGTTGGCTTCTCCGTCGCGCGTCGCACGCCGCAATTAATGTGGAAAATATGACCGTATATATACGTAAATACGAATTCCGGGAAGGAAAAAAGAAAACATTAATAGGCGCGCGCTTAAAACATAATATGTATTTTGCTAATAAACTAAATAACGTACTCGGAACGCAGAGCGTGGAATACGGTAGAAACACCTAGACGAATCGATCTCGCCGTAAAGTCTCGGATCGGCATTTTACAAATCGCGCGCGTTTTCTTTGTGCTCTTAATCTGATAAATTTGTAATTTTGTGCCGACCGACCGAGGCGGAGTTTTGCCGCACGGCGAAGCGACGTCATAATTTTGCAAAATATTTTAAAAATCTAAAAGACAAACTTTATGGGATGAAATAAACAGTCTACAAAATACCTACATCGTATGCGAAGCACATGAAATATATGAATGTGGAACGTTACTCGTCGTCATGTAATACCCGTTTAATTAGATATCACTCACATTATAACTCGTTAGTTGATTACATTTTAAATTAATTAATTCATACGAAAAGAGTGGCGCATTAATATTTACCATGGAGAAATAAGCACGAATATTTTTCAGACTGCAGCACTCACCACGAGTCTCGTGAGCGTATTAAACAACTTCATCTGCAACTTTATAACTATCGATGATTACATTCGAGCCACTGGTTGATGGTGTTTAACGAAACTTCTTCGGGGCGATCTCGTTTAAGTTCGTCCAGGATGTCTAGCTAACCGAATTTAACAGTTAAAATGTAATCATAATAATGCGGTCAACGTTCATCGATACGTTTGTTCGAATAGTCGAAACCCGGATCAACGATAATAATAGTTAAGATCGTGTACTTTGTTTTATTTGATTCGGTGACGCGTACAGGACAATATGACTTTAACCGTGGTCGGTAGGAAATACTTCTAGTCACGGAAATATAATGAAATACGTATAGGTCGAATACTCAACGTGTGCCTGCACGGTGGGAAAACATGAGAACTGTCAAGGGCAATTAAATAATAATTATTGATGCGAGTTGACTATGTTTCAAACTTCTTAACTTCCAGCGCGAAAAAAATCCCATACGATTATTATATTACGCGACCTATCATTGTACTGTCTACGAGGAAGTTTTATCCAGTCTCGGGATTGTTGTAAACAATTATTGAAAATGTTTACGAAAATCAATTATCGACCCTCGTGTATAGAAATATACTTATTTATCACTTTTACGTGCACACAGTTCATTGTGTTTTGTTCATCGTTTTATGTTCTCGGGCGTTATAAAAATCGGAATGACGTCTTGTAATAATCATCGTTTTATCACGTGGGTGTGATTTAAATACGCCAAACGGTAGTTTAAAAACAATCGAAACACGCGAGTAGTGTTTCAAACAGTTTTTGAAATTCGGGTACACATAATATGTTATTATTATCAAAAGTCTAAAAATTACGCGTTCGCCGAGAACGCGTTGATAATACTCGTGTTCGCGAAACGTATTATTTTTGTCTGTTATTTCTCAATTCGCTAAATAATTTTCAGCGGTGTTTAACGTTTTTGATGTATTTATTTCGTTACACTTTTCTTATTGTTTACCAAACCATCCATTACGTACATTTCCGCTCAAAACCCCGTGAAAGGTATATAATAATAATAATAATAATAATATAACAAAAAACGACGTTGTGAATATAAGCAGATGCGAAAAATTAGTTCTTCTAACAAAACATAATTTATAAAGACGTAGAATCCCGCGTTGTGAAATATCGCACATATTTTACGGTTTTCATTAATTTACTAAGAGTTTCGAAAACGATATTTCTTATCGCCGGGGTTCAACGCCACTATAGGCTCTGTTGGAAAAATATACGATATCGTATACACGCTCGTACTACGCAGCTGCTGCGTCAAACGTTCAAACGCGTTATTTTATTCTGTTTGCCTCGCGCAAACTATAATTTCGCTCAAATCGTCCCTCGGAGGTAAAACCAACCACGCATTTTGATCGGTTTCATTCCGAACGTAATAATGTCGAAAAGCCGACGATTTTCCAAAACGCCACATCATCACTGCGCCGCCGTATATATAATATTATAATATATGTTACTAGTTTTTGGTCGACGATGAATCCCGTCGCGTCGAACTCGTTTTGGCCCCCGAATATTGTTACAAACCGATTTGTATTTTTCGCGACCGTCACGGCGGCGTCGTCGTCGTAAACGTAATAAATTTTCTTTTCTGCCGGGAAAAGTTGAACACGACAGTTTTCTAAATTACAATTTCAACGCGTTTTCCATACTATATCACCCACGTGATTTCGCGCAAAAGATAACGGCGAAGCTTCACTTACACACGTGTGCTTTGTACAGCACGACATATTATATTGTTTTATAATCTTGGGTCGGCCTGTGGGATGGAGTCTAATAACTCTGCCGGCGGGAAAAGTTGGCCGAGTTCTTTTCGAGTTAACTTGTTTTTAAACTGGTCAACAACTCGAATGAATACCATAAAAGTCCTGGTCGGATTTTATTTCCTTTTGTTCGCGGACCGTCATCGCAATAATATCTCGAATCGCAAACCAATTGTTTCGAACAGCGCAAAAAGAGAGTCCGGGCGATATTTATTGCGCAGCGTTTCGTCTGTGTCGCCCCGCGACGCGGCACTCAAAAGTGAAAAGTTTGCACACAAAAGCCAACTTTCGGTCGTCTTTCTTCCCATTGATGTTTTATTTCGCGAATCCGTCGTCGGGCGCGTGGGCACAAAAGTCTCCCGAACAACCGCACGGACTAATGTAATGCAATTTAATTAAGGCGCGCTCGGATTTCGACGGCGAAATAATATTTATTAGAAAAACTGACGTCGATAAACGCCGAGAGAACGGATAACGCGACGCGAACACGGCGATTGCCGTCGACAATACTATAATGACATGATATATTATAACGCGATAAACGGGGCACGTCGACATCGTCATAATAATTATATTTATAAAAATATCGTTTGAAAACCACTACTCGGACGGCGAACGAATCGAATAACGACAGAAGAATGTTCTACGCGATATGACGTGGTCTGGCGTATTATAGAAATTTCGAGAGAAAAAAAAAATTGTTTTCGCAATTGTTATTTACAATAGTGTTTCGTTACGGGTTTTGTGTGCACACTTGAGCGTTGTTACGCGATACGGCTATTCGATTCCATTTAGCAAAACAAATATATACGTTTTGTTCCGCAACAATGGTTATTATTTGTCGACTTAAACTCTAATTATAATATGATACAGTCTTTCGATAAATTGTAACTAATTACAAGTCACTTTAAAATAATGTATAAATTTCATATTTTAATGAATAACGATTAAAGTGTCCCGTTACTAAAATCACGTCGCTACTAAACTATATTACTTAATACACTGGCTCCTAGAACTTTTAAGATGTTAGATCTTAAGTCATCAACCCGATTCGCGCTATCGATTACCATTAAAATGTACGACTGACGCGTGTTAATCCTTGTTTGAAAAGAAAGATGCGTTCGAGTTCATATCTAGTAAATGAATGTCAATAATGTCTAAATAATATGAGAGTAAATATCTAGCGAGTAAATGACACGTCGCTCGTTTCTCTGAAATACAATTTGAACGCGTGCGAAGTTTACAATTTTAGAGAACCGTTGCAGTGCGTTCAAATTAAATTAATTAATCCCGAATGCCCGTAAAATGTACTTTTTGTACATAATGTCGAGAGTATAATAGATCGTAAATATATTTTTATCTTAGTAAAAAAAAAAAAAAATCAAAGGCTCGACGGACGCGTCGAGGATTCGATTAAAAACGTCGCGAATACGAACACGTTTGTTTGGAGAGAGTAAAAAACCTCTGAACGCGCTAACGAGTCGGGTTTTTTTTTTTGTTTCAAACGGACTCTGTCCAATTTACGCGGCGCCCGGAAATCTCGCGGACTCGACCGCCGCCGCGCGGCGGGGACGGCGTAGTTTGAGGCGAACGCTCTCCTCTCCTCGGTCGGGCCCGGCACATCCGAATGACGCGAAGATTAATTTCGCCGCGGAGTAATCGCGCCGCGCGACCGCAATCCCGCAGCCATCCGTTCGCTAATCGCGAGTCTTAAACGAATACCGTTTACACCTCTTTCGCGGTCGTGTGCCCCGCGTTTATAATATAATATTCACTCGTAGTGTGCGGAACGAAATAATACGATTTGCGCGATTCGCCTCGTAAAATCGCTTTTAACCGTCGAAATATGAGTTTTAAGATGGCCAGAGAGAGGGGGGGGGGATTATCGTTCGTCGTTATAAATATGCGCAGCTTTTAGACTCGTCCGCAGTCGCAGCCGAGCGATTTCGTCGTCCCGTCGTCGTCGCGTTTTGATATATTATTCGCACGGCTGCGGCGTACAAGAAACCTTCGGAATAGTGTTATAATGCTCTTTAAAAACATTATCATTATTATCTATAATATCCGGGGGTTTTTTTTTTACCTCGTGTTTGAACGAACGCTTCAAACAGACAAAAGCGCGTTGACAAAGAAAGTCGAAAAAAATCACAAACGTCGTCGTCCGGACTTGAAAAATTCACTACAATCGTCACGGGGCCTCCTTCGCCAATAGTGACGTTCTCATCGAATCGTATAACGTCTCGTTTTATCCATATCTGTTTCGGACTGTTTCTAACCCGCGAAGTCAATATAAACTCGATAACATTATATACGTTGGCAAGTGAGTAATCGGTACACACATATCATGTGCTGCTTGTGATTTCAAAACAGTTTTTTTAGTCTTTCGATAACCAAAGTATGCCCCGCGAAATATAAATATGCGTCGAACGTGCGAAAATGGTAAACAAGCTATATAAAACATGCGAAATATGTAAAGTAAAATCGCTGTTGTTTTCAAAACAATGGTTCACGCCGTGCGCGTTTCTTATCGCGTTTCAAATGGCTTATTTTCAATAAATAAATTATGCATTTACATACAAATCCCGTACCTCATTTAGTCATCACTAACGACTTGATCGAATTAAAAGCTTTCGAATCGCACGATTTCATCACGGATCGATAATTATTATTGTATTGTTTTGAAAATTAGGCAGTTTAATAGAAATAAATCGAATTCATTAAAGTTGTTCGGAACGCATCAAGTTCGACGGCCTTTGTTGGCTCTATTATCGTTAATTGTTGTGCCGCGTGTTTTGGGAAAATATACATCGGTTAAATTTTGCGGACGAAACGAGTCCTCTCGACTAATAATTAAACGACGAAATGTTTTAAGAAGGAACGATTTCACCAGAGTAACTGTATAAACGAAATCGAGCAAAACATTTCGGACGACATATTATATGGTGTTTATAGATCCGGAGCGCGAAGCAATTCAGTGTCATTTCCAACGGATTTTATTTCATGAAATATTTTCTCGTTTTCATTTAGATACGTGAAATCGTAACGCGATCAAAACATATTCAACCACATCGTTTTCAGTTACGTTATGGCGCTCATGCGACCATCACGAAACTCCGGTAAAGGCGTTTTCTATTTTAGTCTTATGAACACTAGATCTTTTTTAGAATGTACGTGGAGAATATATTTTTCGGTGGCGGCAAATAGTATTCCTACTTTGTTGGCTCTGCGATTATAATGTTGATAAAAAAAAATAAAATCCATAGTCGAAAAAATTCTCGAATTGAAATCAACCGTATTCAAATGTCATCTCGCGTCGACGACGACGTTCGATAGCATTGCAAAACAACGATGCCGGAATATCAACACGGTGCTGTACGACATGACACGCGCGAAAAATGTTTAAACATAAATTCCGCTTCTCACTTTTATCGACGGAATGTTTTCGTTTTCCTCCCCGCCCGTAATACGATCCGAGTGAATATTATGGCGTCGAAGACAATTTCAAAAAAAAAAGAAGAAGCCGCGTCTCTGATATCGTGCGCTCCTCTTTGAACGACGACGAGGAATCCAATGCCCTCCGCCCGCCAGGTTCATCCGGCACGCGCGTAATGTATATTATTGTGTTTGTTTATTGCTTTTTACCTTTTTTTTTTTTTTTTATCTCGAGCTCTCGTAGTTTTCGCGACCAATATCCGTTCTCGTTACGTGGTAATGGTTCGTTCCGATGCGATTGTTGTCACCGCGCGATGACGGGGGGCGCGCGCCGCTCTCGAGTCCGCGAAATCGATCCTTGGTCGTGTCGTATGGCACGGCGTCTCGGTGCAATGGCGCACATGATTGGAGATCAGCTGGAAATTCGGAAATTTGGAAATTTCTTCCCTCGCCGCCATTATTATACATCATAATATTGATGATATAATATCATATTATATATTGTATAGTTTCAAAACATAACTTGTTCATATAAATTCTTCCCTGATTACGTAAAAAACTGCGCAATTATTCCATCGGGGACAGACTGTAATTTTATTAATCTTTTTAACTCCATTATTTCGACGTGTTTTTTTCACTAAAACAAATCGTCTTATCCGAAAAATAATGCCGAATCCGCCTCCGAGTACAATAATATGCTATTATATTATAATTATGATAAGATACAAAATATTGTAGATTAAAATATAATCGAGTTTGTTTCGAAAATAATCAACGCGAAACACGCGTACGTATAATTAATTATTTTGATAAATAATTTATAACTTTACGGATTTTAAATGCGAATGAAATTTATCCTCGAGATTTTTTTTAAAAGGCAAAACATTCGTTTGATATATATATAGGTGTATCAAGTTTTACGACGTATATTTTTTTCTTCCGCCGAAGTCGTCCTTTTTTTTTTTAATGAATTAAAATCCGCGACTTAGTTAATATACTATATCGTCGGTTTATTCTGCAGGAAGATATAATGAATCAATTGAAACTATACTCTAACCGAATACAAATAATTGCCTTTTCGCATTATCGATACTATTAATTAATTTCTCGATTTACGAACAAAAATCAAAGGGATGTGGCCCGATAAAATTACCAGGTAGTCTCTTTCCCACAGCGCATAATACCCGCGTCATACACGGTCATTATAGGCTCTCCGAGAGATGTCAGCCGCCCGACCATATGAAGTGTCGTCGAGCGTTCCACTTTCGTCGGAAACGCCTTTCGCGTGACACGAGCGTACGTGCGTTGTTGCGTGGTTTACTACTACCTGTAGGATTATGACGTGACATCACGTCGGAGCCGAAACACGTGTTTGCCATCGACACAAACAATAATATCCGTTTTACTGAACGTCGGAGCCATTCGCCGGTTGGTTCGACCGATCGTCGGTTTACATCGTTTCACGACGACTTACATTGTGCAGACGTTTTTTTTTTCGGAAGAAACCTACAGCGGGGAGGGGGGGAAATGTAAACACCGACGCTTCACGTCAAAACTGCGGTTTCCAATCACTTCCGCGGCGTCGTCGTACACTCATCGTCCGAGACGCAAGCGATGGTTCTTTTTAACGCATGACGATCGTACGTTTTGTCAAAGTACATATTTTTAGTTTTATTTTTGTTATTATTATTATTTTTTGTCCAACAACGTCCGAAATTACATAAAGTTTGGTGAATGTAATCACATATTTTCTAATTTTACTTATTATGCGGTCGTGAATATTACATGGTAATTTATGGCGAGTATATAAACGTATTAAATTTACCAACTTATGACATAATTTAAAATACGACGAATGTTTACTTTGGATGGAACAAATGGTTTAACCGTCGTGAAAATTTGTTTGCCAAATATTTTGTATGAAGACAATATTAATGGGACTACACATTCGGTAAAACGACATAAATTTGAATTGTTTACACTACCATAATTTAATTGCTATTAATTATGCAGGAATTTCGATATATAACTCGGAAGCTAAAAGTTTGAAATGCAATAGAAAATAATGAACTCGAATAAATCAAAACGCAAAGCGACGAGACGTAACACAGGTTAGATAAAATATAGTTATGTGTGCCGGTGAACCTAACAATCATAATGATAACATAATAGTAATAGAGATATATTAGAATAAATAGGGCGATAAATTATAATAAAATCGTCTGAAGTTGATAGAATTGTAGATCGTTATTTATTTCGGGTTGCTTAGGTAGTTTGGTTACGTTGTAAACATATCTGATTATTTATCGGCGAGTTTGTGTGTATATTTTTTTGTTATTATTTTAATGACATCGATTATATCGCTAAAACAAATAGTATACGACGAACGTCAATAACAAAAGTATTAAATATTAGAGAGTAAAACCACGAGTGATCAGTATAGAGTGAAATTATTATAATAGCGATATTAAAACCATTAAAATGTATCTATAGTTTATTTTCAGCGTTCGAAATGCATTTAAATCCGACTAGGCTCGCCGACTAATCTCAATTAGAATGTCGACTTTTACGAATTGAAATCGCGGGACGGTGATTCAGCGGTAGATGTGCGGAAAAATCATACTTTGTATAACGAACGAAAAACAAGGTATTGTAGTCGATTTCAAAATTTTAAATTTTCGATTTATGATTGATTGTTTGATACCATACGAGTATACGATTCGGTATAAGTGGCATCACGCGCGTCGTAACGCAACACTATTGTGTATTTTATATAGCTGTATCTCATGCGCGCAGGGTAGCTGAGAAAATTTATTCCGAAAATGGAATATGTTTTGTGTAAAACATCGTTTTGAATTTGATTAAAAATGTATACGAATGTCTCGTCTGAGAGAAATTCGCCGGGGCACAAAGTTCTTCGGGTTCGTAATGAAATGACGGGAGGATATACATTACATATATATATATATACGTATATAAGCGTTTGAGGTACTTTTCTTAAAGAATATAATTATTTCACTTGCTAGACGTCATAGCGGGTTTAAAAAATCATAAATTTTTAACAGTTGACTACGCGCCACGTTGACGCACCGATAAATATTGTGTTCAGCTCATAGACGTTCATGCGGGTATTATATTTATTATTCAACGTAGCAACGTTTCGCTATAACATTTGTGACTCGAGGTTTTTCATTTCCGAAGAAAAAAAAAAGGTAAAAACTACCATTACTCGGTCGTTTTATTTTATCAATAATTATCATCGCTTTAAAAGATACGAAAAGTATCTAAACAATATATACATATATTATATAGTGTGTATATACGTATAGGTGTTTACTGTTTCTCCCGCGGCGTATAAATTACGTAAAACCAAAACATAACCCGCAGGAAAGTCTTTTAAACACATTTAATTGGACGCGCGCGCTTAATAGCCTTTCTCGGGGTTTTCGTTTGGCGAAAAAAGTCGTAATTGAAAATCTACCATTGATTGGAGAGCCGCGGTAACGGACCATTTCGTTCATTATTATTATTATTATTATTATTATACACCTATTATTTGGACTTTTAATGGGTTTTACGCGATGATAAATTTAGCGAATAAATTATATATATATACACGGGGACACGCAATTAGAACGAAAGGTATACGACTTTGGTGGGCACACGGTGTATTATAAAAGATACGGCCAAGTTTGACACGGCCCACATAACCTATGAATAATTCCGCACGACATTATAATATGATGGCGGGGCTTAAAACTTTCGATGCAATTATCTATCGCCGGGTCACACTCGCTCGCGCGCGTTAAAAGAAGGAGATATTTTATGCATGACGTTTTCCAATGGTTTCGTGACGAGAAGCTCGAGAATAAAATTCCAAGGAAAAAAAAAGTAGTCAAACGTTTCTAGCAAAAAAAAAAAAAAAAAAAACAAATTGCACACGGTCAGCTTTTTTTACGAGCGAGAGTTTAATGTCGCGCGCGCGGGCGGCGAAAAGTTTGGCGACACGCACGTGGGCTCATAATAATATCTATATTATTATTATTACGGGTGTTAATTTGATAATTATTATTACGCGGTAATAAAAAAACGTCGCCCCCGCGGCGGCGTACGGTTAGAATGTGCGCGCGTGCAATCGCGTGTTTTGAAACGTACCGGAATACTGCGCGGGCGACTATAAATAAGATTTAAAGGAGATAATCCCGGACAAATACGACGACGCGGCGCGGCGTGCAGATAGACCTTATTGTCATGTAAATATTGTAAGACCGACAGGTTTCGACGGCGGCGGCGGCGCGGCTATTCAGACGTCGCCGTACCGGCTGTGACGACGACCGTTTCTTTGTGTTTCGTCGAGCGGCGATCCGAAAACCGAAAACCAAGTGCTGCGTTCCCACTGCGACGTTCGCCCTCCCCGAACGAGTCACGCGACGCAATCCGAACGAATTACGTTTACCCGACGCGCCGGAGTCGGAGGACTATACTTATTAGAAGAAAAAAAGAAGAAAACTACTCGCTCGTCGAAGTCGTCAAACCACCCTCCGAAGGTCGTGTTAGGTCACCGGAGATCGTTAAGGATTTGTAGCCGTGACGTCTTACCGCCGCCGCCGCCGCCGTTACGTTCATTTCCATCGCAATAATAATATGCGATTTATGTGCTGTTATTATATTTACTCTGCGGATTCGATGAAAATCGCCCGAAAAAGCGCGCGTCATTTCGGTTAAAATGATTGAAAAAAAAATAAATAGTAAAAAGTATATTTATTCAATCGAAACGCGGATCAAAAGGTGTTGTAGGTGGGTAGCCTCTCCCGTAGGTCGTAAGATACAGCGATTTGATATTATTGCGTGTTATGAATTGTTGGATTCGGAATCACAAAGTCGTCGGCTTTTATATTTTTTCACGAGACACTGGTGAATAATATTAGTGATTATTATCGTGTATAATATTCCGTATCAATATTGAAATGTTTACGAATTGTGAATACGAATAAACTGAATAAAGTCCTTCGTCGAGATTTGATTAAACGCTTATCAGAAAAAAAAGAAAAGAAAAGACAATTGATCAAACGTATTTCCGATATTTATTTACATTAAAGTAATACCAATTAACGAGGAACGTTTCGTGAGATTTTCAAGATTATCAGAAATGATTTTATCGACGTTTTCGAGTAAAAGGTTACAAATATCATGAATCTCTTTAAAATATTTCAAAAATGTGTGTATTAATAAAACGACAATAAAAGTATTCAGTAATTGTTTCAAGTCTCTGAGTTTAATACCTAAAAAAAGAATAACAACAAAATAACCAATATCTTTGATCAAAATTCGTTGAAATACCCGATTTCGTCAAGATTAAATTTTTTAAGACTTATGAAACTTTTTGTTATTTTTCACTCGAATTTATATCGTACACTAAAAAGAGAAATTCATACGAAATTTTCCATTGCATTTTTAAGCTTATAATAATATAGTTATTTAAATTATTATGAATTGCGTACATTTTAGGTGTAAAATAATTAGCAAATTGTTGTGATTTTTCCGTGTTCCGTTGAACATTTGAAATTTTAAACGCTTGTAACATTTAAAGCTTGTAACAATTTTTGGTGAAATCACACTCGATGTTTTTTTTTTTCTACGACCAGTAGAAATTTTTTTTTAATAGTCAACGCCAAACACGTGTTTGTTTTAGTAGTTAATAACCGTGGTAGGAAATATCACTAAAAAAATAAATATACTATCCTGTCGAAATGACGTTGTAGGTAATAAAAAACGCGTCGATAGGTATTATGTTTTAATTTTCAATCATATACTGTATTGCCGATGAAAATCTCGAATACAATAAGGTGAAAAATACTTTTGAAATTCTGAAACGGAAGCTGCAATGGACCATCTGCTGTTTCGCTGTGACACGGCGGCGCGTCGGACGACAAACATATATATTATATAAATATACTGGCAGCGGATGGGTACAACTACGACGTGCTCGTATTTAAATAAACGCGACGCTGTATAGTTTTACAAGTGATTAGCTAATGGATTTTATTTCATAAATTAAAACAACACTTAAAAAAAGAACGGAAAACAAAAAAAAAAATCCCCGTTGTAAGTTTATGTAAATTAGATGGGGATACTGTCCGAACGCTCGCGTGTTATCAAAAATATTTATTATTCCGGGATTAAATTTAATTACGCGATGTACACGCGCACACGCGCGGACAATACGTATTTATTAATAGGCGGGTATACTTATGTAGGATTTTAATTATTCACACTTTTAAACTGAACCGTTGATTAAATTCTCGGAATAAGCAGTTAATTCGTCAAAAAATACTTGGCCGTCGTCGTCGCCGGGCGCCACGGGAAATTCGAACAAATGACATTTGTTTTCGCTTTAATTCGCCGAACGCTGTAAACGCGCGAGCGGATTATTCGCGTCCGTCGCGCTCGTACGACGCGTATTTATATAACGAACGAATCACACGCAAATCGCGCGTCTAGTGGGGAGGGAAGCGGCGGACGGACGGTCGGCGAACGAATTTGTGATTTATGCGATATTATAAATTATAATATACCCCAGCGTGTGTGGACGACTGTAGAGCGCCGCGGCGAGAAGTAAAAATACGACAACGTGCGCGTTTGAATGTAAACGATTTATCGATAAGACGTCTGCGCGAGTTTAATAATAACGTTATTGTTTCGGCCGGCGGCGGCGCCGAATCCGCCGCGCTCTCGACGAAATCATATATCATATGTTGACGGCGTCAATTCGCCGTCCGTTCGCGCCGTATTCGTTACGCGATTACGATCGCGCAGTCTGCGGCCCGCAGGGGAGCTAGGCGACTTGACGAGTGATTCTCTAACGCGTCAAAGTCTCCGAGACCACTCGACCGTTCGCGGACGGACGGGGGGTGAGATAGGAACCGTGTAGCGACATCGATTCACCGCGCGGTCTCGCGTAACTACTAATTATTATATTTTAAGATGGTTTCACACGTCTATAGTGAACGTTCGCGTGACGAACGCGAATTTAAATCGCAGTGGTTCAAAACCGCTCGTGAAATTCGATTTCACCGAATGGCATGCGAACATTTTTCAATTTTTCGCTCAAATTTTCGAACCAAACCGTAATTTTGTTTTGAGTTATCCCGTACTGTATCGATACTTTTAGAAAATACGAGTAATACATTTTTCGAACAATTCACGCAGGACAATCATCATTATAGATGATTTCATGGTGACTGCGGGTCGATTCATCGCGATAAAATATATTATTATAAATGTATAAAAAATATTAGTATATTCTTCATTGTGCATGTTTTATTTTTATTCGGAAATAATGAAAAAATAACAAAAGAAGTGTAACGTACTTACGTTACAGAATTTGCGTTCTATGAATTTGTGTAATTAAAGTGGGTTGAGTGGAAAACATTTCATCAGCAAACCGATGTTCAAAATCATTTTCCATCGGGTTTAGGTTTTATTGTTGCGTAATTTTATGCGGTGTATTTTACCGCGATGAATTGACCTGGATCCTATCTATTATATTATGTTCTACCGTAAATTTTAATGTCTTATGCATTTCGACGTAAACGTTTTTGGTATTTTTAAATTAAATTTCAAGAACAGCAAAATTAAACCCTCTACCATGTTTTACCGGCGCTTTTGCGGCGCCACGCGAAACCAAGTGGCCTCCGCCAAATTCGACCGATCGACTCGTAACGATGAACAGAAACGATCGATGGTCAGAGTTATATTGAACGTTTTTTCCCTCCACCTTTAAAAATGAGGACCGCCCAAAATAATGTACGCGTGTGCGACTTACCTGCGAAATGTCCGTGCACTGGATGTCGGAGTCTTCTGGCGGCGAGTAGATTTTCATCTGTTGTATGGCCCCCTTAAACGACAGAATAAAAACCCATGTAAACAGCACGTTCATTTCTTGGCGGCAACGACGACCTGCTCGACGGCACGACAACGACGCGGACAAGGTCGACGAACACAATAACGCGATTGTTGTCGGCCGAAAATTGAAAAACACACACGGAAAAAAAAACCGAAACGCGACACTGTTTCACCGCGTCAAGACGCGTTTCGTACAATCGGTCGTTTCGAAAAACCGTTTTCGTGTCGTCATCGTCCGGCAATCGTCGTCGCCGCAATCGCTATATACCTTATTATAACCATAATATTATAATCGCTATCGTCATCACCGCTACGTCATACGTAATAATAAGGAACACATTTTACCGATACGATTCGCGGCCGATCGGGGATTGCGACGCTGAGCCCGGCCGCCGACTACAACTGTCGACACGAACGGACCCGCTGCTTCCACGCGCCATTGGGTCTCCGGGGATTTCGTGGGCCAGTGGAAGGGGTTAGATTGGAGGGGGTCCGGGAGTTCCTGAAATAACGCGCGCGTATAATAATAATAACAATAATAATAAAATCCCGTGCAGGCTTCAACGTATATATGTCTACGACGACGTAGTTGGCAACCGAACATTTCTCAGACCTGAAAAGCACCTGACCGTTCTTTTCGATCGCTCTGCGCCATCAGATTTTACCGTTTTTTTTTTTTTTTTATATTTTTTTCGATCGTTTTAAAATAAAAAAAAAAAAACTATTACCGTCCGTTCGAAATATTTGACCGCCCGACGACGGTAGCGGAGGACTCGTCACCGCGCGCGCGGCCTGCCGTCCGACGGGACAGGTCCCGTTAAACTTTCCTTTTCCGGCGCCCTTTTCTCTATCTCGATTCAGGGTCGGCGAAAACTTCGTATCGGATGACTTTATTAATTACTATCGACTTTGCGTCACTTCTAAATTAAATTATCGCGCGACGCGCATACATATTACATGTCGGTCCATTTTCACGTACAATATTGATGTATTCAACATTTTCAGTTGAAACCGTGTCGTCTAAATAATATGTCTTCGGAAATATCTACATCGTCGTCTCGCGCCGACGAAATCGATGGTAAATTATCGTAAAAGACCAGTGACGATCGAGAACTTTGAAAACGAGGTGTGTCAAATATAGATATTGAGATTAGAAAAATAGATTTCCTGCACCGAACTTTTATCATAAATGTGACTTACGCGTTAAATCTGAACTCTGTCGATCGATTTTAATGTCGTTTCAATAAACGAACACGTGAGGCCCATTTAAATTTTTTAGAATAGCACGCGTCCGATACGAATAATCCTGTCGGTCCGTCCTCGCTGCCGGTCACTCGTCAATCCGTTCGAGTTATCCCCGAGGTAATCCCCCAGGAAGATCACGGTTCGGCGCACCACTGAATCTTAGAAAACTTACGGACGTTTTTGGGAGACGCGCGTGGAGACGAAATCTCTCGCTAGAGAGACAGCTACGCCGCCGCGACGGTTAAGCTGTCTTAATATTAATGTATTACGCGCGTTGGAAACGTTCGATTTCGGGAAACGTCGACTTAACTCTGGAAAAATCGACGCGGTAACGGCTAAAATCAAAGAACACGCCGTGTCCGCGTTGACATTGCCACCCGGGTAATTCTATCGTCGGCCGAGCGGTGCCATTGGACCACGTCGTTCGCCGTAAACAATTCCTAATAGGTTCGTCGTACTTTTTCTTTTCTTTTTTTTTTTCATTACTTAGTGTTTCTAAATAATTTGACAGTTTGTTCTTTTGTGTTGGAAACCAATTGTGCGTATATACATTTCCACGTCATTGTAATACGCGCGTATTATTATTATTATTATTGTTTATAAAATCAATAAGTAAACCGAGAACTTTGATGTTATGATCGTATTTCGCCCTCCGGCCACGTAAACAACTCACACGATAAAATGCGATCGTTTAAAATATATTAATAAAATTGTATACGGTTGCTTTCAAAACTTCGTGTCTGAATACGCGCGTTCGACGGCGTGTTTTGAAATGAAAAGTGCGAATTCTATCGTTTATCCGATTTCTCGCGCGGATTATTTTCTAGCGTCGTCGCCGAGCTCGTTTTAATCCGTTTTAAAACAAATTCAGGAAACGCTAGAAATAATGAACCGTTTACATCCATACTTTTCTAATTAGAATAACATATATATATTATATTTCGAACAGCGCCGCGACCGTTTTAACGAACGCGAGCAGTAGGCACGCGCGCATATTATTCGATTTCGTTTAGCATCTCTCGTTTCTCATTTTTTATAATTATGTCGGTTTCAACCGCGTAAAGATGATTCACGTTTGATTATGTCTAGAATTTTATCTTTTTTTCTGTCCTTTTTTTTTTTTTTATCATTATAACGCGGACGTTTTTATTACTTTCGTGTAAATAATATTTCAATACGGAGCGCATTCCACTCTCCGCGTGGTACGTTCGTTTATGAAACGAATTAATAAAAGCGGCGCGGTGCTTCAAATGGATCTATTTGCTCTTCGTATAATAAACGTTTATTAAACTATCTATATATCGTTTGGACGACGTTCCTATCGCGGCGGCGTGATATCGGCGCCTAAAACCAAAGCGATCACTACTATACTATTATATACTACTATATGTATATAATAGTAATATAGAGAGGAGAAAACGCGCATCGTTCAAACGCGTGTTGCGCTTACATTTGTTTGTTTTGTTTTTCCTTTTCGGTCGGTCCGTCGTCGTCGGACAAAAAAAAGCAGACGGTTCGAATCCCACTTATACAGTGGCGCGTGCTAAAAGAAAACGCCGACGCGTTATTATAGTCTTGTCATTTGCGCGAGTGACGTGTAGGTGGTATAAACCTGTCCGTTTATAAATGCGGTAACCATAATATCGCACACACCGCCAGCCGATGAATTATTAATATTCATGTGTTTTATTATTATCACGAGTATTTTTAAGAGCTTTCTGCTTGAACAAATATAGCTCGACGGTTCTGTGAATAATATTCGATTACTCGCGTCCGCGCTCCAATATTACGGTGTGTGTATATCGTACGCCGAAACGACCGATCCGAATACGTTTTATTTTCGTCTCGATCGTCGAGTAAACACAACGCGCGCTATTAACAGCACGCGACTCTAAAACCCTTCGGACAAATGAAATCTTCAGATTTTAGTAACTCTCGTCTCGTGTCGCTAAGTCCGTCTCGGGCAATACAGAATTATTATTATTATTATTATTAGTATTGTTGTTGTTGTTGTTAGAACGTTTGAACTACTCTTTTTAGGATTTCGTAGGAACAGTGAACCGCAAGTTACCCTCATCGTACACGTTTGCGATAAGCGAAACAAATGATCAAAAAATCGTGTTTAATTTATCGGACGACGATTTATCGTGAATCGTAAAAAAAAAGGAAATGTAAAAGCGATACGGGAACCGTTAATATCTTAAAATCGTAATATCAAACACGTGAACATAAACGGGAGGCCGATGTGTGATAACGTTTATGGTTGCATGTTGAGAGTATTAATTATTTTCGTTTCGTTCATTATAACCGTGCGTGTGTTATTTACACGAATATTATCATAACGAATACGATTGTGTTGTCAACTCGTTCGACGGAACTATTCAAACGCACGAAAACCAGTTTGAAACGACGTCGTTTTGAATTCAACCGGATAATAGTATTTGAACCCCGATTTCAGTCGCTTACGATTTTTTTTTTTGTTTATTCCTCCTAATAATTAGGACGGGAAAAAGTCGTATCGACAAATCACCGCGAGACGGTTTGTCTGTGAGTTTTTCAATATTCTATTGTCTAAATGTTTAATACACGCGTGTCATGAAAGGTGACTATCGGTCGTTTTCCCAAATCGAAACATGACCCACATTATAAATGTAAAACTCCAATTACCTATTACGTAATCATCTCTTTTTTTCTTCTTTTTTATTTCTTTTCATTTTATAATATAATATGTAAAACGTGTTTTTCGAAATTGCTTATTAGTTATTCGTAGAATTTAAAAATATAAAACACCGGCGCGCTGAATAATAAAATATGATTTTCTTTTTTGAAGTACCTACCCACCTACATACATACATAAGAGTAGTAAAAAAAAAAAAAACAACAAAATTTACATCACGCTATAAGTTCTGATAAAACTGCAGCTGTGCCAAGGCGACAAACACACGCAGTACCTATACATTGTGACATCCATATTCTTATTAGATTATAAGTAAATTAATTTGTGTAAACGTGTTAAATATACGAGTATATTATATTATCATTTAACGTACGTTGCACGGCGGCGTGATGTGTAATTAAAGCTGACAACAAACAGTGACAAATTCAAACAACTCTCGTACATAATATTAGTTTTCTAGTCGGGGTGTGGGGGAGACCGTACACGTCTCGGTTCAACGCGATAACGTTTTTAACAATAAAATACATTTTTGTTTCGGCGACAACGCGATAATAATACGACGAAATACTAGTGGTAAACATTTTGATATCGTCTCGAAATCGCGTGATTTCGTATAGATGATATCGAAACGCGAAAGAAGATCTCCCCGATGATATTTCTTTCTCGTTAATGTTGGCAATTAGTATCGAAAGTAGAAATACGCGAATCCTACCGACAGCGGTGTAATACCTTTTGATGTTATAATAGGTACGTATCATCACAAACTATACACCCACACACACGTATAACGCGTATTTTTCCTGCGGTCGGCAGAAATCGTGCGCGCGCGTTCCTATCTGAAATGAAACGATTGCGGGAGTAATATAACGTGATTGTTAACGTGGAAAACGTAGCCGCGATCGAACCCCTTTAATAAATGTTTACACCGTTGTTCATTTTCTACGAGTTTTGTTTTTATAACACGCGTAGTATTTATGATTTCTAGTACTGTTTCACTACCTCTCGCTGTCCAATGGTTATTTATTATCATCATGCGAAATTACGTTCTTATGCTGCGTGAAATACGAACGTATTGTTAAAATATCAACTCGGCGTTACAAACGAATATTATGAAACGTTCGTAAAAGTATAGAGCGACGGGAGGCCGTCGTCGTTTCCGATACTAATTAAATTATTAGCTAATTTGTTTTTCTTTCGGCGGACGTCTTTTTGTTTTGTTATTCTTTTTTTATTTTAATATACATAATATTATAGCGATAAACGCGAAAACGAGAAAAACTTTTAAGTAAACTGCAATTTTTAACCGTGACGGAGAAGAAGAAGAAAACGAAGCGTTCGAAAAACCTTCAGGCCTTTATAGGCTTTGAAATATTGTTCGAATTAATGTGATTCGCCGTAGAGTCAAACAAACAGAACACAAGTCCAATAACAACGATAATAAAACCCGACGGTTATGCGCGAGGAATTTATAGGATACAAACAAGTCAATATTTGTCGAAAACTCGCAGACTGAAGTTTCCGATACTATTTTAAAGACTAACAACAAAAACATAACATAATCGACGGCGGCGTAATCGAGTGAAAATTATAAATACGGATATTTTACTCACACTCTTATGTACTATATAATTATATCTCTTGTATATTTATATAATACTATTAGCACTCCAGTTTTTACTATTATTTTTCATTTTTTTTTTTTTTTCATAGCGATCGGCTGGAGAAAACCGAAATCGATTTACAAGTAAATATAATAATATTTTAGTCCTTTAACTCTCTGAAATTTACGTCGTCGACTTGAAATTTAATCGCTGCGGAAAAACCAACGATTCTATTTAAATTTGGAATTAATATATTATGATAATTTCATAATGTAATGAAAACTTTTAAAAAACGTACAAACGATACACCTCCTCTTGGCGATTATGACTTTTACGTCCGGGAAAAAAATTCCAAGTGGGCGAGTGCTCTTTTCTGTTTCCACACGATAACGTCACTGAATACAAACGATATTTACGCGAATAATTATCCTGCACCGACGAACGGTTTTTATTAAACTTCCTTTGATCGATCGACATGATGATGTACAATAAATACGGTGTAACGTAACATTTTAGATACTGAGAAAAGCGAGGAATGTATTGGTTTTTTCTATGATGCGTGTTTTTTTATTTTCGTGTTATATCATCACGTTTTCGACTAAAATAAAGAGTCCTATACTCTGCTTCGGGGAAGGTTTATGGTAGTAAAATTTGTCTGTTTGAAACTAATAAATTTCAAAACTCCCTCTATAGTTTTTCCGAAAATTACGGTTTACCTGTTTCCAAAAACGTCCAACTTTTTTTTTTCCACGCCGTAGCTCTCGAGACTCTCGCAGATTACCTATACCGTCGCGGTATTTTGAAGACTTTTTTGTGCTATTTATAGATAAAAAACGCTTTTTCGTAAAACGACGACAAAAAACTCGAACGTTTAATACAGAGTTTCTCGTCGAGTATAAAAAAAGTATAAATATTCAAAGTAGCATATTTTTCTTCCTCTTTTTACACCCGAAACTTTACAAACGAAATCTATTTCGACAGTTTGGAAATACAAGTCGGTCCGGCCGGCGCCCGACCTCCATCGCTTGAAATGGTTTTTCTAAAAAAAACGGTCGGCAAGTTTAAATTTCAAAAAAACTAAGCGATTCGCCAATACCATAATATTACGTGTCTCATTATGAAACTCTCATATCTCCGATTTCCGACCTCGCGCTTTCGTTTCGTACGTCGTCGTCCCCTCGTCGTATACGCCTCGGCCGAATCGTTTCAGATATTTTAATCAGCGGATATTGCTCGTCTCTGGCGTTATTTGTTTTCTCCGCCCCACCGTCGTCGCGTCGCGCCACGTTTCGGAGTGATGTTTAATTTTTTTCGTCGAACCAATTTCTTAAAAGTGGGGGCGCGCACGTGCGAAGACGGATAGAAAGAACGGGCGTCATCGTTTGTCATCCGGGTCGCGTATCGCTGAGTGACGGATTCCGGAGAGTTTCCGTTCACCGCATACGTTTTATTTATTATTTTTGTTTTGTTTTCCGCGCCCGTAACGTTATACGCGCGGCGCGCGGGCACACAGGTGGAACACGGCGGCGTGTCGTCACGGGCGTCAAACACTCGCGGAATCGTATTTTCCTTTTCCCCCTCGTACGAATCGAATGACGCACAGCAGCCGCGTCGACTCGCGACCGCGTTATTACTGTATCGTACGGTTTTTTGTTTTTTCTTCTAATTTTTTACCGAGCACGCGCGTACGCGAAACGCGACCGTAAAATATCGCGTCACATTAAAATAATAATTACACGTAGTGCAGCGGACGACGACTTTTATCGGTCGTCGTCGCATACGATTCCGAGCGGACGAACATCCATTCAACGCCGTTTTCTACCGCCTATTCATTTCCTCACGCCCTTTTTTCTTCTGCTGCGAACGTGTTTGGAAAAAAAAAAAAAACACACGTATTTTCAGCATAATGAACAATTAGTTCGTTTTCCTTTTTCGCGCGACAACAATAAAAAATAAATATATGTATTATTTTTATCACGCGCACACGTAAACGTTAAACTCGCACGGACTTGGACCATTTATACGCGTATTTTCTTTTTCGAGACTTGAGTACCGCCCCGCCCGTGCATTGTGCGCGCGCGAGAGGGTCGTACGCGAGTCGTAATTATCGTTATGCCCATAGGTGCCGTGAGGGATGTGCAAGGGAGTGCACTGGCACCCCCCTGGATTAAAAAAAAAAGAAAAAACCTATTTATTAATACAAGTGCATTTGACGAGCAATGGCGAAAATCATATATTTAAAAGGTACGGATTAAACTAACGTTTTATATATCATTATAATTAGAGATGAGAAGTTATAGGAGCTAAAATAGACAAAATATGCATGCAAATATGCAAGGAAAAATCATGATATATGCATCAAAAATTTGAAAATATGCAAAAAATATATTATAATATGCAATTTTTTCTATTAAAATATAAATAATTTTTAACTGAGAGGTAAACAATTAATACTAGGTATAAATATGAGATGATAAATGATTGGTAGGTGTATTGATTATATATTGATAGTCAGGTGATTTAATCTAAAATTATAAAAATACAATTTTATAAGTTTTGTAATATATTTAATAATTATTTTACATATTATATTTTACATTGACAATTCTACAATTGACAAATTTGCCATCTGCATTTTTATTTTATTGATTATTGACAACAAACATATAAAATTCCATAAAATAATAAATTTTTCATGTCAATTGTATTAAAATCCACATAATTTTACTAAATATGCATTTTTATGCACAAAAAAAAAACACTAATAACTAATAAGCAACTTTTAAGAAAACTACCAATATATGCAAAAATATGCAAAATTTAAATACCAAATTTCAATGCATTAGGTTATAGAACAGATTTTTAGCTCACCTAGCTATAAATAGAAGATACAGAAACAAATATGCAAATCCTATAACTTCTCATCCCTAATTATAATATACTACAATTTATTAAAACGTTGTAAATTATGTTTTCAAATGTTGACCGATCGATAGAAAAAAAAAATGATCTTTTCGAACCATATTTTATATCGTCTAAGGCACCTATTATAACACGTATAAAACATACGTTTTTGTGCGAAAATACTTTGACGACAGAAGTAAAGTATAATCCCATGGTATTGTGAGGTATACTAAAACGTTACGTTTTTAAAAGTTACTACAGCACGTCTACTACTTTTTTCGCCGAGTATATGATTGACGGATCGAGCCACAAATTTTTTCTGCGCAACCCCCCCTCTGTAAAAAAAAATCCTCGCGGCGTCCACGGTCATGCGCGACGTTTTCCGCACAATTACAGCTAGTAGTCGGCGGCATCGCGTTGTATTATCATCAAACGAACGCCTCGCGCGCATAATATCAAACGGCGGTGTATAATATAATACGCGCCGCAGGTACGCATTAGACGCGCGCCTAAATAAATTACACGGCACCGTCGTCGCCGGCGTCCGACCCGCGGAAATTCGCAATCCTTATACCGCACTGCTATACTGCCCGTCTCGTTGCGAAATCCGTTTTCATATTCGTCGCGCGACCCGCGCCGAGAGTGGCGGGGCCGTCCTCTTAATATATGGCCGAGGTGTCTCGCGCCCGAGCCCCTTTACAACCGGCCCGGTCCCCCGGGATCGCTAACCTATTCGATACCCCGCGGGCTATCTCTCCTCGGGCCTTCGCCATCGCTCGTCGACCGTCGTTTCAGACGCGTAACAGTATCGCGCCGCCGCCGCGTGCACGTATGCCGCCTACGCACGGGCCTACGGTCGATCGGTTTTATCGCGTTCCCGGTGCTTTATTATCTACATTGTCGCTACGGTCGCCCCGTCGTCGTTCTTTGTGTCCAACGCGATTCGAGTACGAAAAATATACGAAACGTTAACGGGCAAATTACGTTGACTAATACCCATGTACAGCAGTCACATTGGACAAGAGGCTAACCTGGGGGCCTAACATATACATATTATATATCCAATAAACTACAACTAGCCTCTACTTCGTCTCTTCTATTTTATTTCCTATAAGTATTAAATAAAAAATCAATTTAAAAATAACAAATAAAAAGAAGAAAAAAATGCTCAATACTGATACGTGATACAAACAATTACTCGTTCAACTTGGAAAAAATCCAAGCTTTTCAAACTAAAGTACCTATACTAAGAATAATAGCCAATGCACCGTGGTTCATACGTAATGAAAACTTGTATAAAGACCTCCAAATATATAGTTTCAACCATATCAACTATTGAACACCACACACGGGCCCTTTTAAACAATTTTCCACAACTCGACAGGTTCACTTTGATCTTCCGAATACGGACGATGTACAGACGTAGTGTTGGTTTTCAGAAGTAATATTTGAAATACTCGCCGGTGAAAAAAATTATCCGAATGCGACGAATACTTCGTTTTTAGACACTTTTCGAAAGCATTCGATTATTTTTAAATGCTCTTTTTGCTCAACCGCGTTGCATAGTGAATTATTGACATGAAAAATAAAGATTCGATTCTAAATGGAAATGTATCGTCAGATTTCTTCCACCAAATATTAAAAAATTTAAAACTGCGATTCTCTCTATGCATGTATATAATATACTTATTAAGAATGTATCAAATACTTTTGAAAATTTAAAAATATTGTTTCGAGTACTTTTTTTTATAAATGTACTTCTCAAATGCTTTTACTGGAATACTTAAACAGCGCTGCCGTGCGCACCACTTTCAATTTCTTTGGCCGCGCATACTTTTACGCCCAAGCGCGTTCCGAAATAAATAAATAAACGCACTACAATACCGAGGAATTATTACTGTTGTTGCCGAACGGTGACCGACTAATTGTGTTTCGCGTCGAATAATTACAAACATACAAACTGCAGATAAACGCTCTCACACGACGGAAAAAAGAAAATATTTTCTTAACGTTTTCGTTTTTTTTTCCCCCTCTTTCTTTGAAGTGACGACGCCGTGGGCGTAAATAAATAGCACCGAAACACAAAGAACAGCAAAATAGCATCGAAAACTCGAAATGCGCGTATTATATATTATTATTATTATATAAAGAAATACATTTATTTCACTTTTCGGCTATCCGACATGAATTCAAAACACTTATATAATCTACGTTTTCACGAAACAAACACGCGACGCTTTGAATCACGAGACACGGTCGTCATTAACGACCGTTATCCGTTTAACGATTTCCCGCGACAGAATTACTATGCAGCTGTAAACATAGTTCACACAGTTGTAAACAACGAAAAGAGTCAGTTGCAGGTTTTTTTTTGTTGTTATTAAATAAGACATTTCTTAGAACTGTCTAGGCCAGTGTTTCTCAACTTTTTTTTACTCGCGGAACTTTTGCAGGAACTTTAACATTTCGCGAAAACCCCATTGTTTTTCCATAATCATAGTAACGCAGACATAATATATGTTTGTATACCAAGTATGATAATGTATACGACAATATTGTTATAACATTATTATATAATAATATAACAAATGTTTTACTATAAGATAAGGAAACGTCCTAGTGAGAAGAGGAGCTATTCTAAGTCCGAATCATAGTTCAAATAAGTAGTATCAATCAATTAATATTTTCCCAAATTTCTCACTGTGCCCTTAGCGCCCAATCTAACCCAACCTATCCTTAGGGTATTCCGCGGAACACCGGCCCATACTATACTGATATAAATATGTACCATATTACAATAATTACACGCGAGTTTGTGAATCGCGAGCCGGGGGCCTCGTTGTAACGTCAGATTTGGAAAGCGTTGTAGTATAATACGATTGGTTGTGAAACGTAAAAGTGACGTCGAGACGCGCGACTCAGCCGGAAACTTAACCGCGCGGACAGTATTTTCTCGTTGAATAAAACCGAAAAAAAAAATTCCGAACTCGAGACGCGTCTGCCGAAATTCACATCGCTTAGGAACGAAAATTTCCAGAACGGAGTATAATATGTTATTATACATTTTTAATAAGACACGGGCGCACGACGACGAATTATGTGTTTTCCGAGTTTGTCGCGCTCTTCCTCCCCCCGACGAATAATATTCCGGCGGCGGCGACCGTATAATGCGTATGTCAACTCGCACCGGTGTCTTCGCCATGTGTCGCCGTCGTTATCACCTCGTCGTCGAGTCCCGCGGCAATATGAGAATACTCCTACAGGACTATGAATTCAACCGAGAGTCCGCGTAACCTTTCGGCAGGATAAAATCTAATATCATACGCCGCATAACTCAGTGTTTGTAATTTTATTTCGTTTTACTTTTTCGTCGTTTAATCATACGTTATTTTCGTTATTCGCGTTATTAAACTGCACGCGGAACGCGCCATTTAGTTGTTATTCTTGTGTTCGTATATACAGCAGGTAAATATTATAATATCGTCACACCATCATATATATATATACTATACGACCTTTAACGCGCGATATCGGTGTTTAGCATAACGGCGAGGTCTTTTTTTCTTTTTGTCGATACCGCGGGTCAACTCATTTGTTATTTGGACGTTGTCGTACCGTGAATTTTCAACAAAGCGTCAAAAATAACACACCGACCGACATTTCGAGAAACATACGCAATATCGGTTTCAGAGAAACATCTAAATAATAAACGCGTCCGAAGTTTTACGTGGATTCCAGGTCAAGGCGACGATATCGCCGGTAACGACAGAGTTGGCGAATCCGCAGAATTCGCGCACGTTAGTGTACGCATACCCGAACCCAGACGTCAAAAAAAATCCACAAAAAAAACAACAATCTCGACACTTGGCAAAACGAGTGGCTGAAATGTCGACAAATTCGAACGAAATTAAAAAGTTTATCTGCCCGCGGCCCTCTTCTAACGAATACAATTATTATACTACGAGATAATTGACTCGGAATAGCCTCACAGTTACCCGGTGTCGAGGCGAGGAGCCCACTTCATGCAACACCTGTAGCTGAGAACTGCACTTGCCGACCGAATGCCGTGACTTTTAACTGTAGTACGAGAAGGCACCTTTATGAAATTCTCAACCCCGTCCGACTTATTCTACGAACGACGTAACCAAGTACGTATTGGAAATCTCTTAACTTCTTCAATTAAATATAAAAATAAAAAGAACATCGTGAAACCAATTGGAAAACAATACAATAAGACTGTTATTCCAATGGCCACGAGAGCCTATATGGCTGGATGTAAAAAGGAAGAAAAATAAAATGTTCTGTGAGAATACTCGAAAACAGCCCCCATTGCGAAATTATATAATTTAGTCTTTCCGCCCGTGCGCGTGTGTATACGCCAGCAGTCGCACGACTCGTCGGGACTGAACTAGAAAACCCGCGACGTCGTTCTCACACGTTACGATTAAAAGAAGAAAAGAAAAAAAATCGAGTCGATTTATTTCGTTCGACTCGGAGTATCGCGCTCGCGTAGGTTGGTGAAAAACTCGAGTAAAACTGCGTTATGAAAATTACATACCCACAAGGTCTTGTGTAACAACAATAATAACAAAAAAGCAATAATACAATATATAATAGCGCGAGTGTGCGTATTATAAAATATACGCGTAGAGAGGTACTGCCTGCAACGGATTCATAACACGACTCGACGAGATTTAATGAGATTTCGAAATTTGAAATGAAATTCCGTTGTATTAAGTAAACAATGCCGTATTAACCTTTGAGAGAGAGCACCTATATTATATGCATTCCGTTTTCGCTTCGCGTCAGACAGTTTAATTGAATATTCTTAACACGTAACATAACACGCGCGCGCGCGCGTGTCTCGATGGGGCTCGGCGAAAAAGAAGCGGGTTTTTCATGGTAAACGCCGCCGCCGCCGCCGCCGCCTGCGCCGTAGCGAGAGATTTGACTCTAATTTAATACGCGATACACACACACACACCGCGGTGTTGGTTCAGCGCGAAACGCAATCACTTTAGATTTAGAAAAAGCGACCTGGCCTGGTACGCCGCGCCGTCTACATATCCGAAGTATATGTGTTATACGTATACATACGAGTAGGTATATAACATAGAACGTTTTTATTATTTACGAATAACCCGCAGAGCGAACGAACTATACATTGTTCGATGTATATTTATGTACACGAACGATTCGTCGACGAATCGCGCGGCGTATATTTATTTATGTTCCCGCGGTTAAAAATTAATTACTTCGTCGTCTAATATCCGGCGGCCGGGTTACGAAAAAAAAAATAAAAAAAATAAATACGCCAACAATAAAAGATTTCCGGACAATACGCTTCTCGGTAATGCGAAACTCTAGCATTAAACTCGCGATATAATAGACGACAATTATTAATAAATGCACGGCAAACACGCGTCACGGCTAAACGTTTTAACCGCCGAACGGGCGAGACGCGGCGCGCGAGAGGGTGACAGAGAGAGAGAGAGAGAGAGGGAGACGGAAGAATAAAACGTTTTGCAAGATAAATAATAACTTTTCTCCGGCCCGACGACGACGACGATGGCTATCGCGTCGCATGACGGATTTGTCATTTGTCTGCTGTGCGGTTTATAGAAAAGTTTGTGTCGATGCCGTCGCTTACGTCGGAGACTTTCAGACAGTTTTCGTATTTACTGTAAATATCGCGCCGCGTAGGTGTCGGAATATTCGTCGCGGCGAGAAACGTCGTCGAAAAAGGTCCGATTTACAAGCGACCGTTATCGAACGCGTGGAACGATCGGCCGCGACGAATATTACTATTTATCCACCGCAGTTGGTCGTACCGACGAGACTTGAACACGAGTCGAACTCGAATATACCGGACTCTTGAATTATTTGTTGGTTTATTTATATATATATATTTTTTTTTAATTTATATAGTTTTATCTATATTGTTAAGTTTTTATGCGTGTTTAATAATCATCGATAATTATACCTGTTTATAGTGTGCCAGACACGAGAGAGAGAAAAAAAAAACACGCCGTGTCACGTTCTACAGACACCACGTCGGCGATCGAACACTATCGTGGAAGCCCGAAACGAACTCGGTGGAAAAAAGGTAAACATTTACATTTTAAGTACGATTCGAAAACGACAACGTAAATACGTGTTCTTTTTTCGAAATGAATACGTTTTAATTTAAAAATATAAGTTCTCTTTCAACATTGATAATAACGATCATACATATAGAGATAATTATCGCGAGTCACACAATATTATTTGAAAATTACGTTTCGGTAATTATTCTCGAAGCGTATTGTACAACGTTATTTTTTTTATTTCGTTGTTTATGAAATCGTTACAAAGAGCCGGCGATGATCGTTGTAGGTCCAACGTCTGTATTTCGCATCGATTTATAAAAGTACCAATCAGTTGATGATTGTTTTTCGACATCGATAAATATCTATAAATTCGAAACCGTTCGACACGGAATCTCGATGCAATACAGAATACATTACCCAATCTAAACCGAGTGCAATTCGAACGTTTTTGGTCTCGTCTAGGAATGCAGTACGACACTATATTATACGTTTGCGTTAATGCAAACTAATGTGTTACTAGAACGTCGTCCACAAAGTCAAGACGACTAAAACTATTGCGCGTAAATGTTTTTTTTTTTCACATGGTGCGCCGACGATTTTCCTATAGTAAACGAAACACGATTTAAAATCATATATTATATTATATAAAAGACATAATAATAACGCGAGTACTGAATACATTTCTCGGGGCGTAAAAACAACAGTACCCAAATCGATTTACGCCGCGTACACACCGTGTAACTGTCGAGTCACGAAGAGAACCGAATTGCGATAAAAAGTGTGTCACTCGAGTCACAGGACTTGAGTAGGCCACTGGGACGTCCGCGGGACCCTTTACGTTTTAAAACGATTCCTGGAACAGATCAGTGTCTGGGTCGGTGTTTGCAAACTTTAACCGTTCATAAAAAAGTCAGGACCTCGTTAGAGTTTGGTCTGGTGTTGAAATTTTAAGACTCTCCAAACCTTACCACAAGTTGTGTTAACGGACAACTAAAAATCATGCCGTCTGCATAGTAATAAAGTAATAACGTCAACCGTAATTAAAAGTATTAATGTCGAAGATGTATTTTTAATATCATATAGTCTATTAAATCGCGAAATGACTTATTTGGTCGAAAAGTATTAATAAAACGGTCGTCGTCACGATTTAACTCATTATCACGCCGCGCGAGAAAAATAAAACGAACCCCCGTAAACACATGAAAACAAAAACCTAATGAAAAAGCCATTCGACTTTTCCGAATAATTAATTTTAAGTAATAACACTTCGAACACTACACGTGTACATTTATTGTGTTGCGATACCTCGTGTTCGTGTTACCTCGCGTGTCACAGACACGAGCGGTTTGTTTTCGTATCGAAATGAGAAAAATCGTCGAAAATTTCGAGTCTTTAGAATAATTTCAGCGCCGCCGAGTACAAAAAGCCAACGACGAGAATCCATTTTTGTTAAACACGTTTCGGTTGTATACTTTAATCTCTATTCGTGCGTTTTCAGATTGAATTTTTTTTTTCCTCTCCGCGGAAAGCGAACACTCTAAAATAAAAAATACATGAAATTTACAATAGATTTATATAGGTTTACGCGGAGCTTTTGATGGACCCCTATCCGAAAACGTGGTCTATTTGATATATTATTTACAGGTACTGCAGCGAAACGATGGACAAGAAAAAAAAAATATATAAATAAATAAAATATAAAACACGCACTGTTGTATAAAACAAACACACGCCCTTCGTTTTGCTCGGAATCTAAAACTAGATTTTATTTTGAAATTATGTTTCCGTTCGCCGTAAGAATATTGAAACATCCGATTTGTAATGTTTTGTAGTATAAGCAGGGGGGGGGGGTTATGGCGGGTTTTATGACGCCGTGTGCTTTATTGCTATTTTTGGCGAAATAAACGTATTTCAGAGGTTTTTACACAGCATGTGCAATTGATAGTATTTGAATGAAAATGGTACTTTAAGCCGGTCGAAATCCCAAATGTTATTACTTTTTTTTCAGAGAGAGAGAGAGAGATCAAAACTACGTACAAAAGCCACTAAATCTATGATCAATTACTCGGATTCGATTCGTAATCCATAGAAACACGTGTATAATTCGGTTGGTCTACTTGTACGGTCGTGCGTTATAATTTTATTCAACGCGATGTATTTTCAACCGACGACGTCAGAGTTTAACTTCATCGAGGTGTAACGCGGATCGCAGTCAGATCTTAAGTACGAAACGTCATTTAAACGCTATATTCACAAGTAGGTATTCATATTGATTTCGGTTAACGTTCTCGTATTTTTAATTCTGAATATAAAACTGTTTTGCAACCGATCCGGGCTATATTAATCATTATCAAAATTAATCAATCCATCATCTTCTGTACTCGTATAATACTTTTATAATTTCGTATAGTCAAATGAAAATTAACGTTTTGTCGAGTATTGTGCGTTTATATTATTATACGAGTATACTATAATAGTGCACGTGCCGTTATTATAACTAAAACTGTTCTTCACAGTTATTAAAATTTGAATGAAATTGAAAACATATTTTTAAAACATCACTATATAATTGAATCGTATAATACGACCGGATCGATTTATTAAAATGATGGATTATTCTGAAAGCGTTTTAAGTCCGCGATCACGTAAAACTCATAAAGTCACTATGGAATACAGTTTATAACCATTGGTTATGTTTTTCGCAGTGCACACACATTTATATTATGTCGATCGACTGATTTCCAAAATAAATAAATAAATCATCCATCGGCTTCCCACAGCGGTTTAACGATAATCGATTTAGATATATTATTTCACTCTTATTTCTATGCACAGAACGCAAATATAATATCATAATACATAATATATAACACACTATATATCAAATATCAATGTATGCAAATTCAAATACACGACAGCCTTGTCGCATGCGTGAGTTATCACGTGACATCTAAATGGGATTTTCTTCTTTTTTTTTTTTACCTACTTTTTCGAAATAAGAAATCGTAGTATCGGTGGCTTTTTACAAAATTGACTGATGCTTTTAAGTTTGGCCACGCGTTAAGTAAGCATTGACGTACGAAGATTAAACGACATTATAATATAATAGGTGTACATATTATGTAGATCGACAAATGACTAATTTTAAAATGTATAATAATAATAATAACCGTCGAAATAATTATGAAGAAAAAAAAAACAACTAAAGAACGCGCGGAAATAACTTGAACGTTTTGTTTTGAAGGGGATTAGGTCATATCTATATAATACAGATAATATAATATTTATCCCATAGACTTGAAGCAATAAAATCAATTGCGAGGTGAGGCAAAACAGACGCGATGTCTCTAAACTCAAAGACTAAAAAATAATGCTCGACATAATTAATATTCTTTTGGGATCATCGAAATTTGTTTTTTCTCATAATGCCGACGACGCTCTATCAATTAATGTATTGGCGAATAAACGTTTTGAAAACTTGGGATTGGTGTACAGAGTTCGAACGAACGAATAATATAAATCCGTTTGTTATTATATCGCATTATTGCCCACGGCAAAACAAAGGTATTATGCCTTCGCGGTTGAAGTGAAATCGATTCGAACGAAAATCGTTGGCCTCTTCTAATCGTTCTTTGTCGTTTCAGTCTTCTCCGAATCGTCGTCCGAAATGTGTTGTTCGACGTTGGTCGTAGTTTTTTTTTTTTTTTTTGCCGAGCGTGACCGATTGGTTTCGATCGGTTTAAGAACGTCAAACATCCAAAAATGTAATAATTCGCATTAGAAATTCACTTATGATAGAAGTCATATTGTAGAAAATGACGATTCATCGTGGGAAGTTCGGCGACAGACGCGAAACACCTCTCACGGCGGGTAAATCTATTCTAATTTCGTCGTTTTATTATGCACGAATTGCGCAATCATTTCAGCTTAAAGTTACCGGGAAAAGATGATGAAAAGATGATGAAAAGATTTTTTTTTTTTTAAACCGATTATTTTGACGTTTGATTTTTAATAAAACAAGTCGTCGCGCCTTTAGAATTAGAACTTTCACTGAATATAATATAATGCTCTCTTAATATTCTCATATTTTACTCGATTTCAGGATAAATAATTAAAGTTTTTTTTTTTCAAATTAAATAACAATCAACGAGGAACACAAACGCGTTTGATCTTTTCGTGTAGGTTACTTGTGTTTTGATACGTTATAATTACAAGGTACCCTGTATTAGATTTAAAACAAAATTAAATTTCTTTGCCTTCTAAGATCTCCTTATAGATCTAAAACTGATTGTCAAGCACTAAATTGTTTCATATACCGTATAGAACGTAAACGAGTTAAAATTGTACTTAACGTTTTTTTTTTTTTTTTAATGCGTTCTAGTTTTATTTTACTGAATAAATCTAACGTCTTCAACGAAAAATTATACCACGGTCTTTTCCATTAATTCGTTTCTTAATTTACAAAAAACAAAATCATTTTTTAATATAAAAATTTTAAACTTGTCTTTTCTCATCTCTTTCCGTTTACCTTTAATGATATGAGATTAGGTCATTGAGGGTGGACTTTAATAAAACAATTAATAGCAAAACACATTACGTTCTCAAATACATTTACACAATATTTCGAAAACGTCTCAAATACATTTTTTTTTAATTTAAATAATCACAGTTTTAATAAGCCATTATAAATATTAATCACCGAATTTGCGCCTAATTTCTGTGCGTTGACGTAAAAATTTATTTATAATAATAATAAACAGTTTATTCGTATGCCTCACGGAGGAGATGATATATATACATACGTATTATATATTATTACGGTTCGTTGTGCGCTAAATGTTTTTTTAAATTCATTTTAATAACACGGAAAATGTTTTATAGAATATGATCTCATAATTTACAGCTTAAACTCTGTTTATTTTTAATTAATTTCGAATGTAATAATATTTATAATATAACTACCATCGGTGTACAACTGTTGTACGCACAGTTGTTCAGTTGTGTGTATAATATATATATATATATCCCAGTTGTATTATAATACGAACGGATGACAATAAAAAAATATATATCATAATAATATTAAGTACGATAAAAAAATAAAAAAAGACTTGGTAAAAGTAACGGCCGGCGTAATTTATTATTTCTATTATTATCAAAAGAACATTACTAATGTATGAGTTCAACGGTTGTTTATAAATTATAGAAGTTTTATACCCGTCACGTCTTTACTGTTTATTAGTTTCGAATTTTAATAATAACAACAGTTGTACGTTTCGGATGTACTCGAGTTAATTTGTTTCTACCCTGTTTCTGTTTTGTTACGTGCGTACGGCGAGTTTATATTATTTAACCGAACATAATGCAATGATTATGACATTATTTCCTCTCGCCAACGTAAACACGACAAAAAAAAAAAAAAAATGTCCACGCGCACCTTTTGCTATTGCCATTGACAATAAAACGGTTTCGTACACTCGACTACGCGCGCGTCATCATTAATAATATTGTTATTTCTCTTCGTTCGGAATTTTCCCCGGGCTGAAAACGCTATTAAAACGCGCGGTTGTAATTATTGACTCGAGTTGATTTTTTTCTTTCTTCGGCCCGCACGAACGACAGTCGTCCCCAGTCGACGACGGTTCACACGTGAGACGGCCAGCCATCACATTTCAAAAAACAAACATTATTTTATGCACACTCGACCTCGAACAGAAATAACGTACTCCCCGAGTTTGACGGCGAATCATATGTAACAAAGTGTAGTATATAATACATTTTATATGGGTAGGTGCGCGCCTTGACCATTAAATTTCATAAGCGAAACATCAGATACTTTACAATGCAAGCACGTATACATCATACGTTGGATTTCGGCTCGGGCGAATGGGTTACTACTATAGCGAGTCCTACCCCTGACCTCCCCCCCTTCTCTCTCTTTATCTCTATCTCTCTCGGAAAGAAACTTAGATTTGTGCATTACACATCAAGAACACTCACTCATACATGCTCTGGTTACTAACAACGAATTACAAAATGAAAAATGCACGCGTTTTAGCGGAATTGAAGCTGAGAAAACGCCGCGTTTTAACATTATTGTTTCGGGTTACAATAAAAATAAAAAAAAATACAAATACAAATACAAATAGTACTATATATTTTCATAGTGTAGACGCCACTCTAGGTGAAAATAATTCTTTGTTGAAAACTATGAGTTTTTTTTTTTTTTTTTTGCTACCGCCTCGACTATTCCATGTGTGAATTGCTTTTAAAACTTGTCGTTTTTTTTTTTTTTTTTAAACTTTAATGAGGCGCCATCGATTTATGAATCCTGGACGTATTATTTCGCATTATAAGCGCGCACTACAAGTTTTTTGATTATTTGATATTTGAGTGCTAGTTCGAAACATACGTACGACGGTGTTGTTGTTATTTTATTTTTCTGTTTGTCAGATCGTTTTATCGTTAACGGGAAAACGTAGTAAAAAAAATTGTTTTCACCCCGAGAATCGCATTGCCATTTGTCAATCGACCGCGGTCGAGTTCAACAACGAGCCGACGTCGAACAACACGCGTGACGCAGACGACGTCCAGAGGACAAACTGCACTTGACAATAAGAACACAATTTTCGTCGAATAAAATTTCCGAAACGCCCGAAACCATTAAGTTTTCCATTAAAAGTTCAGGCACCGGACGTCGTTTTCGATAAAACGAAAAATACAAGCTAACTATAACTCGACTCTACGCGGGCGAACACGGATTAAGGATTGAGTTTCAAAATCGTAGTATTTGAACTTTAGGTCGAAATCGTAGAGTGGCGTGCTATACTGCAGTAAAGTACGAAGTAACACTCGGGGCGGGTTTCGATTTCGACGCGCGACGTCTAAAACTACATCGGACTGGATCGCCGAAGCGATATCGTATACGTTTTTAATTATTCGTTCGAACGGCCGCGCAGAACTCATTCGCGAACATAATATTATGCCAAGCCATCCAGTGAATCGGACGAACACGAGAAATCGCGCGCAATACACCGAGAAGAGAGATTTCGCGTGATTGCGGGTCCGGAAAAATCGCGGATTTCGATGTATCGTTGTTGCGACCGGTAAAGCCGAACGTCCGAATCCGTATCGACCGACGACTTTCGCACGTTTTCCGGCGCAACGAAGATGAAATTAGCGCGGCAAAGTCACGGACATTTTTATACGCCGTTAAACGACGTCAAAAGTAATACCGTTTGACTGAACCTGTTTTTTTTTTCTTTCACTTCTATATTTACGCATTCCAATAGAACGACGACGTGCAGAGAGGGAAAATACACTCGCCGCGACTCTACCCCGTTGTTAGTTTTAAATTCGAGTTTTTTGTTTTTATACACATATATATAGGCAGCGCAGTATTCGAGCCTGACGACAAAGTTTCAACAGAAGTAAAAACTTTCTCAGACTTGCCACGGTAATCCGGTGATTTTTAAGGTGGCCCGTTTTTATTATTCTCGACGCCGCCGCCGTCGCTGTACAGCCATCGCGCGTTTCAGGTATATATCTGTGTGCGCGCTCGCGCGCGTGTGTGTGTCAGAGAGTGTGAACACGGTCGTATATATTTTCCATTCATTCAACGCTCTAGAAATCTTTCTTTCCCCTTTAATGGACCGTTTAATGAGCTGCGAACTCGAAGTTTAGAATAAGTTTTATGATATATATATTTACCGTACAATAATAAATCAATTCGGGCTAATATTATATCCATTAAACAAACGCGAATAGAAAAAATAAATAAATAATAATAATAACGGTCCGCAAACCCGATAGACGCTGTTGGAAAGCAGAAGTAAGTTTTCTGTAAATATCGTATATATACGTATAAAGTCAGTTTTTTTTTTCACCCCGGTTACCGGAACGTTTATTTATTTATTTTAATTTCGTTTCTGGTGACGGAGGGTCAGGGGAAAAACACGGCAATGAAAAACGTCGAGCAATTATTCAAGATCGACGAATATTTCACACGATATAATATATTGTTTCGCTCGACGTGCCCGGGACGCCGAATTTATTTCCGTTTTACGTATTTATTTATACGCCATAAAGACGAAACACAATAGTCCGTTTACGACGGCGACGTTGTAATAATTACAATGATATATTTGCATGTCTTCTGGTGATTTCGTTTTCGGAAATAAACATCGCCGCAGTTGTTATTGTACTTTTTTTTTCTCTTTTCTCTTTTGGCCGAAGGAAAGAACGCCGCTAAATAATTATTGTTTCGGGCGAATATATAAATACAATTTTTCGTTCGGTTTATTATTTAGTTGCGGAAAGAATCGTATTTCTATTGTTTTGCCGAAAATATCAAAGTTTACTTTGGTAGGTAAATTGAATTTTCCGTTCTTTTAAATAATACGACGAAAAAAACAACAACAATAATACCAAGCAGATGATGTAAACGTATAATTAACAGGAAACCGAAACCACGCGTACTTTAATATAATATCACGCGCGCCGTTGAGCCATTGAGTAGGTCGAACGCGTGACATTTCAAAACGTCACAGTCATTTACATTATTGACTCGGCGGCGTATTTTCAAATTTTTTCCGAGGGGTTCAAATTTTTCTAAAACCTAAGCGAGTTTATAACATTACAATATTAAAACCTTCGAGTTAATAATAATATTATATTATTCAAATTGAAAAAAAAAACATTTGTGTCTTGCTAATGTTATGGTAATCTATGTATATTATAAAAATGAATCGCTGAATGTGTTGCTAAGCGCAAATCTCCAGAGCAGCTGAACCGATTTCGCTAATTCTTTTTTATGATATTCCTTGAAGTACGAGGATGGGTCTTACGGAGAGAAAAATTAAGAAAATTAACCCTAAGGGGGTTAGAAGGGGTAAAAGGTGTAAAAAATGTAAAATGTTATTTTTTTGAAACTTAGCATACATATTCTGTAAATACAATCTATTAACTTATTTTTCAAAATTCAACTCTTAAGGGTGTTAAAGGGGTTGAAAATGAAGAACGTTATATGTCCCCTCATACTGGGAAAAACTTTTCACGGGCTAGATTTTGAGATGCAACGATCAGCGAGTGCGTGGTAATTTGCATTTTATATAAATACGAGTAGATTGTTATGTCATCGAAAATTCCGACGATCTTTACCAAAAAGTATTGATTTTGCAATATCATATTATTACATAACTTTTACCGAAATCGCGTGCGTGCGATGAACAATAGAACGAATACAATACAACTTTTTTCATTGGACGGTCGAATACGATCGCAGGCAAAACTATTGTCATTGGTCGATGATAAGCTCGTGATGCAATACAATTAAAGCGAAAACCCGACGATGTTTACGTAAAAGGTATGGATTTTGCAACGTTATATATTATTACATAACTTTTACCGAAAAATTGCGTGCGTGCGCGCTCCATTCCTCATTCAATCGTAGACGCCGTCCCCACATACTTACAATTAGTTAGTTATTTTTTATACTACAAAATTCACTAGAAATATAATATGGCAAAACAACGTTTGCCGGGTAACTGGTAAGCTATTTATTTATAAATATTAACTTAATAAGAGAATAATTTCACGGGTTAAATGTTTTTATTTATAACGAAAAAGGTACTTTTCTTATCCTGGGGGGTCGAGACCCGAGACCCCCTCACAAAAAAAAAATACGACACTGATTATATTGTGTTGTTATTATATAGTTTACGACGCTGGCGAAGATATATGAATTTAAATGATTTCAGCCGACCAACGAAACGTACAGTTAAAAATCAACGCATGTTGTAGACATAAAGATAATAGTGAGTGTTTTCGTCATTTTGTATCATTTATTTTATTTTTTCGAAAATAATGGTTGTAATCGAAAAGTTTTGTAAACGGCACTTAGTTTACTACGGACAATTTCAAGAACCCGTGTCTTAAATTCGCTCGTTATTTTACAATTTTTCAATGACCCCGAGGTTTGAAATTTTCATCAATTTTTTTATTTAAATATTTCGTCGAATTAAATCGAATTAAATAAACAGAAAAAAAAACCAAAAAACCGTAACACATCTATGTCATACGATCACGACAATATTATTGAGAGCCCACAGACTTACTTATGGAATTTTTTAATTTCGGCGAATACCTTTGGGCCATTTCGATGCGAGGCCAATGCGGCGCCGTTTCGCTATAGTTTATATTTATATACCGTCCATAAAACTTCTCAAAAATGTCGACTCGCCGTTTCGTTTCGATCGTTTGCAATTTTAACAATGAAACTTATCAGCGTTTTGACAATTTATTATTGGAATTCGCGAGCGGTTACGAGCTTGAAAACTATATCGCGGCTTTACAATAGTCGGTACTTTTTCATTTATTTTGTTTCAGTCAATACTTTTCGGGGTAATAAAAAATCTTGACAGGTAGCGTTCAGCGTCTCTGTAGACTGGGTACTCAGAGATCACCCCGTTTGAACGTATATCGATAGTTTACCGCGTCTCGGAGCGCGTACGTATAAATACCCGGTTTCTGTGTCTATAGTATTGGCTGCAGGTTATTTATTTGAAAGTAAAATACGTTTCGCGATAATCGGAAGAGAAAACATCGAAGAATAGATTTTCGAATCTATAGAAAACCAATAGTCTAGAAATCCACACTGTCTCGTACCGATTTTTATGAATGATAAAATCGTATTAATTATCTTATTTTAAAACGCGCGGAACATCATGGGCCGATGCTGCAAGTGTTGTAATTTGATTTTCCAATAATATTTAATGAAAATAGTATATATTTTGTATTATAATAATTGTAATACACGAGACACGAGCGCAAAAGTGATTTTAACTTTGGTACTAATTATTACAATTGATTTTGAATAACACTAGAACTTGACTTTTATAAAGCTCTAATAGACTTTTCGTAGCTTTTATTTCGCGAAACTGTTTGGCGGCGTGTTTATAAATTCGTTTTTGCACTAAAAGAGCCCACCGTTTGTCGTGAAATAAATATTTCACGTTGTGTAGCTATTGATCGTGCGCATTCGAAGAATACGAATAATAATATTGTGATAATTTTCCACTTGGCCCCCATAGTTTTTCTCACTGAAATCGTTTGCGTTGTTTTTAATTCGCGTCGAAACGGTTGTTCGTGTCACGAAAAATTCGCTCTCGATTTTCCACCGAGGCTACACAACACGGCGGCGTTGACACGTTTCATCTTCCAATTCGCCGAACATTTATAATGCACAACAAGTATTCCGTTCGATACTGTATTTTGCATATACCGTACGTGTAAACAGTATTATTATAAAACACTCCACTGGACCTCTTTTACAGGAGCTCTGATTGTTTGTCATACATTATATGGGTCTGAAAATTGAACCTTCCAAGTACCAAACAACTATACGATATTATATATCACGCACACAGACTCTAAATCCTAGAAACCTGTGTTTGAAATCGAATCTCCCCGGATCACGGAGGCTATATTGATTTAATTTAAAAAAATGAAAAAAAAAAAAAAGAACAAAAATAATACGATTCGCACCTACAGTCTTAGGGGATCATCTGTCAAAAATTGATTTCCAACGCGAACAAATTTAAACAAGATTACGTAGGATCCGCGTGTATTTACTGTTTAGAATCTCTCGATATATAATATAATATATTATTTATATATATCATATATTATGTTAAACTAGTGATGAGACGTAGTGGGTCGGTGTCGAATAAAAACGACAGTCGAGTGGATAGTTGATGACGAAATTAAAAAAAAAAAAAAATGCATAAATTGTAATGGTATTAAAATACATTCCGTCGTAAAATGAAACGATTAAAATAAATTAATATATTACGCGAGAGAGGTCTTCGGTCTCAGTCAAATATAATCCAATTTTAACGCTCGACTTGACCACTCGATACGCTTAGTTCGCCGTCACTTCTCATCAACACTTCATTGTTATGCGCTGTTGTTATCTCTGCGCAGTTATTAAACTCGCTAATCAAATACTTATACTGTTGAAAAAAAGTCGGCCGTGATAATATTGTTTTTGTTTTTTTCCGCCCGCGAACAATAGAATTTACTCAGTTTATCGTTTGCGAATGTTCGTCTCGAAATACCCGCGATCAACGTGTATTGGGAAACGTTTACGTCTGCGACTCGAGAGTAATATTCGCTAAGCCTGATATCAATTATTATCAATTGGTATTGAATTACATAGAGCGGCGCTTCCGCATGTCCGCCGGACGCCCACCGGATTCCGTCCCCGATCACGTCCGTGCGTCATCATTTCTTTTACGTTTCTATGTCGTCGGGATCGAATTGCGTTTTCTTCGGATTTCGATAAATAATAAAATTAATTCCGTCTTTAATTATTTGACGTCGTAAACGACGACGTCAGGTCGTCGGTTCGGGTTAACAAAACCTTGAACACCGTATGAAAGAAACTTTGGGAAAACACAACAACTACACTACGTCATATCGGCTTGGCCGACGAATCAAAGCGAATTTTGCTAATTACTTATATATCGTAATGGAAACGAGACGCACGCATTAATATATTTTGTTTTGTTTTTCGTTCACACGGTTTCGTTTTTAATCCGAACGCGACGCGTACGCAGAGACGGCGCGGCGGCGCACGTGCGGTTTTCATCGCGCGACGACCGAAAAATAATATCGGCTTTTAAAACGTATAATACAACCGACACCGTATATCGTATATATATATATACGTATATTCTGCAAATGAGTTTCTCGAACTTTTTCAATATAATTGCGTTCCTATTAGAGAGGGGATGTAGTTTTTAAAACCCTCATTTCTGTTGTTATGGGAAATAAATACGCGCGTACACCGTAATTCGTTTAAGTTTACGGCTAAACGTTTTCACATAATGCGCCGCCTCCCGCGCTTTTATATTATCGGCTCGTAAATTCCGTTCGCAACGGTCAGGAATGTCTCGTACTATGCGACGAACGTTCGAGTTCGATCGAAAAGTTGTTTTCTTACCCGCCGTGTGTGTGTGTGTGTGTGTGTGTGTGTGTGTGTGTGTACACTTTCGTGTATTCATAAACGGACACATATATATTATGTACGCGTTGCATTCAATGTCGTTTAACCGCGTAGTTAAACACAAACACCGCGTTCTCGACGCGTATATTATATATAATCCGAAAATAAAGAAATACATTTTTCTCCGTCTCACCACCTCTGTCCTCGCGCGCGTTAGCACGGCTCATTGAGCGCGATTTCGCGAAGAACTATAAACGTATACCGTCCCGCCCGAACGCCATACTCAATATCACGAACATGCTCAGTGTGGCCCATTATTTCTGTTGAAATAAAATATAAATATATACGTATATCGCGTAATAACCCCATCGCGTCCCGGGATGTCCTGCGGCACCTCGCGTACCCGCGACGACGGGCACCGGGGTCGGTTCCGTCGATAATCCCGCGGAGTAAAACCGCCATAACATCGTACAGTCGTTCCGCGGTCGGACATTATATTAAATAATATGACGGTTGGGGGCGGGGGCCGAAGGACGATCGTATAACGTAACGGCTCGCAAATGTGCGGATTCTCGCGATCCGGGTCGGCCAACTGGACGCCTCGCGCGGATATCGGAACACCGCAGCACACGATGGAAAACATAGCCGGCCCGCAGTCCGTCTCTCGACGATAACAATAATGACGATAATAATAATGATGAAAACACGGGCGGGTAGAGCGGAAACGACCGCCGATTACGACGTCTCGAACGCGTCTGTATAAAATAATGTTATACAGGATAATAAGGATGATAATATACGTATAACACATACATGGCGATTCTTTCAACCTGAATCGACAGTGTCGCGTGCAGATAGACTTGCGATAAAAATTCCACCTTTTTGCAATCCTTCTGCGTCACAAACTCTATCAAATTTCAGACTAAAGCTCACGTTTACATAGACATACGTATGCACATCGACTTCAAAAATAAACCGAAATAGATTCTATTTTAATAGACCTTAAAATAATAGCGATTCGTTCCGAAATATCAAAAAATCAAAGCATTAAATTTGCCCGTGACCAACGGATTTTCGTCTTCAATAATAATTTTAATAATTCTTCCGAAAAATCAATATGAATATTGTGAAATTACTAAACTTCTGTTTTATTTCGCCTTCGAAAAATTGCCTCTCTTGAAAATCTGTCGCCCGTGGTGGCTGCTCCTTTTGCTCCTATCTCCCCCAATCACGGCTCGGCGAATCGGACCACGTCTAGAAAAACACAAGAGTAAATCGTGTTTCGTTCTTACGTTTCTCGAGACACAATATAATTCGATAGATTTTTTTCTTCTTTTTTTTTCTTTAGATTCCTAGTGAAGCAAAGAATGTATATTGGTTTTACTATGACGTGGTTTTTTGTATTCTCTTCGTTTCCTCTATTGTTTAGAGAGAAAAAAAAACACCATTGTTTTCAAACGGCGCGGCGACCGAATTATACTCGTACGAGTATACTCTAATATTTACACCCCGAAAACGATAGTTTCTCCGAACACTTTATCTATTTCGATGTATACTCACACAAATTTAATACGTCGGACCACGTACCGACCGAGAGCGGCCCGAGGAAGTCGGACCCATTCTCGCGGTTTTCGGATTCGCATATTAAATAGGTGATGCGCTTCAAAAGAATCGTCCTGTATACGTCCGTCGCCGTCCGGGCCGATTGGTTTTCGGTTCCCTCTCGCCATCATCCCTGTTCGCGCGTCCCCTCGGGGTTTCCCGGAATAGTTTCGTCCAAACATATTGTGAGCGGCTACAAATTAGGCCGTCGCACGCGTCGAGAATATTTCTGCTCGTCCGGTCCGCGCCTTCTCGCAAAAGTTTGAAAGAAACACACACCACTGCGACGGGCCACTGCCGCCGAGTCGAACGGTTTTTTCTTTTTTCTAAAGTCTAGGCAAATTCGATTTCATACTTACGAATACAACTCTATGCTATCCCGTCGACACTCAGAACAATATACTCGACGGCGACACGGGCGGCTCAAACTTTTGGATTTAAAAAAATGATCGATAAAACGCTTCTTGCTATCGATAGCCCGGATTTCTCCCCGCACGTAATTATGTAAAGATTCGAAAACACGGTTAACAATGACGCTATTTTATTTTCAATTATTGTAAGTCACATGTATGTTTTCGAAATGATTAACCAAAATATTTTCCGTCCAAATGAGAACAATATTATTACCGGATCTCCGGACTCGTTCCTTTCGCCCGTAAACACGACAAAGCGTAAAAGTCCTGTCACTTCAATAAAGTTTAACGCGGCTTTGTAAAATACCGTTGCGCGCTAAAACGATTCGTACACAAACGCGTATTATTCTCAGCAGACAGTCAAATCGGAAAAAAGTATTATTGTAATGCAACGCGAGATTACAATAATTTTCATTCGATCGGTTCCCCCCCCCCCCATCCCGTATCGAGTAGTGTAAAAAATGTTCTTTTACCAGTTAAAAAACTCTCAATGATCTGAAAAAAAAAATAAAATACACAAGCGTACTAATACATAATGTAGTGATTGGAAGTGAATCGTAAAACGCGATGTTAAACTCGTTTCGACGCGACAGCACGAGTAGACATCGTACGTTTTCATTTTGTGCCTGGTCGTTATTTTAGAATTTAGATCGTATTATTTACAAAATAATTTCCGAAATAAACGTCCGACCTGCAGTTACGCAGTAATCGGCCTCGATTTTTCCCCTTCAGCAATTATAGCACAACGGCCTGTGCCTTATACATAATAACCGGGGGACAATAAATTTCACTATCCTCCGATTACGTTTCCTTATCTTCAAGTATCAACAAAAGTCCTTTGCAGATTTTTTAAACGTTTTCGTCCTACCATTAACCTATTTTCTTACGTAATTGTGTACGTAATTTATTATTTGAGGAATATTTTAAGTCTTTATTGCCTAGAGGCCCAGTAAAGTGTTATAATAATAACAATATATATATTACAATCCGATTATTCATCTCGTTCGGTTTCGTTCACATAATGTTTAGATAAAAAAATTAATAAATCAGTCGAGTTATGATTAAACACTTTGGCCAAGTTCGAGTTGCTTTTTCGTAAGTATTTCTCAAAATATTTGAATATTCTCCGCTATTAATTCGTAACGAACGTTTTACATAATAAAACGCACGTGAGCTGAATTTTACACGACCCATTAAACATTATTATTATTATTATTATTTTAAATGTTTGAATCGAGTTTACACTGCTTAAAATATCACATACGATTCGTCGTAAATGCGGTGCCAAAAATATAAATAAAGTTAAACGTTTTTTCTCTCTCTCTCTCTCTCTCTCTCTCTCTCTAGTTTTAACTCTGAACGTAATACATTCGCCCACGCAAATAAGCGGAACACATAATACGACTAAATTACCTTTTTCCTTCATTCGCAGACATAATATCACCGTGTTTATAAAACTTTATAATGTATATTATGAAATGCGAAATATGAAAAAAATTATTTCTATTTAGTACACGACGCGTCCTTGAAAAACGCTAATGAATGAATATCAAAGTGAGAGCCAGCGTAAAATCGTTCCGTCCCGTTCGGATGTATTAATAAAAAATAAAAACCCTCGCGCACGACATGTAATAATAATAATAATAATAATAATATACGGCGCACGGTTACTTATCATCAAGACAAAGCGCGCGTAGTATTTCATATTTATTGTAACGTTATAGGTGTGCGCGGATCTCCCGGGGTAGATTTATCTCGAGATATTTTATTAACACGTAGAACATTGTTTCAAAGTAATAATAATAATAATACGAAATAAAATGCATTCAATATGCACGACGACGTCGGTGTACACCGCATTATAGGCGTTCGAACGCGAAAGAATAACTCGCGCGTTCGTATACATTATAAATAATAATATACATTATTATAACATACATTATTATATACACACATGCGCGTATAAAATATATTGTTTTAAAACAAACCGCAAGCCGAGTGCACCGCGGCCGGATGTCTGAAGTATTTCGGCGGTTACGCGGAGTTTTCTTCCTTTTTTTTTTGCTTTTTTTTTTTATACCTAAACCCTTTTCCGTCTTCCTTAACGAATGGAAGAGTATTTTCAAACTCGGGATATATATTTTTGTGTGTGTGTGCGCGCGCGCGCGGCGCTAACGAATATTAATGGACGTGTTGTTGCGGTATCAACTACCTGCGCGGATTGCGTACTAGTAAGTACTACCCACCTACCGCCTCGGCGTGTAAAAGCCGCAAAAGTCGACTTTTAAATCGATCCGAAAAGTTAACAGGGGCATAATCCGCGCGAAAGCGCGTTGGACAACGCGTCCGACCGCTTTTCGGATTACTCGTTACGTTGTATTCCGTCTGGAATTATTATTCTCCGTCGGCAATAATATTGATGTTTTGATTTTCGTCGTTCGAGTACGTACATATGTACGGACATCCTCGGATCGGCGGGTGCTATGTTTTCACATCTCGCGACGTTCCGTCGTTTTCGCGACCTCAATATCGACCCCGCGCGGCGAGGAGCGTTGCGAATCGCGAAAACGCCCGCACACGCGATCCTTCGCCAAGACGAGAAAAAAATAAGAATACCCCGCGCGTCATAACGCGTTCTCGGTTAATTACGACGACCGCAGCCCGCGCGGGCGACACTGCGGTAAACGGTATAAACCAGAAGACAGTAGGCACCTGTGTACCTCACGCGAACCGCAAGGACGTTTGTCTGTACGCGGCCGTCTCTCAACATAATATCGCGCCATCCTTTGTGCGTCTATATTGTCCTTGAGCCCGACGTCACTTCTCCACTCGCCCGTATATTAGCCCCCGTTGTATATTAGCTTTCCACCGGCTGCGCGTCGCGTAATTGCTCTCGTCGTTCGAGCACGACGATACATTATTATTATTATTATTATTATTATTATTATTACTATCGCCACGACGGCATCGTATACCTGTTGACTCGCGAACGTCACTCTCGATCTCTCGATTCTCCGGGAAACCGTCAAACGTTTTCCCGGAGTAATGAAAAAACTTCTCCGGGAACGAGCGATTTATTAAACGCCCCGTCGTCGTCGCGGTCTCCTTCTCCTCCTCGCGAACGCTCGAGCTCGTCGACGGAGGTGGCGGCGTGACGAGTGTAATTGCGCGCCGGCAAGACGAAGAAAATAACAACAACAAGGACGACGATAAAAATAATAATACTAATAATAATAATAATTATATCGTTTTTAAACGATCGTTTAGAACCCGGAGAATTCTTTCAATCTCTAGCGTTATATCGTGTATAATATGTATATTGTATATACGTCGTGACGTTTCGATGGAAATATCTCCGTAAACATTATTATTATTATTATTTGTTGTTTTTTGTTTTTTTTTTTTGTTTTATAGAAGAGAGTCACGTTGAATACTTGTTGTCTAATTTGAATTGTTTTATCTTGAAAACCGGGTGGAAAAAATAACTTTTAAATTTTTCCTTTCTGTTGAATCGTAGAATAGCCATCAAAAGTATTTTGATACAACGAATTAAAAAAAAAAAATGAAAATTCCAAAGAAACGAAAATCGTATAACATGAGCAAACATTTAAGTAAAGTCGGACGGTAAACGAATTTATATATAAATCAGATAATATTTTCCGGAGACTATATTTTTACAATCGCCATTCATCCGTGTGACGGTATGATATGTGAGATAGTGCAGCTGTATAAGATGGCCCGTCTCGAAACGTTAAATAAAACACTAAATTATTAATTATTCGATTAGACTATCGAGCGTGCGCGTTTTGCTTACTCTCTTCTATAAACTTGTATTATTCATAATTATGAAACCAACGATTGGGTTTTCAATAATTACGACACATTGAGATCGTCACGTGTACCACAGAATGACTAATATGCAATTTTATAGAAATGAAAAGTTCAAAAGTTACTATTCTAAGCCGGTTAAACGGAGAAGACGCAAATTCGATTTGAAGTGTTTGACATGCGAATAAAAAATTGCAGGAACTTTCACAAAAAAAAATTTAAAGAAAAATGGAAAAATTTCCATCGGAGAAGGCCATCCTGTATGTACGAATGGTACTCGATCTCGCGGGGAACAAGAGGTAGATAGAGGGGGCAGTAAAATGAAGGAGGAAAAACCGTAAAAATAAATAAAATACCGGCGGGGGAACGGCAATAGATACCCGCGGCGGCGTTCCGAAGCAGTCGTCATCAATTGCGACGGCTCTGACGCGCGCGCGCGCGCGAGGATCGTCGCGGATTAATGTTAGACTACTCTGCGACGGTTCGCGCAGACCTTTTATGATCACGACCTTAAAAATTTCTAGTTTTATTTTTCTCGACCTTAAAAAAGAAAAAGAAATCATGATTTTATCAATCATGTTTTTTTACTCGTCAACTCGAACACGATAAACGGCTCGATGTTCGAATAGTGTTTTGTCAAATGAAAAACAATCACGATACCTCCAATAGTTCCGATTTTCTAATTTCGAAATAATTCCGAGTTATGAATGCGCCGATATTGCGGAACATTCGAATTAAATATAAAAACCCTGAACCCGACGCTCTAATCGTTTTATTCGGGTTCCAAGCCGCCTGGATAAATACGACACACAAAGTTCGCGCGTGCGAGAATAACTTTTGCGGGTCGACATTTAACGGCGACCCCTATTAATGAGGCCGTGACCCGAAGTTGGGAACCACTATGCCTGACCAATGTCGAATTCCGCGACGAACGAAACTACCCTTCTACCCGTTCTTCTCCGTCACTCTTGTGCCCCATCACACGGCGGCATACCTACGCGCGATGTTACTTACGATATATTATGGTCGTGCCCAGCGCGTGTGCGAAATATACGTATCTAAGCGACGTACAGAGCCGTCTGTTTGGCGCGGGCCCTTCGGCGAACCTGCGTGGTCGCAGGACCGCAGTCGTTACAATAAACGACCTGCGCGCGGTGACATTGCAAACCAGCGGTTCTCAATATTTTCCGGATTCGCGTGTCATCCTTATTCGCGAGAGCCCGACGACACCGCGTCGTCGTTTTACCCCCGGAAAACGTAATAATCGTAACGCGTTGGAGACCTATAGACTTTGAACTCACCCGACGACGGTCAGTTAGAATAATGGCGGATTGCGTTTTTATTGAACTGAAAAACTCAGTAGGAACGCGTTGAAAAAAAACATTTTACCGTAGATTCGACTGATATTTTTATGAGAAAATAACAGAAAAAAAAAAATAATCAGTTATTTTTATCGTCTTCCCCGTTTTTCTCCACGAATGTTTGACGATTTTTTTTCGTCTCGATATACTATTATCGTGTCACCCTTACACCGCGAAGTTCTCAAGTCAACCCCCCCCCTCTGGTAGAGAACCACCGGTTTAAACTATAACATACCGCGTACCCCAACGACCTAGGTATCGGTATCGCGTGTGTTTGGTGTACTTGTTTACGCGGTGTCATTGTGACACTGCACACGCGGGCGGTGCGTTGTAATAATTGTCGTCGCGTGTGGGTGGAAATCGTGGGCGAGCACACGCTGTCGACGGCGACCGCGGAAAGCGATTACGTAATTGGCTTTAGTGCGAGCGCGGCAGTAATAATAATTGTTACCACCGCGCGATTACCGTCATTGTTATTATTGTTATCTACCGCGCGGTCTGATAATTGCATTCCTCACTATACCATAGTATACGCGCGTGCGTCGTATTCGGGCGACTATGTTATTCCGTACGAGCCGGTGTTGAACGACTGTCACGCGCGCGCGTCAGAGCGAATATCGTATTTATGCGTAGGTGTACGTACACACGTATACTCGAAAGTTTTTGAGAATTTCAATCCAATGTCGGAAACAATCGAATCGGTTAGGTCACGGTGTGGTATACGTACATTATTAGATCATCGTTGGAGAAACAGAAGGGACGAAAAAAGGCTCGCGAATCGCGTGAAGCGAAAACAAAAAAAAAAAAAACACGCACGTAGAAAAGTATTATTGTGGTGCAGTCGAAATCTTTGAAGATGGTGAAAAAAAAACACGAAAAGACTCGTTGTTTCCCGTCCGACGACGGTCTGATAATCGCGTTAAAACAGTCGCGGCGTGCAGTCGGTAGGCAAAGTTCACAAGTCCATTCGCGTTTGTGTGCGGCGTTCTGCACTGTGAAAACGAGTGTTTGATGTTTTTGTTTCGTTTCCACCGCGGCGGCGATGTAAAACGGAACGTCGTCGCTCGTGTTCGAATAACGTTTAGTAAAAAAATAAGGAAAAAATTTATTTAAAAATCCCCTCCTCCTCCTCCCGTACGGATTCACTACGTTATTACATCACGTGTGTGTGTGTATATTATTTGTACGTCCGTTTCATCGTTTGACAAATCGATTTATAATGCGTTACAATATGCTTGATTGCCAATGAGCTATTAATTAAATCCTCGCGCAAATGATTGATCTACAGATTAGTAGTCTAATTTGAAAACCGGCGCGCGCGGTATACCTCGACAACGTGTTCTAGTCGTCGTCGTTGCGACGTAAATTAACGTAAAAACGGACCGCCGCCGCGCCGGTCGGCTTCATCGCGCGCACGCTTTGCGTCCTACCGCGGATAATCGAACCGTCACTCGCGAGCGTATAAAACAGCGATAATATTACACTCGATTGTGCTCGACTTGTATTTTGCAACGCCGACGACGACGGTGTCGTTTCCAACGGGTGTTTTTTTTTTTAGCGTTTTGATTTCCGTTCGGTGTAACGGTCCGACAACCCGCCCGGCCGTATAACACCGATTTCCGACATCGTCTCACCTGTGCGAAAAATACGCCTCCCGGGTCCGCCTCTCCCTCCCTCCTTTCTTTGTTAAACATTATTTCAACTTGTCATCGTGCCATCGAACGCCGTCCGTGAAGGGTCGTTAAAACGGTTAGACGTTTAAAGCACACGGAAACGTGTACAAGTGGACGACTTTGGACTCAAAAGACTTCAATGCATACTCGAATCTGACATTGGAATAATAAGGTATTTTATACTGCGAGTAAAACGTTTAAATACAAATGGTCGGTACAGCAGAGCTTTCGTTATAAAGTATTAATTTTTTTTTAACGTTCAATGAGAATGATGTTTTCGAATTGAATCCGTAAATCGCGTAATGACGACGGCGGCGTGTATTATCGTTATATCGTCGTACGATTTCCTGAGAATAATAATTATACTTTACAATAATATTATGTAATGCACGTGTTTATGCCACCGCCGCGCCGCGCCGGTATGATAAATACACGCGACGACGTGCGTTGAAATAATAATGTTCTTTTCGGTATTCTATATTCATAATAATTTATTATTTCAAACGATTTTATTTGTTTTCGACTTCTATCGCGCGGGGCTTTGGATTGTGATCTAACAACACTGTTTATACTAATTTTTTTCAACACGAAGTAAAATACACAATAAACAATTATAGTTGTTGATCTTGGTAAATGCACTTTGACGCCAACATAAATATTTCGCCCGTCGATGATATTTTGTTTACGTATATTTATGGCTGTAAGATGTCGAAAATATCTCTCGGGAAACGTCAGAACTGTTGACGTTAAATTAAATATTTATCGAGTTTTTTATGATAATATTTCAAATAAAAATAAAAATCAATATCATAGCAATGTGTAAAATGTATAAACACGTGAGATACAATTCTTGTATAAAATACAGGTGATCGATGTTGACTATAAAAATGTCAGATCGATGTACTATTAATATTATCACTATAATCCGTTCAGTTTGAAAAACGATTGCGACCGAAGTAGGGCTCGATGAAATTAAAATTCCATTTTTTCTAGATAGTTTTTAATGTTATTCGTGATTTCATAAAGTTGGCCGAACAAACTTTTGGCAACAAAAAAAATAACAATAATGCGCGCGTAGGTATGATGAAAACTCGTTGTTTTCGTTTGAATGACTAATCTCGTCAAGACTTAATTTTCAAACACTTATAAAAGTCGATGCTGACTTTCGGCTATTATACGTATACACTTTGTATAAGCGATTTACGAGGAAAATAAAATTTAAAATCTTATATAGCGATTGAAAACGAAAACGTTATTCGTTTTTAACTGAAAATTGTTTGCGATTTTTCGCGTACTCGACGTGTTTTATCGAATTTGAACTTTCAATCGCTTGTGAAAAAAAAAAAAAAAAAAACCGCGATTACGAATTTTTATATAATTTCACTAACGAAAACTGGAAAAAAAATAGGGTTTGATTTAAATCAATGATGAAAATATTATTAAATAATAATGATTAAAAAATTTGTTTGATCTACCACCAACGTCCCTGTTTTTAACCGGAATAACTACGGTAACCTCGTCATGCCGATTAAGTAATAATTTATCGCGTTTGATACTGGCGGTTATTCAAAAGCATTGAAATCAATTTATTCAAACCTACAAAAGTACGGCCGTACAAAGCATTCCATGTTATTATCGCTCCCGAAACAATAATACTATTATTATCTTACGACATACGGCGGCGAAACTTTAGGTATACATTTTATTTCGCGTCATTGAATAACAAGCGTCGGTTATTATTATCCAATATTTGTGCGAAACACTCGAGACTGAAATCTCAACGCCACCGTCGAAATCAAAATTTAAAATAACCATTTACGTAGCCGACTCCCGGGAGCGCGGCGCGGCGCTCCTAAAAGGTAAAATATAACCGATTAATTGAAAACTCGGCGGCGCGGCGCTCCGAAACGTTACAAATACACGGCGGCGGCGAAGAAACTCATTTAAAATTACTCCACCGACGGTTTTGTGTATTTAAACGTTTTCCCTTTGCGAGACCGAAGAAAACTTTCACTTTAATATTAGCAATCGTTCGGTGTTTTTTTTTTAGTTTTTTTTTTTTTTTACCTTTTTTTCCCCCGTTCTCTTTTTGTACGTTTGTGCGTGAGCGTATAGTTTAACGTCATACATAATTATAATAATATTAATATTGTCGCGCATGCGTATCATGCGTACAGACTACAAATATATCGTTTGACAACACTGCCGCAATATTATCGTTACGTCTATTTTCAATGTTTACTTTTATCTATATACGTTTTATAATATTTGTTTTTAATTTATTACCAATACTGACTTTTAAGAGCGCTTTGCTAGTCTACTGTTCTAGTTACTAGTTCTTGATTCATAATTAATTATATCCCGGACCCGTCCCGTTTTTCTATATTATATATATATATATATATATATATCTAAATAACATAACTCGATTGGATCGAGAGGGTGGGCGGTTATTTAATTAATAACGGTGGTCAAATCAAAATTCCGAGTATATCATCGCCATATCAACGCTGGCCGGGATTTTTCTCGAAAGAGAGGCTTCAAAGAATAATAATAATTACGTGTACACGTAGTGCATACATTTTCGTTTCATAATAATTTAATTGAAAATAACTCCGTCCGATTTAATCGCATTAAAATTATAAAAAAAAAACTAAAAAAAAAAAATGCATATATCTTACGACGCGTACGAGCACTAATAATCTACTAAAAGAAAAACATTAGCGGTCCATATTTTTGCGGTGAAATGTGTCGTTTATCGCGCGATGAGTGTACGTTTTACGAATATTTGCCAATAATAATGACACGGTATTAAATTCGACCGATTTATACTAGTTTAATAATTTGTGAGTTTAATTGATGTTTCAGAGAGAGGGCGAGAGGGTGAGATAGACAGGAATTCGGCGTCCCGCGCCGCCGATAGGGTGCTGCCGACGAAACACGTGTGTATAACGTTCAGGAGTAATTAAATTCGATTTGATTGTCTGTTTTCATTAGCCGCGAGTATAATTCAAAACAACTCGACGGTTCTATCAGTATCTGTTTCGTGATATGTTTTAAAAATTATTTCCATGTGTGCGCTGCCGAAGACTCGTGTTGAAAATCGTTTTTAAATGTACGTTTTTCATGACCGTTGAAACCACCGACCTGGGGCCAAAATTCACAATGATAATCGTAATTGGAAAACGGCTGCAGATATCCTCGTGATCTGCACTCTCCGGGCGCCGGCGCCCACGCTCGGGGCCGTATAATCGAAAATATACCTTCTCGGGCCATGTGGACAATTTCACGGGCATGTTTACGGCGAGATGACATCGGAACAAAGTCCTAACCGCGTGGTTATTATGATAAATGCGTTTCTGCGGGCACATTCACGCGCTATCATATCATTATGAAACGAGTTGAAAACACGCCACGGCGAGGGGGGGGGGAGGGACGCATGGCGGCGGCGCGGTGACCGACGGGCGCTCTAGCGTCTTTAAATTGCGAAACAATGCTAAATCAATCGCGTCGGAAAAGCGGCGGCGGTTCCAAGTTGCGCGAAACTTTCGATGCTCTTACACGACTCTCACTCCGGAAAACGATAACGGACGAAATACGATTGAACAGAAAAAAAAGAGAAAGAAAACACACACACGTAAACCGTATAAATTGTAAGACCGATATATTTATATAATATCTATTATCTATTAAAGAACAGGCCTTTTTTATGTTCCCATTTTGTGACGACGCTATTTAACTTTTTTCCAATTTTGTTCACAGAGTTGTTCCAAATACCTTTTTGAGTGTCGTCACGTCACCGGATTTTCCGAAATTCGACCCCTAAGGGGGGTAAAAGGGGTAAAAATGAAAAAAAATAAATAAAAAGTTGCACACGGGCGAAGCCGGGTTATTCAGCTATAATATATATATTGTTAATATTTTAAGGGAGATTTTTTCGCGAGCGGAATACGTTTAGCGGGAGCAGTAGTTGAATCGGAGGGGAACGCAGGGGCAATACAGGTCTCCCGACTTCTGATCAAACTTTTATGTGCAGCCTTTGACTTTTTTCCCCGCAATGTGTACTAAAAAGACATGGGGGCGCTTAAAATCAAACATAAATGTTAGTCTCCCTTAAATCATAGGGGTAGTGATCGCCACCCCACATTGCCACGAGGCAATAGCTCATTTTTTTGCTATTCTATGAAAAAAAATCGCGATTTTCGCCCCAGAAACGTACAACGATCGAAGAGATTAGTCATTGATTGGTATTACGTAATTATTATATAAGATAGTTCATTATGTGACAACATGATTATGTAACAATAGTAATGAGGAATATAAACAGGAACGAGAGAGATACTGCGTGCCAATGAAATCGCGCCGCCCGGCCAATGACAGCCGTTCTGCGTACGCAACCCGCCTGATACCGATCGAGAGACGCTCGCGAGGAAGTACGTCGGCTAACCGGATGCACAGTGCTCTGACGACCGGCCTAGTGTCGACAGCGGTTCGGAAAGTTCTTCGTCGCAGTTTTAATTTTTCTCCGTGATAGTCGATAACGTCGTCGGTTTATTATTCTCGTCTCGTCCGACGACCGATGAAACTTTTAATCGTGACTTTTGTGTATCTGTTAGTGCTTACTTTATATTTTCACGAACCGACGACGCCGAAACTCAACAGCAACCCACCGGACAAGCCGTAAGTAGTACCGATTATATTTATTTACAGTCTAAAGTTAGGTGATAGGCGCCTCTATTTTCGAAGTAGCGAAATCGTGATTTTTGCCCTATTTTTTGCACCAGAAACGTAAAAATCCCGTCACACAGTGTTTCTTATCGAACTCCTCCGGAACGGCTCGACCGATTTCCATGAATTTTTTTTCGTATATTTGGTAGCTCAGAGAATAGGACATAAACTATTGTTTAAACCCCTAGGTGTTAAGGGTGGCCCCAACCAAAAATATTTTTAAAAATTTAACGTTTTATATTTAAACCTATTCTGTAACCATAGTAACCATAATCATTGTTTATAAATTTTTTTGCGAATCATTTTCAATTAAAAATATATACGTGTTTCATAATATACTTTTCATATACGAGTACTTACAATAAGTTAGTTATTAAGTACTTCAATTTGTTACGTTAAAAGTGATTTAAAGTGAAAAAAATGTTTACATTTTCAATTTTTACAAAATTCAGCCCCTAGGGGGGTAAAAGAGGGTTAAAAATGAGAAACGTTATTTCTCCCTCGTACCGGAAAAAACTTTTCACGGGCTAGATTTTGAGACGCAACGCGATCAGTGAGTGCGTGGTAATTTGGATTTCATATAATAAATAGATTATAAATTTTAAATAGACGAATGGCTGGCGTTTTGTTATTTTTATAGGCCGTCGTCGCTCCATTCCTCTTTTAATTATAAACACCATCCCCAAATACTTACAATAAGTTAGTTATTTTTTATACTAAAAAATTCACTAGAAATATATGGCAAAACAACGTTTGCCGGGTCAGCTAGTATACGAGTATACTCGTATATATATATATATTTCTACACGCATTTGTCGAAATAAATTCTGTAAAAACGGAACAAATAAAATGAAAACTCATGAAAAAAATAAACCATATAATATTTACTTATGGAATAATATGAATGATAATTGAGCACTGCAGTCGACGGTGTACGTAGTACGTACAGTAATTTGTTTGTTATGGTATTATAAAAGCCTACCGCCGCGCCGCCGCGGGGGTATTTGTATATTTTTATTCTCTTGCCTACTAAATACTATTTAAATCCTTAGTAACGTTTTTTTTCTTTTAATTACTTATCTGTATACGTACCGGTATCAAGTAGATGTTTATATAGCGGTTATATAACAGACATACATTCACGGTGAATTATTAAAAAGAAAAATTAAAAACATTTATCATTACATCGTTTTTCCCAACCGAGACTTGTACGTTCATGTTTATTTTAAATTAAATTAACCATACTGTGATATAATAATATAATAATACATAATATACATAAATTATTTATTTACATGGACGGGGCACGCGTTGATTTTAACTCGCGAATCGGTTATTTTCCCTGAAAGTTAAAATCATTTAAACTTTTCAATTTTTTCAGAAGCTTTTACCCACATATGTCAAAGTTCAGAAAAATCTATCGTACCCTATATATATTATATATCCTTAATATTGAGCTCGATAAAATCGACTTTCGATAACGTTGAATAATCAATAAAATCGTGTCGATATTTTGCGCTGTATGCCTGTATTCATTTCACCTAAAACTCGTGATATTATCGCCCGACGTTCAATTGAAAGATGCGAGTCTGAATATTATATTATCCGGACGGACAATAATATTGTGTAACGCGCAATATACATTTTCCAACCCTATTTGATTTCTTCAATATATTATACAATCCCTCGATATAATATATTCCGCGCAGTCAATACTATCGTGTTATGTCGTAGGAATGATTTGAAAACAAAATAAACAATATGAATTTATATATTTATTTTTTTCCGGCGAGTATAGGGTAAAGTTAAATTACAGATGTTTTAAAAACGTGACAATGGGTACTTATCGAATGAAAAAATCATCACTGAAACGTAGACAAACAAAAAAACATTGCATTAACTTCGTTTCTTTTTAAACAATTAAAACTTCCCATTCAAATGGCACAGATACTGATTCAGATTGGAATAGCTATCGTGTTTATTTACCGTAAACAAATTTAACTATATATATATATAAACGTTCTGCTTTTCAGTCATTTATGTAATTGAATAATTACACGAGTATACGTAAAATAGAAGAGTTCCGAACAATATCGCATAATATTATTGTTATGTAACGGTACGCGTGTTGGACGAGTCTCGAGGTATTTTCACTCCGCGGCGGCGTTATCGTGTTAAATGTTTGTTAATGATTTATGAATTTGATGAATTATTCGAAACAAACGATAAATCTTATTGAAAATGGTATGTATATTTTCAGACGATTGTTGTTTGTTTGTCGAATCGAAAAATAAAATAAAACTGTTTTCGGAAACGCACAATAAAATATAAATGTGATATATCGTCGCCCTTTTATCGGTCCGAATATTATGTATTCAAAGAAAACGGATGTTTATTTTTGTTCGTGTCGGCCGGACAAAACGATACATATTTTAAACATTGTTCCGTATTATATTGTTTGCATACATCGGAGGGGTGGCCGGTACGTTTAGTTTATTACATTTTAACGTCGACGTCGCGTCGTCGGTCCGCACATGAAAATTATAATTTTGCGTATTTTACATTGTTACGCGTTATCGTTTTATGAAGTGAGTGCGCGTCGACAAATCGCGATATCTAGTGGAAATATTAAGTAGTCTCCTACGTGGCCCGCGCGAGTAAATTTACGTCCAGTGTGAAAAAAAAAGGTGGAAAAAAATGCATCGTCCGATCGATCCGATAGCGATTAATGTGGCAGCGTTAGAGTGCAACACCTATGGTCGGTCGGTCAGCGCAGACGTTCAATCATTGGACGGTCTCGAGATTAGTACAAGACTCGCCATGTGTATATAATGTGTACAGTATGTGTATATACATACACGAGTATATATATATAGTATATATATATATATATGTGCGCGAGCGTATGTATGGCTACTACGTGCCGGCGTTTTTTTAAAATTCATCACGAGGTTTATTATTTGTTCAAATACGGTCACGTACGAACATTTTGAAAAATGTACAATTCTCTTTTAATAATATTATATTATATTTACTTGTGTGTGTGTGTGACGAAGAAATGAGACTATTATTTATCCGAATACACTTACCGTCGTCATCACAATGGCGATCGTTTTTTTTTTTCGTCCTCGACACAATGACACAATAAAAATTGTACGTATATATTATTAAATATAATAAGCGAGCATATAAATATATAAGTTTTCTATTCGTTTCATTTATCTAATAAATTTTATAGTTATTTTCAACCGGGGACCTCCTCTAACGAATAAAAACTATAGCAAAATAACGACACAATAATATTATATCTAAGGACACAGTGCGCGAAGTATTTGAAAAACGCGCCGCGTTTTATGTATGTATCCACACGATTGTCGCATTGTTTCAAAATGTTTTTCCGCTGAAAAATGTAAAGTTATACGCGCGATGTGAACACGGTATTGAATTTAGCGCGCAGTACTATGCGCGGACACACGCGGGACATTTTTGTCGGACAATTTTAAGTAATTCATCGGTTTAGTCCGATAAAATATCGAATAAATTAAACGCCGCGCCGCCGTCAGATTATTTCAGGTATTCGCGCGCCACGCACGTTGTATTCGTTACTGCGAAACGCATACCCGGGGAGGGGGGTGTGGGTAAATGCGCGCGTTCTAAACGTTGTACGTCGATTTTTTTTTTCATTACAGACGAAACAATTGCAATACTCAATGTAGAACAACGGTCGTATTGTACGCAAATGATAAAATACCAAATGTAACACGTGTAGCACTTGCGTTACTATCAATATACCGTGTTTGAATCGAATCGGTAAATGCCATATGAAACCGGACGACACGCGGAATGCACCGAAAATCGGTTCGACACGTTAGTATTATATTGTGTTTATTGTTTATTTACTACGTGGAAATTACAGTTGTTAATCATTCAAATGCCAAGTGTATGATAATTATTTTGCACCGCGTAGGCGTGTTACGTATATTATTTCATAAAGTCGTTTCGATAATATTAATTAAAATTAACGAATTATAATATAGTGCGTTTACTCGGAACGTCTGGTATGTATTTCATGTTGCCATCATGTCATGTTGCAGAGGCGATAATAATAATAATTAGAAACAACGTTTTGCATTCGATAAGAAGACACGACGAGGCGACGCGTCGTATTCTATTTTATCCATACGAAATGTACACGATTATGAAATCAATAGATTTAAAATACTCATCGAAGAGGAAATTATTCTTTCGATGCGAATAGTATCGCGCGTTTTCGAGTCAAGTAATTTTATATATTATATTTACATAAATTCATGATAGCTTCTTAAATTTGTTTTCATTTACATAGGTAATAAAGAAAAAAAACTGAATATTTCTAGCGACCGATCGAATTGAAAAAAAAAAAATTACAAGACTCCGAGAAATCGTTAAGAAAAAAAAAACAAAATCATAAACTAACTCGACGTAAACAGACGCTGTTAGACGTAAATATGTCTGCAGTTGTATAAAAAAAGGTTTGTTCAAAGTTTGTGTACATCTCAGTGACGATAAAGTAATGTAAACTTTTTCGAAATTTCATTCGACACGATTTTACGACGATATATTTTTACTATTTTTCACGGATTTATTTTTTATTTGATATAATATACGTATATTATAATAGTCATAGTAACACTTGTGAAATCAAAAACGTTCTCGTATTGTGTAAAAATGAAATATATATATGGTTTTCGTTTTCATAACAACGCGTAAAGGTATATAAATATAACTAAGTATACTTTATTCAACGAGGGTCACAATGTATTTTGTGTTATTCATTTAGATTGTTAATTATAGCTCGGGACCTTGAAACAAATCAATTTAAAAATCAATCATACGTTTTTGAACCAATCCGTGGGTCATTGAAATGTACACTATTATTTTCGAATACGTAGAATGCGCGTTAATAAAAATAAATTAAAAAAAAGTAAAAAACATAGGTACAATGTAAATATTATTTTATAGGTACCTACGCCTTCGTTTACGGAGAAAAGAGAGAGTATTTGGAAAATAAATAATACGCTATTCGTTATTTTTTCTCTCTTTTGTAATTCAATAAAAAGTCGAGATCGACCGGCACGAATAAGTGGGGAAATATGACGAATTCGCTCGTTTTAAACGAAACCGTTTGGAACCAAAATGAAAAAAAATGAAAATCAAATCACAGATGCATTAAGAAACTATTTTAAGAGTAAAGAAAACAAAAAAAACACGCTCGCGCACAATCTCAAACCGAGAGTTTTCCATTAGACGTGCTAAAAATGAAATTTACGGTTTAAAAGTTAAAACTATATAATAATCTCACGGTGAATAATAAAAATACTCAGAGTCGGGTACGCCGCGCGAAGTAAAAAAAAAAAAAAAAAACAGGAAAAAACCACTAATGCTTTGCGTTTAATTCGCAAAGACCTGTGGATTTTGTTTTCATAAAAGATATTAATATTATATAATATTACGGTCGGACGTCGTCGTAAACCGAGTTTCGAGTACAACGCGCCCGGAACGTCGTATACGACATCATACGATATTATATTATTATAGACGGGAAACGTCGTCGTCGATTCGAAAGGAGAGACGCGGAGCACAGAGGAGAAAAACGTCTATAGATCTAAAAAATGATTAATCGGTGGCCCCAAACGGGGGGGCTGGAGGTTGTCGGGACCGCGCGCGCGCGCGGAATAACAATTTTTTTTTTTTTTTTTTTTCGTTCTTCCCGCCCGTCGTATTTGTATATACGCTCGCGCCGCCGCCGCCGTATCGGATCCGCGACAGTATAATATTGTTGCGGTTGGAAACGGACGGTCGTTTCGCGTGCAAAAAACGATCGCGCGCTGTTTTCGTCATAAAAACGCGCGCGCGTGTACATAATATGTATAAATATACTTATATAATATGTACGTACCGGACGTTTGATATAGTTTCGTACAACAATAACGCGTAATACGCGCCGTATATTGTACACACGTGCGCCGGCGCAGAAAACGGATTAAACCGTTCGCGCGATCTACGTGTATAACAACGATATCGTTGTACTCTCGGAGTGGACCCGAAACGACTCGCGGCGACGAACGCGCGTTTCGTATTCATGGGGATGTAATTTTTTTTTTTTTCTCGTCCTCTCTACTCCGCCGCACTCGGGACGGATACCCCCGTGCCGGGTATAGGTTTTTTTTTCTCTGTCGCGTCGTCGTTATACCGCGGTCGTCGCGGAAACGTACAATATTGCGATAGGTATTGCGTGACTCGCCCACTCGCACGTGTCGTCGTCGTCGTCGTCTTAAAAATGAAACGCACACGACGCGTAATAACCGCAATAACGCGTGGCCCTAACGCGTACGGCCGAAAACGGCGCAAGGGATTCCTGGGTGGAAGAGGGCGGAGGCTAGCGTTCTGGGCAATCGATTATACGCACCGGCTCCGCAAAATCTATACATAAAGTAATCAAAACTACAATGCGTTTGGACGAGTGATGAAATCGATATTCCGAAATGAAATTCTTAGACTAAAAGGTAATACAATAACGACCGGTGCGTGTACAATTTTTCACGTAGACTTTTCACATAGTACCTGATCTTTGAAACGCTTTCCAATACAACTGTTCTGATATGGCGTTATTATATTTTGTTCAAGGCTTTCGAAAAAAAAAAAAAAAAAAAAAACGCGATTACATTTTCTAACTAGAGAGATCCACTGCGGACGAACATTTGGAGTGAGCTTAATGACGCTCGAAGGTATTTTCCTAGAAATAGTTCATATTACACGTGGAACGATTTAAATAATATATTACAGAGTAATGTATTACATAACGTTGGCGAGTAAAGTGCGAGCGTCTTTGGTTAATGAATAATGAGTATTGACGATTCGGACAGTAAGTGACCCGTATACATTTTACCGAATTTCCTCAAAATGATTGGAATCTGAGAACCCGGGGAGTCCGTCACCGCGCGTGAACGTTCCGAAATTAGCCAATCTCCGTCCCGGCTCTATTCGGACGGTAAGGAGCTAAGAAATATGGGAACCGGGACGAACGGGGGAATCACCAATAACATCGGTATTTATTATAAATATTATATTGCATTGTCGTAATAAAAAACGTACACGGTAAACGCTCGATATAGTCGCTATAATATAATACGTTATTACAATAATAATTCCGTTTGAAGTCGAATCGAGTGGAATTTTTTTTTTCGTATTCGACGAATAAGATAAAGGCGTGTCCGGCTATCCTTTAAATCCTTATTTATCGAAATCACAGGATCGTTTGCTTGGCTATTACGGAGTCTATATTATGTTGTTGGCGTAATAATATCTGCACTCGATGTGATTGTCGCCACCGGCGGCGGTGCGCGGAACGGTCGCTGAGAAAATATTGAATTATTATTTTATTAAATGCGTTGTCGATTCACCGATAGACGTTAGCTTTCTTTACAATATTTTAATGACACGAAAACCAAAAAACTCCATAATAGTAATAACTAAACAAAAGTTACTGCTCGCGGCACCTTATTATTAGTTATTACAAGTCACGGCACACTTTAGATAAATATTCTCTACTCTCTAAATACATAAAAATATAATACACACCCTTTGGGAAACATTGAGTGAAGGATAATGTAACATTTTTTAGGATCGTAATATATTTGTTCGTGCTTGCCCGGTGCACGTGTTTTCATTCGTAATTGTCGATCGTGTAAATTACAAAAATTCCGTTTCATAAAAAACCTGCCATCACCAGTCGGACGATAGTCCGCGTAATTTCATAAATACAAATCGTACGCAGGTACGTACTACACTATTATACGAGTATAATATATAAAAGGTACGCATATTAAATGATAAATGTTTGATATAAAAATATTTCGCTACGGATCTTTTCATAATAATGTGTATGTTCAAAGTATTCGAGTGCGTGAAAAAATTGTGAACAATTTGATTAAATAAAAAAAAAAGAAAAAATCCGACACAAATCCGTTTCTCCGAATCGTCCGTTGCGCGAGGTTTTTTTCACATTCTCTGAGCACGTTCAATGATATTATTATATAATAATATGAGTTCCATTTTCGTTTTGAACTTTTTTCATACACGTTTCGTCGGATTTCCAAACGATCAAACTTAACACGCTCGCGCCACGTCGCGATAAACTATTACCTAACGCCGCCGTATAGAATATCCTCCGGGTACAGCGTCGCGCGTCGCGTTATTGTTCGCCCGTAAAATACAAAAGCGATGACGTAAATCCGAATCCGGAAACGGTGTCGCGTGCATTTTTCAGTCGTAAAGCTGAAGTCGTCGTAACGATCGATTTTCCGAATCGACTAAAATATGTTATGTGATCGTCACGTTTGTAAAAAAATCAATTAAATTAAATTAAATTCGGAAAAGGACGATAATTTTTTACGCCAACAACGGCCGCGACGACAATAATAATAATAACGACGTCGTCGTCGTCGTCGTCTCCGCGATCTCTGCGGACCGCTCTATAACGTCTGCGAGTCACGTCGTCGGGGCTCGGGAGTAATTTCACGCGGCGGCGGTCCTCGTCGCGACCCGGTGGAAAAGCACGGCTTTACGACGCGCTAGTCGCAGGACAGGTTAGGTAGTGATTGCGCGAGCGCCGAGGACGTTTTAATATTTTATCGAAGACGCTCGGGCCCGGACGCGGACGCGACCTTGCCACCGCGCGTTTTCATACGCGCCGCGCGAGTGCCATGCCGCGCGCATAAATATTTACGAGCGAATTAAACGCCGTGCCGCGCGCGTTTTGATGTCTGTAGTGTTGATTACGCGCCGGATATCGGTCAGGACGACGCGCGTTGTGCTGCTAACACGTCGTACTATTGTTGTTATTACTATTATTGTTATTATTGTTGCAACCATCGCGGTTATTATCGTCGTCGATTAACCGACGGGCGACGGCGGCGTTACAATGACCATAACACCGGATTCTCGTGCAATTGCGCGACTTTTCATTGCGCGGTGAACAATAATCTATTGAATCAATTGTTAGAAATCCGAATCAAGCGAATAAGACGATTACATTTATTTAAACGAATTTTTATTTCGCACAAAATTCCACGTTTCGGGGTTTTTGCGTTTAAAACGAGTGATTTTAATTTTATTGTGTTACTTACTCATTGTCACTGGACTTTTATATCAAATTTCATACTCTTTATAATACCTAATATACCACATATATTAATTAATAATATTTTAAAATTAAATATTAACAAAAGAAAAATTCGAATCACCTACACTAAAAAGAAAATCGTAGATACACAATTGCCAACGCGTCAAAAATGTAGTCCAACGCGTTTTTGCACGTTTCAGCATTTCGATTGCACGTTTTTCAAATGTTAGTCGCAAGAAAATCCGGTCTTTTCCGCGTTCTGTGTGTGCGAAGAGACACGAGTAACCGTGACGTGTGCGTACGCACACCTAAACATGGTGTACGAATAAAATATAATTACTGCGAACGTCACGCGCGTTATAATCATATTGTCGTTACGGTTCGCGGTGACGACAATACGTCGTCGGGATTCGAATGCCGCGGAAACGACGCGGCGGGACGGGGGGGAACGGAAACGAATCGCGTCTACTCGGCACTATGGACTCGAAACGAAACGGAAGTGACGCGGGGGCGTATTGCATAATATGTGTGGGATGCGGCAAACCGGAAGTGCAACGGGCAACAGTCGCACTGTATACGGGTCGGCGATGATATACGTTTAAACGCGACACGATTGCCCTCGCGAAAATGTACATGTCGCGTGTATATATTCCATTCTACATAACCGTATGCTCGGACCCGATTTTGCGACGGGCTGCGCCGTTACAAATAAGATTCATCGTCGCGATACGTTTTAACCGCGGGCCGACATTTCCGGAGAGAGAAAGAGAAGAAAAATACGATTTTTTTTTTTGTTGATTTATTAGTCTAAAAAATTCGGGAGATTTCGGGTTCGAGTGGTAAAAATTTCGTTCGGAAAAAAGACGTGTACGCGACTGAAATTTCCATCACAAGCCGTCAGCACGAGGATCGCTCGGCGGGGGGGCTTTCGTGAAGGAAGTCGAAAGCGGACGATTGCAGTGACATCGCGGAGGGGAGATCTCGTTGGCGACGCTCGACGTGCGCGCAGAGCCTAGCCGCAGTCCGGGGAAAGGACGAGACGGGGTGAACACGCCGACAGGAGAGTCGGGTCGGAGACGGACGACGCGCAGGCCGCCGGATCGTTTTGGAAATCGACGTTTCGAAAATAAAAATCTATCCGCAGTTGGATCGTTATTACGCGCCGTCGTCGTGCGATTTAAATTCTATTTTAAGACTCGTGCCCGAAGGGCCGCGGGAGACCTGCGCGCGCTGCTGCCGCGTTACTATTCCCCGCGGTTACTGCAGCGCCGCACATCGCATTGTAATATTTATGGACATTATTATTTCATAAACAATCCGGCCATGGAAACGACGCGTTTTCGACGGGCTTTTCTTTATTTTTATACGGTCCCGTCGACGCGCCCAGACGGCGTGGAGTGCCCCCCCCCCCGTTTTCTACCGTACACGCAGCCCGAGACGGCCGCGCGGGTTGAAGGACCTCCCGTCCGCGGCGTCTCGCCGCAGACTCTCGACCGGATGCGGAATTTTCTTTCTTTCCCCCCTCCCCCATCATTCGCCCCCGTTTAACCTATCGGCAGTATTCGTGTGTTATACCGTGCGACTCGGTCGCCGTGGTATATACCTACCGGTCGATTGTTATTATCCTAACCTAACCGGAAAAAGAAAAGTTCGCGAATCGTTTACACAAGGTCGTTTTCGTCGTATTAATATCTCGTTTCGTTTTGATGACTTTGGCATTATTAAATATTTGACAACGGCGGTTGTCAGCAATACATTAGTATAGTAAGTGTTTTAGTTTGAGGAATTTTTAATTTTCATTAATTAGTAGGTAGAAAACGTAACTTAATATAGGTTTTGTCGGATGGCGTTTCACGGAAAGTATGGTGTACACTTAACGAATACCGACGATTGTCTGGCGGGTTTAAAAAAAAACCACCTCTCCCCGTACGCGTACTATTATACATAACGATAACGGAATCGACTTTTATAATAATTTTCAAACGGGACCTTATAATAATTTACCTTGTTGATATTGTGCGGAAAGGAGATCTAAAATCAAACGCGAGTCGCTGAATAATGGTTCTATTGCCTTCGTTTCCGAATATCACGGCCGTTTTACTATAATATTATACGTAACAAATAATAATAAATCGAATGAGAAAAAAAGAAAATCATTGAAATACAAAACAATCGTATCGAATTTTTTCAGTCTTTTACGGAAAGGAAATATAAAAATTAAAAATCGTTCAACAATTTGGTGAAACCCGCCCGATTCGCGTAATTACAATCTCCCTGTATAATGTGCCGCGTGTAAACGCCCGTGTAAAAGCTCCGGAAAAAAACCGGAAACGTCGAATGCGATTGGGACATCCGATAGTGAGCAATGAATATGCAATCCAGACATCGGTGGCCGTAATATAATAATATTGTAACAGTATTAGACGTTATCATTATTACACAAACACACTATACAACGCTGTCGATCAAACCGCGCGGGTTAAAACGTGACGCGCGACCCGTTCGACAGCGACGGCCAGTCGTATACTAATATCATATTCTATCGTCCGGCGATCGAATTAATTGCGTTCGGTTTGTATCCGTCGGCCCTTGGACTCTTATATTATAAAGACCGCTCGGGTCCGGCTGTAATATTCCCGTCGAAACAAATGACCATTTAAAAGTCTCTCGGTCGATTATATAGTTTATTATCAATTTAAACATCAAATACTTATTTGTTATTTTCTAAGACGAATTCTCTGCCCGACGGCGTTCGATTGAGTTATATATATATATATATATATATATATATATATATACACACCAAAGCCGGGTCGTAGTTTCTCGGACCTGTTAAATCTAACTTAGAGCGTTTTAATCATATCGGTCCGCGGCGACGCGGTCCCAACAGAGCTGGTTAGGGCAAAAGGAAACGACCGACCGTCTGTTCCTTAACTGGATATAAGATTGGGTGACGAGCGTGTACCGTATATATATGTATACACACATTGAAGTCGACTGCCCTTTATTCGAAAGAGCTACGTTATAGTTTCGACCATGTGCTGTTACGAAACGAAGAAAGTGTGCTCGTTTCGACCGATCGAAAAAGTATTAAGTTATATTTTTTACTGTATAAATATTTCGTTTTATTTTTAGTTTTACCGATCATACACTTATTTCTGATTTTTCGTTTGTCGGCCGGGTAATTTTCAATGAATTCGAATATGGGTTTTATATACGAGTATGTAATAGTATGTGCGAATTTTTTTTAAATTTAAATTAAATTTTCCAACCGTATCGAACGGTATATTTTTTTAATGGTGTACGATTGGATGGAATATAAATTCGAAACTATTATTAATCGACATTAAATGCGATCTCTGTCTATTTTCACATGTGCATTCAAGCGAAAACGATTATATAATATTTTATGAACAAAACAGAAACACGTGGTGGAATACACAACTATATTGTACTCGTAATACGCAGGAATTAATTGTTATTATTTCTAGTATTGCAATCGACGCTCTATTCTGCCTCGTGGACGAATGCGCATTCACGGTGACGTAAAAAAAAAAAAAAACGTGAACAAAAAATTGGAAAAAGAAAATATAAAAATAAATAATGCACGGACAGTTTCGAAGAATATGTCAGTGATTCGTTCGAGTATCGGCGTCCGACGAGCACACGACTGGCTCCCACTGCGCGTTAACAATTGAATCGAGGGGTAAATAAAAACGACGGGGGAAAATAAAAATCCCGACATTTTTTTTTCGTTCGGTTATTTTTCCATAAACTATGAACGTGATTTGTCGGAAACGGCGCGCGGCCCGTGCGAGTCTTCGATTCGAAATTTAAAACTGTGCGCAGTGAAATTGACGAACAAAGGGCGTTTTTATCGTTTCGTGCTCGCCGCGCTCTCGCGTGGATTCGCTGCACGGCCGTACTTTTCGCGAGAATCGAACGTGAGCCGCGACGATAACAATGGTGGACTAAGATGACGAGGTCAGAGAACAACGGCGTCGGCATGTGGGCAAACGCAAAACGAAATCTCATATTACACGCGCGTGAGCGTTCAGCTAGGATTATTAGAGCCGAGGGGGGGGGGGCTTGTCGGGTATTTATCCCGTTTGTTTTTTAGTATGTTCACCACTTTCCACTTCACTCGACCGCGTTACAAGTCGAACCGAACATACTGACTCCAGTGACCAACTATGAACAACTATTTAGTAATTATTAAGTAGTAGCAAATTAATTTCGGCGCGTTTTCTGTACGGAAAAACGCGCTCGGAAGTTGGAACGCGGCAGGTACGCTCGTTTGATCTGAACATTCACAGCGTTCGCGACTCGAAACGACGCAAAAACGCGAGCGCACGAAAAGCTACGTGACGAACCGACTTCAGGTGAAATAGCACAAAGTATTCTGCGGAGCTATAGTGACCGTGATCGTTGATATAAATGATAACAAATTTAAATGGTTCGAATAACCTAACCGAGAACTCATCGTCGAGTTAAATCTTAAATTACAATGGTATAACTTTTGAAAATAATTCCAACGATTCGGCTATTTCGGCGGGTAGTAAATGTTTTGCGAATCGCCGCCGCTGCACGCGGCGGTAACGATTTTGCCCGGGAAAATGGCGGCGAAAAATAATACGAATACAATTAGACAAAAGAAATAAAAAAAAAAAGAGAAAAAAGGAACCGAATCCCGCGGAGCGGTCTTTGCGCGGACGACCGACCGACCGACGACGACGGGATAAAACTCGCGGGGCCGTAAAACAACACTTCCGGTGAAAATAAATTCCGTTCGACGACGGACGTAGCGCGTCCCGGAATCCTGTCTCCCGACGACGCCCAGCCGCAGCAGTAATTAAAAATAAAATAATACACGTGTCGTCGCGTCGATGTGCGGAATGAATAACGTTCGTTAGAATTAATTAATTTTATCTCGGCCCAACTGCCGCCGTTCCGTCTGCAGCGACGCCGCGGTATTCGGACTTCTTTCAGACTCACTTTAAACTATATATAATATATCGTAGTCGCTATATCGGCCTTTGCCGGAGCGCATCGGAATCGTTCGCCTCGTAATCGCGTCTATTGTCGACTCGAACAAACGCGTATTCGTATAAACGATAATATACGACATTGTGCGCGACGACGCGCACGTGTCGTCGAAAAATATGCACGTATGACGGCGGACGTCGTCGTCGTCTTACAGAGTGAATTCTCGCCGTTATCGTGTTTCTATTTTCTCTTTCGTCTCTCTCTCTCTCTCTCTCTCTCTCTCTCTCTCTCTCTCTCTCTCTCTATTTTTTCGCAGCGCTAAGTCGTCATCGAATCGCCCGAGCATCGGTTGCCCATCGGACGAGAGAAAAGAGCCACCAAAAAGCTACTTCGCGACGGAAAACAAAAATAATCACGCGACGACCGAAAAAAACGCACCGCAGACGGGGACGCGCGCGCCTCGCCCGGCAAGAGTGCATTTTTCCTTCGTCCTTTGTACAATCAAACGCGTTTCGTGTAACGCGTCACGTCCATGTTATATTATATTCTAATCCGATTAATAGACTCGTTATTCCTTTGATGATCGCCACGGTTCTAATTAAAACACAAAACTAATTCACTTTTCAATTGAATCAGACGAATAAATATTGTACGTGATCCGCGCGCGCGCGCGCACGCTGCTGCAGCGGCTTCGGTAACGCACGCCCGTGTTTAGCGACTGCACCGGCCAGGAGCAATGACGCGGTGTCGATACACCTATCCGACCATAAATAATTGTCACACGTCGGCTAGAGCGAGTAGCGCGTTTCTGAATTTTCGCGCGTTATCGTCGAACTCGCGCAGACAGTTTTTTTTTTCTGCGCCAAACATCTATAGCTTCCACGCGAGTACGTTTCTCGAGAACGGAAATTTTTCCGAGGAAAACGAGACGACACGTTTCGTATGGCCTCCCGTCGCCTCCAGCGAGTCGAGCAAACCATAATAATAGTAATAAAACGACGAGAAAAATCGAGATATAACGATCGAGAACGCGAACGCAGCCGGTCGAGATGGCTGAAAATTAATACGAGTTACTCGGAAACGAAACCTTTCTATGTTCGACGTTACGACGGTAACACGTTATTATTATGTCACAGATATGGCGCGCGTGCGGGACAAGTGATTTGACAAGGATATCAGGAAAAAGACGACTGAATATCGCCTCCTGCCCGCGAGTACGGGTTTCCAAACGGTTCGAATAACTATTATAATATACCGTCGCCCGTTGTGCGCGTCCGTGATTTACAGATGTTTGGGTGTACTTTACCGCCGCGGAAAATAAATTATACGCTATAATATATATATATATATGTACGATCTAAACGTTTTTTCTACGACGTCTTTTATAATAAAATGATTTTTGTTTTCCTAAAAAACCCTTAAAAATACGCATCCGTCTTTGTAAACTTTAAATACCAACACACTTTGAACTTAAAAAAATATACCCTCAAAAATATCCGGCGTGTATTATTTTAAAATTATACGATGCTATTTTATTCGTATTCGTGTACAGAGTGTTGGTATATAAATATATATATATTTAAATTATATTCGACACGATGACATTTATTGCGGCCAATAAAATATTACAAACTCAAAATAAATAAATATTGTGAATTCAATTCTTCTTTCTGATCTATTGTGTTGGAAATCTACGTGCACGCTGACGATTGTTGATGCGTCGGGTCGAGTTCAATTAACAATCACGACCGCACGTGTCGATGTAAGTGAATGAGCGTTTGTGTTTTCGTGAAATAAAACGTAATTCGATTAAAACATTATCATGTCGTGTAAATATTATATCAAATAACTTCCAAATATATATTTCGTTCGCAAAATCGCATCGGCCGACGCTTATTTTTAGTCTTACGGCAAACAATCGGTAGGTACGTCGTGATTTATTGATTTATTTCGATGTCCCGGACATTGCTACTGTCGAAGATGTTATTAGTAAGGTGTAGTATAGCTGTAGCAGTTGCACGCGTATAAGTGATATGCGTGTAAGCGACGTTAACCAAAAAGCCAAACATACCGAGACAAATCCAATTTGTATTGTCAAATTTAATTTCGGACTCGTATTTGAAGAGTATCGCGAAAATAGCTAGACGTCGAACTCACAACTCACAAAGTCACAACTAACTAACTAGTCCAAAACTTACATCCAACACATGCAATACGCCTATATATACGAGCATCGGTCGAAGGACTTTTTTGCGACGACAAGTAACTACTCATTATGCAAACGTGTATGGTGTATTTTTGCAAATTTTAAATTAAATTATTGAACGCAAGTAGAACATAGTGTGTGTGTATTTGATGCGCATATAATATTCGCTATTAGTATAAATTGAATTAATATTCACAAAGCAATTTGCGATGAAAATTATCGGCCGTCATGAAATCCAACGATCCGGCGACGTTTTAAACGCCACGTCGGAAAGTCCATCAACCTATGCAATCGTCGACTTCATTGAAACCAACCGTATCGATCGGCGGCAGAGTATAATATATATTTATATAAATATAACGATCTATGCGAGATCTATACGCGACGAGCTCCGACGGCGGCGCCGTGGTCGGGTGTATCGCGGCGGAATATATACTTGTTCGGTGTACGCGGCAGACTTAATTTTGATTTATCAGCTCGACAAAATCTCGCGGAAGCCCTCCGAAACTTAATCCACAGTTTATCTGGGTGTAATACGTAATTATTGTAACGCAGACGACGACGACGACGACATTAAAACTCAATTAATCATAATGATTTACCGTTTGAAAAATACGATAACTCTTCACCGAAACGGCACGTTTTCATTAGCCGTTAGAATTAGCGTGATTTTTTTTGATTTTTTTTTTTATCTCGTAACGCGATGACTCGAGATTTTCCGGCCACCTTTCCTACCCCGCCATCGTAATATATTCTGTTCCGCGAATTCGATCCGGTCTCGATTACACGGCCGCGTGCTATACGCCGTTCGCGTTTGACCAACAGACCGACGTCTTACGTCCGTTCGTCACGTTTTGGGCGTGTCGCGCGATGATCGACTCGCCGCCGCGCTGCCGCCGACAATCGTCGAAAAAGATACGGGCGAATAAAAAAATTAAAACCGATAAAAACTAACTAAAAACCTATACGAGCCCTCCCCCCCCCCCCGAAGACGCTCCTGATATCGCTTTTCTCTTTCGTCGCGTACGACTTCTCCGAGTATCTCTGCGGCCTATGCGTTTCGTTTTCCTCGAGTGTGTATCTACGCAGGATACTTATAGCGACGCGGTACTCGTAGTACTTAAACAGGTACGACTGCGGTACGTCCGACGCAGACGACGTGCGACTCGACGAAACAAATACATTGTAATACGTCGCGGGATATAATTGAATCACGTTGTGCGCAGATACTTTGCGCTCGAAATTATTCCAGTGCGCCCCAGTCGGCTTACAGTCGGCGCGTAACGATAAAATCGGCTAGTTATTATTCGATACGATTCGACGCGTTGCCCCTTTTGAGATAAAAAAAATATATATAGACGTCGCGCGAGGGCTGCCGAACGCGAGACGAAACAAAGAAAACAGATATTATACGCGCAATATTGTCCGCGCGGTTTACCGCTCGTTCGTAATGCAATTTCTACGCGTAATACCTGCTGCGTTATACAGTATTAATTTTTATCGGTCAACGTTGCGAGTATATACGTATATATGCATTCAGCGCGAAATGTGAATTATGTAGGTACGTGTAGATAAGTGCCGAGGAGTCGTACAATTCTACGCTGTAATAATTACAGACCGAGTCAACACCGTGTATATACAGCGCGAGATTCCGTTTTGCGATTCCTTTGTCTCGCGTGCGCGACTCTTAAGATAATAACAATATTGTTGTTATTGGATTAGTATAAACACCAATGATATCGCGAAAGAACAATGAAATCTTCCGATAAATTACGTAATAATATCATCGGACGCAGTGGCAATAATAACGCGCGTTACCGCAAACGGCAGACGTATCTGTTCATCTCCTAGCGTACGAGATGTGGGGTGCTACACTATATTATAATAATAGTAATAATACGATAGCGTTGATGATTATAGATTTATTACAAACGTCTCCGCCTCCCCCCCGCTATCCGCATGTAATAATATGTTATTTTTTTTTGATTTTTACTACAATAAATAACGTTTAATCACTCCGGCAAACATCATTATAGCTGATGTTTAACCGCATTGCTCGTGTCTGAAACCGTTCTGGTCGTGTAGGTAAATATATAATATATATTGCGTCCGTTCAAGCATTATAAACAAAAAAGTACAGGTACGTTTATATAGGAAAATAGTTGTATAACGAATTATAACGTATATTTGCGTGTTCCGCATTTAACGACGACGATGATGGTTCAATGTAAATTCAAATCAAATCAATCGTAAAATAAAAAAAAAGCAAGCGGTTCGTAATGATACGCATTTATCAGAATATTATACAGAAAATGTCGTTAGTAACTATTATTATTTGTGTGCATTTAAATTTATCGAAGCATATACACAATACACTCCGTCTCAAAAGGTATACAAATTCGAATTTATATTTTTGAATAATAATATTGTTATTGTTCGTTTCCGTATCGTGTACGTCGTCTACAGTTTGTGAAAAAAAAACCACACAAATTGCATTTTAATTATTTATCGATTTCTTATACAACAGACACAGCAGACACATTATCGTCGTTTCTTAACGAATTGTCGTCGGCGTTTCTTCCGCGGTCGTGATCAACGCAATGCGAATTAACGATCTGCGACTGCCTAACGGACTACCGCGGGTTTCGTAACGGTAAATTTCAAACAAACGGCCAGAAGAAGGACCATCCGGAGTAACGCGAAAACGGTCGCGAATAAAATTACACCGTCTCCGTCTGCCGTCTCGAAACCCCTCGAAAACGCCAGTACGATCGTGCGCGAGAATAAAAACAAGTCAACGGGAAATCGGAAAAAAAGAAAACGCCGGAATATATTTTAACAAATACATAATATTATTGGTATAAGTGAGTGACCCACTTTGCGGTTTTGATAAAGCCGGGCTCATTATTTTCGACGCGCGGAGGACGACATCATAAAGGTCAGCCGAAGTATTTCGGGCAAACAACGACGTCGTCGCGCAGGTAAATTATCATACCATCGTGATTGTTATCATTAATGATATATTCATCGATATGAAATCATAAACAATCGTGTTATTATTATAATATGGACATTATCGTCGTAACTAAAATAATATCAATCCATTGGTATTTTGTCTGTGCGAACTTGCGGAACGCCGCCGCCGCGCCACGCACGTAGACCGCATAGAATATATTATTATGTTGTTGTTGTTGTTATTATTATTATTATTATTCGGATGAAAACGTCGGCGAACGAAATATTTAATATTCAGGCCCGGTACGATTGCCATTGATTTCGAGACAACAATAATACTTATGTGCTGTGTGCGTATAGTAGTAATACACAATACGTACGTAATGCGCGTGCACGTTGGCCCGACGACGGTCCGCGTTTGCGGTTGCCGTTTTCGCGGACGCGGTCGAACACAGCCGTCGATACAATAATAATAACGATATGACGGAAGTGTACGTCCGGACGTTGTTTCGGAATGATATTTTCGGAAGACGACGTGATAACAATATCGGGCGTTCGCGTTATCGGAGCTGTTCTCTCGAAAAAATTATTACTTTTATTACGAGTCCTCGGGAAAACGTTTACGCACTCGCGTGTTCCGATCGAAATCCAAACGTGCTGCCGACGCGTTTTTCGCGCGCGGGCGCGCGCTCTTGTAATAGACGAGCATATTATTGTATAACTTTCGACGAATAGGTACACAAAAACACGACCGACGATTATTCGCCGCCGCGTCATTTCCGGTCGATATTTGATTAATAATCTCTTATTAACGCTTTGCAGCCTATTGCAGTCACCATGTCATTGCGATCAACCGAGTTTCGACGGATTGTTCCGTCACGGCGCGGCGTTTTAGACATTCGTGCGTGTATTCAATTTAAACTTTTCACTCTTTTTTTACGCACTGTTGTTACGGAATTATTATTATTTTACTCCTCGTGTGCCTTTTTAAAAAGTCCGTAACCACATCATGTTATGTGGGGGATGAAATTTACTCGCGCTCGACGGAAAAAATTATAAATTCTTGTGCTTAATATAATTTACACGCGTGTTCGAAAATGAACGAATCGTTTTCAGGTACGATAATATTATTTATTAACAATAAAAAAATATGATTCCACGAGGAGGGGGCTCTGTCGAATCGCCAGTTGAAAATCCCTTATGGGAATTAAAATATGTATGTGTGCATAATTCTCGTATAATTGCGATCGATTCTCGGAGTTTTTGTTGACATCAAATAATCGTATATTAAGATAGGAATTGCGCTGGTAAACATTTATTAGAATAAAGAGTAAAGTAAAGAGAATACTTGATGGTAAATTACAGATCATTGTGAACGTTTAAAAAGAACTAAGAAATAAGTTTACAAAACAAAATGAAAAAAAAAAAAAACACCTCATACGATGAAATCGTCTTATTTTCTACTTATTATTATCGATCAATAGAGAAAATATTATGACTATATATTATCCTCTAGTTCGGGTCGTATAGGTAAATTTTGTTTTCGCAGAATAAGATTTTGTTATGTTATGCGTGTGAGAGTAAAAGATAACAAATGCTGACGTGGTGTCGTCTCAAGAAACACTTATAAATAACAAACAGATTATAATAATATTTTATCTCTGAAAATCTGTTTACTTTGTAAATTCATGAATAATCTTTGTACCTACTCCTTTGACCTTAAACTCCCGAGCTCTCTTAGTATAATACTAATAATAAAGTTAAAAATAACAATTTCTACTGGTCTTTAAGATCATTATTTAAGAAAATTATTTTTTTCCAAACGAAAATATTCGAAAAATTTTAGGTTTCATTGCAAATGAAAAATTGCATTCCGTGCTCACGCGGAACTAGATAAAAATCATCAAATAAAATGTAAAATAATTGAAATCATATTTCGGATTCACAAGGCGTCGGCATATTAAATTGATCGAGTCATCGCAATATACGTATATATCGCGTTTAAAGTGTTTACGATTAATATATAAAACTATAATATCGATTTTTACCACTTGTACTTGATAATCTACGAGAAAATACGATTCAAATTAATTTGTAGTGAGGACATTTTTTTTTAATTCTTAACCGCAAAGCGTTTTATCGTACCTACAGTACTATTTTAGAGTATAAGTACAATATTATATTGTCTACTAATCGTTCGTTTCGACGTCTCGAACACGCGAAAACGACGTTAAACTTCTTTTGTGTAGTTATTGTCGCGACAGCTTATTTTTAAACTGCGGTTAGGAATCGCTGCAGGACGGTACGCATACCACAATCGAACGCGGTGTACACGATAAATATACGCGTGCGAGCGCACAATTCGTATGTCGTTTCGGGCACTTTGCGCGGTAAACTTTCGGTCGAAAATGTTCGCTGACCTATTGTGCACACGGAGTGGTGGAAAAGACGATGGTAATGTTATCGTCGTCTCGTATTAAAACGCCGCCGTCGTTGCAGCGAAGCCGCCTCGCGCGGGGGCGAAAACTATGCGCGTATAAATATTTCTCGTCGTCTCCGGACGCGCGTCGGAAGGAAGCGGTGGAAAAATAAAAGCGTATTGCCTTAAAAGTAAGAATCGTTCGTTGTTATTGTGTTATTATTACCGCGTCGGCTGTGCGGCGTATTCACTCGGAGCCGGTGCGAACTTTCCGACGCGAATCGGCGCGTATTATCCGGACGACGGCGGGGAGAGTTCAATGATATAATTCGCAGACTGCATTAAGAATATTAATGAAAACGTTTTCCTTTGGCGGGAAAATACACGTTTTGCGCGACTGTGTGTGCGTAATAATAATATGCGCGCGCGATGCATCTTTTTGCGCCTGCAGCCGGAAGGATATCGTTATATAATACACCCCGCGCGGCACGCGTTATTATTATTATCATCGTATCGTTTCGGCGTGGAAAATTCGTTCGCAAACGTTCCGACGTCGCGAGTTCGCGAACGGCGCGCGGAAAGAGACCGCGTTTTCTCGGAAACATCGTGTTTTTGCGCGCTTTCTTTAATTAAAACGCCCGCGCGCTCGATCCGCACACGACACACGCGCACACTATTATTATATTGTGATTCGCCAACAGGCCGATAGCGGCCCATTCGTTTGATTAAAATAACATGTTCGACGCGGCGGCGGCGCTTTTTCATTCCTCGTCGTCCCGGAGATTCCGGTGAGATTCCTCCTGCCCCCCCCCCCTTGAATCGCGATTTCTTTCCTGATTAATTCCCGTTCGCATATATATTTATCCGGAAGAATCGCGCCAGTAGCTACAAGTACACATTGAAGCGCTCCGAGGCGAAATATTTTTCGCAATAGAAATAATTACATATAATGTACTAAAACATTGCGTTGTGATCAGCGGCGTCTCGAACTTTTTCCGCATCACACGCGGTAATTATCCGCCGCCCTTTCGAGACGATATAATGAAATAGTTTACCAATTATTATATCAGTTACAACTGAAGTACACGGATTTAAACGCTTCAAAAAAAAAAAACAATGCCTCGAGAAAAACGCCCTTTTAACCATTGCAAAAAAAAACAAAACTTTTTCACGCAATACTAACTGTGCAAATCGTAGTGCAATATACGCGCGAATACATTACGACTTCGATAAATAGCTTATCGTTTTTCTTTATTGCACAACAGCCGGCGTCGTATTTATTTCCGGTACAATCGGTAAAACCGTAATACATTTAAAAAATAGAAATACGATTTTTTTCCCCTCTATTAGGACGTTATCGAAATAAAAAGAGCTCTAAATATGCACAATTTAGAAGTCTCCTTTTTTTTTTTTTTTTTTAATTCTTTGATGTATGAAACGAATCTCGTGCTTTAGGACGTTCACAAAAAAAAATCCGATTTTCATGGAAACCCGCACCCCCGAAGTCATATAATAACATTATCAGCTTTATCCGTTTGTCACTGCAGCTGACACGTGAATCGCAGTCAATTAAATTGGCGTGAAACTTTAAAATATTTAAACTTCGATTAAATTTTATCCATAATTTATCTAGGTACTAAATATTTGAAAATAACCAGCGAATAATTTATCTAGGTAGTAAATATTTGATAATGACCAGCGCCGCCCTCGAGATTTGTGCCCCGAGGCAACTGCTTCTGTTGCAACCGCACATGCGGTCGCTACTCTCGCGCGTGGAGCACGTACTTGGCGAACGCGTTTTTTGTCTCCGTTTCGTGATCCGAAGTCTGAAGCGTCTTTTAGGTCTTACACCGAATTCAATGATTTCAGGGCTATTTTAGACTCGTATCGTTTATTGTTTTTGATAACGAATTATAATACGTGATAAGCTTGCGCGTTGTTTTGTTTTTGTCGCTCGAATCGAAAACAAAATATCCGGTTGTTACGTCACAATTATCCGGCGAGATAATGGCGCCTGTGCGGAAGAAGCGAAACCGTCGACTTTCGTAGTCGTTTTAGTCTCGGCGGAATCGTCGTCGGAGACGGTCGTCCGAAAAATTTTGTTCGTCGTAACTTTTTTTTTTTCTTTTTTAAGATTAAACGAATTATTTCGATCGCATTTTTAATTTTCAGATTTTATTAGTTTTTTTTTCATTTTTTTTTTTTTATTAAAAATATTATATTCGCACAATATGTATAAATAACATGAAATAATAATAAAACAAGAAGCATGCAATCTTTCGACGTATGTTTTTGTGACGAGAGTATATAATATTATGTATAAATATTTTTAATACAAATTAACTTTTTTTTTTTTCTAGAAGATCTCGAATTTTTTTTTCGATTTAATCGATACGTCAGATTATCAGGAAGAGTTGCGGTAGAAAGACGAGAAATCAAGCATTTGATGTGAGAATTGAGTGTACGATGGAAAATTAAATAATGTTTTTTACTAATTGATTTTTATTACCTGTTTTGAGGTCATTATGGAGGAAAACAATGGACCAACATGGTGTCGAGGAAATGACGAAAAGAGAATTATCGAGAAACGTCTAAATTAAAATATTGTCACAACGGTCCTGGTCACCAAAGTCGTATCTTACGAAAGTCTCACACAGCGATAAAAACGAACCACCGCTCAAGCAGGTAAACTTACTTCTATAATATATTATCGTCGTTTTATTACGTTAAAATCGCGCGATTCTTCTAAGCTTTACTAGTCACTACAGGGAACTGATTTATTCACGTAAACAATAATTTTTTTTCGTTTCGACTCCATTATTTTTACTCGTAAATTTTACCGATATAAATCGCTTCGCCACAAAAATACGGCCCTAGAACCGCTACTAAATAAAATAGTTCATAACAGTCCGACGCGACTGAACGCGACGGTAAATAAAGTAATAGTTTTTTTTTTTTTATATATACTATCACCGTACGGAATGATCAACAAGTAATTCTAGATCGATTTTTTTTTTTTTCGTATAGTCAATAATTTCGATTTGTAAGTGTTATGATTACGGGGAGCGGATTATACAATGCGAATTGAATTTCTTTGTAGGAACTCCGAAACAATGGTTTTGATGCGTTTGATTACACTGCGCGATCTGATACACTGTGATCATCTAACTTACACATTCATATATATATGGTATAGTTTACATATAAGACGAGTCCGGTGTTGATTTTCGCTGCACAACAACGCCGAGAGACGGTAAAAAGTTTAATGTTACACGCTCGACGACGAAATTAGGACTTTGTTCGTAACGTTTAAAGTTATAAATAGATTTTTGCCCAAACTTTCGGAAGACGGTTTTCGAGGGGAAACTGATAGGTAGAGTAGGTAGTAGTAGTAGTAGTAGTAGGGTGCGCGCCCCCCCTGCCTACCTGCTGCTCCGCGGAAGAAACAACCAACTATATCGAACAAACTTCACTACAATAACGTTTTAATAAAATCAAGAGATACCCTTGTTTAATAATTGAACTCAACGCTCGTAATGAAATTAGGTGTATAATATGCGCAACGAATATTCGAAAATATTATGATTCCGTGGCAATTAGTGTTGTACACACGCGTACACGTGTCACGTTCCGCGGGAATTCACTTGTCTAATGTACATCGCGTGTAGGTAAATTAGTGTGTAAATTCTCGCGGGACGTTGTGTACACAATGTATTATAATGCATGCAGGTCTATTTAGAACGAATTTCACTCGAAGATCTACTAATTAGTTTCAAAATAAATCGTAGTCTCCCACGCCGCCGCGCACCGCTTTCGCCGGTGTCTGTCGCGTGCGCGCGAACCGCACCGCGAGTTTCGGCGAGAACGCGACGCGGGGCCGCAACGCGCTCCCCGTGAGATTTGCGCGGAATTTCGCGAGCGGATTGAATAATTATTAATACGGAATGATTAATAATTGACGAGCACGCCGCGTTACCTTCGAAAGATCACCACCACCGCGCTAGAATAACGAATCCGGTTAGAGTGTTGCGAAACCAGAAAAAAAAAAACATTTTCCCTCCGGACCGAGCGAAAACTGAGTGTTTATAGTAAAGTATATTGGTTTTTTAATTCTATAAATATACGCGCGTCATGCAAACGGTATAAACAATGTTGGCGCGAGTAATTAAAAACCACGTGTCATAAAAACCGTATAAAAACATAATAGTATTGTCTAATATTATTATCGATCGAACGTGATTTTACCCAATAAGACGGAGTGTACGTATAAACCTCGTAGATTTGTGGCCGTTAATATAATATATAATTCTTTTAAATTTAAATTTAAACAAAATGTACGTGCAGTTATGTTGTGTAGAGTTCTAAATATTGCATAAACACAAACTACGCGCTCATTGTTTTGACTATTTCACCGTCCACGCGACGACATTACATTCGTAAGACCCATTCGTAATGTTTTTTTATCACATTATTATTTTTACGTCTGTTTCGTTACACGTTGCATTAAAACGCTCGCCTCCCTTACCTATACCGCTATAGGTCAGTAATTCGGTGGAATTTAGATATACGGGGGGAATATCATAATATCGTGATGAAATGACGAGCATTTCGTCGTTAAAATTGAAAACTATTGATTAATTTTCGGACGGTCGCCCATCGATATGACAATTAATTGGGTATTTTATCGAAAGTGGTTCGCAGGTTATCTAATATTAATGTGATTTGTATGGCTCGCGAAAAAATAGGTCTTCTAAATTCGGATTTAAAAGTGGAGGGGGGGGGCGTGAGATTTTCGAAAATTTACAAGGGGGGCGTAGAATAAAAAAAAAAGGTCGGGAACCACCACTGCGCCGCCGGGTAGTCGTGAACTCGTCAACACCATTGACTCACCGTGCGGTTGTTATTTTCGTGCAATAATTATTATATCGTTCTAGACGACGACGACGACATTGTAGACGATTTTTCTAAGTTTTTTTTTTGGTTTTTTTCGGTCGCTCATCGTCACACCAATTGTAATGTTATAATGCAACGCCTGCTTGTTACAATTAAATTAAAAAGTTAAAGTTAGACCAAGTTGAATTAATATTAAAGTTTTAATACTCTATAACGACATCTAAAAGGAAACATAGTTTTTTTTTTTTTTTCATAAAACTTTTTTGCATTCAACTCTTCAACTTAAAGAGAGGGGGAAAAAAACTAAACCTCTTATTATTATATTATACCGATTCAGAATAATATATAATAGTATGCGTGGTGTATGATGTTTTTAAAAGCTTTAGATAATTAAGAGAAAAAGTTGTGAATTAAGCTTTGAAACCGACATAATAGCAATCGTAAAAAAAAAAAAAAAAAAACATTTGTTTAAATATTACATCGGAACAAAAATACAATAATTATTTAAGAACGACCGTTAAGTCGTTAAGTCGCCGTTGTTTATTATATCATTAGAGACAATGAGACTGCGACCGTGTATAGTAGTAGCGATTTTTAGGTTTTTAACAAATCGCACGGTCCGTTTGGTATTAGCGATTTATACTTTTTTATGAAAATGTTCAAATTTATTGTCACGGTTCGAAGGAGAGCGTAGGAGAGCGAGCGAATATATTACCTTTATTTCAACGCGAAACGGTCGGATTTTATAATTTATAAACTGTTAAATGACGATTGAATCGGAACACCCGATTCGAGTGAAGTGTCGATGATATTCTATCGACGACGAGATAATAATATAGTTTATGATTTCTCGTCTATTTCTCGTCTCGATTTTTTAAGATTTTTTTTTCGTATATCGCAAACACATTGACGGTTATACCTAACGTCGCGCGAAGAATAAACTCTAAATTATATATATTATATACTCGGCGCGACTATAAAAGCTTTTTTGTTTTTATCACGCGTCTAATTACTTTTAACGAGGCGCAGTCGTTTTTTTTTTTCGCTTCTAAACATTTGTTTTGATTAACCGTAAGTACCTGTGTTGTTTATAATATTTTATTTAAAAATCATCGTCGCCGCCGCCGGATAGTCGGTGTGCATCACCACGACGTGTGCCGTACAGAAAAACGACACGCGTAATACGACGCGACGTAACAGACGAGTATTTTAAAAAAAAAAAACGTACCCGTTAAATTCCGACGCCGAATAAATGAATAAAAAACCGCGGACGGGGTGGAAAATCAACTCGAATCCTTCGTTTATGTTTGTGATAGCTGCGTCCGCATAAGTGTCGCATAATTTAAACTCTATTGCCAAAATTATTCGTACGTCACGAAAAAATAGTCATCACCGTCGACTTTCCGTATATCGTTTTTTTTTTTTTTTTTTCCATAAATGTCTAACAATTACCGTTAACCTACGTCGTTATATTTTATACCTCTTACCTTTATTTTTTTCTACAACAATATTAATTTTTTTTGAAAACTACTTTATTAAAATAATTCCAAAAGAAATATATTAAAATTTATAAAATTTAATTAAAAACAGAAAAAAGAAACGTGGCGTCTGGAACATTTTTAATAGTTTCTATCCCAGGTTTTCAAGGTCTTTGTTATTTGAATGATAACGTCGTCGGTCGATAATAAAAATATTTCGACTTTCATAAAATTTATAAATAATTGTTTCGACGACTTGACTAAATCAAAATTTTTAAAAACGAAAATTTATCTAACAATCGTGTATTTAAAAGCCATGATTTTCTTTCAAAATTTTTTTTTAAAAAAACCGTATTTTCTTCTATTTTAATAAAAACACACACCAATATTATTGACGAGCGCGCTAAAATATAGAAATTATAAAAAATGAAATAAACTCTGGAGCGCGGGTGTACAACAATGATTTGTAATATCGCATTTGTGCACTATCTCCACGAGAACACCACCCCGTATATGATTGTCAGGTTCTATAACGACGGGTTTTATAACGAGAATCCGTCGTCGTCGCGTGGAGTGTGCGACGGTCACACACTCGAAAAAGAAAATAAAGGACGAAAAGTTCACCTTTGTAAATAGCGAAAATGACTTCTCGAAAATCGTTTGTAAACGCGTAATAACGACGAGTGGCGCGAGAGTTATCATCTAACGAAACTGACGGACACGCAGATCGTTATGATATAATATTAAAATATAATAATGATAAAATATTAGTCACTCGTGAACGCGTTTGTCCGGGCGCGGGTTTTTAGGACCGTATGGATAATAAACATGTGTGGACGAATCCTGTTGTATTACCATAATAGTGGTTACCTACGGCGGCTATAGTAACTAATTTCACTCCAAATTCAGTAGTATCGAGTTATTTATTTTGATCATAAATGTATATCACATATTTCTTTTAATTCGATGCGTTTTGCAATCTGTTGTATACATAGATTTGAAATTGCGAAGGCGACAACTCAATTGTTATCAGTCAACCGCGATCGAACAGCCAGTATAACCATCACGGTGGACCATCGAGCGGCCTCTTCTGTCCCGCAGCGGAGCTCCGTACGTATGGGCATAGCCCGTTCATCGCTATTATTTTTTTTTCAAATTATTTTTATCGTAATAATACATAATTAAAATAAACACAACTTAAACGTAATCTTATAAGTAATAATAAAAATACACAATAATACAATACATAACAATACAATAACTATGTGTTGAAACAACGGCTTTGTGAATCGTACGATCCAAACGCGAATAAAATAATACACCGAGATGGTGTTTTTTAATATTTCGATAACGTGTGGGCCCAGCGTTACCGTTATTATATTATAATAGGACGGCGTGGGCGCTGGATTATCTAAGTGCCGCTTTTATTAAACATGCCGTCGAACTCTCGTCCGGCACGGGGCATTTCGGTGGTAAATAATAAACGCGATAAGTCGCGGTTTAATGTCGGGGTCCGGACGGGGCTCCGGTCGATTCCGCGTAACGTTTCGAGATCGAATCGTCGAAAATTATAATTATCGCGTTAAAAAAAAAAAAACCCCCGAATACGCCTCGCGGAAAATGTATAGTCGAGGCGAATTTCCGCGTTCCGGACCCTGCGCGGACCGACATCCGACGACTTACGAAACAATTAAAAATCAAAATGATAACAAAAACCAACAAGTAGTAGTCCGCGATACTAATTAAAAAAAAAAAAAAATGGTAAATATTTGAACAAATTAAAACGAAAAAATTATAATCGGAAAGAAAATGAAAACGTAACTCCCCGCGCGAACAACCAACGGTACCTGCGCGTATTTTATAACGTTCTGGTATTATTATACCTATACAGCGTCGATTTCGCGTTAATGAGATTCAATAATCAACGCGAGAAAAAAAGTCACCTCGATTACGATCACATTTTAATAATTACAGAGGACGACCGACGGGGGAAACAACAACTCGGTTTCGGTTAATTGAAAAATTATAAACGCCTATTGTGCGGATAAACGTACACCTCGACTTTACCCCGATATACGTTATACGAAATGAAAAAGTGTAAATTAATATGCGCGCAATTATAAAACTCGTCGAGTGAGCGATAATAGCGTCGTTTCGGCGCGGACCAGTAGTTCGTTTTTAATATTTGTTTTCGGTTTTTTTTTTTTTTTCAACACATCATTGTCCTATTGCGGTGGAAGAAACTTTCCAAGACATTATGTTTCTAATTAAAATACGCACACAATTTGTTATATAATTAAGGTTAAAGGTAAGCTGCACGTTTAAAATAACGACTCAACTTCTAGTTTTTGACTTGCATTTACGGGCACTCTCTCACACACACACACACTCCGCATTATTGTTCCCCGTAGGTCCTCGCGAAACGTGTTAGCAGGACCTTTTTGATTTTAAGTACGCTAAGACCACCTGCGCGCACTGTGGCTTATAAAAATTAATTTTATTTGTTTTCTGATCGAACTCGCGTTTGAGATTATTATCACGCGTGAGCCGCAAAATCTCAAAAAAGAAATAATATAATTATTATTATGTTTATCGTTCTCTTATTACATTCACTGGACAAGTGTTTCGCGTACAAAAAAAAATTAATTTGATTTTTTTGTTTTCCTCTTTAATTGGCGTTTGGCTCTCCTCGATATTTGATTATTTTAAAAACAATCTCGAAATTATATCGAAATAGGACATTTAACGAGCGTCATAATAAAATTATTTTATGCGATTTTCGTCGACTGGACTATGTTAAAATCATTTCGATGCTGTAACTAAGGACGTATATATATATATATACTAAACTTCAAATTTAAACTATTGTAAACGGGTGTTTTTTACAGACCATGCGGTTTCATAAAATGTACTCGATGGGACGGAAAACAATGGAAACACGTCATAATGCATCGGTTAGATAACGCTCTACGAAAAACGTACTGGATAATCGATTTTTATATCAACATAAAAACTTAATCGTTTAGTATGAATAAAATCGATAATAATAATAAGAATCGCGTTGTAAGAGTATTCAATCGAAGACGTTAAACAGAGTTTGATTATCTGTAAGAAAATAAAAAAAAAAAACAAGACTAAACTGTTATAAATATTTAAGTACTCGAGAAGCGTTATAAAAAAAAAATATAATATACTATGAATTGGAAAAAAAAAAAAAAACGAAAAGAACCTACTCGAAAAATGAGTGTCTTACGTCAAAAAGAAAATAAACTTGTATATTTTATTTATATATGTTTTTTTTTTCCGTGGCGGATCGATTTTTTTTTGTTTCTTTTGGTCACCACGTATATGCGCGCAGCTTTACATTATTTATGTGGCGCGCACAAGTGTACTCGCTCACATGGATTGTCCGCCGCCGAGAAACGAGGTGAAAAAGTCGAAATCTCCGTCGCGCAAAGACAATAAGAAGCGGCGAGCGCGCGTTTAATAGATTGTCTATTTTTTCAGTTCTTCGCAGTTGTGATGTTTGTACGAAATCCGCAACGGTTTAATATCAATATTGATTTGAACGGATTTAGTCTGCTCTTTAAAACACGGGTCGACGCTTTTATTACAACAATAATAACAATAATGGATTCGTCCGTTTCTTTTTCCGCAGTCCACTTCACTAACCATTCTGTTTTTCTCTAGTCTCTGTGTTTATATATACGTATATATATATATGGGCCGTTGTTTGTACGCGTGCGTGGACGTGTGTGAATGTGTTTGTATGCGCGTAGGTTTTTCGAAAAGGTTTTCCGTTCAAATATCAATCGAACGATTGTGTGTGTGTGTGTTTTTTTTGTTTTTCGACAAACAAAAACACACACGCGCGCGCGCTATAAAAACCATTTCGACACAATACTATATACCCAATAGGTATATACGTATTCGTATAATATACACGCACTATCTTTCGTAGGTGTTTTCGTGGACGCAATAAAATGTCCACCGAATCGTTTCGCTGCCAATTCCGTCATCCGAACACGGCATCTCTTTCCCCGGGGGAGTGTTTTAATTAAAACGCTGCCGTTTCCATCGCATCGATGGCCAGGTACATATATATGTACACGAGTGCCCGGTGTGCCGGTGGGTGTTGCGTCGGGGAGAGAGGGTCCGCCGATCGTTCGGAAATCGGAAATTAATAAGCATCCGAACGCGTAATTTATCGGTAAAACATCCGCCGCCCGGGCCTTTTCGATAATCCCCCGACCCGGAACCAGTTAAGCTTTGCTCTTTTTTGTCCTGTTTATTTATTATTATTTTTAACGCGTGTAAAACCGATTAACCATATAATTCGTGCGCATATAACTCTCGCAGTCCGATATTATTTTCCGCGATGTAATAATATACGCGAGAGTCGTACCGCCGCGCCGCGCCGCTATTACGATTTTTACTGCCTCGCCGTTCCGCCCCTATCGAACAACCCCTGTTCGTTCCACCTCGCCCGTAAATACGCGATATCGCGTCCGGGCTCGGCGATGGCGGTGCGGCTACCGGGGGAGCTCGCGAACGTCGATCATATAATATCGTAATCGCCGACTCGCGGGGACCGTGACGAGTCCATTGTCGATTAAAAGTGCTTTTGAAACTTTCGAGTTTTTAATATAGTGACTGTACAGTGTACACGTATGACGACACGTTTTCAATGCACGCGCAGTAGTTTTAACGCGCTTTTCTGCTTTCCCCGTCGAGCGAATCGTTTGATAATGTAGTATTGTATGTTAAACGAAAGCGCCGAAATGATAATAATACGTGAAGTCGTTCAACACACTCTGGTGAAAAAGTCTCCACAAACTAAAATATATCGTCCATACTTGTTTTGCCTTACATTTGTTTTGTTTGTTATTTTTCTAATCGTTGGATTATATTTTCCAGATACACGTCGACTTGAAGAATAATCATCGAGTGTCGAACGATGGATACGACGACGTGTGCCGACCAGTTTCTGTAAAATGTGAAATTCAATTCAATCACAAACAGCGGAACTCCTTAATGACCGACGCGCGGCGTGGCAATGCTTTTTCGCTCCGGGGGAAAAAGTGCCGTTCATAATTATTTTAAACGAATTGACTAATGAATATAACACGGACGACACGAGTAACACGTTTTCAATTATTCGTAGTGAATTTCCACGCGCGGCGCATAAAAAAAAAAAACGACTACAACAGGTATATATATATAACTCGACTTTACGGCGCACTTTAAATCGTTCGACTTTTTTGGAGAACTTACGTTTCGACGCGATATATGAAAGTATAATAATACACGTCGTAGTTCGACGGCACGGAGTTATTGTTCCGCACGCGCGCGACAAACGTAATGTCCAATAACACGCGCGCGTCTCGATCCTTGGAAAAAATAAAAGTGTATTGAAATTTGCAGCCGAGAGGCGGCTCTCGGCTGCTCGAATAGCACTCCGTACGAGATACGTTCCGAACCCGTTAAATTTTATCCCGTCCGTTCCGGCGAATATTGTTTTTCTATACCTTTGAAAACTACTAGTTTCGCGACACTATAGCGATTTTGCTATGCTTTTTTGTATTTAAAATCGATAAAACAAATTTCGGCACGTAAAAATCCTTCTTAAAACGTTGAGTGTGTGTATTTTAACTATGTATTTCATCGTTGACAAATCCGCTTTCTAAGCATATCCTCGTACGACGCCGGATTAAATCTAATCGAATTCCGCGCGGTGACGGCCAGTAAGTTTGTGATATTTTAACACTTAAAAATAATATAAGATACGAACAATATCGGTATAGTTGAATATACGATTTTATGCGACGCATTAGTTTGGAAAAATCTCTATCGAAGCTTCGTAACAATATGCGTTTTTGCGACACACATTCTATAGGTATTCGCGTCGTATCGTATCGTCTGTAAATATTTTTCGCCTCTCGCGTTCGATACCAGAAGAACGCGCGGCGCTCGAAATTTCTCATCGCGCGCACCTGCGACCCAAAACGAGCGTGCGTTTTAGACTTTAATATTAGTCCTAAGAGTACGCTCACAAGTCGTACGTTTGGTTTTTTTTTTTTTTTTTCTACGCGCGTATATTTCCATTTATTAAAACGGATACGCTATATTTCTCGTTCGGATATGAAATAAAAAAATACCCGTCCCTGTTAGGTACCTGTTAGCCGGCTCGCTCCGCGTACAAATGTCAATACCGTGTCCAGTCGTGGTCGTCGTTCGATATTTACGATTTGAACAGCGGTCGTAGATAAACATCGCGAATCAACACCGACCCGGTGGTAGGGGGAGGCCGTCGTTAAAATATAATGTAATATGGACGCAATAAAAACGCCAATGTCGGTTAACCGATATAAAACGATGCGTTACTACTACGGTATACGTTTTATCATACGCGACGTCACGTCTCCGGCGCAAACATTTCGCCGTGATATTATAATGTAATTATTTTCTACTGAATCGAAATCGCAGCCGATAATATTATACGACGTATGCGTCGATGGGGGGGGGGGGACTGAGAATTGTCGTTTCGCCGCGCCGGTGAAAAATTACCATCCGCCCGAGAGCTCGCGCTTACCTAATAAAACGTTCGCGTAAGTTCGTGTTCGCCGTCCGGGTAGAAGACGCGATTTACCGCCGTCCGTGATCGACGAAGACGAAACAATGCTATTACACACACTACGGCTGTCGTGCGACCGGCATTCGCGCGCTGCTGTTCTCCGCGCCGCCGTCGCCCTCTCGTAGCATATCGATAAGCCGATTATTTAAAAACGACACATAGTTTGTATTTTTATATTCTCGTCTCGTCTACTCGTCCTTGTCGCTTCGGATTCTTTTTCGACGCGTCGTTTTACAGACGTTTCCCGGGGAAACGAACAGTTTTGATAAAACAACAATCGATCGGGGGAAACAAAAAAAATCAAAAAAAAAATCGTGACAATTTATTATTACACCGTTTTTTTTTTTTCTTCTGAAATCCGTTTTATAGTTACAAACACGATTGCCAAAGTCTAGAAGACGACGCGTTCTTGTCACTTTATTGTTATCGATACTATATCTTTGTTTTCTATAATTTCTAATTTTTTTTTTTTAAACTGGCGACCAACTCTTTATTCTATTCATATGATATAATATACGCCACGTTTAACTCAAAGAACAAAATATTATAATCAGTGGTGACTTTGCAGGTGGCATAAGAGAGGCGGCGATTCGTCAGAATTTTTGATCGAGCTCGATATAAGTATATTTACCTATTCGTATTATTTTTTTCGACTATTTTTAAATAAATAAAATAAAGTGTAATGCAATTTGGAAAATAATAACGACGAAAACTTAATTCATGATAATATACGAGATTGCAGTCGTGTTCAGAATTCAGACAAACAAAACGTTGAATCCGGTATTTATTTCTTCACACTGCCCACTATACTTGTCAAGATAATAGTACTTAGGAATGTTGTTCAAAGTTCAAATTGACAAATGAAAAAAACAGTTCCTATTATTATTGCGTACTACACCGCCTACTACTTGGCAAGACAACGGTATCTAAGCGGGTGAGGTGAAATCGATTCGGACGACGATTCGTTGGCTTTCTCTAGTCAGTCTTTGTCGTTTCGGTCTCGTTCGAACCGTCGTCGTCGGATGTCGTATTTAAGAGTGTAAAACATGCAGTATCAGAATTCAACTAAACATGAAAAAAGAAACGAAAAAAAAAAAACGCATCCACCCACTATTAGCGCGCTAGTCTCAACGGTCGTAAAAAAAAAGTAATCTTTTCGCCGAAATAAATTTCACAACTTTTACTTGAAGTAAAAAGTAGTTTTGCTGAACTGTTTAAATTCACATTTAAAATGCAGAAAACGTTTTGTAAAAACGTAATGATAAAACATTCGAACGGTATAATGGTACGAGAAAAAAAAAATTACACCGCGCGTTTGGTTCAAGTCTATTCCGGTGAATTCGTTTTATCCGAACACACACTATAGTTGCACCGCAGTCGTTGTTCCGTTGGAGATTAATACGAAAGAATTCGTTTGAAAATTTCGTCGTTTCGCGCGACAGTTAAATACGATGAGCGCATTAAACGTGCTCGTTGGCCACTCATGCAAATTCGCGCCAATTGAAAAACAAAACATTATTTTTTTCGAATTTCGGAAACCGCGCGCGATCGCACAACGAATCCGTACACCGCAGTGCGCACCGCGTCACTTTCCTCCCGCATCGCGTCCTCGTCGGTCGTGCGCGACACGCGCTCGCGTGTGTCTCGCGAAATCCGACCGGAGCATCGATTGGTCGACGCACCCTCCGACGCGGTAGGTACCTGCGTCACCGTATTCACAGATTAACTTTTCGTGTACACATTACGCTCGTTACACGTTCGAATGAAAAAGTTTTTTTTCGTCCGAACTAAAACAAAAGAAAAACGGGACGCGGCGGTCCTCGGGAGGTAGCGACAAAGGCGGCGGCGGCGGCGGTTGTTCAAAAGAGACTGATTGAAATGTCTTGTTACAAGCGTTCTAAAACTATTGCCGACGACGACGATGACGTTCGCGATCGCGGACGATATTGACGAACATCGGTGTTGTTCATCGGGTGGATCGAAAATTCCGACGCTGCGCAACACACGAGCCAACCAGTACGCGTGTATTCGTTCATTCGTTGGTAATTCGACTTCATATTACGCGCACACATTGATAATATCTTAAATTAAATTTAAAGTTTCGATTCCTTATCTCTATTAGCGAAGCTCGCGGTGAGAGTGGGGAATTTGTAACAATAATTATTTAATACATTCCATATACTAATTACTATACGAACAATATATTTCTAATAATTCTATGCTAATAATCATGCTATGATGGTAATATGCATAAGCGTAGTAACGAGACGTTCATCGAGTGATCGCATAAATAGATTTAATATCATTAATTTATGCGTTAGTCACTACACACGTTATTTAAATAATATTATATTATATTGAATAATACGTCGTATCGAGTGTACGATTTAATAACGTGTAATATCATATAGCCGGAACTCGAAAATATATAAACACGCCGAGACTACGTGTGTTTAGACGCGGGCGAAAACGCGGAATACACTCGCCGATATGATGAACTGTATTTAAAAGTTGATTGCGTTTTCCGAACGGCTGAGGTATGTACATATATACGTATATATTATTTGACGCGTGTTTTATAAAACGAAAATGTATAATGACGTGGTAATACCGCGGCTAAAGTTGTGAGCGCAGCAGTTAAATTTTATCTCGACTTCGTGTACGGTTTAATCGACGAGATTTCATTAACGAACCGAACACGCACACGCATTTCCGAAGCGGAAAAACGGCAGATATTTTGAGAAACATTATAAATGCGTTTTGAGTATTAGCGTTTGCTGCCCCCACCCCCATCTATTGTTCTGGTCAACGGCGTTGTCCGGAATTCAGGACGTGCATTGCCGTCTGCGCCGATATGACAATGCCACGTGCATTTTTCATAGTTCCGTCTATTCCTATGATTTTATATTGTAGATTAATCGTTCGGACTGCAGCGGCGGCGTACTTGAAACGACGATTCATCGTGGAAATCCCGGTCGATTCCCGAACGCAATCGGTATACAATAACGAAACGTACTTTTATTTCGATCGCGCGAATCGCGAAACGTTACCGGGGAGGGTTACGATATTATTATTATATATCGCGTAGAGGTATATATAATATCTGCGCGGACGATAATAATGTTTATTTGTATATATTATATTTTACGATGGGCTTCGAGTGTTCCGTCGTAAATCCCTGTACGCCTATATAATATATGATATATTATAATGTATTAGGCGCGCTGTGTAACACATAAAAGGTTTTTAGTGCCGAAACGTCCGAAATCAACGCGATAATAATGTATCGGAATGATTTTGCGAAAGGGTATTAAGTCGATATTTTCGTAACGGTTTGTGTGTGCGCGTGTTATTTACGAACGTTGCGAATTATTTCGAAAAACGGCTATAACGTTATGCGAGCGAGTGCGCGGCGTGTTTGAATTTCGAAAAATTTCACTCGCGACGTCGGACGTTTCGTCGATTTGAAATCGGCGGCGTCCACAATACCGCCGTTGTATCGCGTCTCTTGCGAATTTTAGCCGGATCGTTGGCGTTCGCGATTCGATCCGAACGCGTACCGGCAATAACACTTTGTTGTGAGTTTCAAACACTTAGCGCGCGCGCGCGCGCGCGTCATGAATCACCTCTGGAAATTAAGTCCGCAGCGACTAATAACGCAGCAGCCACTACTCGAACAAAGTTAAATTATCGAGTTCGAAAGAAATATAAAACGCTTTATTTGTTTGTCGTTGTTTTTTTTTTTTTTTTTTTTCGTAAAAATTAATGTCGTCCCGTTTCGGCTCTTATTTATTTTGCTCGCCGTACAGAGTTGGAGTTCCGTTCCAAGTTAAAAATAATTCCCCCCCCCCCGCTCGTCGTAATTCCAAACCGGCCCTCGGAGGAAGCTCGTTAGGAAGTCGTTAGAATATTATTGCTCCTCGCAATGATTTCTTCGCCATCCCTGCCCCCCACCACGGACGTTTCACTCTTTTGTCTCTCTCTCTCTCGCCGAACGAACCGCCATTAATGCGGTCTTTTTATCTGCTCTTATCTATTCGCTTACTTTAACATCAACACAGTCATGCGGAACACGTCTCGTAGGCGTACCCGACCGTCGTCGTCGTCGTCGTGGGTTTCGAACGGCGGCTGCGTATTCAAAACACTCGGATCGCGCAAACGTTCGAGCGAATGTGCGGCTCACATCGCGTCTGACTGGCACTCGTTAATGACATCTCGCGATAATTTTTATCGGTCGCCTTTTCGTCGCGCGGCGTCAGAACGACTCGAAACGGCTTTCTTTCCCTCCGCCGATCGTCCAACCCAACTCGTTTAAACGATAGAAAACCGCGGCCGATAATCAATAATAACATCTATCTCGCGCGGCGTTTCGGTAGAAATATTAGTCGCGAAAAAATCGAAAACCATTTATTTACTCACGCAACGTCTACTCATATACCACGTTTGCACATCGTTGTGAACGATTTGGATTTTTCCTTTTTTTCTAATAAACCGCGGCATAATCACTCTGCGAAACGTTTCGTTTACCTACCGGTATTATACGTACATTATGCCTTTCTGTTTGTTTTTTTATTACGAGTGGGTCGAGAGCGGTCTGTATTTCCATACGTTTCCATCGACGTCCGACGTCACGCATTAATAAGCGTTATGCGAGTATATTGTCGGTATAATATATAAACCGGGCGATGGCCGCGGGAAGAAAACAGATAGGTTCACATCCGTATGTTCACATCGAGCGGTCCGATTTTAATTTCAAACGTAGTACGCGTCGATGATTTTTTTAAGGCTTCTTTTCGCGGTAGTGAGAAAACTCGTTTTCATTTATTTTGCATATACTTTAGTACCGTTTTCAAGTAATGCGTACGAGTTTTTATAACTCATACATATATACGTACGTATATCCTCCACTGGCGAACGTACTGGACAGCGTTCGTTAAAAATCGTCTCGCTCTTAACGCAAATAAAAACAACTAAAATTAAATAGACCTGTTACATTGTCAGGCTGCACGTCTCGAACATTTTTTTTCTCGATGGAGTGGCGAATTCTGTTTTTAATACGATTTATAATGTATCATATATATATCTCATCGACTTATTTATTGCTTAACAGGTGTGTAACAAACAACCCGATGGCACGATAAGACAAAGGAATGCTTTAGACTATACGTAATGTACGTACGTATAAGCGACGGCTGCGAAATCACAGAAGCGATTTTTCACCTGAATTTTCAAAGTAAATATTCGTCACAGTTGATTAATAGTCGACGTTTTACCCATTCGAATTTATATGACGTGTATATGTAATAATTATGAAAGAATAATTTCGCAACCTCGGTTTGTCGTCTAAAACGATGAAATTGATGTGACCACGTTCAGGGTTCAGATTAACAAACGAAATAAATCCGGTTTTAATTGCGTCACGCTGCCTATTACCCGGCAAGACAGTGAAACTTAGGGGTCGTGTTCAAAGTTGGAACGAACAAATGAACAAACACAATGAATCCTACTATTATTTCGTCACACCGTCTACTACCAGACTAGACAATGGTATCTGCGTGGGCGAAGTGAAACGGATTCAGACGAAAATCGTCGACTTTCACTTGTTAGTCTTTGTCGTTTCAGTCTTGTTCGAATCGTCTTCAAAATATTTTGTGAACTTATATATAGGTGCCATTACAAAAATGCGTCATGGTTTTTTTTTTTTTTTTTTATACCTCAAGTCCAATCGCTATCAACTATGGTCGAATTGTTTGAAACACACGTCGTCTTGAAGCTGGAAGTCCAGTGATACAAAGGAATTACCTCTCAAAACAGATTGACTTTTTTCTATTCAATCGTTTCGTCGTGTCAAAAGTGCAAAAAGTATTCCTGCTTAAAGTAAGTGGAAATACATGTTATTCTCATCGGCCGAATTTTTTTTCCCTTCGTTATTTTCAATGGTGATTTCAACTGAAATAAATCGCCTCGCCTAAATATTTACAGCTAGATTAGCCCGTGAATAAAATATGCTATTTATAAATTATAAATATAATATAATTATAAATGATAGAGTAAATAATCAGAGTTTTTTGTTTTTATTGTAATACGATAATCAACGTGAACCCCGTACGTATTCAATTCATTTTGGTACGGTTACTTTATTTGACATTTATAAATCATAAAATGAGGTTGCATTAGATTTGAATTAAAATTAAATGTCTTTGTGTTGAAGCTCAAAAATAATATTTTTCGTGTACGAAATTTGTTTCAGATGCTTTGGGATTCAAAACAAAACGAAAAATAAAAGAGTTCAAATTTCAAATGAAATGTGTTGTTTTATTTCTAATCTAAGGTATTTCGTTGATTTTATTAAATAAAGAAGCATTTTTTTTTTTTTTAATATTTAAAAGATTTATTTTGAATGCATTGGAATCCACTCCATAGTTTCAACATTATATTTTTCTGAATAAAATCAAACTACTCCACGAAAGTACAAATAATTGCCTTTTCGCTTGTTCAATAATATTAATTTGTTCTTTACAAAAAAATCAAATAAAATCAAGTGAGAATGGCTCTCTTCAACCTCTATAGTGTCGCACTTTCTCCCCCAAGTATATGCGCGCCAATAACACTGGTGTTATTATTGGCCCGGAGAAAAATATGTAAGAAAACGCGTTGTGTAAAGTTATATAACACTGTGAAAAGGACTTTGTGAGTATTTCATATTTCCCCGGTCGATAATGACAGTTCCGATAAAAATGTGTTGCATTGACGGCTGACAACAATAATTATAAGTATTTTATTTGATTTTCAGCGGAACCGTTAAAAAAAACGAAAGTCGAGGAAAACGAAACGACAGTGAATTTATTAATCCACGACGAATCGTCACGTCATTATTTATAGCCGCAATTAATTTAAAATTGCCAGTGCTAATAACACGACGTGTACGCACTTGTCGACTACGACTATTTATTGCTTTTCGTTTTCCCAGTAATTCCGCAACGCACGTGCCTAAATGCCGGCCGGAAACACTCGTACACCCTTAGCTCTAAACGCCCTTAAAAAATACCCTAAAAAATAACTCGTTTCCGCGACGGAAGTTGTGACAAACGCGTCATAATTAATATTAATATATAATATATACTACATAAAACGTACATCACATGCAGCACTTCTCGTCGAAGCTTTTCGCGTACGTGAAAAACGTATTAAACGACACGATATTGTTATCGTTTTCAAAACTACGCGACGAAAATGATAATATAATACATATATAGTAAATAGTTTTCAAAACGCATAACCTTTTGGTAGAGGTGCAACGACGTCGGGAACCAATTTTTCTTGTACTTGTCGTCGGCTCCGTGGCCAGCTCCTTCCCCTGATCCTGCTCCTGCTCCCGCTCCTCCGACGGCCATCGGACCGGCGCCGCTGTCCGGGCCGTTCCAGCCGAACATGTTGCAGAACATCAGACCGGACAGCAGGCAGGCTACGCCCACCGCGCCGCCGGTTATCACTTTCGATTTTGCCGATAGAACGATCGCCATTTATTCTCGTCGTCGTCCGCGGACGAGCTGTAGCGGCGTTCAGCGCAGACCGCACGGGTCCATGACGGGCCCGCGGTCAGTCGGTCGCACCGCCCGCGGCCGTCCCGCGCGATACACGGCGCAGGACGCGCAGGACGCAGGACACGAGACCCCGGGAACGAATGTGGCGATCGCGGAAACGGGGGAGCGGTTTAAACTGTAACGGCGACGGAGTTACGACTGTAGATCGTCTCGCCGTTTCGTTTCGTTTCTTATTTTTTTTTTTTTTTGATTTGTTTCCGTTCTAAATATTGTATTGTCAATTCATTACGTGCCTAAAAAAAGACCTAACGGTGAGATAAAAGTAAAAGACAAATAATCGGTCGGTTTGTCATAACTGGAGCTCGGATGTCGTCGCGAGGCTGTTTTTCTTCGACTGCAGCTCGAACGTATTGCTGAACAAGTTTTACGTATGTTTTGTTCGAGTTGAAATGTAAGAATTTTTAGCGATACTTTTTGCAATTTTCGTTTTATATTTCACGTTTATTTAAAACAATTTAATATTATTTTTCGATACACTTTTTTTTTTTTTTTATGACACAAAACCAAGTCTGCCCCGAGGAGGTATAAAAACTTGTGGGTCCCAAATCTTTTGAAAATGTTAAGTAAGTCCTTATTTCCATTGCAACGATGCATATTATACTGTATTCATATATTATTTTCAATTTCATAATCAATAAATAATAGACGTATTAGTTTAGTCGAGTTTAGATTTTTTTTGAACATTTTAAATTTTAAACATCTAATGATTATACAATATTTTACTCGAAATAAATTAAATTACTATTGAGGTAAATACAAAAAATAATAATAACGGAATGCTTTCTTTTTTTATTGTAATTTTCGGTTTTTTACAATAGGTACTGCAATTAATTTTACCAATTCATTTTAACCGCAACGACATCCGAACCCTATAGTCACCGCACTGTCGGAATAATAAGAAAATAATAAATTAACCGGCACTCCGGCCACGCCGTCGTATCGTAAGAGACGGACGCGACTGTAAACTTTCCCGTCTTTGACCCCCCGGTAAACCCTCCCGAGTCGTTTTATATTCATCTTTCGTTGTACTATAATTTCTAAGTAAACTCTATTCAACGATTTAGACGACGCGCGTATCCCGATGTCAGTTTTAAATGGCAACTATTTTAAGCATCGGATTAACATTGGCAATCGAAAATTCTCATCGTTAGATTTCCGTCGGTCCAAACACACGTCTTCTCATAGTTATTTTCACGCGAGTAAATTGACTTCTTCTACAATTTTACCGACACCCAGTTGATTAGGTACGGCTCCCTTGCAGTATTAAAAACGACCCGGGAGAGTTGACGCTCGCGCTACCTTCGGTTGAACTTAAAGTCGAACCCGCGACAACTCGCTCGATCCGCACCGCATGGAATTGCTATTGTTTTCAAAAACCATTAAAAAAAAAACCACTATCTTTATGCCATTTTTGTTTTGTTATTCAATTGAAAATTATAATATTATTCTAACGTTTTCGAAAACACGTTTTAAAATAGGTGAATAAGACGCGAGCCCCAAGAACCGAAGGTCGACCGAGACGTTGTTGGGGGCGTGTAAACGTCCGGGAGAGTTTACGATCGTTCTACATCGCGAAAAGCAAACGGACGACGAGCCGTCGCGACGAATCGTCGCAGATTTTGAAAATACGAGTCGAACGTACACAATTATAGGATGAACGACGTGTGTCGAAAAATTTCTCGCCACTTTACCGACCGTCACGAAATCAGTCGCTCGGGTCAGTCGCGTCCTGGCGAAACCGTTCCCGAACAAGGACGACGAACGTGATTAAAATCCGAAAAAAACAAACGTCGTCGTGTACTAATCGCGCGCGTGAATAATCGCAGCTAGTTCGTTTCGCGACCGTGTCGAATGATTCACATCATACACCTACGTCTGGTTTGTGTTATGTTCTCGTGCACGCGAAACCACATAAATACGCGACCGCGACGTTACGCGGGAGTTGATTGAGCGCGTACGTCATATTATTCTGTCGAATAACGCGGAATAATATTATATTCGCGCGCCCGTTCCGAGGGGTTTCCGTTTCTCCGAACACGCGTAACACTCCAGACTCGGAAACCGTCGGATAAATAATTTCACGGGTCCCGGGTACGCGAGTTCAAACCCGCGCCGCCGTACCGTAAAAGAAATTATTTCGACGGTTTTCCGTCGCCGTTCGCCCCGGAATATTATTAAAATGTTTTCCGTTCCGGATCGCAATCGCGCGAACGAAACCCAATCGGCCGGACGGGGATGGTTGTGGAAACGTCGCGGAGTCAACAGTGCCGGTTTAACGCGACACAATGGGCCGCGCGCGAGTTTACAACGGAATCGTTTTCAATCGCTACCGATCGATTATTTGAAACGCGCACGAATACAACTCGTCTACACTGTTTTGAGGTTTTACACGTTTCTAGTGAGCGGATACATTTTTCCACGACCGAGCGAAACATTTGACTTTTCTACCAATACCGTGTCAGACACATATTATTTATAATTTGCTTTACATTTCCGTCCCAACAAACACTATTTTCCGCGTTACTTTATTGTATTATTTACTTTTAATTCTCTCTCTCTCTCTCTCTAGTGCACACATACTTTTTATGATTATCGTTATTAATTCGATAAATGTATACTGAATCGAATAAAAAAAAAAAATTCGCGAACGATATTAATATTTGAGTTTGCAGCGTTTGAATGTGTAGTTTCTGTTTCTCGTCATTCGCACAGTTGGATTGACTTGCCGATAAAATATTATGTAAAATATTCATAGGTTTGACCGGGGGTCGAGCCACGGTGAGTGGAAAACCGAACTTTCAAAATATCCCGCAATCGATACACATCCTACTCGTAAATAATTAAGGACTCGGGGCTCAGGACGGAAAATCGGAAAATTCACATAGACTACGAGCACGTCTTTAAAAGGTACGCGTGTAGATATTAATACATTTTTTTTTTTTTACATCCGAAGAGTTTTCATTTTAGCGATGATAAAAAACCGGCTGTTTACAAGAGATTATTGTTTTATTTTTTCTCTTTACCTGCGTAATAATACACGAGTATGTTGTGTTTTTATTAGTATACGGACTACGCTGGAAATTACCCGGGATTGAACAAACACGACGCGATTGATTATCGTACACGCCGTACATCCGACGAAGACGAACAAACACAATCCTTTTCGAAAATAAAACCTACACGTTTTAGTTACAGCGCGCGGGCCCGTACGCAACGGATGCGACTATAAAACACACAAGCAATTGAAAATAATTATGGGCTGCGTGTGACGTTTATGTCTATCGAGTTTGACGCTACAGATCTGACCTAGACGTCCCGAGCCATTGATTACTTTTCTTTTCCATCCGTACCAGACCAGAGCGTCTAAATACGTCCGACACGCATTGTTCGTTTTACGATTTTACATAACTAAACGGTCTCGATAATCTGGACCTTCAATGTCCAACGGTGAAATATTCGGAAATTTCGACAGAAAAGAAAAAAAAATCAAAAACGACGTACAAAGTAATGAGTATAATATTATACCTACGGTATTAATTTCAATTTACTCTTTTATGTATATATATATGTATTTCTTTTCTTTTTTTTTTTCGAATTTCCGTCGAATTCACTCACTTTATAGTAGTTTGAAACCACGTCTCGTAAACGTTTACCCAATACTGTATAAAATAATATAAGTTTTAATATTGAATTCACTTTTCAAACAAAAAACGTTAAACTTTGAAAATTAGACCTCGGAAAAAAAATAAAAAAAATACCCGGCTAGCAGCTCGACGACTTGGTTTTAGTTTTGAAAATATTAGACGGGGTGAAACCTACGGGGCGGCCAACAAGTCGACTCGTTATTTCGGGATCCTCGGTCTTTGAACGCGACGAGCATTTGCGTGTTCGAGTCACGTAACGGTATACGGCGACGACCATGTGATATAATTTGGAGTTTAAAAGTTTCGAAAAATGCAACGGGAATAGTTTCGGGGTCTTTAAAAAATATTATTTTTGATTTCCTTCCATTTCGTACGTGCAATGTTTAGGTAGGTACAGGACGTATATATATATTATATAGTATGGTATATAGGTTTTTTTTTTTTATGACTATGCAACTTTTTTTTTTTACTTTTTATTTTAACATCGCGGCTATAAATAATATAAAACCCAACAACAAAACGATTATGCAGCGGGATTTTTGCATATTTTAATGTTTTTCATTTTTTTTTCTTTTTTTTTTTTCATTCTTATCCGCTGATACACGTCACGGAATGCGCGTCGGTGACAAGGGGCACGGGAATAAAAGTTTTTAATTATTATTATCGAATCTCCCTTTTTCGAATTGCCAATGGTTTTATTTCATTCGTGCGGACAATTTTTTTGATACGCGAATATTTATAAATAAAAAAAAAAAAACTTTCTAATTGTTCGCGTGACGTGATATTTTTATGCGACGTCAAAACCAAATACATCCCGCCGCGGGATTTTACTTCATTTAAAACGTCAGCGTTCGTTACACAAAGCTTATATTGTTGGTTATTCGTTACGCACATTCATATTCATATATATATAATATTATACGCATGCGGTTATGATAAAAGACGCGCGACGTCGTCGTGAGTCACCGCGTCGCATTTGGTCAAACAATAAACGAACGGCGTGTGTTTTGGCGCGATTTTAAACCCAAATCGATGCAAAGCCCAAAGTCTAGAAGTGTTTAGAATTTTTTCTGTTTTTTATATTCTATACGAACGGTTTTTAATTGAAAAAAAAATTAAAAAAAAATACTCTGCTTCAATTACTCTGATATTGTTTTGTTTTGTTTTGTTTTGTTTTTTTTTTTTAAAGTATTATTAAAAAAGTATCGTTTCGGTTTGGAAACCGGAAAAAAATGAGTTTTAAATTTCTACCGCAACACGAATATATTAAATTTAAAACGCTTACGCGCGTAACAGGTTACGTTTATTCGCGTTCGTACGTTTTAATCCTCATAGATTGTAAATCGTATCGCGTGGGTTTTAAAATAAAAATGTAGTTGTATTCGTAATAACGCGTGTGACTACGCGATCGCGAACGTTATTTGACGCGAGAGCGAAACTCGTATTGGAGAAAAAAAAAAAAGCAATTATTTTGTCGTCCAACGAAACGGACGCGGTCGGCTATTTTTTCCGATCTCGACAATAATATCGTCGTCGTCGGTCCGACTGTGTCCGAAACACGTTACATAATAACAACGATTTCAAATGTTATATCGAGAGTTGATTTTTCAGAACGTTTTAATAAATGCCAATGCTGTGAACTCCGATGGTATTAAATGAAACGGTTTTTTCACGTGTCTACGATAGCGTGGTTGTAAATCAAAAAAAACGTTTGTTACGTACACTTATGGTTCTTATGTCGTTTTACTTTCCATATTTTCCGCATCAGTTATTATCGGACCGACGACGTGTGTGGTGTGTCATTCATCCGCGATGCCATATCGACGAGTTCAAACGGTCGTTCCTTTTTAAATCAAAACACATCTCCGGTGACATCTCGAATCACTTCCATCGCAAACCTTGTTCAGTAGTCGGTCGACGAGATGTGATCGACTTGTTATCGTTTTTTTTTTCTATGCCGATAACAATTAATCTTATTAATATAATTCATAATTCTTTTGTTTCTATGTTTTTATTCGCAATCGTTTCATAATATAGTGTTTATAAATTTCGATTTTAACTCGTAAACAAGATTGTGATAACACACGCGAAAAAAAATCATGTTCGACTTCCGTATCAATTTTATGGCGACATCAGATAACAACACGCGGTCCCGTCGCAGATGAATATTACGGAACACACTGATCGGTATAATACGGTACGTTATTTCGCTCCCGCGACGCGGCCGTCGGCGATTTATAGAATCTATTGATATATTCTATTCGATTGCAGTCAAACCTCCGTAATAGATTTAATGACCTATAATGTACGTTATGGCGAGCGTACGAACCGAAATGTCGACGGTTCCGTCGTCGTGTCGCCCGTATTCCCGTCCGTCGGAAGGAGAGGAGGTATTTTCATTTCCATATATCGCACGGAAAATAAAATAGAAATGGAAGTCGACGTGTGAAAAAGAAGAGAAAAAGAAGCGACGCGATAAAGAGAAAAATCACGAATAATACGGAATTGAAAAATACAACAGAAAACTATAAATAATATTATATGCGCTTTCGGAGAGAATACTTTCAGCGGTAAAGTATATATTTTAGTGCTGTCGAGTGTTTCGAAATGTGACCATCTGACCAGATTAAAAAAAAAAAAGTGAATAAATAAAGTATTAAATAAATAAGCGAACGCGCCGAAAGAAAGTACTCGCGAAACGTCTTAATCTAAGGAAAACAGCGCAACGCGTGTCTCGTGGTATACGGCCGCGGTGTCTTTTGGTAAGCAAATATATCGTCAGCCGTTGACTCGCTTTTATTCTTTTTTTTTTTTTTTTTTTTTTATATTCCCCACGTTGTAAACGCGGAGAAAGAAATAAAAATGAAAATGACAATAGCGTGTATAAATATTTAAAAAGCTTAAACGTCGTTCTCGGCGCGGAAATATTTCTCGCGGTATTCGAAACGTGCCGACTTTTTAGGTCGCGCGTGCTCGCTTTGAATCCGATACATTTAAAAAATAAACAGTCCGAACAGTAGGTCACGGGATGATAGTCTATTCGGCGATTGGCGCGGAAGTCATTTTTATTTGAAAACAGCAACAGAAAAAAAAACCTCCCCCGTTTAAGTATTCGTACTTATATAGTAATTTCACATTCGGCACTAGCGATTTGGAGAGGTGAAATCGTTTAACACCTCCGAAATATTTCATACGCGACTGGATTAACCTTTCGGTTTTCATCCACGTCGCGTGTAAAATATCAATAGAGACATAGAATAATTCCAACGACTATACGGTTAGGTCAGGATATTTTTTTTTTTTCGATTTTAACAAAACGATCAAAATCGATTTCGTCGAAAACGAGTATGGCCGAGTGAATTGGAAAAAAAAAATCGGAAAGGAAACGCAAAGAGATATTATGTTAAAATGTAGCGTTTCTCGAAGCTCGAATCTCTTATAAATTCGTGATAAGAAACTCATAAGACCGGCAAGTGTTCGACGAGGCGACGACACGATAACAATAATTAACACGAGTCACGATAATATGATATTTAAATTTTTTTTAATGTTTCTATAGTAATGATCGGACATTTATTTTACATAATCTCGTTTTGAACAATTCACTCGATCCGTCTAAAAATACGTATTATAACGTACACTATTACGGTTTTCGTTATGATGAAATAATTATGTAAACGTTTTGTATAGGTAGTCGTGTGAAAATTGGTCTCGAGCGTTGTATTTAGAAACAGTAGAAGAGGTTCGTCAAATTAACGGTTTTTTTTTTCACAAACGTAAAAGAGAAATCGTCGAATTCACAATCAACACCTACTGAGACGAACAAATATTGCCCGAAATAAACGTCAAATCAAATTTGCTAGCGAGAAGGAGAGGGAAGGGGCGGAGTTGCGGAAAGGTTTTACTGTGAAATAAAAATTGCACGTTACGTCGAACGTTTCGAAATGTTGGACATCGTGTTTGATGAGTTTGTCGTGTAGAATAGTTATAGGTAAACTTACCGAAAAACAAAACCTTCAGATCGAAACCGAAAACACGTCGGACGCTGCGTGGCAGACAGTCAGTCTGGAAAAAAAAACAACGCGGCCAGTGTTTCAAAGAACGTCAGAGACTTGTCGCGAGCGCGCGCGCGTGTCTGTAATATACAGCGTCTTGTTATTTCGACGGCGAGACGAGATCAAACGGTTCGACGAGAGGGCAGCAGACACGCGCGTAAACCCGAAAAATATCTCGACCCGAGTACAAAGACGTTCGCGGGATTCTTTGTGATCTCGCGGACCCCTCGAGTCGGCCCGGTAGCGGACCACCGGCGGTCGGCGTTCGCTTCCGCGCGTTTGTTATTTATTTTATTTTTTTTTTTCCCGCGCCGCCGACCGTCGTCGTCTCGCGGCCCCGCGCCGCGCCGTGTACATCGTCCGGGTCGCGCGGACGACGCGGAAAATAATAATGAACTTTTCGTGTTTTCCCGGTCGTTAGCGCGCGAATACGCGCCAAATCGCGAGCGTCCGTTTCGGGCGTCGTAGTAATAGCGTAACAACAACTGCCGGCGGCGGCGTTATTGTTATGATTTAAAATCTTTACGGACGAAGACGACGACGTTGCCGAATGCGTTGCGCCGTTCGCGTGTTTTCGAGCCGCGGGCTCCGTGAAATCTGATTACGAAAAACTACGTTTTTACTCAGATTTTACAGGCCGCTACATGGCCGTTGCGCACGGGAGAGGTATGTAATATATTATATACCCGTTGCAGCCGAACAAAGCCGGAAAATAATTACGTCCAAAGCGATGTTAAGTCTCGTCTCGCGATTAAGTTGCGCGTTCGTTGCGTCCACAAGTTTTTCGCATTATCCAATTAGTCCGGAGCGGGTTTGAAATAAGAAAGGAGAAAAAAAAAAGGAAGAAGCAAAAACGAGTAGACTCGAGATTAACGGGCGCGCGCGACTCGACCGGCAGGTTATTGAATACAAGAAAAACGTATTAGCGTGATTATCGTCGTTGTTGTTATTATTATCATTACGACCGTAACGTCAAAACTTCCTCGCGACTATACTAACCTAACCGACCTTTATTTACGGCGGCGGCGGGCCAAATACCCTGATACCGTACGCTCCGGTATACTCGTGGGACCGAGTGGTTTAGAGAATGATACACAGACGAGCTTGTGAAATCGGAGACGGAAAATAATTATTATATTTTATCGCTAGTTTGTGGAAAACGTTGTGAATGTTGTAAACGCGATCGTCGTCGTCGTCGTCGAAATGGACGAAGTTTTCGCTGTTATTACAGTAGTTGTCGAAGACAACGCCGGAAAAATAAACGACTTTTACTTTGTAATATTTATCAATTAATTTTACGCGGCAAGTGAATAAATTGAAAACTAATATATTTTCACGACATCGGTTGACTTGGCCGGTTCGAAAAGCTTGATGTAGGCCTCGAGACCCTCATAAATATTGCATTATCTATATCGTTAATATTAATATGCTACTTTATGCGGCGCGGGAGGTCGACGAAAGGTTTTTGGTCGTGTCAGCCGGCCGCGAGTGACGTTGGATTTAACGCGTTGGAGACGAACATTTTCAGGCGCAAGTGAGATCTCATAAATTTTTCCCGACTTTTTGTTCGTCGTCATTACTCCGCCGATATCGTATTCCGTATTTTTTTGTTTTCGTCATCGATTCAAAGCGTTTGATTTCGTTTCGGTACTTTTATCCGATAATTTATCGTGCTCGTCTCGCGTAATAACATTAAAATTTGTCGTCATACTTCGGGGTGGAAAAAAAAAAGCGTACGTTTTTAAACTCATCGTGTCTGTTGTACGACTACACGCGCGGACGTATGATATTATGCCTCTCTACTACACGTTTTCTCGAACGCGCGATCGAGTGAATTATAATAATATTAGACATAATTACGATAGAATTTAATGCTGCGTTATCGACGAGCGCGCAATGTAATTTTAGAAATTCGATTTCGGCCAACGTCGTCGTACAATAATGTACGATTTCGAGAAACATCGGCGGTAAGTCGTGTTAATTGATATTTCGTGCTCGCGCGTACGGCTAAACGTGAAACACGCGCGCGAGAACAATGCCGTACGTTACACGACGATGACTAATAATATTATTATAATACGTACGTTATAAGGACGACGATGGCAATTTATTACAATATTCATCGAAACGAGACCGCGCGCACGGGCGAGCGGATACGGGAATAGGTATTGAACTCGCACTGATAACTATAAACGTACTTGAGTGTATTACGCGTTATTTTCGTTACGACAACGATTTCCCGTAGTGGGCAATATCGATCGTCAATAATACGCAGACGATTCGTCGGTCTTTCCGTCGTCGTTGGACGACGCGTCGTCACCGTTTTCAATTAGTCCTTAACGATGTTAAATAACATCGTTTCACGCGCGCACTGTCAATAACGCGTGTCGAGGGCTAGGGGAGAGAATAGACGAATTCCGAAAATTAATGTCTGTCGCCGTGGCCTCGGATCGTTCGCGTTGTTAGCGTTTCGAACGATCCAGTGTAGCGCGCGTTTTTCGACGGTAAAACGCCCATCCCGCGGCAGGAAAAAGACCAACGATTCGCTCGAACGGACCGCGGAGAGCCGTTAGAGACTCGTACGGAATCAACGTCGCAGCACGCGGAAGAACTAAAATAAAAAATCGAACAATATTGTAATGACGGGTAATTTGCTTTACATCGATTGTGTAAAACCGTATTCATAAGCGTCACTAGGTTTTCTGTCGAAGTTCGCGACACAAGCTTTGTTCGTTCGATTTTAATAGTCTTATTAGAAACGTTGAGTTCGGATGGGGGGAGGAAAAGTAATCGACAATTCTATTTCGTACTGTTTCACATTTCCGACGACGACGACGACGCGCGACGGTAGAAAAATGTATTTCTACATCGATATAACTTGAAATCTAAAGTAGGACGTGGCAAACGGAATTCGCATAACGGGCATAATTCTCTTTTTTTAGAAGAAGAATTCATTTTTATATGCGATCAGATCGGTTTCACGTATGACCGCGTGACCTACTGAATACAAAATATGCTAAAACCTCGTGCGATAACTACGGCTCGTGGAAAAAAGAAACAAACACGCCGACCTACTATATAAGAAAGGGGTCGGATTCAGCGCAAGACACTCGTGAAAGACATCGGACCGAAGGATATACTCGTAACTATAACAGTTGACGTATATCGGACAACAGTACTGTCGGTAAATCGGTTAGTAACGACTTATAAATACGTGTATTTAGCAGCGCTTTGTATGCCGGTTAGCCGCGCGGGAGAGAGAATATTATCGTAGGCGGCGGCGAACGATAACTGCAGTAGTAAGATTTCGAGTGGATAAGTGAAATCAAATTATTATACACGAAACGATGTCAACGATACGACAACAGCGAACCACAATAATGGTGCTAAATATTTGAGATGCTGTTTAACGTTTATATCTGTTCGGACCGTTTCTGTTTCTGAATTCGAATTATTTATTCAAATCCCCTCACGAGATATTTCGCGGCGTAACTTATATTGCGTAATAATATCATACGGCATTCGGTAATATATTCGTACGAGCCCCCGCCCGCCAGCGTAGTAATATTATTATCGTCGGCGATTTAAGTAAACGCCGTTTACGCGATGTCGAGCACGATTATTCTTTTTTCCGGCTCGATATGAAATAGACGCGTTATCAAATTTCACGCGCGGCAGTCGGCACGCGCTATTGCGACGACTCGGAGTACGTACGGCCGATTTCAATTATTGTACTTGCCGTTTTACGGGTAAAATACGATTAATTTTTATGTCACGTTTCAAAATAATTCCGGAGCGCGGTCCTTAACTGAGGCGGTACCGACCCGCCCGGAGGAGCGTTTAGGTCTCTCGGAGGGGCTGTAAGTTTGAAACGTTTTTTTTTTTGTCCTCCGCAGGACGGCGAACTTTCGAATGATGGAAAAAACGAGAAAAAAAAATCAATTCACAAACAATTCGATAAAACCCGCGATATCATATTAACACCTTATGTCCGAAATGACATTATTGTTTTTGGATTTGTTTCTATTGTTCTGCAGAGGTGTGGATAGAACGTTCTTTTCGGACCTGTTTTCCGCGGTTTAGGAGATCATTGTGAATTATGCGATTACCACTAACCCGGAAATCCGTATTTGCGTTGAATTCGCAGGCTATAGACACTCGGTGTGCATTTTTCAAAGCGTTTTCGCTGCCTTAAAAAGGGTTATTCGTAAAATTAAACGTATCATTATAAATCTATGGCACGCTCTCCATACGGTTTGAATTTCAAATGACAAACAAATAATTCATAGGGAAAAGAAAAAAAATAATACGTGTACTTAATAACATTCTACCGCTTTAAAAACCACTGTATTATTCATAGTTTCCTGTCAAAACCTATTATTAAAATAGTATATAGAACACGCCATTTAAGAAATCCGTTATTAAATAAGGTATCAATTAAATACTTTCGATTTAAATAATAATTCATTTTGACGCGTAATTTGACTTCGTGATAATATTGTATTCATTTATCGTATCTCGTAAAAAGTTGGCATAATCAAATTAACTCGTTGTATTTTATTGTTTTAAAAGATGAATTCGTGATACGAGTTTGCGAACATTTAAAAATCTTCTCTTTTTTATATGTTTATAAAACTTTAAACATTTTTTATTTTTCCTTTTATCGACGATTTATCGTATAATTGATGCTTAAAACACAATCGTATTTATATTAAAAAAAAAACGTACTTTTTGTGACCGTGACTCGTGCAGGTGTTTTATAGCGACGAGACGAATTATGAAGAACACAATATTTGTAAGTTTCTCGTTGATGAAATATTCAAAATTCGCGAACTATATAAATACCTATGCGATTATAATTTAAAAAAACGTCTTTCCTCGATTTCGATGTCGTTTCGAAAGACAAACCCGAAAGTTTCGCTGTAGTATTAACGCCGTTTGTATAATTAATAATGATTTCGTCGCGCGTAAAAGTCACGAATTCGAATCTGCGGTGGCGTTTGAAAAAATCACCGCAACGTCATTTTATAATAATAACGTAAAACTTCCTAACCCGTCGAGCAGACTATAATTTATGCGCGCCTATATCGTTTGCCAGAAAATCTTAAATAATTTATCGAATCGTTTTACGCGGGGGAACGACGCCGTTTGACGATATAATAATAATAATAATACTAACTGGTACGCGAATATTACGACCGCGGACGGAGTGTTGTCGAAACGAACACGTTGCACACCGGTATCTCGTAAAAAAAAGAAAAGGATTCGCCGAAATGATAACGATTACAATACGGTATTCTGCAGACGTCGTCGCCGACGCCCGCAAGGATAAAATATAATATTATTATTGTGTCGTACGACCGGCGGCGGCGGCGGCGGTTCGTCTGGAAAAATCAAGCCGCGTTTTCAGAATCTCTACGAGGAAGTCGTGCTGCGCGCGTATTCAGCATTTCGCCGCTCTAGGTAAATACATATATTATTATGTTTGCGCTACTCCTCGCCCTCTCCCGTTTGCACGGCGTTTCTTTTCTCGCGATCGTTTTATCACACGCGCCAATCGTCTGTTGTACGAACGGAAATACATGAAAAATCGCGAGAAAAATAAAATTACGAATCGAGAAAAGATGACTACGTCGCGCCACACGTGTTATCTTACCTCATCTCCCGAGCCCCGTATAAATACGCGAACGATTCGCGAGATTTCGAGTGACGGGGGGAAAAAATATGTAAAAAAACACCGCTCGTTCGCGATTGTCGTGCATCATCATTACCTGAACGGATAAGACCGACCGAATCGGCCGGAGCCCCGCCGACGAGGTTCTACCGGACGAGACGAGACGAGACGAGAGATTTCGCGCGTTCTCCGCGAACGAATTTTCACGCCTACAACGGGACGACGACTCGTATTTTCACCGAGCGACGACGATTCCGCCGTCCGTTTTGCTGTTCGGGCGAGAGAGAATAGAGTGTCGTCGGACCGGCGAGGATTTTTTTTCCATTTTTCCCGATTCGACTTTGGACGTGGCGATCGCGTCGGAAATCGTCGCGACAAAACGATTTCGCACCACCGTCAACGAATACGGGTAGGAACGAAAAAAAAATCTCGACGGCCCTACACTTCGGGCGAAACAACAATAAATACGTACGTGCGTCGGAGCGTGTGTGTGTGTGTGTTTGTGTGTGTTTATTATTATTATATTATTCGAGTAGGTATCGCGTGACGTCTCGCGAAACGAAACGAAAACGTCGAGCCGGGGATAGAAGAGAAAACGGATTTCCAGTCACCCCGCGCGTGACACCGTTCGCGACGAAAACATACCCGTCGCGGCGCTCGCGCACGTGTGTACGTCTCGCGGAATTATGGACGTCCGACGACGGCGACGCGCGGTAACTGTACTGCGGCGTGGTCGGTGCGAAACACTCGCGGATGCCGCCAAATCGGCGGCGCCGGCGCCGGACTCGCGGCGCACCCCCTCGCGCAAACCCCCGCCATCGCCGCCCGCGTCCTTTCGTCCTGCGATGGAAAAATTCATCATAACGGCGCGTCGCGCGGCCGGTTTGCCCGCACGCCGCCGCCGACCCGCCGTTTTTATTCGGTGAGATTTCGCCGCCGCGCGACGTCGTCGTGATGTCGTCCGCGATTAATTTTTACCCGCGCGATAGAGCCGTTCAGGGATGTCGTAGTTGTGCGTGTAATATGATATCGTTATTTTATGGCGATAGGCAACAGGTTAAACGGCGCGGGGAGGTCAGGAACTTTTTTGATTTTATCGGTTCCGATTTATCGGATAGTAAAAGTACGTCGCTTCGGGTTCCGGCCAAGTCGTCGTTGAAAATAAATAAAAATCGTTTCCTTTTTTTGATTTCGGCGCGGTCTCGAACGGAAAACGAAAAAAAAACGCTCCGGTTACGTAACTGTACTTGGGATTTTAGTATATTTTTAAAATTTCAGCAAAATGTGAAGTGTTTGTAAAAAGAAATCGCCCTATATTGTGTTTCTTTCGTTCAAGAAAGATCAACTCATAAAGAACTTTCGATATAATTCTCGAGAGTTGTTGACGAGCCAACATTATTTTGTTGATATTTTACGAAAAAATCAAGAAAACTCAAAAAAAAAATTAAATGTCACGAAAAAGCCAAAATCATTGGAAATTCACACAGTCTCTAGAAAATAGCCATATGAGCATAAATGTCGAGTCCCTGCGATCAATACTTTTTGAGTCACGACGGAAATAAAAATTCGATTCTGTCAAAAACCGGTGTGACGTAAGTTTTGGCCATTGTTTGTCAGTTTTTCACGTACAACTTTTAAACTGTTGGGAAATGATCGAAAAATGACCTCTCTAAAGTACCAACTACATGGTATTTTCTACCAGAAACCAATACTGGAGTTGAAAATCGGACCGTTTTTTCGGGTACACATACACACATGGTAAAACCAATATGGTTACGTAACCAATATGGTCAGCATAACCCCTTTAGTCATCATATACAAGTATAGAAACAATTGGTAATCACGTAAAATGTAACAATTATGTAATTATGAAAATAATGACGACGATTGTATAACACTAGCATGATAATAATTATGTAATAACAGTAATAGTAATAACAATACGTGGGTTTTCTTGAAATCGGAATAAAGGAATGTTTACGTAAGACAAATGAAAGCCGAGCCGCTCGCACGCCACCCGACCAATGACAGCCGAGCTGCGCACGAAACCCGACCGATACCGAGCGAAAGTAGTGCAGCTCGTCGAGGCAGAGCGTGCGGGCGATCAGTCTAGTGTCGACACCGGTTCGGAACGGTCTTCTCGGTTTGAAATATTTCAGTTTAATTAACTTTTCTCCGTATAACAGTGAATCGCAATATTACTATTATTTCGTAAACGTGAAATCAAACTTTTTAATCGTGAATTTCGATTTTATTTTTAATTCAATTTCGATTTTGTGTTTTTATCGAATAACTTTTTGTGTTTCCGTTACTTTTTCCACGGTCCAACCGATAGTGCGCGGCAGTGGCGTTCGAGCCGAATATCTCAGTAGCAACTCACCGCGAGGCCGTAAGTAATATTGATTATATTTATTCACAAAAGGTTTATCCTTAAATTTCAATCCCCGAAAATTAATAAAACATATCGTATTAAAATCAATAGATCTCGTTTCACTCGAAATACCTTCAGTGCTTATATCTATTAGTGCTTATAGCGCGATTAGTTTTTGATCTTATTTATTACCAGAGAGAGAGAGAGAGAGAGATAGAATTTCGCGTTTTAATTTACCGTCTAATCGATCTTAAAAAGCCTTTTCTTAGAGGCACGGGTTCTGCGAGTTTAGTTCCGATTTTAGAACCATTTAAATAACCAGAGGTCTGGTTCGCAAATTCTCAAAGGATTCCGTTATCAAAATTCTCTGTTGGCGCTGGCATCCCTACTTTACATGTTAGCTATTTATCTGCTTTGAGACGACGCAAATATTTGGCGGTGGCCTTATTTGACAACGTTCATTTTATAAAATTCAAAATTTCGCATTTTTTTCTCTCAAAACCAACGGTCGATTAAATTTCGTTTGTAGGTCAAGCGTTAAGTTTCGGGTTCTAAAATCCACGTCGCGAATCGTTTCTATTAATTTTCAAAACCTCGCTCTTAGGCCCGAACCGGTATCACACTGTGCTTTAGAGTGCTCAAAATGCGCTTTCTGGCACATGGTGATTACGTATGATGTGTAACCTAACGGACACGGATACTTGTAAATTAAGCGTCGCGCGATGGTTGCGCTTTGTAACCGAATAATTTTCCGATCGATTTCGATTCAAATAACGAAAGATGACCCGATTCAAAATAAATCAATACCTCTCGTTAGTGTTCTCGACTTCGGCCGGCCCCAAATAATTATTGTAATCGTTGCACCGCCGAGTCACTATTATAATATATAAAATGTACTTTATCACCCGTCTTTGCCGGATCGAAATAATACTCGGAGAGCGTATTGCCGTTAAAAAAAAATATGTCAAAAGACATCGCGGTAACTATCGAAATGTAATGCGTTTCACGCGCTCGCCCGACATACCCGATCGCGATTGTCCGTCGGAAAATCAGAAACACGTGATTCACGAGTATTGGAATTCCGAATTATTTTTTACCATTTCGTTTTCGTCGAATCGATTGTCGTGCATTCGGTTCGCCCGTAACGTTCGCGCCGTGCACGTCGTCGGTGAATTTAAATCGATTATTATTATTTATATTAATATAATGTAAAATAAGCGATTAAAAAGTTCACGATTGTAATAATTCGAAAACGAATCGCTGGTCGTGTCTCGCGCTTCAGCAGAACATCGCGCGCGACAATTTGAATATAAATTGGCTTCTTTTTGTCTATACTACAAATCAATTACTTAAAATATTTATACAATACGTATACAGGTGTACAGTGTTATAAATGCGTATTAAAACTCGATCGGCCGAGTTTTCTCGTTCCGGTAAAAATTGCCGCCGGTTATCTCAAACGTTTAAAGTTTTCGTACTCTCTAAGCCGCGTTCTCACATCGAAAACTTTTTCATAACTCAACGTTATTTTTTATCACGTCATTTTCCCTGTCAACCATAATAATATAACTAATATTATTTTTACACACTTCGATGAGTTTATTGTAAAACGCGAAATTATTCGCGAATAATAATATTCACGCTTTTTTTCGCGAAAAAAAAAAAAAATAATAAATAAATAAATAAAACTGAGAGGGGAAAAAAAAAAAAACGAATTATGAAAAAGTAACGAAAGCCACTTTCGAAACATTACAATGTTACTATAACCTCCCGGCTATTATTGCGAATAAGAAATAATTAAATTTGCAGCGGCACGTGTGTCTCGCGGTATACACTCAGGTTATGTAATCAAAACGGATTATTCTCGTCTGGCGCGCGCTGTTCGCACACACGTCGTCGGCGTGTTTTGTTTGCTCCGTATGTATTTTTTATAGATCCGAAAACAGACTGCAGCGTGTAGTCGTGTATCGTCGACGTGTTACGAGCCGCGCGACCCGTAAAAGCCCGTCATTGTAGGTAAACGGTCACTATATGTACGGTCCATTGTCCAAATGTGTTCCGCGCGGTCAGTTTACCGTACGGTTAAAATACTCTCGAGCACATCCGAATCGGGGGGTCTCTTTGTAAGGCCAAAATAATATCTGGCCTACCCGGAGTGGGGGTCACTTTGTGCGCTCCGAATCGCACGCGATTAATATAATGTGATTGCATACGTATTATTTCAATGACAAAACTACGATTCGTTCCGTCTGCGGCAAAGGTCTAGAATTTTAATTGAAAACTCGTACTTTTTACGTCGCGCGCTTTTATTTTATTTTGTGCGAATCGCCGTATTCATTAATTGAAAATAAATATACGATTTAATAAAAAAAAAAAAAAAACAAGTCAAATACTTATAAAATATAATATAAACTTGATGATATGGTAACGTCGACTTAAATAAATAGAGTATCTCGTTAGATCGTTAGACGGACTCGTATTTCGCGCTGCAGAAATTGTTGTTTTCCCCGAACGGAAGAGCTTAACAGCTTGCAGGTCAGAGGGTAGATCTAGAGGGATTATTTTATGCGTAGTCTTACGAATTATTGGCGATCGCATTAAATCCGCCGTGTTTCTTTTATTTCGGAGGGCGCTTACACCGAACGACAAGACAAACAAACGTTTTTAATTGTGTAGAAAAAAATAAAAAAAACTCGAACGAAATATAGACAAGCAGACGTCGAGTATTTATTGAAAATCTTGAAAAACAATAACAATTAAAAACGTATTATCGCGTTTGTTTTCCGAGGTATTCGATTACGAATAGCTGCGCGACTCGCTGTCTACCACAACAAATTGCTATATATTTATTATTATTATTATTTAATGGTTTACTTGTAGCCCTGCCCCCTCTAAATCCGGTCGTCTCTACGAAATCTTTTGCGCGAAAATATACCAAGTGCCCAATATAGTCATCCGATCGACTAAAAGGCCCGGTCGGGAATTTTTACCTAGGGCCCTTTCGAAAAATAAATAAAACTAAAGTATCATAATATTATCTCTGAAAATGTATTTATTTAATATCTAGAAACGTGTAATACAATACACTTCGAGTGCAGTATATACCTATATGTATAAATTAGAAATTTATGTTCATTTTCTTATAATATTAAGCAATAAGTAACAAAACGTATACATATTACTGAAACAGTCGTTTATTTAGTTCGGTCTAATCTAATATCTAATATTATAGATTCGTTTATGTCAAATAACAACTGATTAGTTGAATTTCAACGTTTTATTTACTAATTAGACGGTTCTAAACGATTTAATCTTAATCAATTAGCAGTCGTCTATAGTGACGTGTATAATAGCGATATGAATTTATATTTTTAATTTTTTCATCGGAGTCCCCGAGAAATTCAACACGGCTAGGTATCCTCCCTGCCCCCCTGCTGTGGCCAGACCGACTCTGCAGACGAGCAAGGTCTGGTCGGCCCGGTCTGCAGTCTCGCAGGACTCCTCGCACGTTCGCGGTCCCCGACGACAGGTGTGGACGTTTTCTCACGAAAAATCGTTTCGAAGTTGCCGACGAGGCGCCGCGCCGTTAATTATTCAACCCGTTAAAAGTGTTGCCGCGGAGCACTTTCGCTTCTCTTTCCGCCGTTACTCTTTTTTTTTTTTTGATTTTCGCACGGGACGCCGCGCGTATGACACGCGTTATGCTTTCCGGCCTAGGGTTTGACGCGGGTGTCGCGGTGTATGAAAAACGTACGGTTTTCGAGACGACGCGGCGGAAAGTTTTCTCCAAAGAAATCTCACGCGAAACTCTGAAATTATTTACGACCGAGTTTCCGTTCGAGAGAGTCTCTCCGGAGTGCGGTCGAGATTCGACGGCCGCGCGCGTGTCTTCGCCAGACCGAACGTGACAATAAAACCGTTTGGCCTTTGTTTTTGTTTTCGCGTCTTTTTTTACACGCTGACGTATTCACCCTCGGGTAGAGACGATAGAAAAAAAAAAAAAAATCTTTAACCGGGTAGCGCGGGCTATCGCGATTCGTACGAGAAACTCGTTCACGTGTTCGATAAACCATAAAAATAATCGCGTTCGGTAAGGGTCCGACCGTCGTCGTAGATGCTGATATGGATTAATGTTTTTCTGTGCCATTACGTTAAGCTTTACGCACGTTTATTATGAACATAACAAAATACTCGACTCTGGAAAAAAAAAATTAAATATATAAACCGAATGTTTTATAAAATATAGTACGCTAATTTGCGTTACGGTCGCTGACTCGCACGTAATATTATATAATATTTACTACTCTTTTTTTATTTTGCCGTTTTTTATTTTTTATTTTTTTTTTCGTCGACTCGAATCATTTTTCTCGCTATTTGCCTATACGATTGAGTTCAAAAGAAAAAATATTTTATTATTATTATTACTATTATTATTATTATTGTTATTATTATTACAAAATACGTCTTCGAGTTGCCTTTAAAGTCCACTCCGCTTTGAAATCCTCTTTATAATGCGTTTTATTTGAAATGGGTTCTTTGCAACGTCGAGCTCTCGCGCGAGTGTCCTAAAGGAAACCAACGGCTGGCGACGATGAAAATACATAAACGCGATTTTTTATGTTTTATTGTCGTCGTAAAACTAATAGCTTATGAATACTAATATACCAATCACGACTTTGAAATACCTCGTTTCCGCGCCGCGGTGTGCGTCGTACTTCCACGGAACGTGCGGCCTGTTTTTTTTTGTTTTGTTTTTTACTGCGTTTTTATTTCGTTTGCCGCGTCGATTTTTAACGCGTCCCGGACGAAAAATATTATCAAACGCGCGCTCGCCGACGTTTCGCGTTTAATAGTTCCGGCAAACCGCGGCGTTATTATATTACGATGCGGCCGATTCTCGTGTGTTTAACTGACCGTAAACGGTTTGCGCTAAACGCCGTCGTGTAAGCCACGTTAAAACGTTCGCGGAAGTCTCCGGAGAAGCGATAAAACGTCAACGCGCGAGCGCTCGGTCGACCGACGACGACGACGACGTGATCTCGCGTCGACGAAAAAATATATAATATAATATATCGTTTCCGCGCCACCGTGTAATTCATTATACTCGCGACATCATTGTTTATCGCGATAAAACACGACATTGTGTCACGAGCGTCCGTAAACACGCTTTTATAGGCAGTCGATAGATTCAATTCACACGGCGCGGCGGCAACGTGTTTGCGACTCCTGCAGCTCGGCTTTACGGATGGCGGTCCCGCATAGGTGTTTTCGAAACGGTAACGATCGCGAAACGTTTTTAAACCGGCATTGTTATTTGTTATTGTTGCCATTAAAACCTTTAATTCGCGAACGCTGAATGCGATATTATAATCGGAATCGACGGGCTGAAAGTAGGGCGTAACTATACGTATGATAATATTATAGTCGCAAGAAATATATACGTATATTGTTGTTAAACTGCACCGTAATTCGACGCGTAATTTAAACGAACGCGAAAATTATTTATTTCGCTTTTAATGAACTTCGAACGCGGATCGCCGTTACTGCCAATTTAAAAAAAAAAACGGCGTGATAAAAATATTAACCGCTGCAATGATTGGACGCGATAACCATAATATGTGAATTCGTTTTAAAGTAAAAAAAATAAAAAGCGCTTTCCAAAGAACGCCGCGGTGGAACGATCGAAAAACGTCTTCTATACTTAAACTTTAGCAAATCCAAATTCTTGGAAATCTAACTCGAGCGGTTTTATGCGAATCGAATTATTATATTGCACGCTCGGCTATAGTAATAATAATTGCCGCACGACGTTGACACGCGGCGGCCAGTTAAATAATAACGTCTGCAGTTTTTCTGTTTTTTTCGTTTTTTATAAGTTTAAAAATAATAATAATAATCCTGACATTTGTAAAGTGAATACGGTTTTTTTTTTATTTTACGTCAATATCGTCTAATATAATATGAAGAAATGTTTATATTTAATAAAAAAAACTAAGTTGAAAAAAACGTTTTAATCCGAAATTATCGATTGTCGAGAGAACAGCGTTTTACAAACCGGAATCGATAAAAATTAAATACATTTTAATTTGACGATAAAACATAATTAAAAATTTTTATTTCACAACTTATTTAAACTTTTTCAAGTAGCTCTTTCTTAAACAATTATTTCGCCACTCGTGAGCGTAATTTCGCCGGTCGCGAGTAATTTAAGGACATGATTTTGAACTGCAAGTACGACGCAGAACAGATTTTCACGAAATTCTTCGGTCTTCTTTCGTGTGTTAGTTAATTCAGTTAAAATTATTATAGATCGTAAATACAATAGGATTTTGCCGCTGAAAATGTATACATATTTTCTTTTAAATCAATACACGTCGATAACAACGAATACGCATTAACAAACATTTATTGACATAATATTAATGATATTTACAATTGTTTTTTTTTTTTTTTAACGGTTATGTATGATTATGTAAACTGATCAATAGTAGTTTTCTACGAATTATCATTGTAATTTTTAAATTTTAAATTTCGTCCGTGTACAATATAATACTAACACTGCGTTATATTTTTCTGCTTATAGATAAACGAAAGATCGGAATGCAAATATTATACAATATTATTTTAGGACGATATTTTTTTTTATTTTAATCACGGTGTGAAACCGTTGCGGTCACCTTTGGAAACGAAATAAACCCCCTCGCCGATAAACAAATTCCAACCAAATGTTCACTCGTGGTGTGTCGGCAAAACAATTCGTTGCGGCGGTAACGATAATCAAACGAACATAATACAAATCGCTGCGAGTATGGTAACCGACTCTTGAGTCGATAGAGTAAAACTACGGTTTGAAAAATATAAAATAACAATTCCTTAGTATCGCGTTACGATTGGCCGTGCGAATGGATTGTATCGACCGTATCGTTTTATATTTTCCGCGACACTAAGATAACACGTCGTGTTCTCGATAATGCGAACGTGACGCGTTTTAATAACTCGTTGCGAATTCAAAACACTCGGAGGAAACATAAAGCGGGCAGCGTTAAAATAATAGTGTTACTATACCGTCGTCGTCGTCGCAGTGAAATGATCGAGACGCGAGTTGACGAAAATACTCGTGTTTAGAACATCGATAATAGCGCTCGTATTATATTATTTTCGGAGATGAAATTGGTTTGCGGTCGCGAGAATTCGTGAACGTATTATAATCCTGCGGGTCGAGACCCCGGTGGTCGTACGGTTTGAAATTATTATCCTCATAAGTAGTTGACGATATTTTCCATCGTTGTTTGGCCGCCGCCGCCGATTCGACGGACGTTTTGAATAACGACTCGAACACGACGTTATTATACTATGATTTATTCGTTCGGACGGATCATCGCGATAGTCCGCGACGCTTAAAAACGAATGCATCAGATACGTGCGCGCGCGTTATTATCTACATCGGCCGAAGCTATAAATTTATCGAAATAAATTACATTAATCCGTATCAAATGTGCTGATGCGGATCAAAAATTTAAAAATTTAACTACGTTTCGGGCGACACCGCGGTACATTTTCTATATTTATGATTTCGCGCGGAACGTAATTTTTTTTGTTATATCATCGGTTGTGAAAAATGTCGATTTTCGATTTATTGCATTTCAGGTCGGTCCGAGTGGTCGAAAACGAGAATATTTCAATGTCATTCAATAAACCATTTAAACTCGCGGTATCACAATAGACGACAATAATTATTAAACGGTATGCATTTTTTTCTCTTTTTTTTTTTTTATCGATATGATCAAAACGTTTCTCTTCGGTATAGTCGGCCTGAACCATATGAATATTTTGCGAAAACACGTAAACATCTAAATCCTAATATTATAATATCTGAAATAGAAAAACCCGAGTAAATTATAATTTTCATGGTTCTTTTTTTTTTTTTTATCCGAACTTGATAGAATAAAGTATTCGAGCGAGTTTTCTATGTAATCGTGGTTTAAAGTTATAACTTATAACGCTGAAAAGTTGGTTAAACTTTTGATAAAAGTATACTTATTAAAAAGCCGTACGTTTAGACCAAGAATAACTCGTATGAAATTAAAATATTCATAAATTCAACTAAATAATGTATACTTTTGTACGCGATAAACTAGTGTACAACATTTTTTGAGTTCATTGCGGGTCTCTCTAGTATCAACGGTTAATGGAATTACGAAAATACACAGCGGCGATGGTATTTGATCAATCAAAAAATAAATAAATTGGCGGATTAAAATTTCGTCATCAATACGTAGGCACGTATAATAATAGAAGTCGCGCGTTAAAAAAAAAAATCTAAAAAACATGAAAACGTATCCATTCGGCTCGGTAGATCTCTGTTTTCGACTCGTAATAATAATAATATTATAACGAACGACAACGGATACACATCATTATTGTTGTTACGTTTAATTGGAAAGGAATTTCACTTTTGTCAGGAACAAAGATTAACAGTGTTGAAAATTACATTTTACCCTTCGCCATAATATCTCTGCGTTATTTTTTTTATTTTTTCCGATCGCGAAAAAGCTAATTAATAAAAACATTCCCGATAGGTATACCTTTTTAATAAATTAAAATCGATTTCGCTGTAATTAAAATTGTTTCGCGCATAATAGGTGGACGGACACTAGGTCGCAGTTACGAGCGAACGGCGCGTTAAAAAATAATAAAAATAATAGTAATTATAATAATAACGTTTGCAACATGGCTCGCCACAAATCATAGGCTCTGTGAAAACCTCGACGTTCAGGAGAGTTTCATTACACTACAAAAAAAAAAAACGAAACCGAACTTAAACGGAACAATACGTATTGTGGACGAGACTGGCGTCGACGTCGACGAGAATCGAATACGAACGTGGCGTGCTGTCCTGAGCGAGTAATTTCACGGCGGCGGCGGCGGCCGGATAATATTCGCTACAGACAACTGTTTGTATGCGTACAATACAACGACCCTGTATTTCCGGGTCGTAGAAAAGATTACGCGATAGTCGTGGCAAAAAAGAAGGACTCCGATCAGCGTCTACGACGCATAAATAATATTAGCGTTGTACGGTTTACGGCGTTCGAAGGGAATGCAACGTCGTCGTCGTCGTCGTTTAAAAATAGAATGAAAAACGTCTAGACGCGCGGGGCGGCGGCGGCGGTACATTAATGACTCGATAATGATTTCGGAAACACGACGCGACTTATAATATACGAGCGCAAACAATAATAATAATATTATAATAATTGCTTCTCGAATCGATATCACACTGAACATCAGACGGGCGCGACCGAAATACCCACGTATAGTACGCGAAAAACAGATTTCGCGTAAAAAGCAAACGATACGGCGCGCGGGTCGCCTCGTCATACGCAGAAGAGGAAAAAAGCTCTCGACGCCCGTGTATACAGGGTGTTTCTGGAAAAAAAAAAACGGTCGAGCGGCTTAGCGTCGACGGCGGTTTTGAAACTTCCGTCCCGTTTCCGTAAAAGTCAACACTCCAACGATGGTTCGCACGATTCGCATACGGATCGACGTCGACGATCGATTAACGCGGTCGGTTGCCCGTCGTAAAATAATGACCGCGAGACCGAAAAAACGACGATTTTTCCGACACAAAAAGCGCCGTTTATCCGAGCCGCGCCGCCGCCAATCGATCGCCACGTCGTTTTTCCTTGCACGTGAACGACGAATCGACGTGTCGCGTCGCTATTATTTTACCCGTTTGTTCTGGCGACACCGTGGCCATTTGTCAACGCGCTCGACCGTCTCGGAAACACTCTGTATGCGTCTCGCGAAAAACCGCACGACGTTCGGCGCGGACCGCGCGACTTTTCCGCGGAATTTATAACAACAACCGCGTCAAATGTTATTCCGGTAAAAAATTACTCGTCGTCGCCGCCGGTTTGACGTCATCTCTTGTTGGCCGCGTTCTCCGACAACGGCTCGGCGGATTTATTCGACGTTTCGCGAAACAGACGGTCGCGACGCGACGACGACGTTGGTGTTCGAGAGACGTCCAGAGTCGATCTCCGACGAGATTCGAAAACGAAACGATTCGTACGCGATCCCAACCCCGAACGATTGCCGATCGCGAACGGCGTCGTTTTTTTTCTTATTTATTTATTTTTTATTTTCTTTTTTTAGTGCGATTTACGATCTCCCGTGGACGCCCACAAACACTGGCCGCGCCCGCAGAGCGATTTTTCTTTTCACCATTTCTTTGAATTCGGAACATTTCGATTTTCAGCCAGTCACTCCCGACGACCGCTGAAGTAATTATTTTGAGTTTTTTTCTTCCTTTTTTCCGGGTTCCTTCGTGTATGAAAGAATAACTTTTTTATTTTCCGCGAACCAACACCACGCTCACCCCGTCTAGTGTGACGTAGAGCCGAGTAAAATCGACTTTCGTCTCTCCCAAAGATAACCTATAACTGTTGTTATTATTTATGGCTTTGAATTTGTATTTTGCAGAAAATCGAAGGTTGGTCTTACTTGCCGCAAAAAGCAATACTTTTTAGGTTTTCGAGAAAAGAAAAGTTCCATGGTATATACGTATCGATTACATAATTTATTTACATTAGTAGGAGTAAAAAATAATAATAAATATTGAAATTTGAAAATTGTTTTAATGTTTAGATAAGAACGACGGGTTTGCGTCGCAAAAATCTACCCGCACAAAGTGACTACTCGACCTCGTCCCGCGCAGGAAGTCACGACGGATCTCAGTGCGACCAATTCGCGGTATCGAGAGGTGTACCTTTTCCACGGAAAATCGACCGCGCGCGCGTCCTCGAGTTGAATAAAATATAAAATAAAAACAATAAAGTCCGCGGAGCTCGGCGACACGCGATCGTGTTCTCGTCGTCCTCGCAGGACGCGTTCGACGTGGCGAATATTGCACGATCGCGCGCCAATCATAACAGCTCCGGGGCGTCGTCGCTCGTCTCCGCGAAAAGTATAATCGTTCGTCATGATAATAATAACGGTAATATTATTATTATTATTCGCGACAACGCTGCGGCATGGAAAACAGATCGATTCGACGCGCGTCCTTACAAACACGCGCGTCGTAACACATCACGCTGCGTATTATTTACCGACGTATTAATATAATATCGTATACATTTAATACGAACGCGTATTTCGTTCACGTTTAACCTAAATTTCATCCTAAACCATTATTCCGAATCCGAAATGTTTACGTTGGCGCCGTACCTATATTATTATTTACAACGTCGGATTTATGACGTCGTCATGTACGTTTAACGCGCGTGTGACTCGAATGACGCGATTTTCGCAGCCGTTCCCGCGCGAGGGTTTTGTTTTTATTTTTTTTTACACATCTCCGAACGATTATGAATCACGACGTGACCGTCCGCGTCGTCGTCTCGCTGTCGTCGTATTAATAAACTGCAGAGCTCCCCGAGTGTTACTGATTTCTGTTTTTATTTGACGTAAAGCGCGTCGCGAATCGAAAACATTCCTCGAGTACTGAGCTGTACTATTATTATTATGCGTTTCAAACGAGCCTTTTTACAAACAACAACAACAACAACAACGACGACGACGATGACGTCGACAAAAAACACTCAAATCCAATTCAATTGACACTTGAAAAATCGCGTTTTTAAAATTACTTTTTTTTCTTATTTTTTTTTTTTTTTTTGCCTAGAGAACGAGAGCGATAGAACTATTTCTTTAACAATGATGAGCATTTTTTTCTTTTTCTTTTTTTTTTACCTCTAGAAACACTTGTCGATAGTTTTCAAAACTCTGCGAGTATAACAATGCGACAAGAACAGTGCGCGACGAGCACGTCAGAATTGCGAGATTTCCGACGGTTTTCGAGGAAATTTCGAGAACAACTACTACTGCCGTAATTAAAACGGTAGACGAACGCGTTTGATGATTTCGAGACAGCACCCATAACGTTCTCCGCGGCCCTCGCCGACCGACCCCTATCGGAAGCGCAGCTGTTTATTTCATTTCGAAACGACACGCGTACCGAAATTGTTGTTTCAGACCGGGCGGGTAAGGACACGAATAATACGTTACGCCGCCGTCGCGTCGTCGGGTTTTAATTTCGCGGATATGATATATATATATTCGAGCGCGGTGAAAACGAAAGTTTCGCGCGAATCGAGGACACCGCGGATACGGTGAATCGCGCGCGTTTAAACGGCTCGTTTTTCAAATCTCCCGGCGCGCGCAGGTTTCCCCGAGTGGTTACACGTAAAACCCATCGAAACGGCTGCGCGAAAAACGTTTTCTTTGGGTAATTACAACACCTGTCGCGCGTCGTCGTGCGGCTCGCGTATTCCCTGCGACGAGACCGGCGGCGATATTTGTTTCTCAATTTCGCGAGTCGCCGCCGAGACAATTCGAATCGTCCCGGACGTTTCCTTGCGCGCGGGCACTCGATAATATTGATACTATAATATCTGTTTCGCTGAAAATCGCAAAAGCCGGCGGCGCCGTCGGTAGTGTCGCGCACGGAGCGTTATTGTTTTATGCCCGGCACAAGATTGACCCAATACCGTTATTTCGATTATACTCGTAAAACGACTACCGACGATAATACGTCATTACCGTTCATAATAGGTTATCGGGGGGGGGGGAGGGATATTATGATCTTGAGCTAAACACCGTAAACTTTCGGTCCCGTGATATTAGAACGTCGCTACTCGACAAGACGCGTCTACACTCGACGACGACGACGGGTTACTCTCCAACAAACTAGCAACTTATTGATGCTACATTATTTACGATTTACCATCCGAGTAAACATGTGGGCAAAACATACTTGATAAAGACGTACCGAGACGCAGCGGTATTATTATTATTAAATTGTAATACTCCGTAAGGTTAATAACACTGTGGGCACCGACGACGCGCGGAATATTAAGTAACTTTATGGAACGTCGAGACGCGGGATTTACATTTTTCATTAAGAACTAACGGTTTCTCCCCACTGGTCAGCTGCTGTTGTGTACGAGTAACTTTATCCAACGTGTTTTCGATCGATTAGTTCATATATTATATCTTTATACGAATTCTACTTATTCTCAGTTTTGGAAAACCATTGTTTCGATTGTTTATATTTTATACTCGATAGAAATTAGAAACGATGAATAAGCGACGAAAAGAGTTATGAAATAATAATTTCGGTGAATTCAAAAATTATATTTTTACAAGGTTTTACAAAAGGAAAGGAACCGCGAGAGCAACGGTGGATTTAAGGGTTCAAATAAAGTCGGCAAATCCGTAAGACAGGGGGTGAGTAGTAAAAGGTTCGCTCGTGAGTGATGCAGCGAAACCCGTAATAAATCATTGTTCGTGCATAGAAATTATATGGAATTCTATATGTAATCAATGGTAGTAGTATTATAACTTAGATTCATCCGCTTATATATTCGATCTCTTCCACTTCGCTTGTAAATAACATTTTCTACTCTTGAAGTATTCGGAATATTTGTGTACGTATACTAAAAATAATGCAAACGATGTTAATATAATATGCAGTTTGTCATATTAAAATTTTTACGGTAAAATTAAAAAAAAAATCGAGTATAATTTTCTGCGGGCCCCGGGGACACAATTTATTTTGGAACGGACATTTGTCGACTTTAAACGACCGTATAAATCGGGCGCAGTCGTCGTCGGAACTGCATAATATTCGGGAGGACATAAAACCACGCCGCCGAGTTTCGCACGACGCGACGTGTGTATTATTTATTCGAATTCGTGTGGAATACCGCGATCGCGATAACCAATGGAATATTTTAAACGGACCGTCGCGGGGACGTTCGCCGAGCGAACGCCTTTATCATCGTAAAATAAAAATAACCATTCACGGGAAACTACATATACTAACGAGAGGCAACCGGAGGAAATGTGTGTTTGAGTCGGCGGCGCTCGGTGCACTTACCCTGATGTGAGTCGAATATTTCTCCGAATTTCGTATCGAATCTCTCTGATAAGTGATACGTGGTTCGCGAAGGTTTACGATATTATCGAGAACCCCCGACGGTTTTCCGGAAAACGAGAAAACGGCTTCGAGCGGCGCGGCGTGGCGCACGCGCGCGACTCGAGAAAATAAGGGAAAAAATCGACACGAACAAGTCGGGCGTGTGTCGACGGCGGCGTAACGGGCCGACGACGAAAAGATTAATAGTCAAATATTTGAAACGCGCGCGCGTGTACATTGTGTGTTTTTTCGAGCTTGTCGTCAGGAAAATGGAAAGTCAAAATCATCACCGTCTCTCGTCGTCGTATAGCCGCCCGACTGTGTATTACGACGTTAGGAAAATATGAAAGCGCGCCAACACAATATCGAAATCGCAATACGAGACCGCGTGTGAAATGACAATCGGGGACTGTATTATCGATCGACGCGTCGAGGGGGAAAAAAAAAAAATTAAAATACACAATGTATACGACATAATGGCGAGCGAATATTTTCGATTGTCGACGCGAAAAATATTGACGGTCCCCACACCCGGAAACGACGCGATAACGCAATATCCGGTATGCCATGACTCGTTTTTTTCGAAATACTAATTTCGATACGTAATTATTTCTCGTTATTACTACTCGTATTGTTAACGTCCCGGAAACGGTGTTTTTCTTTCAGAGTGTTCGACGTCAACCAGAACTAGCTGTGAAATCGAAACTGTCATACGTTCACGCGACTCAGAGTTCTAGAATACACTCGTAAGTCGATTTGTGACATTTCTAAAGATAAATCGTTGATTTTTTTTGATATTTTTTCTTAAAATAAAAATGCCAATGTAACTCGAATCAAAAAGTTAAAAATGAATTTAAAACCACTCCGGTATCGAACGAAAGTATATTATTGTGTTCGCGTGTAAATCACACGATTGTGAATGAAAACCCGACGAGAAATAATAATATAATATGCAATCCGTAATGTGTTTCGTCGAAATTTCAAATAATCTTTCGACGGAAAAACACTCGACGACGAATTTAAAACCCGGTTTAGGGTTCCGGAACGCGGCGGCGTGAAACACGCGCCGAAACGGATTTTTCTTTTTCGATTCGACAGCGGTCCGGAAAATATTACGTTTCAAAAAAACATATGAAAAACGTAGGGCGACCCCGGGGGGCGATGAGCAAAGTCGCGGAAACGAGAAAAATAAGACGATTTCAGATAATTACCCAAAGCGCTCTGACGCGGAGACGGCGAGCGTGTGATTAACATCGTAATCAATATAATATAACGGTGTCGGGCGAAGGACGAGAACGAAAAACGATAAATCGCCCCGGTGTTTTCGCCTGGATATTAAGCCCGATTTTCGGCGAAAGGATCTTGTAGCGCGACGGCAAACAACGCTCGTTAATAAAACGAGAGCGCCGCCGCCGCGGCCAAATCTCACCGCGAGATATATAATAATAATTATTTTGTGTGTGTTTCGCACCCGTAAAAAAAGGTCGCGTTTAAATAGCTGTGCAAACACAATTCGCGCGCCGGGCGTTTAAATTTTAATTTCTAGTAGAATCGCATCGTCGCTTTTAAAAATTTAACGTAAATTTTACACGCGCAACAACAACAACAACAATAATATCTCAAGCGAATTGGCGCGACCGAAACGGCGGTGTATTTATTTAATTACCTATCCCGTAAACGCGTTCGTCGTTTCGCTTATTGTTAACTTTTAAATACGATCCGGGCCCGAGAAAATTACGACCGGAAGAGAAACGGCGCGTGCAATATTGATGCGGAAACGTATTCGCGCCCGTCGTCGTCGTCGTCGTCGTCGGCACGCGTTCGGCGTAGTGACCGATATCGATCGTCGACAAATCGGTCGGGTATTGTAGCTCTTAAGACCTCCCCCACGAGCGTGACGTTAATCGATCGAAATTTCGTCGTCGACCTAATCCGCGCCTAACGTCGTAGTAAAAAGAAAATAAATAATTTCACGCCGTATTTATATCCGACGGTTTTTCATCCGGTACGTTTTAACGTTCGAACACGTTCGAAGTCTCGGATTCCAGAAAGACGTAACGAGGTAATTGCCCTCGGGATTATCGCGTTTTAATCTCGCTATATATTTATGCTATACTCTAACGTTTAGAAAGAAAAAAAAAGACTCGAGTCCGTAGACTTACTTTTTTTATTCGTTTTATTTAATAATAATTATTATGTATTGCCGGGAATACATGCCCGCACTGTGTCGAATGCAAATCAAACTGACCGTGTTTTTTTTTTAAATATTATTCATGACTTTTACGTTTTAGCTGTTCGAATCGTTAACGTATGCGGTTTGTGCGAATCGATTGAAAACGACGATAACATGGATTATTAGTATTGGATACCACCATTGGAGAAGACCGAATTTAGTAATTATTTAGCGATTTAGCCCCGACCACTCTGAATGATTTCTAGATCGACGTCGGCTCCAACGCGTCACGCTTCTTGTTTTACAACATTAGTACAATTATTTAACGTAACACGCGTAATATTACCTCGAAATACTATAATTTACGATTTCAAACTTTCGCGATGAATTATTATCGGTTGTAGACACTTGTAAAATTGTATTTCGGTGTGAAATACGCTTTTCACCCGTCAGTCCCGGGCGTCGATGTCAGACGAATGTCACGGCGACTACAGGGGCGGCTCACGGTAAATGTTTTAAATTCATTTCGCGACGAAGAAAATAATAATTACCTACCTGCGCTGTGCTTAGACATTTAGTAGTACACGTCATTTGCATGCCGGTAGATCAGTTCTCCGTCAAATTTTATGATTTGTTTTTGTATTAAACAAGTTTGTAAATTAACATTCCACAACTCCATTTAAACTTAAAGCAATTCCGCCAAACATGATTTCGAGTCTGCGCGTATCATTATTATTTTGCGAAATACACGACAACACGTTTATAATTAATTTGACCTAAATTATTCTTAGACTTTAATTGCATAACTCTTCTGGATTCGGATAAATATGAAACGTCTCGACTGCGTAGACGATATTAAGTATGCTTTATACAGTTATCCTAAGTTTCAGACTCGAACACAGTCGCTCGCAAGCGGCGGTGTACGCGTCCGCTAGTCAAAGGGACGAATTGCACACGGTCTTGACGTTCATTATTCTTCTAAAATTATTTTATTCCTACCAATGTCTCATATACTTTACACTCCGAAACAACATAGACGTGTTTAAAGTATTTAACTCACCTTCTCCAACTCATCATACGTAAACAAGAGGAGAATTAAAAGACAGAGAACATCGAGTCGAAATTTCAATATTTATATTGTGCGTTGCGGGCGTATGATCAGAGTGTTTATAAATTCCGCGTCTGCAATAACGAGTGAGATATCGTGTTTTTTGGTGTCACACGTGAAAAGTTAATATGAAAAAATTATAATAATAATACGATAACATTTCGGTGGATAACTAAACTACTATTATAATTATGTGTACAAAATTAGCTATGCAGTTTCTCGGCTAACTTATTCGATTAACGAGTATTCGTCTCCCGTTAGAATATTCAAAACTGTCGATGTTGTTATTTACGAGTTATAATTTAATATGATCGCGAAATTGTTCGCAAAGTAAATCATTATTATAATTATTCAAAATATTATACGATTAATGACCTGAATAATACAACGGCGTGTATCAGATCGCGGTTCGATGTATCAAATAAAATACAGACTGTGCCCACCCCCGAATGCGGTAAAGACAAAACGCTGCTCTTCGATAGTAATAACAATTGTCGGCTTGCCAAATAACTCGGTGCAGATCAAATTTCCGATATGACTAATTGCAAAAGGCTCAACATTAAACTTTTTCGCGATATTGATTACGAAGACACCTAAAATCGAGAAAAAAGAATAAAAATGTTAATCCTACCCGTAATTTTCAAAATGCATAACGAACATAGACGCCTCGAGTAAATATTGTTTATAATAACTATCGAATTTTTTTGGAAAAACTTATAGTAAAAGGTAAACATAACATTTAGGTATAACACGTTTTGTGGCTTTCAATCGGCGGGCAACTCGTATGTTTGGTCCTTTGACGGCAGTGATGGGTACCTAAATCGTCTACGTGCTATTCGTTTTACAAACAACGATTAGGCAGTGCGTTTTGCGAAGCTACGATCGACGGATTGCCCGCGCCCAGACGGTCGAAGACGCTGCTGTCGTTATTGATCGGTAGTGTTCGGTCGAGTCAGTTTGAGTCAAATGAACGCGGAATTTCAAATTATTGATATTCCGACATCAAAGCGGGTGAGTACTTTTGTCAAAGTCGATGAAAATATATATATTTCGTATATATCGCATTAAACTCGGTATTTGCGATTCGTTAGGTTTTTTTTTTATTATTTTTTTGTTTGTTTTCAACACGAATAATATGTAAATAACACGATAATTATATCACGAGACGGATGGTGATTTTGTCCTTAACGTCGAGATATTCGTCGAAACGTTTTTTTTTTATCGTACGCGCCAAAACGAAAACCGAAAGTTTTCGCTCGTCGGCGGCGACGATCGGCCGTTATTTTGAACACTTTGTTTTATCGCGTTCGTTCAAAGTCGTCGCGTATACAGGGATTTGAATGCAACTCGTCCGAATCGCGTTGCCAATCGGCGAGGTTATATTTTTGCCGTCGGAAAGGAAACCATAATATTATAATACTATACTCTCGCGTACACAAATAAACGATTAACTCTTCCGGCGCTGAGGATTACCGCCGGGTGCGGCCGGCCAAAAGTTCTAACGCCCTCTACGGTCCTTCCGAACAATAAACCTCCGTATCGTTACGAATATACGTACGTCTGCGCGAGGTGTACGTTACAGTGACCAAACACTGCGCCGCCGACGTCTCATTAAAGTCCTAACAAACACCCGTTTTGAACTCCCGCCACCGTTGTACAATTATTTTCCACGCGCCAACCCCCGCCAATATTAAATCGTCCCGGTTCGCACTGTTCTCGTAGAGGAAATGGCCCATGAAAATCTTCTCGACAACACTACTAGTTTATCGCTCCCCGTAAGAACACCGTCCGAGTTCAAAGTGTATCGTTAACTGTCACATTGTCCTACTGTCACGTGGTATTCCGTCCGACGGCGGCGATGTAAATACGCCATTGAGGTACGCTCGTCGGACGCGTGTCGTTTCGTTTTGATAGTATGACGTACGTGTACTAAAGAATTAATTTTCCCCATTACGTTTTGATTGGACAATAACATCCCGTTTGGAAAGTCGTCGCGTCGGGAAAACGTCGCTTGCAAAAACGGTTTTAGCTGTGCGCGATTTGATTTCGCACGAATATTGTGTTTTAATTTTGACAGTACTATTTAGAAAGCCGTCGGAAAAATGTCGCTTACGAAATCGTTTAGCCGTACACGAATGCGTTTTATTATGTTTCTGCAGCAGTTGGAAATCGAACGCGCCGTTTGAAACGTAAAAAAAAATGCGTTTGCGAAATAAACGTTCGCAAACGACTTCGTAGCGCACGTCTAGTGTAGACAGTGAGAAATTGGATCGAACCCGTCGTGACTATAAATTAAAAGACTATTATATTATAGTCGTAGTGTTACGCCGCCGTGCAAATCACAATTATCTCGCCTTCAGCCGTCGCCACGCCAGAGCCGAAATTAAAATTCCAGAAAATTCCGATTTAAATTCGACGTCGGACGCGGCGCGGCGCGGCGGCGCCGTGAACGCGACGTCTTGTCCGGACAGGTCGCGAAAAGTCGATTAGAATATTATTATTATCATCATAGCGCTCATGGCGATCGACCGCTCCGAGTACAGCGATTACAGGGGTTGAAATCACGTCGGGGTTGATTTATTTTATTTTTTTTTCAAAAAACGATAATTATTATACGCACATTGAAATAAATCAAACACCGCGGTCGAGTCGACGGCCAGAAATTACACTATATCGTCGTACGGGGCTTTACTGGAAACATTAATATAGTAATAATCTGAGTCAATATTTGTCGCTATATATTTTATCGCTCGTTCTGTTTCGGTCACTCGCGAGTCGTGTCCCGGTTGCGACGCGCACGCGCACGCACACACGCACATGAAATTAATTGTAAAACATGACATGACCGTTATTAATAAAATATTTAACAACGCGCAGAGAAAATCAAAACCGTACGTAATGTACGTACGAACCTACAAAAACCCGCGTCGAACTACAACCTTGTCGCCGGAATAATTAAATCGTTCCTCGAAATCCCATCGAAAGGTACGTAAAATCGTAAAAGTCTCGCTCTGAATTAGCTGCTGCAAACTCGTGCGAAATCGTGTTAAAAAAAAAGAAACTACACAAGTACACCAGTATTACGTACAATTTATAATATATTTTAATTATATTGTTGACTAGTAATAATAATTACCGTCGGAAAAAAGAAAAAAAACCATCATAATTTATCGCTCATCGTCTTCTCCCGGAATATCGTCGAGTAAAAAGCGCGCTATTGTTTTCGAGACGATTTTTTTTTTAATATAGTAAGCATTGTTTTCCTAGCGGGCTGTCGTCGCGCGACTCCGTTATTTTCGTCAACCACGCCGCCGCCGAGTTTGCAGCTGTTTTCATTACCGCGGTAATACAATATTTCGTTTCGGTTAAACATATAATAAACGTTCAATTATGATTTTTCACCAAACATACTACAAATACTGCGGTATACGTATATAATAAATCACAAATATAAAAACGTTTTGTATGCGGTCTACGCGTTGTTCGATGTATGCGAGGTTGCCATTGTTAATAACGAAATAAGGTTATTCTCTTGTTTGTTGTTCAAGTTAAATTTTTTCCTCTGTAACGGAGTATTTACTTACTCGATTCGAAATTCTTAATCCTGGTATCGTACTTACAATGTTATTAGTATTATTTGCTCTGGTCGGAATAAATCCACGAAACGTGGTCGGTATTTATATATAATATATATATACGAGTATATTATATTATACTAGCTGAATAACCCGGCTTCGCCCGTGTGCAGTATAAATTTTTATTTTTTTTTAATTTTTATCCCTTTTATCTCCGTTAGGGGTCGAATTTCTGAAAATCCTTTCCCAAGGGGTCTCCACTATATAAAACGAACATGCTGACCAAATTTCATACTCAAAGCTCCGGCGGTTCCGGCCAGGCGATTTTTTCTAGTTTCACCCTTTTTAACCACATTAGGGGTGAAATTTTGAAAATCGGGCGACGTGGTGACACTTAAGAAGGTATTTGGAACAACTGTGTGAAAAAAAATTGGAAAAAAGTCAAATAGCGTCGACACAAAATGGGAACATAAATAGATACTAACGCGAACAAATAACCGTTTCGATCAAACTATTTCCGTGACCAACAGTACACTTTATAATATAATAAACTCAACTACGATGCGCGGTCGTGTGGCGAAATATTCTGGGACATAATATTCCGAGTTCAAATGGCCATCTTTGTATAGCATAGTGGACTCCCCACGAGGTAAATTTAATAGATACGGCGAGGAAAATACGTTTTTCTCCGCACGCCTACTATTTCGACGAAATTGTAGGCAATTTAAACATCGTAATCATTAACTTCAGTTCGTTCGTATGCATACGTAAAACGGGAAATATTATTTAGAGAAATTTAGGGCGTTTTTAAATGTCAGGGGTCATACCATAATATAGTTTATTTTATGAAAATACTAGTATTTTATGTAACATGCGTTTTTTCGCCCATCGTTTCTGTCGATTACGTCCAAAAATTGAAAAAAAAAAAAAAACTGTAAATTCGCGACGGAGTATAAACGTTTATTATAATATTATCATTAGAAACCCCCTCCCCCCCCCCCCCCGGATGTTTGTCGTTCAAACACTTTCGATTTTTATTCGAGAAAATACTTATGGACACCACAAGTACAATAGGTACACACGCCTAATTGATATTATTCTATATGCTCTGAAATCTGCCAGGAGACTCGTTAGAAATATACGACGACATTATATAGATTATAGAATTGTATCGTATCCTCGTCGTGTCGTACAATAATAATATCCATTAACGAAATTGTGTATTCTCGCAGGTGTTCTCCTCGTGGTCGGATAAGCACACGCGACTCGGACGAAAACGCACCGTATACAGGGCGATCGGTTTGTGGCTCGCGTAAATACGCGATATCGGTGTGCGACAAACGAATCGTCGCGAATCACACACGCCGCGCCGCCGCGGCCCTACACTCCGATAGATTATTTTTGTCGTGCGGTTCCGAGAGGCAGACACCGCCCGTAAAAATAACGGTCTCGCGGTCGCGACTGCCGACAGTCGTCGGGATCCGTTCGATTCGACAAAGGTCCGGAGCGCGATCGAACGATCGACGTTCGCCGAATCGATCGTCGATGAGAAACATGCTAAAAGCAGAAGACGTGTTTCCCCGATTTACAATGGTCTTTCGCGGAGTTTATTGGGTTGTTTTTTTTTTTTCGTTCGTCCTCTTTGTATAATATCACGAACGTTTTCGCCGCACAAAGTCCGCCGTAACTCGGACGTCGTCGTCGCGGCCGAGTACCGTTACTCACCACCGCTCTGTATAATACGGTCGGACCGCGTGGAATCCGTTTCGTTTCGAAAACTCAATAGCTACCGGAGGAAATACGTTTTCTCCGTCGAACGCGCACGCGTAACGTAACTATGTGTATCCGCGGGACCGGCGGCGGCGAGACGTTTGAAATTCGATCCGGAATTCAATATATCGAATGCGTGGATAAGGACTGATTCCCAGGCTCGTCCCATAAGGATCCTTTTATCCCAACTGGTTCGAGTGCGCCGTCGTCGTAATACGGACGGACGACGACGACGACGGATGTGTTGACCCGATTATATTATTATTATCGTTTCCGGACGACCGCGCGCGAAAACGACACCGTTCCGGCGCGCGTACCGAAACACGAGTCAAACCGCGTTCACATCATAATTGGCCATCGACGAGCGACAAAGGCGTTCACATTCAACCGGCGATTTGTAATGTTAACGTGATCTCTCGCTTACTACCGAAACGTCACCGAATCTATAGTGAAGTTCTGCAGCCAGCAGACGATGTTAGAAAAAATCCGGTGTTACAGAGGTATTTTTTAAATAAATAAACGGCAAGCCGTTCATCAAATGAACCTTCGTCGCGATGTTTACGGCGAATCGTATTACGTTATATTATAAACACGTTTACGTCAAAATCCTGATAGATTTTTTTCAACGATTTCTGTTGTTACTTATGATTGAATAAAATTAAACATCGAATCGTAAAATAAAAGAAAACGGACTTTGAAAAATCTACCATATCGGCTACGGAATAAAGAACGCGTGTAACAATAAGCGTCAAGCGAATATACTTATTTACAATATTAAAACAAAGATATAACATCACATGTGTTTCTAATAAACTGAAAGTAAAATATGATTTTTTAAATTTCACGAATATAAATAAACTTTATAAACTTTTGAACAAAAAAACCAAACCAAATAAGTGTGCTTTTTTTTTAAACAAAAAAAAAAAATTAAAATTCAACATTTTCCTAACATAAAAACAAATCTGTTAACAGTACGAACAAACTGAAAATAATTCGAATTTTATTGTTATTAATAATCTTTGCGAATCGGACGTGGCATTGACGAAATGTTATTTTGCATAGTTTTGCATAATAATATTTTACTGTAATTGCATATTTCACTACACCTAATTGCATATTTATTGCATATTTCAATGGAAATTATGTACTGCCATGAAAAAAAAAAGAAAAAAAGAAAGTAATTACACGGTGGGGGACATGGGCAGTCGCTGATTTATATTGCGAGGAGAACTTTTTTTCAAATACCAAAAAGTAATTGAAAAGCTGGCCGAAGACGATGTGTACAAAAAGTTCTTGATATTATTAAAAAGATAAATCAATTAGAAGTGAATTAACATTTGTATCAAGTCATTTGTCATTTTTAGTTGCAATAATAATTAAAAAACTAGAAACCCAGAATGTGCCTTTGCATGACAATTTTTCTTTGATAAATGAATAAAAAAAATAACGTTATTCCCGGACGTAAAATTGGACAAAATAAAAAAAAAAAAAACTAAACGATATTTTCTTTAAAAACAATAAACTACGAGTATTCCGTGAAACTAATAAAGCGTTATAAGGTGAAAAGGTTAAATTTCATGAAATCTTCCATGGCAAATACTTCTGGGAATATTGACATAATACAATCGAAAGTTTTCTGATATATCGATTATCGAGCTCTTTTGAATCGGCTCCTCCGGCTCCAGTTAATAAAATCTCGAATTCCGTTTCGCGATTAAGTCTGATAGTAAAAAATAAAAAGCGATTGCATTTTCTTTTACTTATAACTTTTGCCCGCCCAACTTCTAATAAGAAATGTTAAAACTTGTTTGTTTAACGCATATTATTTATTACGTCTCATAAATTTATATTCTTTTAGGTAACTGCTAAATAATAAAACGTTAGTTTGTCGTCGTCGTCGTCGTCGTCGTCGCGCATCTTCCATCGTGCCGGATACCGTATTGCAAATTTTCATAATTTCAAGTGCGCATAAATCCGCGCCCCCAACTGTAATATTATAACATAGTAACGTCTACCTAATTATTGTTTGACTCGGAGTTTGACGTGAAACCGGCAGACGTTGTTCGTGTAATGAACATAAAGAGTCGCCGAGAAACTATATATAATAACTTAAACATCCATATTGCATTATTAGTTATTACCTTCTCTTTGGACTATATCCGTGTTTATAAACTGTTATTACTCGAATTGAACAACTGTGTTATTATTATTATTATTATTAATACCATTCAACGCGGTGGAAGGTACACGTTCACCTGTTTTACGAGGGCTGGCTGGTACTACGAGATCGCATGTAGCCGGCGCGAGTAAGTGCAAAAAACGTTAATTATTATGTTACTAAAACGTAATATTTCGAGCAAGATTATGCAATGAAAAATGTCGGCTCGCGTAATTAACTAATGAGTGTTTGCACATTAAGAACAACGTTTTTGTACGATGATAACGGCCGTTACACTTGTAAGAGTTGGCAAAAAAAAAACCCTCCCATTGAAATAAATTCCATTACCTGAGTATAAATCGCGGGTTTAGACGTTGAATTATTGACTCGAAGAACGAAATAATTACAACGGTTTTGAGTAGGCGGTCTAATAGAAATTTCGTGTTCGACGCGTTTTCGGTTAGTGAGTAAATCGCGAGTAAAACAACGAGTGAAAATTCGTCGACGAACCTCGTCACTTTGGTCGGGCTCAGGAGCGAATTCCGTCCCATACGAATCGCGTTCCGTTTAAACTTCAGCCCTACTATTTATATTTGTACAGTCTCGATCGTTAGCTATTACTTCACTTATATCGAAAAAAGTTTATACTACTAGTGTACCCTGTAGGTCTTATCGGCAACTTTAATATTAATCCATACGTTTATTATGGAAACTTTATACATAACTAAAATATAGTAACATTTAAAAAGGCTTTGGCAGAGAGAGTGGAAAAAAAAATAAAAATAATAAGCGCTCATTGACCCGAAAGTATATTATAATTTCATAAAGGTCGCAGTCTTTAATTAAAACTATTATGCGTTTATTAACGTAGGTAGGCTGCAGACTTAAAGCTCACGCCGTGCCCCCGAACAGCTGCAAAGAGTAGAGTAAACAATACTAAAGGTCTCAATAATGTTAAATTAAGACATCGTTTAATTTGGGTACACGTACAGTGTTATTTAGTCGTTTAATTAAATATTTATAAAAAAAAAAAAACCCGCGATTTATGTTATTAGGCGGTATAAATTCCAGGCCGGACGGGTATATTATTATTACGAAACGCGTCTCTTCTCGTGACGAGCCGACGACGACGACGCGAGTTTTTCGTCCCGTACGCGTCGCGGGCGTTATTCTAGTAAATATTTTTATTCCTTTTTACGACCGTTTAATCTGACCAGACCGATTTATCGAAACCGCACTTGTCCGTGCGTTCGGCCATTCCGCCGCGTCACTGCTCGTCCGTCTCGTCGAAACTGTCTTTCACGTCGTCGCGCGTCGGTTCGACGAGTGCCTTTTCACCGATAGTGTCGAACACACGTAAACATCGGAACCGAAACTCCTACGATTACCCGAACGAATATTTTGCCGAGCAGCTGTACGAACGATAATGTGGTCAACAGTGTAAATACAACAGTAATGATTTATCATCGCGCGCACTCGCTCGAATGTATGCCACGGCGGCGTGCCTGCCAATAACGTCTTCCCGTCGTTGTTCCGGAATCCGATTATTTAATTTTATTACTCTACCGTTATAGATCGCGTTAGAAAGAAATGAAAATAATTCCTGGATTCGAAAAAGATCTAATCGTCAAAGAACAAAAACAAAGATGAGTATTTAACGTATTTACGAGTATAATGTTGTATTAAAAACGGCCTGTTTTTAGCTCTCGATTTTTATTTATTTTTTTTTCAATTACAGATATTTTGGGCAACATAAAAACGAAATTATTTACCCACCTCGACCGCAAGACGTGTCTACTACGGAAAACACGAGCATCGTCCGCGGAAATCTTACGAGTAATGAAAGAACAATTGGATATTTTCCGTCCGGAAAAACATTACATCATATTATTATTATAATGTGTTTTCGGGGGGCATTCGCTGTTCGCCGCGGCCCGTTTCAGAGATGATTTTCAGTTATTTATTTTAGCTTCAATAACTCTAAAGTAACTCGTGCGCTATCGGTTCTAGGAAATGGGTTGTGGAAAAACGAAAAAAACATACGAGTACACTGTGTGGATAAATTAAAAAAAAAAAAAATTGAACGATTGTTGTATTGTTTATGGAACATGCGGACTGGCGAGCGTTGCGGTTTTCTGAGAAGGTAAATATTTTATGTGCGAATTAGGATGAAAGTTTCGCGGGTACGCTCGTCATTTTAATACTTTTACACATACGTACGCGTCGTGATACGTTTGATTCGCCGTCGTTGGACGCGCGCTCGAATTTAATTAAAAAATAAACCGTCAATGACGGCCGGCTTTGTATTAACGGGACGTACCTATATATATATATATTTTTTAATAACGCGCAGTACGTCCGACTGAACTTCGCGGGGATGACGGAGGACGTCGAAGCGCCGCGCCGCGGCGCCGTGAGATTTTATTTTTTAGCCGTAGCCGCCGGTCCCGCAGGTCCAGGACGAAAAAAGGTCGTTTGACTTTTTGGCGAGCGCTTCTGCGGGATAAACGTACACACGGGGCGGGCCCCGCTGCGCAGCGTATTTGACTTTGGCGAACTTTTCAATATTCGCGCGCGCGTGTGTGGACGTGAAAATATGGCGGTGTGACGCGTTATTGATGGACGCGCGGTGGCGAGAATAAAAAAGCAAAAAAAAAAAACAAACGAAAACCCACGGTGAAAAGTTCAAAAGAGGCGGGCGAAAAGAGAAACGCGCGTTTCCGTTCATTGTCGCGCGCAGGTCGTGCCGATCGCTAACGAATCGCGTGCGTGTGAAAACGACGAAAACACCGAACAAACGTGTTCGCTAAACGAATCATAACCGAATAATTCGGATAATTCAATAAAAACGGGCATCCGGCCAGCGAAACGCCGTCGTACTACCGGTGTACGAGAATATCGTTTTCGGCTGTCCGCGACGCACGGCGCGATTTTTTTTTTTCAAATCAAAAAACAATATATTATTTCGTACGGGGTGGCGGCGGCGGTTATCGCGAACGCCGTCGTCGTCGTCGTTTGGCGAGCAATAAATAATAATAACGCGCCAACGTGTACCTACGTCGTCGTCGTCGTCGTCGGCAATAATAGCCGCGCGAATATTTCCGGTACAATGCCGTTAAAGCTGATCGAAAGAAAATCGCGAGAGTCGAATAAACAGCCGCCGTCGTCGCTCGAAACGATACGATTTTATCTCGGAACACGCGTCTCCGGGAAAATGATTTTTTTTTTTTTCATTTCATTTTATCGACACATACACGCCGACGAAAGACTTTCACGTGACGAGTGGGAGAGGGACGGGATGTCGGGATGGTTTCGCACAACGCGGCGCTACGTCGTCGTCGTCGTCGTCGAGACGGGTCGTTCCGTTTGGAAAAGTAATATTTTTCACTTAAAAGGGTTTAAATAATCTGAGCGGTGGAATTTTCCGGGAAATTTCGAACGAACACGACGCGTAGGTGGTACATGTGTATACAATAATAATAATAATAATAATAATAATAATAGTAATACGTATGTCGTCGTTGTTTTTTTTTAATTAAACTACTATTTATTCTGCGAACGTTAAAACGCGACTTGACTATTAAACAGTGATATTATTTGAAAAAACAACGATTTTCAATTTAAAAGTAATGGGAGTTTTTTTTTTTTTTTTAATATTTTTAAAACGCATGTTTACTCAGTGTAAATTAGATATTTCGAGAAAACAAACTATACATAACGATTTCAAAACATTTTATACTATATCGTTGCCACGGAATATAATGTTATATTAATAAAATGTATTCAATCTGTTACGCGTTGGTTATGTATGCAATTACCAGCGTTTGCGGGGAACTTCGCTTGTATAAAAACATTAAATACTCAACTCGTTCACGTTAAAATTCATTATTTTTTTTTTCAAAGGAACACGTTCTCACGTTCGTTGGAAAAATGAAAGCTATCGTTTGGGGCGGTTCGTTTAGTCCGTGATTTATTAACGACGGAAATCGGAAAATTAATTAATATTTTTAATACTTCGGTAATAGAAATAAGACACGCAAAACGCCTCTTAACCACAACGTTCGGATTCATACAGTTAATACGACACTATAGGTGACAAAAGTGATCAAAAAACAACCAAACGGACGGGCTCAACGCACGAGTGGGGTAATCAACTAGCAGGTAACGGTTGTCACAATGCGTGAGACTCAAAAGACGAACGAAATAAACTTTTGAAAAACCGAAGAGCACTAATACACGTACTATACTTACCCAAATTAAAAACGTTCTGCGAACGAACGTAGCGCAGATTACGAGAACCACTAATGAACGGTACCGAGTCACTGGCGCAGCTAAACTAAAACATTCATACCGGTAGGGTTTTAGCGGGAAATTTTGTGATGGAAAAAATGTAAAAATATTTTCCTAGAACTAGGCGATGAAATCAAACGACGCGTTTCGAATTATTCAGTAGCGTAGACGGACGAGCGAATCGTTTGACTGCCGGAGTTATAATCATTCAAAGAGGATTCTCCGAGCCGCGTCTCTCTATTTATTCCGGGCGCGGAAATTCCGACGAAATCGACGAATCGTCCGAACGGGGCGCACCCCCCCCCCCACGGTTTCGTTGTTTGGTTTACTTTGACGGTTTTATTTCGGGTAATTTTACACTCGTGGCAGCTGCGGGGACGACGGTCGTCGCGCCGAGTTGCGAGGTCTTTCGCGGCAATCCGCGCACAAATCACCGTCACCCGCGTAACGTCTATTCAAGACGACGACGTTTGCCCGGCCGCGTTCGCCTCGATCGATCGATTTTTCAATCTGAGCGGCACATTATAGAGACGTCCCGGGACGACGCGCGACGTGGAATCACGACGCGGCGATATATAACATAATATTATAAACTATTTAAATACACGGCGACCGCACTGGCGAACGCCGTTTTCCGGCACTTTCCTCACCACCTCTCCCGGAACGATGTTACCCCGGCGTCACAAAAGAGACAAGCGGCGCAGTAGAAGGGTTGAACTCGCTGAAAATATAGGCTCGAGCGGTCATTGTTATTTCGTATGCTCGCTACCTATACATATATTATATACGGAGCACGCGCGCGAATGCGTGACGACCCGAACAAAAAGCAAGAGAGAGAGAGAGAAAAACCGGCGACTTTTAAAAAAATATATATATTCTGGACGCGCGACGCTCTACGTCGTCGCTCTGCACTGTGGTAAATTTCATCGATTTCCGTACCGGGGTTTATTTGTTTTATTTTTTTGTTCTTGGTTTTTCGTCATCTGCTTTTCGTCCGCGTATAACTCGTGTTTGTTCGTCGGAGGACATGCCGGTCGAGGACGCGCGACCGATTGCTCGATGTTACGCGCGCACGCCGTGCGGGATATTATATAACGCGGCGCGCTTTTTCCGCGCTTTTTCTTTTTGTCCTCGCGGCTGCAGGACACGTCTTGTTATAATAGTACGGATGACGTACTGCCGATACGTTCTCGACAGAGAGAGGCTGCAGGGAACGTCTGCCCGATGAAAATAAGGACGTGTTATGCCGTTCACGGTCAAACGAATTTCCAGCTTCGAAATCATTTAAACGTAAACGTACTATGTATTTACCTAGTATTACCTAACTTATTACCTACCTATAATAATGGTCTTTCTTTAATGGTCGCCTAATAAAAAGAATCGAAACGTCACACTACTTCGTTGGCCTCTCGAAGCGCGTCGTATTTTAACTAAACTTTCAACGATATAATTAATTAGTGAATCTATTTTATTTCGTATTCAATATATATTAGTACAATGTCCGAAAACGTTATATTTTATTCGTATAACATCAAAGAGCTAAACCCGATGCGTCACGGAAACGTGTTTCTAAACAACTCCTGGAATTCACCGGGGGCGAAAAAAAAAAACCGTGAAATGTATTTTGGCGCAAAAATGTTAAACGCGACCAGTGTGTAGAGAAGGGACGACGAAACAATAAGACAAGTTTACAGAATTCTCGGATCAAAAGGGTCGTTTCGGTCACAATCCGGCGAGTTCGCGACCTACGTAATTTTATTGCCGAGCGATAATAATTGTCATCCCGTTTTATACGGTTCATCTCGGAGCCGGGCTTTGAAATTTTCGCGAAAACGAAAAATTTCTTTTGATTTCAGGTGAAATCCACTAGTATGTCTACACTATTGCGACTTCTTATTTCGATCGTACATCCCTTTTTGCTCTGAAAACAATAAATTCCAAAATTTTTCATTTTCATACATTTTGAAGTGCTATTGTTTGAGTTGCGAATTTTTAGGAACATGCATTGGCGTCTATTTTTAACTTATCGTGAAACATATTAATATCTCGCTTAATACAAAGCTCGAACAATAGGTATACCGACGAATTTTAAAATAATTATTTTCTTGACATTTTTGATTTTTCAAATAACTTTTACTTCAATTGAATAAATAAAAACCGTTTCGACGAACCAAGTTCACGCCCTAGATAATTAATAAAATATTGTACGTCCGGTATTGAATCCCCTTTTCTCCGCGCGTGAAGTCTACTACTGACATGAAAGATTTTTTTTTTCATTTAACGAGAATTAACTAGGGTTCGGATGTGAAGGCAAATGACTTACTTTTTTTTTCCCAATAAACATAGAAAAATAATACTCAAATAAGAACGCGTTTTTTATCATTTTCATACTAATAAATAAACATTACTTAAAACAATAAACAAAATATACTGCGCGCAAACGATAACGTTTTCTGAACCACGCCGTTCTGTATGAATTATAATATAATATAACAATAACAATTATTATCGTACTCCTTTGAGGCCATTATTACTTTTGGGGTCGTAAAGCACGAATTCCTCGACGAATCCGGCTTTTTGGCACGTTCGCGCCCTCCTGTATGTATATATCGACCACGGCGAACCACTTGTTACGGTTTTCGGTACGTTCGGTCACGTTTCGGTTCGCGATTGTCACATTTGGAAATAAAGAAAACACGACGCAGATGTCTGTCGTTTCGAACCGTGTCGCGGTGCGATCGCACAACACGCTCGCGGATTTCACATACGCTTCCGAATAATAATAATAATTGTTATAAGTATTCGTATACATCATCTGTGATCTCATGTGCCAGGTCGTCGGAAGTTTTTGCAGCCCATCGTCGCCCACACCCGGCCCGTCCACGTTTTTATCCTTTGTGCGCTCTACACGCTCGGCGCAGGATGCGACGTCTTCGTCACGTGACTCGCGGCCCACCCGCGGTCCAGCTGCACGCACGCGTTCGCCTAATACACACGGCGTTATTTAACAGTTCGCCCGAACTATATATGATGTACTACTTGATAGACTGCTGTGGAATGTTTTGATCGACACGCGCACTGTTTCAGACAACCGACTTTGCGCCGCCGCGCCGTATTCGTCGTACTCGTAGGATATTAATTATTATTTCTTGGGCATAATAATTTGGAACTCATAGCGAAACTTCATCACAAAGTTTTGCCAAAACTTTGATTGTAATTTAAATTATAAAGTGAAAATTGCAGACGGTCCGTATAGACAAGGTATAGTCGATAAGATTGCACGTCGTCGCCACGGGATTCTGCGAAATAACAATGTTATTTGATTGCGCCTGACGGCAAATTTCACCTGACTAATCTAATACGCCGCGAAGAACGTCGTCGTCGTCCGGGTCGCCGTCGGACGACGTGCATTTCAATAATAATTCTCTAATACCACCGCCGTAAACACGTCGCGTTACGACCCAGGACGAAAAAATATCCACTCGAAAACGTATTTGATCCGCACAAAACGAACGGCGAATTGTCATACACGCGTGTCGTTGCCTGCGCACCCGCGTATAGTGTACGATCAAACACTCGAACGCGCTCTACGAAGACCGACGAAAATCGATTAAATAGTCCACAATTAATTTGCATACTGTTAGACACCGAAGCATCGTCGTACGCGTAAAAACGACCAGACTGTCCACCGCCACATCACAAGGACTCAGTAACAGTTTATCGCGTTTTTTGTGCTCGATAAAACGTAAAAAATGTTCTCCTCGCCCCCCGTCGTCGTATGCTCGACGCGAAATATTCATCGGCCACGGTTCGCGGGTTATAATATGCATTAACGCGAGTGTCAGTCGCGATCACCACTGCGGCGACAACTGGACGACAAAAGTCGATTTAGACAAAACTGTTTGAACGGTGTCGGCTCGAAAGTTAACATCGGATGCGGTCGCGTTGATATTTCAGAGTGATTTAACCGTCATCATTGTCGATTGTCAATTAAAAAGAAAATACCATCGAGGTAGGCGCGAGGTATCCGTATCGCGTACAGATATCAATCGGAATACAATATTTACGCGCGCTCGTCGTGGTTTGTCCCCCCCCCCTTTCCTCGTGGCGAATCGCGTCGTCGAGTTTGAAATAATCGTTTCGTCGTACCTAATAATTTAAACGCTGAAAAAACACGCCGTCCGTCTGTTTTGAGTGTTGAGACTACCTCGTGTGATTACGACCACTACTTTCTGAATCGGGTGCGTTTAGATCGCGACGATTGACGACGTCGTCGCCGTAACAATAACGACACAATGGCCGGTTGTTGGGGGTTTTCTTTTTTTAATTTTAAAATTATTTTCTTCGTTTTCCACTTCAATACGCCGCTGTCGTCGAAACACTTGTACATTTCAAACAAAACACTTAACTCGTACTACAAATATTGTGAAATTTTCCACGTAAAATTAAACGATTATCGAGTGTTCACTCGGCAAGAGCTCCCGTAACGTTATTCATTTGACATTACTATGAAGAATCTAATATATTATTTTACCCGTACAATATAGAACACGATTTCGCCGAATACTTTGGTAGTAAATGAAATAATTTAACGATTTTTTTTTTCGTTTTTTACTTATTAACCATCGACTGTAGTTTTGTTTTATAATAATTTATTTTATACATAATATAAATATATATATATATTATTATTATTTATTTATATACGTAATATTTATCACTCGAAAAATCATTAGTTTCGGGCTCTTCGTCGAGCGATGCGACGAAACGCGCGCGCCGAGCAAGATGGATTTTATGTAAAATAAACAAAATTAATAATTTGATTAAAAACGCCCGCGAGAACCGCCGCTCGGAAATTCCATTTTACGAGAAAAGTGTTTTTAAACAACGGCACGACCGTAGCAACAGTAGTAGTAGTAGTAGTAGTAGTAGTAGTAGTCGTCGTCGTACCCTGCACACATACCGAAATGCCGTACACTCGGCCAAAGTTATCGCGATTTTGATTCGTGTACTTAGCAATTATCATTACCCGCGAAGCATCGTCGAGTTCCGAAACTATACCGCCGTAGCTCCACATAATAATAATCATAATATCGTACGATATAAACATTGTATTGTTATTATTGTCGAACACGTATACATTATTATTTTACTCTTCCGGAACAACGGGCGCCGTTTATATATCGTAATATAATAATAATAATAATGTTGATAGTGATAACGATCCCGATAATAATTATTATTATTAGATACACGCAGTACTCAAAATCCTATTCGGCGAGCGAAGTAGGGACGACGACGGGAATACGTATAATACCAGCAGCGTACAACAACAATATCGCGACCGGTAATCGCGGAAACCCCGCGTGTAATACGTGTTACCCGGTTAAACACGCCGGACACCGCGGTTACGCAGGACTCGCGTGTTGCGTACAGGACTCGCGCAGGACGATTCGTTAGGCACCGTGACGCATGGTGTGCAAATACGCCGAAATAGGTGTATCCTGTCTCGCGTCGAACGGACCACTCCGTAAGCACATAACGTATTATATGTTTGCTCATCGCGGGACAAACAGAGAGGTGCGCCCCGTGTTTAGCATGTGGAAGCAGCAGCAGCAGCAACAACGCGCACTGATAATAATATCGGTTACGCGGCCCAGTCGTACGCACATTATACGAATATAATTTTCCTTTGTTCGCCGGGCGCGTCCTTTTTTTTATTTTTTGTCTCCTTATATCCTGGTCGCCGGCAGACCGTATCGGCGAACGTCCTTTCCGATTGACGTCGTCCCAGCAGCTGTGCGCCGCGCAACGACGACGGTTTCCGAAAAACACGATTTAAAAGCACCGGCGCTCGTATTCGCTCGTTTTTTCAAATAGTTTATGCGAGAGTTTATTTATTTTTTTTGCGTTAATTTTCAGTCAGTAGGAGTTCAAAAGTTTTCAGAAACCGAAAGTCAATGTCAACATTTTTTAGCTTTTGAAAAAATAACTTGATTTTTTTTTTTTTAACTCATTTTTAGTTTCGAAAAGTGCGCGTGTAATCTAAAAAAATAGAAATTTTTTTCCGCCTCCGCGGTATTCAAAATACTTCTTCTCGACTTACAGTGTACAAAATGAAAAACTTTGGAGGTTTTTAGGGAATTCTTTATTTTTTGAACGACGACGGGTTAACACTCTGTTTTGAGATTGAACCGTACTCTATCCCGATGTTTCGAAAAATATCGATACGGTTAGGTCTGCCGATCGACGATAATGTTATATTTACACGCGGCGATGAGCTTTATACCTTCCCCATTATTACCCGTTATCATTATGTTCTACACCGCGCAAAACGTATGACGTAGCTTATATCGATGACACAACGATTAAGTATGATATTATAGATCGTATAATTGTTGCGCGGGTACTCACGTCGAACGCTCCTTTGATCAGAGGCCCGGCCTGGCCCAAGTACAGGATGGACGCCGAGTCGAACAGCAGCTCCACCGGGTCACGGACCACCGCCAACGTCTGCGTGTCCACGCATCTGCCCGTCATCTCCACGTTCTCCTTGGTCACCTTCAGGTTGAGTCGCGAGAACCGGCCGAGTCTCCACGGGACCGAGAACGTGGCCAGCACGTTCGACGACGACGGGTACTTGTTCACGTCCGTGTACAGCAGGCTCACGTTCATCCTGCTGGACGAGGACGGCACGGCCTGCACGCCCAGTTGCACCACCTGCGAAAAGACGCTGACGATAATGGATTGTTGTTAGAGCCGCCGCCGGAGTCGGTTTTCGGTGAATCGATTTTTAAATTTCAATCCGATCGACTAACCTAACTAATAACAACATTTTCGTTTCATTCGTTTAGTAAACCCTTCGGGAACTGTCATTTTCGCTGCAGTCGGTTTTCATTGAGAACACCACCTTTTAAAAAGTGTACCGAGTGGACACGTTTTCTATCGTTAAATCGATACATCGTTACATCGCTATAAAATCTCCGCGCACAATCTAATAGTTTAATGCGGCATAATAGTGACGCTGATCCCGCGGGTATTAATAATACGAGGGCGCTCGAGAATAATCCTAAAACCCAAATAATCAGCTCTCCCTAACGTTGAAACTCGTGTTTAGTAAGACATCGTATTAAACGCAACTCGCGATATTCTTTTTGCGCGCTCTCGTCTAGTCTTAGTATAGTGAAATCGATTATCGAAACGATAACAAGATTTTATTGATCCGAGTGCGGGTCAAATCGCGTGGCTTCGACGAGCGAAAATATTGTAAACGATTGACACGTCATGCTCCGGGCGTTTTGATTTTCGACACACGAGCGTCGTCGTCGTCCCGCCGAATCAGTTCGATGCGCGCGGAATACATTACGAAGTCGGAAACGACGAATTTTAAGCAAAATCAAACAGTTAAACAAACAGCCAGAGTAAACTCGTCAGATCGTTTCGTCCACGCGCGGTCGGTCTGAAAATATTACGATAAAACGAGATTAAATCGTATGCACCGAGAGAGCGATAATAATTATCAATGTTTCCATAATGTTTTTCGATCGTATCGAAAATAATCACGCGGATTCGTTCGGCCAGCGTACCGTTTTCATCATAATATCTACCCGTGACTGGAAAACGCACACGTGCACTCGTATACGACACGAAATGAAATCATTATCTGTTTAATTTTATTGTACCACTCGTTATTACGGAAAGAAACTTTACAATTACGTGTGCGACGCGCCGCGGCCGCGATGTTATACGCCGTCGTTACGTGTTATATTGTTAGCGTCTACACTATATATAAAATGATTCACATAATTATTAAATAAAGCTGTTTCCCTGCGATTCCGCCGGATTGTTAATTTCATGCCTCATTTATTTCGTCGTTATACGAAAACGTATTATTTCATTCCAATCTTCTAACCGACAAAATCGTTTAATAATAAAAGTGACAAATGAAAAAATGACTTTTTCGTATTGATAAATTTAACGGATTTATTATTATTATTATTATTTTTATTCGAGTTCACTAATCAACATGGTGGATTTAACATTTTCCACATTTACTCCAAACGTCATAACAAAAGCCCAGATTTTGATGAATTTTATATATTTTTCAATAACGTAGTAATAATAAATACTAAATAACCGATTTTCATTCCGTACTCTTAGGCTTTTTATTATTTTTCAAGACACGTTATTTCTTTGTTATTTCAAATCATTATTTTCCTCTAGTCGAAAGAATATTATGTTCACAATGATTGTCTTATGTATTATTTGATTTTTCAACGTTCTAATTTCACACATATTTTTATTCATTCGCAATCTTTATCGACGATTAAAATTTGACATTCATTCAAAAATAATTCGACGTTACGTTCAATACCAAATTATTAATATTCGATAGTTATGAATAATTTAAAAAAAATAAATATCCAATTTAAACAAAAGAACTTTTTTTTTAAATTTTGAGTCTAAAAATTAACTTTTTAAGACTATTTTCTCTTAGGTTTTTAGGGAATTATTTGTAATTTTTAGGTCATTAATATTAACTGTGAATTTTTCGTTGAGTTTTAAAGGCATAAAAGTTCAGACTCTAATCATAATCTTTGGTTTAATTTTGAAAAAAGGGAAAATTAAAAATTTCGTTTGTATACGGATTTCTGTTACAATATCAACTTATACTACCTATAAAATATGAGTCTATATTTTTTTTTTCTTTTATTAAAAAATTATACAATCTGTATACGATTATGAAAAATATTAAATGTTTAGCGGTGGTTCACACGAATGGAGACGGAACTCCAGACATAATATTATTATATATAAATATATAAACGTATATCGTTCGAAAACAAACGAAACAATTTCATAATTATTCACGTTGAATTCGTACGAAGGTTATGTCATGTGTGATGTATAGTATTCGACGTTGAAAAATCGACATGGCTAACAATCGGAGAACGTAATAATAATATTAAAGTAGGCATTCGATGGTTTCAACAATAATCGTATATCGTTTCAACAATAATCGAATGGTTGGATCTATCGACGCGGGTCGACGGTGAAATCGAAGAAAGGATTCGAGTGGGGATCCAACGTCTCGTCTGACGCGCAGTACCGGCTGCCGGCAAGCTCGTGCGCCGCGCGTGTTCAGCGAGATAACGACCGCGACCGTATAAATTAATTCGCGGCATTGTGTCGCCGAGAGAAATGAGAGAGAAAACAGTCGTTGTTCGCTTAAAAGAGATGTCTGCGGATATACAGGTAGCGCAGCTGAGGAATTTCGGTCTCGCGAGCGGGCCGACGACGTCAAAGCGGATCCGGGGAATTCTGTTGTCGGGGAAAACGACGACGAGACATATTAACCGAGTTGCCGAGATTGTTGTACACGAGCGCGCGGCACACATTTATTGAAAACTTTTAACGTTTCGCCAGACGAAAAACCGTCGTCGACGGATTCGAACAAAACGCGCGGAGATTGTCTTCAGACAGACCGAACTCGCGTTTTCGAAACATTCGCGTCGACACGTTTCACCGACGACGGGGCCGAGTCCTCGGTACGTCGATCGGATTCTCTGGATTCTACGAAGTTTGCCGAAAACCTATACGTTGTCTGCCGCGAAATCGATTGATAATCGCGGCGAACGAACGGCGGCGTCCTCGGTGATTTTGATAATACGACAGTCGAACTGTGAAACGCGCGTTTTCGATTTGTTAATATGTCGCCTGACGTAGACGACGGAAAATTCGCAAAACATCGTACAAATAATAGCGAATAACATACGAGTATGTCGATTTGCTTATACTCGTATATACTCTACATCTTTAGTTACTTTTAGAATTTGTCATTGGGTGTATACGTAATTTGTGAAAATGTCTCAAAGGGTCAAACGTGTTTAAAATCATAAACAAGTGAAATAGGTAACCCGAAGTACGCGTGGAATGCGCATCGAATTTTTATTTTAAGTCAATTACACGTCATATTATTAAAGTGTTTATAGCTTGGCATGAGAATATTACGTGGAAAACAGTTTTTTAGAATTTATACGAAAATCAGAACAAAATAATATACCATCGTGCAACGTCGTCATATAAAATCGAACGTAGTTCGAACGAAATTTCAAATGCTTAAATAGAAATTAAATTTTAAAATACATATTTATCAAACCGGTATCGAAAGTTTTCAAAGGATAACTTTGTTTCGACGGCCGAATCGAAACGACCGAATCGTTTGATCGCTGAATCACGCGTTTGGCTTATCATCGCATAACTTCAAACGGTAACCGATTCGCTATTATAGTCAATGCCCGAAGATAATATTATTATCAGAGTAGACGTTTAATGGATTCATTAAAACTATGCGGACACAACACGTGTGAATCGATTTGAGGCGAACAATATTATAATTTAAATATCACAACCATGACCTACTGCAATACTTCGGGTGGGAATGTGACTCGAGTGCCGCGGAAACGTTTGATGTCGTTCGATCACGATCTAATTTTTAACTAGTCGAAATAAAATCGTTAACAACAACCGAGTTAACTGGAGTATTTTTCGAATTTTCTAACGAATAATCTCCATTCGTCGGCGGAAACTTTTCAAAGTTACTCTCCACTTGCTTCGAAATTATAATAATCAAGAGTTAAAAAAAAAAAAAAAAAATTAAAAAACTCGGTGAACTTTAATTACTTTTCCATAAATATATATTAAATCTGCGGGGTTTTCGGTCGCACCTAATTAACATTTTTTTCAAAGAGTTAAATCATGTTTTATGTATTCTTTCGCCGGATATCATCGTTGTAATTATTGAAGTGTTAATTTGAAAAAAAAAATATAACAATAATAATCATAATGTGAATCTACGTGAAAATCGTTTCGATTAAACGACTGTGCCCGATTGCGCGTGTCGTTAAAAAAAATATTACGATTTACGACATTACGAAAAAAAAAAAGGCTTAAACGCGCCTGGCTCTATATGACGAAAAAAAATTTACTTTCTTCAAATTAATTTTATTTATTATTTATTAGATTTCAACTTGACTTATTTGCTCGATCGTCGGCTCAAAACAAATTATTCTCATCTACGTCCCAATTATTTGATTTTGCTACCAATATTATGTATTATTATAATATAATAATATATTTGAATTCAATTATCGTACGAGGTTTTCATTATTAAAAGTTATTATCGTGTTTAGGTGAAATAAAGACGAGTTCGCTGTAAATTTTGTTATTTTGAGATTTTAAAAAAAAAAGGTTATTAATTCAATTCAAATGGACGTTTTACTCGATTCGATTGAAAATGTCTATTAGTTTCAGCTATAGAGAACTCGACCGAGTTACAAAATATCATTGACACGCCCGGCCTTGCTAATAATATTACGTAACGATAAAAATCGATCGAAAACGCGACGAATATTTACTATCATTATATATTATTCTATCGTAATTACAAAGTATTATCAAAAACTATTAAATATCTCTAATAATAATAACATAAATAAAAATGAAAAGGTCTTGTAATAAAAAGTGCGAACATTTTTTATTTATTCGGATATTTAATAGTTTTCAGTAAATTTTTTTATTTATTTAATAACTAAAGATTGGATGTTTATGACATGCATTTTTTCCCCTTTAATCCTGTACAATACTTCCTTAGCTAAAGAAGACTCGTTCCAGATTCAGAATAATATATTAATTTAATTTTGAATTTTTAGGCGTTTTCATCAGACATAAATGCATTTTTTTTGGGTTTTTAACGTCATTTTTTTATATTTTTACTTCGTTTTTCTGTATTATATGTAATTTTTGTAGATCATTCATATTACGAGTATTTCTAATTTTTTTTTTCTATCAGGTTTTAGATTTCGGTCGTTCAGTACAATGAAACGTAGGTTAAATAACATAATTTTGTTTTCATGCTCAAATTATTTAAATCGATATTTTATTTGTTTACAGTTTCGTGCCGATTTAACGAAACAACAAACATATTTAGAACAATTTTCAGAGTCTATTCATATTTTCGTCGGAGCATATTTTTATTTATTTCCTTTTTATATATTTTTTTTTTTTCAACGTGATTTAATATCGTGTCGCGGCACTCACGTTTTCCAGAGGATTGACGACGGCGAACAGAAACCCGCCGCTGGCGGAGTTCAGCTTGAAATGGAACACGATGGAGAACTCCGGGTACAGCTTCTCCGGCAAGAACAACCGGTACGGCGACTTGACGTCGGACCCGGGCTTGATGCCGATGGCCGGGAAACCGTCGTCGCCGGTGTCGATGTACAGGTTGGCGTCGACGAACGGGATCTTGATGGCCGACTGGAGATCGTGTTCGGCTGAAAAAAATCGAAAATTATCATTGTCCATCATATAACATCGTTGGCAAGTGTCGCAAAACCATTTTAGAGCGTTTATCCGGAGGGTTTTTTGCCCCCCGTTTGTGTTTTCCTCTCGAAACGCGCGCGCGACGCGAATGAAAAACGACGCTCGTATCAGTGGTCTACCGAGCAGAGCCATGACGCGACCTCGCCCGCGTATAATAATATGGTATGTTATTGTTTCAAGAGCCTTTTCGCGCGACGTTTCTCACTACGGTGGACCGATATCGTTGGAAAACGGTAAATCTGTATCGGGTAGCGATAACGACTTTCCCGAGAGTTTGATGCGAAACAAAAATACAGCGCGCGGAAATGCACAATTAAGTCACCGTCGTCGTACAGACTCGTTCGAATAGACTATCCGTTCCGTTCGGACGCGTGAGCTATCGATATTACCTCGACGTTTAGGGCTCCGATCGGACCGGTCCGACGCTGAAACCCGCCGCGGCGGCGTTGCGAATAGTTTTTTTTTTTTTTATTTACGCGCCGCGGAGTGCAGTGGTTCGATGGCGATTAAACGGGGCGAGTTCGAAAGGTACCGACACCTACCTACCTACCTACCTACCTCTTAAAATCGAAAATCGATGATATAATTACCGTCCGGGAGGGTCGCCTCGCACGGTATTTATGCGTTGGCCGAGTGTCGATCCGAATGACCTTATTTTTTTATTTTTTTTTTTTACTACGCTACTTACGACGAAAGCGTAATCGATAAACACGACGATGTACGTTTTTTAAACGGAACGCGCACCGTCCAAACTATTTGTCACTATCGGTTCAAACGCGATTATCGCTTTATTTATAATCGTTTTAATCGAAAGATACGCATATACTAGTATATATATATGTACCGTGCGCGTCGGAGCTATTTTTCTACTATTTTTTATGTCGCACACTTGTCAGTGTACAACTACCAGCGCAAAGACTGCCCCCCCCCGCCGCCCACGTCCTCTAAGTAATCTTGATTCGTTACATTTTCCTTTCCACTACGTCGCGCTCGACTTGAATAATATTTCTTGACGAGCGAATAGAGTTGTATTTATTTTTTTTCACTCGAGAAATAATCTAGAGAACCGTGTGACGGATACGTAGCACACTGGGAGGAATACGATTTCTAGCTGGCCAAAAATAGAAAATTTCAGTATCGAATAATGGTTATTAATTTACAGATATCTGTTTAATACTACTTGGTGATAATGAATATAACAATAAAGATAATAATATTTATGCCAATATGGTAGATTATCACCGTTTAAGTTATTTCTAATGCTGAATTGTATGAAACAGCACGTTATACAGTCAAGTTGAATAATATTTTTTTTCCATCTGTTAAAATAAAATTTTTATAATTTGATTTTTAAAAATATTAAATGGATACTCCTACAATGAATTTCCAAGGTATGTTTTATTTAAAATTTATTTTTTTATACTTATATAATACGTGTATATGTGTAATAAATTCATAAAAAATGGGTTTTGTACATGTATTAGAGGGGCAATATTTCTTGGGGGCTCTTGGAGGGTAAATGATTTTTTTTTTATAAGCAGAAACATATATTCTTCAAAATATTTTATTCAGAAGTTACCCCAATTTACCCGAAATTGAAATATTTATATTTTTCTAAATAAAGAATTTTTCGAATTTTTCTAGTTTCACCCCTTTTACCCGTTTTAACCCCCTTAAGGGTCGAATTTCGGAAAATCCTTTCTCAAGGGGACTCTACTATGTAAAACGAAACTACTGACCAAATTTCACACCCATAGCTACAACGGTTCCAGCCAGGAGAATTTTTCTAGTTTCACCCTTTTTACCGCTTTTAACTCCCTTTGGGGTAGAATTTCGGAAAATCCTTTCTCAAGGGGACTCTACTATGTAAAACAAAACTACTGACCAAATTTCACATCCATAGCTTCAGTGGTTCCGGCTAGGTGATTTTTTTTCATTTTTACACGTTTCACCCCTTTCTACCCCGTTAGGGGTCGAATTTCGGAAAATCCATTCTCCAGGAGTTTCCGTTATATAAAACGAAACCGCCGACCGAGTTTCATACTCAAAGCTCCGGCGGTTCCGGCCAGGCGAATTTTTCTAGTTTCACCCTTTTTACCGCTTTTAACCCCCTTAGGGGTGGAATTTCGAAAAATAGCTTCTTAAAGCACGCCTACGTCGCTCGAGGAACCACTGTAGAAATTTTCAAGTCTCTAGACCCGATGGTTTGGGCTGGGCGTTGATGAGTGAATCGGAGCGGTCTCTTTTATAAATATAGATAGAAGATAGATTATAATAATTATTATAATAATTATATAATATCTAAAAATCTATCTATAAATATTGTAATCATATATCGTTATAATGAAATAATTATATAAATAACTTATTATCATAACTACTCGTATAATAAATAAATTATGTGTGGTTTGATACATGCAAAGACTTTTGGCCAGCTAGAACTCTTATTCCTCCCAGTGTGCGTAGTGTTCGTAATATTTAATTAACGCATACCGCCCGTCTGTAGTGGAAGAAAATCCGTGCATACCATTTCTTATCAAATATCATTGTTCGTGTTTATCAGATAAGAAAAACAAAAGAAAAAGTCCGAGAGTTGTTTCGGTAGTTTGTTATTCATTAAAATGTCGTCTTAAATTAATAACCGTTATAACGCTTTATGATTTCGTACTACCGTCCGTAATGAATTTCGCATTTCACGCGAAAAATAGGCCCCCGATAAGACGTACGTACGGGCGCGCGACGGAAAACAAAACGGACCGATACGCGAGCGATTAATCGCCAATAAACGGAACGCGTTATTCTCCAATTCCGGCTGTATGTTTTAACGTCGGAATCGTTTGAAACGCGACGACTCGCGCGGCGGCGCGGCGGCGTTCGAGACACGTCCGGGCTCTTCGATCAATTTTCATTTGAACAATTAAGAAGTTACGGCGTTTATAATTAATGAACAGTCGCTTTAACGATTGCACGTTTAATTTGTTTTTCCTACTCCACGGGCGACGAGCGTCGGTTTGCGAGATACACATCTGCAGCACAGAGAGAGAGAGAGAGAGAGAGAAAAGGATAAAACGCAAAGGAAAAATAACGAAGAAAACCCCGAAAACAAGACCTAAACATTAGATCTGAACGCGCCGACATTGCTGTTCATTAGTTAGCGAATAAATACGAGGCGATCCAGAGGCAGCACGCGGGCGGCAAATCGATGGTAAACCAAAATATGTGACGTCGTCAAAATACGTTAACCGATAAAATATGACGCCTTCCATCCGGACCAGCGATTGGCTATAAATTACGGCCGAAAACTGTGACTACGGGCGAGTTCGACGTGAGATAACTAATAGCAAGCCATTCAGAAAACGGACACGAGAATTTGTCTAAAACGTCATACTCCGGTGGAAATATTGTTCTAAAAAGCATTTCGAACGAAACGAAAATAGAAAGAAAAGAAGAGAGAGAGAGAGAGAGAGAGAGAGAAAACACCTAAATTTAAAATGTTCGGAGGCGAAATAGAAAAAGCCGCAGGTAGTGGTAAATAATTGACCGAACAAAGAGAAATCATTAATTTAAAAACCGCGCGCTACTATTTATAGCTGCCGGTCGTATATTTTATTGAAAGACGAGGAGAAGAAAAAAAAACATATGGTCGAGAAACCCATCTCGGCATTCGGATGTGTAGGACACCTTAAGATTCACTAAACTTTACAACTCGATTAATTGCCTATACTCGAGTAATGGGATGGGGCGCCGCGTGGTCTGCACCAAACGCCAGGGTCTTGGAAAACTATCCGTTCAAAAGGAGTTTACTTAAAAGTTGAAACATCGGACGTAGGCTCGCGCGATAAAAACGATCGAATTTCAACAGTCCCGCGGCGTAAGGGAATAAATAAAACTTACGAAAAAAAAAAAACAAAAAACCACTTCGAATTAGATTTATAATGATCGCGCGGATGAAATAATAATTATTAAAGTTTGAATTTGTAGTAATATATATTTTTAGCACGGGTAGTCGTAAAATTAATCACGTTCCTGGAAAAATATCTAGTTTATTGTCATCGATTTTGATTATTGTACTTTAGTGGCGTAAAAACGTTGACAAAAAAAAAAAAACATACAAAACATTTTAAACGCAGGATAAAAATGCGTTTAAAATGTTTTGTTTTTTTATAATATAATATAATATAATTATTATTGTTTGTAATTTTTTCCCGTTCTAAAAACGAAATCTAAAATCGAAAATTTGACAATGACGTGTAATTTTTTTTTTTTTTTGCAAATCGTTTTAACTTTTCAAAGCAAATGACGCAAACGAAACTTATCGGAAGCGCAACACAAAAGCGTATAATGACGCGATATCCATCTAATCATAAAATTTCAAATAAATAAAATAAAAATAATCCATCGCCACTAACCGTTTCCAGTATTTTTATTATTATTATTTTTTTTTTCCCCCGTACATTTTCCTACCGTCGTCGTCGTCGGAAATACTTTGGAAAATTAAAAATTAAATTCGAAAAATAATATTCAAAACGATTATTTCCACTCGAGGATAATATTTTATGAGGCGTGGCGAACGCGAACGTGACGGCCATGACGTAGTTATTTTTTTTACACCGTCGACGCCGCCGCGAGTAACAGCGACTTCGGCCGTCTTCGCCGCGAACGGAAAATCTTACGACGGCGTTGAGGTATGGAACTTGTACGCCACACGTTGCGTTGCGGTCCATTACGCGCAGCTCACGTCGAATTCGCGTGCTGTTCTCGGTATTATTATTATGTTTTCAAAAGAAAAAAAATATCTACGTCATATATACGTATTAGTACGGAAGACAAAAGTAAAAAACGTTTTTACGTCATACACGATAATTCTATAAAACTGAATTATTTTTAAACGTTTCGTAGGCACAATATAATATTATAATAATATAACATTACGTCGAAAAGAAAATAAAATATAATATATATATCGTATAATTCCGTTTAACTTTGAGCTCGTGCCTGATGAATATTATGGTTTAGTTCAATCGTATCGCAGTCACTCGGCTTCTGCGGTCCGTCGCTTCTGCATTTACAATATACATGTTTGTGTTTCTTTGTGTAGTAACAGATTGTATGAAAATATATATTACATAACATATATACTCGTATATATTTATAGAAAAAAATTGTATTTTTACCTATCGTTATATACACATGTCGTTACATTTATTTCACATAGGCATTTATGAATAATAGATTGTTTGATCAACGTTTAAAGTAAATCAAAAACATACATCTCGAGTAATTTCGCGGAAACGTAATATATTTTATAATTTGGTTGAAAATTGCAATCTCACGTTTAACTGCGCGGTGTGTTTAATCAAAATCACGTCATCCGTACGTGCGTTTTGTGAACACAACACAGTAGTCCAATTATATTTTTTAATCATAAAAAAATACGAACCGGCCAAGTACGGTATTATTATTATTATAGTTATATTTTTTTTTTAATTTTTTTTTTTTTTTTCCCCACTGGTCAACGTTGATTGTACATTTATATCACAACGATTCAAGGTCTAAACGTTTTTTAAAGGACATTTATATTATATTATTATTATTATTATTATTTCGAACGGGGCAAATAAAATTCGACGGAAAAAACGGAAACGATAAAAAAAAACGTACGATAAGTGTATATTCCTCCGATCGGTCGGAAAAAAATAGAATAAATTCGATTTATCGTGACGCATTATTGTATTTAAAACGTCGACCGACGGGGACTCGAGGAAAACCGGCTCGGAAGTGAAATAACAGCTCTTTACTCGCGTCGTGATAATTACGATTCGTAATAATATATTAACGAACGATATATGAGGAACGAAATCTTTGGAACCAACGGAAACACTCGTCGTGAAACCGCGGACATTCGCCGATATTTTTCGCGTCGAATACATATTTTTAAAATCGTTCAAACGAAACCCCGCAGTGGGTCGAGTTCGGCCCCTTCGGAAGTCGAACGCGTGACGACGATGGTGTTCGCTCGCGATTTGTGTACCCGTAACGTTTCGATCCGCGCAAGACCGACCGCGATCGTCTCTTCGCACGGTAATTCGAGATTTTTCGACACGTTCTCGATTCTCGAGGGCCGGGACACGTGTTTCGTCGCGGGTCACGTGAAATCGTCCGTGTAATCGATTTGGACGCGTATCGGAAAAACAGCCGACCGAACGAGGCAGTGGCAGTCGCCGCTACGGTACAACAATAATTAAACTATCGATGGCGGCCCGGTCGACTATGCACACACAGACGTCGAGGGTCACTCGATCAAGAGGCGCGCGGAACTGTACAAACATGTCGTCAAACATTCCGAACGCGGGCCGCGCCGCCGTGTGTGCGACAATATACGCGCGCGTATGTACGTACGTATGCGGTCAATAATCCCGTAGGTATTCCATACGAATGCTTAAGAATCGTACGTCATGTATTGGATAATTTTTCGAGAATTATTTGAAATCACATTGTTTTATTGTTTGAATCGATTGTTCAGGAATTATGTCACAGAAGCATTTGATCTATTATTGCCATTTTGAGTTGACGTTTGTCGGACAAGACACACAAAGAGCTACATTGTCGCATGGATCGTGCGGGTACCACAAAAATATAAGTTTCGTCTAAAAACAATACATAATGGTACTATACAAATATCGACTATTTTCAACTAGTTTTGTTTGTCTCCTAAAAATAGAGAAAACAAATAAAACGTTCGGTCGAGTAAATGAAATGTAAAAGCTAAAGAAAAATGCACCTACTTCTAAATTACACGATTGAAATTACGAAAACACGACAACGCCTACGATCCGCGTGCGATGTACATTTAACCGATTTCTCATCGGGAACATTTGTTTAACTCCTAGGCGATCTGATGAATTTCCATACATCGCTATGGTGTTTTCTTCTTCACCGTGCACAACTTTTAAACAATTTATAGAACACTAATATTATGTACTTTACCGCTGACATATACATGCATATACTTACACGTCGGATCCAAAGGAGTGCTCTTACTTTATTTGATGAGGTATAATAAACTTCTAAAAAACAAGAAACTTTCGTCCATATCGACTCCGAACACTTACCAAGTAGCGAAAGTAAAACAGTACAAAATGTTTACATCGTTTTAAAAGTTCCCTACGGTTTTCCGTTGATTAGTTTATTATAGTCTTCGGAGACGCGCGGAGTTTTAGATTCTGCAGAGCGCAGCGATACAACCGCGTTTGGTTTCAATTCCGCCGAAACTGTCTGAAATGTCAACCGCGTATCCCGCAATTTATTTTAAATTATATCGCATTGTATAATGTTTTAAGAAATTAAAACTTACAAGATGCTATTGTATACTATATAGCGCTTAACGGTTTTTAACAACAAAGGACTCTATAGATGCCCGTATAGTGCTGTGAATATAAATTAATAAAAAACTATTTATATAATTTAATATATATACAAGTATAATATTATGTACGTCGTATGATAGTGATTTATGCTTAAAGAAACTGGTGATTAAAAATTGTAATTTGCAAAAATATTTTGAAATAATGTTTTTTATAGGTGTTATAAATTTATAAAAAGTACTTTTTTATTATAATGAGTCCGCTAATTACCGAATAGAAGTAGAACTTCTGAACTTAATTTCGGAAAAATAAAGTATTCATTTTTAATTATTATTTACTAAAGATAAATAGATTATATAATAAGAGAAATTATTATTATTTTTTTCTTTGGATTCTTTGAGAAATGTTTTTTTTTTTTTTGTCTGTTTCCTGAATGATTTCGACCAGAAGACTCGGTCCAATCATCGTCGACTTCAAGGTCGGCGTCTAGTAGAAAAAGTTTTCTATTTGGTGCATTTGATATGTCCGTTTCTCTACAATTCGACCGTTTCGTCAAGTCGAAACAGTGTACGCAAAAAAAAAAAAAAAATGAACAACGACAACAAAAAAAACGACACACATCGCGGTAAACCAATAACAGACGCCCCGTCGTTTCACTCGCGATCCAAGACGACCGAAGCACCACTATGCTCTCTTGTAAAGGTTACAAAAGTTTCCGATACTCGGCTGATAATAAAAATGCGAACAAAGTAGTCGACAGACAAACAAAACGAAACGGGTGAAAAATAAGAACGGCACAGATTGCCGGAAGAAAAAATAAACAACGATTATCGTATACGAAACGATATTATAATAATAATATATAAACCCCGTGTGACGCGTATCCGAACGCATCGGACGGCGGCGGCGGCGTTTCGACGAAACATAATAGTAACTATACGCGAAGAAATCCACTCGCGTCGCGCGAGCATTACGAGCGAAATAATATCGTAACCCTGGTTACGGGGAGAGCCGGGGCCGAGGAGAACCGAAAACGTCGTCGAAACGCATTGTTTTCCAAACCCTCCCAGCCCGCCGCCGAGCAACCTGTAACGACGGCGTATAATAATGACCCTTGGAAATTCCTTCGCGACCGAGGCTTTTAGCTCCGGCGGTTCCGCGTGTGAAAAAAAAATCGCGTGCGAAAACGAGATGCGAACCAACTCATCGCCCCCCCCGTAAACGACGACGACGCGCGCCTGTCGACTCCGGCCTCGGGGAACCATAGGGACGCGTTTATTTATGCGTCGTAGAAGGTCCTCCGACGTGTATTGTGTGTTAAATAATATGATTACGTTACAGTTGAAACGTTGAATTCCGTTGTTTTACGAAACAACTGGGTGGTTTGTGAATCGAATTACCCCGCGAATGCCGTTGCACATCTATAGTTGTCTTATACGTTTTTAGTTCGATAAGGTCCGATAGGATGATACGCTTAAATTTAAAATATAATATGTTATATGCTAATTAATCTATTTTAAACCGAGAATCGATTATAATATTACACATAAATATGATTATTATTCGTTCGTGCGTTCGGACTGTTGCCGCGAGAAGATTGGTTTTTTTATTTTCCTCGCGTCTATCGACAAACTCGATTTTTCGTGTTTTAGTTTCGGATTCATCCGGTCGCTATACTTTAAACTCGTATAACCGACCGGTAACTGTTTTCATCGCGATAACGCGAATCCCGTTGGATTCGTAGAAAATCAACGATCCAAAGTCGAATACAGATCGATAAAAGACGAGACATAATATCCGATCAACACGGTGTGAAACATGAGGAGAAACTAAAAATCGTTGTTGCACGAAAAAAAAAAATCAGACCAATCTCTGTATGCGACCAACGGATTTGTCCGGAAACGATATTTTGACGAAAAAATGGAGACGTCTCGTTGTTGCTCTGTACTCTCGGAGATCGTCTTACACTTTGCGTCGACATTACGACGCATTAGATCCCGTTCCCGTACACGTATAGGTGCCTAACGGGGCGTCCCACGAGGATTCACGGTTTTCAAGTAGCGGGCGTAACCAAAACTCCTCCGTCTCATCGTTTGAAATCAGCCGATTGCCCACTCGAGAACCGCGAAATCCCGCGGAGAACGAACGGACCGGAAAGAGAGAGAAGGGAAAACCGAAAAACGGGGCTCTCTGCACGTCATTTTCGTGATAAGCGCGCGTCACACATTCTGTACATTTTACCGCATCGTTTTCGGGGCGCTGCGCTAGATCGCAAAACGTCGTCGACGCCGTTTTAATTGTTTATGTAACAACGCGACGACGACTTGTGACGTGGCGCGGATCTTTTGACAAACCCACGCGGTCCGCTCCGACGTTGATTTCAAACCACTAGCGTCTCCACTCGACGAATCTTAATAACGATTAATAATAATCTTAATTGTTCGCGTGTTTCGAGATCTTAAATCTCGACGTTGTGTGAATAAACTGACGATTCGAAAGTCGCGGCCAAAACTCGCGCGTCCGTCGATTTCACGAGAGTCGTTATCATCGATTTTCGTACGTGACGATGAGCGACAAACGCGAGGTCAACAACGACGCGGGAGACTCGGTCGTAGATCGACGGTAGACGACTGTTCACGACACTTCTCGGGTCTTCCCATCACTCGTTTATCTATTAAGGAATACTACTTGTTGAATCGGAAAAAAAAAAAAAAACATTACGAAATACGCTCTGTCGACATTTCTCTGCGGCGCGTCGTGTCGGCGTTTTTTCAATGCCGGAAGGAAAAACACGCGTCTCCGCGGCGAAATCTCCGAGATAAACGTTTTTAAAGAATTCGATTTTTCGACGTCCGGTGTTTTTGCGAATGATTTTAAAATATTTCAATGCGCCTGGTCTGGGCGGCCTCATGTTTTCCATTTTTCCTCTCGTTTTGGCAGACTTTTGAGACACAAGACCGTTTAAAGTGCCGTTTTTCGAGTGATCGGGTTCTCTGTACGTATACAATTTTCGGTCGAAAAACATCGTTTGTTTCGTTTTGTTCTGAAAACGTTTTCAATTACGTTCACATCCATATTATTATGTTTAATACGAAAACTGCACCGTACACTAACTAACTATTGACACGCGATGTTCGTGTTTCAAACGTTCGAGCAACACCGATAAATATTGTAAAACCATAACCATTAAGTTTATAATGTAATTGACTTATATAAATTATATATTTATATACAACTTATATTTGACTTTACAATTATTGACATTTCGCTCAAACACTTAATTGCTTTTAAGTTTTATTGTGCGCGTGAAAAGGTAATTTCTTCATTACGCTCGTTTTCGCGATCGGCGGCCGCGCACCTGTGGATCACGGTCGGGCGATAAATCCGTACGTACAACACCGCCGGCGGGCGGCATTCTCTCTACGGGCCCGATAACGGAGGCTCTCGACGCGACGCGGACCTTTTGACGGTCCCCGCAATGCGCCACGGCGTCCTTACTATCCTTTGCGCGGGTTTCCGAGCCTTTTCCGTCGTCGCGGCGCGTTTCGATCGCTCGGCGGCCGAACGGAGACTTCACGTCGCGTTAACGTGATAAATATGACTTTTAACGCGCGAAAAGTTTTGCACGTGATCGCGGCGGCGCACTCTATACAAAGATAGACGGCCGTCATAATCCATAGGCGTGAAACGCGCGGCCCACGGTTTTATGATATATTATTATCGACTCTTCGCCACTCGTCAAAACGTATCGCGATCGTGATTTGAAGAAACGTCGAGAGTTAGTGGGCTGGTATAACGAAGACGCGTTTGTAAAACTGATAGTTCCACTCGGGGATCGGAACAAAAGTTTCCGGGAGCCGCGAAAATATAAATTGTAAAATTGTATCACATATAACGTTCAAAATGTTCGAGAAAATCAAAACATTTTGAAAAAGTTAAAAAATTTTTTTTTTTTATTGGAGAAATAGAAGATAATATAATTAACATTTTTCTCGTCGTCACTTCGTGTATAGGCAATCTTGTTAAAATGATATTTCGCTAAAAATTTCCCATCACATTATTATTGTTTTTTAAGATTGTATTTCACCGTATAACGTTTGTGAAACTCGCGAAGAAACGGTCCGGTCTACTGCGCGCGACTGAAGTTTGAAGAGACGAGATTTGAATGCGAGTAAACAGATATTATAAGATGGGAACGGATGACATGTGTCTGGAAAATATAGTAAATATCCTATGCCCTTTAGATAACAATAAATATCTATACATATGTATAAATAATATAATATATTGTGACCTGAATTGATCAGAACGTCATAGAGTAATAAATATAATAATTTATATACTCTGACAGATTGTCTGTATTGTAGTAGCCAGTTACGGTAGTGTATAAAATAACTTATTTCGAATTGGTTTTTGGATCACGTGGTAGTAATATTAGACAGGTGACATATCATAGTAATGTGTTATACACGCGATTCCGGTGAAAAAAAATATAACCTCCTAAATGTACGTTCATTAATACGTGCGTTACCGAAAAATATGACAAGATGTCAATGTCGAGAACGACTGGTTCCCTAGAAGTCATGTCATAAAAACAAAAAAGACAATGTCACCAAAATCAAAAATATTGATTAGTCGAATTGAATAAACGTCGACGCGTAAACTATCCGTTCGATATGTGCAAGTTTATCACCGCCGGGTATCGTCGGCGACCAATATACCGAAAAACGACGATTACTTCCGGCGACGCGTAAAAAACGTATACGAGTAGGCCGCGTGTACGAATCGAAAATATTTTCGTCGCTCTCGCGGTCTCGCGCGGCCGAGGACGACGATCCTTTTTTACGCGCGTCCTCGATCACGCCGCTGCGATTCCGCCTCGCTCCTTATTTTCCGTTTCGCTCCGTTCGCGTACGACACGAGCCGGCGCGGCGTCTCGTAACAGTCGTAACGATATCATACGCGGCGATGACGTTGCATTATTCCCGTCTATTTATACGAATAAACACACGCAAAACGTACGTACGTATACATTGACGCGCGTATTTATGTCATGTAGATAAATAATAATAATACTAGTGCGATTTCGCGTGAACGCCGACGCCGCCGCCGCCGCCGAACAGTAATCCGGACGAAGTTTTCTGCAAAATAAACACCGGAAGCCCCTCCGGCGTGTCAAATAAAACGGTCGCGGCACACGGTTCGCGTTTCGCGCGCGTAATTCGCGGTGGGTTCGTTAGGCGCAATGCGGTCGTCGCCACCGTAACCCCCGCGCGCGTATAGGAGCGGCGGCAGCGGCAGCGGCAGCGGTGACGACGACGACGACGACGACGAGATCAGCTTTTGCATTGCAAGTGACCCGAAAGCGTATTCAGACACATTGTTTGTCCTGTGTCTTACATGGATCGCACGCACACGCCGCCCGCGCGAATGTATGAGTATATACGTCATCCGTGTGTTTGTTCGTCTCGTTTAACATCACAGTCGTCGTTGTCGTCGGTTTCCTTTAAACATTCGCACCGGTGGCTTCGCTCGGAGCGAATTCTCCGGACGGGCAGACCGTGTAGTATAAAACGTTTTGTTGTTTTTTTAACGATACGACGACAACGAAATAATAGCGCAGCGGGGCCGGAGATCCGAGCCGAACGAGATACTCTGTACCGGTGAAACGGTGTCGTGAATTTCAAACCTGACCGCGGTATTCCGTCGATTTCGCCGGTTCTCTCGTGATTTCTCAAGACTTTCGGGAAAACCGTGCAGCGAATAATTTCGAAATCGATTCACCAAAGTACCAGCCAGGCGACATTTGTTACTGCCACAAATCCTTCCCGAGGTTTGAAATCGTTGAAATTTGTTCCGCGCAAGTTAAAAAACGCGTCATGACACACGCTCACGCTCGCGCGTCAGAGTAAATCCGCAATACGTTCATCGCTAATCGCTTCACTGAAAATCTGCAAAGGAGCGAGAATTTTCACGATCGTGTTCAAGCGCATGGTTCTCCGCGAGGTTTATGCAAAATGTGTTGATAAAGCTAAAAATAAAAAAAAAACAGTCTTTTTTTTGTTTACGACTCGCGAGACCAAAGACCGCGACCGTTGTAAATCGTTTCTGTTCGTTTCCGTTTATATATTAATGGCACAACGAATGTTCCTGTCCGGTGAACACAATAATGACTTATTGATAAAATTTATCACGATACCGGGCGTTTAAAAATCGTAGATTCCAATCGGTCGCGTTGAAAAATGTCAGTTTAAATCAAATTTTATAAACTCGCGACGGGATAGGGGCAAAACGATAATATCGCCCCCCCCCTACCCACCCAGATCGTCAACGAATCGGGCGCGCTCGGTCGCGTCGTCCACGCGCTGTCGAGCGGGCGAGAAAAAAAATACGAGACGAATAAAAAATCTCGCGGCGATGAGTCTGCGAGAACTCGGCGCGTCTTCATTATCCGCGAGATTTTAAGCGCTTCCGTGACGCGCGATCTTCCGGTTCGCTCATTTCCCGCCGCGGCCGACTGCTAAGTAGACGGTATCCGAGTCAGGAAATTGCCTTTTTATCGATTACGTAATGCCGGCACATCAATCATGTACGACGAGAGAGGCCCCGCAGGCGTCCCGACAGGCGTTCCTCTCGGCGGTTATTTCTAGCCCGTCGCCGCGGCGGCCATCGCGTGACGTGCGATTTAAACGACGTCGTCGTCGGTCGAGTACGCGACGCGGCCGTTGTTTTGTCGTGTCCCCGAAAAACCGCCTGCGATTTCGTCCGCGCGCGCGCGCGCGTTCCGATCCGATATTGAATACGGTAGACGACGGGGGAGTACTTCGTGGGGACGTTTCGAGAGTTGAAAAATACCGAGCGCTTACGATAACGTCGTATCTCGTTTTTTTTTTCTCCCCTCATACTTTTATTCTCGGTGGAAATATTATGTTTTTCGTTTCGCCGTCACCGTGCGAACGCGGCGCAAACCACGAATGCACGAAGCACTCGACTGTCGTCGGCGAGTGAACGGGAAACGAAAGAGGGGGGGGGGGTCCTTATAGTTCCGCCGAAACGATTACGATACACGGTAGATCTTGCCGTTTATTCACTGCCGCCACACCGCCGCCGCCACTGCTCGTCAAAACTTTTTTGCGATCGTCTTGAAAACTGTACCGAGAAACCGTGAAAACAATGGCTGCTCCAAAGTTATATCGTTTAATGTCAGTGGTACATCTCTCATAGCGTCGGTGTATACCTGCAGTTCTACGAACTATACTGTTACAAGTTAGACGCGTTAAATTAATCTTAACGCGTGTTTTTATTTATTTGTGTTTTTATACGCGACAGACTAAAAAATAATAAAATCAAACACACATACTATTAAACGGCGCGGCGGCGGAACGAATCGTAAAAATCATAATTTCACGTGAATTTCTTCCTCTCGTCGTAAGAGTAAAATTATATAGACTTGTCGGTCAAATGCTTACGTCGCGAGACTGATTTCGTCGGACGTCGTAGAAACGACGACGCGCTGATTACTGAACGCTGATAAATATATACGAATACATCAAAATACAATATTACGACGACAACTGTAAAACGATTCTTTGAAACTGGTTCAATTGTGAAACGGGGAAAAATTAGTACGTTACGACAAAAGGCGTGTCACCGTCGTTTCGAACAAAATAAATATTACGATAAAAACATCGCACTATCGAGTGACACGGCGAATTTAAACTGACATCTCAACAAAGATACACAAACACGCACATAAACTTTTCAATGAAAATATATAATATAATTTTCGTTTACTTTTTTGTTGAGTATTAATGTTGTGTGCCGAAATAATGGAACTTTTCATAAAATATTATTCCCGAGAAAAAACTATTTTCCAGTTCGTTTGTCGACGGAGGTTGTAATTGTTTTGTAAACGCAACGGATTTAGTAATTAGTAACTGTTCCGGAGAGAGATTTCTACCTTAAAGATATTTATAGGCACATCATTTTGTTTCATTATAAATCGGTAGGCGCGTCGTAATAAATATGTGCGCTTTTAAGTGAACGATTTTCCGTTGTATATTTTTCGAGACACTCCGCACTTGATATGATTTTAAGCGGAAAAAAAAGTCATACGGAAAAAGCGAAATCCGTCGGGATTTTAACACGCGGTGAAGAGAACGAGGGAGCGAGAGTATTCGAAAAGTCGCGAGTACTATTAGAAACAATATGACAATTATTATTATTGTGAAACGTTAAAAACTAACTTCTAGTGTGAAAAAGTATCGAAGAGCACTCGAGACAATATTCTTTCTCGTATACTCGTACATAATATTATTATTACGTAGTTCTTTCTATTCTGATACTTTCTTCGCGTGGAGTGATTCCCAGTGTACTCGGTATTAAAATTTAAATGAAAACAAATTTCAAACAATCAAACATAACAAATACCGAGTGATGTTGTAGTACGAGAGGACAATATTTCTAGGATTTCCATCCTGGGAACAAAATAACGAATTTCTTGTTTACGATTGAATAAACGGCACGCCGTCATTGCTTTTTGATGCGGCAACGTACAAAAATAAATCATATTATATATTAATTCACCGACGGTTAAAATAAAAGTCGATACTGTTTAATATGGATGTCTTAAAACAACTATTCACAACAAACTTTACCGCACTTCATTAATACGAAAACTCCGAAAGAATATAGTTTCTGGCTGCTATGGCATATTATAATATAATATTATATAGCACCGAGCAGAGACCGTTGTATCGATCCGATTCGCATTTCCGAAGCAGTCGTTCTATTGTTAGTCATTCTAAAATAATTCATTTGAATTTGAAAACTGCAAATTTTAATCACTTAAAATGTTTGTTCTAGTTTACCAAACAAAGGAATAATAAATAATAATTATAATTAATAATTAAATCGCGATTTTTTTGCAAATCAATAGGGAAATTAATAAAGATCTAATATAATTAGTAAACGCGAAAAGAAAAAAGTCTCTTGTATTCGGTACGTGTTATTTTATCTAATTGAAATAAGTTCCAAGAGACGATTTAAAATGTTCCGAAAAAACAAAAAGCTGTGATACAGGAGACGCGTGATTTGAAATTTTACCGAACAGTTCTTCAAAACTTGAAACCAATATATTTTACATAGCTTTCGAAAAACGATTCTGAACGAAGGAGTAATAATAATGACTCGGCTCCTATTCCTTTTTTCGTACGGATTGCTTTTGCATAATATTACGAGTGATTTCTCGATTCAGTAGATCGAATGGAAAAAACAAAAATCAAGTTTCGTTTAATTCAAAACGAATCGTTGTTTTTCATTTACCGTCGATTTTTTCGTTTTCGTTCAGCAATGTATATATTTTGTTGTAATGTCCGGAGATTTCAATTGTCGAATAGTCATCGGATATTTCGACGAGAATTCCCACATTGAAAACAGCCTTTATTCGAGGTAGGGGAGGTGGGAGGATCTATCCTTAATCACACCCCCCGGTCGGTGCGCCGGGGTTTCCGGAAGTGATGTGATGACGGCATTCGCGAGTATACAACGCGACGTGGACGTCGGAATATCGCGGACCCAAGCGTTTGCGAACTATTCCGACTAGTCCGGTTACCCGTAAGCCGTTAGCACAATAAGGAGCGTGCGCGACGGCATCCTGGGAGCGACGGATCGAAACGACCCGATTGGCCCGAACAGACCGTGCTCATTACGATAACGAAATTACGCCGGGGCTACTTACACAATCACCGGACTTCAAAGTCGTCCGAATCGTTTCACGCCGGACGCCCCCCGACCGGGCCGATCGTATACGTATATACACGTCGATATTATAAGCCACTAGACGTATACAGGTGAGTTTAATTTATACGATAATGCGATCATTTTCGATGGAAAACGCGCGGCCCGCCGCGGTCTGCCTTTATGTCGGCGCGCCGTTGCGATAACATCGACGACCGCACGACGATATCGCGATATTATAAGTGGCGATACGCCGCCGTGAGTTAACATTTTAGAATATATTTTCTTTCCGGCCCGCGGCGGAAAATCGGACGTAAAACGAGACAAAAGAAACCGCGAAAAATATTTATCGCGTTTTCCAATTTTCGTGCTCCGAGATCATTACTCGTGGATAAACCGCATTGGAAACTTTCGGTTTTAAGGATTCTTTTCTCCTTTTTTTTTTTCTTCTCTTTTTCTTTTTACTACTCGGAACACTACGATATCGTAACGACGAACGTTTTATGTTCGCGCCGCTTCCGCTGTAAATACATTATAAAATTACTTTTTAAACGTCGCGCCGCGGGATTACGATAACGCCGCAGAGCACTCGGCCACCGTTTTATGATACTCGGCCGCTCGTAACGCCGACAAAATTTGGACGACGACATCGTCAACAATATCGTTGTCATTTATATCTTCGTTGTCCGCTATCTAAAACTCAAACGATACGAAAACCGTCCGCGTTGACCGGACCGAGTGCCCCTCACAACGAGCGTTTTTTTCACTCGTACTTCGGATTCGAGAACAAGCCCCGTGTTAAGCGGTCGCCCACTTTGACCGCTTCAAACGGAATATTCACTGTGTTTATATTTCACGCTCGATTACAAATGATGATGTAATGTTTTTCTAAAGTTTAGATACAGTTTTTTATTAAATCGATTTCCAGGCTAGTGCTTTCTAACATCCTAATTTCTAGACTCTTGGTCGAAATAAAAACAACTTTGCACACTCAAACTTGTGTAAAAAAATTTTGTTCAGCAATATCTAATAAATCAAGCATTTTATGAAAAAAAAAAATGAAGTTTCAACTTAAACGTGTTCCACGTGTTTGCGTACAAGACTTTTATACACTCGATCTCACAAAAAACGATTCGAAATGCGCGTGTGTCCGTTTTTGTTTTTCGTTTGGTTTTCCGTCTGTGCAACGTTTGTACTGTTTTATAGTGTTCGGAGGAGGAGTTTCGATTTATCGCATCGGAACAATAAGAATAATAATAATAATGTCGCGTTGAGTATACCATCCGTATAAGTAATAAAATATCTATCGCACGAACTGCCGTTCGTTGAAACCGAAAAGACCAACGAGCATTGAACAAAGATTAAAAGCATAAATCATTTTGATTAAATTGATAAAAAAAAAAAACTTAAAGCAAATCATACGTCTCAAAAGTTAAACGATCATATTATTACTATAAACGTTTCAATGAATGTAAAAAAAAAAGAAAAGAAACGTTCAAATAACGGTATAAATTCATAGAAATTAAATAAAAGCACGTCGTAAATGTTTTTCGATTTTAAAATAAAAAATATTATTACAGTGAACGAAACGTGCTAATATTTTCTGTGTAATTATTTATTTTATTTTTTTTACCCTCCGATGTAGTTTAAAAAGAAATTAACTTGAATATAAGTATCACCCATAGAACCTATAAACTTCCACGAAACAAGCGTTGAGCGAAAATCACGATTTTTTTTTTTTCCGTTTCAAACTTATCACTCGAATCGAAAAATACAATATCGTTCCAAGAATAAAAGATGAAATTCAAACGCTTCACATTTTCTCAGATACTTGGTTACGTTAAACATTTAGTTTTGTTAATAATTCGTATTGATCATATGTTTTTCGATCATATTGTTTGTTACGCGTGGATTTAAAACGCAAAAATCATAGGAGTGGAATATCGAACGTTTTGAACCAAATCCAAAAAAAAAAAAAAAGGTTAAAATTTCTACCTGTTTCTAAAAATCGATTTTACTTTCAGAGTGTTATCAAGTCGGCCCTTTAAATATACATATTATATAAAAGAACGGCCGGTGATTTTAGACGGAATATTTTAAGATTAATTAATAATAATAATAAAGCGGAATGAGAATAAAAATAAAACGAAAGCCGCCGCACTACAGGCGCAGACTTTCTTATTTAGTTTTTATTCAAATTCGTACGAACGGTCCGTGTAATTAAATCAATAACGCCGCGCGTCCGTCCCTCGCTTGTCGAAAAGGGTTCAAAAAGATGGTAAAAATAAAAAAAAAAGAAGGAAAACATCAACCCCATCCCGTCGAAATAATATCGCATCGACGGACTATAATAAATAAATATTTGGGTAGACGAACGTCGTCGGGTTCGTCGCATTATTAAAATGTCTCTTATTTTTCGTACAACACGCGTCGAGAGAGGTGGCAATTAAATCCTTATCCCGCCGACGTTCGTCCTGAAAACAGTATCCGTTCGATATCTCGACGACAGACGTTTCGGTGGTTTTTTTTTTTTGTTTTTTCTACGACCGCCAATCGTTTTGTTTCCTCGGAAACCATTATACGTATGAAGTATCGTCAGAAGGGGAAAAAAACCGGTCGGAATTTATCGGCTGCGCGCGGGAGGTGAAAACGAATAATTAACGATTCCACTCTATTCGCGATTCGTTACGCTCGTACGTAACGCGAAGTAATAACAGTAAATAATTATTACGAGCGACAAATCGCCCCTCCTCTCCCGACAGTCAACGACGAGAGCTGTTTTATCGACGTACCGATAAAATACCGTACAAAACGTATTTTCTTCCGAATCGCCGTCGTCTTCGGAAAAAAAAAAAAAACAAAACAAACAGAAAAATGAAAAAACCGATAGGATTATTCTCGATAGTCGTTGACGTAAAAACACGTGACCGGTTACATCGCGAAGTTGTACCGCGGATACGAGACGCCGCAGGACGAGAGACGAGCTTAAGGATTTCAGGGCGAAAAAACAAAATTATTAAAACGGCACGACGTATAATCGGCAACGTTTCGGAGCCGTTACGCGTCGGCGGCACTAATTATTATTTCACGCGGCCGAAACTACGTTTGCCCCGGTAAAGGCTTTGGAGACGAAATAAAACCCGCGCTGCGGGGGTCTGAGGTTTCATTTCCGTTCGGGAAATGTAATATTAAGACTGCGTTCGAACCGCCAAGACGCGGCGCGGCGTACATTTAGATCGGTACGTTGGCCAGACGCGCGGGCCAGGATTTCTCTCGAGCCGATGCTCGAGGATGGAGAGGCCGGAGAAAGGTCGTCCGAGAGACTCCGTGAGCGTGTTTGCAAATACCGCCGGGTACGGCGGCGGCGTCTACGTTTTCGTCTTGAATAATCGAGAGACAACGAACGTCGACGACGTAGAAAATATGTACACAGGACTGATACGTCGTGTCGAAACAATAAGCGTACACGTCCGTGTACGAGGAAACAAAGGAAACGCCGACGAGAAAAAAATGGGAAAAAATCCTCGACGGGGGAAGGAGAAACGCATTTTTCGTTTGATTTCGACGGTACTTCCCCCGGGCGTCCGCGTCTCGCGGTGCGACGACGACGACGACGGCGGGCACCGAAAAAGGACGAGCAAAAAAAAAAAAACGGGGTCCGATCAAACGTTCGCGCGTCCGGCCGGCAGGTACGTCTCGAGGACGCGGTGACGTCGCCGCTTCATACCCTTTTTGTGTTTGAATTCCTTTTTTCTTTTTTTTGTAGTATGGAAAATGGGCGCTCCGCTTCCGCGCATAAACTTTTGCATAACATTATCGTCTAATGAGCGCTGTTTGTAATGTACCGCGTTCGTAGACGACGCCGCAATTACGGCGAATTAATGCGAAACAACGGCGGGAGAAAAAAATCGCACAATAGGTCGTCAGACCTGCGGTCGCGGTCGGCGCGTAGCAACCGCAAGCCTGAAATGGTATCGTCGTGATATTATTATAATACGCGGCGACGCTACTACCTATACTGATAATGGCCCGTTATCCCCCTCCTCCCGGCGGCGTTCGCTTGTTTTTCACCGCAGATATATATTATCATTATTATTTCGCGTGCGATCTGTATTTTCAACAAACGGAATATATAATTTTACGCGAGCGCGCGCGCCCGTTATATTATGCACGGTAGACGTTTTCGAGCGCGACAGGCGGCGGCGCAGTGCCTATTAAACGCGAGAATAAAAAATGAACAAGTACGTCACGAAAAACACGGTTTCGTTTCCGGTCGCGAGGCATCGTATTCGTCATGTCATTACGCGATTCGTTAATCAGAAACGCATGTGAGAGATTGCAATGAAGATAATATTGCTTGTCGAAGTCATTCAACGTTAAAAAGACAGCAAAAAGGCTTATGGCCGTGTGTGTGTGTGTGTGAGAGAGCGTGATGAATATACTACGCACGAGTCTTTGAACGTAAAAGTTTAATTTAGACGGATAAAAAGTGGGGGAAAAAAAAACGTCTGCCCAGAAATCATCGGATTTAATCGTCCTAATCACGAAATCGTCGTACACCGTGTTTCGATCAAAGAATTTCATTAGGATATATTTTTTTAGATTTCGAATGAAGTGTAACATGTAGCTATTGGTTTTATTATAATACATATATAACTGAACCAAACATTACAAAAACCGGCAAAATTTACAGATTTCTAATTTTCGTTACATCCTTCGCTCAGAATCGTTTTTCCAAAGCATCGATTTCAAATGTTCAAAGACTCATTCACCGATACGTGCAATGCTATTTAGTAAAACAAGAGAACTCGCGACGAAAACTTAGCCACAGAAACAGAGCCGTCCGGTGTCGAATCGTTTTCGAGTTCTCGGACACGCGGACGACGACGACGACGGTCCCAGCGTACCGATAATTATTATTATCGTCGGGCGGGACAGGGTGAGAAAAAATAAAAACTGAACTCACCTATACTCATTAGCCACCGTAGGGTCGCGCGGCGGCCGAGGTGAAACGGCGTGGAAAATAAATCGCTCGAGAAACGACGCCGATTTATTTACGGGATTATCAATTTTTGCCGCCGCCGCCGCCGCGGCGATACCAATCTGTGTCGGTCATCAATTTTCCGGTCGAAAACCCGGCAGGAGAAGGAGGATATAGTATATACGTATACACTCGCGGCAAGTACGGTCAAGAGCGTGTGGAGGACGTGGAGACGAGGTAAAAGTGACCTGTATACACGTCGTTGGTTCATTTGTCCCGGTATCGCGTAAATCTATACGCGATGGGCGGGCCGAGAGGGCCGAGAGAGCGGGGTCGATGTCTCTGGACGTGTGGCCTTAAGTCGAACGGGAAAAACACGCGTACACGTGCGTGTGGTATACCTATACGCGTATAAATTATGTTGCGGGCGCGCGTGCGTCGGCGTACACCGTAACGGTGGCAAAGTGTCGGTCCCGGACGCGGGCGGCTGCGAGCGCGCGGAAAATAATTAAATTCCCGGACCTAGGGGACGGCGGGAGCCGGGCGGAAGAAGACACGTCCGTCCGTTGTTGACGTAATTTATCAAACGATCTTCCGGTCAGATTTAAGCACTCGCCGCACGCGGACGGGACCTAGAGCTCGGATATACGGCGCGGGGGGAGGGGGGGGGGGAAAGGAGAAATACGAGATAGAGAACGCGAGAGACAGAGAGAAGAAAAGACGAACCTCCGTGCCGTCGCGATTCGACGACAGTAGTAATATAATAATAACATTTTTTTTTTTTTTTCATATTGCGAGTGATAGAAAAAAGAAAACCAACCGTTCGCGACGAAAACGGACGGCGCGCGAAAAAAAAAAAAAAAATTCATCGTAATTTCTCGTTATTATATTATTATTGTTATTATTATCGTTATTGTATTTATACGGCGGAAAACGAAATGAAAAATCCGACGACGATGATCATTATTACAATAATATTATTACGTTTTAAAACGAAACCCCGGGCCCCGGCCGCCATCTGTCGAGCGGATATCTCGGCGAATCTCGCGGCCCGACTGCGGTTCCCCGAGAGATGGCGCCAAAGTAATCGCGCGCACGTTTCCACGCGGTCTGTCCGCTTGACGAACACTCGCGAGAATCGGCAGCGATCATCTCGTACGAGTGTCTGCTAATACGTATTTCCGTAGTCCCGTAAACGAAGGATTGGAAGGACCGCCAATCGAAACGTTTTCGTCGCGTGTGTACGACGTTCGACGGTGTAACCGCCGCAGGCTCGTAAATCAGCGCCGCGGTCTTAGTCGCGCCCGAGACCGTTTTTCTCGAGATAAAAACACGCTCGGCACGCGACGAGAGAAAAATAACAAATCGACGGTTAAACGTTTTGAGAAACGAAAATATACTTTTTACGCGTTATTATTTTTGGTTTCCGATCGAAGCGAAAAACGAGAACTTATATCGCCGCGACGTGTGTGTGTACATTGTTTATTTATTATCGTTTCATTCAGACGCTGAATGAAACGTGAAATGTTGTTTTACCAAGATAAATTTATATATATTTTTGTGTGTGTGTGTTGATTTCGACCGGAAGACGATTATCGTATTTAAGGGTGTGGTTTTCGTTGTCAGGATATTACACCGGGAAATCAGTTTTTGAAATTCTTCTACGTCGTTCCTAATAACCGAAGAAACTGGTGAAAATTTACCGGTTTTCGGTCACACAAAAATAGTCGCGGAGATTCGAGATTTTGGCCGAATTCTTAAAACGTCATTCTCTTCGTGTTGTTTTTACATTTGTTTTATTTTATTCGTTCAGAGTCGTTTTTCTTTAAGCACATAACGTTACAACGGTCTGAAACGTAAGAGCAATTCACTTTTTTTCTACATCATCCGAGTCTTGCACTATACGTTTTTTCTCTTTACTCGACGCGATCTAAAGCCATTGTCGAGACAAGATGGCTGATTAGTATGAAAACCACGAAATCGCGTGATTTTTTTAACCAAATATTGTTTATCGTCAGCGTCGTCGTCGAAGGCGTCCGACGTTCTCAATACTTTCACGCGCAATCCTGGCGAACGTACGTGCTGTATATTTTATTATCCTATTATTATTATTATTCTAAACGTGTATGTAGATTTAGACGGCGACAGAAGTCGAATGATTGACTGGAAATTTAAAATTCAATCGGCGTTTAGTTTGGATTAGATATGGCACGATGAACAAATATTTTGTATTCACGGGCATTTTATTATTATTGTTATTATTATTGGTGAGTCTGTTTGCCAGTTCGTCGTAACTGTTCTGTTTGAAATGTTTGAATACATATACTGTTAGCATCAGTGTAGTAAGAAAAACAAATCGAGAACAGAGAACAAACATTGTAAATAAAAAAAATACCGCAAGTATTCGTTTGTTGTGGTAAATTGTATACTAAAGTATCGTGTTATACGCTACAGTGCCGATTAGATAAACTAATTCATGACGAATTGATAAAATCGATTATAACTTTTCGTTTCTTCAGTTCGAAAATCGTTTTCGAATAGTCGTACCGTTATTCGTGACTTTTTAAATAAACATCGCGCCGAACGCGTCTACTCGAATGTATTGAATAATAATTAGCGAGCCTAAAGTAATATTTTAATCGCTTCGCGGCTCTTCCGGAGCGACACGTACGACGAACAAACGCGTGATTTGTCGAAATGCGTGCCCGAATCGTATTGTTCGCGACAGTTTAAAATATCGTCCCGTCAATCGACACGTAAACTTTTACGTTTAAACACCTCGAACGACCGTCGTCGCGTCTGGAAGTTTCTGTAAATTGGCTTTGAATTAGAGTGACGAGAGTCGATTTCGACACTAGCAAAATCCGAATAATGACTTTCGTCTTGTTCGAAAATAATTTCACGTTTTCAAAACACTCGTCTTGTATACTCGCATTTTCATTCGTATAAAGTTGTTTCCGAACTAATTAGCGATTCACCGCGCAGTCTTGTAAGTAATGTTGATTTATTATTCGGTTACCACGGCGATTTGTCAAAAATACGTTTTCCCAAAGAATGTCGATAATATCTCACAAAGAATCGACTGAAACATAATAACACCCTTATCTTATTTTTTTATTATAGCTTAATGCTCTTGTCGTTAGTAAAGAAAACACGATTTATGTCTCGCGTTTTTTTTTTCTTTTCTTTTCGAGAAATCATTAAACGATTTACGTCGATAAACTGTGTACTTTTCGGCGCTTATTAAACCGTTTTTCGATGTTGACGTCAAAACGTAATAAGACGTAAACATAAATATAGTCATACTGATGTTGAAATAAATATTGTAGATGAAGAAAAGTCTTCGGAAAAAAAAATAAAAACAAATTTATTTATTTTCTTTTTCTCGTGTCGGCCATCGGGATTAAACTAAAAATTCGATTTTCTACTCGAGGATTTCGGAATAAATTTACGCTTTATTTACAACGAAAAACGGTCGTAGAGTTTGTTGAAATTCGATAGGAATAAAAAAAAAAAACTATCGCACAATTTTTTCTCTCTAAAAAATTAGAAGTTTTTCTCGGTTTTGGCATGATGTTTTTTTTTTTTTTATATTTTCCACCGAGTATTGATTTTTATAATGTTTCTGAAATGAAAATAAATATTTCTAAAGTCGAACTATTTTCTTAGCTATATAACTCACGGGCTTCTTCGGGGTCTATAGAAGTGTACGAAATGTTTCATCATGTTATAAATAATATTATATAATATGACTATAAACATGAGCGTGTATTTTGTCAAATAAAAGTACCGTCTGGCCTTCGGCCATTTTCACATGATCAATTCGTCACAGAATACTCGTAAACGTTTCAATGTTTTTTTTTAATTTACCATTTTTATTACGACTACTGACAATAATAATAATAATAATTATCGTTAAAATAATATTATATCGCACGTCGTGTTGAATCGTTCGCGACTCTCAGACGCACGCGCATCATTATTGCCTAAACAAGCCGCCGTGTCGGAATAATTCAGACGACGCATCATTTTGTAAATTCAAAAATAACGTCATCGTTACTACATCGACGTCGCGTTCAAATCGATTGACTAATACGTACGCCTGAGCGACTGGACGGGCGGAACGAAAGAAAATTTTAAAAAATCAACACGTGACGCCGCGCCGTTACGCGACAGCACAGTTTCACAATGTGTAGTATAATAATTACGGTTACAGTGCAGAAGTAATTCGATTTGATATCGATTTGTACGCGAGAAATATTGTTATATTATAATTTCGTAACTTTTTAAGTTTTAAACGTACAGATATGCCTGCAATTTACGTTAGAGTGCATAAAAACAGAGACATAGATAATTTTATTTATTTATTACACAATATCGAATCGATCCGTTCGCTCGAGATCAACCGTTGTCGTTCACGTCATTATCTCGCCGAACATTCCTTTGGTTACTTAATGTTTTTTTAATTGCGTTTGAAATCGACCCGTCCGTTCTAAATACGTCTCGCCGTTGAGCATTGTACGCGGTGCGCGGTAGTCTTTCTGGTCCGTTCGAAGGCCTTCGAGTATAACAGCTCGGGGCTGTACAGCGGGGAGTACTGCCTAATGTGATTACAACGATGAGGTACGCCGGATTTTCAATACAGCCGAGAGGCTGTTTTTTTATTTTGTTTTCACTTTCTATTTGACGTGAAATTTGTGAAGATCATAACGTACGACGAGCGTTCTGAAACATTCATTGAAAGTCGAGAAGAGGGAAGTCGAAACTACGGTACGCGTGCTCAAAGTGGCGATGCCGGCGAAATAAAATAACGCGAAAACTGTGGCGTTTCTATTAATTTAAAAACGCATAGAATTTAGAGCACTCCGTGACTTTATCGTGACGTACGTCGAATTAAAACGTAGGTGAACTGATGAATTATTTATTAAAGTTTTCACGGATCGACGTCTGTCTGACGTTTCAAACTAATTATTGCGAAATCCGTTTTCAGAGCGTACCGTGTCGCTGCTGGTGCGACCAAACTGACCAAATTCGATCTGTTTCCGATCTACACTATTTGCCGGGCTCTCGTTGTTTTTAGAAAACCTACCGGTTTTGGAGATGTAATGTTTGTAAACTCTATTTTCGATAGTTCTAGAAGAAGTCGATTTTTTTTACACTCATATTTCGTGTACGCGAAAAACTTCAACGTTTTTCATTATTGACGACTCTCGTGACCCGAAACAGATTCCGCAATAGGTGCCCGTTATTTCTGATTCTAAATCCATAATATGAACGGAACGCAATCGATTTTCGTTCGGATCGAATTCGTTTTTTTCAGTTCGCTGAACACGTACGCGATGGTCATGATGTTTTCACCAAACCCGTCGTCGTTTAGACGATGATTTTTTCACCCCCGGGCTGCAGTGAAAATACTATGCACGCGCACAAAAGGGTTAGAAAGCCGTGGAGTAATGCGGCGGCGTGATGGGTATTCTTGTCGTTTAAAACCGACCTTTTATTATACTCAAAGCTCGTCCTGTCTGGGGAGGAGATGGATGAGGGGGGGGAAGGACCTTTTTGTTCGATCCCCGGGCGGGGCCGCGTAAACGGGTTGCGCGATAATAATTACGGTTTTTTATCCGCTTGACTTTTAGTCTCGAGACCTGCCCCCGGGAGGGATCACCGGGATTTTCGAAACCGCGAATTCCCGATACGGTATTTTATGTGGCGCGCGGTATCGTCCCGTCGGCGGATAACGCCGAGACGGACGCGCGTTTTCACGCGAAATTAACTCCGGCGCAATCGACGGCTTAGGTTCTTTCCTCTTTTTGTTTCTCCCGGGAGATTTACCGTCCGCCGTTGTTTTCCCATAATAATAATATACTCTCCGGCATCGCGAGATCGGCATTATCGATAATATACACGCGTCCGAGCCGCGGGCGACGCGGTAACTCACTAACGAAAACGAACAAATCCTTTTCCTTTTTTTTCCTATTACAAAATATCCCGGGTCAAACGTGTAGCCCGTGTGTCCCTTCGACGGAGGACCGAGTCGAGAGCAGCACTGTTATGCCGAGTGCTATTCGAACCAAACGGTTCGTGAACGTTATGAAAAACTACAGATAGATCTGAGATCGTGCGTTTATGCAGTATTTTAATGCGAAACGACGTGGTTTTATCGATGACGTAACCGATAAGTACGTAGTTTGTCGTTGTTTTCAATAGTAAACCGCGAATTGCACAATACGAACCGCCAAATCGGTCGAAACGCGTGTTCGGGTCTGACACGTATACAGAATGATTCGCTCGACGCGAATCGGAAACAACGTATAACATATACTGGAGACGTGAGAGGAAAAAAAAACGTAATCCTTCTCTACTCTTCCTGTCCAAAGCTAAAGTAGGTATGTGTCTAACAAATCGCTTTTCTAATATATTGGATTCGTGTACACCGGTATTTCGAGGAAAATAATCTCTTTTATAAAAAATATATAATATATATAAAAGGCTTTGCTTTAAAACGTCAAAGTAAATCTTGTTTTTTTTTTTTTTTATATATAAATAACAGAAAAATGAAAAACAAAAAATAATATAGTAATTTTTATACAGAAAGTCGTCGTGAAAAAAAATATGCGAAAAGTTTAAACACGAATTCCTCGTGTTTTTTTTAAGGAACATTTGCGTCGAAACGATCGTCTTTCGCTGCGCGAGTCCATTTGGCGGCGAAGGAAACACAAGGGCATTTCGCACACGCGCATCGTTTCGGAGGAAATTAATTCGCGATTTCTTGCCGGCGTTTCGTTACGTCACTACTTTCCGTTCGCCGACTCGAGCGTAAACGATATACGCTCAAAAAATAATAATAAAGGCCATTGTTATTGCGTAGCTATCAAGCGCACTCGCGCGCGGGAACGGCGCGGCGTCTCGGCCGCGTGCAGAGAGCTCGTGTAGAGAGCGTAATGTAATAATGTCGTTCTCGTCGCCCGAGGTTTTTTACGATTATTCGTCGCGCGCGAACGTCGGAATCGCACGATATTATTATCGATGTGAGTCGCACATCGGCGCGTTAATTTCGCGATAATTAACGTAATGGCGCGGCTGGCCGGGCGCGAAATGCAGCGTCCGTAACGCGACGGTATTCGACAACGCCACCGCCGCCGTCGTAGCCCCAAACGGGGACGTGGGCGCCAGCTAAAGCTCCGAAGAAACGTAAAATCGTTGAAATATTGATTAATATAATCTCCTCGTTCCCCTGTTTTCGAGCTGTTCATTTCTCGTCGCGGCTTATCCGTAGAGATTTAAATATTGACGTATCGCGTGATCGGTACGCGTTTGGCAATAAAAAAAAGATACGTTCGATTTTCAATCGCGTTGTATGAATAATTTTACGCGCGCGCGCCGACGCCCATCGCGATGAATTAATTTTTAATTTCAAAGTGAGAAACGGTCGTTTTCCATTTGATCGTCGTCGGTATTAAATAAAAACCGTATGTACAGATACTACACTCGAAAAAAACACGCGTACCAACGTTAAAAAAATAAATAAAATCGAAACAAACCCTGGATTACCGAGAGTACACGTACGGCACGATTTCGTAGACCATCGAGAAGAAATAAATAAACAATAAACGAAACCCCTCGCGAGAAGCCTACGGGAACATTTCGTGAAGGTCGTTGCGATTCGGACGTTAAGTCGACGATATGTTTACGATAGGCACGGCAATAAAAAGCGTCGACGAAGATTCGCAGAGGAATTTCAAGGGGTAAAAGTTCGGTATATCGAAAGTTCATTTCATCGTATCCAGGCATGGACCAACGACGAAAATTCGTTTTGACGAGATTTAAAAGAAATTTAAAAATTTAAATCGGCACAATAGGGTATTCATTTTCATTTAACGATATTGACAAACATTTATTGACACATACCTACATGCACAGTAAAATGTGTATTGAGTAAGATATAATACACGAGTCGTTATTTATTAAAAAGTATTTATTATTTATTACGTATACGTCATATCATATTTATTTATTTTTTAAATATTTAAGTACGATTTTTTTTTTTTGACCGTTTGCGCCTAATCGGTCAAAATAGCGTTGTTTGAAATATTAAATAAATCGACATGAATTTCGTCTTATAATAATAACGATAATAATACTCGAGCACGATAATCGCGAGAAAAATTTCGTAATAATAAGCTATTTATTTTTATAATATTATATTTTTCGTAGGCCTCCCACCATATACGCTGGCAGACGTGTATCTCCAAATGTGTTACGTCGGCGAGAGGTTTGGTCAAAAAAACTTGGTCATATGTATGTAAATTGTACACGTATATCGAGGGGACCGAAATACATTTAATTTTTCGTCATATCGCGAGATTTCCAAGAGAACGACGACGGTTTCAGTAACCGAGATTTCCGTCATATCGCGAGTCGACCGTATATTATTGTGTACCGATGACAGTGCGGTTTATTCAATTGTGCGATATCACATTGACGGAGCGCGTACGATCAGACGATTCCACCGGCCGAATCGTGCGAAATCAAAAGGCCTACCTTTGAATAGTAATAATAACAATAATGTACACACACACGCGCACCTGCGTGTAAATATATGGCTCGAATGCGATGCACGCCGCCGGTGCATCGTAGACGGTGCACGCGTATGAATAACGCGACATTGTCGACAGTGTATTACGATAATGAAACACTGCAGTCCGCCGAAGCTAATAGCAACGCGGCACAGCATCAATCGGTCGTCATGGCGACGCGCGTGTACTCGAAATGGCACGACGCCAGCCGCGCGAATGTAACGTCGTCCGAATCCACCGGTGTGCGGCGTGATAATACGACAAACACGTTCGGCGAATATAATTATACAAAATACACCTGTAGTGTAATAGTCGCATCGCCCGGCTTGGCTCGCCAACGGTTTTAATATAATCGCAAAACGTTCTAAAACGCCGCGAGTGTCTGAAAACAGTGCAAACGTCCTAGAATTTCACCCACCACGAAATCGAATCGTATCCGCGATCGTCCGAGGCGAGACGATTCGCGCGAAACGGATTTGTTAGCTGACGACGATTGTCGCGATAGGTTTGAAAAAAATAAACGTTGCCAAGCGCATTATTGAAGTCCCAACCCTATCCGATTAAAACCGCAAACACAAATATAATCGCGATGTTGGTGTTACAATAATAAATAATAATATTGTCATATTTTACCGAAATTGTCTATGGAGCTGATTCCGTCGGAGAATTCGTCGGCGGCCACGAACCCGCACTGCAGTATTGCGCCGATGACAAGTATCCACCTGAAACACAAAAAGTCATGTTTTCCATTAGATGTTTTGGTTTTCGTAAAACTGGAAGAGACAAAAAAGTTCGCCTCTCGCGGACTATTACGTCGAATTTGTTCGTACGCTAACTTCGCAATAGTTCTAGTGGGTTCGGTTCGAAACTCTCGCCGGGAAAATAATATCGCTATAACGTATCGCCAACAGCTGATACTTGAACGATTGTTCGCTCGACGTGACACCAGTCACTATAGCGATTGACAATACGACAGATGTTTTTTCAATCGAGGCACGAAGTCTGAACGTTGATATTGATTTTACGACCAATCAATATATTAAAATTGTCGTTACAAGAATATAGACATCGAGTTTCGGGTTAATATTTTTTTCACGAGAAAATTTAATATCGGTCGCGTGAAAACAATCTGAAAATTGAAAAAATAATAAATTGGCGAATTCGTACGATATTATTATAAAACTAGGTGTCCCCGCACAGCTCTGCCCTCGCAAAGTATTAAACAAAAATATTTTCAAGTTGGTTTATATTTTACACTCTCGAAAATTCGAAAAATTCGGTTTTGTATGAAGCCCTTAAATGGACATCATAAAAAAGTGTATTTCAGAAAAAGCGGCTTTAAATAATTTTCAAAGTTTCTGTTTGTAATTCTTTTACCATTTATAACACTTTTAACTTTTTTTACTCCCTCGGGGATTGAATTTTGGAAAATCCTATCTATGGAGGTCTCTACTATAAATAAAACGAAACTATTGATATAACAAATTTCATACTAAAAGCTCCGGCGGTTCCGGCTAGGCGATTTTTTCTAATTATACGCTTTTTACCCCCTTAGGGTTTGAATTTTCGAGACGTTCTATAGCTTGAAACCTTTTCCGAGACTCGACCAATCCATTAGCGAGAACCGTACTAAAATCCACCGAGTAATTTTCCAGTTATGCGCGTACATACAAAAATAGGCCTTCTATTTTACATATTATATAATAGATAACTGTGATATTCTATGTGTTCGACGTTTCGTTCTACGCATTTCGCGCGAAAGCGGTTTGATCGTGGCCACGTGCAGCCTCCTTGAGTTTTTTAAATCGTTATGAATTCTAATTACATTTCCGGGTTTGCTCGCAACGTTCTGTTTTGTTTTCCTTTTTAAACACTCGAACAGTCGCGATACGCGATCGTGCCGAATGAGTTGTCCGCGCGCCGATCGGTCAATAAACTCAATGCCGTAAATAAAAACCAAAAGTCGACCGAAACTGCTTTAAACGACGACGACACGCAACGGCGGTGTTATGCAATACTTAAAATTGAACACTTTATAACAAGCATGTACAAACGTATTAAAAACAAAAATAAGTTTCACCGTAAGACGAGTCGTATTTCGATGGTTCGTCAACTCGGCATGCGACGATATAATATGTACAACTAATAATACGATAGCCACGTCGTCGTCGGTCGACGTTGAAAGGAACGCGCAGTGCCTGCCGTTTGTCCCGCGAGGATTAAAAGAGTCCGTCCGGGGCTTTCTTTTTATGTTTTCCCCGTTTGACGTCGAGAAAGCTTTGGAAACATGTGCGGACGACGACGACGACGTACGCATTAAATATTCGTTTACATGAGAACGCGCGCGACTCGAATTACCTACAATACACGTCTGACCGAAATAATCGTACGTCTTCGGCTCACCGTGTCCCGACCGAGACAGTCGAGGCGAACATTTATTTCAGATGAATAAATGTCGAGTGCTTATAATAATCTTCTAGGATTTTCTAGTATTAGTATTATTTTTCGTACTCAAAACTATGGATCGAAGCACGTAAAAAAAAAAAATGTTTATAATTTTTACGAAGAAATACATACATAATATACGATTATGTATAAAATAATACACTTACGTTTAACGGCCGACTGATTAACACGTTTGATTTGAAAACGAATTACTATAATATACTTTATACGACTCGCGATGTTATTATAATACATAAACGGACGTTAAAACGATTACGACGTTTAATAGCGGTATAAAAGTGATAATATATCAGCGATTTATCGTAAACTCCTCTTATTGCTTGTATACTCTTCTTTGTACATTGTAATCCGTCGCCAGTTTTTATCGGCCAATAAATAATCGAATGAAAAATATTTACGCGTACGTACGTTTTGGCCGAACGCTTTGATTGCTATTTATTTTCCGTACGCGTCCGTTAAAGTTATTAAATGCCCATTAAACCGTATACTTTACGGTCGGTTTGACGTTTTTAACATTGCCCGAGGTACTCTGGGTTAACCCGACCTCGCGGCACGACGGCGTACACGCGAACCGTCCGAGTAGTGCGCACTATCACGGCGGGCGATATTGTGATTGACGAAATTCGCGACGTCGTCGTCGTCGTCCCGATACATCCCGATGATAAATAATTAACTAAAAACGCGCGTCTCCGCCGTTTCTACGAGAACAAAGCGAAACATATGAATACGACGACGAATCCGTTTTGCGACCGTCCGGAGAACCGACGTAATAATAAACTAATCTAAAAAAACTAAAAAAAATTACGATCAAATAAACAATGAACCACCCGTCGTCGCCGCCGCCGCCGCTCGACCGTGCCGATGACACGCCGTGCCGATGACGTGTTTCAAACGCCGCCGGGAACAACACAAACGATTACGACGAGTGTTGGTATTATACACCTTTGAACGATTTCAAAACGAATGTCAACTACTCGAAAAACATCAAAACGGTTCGGAAAATGGCCATCGTTGTCGGCGACGTGAGTGCTCAAGAATTAACAATGGTTATTAGTTATAATCTGCAGAGTAGAGCGTTATTCGAATACAATTTTATTGATAATATTAAAATATTTTAAAACTATTGTAACGACAGCAATATTAGTAGTGATTAATAATAACGAAAGTGAAAACTAGTAATAGCAAAATAATTTTAATTTTAATAAATAAGTCTGTATTGTAGTAATTTTTAATTTTTAATCGAATAATAATTATCGAGATAAAATTTCGCCCGACACTGGTTATAATTTTGATGACTTTTACATAATATTGTTCCGAGAGATTGTTTTGAAATGTGTTTTTGATGACACAGAAATCTAAAAAACTAAATTTTTCTAACTGTTCTTTAGCATTTTATGCAATTTTCTTTCTATGTTCTTAGGCATTTTCAATCGTTTTCACTAGTCGAGTAAATATCAACGATATTACTACGTGTTTGCTTTGTTATCTTTATTGATTTTCATTAGCAATTTTTATCGAATGTTACATTTCGTCGTTCACGTGTGCGTTTCATATAATATATTTTTAATAGTCTATTGACGTTCGAATGTAATATTATTGATTTGAAAATAATTTAAATTATTTATATGATTTTAAGAGTTTTTTTTTTTTACGGTAGACGCCGCGTGGAAAATGGCGAGAAAAACAAGGGGAAAAAAATTTTAATCAGTTTAATCAACTCGTTTTGGCTCAGCGCCAATCCACCGCTGCATTAATGCCGACGAGAGCTTGTCGGTTGCGTCGGAATTGCACGTTATTATTTTATTATATGACTATTGTACAGTCGGAGCCCCGAGCAGAAAAAAAAAATAATCAATTGCAAATCGCTGACCGACGAAAACATAATATAACAGTTTAAACAATTTTTGAGTTCGCCGGTCAATAGATCGGAATTCTTTTTCGCCGAACGACCACCACCGCTGAAACAACAGTAATGAGCAATTATAATATTTAAAAAAAATAAATACATATATATTAGACATTACATTTATCTACCTACGTAATCGGAGATTAAATCCTACGCCCACTCGTCGATTCATACTTTCCACGACGAACCTTTTCGTATTTTGAAACGTATTTTTTCCGTAACATTTATAACCGATAAACTGCGTGCTCAATCTTGTAAATTCTTGTTCACTGACATTTTCAGAAAAACTATATCTTTTCACACGCGAATATAATGGTAATAATACGATACAAATAACAATTGAAGAAATCGAAAAGTATGTCATGAAGAAAAAAGGGTTCGATAAAAAATAAAATACGATTCACTCGCATTTACCTGGACCTATCTGATCCAGTGGCGAGATGAACGTAGTGGACTGGAAGCGATTACTTCTGGATTTTTAGTATGGGCGGATAAGTGGGCGCATAATGAAAAACTGAAAAATAGTAATTTAACAATAATTGTCTGATTACAAAACGCATTGATAATTAATTAGTTGATTATTTAACGATAAAATTATATCATCTGAAAATCTTGGCTAGGTTTAAAAAAAAATAAAAACATTTTGAGCATTTTACATAATGATAAACTGAACGTGAATAAGTGTACCTATTTGTAAGTTTATCAATTTGTAGACGGTATTAAATCGCAAGTAAACGCTTAAAATTAGTGCATTTGAAAATTAATAACGCATGAAGATTGTATGATGGTTAAAATCGTGACGTTAGACTTCGCAAATGTTTAGCCTCGGGCATTCGCAAACCTTAAGGACTGCCAGATAAATCGCGGCGTGCCGTGAAACAAACGCGCAGCGGTGAGTTGTTGTACCCGGCTGTTCGTTCTGAAGACCTGCGGAAACCAATATGAGCGTCGGCGTGCAGAGGACTTGGTCCGCATCAAAAGGATAAACGACGAAGCGGGTTTTAATTTAAATGCTAATTTTAATGGGATTCGGCGCGCGCGGGTCCTGTTCACGGTTAACCGCGGATTGGTCACGTCATTTTCTCAAAGTCTCAAAGTCGATCGTCGGCGTTTCTTATTTCATCCTCTCGGACCCGTAATAACGATAATCATCGCGCGCCGCGTACATCGTGGTATCGCGTAGATGGCGGGGGAGCCTAACCTAACCTACGTAGGGGGGGGAGTGCGAAAATCGGAGGCGTCGGTGGTTTTTAAAACCGCATGGCGGGCGACGAGTAAATATTTTCAAAACTATAGTGTTTTCATAATTTCCAAGTGGACATAACCGTTTTATAACGTTGCGCGTACAACGACAATCATTGTCGAACATCCGATCGCGGGGTCGTGACTGCGTGTTCAGGTGAATCGCGTCGGGAGAATCGCAGAAGGTTTCCGTCTGACGCGTTTCATATTCGAAACCAATAACCGTCCTGGCGGCAACAATTACAACGATTCGATAAGGACACTCGTACGCTTTGATTTCACGTTTCGACTTTGATTATAATAATACCGCGGAGTAGAATAATAGAAATAAAAACAAAACACTCTGTTCGTTTTTCAGAAAATCCGCGCCGGTTTTTTGAAAACGGACGCGCCTCGACCGTTTTTCGTCGCGGACTCGTTAAGAAAGCTTTAGCGCTCGTCGATTTCGGTTTTTGGTTTTTTTTCTTAATTATTATAGGCCGATCTCGCCAGCGGGAACGCGTGCTCGTTTCACGGACCACGTGCTACGCTAAACGATTATCGCAGTCGCGACGACAGCACTGCAGCTCTAGGACGACACGTGTCACGCGCGCGTATGATATATCTCGCGGAGACGGTTGCGGCGGCGGCGGTTGTCGGCGACATTATTATTATAGAACGTTTTCAGTCCGCGACCGAATTAGATTCGAAACGAATCGTAACGACGTTATAATGAGTTGGACACGATCGCGAACGGTCCTGGCCGGGCAACGCGTTTTCGTTTTATTTTTTTTCACCGCGCGATTACAAACGTTTTCTACCCTCTACGTTTCATTTGACGACGTCGCCGTATTGGTATATCCATCGATTGTTGGCCGTTGCAGATTCGCGAGTCGAAAACGTCGTTAATGACGGAGGTCTGTAGAACAAAACGATTATTACGGTTGGCGCAGAATGAAAATATTAACTGCAGCTGAAAACGTGACCGAAACGAGAGAAACGACTGAATTTGACGGCGGATTGTCGGAAAATTATAATACACACTACTATTGTTTACAACAATCCGCAATGGTGATTGGGTACCGCCCGACTTCATAAACAAAATCGTTACATTTATCGTGTTTAAAATAATATTTTTGACAGTTGCATCTAGACAACAATATTGATCTGAAAATGTTCAGCTCGTCGTACTTAATCGTTCGCCACCTTCGTCGAGAACATAATATTGAAATCGGTCGTTTTTTTTTCGATGAACTTTATTTTGTGTTTAATTTTTTTTCTTTTCAATTTACTATTTCGTTCTCAAAACAATACAAATCGTTACGAAAAAAACAAAAACAAACTAGTCGCGTTTCTCGCACGTTACTTTAGTTTATTTTATTATTATTACGCCTACGGTACGACGGCATGGGCACGGATTGAAAAGACGCGAGAAAAAAGAGAAAAGAACGACGAAACTCGCAAAACAATGACTTGCCGAGTCCGTGATTCGTGTGATTCCTATTAAACATCGCGTTAGCAACAATACGTCGCTTCGTCTCGTACGCGCGAAGTCAGCGCGCAGCCGAATCGAGTTTCTCACACGCGCGACCCCGAAACAAGTTTATAAATACGGCCGGGATTTTTATGGAAAATAAAATATAAGATATGCACATATTTACGCAATCAGGCTTTTAAATTCACGCGAGACGCGCGCGCGTGTTCGTTTCGAGAAAAACCTGAACTTTTCGTACTTCGGGTAGTGAAATCCGTTCACCTCTTCTTCCGCCGAAGTATTTTCAACGTTTCGGACCGATGTCGTACAACACTTCCTCCGAGACCAACACCACAAACGTCCGATTTCGCAACGTTTTTCGGTAGGTATCGCGCACCACGCGTTGATAATAACATAGCTTCGCTTGTACTATATAGTTCGTTTTCGATCGGATTGTCAATTTCATTTCGGACGAGTACGATTCGCCCGACAACTGCAGTTTTTTATCGTTTCTTTTCTTTTCGAATATCATTTTCGCGTACAAATCATCTCGTATCGATCGGATAGTTTAATCGTTTATCGTTGAGACGAGACCGGCCTCCGAGCTCGGAAAATCGTATGGTCTGTTCGAACGACATCGCGCCCGTCTCTCGGGGCGTCGTCGTGTGATTATCTTCTTTTGTGCGTGCACGTTAAACCGCGATATTTCAAGTTTTTCAGCGAATCACTGCATTTTTCCACCACGCGACACAATCATCACACTATCAACACCGTTCTAAAAACGCGGTCTAATTAGTTTGTACACGTCGCGGCAATAGTTTTTAGTCATTGTAATTCACGGCACACAAAATCATAGCAGTCGTAATAACACAGAACACGTACTCGCATAAGGCTAGGTTCACATGAAGAGCGTTAAACGCGCGTTAGCCAAACGCGCGTTTACAGTTTACGTGAAAAGCAATATCGTCTGTACACATGGTAACGCGCGTTAGATAGCAACGCGCGTTCAACGCCGCGCTAACGCCAAAAACCTGTCAGCGCGCGTTAGCGCGCGTTGACGCGCGTTTGAACATAGTACAGGTTTGCATTGACGTGTTCAGTTGCAACGCGTATTTCATGGCGTTACGTCTGTTTTTCCACCGGAAATATAAACACGACTGACTATAGTCGCGCGCTCAACGCGCGCTTAACGCGTAAAATCTGTAATTCATGTGAACACCCGACTAAAAACGCGCGTTTGGCTAACGCGCGTTTAACGCTCTTCATGTGAACCTAGCCTAAGACGCGCGCCAGTTTGGTTTATGCGTTTTTTTTATCCGTTTTCGTACAACACAATGGACTACACAATAAGAACAACGACTCTACGGCGGCGGCGCCGCGTCGTCGTTTTCGTGCGTGAGGGGTCTCGCGGTCACAGTACTTCGAGCCTATACGTATAGTATTATTATTTTATACGAACGTTTCGAGTCCGTATCATTATCGGCCGGGTTCCGCGGCACAACAGTGGGTGTCGGACTCTCGTTTGAATATTTATACGCGCGTTTTATTAAGACCAAACCCGTTCGCGTACACCCGTATCGGTTTGGCTTAACGATCGCGCGCCGAGAGTCTCCAAAAGTGCAACTGATCGTCGACTGTGCGAGTGCAAGCGCATCGCTTATTCCCACCAGCTGATATCCTGCTGTCATGCGTGTGAATTCCACCGATTACGACCTTTTCGGGCTTAATGTGATTTCCACCGGAAAGATTTCTTTTGCCTGAAAAATAATGTGAACTCTGCCGATCCAAATTTGATTTCAATAAAATTGTTCGAAGTCAATAAAAGTCAAGTACCGTTTAGAATTACACACGTTTAAATTACGTATATCGTATTATTTAATCGGCGGAGTTTACGATTGGTGAAATTTACATTTTTTTTTTTTTTTTTGACTCCGATGTCGACTGCCTGCAAAACGGCGGAATTCGTCCGCCGTACGATATACATAATATTCCTCCCGCCACCGTCGTCGGATGATCGCCCGCGTGTCGAAAATTACAATATCCGTTCGCTTTGTCTTCGGAAGTCGTCGTCCGCGGAGACTCGAGCCTCCGTCACGGACGACCGTATTACGACCGTCGTTACACGTGTTTCCGAATGATATTTACGGCCGAGCATTGTTGTCCGACAACAATACTATTACGGGAACGTGCCACACGCGTTGCGGTCGCCCCGGTGTGGTCGACGATCGTCTTATCGTAGCCAGACGGGGGCGCGCGTTAAAGCGCATTGTATAATATCGTTACGTCGTCGTACGGTCAGCTACGCCGGGCGTCGTCGTGGAGATGATTATATACGTGACGAAATCGACATAATATTATACACAATACGGCCGGTTCTCGCCGAGATTCGCCAAACAAATACGATATTTCCGCGACGGACGACTTGGGAAAATTAAAAACGGTGGTTTTCGAAAAAAAAACTTGACTTGGGAGTGGGGGGTTTTTAGACTGACCTAATCACTGCCGTTTCGAATTTGGAAACTGTCCGAATTTTCCGTTCGTAGACCGGACATTCCTTTTCCATTTGGGTATTTGTTAATTTTCCGCTCTGTTTCGTCGCCGTCCGACCGTGTAGTTTTTTCATTTTTAAAACTGCAACGTTACGATATGATCATATATTCAAAATCAAATTCAATACAAATTTGTTTCATCGTACATTAAATTGATATTGAGAAATTAATGTTGCATATGTTTGCATATTTTACTAGATTTCCGTGGTTTTTCACAAAAGTGTAATACGCGTATTGTGTGTAAAAAATACATAATATTATATTATGTTTGTAAATCGACAACACTAAACACGTTTTTAATGATTGTAATTTGAATAATTTACCGATAAAGAGCCGTCACGCACAACCATCTATTGTTGTATACATATATTATATAGAATTTTACTATTGATTATCAATTATTTATGATCGAGCCGGGGCCAAGATAAATATTTTTCGATAATAAAAGATTTTTATTTTTTCCAAGACTGGTCACCGTCGCCGTTGGCGTCACAAGCTGCGTGTGATTAGTATATAAATTTTTTGTAAAAAAATTAAATAATTACAATAATAATAATATTAAACATTCTTAATCAACAAAACACGTGCATATCTTTGCAAATTATCACAATTTTTGAATAGTTATGCGTTTTTGATGTCAATCTCCGTATAAACGTTAACAGTTTATGAAAATAATTCCATTCGATGTCGTATATTTAAGCCACTACTTTTAGTGTATTCGTCCGCACATATTCATAGTTTCATAACTCGTATACGTTTCCGAGCTCTGGACTAATCAAAGACCAATGTTGTTACGTCTGTACGCACGCGTGCACGTCGAAACTAAAAGTTTGTGCACTATCCGCGTGCCGTTTAACTTAAAAGTCCCTTTGAAACGGACAGAGCTGTTGGAAACAATATATAGTCACATCAATATCTGTGACGAAAACAATTTTACAGGAAACGAAAATAAACGTCTGAACCTACAACGATCGTAATAGACCTCGGCGAACGGCGACCTAACTCATTTAGTCTGCGGGAGGTTAATCTCTACAACGTCGTCCTATTCTGGTCGAGGAGTGGCGCGTTCGTGGTGAAATTAAATTTTTAACGTTATCTATCTCTCGTTGATTATAATTAACTATTATCATTATGTTTCTTCTTCTTCTACATTCTTTTCCACTCGATATCTCGTCTGGGCTCGTCGTTTTTTTTTCGTCATTCTCGTCTGAAAATTAAAGCACTCGGACGAAAAAAAATTAGAAATTAAAGCTAACAATTAGTGTTCATGACGCCACTCCGCGGACGTCATCGCGTCGTCGTCGTCCGGATCGGCTGCCGGAGTCGGACGACAACGCTTAAACGTTACATATTATATTATAACAACGACACGTGCGAATAATGGGTGTGAGATAATAGTTCTGTATCGTAATGGTGGCGGGCACGACACCGCATTATAATGTTACCGGCGAACCGGCCGGAGAGGAGTAGGAGATCGGGTCAAGGATCGAACTACCGCTGCAGACGACTTTTGTCCTCCGCCCGCACACACTATATAATATATTCTGCCGGCGACCGACGGCCGAGATGAAGCATTTTTATTTCCGGCGAGTGTATTTTTATATTTTTACCACGCGACTTTCCTCCCCCCCCCTCATCATCGTAACGGCGAATAACTACTTCCCCCCCTCTCTCCGTGTTCGGCGCTCGATCGTCGTCGTCGTCCGCACGTTTTACTGTAGTTTTTTTTTATTTTTATTTGTTTATTATTTTTTTCGTTACCGTCGTAGGTCTACAGAGTTCCGCGACAGACCGGAACGAAAAACGTCGGAGCCCGTAAAAGTCGGGCAAAACGATACCACTGTTATTATCGTAAGTTATTATCGTCAGAGCAGTCTGTTTCAACCAATTGGGTTCGTTTCGACGCGAGCGCGACGGTCAATCGCAGAAAATAAAATCTCCTCCGTTCTCTCGCCCCACGCGCCACATCTCTCGTTCTTCTCCTCGCCGCCGCCGCGGCCCACACTGGCGACGATATTTTATTCGTAAAGCTCGTCAAATCTTTAATCGCAAATATCATAACGTTTTGATACGGGACTTGGACGACGGCGAATGACACGAAGATGTTATTGTCATTTCTACTTGCCGTTTCGTAAAATGCATTACTTTTGTAATTATACGTCGACTGAAAACGAACACGTAATAATCGTACGATGCGTGAATGTTATACAGGTAATCAAATCGGTATTTATGCGTGACGTTGGTTTTGGACGAAAGAAATACATTTTTTATGAAATATCGTGAAAATCAATAATATCAAACGGTCTTGAGGGTTATTTTAAAGAAAAAATAGACGTTTTAATATCATATAAAAAGAACAATCGATAGAAACTTACGATCAAATGCAGAGAAAAATAAAAGTTCGTAATCGTTCTTAAGAATTTCGTTTTTTTTTTTTCACTCGACACCCTCCACACATAAAAACGGAAATCCATCGAAGATCACAATATTATTTTCTCGACCTGTTGAAACACAACAATAATTATTATTATCGTACGCAAAGCTTTCTTCGTCGGCCAATCAATACCTCACACCACTATTATGATTACGAGTTGGTCATTTTACTGAAAGTTTTCGTTGTATCATAAACAATAATTACGTACCAGTCAATGCATTTGTCAATGTACCAAACTTTTGTTGGTCAAATGTATTGAAATATTGTTACTGAAAACGCATACATATTTCATTAAAGTGTTTTTAATATCATATTAAACTGCGGTTTTTACGTTTCAAATAGTCAAATCAAACGGACGGTCGGTTGTATTTATATTGGTGAACAAAAAAAAAAGGAGAAAGTGCAATCGTTTTCGAATAAACAAGCCGATATTATTATTAATGTGCACACATTATAAAATGTACGAAATCGTTTTGGACGCGGTCGACGAGCCGCGAACTCTAATAACACGATAAATTATTCGGCACGACACTCGTCGTATAAATCTCGACGGCACTCACACACACACGCTCGTCTCTATTTTTTTTTCGCGGCTAATCGTTAAGGTCGCAGCAGAGAGAAACGACAATTTTATAATAAACCGTATAGTTGTTTGTGTTAGATTATGTATTATTTATTATTATTATTATTTTATCGTGATAAATAATAATTGTTACCGCGAGAGAACCGAAATAATGAAAGAACCGAAATAATGGAAAATCGAATAACGCATTATTTTCTTTTGTAATCGCTGGCGCGAATTAGATTTATTGTTGTACGTCGTAATTCGCGGAGAGAACGCAAACGCGGCTCGTCGATTATTATGTACGTGTCGCGCGCATCCGATCGAATAGAAAAAGGAGGAGAACGTTTTGAGTTCTCTGCGGCGGCGGGATATTAATTTGTACAATCTTTATTGTACGTCTGCAACAATGCGCGGTGAGGAAAACGTATAAATCGAATTGTTTATTTTCATATTATTTACTCGATATATACGCGGATTTCACGTGGCCCGGTATAATAGGACCAGAGGAAACAATCGTGCAGCACTACATCGTTCGGGTTCGTCGATTCGTTTCGATTACAATATCGTCGGGAACGTATCGCGCGTGCTGGCGTCCGATATTTGGACGGACGTTTCGCGACGGCCGTAATCGTCAAATCCATCTCACAGCCACTGCGCGGGTGTGACACTGCGGAAGACTGTCGACAGTCTGAATATTGGTTGGGCGGCGAAAAGTCGACAATTTTACCGGCGTTTCGCGGACGGCGAGTAGCCGTCGCCGCCGCCGCCGCCGCCGCCCCCCCGTTCGATTTGACGTCGACGCGGTTAATAACTCGCCAAACCAGTGTGTGTGGCGAATATTACAATATCCGTTACGTTGCCGGCAAAGCGTTGAATATGGAGATTCCGCGGAGAGTTCGTCGTAATACTTGGCAGCGTTTTAAATTCGTACGCCGTTTTAAACGCCGCGCGGCTCGGGTAACCTGTACACGCCAAACCTATAAACTCCGCCGAGAAAAGTATAAATATAGTTTATTATTTTAATAAGACCGCGCGCGCGTACGATAAATCAAAGCGAGTGTGATGTACACGTGTTTCTTATTTGTATATTTATAATATTACAATTCACTATGCAATTGTATTTGCCAGTTGTTATAATGTCATTGAAATGTGTATTTTTATTACGTAGTATCGCGCTTAACGATTTTTTACGAACTGGAACGATAAACAGCTCACCAGTAATGCGTACCGTTAAGGTGTGATTTTGTCATAATCGCGGTTGTTATTAGTATGAATACCTAAATGTCGGGGGAAAAAAGAAATATGAAACACTAAAAAAAAATACTCCCATACCGATTTCACACGCTGGCCATTTGACATTCGGCGTTCTTTAAAGAATCGCTTGACTTTCTATACTTCTCCCGTTCGTTTTTGGCATTCTACAGTACGCCTAGATGTTGCAACATTGAAACGTTACCGCGGTATAACACATGGTTTGTTTAGAAATATTTCAAAACCAATAAATAAAAAGGTATTCGCCGGATCCTCGCGTAATATTTTACTATTATCTATGGTTTTCCATTATTCATGTCCATATTAAACGTAATTATAATATATACAATGCATTACAAATTTACATAAACACGAAGTGAAATAACTCAAAAAAAAAAAAAAACCCGCCAACAACATACTTGGAATGCTTGCCGTGGCCGAGAGTCGGTGCGATTAATTAAAAATATCGTTGCTCCGAGAGGCTCGTTGATTTACCACTACGTCGTGATCAGTTTACACACACACACACACACACATTCACATAATATTATAACGCAGTTATAACTGCGGGCCGCCGACCGTCCGAACACGTCGTCGTCGTCGCTGTTTCGTACGCGCAGAGTGGACCTTTTACATGGTCGCGGAAGGACGGCTCTCGCAGTGGCCGTCAAAATATAAAACGCGACGACGACGCGTATTATACAATGCCTACGTATTGTTTACAAGCGCGCGCGTGTTTGTTTTTTTTGAAAATTCGTCGAATATCATCAGAGGAACTCGAAACATTTCGTTTGATTCACGAACACGTGGCGGTGAATGCGGAACGCCGCCGCGCGGAATTCGCGTCAATGGCTGTGACTTTACTGTAAACGCTGTATAACACTAAACTAAAAATAATCGAAAAATTTTCGAACCACGAGGAATGCGATTCGCGTCGTCGGTCGTTGTTCTGTAAATTACATAAACGTGTTATTAACCCGCGCGGTTTGCAACGTTATTATAACATCGAATATTCGAAAACGGAAAACCAACCTATATCATATACGTATATATATAAATATATTTATTTCGTCGTCGAAGAGAATGCGAGTGAAAACGATTTGAAATCGTACTTGGTAATCGATGATGTTTTTCGAGAAGTGTCTAAGGTGTCTGACGAAAATTCTACATCAAGTCTGTATATTTGTTTATTTACTAAAATATTAACATTTGTTTGGATGAAAATGTCTATGATATTATATTGAAATTGTCTCGTAAAAGCAGCGTTCATTCAAATGACGTTTCCTCCTCAGCTGCTGAAAGCTTTAATGAATGCGAAATATGGTACATCACCTACACGACTAATTAAATGGAAAATCGTTTTTGTTTGTATTCTGTGTTTAGATGATAATTTATAAAATACTACGTCGGATTACCTATTAATTGTTAAACCCAGTACTTTGGTATGGCTTTCAGTTTATGAACACTTTAGTACATAAATATCGTTGTGCTCGTGAAGTGCTCGAATTAGTTAAGCCGGCTGCATATTTGAAATTCACTACCGAGCGATTCACAAGTATATATTTTGTATATATATATTGACTACTAACCGATAAAATAAGAATCGAGTAAAAGGTATTCGGCCGATACGAGAGCGCAGGCGAGTAACGGCTAAAAAATGTAAACGAAATGAAAAATAAAAATAAAATCATATTTCTAAGTAGTACGAGGCCTGCGGCGCGACTGCACGCGTTATTCACGTATAAAAGGGAACAGGCGCACTTTGGCTAGAGTTGTGTGACATCGGAAACCTTACGATAAAAATCGACAATCGATACAATCGCGTTTCGTATTAACAATATAACAATATTATCACTATCGTAACGATAAATAATAATAATATTACGACGTGTTATAAATTACAACACGCGATATTATGATTACAGCGTTCGAGTCACATTATTATTTGTACACACGTACGTGCGTTACGGCGAATCGCATCCATTTTTAATGTGCGCGAACGAGGGGGGGGACGGGGGCAAATCTGTCGGAATAATAATAAAAAAAAAAAAATGTTTTCGCGCGTTTTCACAAACACCGCGGGACACGCGCGGCGTCGTTTCCAAGACCTCCGAGAACGTTTCGAGAAGACCCCGCACTCGAGTCGTTTATGAAATACGACACGTCAAAGCAAGCACACGCGGGAGACCTTATAATATATAAATAATACGTTCGTGACGTATTGTTGTATAGCGCGCGTGCGCGAATCAGACGGAAAACGAACGTTTTGCGAAACGAACGCGCGTGAAATAATTTGTAAACGACTGTTGGTTGTTGTGCGCTTCTAAAAATGACCGTACGGTCGACAACGGGCACACTTTACATAAAGAAAACAATACCGCGTCTGTAGTTTAACGAAAAAACCGTTTAAAAACGGAAAACCGAGAATGCCTTCTACTACGCATATATGATGGCAGTGCGGCTACTTCATGACGAGAATGAAACGCATTACGATGAAATATTGTTAAATCTCAAACAATCGGATCGAATGCGAAAAAACGGGGCGACAATCGATCAAAACATGATTAATTACTATACCATGTGAATATAATAATTTATTCGTCGAGACGATAAAAAGGGAAAACCGCATTGACGAATACATTTTAAACTTTTAAGTCGTCGTCTGGGGAGGAAAACCGTTACGAGATTGACGTTCGTCGTCGGGACGTTTCGAGTGGTTCGTTTTATCATCGTAGACCATACGTACGCGCGCCGCCGTCTTCTCGTTATTCAGTACGTGTCCGTAAAATAAAAGTTACGCCGTAACGCTGGACGGTTTCGCGATGGGTCAAAATGATATTCTTTATATACGCGTGCGATCCGAGTTTCGCGAAAATATGTGTGCGCCACGAGAGTCACGACTTTCGAGAGAGTTTTCTTTTGCCAATTTCGCGAGAAAGGTGACTTTTTTCTATCGCCCTTACGGTTAAATGCGACGACGATAAATTCGCGACGTTCGAGACACTGCCGTCTCGATTTAAAACTATAAAAATCCTTCTACGAGATTTTAGACTTTCGTGGCCCTATAGTGAGTGATTAACAACATTTCGGACTTATTTTTAAAAAAAAAAAGATGCTCGGCCGAAGGAATTTAAACTGCTCGCGTTCCTAATGAACATGATATTATAATATAAAAATGTAGACGTATAGTTTGAAACAAAATATCTTTCGACATATCCGACAAGTGATTACTATACCAATAATAATCGCGGTCCTTCTGTTTGAAAAAGTTTTATTTTATTTTTTTCTCTCTTTGGTTTGGCAGCCGTTCTCAACGATTATTCTATATTTAAGGTTTTAATTTGCTCTTTCTCCACGTTCAAAACATCATTGGACCCCTCTCGACGACGCCGACGTAGTCGGTCTCGTTCCGCGCGAGTTTCTCGAACAATAATTCTCCATTCGTTTGCAGGGCTCCAGACACGGTAATAATTTTCTTGCTGTTCCGCTCCGCGATCAGACGGTACGGTAAAAAATAAATCCGACACGCGATCGCCGAAAACCGAAATAAATCCGCGATAACGTTTCCAAACCGACGACGGCGGCGGCGATCTATCTAAGCCACGTGTTGTTTTTGGCGACGACGACGACGACGACGACACTGTCGTGTGACATTCATTAGGGCGCAGCAGTAATAAGTAACGATAACTCGAATCGAACCGTCGCGGTGTCTAGCGCGCGAAAGAGCGCGCTATAAATCTGTCGGCGGTGTAATTGATCGGCGGGAACACGTTGGACGTTTTGAAAATGGCAAACCCGAGCGTTTATTTTCGAACCAGCAAATGTCGATTGTGCAACGCGGTCTGAACACATCGTGGTGCGGCGGACTTAAAATAAATCGAGTGCGCGCATAGGTTAATAAAAGGTCAGGCTCGGTTTATCGATCCGTGATGCCGCCGTATTCGTATTCGTTTCCAAAGGCCACGGACGCGACGGGATTCCGTTTGTCGGACGGACATCAAACGAACGCGACGCGGCGGCGCGCGGCGCCCGCGATATCGCGTCGACGTCTTTGTCTCGGATTTACCGACGAATCCTGCACGAACGACAAATACAATTATATTTACCGTCGTCGTTACACTCGAACTCGCGAGGTGATCACATCGAAACGAATCGACGACATCATACGTCTTCGCGTGCGCGTCAAAAATACCATCGTAACCGCGTGCATTTTTTACCCATCGGGTGTAAACGGTGAAAAAAAAATTGAAAACCGGTCGCTTTTTTTTTTTTTAGATTCGCGATCTGACTGCGGTGTCCGTCATGCGTGATAGTCGTCCGTGGGCGATCCCGGAAACGCGATAACGTTATCGTGATAATAGTATAAATATGGTAATGGTGGAACGTGCGTGTCGATTCAAACGGTCGCGCGAAAAAAAAAGAAACACCCATTGATTACTACGGTATAAAAACGCGGTTTGTTGAAAGAAAATACACACGCGCGGCCGCCGCGACATTAACCGGAGGTGAACATTTTTTTTTCAATAATATTATCGAAAAACTTTCGACGACGAACAAGCGCGGTTTACTCCGTGTACAATGACGAAACGCACGTTTCGGGTTTGATGAGTAATTATTGTTCTCGGGCGACGAGTCGACGGGAAGGTTTGGGCGGCCAAGTGTTTAAAAACTCGAGTCGACAATTTAAAATCGTTTACGGCTCAATTGGCGTTTAAAAAAGTCGCGAGGAGGAATAAGCGACCGAAATACCCGTCGTTTGACCTCGGACGGAATTTGTTCGTAATAAACACCGTCTAGCCGACGACGCGTCCAAGTCGGACGGTCTCGCCGAGTTTACGCGAGTCGACGATTCTCGCGCGTTATAGTCTCGCGCACATTACGGGTCGGTCATCCGTTCAGATAGAAACAGTTCAAAAACTATACGCGCACAGCCTCGTCGATCGCGAACTGCGCTTCCTGCAGTCGGCGTTATAAAAGCCACGGGTGGTTTTTCGATGGTTCGACGAACGGCCGCCAGCAGTATGACGGATTTGAAAAGATTCAAAGCACACCGTTGAAACGCGTTCGGCTTTTATAATGACGTTTTTGCGACGCGTTTGTACGACACACGCGTTGACGTTATTTACGGGGAGGGGGGGGGAAGAAGAAATGTCAAAGAGAACATTGAAACTTTGAAACGTTCCTACGAACCGAACACGCTATACGTAAAGCACACTTTTGGCTATATTCGACGGTTGATTTATCGATTTACATTATTTTCATGGCCCGAGTAATGACTGCAGTGTCGTGTTCTTTTATTCATTTATTATTTTCACACTCGAGCACTTGAAAAGAAAGAGAGAAAAAAAAACGCTTGTATAAATCGGGGATTCCTTTCGAAATCGTGGGTTTTTTTTAATTTGATGATTTATGCTACCGATGCTTTCGGCTTTCTAATAATAGTGCGATGTTTCGGGCCAGCGACGCGTAGGGAGTGTGTCATTCGTATACCGGCGGCGCGGCGTGAGCACGTGTTCGAGAAAACGAAAAAGAAAAAAAAAAATGAAATATTAACAAAGTGTAGAAATCGCTAAATATCGTGAAAACCGAAAGCGCGCATTATACTTGCAAAGTTTCAAAATAATTTTCAAAAACTTCGGAAATTCGAAAACCGTCCCACACGTATGGAATCGACGAGAACAGGTTAAACAGTGATGCCTATCGGCTTCCGGTTGTGTTAAAACTACACGTCAAAATACAATTGATATAAAACGTTGAGAACGAAATTCGCACTTTGGTTTACGATTAGTTTCTCGAGGGCGCGCGTTATATTTTGTTTCGGAGAATAATACTCCGAGATCGTTAAAACATCACTTAAATTCGAATTACCTAGTTATTATTTATTCATTAAACGTAAGAACAGATCGAAAAGTTCGCGAAGAACGAAATTCTCCGATATATTAATAATGAACGTCGGAACAATATTACATCATTACACTCGACCGTGTCGAGAGGTATTACAAAGTCAAGAGAGAGAGAGAGCGAAAAAATAAAAGTTTTTTCTCGATGTTGACGGTAATTATTATAATATGTATAGAATGTATATTTTTATTATGTAGGTAAGCAGAGCGGAAAACAATATTATTTATCCGAAATTAATTTCCATCGGGTCGCTTTTTTTTCAAAAGGTTTTAAATTATTCAACGCCAGAGAGACGATGACCGGCTAATTTTTGCAATATTTAATAATTTATAATAGTCTTTGTAAATATTTTAATCAACGAGCTTTTAAGATTATTCAAACGATCATTAAATCTATTATTATTTTCGACTAATTAATTATTATACTGATAATAAGGATAAGTACTATATATATATAGTAACTCAGTCAATTAAGGGAGAAAGAGCAGGACGCGAACGAAAACGTTTACGTTCGTAATTAAACAATCGGAGGGGATCTTTGTGATGATAAGAATAATATGAAACAATGACAACCGTTGTTTCCGTAGGAAACGTAATACACGAGGCGAGTTTTAAATTAAGCGTTCGGCCGTAATATTGTAAACTTGATTTATGACGGTTTTTCGGATTGTTCTTCAAACCCCCTCCCATATTTGATCACGTCGTATACACGGTTGATCATAAAACACGACAAACACTTCAAATCGCGGCGGAAACGCGAGTGGTATTAAATAAAAAAAACAAACCCGAATGAAGAAAAACACCATTCGTAGAACTCGATTTGTTCCACTCGACCCCAGGTGGTAAGCGGTAGTGGAGAAAATTAACAATTGTCGCGGATATGTCTGAACCGTACAAATTGTCGAAACGTGATCCCGACGGAAACCAAACACCCGCCGCCGCCTTTTCGTGCGATTCCCGGTCTCCGGTTCTTCCCTCCTCCGGCTAATTGAATTGGAAAAAGGAGAGAGAGAGAGAAACGCACGACGATTCGTGTTTCTCGTCGCGAAAGTACATCGATTTCGGGACAGTTATCCGTTCGGGAAACGTCCCTTTATTTTTACAACGTGTCCGCGAAACAAACGTCCGTTGTTTGAACGCGAAAACGGTCTATTTACATCGGTCACTATGTGCGTTGTGTAATACTATGTTACTCAAATAAACGTGATTGTATAACGACGGCTATTGTGTGGAAATTTAAAAACCTAACATTTCCACGAATTAAATGTATAAAATCGATTTAAATTAAAAAAAATCGAATATTATATGAACTCGCGCAACAACAAAAAAATAAATATTACCTAAATAGTGTTATGACTGTAATGACTTAAAATATTGTCCCAAACGAATAGTTGCAGTCGATCGATCAGGCCGGTTGAAATTGAAATCGTTGTATATTCGCGATACTGGCTGAAATAATAGACGAATTATGTTGTTTAAAGTCGACGACGGAGTCGATGTTTATCGAAATATGATTTGTATGAAAAATAGGTTACCCGCTTTGGGCGAAAAAAACCGTCCTCGTCAGACGGAGGTAACGAATTCCAAAAAACAAATATCTCCTCACGTTTCATTTTAGCGATCCTTCTTTACGCGTCGACCGTGGGATTTCATATTTTTTTCCTCGTCAAGAGACGGCGGCGTTACAGTGGCTAATCTCTTCACTGATTCACTATTCATACGGCGTCGGCTCGACGTGACACTTCTTCGCGGTCTTCGGTATCCGTCCGTTCGCGTACAAACGACCGTACGGCGGGCGCATACCGGGCGCGCGCGGGCGGCTGGCGCGATAACCGGTTCACGCGTCTCGTCTTGGGCGCACGGGGCTCGAGAAGCCGATCGTAATAATCGACCGTGATGATAACAATGACGAGCAGAGAGGAGAAATAATAATAATAATAATAATAATAATAATAATTACGATTACGACGATATATTATCCTCTTTTTGGTCCGCCCGAAACCGGTCGTCGTCGATCGGGGTCTCGAGCGGACTAGGCGTACCTACTCGTCAAACGCCCCCGGAGAGAAGAGGGTCGCGTGGACTCGACCGAGAGACGACGCGTTACGTAAATTATTTAAATAATACGTACACGTGATTCCCGCAGGTTTACCGACCGTACGTCACTTTCTCGATTGGAAACTATCCGGCCTAATTGGCCGGGCGTCGCGTCGAAAAGTCCATTTCAACGCGCCGACACTTTTCGCGCCTCGAGCGTGAGGTTTTCGTCGAATCTCGGACCCGGTCGCTACCGCGAGCATAATGTAACGTAATGGGTAGGTTATATTAATTTTTTCGTTTTCAATATTTCTACAGAGATTGGGCTGTTTTTTTTTTTTCGTTCGTCTCCGGACGTTCTTATACGCGTGTTATTTTCAGCTCATGAAAATCTGTCTAGTCTATGAAAAAGTCAATACAAAGGGGTGTTAAAGACAAAATCGATAGGGATTAAAATCGATATTTATTATTTTTCACCTTGATTTTAAACTCCGATCGTCGATTGCAAGATTTCTACTGATTTCAATAATGATCGTCGTCGACTTGAAAAATACAAGTATAATTAAAATAATAAAACAGAAACGAGCAAGTAAAAAAATAAATACTTTCGACTTGTCCGACGTGTTTTCAAATTTTAAGCAGTTATTTTCCCGCTTGCGTAAGAGTAGTCGCGACGAAGATTTTTATTCGTTGTATTATTTTTATTTACTTTTTTGATGTTGTCGTCGCCCGGCCAGAGGTCAACCTAGAGACATTAATTTTCTATGAGTATAATAAGAGGGATAAACACAACCGAGTCGTAAAACGGTGAAAACAAAAGAACGTTACAATGGAAATACAGCGAGTATTTACATTTTTACTTTTAATGGTTCACGACTAGTTTTGTTGAAAAAAAAAAAATCATATCATAACATTAATTTTATGCCCTCGTGAAAGAACCGAGTTTGTATCCGAAAGCAAACGTAAAGATTAACTTCTTCAAAAATACGACGTTTCCGTCGACTAATAACTGTCGAAATCATTTTTTAACTACGAAATTAAAAAAAATTATATAAAAGATTGTATCAAAACGGCAAGGTCGTGGAAAAAAAAAACGGAAGATTAAACGAGCCCTATTTAATTTGCGTCGAGAAAACCGGGATAATCCTGTTCGGAATATGACGCGTGGAGGTCTCGCCTCGAGCGAGAGTGTATATTTATGTAACAACCGAACTAGGATTTTCGAGACGGTGGCCGTGTACTTATCGAAAACACGATAATTTGTAAATATTTACACATTATGATTAATTTACGTCAATAATTGAACGCCACGAGGAACCTGTACTGATTGAGATATATCCCATGCGCGTAATAATACTAATTATGCGTGTTGATTTTTCTGTCCTATTTTTTTACTTAAATTTTTCGATAATGGACCGTAATAATAATTATACATAATCGTTTATCGAGTACACGAGAAAGAGAGAAACAAACGTTCCGAACGCCGCCGCCGCCGCCGTCGTCGTTATCGCGAGAGGATGATTGCAATATTAGTCGGTAGAGCCTCGGCGGTGGTGAAATTAAATTTTATGCATTTCATTTTCACGACCGATAAACGAACGAGCGCACGATCAGTACCCGCGACGGCTAATGGGCGCACGTATTTATATACTCGACCGATTATATCGATCTCATTGTTGTTGTTTTTTTCACGTAAACTCCGTCGCCGGTAGGTATGTTTTTTTTTTTATTACCGGCGCATAACTCTTGTTATACGATAGATTCGCAACCGGCGGCGGCGGAAGGGCGGGACAGAAGGGAAAGAGCTTTCCAGGACCTCGGAGATTACAAGGTCTCGGCGGTGTGTTGTGGCGACAAAAAAATAATCATACTCGACTAAACTTTTGTCACGGCGCGCTCCGTGTTAACGATCCGGAACGACGTTATTCATTGGAAAAGATACGAATTTCAAATCTATCGAAGCGCTAGAATAAAATATAATAGCCCGTTCGGTGATATTTACGCGCACGAAAAATCGCGGAAAAACGTCAGTACAGGTAAATGAAAACGTGATCGTATTTTGAGGCGCTCGCTATCCTGTCTGAGGTAATCCTTCCGCCGCGGCCCGTGAAACCGTTCACGAGCACGTCCGCATAGTAGTTGAGCATTTACGCAGGCACGTATTCAGAGGGGGGGAGGGGGGAGGTTTCCTCGGAAATTCTCAAACGCTTTCCGCGTTTAAATGTTATAATACGAAAAATCGAAATAATAAATTGTTCCGAAATATCAAACAAGCGTTTACTGCGTATTTATGAGAAGTGGAAAAGTATTACGATACTATAATATACAAGTGCCGTGGCGCAATTAGAAATAAAAGTTTTTCCGTATCTTTAATATTCATAAAGGTCGCGATGAGAAATGTACTTTTTCAACCGTAAAAAGTTATAATTTCGTGTGGAAAAGGGAAACGGTTTTTTTATTTTTTTTTTTAATAGATCCTCCTCAAATTAAAGTCCTGGCTACGCGCCCGTATTTATGGATTCGAAAACGCATTAAAATGCTACGGCGGCGAACCAGCACCTTAGGCCAGCTCGAATCGAAAACATCTCCCGATATCGTTGGTGAAATGACGGCACGCGATTCGGACACGTCTCGGTGGAATTCGCATTTTATTTTATTTTTTCTATAAAACTAACTCGTACCGATGGAATTTAAAACCCCTCGGGCCAGTGAAGTAATTTGGGAAAAACTACTGGGGTAGCAAATTGTTTCAGAAAAAAAAATACCTCCGGAAATAAATGAATCGTCAACACGTTTTTAAACAAATAAGAGAGATTAACAGTTTACCTATTTTAAATTACTGTAAAAAAAAAAACTCGTAAGACTCGTTTTAACTGGTAACTGAGTACTCGTTATAGATCAATAATTAATAATAATAAAACAAAATTAAAAAAATCGATAAACCAATAAAAATTAATAGATATTTTTGATTTAATCTAATTGATGAACAGATATTTTCGAAAATTAAAACGAGCTCGATGGAGATGTTTACGAATTATTAGGACAGCGATAAAAAAAGAGAGGTCGTATCTTATATCGTCGTCATTATAATTAGGTACCTACAAATAACCGATCTGTTCGATTGTTATACGTTTCTGGGGCGACAATCACGATTTATTTTTACGGGGTGGGAAAAATAGGATTTTTATTATTTACCCGACCTATCTATAGACTATAAATTAAATATATAATCGGTACTACTTACGGCCTGTCGGCGAGTTGCTGGTGAGGGGTTCGGTGTTCGTATTATTGGCTTGTGAAATAAAGTGACCGATTCGATAAAAACGATTAAAATCAAATTGGAAAAAAAAAAAATCGAAAGTTTGATCAGTCGTCGACCAAATAAAACACAAATATAACACAGTCGACAGCATTATTGAGGTGAAAAATAAAAACTGCAAAGTTAAAACCCGGACGCACTTTCTGAACCGCTGTCGACACTAGACTGATCGTCTGCACTGGCAAACCGCTGTACTTTCGAGAGTCGCTCTATCGGTTTGCGCACGCAGTTGTGTTGTTATTGGGTGGCGCGCGCAGCTCGGCTCGCATTGGCCGTGTTATCCGCGCACTATTAGACTGACGTAAACATTCACTTATTCGTAGTTATTATTGTTATTACTATCACTGTTGTTACATAATTATGTATTCATAACAAACTATCTCGTATCGTTATATAATCAGGCACCTACTGATCTGTTCCGATTTTCGTACGTTTCTGGTGCGAAAATCGCGATTTCTCTACGATTTTGCTACCTCGTGAGGTGGAGTAGTGGTCGCTATGCATCGGGTAGTAGGCGTTAGGTAAGGTAGAAGACGTGGTAACGGACGGCGACGGCTGCAAACGAAAAATACACTCGGCGCACGCGGCGCCGTTGTGTGTGACGTGATATTGATAACAATATGAATCCCACCGTCACGTCATTGTGTACGGCTGGTGTTCTCGATTAATTCGATCGGAATAATGAGAGAAACCTCTCGATTCACGACCAACGGGGGGAGGTGAGAGAGACTCGGAAATATTGCCGACTCACGGGTAGTGGGGGCAATTGCGATGAAAAATATTTGTCTCGCGGGGCTACCGCGCGCATTGTCGTCGTCGTCGTCGCTTTGACGCCGAACAAAGGACGATACGTCGGAGTAATGGATTTTACCGTCTCGTGTTCTTTCCCCCGAGCTTTTACGACGACGACCCCGAGAAACGTAGCATAACACAATATCGGTGATTGCACGTGCCCGCGCATAGGGATTTCCGTCCGTGCCCGCCTCGAGAAAAAACAATGACAGCGGCGGCGGCGGCGGCGGCGGCGCAACTCTGCGGCTTACGTTCGACACAATAGGATTCTGCGGGGATCCGAGATGGGCGCGCATAGGTGTTGTATAGGTTCGGCGGCGCCTTTTCATCTCCGGAAAAACAAAAGTATACTATTGGAAAAAGGTTCTCGGAATCCACGTCCTCGCGGAAACTCCGATACTAGTTTAAATACTACCGAGTTTGAGTGTCGAAGCGCGCCGACGCGGAAGTAATTGAATAATGAATTGTAATATTGGAACGCGTCGCCGGGTTCTCCTCGGACGTCCGTACGCTCGTTCAAATCGCTTTTTTCCACCATAGACCGTCGACTTGCCACAACTGTTTTCGGCGAAACAAACGTGTATCGCTACTATTGTATCGGTTCCGATCGGTCGAGCTCGCCAGTTTTCGATTAAACACGCCCACGCCGAGAACGTTTCCTCTGTCCGTGTTAAAAACTATTTTCTCCGCTAGTCGTATTTTGCCATATTATTTAGTAACATTAGATTGTGTTTTTGGTTAAATCAATTTATTTGATCGAAGTATATTACGGACGTAATGGACTCACGGCGGCGGTCAAATTCTTAATGATTTATTGTTCGGTATATTAGTGTTCAAGACGGCTAGCGCATGTAGAATAATTAAATCGACGCGATCGTTAATTTCTCACCGTTAGACTATTACATAATATATCTTATCGTAATGGGACGTTCAAAGGGGGGAAAAAAAACATCGACTCTACCAAGATCATAATATAATATTACTATAGAAAAATTCCGGATCAATTAATAGACTTAGTTAAAAAAGATTTTTTTTTTCCGTCCATTCATTCAGTTATAACTCGTTTTATATTTTTGTTACTACGCGTACCTACCCGCTGAAATAATTCAAATTAAAAACATACTATAGCCGTAGCGTCAATAATATTATATAATATTATAATATAATGGTATAATCCAATAATTTCATAGAAACTTGTTATTGAATCAAAATACTGGTTTTTCAGCTGTGGGTATAATTAAACGCGCGGTAATTGAAGAAAATACGGCGCCGCGCCGAGTGTGAATATTCAAATTAAATTAATGGATTAGATAGACTGTTGCGAGTACGGCAATATCGTTTTGGTACGTATTTTATAGTGCACCACCTCCGAGCAAAAATATGATTAGCCGTACGCGCGGGCGTAAACCGGGGGCCTGATTTAAAAGGAAAACTCTCTCTCTTGATTTGTTTGTAAACTAAGAAACTAATTTATTCTCACCGAAACGACGGAAAGGAAATAATTCGTATTTTATCGCAGTGGTTCGATTTCATTCGAAAAAAAAAAAAAAACGTAAACGTATAACAAAACAAATTTCGCGCTTGAAAAGTATTGTTTTAGAGTATTCCCTCGCTGATGAATTCAATTTGAATATAAATTCATTCGCCGAGGTTATATCTAAACAATAAATCATACGAAAAAAAGTCGACCGCATGATGTTTTGTGTGTAATAAACTCGATTAGATATCTATTCCACAATTTATTCATGTACAACTATCATGACATTCGGTCGAGGCGAGTGGTTTTATTAAAAAATTACGCGCGTCGAAACAATGGAGTCGAAAAAAGTGTACAGTGACCTTAAGCCGGAATAATTGTGCAACTTTATCACTAAACGACGACGACGACATAGGAAAAGGTTTATCTGCTTTGACAGGCAATACGTTTCATCATTCACTGATCTCCCAACGTCTAAATGGCGTAACGAATGGATTCATAAAGACTAAACTAATTCAGCCGTTTAACGTTTTCCGGACAAAAAAAATCAATCGGTTATGAGCTTACAGAAAAAATAAAATAAACTACGGCACGCGCATGCGACGGCGAACAAATCGACCACATATTTTGGACGACAAACGAGACCGAAACGACAAAGAACGTTCAGAGAAAGTCAAATGTTTTTATTCGAATCGGTTTCACTTATTTCACGCGGGTACCGCATTGTCTTGCCGGGTAGAAGGCGGTGTGACGCAACAACGCTAGGATTTATTTTATTTGTTCGATTGGCTATTCTAACTTTGAACACGACCTCTAAGTAACCGTTTTCTTGCTAGTAAGCGATGTGGCGCAATAAAAAAACGGATTCGTTTTGTTTGATTATATGAACTTCGAACACGGCTGAATTTCGATGAATTGAGCTTTGATAATTATTATTCTCTAAATTTTACATCATTTCGTTTAGAGTAGTAGTACTGATTGCTTTTAGCGATCGGATTGAAAAATAAAAAATTAGGTAAAAAATAAACCAGAAATTTCGGGCCATCGATGAGCGGCAAAAAACTACGACGAATATTTCAACAAGCATTATTTAGGCATTCAGGTGAGCTATCGCCTCTCCTTGCTTCTCACGCCCGGAGCCGCCTGCACTGATATTTTAAGTTGATATAATGTGCATTATGTTTTATGTACGAAACATAGTTTTCTCTCTCCACGAGTGAAAAAAAATAAATTGTAAAAATATTAAAATCACGCCCGTGCTTGGCCGTGATTTAAAAGTAGACGTACCGATTCGATTGTTTTCTTTCGGCTGCTAACTAATCCGTCGAATCGAAATTTCAATTTATTTATAAAATAAACGTTACCTCGTGACTCGATATTAGAAAGTTTGATCGGTTTTAATTGTGTAGAGATTTTTTTGGTCGTTTCGAACCATTACATCTTGATTAAAGGACGCAGTACAAAATTTATTAGCGTTTGAAATATTGATGTTCGAAACGGTCCGCTCGTTTAAAATACAATCGTCGCGCGTGTAGTCCGTTCGGTATTCGATTTTTTTCCGTCCTGAAAAAATATATTTAATTTCTTTTTTTCTAAATCACGTTATGTTTACGTTAATTTTTCTTGCGTTCTTTTCGCGAGTGTCGATAAATCGTGTCTTTTTATTGTTCTATCGATGTATCAATAATTTCACCGTTTCTGGTAGCACGTTTGACCAAAACAAAGGATAAAAAATCACGATTCTCGACCGCGCGTATACGCTTGCACGGTCTACAAATGTAATTGCAAAGAACGAGTGTCCGAAAGTTCAAAAATTCTGGTGTTTTCCTCCACACGTTTCGCGCGTTTCCACGTGGGTATTTTCATCGTCGACCTTTACGCTTTTGACGGGAATGCGTCGCGGGAACGCGAGTGTCCGCGGCTCGACTCGCGGTAAACGGTTTCGCGGCGACCAAATACGTTAGACATTTGAACAGCCGGACTTGATTTTCCCGCGGGGAAATATTATTATTATTACGTGGCAATAATGAACCTCGACCCCGCGGGCGAACAAAAATAATGGGCTTTTAACATAATATCGTCGTCATAAATACTTTGTCCGGAAACACAGAAACGCAGAACGCGTGACTTTATGTGTTATAATATATGGTATATAATATTGTATATATATATTTACGGTAAAACAAATTCCGTATAATATAATAATAATAATAATAATAATAATTGTTAAGACGCTAAAAGAAAGGCGAATCCGTTTGCCGCGGACGTAATAAAATCCCTCTTTATCTTTCGGTATAAGCTCTTTTGTAAATCTTATTTATTGTCCCAGACTCGGTCCAAAAAGGCGTGGAAACCTCTGGAAAACGTTAAGGAGGTCTCTTCAACGATATTTATAGGTTGTCGCGTTCGGATGCCAGGAAGCACGGAAGGGGTTTTTTCTAAATAAATAAAAATGATGATGACAATAATAAAGATATAAATTATCCGATAATGATTTTTTGCCCAGAAGTTTTATTTTGAATTTTCGAAACGTTTTGAAATTCGTTTTTTTTTTTTTTTTCGAGAAGAATGTATATTTACGGTCGGATAAAATAGTTAGATAATATCATGTTGTTCAAAAATCAGTGTATCTGCTGAGTAACCGAAAACCGTCGTGTTCGATGATGATTACCACACGTTTACGTAATACCAAATCACACGTATTGTTCGTTTGAAACAGATTGACTGAATATACTGGGTAGGATATTGAATATAACCGATGCTCGAATTTAATAACATCCAAAGAGTTGTTTGATTCCTCGTGGTGTTTTTCAAAAGAGAAATTAATTGAAAAACAACTTAAAGATTGCATTTATTAACAATAGTTTATACTCTTGAGTAGCATATACGTGTACGATAACTTATTAGTTGTAGGTATAGGATTTAATCATGATACAAATTTATTCAGTAATATTATATTATCGAATGGATTTCGATGCAAATTTCCAGTTCCTCAAACGTATCAGAACATTAATTCATATGTATTTAAGTATAATTATGAGCAATTTCGCCGTCACTTTGAGTATGGAGATTTTCAAACCAGTGACCGTCAAATAATTTTCGCCACGTCAAATAAAAATAAACGAAAAATGTTCTCAAGATCCAGTTTTGTAATAATTATACTTGAGAAAACATTTTATATTCATGTTTGTGTGCTAAATATGTTACGAACTCCCGATAAACTTGGTACGAAAAGAATCTTTTACAAGCATAAAATACGAGGTATAAAAAATATGTTGAAAAAATACTTTTTACGAAACTTTTTAAAACCAATTGTACCAAACGTGGAATTTCAACGTGACGTTTAGAGTATATCGTGTATTTTAAGAAGCGGAATAAAAAGAACCTTAATCGTTTAAACTTTTCGTCGAGTTACTATTTCGCGTTTCATTTTTATACGTACAAATTATTGTACTGTATTAGTGCAGAGACGGAGAAATGAATAATTTAATACCGTACTGTCTAGTTTTTTCAATTTTTTTTTTTTTTACAACGAAAACCAATGCCAAGACTGCTCTTAATGATAAAAATGTGTTCCCAAATCGTTTTATACGAATAACGCCAACCGCGAAGAGTACACGCCATCGACGATGTGGAAAACGATATTTATTATTCATATATTGTTTGTTTTACTCGTCGGCGATCGGAATCCCGCAGCCCCGCGATCGTCTAAAATAAACGTAACATAATAATAACAGTAATAAATCCGATGAAATAATAATTAGATTGTTTACCCGACGATACGCGCGGACGACGTGTTATTAGGCTGTCCGAAACCGCGCGTCGTAGTGATATAAATCATCGGCGGCGGCGGCGGCGGCGGCGCATACGGGGCGATTAAACGCTTATGGTTTTGATTTTTCGGCTTTTCGTCGGCCGTCGATTATTCAAACGAGACGATAGTTGTTCGTGTCCGACGCGAAAGGAGGCGGTCGCGTCAGTAACAATGTTACTCGTCTCACTGTAAACGCGACAACGGCGAGCGTAATATATGGGGACCCGGGGTCACAATCGTACAGCCGCGGATCCGAATGAAAATCTATTCGATTCACCGCGAACCGGTTTCGATCGACGACGATATTGTTCCAACAATGATCGCTGGGCGTGTACACTCGCCGCCGTAGTACGGGAAACAATAGGACGACGGCGACGACGTCGTCGTCGGGAAACGCCGCTCTGGGTTTCATGAAGACGAGTGTTCGGCGGCGGCGGCGGCGTAGGTGGATCCTTCTCGAGATTACCGCGATCGTTAATTATTATTCCGTCTCGGAGTTTAAACGGGTGAAACCGACCGACCGGTGTCGATCGTCCCGTTTACTCGCCGTCTGACGAACACCGTGACGTGTTTATTAAACCGGGCGCGCGTGCACGTATTATTCAAATATTACTGCTGTTCCCGGCCGGAAGTGTGCGCGACGTGTCGTCGCGTCGCGTCTCGTAGAAGCGTTGACACGCGGAACACGATGCGATTGATCGCAGTTTTTTAATAACGTCGGACGACAATACCCCGAGAATACAAATTCAAGAAACATTCGAATATCGTAAAATCTACGGAAAACGTAAATTTTTCCGCGCGAAGTTTTCGTTCTAAACCACAAGTCGGACCGCGATATGAGTCACGAGAGCCTCGGCGCGACGTCATCGCCGTGTTTCAGATTCGTTCGATTATCTCGAACCCGTCCCGTGTCGCCGCCACACCTACTTATTAATAGTATATTATGATCTAATCGGATATCTATTCGACGCGGAGTGCCGTCGCGACATGATCGTTATTTGTTGTTGACATTGTTTTTTTTTATATTGTTACAGTAGGCAGCCCGGGAGCGCAATCGAAAACCGCGTCTGACTTTGAAATCGATACGACGACGACATTATTACGAGCGAGTCCCTCGCTGACCAGCGCCACGTCCTGAACGCGAGTTTCAAAATAAAAACGCGGTGTTCGAACAGTATTTTGGTAATATTTTTAAGCGCGCGCGCGGAAAGTGGCGATAAAACGAGTTCTCGGAAAGAGTGAAAAAATTAAAAATAAAAACCTTTGCGGCGCGTGCTCGAGACCGAGCGTGGAGTTCGACTTCTGCCCTATTTCCGTGTGCAATACGCCGCGAGCGAAATTCATCACGCGTAGAACGCAGTCGTAAAACGTGTAGTTAATTCGCGACACTTTGCACTTACATTGGTTATTTTTAAAAACGTAAGATACGACTTTTGAACGTTTTGTTATTCCAGTCTGATTTGTGTATGTATTTTCCGTTATAATAATATGCGAGTGGTATTGTAATGCGTTAATTAAATCGACATCGTCCATCGGCGTCGTTCTATTAATTCTCGCGTAAAACGCGGTACGATTTTAAAGAAAAATCATTCGAGATTTACAGTAAGTGGAAAAAAATATGAACGAGTCAATATTATTTATGGCGGTGTAGAGAGCCCTCTACGAGTTTTCGTGCTGACGGTTGTACTTTAAAAGTGTGCGATACGAAATAACAAAAAAAAAAAAACAGACATTTGTCATTTTACAGTTAGATGTTAAAACGCCAGCGTATAATATGGCAAATAAATGAATGATAAATGAATGCGTCGTGTGTGTGCGTGTATAAATAATATACTGTTGGGCAAAAAAAAAAAAAGAAAGAACGATATTTAATCACCGCGACCGCGAAACCAACGGATCGGAAAAACTGCGATGACGTATCCGTTTTAGTAATATGATATCACGCGATATACTTATTGTATTTTACTTATTGCTCACCGGTGACGCATGATATTATAATAATAATTTGCTGTCGCGGCATCCGGTGATAATCGTAAACATCTGTAGCTTCGGGGATCTTTGCGCGCGGCCGCGTTCTACGCCGTCAGTTTTTTCAACGCGCATAATCGTTCTTCTTTTATTATCATTTCGTGTTTTTTTCTCTATTTCTATTAATAATCAAACGTTTTTTTTTTTTTTTTGAAAAATTGCTTACGGTCGTTTTTTTCTTTTTCGTGTTTAACGATACGGTCAAGGATTAAACATTTAAACATTGTAATCGATTATTATTGATTTCTTTCTACTCGTATTTTACGGCGCGGCGAAACCTCCGGCGGCGGCGGCGGACGAGTTGGACACAAACGAGGAGTATGATTTATTATTTACAAACTAAAATAATAATTAAAAAAAATCACTAAATCCGTCGTACAGTCTTTATCGCACGACCGATTGTGAACCAGAAACGCGATGGCGATTGACTCGACACTCGGCACTCTCGCCGATATAAATAACGTAAGCGGTCAAGAACGACGATTTCCAATTATTGTTCGCGGTAAATGTGTTCCATTCGCCGTGTCCGCGTTTAATAAAATTACCGCGGGTCAATTCAATAATCGCGGACGAGGCGAACGAAAATTACAGCAACACAATGTAGCCGCCGCGTTGCACATATTATACGTATATTACATTACAACGGTCGGACGTTTCGATCGAATAATTAAATCAACCGCACCGGTGCGTTGGAATTATATCTCATTTTCGACGGAAAAATACAATAATAAAAATTAACATACGATATCGCGCGACGTTCGTCGACAGAGGCGTTCAGGATTAGCCGCGATTCGTCTGTAAGGACGATTTGTTTTTCGACTATGAGAAATCACACTACGAACGTAATTTTTCCGTGTACGTTTACATATATACTCGTATATTATATCGATACGCCGAAACGAAAAAAATTCTCGTCTGATCAAAACTATATTGCTCTCGAGTGACGGATCGAACGAGAAGCCGGTTAGACGAAGAGACCGGTGCTTATTATAATTATTCTATATTATGTCCTTCGTCGTTTCGCTCCCGGGACAGGATTTACGGACGGTGGGCGTGTACGGATGAGAGACGGGAGTGCTGTAACGCCTGATATTCTTCGGACCTCGTCGTGCGTCGGTATCCCTAGGGGACAGTCGTACTGTTTGTTTATACGTTTGAGAACCGTAACATTTAAACCTACACGTTCGAACACGAAAACTATACGGGCCTTAGAAAACGAAATCGGGCGTTTAAAATTAAAAACGCATAAAAACACGTTACGATTCGTTAAAACTATTCAGGTATTATAGTATACGTTATTAATATTATCGCGCGCACTTAAAAAAGTCTGCGTAAAAAACTGACCTGTAGCAAAAATCATCCGGTTTTCTTTCTTGTGACCCGAGCAAAACGATATTTACACGCCTTACTGGCGCCGTACACACGAGGAATCTTCCGAATAACATGTTCAGTGCACATTTCGACCGTTGACGGAGTGCTAACAGCAGAAATTCGTATTCGACAATCGTACACGCGTACGATTAGACATCGACTGGCCGTTAATGTATTGGAAATCGTACAATATTTTAGTATTTATATTAGTGTTACAATTTTCGCAGGAGCTATACGCAATCGTATGATAATATTCTTACAGTTTAATTCCTACTATTAAACGAAATCGTGAAAATACCGAACGAATTATTTCAATCGAGTGATATAATAATATGTGATGTATGTGTTTACGAATACTTCGAACGGGCAAGTACGATAGATTTCTGTTTGTAAACGAAATTACACGCGAAACGGAACGCGCTGAAACTAAAAAACAACCGTATATCGATTATTATTGCTTAAAATGTTGTGCCGTTTGTACCATACAACGCGTGTAATAAATAACGTATACGAGTTACGATAGACAGTATTCTATTAAAACATAATATGGTAATGTACGTGTATAGAAACCTAACCGATTGTGAACGCGGTTTTATTTTATTCCCAGCATACTCGTTTTGGTAAGTAAATTACGAATCGGACGAGTTTAATTAAAAAAACGATGCTCTCGTAGTTGGCGAAAACACATTTGTTGTGGTTTTGACATAATTCATCGCTATTATATTGCACAGAGATTTAGAGTTTTTAATTTACCGACATGTTTTATCATAATAGCACAGACGTATATATATATAAATATTATAATTTTAATATATGGTTTAGAAAAATGCTGAGCCATAAGAAATAATTGGAAGCTTTTTTTTTCTTTTTTTTACGGCGCAGCACAGTAGCGTTATAGCTTTCTGCGGCAGCGTATAATTTTAAGAGGTTTTTTTTTTTTTTTTAAACATAAAATCATTTTCGAATCGCATTTGTTGATCCGTCAGCATGAAATGAATTTAATTTTAAAAATTCGTCCATGCCAAAACGTATTATTCTAGCGGAGACTTTTTTTTTAATTTTAAATCCCGTGGCGATTTAAAACAGTTGTGTCCAATTTGCATGCAAATTAATGTGTTTGACTGTTTCGGCCAAGCCCCGAATTAGATGAACCGTCGGTTTTGAAATGTAAAAACTACGCTTCTAGTAGGCAGAGGTACGCCGCCGCGCCGCCGTCGGACGTGAAACGTTCTCGAGCCGATTTTCCGTTATTGTTGTCGTAAATTTTATTCCCGACTCATTTCGTTATTATTAATCCCGCGCGATAGCTGTGAAACGCGAGTCGTGGTGTCGCGACGAAAATCCCAAACGATCGTACAAACAAGCGAGTATTATAATTATTAAGTTTACGGTACGAATATAAAAAGAGAAAAAAAGTAATAATAAAAAAAAAAAAAACAGTAGACGGACTTTGAAATACCTATACGGGGTTTCTCATTTAATATCTCCCGTAGGTAATAAAATTGTTTTACGAGTACCTACCTACGCCTACGAGTCGAGAGTAATAAATAGTATTTTGTTTGGACGGCAAGGCATTACGATTGCGCGGCCGATGCTCGCCTCGCGTGATCGACGATTTTCGTATATTTTAATTTCAATAATTCAAAAACGTTATGATGTCCAATATCGTTGCGCTGTTCCGGTTATGAGGCGTACGAAACTTTATTCGTATAAAACACCGAAGGTTACGCGAGCGCACGAGTGTAATTGGTCATTATAAAAACGTGTTTGAAATAAGACCTATTGCGATTACACTCGGATACATCACGTTTCGAAACGGTCAACCGAATATTTGCGCACGTACATTTCGTTTTCGTAATTATTTTTAACAGCTATAACATTCGATATTCTGTCCGGCCGGTTACGGCGTGTTTATTCGATTAAATAGATTAGATAGACGCGCGGGACATTATGTTGAAAATCATCCGTTTCGTTTTCAACGCTACGAAAGCTTTCTATTGTTATTATTTCTCCTCCGCGACCGTAATTGTTTTGTAAACGTATACGTTATTGCATTTCGACGGTTATTTTAACATCAAACGATATGAGATTCGTTTCGAGATACCATATGCGAATATTATTAAGATTTTCCCGTACACATGACAGGCTAGTTATTGAGGCCACGGCGATAGAGCAGCAAAACGGAGAGAGGGAGAGAGAACGGCGCACGAGAGCGAAGAGCCCTTCAGAGTTATTACACGCAAACCGTTTTGACGATAAAATAAAAACAAATTACATGTAATCATTTTTATTTTCCCGAGACCTTTGTGATGATGATGTCATTCGTTCGATGGTTTTTTTTTTTTTTTTTTAAGAAAACCCTATTATCCACGCCCACGGCGACCGGTTTCGTGGTATAATTTATTTTCGCCAGTTAAAACGACAATACGAGAACTTTACCCGTTACGACGACGTATATCTCAATAATCTCTGCAGCGGTGTCACGCCGACGTCCGGCCGATGCGATAATAGAGAGAGCGAACATACGAGTGTTTTAACGCACGGCTAAGACAATGAAGTTATTATTCATAATATTATATCGAAACGATATAGACATAGAGATTTGAGCTGGAAAAGGAAACTGCAAACGCAGAAGCGATCGGGACCAAGGTTTCGCGTGCCGTTGACGTAGATCGTGGGTAGAAATGCCATAAATTACTTGCGCGCGCACGCGCGTCGATCGCAAATAGAACACAACGATAATAATTTACTCGCGATATAATGAAACGCATAAGTTTACAAAACAGAACTTATGACAATAAATAACATTATAATAATGTTTCCAAAGCGACGTCGGTATCGTCCTGTCGAATCCTTCGTTGGCGCGGTATTAACGATGCGAATAATATCCACCGAGTCGGCGGCGGCGGCGGCGGCGGCGATCGTTGAAAATCAATTCTCCTCCTTGAAATTCGACGGATGAAAACAGGAGACGCCGTTGTTCCGAAACGAACGTCGCCGTAAGATTATTTCGACTCTATTCATAAGGAATGATTTAGTTCGATTTCCGTCCGTATTATTTTTTATAACTCCGATAATGACACGACGGCGAATAGAACGTACAGTTGTTATTAAATCAGTCGCGTGAACGATGGAAAAAAAACGACGTAGGCGGTAATATTGATAATTTACTGACTCCGATGATCTGTTATATATGTATTAAAAGGTGCTGACTAAAACCAAGCGCATAAATAACGTTCGGTAAAAAAAAAAGAAGAACTCTTTATAATGCCGAGTACGTTGCCGTACACGAAAACATGATTTATAATGTCATATTTCAGGGTAAATATTGTGTTTTGAATTCAAGTAGGTACATTATTATTATTATTACGTCGTCGCTGTGAAATATGTTATAACTTTTAATAATCATATTATTTAAATCTATCGCGTTCGGTTTTTTTTTTTCTTTCTCGGTCGTAAATATTTTCGTCGGAAAACGACGCGCGACGTCTCACCGCGACGAGGTCTATTGTGGTCTATCGTTAATATTCTTCGCACATTTGGAACTGAAGATTCCGGTATTATACGCGCGCGCGCGCACTACAAGTCCTATTATTGTACGCGGAACAAATGAAAAATGCATTTAAAGCTATTTAAATAGCGCTATTAACAATATTTCTCGCCGTCTATAGATAGTGCGTACGAATGAAATTCCAGAACGGCCGGAGAGAGAAATATAGAGAGACTCCTTCTCCTTCTTCTCCGGAGAAAATGAAATATGTAGTCGAGTTTAAAATTAATGTCTCTCGGCCGCCGTATAATTTATACGGTTTTCGTATAGTAATATGACGTTTTGTTTATCGCGCAAGATCTGTTATGCGACGACGATATCAATACTTTATAATAATAATATTATATACTATTATAATATTATAATCGTTTCGCGAGACCGGCGCAGCCGAAAATCAAATTTCTAAATCGTTGTGCAATATGAAATATTACGTTTTGTAATTGAATCGCCCGCCAACGACCTGGCCGCCCGTACGCGGCGTTATTCGGCAATTAAATAGGACGCGATAATATTATAACGTTGCCCGTTGCGAATCGTACGACTCCGACAGAATAAAACGTCAACATTATAATTCTATAGTTTTTACTTTTTACAGCGAAACCACCAAACCAATATAAATATGCCATCGCGTTTTAATAAGTTCAATAATTCGAAACGGTTGCGCGCCGGTAATTTCCAAACGGAAACGTATTTATTATCTGTATGAATGATCAATGAGACGATCTATCGTTAGAATCGATGTCGAACGGTATTTAAAACGGCTTTTGAATAATTTCGGTCGGGTACGAGCACGATGGTGTAAGCTGTGATATTATTTATACACGTACGGTTTTAAGACGTCCAGAAGAATACGTAACGACGTATTGGTGCGGTGTAATGACGATAAATCAGCCAATGAGTTGAGTAAGTAGTACGTTTTATTCGAGTCGCGTCACCAGAACACGACAATATTGTCACACGTGATGGTAAACGCTTATTTTTAAAAAAAAAAAACGTGTTGAATAAATTTTCATCGTAAACGCTATGGTAAAAATTATTTTTATAATTATATGTAGACGACACGGACGACGTACGAACCCATTAGATTACACGATATCGTGTCAGAAAAAGAGAATTTAACAAGACTACCGTTCCGAATATATACATTTATATATATATATATATGTATGTATATATAATGACGATAGTAAAAAAAACCGTGTGGAATTCGAAAGTCATTTTGGGATTTTGGCAGTTGAATTGAATCGTTTTTAGGTGTTTTTTGCGACCGCAGTGTCGCCGTGAGCCGACGACGTTTAAATAGGACGATTTCGAAGGATTCGCGTAAACGATATCAAAACAAAAAATATCGCTCCGTCATAAGTAGACCCTCGGAAATCTCGCCATAAAAAGCCGATTCAGTTCGATAGGTACGTGAAATAAATCGAACGTTTCGCGTACACGGAGTACACATAAAACCGAATATTCATTGCGTTACGACGATCAGTCACGTGTTGAACGAGTGACGGACCAGCGAGTGTTTTCGGACCAGAACTGCAGCCCTCGTGTCACGGGCACGTCGATTCGTCCCGATACCACGCGAGGCTCGTCGAGAGGAAAGGAAAGCAAAAAAATTGGTTTTCACGCGCGACAAGACGTATATATTTTTTTGTAATAAAAATATCATAGCGCGAACACGAAAGTGTACGTAATCCGGTGCGCCGCCGGGGCGAAATCGATATCGTAGGGGAAAGACGATTTGAAAAAAAAAAAAAATGAAAAAACGCTCGAAAGCTCCCGGTAAACGGAATGGGGGGGGGGGGGGAAGCGTGAGTGAGAAAGGGAGCGCGTAAAATTTCAAGACGAAACAATGCACGCGCGCGCGCGCGCGCGACGACGACGACGTTGCGGGACGGAGAGAAACCCCTTCGGTAAACGCTACAACGCGGTACAATACGCTGTTTTTATAATTTACTGTACTCCAAGCGCATTTATGAGGTTACGAGTGCCCGTTTTCCAGGGCGAGGACGAGAGCGCCGACGATACGAGTACACACGTGTATAATATTATTTTATAGGTATTCCGAGTATGTATAAGCGCGCGTATTACGATAATCTCGCGCGCGCGCACAGAGTCGATCGGGGCGGAAGGACGCGGAAACGACGTGGTTTTGTTTTTTACGAAGGAAAATATCACGCGCGAGTACGCTTTAACCGGTGGCTTATTCAGTTGGTGTGGGAGGGTGAAGGGAGCGGACAAGCGGCCGAACGCCGCCCAGTTCGGTGTTGGTATATTTTATTACGATACCTAAATATTTTGTGTCGACCTTTTCGTTCGTCCGGTAGTCGTTGTGAATTTGAGTTGTTTTGTGTTTCTTATAGCACTAGGTACTGCTTGCATACGATACCGACGACTTTGCCATTCGATCGCATCGATAGACTTGAAAAATGCATATTATGCACTCGGTGTTTCACCTGGTCACCTGGATTGTTCACGATTCGATTATAGCCGCGAACAGGTGCTCTAACCGATGCTAATGTTACCGTTGACTTGTCCGACGTGCACACGTCTCCGTCGTTTTCGACGACCGACCAAAAACGACGTAACCGTAAAGGGTAATGTTCACACGCACGCTATTACACCGTGTGTGGCGACGCGTAGTCTCGCGCTCGAGGCCCTCGAGACCTCGCCGGAACAACAACGAGAAAATGAATACGCTCGTCTCACCAATAGTCTTATTGTAATATCGTTTTCGCTTTGTACTTCGACGCCGAATAACTTATTAATTGCTATGACGGTAAAAGTATCACGTAGAGAATATGCTATTATAAGTATTTGAATAACGAACGTTCGGTGACGGGGCGTCGCCAGTGTCCCAGCCTGTTTATTTTCATCCTATTGTGACGTCTCATAAACAGCACAAGTAAGGTGGTCGAGGAGTGGAGACCCCCCTCCACCGAAATATTTGATTTTCTTACTTAATCCTGCGTATTACGTACTTGGTTCCATATAAAATCGCATTGAAATTGTTTCAGACATTATAGTTGGTAACGTACTTGTAAAAATATACGAAGAAGACATCATATTTTATTTTGTGATTTATTATTATAAAAATGTATCGCGCGGTTGACTGTTTTATCTAAATTAACCGTTAACTATTTCAAAGGATCGAGCAATAGCGACTTTAAAAATGCACTCTGATATCCACACATCAAACCACATACAGGACCACGGTGTGACGAATTGGTTAGTCGTAGTCACAGCTCAGCATTGCGGTTTAAATACCGCCCGGCATTGCTAGCACACGTATGGGCGACTACCCGCGTTTTAACGACGAAATCATGCCTCTCGTACATGTTCCACTAATAGTTTCAAAACCAACAGTGCCAACAGCTAATGGGCTTTAGTAATTGAACTTTAGCTGATGATAAATTAAAAAACCACACACTACAGTTCTCGACGAAATGGCAACGAACATTATACGTGAAGAATTAATATTGGACTGTGTAAATTATTATTATAATATTATGTTGTGTACGAGTAAACACTTAATCATTTTTCAATAATTAATTTTAAACCTCAATCATTAACCGGCGTATTCGGTCTAGATAAAAGATGATGAATTCGTTATTTTTAAGACTTCGCTAATAAATCTCAAACAACGGAAGGTAAATTAAAATTTACGAAAAACACCCTTAAAACAGTTAGGAACTTTATAACCTGTAAAAATATCACTAAAAAACGCGAAAACGTTATTTTCTCGATTAGTATAACTGTAAATAATTCCTTTGAAAAAAAAACAAAAACAAAATAAGCCACGAAGTAAAATTAGTCGTAAGCGAACGGACGCTTTTGATTAATAAAGTTTCGTCCAATACGTTGCGAAAAAAAAAAAAAAGCGCAAAAGAAGTCATCGTCGAAACGAGAGGCCTTATAATAGACGATGATGAATAAGCAGTGCTCGGAATCGAGGAAGAACGCCGAGTGCCGAAAACCCCAACTCTATCTCGAGCTTTTTCGGACGCAATTTAAAATTCCTCCGATCCTCTCGTGCGCGCAAACAATGAGACGTGTTAAACCATTGTAATCGTTTGTTATAATATCAAGTCGCGAGAGACAATCGATCCGTAATATTTTCGTCACGCAGGGAAGGGGTCGTTTTTTTCAAGGGGATGTTATGAAAACGTCCGCCCGCCACCCCCGGAAAACAAAAAAAAATGATCTTCTCCTCGAATTCGAGCACCGAATTTTCAAGTCATCGTCGGAAACCCGCAGATCGGTCTTACGTCATGTCGAGTCCGGCGCACTCTCGTGTCCCGTCGAGTCTCGGAGGCGGCGGCGGCGACGGCGGCGATGCACGTGCGCCCGAGACCACGTGTTGACCCGGCGGCGGCGGCGCCGAAGACGTAAACTATCCTCGCGCGCCCTGGACGATCCTTTTTCAAAGTTCGGACGATCGCACGCGCGCGCGCACAAGGACTCGCACACACACACACACACACACACACACACACTCTGAACTTCGCAAGCGCACAAAAAACTTCGCGGACGCGGCGGAAAGAACGTGAAAAAGATCGAGAAACTCGGGATGGGTCGAGAGTAAAACACACACGTAGGGCGCGCGACGACAAGCGGCGGCACCACAATACAACACGTCGATAGTTTGCCGGCGACTGAGAGCCGACCGATACTCTACACACACGCATACACATACGCGCACACACGCGGTCACACACACGCGCGCGCGAGAGAGACCCGCCGCCGCCGCCGCCGGAGCAGAGCACGCGGTCCCGCACGTACGTGGCCCGCCCCCTCCGTCGCAAGTCGCCGCCGACGCCGCCGCCGCCGCCGCTCTCGCTTGCCCACCCGCCGCTCGCTTGCCCACCCGCGTGTCCCGACCGCGACGGCGGCGTATACACCGTGCTCCCGAGACGGGAACGCGACTTTTGAACGACGACCGTTTCAGCCGCCGAAAAAAGAAAAAAAAACTTTTTTCCGAAAAGAGGAAAAAGTTCAAATTAAAAAATACGTTGCCGATGATGTCGACGGTGGCGACGAACGTACGTAGCGATGTTTTTTTTCCCGACGTCTTTGGTTTTGAACGGTAAATAAAAAAAAAAAAGTAAAAGGGAGCGAGTCGGCGGACGGCGACGGCGGGGTCGGGTTATTAGAAACTGAAACGCCCCCTCTCTGCGCACCAAAATCCGAGTTCGTATTACTCGGCAGTGTAATAATTTTATGATTCGAGTCACTAATCGCGTATAAAAAGAAATTTATAATAATATGTGGTATGAAAATATTCGTTCTCCGTCGTTATCACGACAGACGACGTTTTGACATAACGATTAACACACTATAATAATGGGTATAAAACAATCTTAAAATATCATACGTTACCAGTGTGATTAGAGAAGTAATATAAATCGACTATTGCATTTGCTATTCTAAATTAGAAACTGTAACGATTCCGCTTGAATTTCAACGATTTACGTATATGTTTCTCATTTCGTTTTTAGTTTATAATGGAAAATTGTTTAGTTCTGTTGAAGGTATCTGTAAATAAATTAAAATGATTGATTATTTTCCACACAAAATTTCTTTCCAATGAACTACTGTTCAAATATATATATAAATATTAGGGTAACGATTTAAACTCTATCTATTTCGCAAAACAAACTCCGGCGCATGCGGGAATCGAAAGAGGACGTGAAAGAACCACGTCACATTAATTGAAATTAATGTCTACGGAGACTTAAGAGTACTGAAATACACATATTAAGAACATTTGAAACTTTTCATTATTTTGGTGCTAAAATGCGTAATATGACATGCGTTTTTTTTTTTAAACACTCATCGATACAAAGCGTATTACGTTTTTTGAAAAATCGAAAAAAATCGAATTCTTTTAAGGTTGGAATAGCTCGGTTAATTATTCTATATATACTCGGAAATTAATAAATTTCGGATTTGGTTTAGCTGTCAAAATCGTTTTTAAAAATTCGGCCAATTCAGACTCGCGGCGCACAAAAAAAAAAAAAAAATCACAACACTTGAAAATCTCACGAAACATGTATTTCAATACCTAGTAGATCCTTACGGACGTGTTTGTTTTAACAGAAGGTCATCCGACTGAAACATTCGTATTACCTTTACCTACTCCTAATAGAAACCACGTCACTTCTTCCACGCCCTCACTCATTCCACTCCTTATTATAGACACGATTATTTCCTATACAGAATATTAAGTTATTAAAAAAACGATTCCGACTCTCGGCTGTAATTTAATTATTCTAAGGTTCTAATTATCACTATTTCATATTATTTGTCTGTCCTGCCGTCGAGTACTATTCTATTATAACGTGTATTATCATAAAAATTGCACTTACATGGGCCATGACGTACTTAAACAAATGAATACATTTTTGAACACACTGTATATCGGAAAACATCCCTCGGCTCGGCAGCACAGAAGAGCGATGACGTCGGAAGGGGAAGGTAGAGGGAGGGTTTTTTCCGGTCCTCTCTCCTGCTCCAATCGACCCTCCACACGGTGTACGTAATTTCCCCTAAACGCTGCCGCCAACGGCGATAATCTCGCGCGCGTGTAAACGATACGTTCCACACGCAAACACACACACACACACACGCGCGCACGGCAAAACACAAACGCCGCCGTTAAAACACAAAAGATCCCTAATACGTGTAGGTAGGTATACGAGTGCAGGATAATAATCCTGCGAGCTCAGCCTGCCCTCTCTCCCCCCGCGGTAGTCGTTTCGTTTTCGTCCTGCTCCCGGCGATTTTCATCTCGTTTTCCTCGGGACGATCAACAAGTATACTACCCGCCGCCGCCGCCGCCGCACCAGAGGTCGTTATACCATCGCCGCCGCCGTCGTCGCCGTTTACTAAAAAATTCGACTGTTTCGTTCTTAATAAAATACAATAACTCGAACAATGCTTACGAAGAATCGCGTATTACGGTTTTTTTACACGCACCTCGAGTACTGAAAGACTATTATGCATTTCGACGTTGGCGGATTCTCGCGATTTCGTCGAAACCTGAAAACATAACTCCGAAAACACTTATGAAAAAATAAACGAAAACAAATGACTTAAAACGTTACTGACGATTTCGATTGGGGTTTTTTTTTTTGTTTTCAAACAGTATTTTTATCATAAAACGTCCAAGCTTTTTCGTCCGACGGAAACATAATATTTCTCGCGATTAATTAATTCGACAACAGAGGTTTCCTTCGCTACCCGGTTCGGAAAAACGCGAGCACAACAGATATCCTGCCGGACGAAACGAATATTTCAATAAAACCGTCGTCGTCGCGTACGTTTCCGAAATATTTAATTCCCGGACTCGAGTCGCATATCATATCGCCGCCGCCGCCGCCGCGCGTACAATTTAATGGAAATTCATAAACCGTACGATATCGACCAGCTCCGTGTAATTTATGCGATAATAATGTTAATATTTCACGATAGCCGGTAATGGAACGCTCGTACGGGGCAATATCGATTTTAGGTTTTTGTTTTTCCGACCAAACCAAGTTATTCCGTGAAAATATCGTTTCGAAAAACGACAAAGCGCACGTACACGTATTATAATATTATATCGTACGCGTAGATTATTATAGTATTATGAAAACGTATTTCGTCGCATTATCGGGACACCGCGCGTTGCACACGCGTTGGACAAACATTGAAATAATTCGATTTCAGCCGCGGCGCCGAAAAATCACGCGTTTTTTAAGGAATTCGCGCGCGCGCGCGTGAGCGACGAACAAAGAACGTCGTATGATAATATTCGCGACGCCGTTAGACGGAAACTATTCGGAGTAACAGCGGAGGCGGTCGTATATTATAATCTAACCGCTCGGATCAAACTCGAACTTCATAAAATCATAAAACGCGCACGTGCGGACCGACATGGCGTTTAAAACACATTGTGTTGTTAAAATATTTAATGCGGTGCCGACCGACCGAAAAACAGATTTATCATATTATTATTATTATTATAATCCGCCGTGCACGCGCTATAATTTACCGTAGCCACCGTAACGTTATTAGCTCGTCGTAATAATAACAAAATTAAACTATATCGCTAAAACGCTACTTAGCGCCGTTGTTCCGAGTTAATAAATTACGTTGAACGTCGCCGCCGCCGCCACGATTAACTTAAATCCGAAATTCGGTCGAAAATCGCGGCGCTCGCGCGACCGTCGTCGGCGGTGTTACGCTTTTAAAAGCAGATCGATCGAACGAAACTTTCGCGCGGCGGCGGCACGGTTGACGGACGAGCAGTGTTGTCGAGCAATATCTACATTTATCTAGATAAGTTTTCTAGTTAAAAACTACTGCATCTGTGTCTATCGTCTGAATAAATAACGAGGTGTCTGATTGTCTTCCAGATGAAACAGTAAAACCTCTCTATAACGGACCCTCTATTAGACGGAATCCTCGTTATCACGGAAAACGCCAATTGTTTCGGTTCAAATAATACGCGAAATTCTACCTCTCTAGCGGAGAGCTTTTTATGACGAAAACGCATTTGTTGGCCCCGAGCGATTCCGTTATGGAAAGGTTTTACTGTAATCGTCTAGATAAAACTAGATATGTTTTTATAAAATTATCTTCGTCTTGGTTAGAGATTTTTTCTAGTTCGAAAGCCGTGAGCTCGTCACTCGTTTCTCTGAAACGCGGTGCGAACGTGAACGCGACTCGTGCAATATAGTTTTTGAAGAAAAAAAACTTGGACTTATATTTTTCTCTCGCGACACGGCCGTAGATAAAAGTTTAAAATCCACGAACAATACTTGTCACTTAGTTTGATCACTACTGTCTTAACGAATTAAAACTAAGGAGGTATTTTCGTGCGTCTGATTTATTCTGTTACAAGAGTTAATTGAAGACTCGTAATATCTCGTGATAGACAAATCGATTCGTTTTGAAATCATTAACGAAAGCGTTCGATTTGCATACGTTGGAACGCGAACGCGTGCAGTTTTCAAGTGAACTTTCTGAGCGCTGCAATAAAGTTAGTTTCTAAACGGCAGCAAACGACGTCATCGTGAAATAATATTAAGACGTGTCTCGTCGTTCGATCAAGTAATTTGTTTTGTTTTTCTGTGCACACGCGTCCATGTTGTTTCGCTGTTTTTTCACGACATTCCGTGATTTTGTTAATCGTTCTTTCTTCCTTTCGCGAGCGTTCGTTCAGAAAAAAACTCCGACATCCAAATGTCATCACTTGAAAAACGGTTCGTCACCGCCGTTATAGACTGCCCGTGACGTTTTTGATTATATTGTAAAAGTAACACTTCTTCTACTGCTATTACCACTATTAATTATTATTTTCTGCCGAGAGTTTAATGTGACACGTCCGATAGAAAGACACGTTTAATTGGGTGACATTATTTTCCAAATATACGAATGACATCTCAATACGATACTAACGTATTTATTTCTTTTCGTATAAACCGCGTCGTGACGATTAATGTTTACTCGTTAGAAAATCATCGATATCGTTTGTTTCTTGAAAAACTCGTTCGACTCGATACATTTATCGTCAGCTATATATTATTTGACCATACATTCGACCGGGTGTGAAACTAAATTCGTTTTAAAACTGCAAATTCGAAACCTGTCAATACGCACTGCGGTAACCGAATCATAACACGTAATAAAACTCACGCAAATAATAGAATTATCTCGGTCCGCCATCGGTTGTGGGGTGGGGGCTTTTATAATCGATTATTAATTTGAATTAATTTTATTTCAGTGACAAGTTTCCGTGCCGTCGTCGTCCTGTTGCTATGGCCGTAAGGTATTATTTTGCATCGCCGGTGTTGTGTTGCCTGTCGAAAATGCAAACACGAGAAATCAAAAAGTATCGATGTAAAAAAAAAAGAAGAAAAAAAAACGAAACATCGGTCATTACCATAATATGTTTATCAATATTTGCGAGGAAACTCGTACGTATCGTTATTTTTTCTGAACGCCGCGCCGCAGCCCGGTCGTCGAGAGCCGCGAGGTTAAGCGCTAACCACACCTACAATAAAAAAACTAAAAAAAAAAATTAACACTCTCTTTTTGAAATATCGATGAAAAAAAAAATAAAAAAAATATCACTGCCATGTATAAGATAAATAGATGATAAGTAGATACTGTGGTGTATAAAATCATTTGAATGTCGTAAACTTTATGCTAAACGTAAAGTAGCGATTGCATAAAAATAACGTCATTTAATGCTCGGTGAAACCAACTCATGCGCGTAGATGTATTTCTTCGACGTTCGTTTCGTGCTCGTTTCGACGTGAAAAACATGTCTGAAATAAGTAAAATTTCGTTACGATTTTTCGTAGAAAACGAAACTATAACGGAGAATACGGATTAGAAAAAAAATAGCAAAAAATACCATTTCCGTTCGTTTGGAAATAAAACGACGACTTATAATACGACTTATACTCGTAATAGTTGAATACGTTTTCGATATTATCGCGACGGATTTATTCGTAAGGTGCGATTGAAAATCGCGTCGATCAAACACCAACGCACGGAACGTGTAAAAAAAAAAAACGTCGTCGGTGATGAGTTTTTTTTTTTCAGAAAATTCCGAAAAATATTACCGCCGGCGCGGCGGCGCGTTGTCGTCAATATTATTATTATCTACGTTTCGGGATAACGTTATTACGCTGCTACGTTATACGTGTCGGTGGGTAAGTGCGAGGATTTATCGTCATTACGGGAAAGCAGCGCACCGGAGTAGACGTCTAATTTTAGGCGACGAAAAAAATAAATCATACTCTAAAAAGATACGCGGTCACGGTCGGGTAATTAATTTCTGGATTAATAATAAGGAAAAAAAAACTCCGGCCGCCGCCGTCAAATGAACAAAAACTTAATTAAAATATAACAGTGGCGAAAAAACAATTGCTAGAAACGACGACGTAAAAATATCATATTGAAAAATTCCAAGCCCGTATCGCGTACATCTCTCACGGTTTGACACGCACGTGTAAACGTACGCCGCGACGTCGCGACGTCTCGAAACTATTGTCATACCACGTTTTGAAGGAAAAAAAATCGTCCTCTTTCTCGGTAAAATATCTAAAAAAAAAAAAAAAACCAAACCGTCTTAAACGATCCGAGAGATTAAGTCGTCGTCTCTCTAATGCTCGCCCGCGATATAAATGCCGCGTGTAAGTGATACTTCTCGGTCGCAGCAGGTTCGCACTTGACGCGTAGAGGAGATCGTTTTTTTTTTTTTCCCCATTCAGTAGTATTCATTAGCGCCACGCTCTGATGTCATTCTTCCGGCCAAACTGTATAATTTAATCGCGGCGGCGGCAGCGCAGAAACGGAATCGACTTTATGCAAACTATTTAGTTTTTTTTCATCGCCGTTATTGGCGGGCGAAGCGCGCGCTTCTTTCTTTTTTGTTTTGTTTTTTTTTTCCCCCGTTTTTTCTCATCGAAACACCACGTACTTTAATTAATTATTATTACCATACGTCGTCGGCCGTAACACGCGTTGGTTAAATTATTAGATATTGAACGAAATTCCTATACGAGTGTTTATGTTTTTAATTGACATCGCCAACGGTCGTGTAAATTATTATTATGACGTTAAAATAAAACAGTCGTCGCGACGACGCGGTGTAAAAAAAAACATAGATCGGCTTTCGAGTCGAGCCGTTCTTTTTTTTTTTCAAAACGATTGAATATTATTTAATTGTTCTAAAAAACACACGGTTCGACGCTTCTAAAAAAAAAAAAAACAACAAGAACTCGACGAGCGATTCAATAAATGCCGGAAAATAAAGGGAATTACGTATTATGAATTATTATTATTTAAACTCGACGACGTTATAATAATAATAATAATGTGTTACGGACCGTAGACATTTTTCGTACGAGAATAGATATTCTATTTGAGGAGAGCTACGATTTATTATGGAAATACTCGAAATCATAATTCGCAATAGTTGTTAGCAAAACGTCCGGACTTGGTTTTTTTTTTGTTTTGACGATTTATTTGTATAAATTACGACGACTCTGTGTGATTCGGTTAAAAATCATTTATCATTAAACATATAAAAACGTTATCGGATGAATGTGTTTATGGTTTATAACGTTATTATTATTATCCTATAGCTGATACGTTGTTTAGAAAGTTTTTGAAGTGTTTATTTTTAATTTATTCATTTTTTTTTTTTACGATAGTTTAAAATTTGTCATCTACATAAATAGTATATTATATTTCCATCGGTATGCGGTTTATACCATCTAACGAAACGGATGAAATTGATGTTTACAAAATGTGCCAACGATTATTATAGGTACACGTGTTTCACTAAATCCCAGTGCAATCGTGTTAATCAATTTTTTTTTTCAACATTCGTGTATGATATGAGATATGGATAATTCCATTTTGAAAACCGATACCTAATTATATTTTATAACTGTTTTTTGACGACGAATTTGTGCTCAATGTTTGTTTCACGATGATATACTGAACATTATATTATTGTAATTGATTGTGTTATAACTACATTTCTATGTTTTTTTTTTTCATTTTTTCGACTACGAATTATTTCCCAGTGTCATCTCACAATAATATTATACTACATTTTTTATTATTGTACGCATTTTTATTTTTTTATATATTTATTTTTATGTAAATTGTGTATTTTAAATACGCATCGTTATTTGTATTTATTTCGAAATCAAAAAGAATTTATTTTTCAAACAAAAAAAGGGACTGATATTGGCGAACAATTACTTACGAGTGTATGTAAAAATAAATGTTTCTTTATTTGTAAAAAGCGACTGGACCGAATGATTTTTGCAACGATTTGTTCAAAAAGCTATTGAATTCTTCGATCCGACCGTATATAGTTTATACGTCACAAAAATATGAAACGAAATCGGCATAGAAAATTAGATATAAGAATAACACGTGTTTTTAATTGCCTAGCGACTAATTTGACAGTAAGATAAACATTCATTTTCGCGGACCAAGCCGGTTAATACTCGTAATAATTATTCGTCTGGCGTTTTTATGAAATACTCAAATCGTGTGTTCGTGGGCGGACGCAGAAAAGGTGACCACAATTTTAATTACTATAAATAAATCTCCGGCCGGGTAAATTACGAAAAATATTGAAAAGGATGAGATGCAAGACACGGATGAGATACAGATGACGGATGATTGATGTCGGTGAATTGGTCTTTTAAATTTGAAGTCAATGTTTCTGATTCTGAGTGAAAGAGGTGCGATGAGTCAGTTACAAAAATTCTGTAGATTTCAAGCAAAATTTGATTGTTCAAATGTTCATGAAAAAAAATCGTGCCAATGTTTTTCCGAAAAAATAAATGTTCCCAGAAAATTCCAAGTCCCCGTTTCGAACCACCGAGATGATGAAACCTTCGTCGGTTCGAGAATTAGAGTTTAATCTAATCTCGTTTTCGGTGTTTGTTTTTATTCCAAAAGACTGCTGAAAAAAAACTGCACACCTTTTTCAGGCATACCAATTATACGAGTTCGACCAGTAGTTTAGATAGTAGTTTTTCACTTGTAGGTACTCACTGCAGTTATATAATTACATGCAACGTAAACCGACCATTGTATATTACTGTTGTTACTTTTTCACGACGACAGTGGTGACTGAGCTGTTTTTCAAACATTCCGTCCGGCTGAAAACGTAAAATCAATCGCGAACCTATCGTTTTGTCACATTTGAAAACGGTCTTCATCATATTATGAAGTGCGTGCGACTAATAGCGTCGGCCAAGCTATAGTTCACCGTCTGTCGGGTCCACACTTCGCCGTTCGTTGCGCGGAGCAAAGACCTGACGTCGTAAATAATCAACGTTATAAATATTACGTCCGCGGCACTTAGTCGGACGGTGGTTGGTTCAACGTGTTTATCCGCCGTCGTGTTTTTGGCTCGGTATATTATTTTCGGTTACGATAATATCTACCACGTAGTCTTATTTATTTAACATTTGTGAAATTAATTTTACACGAAATAACAATACAATATCATATCAATCGATAAAATACGAGATATCACCAAGCGTTCTATTTAGGTACCTAAAACACCTATTTAAATACAAATGTTTTTCTTTTCTTTTTCATTGTAATAATAATCACGATAAAATAAAATAACTCGCCCACGTTAGACGTTAGATGGCCTGCTTTCTTCAACACAGAGTTCGAAACGAAACAAACGTTTTGCTATAGCGAATGAGTGCCGTGTTCGCGATGACAGATGCTAAATTCGAACACGTGCGCCGTTTTCTGCCTTTGATATGTTATACGCCCGGCTCTTTTTTTGTGACGATCGGTGTTATTCGATTCGAACGACACGCGACGTTGTTCTCCGAACCCTAGCATAATATTGTACGAAAATATCCAAGACTTTTCACTCTTGACGTTATTCCGTCGGTTTCCCAACGTTCGATTTCATCCGGAATTCGCCCGAACCGTTAGGTTAGGTAACCGCGTCGGCTTCAAAAGCTCCGCGGTACGTGCACACGGTTTACGCGCAATCACGTAGTCGCTGTTCGTCCTCGATTCGCCTAAAACTGCCGCCGCGAAATAATACGATTATAGGAAACGCGGAACGTTCGCACAGCCTTACTAAAGTGGAAGAGCTTCCAGGCGTTTCTCGGGAAATCCGTTAGACGTCGGACACGACGTCGTTTCGCGCAGTTTCTTGTTTCGGCGAACTCGGTCTAACGTTCGAAGCGAAACGTTTGCTTCACAAGATACTCTTTAAACGGCAGTCAAAGAGCACGAAAATCAACCCGGAACCAACACAGATATCGAAACAAAGGTCCAGTGAACGACACGTGTCTGTATATTAATCAAGACGTATTTTGTACTTATAGGACTGCTCGCGAAGAACCGTTTTAAAAGTATCGACGGAAATCGTCGTGCGAATTTAATTAATCGACCGCGGCAACGATAATAATCGGAGGAGCGAATCGTTTCCGTTTACGACCGTTTTGGTTTTAACACCTTTTTATAATACACGAAAACGCATACTAATAATAATTATATTATGTTCGACGATTTTCAACGACCAAGCGAATTATTATCATACTGTTAAAAGCAATGGCAATGGATTTAGTATGTAGAAAAAAAAAAAAACGAGCGAGACAAGAGATATTATTATCACCGAATAAATAAATTGAATTGATTTACGACCGTTTGAGGTTTAAAAATTCCATTAGACACCCGTCGAGCGTAAAAAGAATTATCAATTTAACGTGGAAAATGAACGTGTAATAATATTTTTATTTAGCACTGTATTTTTTTTTTCGAAAAATTTCGGAAACGATGCGTGCGTCATATTCTGCAAGGCTCGGTGCTCGGGACGCTTTAAACCTGCGCGGAACGAGACTTGAACACGATTTGAATTTCAAATAAGTCTCGTCACCACACGTTCTATTAGTTCACTCGATCGCGCGATTAAAAACTATGACGATATACCTACTGCATCTTTTAGAATGCTATCGAGATTAACGGGTGTTTCCGACATTGTGTTTACGTCCGTAAATTATGTTCTACCACGAAATTACCATAATTACGAGATTTTACATTAAGGAGGAATGTCCAACGGGTATGGGTATAGAGCGTCGTCCGTTGAACGAATGATAATAATTATTGTCGTTTACCCGTTGTGAAAAATAATGTTACGAAATTAAAAACGTTATTAATAGCTCCTAAGATTGTTTTTGATAGATCCGACGATTTATCGAATGAATTTCAGGCTACGCGACGAAAAAGCGATGAAAAAACATCGAAAATTACTCAAACGAAAGCGGGTTTTCAATAGAACTTTGACTATTTTTACCTAAGCGTTTTTGAGTATGGTGATATACGAGTCGGAAAAATATTAAGAAAATCGCACATAATATCTTACATTCGATCCGTGTTTTTCGAACAATATAAACTCGTGTCGACGAGTAGTAAATAATTACTTACAGAGTTTATATGTACGTTACGAGATTTGATGTAAAAAAAAAGAAACTGGTCGGATTCGCTGGTCGATAGAACACATATAGACGTCAGATTTTTAACGAAATAAATAAAACACTACGGGCACGCACGCATATCGGAGGATCGTCTAATTTTGTTTTGGTGTTTGCGTCGTAACGACGACGACGTCAACTACCACGAAACTCACTTATTGAAAATTATTATCGCTTTGCAATTCGTACATTCTATAGGTGGTAAAAACGCATTAAGTGCCTACGCACAAATACGGTACACATTTTACGTCGAGTAAAACGACGCCTCTTTTATAGTTCTTTTCTTATTTTTTAACGAATTCGTCTACATTTTTTAAACGCGCGTTATTCGTCGTTTTCGCCTTATTGCGCTACCACGGTGAAAAATTAAACGATATCCGTTGCAGGCTACACTCTTGTTTCGGGAGATGATATATTATCGCCGTCGACTCGTTAACCTTTTAACGTTCCGTATTATAATATATAGTGGGAGTGTGCGCGCCGAGGAGTGATGTCCGCGCGAAACACGTTTCGCGTATGTATTAAGAAATCGAAATCAACGACGCATAAATCTTTGGGGCGAATAAAAATGCATTAATGTCAAAAAATAGGCAGCGACAATTATGTACAAATACGCTTGGTGCGAGCGGCGTTGGTGGTGGTACGCTCTTAAACGTTATCTGTTTTACGTACCGAATCGATCGTCTCGTGTTTGTACTTACGATATAATGTTATTCATCGCGTGACCGTCTAATAGTATGCAAATGAACGGCGCGAACAATGTTATATCCGTTGTGTTTGTAATCATTTTGTTTTTTTTTTCCATAACAATTTAATTCTCTCCGTACGAAGGAACAAAAAGTTCGGAAGATAATCAAAGCGAGTAAAAATAAAGTTTTCTTTTCTTCTCTCGTTTTTTTACGACATTTTAATTTTTTTTTCTACTGTAACCGAAACCGCAGTTTCGACAAAAACACCCCCGGAAGTAATAATACGAGAGGAAAATAATTTGTAACAAAGTATATAATATATTACCTTCAAATGAAGAGTTCGTTCGCGGGAATTAATGCACGTTGCACGTTTCATAGTTTTTTGTTGTTTGAAGGTAGAGATGGGGTGGTGCCTCGATAAAAAAAAAAAAAAAACAAAGAAAGTCTTTTCATTCATGAAAGTATATACGTAGTTGTACGACGTACTTACGAAAATTTGTTGATTGACGAGTTTTATTTATTTTGCGAAATACAATAGAATTTAATGAAATCGTACTAATTATATAATATTATATTTTCGATTCGACGAATACGTAATAACGTTAATTATATTTATTATTATATTTTATTCGTAAGCAAAAATATAATTATTTATTACTTTGGGCTTAAAGTCTCGGCTAGTAGGGAAACTCTGTTTAGACTTCTTTTTTCAGAGGAGGCCGATAAGTATAATATTTTCATTCAGATTTGTACTTGGATGTTTTCACAATCGTCTAAATATGTAAAGAGAAAAGCGCGATTAGACCAAACAAACACGATTACGATTAGAGTTCACCATAGTAACAAACTTTTTTAATTAATTCTATCAGCCAGTTTACGAGTAGAATTGCGGTGAGTGTAGTAGACAACCGACGCGACGTTTGTTTCCATAATAGTTATTGTAATTGTGAAAACCGCAGTGTTCGAACGTTTGAAAAGTCCGAGCGTACAATTTGAAATCAGTGCCGTAGAGCTTATTATTCGAGTTCCTGTAGAAAAAAAAAATAGAATCTCTGTTTTAGTACAAAATTATAAAAAATTTAGATTCGAACTAACCTATTCTTCGGGGATTTCGATATTAATTATTATTCTCGATATTTTTTTAGTTGTGATTATAATATTATACGTATATTATGTATATAAAATAAAGTAGCAAATTCACAATTTAAAATCAATACTTATTGCGGCTCAGGTACTGTTTCTAAAACGTCGAGATTAGTAGTGGAAATCACTGATCGATCAGTATGAAAATTTCTTTTGACAACACGTTTAAAACCTGACGAAACCCCTCCTCCAGTTTCTGCAGCTGCCCCGTGGGAAAGTCCCACTGCAACGACGGTCGTAAAAGTAGTGGTTCGGTTGAAATGTTGCTTGCCCATCTTGCAAGCGTTTAGATATTAACTTTATCGTCGACCGTTTTAATTGGCGGCATCGCCTTTTGTACAATCAGTTTCTTTTGTCCGTTCGTTGCCGACAGACGACTGCGTGTTGCAGTGACGTCTACATAACAGAAAGCCCTATTCGATAACGACTTGTCACCCGACGGCCGTAAGCAAATTCCCCGGATACCTGAGAACACATGATTTATTATCGTAAAAATATTACCGGAACATCGCGACTCCTGAGTTACTTACTCTTAACTGCAGTTGCGAGAACGCAATGTTCGAACGCCAGTCCTCGCGGCCGTACAGTCAAATTGTCGGTCTCGATAAAGTCGTCGTGTCACAAGCGAACGCCGCCGCCGTATGATCGGAACGCCGTTTGTGTTTTGTCGTCGTTTCTCTGCGCGTCCAATCTTGTTTTTTTTTTTAATTTCATATCTCTTATGATCGAAGGTAAAAAAATTAATACGTCTTTTCTTGCGAAACGATGCCGACGCGGCGGCGGCGGCGTCTTAGTAACTCGCCTACGCGTACTACGACCGCTACTGCAGGTGTTATCTTCGAGTCCTTAATAAAACGCCACCGAAATCGCTGTTCCGATGCCTGTGATTTCCATAAACGCGTATTACGGATAAACGATAATGTATGCGCGCGGCACGTTTAAACGCGAAATCGAAAAACTCGCGTGTCGATTAGAAATTCCGCGGCCGACATCCCGCGGCGTTCGTAACATTATAATATACTAATATTTTACGAGAATCTCGGCGAAGGACGTTGAAAAGTTACGATCGGTATTCCCGTACCGTACGATTATCATAACATTATGCGCGACAACGTTTCGGAAAAGCCCGTCGCCAAAAGAAATTTGAATTTTTACAAATCAAAAACAGAAACCCGAGGCAAACGTTCTACGCGTTTATCTTATAATTTCACTAATAATTGAACCCGTTACGCGCGCGTCACGAATAAGCGAATACTGTAGCCGAAGTAGCGCGTTTTCATCTATAACGACGGAAACGGTTAATTTTCTCGTCGGTGTGTATAAAATATTGTGTTTTCGACCGCCAAAGGTCCGAGTTCTTTTCCCCAATGACATTATTGAAATCTGATTCTTTTCTACAACATTATATCTGGTTCTCGATCTAGTAGTATACTTATAGGAGTACTCAAACTCAAAGTCGTGTCGGTTTTGAGATCCGAGTTTGCGCGGAATTTCAGAGGTCATTTGGAAACGAAAAAAAAATAAAAATAAATCTATCGATACTTTCTATGTGACGATTTAGGCATTGAAAATAATCGCCAGAAATCACGCATATAATAGATTATTACGTCTTATTCGATTTCAGCATACGAACCGCCTCGGTGTAAAATTACAAATGTTATTGAAATTTCATAAATAATTCATAAATAATTCACGACTTTAAGAACCGCACGACGAGGATTTAAAATTTTATAAAAAAAAAAAACCAAGCCTACGAATTGGTCATTTAATATGAGATTATATTAACGATCGGATATCGTGAAAATTCAATTTTACGAAATTTTTTATTAGCTTTTATTCTTTTACGACCGCCAGCCAGACAAATACCACTCTATAATATTATACGTTACCACACATTAAGTTTTACTCGCCTCGACTGAATTATTAAAACACGCGCCGCAGGGTCGTACACACGTCCCGTTTTTCCTTTTCAATTATTTAATCGCCCCACTTCTTTCGATATCTCTCGCGCGCTGCGACCCACATACCGCACTCGGCGCATAATTAATGACCGTCGGGATACTATTTCTGTTTCGAATTTTTTTTTTCCATTTTTTTTCCTATTTGAAATTAACGAGTTATTATTTTTGACGGCGAGTTGACGCGACGACGACGCCACGCTATTCGGTCTTTTGGGATGTATAACGAGCAGATTTCCGCGCGCACTATTTATACCCGCGCGCGAGCTATAAATCTGCGTCTAATCTGTACAACTCTCCAGTGAATTAAGTATATGCAGGACGCGATTATTCCAAAATAAAATCTTCTTTTTTTTTCTCAACGCCGCGTACTATTTTTAGTATCAATTTCCACGGCAGTACACCGCGAGTGTTAGACGGGGTTCCAAAAGGATTTCTAGGAAGCAGCGTCTTCCACGCACTACTTCCGCCCAGTCGGAATGCCACGCCGTCGTACCGTCGCGAATTAGAAAACTTATAGTCTCTCCGAGTGTATTGAATTCGTTTGAAGAGTCGTTTTTACGGCCCGACGACCGACGCAATAACGTTTGATGCTGAAGGCACCACCACGAGTCGGAGAAGTATACGCCGTCAAAGATTTGCCGCGACCACCTGCGCGGCCCGCGGCGGTCGTTTCCGACGAATCGATCGTCAATCCCGGGGGCTCTGAATTATTACGTTCGCGAGTTTTACGATTTTCACCATTCCCGAGATACGGAAAACCTGCAGTCGCGTCGTCGGCCGGGTGCGCGCGCTTGTATTTATTATAGATTGTTCGGCCACGACGTACGAGCCCGAAAATATGTATTTACTACAAACAAACTAATAATAATTGTACCGCTGCACCGCAGTGAAATCAATTTAATCTCCGCCGCGATCAGAATATAAAACATATTATTATATAAACTCGTGCGAATACGGAAAAAAAAAATAAAAAAAACAATACAATCGGACGGGAAAACTTATAACATTACGTAACGTTGCTCTCAAGAGTCCCTCGGGCGACCTTTTTTCTTTTTTTTCTTCTCGTAAACAATACATTTATGTGTACGGTCCCCGCTCGGCGACTCGTTTTTCTTTTCTTTTCCTCTATTTACCTGATCGGGTCGACAAAGAAAAATTACTTTTAGTATAATCGTGTTATTGCATCGTATCGGTATGGTATATCGTGTGTAATACATGCGTTTCATATTTTATTTAAAGAAAACGGCCGATCCGACTTTTCCCGGTATTTCTATTAGTCGTGAGCAAAGTGTACGGGACTTGGAGCGCTTGAAATCGATTGCGATTTATATAATATGCTTCTGAAAACTTAGATGATAAAAATATTATTAAAAAAATAATAAAGAAATAAATAATACGATCAAAGCATAAGTTATATTGTTTTCAGCCCCTACTCTATAGAGTAGAAAATGTTTATTCGATTATAATTTCATTTTTAGTTATTTATCATTTATGAATATTCAAAAAAAGTATTACAAGTTTATTGAGGACGCGCGACGAGGCGCGTTTTTAGTTACCTTTGAAATTTCACTGAATTATCTGACGTCTTCGGACGATTTTCAAAAAGCATAAATACGCATGACCGTAGGACACGCGGCCTTCAATCGCTTTATCGAATTATTGTAATCGCAGTAGTCTATCTACATTAATGCTCGTGATATTCATTTTATTTCATTAAATCGTCAAGTTAAGAGTTGACTATTCATTATTTTAAACGACCAATTGTTCTAAAACCCGCGACCCACGCGAAAACGCGTATATACGAGGAACCTATACGTTCCTACCGCGGCCAGATCGGTTTCACTCGGTGGGAACACGTAACGAATCGTCGATTTTTTTTATTTCTCTCTTCATCCGCGAAATCGCTGTCCGCGAGTTTTTTCTTCATAATAATTGCCCATCTCCCGAGACGACAGAAATTAATCGTCTTCGCGATATTTATTACGCCCGTCTCGCCCGCGGGGACGGTCGTAGCGGACTCACGCGCCACCTAGCAGACTCCAAACGCGAAACGGACCGCCCGACGATCGTGCGCTCGAGCGCGCCACGTTTACGTCTACGTCGTCTCCTGCCTTCCTTTCCCTTCCCAAGAAATTTGTTGTTGGTAGTCGACGCATAAAAATTCGGATTATAATTTCAATGTACAACCTATTTTCAATCTCAGTTATCTCAGCTAGCGAACACCATCCTTCTCGGTATACCTAGATTCCAGGGAAAATCTCAGAGAATTAGCTCACCATGTGTAAAATACTTTTAACGTCAATATAAGTCCTTGCCCTAAACGTATATGAAATATGTGTAAAACATATCTTATTTTGTTCACTAGTTCAAAGAAAATGTGTATACATTATACACGTTATTAATCGTTGAAAAGCAATACCGACCGCCTAGAACGCAATACTCTAACTCGTCTACAATTTCTTTTATTTTCCGTTCTAAGAATTCTTTATTTTCATACCTTTGTCGACGAATGTTAATCGTCTCTTAATTACTTAACCTTTCGTTTCCCGTTCTGTTTCTCGGTCATGTTTTCAGACGATGACGTGAAGTACTAAAAATATAATGAAAAATTATCTCGTAAGAGTAATATATCAAATACAAAATGAGAAATATATAATATGGAAAACATTATGCACCAAAAAGATCTTTCTAGTGAATAAAAAGTTGCGGGTAAAGTAATGGCCTACGTTAGTACTAAAGTGCGACAGAATTGCTCAGTCAATAGGAATTTAGTTGGTACTTACTATTTTTGTGTATTTTACAAAAAACAGGATTCATTTTGTTTGTTTGTTTTTTTAACTTTAAACACGGCCGTCTTAATTCCATCGTTACAGCAGACGATAAACTTAAGTTTCGCGATAAGTATATTCTGGATTTCGCGTTGCTTTATTTTATAATACACTCAATAGAGTCGAACTGAAAACAAAAAAATCAAATACGTAAATATGACGTGCGACAGTCGTTATAGCTAAGAAGAATACGTCTCGTCGTTATTTATCCCGAATATTCAAACGAGATACCATTCTTCTTGCATCGTCCCCAAAGCCAACGTATTATTTTTTAAGTTGTTGAGATGTAAATTAATTAATTACGAGTATAGAACACGAGTGGTTCGTTCTCCCCGAAAAATGTCCAACTTATGCCCATCGCCCATGACTAAAACAGTCTCTGATCCTAATCCTCTCGCATTCGTTGTTCCACGAGCATTTGAACAAACCAGATTTCAAAATACCTCAATCGCATCACTGTCACAAAATAAAATAAAACATATTTAGGCTGAATCATAAAAATTCGACGTTCAATTCGTTTATACGTCGTAATAGACGCACGGAATGGTAATGTTATCGAATAAAGTTGTATCAAACCTTTGAAATATAATTTATGAAATAATGGATTATTTTGACAGAGTATAGTCAAAGTAATCGAAATACACGATTTGTTCACATTCTCTCTGATATAGTTTTCAAATTTTCAACATTTCTATGCATTTGAATTGATCGTAATATCACAAGAGGCTAAACAAATAATGGAAAAACACGACTTTTTTTATTAAAGGTAGGCATACTTTAGAAAACTGGTAAAAAATCAATTAAATAAATATGATTAAATAAAACAAAACAATTATTACCGCTTTAAAAACTCTCGTCGTTCTCGTACAATGTATGCGCGGTTCGTCATGCTGAATATTTTGAAATCCGGTCTAACGCGAACTAACTCTTTTGAGAATATGTATAATATTCGATTACTCTTATAATATTTTGAACTGTCGTCGTCGAGAGAGATTTTGGTTTCCAAAGGCCGGGCGAAAAAACTAATGAAACGACTTATTTAAATTTTATCGATAACAAATGGAAGGTTTTATTTTCATTTACACTTATATTAGTATACAATACAATCAATACAAAATATACAATATTGGCACTAGATTTACACATGAATTATTATTTTTAAACACGGCGTTATTAACCCGTCGTATACACGCGCGTTGGGCGCAATAAAAACATTAACATAAAAATCATTACGTATAATATAGTAATAATAATAATAATAATAATAATAATGATGATGATGATAATATCAAATACATTGGCGAACATTATTTTAGAACAACGGGTGAATCGTCGCGGTCGTCTAAATAAAAGAAACATAGCAGTCTCGCGTCGAAAAGCGAAACGACGATTCGCGCGGTTTCTGTCTGCGTCGGAAAGGGATGGGGTCACGCGCTTCGGGGAAAAAAAAAAAAAAAAAAACAATAATACAAATATTATACTATGGTCGTCGCAATTATCGTAAGATAACTTAACGTAAACGACGGGACAGTAGTCGAACGGGAGGTGTCACGGCGACGACACTACATCGACGAGAAACGCGTGAAATACTATTCGATCGCGAGCAATCGACGCGACGCGTATACCGAACATTGCCCGCCGTCCGTCGGTGCTCGCGCGACTACACCGTTTGATTACAAATAATGCGTTTGATATTGTGCGCACATCAGTCTCTACATTGTCACATCGTGTTATCACTTTGTACGATGTTTGATATTACATTATAATATAATATTACGTCTTTACATGATATGGGGGGGGGGAGGGGCGTACGATATCGGTCGATCGTGTGTAGGAGAGGGAAATACACAATCGGGGCGCAGAGGCGGCGGCAGGACGACAGGAACATGATCCTGGCGATCCGACGGCGGCGGGGGCGGAGCGGGATCGAAACGAAAACAATCACCATTCTATAAATCTGCGACACACGTCGCGGCAGCGGGGACGTTTTTCTTCGCGGGTAGTGGGGTACGTACATACTACGGAGGAAAAACGCTAGATTTTCGAAAATCGGTAGGCATCGTCGCGCGCGATTTGGACGTTTTTTATCGGGTCTCCTGCGATAGGCGAGTTGTATGACGTGTATATACGTAATATCGACGGTTGGTTTTTTTAAGAATAACGCGACGACGGAATATAGGGCTAAATCGGGAATCTCACTCTCAGTCTTTTACGATAAAATAATTTAAACGATTGTTTTTTTTTTACCAACGGTAATTAAAATGAAAACGACGTTCTCGGTTATTGAAAACGAAATACTGCGCGTATCACCGCTTTCATAATCCTTGTTGTATAATATATTACTAAGCCATGGTATAGTGCAAAAGTGATATTGTAACAATGTGAGAAAAGAATCGCTAGAGTTAGGTATATAGCTAAAAGAAGTATGTAAAAACTAAAATTCGCCTACCCAGCCACGGAGGTCTATCAGAGGCATACCCGAGAGAATGGACTTGGCGTCTAGAACCCTATTGAAATCCAATAAAGAACATAAAATCGTTCATGATTAGCAATTATTGTTTTTGAACAGATAGGTAGTAATTAATTAATAATTATTTCAAGTGCACGATTAATAATATTAAAAAAAAAGTACTTGGATATTTTCGTTATATTTTGTATTTGATTTTCGAACCCCCTTTGGGCGAATTCCCGGGTACGCCATTGACGCCTATATGTTCGTTTTTACATCGAATCGCCCGACGACGATCGAAAGAGTAATTAATATAGTAAAGTTATCGTACCGTTTTTCACATACATACGACACCTAGCGCGAGTCGACGGTGTCTTTCGACTTTCCATAAAATATAATAAAACACGACCTGACTGTGTTCGGGACGAGGGTTCCACCGATATCGTATTATTATTCACTAGGCGGCTCTAAACAATAGTTATTCTCTCGACTGGGTGACGATTTGCGCGCTATTTCTTTGTTTTGTCAATAGTAGTAAACGATTTTCTCGGGGAGTTCGATCGATCCGTATCGGAATAATCTAGATGAACAGGAGAAAAAAAAAATGAACAATTTTTTTTTTTTTTGTTTTCCGGAAGTCGACCGCCGACGACGAAAAACGCGTTTGGAAAAAAACGTTTCAGCTCGTTCGGCCGCGTCTGACTCGCACGTCGAACGGTTTTAGCGCGTCGTCGGGCACGTCATCGGCCCCTTCGCGCCCGTCGCCGCTTCGGAGTAACACGGCGACCGCTGCTGCTGGGTGTTCGGTCCGACCACGTCCGGCGGCGCGCAGTCTCTGCCGTAGCCGTTGTTGGCGTTGATCGGGTCCACGTAATGATAGCCGTTCGACGAGCACGTGGTGCGCACCTGCGGAAAAATACCGACGCGTTATTGCTACGTAAACGAAAACATTATTATGACTAGAGCATTCGCGTATTTATTTTTTTTTTTCCGTTTGACGCGCAAAAAATTACATAGTATTACATACTTTTAATATTATTTACTTCGCAAAATGCGTTTCAATAAGTTATATTCTAACGACAAACTGTTTCGGGGGCGTTTTTCGGTTAGTTTAATTTATAATTTTACGTAATATTTAAAAATCAATAGAAATATTAGAAATCGAAAGCGATCTTACGAGTTTTTATAAAACATTTTTTCGGTGACCGTTTAAAAAGATAAAAATACACTTTTTATAAAGGTTTTTATTTTATTGTTTGTATGACAAACAGACCGCAAGATTCTCCATGTTTTATGAGCATTTAAAAAAAAACGTGCACGGCCACGTGTCAACTATAGTTGACACGGGGTTCTCTTAATAGGTACGTATAAACCCATGTCAAGTATAGTTGACATGGGGTCCATTGATTTGTATACGGATTTATTTGACCCGGGTATTTTTAACAGACTTTCCAAATCATGCCGTGACCGTGAACGTGGATTTCAAAAAAAAAAACCGAAAATATTAATTTTTCGACAATAGTGTATTATAGCAACAAATAAATAAAACACGCGAGGCAAAGTCTGTCGAATCCTATAGATTTAAAAAAAAAGACTAAGTATTTGTTTGAACACGTTTTTAAAAAGTCTAAAACTGTTCAAACTTTTGAAAACAATTACTCAGCCAACAGTAAAATGACCACCACTCTCAATGTGTGGTATGTATATATATATACCACACAGAAGGTTAGGTTAAATACAACTTTAAAGCTCTTTTACGGAGTGGGTGAAAGGGGAATCGCCATTACCAGGGCTCGCTGCCTCGACGAATACGGCGGATAATTGAACCGCGAACCGCTTTTGTTGCTGTGGTGAGACACTTCGCTGAACGTTTTCCGGCCACAACCGCTCAGAACGACTGACACGGGAACGCCGTGCATGCTTCCGCAATCATCTGGACAAAACACACATGAGAAAATTAATTTGTGCTCAGCGATTTACGGTATTGTAATTGTTTTCGATTCGTCGCGAGTTAAAGACACGTAATAATAACAAAATAAATATATAAAATAATTCGCTAAAACCGTTAGATTTATAAATAATATATAAATGAAAATAAAATAAATAGGTCTTGCCAGGAATGTTAAGATATAAAGAGTGCGAAAATCGTTACTGCCGAATAAAATTCATCGTCAGGCGAAAAGGACGCACTCTCCGGGCATGACCTATTTATTTTATTGTCATTTGTATTTTTATTTCTATTTTTTATATATTTAATAATTGTTTTGATAGATTATTTTATAGATTATTTAATAATACTTAGTTATTATTATATGAATATCAAATATCAAACGTTATTTAATTTGGTTTACTTTTGTTTTGTATTTTTAATTTATAGTTTTCAATCGATAATTTAGAGTCACTGCGTTACGATACTTTCCATTGATAATAAATAACGTTATAAGTGATTTTCACCGATACGGTTTAATCGAAATTATTTACCCGATTACATTAAACATTTAATTTTCGAACGTTCGTAAAAAACGTGTAGTGAATTTTCAGTCGCTTTACATAATATTTATAAAAATCGGGCACAACACTGACGAGAAATAATAATGAAAAAAATGTTTAGATCGATTTTAAATAAAAATTTCGTTTTTAACCGCGACGCAGTCATTATTATTTTCATCATAACACACTTTTCCAAGACATCATTTTCTATACGATTTTATTTTCATACCAGTAATTTCGCGATTTATGATATTATCATTTAATGTTTTATTTCATATTACAATAATATCAAATATAAACTATTGAGAAATATAATATCGAATGTTCATACCTGCGCAGCTCTGGCAATCGTTATTACTCGAACAGCAGCTGTAACCGTTTTCAGAGTACACGTTTTGCGTACGATAAATGTTGGCCGAAGCGTATGCCGTGTCGTCGGAATTGCGTCTCATCTGCAAATCGAAAACATCGGCGTTAAAAACACAGCACAACACGACGACGGTCTATGATAAAATATTTTGTTTTTACGTTTCTCGAACTCGAGTTGGAAACCAACGTGGTGGTCGCGTAGGGCGCGGGCGACGACAGTTCGCGGTCCTTCAAGAACGTGCTCATCGTGTTCGGGTTCACTTCCGCGTAGTCCGCGATTTCCGGCAAGAGCTGTTGACTGGAGTCCTTTTCGCTGCCGTCGAGGTCGTGATGCATCCTGATGGAAACGGTTAGAGGTTAGAAAAATAAAATAACAAAACACAGCCAGCACGCGCGACGACACATACCAATTGGGTTTGTGACACGAGTTGGCGTCGATGAACAAACACCGCTGACTGTTGGACACGCCGTGGTCGGACGGCAAGAACGACTGCACTTGTCCTCGGTGATGGGACGCTTCCAGGGTGGTTTTGAAGCCGGAAGAGTAGGACAACTTGTTGGAAGTGTTCAACGAGTCTGCGCGAAACGGTCGATTGTCAATAAAGAAAAACACTCGTGTAAAACCCGACAATAATACGATACCTCCTAAATGCGACTTCTTGGCGCCCAACTGCCGGTACCTGACGAACAAAATGGCCGCCAGCAGTATGACCATTAGCGTGATGACGCCCGCCAGCAACATGATGAACCACGGCTCGGCCACGAACTCTCTGATTTCCTCGTGGTCGATGACAGCGTCGTTGAATTTGCTATAAACGAGCGCGATATTAACACACCGTCCTCGGCCAACTGCAGGCGTAATATGTATATAATATAACACGTTATATTTTACTTTATTTGATTCATCGAATCCGTGGGCAGTATGATGGGTTCCGTGTACGGGCCGAAACCGATTTTCGTCGCGGCCGCGATCATGACCTTGTACCGGACGCCGGACGTGAGGTTCGTCAACAGAAGCGTGGGCGTGCTGGCGCTGACGGTCACGTTGCTCAGGACGTCCCAGCCGACACCGCCCTGTATGACTACCTGATAGCTGGTGATGACGCCGTTGTGCGAGTCCTCCGGCGGCGGGTTCCATTTCAGGTACACCGAGCTGGAGTTGTACGCGGTCGGTTCGACGTGTTGAGGTGCTTCGGACGGGCCTGCGAGCGAAGAAAATGAAAACGAAATTTATCGAAAACCGATCGGAGATCCGACGAGGCGTTTGTATACTCACAGTCCTCGTGCGTTCTGGCCGTTCTCGCGTTCGACGGTCGGCCCTTGATGTGTCTGTAGAACGGAACCAGGAAAAACAGGTAGCTGACCGACGGGTGCAGCGAGTTGACCACGTAGGCTCCGTTCAGTTCGGTGACGTTCGACAAGATCTTCATGAACGTGGAATTTCGACCGGTCAGGTTTTTGCTGCGGCAGTACAGGTAGAACCCTTCCAAAAACTCTCCGTTGAGTATCTGAAATCACAATCGTATCGACGCGTTTAAAAATCATATAACACGGGTAACGCGGTTTACCTACATTAGAATAGGTTTGGTATTCGCGAGCAAGGGCTGACGATTGGGTGGGGAACGGGGGTTTTTCAAAACGAAAAGAGAAAAATGTGAACGATTTTCTCTCTAAGTTTCAAAACGTTTTCCAATAACGTTTCCAAAGAACACGGTTTAATTTCTAGTGTGATAGTCCAACGAAACGGTGACAAAAACGAGAGAAATATTACATATAATATTATATGATTATGTACGTGAAATCAATAACTGTCGTCGCGATAATATCGTTGTTCGGCACGTACCTCCCAAAACAGTTTGATCGAAGTCGAGCCGACCGTCTTGATGTCGATGAGGTCGACGATGTGTCCGCCGAACAGCGTGGACTTGGCAATGGACATGTCGTGTGAGAACGGTACGTTCTGGTAGTATTCCGTGGGCAACGTGACGCGGCCGGACAGACGGCTGGGCGCAGAGAGGCCGTGCGAGTTTTCGGCGCGCACCAGAAACAGATAGGTCTGGCCGGGCCGCAGGAACGCCTGCGTGAAGTGGGTCGAGTGCAGTTTCCGCACCAACGTGGCCCACCCGACCTTCTCGCCGTAAGCGAACATTTCCACCTGAAATCGAAAGGGTCGCCGTTGAAACATAAAAAAGGAAAACAACAAAAAACCGTCCAAGGCCGGCGACACGTTGGGCAAATTTGTTTCGAACGTGAAAAACGCACGTATTTATAAACAGAGCGACACGTACTGGACGAACACGTACACGTATGAACCAAGAGGTACAGGTGGGCGAAAAAAATATTTACGAAATACATTTGTCACGTGCGTATTGAAACACGTTTCGCGTGATTCGTTGAACGAAACAAATTTCCCCGGTGCGTGGACGGCCTGAAATCGCGTGTCGGCCGCGGTCGCGTCGCGCACCTGATAGCCGAGAAGAGGCGACGATCCGACCTTGCCGTTGCGGCCCCAGGACAGCGAGACCGTCGTGTCCGTGTAGTTGACGATCGCGGGCGTGCTCGGGGACCCGGGAAACGTGGACGGGTCGGGCGACCTGAAGAACCCGACGTTTGGGTTTTTCGGCGATTCCATTTTCAGCTCGGCGGTCCACGTGGCCTTCCCGTTGACCGACGACGCGACGCACGTGTAAACGCCGTTGTCGCTCTTCTGCAGGTCTGTAAAAAAAAACAACGAAATGATCGTGACAAATCTCGTTTGTTTGGTTTTTCTTTCTCTTTAAAATACAAAATATTGCCCTTTAACGTCCCGAAATCAATTGGAAAAAAACATTTTTCTAAAAGTATGGATTCGATTTTAAAACGATTAAGAAGAAGAAGAAAAAAAAATTTATCAAAACACGTTAAAACGAGGCCTATCCAGCCCTAGGTTTAAAATCCGCACTCACTAGAAATCTGCAGAGTCCCGCTCTCGGTGATATTGATCCTGGCGATCTCCGTCGACAGCGGCGAATCGTCCTTGTACCACGTGATCACCGGCTGGGGGTTGCCGATCGCCTTGCACACCAGGTTTCCGATCGAATTGTACGGCAGCGTCTGGTTGGCGGGGCCGTATTCGATTACCGGCGGCAACAAGGATTCCTCGTGCGCGGCCGCCGCCACGGTCAACGTGGCTCGCCACTCGTCCGATCCCGCCTCGTTGGTAGCCGAACACATCACCACCAGCTGGTCGTGTTGTTCTTTTTTCACGTTCTGTCGCAGAAATTATTATGTCGCGTTACGTTTGCGATTTACAATATTTGCGAACATTAATTAAAACAGCACCCCCGACGATAGTCTACATTATTTACTCCCCAAGTTGTTTACGAGAAAAAAAAAACTGAAAATGTCCAAAACAATTCACTTACTCAACATAAAACAATCTATTGTATTTGATACCGCCTAAATCATCGATTATCTACGTAATAAAAATATCAAGTAATGATAATAATCGGTCAGACAAACGCTTCTCGATGGATAGTAAAAATATGCATTTATTTATTTTCCCTACGCAAAAATACGTGAAAAAAAGGTAAAAATTGCTCAATTTAATATTGAGAATAATCAAAATCGTGGACCAATGTTCGATAACAAACGATAATTTGTACTAAAGGAGTAATGCGTTCGGCATTGAAAATAAATATGATTTATCCCGTAAAAATACAATAATAAAATATTAAATAGCAGTCGCTCGACGAATGTGTCGTCACTTACGTGCACGATGAGCGTGGACACCGAATCTTTCGTGTCCTCGGCGTGAAACTCGTTCCAACTCTCCTTGGGGAACAACAAGGTGTCGTTGTTCTGCAAAGACCAGAAAATCGTCGGCTTAGGATTCCCGCGGACTCCGCACTCGAATATCGCGTTGCTTCCGGCCGAAACGTGCGTGTCCGCCGGCCTCTGGGCGATCAACGGGACGGCTGAAAAACAACAAAAACGTTTCTCTTATAATAACCGTACCATAATATTACGCACGCGCGTCGACGGACGATTTGAAAAGGGAACATACGATGATGATTATGTACTGACGATAAAACAATTATCATTTATACCGTCACGACACGTTTTGCGAAAAGCGTCTATAAATAAAATAAATAACATAAAAAAAAAAATCACGGCCGGCGGCGAGATCGGTGTATGTGTGAATCTAGTTATTTCCGTATTAACAGGACGGCGCGGCGGCGCGATTTTAAAACTCTATTTAATAACCACTGCCGCCTGCAGTCGGTAACGCAATTATTGTACAAAGTCGTTGAATTATAAAACGATTTCTAGCACAAGTCAAACGGGAAATTCGGTTTGATTCGACTTCCCGATAAAAGGATTTCGAGCTGCGTTTGATGAAGTGGGACGAGCACGGAGCGTGCTCCGGTATTCCGTGTATAGGCGCGGTTCACGGTAGACGCGTACTCATTCGAAATAAATCAATCGTACGGCCTTTGTTGCACAGCGGCCGGCGTATAATGTTTACTTATTAATCGTACAACAATGCGCAAAATAACGTGTGCGTTTTGAAATTTTACCACCCCGAAATTTGCATTTATATTTCTCCGCGCGTGTAACCGACATCGTGAAAATCATAATCGCGACGCAATGAAACCCATCGCGTTCGCGAGTATCGGGTGAAAACGATTACGTACCGCCGCCGCGCACAATTTATAATACGATTGCGTTATTATCTGCCGCACAGTTGATTTTTCCGTCGTCGAAATGTGCTTTTGTCGCGAGAAAACAATTCGGTAATAGCTGCGTTCGGATAAAAGCATTTCGACGTCTTACAGACTTACATATATACTACACACAGTGAAAAAAAAGAAAAATCCTTTAATTCTATCTAGACGTTTTTCATAAAAGTATTGTTAAAACGATTTTGTTTTTCTACTTCGATACGAGATAAATGCGTTTTACACATATTATTATACCGATTTCTTTTCCTTCCGCAAAACAATACAGCACACGTGAGATTACGTGCTAAACGTAATATATGTTTAGGCACGTATAGTCGACAGTGCATTCTGTAAAGGTAATTTTATGTAGAAAATAAAAAAACCATGAAAATTATTTAAAACGCGGCGGCGTACTACGTTGCATCGCGTAAACGTTTGTAATCTACTGCGACGACGGTCGGATAAAATGTAAAAAAAGTAGTGCTCTCCGGCGCAATCGTCGTAGAAATAAAAAAAAAAATACGAAAAAACCCCTACGGACAATGATAATAATAATAATCAAACAATTATTTTCGCACGCGCTAATGGTATCAAGTCGGATTGCCGTAGGCGTGCGCGCGGTCGTACCGCGGGCAGACAACAATTGGAAATTATTTAAACAAAACGAAAAACGTCATTCTCGGGTAATTATGGCCGAATGAATTATAAATCAGACGTAAAGCAATGTGTTTCGAACAATTTAACAGGTATTCGGAATATCCACATCGTGCGCCGTTATTCAACGTGACGAGGGTAGAGCCGTTAATGTTAATAACGCGAAGCACAACGGGATTGCCACACGGGACGACATTCGAACGCGACCGTAAAAAACACCGCACACATGTCCCGCGCGAGCGTTAGAGTGTACCTACACGTTTGACGATCTCGTAAAACAAGCGCGATTCCGACCGAGCTCCGCGTAATGTACCGCGATAATTTCAACAAACGATCGTGACGATAAACAATAACTACAATTATTATTATTGTCATGTCGCGGAAACGCGAAAAACATTTCGACGAGTGTATTGCAAACGCATTCGAAGGACGTGAGGGACGTATTCAGGCGGACAATAATATCGCGTTCGTGTCCGCCGTCGAGCGATGAGGAAGGACCTTTTTTTCCTTGCTTTTTATACACCTATACACCGCGCGTCGTTGTTAAAGCTCTGGCTATAAATATAGGAGACGAGTTTACACAATCGATGACGGATCGCCTGGTGATAATATCGAACGCGCGAAAAAATCTAATCCGCCTGCGGAGGATAGGGAGAAAAGGCTAATTCGTTCGGAGAGACTCGTCGTCGGCGGCGGTTTCGGAAGAGTGTCGGAGCGATTTCCCGGCCCGACAGCAGACAATGGGACCGTTGGCGCGAGCAAAATAATACGCAATGGCGAGCCGTTTGATTAATGCGCGGCCGCCGCGAGAGACGCGCGCGCGTAAACGACGGCGGCGGCCGGCGGAAAACCGTGGGAGGAAACAAAAGCCGCGCCAGAGATAATGGGGGAAGCTCGAGAATAGAAGTTGCCGAATTGTTTATATCACTGTGCGCGCGCGAGTGCACGACACGAGAGAGGTGTGGCTTTAAAGGCCCCCCGAGCACCATTTACGCACACGAGTCGGTACTAAACACACGTATATAGTGAAGAAATATAAACGCGAGCGTATGTTTTGTCTTGTCGGTTTCAAGACGGCAAACGTCGGGAGGAGGGTGAAGAAAAAAAAGGAGAAAGTTTTTACCGAGAGAATAATAATTAAAAGCCACGCCGCGCCGCCGCCGCCGCCGTCGATCGAGAAGAAAACCGACGGAACCCCGTTGGCGGCGGCGATGGCGCAAAGGCGCTTATGCGAGCGAGATTATCTCGCGGTAGAGTCTCGCAGAGTTTGCACCCCCCTTTGAACACGTATAACAAAGGCGCACGCGAACCGGTACCGACCGCGAAACATTCGAAAAGAGCGAAACGTTCAACGCGACGGGACGTTTTACGGTAGCTCGAAAAAAATGTCCAAATCTTATGAAAACTGCATCGGTTCTAAAGAATATTATAGTGATTTAATTATTCTGTACAAATTTCCTACGATTATCGATGTTTGAGATTTGATGAAAAATAAAAAAAAACAATTAATCCGTAAATTTCGTAATTTTTCGTCAGTATTTATCAATTTTTAGAAAACCCGTCGACGGAATATATTGAAATCGGACCTCCGATATACCAACCAGATGACATTTGCTACCTACCAGAAACCTATTACCTCCCCCGAAGTTAATAATATCAATTCGAAAACGCGAAACGGCATGGACAAAAATCGCTCGCCATAATTTTAATATAGTAAATCCAATACGTCATTCCCCCCGGCTCTATTAGGAATCTGAAATATTGTCACGATTCGGCTGTTGACAGTATTCAAACGCATCCGTTCAAAAGCAACCGCGCCCGAGTGTATGCCAAACCGACACAGTCATTATAATACATAACCCGACGGCGACGACGGTTCGTTTCGATTCCGCGGAATAATATAATGATTATCGGCTATGCCGTCGTCGCGCGCGAGTCGGTAGCGAAAACAGCAGCGGCGCGGCGTGTTGATTGAACCGGGATTCACCTCTGGCTTTTCTGAACTTCAATTATTACACGCGAGTTTGAAAACTAACCCACATAAATAATAAATACATTTGGACCCTTAACGAGCGGCAACCCTATTGCGAAATTATTATCTTTGATCGTATTAGTTTTGCGCGCGCGTTATCGAACGAGGATTACGTCCCGGTGCATCATTGCGTGACGCGTTCAGTACGTAGTATACCTACTAGTTATCGAACAGAAAAACAAAAATTTTATGCGATCCGATTCGAAGCACACTCGCGAATAAACTCTGCCACGGTACATAATATACAATAACGCGCACGCGGCGAAACACAAAATACTTAGTTAGATTGAATAATTAAAGGAGTATAAAACATGTAGCTCTCGGTGCGGTCGAGCCACTATACACGCCGCGTCCTGTGGGGGTTTCTTCTTTGAAAAGTCGCGTTCGACGGAGAGACGACGGCACACCACACTCGGCACACTTTTACGGACGCCTTTAATGACTAATTAATCATCGACTGCGCGCCGCCGCCGATGCGACGAGAATTTAAGAGAATTTAATACGACGACGCTACAAACCGATAACTACTATACCGATCGAGACGACACCGCCCATAATAGTATTCGAAACGTTTTAATCGTGAATGATGATTATAATTCGTCATCGCCGTCGTTCTCCGACACTCGATTTAACGTCAGTATTTTCGGAGACGACAGAGCAAATGACGACGACACACGCCCGCGCGCGCGCGCGCGTTTATTTCATACGATGTTCTTAGCGCACGGAACGAATTTAAATTACAATTTATAAAATAAACCGTTTAGCTGGGCGGTACTCACAGTGCACGGTTAGGGAGGACGCGGCGTTCACTTTGCCCTGGTGATTTTCTGCGTGACACACGTACTTTCCCTCGTCTTCCGGACTCACGTTGTCTAATCTCAGGCTGCCGTCTTGCGTTATGTAAACGTGCTCGAACGTGTCCCTGTCGCCGGAAAGCTTCTCATTCCTGAAACATCCATCATTTTTTTTTTTTATCGCCTTAATATCTCGAGATTATTTTATTTTTCCATTTTTCAAAACTATATCGTCATTATTACGAGACACACAACGTTCACGCGGACGACGACGTGTGGTGGGCACTTTAGAATAAAGCAAACGTTCGTCCCACGCGACGCGTCCGCGTTTACTTAGATTAAGTGTTTCCGACGAGAATATAAATCGATTGTTTTAAATTTATCGACCTATAAATAAATAAATAAATACAATTACGAACCCTTATATTACGACGCCCCAGTTCTAATAATATGCAAAGAGAGGCTCCTCTCTTAATTTATTTCAATTTTTATCCGACACCTTTCGCATTAGAAAATTCACGATTACGATTATTATTATTGCGAGACGATGATAGAAAAAAAAAAAAAAGGTAATCACAAATGAGATTTTATCGACCGGTTGATTACCGGCTAAAAGTCGAGAGTACGTCGCACGTCCGCGGCGACAAAAAGAGAAGACAATAACTTCGATGGTTCCGCGGACGTTTTTTTTTTATTATTTTTTTTTTTTTTTTTTATATATAAAATATCGTGTTACCGCGTCTTAATGGATTTAACTTATTTTTAGTCGAGTTTTTAACTTTTCCTCGACCACGGTAGGAATAATATTTGTTCAAAAGTTCTCTATAGTCAAAATGTTTTGTAAACTTTAAACATGGCCGTAAACAATGGGCTCCTCTGCTCGGCACCGCTCGGCGACGAACACAATTAATGTGGCCCGCGTTTTTATCGGTCAAAGTCGTTGTTGTACCCCACCCCCCTACCCACCACTATAATTACCTATTCTTTCCTAACGCCGCCGTACACGATTGTTCGGAAACACGTGAGCGACGACAATAATACGTAATATTGTATTACCTGTAATGACTGGTGCGTATGTGTTGCGCGACGCCGGTGTTGGATATTTTTTTCCAAAACACTTCCGGCTGAGGAGTGCCGCCGATTTTGCACTGCAACTGAACACTGGAACCGGCCATGGCTATCGTGTCCTTGGGCGCTTGGATCATGTACGGCCGTACTAGACGTGCGAAAAAAAAACGAAACGTGAGTTTTGAAATCTAACGTGCGGCGGCGACGACGACGCGGGGCTACTACTATACTCACTCTGGGTGACCAACAAGATCGGTTTGGATTTCCGGCTGCCGGCCAAATTGGTGGCGACACACGCGTACGACCCGTCGTCTTCGGAGTTCACGTTGCGGATAATCAAATTGCCAGTGTCTTGAACGTACCAGCTGAAATTTCACGCCGCCGTTTAGTGGGAAATAAAAACGAGACTTCGCCACTATTGCTTTTTACGGTGCCGGGGTAATGGAAGAAAAACAAAGCTGTTTTTTTTTTTATTTGTTTTGTTTTATAATCGCCTCCCATAAAAACCAAAGATAAAGTAATTCAATTAAAAATATTCCATCCGACGCCGAATGTTAATCGTTTTGTTTTATTGTATACGTACATTTTCCTCTGTCGCGGTCCGTATCGTTATTCGCGTTATTATACGGTTTCGTTACACAACGTCGCCGGAACACTATACCTATAATGCTGTGTGTTCGAATAGTTCGAGACCGTTTCATTTAAAATTCCAAATTAGAAACGGAAGACGGGAGATGATGATTTCAATACGAAATTGTTTTTACTCCGGCACTCGACGACTCGTTTATTAACGACGAATAGATTAAAAACTATTGGGAAATCTACATTTTTCAAGCGTAAAGACCGAAAACAAAGATTTAGTCATAAACAACCCGTTCCCGAGCGTATGAGAATAAATGAATACCATTACGGTAATAATTGTCCAATATAGTATACAATATTCAATAGAGTGTATTCGTTCGCAGCGGCTTTCGTCAGAACTACGCGCAGTCTAGTTGGAAATAAAAACCGAATAATAATGATCACGCGCGTCAGCGAACGATTATATTATACGTATTGTCCTATACGTAATTATTTATTTATTTAAATAATGTGGGGTATCTATAATATTTAAAGTAAAAAACGATAAGTAAATTTTATAATTTTGGACATTGTGGTTTATAGGGAGCGCGTTCAGTGACGTTATTTCAACGCGAGTGACGTTTATTTTTTTTAGTCATTTAAAAGATCGCGTAAATAAAGCGTGGCGTGAGAAAAGTCGAAACATAGAAAAATATAACTCAAGTTTAAAGTCAACGGTTGATATTAATTTTTATTTTTAATATATTATATAATATATATATATAAGTTACACGAGAAAAAAAAGTGACTTACTTAATTTAGTTAAAAACGAGTAAAATATATTTTATGCCTAACAAAGAACACAATATGGATTATGCGATAAAGGAAGAAAAAATATGAACATTTAATACTATTGTAAATTATAATATTATAAAAGCACCCTGTTCGAGAAATTCTGCGTCTCGTCAATAAATAATAATTACGTTTTAAGCCGGCGCGATAAAAGAAATATGTATTATAGATACGATATAATAATAAAGGGCTGAAAATCAACTCGAGTGACAATATTATCAATTAGGCGAGCATCTGATAATCGTGGGAAATAACTCAACTCGTCTAGATAGAAGTAAAACAAAAGTTTGAATTAGATTATGAAAAAAAAATAAAATAAAAACCAACTCGTCAAGTGACTCGGCTTTTTGACACTACTTTCGACTTATAAACTCGTTAATGCCCAGCTTTGCGAAATCCCAAAGGCGATCTCGTCAAACGATATTATTATTATTATGATAATAACGGTGACGAAAGCGGCGACGACAACAACAACAACAACAACGATCGAGCTTACCGTTTCTCTTCGTCGGCCGGCATGGGCTGGTCGTTTTTGTGCCACTCCACCGACGGTTTGGGATGTCCTTTCGGCGGATCGCATTCCAAGACGGCCGTGTCGCCGGACGCCGGATTCACGTCCTTGGGCTGCATGCGAAATTCCTGTTTCAAATCTGCAACAAAAACGACGGGGGCCACGTGAATCCCGGGAGAAACTTTTCGACGGACGAGGCGGGGCGGTAGTCGGAGGGGAAAAACGAACGAAAAAAAAAAACCAAAAATAATAACCGTAATATAAGAAGGAAAGAAGGGAAAAAAAAAAACGTTTTCAGCGTGTACGTGCGCGCTTAATGCGCAAAAAACAGGTGCAAACGTTAATACTGGCGCGCGCGCGCTCGCGCCCAAGTCGTCTACTCCCCTGCTCGCTGTCTACGAGGCCATAAAAGTTTAGTGCCGCTTTGTTCTCGGCGGCGGCGACGACGACGACGACGACGGTACTGATGCAAATGAGACGAGGGGTTTTTCGCCAAGTGCCTAATAAAACAACGTCTTGCCCCTTTCCGCCGTCCGCTCGAGACTCCGGCGGCGGGTCCGTTGAAATATCGTATAGCGATCCGAAACGATCATTTTTTTTCTCTCTGTATTTTTTTTTCTTCCTCCCTCGTCCCCGCACGCGCGCGCGCGCTGAATATCTCGCACAGAGTTTACGAGAGACGCGGTTACGATTTTCTTACGACCGGCTCTCTCTCCCCCCCGACATCATCCGACGGCCGTATTATATTATTATTATAATAATATACGTATACACACCTATGCGCGGTGTACGACGTTACTTGGCGTATATTATGCGGGCGAGTATATAACAAACACGCACACACACACGTATATTATACTATTATGAGAAGTGCGTGCGGCCGCCGCGGCGTCGTAACTTTGTGCGTCTCGAAGGGGGAAAAGACGACGCTGAGAAGGCGGCGGCGCGGCGGGGAGATGAAAAAAAAAAAAACCGAGGGCTTTCTTCCGACTTAACGATAATGAACCGTGCCGGAATATAACGCGCGTAGGTATACACGCGTGACGACGCCGCCCGTGCGCCGTGGCTACCGACTTTGAATATCTATAAGTCGTATCACGCGGTTATCGCCGCGGCGGCCGCGAGGGGCTTTACAACTTTGGCGCATACAAATGCCGAATTACATTATTATTATATCGAGACCGTAGACGACGGCGGCGGTGGTCTACGTGAGAAGATTTTTCCGTATTTTCGCCGCGGACCCGCCGTTCGTTTCGAGTTTTTTATTTTTTTTTTTTTTCCCGCGGCAAAGGAAACCGTTTAATCCGCCGCCGCCGCCGCCGGAGTACGCGCGACGACTACTCTCGTGAATATCATATTTTACGTACCCTTTTAGTTTCCGCCGCGGTCGTTCTTATTTACTACCTTATACTATTTTAACCCGGTCGGATTTCGTTTCGTTTTTTATTTTATTTTATTCACTCGTTACTACACTGATAAAACGCCACGACCGCGCGTTATTCGGATTTCGGCCTCGCCGGAATATAAACAATAATTATTATCATCGTCGGCACAAGTTATGTCCGTACCTTTTTAACGTTTAGATTAATTATTAATGTTCATTCGAATCGCGAGCATACATTTTTAAACGAGACAGTGGTTACGGAACGCATCGAATATTTATGCGGCGTTCACGAGAACGACGCGCGACGACGGCCTGTCGATTTATCTATACACGATTATCGTTTTCACAGCGGGATCGTTCTCATCACGATTGTTATTTTTATTTTTTATTTTCGCGGCGTACGGGGGAATTTAAAATGTCGCGCACGAGATATTAGTCGTCGAGTTCACTACGAAATGGTATTATCTCACGTCGGGCAAAGAGTCCCATAACGGTAAGCCGATACACGGTGAATACACGTGTGCAATGTTAAATTCGTACGCTTATTATAAATTATCGATACGGTGTGATTTCGGTCGCGAAACCGGAGACGGATTTACTTTTGTCACTCGTCGCAACATAACGATTTAACCCTAAACACCTGGTATTGTATTTGAAAAGATACGAGTGTTTTTTAACATCGAAACGAGACCATGTATCCATAATGAGGATACACCATCATGAAAACCTTTTCGTAATCGTTCAAAAACATAATATTTTAGTGAGAAAAAATAAATTAATTTGTCGACAAAATTTACCATTGAAATAGTTGTAAAATAATTTTAATTCGTTCATATCTCATAATATTGCCAAGTTAAGGATTAATATTAAAAATAAAAACCGTCAAAAGCTAACAAGCCCTCACAATGTTGTACGATCATACTAAAAATACATAATATTATATGTTATTAGTAGGGCTCGGACTTTATTGATTTTGTAACTTTTGTTTTAGGAAATGGAATTTATTGCCGAGTGAAATATTAAATTTGTTTCATGAAAAATGTACGTGTAGAGTAAAAAAAAATGTTTAATGAAATTTTTTGGTATTTTATTTTTATGCAAAATTTGTATGAATTTCCAAGTCCAAGTGCAATTTTTATCATTAATTATTTTGTATTTTTATTATAAATTAATATGTTATTTTTTCATATTTTTAAGAAATCAGGTAAAATATTATGATAAAATGAACGTCGAAAAAATGTTTCGTGGTAGGCGCTAACTAGTCAACGTTTCGAGCTACGTATTCGATATTATACTTTTTTAATTAAATGCGGTCGTGCTTTAAAAATATTTTTTTTAGGTTCAATAAAGAAAGTTCGAAGAGAAATTTTTTATATTTTTTTGCTATTAATACTTATTCTTATTGTAGTTAAATAGTACATAACTTTTGGTCGACAAACATGTATTTATTGTAAATTTTATTTATTTGCATTGTATTTTTTTTTTTAAATTATTTTTCGTTTTATTCAAAAAAATTTACAATTAATTTAATTTAATAAACGGGACATTTTTAGACCAACGTCAATGTTAGTTAGTTTTTTTTTCAATTGCATTTTAAAGAGATTTTTAATGCGATTCTAAGGAATTTTTAGAACAATAATTATGCGAGCGATTTTAATCACTTTTTAGTGCGATAAATTTCGAGCCCTAGTCAATCAGCATACGACTAGCGCATATCGTATTAATATCTATATCGCGCAGCGGCAGTTGAAAAAAAAAATTATATCTCATTCGAGCGCGTGACTGAATATTATAAGAATTAAATAAAAATAATCACTATATCGACGGCGATTAAAAATATTTCTAATGGACTCAAACCGAAACGATTGCGATATAAACGCGAAAAGATAAATGAGATTGTTACCTGGTTTAAGATGTAATTTTTTTTTTACTCGATTTTCTACGACGTTTCCCATGTAATACGACTGGGGTCCCCATCACGAATCGATTCACACAAGTGTTCATTTGATTCGGATGTTTGACTTAGTTAAGACGAACGAAATCTCCCGGTTTAGCGTAATAAAAACAAAAAAGACACTACCGAGGCGGCACACTCGTAACGGAGGATAAAAGAATTTTTCGGACGAACGACATCACGCGACGACGGATCGGAGCAGACTGATTTTCGTTCGAATCGATTCGCCCTTATCGATTTCGCCGTCGTGTAGGCGGGCAAAACACAATTTGCTAGTGGGCGACGACGTGACGCAACAAGATCCGGATTCGCTTTGTTCGTTCGTAACTGAACTTTGAACACGACCGGCATCGACTGTGTCGTAAGAGACGTATAATTGAGTTACGTAATTATTACAATCGGTAACGAATAATGTTACGCTGATAAGGATTTTTTTTTACGAACCGAGGGATTCCCCGACTTCCTTAAAAAACCCAATGACTCGAAATATATTTTAATAATCTTTTACTTTATACGCGAAATCTCGAAAACTACTCGACCTATGAAGCTGAAATTCGGCGGGTAGCTAGTATATAGGTAGGAGACGTGCACTTGCGAACGTCAACCCCTGAGGGGGTTAAAAGGGGTAAAAATGGAAAACGATTATTTTTTGGTCGGATTTCTTTGAAATTCAGCATACATACTTTTTAATACAAATAATAAAAAGTGTATTAACTTATTTTTCAATATTCAACCCCTGAGGAGGTTAAAGGGGGTTAAAAACGTGGGACGTTTTTTTTTTTTTTTTTTTTTGAAACTTAGTACATACATAGTCTGAAAATCAAATAATGAAAAATCTAACTTATTTTCAAAATTCAACCCCTACGGGGGTTAAAAGAGGTTAAAATGTAGAATGATATTTCTTGGTCAGATTCAGTTAGTAATATATAGAAGTAATAATGTGAAATAATTTTTTTTAGTGGAATTTTAGACACGGAATCCTTTCCCTGAACGCGCCACTTAGTCGCAGAGTCGTCGGATAGTCGGATAATACCTATTACACGCATAGGGTTCGGAAGCTGTATAATTTACATGTTTTTCTGTATACTTCCTATTTATTATAGCCGACCGAGCTGTAAATTAATTTCGTTTATATTTATTAACCGAGTTGAAATATGATTATTTTTGTATGCATATTTTTGCATATTTTGATGATGTTTTGATTAAGAGTACGTATTTTACATATTTTTGTATTTTTTTTTTTTTTGAAAAGTTTGGTTTTTCTTGAAATAAAAACTAAAAAGGTAAAGATTACGTAATTATAAATTTATTAATAATTAAAGGGGGAAAAAACTACCAAATTATAAACGAGAGAGTGATTGTAATACATTACTAAATTAAAAAAAAAATTACAAATGTCGGTCAAACGACTCTTTCTGTTTCTATTCGTACTATAGTTTTTTCGCCAAACGAGTCGAACTCGTTTGAGTTGTGATGTTTTATAATATTATAATAATAACGTTATTTTAAAAAAAAAATTCGGAACATAAAGAATTGATATCGTCGACAATTCGATCGCAGTAAAAAACTAATTGTTATTAATTATTATCGAAAATACGTTATGTCAGTCATAAGTCAAAAAAGTACCCTCCCGAAGTAGTCGCGCTTGGCCCACACCATGTGCCATCACCCGGTAAAAACTCCTTGAAATATGCTCTGTACCCGAGAATGGTGTTCACCTGCGTGGCAATTTACATCCTTCGTCCTGCACGGCACCGTGTCTACACGACGCGCGATTCCGCGGATTACGTCGTCAACGTTGCTCGTTTCGTCCTCGTCGTAATAACGACGGCGGCGCGGCGGCGGAACCATAAGCTCGCCGTGCGCACCGCGACGAGAAATTTCGCGGGATTCCGCGCGGCCGCGCGTGCTTTTTCAATTCTGACAAAGTAAGACCGATCTGCAGGACACGGCGAACACGGTCTGGTTAATTTGTTAAGACGCCGGGTCCCCGGGTGAAATGACGTGAGCGCGGCGGTATTACGCGCGCGCCGCCGTCTCCCGGCGGAGACGGCTAATTGATGGATGTTCGGCCGGAGTTTTATGTTTCGCGAGCACACACACGTCGACAGCGTACGACGGACGCGGCGGAGCGCTCCAAAGACGGATGGCCGATCGATTTTCGACCGAAAAACGCGCGCTCACACGCGTGACAAATGACGCGGCGACGACGAAAGGTGGGCGCGCCGAGAAAACACGTATCTCGTCCTTCTCCCTTCGGCTAATGCGAAGAGAAGGAGAAAAAAAAACTTTTCCCGACTCTTTGCCGCGCCCCCGCTACTCTTTTCCTCCGACGCGTCGTCAATTATTATCATTATTATTATTATTATTATTACTCTTGTTATCGTCTGCGACGAACGCGAATTCCGATTCGGAAACGGCGCGGCGTATCGATCGCGCTCGCGCCACCTGCGGCCCCGACGACGACGACGACGTCCGTCTCGGAAAACGACCGCGACGGAAACAGTGTTTTTATCGCGAAAAGTAATTTACGAGCCGGGCTTCGTAGGCGCGCGAGTGACGGGAACGCGCGTCCTCGGCGGGCGTCTTGTCGAACGCGAGTTTGTGCCGAATCCGAGACGGCGTTTCGACCCGCCAAAGTCCCCTCGTAAGACCCGTTGTAGAACGCGGTTCGACGTCGTTCGCGACCAAAGTCTACAAACAGTAAGTTATATTGTAAATAAATGGAGGACAACTGGAAAACACGATCTGTTCGCCGACTACGCGTATTGTTCTCGAACTCTGTTTCTCGACGTGAACCTGTCTCGGTTTCCGTTTGTTTCGCGATAGAATTTATTAATGTTTTTAAATTTAATTCGAAAAATAAGTGTATTTATAATCCATACAAGTCGCCGACTCGACGACGCCACGATTGCCGTAAGATTTAGCGCGGAAAATGTCCTAAAGTTTTTATTACGTGTTATGCGTATACGGTCGTAGCGACGGACCGTGATGCGTTTTAGATTTATCGTATAGTCGCACTACGTTTTATAAATTATTCTCCCGGTCACACGCATAAAACGTTCATTATACTCGTATAAATGAAAATACTTTTGGCATCAAAAGATATTATCGTATCAAAGAGAATGTGTAGCGGCGCGTCGTCGTTACACGTATGTATTTACTTTGAACGCTTGTAATGAAGCTCTGCAAATAGAAAATCCGACAAACACCACTTGAATAATTGCGTCGAACAAATATAAGTATAGAAAAAAAAATAAAAATATAGATTTAAATTGAAATCGCAACAAAAAAAAAACCGACATAAATATTATTATAATGATATACGCATAAAAATATGGAATGAGGAAATCGCGGCGATTCGTTATCGTAGATGCTACGAACGATCGCGATTCTACTGCCGACGACGACATGAAACAATAACAACACGATGGCAATTAAAACTGACCTAGCGTATGATGTTTTTGAAGACTTTGTCGACGTTTGTTCGTTTTTTATAAGACCCATATGTGTACACTCCTCCCTCTCTGCCACGGTAGTTAATCTTTTCGAATGGGTTGTTATTCATTATTATTATTATTATTATTATTATCACTCCTGAAGGGTTCGGCGACTTGGAAAGCAATTTTTCCTCGAACTCTTGCAAAACATCAAGTGATGTTATTCGACTGAAAGTTGTGCTCAAAGTTTGGTCACGTTTTCGTGACGTGTCCCAGAAATCTAGTAAGTATAATATGTCTCGTGTTCCAGTGCCGCGCGCGTACGGCGGTACACCGGGGATAATTAAAGTACGTTTTCCGCCGGCAAAAACTGGGACATGTCGGGGTTCGTGACAGACAAGGCTTTTACAGACGACGAACGGAGGGTTAGCGGAAAAAAAAAAAAAAGGAAAAAAAAAATCCCCGTGCGAATACCGCAACGCCTACGTCGTCGGCGGCGCGGAAATAATTAATCGCGAGCGCGCGCGCGCCTTGCCGCGGACTAGGTCGATTACGTAGCCGCTATAACGATATTATTATTTCTAGAACGGGTTGAGAAAATTCGTTTCATATCGCGCGATGTCCGTACGAATCGGCAGTTTTCCGAAACGTAAAATTCGCGTAATAATTATCGACGTTTTTTTAACCGAGCGCTCGCGAATTTCGTAAGACGTGGAGATTAGCGTACTAGGTTTTTTTTCGTAAAACGACGACAACGTCCCCGATCTATGTGCGTACAGCTCACACACACACACCCGTCGCGCTAAGGAGTGGCCTTCGAGGCTATATAAAAGGAAAAAAACCTTCGCGCTACGGAGGAGCAGCAGCTTCGAGAGGGGCCACCGACTCGTCGATCGGGGAGGCGATAAAAAGTCGTGGCGGAACACTCTCCCGAATACGGATCGGAGAGAAACGATAAAACCGTTCCGCGCCGCAGGGGGGGAAACGTAAACGGCGGCCGTTAGGAAAAATATACTTTTTGATCTCTTAGCTCTCGTACGCCCTCTTTTCGTATAACGGACCTAATTTGTACGGTCGATACTCGTTTCGGAAATCGCCCCCGGACGATAAAAATCGCCAACGTTTTGCTTACAACCGCTGCTGCAGGTATTGATTTTCGAAAAACTTTGTCACACGGCGTTATTATTATTATTGTTATGTCGGCGTCACGAGGAGCGTTATAGACTCTACCCCTACGCGAAACTATTGCCGCCGACGCCGCCGCCGCCGCCGCCACAGGATTTGCCATGTTCGTTCGGGTCCGTCCGACAGGGATTAGCTTTGTCGGCAGAAGAAAAGAAAAGAAAAAAACAAAGACCAGCGCGCGTTCTCGGCGTTTCCGCAGTATACCGTGGTGCGCCCACACGACTGACCACGCCGGCGCCGCGGCTATAGCGCGCGTTTTATTTATACCGCCGTCCCGAGGGCGAGTCTATAACAAATTGCCGTGTCGATGAGAGCTTTTCGGGCCAAATTGATATCGATAATCCCATACGTGCGGGTATATGTATACAATATCCCATATATACATATGTGTGCGTGCCAATAATTGCGTTCGGCCGCTTTCCAATAACGTTAACAACAACAGGTAATCTCATTAGTGCTATATTTTTTCGCCCACCCCATTTTCCTCGGCAACACTCGTGGTCTCGACCCGTCTCATCGCGTACCATGTGCATTGTACATATACGTACGGTTTCCTTTTCCTCTCCCGTACGCCTTCATCGTACACAGTCGTCGTAGACACTCCGGGCAGAGTGAGAAAAGTCAATATCGCCTTTGCGAGCGCATACGTATATCGTGTACACGTGTCGCCGACAACAATCCGCGGACATTATTTACACAACGCCGATGGGTTGCGGGAAAAATAATTATTTACACGACGACTAGGTATTCTATACAACGATATTATAATATGTAGAACGTCGAGTTTAGGCGTTGTGTAAAACCGATGAATATATAATAAAGAAATCTAATTAATCGTACAGATCGCTCGATCGTTATTAAAAATGACATAAAAATCGAGTACGAAAATATCACAAGACATACTACATGGAATGACTATTATAATATTCAACTCGTACACGTACGCGCGTATAGTTCGTCCCTTTCGTCGTCCACGGACCGCCGTATGGATTAACCCGTCGTCGCCGCAAAATTGAATTACACGCGTACCTCCACAACGATATAATTGCGTTCTGGAAGTTTAATCAAAGGCTCGCTATACCTATAAATTACTGGCACGTACGTCGGAGCATTTTTATATTTATTTTTTCTTCGGCGGGCGTAAGATTTCGCCTTCGTGCCGGTAAAATGAAAAATTCGTCATTTCAACACTGACATCGATAACACCACTCGTCGTCGCGTCCACTTTTCATTTCACAGGACTTTTCAAAATATCGCACATCGAAATTAACATTAAATTTCGATATCATTATTGCTATTCTTTTTTCTTTTTTTTCATTTTTTAGCTGCAAGAGTTCAAAAAATAGAAGCCGCGATATCTCTCAGAACACCTCTTTTGTATTTTTCAATAGATATTCAAATTGCCGTCTAATCCGGTTAATATTACCGATAATGAATTGTTACTCGTCACGACCGATATAAATGTTTCGTCACTCGATGTAGATAAAATCCTGTAAACATTGTGTAGCGGCACTAGGCGGAATTATTTATTTAAATTTAGGTAAAATAATTAAAACGCACAGTACCTTTATTTTGCGTAATCGGTGCCTTTATTTTAACGTTGTGTCTTAACAGGCTTGCCGAAGACTGATTAATTAGAGGCCGTGCGGCAGTGCCGCCCGGTCTCGACCAAACTTAATTATGTAACATATTATAATTTTAATGAACATAGATAACAATTTCGGTATCGAACACATTGAATGATATTATATTGTCGACGGATTTTCACGAGGTCGCGGCGAATTATCGTCAACCGTATCGGCCACTGCGAAAGTAATGAAAAACGAGGATTATTATTAACGATCGCGGGACCTGCAGCGAGCGATAACGCGCGCAGTCCGCCGTGCGCACGCGACAACGGTCACGACGGCGTCCTGCAGGAGTTCAATAACAAAAGCCCCGCGGAGACCGCTCAAAGGGAGCGTATAATATTCAAATTGCCGACTGATTCGGTTTATATTGCCAATATATTATCGGCCGCGTTTGTCTGCGAATTTCGGAACTCATACTCGTTATGCCCGAGTGGTCCGCGACGTGGGTTCGTATTACGGCGTGTCGCTGATAAACCGACCGTTAATAAAATATACGCCGAGCTTAGCTGTACAGAGGCTTTGTACGACGCTTTTACGAAACGCAACGCGTGCGCGCGCGCGACGAACGCATTGTTTACGCGCGTGTGGGTTAGGTTAGTGCGAGTAGACGAGTCGTCTCTATCGCGAAATTATTGCGCAATAATAGTAAATAAACATGCAGTTTTTTTATCGGGCCGCTATAGTGAACGAAAAACAAATAAATAAACCAGCGGGTCGGGGGCTAATCGTTTTCTCTCGGCAGATAGTCCGGCGCGCGCCAGAGTCGATGCAAAACTTTACGAGCGGGCTAGGGGTAGTAAGCGGTTTATTATTTTTTATTCACTTACTTGACCGCGCGCGGTATTTACAGTGTCGACGATAAAAACTCAAAGCAAACCGAGCGTGGAGATGGCGCATTGCGCAAGCGCGTAGGGGCACGATTAAACACTGTACGCCGACGGACGACGGCATTTCATTTTAACCAAACACAGCCGATGTCGACGGAAACAACGGTGACGCGTCGGGTAAAATCTTGGCGTTTCTTTTTTCCGCACTGTAATCGTTCCGCTCGCGAAGGACGAGAAATAGACCGTGATAAATATTATGTAGATGACCTATACTCATTGCGGACGCGGCCTCGGGGATTTCAATCGGCATTATTTTTGAATACTACGCCCGCGTGATCGATTACATCGCGTGGCGCAGTAATTAATTGCATTGCTCTGAACTCGTCGCGCGAACTTTTCGGTTTAATTTTCATAGAGAATAAACGTCGGCGACGGCGACGATTAAAAAGTACGCGCGCTGTATTATTTCATCGCGTTAAAGTTTTATCGACGGTTTTATTTGACAAACGACGCGACGGTTTCAATATTTACAACTTTGTGCAAACAATCGCGGCGTTTAATTATTTTCAAGTATATATGTATATATTTTTATTTTTTTTTTTCACGCTCGCGGAAAAGAAAAAACCGCTCAGACCGTATGATTCCAACGAAAACATCATTACGCGATGAAATAAAATTATTATTAACGCAGACTGCGGATTTCCGAACGGTAAAATATAGGTTATGTATATTATGTACGTGTGTATATGGTTTCGTTATTTGTTTTCGTATTAGTTTTTGAATTGCGTTTAACCTACGCGATCGCACGGATATATACTATTTTCATTTCGCGTCCTTTGATGGTTTAATATACATTACTCGATGTCAATACAGCCGCGGAGATTACAAACAGCCCGTGGCGCGTACACGGACGTGTATCGGGAGCGAAACGAACGTATATGATTTATGAATGCGCCTAACCGAAGCTTTTCAATCGGACACCGCCGCCGCCGCGCCGCGCGCAATACCTTTTAAGTTATGTAAATCGAACTCGATCGAGTGAAAAAGATCCCGCGGGATTCTACGAAACATTATTGTGTTTGCCAGTTTGATTAACGATTGGGCCGTTCTGCCGATGATAATATTTTCCGAATATTCCAGACGCGCGCTAGACGGTTATTGCGACCACGTACGGTATACATAATGACGGACGCGCCGCCGCCGCCGTGCTTAAGGACTTTTTACGAACGAGTCGCGTATAAATCTATCCGACGAGATATATTCTACTCCGATGTGAAACGAGATTCCGAAAAAGCGAGGGTTTTTACTGCAGCATACTGCAACGACGAATTTATATCTATACTCTGGGCGTACTTGAAATAATTGCGTACGCGATATTCGTGACTTTCGGTTCGCCGTACAGTTATCCAAAAGTAATACTCGTTTCACGCGGCGTTCGCCAAACAAATGTGATGTGAATATTCGCGCGGCGGGCGCGTATAGCCGAATCGAGATGCCGGTACTGCCCTCTCGAAATCCAAGGACTTGGACCCCGTACAAAACGGGTGTTTCTCTAAGCCGAATCGAATTAATTCTACCGAAATATTCTGATTGTTAGATGCGAACGGCAATACACGCTTTCTTTGCCGACGACGGGTGCACTGTCGTTTTTCATATCCATAAACACATCTATACAATGTTGTATACATTACAATACATCGTTTTAAATTATGAACACGCTACACCAAGGTTCTGTTCTGAAGCTCAAATATAATATGTATTTGTTTAGATAATGTTTTGTACGAGCGAAATAATTATGCTAAAAGCATGTAAACACAGTGAACAAACGTATAAATAAATGTGAAAATATGTCAGCGATATTTTTATAGCCAACAGGCACTCGGAGTTTTATGATAGGTACGAATGGCATACGTGTGGCCTTTGCCGTTATACTATAAGTAGTTATATCTAGTTTCCTGATGGTGAAATCGGACGCGGCTGCGTGTCGCCGTCATCGGCCGAGACTTCGCGGACGCGCCCGTAGAAAACCCGTATTCAACGAAATCGCGTCGCGTAGTCGATGATATTATATGATATTAGAACGTGGCGCGCGGCAAAGGCTGCTCGCGCGCACCTGGTTTCGAATTCCGCGCGTCTGAACGACGTCTGGACCGGAGCGCCGGCCACAGATTTTAATATCGGATTAAAATTCGATCAGGCGCCGCCGCGCCGGCCCGAGAACGATATTCTGGGCGACCGGGCGTTTTGGAAAACGCAATTTTTCGCTCGGAAAGGTTCTATTTCGGGGCGCGCGAAAAAAAGTCATTGCACGCGCCGCCGGAGCCGACGAGACGATAATGAGGGAAAAAAAAAAACCGTCCGCGGCGCCGAGCGTTTTGCATGACTCGTCACCGAACCGAATCGCCCGCGTGATTTACGCGATTTTTTCGCGACCATCTGCACGTCGTCGCCGTCGACGACAACGACGATATCGCGCGCGGTTTCTGCTGCACAACAATACGCGATAGCGGCGGCGTTATTTTGTCTTTCATTGTCATCCGATTTCCCGGGCGCCATTGTCCCCCCGGCATGCAAATAGGAAATACGTCATTATTATTATTATTATTAGTATCGAAACTATTATAATTTTGTGTTATTATTGTTATTACGGGAGCATTGGCGTATCGTTGACGACGGCGGCGGCTAGGGTCGCGTGTGAATAGTATTATATCGTAAAATATAAATAATGTTACCGCGACGACGACCGAAAGCCGATTTGTTCTCGCGCAAAAATCAGGATAAATTATACTTGGGCTAGGATTTTTTTGACGACACGTTGCCCCGCGCCGCGCCGTCGTTTTAACTACTCGCAGAGATATTATATTGTCGCTTATGACTGATTTTTTTTTTTTTTTTATCAAATTAAATAACACCGAAATTATTTAAATAAGTTGCATTACTGTAAAGTTTACGCGCTCAAAGAAGAGGAATCGTATTATACTTTTTCGATTTTCAACAAAATAATTTCAATTGGTTTTACACGCCATTCCGACGAATACTATTGAAATACGTATTTAACTACCGACGATTGAATGCCAAATAATGTATCATTTATTTTCCAATATATTATTCAGTTGTTATCGTATTTTTATTTTTTTTTAGAATTTCTACATCAAAAACAAAAAAAAATTAAAATCGACCGCAGATAGAGCGGTACGAATTGATATTAATTTATTTTTTCGATCCCTATACCCGTTGTTTGAAGTACTATCTCGCAATATTGTTATTGACTAAACAATGAAAACATTCAAAACTCGCGTGACATCATATCAAAAACAGTTGTTTAAAAACCCCAACGTGATGCCTTAATTGCACTCCGGATATTTATTTATGTTCGGCTAACAAAGGAGTTTTGATTTTATATTTATTTTTTCATTCGAATTTTTCCACAAAGTGGACTAATGAAGCGTAATGGTTTTAATATAAAAAATTATATACATATACATAATATAATATATATTATTTACATTTATGTAAAATATATGTGTATAGATTACTGATGACGTGCATTAAAAAATAAAAGTTTCTTTTAAAAGTACCCCTAATACCTCGTAAATTTCAATATTAGTTGGTTAGAAAAAATTAATAAAAATGTTATCGATTATACTTTGAGCGATGTTTCTATGGTATTAAAAACGTAATTTTATTACTTTTCTAGAACAATAATAAATTTATAATATTAATATTGTACTAAGTATTGTACAAGTCTTGTCTTGAGAGAAAAAAAAAACACAACGAAATAGTTTACTATACGTACACTCTATAGTATAGAGTCTACACAGTGCGTACGATAAAAACGATTATTTTTCATAAAATATTTATTTTATAACGTGTTGTACAAGTACTTTGCATTCGAGTGTCGTACTCGGAAATTCGACGTCGTCTGCGCGTTTTTATAATTTGCTATTTCTAAACCGATCCAAAAATACGCCGATCGAATCCATGAAATGTCAACTGAACATTTAGTTGCCAAAAACGATATCGGCGGTAACGGCGTGCTAACTACACGCAACGCGCGATTTGTTGGTCTTTTTTTAGACTCGGTTCGTCGACGCGATTTATCAACGCTCTCATTAGATCGTTTACAACGGCTAAAGTTGGAAACCACTCATCGCCGCCGATGCACTTGTCGCAAATATTTCGCGATAAAAGCAATAATTTACGAACCTCTCCTCGGGCGACAAAAAACCAGTAACGGCGCGCATACATTACAATACGCATAAATGCGCGTTTATTTATACGTATGCGCGCATAGAGGGGGAGAGAGAGAGAGGGAGAACGGGAAAAATCGGCTGTCAAAGAGAAAATGACAACGGAATCCAATCCGTACGATAATGGATTGCATTTGTTTGCGGCACAACACCGGTAGGTATACTCGGAAAGCGTTTCGCTGTACTATATCGGTTCTCGTATTTTTATTTATCTTCTTTTTTTATCCTTTTCCCCTCGACGAGCGCACACTCGCGGCGATATCCTTCGTATAAAATAGCGCACGTCTCGTCGAGATCGATCTCGCGTACTCGTACGTTCGCGCCACCCTCGAGAGTTTTCATTTAATTTCCGCGGTAGTCGAGAGAGTAGCCGCGGTGTCGGTTCGAAGATCGTATATAAATTAATGACGCGCGGCCGAACGGAATAACAAAACAACGACAATATTATTATAACCGTCTAAAAATAATCGCGCACAGAGCGGCAGCTGTCAACCGAAAATCATCATCGCTCGTCGTCCCCCGTCCGCCGCACAGTAATCATATACTAACCACAATAATAATAATAATAATAATATGTCTCGTGGCGTTTCATTATCATTTTTCCTTTTCCGTCCGATTATACGACCGGTCTCCCGTGCCGGGACGCGACGCGACTGACGAGCAACGAGAACCTAACCCGAGTATTCTCTCCGATTCCCGTCCATTAATTAGCGAAACGGCCGTTTGACGTATACCAAAAGTTTTCGGGTTTTAAAGAGGCTTCCGCCGCTCGCGTTTTCTTTGCTCTTCGGACGTTTCCCCGGGGAACATCAAACAAGACCGTTTTCCCGGCAATGTTTGTCTTCGTCCTTCCGACCCGCGCCGCAGTGCGCCCCCCCCCCCCAGCCCGGCCCGGCCCGGCCGAAAAAAAAAAGGAAGAAAAAAAAAAAGAGAAGCCGCGCCCCTTATTTTCACTCAATTCCGAGCGTCTAAAGAAAACGGCTTCCGGCCGTTTGTTTTGCGCTTCAATAAGCCCCTTATATTCCACGCATGATGTTGACCGACCGAACGGCCGTCGTCGCCGGCGCCCTTTGTGCGCGCGTCCCGCCCACGTCGATCCGGTCGTCAAACTCGCGCAGTCGTCCTTGTCAATCCAAACACACGCGCGCGTGCGAATTAAAAAGCCGGGGGCAAATTAAATTATCGACAAAGGATGAAAGGACGCGTCATCGCGATGACGTACACTAACAGGTATACGCACAGCACGCGTACGCGGGCACGGCCGGCGTAACGGGCGATTTTTCTCCACATCCACCCGGGTCGGAATTCGGGACGTAAAAATCGCGTCGTTTCGATTGTTTAGATTATCCGAGCGAAGCGGGCGAAACACGCACGAGAGTGGTGCGTCGTATCGATATCGATTTTTTTGTCGTCATCGCGTTTTCGACTCTATCGGTCCGATTTTCGGATTCCGCGGACAGTTTTTCGATAGTCGTCTGGACGTTTAACGGGACGTGGTAAATTTCGAAATTCTCTCGTAAAGTATTTTTTCTAAAGACTGTGAAAAACAACCTAACCCAACCGGCAAAATGTTCGTCGAAACCCGAAAAAAAAAAACACTCGCGATCTTCACAGATGACTGGTCTCGTATTATATAATACACCGTTCTCTCGAGATTGTTCAGTTTTCAAAAGGTTTGTTTGTTTATAAATATTTGAAATTTTCGAGTTTTTTTTCGTAAGATGTGGATAAAATAATTTTGGTCGGGTAAAATATTTCGAAAATTCAATACAAAGTTTCCTTTTACACTGATATTACTTTGGTGAAAAGATATCGAAAATCCGCTTAAGGTTTTTTTTTTTTTTTTGCTACCGTTTGATTTTCAAACTTTAACAAAACTCGAAGAAAACACGAATATTCGAACAATTTTCGTAGTTAAAAATTCATGAAACTTTCAATTTTAATACTCGAGGCTTGAAAATGTAAAACGAGGTTCTCACGAGTCGGCTATTCGACAAAAAAATGAAATTCACCGGTAATAATTTACAACCGTTTGAATGAACGATTTTAACGAACTCGGGTATTTGAATGATTTAGAAACAAAATTGTTTTCGCCCGCTTCCGTATCTGAGAATCTTATTTTCTAAACCAACTGTTCATCGACTTGAATGTTATTTGAACGACCCTGGTTCGTTCGATATTACGACAATCGGTCGATCGTATTAGCTCGTCGTAGTTATTTTTTTCTAAAACGCGTGTTTTTCGTGTTTTTATGCGATATAACTCTGTGTGGAATTTCAAAACGGCGATAGTTATTTATAAAATCGGCTGGTGAAGCCAGCAGCCGCATCCGATTCGAGAATCGAGCCGGATCACTGTGGCGTTGAATTAAAAACGCGCAAACACGCACCACTCCTTACGTCGCGGTCCAAATGATGACGCGACCGACAGGCAATTTACGGCGCGCCGGACGGAAAAATATGGCGACGATGTATTATTATAATTTTCGGATTATAATTTTTTCTCCTTTAACCGTTATTGCTGCGAGTCGGACGACGATCGTCATCGATGTACGAGCAGAGGAGTTTCGAACGGCCGCGTTTTCATGGTCGAAAAGGGAGATCAAGAGGGGTATATATCCTCTGCCTTCGGGCGATTTTTTTTCTGATTTTTTATCCACACTAAAGAAGTTGTATAGGGGCAGTTTGAAAATCACAACGTTTTCCATTTTTCTAAAAAATTATTTTTTCCCCCGTGTTATTTCTAATATTTTACGTGTTCGATCGACAACGATAAAATTAAACTTGCAGACAACTGATAGGTGCGCGGTCGTATAGATTAGATCACGCTTATATTATACGTAGTAAACGAATACAGCAAACGGAAACGATAGTCAACAATACTTTGTTATTATTTTAAATTTGAAAGCCGTGATAAATCCTTACACTCGAGTATTTGACAACAAAAGTGGCAGTTTTTAAGTTACAACCCTCACTCAGGACCATCGCGGGTCTGTGAGAAGTACAAAATTAATATCCCACTGACTTCCACCCCCCTCCTTTTCAAAAAGGGGATAAGTAAGTTCCCACACGAAGCTTAGCAGGCGAGCGTTTACCATATGACGTAAGTTTCTACACGGCGATAAAAAAATGCAATGCATCTTGTCTTATATTTATTACTCTAAAATCAAGTAATAATATTAAACATAATATAACAGCAATAATAAATATGGATCGCCACATTACTTATAATACGATAAATAGTATGGACAGTTCATGGTTTTATATATATATATGGACAGGGATTGAATATTAAAAATTGGATTTTGTTTGTTTACAAAACACAAAAACAAACGAATTTTAACCACGCCGACTAAGTCGGCCGTTCTAAGTCTGAAAAGGTTGGGAGGAAATTTGTATTCGTTATAATTTTTATGCTAGTAGAAATCGACATGTTTTTATGTATGGATTTTTTTTCGCGTAATGACTTACGTAGACATGCCCAAGGGTGGTTTTTACCTACTATATCTCGCGTGGGAAAAACTTAAATTCGCCCTTCGAGCACGCCACTACGGGGCGTACAATGACGGTCACACATAATATTATGGTCGCGTACGTCACAAGAGCGGGATCCGAAGACTACGACTGTCGTCACGCACTTCGGTTCCAGTTTTATGTGCTGGAACAAATGTAATTAATATATATATATACGGGGTCGCGACAAAGGTCAATCGCGCTGTGCAACGACGCGTGTGCGTGCGCGCATGTGCCAGCGCGCGTTTACGGAAATTACGCGTCCGAACGGTCGGGCGATGCGAAACGATGACATTAGCCGTCGGAACGAGAGATGAAAAACACAATAAGACCGGTCGATCGGAAGTCATATTATTATAGTCTCGCGCCACAATCCGCCGATCCGCTATTATCGACGTAATTTATAGTTGATCAGGATATACGCCGTTCGGACGGATTTGATTTTTACGCGTAACCGAGTGTTGTTTTGTTCGTGTTCGCGAATCATGCCGTGCCTCGTTGTGTTGGCTCGAAACGCGAGAAATAAAATGTTTAATCGACTCATTAATTCGAGCGCAACGGTCGTAACGGAAAACGTATTAGTTCGGCGAGTGCTCTTCGCGATCGCCCCCGAAATTCCGCGATTTTCGTCGCGGACACCGCCAAGCCGGAACCTCGACAGCGCCGGATTGACATTAAAAAGGACGATGGAAAAAAAAAGTGTCAAAGAGCTCTTTACAGTTTACACAAAACTTTGAAACAATATTGAATCGATTAAATCGTTAAAGTTTCGTCTTTACGGCGTTATTTTCTCTTTCTCTCTCTCTCCCCCGAGGCGTTCGCTATTTGATTAATGATGCCATCGCGGCTGCACACACAATGCAGACGCGCACTTCAAACCGCATTCTATAATAAGAACGGGGGGGGGGGGGAGGACTTAAAAGATGACCGATCATTGCGCGGGTTTCGTCTGTTTCCGACGCGAACTCTTGGTGGCGAGGAGGTTTCAAAACATCTTATACGTTTTTATACTCCCGTTCCGCCTCACACTTATATCGCGAGTTCAATGTTCTAAAAGATGTTATTACTTTATGCTCTCGAGAACAGTAATAATGTACCTACACGGGATGACGACAGTCGTTTCGCCGAAGTACTGGCAACCATTAATGGACGAAAATAAGAATGAAAACTGTTCGATCGATTTTTATCACAACGTACGAGGATACGACGCGTAGTATTATTGACGTTCTTGAAATTTCGGATTTTATCGCTCGCGTGGAAATTTACATCGACTCCACAAAAGCGTAAGTTATTCTCGAAACGAAAACGGCAGACAAACTATTATCACTATCGTTATAAGTACTGTTAATATTTTTTTAACAATCGCTTGTCCTTGGACTATTGTTCCGAGACCCCCGACAGCATGTGGCACCGAATACAATGTTTATCTATGACAAATGTCACAGTAGATTTATAATATTTTCGAGGGTCGGTGTCCTTTTGGACGCTAGTCTCTACGGTTCTTGGGTTTTGATTAAATAAAAAAGCACGGGGGGTTAGAAACAACTATAAGCATGACGAATTCGAGATAATTAATTAAATAAAAAGTTAAGTTCATGAGTAGAAAACGTTTTCATAATAATACGACGAGGCTTAACTCAAAAAGTGTTATTTAATGTACGCTTAAAAATTGGCGAACTTGTTTGTTTAAATATTGTTGTTTATTCTTTAAGGTTTAATTCGAAATCGTAATTTTATATTTCACGATGTTTTATGGTCGCACACAGACGGATGTATGTTGGTTATAATCGTAAATTTTCGTAATTATATAAGACATGAGCGCCATTGACCGACGGTACTGTCGATAATGTTGTACAATATTAAAAGGGGGAATAACAATAACGGTCTACGACTACAGAACGATCGAACTATATAAAGCCGATCGGAAAATCGTACTTACACGTGACGACCAGGTTAGCTTTCCTGCTCACGGCCTCTCCCAACGAATTGTTGGCGATGCACCAGTACGTGCCGGAGTCGGAATCGCGCTTGTTCTGAGAAGCTTCCAGGAACAGCAGAGACCCGTCGGGCAACAGGGCCTTGTGGACGCTGGTCGCGTCCACGGGCAGTCCGTCTCTCATCCACCGGACGTCCGGGTGCGGTTGTCCTTCCGACTTGCAGTTCAACGTGGCCGGCTCATGCAGCTTGACAGTCATGTCCGTGGGGTGCTCGATTATTCGGGGCGCTTGGCCGCAGTGCACGGCTGAAAAGAAACGAACAAAAATACGAACTCAGCGTCGGTTTGCATAAAAAAGGCATCACATTATCAGTCGGTTCACCGCGTTCGGTGTTTGACGAGAACGCTCGCGCGCTTTTACCGCCACATAACGATATTATTCGTGTCGTAATACGCGCATCATCTGACCTCGATACGTCCGCGAGACGGCGGCGTCGAATCACTCGAAAAAATATGTCTTTGATGCGCTCTGAAAACGACGATCGTAGGGGTATGGGGAGGAGGGGCGTTGAAAAGCGAAATACTTCGCGAGACCCGCGACAAACTTCGGCTGAACGGTGTTCAATCGACGAAAATCGGTCTGCTACAAGACGTGAAGGACGACTGCCGTTTTTGTTTTCGTTTTTTTTTCTCTCTCTTTTTCCTCGCGCGACGCACATACAAAGCGTAAGCCACGCCTGTTAAAGCGTAGAACAATATTATTATTTTGACACGCGTCTTTGTAGTGTCCGATCGATTGAACGAAGACGGTGATTTTCAAATAAACACGACGTTATTTATCTAGGAGCGGTGGACGGGTAGATCACGTGTTGCGCCGAGGAGACCGCAGCGCGCAATAGAGTAAAACGGATAATATTACGCGTCCTATCGTTGTATAGAATGTAGACGGACGTCAGACACGCGGCGTAACGTGCCGGCGTAATTATGCGCGCGCACGCGTGCGCTCGTCGTTCAACCGCTCGAATGTCTGCGGTTACCGGAAATGTTTTCCAAAAGGGAAAATACAACCTCCCCGCGAACGTGCGCGCAGTCGGTAAAATCGATGGCGGAAAACTCTCGACGGCGTGTGCGGTATGTCGCGAATGTTAATACGTACATCGCAGTAATATACAAAATGGCGAGCGATTCATTATCTCCGAGCGCGGTCTCGCGGACGTCTAGTTTTGTTTTTTCCTTTTTCCTTTTTTTTTGTGCTCCGTACGACGGCGCGCCCAAACGTCCCTACTTCGCCGTCGTCCTCGTCGCGGCCGTGTGGGGAATAAGAGCGACGACGTCGCGTTCGAGTATATCGTTTTGAATACGAACGAATTTCCCGTCGGCCGACGACGGGCGTAATATATTATTGTAACGGCATATAGAGGGCCCCTAATAGCGGCAGTTCAATGGTATTATTATTAAAAACGACCTCGGCCGGAACGCTCGTCGGGACCGTAGACAATAATAAACGACGTCGCGGGCACGTTATAGCAGCGGACGCCGGAGCGGGGGCATTGTGTTATTGCGGCGTGCATCAACAGAGGGACGCGCGATCGCGTTAACGTTCGACGTTTTTTTTTTTTTCGGGCCGAACCGTCGGGAGTCGCGGTTTCGCGAGAAATTACGAAAAAAGAAAACACAACCCTCGTCGATCGAATCGTATTAATATACTACGCACTTATACATGCGTATACATTCACCGCGAACAATTATTTATATGAATCATAAAAGTTATTTCGAGTTCGTTCGCGCGAGAGATGCTGTGCGATTATAATTGTAATAATAACTATACGCTAGCAGCTATGACGGAGTTCCTCGGACGTTTTACTCGTGTAAAAATCAATCGCCACTCGAACAAAGGTTTTTTTAAGAGCTTTAAAATTTTAAATTTCGAGAAAATTCGATAAAATTCGAGAAAACTCGCAAGACTTTTGTTGTTGTCGAGAATTATTCGTAAAACTTTAAAATTGAACACTCGACGCTCGGTGATTTAACGCGAGACTTTTCAAGTGTCGCTCTACTCTAGAGGATTGAAAAACAATCACGGGAAATTCGTTGAAAATTGTTTGTTGGAAAATTAAATCTCGACGAAATCGGATATTTCTACGATTTATAGGAAATAGAAACCGATCGGACAGCTCTACTTTAATTAATTCGAAATTCCACAAGCATGTTGTTCTTACAATCGCGTAGAAAAAAATCTCTCGAACGAATATATTTGACGAGCGTTAGGATTTTAAGCGTCGAAAAAATCGTGAAAACTCGCCACGCCTCTGTAGTTGAAAATTCGCGTGACTTTCAACTTCAATAATGCTCGAAAACGTGACGCGAAATAATTGTTCACGAGTCGCTCTTCCTAGTCGATAAAAGAGATAAAAAGTCGGAAATTTTTTTATCTAAAATTAATTATTATGATGACAGCTGTCCTTCGTTATAAGGAATCGTTTTGAGACCTATCTCGAGATTAGACCGAGTCGAAGACCTCGAATTGACGATAACGATATTCGCCAATATCTGCAATATCGAAAGCAACAGATCGCGTTCGTAACTTCACGGAGAAAATCGATAAAAATCACTATACCCGTAAACGATTTGAAAACATAAATTATTCGATTTCCGCTCATACCGTATAAGAACGTCGTATTTCGATTTGATTACAACGTCCGGCGAATCCGTCAGCCGTTCCGAGCGTCTGTTCCATCGCGCCGTGCGTTCGGTTTTTGTTTTCGCGTCGGCACCACACGAACATGGCGGCGGCGGCGAACGCGCGCCGCCGTAGCGATGGAAACGCCGCCGCAGCTCCTCCGACGCGACGCGGGGGTGACGCGCGTGTAACGTTCGCGTTTCGCTCCGCCGTCGGTCAAGTGGCGACGTCGTGTATTATATATTATAGTCGCGCGTATTGTGTGGTACCGTTGTGCACTTCCCTCGCGGCGGGCGCGAGCGCGCGCGTTCGTCTCGGCGACATAAATAAAAAGAACGCGATATCGCAGTGCGTTTTGAAATAAAATAATAATTAACACGGCTCTATATACGCCGGCGGTACGTGCTGTAGTGTAGGTACGTGCGAACGCGCGCGCCGTGTAGAGTTCCTTTTGTCGCGGGGGAAATTAAAAAAAAAAAAAAAAAAAAACAAGGAAAATAATATAAAAACGTCGTCCGCGCTCGCTCGCGAGGAGAAACGCCGGGAGGGTTCGGCGCGCGATACACGTCGACGACGGCGAGCCCGGCAGACACACGACGAGTGAATTCGCAATCGCGAGAAGTCGTATATAAATACCGTATTCTGTGTAACGCGCGTATATGTATTACTTTGTTATTATGTATACGTATACGGACGGTAAGGTACCGGACGGGGAAGTGAAACAACAACAAGCAGCCGCCGCCGGTGACGAGTGGCGCGCGTGTTTTCGCATCATTTGTGCGAGTGTTTTCCTCGTCCCGTCCTCCCCGGACGACTCGCGGATATATACCACGTGCGCGCGCGCGCGCGCGCGCGTCCGTATTATAATAATATGTTTGTATATGAAAATAAAGAGTTGTCGCACGTATGATGTATAAAAAAAATAATGAAAAAAAAATATATACTCGCGTTGAATATCACATAAGACCGGAGATGAAAATAAATAAAAAAAAAACCTTTCCTACTTATCGATCCGCATACTCGTGCGCGACGAGAGCTACACACATACACACACACAAGCCGACCGTAATAATATATGCGTATAGGTATTATTGTTGTTGTTATATTACGATAATATCGCGACGGAGAGTGCGCGAATAGTCATCGCGCGGAATAACCGTTTTTTTATTTATTTATTTTTTTTACACTCCTCTCTCTGTTTTTTTTTTTTAACATATAGGTTAATTATATTTCGTGAATCGCCCTCCCCGTCCGTCTCCAGCCCGTGCCGTGACGCTGCACATAAATTACCGTCGCCGACGCTTTTCAGACGTTTTAGTCTGAACCGTGCACAAGCCTTCTATGTATATTATTATTTTAAAACACGTGTCTAATTCAACATGATACGTACACGCGGGGTTAATGTGCGCGTCGGGAACTATTTACAGAGCACTAAAAGCCGAGTGCGTATAATAATATTATAGTCAATTGTCCGATTAGCTGTGTAGAATACAAATGTATTACAGTCACTTTACCAGACGTATTCGCGACTTAAAAGTCATTGTATTAAACCATTATGTTAAACGTTTCGTTCGAAAAAGATCGATACGTATATTATACGTCGCGTCGTCGCGCGTCGGTTTGAACGCGTCAGAATTGGGAATGTTTAAAAAAAAAAACGCCAGACGTTTAATTTAAAATGATAATTTCAGCACACCTATATAGAAAAGTTCACCGATCGATTTCAGTCTGATAAACGGCGCATAATCGCATTCGAATCATAGTTTTACGCACGTGGCCACGCGATATTATTTCTTTTATTTCATTGAACGGTGCAGATTAGTTTACGAGGGCGTTAAGTCTACGGGTCGTGGTTGTATGAAAACACGACCTACGATATGGATTTGTACAAAGGCGTAAACAGTGTCGAGGGGGAGGGTATACGAGAGAGGACTACTGTATTTCTATGAAAATTGAAGAGCACAATATCCCCCAGTTTTTATCAATTAATCGTTAAATTAATATTACCGAACATACGTAAAAGCGATTATTTGTATTTCGTCGGAGTACACGGTTCAAGTTTATCCGGAAAAACATAATAATATTATATAATAATAACTATTACATAATAACTATGACGCGAATTTTTAATGCGAATTTGACGTCTGAAACTAATAACTACTGCACGATTGACAAGTGTTGTTTTGAAGTCTCTATAATAAAGAAATTCAATTTGCATTTAAATCAGACTATAATAGGAACATATTAAGTGTTCAGTGACGATTGTAGTCGTATTGTTTTCGGTGATTTTGTGTTTGAACAGAATTATTTCCTCTGCGAATAACGTCTGTTCCACCGACGACTTTAAGCTGTAACGATTACGCATTTTCAAAGCGTTTAATAAAACGACGGAACGAGAATAGGTTCACCTGTTTTGAGAATTAATTCGTTTCTGCCATTGGGCTTCTTGCGTCCAAATGGCGTTGAAAACAACACAAATGTGGCGTCGTCCACTACAACTGGGCTCGTAATAAAAATTCTATTAAAAAGTTTAACGATCTTAAACCAAACGAAGTGAAGCTTGGAAAAAACCAACGTCGCACGCATGCACGACGGCAAGCAAATTAACAACACATTTCGGACGACAACATCCGACGACGACGACTCGAACAAGACTGAGACGACAAATAAATACAACGACTTTCGTCCGGATCGAATCAACTCGTTATCTTTATTTCCGGGTTTTGCCAGGAAGTAAATGATAAGACAATAATTATGACCGGATTCGTAATTTCGTTTAATTATTTAAACTTTGAACTCGACTCCAGTTGAATAGCATTATTTTGCTTGGTAATAATAGGTTGTGTGACGCAATAACGACCAGATTCATTTTGTTTGCTTATTTGAAATTCACAGACGATGTTTTCACGATTATTATTTTCTAAATTTCACTTCGCTTAAATCAGTTATACAACTAATTATTATCGAATTGAAAAAAAAAATAGATATTTATATAAGGAATAGGTAAAACATTATTAAAACATATGGCTAATCGAGAAACTAATAAGAATACTTTACGAATATTTATTCGAAAAATTTTAGAAAGACGCCGCCTCTCTTGCCTCATCCCAAAAGCCGCCCACTGATTATATTGTTTTAAATCGATGGGAATTATATCATATTAAATGTATAAAACAGAAATTGCCTCCCGAAAAAAAAAACGCTCTTAAAGTACACATAAAAACGTGTTAGTTACCATTAAATTTCAAATGAGCTTAAAATTCGCACTTAAGAATTAAAAAAACAAACAAATCATACTTATGGTAGAGTTATTAACGAAAATAAGTTTGATGTCTTGTGATTCAGCGACAAATCGTCGCGGACGTCGAAATAAAACGTTATTGTCGCCGACGTGATAAAAAAAAAAAAAAACACTCGAAAAATCGTATATTCCGACTGTATCGGCGCGGGTCATTAAAAACTTTAGGCGCGTGCGTTATTTACGGTTCTTCGGAAGTTATTAGACATTTTTCCCTAACCCTCCGATAAAACTTTCACTGGAAACTTTTTGAAATACACGACGTCGATGGAACGCTTTTAGAGGAACGCAAATGTAGATTTCAATATACGATTGTTTTACAGCGACTTATTTTACGATTACTTATATTTTGGCGATAAATTTCCGTTAAAAACCGAAATCTCGACGATTCGATCGTTTTGTAATTTAAACTTTGTCTTTCGCGAGATGTATACGCGGACATTTGCAACACGCGATTATCGCCTGGACGGCAGATTTCAATCATCGCGCGCGCGATAGCAAATTCAATTGTCGCCGGCGGCAGTGCAAAAAAAAAATAAAAAAAATTCCCGACAAATCACGATTGAACACACGCAGAGATAGTTCGCAGTCCGACCGTCATTGAATTCATATGGAAAAAAGTTCATTTTTTAATTGAATGCAAATGAAAATTAACACACAGACGTGCACTGTTTAAATAAAAAATAACGCGACTTACGACCTTTTTTTCTCTTTTTTTTTTTACGATACGTACGTGCGGCGACGAAAAAAGCTGTATATACTTTTTATTTTTTTCATTTTAAGCAGGCAATCTGTATGTTTTAACAACAAACTCATAAAGCGTTTTTTTTTTTTTTTTTTCACCGTTATTATTATTGTTAAGCGGGGTAATAATCTCGAAAGAACAACGTTTTGAAATCGGGTCAGCCGTAATGGAAAGATCGGATAAACGCGGGCAAGCGGGAGAGAGAGAGAGAAAGAGAGTTAAAAAACAAAACAAAAAAAAAAAAAAACCAGAAAAAAGAGGAGGGAAAAAATAACGAAATACTGCAGCGACGAAAAATAATATTAATTATGTACTCGTCGCCGCCGGGAAGTTGACAGCCGTCGTCGGTGGCTTTTAACCGATTAAATATTTCACGGGTCTCGGAGACGGCCGGGCGTCAAGTCGAGTGGTGCGACGGCTACGGGATAAGAAAAGTGCTCGGGGTCGGCAGCCCCTTCGGATTAATAAAATTTACACATTTCAAACAACGTCTACGGCGGCGAGCGGCGAGCGCTGCAAACTCGTTTGAAAATCGGAAGGCCGAGTCGTCTGACGAGCGGCGCGGCGGCGGGCATACAAACGCTCTTGTTTCGCGGTCGACGTGCGTTTCGAAATAGGTAAAAACTGGTCGTCGTCGTCTCGCCGACCGCGACGTAACGGTCGACGAAGAGGACGAGGAAAACTCGATAGAGCTCTGGATGTCCGTAAATCGCGCGACCGACGATCGTTACGACGACGCGATTATAATATATGGTTTTTACTTTCTTTTTTTTTCCCCCATAACCGTTGAACGAGCGCGCGCTCGAGTATAATTTACCATCGATTTGATTTCACGTGTTATATCGAATGCTCGGTTTTCTGCACGGGATGCGCCGGGGCCGCCGCGTACGAGCGCTATTGTGTTTAAGTCCATACGTATATATACACATCCTTTGGGATGTTTTAGCGATTGAGGCGTAGCCGCACGCAAACGTGTGTACACACTGCGCGTTCTGTGATTGATTATACGCTGCGCTAGCTGAATGACCTTTTTTTTTCTTTTCTTTTAACACACACACACACACGCACACTCGTTGGACGGATCGATAGAATATAGTTATCGAAATCGTGAGACAATCCGAGCGACGGAAACGATTCTAATACCTATTCGTATTATGTACGTATTCCCCTTGAAACGTCCGACGGAGAAGAGAAAATAACCGCAGTGTGAAAACGCGCACTGAAGTTGGGAAGAAAAACGCATAGCCGCGCGCGTACACACGCAGTGACGCTAATGACGTGAGTTATTAACGAAAATCGACAGTTCGAAAAGACGAATCGCGCCGAATTAATTTCGAAAAAACGTTTTTTTTTTCTTTCGTAGTAGCATACGTTTTTAGACTCAGAGTGTACGATGTAGGTGTTATCGCCGCCGCCGTTTGAAAGAATTTAATCAAAATTATCGTTTTTCGTAATTTATACGATTCGCGGGGTTCGTCGTGATACCAGGGTGAACCAGGTGGAATTATTTTTACCGCGCGGCAGTGAGTTTACGAACGCGGTGCAAATTAAACGCGTGTAAAAGTTAATAGGTTTTTCTGATGAGATTCGACTCTGGCGTTTGTCCGTCTATTAAAAACGAACGAAAATAATAGAAACAGACTTCTTGTTTGGCACGGCTCCAGGCGGAGGGCAAAGGTATTGTTTTCGTTTTCTTTAACTTGAAAGTTCAACACTGCGAGGGATTCGCTTTAACGGCCAAGACGACAAATTGGGTTCTTCGAAATCAGACACGACAAATAACAAAAGCCACCGATAATCAATTCGAGTAAATAACGCAACGACTTGATTTATTAATGAAACCTCGGGGAAACGGTTTCGTGACGGTAGAAAAAATAAATAAATAAATAGAAACAATGGTATGTGGCGTAACGAAAGTCCGAGACAATAATATCCGTACGGTTAATAGCACGTTGCGACGAAACGCTTTATTTATAAAGAATGAATAATTTGAACGTTAGGACCGTACGATTTGGCGGCGGGTTCAAAGGCACGATTATTTTCGATCCGTGTGATTTCGTTTTTCGTTGTTGTCTAACGTCTGGGTTTGAAACGGTTAATTGGATAAAATTGCGAACGCCGCGACAAACTTTGTGTAGTTAACGGCAGACTGAAAACGAGCAGTGAATGATTTTTCATTTTCGTTTTTATAGCGTTACGCGTGCCGGTATGAATTTCGTATCCAATCATTATACGGACGATAGAGAGTAATTTTCGTAATGGTTCGTATGTGTGTATAATGTGTTTGGTAAATCGACGAGAGAGAAAAACGTACTCGATTTCTGTGACATACTATATTTTCGAATCGCTTTCGAGGCGGGGCGAGATCGGTTTTCAAATCGAGTATACGATCACGAGTTTTATTTAAAATACGGAAAAGTAGGAAAACGTTAATGCCTCGGTCAAATCGGTCCGGTCGATGACGGTAGAAGGACGCGGCGGCAGGCGAACACGGTGTTTCGCCTCTGGACTGATATGTTATAATATCGTCGTTATTACTATTGATAAATCGGCGGGCGAAAAAAAAAAAATACGGCGCGCCGGTGTAATTCGTTTCCGAGCAGCGCAATAATCGTCCGACGTTAATCGGTTCGAAAACTTTGGCCGAGTCGTCGCGGCGCGCAGGTAATATTATTATTGCACGCGAAACGGGCGCGCTCGCGCGAGCTCAATATTTCAACGTCCGGACGCGACGGAAATAGAACGTGCGCGCAAAAACACGAGACCTAAAACGATTTCAGCCCGACGCACATGCCCCGCGGGCCGTAATTCCGTCGCGAAGTTTTCGAATGAAATTTCCGACGGGCGAAAAAAAAAAATAAAAAAAAAAACACTCCCCGTCTATGCGGCGTCCTCGACCGCCGTCGTACATTATACGATCGCGCGATACGCGGCCAGTATTATAGTATATAATATTATAATATTATTCGGCGCTAGTTTTTTTTTCTCCGTTCGTCGTCTGTTCCGCGGCGGCGGAGAGAAACTTTCGAGTCTCGTAAACCCGGAAGCGTTATTCGCGCTCGCGTCGCGTACACGAATTTATAATATCATACGCGCGCGTCTCTCGTCCCCGTCAATAGCGTAATTAATCACGAACCCGGACACGCGCGCGCCCGAGATAACGCGATCTGCCGCTGCTGTTGCTGCAGGTAGGTATAGAAAACTTTCCGCGGCGGACTAGATAAACGGCGACGCGGAGGGGAAAGAGACAAAACTTCGTACGGCTTTCCGCTCCGGGGCTTGCGTATACCTGTACGCGATATACACGCGCCGCGAGGATATAGGGCTCGGGCGCCTTTTACATACTAATTACCAAAACCGCGGTTAAAAACACACGCGCTCTCGCGATGTCTGGCGAGTTGTATTCGCCAGTCTGTAGCCCCGACCCTCGGGCGACTTTACGACAAAGCCTTTTTGCGACGAAAACTCGACGCGCGCACGATACGTACGTATATACGTATACGTATAATGTGTACAAACGAAGGGAAATCACAAAAGACGGGAAACGGACGACGACGGCGAATATACTCGTATATATATATACTGTTCGGACTAGACCGCGTCCTGTTGAACGGCAGTGCTCGTCGGAGTGGCGTTCGTGTACGAAGAAACCATGTGTGTGAGCGCGCGTTATTGTTGTTGAAACGACGAGGATAATCCGCAGCCGAACCGCCGCCGTTGTCTGCGGTCAAAGCCGTTGTTGTCATCGACGTCCGGTGTGTGCGCGCGCTCGCGTCGTCAAATCCAATCGAACGACAGACGGACGGACGGCCGGGAGGGTGTGCGAGAGTTAGTGAGAGAGAGAGAGAGATCGATAATAATGGCGAATACGTGCCTCCGGTCAACGCCACGTGTCCGTCGTTCCCGCGGGACAGCATACACCGTGTAATGTTATGTGTGTATATACGTGAGATATTATGTACGCTCGACCAGGGGGTAGGGGTAGGAAAAAATAATAATAATTGTATTGTTCCGTCGAAACGGGAAAATACGTTTTTGTTTTGGGGTATTTTTTTTCTCTTTCGTTTTTTTCGCCCTCCCCGTCGTAGTGGGGGCAGAAGCTTTTAACCGTTTCGCACGTTGTTTCGTGTACGATAAAATTATATCTCACCCACTTTGTCGAGCCGCTCGAACGCCGACGGTTTCCGTAATATTTCGCTCGACTATAATCACCCCGACGGCCACGAACCCGCGAGGAGTTTAGTAGTAACAGGTACCTCCGTAATATTACACTCTCGTCACGACGGACCGCAGGATTCTTGGGACAGAACCTTGACGGTTTTTAGAAAACCGAAAAACTTCTTCGTTATTTATTCGAGTACGTTGAAGAAAACAAAAATTTCGCTTCCGGTTCGGCGGAACGTTTGTCGGGTCCGTTTCGGTTTTCCAGTTATTCAAATAAGCGTGCCGGCGAGATTCCTATCGACCAACGACCGTGTCAGATAGTGGCGAATTTTTACGACGTAAATGTTCATAAAAAACGCCGCCGCGGACTGAAAACCGATCGCGATCGATCGGAGACGAAGGGGATCGTCGAACGGCGCTCGTGACGTGATTTGAAAAGTGTCGTAGTGCGAAGGACTTGCGCGACGAGGCGAATCGAGAATCTGGCGCGCGCGCCACCGACGGACGGCACGCGAGTATATAGAATAGTGTTCGTCTATCGTTTTCACCGCGGCGGCGGCGGCGGCGCGTGATGTACTGGCGCCGGCACACTACGTGCGCCACGTACCTACGCCGCCGTTGTAATCAACTGTTTTATTATTGATAGGAAACCGGGGAGAAAAACGTTAACGTCGCGGATATAAATATGTATTATAGTGATGCATGAAATATATCCACGCGCGGGGAAAACTCGTTCGGGACGAAATAAAATCCTTCGTAAAAAGAAAAAGAAAAAAAACTCACCGCACACGCGGCGGTACGCGTGAAAAATTACGACCGGCAATATTCGATTTTCCGACGAAACAACATCGCGCGTTTGTCCGTAGAACACAATATATTATTTCATCATCGCCGCTCGTGCAATTTAACTTTATAATGGCACGTGAATTTGAATATACCGCCGGTATGAGTATTATTATTATTATTATTATTGTTGCACACGCACAATGTCCACGTGTTTCGCCGTCGATGTAAAACAGGTTATTTAATTAGACGTTCTCAAACGCCGCCGCGAGAGTACATTTTGCATATTTAACGAGACCCGCGTGTCATCTCGAACGACGACGTGCACTCCGCCGCGGATATCGATTTAATTCGCTTTTTCGCCTCTCTTTTTTTTCCCCCTTTTTTTCATACGCATATTTTAGTCTTTGTTTTAGTTTTTTTTTTTTTCCACAGTCGGGCTAATATTGTTGTTTTTAATACGTTATTATTGCGATCGGTTTGAAAAAAAAAAAAAACAAACAATTCTTTATAGTATGTATACGTATAGGTATGCGACGACGTTCGGTGGAATTTTTCACGTTTTTTGATCTCCGATAATCTTAATAATATTGTTATTGCAAGACTCGTACAGAGGTAAACGTCATATCAATAATAATAATATGATGTATAGGAAGAAAAAATAAAAGAAAAACTTTCAAGTATTTTCATCAAAGAGTTATTATTGTTGTTATTATTTCTTTTACATACTCTCGTATAGGGTACTATTTATTTTTTTTTCGTAGATAAATGTGTTATATATTATATACGGACGAGATGTCTTTAGGTTGTTTTCAATGATAAAAACCGAAGGTCGGCGCATTGAAATTGATTATTTACGGTGCCTACGTCGGAATGGCTTTTACGTCAATGTCATGCGAAAATGAGATTAATAAATTGAAGTATTGAACGTTTTTTGCGTGTAACTTTTCGAATACGCTCCGGCGCGAGAACTATAACGATTTTACGTTTTTCGACACGTAAAATTCCGCTTCGTATTTGTCGAAACTTTCGTACGTTATTGTAACGAAACGCACTGACACCGGGACATTTTACTTTTAAAAGCCGGTTCATTAATTATAGCGCACATCCCGTATTATATGTTAAGTTTTAATCTGACTTTCATTAATATGAAAATGAAATCCACCCGATATTTTGAAAGCTAAAATGCAAATTATTCATGGAATTTATAATGTTTTAAAAGTTTTTGCAAATTATAGCTTTTTACGTCGAGAAGACATTATTACGAAAAAAAAGTAGAATTACTTGATTAAAAAACAAAAAATACAATGTAAGATAACACCATCACGGTTGTCGTGGTACTCGAATTACATTTTTTTTTTTTTTTTTTAATCTCACATATTGGATTTCATTACGGTAATGTATCCAAAGTTCAGAATACTTCGATCTCATCCGAAAGTTTTAAGTATTGCCAAATTGAGATTTTTATGTGATATTTTTCTACCTTTACGACCCCGGGAAACGTTGAAATATTACATGACCGAACACGCTATTAGAGTTTTAGTATTTCCGTACGCTCATTCAGCCGAATAGTTCACAAAATGTAATAAAAAAAAAAAAAAGAAGGAATCGTCAGAACGCAGGTAGTCTATTTCGTTGCGGGCACTTGAAATTCGTACATTGGTCCATTTTTTCAATAATGTCCGAGTCTTAAAAACTTTATCGATTCGTTTTGCGTCTACTTCAATAGTTTTCAAACAGATATTATTCCGTTATTGTACTATACCGAGTATTACACTCCTACTCATAGGATATGACAAAAGCGTGCGGAATCTACGATACAAGATTATACGTTATATAATAATATAGCGTATTATGTTTTCAACGATTACAGTCACGAAAGTAAAATTGTGCCAACGACTCGGGTTTCAATAAAGATTATATTATTATCTAAAGAACTAAAATCAACCGACTGACGGCGAATGATCTTGTATTTTTTTTTTTTTCTATTCGAGGTGAACTTACATGAAACTTTGAAAACCTTTTAAGATAATAACAGCTCTACTGGACGTGTGATGGTTTCGGACATCTCGACCGCGTCTCTTTCGAACTCCGGGCGGCATACTGGCGACGGGTGTTCACCGGGGAAAATGTATTATTTCAACGTTAAACGCTAAACGTTGAATAATAATAATTTGTCACTTGCAATTGTGCGTTTACGTCATTAACATCCGAGTTCTAATTATGATTGACGATCGCGCGGTATTACGACGACGTCGTGAGAAGAACCAAGTGTGTTTTGAAATCGTTTTTTGCCGACAAAGAGTAATTAAAAAAAGCACACTCGCACACAACCCTTTCGCGTCCCCCGATCTACAACGACGCAGCGGCGGCGGCTCGTGTCTCGAACAGGGCGACGAGACGTCTGATTTTTCGACCGAGCGGGGTGCTGCCGGAGCCAATGAGCTTTTGTTCCGAACCCCGATTTCGTTGTTTTTTCTTTTCTTTTTTTTCGTCACCCGAAACGATATGCGATCGGAGGGGAAACGAGTGAAGAAAACGGAAAATAATGTAATTTAGAATAATAAGACGGCGTGTATATGTATGTGTTTGGAATGAAAAAAAATGAGTTTCCGAAAAAAAAAAGAAAAAAAACGACGTCAAATCAAACGCCTCCTGTTCGAGAGATTAAAGGCCGGTTTTTTGCCCCCTCCTCTCTCTCGTTCGAACCTCCCCCCCCGGGCGGCGAAAAGAAAAACACGGGAAACGGAGAGAGAGAGGGGGAGCGAGAAAAATTAATAGCCTGTCGATCGGCGATGGCAGCGACGACGAGCCGTCTCCCCGCCGCCGTTCGCGGCAAAGGCTTCGTGCGGCGGGTAGGAGGAGCCGAAATCCCGATTTAATCATCAATAATTGCGGCGCACGTGACGCCCGCGGCCGGAGGGACGGGGAACGCGCGGTCTCGTGACAGATGCGCAAAAGAAGGGTAACGCCGGCGACCCGAAGGACGATTTATAGGATATATTATTATTATAACGTTCCGCGCGAGTTTACCCGCGTGCCGTACGCACAAATACAATATTATAATGTATATTGTTATTCGTCTAATGGTTCGTCGTCACCGAGGGCCGATCTCTGTGTGTTTTTTTTTTTTTGCTTTCCTTCTTCGTTTACACGCGTTTTTAATAGTCGCGCGCGCGCGGGTCGAGAGGCCCCGCCGAAGGGACGACGCGAAAAGCGCAAACACCGATAACATTTCGTTATTATAAACATAATCTGCGAACGTCGGTAGAAACGCGAACGAACGTGCGCCGCGCGCCGACCAGATAAGCCGGAAATCCTCGGCCCGCGGCGGCGGCGGCGGTGCCAGGAATCGGAAGAAAGATAAGACGAGTTCTTTTACTCGTTTTTTTCTCTCTATCCTGTTCATAAACTCTGCCCGAAACGCGAGCGTATTGCTAAACGAGCTGGCAAACAGCGCGTGTACTCGTCGTATCGTATATGTTACGCGTGGTGTACGCACACGTGTGCCAGCGCGAACCCCGAAACGCATATCGTATTATTAGGCACGTCGTCGTCGTCGACCGAATAATATCGGCAACGCGGTTTCTCTTCGTTTTTTATCCCTTATTTATGGTCTTAACCGCAACTCGACGACACTTTATTGTATCGTCAGTTCGGGACGTGAAATACATATATACACAGGTACGGCGCCGTATCCCCGTGATATACTTTTCCGTATCGAATTATGCAAATTTGTTCGTTACGCGTGTATGTGTGTTCTTCCGAGAGAAACTCCGAGGGGTGATTTCGTACATCGAAAACCTCTATGCCGGCCGGGCGCGCTGCGGTAGGTACAACTTTTTCTTTCCCCACTCGCGCCTGGTAAGTGTAAGAGTAAAAGTCTTTTTCCGCGGTCGGATTTGAAAAGAAAAACCATAACCGTGATTGATAATACCGACGAGGGTACGATAATAACATTTCTCTCACGATGTCGGTCTCTTATGGATTTTGTTTTTTTGTTTTTTTTTTCGCATGGCTTTTACTTTCTTTTTTCTGTTTTTTTACCGTTGGCCTTGTACTCCGCGTCGACATCAAGGTCGAATAAAATCAAAAACAAATGTGTCTTTTTTTTGTTAATTTCACTTTGGATAATAACTGATATTTTAACGGTAAACGGTAAATAAAGTGACGGATTCGATCTACAATATTATTGAAGTACACGCGCAATGCCGCAGTATTCGTTTCAACGTGGTCGTCGGAGCGATTTTCGCGGTTCGACGATGATGATTTTCATTTTCCTTTTTCTTTTTTTCCCTACAACCACCTCCGGGATTTTAATTCGATTTATTCTTAAACGTTATCGTTTCGCGTTTTTTTTCTTCTTCATTTTTTTTTCTTTTTTATAATAAATAATTCGGAAAATGTTTACGAGTCACTGATCGGATCGGGAGAATAACGGTTTTAAATTAAAACGACAAAATCGCATTGGAAATGTTATTTATAATAATATATTAAGAGGAAATAAATAAATAAAAAAAACCGCTGTCGCGAAAACCGACGAGACGGTCGTATTTTTCGCGCTCGACGATGGAATAGCGAACAAAGTCATAACCATTTAGTTGGACACGACGGTTAAAAAATCGTACGCATAATAATATTATACAATCGCGCGACTCGTATTAAGTCGCAAGTCATCGCGGAGCAGCGATTTACCGTTTCCGCGTAGTCTACGGCGAAATGCGTTTTCCGAGTCCGTCGGTTCCGAGTACACCTATACATTGATCACGTCGGAGCGATTCCGAGTCCTTTTGATTACTCGCACGTGTAGAATAAAATATCTATTTAGCAACGGCACAGGCGGCTTTGTTCAAACAAAACGATCCGAATAATTGAATACGAAACGCGAGAGACTAAATTTAAATTTATTTACTCTGCCGACGCGTTCCATCTTTTAGTTGTGTACTACGAGTGTTGTAAAACTGTACGGTGCACCGGATTTTATCGTAATCCCTCATAAAACTTGTTCGAGTGCGTCTTGCAAGCACCAATAATAACAGCAGCGGCGGCGCGGCGGCGGCAAAGTGGAAATAGCGTAACGAATAAAAATAATAATAACAAAATGTATAACAATAACGAGCGAACAAAACGAGGGAATAATAATAATATCGACACCTGCGCATATATTATTTAGGCGACCCCTTTTCTTTTTTCTTTTTTTTCCGTCGGATTTTTTACGCTCAAGTTTTTCAGCCACATCATCTCTCGTGTTTGGATACGGAGTTGCATCTCAACGTGTGTTTTGACAGCGAATGATGGAATTTCATATAATAATAAAAAAATAACAATGAAGTCGCGCCGAGTACACGGGGTATCTGTGGGGAACACGATGTTTTGACGTTCAGAAGATGTCTTCCATTCGGAATTTCACCCCTCCGCGCGTACTATTACGTATTATTAAATAAAGAGTTATTTAATAATAATGTGCGCCCGTGCGCGCATATTTTTAGTAAATATGCCGCCGAGATATTTCGTTACCGCGTATATGAACGCGGAGCCGAGCCGACCGACCTACGAAATGAAATTGTTTCGGGAAACCAAGAGCAGGACCGGATTTTATCAAAAATACTCCGACGGCGCAAACGGTCGTTTTTGAAATTATTAAACGCGATACATATTACAATAATACGCGTGCTACAGAAATGAATTTTTTTTTTCTCCCACGGAAATCGGAACGAAGAATTTTGATTAAAAAGCCCCGAAGGACATCGTCGTCCGCGCAGCGTTTCTTTTCTCGTGTTTGATTTTTTTTTTTTTTTTTTCTTAACATTTTTCAACATAATTACTAGCCGAAAATACGAGACGGGAAGGTCAGTCTCCTCGACGTAACGCGGCGTTATGTGTGTGGTGTTTTTCATCGTTTTATTGTCCACAAATCGATTTGTACGTACAGCGCTTTTTTCCTATTATGACGACACTATTATAATATACGTACGTCGATCGCCGACACCGTAAATCAGCGCGTATCCCAGACGTCATACGTGTACGTGGTACCTCGTCGCGCAGGACAACAACAATAACGACGCTTAATAATAATAATAATAATAATAAGCGTAACGTAACAACGGCGTTTCTTTTTTTTTTCTTCTCTCTACCCGTATAAAGAACCGAGGCCAACGCGATATTATTCGATAATGACAGTTTGATATTTCGCGCCAGAACTCGGACAGAGTTTGTTGTGGTGCTCGCGCGTTTCCGTCGTTTTCTCGACAACAATACGCGATGTCGTACGCGCGCACGAACACGTGTTATAATGGTTTGAGAATTTTTTTATACATTTTTTTATTTTCCATTCCGCGCGGACGCGATGCACGGGAGGTACGAGATTGGTCCGCGCGTGTTTCACGTGTGAGATGTAAACACGGCGGAGGTCATCACGACGACGGTGGTGGTCGTAAATCATATTCGTCGACGACCGCGCGGCCGTTTTCGCGGGTCGGAGAGGGCGGCGCATTAAAAAACGCTTAAACCGAAAACGGCACGACGGATACGACGAAAATAAATAAAAATAAAATCACGGCGAACGTATTATTTATACACCGCGGTATAACGTACGAGTCGACGCCGAGCGCGATATCCGAAAATTCGGGAGCACGTCGTCGTAAATACTTGCCGTTCGCGACTTTTCTCCGACCGACAGTGAGTTTTGAACATGTTTCATCCCCTACGAGTTTAAATCTGACAATTTTCAGCGCGACGTTTTAATTCTTTTTCGACGCGTTTTCAATTTGATCACGAATTCGAGTTGATATCTCGCGTCTGCTATTTTGATTATTATTATTTTTCTATCGCGTCGTGTGGAAGATTCTTAAATTTTGCAAATTTAAAGAAAGACCTCATTAGTCATTACATAATGTAATAATGTATAAGGTTCGTGTAATATAATAAATAATACAATAATACAATAATTTAATTCGTAAATGTTTTTATGATTTCAAATATCTTATGAATGTAAAATGTTTCGTTCTTGTTTGGTAAAATAAAACACATAATTTATAAAGAATCTTTGTTACTTTGAGGGCGAGTTTCAGTTTTTTTTTTTTAAACAGCAATTAATTCAACTAGTTGTACACTGCAGAAACATCAGAGCCCTTAGTAATAACACGTTATTACAATATTGTAAACAAGCGGTTTCCGGACGATCCGTTTCGCGGTCGGCAGCTTGTTATCGGTACGTCGCGACGTCGTATCGGTAGGTCATGCTGTTATATTATGCAAACACCGCCGCCGCCGCCGCGCCGGTACGGTTATAACAATAATATTATAATTTATAACGCTCCGCTATGATGAGAGTCCCTCGCCCGTTTGTGTTTTACTCGAGGACGTTTCTCGCGTGCGCCGATGACTATAAAAACGATTCCTGCGACCGCGAAAGGATTGTACGGGAAACGATTTGCTGTTTGCGCGATCGAAAACGTTTTGCACCTTATCTCAGGCCCAAAATAAAAAATAGTAAATCCCTATAGAGTGCCCCCGCCCCTCGTATCGTATACACAGTAACGACGACGATATTATAATGTGGTATAGTAACAGTGTTTCGACCGTATATACAGGCCTCCATTAACGGTCACGAAACGATCCATGTCCACCGCCGGGCTCTCGATCGTTCAGAGAACTCGTGACACGCGATTCGTTTAGCAATATGATAATTATTATTCGATCGAGCGAAAAATTACAATTTTCTGGACGGCGCTATTGGTCACGGCTCGTTAGTTTTTATTCGTATACGCGAAAATGATCATCACGGTTTTTAACGAGGATAATAAATCGTACGGATTTTCTTCCGCGATATTCGAACACTACCGAAAACTCTCGATCGAAAATTCGACGACAATGTCTTTTCACGGTCTCGTGTGATTTCGCGTTTGTTTTGAGTAGATATTTCACACTTTGAATAATAATCACGCGTTTCGATACGAATGTTGCGCGCGCTATCGCGCTCGAAAGTACTTCGGAAAAGTGTTGCGAAAGAGCTTCGGCACACAATACACCCGCCGCCGCGGCGCTATAGAAAGTCAAAAGTCAAACCACGCGTGTGAGCACATGCCGCAGTGTGCCGCTTACACGCGTGTCGGAACGCGCAACGATATTGCCATTCGAAATTTTCGTCGCAACGCGACGATATTATATAAATAATAATAATAATAATAATAACACACGTTGTATGTACGCGGGATCCGAGATTAACCCCCCGAGTTCGCGAAAAGTTCGCAACGGGGTTGGGTGCAGTCCGCCGACGGGGACAATAAAAAATTCACGATTTATTTCGGTGCAGGGTGGAGGGTACATAAATTGCAGGGCATTAAAGATTTAACGAAAACGAACGACGCCCGCGATGTTTTTGTTCGTATATATTTAATGAGCTACGGCGGACGGGGCGAGTGTTCACCGCGATTTAGAGTTTCCCATATAATATAGTCTATCGTCCGACACACACACACACACACACGAGACAGTTTTACAAAGCATAATATTGTGACTGGGTCGTAAAAGAAAAACAACAACAACAACAACAATAATAACGTATAGTAATTGCTTAACGTTTGCGCGAATCTTTTTCTTTCGGTTTCGATCTCACGCCGTTTTTAAAGTATTACCTACTATTTTACGTTTTTACGCGGACACAATGATTGTAACTTTTCGAAAGCGCATCGGTCGACAATAATCTACGACATTATCGATATCATAATGTGCGCGTCGCGATCTCGACGAAAAACTTTCGTATCGATTAGATTTTAATAAAACGCGTGAAAGTAAACAACAGACGTTTTACGATTTCGGTTCGAAAATGGTTTTTTCTTTCTTTCTTTCTTGCCGGAGCTGCAGTTACGCGGCATCCAATTATCGTTCGTAACAATATAATATCGTGTATTAGAATGATTTATTAGAATAGTTACGAATGATTTATAACCGTTAATGCTCGCGTAATGTGCACGTTGTTATTATTATTATTACCACGGCGGCGAATTCGTTTCGCATGATTCAATATACATATATTCAATTTCCCGTGCACGATTCCGCGTACCCGGATGAAAATTAAAGACGATTCAGCTGGAATTCGAGATGTAATAATAATAATGGTAATAATAGTAATAATAACGTGGAGAATAAAAAATAAAATAGTGTTTAATTTTTTATTTGTTTTTTTTTTTTTTTTACAAAACAAAGACGTTTATAATTTACAACGTCTTAATAAAATGCCGTTTGAAGAAGACGGCAACAATGGCCAGTGAAACTTCTGAAGAAAATAGTTTTGTAATTATTGTTGTTCTTATAAGACATTTACTTTCGAAATAAATACAAGACAATAATATTATTTGTATAGTAAACAGAAACACAACTGCATAAATAAACGCGCCGCCGCCGCCGTTCGCCGCCATCGGAACGATACATAATTAAGATAATTTATAAACAAATTGCTTGCAGCGGTGCACGTTTTCTTGAAGTATGCGCAGCTTGTAAGCACGGGGCTATTAATAACTGCATTCCAAGTAAATGTTTGTGATCATGACGTTGCCAAACTTGCGCCACTTTTCAAAACTCGGCGCGAAGTTACGGGGCTCGCTCGCTCGGAGGGGTGTCGCGAAGAAACTGCCGAGTAAATTATCACAAATCGATTGGACGGCGCCGCGGCGGTCTTAATTAGAACCGATTTGTCAAGAAGCACCTACTACTCGCGAGCGGTATAATACGATATAATAATAATAATAATATAATGTACCCGCGCCGTGGTGGCGCTCGCTAAAGAGCAGGCCGCGAGGAAGTCGACGATCGATATCGAGCGACGAGATTTATTTATTTTCATTTACGACGACGACGCGTCGTAGAGATTTAATTCTCTTTCGGCCTTTTTATTTTTTTAAATTATTTTATTTTTTCTATCTTATTTCGTATAAACGCCCGAAAGCTTTTAGCGACCGGTAAAACGATTTAATTATCCATCATTATCGTCGTTTAATTAACGGCAAGGTAAACCCGGAAGTAATAGGGCACCGAATCGAAATCGCTGCGCGGTCGACCGTCGACTCCTTCGCGTAGTAGTGGTAGTAGTAGTAGTAGTCGGGCGACGCGCTGTTTGATCAGTTAAAAGCAGGACGAGGGACTATTGATCCAGAATTGCTAATCAGCGCGTTTCCCGTCCTTGAGTGACAACAAGTCAATCCTGCGAGGCCCGCGAGGGGATGTGCGCGTTTCGAATTCGTCGGGCCGACGAAATAATGTAATATTATTGAATTACGTATGGGCGCGTGGGTGACGCGAAATCGTTATTGTCGTCGAATCGTCATCGAAAATTAAATCCGATACGTCTCCGTAATATTATAATACATCGTCTCGGGCGGCGAATTTGCCGACCGCGGCGGCGCGAATATATTTTATCGTTTAATTCCGTTTCTCCGCCGCACTCGCGATTATTATATAGATACGAAAATATTGTTTTACACCGATTCCACGCAATAATATACTCGCGACGTTTTCGAAATATCTTTACGCTAAAGCCGTCGTCGAGTGGGGTAGTATTTATTTTGTTATTGTTTTTCATACATCTCTCGTCCCCTTAAATATCTCTCTTTGATCGGCTGAACGTGAAAAACCGTCATTTCACCGTTCGCGCAAATAAATAAACACAATAATCCAATACTCTTTGGTCGTCGCCGCAATTATTATTTCCCGGAGCGAAATCTTTCGCATTCCGCGCGCGCGCGCGCGCAACGTCTGATAAAATAATAATAATAATAATAATAATAATACCGTCGGACAAAGACGTGCGCAAACTATTTTATCTTTTTCCGTATGCAAATGACGGGGAAACGCACATACGCGCGCGCCCGCGGTATAGGTACGGTATAATAATAATAATATATGCACGTGCGCGTACAGTTCAGAAGCAGGTATAGACGCGCGGTGAACGCCTGTGTTCCGGTGTCGTCGGCGAACGATGCGGTCGCGGCGAAACGAGATCGAGCGCGCACTGATGTTATAAAAGGATACACGCAAGAGTAAGTCTGATCAGTGATCCGAAAATTTCAAACGGCAAATACGTCATAATATTATATACCTACTACGTACACGCGCGTAGTTATATAAAATGTATTACACACACGCACACTATATAATATATATACGCGGCGGCGGCGGCGTCGAGTCGAGGGCAAAACAATTGGCCGAGTTGGCGCGCGGAGTTATTTATTTTCCCGGCCGACGTTTTACACTGCGCAGACGACCTAACGGACTCTGGCCGGTCCGAATCGTTACGACGACGTTACGCGGAATACACGGCGATAAAACGCAGAACGAAAACACGCGAAATCGTTCGAGACGACGTTCTCGCTGCGGGTCACGACGCGGAGACCACATGCGAAACACAATACAACGAATACGTATATATGTATACGAGCACGTAGAACGCCAAGTATAAAATCGTACACGGCGCATATTACTATTATCGTAACGGCGAGTTCGAAACGGAAAATCGGAAACGTTACGACGACGACAAAGAGATTATACTCGGAGACGTGGATCGGTTTCGTTTGTCCAACCATGTCGTCGCAGCATATATTCGTATACGGACGTATTATTACGTCACGCAGTTACGATATCTGGTGGTGTTTGATCTGAAAGTTACGTTTCACTGGTGATGAGAATACGCGATGGAGAGCGTACGCGTACGCGATATTTGCATCTATTACCGGTCGAATTTTCAACACCCGCGTCTGACTAATATTTGTACACGCGGCACGTCGTGTCACGTTCGTATCAGGTGCGCAGAACCTCGTCGATCGTGACGAATCCGCCGGACGAGCGGCGCCGGGGCGAGAGTCTTTGATTTCGGAAGTTTCGATAAAGGCTCATCGGCAGCCCGGTGAAAATCCGGCGTACAAAATAAACAAAAGTACGGCGCGCGAATTTTCCAAATCAAATATGCGAGTCGAATTTGCGCGTTCCTCCGGATCGAGCGAAACAAACTTTACGATTGCATATGAGTTTTAAAATTACAATGTTCACTGTAACCGTCGCCGGGTCACATCCGATAAACATTTGCACGGAATCTACCGCCGACAGATATTTCCGATCTGGTTGACGTCGAGATTGCCTTTGCAAACGAAATAATCTTCGAGACGTATCTCGCTAACCGTTTTGTCGAAAAATTAGAACGAAAATAATAATAATTACTGAAACCATTTCTCATTCGTTCGTATAATATATAGTTCGTGAGATCGCAAACAATAATTATTTCATTGCTTCGGGGTTCATTGCGTTTTCAGACCCCTTAGCGTATGGTCATTCTGATCCCTCATAACCGTCACGCCACTGTCGAAAAGGCTTTTAACACCTGACTGCACGTGACGATGGTATACACACATACGTCAACACGTCGACTTCGAAACATGTACGTTCGAACACGATCATTATGCGTGTCTAATTTGGAGTGCGCCGATGTACACAACGAAATCACAGTCCGTTAAATACGTCCGAAGGCTCATGATATCATTGATGTTTGTCGGTGTACGTGCGCGCACGGGCGTGTGTGTATAGTGGTATAATAATGCATCGTGTCTGAAAAAACCCCAATCGTGTGTCCGAAACCAACTATTTTCAATGGCGTATAATAATGTTCAGCAGGCACCTGTTCAGCGACGCAAAAGTGTCTTTTATACTGAGTTTGCATCGCATTATATACGAAAACATATTTCCAGATGAAAACATTCCTCACGAGTACAACTTAAGAGGGACAAGATAAAGAAATGCCTATATTGTTCGACAAACGTTTAAAAATCTCAAGTAGGCGCGCAAAAGAAGACGGTAAGAGTATGTTGAAATGAATTAAAAACTAACGACAAGTGATTTATTATGTAAATTTACCACAGTCGAAAATGGTACCTCGATATTGACATTTATATTGATTGTTATCGTTGGTTCGCTTGCGATATTTAAAAGTCGAATTTACGAAAGATGTAAGAATTTTTTGGAAATCCGACGAATAAAAAAAAAATGTATTATTATTTATTACGCTTGCAAATAAAATACGAGTACTTTATTTTATTTTACTGTATTATTGATTAGTACCAAATAATTTTGAACAAATAAAACGATTATTATATTATTTAAAACGATAAATAATCGATCCGTAAAATATTCTATAGCATATGAAAATCCGACAAAACCGTTTCGTCTATTCTTTGAACGTCGAATAACTACAACCTCATAGCGCGGCACTCCCATCAGGCAATAAATAATTGATTGAGCCTAAAATATAGTCCCGAAATGCCGATTGCGCGATACGACACGAGTATGAAATATTTTATACGACGACTGCTCGCAGCCAATTTACAACCGGCGACGAGCGAACCCGACGCCGTCGCGGCCATATTGTCACTATATTTTACAGCAGAGTACGACGACGGTATAATAATAATATTGTAAAAGTTATGCGGCGCAGGTGCTCCGCGGACGACGACGGCGCGGCGGTTCCCTCGTTCGATATTGTTATTATGATTATTGTCGTACGGACGACACCGACGCGTTCGCGGTCGAGAGTTTAATATTTTAATCGATACCGATCGTGCCGGGGATCCACCGCGATCGCTGCCGGCAATAAAAGTCACCGCGCATATAATAAATAACATCGAATCATTATTGTTTATTGTTCAAATATATAGCCTTTTTCCCGATCGACGGTTATCGGATATATATCGTTTATGACGAGCACGTCAAATGGCGCAGAAACGCGGCGTTTCTCTTCTCTCCGCCGCCGTCGCGAGCACACAACAATGGGATATTATTACAGTTTTTATACAGTGTAAAATATACTATAATAATAATAATATATAAGAGAATACGCGTCGCGCGCGCGGGCGACCGACCGCGGCGGCGGCGGCGTATCCCTCCTGCCGCCGCGTCGCATTCGCGAAACCAATATAACGTTGGCTTATGATTTATTCGGCCTCGGAGGGCGGCGATTCGAGAGATAGCCGACGTGGTCGACAGGGTGAGAGGCAGGAGAGGGTCACGATTAATATTTTCGGCGGCGGCGGCGGCGGAGAGAGCGAAGTATCATCGCGCACAAAAGCCCCTAGGAATGCCTTGCGCCGCCGCCGTCGTCTAGAGTACGGCCGAGGGGGACGACGACGACGACGACGACGGGAACACATAAAGGCCCGCTGTTTATCACCAGTTTTAATAATGTCCCGACGAGTAAATCACGAGCTCCGACGCCGCCGGACAGCAGATGTTTCGTGCCTGGCGCGCGAGTTACGCTCCGTTCAACCTTTTGACTCGTACTAACCTATAACACTATATATTATTATACATACGACGCGACACGTATTTATATTATATTCTCCCGCCCGTTGCACCTGACCCGCGCGTATGGAACACATCGCGTTCTCGTACGGTGTGACAATGAATATTATTACTGGATGAAGAGGTCTTTTTTCACATTGAAAAATATATATTATCGTATTTATACATACGCGCGGTGGTATCTCGCGCGTATCCGTTTCTTTGTAGTGTAAAAGAAGTAAAAGATAATAATAAAGAGGAGGAAAAAAAAAATAATAATAATAAACGTACGTATATAAACTCCCTCAGGTATATAATGCGAGTCAGCTGCTGCTGTCTCTCGCTCCGCGCTGAGGTCGGCCGGCACCTCCCGCTGAGAAGGTGACTGGCGCGCGCGTTATTGTCAGGCTACCGGGGCCAAGCCAAACGCGTTTATAAAAATTTATATCATATTATTGTCGTGCGGGTTTGTAGGTTTTTAATGAACCCGCGGAGGCTCGCCGAGAGCCCGTCCACGAAAAAAGACGACGAGAAAACGCGACGCGCCGCCGCCGGGTGTAGTGATCTCTCCTGTGCCGAATACGATTTCGACCCCGACCGTTCCCGCCGCTCGCGCATGAGGCGGCGGTGTTTTACGGGTTCGGGACGCGTAAAAGAAATCGATAATCGCGTTTTCCAACGGTTTTCGCGTCGCGAAATCGAGTCGTCGCGAAGTGACGTTTTCGTCGAGCGTGAAATTTCGTTTTGCTCCGATTTATTTGTAATTGATTTCCCGCCGCGTCTCGCGCCGGGCCCCCCGAGCGTCGGTACAAAATATTATTAATGAAAACCAATTAAAACAACGACCAAATGGACTCGTAAATTCGTTATGACATCATATTTTCGAAAAACAAATACGCTCACACTCTCGTGTATACTATGTGCGCCCTTGCCATTATAATATATTATCACGCGTGTCGTGTGTGCGACCGCCGCCGCCTTATTCAGATGTAAATCAATATAAAACGAAATTCGCGTACTCCCCTTTGAAGATTATAGTATTATATAGCGGCAGCTAAGTAGCCATTACGGTTATTACCATTAAACGCGTTCAATCTAGACACAGAGTCACCCCGAGAGAGGTCTAGGAGATTCCCATTTAACTCGCGAAAGCCTTAATCTGAACTGCTATTTAATTACATTTTATCCGGACATTTATTTATTTATTTTTATTCGATTTCAATAATAGGGTGGCGGACGATAAAATACGTACCGGACGTCTCTAAACGTTGTTATTTGTGCCGTTCGTTTGCGGAGAGTGTTTTCGAGTAGATCGTTGCCCCGTCAGTACGCGCTGCCGCGAATTTCATTCGAAAACCTCTCCGTTAAAAATATCAATTCCAATATTGTTTGAGCGAAAAATTGTGTACGTGTCATAACTTTTCCAGCGTCTGTGTTTACGTGTTGTTTTAAATTCCGAAACGTTATGTTGGGAGGGGGGGAGGGGGAAACAAATAGACGGTTGTAAAACGCTAACAAATATGAAAAGTGAATTCGCCATGTGCATACGATAAGTACGGCACGGAAAGCATTAAATTAAATAAAACGCAGATAAAACATATAACACGCGTAAACCGCGCACGCAGGCAGTATAATGTAACAATTATTTAAAATAGTTTGTGCCGAAGCTAGTTTTAATAATTCGCAAATATCCAGGTTAGGTCAGGTCAAATTAAGGTATTATTGTAACGCGGCCGCGGTGTGTTTTTTACCGTCGAAATATTTTAATTTAATTAATTTGAAACCCGGTCACGTTCTTTGTTTTCTTGTTTAATTGTGGTGATTTCCGTGTATTTCGCCGTATCCACGCGGGATACAATGAGGCATTGACGTAGCTTCTCTCTTTTTTTTTTTCGTTTTCCGCGACTTCAATGGATCGTATTTAAAAATCATCCGATCGATACCGTCGATTCCACATTATCTCGTGTACTACTTTTACAAAACACACACACAAGTATGAACGCGCGTTAATTAGTTACATTGTCTACGCGATGAATGCCGCGTATAATCATTTAATTATTACGTAATAATTTAAGTTCCCCCCGTGTGTGTTCTGTATTAATAACGCGCATTGTTTTATTGGACAACGTGAAACGGTCGAATTGAAATATTTCCACTAAAACGGTATGGATATGATAGCGTAAGAACGAAATGACTCTCGCCGTGAATTCCGGTTTAACACTGGACGAAAATTAAAGGAGTCTTATACCTCTCGTTTGTTGGGCACCGGATTTATTAGAAACATTAACGATCGTAAAATCCAGAAGGAAAAAACAGGTTTTTTTTTTTTATTCTCCGTCGTCCCATTGACTGTTTTTATCGATAAAATCGAATTCTGAAAAGAATATGGTGAATTTATGTGAATGACTTATTTTTCTCTCTGTCTTGAGATATTTACAACAAAAAAAAAAAGGAAGAAAAAAATAAAAACACAAAAATGATAGAGACGGCATTTTACATCATTATAATAATGCCCGTTGATCACGGACGACGACGACGACGACGACGCTTCCGTTTTTTTTTCACCACACCCGGCGTCTAAAACATCCCCACCCCTTCGATAAATTCTCACGTCGTCAATTACGTAACGTTACAGATTTCAACTACCAACCCTCCGCTCGATTTTCCCTAGTCAGCGTTACGTAACGTCGAACAACGTATTATAAGAATCCTGCTGTCGGCTAATTGCAGTAGTTATTATTATATACGTATATATATATATTTATATGAACTGTAGTTCGACGAATTCGTTTTACTGCGAGAGAGTAGAGTAAAAAAAAAAAAAAAAAACAATCAAAACATTAATCGATCCGAATAACTATGAAAATAAATAACTCAATCGACTCCGCGGGAATATTCGAGATTTCATTTTTGTTTCGGTAGGTATTATTTTTATTATTATTGTTATTATTATTATTATTACATTTTTTTATCTCGTCCCCGTCTATATATTACGTGCGTTTGAGCCGAGCCGCACCGGATTCCCGGCTAATATGATGTGGGGACATATCTCGCGATCGATGTTATCGGTCGGTCCGTCTGGAGTATTTGGGTCTGAACGAAAGAGAAAAAAAACTTAAAAAGAAAAAAAAACCGATGTATACACGCAGAAGAAAACCGGACTAAGCAAAATGCCGGTGCAAATCATCCGGTAACAACACTTGTTATGTCATTATAGACGCGGTTGTTGCTCTTGCGGTGCAGTGCATTGTGTTATAAAACATGGTCTGCATGACAGAAGGGCAAAAAACAAAACTTCCGACGTAGTTGCAAGAATTTTGTATGAATAAACGCGCGCGCGCGCGCGCACGCGTGTGTATATATATATCGTATACGTACGAGCGATGGTAAAAAAAAAAAAAAATTATACGTAAAAATTATAACGACGACATGGGGTCCGCCCTATTGTTCTGCGGTCGAAAATTCCTTCGGCCCGGTCCCCCCGCCACCTCGTCCTCGGTTCCGTCAACAATCTCTGAATTTCAATTTTGGCACCGGTTCTGCAGCGATTCTCCTTTCCCGGCCGTCCCGCCGACGTCATAAATCAGTCAATTAAAAATTATATTTTCCGTGGCGGCGGCACCCGCGCGGTATAATAATTCTTCGTTATCAATCAACGTGAACGGCAAAAAGTGATCGTTTCACATGTTCGCGGACACGTTCTCCGCTGTATCTGATCTCGCGTACGGCCGGGGCCGGCGAAAAAACGCATGTTTCGGACAGCTGTAAATAGAACCGTTAAGCAACGGAAATAATAATCGATCGTTTCATAGGATTCGACGACGCGCGCGCGGTGTACAATCGCCGACGTAAATTCGCCCGGAGAACGACACTCCGGTACTGTACGTAATATTTTTGCTCACGACGTTTTCCCATCCGAAAACAATTACTTAAAACGATTGAGAAATACTGACAAAACGACGTTTAAGGGAATGAGATTTTTTTTTTTTTTGTTTCCTTCAAACGCATAATAACGACGACGAATAAAAGAAACTAATTTAACGCATTATTAACGTTCTGTATAATTTTTCGAATATTATAAAAATAATAACACGCCAACCGGAAAGTTGCGTTTCTTTTACCGACTCGACAATTTACGTTTTTCGTTTATTTCATTTATGTACATAGGTCGGAGATTTTTTTTTTTTTTTTGATCTACGTAATAACAAGAAAACGAAATTATAAAGCGCACTTGTTCATTTTATTTCTAAAGAAAACCGTATATAATATGCATACGTCATTTATCTATTATTATTTTCACGCATAAAAAAGTTTTCGGTATATTTTAAATTGTGTTACTATTTCAAGTCAAGTACTTTGAATATTTTGGCAATAGTTTTGAAATATACGATTGAAATGTTATAACTTTTTTTTTGAAAATAATAAAATCGTATATAAAATATGATTTTATCGCATATGTTATTGTAATGTATTCTGTCTCTCGAAATAACTGTGTGGTTATTGATATAATTTATATATATATATATTATATTCCAGGGAGTTATAGCTGATCGACGAATTCGAAAACTTTTGGGACAGGGGTCATATAATATAATATGTATTTTTTACGAATGCAAATTTCGAGGGGTGCCGTTCCAAAACGGCCACACACACACACACACAAACAAACGAGTCGAAAACAATGGAAATCCCAAAGGATTCACAATCCATAACCGATGGTGAATAACATTATTGTGTGACAGATGATAAAAAGACACGACGACGTTCGATTCCATATCAAGTAGTATCGCCGTACGGCGGGATTGCCGAATACGACGACGATAGTACACATATTTTTACATCGCAAACGATACGATAATATATTATAATATGTGATATATATATAAACATTAGGTACCTATATCGTAGTTATTAAACGCGGGGCCACCATTAAGCTCGTGTATAATTGAAAAAAAATCCTTTCGTAACGATTTTTTTGCCCGCGTAAAATTAAATCGTTTATTCGTGCGAACATGACGATAAAAACAAATTACGGGCCTCGAGGTAATCGCGTGCCTGCGTAAAACTGAATAGGCAATAATAAAAATACGACGCGCGCAGGCGGCGGCGGCGGCTGCGGGCGCGGAGTGTGCGCGTTTGGGGCGAAAAGCCAGGGAGCTCGCAAAGGACGTCGGGAGGGAAAAAAATGTGGGCAGGGGTCGGTGAAAAACAAGAGGATTTCGGTAATATTCTGCGGAGCAGGACACCCCGTCCCGCCGCCGCGCGCCGTCGTCGTCGTCGTCGTCCCCCGCACGCCGACATCGGAATAGCCGAAAATTCCCCGGACGGGTCTCCGCTTGTAATTTCCAGAAATCCCCCTTTCGTACCTTTCCAAAAGATAATCCGTCACGACCCTCGTATAATACTGTGTAGAGGATGTTTTAAATCTTCTTCTTCTCCTCATCCTCCCCCCGTCGTTCTGTTCGCCCGCCGTCCGGCCGGAGTCCCTAATAACACGGAAAGCCGTGTGTCAAGTTTTCAACACGCCCGGCCGAGGGTATTCGGGTGACCGGGGTGGGTAAATTGCAAACATCAATGGTCGCCGACCGATCGATCAAACGACCAAACGTAATTACACAGGTACGATCTCCCGACCCGAGCCGGATCTGTTTCCAACTGTCGGCGACTATTACGCGTGTATAATATATACTGTGACTATTACGAGCCGTTTCGCCGCCGACACACGTCGTCGAATAATTACAAAATATTATTCCGCTGCTCGAGATTTGAACACGCGAAAATATAATAAATTTATATTCGAAAAAAAAAAGAAACGAAAACTCGGTAATAAAAAAATATTTTTTTTTTTTCGATTCGAAACGATATTATTCCTCGGCACTGCAGTTCGACGTTTCGTTTTTCATTTCTCGTACGAAGGGGTGTTTCTTCGAAATTTATTCCGAGCATACTTTTTTTTATTACGGTAATTATTATGGTTTTTTTCGAATTATCGATAAAAATCTACTACGATACGAAGACAACAAACGAAGCGATACGACATTTAACGACCGCGCGTTTTCCATCGGATAATATATATACAATTTAATATCCATTAAAACGTTGGTGTTTTTTCTTTCCTCCCCGACCCAACGCGAGTTCTCGTGTGACACGTTTTTCCAAAAGGATTTTTCCCACCGACGGAATGCGTATTCAAAAGCGCCTTATTGTATAGCGCAACGTATACCGCACTACATGCCTATACTACTACTGCGACGCGGGTATCCTTGACTACCCTAGTAGAGCCGGGTGAGTTTCGATTTAATAATACGTAGGAGTATTTTTTTTCCTTCTCCTTCTCCACCTCTTCCTCCTGCTCCTTTAACCAGCCTTCCCCCCGGGCGCCGTAGCGGAAAATCTATCGGCAAAAGACAAACAAACCGACCGGGACAAACCGAACCGGGGTGAACAAAAAAAAAAAGGAAAAAAAAGAAAGAAAAACAATTCATGCGATTCGACGTGACAGAGCACCTGTATCGCGCAAACTTTATCCCCCGTCGAATAAATCTTTCTGTTTGGACACTTTCATCATTCCAATCGAAAAGAAACTTTTATCTATATTATTACGTATAAAACGCACGACGAGAGGAGATTTGTGCGAACCGTATAAAAGTTGGGCGGTCGGTCGTCGTTTTTGCGGCCGATACGCGTCGCGAAAGTTTTCCTGCTTCTTCTTCTTTTTTTTTCTTTTTTTCCTCTCGTTTTCCCGCGCCGCCACTGCAGTCGCTCGTCATTACAATTTCGGTAATGGCCGACCCCGGCCACTGTCCGGGGAGAGTTTTCTGCAATATGGCCCTGCGCGGGGAGTGCCGGTATGGCGGACGAGCCCCCGTCCCCATCTCTCCCGGAAATGGATGTCCGGTTAAACTTAAGTGGCAAGCCGTTATTTATTAATAGGTCCCGCATGTACTGGCGTTACGGGTGGGGGGGGGGCGAAGTTTGAGGGAGGACAAGTGTCGTGCGTTCCGGATTCACCGTTCGCCGTTCCCTTCCCCAGTTTACAGACGCTGTTATTTATCGCCGACAACGGCCCGACACCTTTGTCTTTCCTTTTTCGATTAAGCGCAACGTTGACCACGACAAGAAATAATCTATCTATAAAGTTCCGATACGTTATTCTTTCTTTTTTTCTTTTTATACGATTCCGGATATTAGATTTTAAATCCGAATCCTAATTTTCTAGTCGTCAGACTTGAAAACACGATGACGAACACGAAATCACGTAATCGCCGGAGAATACCTTTTGCGTAACACGCGGATCGTATCTTTATAAGTACATAATGTTTTCTCGGAATACCTGCAAGACGACCAGTATAACGTTTTTAGTCATATTCTTCTCACTACACGCGGAGCGACATGTTTTCATAATGCGTCACGATCGGTTTAGCACAAAAATGTATCGATATTACTAAATGAAACTACTATTTAAAGTTTTAGTCATCGTGACGATGTAGTATTCAGGTAGATACGATCGTGCTTCGAGTACGTCGCGAATTTATAGTTAAGCTATAAAACATTTTCAACGAAATACGTCTACTCAGTTTTACTCTTTGAAATCAATCATCTATGCATATATATTTTTGTTATTATAGGTATACCAATAAAAATACAATTTTTAAAAAATATAAGTAGATTTTACTCGGAAATAATCAACATCGTATTGTGACTCTGGATCGCCCAAGTTAATTAACGTCTATTGTTGAAATATAATATACGAGATTATAACCACGAACGATGAAATTAACGTAAGATCCGTTCTTTAAAATAAAACGTAGAATATAGATTCAAGAAATGTATGTAGGTCGACTCGAGATAAATAAAAGAGAAATTGAGTTAGAATCGAGTATAATAATTTAAAATTCGTCCTGTTCAAAAACAAAAAAAAATGTAATAAAACAACACATTTACTTTACCCGATGATTTTCCCCTTTATATACGTTGTAAACATTTTCCGGTGTCTAACTATATACAGTACGGTGACAATTCATCGTTTTTGTCATCGGTCTTTCAATAGTATCGAATAGAAGAAACGAAAAGGGAAGGAGGTTGGAGCTTTACGTTCCTCACCTCGTCTACGACATTGGGAATTAATCTCGAGACTTGCCTATATACGTATTGTATATACAAGTATAAAACACAATAGACGGGACGTCGGCCGTCCGGAGGGAGATTTATCATAGTTCACCCCCCTTCAACCGTGAGGTCCGTCCTAACAGGTTAAGACTTTTAATACCCAGTATTAAATATATATATATATATCCCTTTACTCCTTGCCGGGGTCGTAGGTTAAGAGAAATACAATTTACTTATCTGTCACAGTGCGTACGGATGACACGTTAATGGCAGCCGCAGTGTTATACCTGCGCGAGGTGAAGAAGGGGCCGGTTTCTCTCTCTATCTCCATCTCCGGGGGCCTGCCATGGTGTGCCGCGTATAATAATATACACCTTCTTATCGCGTGAGTAACGCAGTTTCTCGAAGACTTGAACCGCGAGATTTATATGTGGAAAAGCGACCGAACGGTGGCTGGCAGACAGACACACGGGCTTTGGGAGTTTAATTAAAGCGAGGCAAAAGTTTCGCCATAGCTTATTTTAAGCCCCCGAGCCCACGTACGTGGACCCCTCTACAATTATTTACTTATACGTGCTTACTGTTTTAATGCCCGACCTTCGGATGTGATAGCGCGCTAAGACGTTTTTATTTCCGTCCGAAATATCGACGAAACATGCAATCGGTGGCGGCGCAAACTTATCTAACGCTCGACTATACGCGACTAAGACGCGAGGCGCTTAAGTCTCGGGCGCTCGCCGCCGTCGGTTAATATACGTTCTGCGCAGACGAAACGGTCTCTCGCGTATTTTCTACTTTTGCATAGTTACCGAGGCTTTATTATAATATAAACACCTTAGAACGCTAGCAGTAGCGTATAGGGATTTAAAAGTGAGTATACGCTCGCGCATCACGACCGACGCGGAATAAATCGATTAATAATTTTTTTTTTTTAGTAATTCGCGCGTCGAAGATAAATGGCCACGTCCTACAAAGACTCTGGGTGTACGATTATTTCTCTAATTTACGTTTTATACAGTTCTTTCTCCCGTCCGTCTACCCTTCGATCGTGTCGAGCAATTAATTATAACGCCGCCCGGGCCTATACAGTTTGCGCCGCCGTACGAGATTGGTAGGTACCTATTTCAATTTATTTTACTTTTGCCGAGTTTAAAATACATTTAAATTCACGTCGTATGCTCTCACTGTATTACACGAATACATCAAAAAGTTAGCGAGCAACTTTAAAAACAAATTCGAAACTATAGCGACCGAAAGTTTTACGCAAAACGTATTGCGTCAGTCGTGGTGATATAACATTTTGTTTCGTTTATATGAACTTAAGTATTGTAGTAGTTGACATGGGAATCTAAAACAACGGAAAACCTGTTTGTAAACGAATCTCTAATTAGCAGTTTGTGTTGCTATTTTACCTTTTAGTTACAAGCGTTTAATAAATTACAGTAGGCGGCTTTTAATACGCGGCTCGACGACGAATTAAATTTGTGGAACTCATTGTCTTTTTGTTGAAATATTACTTAAGTTTTAGTGGTAATAATTTATCTTTTTAATATTTTTGTTTTTAATATCACATTTTTTCTGTATGCCTTCCAACAAAGTGAAAAAAATTAATGTTTATTCTCGTTGCGGTAGGTACCCTTAATTTTAACTATTTTCGTAACAATTAAATTGAATCACGTTAAATATTTGGCCGCAATAATATTGTTAGCCGTGCTCACGATAATAATTAGTCTACGCAACGTATTATAAGCTGTAACTTACAAGTTAATGTTTAGCACGTGCACAAATTTATTTATTTGACACTTGAATAACATATTAGTTTTAAAATAATAAGCATTCTTTTAAGAAATCAATGCAATAGGACGTATAGGAACGTAAGTATACGTAATATTAACTATTGGTCATGGTTGTGTTGCACTTTAATGTGTAGATTACTCGCGTAAGATTGTTTAAGAATTACTAAAACTAACTTACACAGTTTTCGAAATTTAATTTCCTCTCGGCGCGAGGTGAGGAAACGCGCATTCGGCGAGGGCGGAAAAAAAAAAACAAAATAAATTGCTCATTTTGAAATAAAAGCCTGCATAATGTTTCTTCGGGGAGAGGGCGTTTATTGCCGAAGTTTTTGTAAAGTTGCGGGACTTTTAATAAACGGATAGTCCAATATCTATGAGCCTTGTCACACCCCCTCGAACTTTCACAACTTTGTATACGTTTACTCGGTTTAACGCATTATAATAACCTCGTTTTAAGTTTGTATACGATATGCGTTCTACGAGTAGGTGCTATTATTTGCTGGATAAAAAATGAAATATAAGCGAGCCAAACCGAAATGTCGGAATATTAAAAATAAATACTCGAAGGTAAGTTTTATTTATTTCGTTTTGTTTGTTTGTATAGTTGTTGTTTTTTTTTGTCTTGATATTTTGTATATTGAATTTTACGGGCCTCGAAAAATAAACTCGTTTTTTTTAAAAAAGGAACGACTCTAAATTGTTTTGTTACCCACGATGACTTGTACGTATCATACCAAGTTTAATGACTAGTTTTGGTTCATTAAGCAATACGGTTGATGGGACAACTAACCGGAAAAACATCCAACTTGTTTTAAAACAAGATGTATACTAATGGTGCACCCGAAACTTAAATTGTGCAAGTTAATGCGAACATCCCTCGAGGCGCAACACAGTTGCCTTTTCTGTTACACTTTTAACCATGTGGTATTTAATCATTGCGCGTAATATTAATGAATTGAAATGCATTGAACGTTGGAAAAATATCCTTGACGATTAATACTTTACATTTTGAATTTATAAAATTGAGAAATCGACTACGTCGAGTGTATAATTTGTTTACATTACATCGGGTTTAAAATCATGAGCTTCGTTGACAAGGAAAAAACAAAACGTCATGTTTTATAATCATTGATGGACAATTTAATTGTGTACGTGTATAAGTACTCGTACTATGTACTCGTATCTATTACATCTGCTACGTTTTATTATCGGATAACGAATTTAAAAATTATAACGAAACAGTTTATTGTGTTACTTAATTACTTAATTACTTTTTATTAATTAATTTATGAAACGTTTCTTTAATTCTCATAATACGAACATCATTTGTAATAAATCATCTCGATAGTGTACTTATTTTAAAATAAAAACCAAGTATCCTCGTCGGTACAGAACCACCAATAGGGAATCGAAAAGTCGCTATTAGAAAATTAATCAATTCCATATCGTATATATACAATATATTTTCCTCTTAACGTTTCAGCCGATTACGAAATAGTCCTAAGGACATAATAGTAGGATTTATATACAAATATGTGTGTGCGTGTGCGTGCGCGCGTGTGCGTATGCGTGTGCGCGTGTAATCACTATAATGTCTCTCGAATGTTATCTGAACAAGTTCAAAGGGAAATCTTGATTCAAATGGAATATGGAAAAGTCCAAAAGGACTCTATTACTAAACGCATTGAATTACATGACGCGCAGCCGCGTGGACAGGGTAGACGGCGACATTATTTTCTACTCCCGTCTCGATCGCGATTTACGTTTTCCTAATTCGGTCTTGAAAAGACCGTGGCGCGCGCCGTGTCGTAATTAATAATAAAAATATACTTTCGTTAATTAATATCCGCCACGCACTTCTCGAGACCCCGACTGCGGGAACAACGCGATAACCCGATCCCCGTCCCCCGCGTCTGGAAGTGTTTTGCCTAACCGTGCGAAATCTCCGGTATTTGTACACCTGACAATACGAAAACATAACCACCGCGCCGACAACGCCGCCCGTCGCGTAACTCCGTGTAAACTCGCAACCGCCTTTAATGAGCACAAACATGCGCGACGAGGATTAACGGGGCACGACCGCGGAAAAATAGCGGGGCGAGACGAGGACGAAAAAATTTATTTCGACGGCGAAAAGTTTTCCGCCGCGGTCCTCGTCGAGGGAAACAACAACAATATAATATATATATTGTTTTAGTATTCCAAGTACGTTAGAAAATAACAGTTACGCGTTTTTATCGATCGATTTTCGTCATAGTACGCATCATAATTTACGTGTACGAAAAAATAAATTACATTTTACTAAAAAAAAAAAAAAAGTTTGTTTACCATTACGACACACACACACACTGTTTAAATTTGGAATTATCGCGTTTCAACACGATTTATCTTGGGCGGTGTGAAACGCCGTTAATGCGAGAGTATACAGAGAGTGTACGCGCAAAGGTATCCGTGCGAAATCACAAGATTAAAAATTCAATGAACACGTCCTTTCCATCGCTATAGAAAATTGTGAGTTTATAACCGACAACGTTATTACTGTATCCCAGTCTCGAACGAAGGATTAGATTATGTTATTGCGCGAAAAACAAACATTTCGAAGAAAAAAAAATTAAATTTTAATTAAAAAGTCGATTAAAATCGTGTTTCAAACGTGAAATTTCTATTTCTACTAAACAATTTGACGAACGTGTGCGTTATATAAATATACTACTCGTGTACGGCACGAGCACATACCCTTTTTTATTCAAACCAAACATTATGTAATTTGACTTAAGTGAGATGGGTCAATGTAGGGTGTGTGTGTGTGTGTGTGTGTGTGTGTGTGCATGTTACAGTGAAGATATCATGAAATATAATATTGATGCGTTTTAAACACGCCATAAATAGAATACGATAAAAAGTCGCGAAACGAACGCTCTAATTGAGACGTAGTACATGGGTTAGCTACTCGAAAGTAAATACTATGTGAAAAAAATAAATGATATAAACCGAGTAGATTTTTTCTTCTTCTTCTTCAAGATCTAATCTATATTAATAACGATTTCGTTTTTTAACCGTTCGCAAAAACGCACGAGTGAATTTTTACGACTATTCCGATATTTATCGTCGGCCGATCGACACGAAGAAAAATTTGTTACGAGGCGGTACGATCGAGACCTTGCGCGGTTAGTCCATAGTAGTCGATTCGTCGGCGATTAAAAAAAAAAAAATTCGATAAACTCGTCTGTGCCGCGATACGCGTTGACTACGCACCGCCGCCGCCGTGTACGTTCGAACATCGGTTCCTAGGCGAACGGATCGCGGTGTCGTCGAAATAAAACGGTATGAAAATTTAAATAAGATGATTCGATCCGCGAGTCAATGCCGAATGAAATACGGCCGCCCGGCCCCGGCGGCGGCGGCGGCGGAGCAGATAATAATCTGGTCCGCGGCACTGGATTATTATTAAATTCAAAGCAAGCACTATTACGTTTTTCCGGGTAATTCGATTGCGCTGAGCGAGAGGCATAAAAAGAGACGGACAGAGAGAGAGAGAGAGAGAGAGAGTAAAGCGCAATGATGAAAAATGAGGGTGAAAAGCTCGGAGACGGGCGCAGTGACGGTAGCGGGGCGAAGAAGAGGACACTTCATTCACCGCGCGCATGTAGGGGAAATGTAGAGGACTTAAGCTTCTGACGACGATATATGCTACCGTTATGAAAAGTACACGTCAAAGGTCTTAGAGGGCCGGGGGAGAGCGCTTTTATCGGCAACCACGTATATCGCGAACACGAGGAACTGCTGTCCGAAAAATCCTACGCCTTACGTTACCCATGGCCGAGTATATAACATGAAATGCGCAGCGGCCAGACGCGAAAACGGTGTTTATAATATAAAATGTTTATAATGTTTATCATGATAAAACGTTTGGCAATAATAACAGATCGTAAGCGATTATTTCGGCGTGGCTCTGGGATTTCGACTCGTACCGCGCGTTTTTTATTTAATATTATTATTATTCCGGTGTCGTATGACCGTGCCGGCGATATCGGAAACAAATGAATTCGCTAATTGCAGGAGTCATTAGCAAACCCGTCGGTATTATCAAAACGGTTGTAAATACACATAATTCATTATTAACGAACGTTCCGCAGCGGCGCGCCGCCGCCGCCGCCGTCGCGCGATACGTTTCGTTAACAGCCCGCGGAGACGTGTTTTAACGTCCGTGTAATTAAATCCCCGTTTCCGCGCGAGAAAAGCGAAAAACACGTTTCAACTAAAAAAAAAAAACCGTGCAAGAACGTCTGGGAAAAAAAAACTGAATTTCCGATACCGCACGCGCGCATAGAAACGCGTGATCAACAATGCTTATCAACTTGCGCCAAATGTAAATTATAAAAATAAAAAGAGAACAAAAGATGTGTGGAAAACGTCAGAAGACATTACGACAGCAAGACGTTATCATAGTAACAGGGTGTCAGGTGTGTCCCGCGAGAGAACGGGTGGGAAGGTATGATTTCGTGTTCGGATGCCGCCGAAACACACATGCCCCCCGTGAAGACGAGTCGCGTGGTCCATATTGGTCGCCGCGACGGTTTTTGGCGATAGCGCGCGCGCTCGCGAGAGAAATTTTTAATTATAGCAAACGTTAATAAAATCACTTTTCGTAAAACGTATTAATTTTTTACTCTCTACCTTTGCAAAACGTTGAATTATTTCCTTAACCGCGGAACATCTGTTTCGCGATAAATATTTAATAGCGTCAAACCACATACGAGCGACTTCGTCCCATCTAAGGGCTTATTTATTCATAATACGACGGTATATTTATACAAGCTTCTGAGGGGGGTGGAGGACTTACTTCCCTAAAATACGTGCTCGCGAACAGTATCGACTCCCTATAATCGTCAACTCGTCGACCAACTTTACCGCGCGTGCATCTATCTACAGGGGTGTAGGGGCGGACTGTTACGGCCCGGGATACGAAAACGTCCGAGTACACGTATATTTTCGAACACGTTTTCGAACAAGTTTACGTAATGGAAATGAAAAGCCAGTTCAGGATCAGGCGCAAACATTCGAAGAATCCAGACGGTGAAACTCGTGTTTTATGATTACCGAGATTCTCGACGATTCGGTCGGAATACAACGTTAACAACGGGACACACTTGGATGGATAATCCAACGTTTATCGGAGAAGTGTGACGCGACAGAATTGCGGGGGAGGGGAGGCCGAAAAACGTTTTGAAAACTCGACGTCAGGGGTACGTCGGGAAAAAATATAGTAAAAATAAAAAGTAGCTTACCTGTGGGCACGAAGACGGCGACGGCCAGGGCGCAGAACTTGACGGCGGCTGCGACGACGAGGGCCGATTCGCGGCGGTCCCGCGGCGACGTACGCATGACGGATCCGTGGACCATTTCGGCTGCACTCACGCGGTCGTGTTCTGTACGCGGCGGCAGCGGCGGTGTTCCAGGCGGAGGACAAGACCGACCGCGTCGTTGTCGGCGGATCGCGACCGCGTCCGGTCACCGTAGACGGCCATCGCGCGGGCGGAAACGACGATTTAATTTTCACTTATGGAGCGCGATCGGCGGCGGAACACGCGCGCGGAATACAATATATTGTCGTCGGTCCGGACGGACGAACGGCGAGGGGGGACGCACTCGCGAGAACGTGCGCGCGGAATCGACACGGAAGAGCAGGAAAAAAATCAACAAACTCGCTCGCGCGAGACGACGGAGAGAACGGGCGCGCGCGCGCGCCGAGAGTGGTGTGCGGCGACTGGTGTGCGCGACGACGGCGACGTGTGTTCTGTGACGCGGACGGTCTTCTATTGACTGCGGACCGCTCGCGACAGTTGACGCTCGGCGGCGGCGGCGGCGGCGGCGCGGTCGGCCCCATCCCTTCCGCGAGCGCGCCCTCCGCGTACGGTGGCGCCGCCAAGCGGAACGGGTTTTTTCGCGAGGGATTATCCGCCGCGAGCACCCCGTTCCGTCGCGCCGCGCGTCAAGTGCGCCGCCGCCGCCGCCGCCGGCCTCGTATAATAATAAGTACACATTATAATATATTATCATTATCATTACCTGCGCGTAACGTTGCGATAATAATATGTATGTATATACTCGTAATAATAATACGACGACGAAATGTTATTATTAGTCGGTAGTACGTATTATTATTGTTATTGTTGTTATTACCGTTTTAATAATATGCGCGCGTATTGTATATTATACCGGCAGTTGTACCTGCGCGCACTGTTTGCGTTCACGTGCGGTATACGTACGCGACGTAGGCGGTGAATTCTGGGCTTCAAAACGTTTTTATAACGTATGACTTTCGCGAAAAGAAAAAAAAAACGATCGAAACGGATAACGTTTTGCAATAATCGATCGGAAATTTTTACATTGAATAACTTTTCGCAAACCATAATCTCTTTATCCAAAAAGGTTTAAACAAAAAGGAATTTTTCTATATTTAGTTTGTGATAATCGGACCCGTCTTTATTAAATAATATAATGTAATTGTAGAATTCATTAAAATCCGTAAATGGAAAGTATTTCAGAACAAATTAAAAGAGATATCTAAAAATAAAAAGATAAGGTTGATAATATTTGACAATCGCCACACTTTAATGGAACTTGATTCCAATAACTATAATGTGTTTTGAATTTGTGATTTCGTAGTATTGTGAAATGTTTAAACACGTAGTTACGAACCCATTTCGGTATATTATCTGCGTAAATAATATCGTACACTCGTCAGTCGTCACTCGGTTTTAAACTTCATTATTGAGCTGATTTAGTAGTATTGAACACTATTTAACTGAAAAAATTAAGTTTTGTTGATATTTTAAAACATTGTTGCTACAATGTTAAATAAAATCTTGAGGAGTAACCGATATTTTAATATTTTAAAATTGTAATAATTTCGTGCAATCTTAATTATAATACTCCAGGAAAAACCTATTTGTTTCATTTTTGTTGATGTTGTTTATAAATTTAATAATACTTTGTTATTTTTACTTGCGTATTAACCATTAAACGTTATTAAAATTTATTCAATTTGTTTTATATTTTTCAAATTAATTTAAATGATTTTGTTTTCGTTCCTATGACAGATGAAAAATAAAAATATTATTAATTAGTTGTTAACCATTTCAAAGAGTTTTCTTCTGCCCATAAAGGAGACATAAATTAACAACGTTTATCAACAATACCTACTTGCGCGTTGACCCCTGGACAAAAGTCGCGAAAACTTCACTGATATTATGTACACGATAAAGGTGCTATTCTGTGTTTCGCGTAGACAAAAAAAAAGTATCCTAATTTTTATCGTGTTTCCACTTCTGACCACAGGACACTATATCGAATACCAAATAGTACCTACGTCACGTCTGATAAGGAGGGTACAAAATGAAAAAAAAATAAAATATTTTTAATATTTTCATACGGATAATTTTACGCGCGGTACGATATTACGTTATCACATATTATGTATAAAAACAACAAAACTACCGTCGACAACAACTATTATATAAGCGAAATTGAACGTTTTTAACTACCGAGGTACACTGCGGGGATGTGTATGTTGTGTACGCGGACTACACGGGTGATAGCGGAACGGCACTTTTAACGGTCTACGAGAACGCGCGGACTTTACGAGTGCCGTGTGACGAGACGGGTGCGGGCGGGGGGAAGCAAACTTTCTTTCTGAAACACGGTCTCCCCCCCCCACAGTTCTCTTTATATCTGTGTGTGTGTGTGTGTGTGTTTCTCTCGGCGGATAAGTACCAAACGATTATACACGCCTCCGCGTATACGCATAATGTGAAATAATGTACATTGTATGCGTGCGCGTTATTACGGCCACTCGTATTATACGCCGGCACGATTGTCGAGCCGAAAAACGTCTCCGCGACGATAAAAAGTCCGACGACAGGTGTACCGACTAATGACGCCGTTGAAATTGAACAAACTTTTCCTTGCGACTTTATCCCGCTGTCCCCGAGCCACGTGGCGTTATCGTTGCGCGTATAATACAATATTATATAATATACACACAACACTCGGGTAGGTATATCCCGACGTCGCGCTATCAGTACAAACAACGGCGGTACTTCCGGTTTTATTCGGGGTTTTTTTTTTTTTTTTCCCGTGAATAGAACCACTTACACGGCAAATTTCGTCAAACCCTATAATTTGCCACCGCATTGTCGTCGAAAGACGGACTGTATCGAATTCGAAACGCGCCGACGCGGCGGGAGACGACCCGAGTAGACAGCTGGCGAAGGGAGAGATGCATAGAATTAGGGCCGCCGTTGTTGTTGTTGTTGTTTATTGAAATCTAAAAATCAACGGTAGATCGTCGATACCGATATACCGAGCGTCCGAGCGGAGATCGACGTTCCGCGAGCACAGATTATTATATCAATTGTTCGGCGAGTACGAAAAGGTCGTTTTCGACAATACGATAATTTATGGGCGAGGGGAATCAATCGGAATAAAACAATATTATTTATTGGTATCGGAGATAATAATATCAAGTACGTAATAGAAGCGTTTCGTTATTTTTCCCGTCACTTGACGACATTCAACACTATACGTACAATCGAATTCGGCCGTATACTGGAAAATTGAAATTTTCGTAGTTTCCGAAATATTCCGGAAAAGTACTCGGGGATTGAAGAGGTGACCTCTTTAAAGTACCATCTGCGTTCGATTGACAGGGTTACATGAAACTTTTGAAGCATTTCCACTAGATGCCCGAAAAAGTATTTACCGAAAAAAAGCACATACGGCATAACCAATATATTTCTCGCTATACGTTCAAGTATAAAATGTATTTTCTATACTGCTGTCAAACTATATTCATGTATTTTACGTACAAAAAAAAATAAATATATTTATAAATCGAAAGCAAGCTGCATCCAAACACTCAACTCTCGTACTAAAAAATAAAATGCTAAATTAAAAAAAAATACACGTGATACCGATCTAACCAACTGGTTTATTTATTTATTTATTATTAATTCAACGAACAATTGTCCTTTGACAATATATTATGAAAAAAAAAAAAATGGAAACGACGACTACGGAATATTGAAGAATTTCAAAATTACATTAATAAATACATTTCACGACGTTAATAATAATTATTTGTAAAAATAATTTAATGATATGATTTATTAATAATATATCGTCCGAAAACAATGTATTGCGATTAGCCCGATAGAACTCGATGGGAAATAATTTGATAACGAATTATATTATATATAACTATTGTGTTACCTACTTTTATAAGAAAACTGATTTATTTTTTATCGCTTCATTAATACAAATCGAACCTTTCTAACGGTTCGCGAGGTACCGAAATAATCGATTAAAACGTTCCGATCGCCAACCGGTATCTGATGGAATAAAAAATTATTACTTTTTTTTTTTTTTAATAACAAAACAATCATGTCATCGAGTAACGTATGTGGCGCAACGAACAGGGTAATAATAATAACGTTTCAAAACAAACACAACATAATATAGATACGATACAGACGGTAATTTTTTCATCTTTTAAATTTAGTAGTAAATCAATTATTTCAACATTGATCGCGGATAAGCCGCACGGTATGAGTCGTACGGAACGTCGATTCACCACACCATTCGCCGCACACACGACGAACAATGATGACGAATCAATGTGGGATGTCACGGTATAATTACTTATATTATGCTCAGTTAATAATCGTGTGCCATGCGACGCGGTAATAGTAGTTCGATTAAAACACAATGGGAGGCTAATACTTTACTGATCTAAATCAATTATTCGTTAACTCTCGCCGTGTTCGCGCCGTCCTATCCTAGACTTGATATTTTATTCAAACGATGCGACAATAATCTCTCCACGAAAAAACTATCAACCCTTGCGCGCGCACGAGTACATACGAAATTATAGCGCCCACACGAATCGAGATTTTTAATCAGTCTCGTCAAACGTCGTTGATTGAGTCTATAAAGTCTTAAGGATTACACAAGTCATGTGGACACGTATTGTAAAGCCGGGATGCCACGGCGCGTGGCGCGGCGCGGCTCGTCTCTTCCCGACAATAATAATTATTGTCGGTACTTGTGACCCGCGTAAAAAGGAAATGTGGCGCGGCTCGTCATACGATTTGTCTCAAATACGCCACTGATGATACGGAGCGAAAATTCGTTTCTTCACGTTGCGCGATCGTATAGACGCGCGTATAATTTCTCGTTTTAATTTTCCAACGGCGCGGCAATTAGCGTATTAGAGGCGGCGGAATAATATACCGGCGGTAGATATTTGGCGGTCAAAGAAGAATTTTTTACCGTTTTTAACCCTCTTATGGATGAAATATTCAAAAATCCCTTCTTAATGCTCGTCTACGTCATAATAGCTATCTTCATGCCAAATTTCAACCCGATCCGTCCAACCCCACCGTGCAAAATATTGTTCCTGTAATATAAAAAAAACGTTCCATAGAAACATTGAAACGTTTCTATGGAACTTACCTAGGAGTTCCAAAAACATACCAGAAACGTCTTATGCCGTGTTTTTTGTAACTAGATGTTATACATTATTGAACTATAAAATAGGAATGTTCCCTAAATATTTTGTTGAAACATTCTGATAACATTCCAAAAAACTATTCCACAGATAATTGTTTACAATTTTAAATGCTATTCCAGTAATGTATTTTATTTATATTCCAGTAATACTTTATTTTTACATTCCAGTTCTAATTATTATTTTATATAATTATTAGCCAGGTTATAATATCATAAAACTCCATCTATAAAATTGAAATATACATCATCAACAAAAATGTTTTAATATTGCTATTTATAGTTATTGCCTCAATTAATAATAATTAATTATAACTTTATTTTTCCATATTAAAAACACAAATAGTTATTACAAAATGTTATTAATTTATTCAACTTCAAATTAAAGTTATTTTTTATAAGTATAGGTAATACATATTTTGAATATTTATAATTATGTAAACATAAACATATTTTACATTTATTAAATGAGTATTAAATACTATAATTAAGTATAAAATATATACAACATATGACTATAATACATATATAGGTATATTAAATATTATGACTTAATGAAATTACAATAGCTTTGTTATTAATAAGCTGAGAGAAAAAACATTTAAATACTACATTACTTAAAACAATATCATATGGACTTGTTACATCATTGCTATCAATTAATAAAATAAAAAAATTTATATTAGAATTATATATATTAGATTATATTAGAATGAAAAAAAACGGTGTAACACAAATGGAAACACGTGGTGTTGTGCCGTGTTTCCATTAAAAGCTCAGTACTGACAGACCGCGCAAAATTGCCAGCGCGTTGTTTGACATCATAGACCGCGGCGGGCAGCAGCGTGGGCAGCCCGCGTTCTGTTTGACTGAGCCTTAACATACCTAGCGTACGAACTTAATAATGTAAATAATGTAAATCAAAAAACTCACGTAACGTTGACGTTAGCCTTAAGGTGTTATTCACCAGTGGCGTACCTGCCAACCATACAAATACTTAGTTATAAACTTATAACTAATTAAGTTATAATAATAATGAAGTATGAAGTAGATCTTACCTTTTTATTCATATTCGCCAGTGTTTGAAAATTGAAAATTTGAAATAACAAATGACGATTAAAAACACTTTATAAAAAACAAATCGACGCGCGACGTCGTCATTTTCAGTATTATCCAGTATTATTCAGTTTCCAGTAAACACTCGCCACAGTTAAACGCAAATTATTAAAATATTAAGGGCCTTTTCACACGCAGCCACTCTACAGCGTTTCTTAGCAGCGCGTCAGTAGCGCTGAATATCTTTTAGAAGCGCGTCAGTGGCGCTGCGTGTGAAAGGGCCCTTAGGCTGACAAATAAAGACTGAAATTAAAATGATAATAATTGAAATCGTTTATCAATCGTGCTACTGACGCGCTACCAACGGGCTGCAAAAATAGTCGCGCGATTGCAGTCACGTGTGAAACCCCCAATCTAAATATACGTTCTATCACGAGAAGCGCGACTTTTAGACGTCGCGTTCTGCGGCGAAGTCAACTACTAACACCGTCTTATCACAGGCGCGACCGCTAGGAGGATTAATTATTATTATCGGATCGGCTGGAGCTATCGTGTTTTTCTGAAATATTCCCGTAACGTGTTGGGAACAATACACCACATTTACAAAGTAATGTTTTTATAGAAACATAAATGTAGGTCTGTAGAGAACGTTTCATTGTAACGTTTACATTGGAACTTAAAATCTATATAACTCATGTTTTTGTGGAACATTGCAGAAACGTTCAGGGAATGTATCATTCTTATGTTAATATTGGAACTTAAAATGTATATTCATGGAATGTTTGTAACAGTTTCTTGCACGGTGGGACGGTTTGAGCTGTGGGAGGATTTCAAGAAAAAGCACCTTACAGTTATATTATATACGAACGAGTATAGAGATAATCGTGGGGAAACAGTTGAATTTATTGCGAGTCTTTCACGAATGAAAATTATCAATATCGAAAATCAAAAAATAAAAGAATACATACAATTCATATTATTATGTGAGTGCTGTGTTCGCGTTATGTCGAGAGATAATAATTTTCTAATTTATATAGTCATTAAACGTAATGACTTTGAAAGTTCAAAACAATAGATTGGTTTTTAATGTTTTTAAAAGCGAAACAAATCTCTCTCACGGTACCAAACTATTTACTTAACGTATTATATACATATGTATATCGAATCGGAGTTTATGAAGGATTTTATAGCCGTAAAAATAACCATTGTGAATTTGTTTTATCGGTATATATTTTGTAGTTTTCGAGTCGGAATAATTCGTACATAAACCACGTTTATCATTTCGTTCAGAGAGGGTATAATAAATTATGTTCAATTCTAAGACGTCAAAAATAGTAAATTCTGCTCGCGTTTCGGTATTTGAAATAAAGATTTGTATTAAATTTTGCCTGCGGTTTTATCTGTATGAAAAACGTTTGTAATAAATTCTTCTGCATTGTAGTGCGGAATAATATACAGATGGTATATAAATTGTTCAGACCTGAACGGATTATTAATGGAAAAAAAATTTATATACAAAATATAGATTTATATACAAAATAAATTACCATAATTATTTATGTTAAACATAATGCGCAACATATTTCCTAATTAGCAAGTCCGCAATACTTTATTTCGTCCAGTTAAGTTTTGCTTTATTTTTTTCCTCGTGTTTTATTTACAGCCAATTAGTGTTTTTCCCTGTAAACTTTCTTTCTCGCGCCCTCTCCCTTGTTTATTGTGAATAATTTTAAACTTTGTTAATGTTGATTTATATTTATAATTGGACACGTGAATTGATTTTCTTTCAAAAAACAAAATGCTAAACGAATAACCGAATATTGACGTTTGATCGAGACGAGCCATTGTTAAGATAATAATATGTAGGTCCACGTTTAAAACTGTTTGTAAGATTTCATAAAACGGTTTGTCGTTTTAAACTAATAACTCGCACGGTTCTCGATCGGAATACTAATAATTATTGAACACAAATAGAAAATGTGTTTTGAGTAAATATTCTCACGTAGTGTTAAACATATTCATTTGTCAATGTCGTAAAAACTTTTATCTATAAAAAATCTTCATTTTCAATATAATATATCTTTATAATATTCAATAAATTAGGTATCGCTTATTATTTATAATTTAAACATAAATACCGAAGCCATACCATGTGGTTATTATACACGAAATATAAATAAAAGATAATATATTATGTTTATTATAACGCGTGGTAAAATATCCGATTGAATAATTAAATTATATAAATTTCTCTCAAAGTAAAACGTGTTCATATCGACACAGAATATAACGTTAAATTTGTTTTTTAGTAAGAAATAGCAACCTAAATAAGAAGGAGTAAAGAAAAAAAAAACGTTTTAGACATATTGATTGATGTCGTAACGTATTATATGTAGTTATACACGCGTACTCGCACGCGTGTGCGCAAATATGTATACGTATATATATATTTTATATTTATATTCGATTCCGAAACACACCAGCCAGTGTGACAAACGGCCATCACTCAATGTCTGTAAGAAATGGAATAGGTAAACAAAATGGATTCTGTATGAAATCCGTATGATTAGATTTCTGTTGTATAAAATTAGGGGGAAAATTGTGTCTCTAAAAAGTTGACTGGAATACTGAATGTAATGCATTTTTTTTTTCTTTTCTCATGTTTAAGACCGTACAGAAATAGTGCCGAGAACGGCCTAAACTGTTGAGAAATTTTTTTTTCCCTTTTCATCTTAGACAAAGAAATAAAACGAAAAAGAGAAATGAAAAATGCCAGCAATTGCGAGGTTCTGCGCGAAACAGTCTACTCTGTATACAACACTTTTTTTTTTTCTTCTTCTTTCTCAGCAGCTACTCCGCGTTGCCGTGTTCCACATCGATACACATGGCGTTGATGTTAATCTTTCTCAGCTGTCACAATTTATTCTTTGTTTATATTCGCTATTAATCCATTAGGTGTTGCGTTGTGTTTGATTTTATATCATTACCAGCTGACCCGTGCAAACGCTTTTTGCGCTATAGTTTTTGCTACGAGCGCATATTATTAAAATGTATCCACGCATCATTAATGTTTGTGCGAACGAAGAAATAGAATACAAAATAATAGCGGATATTATAATTATTTTCATTTTGGTATTTGAAAAGTTTCTTCGAAACTGTCTTATAATAATGATAATATGATCGCGGCCATTTTAAAATCTGTAGAGAAATTATGTATCGTATGAATGTAGGCGTGCGTACGGAGCGCGTACGTACTTGTAGGTTTTATTTACACCACTGAAATTGAGTTTGAACGGGCTAGGCAATTTATTTCATTTTTAACCCTTTTACCACTTTTAACCTCCTCGGGGGTTGCATTTTCTTAATTTTTCTTTCCGTAAGAACCTTCTACAAAGTATAAGAAAACTTAAAAAAAAACAAAGATGAATGAAATCGGCAAAGGCGTTCTCGAGTTATCGCGTGACCGAGGGAAATAGGGATTCGTTTTTATATAGATAGATTTCTAATTATTAATTTCTATAGCGACCGGCTTTTCGAATCGATTATCGTTACCTATGTGAGTCACCAGAATTAAAAAATATTCATAAAATATTTTTAACTCGCGTTTATATTTACAGTAGGTTAATGTATGCCAATGTTTTATTTGCAATATTTATACACGTCAGTCGGATTTGCGTCTGTGTGTGTGTCACACGTTTAAGGGCATAAAACTGTAATTCAATGTAAATATATCGATTATCGTGCATGTAATAAAACTAAAAACATTCGAAAATATATTCTACCACATGTTATATTGATCAGTTAAAATTTAAATAGCTGGACGTAAAAGGTGAAACGAGAATACGCGGTTCTATGATTATTTTTTATTAGTTCACTTTTCAAACATTGTGTCCTAAATTTTTATCAGATTTCGTTCGAAGCGTTCGAATTTCGTCATTTATACGTTTTATGGTTTCTTCGTATTTTTGTAAATTTCAGAAGTTATCTATTTTCGGCGAAAAGTTTACGATGTCATAAAAAATAGACGAATCGTAAATGTTTATAATAATAATAATTGTAAATAGGTATATACTATATACCTACCTTTTTAAATATATTTGTTATGAAACAATTCTTCGTAAGCATACGGTTAGGTTTGCTTCTTAACTGCACAAAAAACACAAAATTAAATTTTCCAAATTTGGTACGTTTTTTTTTTTTATTCGAAGCTATTCATTTGGAGGAATGCAATTATCATCAGTTATAAACTGATTAATTATCAAAGATAACATAATGATTTATACAAAATGTTGTAATTTTTTTTATTTGAATTAAAAAACAGATAGTTACGAGTAGTATTTATAAGAGTTATAAGAAACACGTTGCATTTGTCGAGAATTGTGAAAACGATAAAAAAATTATGTCCAATCAAACGACCGCGACGATCGGATGACATTATGAAAACGAAAATAATGAGTCGAATCTTATTGAAAGAAAGGACATCAACACCTTGTAAATCGATAGGATAAAATTTGAATAGAAGTAAGCATTTCAAATCAGATTAAAAAGTTCTCAGAACGATACCGATTGATATTCAAAAACTCGGAATTCACTTTTTAGACAGAGAGTTTATAGCGATTTATAAATATTTTGGTTTTCTGAAAGATTTTTATACTTCGTAAAAATAGTAAATGAAATAACCGAATAGTGTGATTGAATTAATTCCATAAAATCATATTGATTGAAAATTAATGTTTATATATTTGATAAGAAAACAAAAAAATATTACGTGTACTTTTGTAAAATTATTATGACGTGTTATGTTCTTGAATGAGTTTAAAAGTATTTAAATCAAGATTATTATTTTCAAGTCATTAAAATCAAACGATTTTAGTCGTAGCGTTACAGTCAATGTTTACATTTATTTACTTGTATATAAATATAACTATAAAATTATTCCTTTCTCTGTACACATTATTAGGGATATGAATGAAGTGAATTCTTACTTTTAATTATTTTATTAATATCTCTAGTTTTAAAGGTACTTAAAAATAAAAAATAAACTATTTCTCATGCGTGTTTTATAGTATTTTTGTATTTTTTCGATACCTTAATAATAAATAATAATATTTATGTTAACGAGTTACATTTCTATACTAAATAAACGTATAATGAAATTTTCTTTTTAATTAATTTCTGAAACGGATAAACTTTCTTAATAATTATTGAAACTTTTTAACAAAAAAAAAAAAATGCACTGACTGGTTTCTTAGGCAATCATTAAAAATAATTTTAACTCAAATCAAAAGTTTTTTTTTTTTTTTTGGCTATCGCAACAAATAAAACATTTATTATTATACATTATAATAAACATCTTTCATGTTTTAAGTTATAAGTTTTTATTTCAACCAGAAAATGTGAAATATTTTTCAATAAAACATAAAACGAATTTAACATTCCGATTTTCAAAGAGTTCTTACAAAAACTCGCATTGTCAACAATATTCACTAAATTCTAATCCTCCATAGCGCATTCCTACTACTTTCATCCATGTCCCAAATACTTTCAACAAAATTTGAATAAAAGTTTCCTTTATTTTTCAAATACAATTCACTAGAAACTGACTGCACCGATAGTAATTTCAACACTTTTATATTCTGAAATCTAAAACGTTTATTTTTTTTTTTTTGTAATCTTTTAAACAATTAAATACTAAAAAATATTATAACTTACCATTATGCGTGACAAATTGTACTAAATAAAATACAATTTATTATAAAGAGCTATATAAACGATGGCCATTTTATTGTGTTCATTTCAAAAGGTTGTCTATTCGATTATTTAAAAATACTGTAGAGAAATTATTTTTAAATAAACCGATAATAATGTAGTGAAATTTTTTGGAAATTATACTTATTTCTGAATAGTTTAAATTTTAAAACCATTCTTTTGAAGGAATATTGTGTATATTAAATTGAAAAAAAAAATACCGGTCCAATCGTATTATTTAGATGACTATTTGGAAAAATGTATGCAAATAAATATAAAACAATTGGCTCACAACGTACTGTACATATAATTAAAAATAGTCAATCAGAACATATATTATTATTTTATAAATCAGTCGATCGTCAATAGTAAAATATTATTATGAATGTTTTTTTGATTTTCGTTGTTAAAAATATCGTATTAAACGTAACGGATTGTTATTTGTTATTTTAATATTATGTTTTTATATAATCCTAATGGCTAATCAAAAACGGCCATTGTTTATCGTCTGGTATAGCTCATAAGCCATAAACAAACAATATGTCATCATCAGAACGGAACAAAGTATACATTATTTTCCCAATTAAAGTCTACTAAATGTATACCATAGGTAATATAGTACTCGTATGATAGATAAAACGTTATGGATTTTCAAATTGCTTATTATAGTATACATGTATACGTCATGTATTCGTTTATCATATCACGATTGAGTTACTATAGTGTTTATTCTTAAATAATAACGACCGTTTCGCGGTATAATTAATACGTTGAAAGTTCATAAATACAAATCATATTATTGTCGGGACACGACGACATACGTATTTGGTATTTTATTAATCGCGCGGTAAGCTATCGAACTTCGCGAAACCCGAAATCGCATCGCAGTAAATAGATATTTATAGATATTTTAAGAAATAAAAACTTCGGATCATCGATGGGCCCCACGTCGGGGTTGAAAAACGAACGCCGCCGAAAAAAAGAAGCGATTTTAGTGACTCGATAGATTATATTAATGTTTACCGATTATTTAAAACATAACAACGAATTGAATGCAATAATTTCATCGGCGAGTTTTAAAAAGACAGAAAAAATAAAATAAAAAGCTAATTTCCAAAACACTTGATATTACTCACCAGCCGCCTGTACTCCGCGATAGTTTCCCAGACGAAATAATAAAGTGCAATATATTCTTCCACTGAATATCGAACGTTGTAGATATATATATATATATATATATATATATATATATATATATATATATATATATACATTAACCCGGCGGAAGACTATTAAATTCTCACTATAAATAAACATGTTTTATTATGTAACTACGTTTAATGGTCCAATGTTGGTGCTCAAAAATAATGTTCGTTAATTTGATCATTGAGATCGTTTAAAGGCTTTAAAAATAAATATAAATTCAAGACAGAATATTAGATTGAAGTGAAATTGGATAAAAAGTTACTTTACATATAATTTACACGCCCCTCGTCCCATATTGAATACGATTATCTCATTTACGGTTCGCTATCCAGGAAATCCTTAATTCGGCCAGCCAACGCCAGGCTTTTAATAATAACGAAATAATCATCAGACATAATGCGCTAATACTTTATTGCGTTAATGAGATGTTTGTTTATTTAATTAACGGTTAGATTTAAAATTATTGTTTTCAATTCTCTTTAATAGAAATTGTTCAATAATAAACAACAAAAGGCTATTATTATTGTCACGTCACGCAATTGCCGAGTTTTCGGATCACGATTTTTCATTAAAGCGTTTTTTGATCGTTCGAAGTCGCGCATGTTTAAATAGTCGTTTCCTTGGGTTAATGAGAAGTCGTGTAACTAAAAACGAGACCAATTAAAAATACATAAAACTGTAGTAGATCTCGGAAAAGATATCCGATGAAAAATGCGAGTTATGCGCTAAACATATATATTTTAAAATATCGAACTACGAGAAAATACAAAGTCATATAGAGCTGTTAATAATAATTGGTAAATGTAATTATTTGAAAGCCACGTAAACGAGGAGTGTCAAAATTAATCGTATTTCATTAATTTCATTAAATGTTCGAGCGTAGAATATTTTTAATATAAACAAATGTTTGTAAGAATTACATCAAAGAAATATCTCATACGGAAAATGGTTCGGGTCGTATAATAAACGCGTTTTGACGGACTTACGAGGCTTTGATTTTTGATGACGCGGTGTTATCTGCCATAAAGTATCTGGGAAAAGGGTACCCCATAAAAAGCTGGACTTAACTTGGACTAACTCTGTCCTTAACGGCGACCTTTGATCGCAAACTCGATGACCTTTTACAAACACCATAGTTTAGTACGTGTTAAGATATTAAAATATTAATAGGTTTTCTTGTCATTTAGAACACGACAATGTGCCACAATATACCTACGTATTATATGCAAATGCGTACACATTTTAACATTTCGACATTTTTAAAAAATAATTATTCCAGTCAAATAAGTGAATAAAATTATAAACAATTCATTAAATTTGATCGACGTCTTTTCAAAGTGTATCCAACTAAGATAAAAACGACCGGAATGAAAAAAAAATAAACGTTTTTCATACCTAAAAACAAAATGCGTTGGAATCTTTTAAATAAAGTAAGTACTTTATACGTGCGATTTTATTTTGTAATTAAACTTTCATAAACATTACCCGGTATCGACGATATATTTATTTGTACTCGTGTAATAATATGATTACATTTATGCACTATTGAAGATTTATTAATATTTCGCATATGACGTGAAAATAAATTATTTGCAAATTAGAGATCCGCGGCTGTATAGGTACCGTTGTCATTATCATGTTAAATAAATAAATTGTTAATGAATAATACATATTAATCAGGATAATGGTCTTTTCACGGACATAAATTCCGTTATAAATGGTACGCATATAGTTTTACAGTAGTGCAGGATTTCACAAATTGAAAAAAGCTGACTTTACGTAATTTATCTGCTGAAAGCCATTATGTCTCCGAAATAGATCGTTTTCACTATTCTATAAGTCACATTCGTTGTGTGAATGAATGATAATTGCACGTCATCGTTTCAACTTGAATCGCCGCACATAATAATTAAAGTCGAATAAAACAATAAATTGTTCGTTTTCAGCCGTGATTATGAGAAAAAAAAACTTATCTTTACATCATTACGCATTATTACTTTATACTGAAATATTCGTGCATTTTATCGTTCAAGGAATTATATAAAACATGAAACGCAACCACGGCTCGTGCGTTAAGATTTCGGCGTGTTCTTTTTCCCGTTTCGTCATCGCGTTTTCAAGTTACGAACGACTTGTGACAATTTAATTGACTATTCTAACGCAGTTTTAAAATATCGAGTGATTTCGTGTAACGCAAACGTTTGTATATAAATTTATCCCAGCACGTTAATCTGTTTCCTGTTGAAATAAATGAAAAAAAAAATTCTTTGCACAAAGTTTCTTTCCAACAAGTATTATAAGATATTGTATAACTTTTTTTCATATAATATACGAGTGGAGTGAAAATGATTAATATTTATGCAATTATTCTTTACAGTATATATACAATGTATAATGTATATACGCGTATACATATATAAATGCAGAAAAATCATTTGAATAATGCAAATGAACTCCGGCGCAAAAGTGTATATTATGTTTTGAAACCAGAGTTTTTCATGTCGGTGAAATGTCATACTTGAATTTATTTCACTTTTCACTCCGTAATAATAATAATAATAATAATAATATTATAACTCGTATAGAGAGTAAACAATTATGTTACCGTTTTAATTTAAAATTTAATTAAATCTCGCGCGCACGCGCGGCGCGCACGGTCAACATAAACACAATGCAAATACGACTATTTAAACACGTAACACTGCGTATATTATATTATCATTATAACTATGTTATTATTGTTGTTTATTATTATTAAACGCGAAAAAAACGGCGGCGGTCATCTGAAACGTCCGCGACGATCTTCCGCGGCGGTTTTTCATCAATATTTTCCGTTGCCGCAGTTTATCATCGGAAGCGCGCCCGGTACGCCCGGCCGTATTAGGTCGTCGCGTTCGATTGTTTAAATATGTATTTGCCAACACTGTTGTTATAATGTAATCGTGTTTGCAAACTCGACGGCCGTACCTATACCGAACGCCGCCGCCGCCGCCGTACATTATATAATACAGCGACGCAGTCCTATAAATATGCGAGCGTGAAATAATATAAATAATTTATGCGTCTACGTCCGCGCGAGCACAATATTATCGTCGTTTATCAGCGATCGCGATAAATGCGTTTCGGGCCGCGTAAAAAGCGTTTGTATTTTTCGCGGGCAGGAGGACAAAAAGAACCGCGCGTACAAACAGATTACGTTTTATAATAAGCGCGTCGTCGAACGCGACGATTTCGAGTGTACCTATTATTACGCGTCGTCGCGACGAGCGGATAATTTCAGAGCGGTTTTAAAACAACGACAGCGCGATAAAAACGTTCGAACCATAATAATAATTATTATCATTAAACGTTCGTTAAAAGCGCGGCGACAAACAAATCGAAAAAAATATCGTTTCGAATTAAAATACGTGTACCGCCGCGCCGGGGCGAACGGAACTAGTCCGGCGACGGCGATACGATTTCACGGTGTGCGTCAGTATATGATGAAAATTGGAGATTTTTTACGATCGGTCCGATAGGAGGTACAACAGCAGCAGGTTCCCGATGGAATTCGAAGAGAAATTCCATTCGACGACACAATATTATTATTATTATAAACGCCGAGAGTAAATCCGAAACCGCCGGTATCGCACATCGCAGTGTATAATATTATACTATAAATACAAATAACGCGAGCGCGTTTCTAGTGTCCGCATATCATTATGCATGTAGAGTAATTCAAACGCGGACGCTTGCTTTATTCGTGTTTCGAAAACGTTCAAGAGCAGGGCACTGGATGTTGTGTACTCGGTGGAGGACGTGTCGTGACGCACTCAACCACGAGCACAAAAACTCAAAAACATATGTACGTGTACACACGAGCGCGCGCGCGCACAACGTCCCTGCAGTTTGAAATCGTTTATAATAGGTATAGAGATGACATTTTGGGATTTTTCAAAAACACCGAAACACGTCGAATTCAGTATGAAATAATACACTGTTGTAATAGAATATCGACACGGCGACACGGTGAAAATTCGACGGCTGAAAAACGACTATACCGAAGTACCGACCACTTGCATCATGCATACGGCACGGACGAACACCACCATGATATTATGTTCGACGCGAGTCCTTTTGTTCTACTGAATTTTTAACCGCGAAATTGTGTGTAAAATTCGCGTTTTCGATCGGTTAACTTTTTCGACGATTCCAAACGCATATATTTTATCAGGAAAAAATACACTATTGTCGTACGAATTTCCAAGTCGCATTACGCGATCTCGCCGGCCACCGGATAAAATCGCGTAACAAAGCCGCGCGTGTCGCGGATTTCGACCGCGCGTTTCGCACGGCGCGCGTACGACACTCGTCGACGACGCAAAGCACGATTTACGCGGTACATCCGATTTCGATTGATAACGCCGCCCGTAGGCACGCCGTCGTCGAACGGATTCTCGGGGTATTTTTTCATCGAAAAGTCGCGTTCCGGGCACGATTTTTAGGTTCGTTAACCTCCTCGGCGTTGGGAACGCATCGACGCGCCGCCGGCTCGAGTTTCGGCGGGCACCGACGGCGGTGGTGGTGGGAGATCGGTTTCTGAATCTCTACGGAAGCCACTCCAGAGAGTTGACCGACGACGATGCGAGTCAATTAGTCGCCGTCCGTGAGACGACGTTACGACGGTCGCACGCGTTTCATACACACACGTGCGTGTGTTACGAGTGTGTAACGCTATGATAAATACTGTATGTTATTGCGCCGGCTGAGAGCCCGCGGACCCCCGCGGGGTCGTCGTGTAACACGTTTTCGTGGCTGGTATATATTACGCTATACGCGAGCGTTACGACACTCACGGAAAAAAAAAAAATAATAATAATAACAACCGAAAACTTCTTCTCCCCTCTGACTGTATATAATAATTTATTTACCGTAGCGGAACACTGCTGCAACGGCAGCATCAACAGCAGCAGCCTCCGCCGCCGTCGGAGAGGAGCCGAGAGTGTTTTCGACGTCGCTCCCGACCGTTTCGAATCGGTCCGTTACGGGTCGCGTTCGCGCCACGGCGGGGGCCGATGATCGTTTTCGGGACCGGGGTGTGAAATCGTCCGGGGGCCCGGTTTTCTTTCCAGTACGCGGTGTCGCAAAAACAAAACGGCTCGCGTTACCAGGCGTCACATAATCTGGACGAAGAAATTTGATTTTCAATCGCGCACTGTATTATGATTTCTAAAAAATTCTTAATAAATCAAACTATTTTAAACATAGCATGTTAACGAGCACAGATGTAGATAATTTAATGTTTGTCGAAGAATAGAAATATTGTATCATCACGACGAAACTACTGTTCAGACCGCTTTTGATTTCGGAAAACCTATTGGGAATTCAACATTGTAGCGCGTTTGGAGACAAAACGGAACAAAAGCAGCACGTTTTTCTGCGATGCGACGACGTCGGCACTCCCAGTCAGTCCTCTGCTCCTGCAGCGACCGTTTGCGATTCGAAAAAGATCGCGCGATTTATAATATATTTTTTCCCATCTCCGTTGATCTCTTGAGCACACGGAATCCGAAACGTACATAATATTACGAGCCGTACAACGTATATTATTATACCGCGACGTCGCACGGTCGCGGCGACGGGCCGTACTCACACGCAATATTTAACAACAATGTGTAATATGCCCGGGGACCCGTGAAAAGAATATAATATCGTAAAAACGGCCAAATCCGTGTCGGACGTGTGTTTGCAGCCAGCGGGTCTTGTGTCGTACACGTATAAATACGGTTTCTTTCTTTCTTTCTTTTTTTTTTTTCCACTATCCTTTGAAATGTACACACACACACAAAGTCTCCTTTACGGCGAGGCGCTCGTAAGCCATTGATCATTGCCCGAAAATCCGAATTTATTCACACTCGGACGGTCACCGCTCTCTCGCGCGCGCATTGTGCAGGCATACGGCACTCGGGCGTGTGGGTATAACGCACATGACAACGATCCGGCCGTGTATGTAATAAATACGTGCCGCGCGCAAAAGGTATATATGCCGTCGAGGAGAAAACAAATTTTTTTTTCCAACCCCTCCCGCGCAACGAGAACGTCGTCCCTTTACCGGCGACGCGGTTTTCGGTCGCGTCGCCGATGCACGATGAATGCGGCGTGTACATAATATATAATACAATGTGTGTATATATATACGTATATACACATAAATACATTGTATTTTGCCGACAAAAAAAAAAAATCCCCCTCCCCCAAGGACGAGGGCCGAGTCGAATCCGCAGCTGCCCCGGGTCGCCGTGTGGACCCGATTCATCGTCTCTTATTTTTTTCACACACACACACGCGCGCGCAGTCGTCCTGTACACTCTGCGCGTCACATGCGACGTGCAGTGTACTATATAATAGCGTGTACGCGACGCGCACCGGCCGTCTGCAGGCGTTCAAATGTTGACGTTATACTTGATTAATTTTTCGAGAGCTCGGGTTTTTTTATTTGTGATTTTTTCACCGAACGAACAAAAATAATGGTTTTAAAAAAAAATAAATATAAAACGCGCGTCGTCTGCCATTATATATATATATATAATATTATCATATACGACACTCGGGGATTATGATAATGACAGCTAGTTCGCGTACATTGTTGTGCGGCGGCGGCAGCGTTACGGGAATGAAAACAATGTGTAACGCGCGCGTACCTATATATACGCTATTACTTGTACGCCGAACTTATTTCACGACGATATATATAGATACGTGATTTGAGCCATTAAACGTTTACAATGGACGACCGTTAATAATGTTTTTTGGGGGGAAAAAATCGCGCAAACGAAGGATTGTGCGAGGTTTTCGCCGCATCGTCCAGAGAGGAGTGCCCGTGTCGAACTCGTAAATAATAATGAAAAAAATAAAAATCGCACATCAAAAGAAAGCGCGCGGCTTTGCGCGCGTCCGCAAAACGTAGTTATACGTCCGCCTGGATAAATTTATTTATTTATGTAATACGGCCGTGTTGCTGCGAGTTTCAACGGTCATAATAATAATAATAATAATAATAATAATAATAATGCATTTCGATATGAAACCGTTTCGGGTAAAAACGGGTTCTGCGTCGCCGTGTAGACGATTGCTTTAAATAAAATCCAGGCGTGACGATCGACAACCGCAAGATCGATTGTATGCAATCGATCGGGAAAAAGGATAAATTCCGAAAAACCGGTAAACGCACGCGACCCTATATCGTCATTACGCACCGATAGAAGATAATAACATGATATGGTTGTGTTTTTTATTTCTCTTCTCTCGTTTTGCGATTCGTTTCACACGTGAATATTTAAATACTCCTTTAAAATATATACAATGCGTCTCCGTTCTCCGCGACTGCCTGCCGATGTTCCGGAGTCACGTCCGAGAGCCAATTAAAACCGTCCACTTTTAGACTCGGAATAATAACACCGTGCTGTGCCATCGCTTTATGTTTTAATATACACTGCGTAACGCGAGTCACACTTAACTCCGCGGAGCTCGTCTCCCGAGATTTGTTACGGCGCGTTGAATAGTTTTGTGATCACGAGCTCTATTAGAATAACTCGCTAAATTATTTACGTACCTATTACGACGCGCGTGTGTTATATAATATCAACGCGCGATAAGAGAACATAATATGTCTCCGAGGACGACGGGGGCGCGCGTAATGGCGTTGATAAAATGCGTTGGCGACGACGAAGAGACGTCTTTTAGACGTATTAATATTACACGGTTAAGATTAGAATATGTTTTCGTTGTAGGAAAAAAAAAAAACAGGAAAGAAAATAATGAAAAAGATACCGGACAGAAGAAAATTATTATTTTATCGCGACTCTTTATGCTCTTTACCTACTTCTTTATATCAGTTTGTATAATAATATAGTACGTGATAGCGTTTTATCGGCGGCTTCTTACCTCCGAAAAAAAAAAAAAACCGAGAAACCGTTTTCCGCCGTCCGTTTCGTTATCAAAATAACGTGAAATCGATACGAAATAAATTCAAATTAAAAACATTCGTTTTCTTGTGACATTCAATGATATCGTATGGTCGCGAACCGAGATACAAAACAATTTACAACTGACCGTAAACTTTCGAGTTGTTATATGATAACGTTCACGTCAAAACTTCTATTGATATAAAAACTTTTAATCCATAAACGTATTGTATGATAAGAACACGCGGAGCAAATCGTACATGTGGTGATTTTATATTTTATGCAAATCGTCTGAACCGCGCGCGCGCACGATGTTTATAGCTTAGAGTATATTTATTTTTTTCGATCAAACCGATTTTAGTATTTAGAAGAATATGGCCTCGCCCGATATCGCGCGTTTTTATTCGACCGATTTACATATTATCTTTACCCGGTCACCAACTTGCGTATTATACAGTGTACACGACCGTGTGGCTTAACACGCCAATACTGATGAGTCGACATTAGATAATAGTATATTGTATACGTATGTTGTTATCGTACCTATAACGAGTTTCGCGGATCGATTCGAGGGAAACGCCGATCGTTTTTGGTTTTTTTTGTCAACAACTAATTATGTCGGTTTAAAAAATCCCCGGAACATTACGCACACGTCGTAAAAAACAACTGCGGGCACGTGATAAGCACAGGCGGGTTCGTTTAATTTGCAGACATCTCGTCTTTTCCATTTACGACGATCCGTCCGCACAACAGTATATTGCAGTTGACAATTAATCTCATTAATATTCGATCTGTATATGGTTAGGCGGGTTTGTACCTTTGTGCCCGTGCGCGTATGCGCTCTGGCTTCTTTACTACAACGATATTACACTATTGCCGGAGTGATTAAAACCGTTGATTTATGTTCGTTCCTCGACGTCTCGGTGAAATACATTTTTTTTTTTTCATTTCTTAAACACAAACAAGTGAAATTATCAATCTACATAATCGTTTAGGTTTTTATATCGTTCGGTTAAAAAACAACACGTCCATCCATAAACATGATAATTTTATTTTATTTTTTTAACCATTATCACAGGCGCTTAGATATGTTTATAAAATTACGCGCACTTGGTTTTTACACGATATCCAAAAAGCCTTTGTTATTTTGTAATTTTATTGATCTAACTTTTTCTATTTAAGTGTTTTTTATAATTATCGATCGAATATCGTTGAATTCGCACGACAATTCGAGACAATATTATAAGAGCGCATTTATTTATTTAGAAAACGGCTGAACATCGTATAATTCAAAACATTGCATCATTATATCAACCTTTTATAATAATTTAATTATTATATAACTATTTAATAAGGGCTTTTTAATACACAATCGTTAATATTGATTTTTAATCAATATTGTAAAAAGCCGAATTAAAATGTATTTATTGTTATATTATTCAGCGTCCGACCGTCGTCGTTTTATACACGTTTCAAGGAAGGGTAAATAATTACACAACGAAAAAAAAAAACACGACGTCGGGAGTCTTTGACGAAACTTTTTCAACAATTGCTTGAAGAATTTAAATTGTAAACAAAAATCATAAATGTAACAAATAAAAAAAACCTAACAAAATACATACACAGAACTAACATTAATCGATGTATTAAACATAGGCGTGCATGGGATTTTTTTGCAGGGTGTGCAGAATAGGTTTAATAGGAGCAGTGGTTAAAATGGAGGGTAACGCAGGTGAACACTAGTCTCCATACTTCTGATCAAATTTTAATGTGCCGCCCTTAACTTTTTTCCCGTAACGTGTGCTTATATAGGACACCACGGGGACGATTAAAATTTAACATAAACGATACATCCCTTTAATTCGTAGACGTCGATGGGGGCCACTAACCTACATTTTTTCATGAGATTGCGAAATCATATTTTTGTTACTTCATAAAAATAATCGTGGTTTTTACACCAGAAACGTAACAATCGAACGAATCAGTTATTATTAATACGAGTAGATACCTAATTATGTAATATGTTCGTTATGAATACATAATTATGTAACAGTAGTAACTATGTAACAATAGTAATTATGTAACAATAATAATTACGAGTGTGTTTGCGTAAAAGTTTACGTCAGTCCCATACTGCGTGGGTAACACGGCCAATGCGAGCCAAGCTGATCGCGCCACCCGACCAATAACAGCTGAGCTGCGCGCGTAATCAAAACCAAAACCCGATCTATTGACTCGTGAAAGTACAGCCGCTTGTGCAGAGTGAGCAGACGATCAGTCTGGTGTCGACAGCGGTTCAGAAAGTGCGTCTCGGTTTTAACTTAACAGTTTTTGTTTTTAACCTCAATAGTCAATAACGTTTTCCATTGTTACAATATTTATCTCGTCAACGACTAATCAAACTTTTTGTATCTGTTATTACTACTTACTTTTTTCCACAATCCAGTAATGCGAACACCGAACCTCAACAGCAACCCACCGACAGGCCGTAAGTAGTACCGATTTTATTTATTTACAGTCTATAGATATAGTGGGTCATGGGCGCCGTTAGCGGGGTAGCGACCGCTACCGCGTCTTTTTTCACGAGGTAACAAAATCGTATTTTTGCCAGCCCATAAAAATATCGTAATTATTGCACCAGAAATGTTTAAAAATCGAACGGATCAGTTATTAGTAGGTACTAATCACAATGATATAAAATATAACCTCGTATTTTTTTTTGTCTGTGTCGTAATAATTCGTAAACGTCATCATCTCGTTCCGTCGAGCTCGTTTTTATTTTCAAAAATATCAGCTGTTCGTCAATAAAATTAAATCAAAAACACGTACCTATTAATTTTTATTGTTTTATAATTTAAAAAAAAAAATGTTGTTTTGTTATTATTAATAATTATTTATCTATAACTATAGTATACCTATATTATTACCAGTTAAAACAAGTTATACGAGTTATTTAACAGTTTTAAAATAGGTACTTTGTTAATCTCTTATTTGATTAAAAATGTGTTAACGATTAATTTATTTCTGAAGGTTTTTTTTTTTTCTGGAACGATTTACTACCCCAGTAGTTTTTCCCAAATGGCGCCGCTGCCTTCTGGTTTCTGTTAATATGATACGCCCGTGATGTTAGGCTTCTTTTTTTTTTAACTCGCGACACTGCTGTGTCGCTGGATAATACGATAGTGTGGTCAATCAATTAATTTAATTACTCGCACGTGTGTGTTACTCTAAATGTTAGGGTAAAGTTTAAAAGGCGGACAAAAATCATAACGTAAATTTTATAATAACGTTTGGGTAATATTATTTACACTAGCTTGGAATATTCTAGAGCACAGGTTTCCAAACTTTTTACGGTACGACCCATAATGATTATTTTTAAAACTTTGGCGACCCACAATAATCAATGATCTTTTTTTGTTTTTGTTTTTTGCTTGTTGATCAGTAGTTCACGATAAAAAAATAATGATAAATACATAGAAAAATACATATTAATTAAAGAACAATAAATTTTATTTTTAAATTTTCAAATCAAAGAATTTAGATTTCTCTGTTTCTTTAGTTTCAGCAGAAATTGACTTTTTATTTAATCATTTGTCCTTAGTAAATGTACAAAAGCACAAAAAAATAAAAACGAATTTATTAGTCATCTGAGAAAAAGTAATAATCTAATATTAAATAATATTAATAAAATATGTACAATGTACATACTCGTATTTAAAGAAAATGTACCTATTATTTTAATATGTAACGCGACTCACTAAAAATATAATCGCGACCCACAGTTTGGGAACCTCTGTTATAGAGACATTATAAATTATAATTTAAATGTTATTATTGGAACGTTTCAATAACTTTAATTTGCCGTTTGAGTATATTTCATCTGTTAAGAACTGTAGTGTTTTCATTATGGTCTTACATTGATTTACATTATCCTTTTGGAAAAGGATGTAATGCGCACGTAGTCTGTAGTCATTTAAAAATATGATTAGGTAATTGAATAAAACGTTTAGTGACAACGCTATGTATTTTTCGAAATCGGTCTAAAATAATTTAGAGGTGGTAATTTTATCGGTAATTCAACACGTCTGTCCGTTGAAATCCGGTAAGCTTCCCATTTTCAAACACGGCGCGAACGAAAACGTCTGCAAAAACAAAAACATCGCGCGATTATTAGTTTTCGAACATCCGATTAGTGATGTCAAAAGACAACGATATTTATAGTAACGCGCGCCGGTTTCTCAGCACGCAAAATCTTTAACCAAACGTTTCGCTAAACTGCCGTTTCGCGGCGTACCGCCGGTCGAGCTGTAATATTTTGTTCGCGAGAGTTTTAGGCACGCCGCCGCCGGCCGGCCGCATCGTAATTATTATTGGATTTTGATTTACGATTCGAAGCCGGCGATTCGGTCTGTCGATATATTCCACTTCCGACAAAATCGCTCCTATCAAACTGGCCGCATAAACAAAATATGAAAACATAAAAAGTCGAGAGCGATGCCTTCGGGAGCAATAATAAATAATGCACGCGGCAGAGAATTGAGTGTACAACATATATTTTATGCCGTCGTCTTTAAATTTTTATAATCCAAAGACCAAGACGTATACGCGATATGACATGTAATTTTATTTATTCCCGGTACTTGAGGATTTAAATTGCGTACGATCCTGCCGCGCCGCAATAATTATTATCACAGTGTAGGTTGGAACGTATAATAAATAATAAGGCTAATATCGAGTACGTCGCAATTTTAGAAGCTCCGTAGTTTAGAATTTCGTTGACGTTTTGAATTTCGTTTTCCGAGGGCGTGTTATTGTTTTAATTTCGTTAATGAAATCGTTTTTTTTTTTTCAACGCTTTGAAATCCGTGTCCAAATAATAATAGTATTATAAATATTACTATCCGAATAATGTCGAATTCAACTCCAACAGAATATACAATTAATAGCCTTTTAATTTATTCAATAATATTTATTTGTTTCTTAATTCGCATAAAAATCAGAGGGGAATTACCCTCTTAAATTTTCATAGGGAGCAGTCACCCTATCTCGCTTCCCTCCAAGTTTATGCTTATAAGTGTATCGTATAATATCGCAAACATTTTTTCGACGTTTTTTTTTTATTAAAGTATAATTAAGGACATAATATAATATTATACATTCACCTAGTAATATATGCGTATATAAATATATAACTGGAAAAAAAAAGTCTATTTGTTTTAACGTTTCGTGTTATATCGTTTTTATTTTATTGCTTAATTAGTCCGCACAGAATGACTTTAGCGCGTAAACGTTTTCATAACGTAACGGTTTCAAACATAAAATAATAATCGCGTATTAAAATCGCTCCGTTTAATTACCATACCTTCCTCGAATTGAATGCATAACTCTCTCGCGGACGTGTGTTTTATCTTTTTACGTTGTTTAAATATTCGTGTAGGTACACTAAAATTTCTCGACGGTTTAAATGTTTGCCCCGTAGATTTCGTTAATTATAACGAACTAAGCACGCGTTAGTGTTAAATTAATAGGTAAATATTAACGCGAGCCCGCGTAAATTAAAAACTGTAACGTCGAAATATGGCCTCCTATTATCAGAGAATTAAAATGATATATTACGATCGCATTGTTTGTATTGTTGCGAATTGTCGTCCCGAGAAATGTAAAATATAAAACGACGCCGAAGAAAGTTGCTCGTTACACACGACACGGGCCGAAATCCCTATCCAAGTCGCCACTTATTTGATCTCAGCCGTGCGCGATCCTTCGCCGCCACTACTTGTATAAAAAAAAAAAAAACAAGTGCCTCCGTGTATTTTCCTCGCAATTGTAATTATAATTAGGCTCTGCGTTTTAAGCCTATGTCACACGTCCGTAATTTCAACTCGACACTCGTTTCGTACAAACAAACCCGGCAAACACAACGCGAGACTTTATTTTGCGTCGAAAGTTTATTTTTTATTTTCGTAACTTCTACGCAAACGTGTTGTCGCGTTACTTTATATTTTATAGATTCAAAGTTTCGTTTTCTCTTAAACTCAGTCGTGTAAAACGTATCGAGTTTTGTCATTACAGAAATAATAATAAATGCTTTAGCGCGGATTAACCAATAATATATTTGTTAAAAAGAAAATGTTTGTTTTCCAACGGATTTCGTGAAATCAATTACGTCGACTTGTTAGTCGTTTCAAAAGTTTTGCGAAACATTTTTTTTTTTTCATTTTGGTTTTTCTCAAAAATTACCAAGTGATATATGGACCCCTTAACCGTTTTATTTTTTTTTTGCGCCCTCTCAATTATAAACAAATTTCTCTATTGCTGTGACCGCACAGCGATTTATTTTCCATTTTATTATACGCTCTTTACTCTAGAAACGAAAGTTTTCGTGATAATAATAATTACTCATGTTGTTCATTGCTCGTCGGAGTTATTTTCTTTTCGAGTCCATTCGTAGTTAACGAAAAAAAAAAAAAAACAAACACAAATTACAAACCGAGTAATCGTCATAATTTATAAGCTGTCCCTCCGAACCAAACGGTTATGTTTTATTTGGCGCCCGAAGACAAAAAAAAAAAAAATCCATAAACTACCGTGGTTTTTTGTAAAACACATTTCGTGTACCGAATCTGTCCGTTTAGTGAATACAAAATCGTTAATCACCTGGTTTTCAGGCGTCTCTGCGAAACTCGCGTATTTTTCTACGATTTTTTCTTCGTCCGGGGTAGGTTCGAAATCCGTGAAAAAAATGTCGTCGAACATATCTTGTAGGTCTTCCGGCAAAATCCTAAGGATCACACAGTTCAATGTCATAGAAAAAAAAATTCGGTCATAACAATATCGTAAACATAATCTTTCATCAGGTTTTTTGCTAACGATGTTTTTTTCAAATTACGTCCGTTGATTCGCTTCTACTTTTCTAAACTGTGAAATTTTCATAATCCGCACAGTGATATCGGACTTACTTGAGTAAAAGCAATATGTAGAAATAATGATTGGGAATCGAGAAAATCCGTTCGTTGCGTAAAATGCCTTCGATTATCAATTCGCACGCGTCCTCCGTCGGTATTTCCGGGAATCTACGTAAAAAAAAAAAACAATAAGGGAAATAAACGAATTCGACGTAATCGATATTCCATCCGATCACACCTTAATATTCGCCTTCTCGAATTTCGCGGGCAGTTTGCGATGAAATATGGACAAATCGTTGTGGTGATTACGTTTGAATTCATGAATTTAAGTTCTTTAGTTAAGCTTTCCATCATGCCTGTCATAAAAAAAAAAAAAAAATGTATCCGTCGTCAAGTGAACTGTAAAATAATGCTGATGACACCAAAAATAAAAATAAATACCAAAACCGTTAAAAGTGAGTTTTTTTTTCGTTCTTCTCGATCGTAACAGATGCAAATTTTTATAATCATCATTCGATAATTGGTCGCGTAATACTGTTTCGCAATAGTATAAACACGAGTGTGGTACTATATTATAACGTTTTACGTAAAAATCGAAACGAATACGAGTTATTATATTTTTAACCAACTGGGATCCGAATCTTTGGGACTTTTAAAACCAAATTACACACCGATTACTATAAAGTTCGGGAGAACTGAGGAAAAAACTGTTTTCGAACGAGGTAAACACGTCACAATGACTATTAAAAACGATAATATAGCGTAAACACTACGAGATCGTAATAATGTATTCGTCGCGGCGGACGTGCCGTTGAATTTCGGGTCGAACGAATTAGGTTAGGTCGTCATTTCAAAGCGCGATCGTTTTGTATTGTCGAGGAGACGAAATCGAATGGGACGGGCAATTAAAAATTACGAAAATTCGACGCGACGATAACTGTGCAACACCGATAGAACGTGTATATGACCGTTGCATTCCGTTCGCTTGGGCGTAAACATCATAAAATAACATTGTCTTGTAAAATTCGCTTACCGTTCAAAGCGTGTTTGGTCGCGGAATAGGCAAAGTGAAAGTTTAACCCTTTAATCGACGTCATTGAAGATATCGTCACGATGTGACCGCTGTTTCTTTCCAACATGGAGGGTAATATTTCTCTGATCACCTGTGACAAAAAAAAAACAAAGGAAAAATCGAGTACTTGTGCAGTTTTATACGGTCGACAACATATCGTATACATTTCCCGTAAACCAAAGAAAATATTTGTTTTCCGTTTAGAATTGTATTTCACGTAAAAATATTTTCCCGACATTACGGATTATATTTTATAATGTAATAGTAATATTTCAGAGAACAAACGATCACTTTACTGCGTCGTCGTATCGTGTCTCGTCGGTCGGTGAAACGAATGCGGAATGATAATGACAACATTACGAAGACGGCACGTGGCACTCGCGGTGACATTATAATGCGGTATACTCGTATATATACACGGCAGGTATCGGTCTCGTATTCCGACTTTGTGTCCCGTTGTCCCGGCACGATTCAAACGGGACGCATTTTGTATCGTTTTGGAATCCGAGCGAAACGTGAAACTATAGGATTTAATTCTTGACTAAATTAAAAGTCGAAAAATATTGTCAAAATCCGAGACATTTGACTAGTATGGAGCTCGACGGATGCGGTACGATGACTTTTCACCGAAATTCTATGGATTTATCATAAAAAATTGGCAAAACTCTAAAATCTAGTTGTACAAAAATCGTATTTTCAAAATACAGTGATATCTCCGAATAGCGGACACCAGCGAGACCGTCAGAAATCAGACCGTATTTTTTTTTCAATTTCTTTTAGAAAAATCGTATTTCAACAAGTTTTAGATCATCAAGTTATGCTCACCCAGATTTGACCGAGTAAATTCGTATTGATTATTTCCGTCACAACGTCGTCGGCTGCCGGATCCGCGATCAACGTGTTCTCCACCACGGCCGCGTTGTTGATCAATATGTCCACCGGGCCCATTTGAAGTCTCACGGCCGCGTGCATCGCTATCACTTGCTCCTTGTCGGTTATGTTCGCCCGAAATCCTGCCGCCTCGCCGCCTTCTCCTTTGATCAGCTCGACCGTCTCGTCGTTGCCCGCGCCGTCTTTGTCGACGCACGCGATTTTCGCTCCCAACCTGTGAAACTGCATCGCGAGCTCCCGTCCGTTTCCTCGGGCCGACCCGGTTATCTGTCATACAGACGGAAACGCGGGGTTTTTTTTAATTTAATTTTTTTCGATAGACGTGGGGGAAAAAAAACGTTTGTTGTTCGAAAACATATTATGCCGACAATGACGCGTGTTCTTCATATTATTATAAACACCTCGCGAGAACGGAGAAATACCGTAGGAAATATTTGCGTCGTTCTAATGACTAGGATTATCCTTTAAAAAAGAACTACCGGTCTTAGATCCTTAGAACGGAGGAATGTATTAGTTTCACAACTAAAGTGAATGTTTTTTTTTCTATCGACGATTTCCCGGATAAAAAACTTAACACGGAAACACATAAAACGTCTCATTCGATCGAAGTACCGACGCTTTAAGTATTTTTTAATGTGAAGTTTTAAATCTCGATTACAAATTTTTTTTCTAAAAAACCGACTTTAATCGGGTCATTTTCGATTTTCTACGTTTCCAATCGAATAATGTTATTACTTTGGATGGTAAAAAAAAAAAAAATTATAATTTTAAAGCTCGACAAATGATGGGTGTAAATAACACGTCAAAATGTTCAAAATATTGTATCTAGCAGATTTAGGAAAAAAATATGTCGGGTGACATTAATTTCGATATTGACCAAAGTGTTTATAAACTTGCAGTTTTATATCTAAGACCTGAATGCACTATATAGAACCGCACTCGTTGTTAATTCTTGAAATTATTTGAAAATCTCAAAAGTCACTTTCTTTTTCAATAAATTCTATACTCGTTTAAAATAGTCACAATATAAAATATTAATTAGCTATTAAAGCTCGTTTGACATTTAAGAAAATTATAATAATTCACACCTTTCAACATCGTAATAATATATTTTATATTGTTGATTTTGAGAATTAAGACTTAAAATATATAAAATCAAATAGGATTCGATAAACACTATAATATGCATATAACACATGAAACTTTGCTCTCGATCGCTGTTCGAACACCATTTATCATCGATTATATAAAAACACTGGGCAATTCCGTTCTGCGTCCGTACGACTTACACATAGTTCGAATCGTGCGCTGTCCTTTATATCTACATTTTACGCTTACCCTGTCCGAGGGGCAAAATCGAAAAGCAACACGTTTTGTTCAGTGGCCCCCTGATTAATTCCCGTGATTCGTTGGGATTCTCATTTTTAGGCAGATTTTTCGTTCGAAAACCTGACGCGTTACCTACATATTATATAATACGTTTCGGTGAATATGTATTACACTTTTTCGCTAGTGGCGGGGGGAAGGGAAACCAGTACCGTTTACAATCGTATTTTAAGCGCAATTATTTATAAATAATTATTATTTTCGAATTTAAAATAATGATACGGCGAGTTTATTCCGAAACGAGTGAAGCGAGACGAGTGTCCAACACCCAGTCCCTCCGTATCCTGTCCATACCTACTTTTTGTATTGTGTTTGTGAACACGAAAAAATATAAATAATGATTGAAAATCGCCCGGCGTGTATTGTTGTACGCGTGTCGGACACACTTTCTATCGGGACATTTTGTTATTATTTTGAATACGCCGCGCATTATATCTACTACGTCTAGTGCGCCGATACCTGTAGTGCTATTAATATTTTAACATTCTATTATGTTTTGCCCGCGCGGACTTGAATAAAAAAAATTGAAAAGCCCCTTTTTCATGCGCGTAAACGCAAACGTCGGTACTCGTGCAAAAAAAAAAACGGTTTTTCACGGCGAGGTTTAGGTATTTATTTTATACGCGTAACGCGCACGTATATCACAAAGTTTTATTAAAATATTACAAAATCGGACTACGGACGCGTCGTCGTCGTCGACATACGTACCAAAATCAATTTTCCTTTGACGCTCTTCGGTTCCGGCGGTAAATAAACGTACGAAATGATTGTGCCGATAATTTTCGGTATACTCATCACGACGCACAGAATCGTCTCGAATACAAACGAAATCGGGTGCGACGGTATGTTGTATTCTTTGAAAAATATACTCAACACCTTGAAAGCCATGCCCATTTTCGCTCGGTGCGGCATTTGACGTGCCGGAATCGATAGAGCCGAAATGCACTACATTTAACGCGCGGTCGTCGTGCGCGGAACCGGGCCTGACGAGACTGAACGGGTGTCTGCTTCACTCGGCCGCCGCCAGATGCGTCGCCGTCGTTCGAGCTCGGTGGTAATTTATGAGGACAAACGTTAATCGAACGGATTTTCGAGATTGGAAAAAAAAAAAAAAAAAAACAAAAGTACGATCGTCGCGTAAAATACGAATGAAATTTTAACGAACCGATTACGACGTGATTACGAATTTTCCAAACGTCGTCGTCACCGCATTTCAATCGGTTTTACGTAATATTTTAATATCGTCCCGGTCTTGATGTGAAACAACGTAACGTTCGCTTGCGTATACGCATATTTCGAGAAACGTATCGATGAATATTCCGACGCCAAATCGTCGAATCCGACGTATTTAAATACCGCACACTAATGCTCCGCGTTATTATGGTAATGTCGCCGCGTACCTGTTTACAACTTATTTGTGTCTCGTCGCATGCGAGTTAACAAACGTTATAAGTATAATATATTACGGGGAAAAAGAATAAAAAATACTCTAAACGTTTTGAGACTCGACTCGCGTTTGAATATAATACGAGACGGCGGCGCAACGTGTTTGAACTGTATATATTTAAGCTCTCGAGACGGTCGAAATCCGATTTGGATAATGTTCGATTTATCGCCGACATTCTAATATTTCACGGAAAAAAAAAACCTTATTTGATTTTAAACGCGTTTTGCCAATATCCGTAGGCGAACGCGCGCGTGTTACGTTTAAACAACGTTTTGCTATCGGTCTGTCGATCGAACAAATACGCGAGATCGAATGAGTCGGAACGCAACGTAATAATGTACAACGATCGCACGGGAAACAAGATGTGTTGAAAACTATAATGTTATCTACATAAACGTCTGTGATAAAACAACGCTCGGATTCGATTCCGGCGAGTGAAATTCGTATCCCCGCGCGATAGTTGGGTTTTAAGCATCCGCGTCACTGTTTTAAAATCGTACTATTTCGTCGTGAAAAATGTTCGAAACAAACGTCCGCGACGACGACGGTATTATTTCGTTTCCGGAAATTTCGATTCTCGTATATTCGATACGATCGCCGTTACAATATTATTATGAACATATTACAATAACTTTTATTTCACTTTATCGTGTCCGAGATCATAATGACGAATGAACGACGAGCGGTCCGAACGCGCATTGTAAATACTTAACTTTTATTATGTACTCGTATATCAAAACGTTTAAAAAAGAAAGAAAAAAACTATACGGCATAAGACTATGCACACATAAAATTATTTTTATACGCAAACGCGAACGATATATAGCGCCGGCGTTATTTTTTATGGCGCGCAGTTTATTTCGAATTAGAGCGGCGGTTCTTAAAACTGTTTTGGTCGGTGTCTCTGCGGACGCTGGAAAACCGAGCGCTCGTCGGTTTTGAAAAACAGTAACTCGTGAAAAAATAATATCCCGACGGCAAATGGGTTTTTTTTCCCTTACAGCGCTACGCGAAAACAATGTATTGAATTTCGAATAAACCTGTAAAGAATTTAAAACCGATGATATCGACGCTGTTTTTTATTTAACTAGAATAATGCGTTTCCGCGGAGTCATCGGGTCACTTTTGCGCAACACCGTTTGACAACCGTCGTCGTTAAAAATAGAGAATCGTTCTAAAGTTTTTTCAAACGCCTCCAGATCGAATGCGCGACGATTTGTTTTAAATTAATTAAATTTAAACGTGATTTCGAAACCGTCGTGGATTTCCGTATACCAATATCGTTATCGTCGATGTAAGCTGCAGCTATTGCCGCGAGGTTTTTTTGATCCATTTATTCGTCATTAAACGTCTTTGATTATAGTATTTTTCTTCTTCTTTCCAAACTATTTGAATTTCAATCGACTTTGTCAGTTAATATTGATAAAAGATTTTTTTTTAAACCGGATAAGCTGTTTGATAACGTAACGTAACGATTTTACAATACCTATATTAATCTTATCAATAAATTCGTTAGGATAATATAGAATAATTAATCTCTGCGCAAAATGTTTAACAATGGGTCCCCGCGATAATAATAATTGTATTCAATTATTTATTTAAATACATTCGTACGGTTGCGCCGCTACGGGTTACGCCGCCGCCGCGCCGTATAGTGACGACAACAAAAGAGATTAAATAACTTTCAGTGAACTTCAATCGCGTTCATTTTCAATCGTTTCAATGTGCGCGCAGTATCTGGGCAACGGGTCGTATTAGGTACAACGTTGAACTTAAATTATGATTATTTTTTTTTTTATTTCCAATTCCATTAGCAAAATATAAATTCCGGTCGAATCCCCGCGATCGGTACAGAGAACCGTTTTTCTATTTCAACACACGAGTGCAGTTGCGGTTCTGTCGGTAAATAATAGTAATCTGTTACGCTTGTTCCCATTAATTATTGATCCTATTTTCTTGGCGACGAAGGTCGGCGTATGCAATAGAATGTTTGCGACAAAGATAAAAATACAATTTTCCCTTTGACCTATTGTTTCGGATCGCGAAACGTAGAGATTTCAATGATTAAAATATTTCTAAACAAGGGCGATAATTAGAACCACCGAGAGAACAAAAACTAATATACTCGGCAGCGTAGAATTTTGATAATACTCCGCTTTCACCTATACACGTTTATTTTTTATTTTTCCTAGCAAATAATAACGGTTGCCGTTGGAAATATTTATGGACGACGGCGTTATTATCGTAATACAATGTTCGTTTTCTTATTACTTTTGTCTTTCTATTTTTTATTCAGTCCGGATAGAGTTCACCGAGTACCCCACCTATCTATATGGCTATATCCAGTTGATTTTTAATTACATTTTTCAATCAATCGGCATCTGTAATATTCGACTACGACTTAACTAATTGTCTAGAAAAATGATTGCCGTGTGTCTTTCAAATAGGCGATTGCATAAAATAGAATTAAATAGCACATCAGAAAGTTAAAACACACAATTAATGTCAATTGAAATAAAACGCATTGGCGCGTGTGTACTTTTGTTTATTGAAAAAAAGAAAATCTTTTTTAATTTTATTTTTTAACTTTCACTTAAAACAATGTATTTCATTAAAATTTACTGGAAAATAATGAAATAAAATAAACGAATATTAAAATCGAAATGATGATTGAAAAATAGCATTTCGATATGGTTTTTAGTGGTTTCGATTCGATTTCATTCGATTGAATGTATGAAACTATCAAGTGAAATTTTGATTTTTAATTGGAATTTTTACCTGGCAATAGATAATGGTTCTTGATTTTGAACTATATTAATATTCGTTTCTAAGTCGATCGAAGTACAATTGGATGTAATAGTATGTAAATAGTATGCAAAAGTACTGTGTTTAGGAAATAATTAAAATATCCAACATTAATGACAACAATACTAAATGACGTAATGACGAAGCAAAATATAAACGAGAGCACGCGACAACTGTACGCGACGTGCCAAAACTTAAATAGTTAAATATTTTTTGTAACGAACGTAACGTGAAATAAAAAAATAAAAAAATTTCGAGTTTTTACAATTTGTATTGAAAAAAATAAAAATATTTTCTCGAGTAAAATAAAATATTTATACTAAAACTACAATATTATTTCGATCGCAAACACATTTTGACGGATATAAATGTTAATAATATTCTCATAGCTTGTCGCCGTTTATACTGTTCGTTTTACCATTGTATTAACATTATTCAATCAGACAATGATAATATCAATTACCTATCACGTTATATTTTTATCGGTGTAACTATTAAAAAAGAAATAAATACATTTTCGTTTAATAATGTAATCAGTGTTGATACAATGTGGACGGTCGGTTTATTTTAATATTAATTTTAAGGATACTTAAAAGTAGAGCGTATGTGTTCGACGGGAAGCTTGAGGGACAAAGCTAGCTCCTCGCGGGTCGGCGATGAGTAGATTTCGACATGAGCGTCTCAAAGTTCCAAACGGATTCGCGCCCATGCGTCGCAGTCGGACTATTGTTTTCAAATTTAGACCATTTTTACGCTCTACTCTGATTATTATTGTTTTATTCGTAAACACGTGGACGATTGGACACGTATGTATAGACCGCGAACGCTTTTTCGTCCTTAAAATATTCCGTCGCCCGCGTCGTCACGGGTTACTCCGAGTGACATTGCAGACGATATATAATCAAATATACATGTTGGTCGTACGTATCCCGCAGACGAGAAATGGCTCGCTAGAGTATAGTAAACCGCGCGCGTAGAGCGATTCACGAATAATCGTGTGTAGTATAAACAAAGGCGAAGTACGTTTGATTTCCGTTCGGAGCGATTCAAAGAAATCTTTACGAGCTCGCGTATCATAATAATGTTGCGAAAACACGAGTAGAATATTATCTAAAGTTTTGCTGTTTGCGCTTTCGTGTTTTGTCGAAACATTCGAATTAAACGATAACATCGTGGAACTGCAAAACACGTGGAAATTCAAAGATAAAATTTAGAACGAACCGCCGTCGATCGAAAACCGGTAAATGTCCGGCACGTATTTGTGTGGCCGATCGCAGTATTTCCACGGCGTTCTACAATATAGTAGTGCAAACACCTAGGTTTTCCAGCAAACGTATTTGTTTTTAGTTTTTTTTTTTTCCTTCAGATTGTTTCGAACGTACTCCATTGTATTATAATACGTATACCAGTGATCGGTTGTGTTCAGAACGAACGTGTCGTAAAAAAAAATCATTGGAACAGTATTTTTAATTTTATACGGGCACAATATTCCATGTGTTCCGAGGAGCGCGCGGTTTAATTGATTGTAATTTTATTACGTAAACAATTTTCCGCGGCGTTTGAACGCCGCACAGAATTAATCTAAAACATTTGTGTTTATATATCTTATAATAGCCAGGCGTCATAAAAAAAAAAAAAGGGGAAAAAAAATCACCAGAGCACGAAACAACTCTATGGTAAATATAATTCTATTATGCACGAAATAACGACCTATTACCAGTGGCGGATATATAAAGGCAATGGAAGCGATTTCCTCTTTTGTTCACAGCGAAAAAAAAAAAAGTACGTTTTTTACCCGGTTTTATAGTTTACGTGAATTTTTTTAAACTGTTTGTGTACTTAACGTGCGTGTAGTTTTTCGCTTAATATGTATTTTTTACACGTTTGCTCCGTGGCATCTATATTTTATGGGCCTTTTACCATTATTCGGCAACGATTTATATTAATCACGACTCAAACGGCAAACAAATCTCCTCGTTACCGTTACGCGCGCCGTCGTAATGAATAAAAATTCTATCGTCACAGAACGACTTCGAACTACTCGCGTGTGTACAAATCTTTCACTCGAATGCCAATATTTTCAGTCGTTCTGGATAAATACTTTTGAATAAAAATTGATTACTAACCCGTCGGATAATTATTTTTATTTTAAAGAAAACTAGTGAGATGTTCAATCTTTTGATAACATTAGCGACTTTGTATTTTACGTCTTTTCGAATTGATAATATTATGTATCTAATTTTAATTCAACTCAAAACTATTCTATCTATACAGGTATATTTCTCTATTAAGATATACGAATTTATCTGGAGTATTGAAAATTGATCGTTTTTTTTTTACAATTATTTTTACCCGTGCATTCGCATTACATTTCGTATTTTTTGCTCAGAATCGTTGTTCGAATGTGATAAATTATTATCGTTGTAATTGAATAAACAAATATGACTAATACTGCGTATACTTTACACACTACAATAACGCATCAGCATGGGCGTAACTCGAACATTTATTTTTCGAAAGGAGGGTAAACTCTATTTCATAATATGCATAATATACATAATGTGTACATTCCAACGACTCAAAACATTATACTCAGTGATGGTTCCGGGTGGCGAGGCAAGAGGGACAGGCTGTGTCTCGACTAAATTTCGGAGTAAATAATTCAAGTATTCTTCTCGGCTGCTAATCGAAAGCCCAAACTTTTGAATAATAATTTTGACCGTATTTTTTTTTTAAAATTTAATTTTTTTCGGTGTATCGCTAGAAAAAAGCGATTAGCAATTTAAAAAATAACAATGATCCCGAAAACTTAATTCGTTTTGTGCGATGACGAAATAGATTTAGCCGTGTTCAGTGTTCACAAACGAACGACAACAGAAAAAAAATAAGAAGCCGGTCGTTATTGACACGCCGTCGGGGACAACACGACGCGACATATTCGCGTATCTCTGACAATCCTTGCTTTAATTGTTTTTCATTAATCGAAAGAAAAAAAACCTCACTCGTCCGGTACCCATGTGTCGAAGATGAGTAATAAAATCGGCGTATTTTTTTTTTTATGACTAAGATCGAAGTATCTACAGCGAGGTAGATATATATAACGGGCGCGTAAAAAAAAAATCTTTTATTAAAACACACACACACACACACACACACACACGTTTTATATAAACGGTCTTTGCGCATTAAAACATTTAAAAACGATTATAAAATGATTTGGTAAAACTCTAAGACCTATGACGTCGTGTATTTTATACGGGATTATATAATGTATTAAGCGGGTGAATTAATGACTTTTCGTGCGTTTTATAGCGAGTGGGTACGCTTATAACATGCCTACGGCATCTTTTCGAGTATAATATATACCATCCGAACAATAAAATTCTTACCAAGCGTCCCTCCGCGGACGTCTCTCGCCGTCTCAGCGTTAGACGTTTAAATCCGGTTCGTGGATCTAATTATTCGACGGTAAGTAACAACAATATACAAACGAAACCGGCGGCGGCGGGCGAAAAATTCGTAAAGAATCTCCAAGAGAGTCCAAGCGATTTTCAGTCGAGTTTTCGGTTTTCGAAATGTACTGCACATGTCGCGCGTTAAAACGATACGTGCTCGACTATACACACGACAACAACCCGGGCATTACACATTCGATCGGAATGCACGCGAAGAAATAATAATTTTAAAATCGCAATATTATTATTCACGCTCGTGATATTCTACTTGGCGGCATAATAAAGGTGTACAGGCCATTATATGCGTATAATTATTCTAATAATTATTAATAATAATACTATAATGACATAAATCGTGCAATAAGCTTGTGACGCGTGCGCCGAAAGTTTAATTTTCGATGACTGCGTTAGAAAATGACTTTCTTCTGTCCAGCGGGTGGTTAAGAGGAAATCCCAACGCAGCGGGCGGAAAGGTGAAAATCCTCGAAACTGAAATCAATAACGAGATCCTTACTGTAAACCCTTTACTAATATAAATTTATCATATAAATGGTTTTGACCCGTTTACAATAAATGAATATTATGTTCGTCGGTGGAAAGCGAAGGCGTGACGAACGGAACTGCACATGTGCCGAAAGGTGATTTCAGTTTTGAACGAAATGCGGGCCTCGTATACATTATTGTCAACAAGACGAGCTACAAACGAATTATAAGTATTTTATTTTGCACACGACCATTTGATTACGTTCGTTTAAAAATGAAATTAACGAAAACTAACGTCGGAAAACGGCATGACATCACAAGATGTTCTGCGACAACATTATTATGTTCATCGTGAAAAAAATTGTGTTTTCGCGTTGAAATGATTATTATGATTTTTACGAAATACAGTGGCGGTCGCCCCTCTGCTAAATTTGTGGCAACTGTTTTGCAACGAGTTCGTATTCAATACGACGGAGCAACAACGAAGCCGCCGCGTTCTGTGACCGCGAGAAAAAACGGAAACGGGACGAGTCGGCGGCGTCCGAAAAAGCGAGGACGGAAGACCTGGGACGGCGAGTTGGCCGCGGCGACACCGATTCGTCGCCGGACGCGTCGAGGTACGGCGAGAAACCTAGGCCGGAGCCGTCGGGGGACCGAGCAACGGGACGGGGAGCTGCTCTACAAGGACTGGTCCGCTGCGCCCGGTCGTCGAGCTGTATAAGTCGGCGGCCGCGTTGGACCGATGCACGACGCGGGCATACAGGCCGTCAACCGGACGCGCGTTTGGGACGCGTGCGCGTCGTCGCGGCTGTAGAAGCTCTACTTCGTGCGGGCGTCGAGCACGGCATCGTTGTCGCGCTATTCGCTCGGCCGTGTCCGATGTGCGACGGGACGCCGGCGTCACGACGGATCCGCACCGGCGTGCTCCGGCTGCTCGGAAAACGGACAGGCGGCGATCGCGCGCGCGCGCGCGCCAAGATCATCGCTGATACGCTCGAGCAGAGGCGCGGCCGACCGGTTGCTCGCGTCCGAGCTGTCGCGCGAGTGGATTCAGCGTTTGACGGCCGCCGCGAGGAGCCTCTTGCTGAAGCCGACGGAGCAGGCCGAAAAGTGTAGTATTCAAGCGACAATTATTGTCGTAAAACAGTTGGATATCGATTTAAATATTAACGAATATCCCGTATAATATTATTAACGAAAGTACAGTTTTCCGTTATTATGAAAAAACGCTGTCGGATAATCAGAGTTTAAAAATATGAAGTCGAAATATAAAAATTCCGTTTCAAATTAAACCGCAAACCGTTTTTCGTTCGCGTTAAAACGTGTTTAGAATTTTGTTTTTCTATAAATGGTATTTAATTTCGATTTGATCTTTTAAATCGGCTCGTAATAATTGTATACTCAATAAATTTTCAAAAAAAACAAAATTTTAATCGCCCTCGAGTGGGTATCTCTATCACTGGGTAAATCAGTCGAATTCATTGATTATTATCGAGCTATTATACGTAACTAGCACGGTTCTTCGATTCAATAGCGGTAACAACGCACGACAATTCCAGATTTTATAAAATGTTTATCGAAAATAAAACGCTCCTAGAGAGGATTTAATTTTTATTATTTATCGTTGATTTGAATTTCGTTACATTGATCGTCGTCGTTTGATAAAATTACGCGTTCATTTCACGCTGTGAAATTGATTTATTATATACTCGTATAAAAATAATATATGTATGTACTAGAGTGAGCTACGAGTGTTTTAAATTATTCGTATAACGGTACGATCGTTTGTTTGGTTTTTTTTCTCTCTCGACGTCGATTTGTCACTGTTTAGAAAAATAATCGCAGTAACGTAAAAATGTTTAAGCGCCCGGTAAACTCGAGCATATTAATTGCTCGCCATTCACGCTCCATTTAGACACGAAATGAGAAGTTCAGGTGTAAACACAACCGTCAATTATTGTTATCCTGTTGACATGGCTTGCGATTTGTTGCACGTTTCAAGTCGTCACCGAACACGACGTTTTATATACGTCGAATGATAAATGAAAAAAATTAAAGACTTGTGCACTTCATCGATTTCGAACTTATTTCAATTAAAATATTATTTTTCGATGGTTATTGAATGATTAATTCGAGTTTTTAATATACGTTTCAGCGAAATTATTTAAAAGTCAAAAACAAAGATTACAAATTATTTTACGTATTTTGCCGTGAATCGAAAATCGACTCGATTATTAATTGTTTTTTTTTTTTTTATGAACACTCGTCGTGTACACCGTGTGTTTTGAAATTAATAAAAATATAATTACAATACAAAGATCAGTGCGCAGTTCGATGTATGGATATTATTGACACTTATTGATTGTTTTTGAATTACGATTGACCGTGGATATTTCAAACGGATCTATTAATAAAGTTCGCCATTTCAGTCTCGACGTTTTAACTTTTATTAGCTCACATAAAACCGATGATTTGTTTTCCCTCTGATTGATATACCTTTTATTGGCGCCCAGAACGCATTTCGAAAGGCTGACATAATATCCGCGCCGTAAATCATTTTGTTCGCGCGGCGAAACATTTTTAATCAACGTCCACACGTTATTGCCGCGACTCCGTGCGAAAGTACTATATTACTACAGGTACACCTGTACGTTTTGAAATCCGCACACTTGTCAACGCCGGATTCCGAATCGACGTGAATTATTTATTTATTCAAAAATAACGACGCTACTTTTTCGCGGCGCAAACGTAAAAAAATAGTCCGCGCGAGAGAAATCACACGCCTGCTATAATACTATAATATTATTATACATGACCCGCCGCGCCGATCGCGTCTTGCTCATTGTCGTGTGACGAAATCGTAAATAACTTTCGATTAACGAGTCGGCTCGACGAGTGCAGTGATCCGTTCCTGCCCGTCGACCAAGCGAAGCGCTTCATACGGAGTAAATAAATAATTACGGCCGAGCACGAAGCGGAAAGTTTGTCGAGAGATTAAAAATTTAACGGCCAACAGTGGCGTATTTAGGATTCGCGCTGTCTACCCATTTCTCTTCGAATTTTTTTTTATTTTTATTTTTTATTTTTCACAGGCCTCGCCGGTCCACGGCGTTTTTACGCGAATACGTTGTATTGCCGGACGGGAACGGACGTCGTCACGAGTTCGCGTAATTTTTCCCGTCACATCATCGAAAGCGGAAGAAAAACGGTGAAAAAAAGTAAAGGTAACGGCTAGTATAGTAAAACGTATTAGAAATAGGTAAAAATCGCACTCTAATCGCTATTATATTATTATGGGCGCTTTCCCCGAGGGAATCCCAGAAAAACGCTACAGCCCCCCCCCTCAAATATATATTTCGATGACACGTGCACGTGGTCGAAGACATGACGTCGAGTGAAAAATCGGACGACGACACGTGCAAAAGGGTCGAGTGAGAGAAAACGAGAGGATCTCGGTGCTCGGGAAAATCGCGACGTCGTCGTTAGCGCGAACTTCGGCTCGCGATATATCGGACGTCTGCTCCGCCGGCGTCGGACGGATTTTCTCGTCTCGGCGCGCGTGTTATCGCGAACGATTTAATATTATTATATAATGCTATTGTTGCTGCGATAACGAAGGTCGCGACGGCGAACTCTGCGCCGTCCGTCGTTACGTCGTCGTCGTCGCCTAATGGTCCGACTCGAACCCGAACGCCGCGCCGACGACGATGATGCAGCAGCGTTTTATTTGATTATGACAATATATTCGTCTCGGAAAATACGGGAAGACAGGAGTTCGTCGTCGTTCGACGGATTCGATGAAAAAAAAAATACTACGCCCGAAACGTGATGGGTGCCGTTGTTATGATCGCCCGGGATTCGCGACGAAGCGCGGACGTGCGATTGTAATTCCGAGCGATATAACCGAGTGGAAACCGTGCGTTTCTGGCAGATTTTCACTGTTCGATCGAACAGTTTGCACAGACTTATAATTGTCCATAGAAGTTTCTAGCCACGCGAGTAATTTTACTTTACCGTATTATTTACTCTACTAATTGATTGTTGTCGTCGACGCGCCGCGGCGAAGAAAAAATAACGACTTCAGAGTTCGTACAGAAATTCACCCGAAACGTGGGTTATAGAACGCCCTTCAAATTCAAATCGCATATTATTGTATTGTCGTCTTCTTAGAGCAGCACTTCTGCGATTACACGACGCACTGCTGCTCTTTTTTTCGGCCACTCGTCGTCGTAACTCGTAAAAATCTGAGAAAACCGATGTAGTCTGTACACACCTTCGGTTCAAAAAACGGTACAATTTGATTTGTCTTGATCTATTGTTACGCGTCTGAAAAGACTTTCGTTTCTCGTCTTTCTTTTCGTCAATACTCGTGAAAACGACCGGTCCGTTTTCGCCATCGAAACGTTGCCGCAAACGGCCCCCCCCCCCGTATTGTCAAACGTCGTGCTTTCTACTGCGGGGCGCGACAAACTACTCCGCGGAGATCGCGGGACGTGCCCCGTGAAGTCATTAAAATAATGAATCGAGGAATCGTTGAGGGGCGAACGCCGAGCGTCGGGGAAAAATCACAATATTGTGGCGGCGGCAATTAGGTTGAGTGCAAGCGAACGGGTCGGTTTAATCAAGTTTAAAGGAATCGTTGTGAAAATGATTATAACGCAAACGGACGCGGAGGCGCGGGGAATCGCGACGAGGGCCGGCGTTACGCGCAGTCATAACAACGACCGCGGAACCGTTGTAGAATCGTGTCGTATACGCGATAATATCGTCGTAAAACGAGTGCCGTTTCGAACGCAACAATAGCAATAATTGTTATTATTCCAGGTCGTCGTCGTCGTCATCGCTATTCGCGGGCCCGAGGACACACGATGATCGTCGTTCGCGGTCCAAACGAAACGCGTCCGTTCGGTCCGTCGATAATAATCGCCCGACTAATTGAGATATTCCAAACAGCATCACGACGGGCTATTTTTTATACCGAGAATATCTAATACGATAGGTAAAAACGGGGCAGAGATAATATTACGAACGAGGCTGGAAGACATGATAGGGAGAGGGTGTCTACTTCGGATTCTCGTCGTTGTCTACTATAATATTTATTTTGTTAAATTTTTTCAAGGGACGGACGGATTTATTTACCACCGAGAAGGTCTGCGGTGCTTCAGTAGACGTGGGTACCGTGTAATGTGACGTCGGCGTTATCCGAACAACAACGTAAAACGGTTAATTATTGTTGGACACGAAATGCAACTGTTCGCAGTCATGGTAAGAGTACTGTATGGTTATTATCGACGGCGGGTGTTTCGGCGTGTCGATCGGATCGATACTGTATTGTCTCGGTTATAACCATCGCGGCGATGTTTTTTTTCTAAGGACAAAGCGCGGAATAGACCGAGACGAATGTTCGGAGCACAACAATAACGTATTTTCCTTCACACGTATATTATTATTATTATGTTCGTTAGTCGAAAGCCGTTTCGGAACTATTATTATTCTGAGTCGACCCTTGTGGCGACGATCACGCCACCCCATAGAAATTTATCTTCGCCGCGTATTGTTCGTTGTCTCGTCGCCGTCGTTGTCGTCGTCGTAGTAACATCAAACCGTCGCCGTTAATTTCTCACCGGAGAGTGTTCTCGAGACGTTCGCGTCAAACAAAATCGACGGGGTGGCAAACATTTGCATTCGGTAACAAACGAATCATCCGATTATACGACGAATTGTAAACACATCATATTGAGTATTTATTTTTTTTTGTCTTTCACTAACCGTTTCGTTTCGAAAAACGCATCCGATACGACCGGACCGCGATGGGCCGGCACAATCGACCGTCGATTTAGTCACACGTTTTTGGGTCGAAAACGGACGGATTTGATAAAGACGATGGTCTTCATATTTCTCGCGTCCTGGAACACTGTTTGCCACCGAATCGACAAAAACCGAAACGCGTTATTACTCCGATAATAATTATATTTACCGCCGGTACCGCCGCGCCGTAGTGATACGGGCCGCGTTCACGGCAAGGTAATCCGATTTGCATAAACGGTCATCCGGGCGCTATTAATACGTTCTTGCGTAGTAAATCTAGTTTCGGTAAACAGTCTCCTCCGTACTCGCTGGACAATAAGAGCCCGTTTGATTCGGATAAAATCGGCAAAGTGTTCGCGCCTCGTCGTCCAACGGATTATGGGGCCACAACGCACGTTAAAACGTTCACGTTTAGGTTTTTTTCTGCTCACTCGGGTGTTTCATACGCCGGTAGACCGTCGAGAATACAACGCGCTTACGTCGCCGTCAACAAGTCTTCTCCAAACTAATTTTTAATATCTGTTTAATAAAACACACAGCCGGCGAGAACGGACGGCGTAGATGATTTTCGCGATAATGATTCTACGCGGAAAAAAAAAATAACAGTAACGAGCAAATTGTAAAAAACGAGAAAATTCATCGAAAAAAAAAATGTCTCGGTGTTTGGACAACTCTCGAAAACGTCCGTAAAATATTAAAACGAGTCGAATGTTTTTCACACGAACTGATAAAATATTTGCGAACACTTCTCACGGTGAAAGAAAACGTCCCATTGTTTATTTCCTGACTTCCAGTCGTTTTTCTGCAGATATACTTTCGTCCTTTGAAAACCCACACAACATTATCAACTATACGAGTTTTCAAAGACTCTCAATGCAAATCCCATGATTTCGATCTTTTTTCTGCGTTTTTTTCCCCGATAGTTATGTTGTATAATGTAGACAGGACATTGAAAAATGTATTACACGCGACTATTTCGAGAACGCATACATATGAATAACAACAATATACGTACTTACAATCACAATTTATTTATATTATGAGGTATGAATTCAATTGTTTGCTTATTTTTCTAATTTATTTAATTATTACTGGTTTATATTACTAAAAAAAAAAATTAAATACTAAAACATAATATAATTTTATCATAAAAAAAAATACAATCGTACGTATTAAAAATCGTTTTTTTTTTTTTCATACTGGTGTCTTCGTACCAACCGGATAAACTGGATGATAATAGTCAATACTATAACAATAATATCACTAAAATATACAATAAATACTAGTTTCAGAGATTAGAAAAAACATCTCGCCATATTACATATCACCAAAATTGAAAAGTTTAACAATATCTTCGGCTCATTGAAATTAAGTTAACTGTCGAAGTTAATATGAATGTTTCAAGTAACAATTAAGTTAGAAATCATGTTCACGAATGAATATAGCAACTTATTTCGATTGATTTTTATTTTTTTTTTAACAAATATGTTACTTACAAGATTGATTTTTACAGCACGTGCTTTAATAACGTGCTGCTACGACAAATTTACGAAAGAAAATATTTCAGTGACGGTGAAAAATTAAAAAATTTACTCGGTCGGAGTAATTAAAAATAAACAAAAATATCACGTTACGTTTCAATTGACGCGAGGGCAAACGAGTCGAGTCGAAATCGAGTTAATACATAAATCAAACTAGTGCATTAAGTCGATAAGATTGAATTACTTTTCAACTCGAATTCGACTTATTTACTCGTTTACGCCTAATAGTCATTCCGCAAACACAAATAATAAAACATTGATATTTTGCTCCCTAGAAATACGCGCCGTTTATATAATTTCAATACGAAACATCGACGGGAGACCATTTAAACAATAAAAATACGTGTGTGACAAATTTGAAATCGGTATGGTAACATGGGAAATCACTCGCGCCCTCTCATCGTGTGTATTTCTTGATGATCCGTTCGTCCTCTTCCTCCGGTACGATTTTCACGTACATAATGTTATTGAATAGATTTTGCAAGTTGTCGGGCAACAACCTGAAACGAAATACAATGTCAGGAGATCGGTTCAAAAGATTAATAATAATTCGTTCGAAACCGCGTACCTAACCAGTGACGTGAACGCCAACATTTCCCCGGGAACCGAGAATATCCTTCGCTCTTCCAGTATTCCTTTCACCATCATTTCACCGGCAACGTTCGTGGGCAATTCTGGGATTCTAAAATATTACAATTATTGCGATAAATTTGAACGCGTGTTGGATCGATTTACATACCTGATGTTTAATCGCGCCGAGACTTTTGGATTGGTTTCCACGAAGTACGGCAGTATAGTCGTGGCCTTCACGTCCGAGTTGATTTCTCTAAACTCGTTGCCCAAGCACTCCATCATACCTGCACATAAAAAATCAAAAAGTTCGTGAACGACTCGAATATTACCGCGGCCCTGTATTGTTATTGTTATTAATTAGTCGCGCAATCTGTCCCGTTGCGTTTCCGCGATTTTCGCCGGATACCTCGTACTCGACTTTTCACGCACGTTTGTTTTCCCGACATTGCGAGTTGGGTTTATCAAACACGCGATGACGGGGTGTAGGTTCAATTAAATCTACGTTTTACGCGTATTACGACGTGTTTACGAAAACGGAACAAATGTCTACTGCGTATTGATTTTCTCTCCGGCAATAGTCACAAAACAAACCGGGTTTTTTTTGCAATTATGTAATTTTTTTTATTTTTGCGCGCACGCGAAACACGTTTTCGAAGTCGAAATTGTCCGTAAATTGCGACGACCAGACGCGCGACTCTTAATCGGCTCACCATTGGTGGCCCATTTGGTAGCCGTGTACGATGAGATACCGGCCACTCCACACATGGACGACAACGAAGACATGGCGACGATTTGCCCTCTGTTCCTCTCCAACATCGACGGCAAAAATTCTCTGTTCATCTGCAGTACGAAAAAGAAAAATTAAATCAATATTGTTACCTACAGGTTAAAGTTAAAATTGTTGTGATTTCGAGTTCGCCACGCCACCGATACTTATAAATATATATCGAACGGCATACAGAATGGGCGAAATTCGAAAATCCAAAGACTAATTCGACACTCGCGCCAACACGACGTCCTCCGTACACTTCAAATCCATAATCTAATTACAGCGAGTCCTGCGTACTCACCCAAAACTGTCCCAAAAGGTTCACGTTGACGATGTCCGTTATAAATTGATCCTTTGACGGATTGATATACGAGTGACCCCACACGAGGCCGGCGTTATTAATTAGGATATCCACCGGTCCCATGTCCTCTTTCACGCGGGCGTGCAAATCCTTCACCTGGTCCTTTTTGGAAACGTCGCATTTGTAACTGACCGCAACTCTTCCGTTTTCTTTTATCAACATCGCCGTTTCGTTGTTTCCCGTTTCGTCGACATCCACGCACGCTATCTTCGCGCCCAGTTCGCTGAACCTGAGCGCCAGTTCGCGGCCAATTCCTCGGGCAGACCCAGTGATCTATGGCAAAATATCGAAATAAAATTAAGAATAATAATAACGATTATGGGAAACGGAAAACTTTTCAAGGGAACTAGAGACTACACTAACTACTAACTACACTGAAATCGTCTTTTACCATCTAGGTAAGTACGTTTATTTTTCTTATCAATCGCCGGATATTAATCAATACCGTATAAATCCATCCTAGTTTTCATATGTTTTAATCGTATAATGAGTTAAGTACAAGTACAATGAGTTAAGCTGCTCGTTTCATTTGAATAAAAAGTTTTCACGACGGTTAACTGACATCGATACATTCAACATACGTTCGTGCGCACACGAACTTGCAACGCTCGTCGTACACCGTGCACGTCGGCCGTTTGACGTGCAAATCGACGACGAGCGAAACGGACAGTCGAATTTATTAGAATAAAACTTAATGATTTATTACAGTTTAAAAATATAATTTATTCGCGCGGTGGTTGTGTTAATGCATCGCGTCGTTAAAATATTAAATTACTCGAATAAAACGTTAAAATTCAAACACAACTGCGGTAAACAACGCGCTGTACCATAATTGCATAGTCTTCCAAAGGGGCGTTCGGAAGTGGTTGAATGACGTTATAGTTTTATAAAAACGACTGCTAATGGGGCTTTATCGTCGTTTTTGGCGTTCGCGCGTTAAATCCGAGAAAAATGAGTGTTTTTATAAAAAAACATATTATGTTTTTTTCTTCTTCTGAAACCCCTCGACTGGGCAATGAATGTAAATCGAAAATTAAAATATGCAGATCGCGAGCAATAAGTATCCGATTAAACGATTGAAATTGAACACAATACGTATTATTGGTACATACTAACTTAATTTATTTGTCAAAAATAAGACGCGTGAATCCGACACCATTTTATCTTAACTCTATTCACGTCTATAAAATGTACTTTAAACGATGAGAAAATTCCTAGTCAAAAACACAAGTATTTATTTAAATTAATATTTTTTCTTTTATGCTACTTTTTGGTTATAATAAAACTGTGTTACTGAGACGTTTCACGAGGCCTCTCATTAGCTCTTGTAAACTGAAATAGAACAATACCTTATAGGCACGTGGATATTTGTTTTTTCTTTTATTTATATATTTACTTATATTGCCTACAGAAAATCACAGTAAATAAACAGTAAAGACCAAAAAGTGTTTTGTTCGAATGTATCCGAACTAGCGCGGTTTGTCTTTCGTATTTATTTTTACGGAGTTGTTTTTAGAATGAAAACATTTCGTTATTTACTTTTACGAAAATCATTCTTGACTCACAACAGGCATACGTATCATGGGTTTTAAACTTTATGCGGGTCATTGAGAACTATGACAATACTTATTATTTGACAGTAAAAAAATGTGAAATCGTCTTTTGAATACGAATTTGTGTTTTTCTTTTCGATAGAAAAACGACAGCGGAATGAGTTTGACAAACAAGGCGACAAAGCTAAATAGTTGACGGCCAATTCGAACGTTTCCGACTAAAACGTGTATTATTGCCATTGCGAATATTTTGTCACTTATTCGCGTCTACTATTTTGTTTATTTATTTAGAGTCTAAATAATAAAAACGAAAAAAAAAACATAAGATTCCTTATACTCGTTGGTACGATGCTACTCGTCATTTTAAAATGACATTAAATTGATTTTAAAAATCTTGTAGTTTTCTTTTAGCTCAAACAGTGAAATCGTATTGCATTTGAATATACGCGGCGTTCTCGGCACGTTTTATTATATCATAAAGTGTTCGAAAAATATGATTTTATTCGGCAATAACGCGCATTGTCGTATAAATACTCGAAATACTCACTGGAAATATTGAAGATGAAAAATTTAAATTAAATATTCAATAAACAACGGGGTGTTTATTTTTTTTAATATTATGGAAAATTTATCAATGTTGAAATAACACTCGCAGTACAAGTTTGCCTTAAGTTGGAACAGAACAGCAGTTGTCTGAAGAAAGGAAATAATTAAATTGAAAATGAAACTGACAGAATCAATATATTATATTCTGGTCGAGTTATTTATCGTGAACTACTGGACTGACTAAACATTTAACGCGTGAGAAAATGCAATTAGATCACGCGATGACGTTAATATTGTGTAAGATGAAATGTTAATTTTATTTCTACCATGCCAAGGTAGTCCCGGGTTCTTTTGCAATGAAAAACAAAAAAACAAGCCACTTAAACTATAAATTATCGCTACAATCGATATCACTCGCAATATCCATGATTGCAGTATTTTTAATATTTATCTATTTTACATTTAATTAATACTCACGTGGTTTTACGTGGATATACCACAGACATTAAAATTATATTTTCCTTACACTAGTGGTCATTTTTTCAAAACATGTCTTAGTTATTTTGCTTTATTTTATATATAATTATATATATAATATATATATTTAAAACGAATCAAATCGCTGACTAAAAATAAACTACTAATTACGACTATAATCTACATATTCGTTAAATAACAGTTATTTTAAAGTAACAATCGACGAACACAACCTATACGTATATTATTATATCTAGTCTAGTGGGTGGGTATTATAAATTTGTTTTTCCTCGAGCGTGTTTATAAAAAAATGTTTCAAAACGTCGTCGAGCACAATACGAACCCCCGATTCTAGACGACCGTCTTACGCGGAGGGTATGTAAAATCGCGTGATTTGTGTTTGCGCGACGACGACGTGACGATTACGCTTTTATTAAGGATCGTGTTTTTCCAACGCCCGTTCGTAATGGTCGAAACGTGCTCCGAAAGCGCACGGATAAATCAAACGGTTTGGAATTTACTCGTAATGGGATATGTTATTATAATTATATCAGTAGCGTTGCAACATGCCGTCGAAAAGTCGATGTTAAAATACAAGTGTACGGAGCTTTCGAAACACGCCCGGGCGGCGCCCGTTCCGTCGAATTCGCGAGAAATAAGTCGCTGGAAAAATAATACCGTCGGCCTCACGCTTTCCTCGCCGTATTCCGAATCGAATTCCACGCGATAATCACAATATTATAACGTGTTTACTGATAACCTCAAGTGAACGCCACGCGTCAAGGTTTCCGTCTCTCCCACGCGCGCAAACGAGTTCCCGCGACCGATCGCCGCGCGAATAAGCGATATCACTCCGAACGCGGTGTTTCCATACACATCGAAATCAAAACGAAAGTTTCGCCGGGAAGTATCGGCTCGTCGCGGTGGCGTCATAATATTATCGTGTTTCGTCGAAAAAGTAAAACGTCGGACTCGCGCTCGTGTCGACGAGTATTCACATTATGCTCGCTCGATACACTATATCGTTGTGTCCTCGAGAAAAGTTATTTGTCATCGAATCGGGACCGCGTTGGCGACCGACCGGTCGCCGAAAACTAGTTTCCGCAGTCGTCGTCGGGACGACAGAGACGACCAGAAATCCGGAACGACCCTTGGCGCGGCGGCGTCCTCTAGCCAGGACCGGACTGTAAATACACGAATATCGTTAAAACGACCGCAACACAATAACACAATAAATTCATATTTATCCGACAACAATAATATCATACTGTTTCGGGTGACGTACACTCAGGGACGCGTCGAGGAGACACACCTGTACCGGACGAGTATGGTTTTAATCGCGTGTCTGTAAAACCTGTATTGCATCTAGTTCCTATATATTCTCGGGCGGTTTTTCGCAACGAGTCCGGTGGCGTTTACGATTCGTCGAGCCAATAAACGTCGCGTGTCGGAATCGAGCTTCACACGGCTGTTACAATAATATTATTTAAAACGCACATTCGCGCGCACTTGTAAACGTCGTACAGAGATTATCGAATTTCAAAGGAGTCGCGAGTACGTAATGTCATAATGACTATAAAAACTCGAGAGAAAAACCATTCGGATGGGGAAACATTTCGTATTAACAACCCCGTCGGATTTTTCAGCCCATCTAAAACGTGTCAAAACGAGGGGGAAAAAATACCGTTCAATATAAATGTCGACAGTGACGGAAAATTATTCATAATACGTCATTATTAGCGGTTTCGAACTTTTGATACGTACATTTCGTGGAAAAAAAATCCGACCGCGTCGAGTGTTCGGTTAACTATTGGGGCGCGACTAGTATGCAACCGAAACCGCACAAATACGACGTATTTTTCACAAGAACACATTCTATTTTCAACCGTTTAATCGATATAATATCGTCCATATTATTAATCTATTCAAACGCGTACGATGTGCGACGAAAAAGAGAATTATTACGTGCAAGTACGATGTCGAGTATGATCTCCAGAGTTTCACAAATTGTCCGATCAACGAATTCGATTTATTTGGTTTATTTAACCATCTCTAGTAAATAGTAAAATAGCTCGTTGTAATACTAAAATACTACGACAGGTAGCGAAAATAAAAATTAAAAAAACCGAAAATTTGCCACCGAAGCGTTGTCGTGAGAGGCCGAGGAGTGCTCGGACGGAAAAAAAAAAGTTCGAGAAACGTATGGCCGTACATAAACGGGCGCCAAACATAACCGACTACTCACCAACACGACTTGTCCCTGGACGGATTTCTGTTTCGCCGGCACCAATTTCTTCAAGCCCGCCCACAGGATGCCGGGCACCAGCAGCAACAGGAAGACCGCCATCTCCAGGAGCAGCTTAAACGGCTGGGCCGGCAACGTGGACATCGCCATGGCGCGCGTCGCGGGTCTCTCGAAACGCGAGACGTATAATATTATGAGACAATATTCAACTGCAGACCAGACGACGTGGATCGAGAAAACGCGGAAAAGCAACGCGCACAGTCCGATTGTTACTCGAAAACTATTCGTTAACGTCACCGCGGATTTCGTACGGGCACGCGGATGTCGGAAGGAGTCGTGGCGCGGTGCGAATCGGTTTGACGCGCGCGAGAAAATGACCGTTGCGCGCACCGTAGACCGGGGGGAAAGATAAAAAAAAGAAAGAAACGTCAACGGGTCGCGGGAAACCGGTGATGGCGGCGCACGCGCCGGCACAAACCTTGGTCGGGTTTTCAAGTTAGACGGGTTAACGAGTCAGGGGCCGCCGTGACGTCGGCGTTACGCTACCTTGACGATGCGGTGCAAACGGAGCGGATAAAAAAAAAAAAATGAAAAATTAACGTACGCCATGGTAGAGAAAAAGTGGCACGATAACAGCGCGTAGGTAATAGAGACAATAGCGCAGCGCTATCGATGAGATAAAACGAAATACGAACTAATCGAGCAATAGGTTGTTTGTATTATTGACCGATTATATAATTTCATTACGCTCATATCACTGTTTACCAATATAGCTATTATGTCATGAGCTAATGAAATAATATGAACGCAAACGAAATGAGCCGAACGAAAAAAAAACAGTCCCTCTAAAAATCTATGTGAATAGTTATTTTTCCCGAACACTGCAGGGCAATTCAAAGCGTAATTTCAGCGATTACGAAAAAAAACGTCGGTTCGCGGATTTCGACCAAGTCGCACGGGAAATAATAACAGCTCGATCGAAAACGCGTTCCAGTTTCAAAAACCGCAAACGGTCGGATTTGCTTAGATATACTTCTCGAACGGTACGGCGAAAACGTTTGTATCGGAAAATATTACCACGTGCTCCCAGACGTTTCGAAAATTTCGAGATCCGTTTATAAACTCCGTAATTCTATTACCCATTACACCATTTAGACCGGCACAACAACGCGACCGTGTCTTATCGGATTTTTATTTTTTCCAACCCATCTATTCGTAGCAGGTTAGTCGACGCGACTTGCGACCGACACGCGATATCGCCGTGCCGTGCGAATCGACGAGGACGATATCGACGCGAAACGAACGTGTAACGTGTCTTCGTCAAGAAATATAATCTCATTGGTAATAATCGAATGACATTCGGTTTTGATATTCAATTAGGTTTTGTTATTTTTCGTAGGTACGCGGCGCAAAGTTCATAATTTGAATACGATTAGGAACGTCGCTGTTGTGCACACGCCGTGTAGATAAGTCGTTCGAACGCAATATTGTTTTTCATATTATATTTTATAACATAATTTAATCGAATAATAATCACATTATTATAATATGTATAGTGTGCGTGCAAGGTGAAAAAGTAACATTTCTGTTTGCAACCAGTGTAGGTACAGACTACATGGTTTGACCCCCATTGTTGCCGTCGGTGTTGCCGTACGATTCGAACGTTCGGCTAACGATAGTTTCGACTACCGACGTCACGTGAGTACGCACGTGAATACGAATACAGCGCCCTGCACTTTTAGAAGATAGTCGGAGAAGTGACTGGCCGGACATTCCGTGCGATTATAATCGTTCGTCGTGTGACATTTGTTCCTAGTCACGCGTCTCGGCGAGTCCGTTCGCCGGTCTGGAGCAATAGTAGTAATAATGGGTCAAACTTTTATTTCGATAAAAACGATTTTAACTACTATTCTTTTATGATTTGTAATAAATGTAATATTTTCTATCATTCTCACCAAACGATTTTTGAATCGTAACGGCCGTGTTATTCGTCGTTTAAATAATTTTAAGTGCTACAGAACTCAGCGTAAACATTTCGTTTTCACTTTTACCCGGGTAACGGTATGGCTTTCGGTATTCGATTCCGCGTGCGATAAATTCACAATTTCGTCGTCGGATCCATAACGACACGAGAATACCCCTCATAAGTATATGGATCGAAAGTCAATTCAAAAACTTCACGCCCAAGCTAAAATACTTGGACGGAACTCGTCTTGAACTCAGGAAGAAAAACAGACGCCTCGACTTTCTTTCTTTTTGACATTGATATGATTTATAATTTATCGATATAATTATAAAACATTAAACATACATACTCGTAGTTATAATAGCACCAGATGTACTGAAACATTTATTATTATTTTAATAAATAAATGAAAAATTGTCGTGATAACGCACACGCTACTTCATTACTAACGACGGCGATATTTACATATCTTTTTGAATTGTGTGACTTTCGTTCAGTTTTTTCACTTCCTGTTCGACAAAAATTGACAACGGGATACAGCCAACACGACAACACGAATAATTAACCTACACGTGAAAAACATTGTCCATTTTTAATTGCATATTTGTACAAGCATGACCTTTTTTACTGACTAAATCCTTAGTAAGAACAATTGACAACTGCAATCTATATAAATATATATATAGATATTTATGTATTCTATTGAAATTAGATTATTATAAAGGTCAAATAAAAAACGAATAGCCTCGTTGTAGGTAATATTGCAATGCACATAAGTCATGAAATCATTATCAAATTGTTGATTTATTAAATATTCTTCGGGTGATTTTACGTATATTAAAGTTGTTATTATAACATGAACTCGATAAAAAGATGATTTATATATCACCATATATCACTAGTTTAGTAGTATCTAATTTAGCAGTAAACACTCGAGTCGTACTTATGTTGAAACCGTTATCGAAGAATTGCACGTGAACCAAATACAAATCGATCGAATTTCACGAACAATTTAATGAATAGATAGATCTATGAATAAAAGCATTTACAAAAAAAGTATTCAAATTTGAAATAAATCCATATAAATCGGAACCATTACTCGAAAAGAATGTATTACTTGCCAGCAGACTTTATCGATCATCGTTCATTAACAAAATGCATTTACAAGAACGTCTTAGCTCCAATATTATTAAAATAATTAGATCCTTAGTTCTTCTGAACGGACTGCAACAAACTATTCATTACAACATCACCGAACGCAACAGAAGCCTAACTAATTGAATGCCTCCGGGGAAAATCGAACTTTAGGAAACTAACATTTCGATGTCACGTCAGTGTACGTATGAACTGTTTGCGAAACTGAAAATCGATCTTTTACGAATTGGACGTGCACGACAGCGTTATCATCGACAAGCACGCCGCGTAATGCGGATAAAAAATTCACGCGACGCGTTGACAGTAGGTACCTATACAGTTTTGATGTTTACGATAAAAAAGCAAATCTATGTCAACGGCTGTCCTTCGATTTACCCACGTGAGAGTTTATGCGTGTACGTGATATGAGATTTATTAGATTTTTTTTTTCTTTCCGACGCATACATTGACGTATAACTTAATGTTTTGTTTTTTTTTTTTTTAAATTTCTTTAAATGCTCGAAATTTGTCCCGTGATGAATTAATTATAAATACGAGTAAAATCTACGTTAAAACGCGAACGACCGCCAATCTGTGCACCGAGTTCACACACGACCACAATGCGACTTTCGTTTAATCGTTACGCTCGTGCACAATCCGTTTGAAAAACGTATAGAGACGTATACTCTCGTAAACCCGAGAAAGACAGGTGTTTCCGTGACTATATTGTAACGTCATCGTCGCAACAACATTACGCGACATGTATTCGGTTTCTCCGAAACGATACAATCGGAAGATCGATAATGCAACGACAGTAATAATTATTCGTATAACTCATCCTGTCGTCCATCGAAACAGTTGAAAAAGAAATCTTATACACATATTATATATCATATACCTATGCACACACAAACTATCGCCGTTTTAAATCACTAACGTCATTTACGCATTGTATCGGTGCGCCGCGATCGTTACGCAGTTAAAAGTTAAAAATCTTCTTTTTTCGTCTTTCTTTTATTTGTTTGCCACGTGAAAACTATCCGAGAACCGATCAGCAATCAAAATGCTTTTCTCGCAAACGGCACTGTCGGAGATAAAATTCGGTGAATTTATCGACTGTACACTGTGCAGGCTCGTATAAATTATAATATAATATAATAACGTATGATTTATTGATCGAAACGGTAGAAAACGACTTCAGGTACGGGAATGCGCATCAACAACAATAGGTGATATTATTAACGGCGAATCAGTCAAATTATTCTCGTTATATTTATTTTATTTTTTTTCTAATAAAAGTCCAACGGAATACGTGAAAAATCAGAAACAACATTCGTCGTAAAGGTCGTACGACAATAACTTTAATTTCATTCATAAAGGTCGATTTTCTTACTTTGGATACTTTCCAACGAAAAAAAAATAAATATATATAATAATAAGACGTCAGTATATACGTAGATCGATGTAAACCGAATTAAAAATAAACACGATTCAGTTCGAATAATATATCCTCGAAACAAACGTCACGTATTAAGTTGCGCGTAATTCGATGTTTTCGTCAACTATTCTCGCGGAATACCTTATGTATTCGTAAATATTTCGTCCGTCCGTCGCGCGTTTCGTTGTCACGGTCACCCATATACCGTTGTTGATTTAATATTAATAAATAGTACGCGTAATATATACGCCATAAAACACTCAAAAATACTTTTTAATAGCATTGTCTTTGAGATTCTCTATTGTCTCGTCGACACTAAATTGATCGGGAATAAGTGAATACTGTTTTTCAACGCATGTGTTTTACACATTAAATAACTGGTCAGCAGTACGTTTCGACGTACTGTATCTATGTCGGTCGGGTGCATACCAGTTCCAGTCGCGTCGGGCGTAACTATACGATTCGATTGAGCAATATTCGAGTGCGCTGGATCGATTACGTTCGGACGCGAAAACCATAAAATTCTCAATATTTCCGTATAGTTTTTTCTGTACAGCATTTCTATGTGGAAACGCTCGAAAAGTGCGCGTGTGTGGTTTTCCTTCTACGCGTCTAAAACTTCATCGAGAAACCTTTTTTTTCTTCTTCTTTAACTTGTCTTTACACACGATCGCAATGATTCTTAGATCTTATTATGTTCACTCGCGATTTGTTTAACGTCATATTTATTATAATAAAAAATTATACGATATTCGTTCGAAGAAAAAAAAACCTGTTGTCAACGCATGTGTTAACTAGTTCTAGTATGTAACCTTACCAAAAGTACCTGTTTTTCTAGTTATAGACAAGAATACATACTTTCGAATACGTGCTTTTTTCAATTATGCATCAGCGAAATATGAATGACCACATGTCGTATAATATCAGAGTGCAGAGTAATAAAACAATAATACGCTCATATTATTATGATAATACTACGTATTTGCATATATTATAAAATGGCTGTGCCGAATCAGTAACAGTCATGACATTTCGGGCCGAGGACAAAGACAATATAACTAAATCACGAACAAAATATTTGGAACATTTATTCTATTGTTTTATTTTTCAAGTACTTATACTTTAATGATATTATTTTCAACTCTTCATTGTATGGAAAAACGAGACGAGTTTTCGTAAAGCCCGTAAAATGCAAAATTACGTGATAACCGACGAATTACAACTAAATACAATCGCGTATTTAGAACGTTCGAAATTTATCGCATTATCATTATACCATCGGAAAGTATTACACTAAAATAAATGTATTTATTTTTTAATAAAAAAAACAACCCACGTCGGGCCGACACGATGATCATTAAAACGTCTGAAAAATACGTCGTTAAGCGTTACACAGAATCTTGTGTTGTCTTGATTTCATCAGTAGCGAAATACATAAGAATATCGCGAATCAAATTTCAAGGAACGATTTCTTCAATTATTAGAACTACAATCATAATACTTCCACAGAAAACTCACATATATATATATAAACAATACAGTATGATGTAGACTGAAAATTGAACAGCTTACGCCCGAGTCAATGTCGCACATTGTCAGTCATTTAAATATTTTTTTACATTCATTCTTACACACTAGGTCAAGTTTTATCCGTCGACGAAAAAAAAAAATTTGATAAATGAAATAAAAATGGCGTTATTATTATCGTTCAGTAAACGATCCATTCTACAAACTCTTTGTTTGCCCCATTTCCGTTCGCAATAACACGTAACTATTGACGACAAGAGTTGGATTATTATCACGAGAGATTAAATCAAACCCAACGAAATCGTTGCCGAGTAATAGAGTTCGATTAAGGAATTGATGAAGGAATTACGAGGTTTTGTTAAAGCAGTCAACTATACGAATTATCAGTAAAAAAAAGAAACAAAACTAATCACACCACACCAGTGTCACAAACAATTAATGTTCGCGCTTTGACCATGTGGCATTTTTTTAATTTTTTTAACGCGACTCTTTTTATCCGTAACAAACGTATTAGCAGTGATAAATTTTTTTAGTTAATTGTTTATAGAGACTACACGATTCACGGTGAAACGCGTTAAATTGAAATTCGTGTCGTTAAAAGCAGCCGACGACGACGCATATTACATATTTTATACATTATACATTTACAAAATCATTGCTGCTATACAGTACGCGTTTAGTGGATAACAGTATTTATAGTTATAATAACAACAATAATAATAATAATAAACATTATATATATATCTACCGAGCGCGCACAATGGAGCTCGTTCAAACACATCAATGGACGACAATGCACTTTTCATGCGTCGTCGGGGGAGGGGAAAAAATAATATGCGACCACTGGTCTCGTATCGCGGGGTTACTATAGTCTTTTTTTCCCGGATTTCCACGCGAAACCCGAACGGAATTTTAACAAAATGTAATAATATTATATATATATATATGTATTATAATATGTTTTTGGGTCATTGAATACAACAATGGTCGGCCGGACTCGAGTGCGCAAGAAGGGCCCCTGTATGTATAATATAATACGCACGTACATAGATATCACGCGGGTCGTTATCAAAACACGTATTGAGACGTTTGTTCCTGTTTATTCTCGCGGAAACGCGCGCCGAGGGTCTATGTACGTAGTACGCGAAATGTCCCGAGTGAAAAATGTTCGATAGATCGTCGGCCGCACGTCGCACAGGCCCCTCGTGACGCGAGAAATGCACCCGAACGAAAGCAATAATAATAGTGTTCCGACTCGCTGGAAACCTTCTTTGGAAACGCGCGTGGTTATTATCGATAACGTGATAATATCACGTCGCGTGTGCGTTGTCGTGTTTGAGCCAGAGGGCCTTGGTCCGTTTTAGTCACAAGGACGTTTTACGAAAATTTCGTCGACCGCACGCGACTGATAACTGACGATACGGAATAGGCTGTTCTGCTGAGACGATATCTAATTTAGTCTATAAATTAATAAACGCACTACATCGAACCGCGCCGACGCAGAAAGTAAATCCGCAAGCGATGTTGAAGACGTTTTTTTTTTTTTTATGCTCGACTCGAGAACTGCGGAGACATACAATTTCACTCACACGATTTTCCATGTCACGTTCGGAATGGTAATAAACATTAGAAGGTACGTTTCCGGTACAATCGTTCCGTTGTTCGTTTCGAGTATCGCGATTTATTTGTTTTCGCACGTACGACCTCGTAGCGTAGTTCCTCGGCTTAGCCCGGGACTTACATAACACGGAGATAGAACGATGTATCTCGAAGGGTGGACTGTTTTGTGTCCGATGCGTTCGAGATGGTAATAAAACGAAGACGCCGAAAAGCCGAAATGTTCAAACTTTATCGAAATGAGATTATACGAGACTTAAGATGTCATCGCGGGCGGACACTTGGTCTTCGCGCCGCGACAGTCTAAATCAATTAAGTAACTTCGTATGACGAGGCGTCTGAAACGAGCTTGAAAAAAACACACACGTGCCGATTCGAATCCTAAACGAAATTCAGTTCCGTCGCCCCGTCGTCGTCGCCGTAGTCCAAAATAATAAGTAAACATTTAGCGTCATATATTAAATATAAACGCGTCTGTTTGCGAGTCATCGACGTGCGTCGATTTACTCGATCACATCGGTCAATAGTTCCGATTCGGAAGAGATAATTAGCGCACTGGTCTCCACGACGGCGTTCCTAGAAAAGCGAAAAAAAAAAGAAAAACGTTACGACGAGCCCGCGGTCCGGAGGTAAAGCAAGTAAAAATAAAACGCCGAGCACATCGACGTCGATATTGTAACGCGAGTTGGTTGATAAGAAAAATAAAAAACTAAAATAAAATACGGCTAGTTTTATTTTTTACGACGCGGTCGCCGCCGCCGCCGCGAAGTTCACCGGCGAAACCGTATTTATCTTTTCCGGCCGAACGGTTTTCAAATATTTAAGGAGATTTGTCCGTTATTCGGCTTACGCCGTTGCAGGGTATAATAATAAAATATATAGTGTATCGGGGGGCTACATCTATAGGACGACCGGCGAAAGACGGCGACCGATCCAACGCGTAGGTACGCAGGACGACAACGAATGAAATATAATAAATAAACAATAACAACGTATCCGGGTAGGAACGGCCGATCTAGGGGAGGTGTTTTTTTTGTTCAACCGTGATTCATTGTGCGTGGCGGTGGCGGGGAGGGGTGGACAATAAAAAATGAAAACGGAAAAATCATTCAATAACGGCCGACCGATAGCGATCGCGCGCTATCCGTCCGTGTGTGTGCGCACTGCGTATATATATATTTCTCGTATAATATAAACATATATACTTTGTGAATTTCGACTTTTCGTTTGGGACGTATGGGGGGCGGAAAAAATGTATATACTCACGCCGTACGCGCACACCTTTGCCGTCTGTTTTTATTTTTATTATTATTATTATTACTGTTTTTTTTTTTTTTTTTTTTGCAGCTGTGCGCGCAACTTTAGGAAACGATTTTCTTCGCGACCCTTTTTGCGCGCGCATTCACTATACGCGCGATATACACAACGCACACCTATCTTTGTATATATATACATATATATATTTCTTTTACCAGATCAGCCGGATCAGATAACATTTAAATTTATAGACCGCCCGCGGCCGGTAAGGTGTTAATAAAGAAAAGCCATTGTGCCGGATCGGGGTGCGACGACGCGGCGGGGTCGCGTTTAGTTCTTTCTTTTTTTTCACGTCTTATTTTATATTATATCAAAGGATTTCTCAATGTCAAAGAGCGCGCGAACGCAAACTCGATCTTGATATACGCACAGCGTAAAGGGTATAAACTCACATCTTTTGAAGCCTTTATTCTCTTTCTCCCTCTCTCTCTCTCTCCCTCTCTCTTTATCCGTCTCTATCTCTCGCTTTCCAAAACAAATCTGAGTGAAACTAATTTTTACTCCAAACATTCACTCTGCAAGTACCTATGTTTTGTTTTGTTTTTTTCAAAAGTACGCGCGCGCGCTTGCCCGCTAAAACTGCCATTACGACGTGTATATACACGTACGTGCACATTAAACGACGCGCCGAGTCTTTGTCCAAACATCGCGGTATCGTGCAGAATAATTACATATTTACTTCTTCTCCTCTCCATCAGTGAAATCCGTCGTTTCATTCGATTGTTGGCAGTAGATTACCCGCGCAAGCATATACAGGGCACAGTCTTATATGTTGAACGTTATTTTTCTCGAAAAGAAAAGAAAAATACCTCGAGTTTAAGCTGTGTGGTTCGAAAAAAAAATATATATAAAAACGGACGAGAAAAATCAAACGACCCGAATCGATCGTTGTTTTATCCTTTTGATAGCATGTAGTGAGCGCCTATACTTATTTCGCGGGCAAAATGTATATACCATTCGATTTATACGTTTTGTTCGTATATTTGAAGTTTTCTATAACGATAGAAGACTTGTTACACGTAAAACATATTTAATGCGATATCGTATAATTTTTCAGAAACAATATTAGTCGACATCTTGAAATATTTATATCAAATATTAAATTATAAATATCGTTAACGACATTTTGTTAAATAATGTAAAATAAAAATTATCTCGAAGTTTGAAAGCCGGACGGTTAGAAACAGAATTCGATATGCGAACCGAGTTTCGGCAATATTTTTCAAGACAAAAGTGAGTTTCGAATTGTTATCTTTTTAACGTACGTAGTATTGTCACGAATTGAATGGGATTTTAAGAGAGAAGAGGAACAGAACTCGTACAGATTTTAACTATTCAATTAGATTTATACTATTCGAATGAAAAATATCCCGAACATTAGATCCAAATCGCGCGACCGACCGTGGTGTACGAACCGTAGTCTTTTTCCGCCTTGGTTATTTATGCCGACTAATATTACGAATACAATACACGACGTGAGTTTAAAAAAAAAAAAAATCCTCAAAATAGCCCGAACGTCACCGACGACGCCCACGTACATCTCGCTCGTCGACGTATCGAGTTATTAAGTTCGAACGTGTACGCGTGTCTGCATCGCGTTATATCGGCTCGGCGAAACAATCCTCTTCGCCGTCGTCGTCGCGCTAATTGTTTCGTTCGAGTAGACTGTTGAAATAACAAAATCCAACACTGCAAATACTACCCGTCCTCTCGCGGCTCGGTCGGCGGTCCACCTGTGGATCCTCAACACTCGATTACTCGAATGATAGCAACACTCGTCCTCGGAGTGGTGTGACAATATATTTATTACATTTTTTTTTTTTCCGTTTTGCTCTCCCCCGACGACGACAATTCTTTCTTTCTATCTCTCTCTCTCTCTCTCTCTCTCTCTCCGTCCAACGTATTCGATTGTATTCGATTTCGCACCGTACGAGAGTTCTCAGAGCCCGTTAAATCTCGAAAACCTTTATTTACGCGCCGAGAAATGGTCTGTGCGGCAGACCGATCCTCGAACGGACGCGATATCGGCCGCTCCTTCGTCCGAAAACGCCCGCGTTAGACGCACGCGGTGCGATTTATTTTCAAATAAAATTATATCTCGCAGACGCGACTCGGCGCGGGAAAACGTCGGTCACTATATACGTATATCAAATCCTACAGTGATTCGGCAGTTTAGCTCATGGTTCATTCATCTGCGCGCGATTCTTGTTTTTTTTTTTCCCTCGGGTTCAAACGTTCGTTTCGCGCGCGCACATGTTTTATTATAACACGCCATTACGTTTCGCGGTCACACGGCTCTTACGCGCGCGAGTGTGTGATATATTACGACGAGCGCGCGCGCGCGAGCTTCTAAGATTATTTCACAAAACAGTAAGAGAACACATTTTAGTCCGTAAAACGGTATTATTATTACGGCCTCCGGTGTACGGGTATATTTTCGTAATTCCGCTAGTAAAAATCGCGCTCGACAACTTTAAACATAAATAATACTCGTTCGTATCGTTAAAGTTTGTGTTTTATCGTGATTTATCATTTCGTAAACGCGAGAATTTATTTCGTTTTTATTTCCGTTAATTTGAATAGGCCGACGTTATAGTGGATTTTTTGTTTTTTTTTTGTTATCATATCCTACGACGGCGACGCGCGATTGCGCTAATCTTCACGCTGGAAATTAAAACATCAACAAGCGTATTGTTCTACACAACAAAGAAACCTACAACGCGCGACCTTTGAAAACGTTTTGAATTTTATAACACTCCAACGAAACGTACTCGTTGTGTAGGTATAAATACTATTTAGCGAGTTCCGATCGATTCGTAGCGAGTAGATTTCAATTCCGTTTTAATATTGTTACGATATTGTAATAATTACAATTATTTGTTAAAATGTATTCGTACGTATGGAAAATGACGTACGAGTACATTACATTATAGATAATATTAAATGTTTTCAATGCGATCAAACGAATAATATAAATGTCATAATTCCGAAATACTATTGATCGTCTAAAAAATCGACGTTTACTGGCACTTTTGTACGAAATGAATCGGATTAGTTTTGTAATGTATTTATATGTACAGCTGCGGTAAACTCTATACAGAAAGTTAGACGAGAAAAAAAACACTTGCGATAAAATGCATTTATTCGTTCGCCAAAGAAAAACGAAAGCGAAGAAAAATTATTTATTTATTTATTTTGGAGTGAAACGATATCAAGTTTTTCGTGGAAAATAGTCCCGTAAGCCCGGACGCAAAATACGATGCTAATCACGTCATCCTGCAGGAGTTTTTACAGGATGCGAAATCGTAAAGCGCGCACGTATTATATTAATATTACCATTTCAAGCGTAATTTATGATTTGTATCGTGATTATAAAAACGTTACAATTTTGTATCGTAAATAAAATATCAAACGGTTCAACAGAAATCTGTACGAGGTTAATCCACGATCAGTAAAATCCCTACCGTTTAAAATATTTTAAAAAAATACCTATATACTCGTGTATGTATATTATGTTTATAATTTTATGGTTAACGACGACCCGTGAATATTAATGAATAAATTTAGGGTTGGGCTAATGATGGATAACTAATGGCAAGTACTGCGATCAAATAAAGACATTTCATTGTATTGCGCGTAAGACTATTGTGAATTGGTAAGTTTACATTAATACCTGCATATTTCAAGTACCTAACTCTTCAATCGCTACCATTTCAATGTTTTATTACGTACGATTCGTCGATGGTTACATTGATGTAATTTGTTTGACGTACTAGTGGAAAAATGAAACGCGTTGTCACGACGTGATTATACATTGATTTTTTAAACACCGAGTCACAGTTGTGCCAGATGAAAGAATGATTTTGCGGCCTACGTTATAATAATTAATATTATTTCATATTAAATTATATTATATTACGGTTATGATATTTTTACAAAACATACTTTGTCAGTGAGATGAAGCTCAATGGTTCTGTGACATTTTTAATCTTAGGATTTATTTCAAACCCTCTGTTTCAGTCTCTGGATATATTATCTTGTCAACGGCTTACGTATTTTCATTTCCAACTGCTCTCTAAAAAGTGAGGTAATCAAATGGTCGAAAGAATCTTTTAAACTTTTTTTTTCTTTTTTTTTAATGATAAACTGTTCGTCAAAATAATCCGAAGATTTAAATATTGTTTATTTAAAACGAAATATTACATAATATAATACATCGAAAGTAATCAAAAATATTTTTTATTTCTTGTAAATAATAAAACGTTACATAATATATTAATGATGGCAAATATTAATACGCTCGTGCTTAAAAAAAAATATTATAATAATTATAGTTCGTATTTTCATAAAAAAATAATAACCCACTTTGTGTTTAAAATATGAAATTATTCCTCGTGTAAAATAATTATACAACACCAGTAGAGTAATATTTCGAATTGATTTTAAATTCTACCAAGCAACCTTGACTCCAATAATAAGTCGCATCGTGCAAACCACAAACTTTATTATTTTTTTTTTTAATAATCGCAGAAGGTTTACATAATACCTATTGATTTTGATTACAGATCGATTTTGAAACTAGATCTACGGCTGCAACCAATCATGTAAGAAAATATTGGACCAAAAATTTGAATACCTAATCATTTTCGACGAGACATGACGAAATAAACTGTACGTAGATCATTTCGTTTTGAGTCTATCGAAATATATTTTATCGCGAGTCTAAGCCTTACTAACCTAACTTACATTTCGACAAGAAAACGATTGACATTTAAAATGGCATCATAATGATAATAAAAAAATAACAACAAAGTACTCGTGTCATTAAATATATAAAATAATTTATTAAAATTGTTAAATATATAAATAAAAAAATGTGAGACACGGACGAAATACAGATGATGGATGTGATTGATATCGGCGAATTGGTCTTTTAAATTTGAGACTAATGAACCATTGGTTATACGATTGGATATTGGGTTAAACAATTTCGTACACTCGATTCGGACACGTAATTTCAATCGCCCGAACTCGATTCGGACAAAATATTTTATTCGCCCGGACCCAAAGCCGACCCGCAGATCCGACTCGGATTCAATTGGGTATCAAACGATCGTTTGTACTTTTAAATCCGCATAATATTTAAATAGGTGTTAAATCGCCAAAGTCCTTGTAATGCACTTGCACGCTAGTACCTACCAACCTTGGGAAAGTATGTGTTGTTATTGTACGCGACGCTATTGCCTATTATGTATTTCAAACGTTAGCGTAAAACGTTAACCTGAACGTCATGAATGTAATTATGATTTGAAATAAAACGAACCGGAAGAAGTCGCATTCTGTTTGCTTAAAACCATTTCAACGTAATTAACGTGTTGTGCTACACGAGATCCTGCATGCGCATTGCCATTAATTATTGCGCTCGTGCAGACGCTTGTCACACGATACAAACGGCTTATTTATGTATTGGGTATCAACCTCTTTTAGACGTTTTTCGCGTGGGTTGAATTTTCGTTCAGCGTTTTTTAACAATTGGCATTGCCCTTAAAATTGCTTTGTCATTTTCCGTTTCGAAAGCAACGACACTACAGACGGAAATTCAAAACGAAATTCTAGTTCGAACGCGGTTATAATGTGTAAATAACAATAACAAATCTTTGAAATACGCAGGTAAATGAAAACGTATACATAATCTATATACTCGTATATAAAAATTTCGTGTCACGATGTATGTTCGCGATAAACTCCGAAACTACTGAACGGATTTTGATAAAATTTGGTAACCATTTATAATATGGTCCAACTTCAAAGATGGAATAGTTTTTTTTTCAATATTTATATGTGGCGAGCGCCGAGAATATTCTGGAACGGTTATATATATATACGAGTATATACGTATACATAAATGGAGCCAAAAATGTAAAACAATTCATCAATTGAGAACGGCTGGGCCGATTAAGCTCAAATTTTTTTTTTGAATTGTTCGTAATTGCCAGGAGAAGGTTTTTACGAAAAAAAAAATTTGAAAAAACCCAATTAGGGGAGGTGCTGAAACGGGAATTTTGTGATGTACTTTTGAAATTTTAAATGGTTGCTATTGGTTATAGGAAAAAGTCAGCCCATTTATACATATGTATGTACGTATACCTATATACTGTAACCATAGTGACCATTATCATTGTTTATACATTTTTTTGCGAATCATTTTCAATTAAAATATATATACGTGTTTCATATACTTTTCACATATACGTACATACTTACAATAGGTTAGTAATTTTTCATAATACAAAATCCCCGTTTGAGCACCTCCCCTAGGGGGATGTATATAAATAAATCTACAAACTTATTTTTCAAAATTCAACCCTTAAAAGAAGGGGTAAACTTTTCACGGGCTAGATTTTGAGATGCAACGATCAGCGAGTAATTTGCATTTTATATGAATAGATTATTATGTCATCAAAAAACCCGACGATCTTTACCAAAAATGTATTGATTTTGCAATATCATATTATTACATAACTTTTATCGAAATTGCGTGCGTGCGATGAACAATAGAACTTTTTTCATTGGGCGGTCGAATACGATCGCAATCAAATCTATAGTCATTGGTCGATAGTCTCGATAGGCGTATACAATTTTAAAGCGAAAACCCGACGACGTTTACGCAAAAGGTATGGATTTCGCAACGTCATATATTATTACATAACATTTACCGAATTTGCGTGCGTGCGCGCACCATTCTTCTTTCAATCGTAGACGCCGCCGTCGTCGCCACGCACTTACAATAAGTCAGTTATTTTTTATACTGAAAAATTCACTGAAAATATATGGCAAAACAACGTTTGCCGGGTCAGCTAGTATTATATAAAATCATATATGCAAAACAACTAACTACTCTATCGCGAAGGGTAAACTAAAAAGTTAATTATACTTTTAAGAGAAAACGAAAGTGACCGCAATGAATGGTAGAAATGTTAAATAAATTAAGCGCCGAGTTAAATCCTTAATGACTGCGAGGAAAAACTTTTTTTTTCAAACTCGGGACTGCGGCGATGTCAGTGTTATCAGATAGCGAGTTTCTCACGGGGTTGGCCGATATTATACTTCCGAAGTACACATCTATACCTCATATTATGATTCTTTTTCAATCGTACACTCTCTCCATTGACTATTACAAACGATTATTATCATATACGATTTGAACGTCGTCAATAATAATATCACGCGTTGCTGGGAGGAAAAGTGCGAAATCCAACGATGAGTTGGATTCACAGTCAATACGAACATTTTTTTATAGATATAAATCATTGATATAATTATGCTAAACATAGCTTGCAAATGTTTAAATAATTATGCGATCACGTATGTCAGACAGCGTGAATCATTAACAAAATGTCAACGATTAAATAACTACTCTTGCGCGCGTGCGAAAAAAACGAAGCTTTGTGACGTGGCACTGAAAAAAAATGGCGGTATTCTAACAAATCGTGCTTTTTTTCTACTTATCAAGCGACTATTCATATATACATATTATGTATAACAACTGCTGTTAGTCGTTAAATTAAACATTTCTACTCGTGTCCACGCCTCTCATCGCGCTCGACCGGTGTGATAATTTATTCCGACTGCGGAAATAGTACACTCGTACCACGCTCTTACCGACAAAAGCCGCTCGACTCGAAATTATTAATGCGCGATCGTTACGCGCTCACAGTCGAAACTATTATTTTTTTATTCCCTGTTTTACTTGTCAGACGAGTGCATAGGCCACTGTTTTGAAAATCGACGAATTCGATCAATTACACGCGCTCGTCGAGCGAAAAATCAAAATTAGCGTTTGTCGCCCGTTGCGAGCAGATTTTTTCACTTGATCGATGTTTTTTTACGCCGACAAAGTAATACAACTTTGAAATAAAAACAAATTTAATAATTTTTTTTTTTTCTGTTACTTTAATCGACGCATATTAACTTCTCTGGTGTGCTGACATTGCGGACGTTTTTAATAAAAAATAAACATTAACGTAATAAAAATAAAATAAATATGACATAAAATATTTCGATAATCTCAACGTGTTTAAAAACAAAAACAAAAACAAAACATTTGAATTCCTAGATTTGATCTATAGTATTTTTGTTGGTTGAAATCGTAAAAAATTCTTAATGTTACCTTCCGATCAAACATCGTTCAAGCGATAACATTGTATAAAATTATGTAAAAAAAAAAAAAAAACATTTAACGGTAATTCGGCTATACGGTACTACTAGTTGGTGGCCGTAGTTCGGTTGACGATTTTCATGTTGGGCAGGTTGTCTTGACTTTCTTGCGGCGGTAACATGATTTTCACGTAGAAGATATTCTTGATCGAATCCGAAATATTGGTCGGTAGTATTCTGCGAATTAAAAAAAAAAAAACTCAAAAATCATTTTATTACAATACTCGCGCGAGTAATAAGTGAAAATAAAACGATGACGAAAATATAAAAAATGTATTTTGTTTTTTTTTTTCTTTTATCGTTTTTAGCTACTTACCTCCGGAGTATATTGGTGAAATACGCAGATAAAGGAATGGTGAATTCTACTTCATCCGTCAAGATCCCGTGGATCGTAGCTACAGCTGCACGTTCAACGCTCAGTACCGGCAACCTGGAATCCGATTAACGTCGTAAGCGCCCAATTAACGATAATAATTGAAATCCCGCGCGGGCACGCGAAATACAGAAACCTCCCGTGCTGTGCGCATTTAAGGCTCAACATTTGAAACGAGCACTCGATAACTTTTACCTTGTTAACTTCGTCCTACATTTCAATCGATCGAGCCGCCTACTGCGATGTCAATAATGGAAAAACAAGACGTTCAAAAGTTTCAGACATATTCGATAACAAACACGAAACCGTATACGCGACGGCGGCGGCGCGGCCGCTCTCGGTTCGTAGAATTAAATGCAAAAACCGGAACGTTTGTACTGTTTGTACGAGAAAAACGTTAAATGCCTGCTCGTCGTAGTCGTCGCCGCAGTAGTTGAAATCAAAACGACTAATATAAATTATACGAATAGAAAAACAAGAATCCCGCGCTTGTAAAGACGGTGTCATTCGACTACGGAAAAGTCCGAAAAAAAAAGGCCGTTGTTTACAAAATGCAATACGCCGTACCTGCTGTTGATGTATTTCATGTAGTCGGCGCTGGTGTCGATCAGATCGGGTATGACGACGGTGGTTTGGATTTTGTTGTTACTGTGTTCTCGGAGTTCTTCTCTGAGACTTTCCATCATGCCTGAAATCAACAGTCGAATAATTATCATATTATAGTGACGATCGGATAATATTATAATATTCTCAAACGCTGTTGAAAAAGTTTTTACAAAGTGTCGCGCGACGTGTGCGTATAGTTTTCGCACGGAAGTCACGATTGTATTGGAAAGCCAAAGTCGGAGTATCGCGCGCTCGACGTAGGCGACAGAGAACGTTACTTTGAAAAGTGAAAAAGAGATTGAAAACACATTTCGATGAAACGTAAGGTGTTGTCATCGCGGCAAGACGAGCCTTAAAGACGCTTTGGGATGTATGCGAGCGAGATGAAATCGAGATATCACTCGAGATTTGTGGGCACGAGTATTCCGCAGGTTTTTCGAATTCGTAAGGACACGCGGGCGCGTTAACGTCGACGTTTACCATTAACACCGCATTTGCTGGCCGTGTAAGCTGACAGTTTCGGTACGCCGCATAGGGCCATGTTCGATGAGATCGCCACGATGTGACCGCTGTTCCTCTTCATCATGCCTGGCAAAAACGTGCGAATCATCTGTAAGAGACAAAACGAAAAATTATTATTCGAACCGTTTTTACAATAGTAATCATAACAGTGGTCGCGCGTGTTATAAATCGAGTCGACCGAACTATTTCAACGTTCTCGTATAATATACGAAAAGAAATAACTATGAAATAACGAAAAGAAAAATTTTTATTAGGTATTTTGGTCTTGGGCTAATTACTTATACAACATAAGACGTTTATTGTCCGATGACATTTTGAGCGGGAAAAAATCGAGTTATTCCGTGTATAAATGTTTAGGGCTTGTTTACAAACTCGTTTCCAGGGATCGGAATAAAAACTAAAAAGTTCCTAGAAACTAAAAATATCCTCAACAACCCGAGTGAACAAACCTCGAAACGATGTCGCGAAATAATAATAAATCGTCTTTCGGATCAATAGTGTTGTCTAGGATTATAATTTATAATTAGAACGGCAATTATATTATCGTCTGAATCGGGCCAGCGTAATATTATTATTATAGTAATTTCAGCGCATATCGTTATTTTCCTGGCCGAGTTCCTACGCGAAAGCTATAGTAACAAATACTGACAACAAAATCGAAAGTTTTCGTAACATTATGATCGCGTGTTCCTCGTGCAGACGGGTGTAATCGGTTTTTGCCGTTTCAATAATATTTTCTTAAAACAAATCGTTATTTTAGTGGATATTAATAATAGCGGTTCGGGGGAAATTCCGTTGCGAAACGTAATATGTTATTATTTATTTTTTTTTATTCCGTCGTTTTTTTCTAATAACCGTTTCGATTAGGAGGCATCTATATGCCTACGATAATAGTCATCAATCATTTATTCGTTTGCTCAGATCCGTAATTTATATCTATTACGTTTTTCGATTATGTTTTTATTCCGAGACGCTTTTATTACGCGCTTATTATTGTTCGCGTAGAAATCGTCCCGTTTTTAGGACAACGGCGCGCAGACACCTCTCCATACATGGACGAACGATTGGTTTTTCGGCAGTTAATATTCGAACTGTGCGCGCGAAACTCACCCAAAATTGTCCGAGCAGGTTTATGTTGATGATGGACGCGATCGTGTGGTCCTGAGCGCCCAGGAACGTGTGGCCGATAATTACGGCTGCGTTGTTGATCAGCACGTCCACGGGGCCCAAGTCCAGTTCCACCTTGACGGCCAGAGCGCTGACCTCAGCCGAAGCGGCTACGTTCACCGTGTACGCCTTGGCCGTGGCCCCTTGGACATCTTGCGTGATCATTTTCACCGTCTCCTCGTTGCTCACCTGGTCCACGTCGACACAGGCCACCTTGGCGCCCAGGAAGGCGAACCGTATGGCCAGTTCTCGGCCCAAGCCTCTACCGGAGCCGGTAATCTGTGTGCGGAGACGAAAACGAAACATTAGTACAAGAGCCCGATGTCGTGTTCAGGCGTTTGCCGGTAATATAATATGAATTCCACCCTTTCATTTAAATTTTTTTCGTGATATCACTAGAAATAGATAAATAGACGACCTAAAAAATTAAATAGAAATTTCTGTGTGGGAAAAAGAAATTTTTTTTTCAACGACGGCATTTCCAAATTAAAATATAAAGTCGTATTTTGAAATTATCACGTAACGTTCTTTAGAAATAAATAGTCGAGAGGGTAATTAAATCATTAAATTAAAGCGTTTACGGCCCTAGAAACCTTAATCTCTATGAACACTTTGGCCAGTCTCTTAAATCAGACTTCATTAAAAGCATGTACAAATATTCGTTTCCCTATCCGCTTATTATAGACCTTAATTAATTTTTAATAGTATTAAACTATACGGACTGGAAAAATATCCTCTGAAATCGACCGGATTACCCGTGTCGTTATTGAATTTAGAAACTAAATAATATTTCGATTTTTTCCTTTTTTTTTTTTTTTTCATCACAAACAACTCGTTCGCGGAGTGATTGCGGGTGAGGGTGAGATGGAGAAGGGAGGAAAACTCGTCGCTCGTTTCGCTCGAAACTATTTTGTAAACTTCACTCTTCCCTTTTGCGTAACGAGTATTTTTTAAATTACACGTGAACCGTGTACAACGTCAGTCGTATTACACGTGAAGGGTGTCTGTAACGGAAATAACCCGTCCAACACGCTTCACCTCGTCCCCGACGCGTTGGACTCGTTCCAAACGCGACTGTTAAAACGTTAATAACAATTATTGTTATCAACCTTCATGGTAATATTGTGCATTTGCAATAAATAGCAGGTTGATTATAAAACGGCTCGGGAAACGGTTTCCATAGAATCGTGATATTTATTACGCGCGCACGCATAATTAGCCGATTATTATGAAAACAAACTTGATTGATTACTTTGGCAACGAAATCTCTGTCAGCGCTGACCTGACGCGAGAACCTACAGTTCAACGAGAATAACTCACGCCCACCGACACTCGAAACGAATAATCGAAACCCACTTGTAATATTATTGCCGATTGAGCGTTTTAATTTTCACTCCGACTGTTATTAGATACTCTAAATATTATTAGATCGACGGGACAATATTAACAAACGCGTTTTACCGAGTCGTTTGAGAGCGATAATATTTCCAAACGATTTTAATTCGAATCACCGGTATTCCGGTTTTGTTTTTGTTTTTACTCGAAATTTTAAGAAATCGATCCAATTCTTAGCCACGTGGGTGATATTTTTCGACGGATAACAATGATTTCATAGTGATCTGAATGTAATGAAAATGAAAAAAAATATTATTCGTTTAGTGCACGCGTAAACCGTGTCGTGGTGTTGTAATTATTCGAATCGAGCAATTATAACGTGCAACTAAATAGCGTTTGCTGTTTAGCAAATTTACCCCTCGTTTTATTCGCAATAAATTGACGATTTCTATACTTTAGTCACGATATCTCCTTTAAATTACGATACCTACGTAATGTACCTGTCGTAAAACGCGACGGTCTGCTATACCAGTCAATCATTTTAGTTCTATAAATACACGGAAAACTGAAAAATTAATTCGTACATATTATTTTTTAACCGTCCGTTCAAAAAAAAAAAAAAACTGGAATCGCGATGAGGTATAAATCTACGTTCTGTTAATTTGTACGCTGCGGACTAAATCCTTTTAACGCCGGAAGGCCTATAAATAATGCGCTTTAAATATTACGGTAAGCTTGGACCTATTTTTAAGAGGGGGGGAGGTTGCTTTGATGTCCCAAAAACGCGGCATAGTCATACTTCTATGGGGAGCCCGTATAGAATTTGACAATTGTTTTGAAGTCCCGTGCGCTGCGGCCGGTAACGGTTTAATACGTAAATAATCGCTTCGCGAAGCAGAGTTTTACCGCTCTGTAATCATTACTAATTTTCCTCTATTCATACAAAAAAAAAAAAAAAAAATCGTCACCATCAAAAAGCATTTACGTTAATTATTGTTAAAATATAATTTGCAGACTGCTTTCAATATATATATATATATATTGATCTAAAAATAATTAATCGGACCGTCAAACGTCTAGACAAAATCATTTACATCGATCAAATTGATAAAACTTTGTTGAAAATGTTGATAAATTGATTTATTATTTTTTATTCATTATATTAATAATAATAACTCGGTGCACTCTACGGCTGTGAAATATTTGTTGTGATTTAATATATGATTTTGGGCCAGAGTCATTTATTTTATTTTAAACGCGTTATATGAATGACGGTAAAAAATAATAAAAATACCATCAACCGGTGAAACTACAGCGATTACAATAATTCGGCATGACTATTCTTTTATTTAGTTTCGGTTTTCCACATTTTCATATTACATTTCAAAAACTATGCCGGCGTGCATTTTTGGAATTAAATTCTCGTGATTAAACGTCAATAATTTTCCCACCGGCAATTACGTCTCACACATAACGGTCAATATTTTATGAAACGCATTGTAAAATAATAAAAATAAATACCTACGTTTAAAACGCAAATACACGATCGCCAAACCCCACTGTGACATTGTTTTCTGATTCACACGAAACTATTTATTCCCACTTGTAATATTATAATATATGATATACCAGTACGACTTTTCCATCGACTGATTTCTTCGACTTTGGCAAGATCACTCTCAGCAATTTGAAATACAACGTGACCAGGAACATGAAAAATATGAGAACCACTTCGAACACCAACGAAAACGGATTTTTCACCATCCAAGACCTTTGTGAACAAGGAGGTGCCAAAGAAACGGGTGCGGACGAGTCCGTCTTCGGTACGTTGGACATTATGCTAGGAGATTTCTGAAACAAAACATGCAATTAAAATAAATCATACATGTCCTGTTGTAAAAAAATGTTACATAATAATAAGAAAAAAAAAACAATGTAAATACCTACTGGCAAAAAATATGTCTATTAAAAAAAAACAAAACCTTTATCAATATAAAAATGTATTTTACCTTTGGTAATTATATTTTATTTTTTTTTTAACGACGTTTTATTTAATAATTTAATTTTAATTTTACCAATAAAAAATTGGTATTTTTAATAGTACATAAAAGTAAGAGCTTTTTAAATAAATTAACATAATCAAACAACAATAAGGTTTTACGGGGTTTATTAGAAATTGTATGGTTTTTTTTGTTTACCTTTAAAACAACCTCTAATGGACTGATGTAATTTATAGTTAAATATAACTCGTATCCATGAAAAAATAATAAATTACGAGTATAGTAATAATATAAACGTGTAACGCAAAATATTTAGAGGGAAACTTTAAAAAAATAAAAATATTAAACAAATAACGTACAAATACAAACTGTTTCGACGGTGAAAACTGTTTTCAAAGTTGTAGTAAGAACGCTTTGAAGATTAAACGTTAAATAAATAAATGCGTTTACAATTTATATTCAAACCAATATCGATTCTAAATGAGTTCAAAGTTTAATTACTCATCTAAAAATGGAAAAAGAAATATTATGAATAATCACATTTATCCCTTTATTTATAACGGTCATTACTCATTCAATATAGTTGTAATATAATTATCGCTCTTGCTTCGACCGTCTAAATTCCCAATATTTTAAGATAAATAATATAAACGGTGAACCGAGCGATTAGCCTCTATATACCAATTCGAATATTAGTGTCTTTATTTTTATTTTTTTCATTACATTGCGTATATAATATTATAATGACGTGTCTGATTTTGATTTAGGTACAACGCGTACCTGATATGAGCGAAAAAGAAAGTTTTCAAATAAAACGAATTTACGAAACAATCATAGACGATATTCTTATCCTCGATGCCTCTTTTAACTAAAACCAATGTTTCGAGCTAACGTTATGGTTTGTTTTTTTTCCAATAAACTATTTGACTGCAACACATTATATTTATTATAAAAGTTAAACCGTGCGCCACGTTGCAGCGTGTGCAATACGAAAATATCAATGTAATTATTTATTGACGAGAAGTCGAGGGGAAAATTCCCAAAGAAAACTATATTAAAAGAAGAGAAAAAATTCGGAAAGTCAACCAGAAATACCGAGAGGGAGGAAAAATCTGTAAACGCTATAAATCACAGACATCTGGAACACAGCAAACAATTTATATATGGTTGCTCGGAAACACGTGAAACAAAAACGAGAATTCATATGACCAATAAATATATTTTAACCGAAAAAAAAAACAAAACAAAATAAATAAATATAAATGTATGATATTATTTAATGCAGACGTTTTTCTTTATAATATAATTTTCAAAAGACGAAAATATAATATTTTACTCTCAGGTATTGTTTGTTCGCGGAGGATAAGCCGGTACGCTAGACGTATAATAAATATCGGAAAATTTTAGTCGATAATTTATCGATGTCGATTTGCCGATAAACTGTTGGTTTTATTTTTTTACGTTTCATAAATAACTAATCTATTTAGATTAAGATATTTCTTTTCAAATATTTCGCCACTATCGGTCGACGATTAAATAGAAATATTTAGTCACACCGATCGTCACGAAATGTAATAATTATCGTTTTTTTATTATTCCCACGTTATTTTGTTTGAATTCATTTTTTCTCATTACTAAAATTTACAAACTCATCCGTTTTCGCATACGCGCTTATCTTTATTTCATTATTTGCATAGGAACATTTAACCACTAAACTATTCGTCGTCACGATCTATGTTTATTTCTTATAGGCGAACTTTTATATTTGATTTGAGTAAAGTTAGTCTTTGAGACGAGCATAACAAACTCCGTGGGTACGAATATAGGTATAAATCATTGGTAAAAAAGTGAAATCGCAAAGCCAAAAGTCGTTCGATATCAGTAAAATTGTTATTATTGATGTTATTTCGACGAGAACTGAGACCCGTCGTAAAACATTGCACAGAATGTCTGTATTTGATATTCCCATTTGTCCCTTTATTTACTTCAGAGTTCATCGTACAAATTAATGAAAATGAGAAACTCGACCACTTGTTTCAAAACTAAAGACTAGCCATTCGATTACTGAATTAACAACGTTATCTAAAATATTATAATATTTGATTGAAGACAAATTTATTACTTTGAATACTTATAAAATATTTTACACTACGATTTCGAGTAAAATAGACATATCATAAACTTTATAACCACAGAGAATTAGAAAGCTACGAAACCGAGTGAAACATCATATTACACGAAACACTATAAATGTAAAATAATTATCACGAATATCCCGATCGCGTACAACGAATTCAATTTGAAAAATGGATCCACGTGCGGAGGATAAAACGTGTTGAAGTAAACTGTTGACTTACAAACAACACGTTTTACACGGATTTATTTAAAAAAACAACACTGCACTACACTTTCTTTTGTATTTTGAAAACAAGAATTATTATTTTTATTTTTTTTTAGCGTATTTATTTGTTTTTAAATTGCCGCGGAAATACCTGGCAGTTACTTCTCGAAAATAATGAGTACTTATATTTCTACTGCTTTTATCAATATTATTCTTTTGTTAAACTAAAATATTTACAAAACATTATAAATGTACTCCTGTTGGGGGGGAGGGAAAGCCCCTAGTGCGGAGTAGTATTTAATGTGTTGTGTGTGCGTACATGCTGTTTACCCGAAATCTTTGAGTCAATAACAAACATTTGATATGGGTACGAAAGTTAAACGAGGGCGTTAACCGTGAGAATTATTCAATTTTATAAACGACAAAACACGTAAGTGATGAGGTGTTGAAAACCGAATTGTCGACCGAGTCCGGATCGCGCACAATGATCAAGATTCCAGCCGGTAAATATAAGATTTGATTTTTTCGTACGATTCGAAATATTGTCATTGTTTACGTTTTCGTTAAATCGACAAACACATAAATGCATTATTGTTGTGTTCATTTAATCGCGCGCAACGTCAAAACGCAATTATTTCTATCGTTGTTATTATTTGAGTTATTTTTAATTCCAGAACTGTTTTAATACGAATGTAACTTAACCTTTACGATATAATATATTTCGTGACGTGGGTGTATTTGAATTCTAGTTTATTTTATTATAAACTTCAAATGAAATACTGCCAAAAAGAAAATATGCTTTCTTCTACGCATAGCTTCGGCTTTCTTTTATTTTCACAATGCGAGGGAAATTTATTATTCAACAAAGCAAGTGCCGCAATAAACGCCAAGTAAAAAAAAAAAAAAAAAACAAATTTATAGCAAATTTGTAGAAAGATAAATAAAAGTAATATGTTTTTTCGAGGGAAATAATTTCTTACCGAATTATATATTGTGTATTTCGTGCATCAGAAAACATTGGACATTTTTAGAATACGACGAACCAAAATTAAGCAAAAAAAAAAAAAAAAACACACGTCTGAGTTTGACGTATATAAAAAAAATCTCAAAAGAAACGAGTAAATACTAAATATAACGACTCCGACGAAAAAAATAATAATTTGAACAGTGAAACGAAAATATTATCGTTAAGAAATAGTTAAATTATTATAAGCCGTTACGTAACTTAACGACTTAATACTATAAAACAGGAAAATTCTCTTAACGTCAATCAGGCTATATCTAGGAAAACATTTGTTATTTGTGTTTAATTTCGTCGACGTTTGTTTTACATTTTTCCAAAGATACTGCGCTATAAACATTTTTATGGTTAGTTAAAATATTTTCATCTCTTAAATGCTCGGTAAAAATATTATTGCCTATAGAATTTCAAAGACTGCCTACATATCATTTTAATTGTTTATTCTGAAAAAGATTATTTTTATGAAAAATTAAATAAACCTACTAGCGTAAATCTTATATAATCAGATAAACGTATTTTTAAAGTACCCGCCCATGGAATCGTAATATTAGAGAACAGAAATTCAAAAATACTAGGATATCAAAAAAAAAAAAAAAAAAATGAAAAAACGTCAAATTGTCAAATATAATTAAATATTTTTCAAGTTGTTAATCTGCCACACGATTTAAAACGAAAGGTTTTCACATTCATGAAAACTATTCTACAGATCAGTTATTATTCTGTAAAAGGTTCTAATGTGGAGTGGAGGAAAGGAACAATTTTTTTTTTTTTTTTGACGCCTCCCGAAATCGAATCCTGGCTACGTGCCCCGTACGTTTTTATCGTTTTTTATGTTACTCGTACGTTATAGGTAAAGCTAGAATCACGTTTTCGTCCCGTTTTCCCGTACACGGCCGATCACGTTTTCTCTAAACAAACGTTTTGATAGAAAAAAAACAGAAGAAAAAAAAACGATTTTCGCGCCAAAGACACCCGGACGGGATTGCGTTCGCTTGTATCTATCGGTTTCACCCTCGCGCGGACACGTGTGACACGGTCAGCGGTACTCGCCCGGCGTTCCACGGAATCTATTGGAATATTTCTGAGACGCGTCTAGACGGGAGCGGGACGATTATCGCCGGGATCGCGAACGTTTTCGCGTCGCTCGCTTTCGACGTGAACTGAAATTATGGCGGAGGAGCGCCGAAAAAAAACACAATACGACTGCTCGAAATAATTTTTATTGCAAATATTACGAATAAAAGCTACAAAACCAGAGTTCAAAAGTTGAAAATTTAAGAAAAAATTAAAGAAAAGACGTATAACTTAATATAAACAACGCACCGTGAATACATTCACGTGTGGATTTTAAACACGCAACAGATTTTTCGTGTTGCTATATTCTAGTTGTATTTGATTTCTCATAACTTTATATATTTTTATCGTAATTTTGGTTTTTTTTATGGAAATAAGGACGTTTGAAGTGTGCAATAAATAAAGCATAAGTCTATGGTTATAATATTACATTTGGAATCTGTAAGTGTACATTTTGAGTCCCCTCCCCCCGGCTGCTCAAATTTTACTTTTCTTGGTTTTTCCATTTTCAACCGGTCAACCGGGACGCCGCCGCGACGTATCTAATCGGTTTCGCGCGCGCTACGTGTATTTAATAAAGCAAAACTCCGACGAGATCCCGAGCGCGCGCGCGCGGTCGTCCTTAATTGAACCCGAAGATTACGACTCGGGCGGCGGTGGCGGCGGAACGCATTGAACGAGAAAACTGCTGACTCTTCTACACTCGCGGCGCGCGGCTGCTCGTCGCAAAAGCGGCGCTAACGACTCTGTTCGGGTCCGAAAAGCACGCGCTCGCACAATGGGACGCAGATTGAAAAGATGTTCACGTTTACGCGTACACACAGAGCGATGTAATACACCTCGCGCGTACGAAAGGCGAAGGGAAGGAGCCGGCGAGCGAGACGGACGGACGGACGGAGAGAGGCGCACGTATAATATATAGAGACGGAGAGAGAGAGAGAGAGAGAACGAACGAAACGAACCGATGTATATTAGGGAGAAAATGCGGAATAAAAGCGAAAGAAAAAGAAAGAAAAAAAAAAGAATTACGGCTCTCTATTCCGACCGTGGCACCGACCTACCCACCCCCGGCAGCCGCTTCCGTCCCCCGTTCGCCGCGTTTACCCTCGAGGCGTGCTTTATTGGAAAAAAAACCCCCGACCCTCCCTCGTCCGAAAGAGTCACGAATCAATTATAATGCGAACTGCGAGCGTATATATATATATATATATATATATATATATATATATATATATATATATATATAGCGTATGAGCGCCTGATGCTGGAGGCGAGGAGAACCGTCCCGGAATCGGATTAAAAGTCCTGTTGCGCCTACGACCGACCGACCGGCCGGCCGGCGCGAGATAGACCCCGTGCGATGCACTATCTCTCGCGTCAGACCCGCGGGAAACTTCGAAATAAAATATAATAATAATAATAATAACGGCTGTAGTAATGACGACGAGAAATGAGCGCGTCGTCGTTAAATCCTGCGCCTCGTATTATGTCGGACCGCGTTATTATTTTCTCCGAACGCGAACGCTCGCAGGTATATTATAATAATAACGATAAAATGATTCTTGCGGCTAGCGCGAAGTCCCGTCGTTTCCCGTCACGTCCGCGTGCCCTAGTCCACTCGTACGTAATAAAACACAATATTCTAATGTCATTATATATATATATATATATATAATGATTATATCATATATTTATATATATGTATACCATACGACCATTTGCAGTGCGTGGACTAGGTGACCTTCATTACGGACGACGACGATGTTCGTTATTGTCTCGGTAGGTTTTTGCGTTTTCAAAGAAAAATTACCAACAGTTCTTCTGTATTTCACGTACTAGCATTAATCGAGACCACTAATTTGTGATAGAAAAAAGAGTAATAACTGATTTATATTTTTATACCTATGTCGACCAACTTCTGAGATACCAACATTTTTTTATGTCAATTCGAATTGTTTCAAATGTGTGCGTGTTACCATGAGATTTCAAACAATTTTTCCACGCCACTCTGAAATTTTTAATTCGATTTTAAATTCGATGTATTAAAATGAAATAAGTTTTTCTTGAAATAAAAACCACTTTGTATAATACCGTATATGCCCGTCGACGATCTTCACTTTTTACTCTTCAAATATTTGTACACACGCGCGCGCGTTAAATCTAGATTTACTTATTATTATACGTCGCATGACGTACCTCAATAAAAATATGAATATCATGTATTATAGGTACTTGAAATTTTCCGCATGAAATATCACATGTATATATTGTATTGAACTTGACGTTAATGGACATTTTATTCGCAGTAATTATTATGGACAGTGACATTGACCTGATAATATATCAACCTATATAATACGAGTTCTTGACCTCGTAAAAAAAATACGCAAGTGTAAATAAATAAGTTAAAAATAAAACCATCCACATGCCATTCTCTATATACCTCTCTCACTTTCGCTTTCTGAAATTCTTGTAGATACATCTTACGTGAATCAATTAGAGCGTAGTAAGTGACATTTATTTTCTAAAATCAAACGCTGTTATTTTATTTCCAAAACTATACGGTTTCAATAAGTATTTATTATGATTTAATTAGAAATCATACTCAAAATACGAAATACTAAGCAAAGAATAGAGCATTTAACAAAACATTAAACTTAGTTTTCGTTCGCTTGTTATTAAATTAAGAGGAAATAATGTCACTTATAGGATTTTAATTGAACACTATTCGATATATACGTATATTAAGCCCCCGACCGTTTTCCCGTTTAATTTTTTATGCGCCGGGCCCGAAGAAGAAACAAGAAAATTGATCAACACTTATGATTTTTTTTTTTTTGGCAGTTTTTCGGACTCCCGCCGCGGTTGTTTTTCGATACCGGGATGATGATAATTTCTACTGGTTTTTATAATACCGTGACGGCGACAGCGATTAATGTAATTTATATTCGATTGAAAACGTCGCCGTCGACGATAAAATGTGTTTGACAATTTCAACGGTATCGTCAACGTGAATATTCCCGATAATTTAGATATACATTATAGTATACCAATACCGTGCGCAGTTTATCAGACACGGTGCAAAATGATTGCACTTTAAAGTATAAGCGCTATGTAGTTAAATTATGCTCAGTATGTTTGAATCAATATTATGGCGCATAGCAATTTCGTTTCGGCAATAATTGGATTTCACTCAACTTGCACGTAGGCACCACGCTCTACGTACGACGTATAATATTATTATTATTATTATTATTATTACAGGTGAACAGTGCAACGGTTTCCGTGAAAATAATATTATTATTATAATATTATTTGTGTTCAGTTTAACGGTGTTTCAGCTACAAAGCACAACGGCATAATACAATATTTTATCAGGCAATTTACACACCGTACACGAAAACCGTACGGTAAAGTATACGCAACAAATTTTGTAGGTACGGGTGCTATAGCTGTAGTACGGCGCTTAATAGAGAACAACGCTGACGTTACGAGAATTTCATTAAATGCATTAAGATAATAATATCTTTTAGCGAAATATTTAATCAACAAATCCTTGAACGCCGAAGATTTACGGACGCGAATCGCATAAATTACATTTTAACCTTTTGATATGGCTGCCGAATATCAGTGTTTCGAACGATTTTACAATAATCACATTAATTTAATATTATTGATATCACATCGCTACGCGACGCGCGGAGTGCATCTATTATTTCGTATTCGTCCGCGTTTTGAAGGGTACGCCACGTTATTGTATCTACAGCCATATGGTTATAAAAAAAAAATAAATACAACAACTACGTTTTTCTAAATGATGACGAGCAATCGTCCCCAACGATACCCGTATCGAAGGACCCGCAAGAACACAATAGCACGCCCGAGTTGGACACTGGACCCCCGTTTTGAAAATGAGACCTTTTTGACAATCCATAGATTGTCCAGCACTTAATACACGAGTACTGCGCAAACTTTTCATATTAACCAACTTTAATATTTGTGAAGATTTATTCGGAATATTTACTCAGTTCATAAAATCTTAAAGGTCATTTATTAAAAATTATTTTTGGGTAATTCATTTTCTAATTTTAATGAGATTTTTCAAGTTGTAATTACTTTTCCAGTGAGTTTGAAACGAAATTCGAAAGACAAAGATGTACGAAATCATACGTAAAGAAACGTCTTAACATTAATGTACTCTAGGGGCTACCACACCTGAAATATATTCTCACTTGGCCCACTAGTTATATTATAAACAGACATAATATCTGTAAATCGCAACTTCGAGTAGACAAACTGTGTGCGTCATGCAAACTCGTATGTATCAAAACTCAACTACAATTCGACTCGTCAAAAAACAAAAAAAGGACACGAAAAACTAAGTGGAACATTGTAATTTAGACATCGTGAAACAAACAAAGTAATTATAATATAGAGTACGCTGTACGTGCCGTGACGCCGCGTACTAGTCGACAACCCGTACCCGTATACTTCGTCCACGATAAAGTAATAATATTTTTAATGCTGATTCGTTAACGTTTTTGTGATCGGCGTATGACCCGTGACGTAAATTATTTAGAAACTATATTATACGTTTATTGTTTGTCTCTAAGTTAGTTATTTTGGCGCACTATTGGTTACGGCTCGACGGTTGTCTACGACATTGTTATTGCATTTTCAGAGGTGTAAGGTAGACCGTGTACGGGAAACGATTTTTCATCCGCAATATTGTTGGCCCGCAAAATTGCAGACGCTGCACAATAACTGCAACAACGCCGTTATGAATAAAACGTGTACAATTATAGTGAGCTCAACGACCGAATGGTAACAATAATAAAAAATAGCGAAATCGGCTGGTTGGACGGATGGCAATGCTCGCGACGCCGCCGACGACGAGCATTATATTATGTAATAAAACATTTTTGAATAATGTTATTGAATCGCGAGAAATTAACTGGCGCAGTGCGCGGCAGCGCCCCGGACGAAATAAAACTGTCGCGTTTTTTTTTTTATGCGTCCGGAAAACGCTCGTACGGACTTTTTATTTATGCATACGTAATTTCGAAACGGTTTTCGGGGTTTCTGCGGCACTTTTGTGTTTTTGGCACATCTTTTCTCTCTTAGATATCCTACGGACGCATTTATGTCCAGAAAAATATATTTTACGATGACAGAGGATTTTTTCCCCTCTGGAAATATGGTTTCTTATAACGTCTCGTGCGCCATAATATAATGTCCGCATACACATGCACGTGTATATTCTTCTCGTATCCCATCTAACGGACGCGGGGCGCCTGTATACTTATCCGAATTCGTTCGGTTTTTATACTACTCTCGAAAAGGGACGCGAAGCACGTGGTGCTGGTTCGCAAACAATAACAATAAGTATAATTCGATTCGATACAAAGAACAATATTGAAGTCGTGTCGCCGTTTTCAAATCTATAAGTGTAAATATAGTAGATGTCGACGCTTTTCTCTTAAACGTTTATTAAAATCGAATTCAGCACAATAGTCTCTCGGCTGATTTCGTTTTCACGAAACGTTAAATAATGCTCGAATGGAACGCATTTACTCCGCGACGTATGTGTATACTCGATATCAAAAACGGCATCAGTCATCGAGTCCGATTTCAAAACGTGACCGAATTTTAAATCACATTAGACTGTAAAAATACAAACTATAAATTGTAAGTATATAATGTAGTAAACTTTCGTTGTATCGAATCTTCAGGGGACGGGAAAAATGCGATGAAAAAAATTGCTAAAACAATTCGAATGCATAAAAATCAAAACATATTTTCAAATTAACTCGGGGCCTAAATTGTATGTAATACTATTATTTTTTCTAAATCTTATTCGTATTTTTTTTCACTTTTATTATTCTCGATTTTCTCCCCGTTTTTGTTTTTTTTACGGATAAAACGTAATTGCCCATGGACCAAAAAAATCAAAAACTGTTTAAACGAATTATGATAAAATATGTAAAAATACACATTACGTACCTCTCTCTCTCAAAAAAAAAAGAAGAATGTTAATGTCTTTAAAGCGTTTGTATTTACTCGAGATAACGGAAAAACGATTGATTTTATTTCGAGAAATCCAGAATAATAAATGGAAATATAAAAATTATTTAAAAAAGTCACAATAATAATAAGTGATTTTGATACAGTCCGAGATGACGTCAAATTCAACGATGTACACAATGAGAATAATTATTATCAACTGTACAAAACGGAATATTTTCATTCAGTCGCCGATTGAAATTGCCGTACGGCAGTAAAAGTATTTAGGTAAACGTTCGTCGTGAGTTCATCAGTAATGTCTTCCTCTCGTAGCCCTTCACTTTCCTTCTCGACTGTTTGGAATCTACGTCTATCCTGATCCTCCTCCTGATGTCTCCGATTCAGTAATACGAATTAAAATAAAAAAACGCAATATTATGATAAATTCGAAAGAAAAAAAAAAAATTAATTAAACAGCCCGACTTCTCTCCGAGAATCGATGAGGCGGGGGGGGGGAGGAGGGGCGGCTATCGCTTTGCTGTTGTTCCTCTTACCCTCGTGCCCTAGAAATACGTGCCCGGTGTTCAAACATCACATCGCGCGTAGAACAATAACACTCAGCTGCGACGCGCGCCCCATCCGGTCCGCGAAACCCACGCGAACGAGGCGGAAAACGATCAGATATTATAATAATATAATAATAACAATATATATTATATTGAAACGCGATAAACACTCGAAAAGTGCCTAATTTCAAGGCACACGGCGCACGTTCGAGTAATATAATAGCGCTCGTACGTGAAATGACGCGTACGTCAAACGAATACGGGCGAATTTCCTCTCGCCTTTTTTTTTTTTTTATGTTTATTATTTTTAAAAAACATTGTTTATACTTGTTTACTCGAGTTTTCTTCGGCCGTAGAGGCACACACGACTACTATACAGCTGGCGACCGGACATTATTCCGGTGACATTAGCAAGTACCTACTCTTTCTTTTTTTTTTCCTTCCCTCTCTCTCTCTCTCTCCTTTTTGTTATCATCTCGCTAGTATGACGGTTTTTTTTTATTATTATTTTATTTTCGTTTTTGTTCTGGCACCCTCCTACGACGACGAGTGCTGTGGGAACAATGCCCAATTTCTAAGTGAGTGCGCAAGTATACCTACCCACTGCGAGTTATACTATTATAGCGCAATTCTCGAGAGCGGCGGGAGGGGGGGGGGGGTGAGGTGCGGAAAAAACGTCAATAAAACATCGCCCAGACATGTGCGACGTATCCGATCCGAGAAGACGAAACAATAATGTCCAGCTTCGGAGTTCGCAACGCGAAAGTAATTCAAAAGGACGATACTTTTATACTGTTTAAAAGGTTTACGTCTCCATTATGGTTATTATGTGTATTATCAAACAACAACAACGACAACAACAACAACAACTTAGTCAATTTTAGTACTTTGTTCCACTGATTCAATGTTTATCGATTATAATTCATGCGATATCGTGAATGCATAGGTACTATTCTCAAATTAAACATTTAACACGTTATCACATTAGAAAATCTTTTTTTATGTAACAAATACGTACATTATATTTTGTGTTCTGTTTATTGAAATAATTAACAAAGAAGGAAATCATAGTTATTAAAGACTTTAACTGTAAGAAGTTATGTAATACAATTCAATCAAGTTTCAGGTGATGTAATATATTATTTTTATTTATCAAACTACATTAAGATATGTACATTAATTAAAGAGTAAAACATTCACATATTCACATTATCGTGTAGACCGAAAATATTGAAATCATTATTATGAGTGAATATTATATTTTAATGGTACTATTTTCAAAGTGTTGAAACGTTGATAAATACATACAAAACATAATATTGTATCATTTAAAGAATAATGTTTTTAAAGTTATAGTAAAGTTCTAATCAAGTTCACAATATTTTCAATTCGTTTATCTATTTATTAAAAATTTAAAAAAAAAAATAGTCAAAAATTATATTTTTTGCTCATAACACTATCATAATATTACAGTGTTAAACGTATCTCAAATCGCGTGTCTGTATGAAAACGAGTTGATTACTACAGATTAATATCTATTCAATTATACAGTTTAGAAGTTTAGATACTATCCATACAGATGCGATAAGGGTCATTAATGAATAATTATTAAAAGCACGTTGGACAGGTACATATTCCTTGCACAAACCTCAAGACCTGTTGCAGATATATATAATACATTTTTTTTTTTTTGCCGAGTTGCTCAATGCGATTTTACTCAAGTAATAATTGAATTACTATAGACAGTGAATAATAGAAACACATAGTTGCACAGCGGGTACCGGACAGTTTTAACAGTTTTAAATTTTAAACGCGGCGTCCTCGCTGGCGAAAGTAGTTGATGAATTTATTTTTCATATTATTGTACTGTTAGTGTTTAACTGAGAAATACAAAAGAAGGAACAAACATGGACGAGAGAACGTCGGAGAATTTAAAAGTTAATTAAAACTAGAAGAGTCTTCGTCATCGTCCGACGACGAACTCGTTGAAAAATCGTAAAAAAAAGAAAAAGAAATAAGAAAGAAAAGAAAAGTTTACTCTCTATACTGAAGAATCTAAATCGAGTTGATTCGCGGCGGGAGAGCTTAGTGCAGAATTATTTCATTATACGAACGACGACGTCGCGCTAAGATTCGATCGAGTCTTTATACATTCGCGTTCGCGTGACACTTGACACAGACTGAAGTATTTTAATATTTATATTTTTTTTCTTCATACATTTACGTATTCGAAACGTTTTCTGATCACAACGAATTGATATTTTTACACGTCTACTGAATATTATAATTTGTATTAAACTCGTCGTTTTATTGCCGCTGTTAACAAAAAAAATGTTAGGTTACTCGAAATCCCGGATATTTTACACCTGAATTTTAATTTTTCATTTCAATGTCAAAACACCCAACTTGTATAGCTATTATAAACTTTACGTCGGAAATAAAATTGTTTTGGGTCAGGTTAAAAGACGAAATTCAATCGGGTGTTCCGACACGTCGAATTCCCGACGATCGTAGACAAACATCGGGCGAATACGTGCGAAAAAGAAAACAAAAACAGTCTTCGCGAGTATAACATCCGTCTAATCTACCCGACGCAGGATAAATGTACGTACTGTGATCGTCTCGTCCGACGCCTGTTGGTTTCTGTTAGCTTTGTTACCGGCTTTGCTGTTTTTCCTCTTAGGTCCCGTGGAAGACGAACGTCCCGCCATCGGAGCGACTATCGTTTTTCCGACCGTTCGCCAAACGAATTATTATTTCCACCCGTCTCCGCTGGAGCCCGTCGAGATCAATTGTTTACGACGACGACGACGACAATATTGCGCGACTAAAAAACCGTCAAAACCTATCCCTCATCGTCCCCGACGTATTACCTAGCCACGTGTCCAAATACGTACGTCCGAACGATTTACGGTGCGCAAAAGTGCGGAAACGAACGCGGAATTTGATTATTTTTCACGTGTATTCGCCTCGCGACGGATTTTACCGGATGAGTCACGGATAACGACGACGAAACTATTAGTCCGACGACCACTCGATACGATGAAAGAACATTGATAATGTAATTGTACGTGTACTTTTTCGTTTACAAAACATAATACGTTACACGGGCACACACGACGCAGGTCGAACGTACAATAATACAATAATATTATTATAACCTCTACGTTTTCCGCCGTAAAACCTATTCTCTGTTGCTGTAAAGTCTGACCTGCGTGTCATTGTTGGCAAACCAATTCGACGAGATAACGAACCGACGTTTATTAGATGTTACACTATATACTACTAACGAGCTAATTCTCTCACGTGATACATATTATTACTATTATTATTATTATTATTATTATTTACGTCGAGCTTTTGTATTGTTATGGAGGTAAAAAATAACGTATTATTTTTTAACACAATATTCGCGACGATTTGCTATGTTATCGAAACCGGCTGTTAATTTACTTGGGCGTATCTTGTTGTCGTCTGGAAACGATTACGATATCGAAAAGTTATTACATTCTCATGAATATTATTCAGAACTTTTTTTTTTCCTGATGAGTAAAATGTGTTGGAAAAACAGGGAATAAAAAAAAAAGAAAATAACTCGAACGACGCAAATCACATAAGTACTTACTTTTAAGAGCGATCGAGTGAAAATCGGACAGAGTATAATAATTTATATAAATATAAAAAAAAATAACTACCTAATTTACAATTAGGTTTCGATAAACATTATTAATCGTAAAAACTTTTTGGAAATAAAGAAATCATGTACGTATAATGAAATATACTCGCTTTCCTTGATTTAAAACATTCTTAACGTGAATCAGGCTATAATTGATCAAGTAAAATTTATCTTTATTTTGTGTTCAATGTAAACTTTCTTTTTTTTTAATTACTGATTTTTTATGAGCTTTTTTTTTTTGTACCCAAAATATTTTATGTTCGTTTATAAAAATTAGGACCCCAACTTTAGATATCGAAACGACAATCTATAATTTTGATTTTATAATTTAAAAATGATTATTTTTCTGACCGTTTTAATATTATTTAAATTAAAACCCGTATACGAGGAGTTGAGAAGGTTTACATTTTTATCCATGTTTAGGTTACTCATTTAATCATAAGTTCATATGGGTAAAGCCTGATTTACGTTAAAACTTTAAAAGATTCTCACCGCACATATATATATATATATATAGTCGTAGTATACGGTAGGTAGTTTAAAACTCGTAGTAAAATATGTTTATAATAAAGGTCTTAGATTTTAATTAAAATTAAAATTGAACAGAACCTTATTTAACGGAATTTATTAAATTCACATAGCGCAAGAAGTTCATTCAATATTATATATGAACTATTTTGAACATTCTTCGAACTCGACTGAACTCTATAAACGAATGTTTTTCAAGCCAATGTAAAATGCGTTTACTATTCGATTAATAGTAATTCCTATAATAGTTCCGTATCTCAATAAATGCAATCGCCGTGTAATACTGGAGAGATAACTTTTTACAAGATATACCTTATATTTGTTCAGAAACAGAATAACGATGAGTTTTCAATGAGCGAGGTGAACCAATATTATTTCAGTGGCAATATTTTCTTTGACATTCGGAGGTATTGAGAAAAAAAAAATCAAAAACGTGAACGCAAGAAATGGTTAAAGTTAAATTCGTGCTTCGTTATAATTTCGATGTCACCAGTTAGCTTTACTTACAAGTTTGTCGAAAGATAGAAATAAGTTTTGAACATTGAAATATATAAACGATAATTATTATGTTAGCTTTTGCAAATTTAACACATTTAATAATTACTGTTGTTTTCATTAATTCGCCGAGAAAATGTAAAGTGACTTGTATTCAGAAATGCAATAATATGTGCCGAAAAGTAATATCGAATACATTCCTGTTATAGAGATTATTACTACGTATATATTTTATAAAATTAACAAGGTCTCCGGTCATAAGATTTTCATTTAATTATTTCACTTTAGAAATTTTGAGTTCTAAGTTTTTTCTCTGAATTTTACATTTTTTTTTTAAAAAATTTAAAGTCTAAGAAAGTGCTCGTTATGAATTCAATCAAACATATTGATAATCACAGAAAAGTTCAAACGATTTTATAGAAACAGTTAAAAACACATAGAGAGAGCTATCAATGTTTGTACTCACGTGATTAATCGTTTAAAGTCTTCTTCTTTTAAGCACTTGGACCAATCACTTTGAAATCTTTGAATACGTCTGGCGAAATTATTATATTGCAACGATTAATGTTCACGAAGACTAGTGGTATTTGGTAATGCGGTCGAATTTGCGACTTGCTCGACACACACTCGCCATTATCGGATAATTTGTTATCTAAAAGATACCTATAAATAATTGTAAAATTTCCTCCATTAAAGTTAATTAATTGTACTTAGATTTTTATTCATTATATTATTATATAATATAATTACAATAGGTATACAGGTATATGTAATTATTGTCTCCTCGATCGGGTTTCGGAAATGAAAATTAAACGAAAATAAAAGTAGTATAACTCTCGTGTTTCTCACGAACAACAAAATACCAATTAAAATATTGAATAACTTTCCGTTAATTGCAATAGAAAATGCATTTACACAATAATAAATAAAACTATTATCGTATTATCAGAACTAATGAATTGTTTATAAAACCATTAATAATTTATTACACTGCTGCACATTATTATTATAATTCATAAGGAGAGTTCGTCGAAACATTTTACATTCATACAGATACTCGCTATTATATTATTATGTATAATTTCAAATGTGGTTTGTATTGAAAAGAGCAGGAAATTCATGATACGTCCGTACGCACAGTGCGCATATTGCACACGTTGGTGTATACGTACACTTCCATAATAGATTAAAATATGAATTTACAAAACACAAGGTCAAAGCGAGTGAAATAAAAATGAACTTTGAAAATCGCCAATTATCGTGATCGTTAGTTTTGTCCGGGGTGGAATTTATCGCGTTCGGGCGAACTAGAATTCAAATGATTTACACCCGCTTGTTTCGAACCGCAATGACATAAAATCCAACGGCACCCGATTTACTTAATTACTCGCGGGCTATTTTAAATAATTATAAATATCGACTGTAAACGGACGTTTCGTTCTTCGGAGAAATTTATCGACGAAACGCTGCGTTTCTCTGTGTGTGTGTATCGATTTTTAAATTTCGTGACGATACTTTTATTATAATATTATAATATACATTAGACACTGTATATAGGCGCGTTTCGCGTGCAGTGATTCAAAATAAAATACCAATAATAAATGCATTTTTATATTAGATATTGGAATGAACTGATTCCTTTGACATTATTATAACGTTTAAATTAAATATTCAATAAAACCTCGGTCGGAATATCCATTGCAAATATATGCCGAGAATACCTATCTAAAGTTTAAATTTATACACCACTGAATCCGTAATTTTTTTTTTTTTCAAACTTGAATGAGTAATGCCGGTACAAAGTCTTAAACAATTATTTATTAAAATTATTTAATCAAAATGTAAAAACAGTCGGCTAAATAATTCCCACAATAGGTACGAGTACATAATTAATAATGTAAATACAGAGTCCGATTGATAGCAATTATTTATCTATAGTGATTCGTTTCGTTTATACATTAAAATATGTACGTATAATATAGATATATATAAATGCAACCAAAAAAAAAATTCATACTTAATTATCATGACAGACGACGGTCCACGTGAAATTTGCCATTGTGTATTATTATTATCGTTTAACTTGGTTTAGATTACGTAAAAGTTTTTAAAAATTGTTCACAAAATCTTAAGCATACAGCTAAAGTAAGTTGTTATATAATTGTTAAAAAGACACGTTATTAAAGGTGAATCATTAATCGAAATTACGATAAGGAAATAATACAATTTATGATCATAGAATGTTCACTAATGCAATATATTTTCTTTTGAATAGCTAATATTATTTCGGCTATACTAATATTCAAAATCCTACAGTCACTCGAATCGTTAGTAATTGTATCTAATTTATTACTAATTTACTTTCTATCTCTCACATTCTTTTTCACATTTAGTTATTGTATTTTACTTTTTCGGATTATATTAAATAAATCAAAACAGTCGCGATATAATGACAAAAATACAATTAAAATAAACGCGTGTAGAGAATGTTCCTTGGATTGGTAGTGTTCTTCATTTTGTATTTTGTTAATTATGTATTTTTTTCTTTCCGTTTTCGCTTTTGTTACCACATTCACTTTGTTCATTATTTATGTAACTGATTGTGCAATAAAAAATAATTTGAACAAAAAAAAATGAACCAAAAATAATAATACCATTATAACTTGTGTAGGGTGTGTATGAACATTCCTACGTATATAATTGTACAGTAAATGTGTTACAATGCGCTTATACGCTTTGTTTTATTTACTTTTTTTCATTAGTTTTCAACAAAAGTCATGATCGCCTATCAATATTAATTAAATCGAAACATTTTATCAGAATACATACTTATATGTCATAGCCATGTGGGCACGAATCGATAAAACACTATTAAGTCGATATGGTAATGTGTAATCACAGGTGGAGCAGCTGATGGTCATTTTAGAAAGTAAGAAAAGCTTGCGCAATGCGTAGAATGCAGATATTATTGAATTTTATGAGTGAGTATTATCAATATTAATGATCAAAAAAAAAAAAAAAAATGTTTTCTCATGATTACTAAATAGTTTTATTTATATTCCACGAGCATAAAATTATTTACGAATATAAGTGAGTACTACAATTTACTACGATTTGTCTATTCATTATAACGAATAAAGTACATTATAAGTGTTAAATAATTAATGATTTCAATAACTTCATTTTAATTGATGAGAAAAGCAATTTTTTTTTTCTTTTTGAAATAAAAGGGTGCTCCGCGGGTTAAATGAGTCATAAAAGTTCACGATTTCAAACGGATCGTTCAAAAGTGTATTTATTCGTTGATTAATTGAAATAACTTCCGTTTAAAATAATATTTTTAAAGAGCATTAAAATCTCCGATAAAAATATTAAAAGAAATGAATCGCCAGATCAATGCACTCCCGTCATATTCTCCAGCATTCGATCCGGAAAAATGACCCAGTCTTATAAAACAAATAATAACTTTGATATTAAAAAACCAAACACTCGATAAATGTATTATATATTTGTCAACAAAGATCGACATATATATATATATATGTATTTTGAAATCGTTCTAACATAATATTATTAAGTCAATATTATTTGATAATACATACAGGTTAATAATATATAGTCTACAGATACGCGTGGAATTAATGTACAGATATTGCGCACGTTTATATATTATAACATTTCAACCCCTCGAGTTTAATATTTCATTAACTTTATACTCCGGGAAATTTCGTTTGATTTTAAATTAATTATACAATTCTATCTTAGTTAATATATTTAGTTTCATCCAGTACCCATAGAAATGTATGTGGTATATGATTACTATAAGGTTTCTCGTTACAGCATGAGGGTAAATTCAATTAACAAAAGAGTTATTTCAAAAACGGCGAAAACATAATATTTACACAGGTAGTTGACTTTTATACCATGTTTCAAATCCCAACGTTTCATTCGATACCCATCTTCATGTGATGTGCGACTCAAACCTGTGAAATATTCGATTCTTTACAAACGTATGTATACTGCTCCAACAATATAATTCCGTACGTTATGATTTTAGTGTACAATACGTTACACGTAATATTATTGTATTAGGCATTTAATGTAATAAACTACCTATTACAGTAAAACTCATTAGTAACACACGTCCCAGTGTACAGATAACTTAATTAACCCTCGAGTTTTGCCGTTAACGATCGACGACTGATTCGATTCGAACTACTCGTGTATAGAAATTACACTAATCAAAAACATCTTATAATTTGTATTTTTTCTTGTAAATAATTTAAATATTTACTTTAGTTTTAAATATTATGTAATTAAACGTGTTTTTTTTAAAAAAAAAATAATAACAATTTGATAACATTGATACAATAACGTAATATTATTATTAATAATTTGTATTTGAAATTTCAAAACAATAATGCATAATATTACATAATCATTGCATAATCATTACAAGCATTTTTAAAATAAATATCAAAATATATCACAATTTTACTACGATTACAGTTTGTAATGATTAATATAACAAAATACTTTTCCTCACAACATTTTTTAAAATATCGTTAAAATAACTGGTAAATTGTTTATAAAAACAAATAATAAAAATGTATTTAAATTATCGCACGAAAAATTTTGTATTCCAAGTACGTTTTACACGCGTCACGTGGTTTTTAATAGCAACATGATTTTATTACGTATAGTTATGAAATACGTGACGTAACGTGATAAAAAAAAAATAAACAATTAAAAAGAAAACAAAAAGCATTGATAAGTGAAAGTGCAGCGCATATCATTGGTTTCACGTCTGAAACCGGACGGCCAATCGGAACGCTTCTTCCGCTTTCTAATTATTAAACCCTGTTGGTTTTCGCAATCGACTCCGTGCGCAGTCTCTCGCCGTCGTTCATACCCGTCGGATCGCTCTCGGAATCGGAAGTAACGTTTCTTTTTTTTTTTACGTATTAATTAAATCAGTGTTCGCATTCGGTTCGTTGATTATCGTAAGACGCTCGGAACAGCCATTCACTCGGCCCGGTCCAGTCCAACGAAGAGATTTACAAGGATCGTGGCAGATCTCTAGCCGCCTAAAGGTAAGTGCAAAATATTTTATTTTATAAAAACGGTTCGTAGAGCGCGTTATCACTCCTAGATATAATAGTATTTTCTCGAGACGATTGTGACGTTGGAATTTTAACAGGCGTATTCGATTTGTATAAAAAAGTACCCAACAATAATTAAAACGCGCGTCGTGCGATCGTTCCAAACAGTCGTTTAGAAGCGGTTTTCGGTACTCGTCGAGTTATCAGCCGATCATAGTATAAAGGAAGCAGCACGTGAGATATAGGTATTATCGTGTAGCTACACGACGACGACGACGACGACGCGTACGCCCCGGGGACCGCGCGTTCATCACGCGGCGCATTATTTATTATTGTTCGCGACTTGGTCTTAGCGAAATCCCCGTAATCATCATCATCATCGCAGTCTTCGGCGACGACGACGGGCTCGTATTATATACATCATACACGTCGCGTATAATATGCTGCTCTCGACGTATTTTTCATCTCTCTCTCTCTCTAGCGCGCGCGCGCACACACGATTCCGACGACGACGCCAATAATAATAGTAATAATAATAGTGTTTAGTATTAATAATATTATCAATTACGACGGAACTGTTAATTCCCCGGTCTCGGGGACGGGCGAGAGCGCGCGCAGACGATCGGAGCACGGCGGGCGGGCGGTGACGGCTTAGGAGTTGCCCTGGCAACATTGTGTAGTTCCCGGCCACCGCCGCCGCCGCCGCCGTTTTACCCGCTCGCACCTAACCCTCGGCACGACTCTCCGCCACTAGCCTCGCCGCCGTCCGCGCATTGTTGGCCGTATCATCGTAATGACATTAAATCCGACCGACAGACGTCGGTAAATAAGACAAAGGCCGCCCAAAAGCCACTGCGCCAGCTGGTTATTATTAATATGGCTTAATTTCATATCGGCATTCCCGGCCGACGGCGGAGCGTCGAGGGGAAGTGTACTGAACGGTGAAAACCGTGAAAGCTCGGCGGCGGGACCCTTCTCGGCGGTCGAGGAGACGCGGCTGACGACGATGGTGGCAGGGGGGGGGGCAGCCGCAGAGAGCGAAATGGCAAAACAATTGGTCCGGATCGCGCGAGGAGTACGTACAACGACGACGGTGCGAGTACTACGCCGGCGGCGGCCCCGTCCGTCAACGGTCGGGAACGACTGCGGCGCGCAGGATTAATCTCGGAAGCAATAATTACCTCTTTTGTACTCAAAACAAATAACGGAACGTACGCGCGCACACACACACACACACACACACACACGCGTATATGTAATATTCTATTAAAGAGACGGTATTCTTTTTTTCGCGAGAAAAATCCGCGCCCAAACGACTTGGCAATAATATCTTCGGGGTGGTTGACATTGTATTAATTTCATTATGATAATTATCCGCGCACTCGGAAGGGTTCATTGTGCGCCCGGTATTATTATTATTATTATATTATATTCGAGACGTCGTCGTTGATTTGCGTTTGATTTCACGTAAAATGCCTTTGTGCGTTTTAATCGCCTATCAAAACTCGGTAAATGAGCCGAATGATTTTTATTACTCGGAGGGGGGTTTCCGTTGTTTTAACATGCGAACCTACCGCTGCCGCCGCCGCCGCCATCGCCATCGTCTCCGCCGACCGAGGGCTTCGGGTCGTCGGCCGAACGCGATGGTGTGTGCGATACACTTTAGACGTCATATTTTCAAATCGTTTCTACTCATGAGACGTCGTCGTCTAGTAATCCACGTTTCGTCATTATTGTTGTTATTGTTCGTTTAGAATAATAATAATTGTTAAACGCGATATTATACTATGCTTTGCTAGGAATACTACGAGACCAAATGCGTGTATTATTATAAATCAGGCTTTAAATATTGTTATATCTCAAAACTTTGATTTTCTTACACATCACCACCGTATTTTAGCGCCTACTTCTTTTTTACGCACTTTTAATTATTGCTCGTTTGGTTTTTTTATATTACGAATATATATTTTTATATTTAATTACGAATCACGTAAAAATACAACTTTTATCGTATTTCAAACGCACTGGAATTTTCTGATTTAAACGGTTATTTTTTCATCAACTCTTACCAATATTTTACCTGTATTTCACTAATTATTATTCAAGGGCATATTATAATCTTATTGGTGGGTATTTTTATTTCTCGACGTTTTGTTTGTTTTGAAAGTATCTAAACTTATTTAATGACTTCAACAAACTGCTTTTAATTGACCCGTAAATTAATTGGATCGAATAACGTTTAATCTCAAGAGGGGTGTAACAGCTACGATAATGATTATGGCGTTCTGTGCAAACGATTATATTAATAAAAATACCATTTAAAGGATAACTAAAATGTTTCTGTATACTTTTAAGGAACAGAATGCTGCTATAGTCTAATTTTTATCTACTGCGCTGTATTCGCGAAATTTGCTGAAAAGACGTCTCGGCTGTCTTTCAATAAATACGATAGTATTTACGAGTATAATAGGTGTATAGTGTATTACATTTACACATTAAGTACTTCATTCAATAGAATAAAATAAATAAATAATCAGATTAAAATAAAATGTTTAAACATCTATTACGTCTAGTTGTTATATTCTTTAATATTTATATTTAGTGAACATAATAAGAAAGTATAATTATTCATCTCTGGTTTGGGAAAGAATAAAAATCCTACGAATAAAATTTGTATGGCTTTTACCATCGTAAAAACATTATAATAGTGCTCCGATGTCTGTAGTTTCCGTGCAATATTTATTCGAAAATATTACATTAATATTCCGCGCATACTTGCCGTGCGAGTTAACGTTTATAACGGCGGCGGTCGCGGACTTCGTCGGATCTGATTTAAATGCTAAAACAGAGATTTATTTCCTGACATTATTACACTTGACTCGGTGTTAGTGCAGATGTCATGATGCGCGGGGTACATTAACATTATTCATTCGGTCGGTTATAATATTATGAATTATTGGAAACCGTGTATTATGTATAATATATAATAATTAAATTTAATCGGCGAACAACGCGTGTTCGACTACTACTCGACAACATAAATTAAATTTTTAGGCACACGTCAACACGTTTAATGAAATACTCCTTCTCCAACTCGTTCCAACTCGTCTTCTGTCCAACGTTTTTAATTAGTTCCTCACGCGCGCGCAATAATTTACCGCGTTATCGCACATAAATGCAGAATTCTTTGGATTCTATAATTATTATTTAGCGACGAGCCCGCTGCACAGTTTGCGCCGTACCTCGCTTACCACTGTAATACGATATTATACTATAAAATACACCGATCGCGTCGTACACAAACGCACAACTCAAATTAAAGGTAACCCTTGCACGTTCCCCTGTAGTGATCGATTGTCACTGCCGCCACAGGAGATCCGGTTTATTCACCCGACTTTTGTCTTTTATAATAATCGAACGCGATCTAATTAAACATCATTGCTGCTTCACATGCCAAACAGACGGCAGCGTTTTGTAATACTATTATTATTGTTGTGCAATAATAATTGTTTTCTTATAGTTTAAACGCGTTACCTAGTTAACCTAGTCCCCCACACGATATTGCGAAATGTTTAATATTCTCGTATAAGCGTATTATAATATTCGATCACACTACAACCGTTATATTATAATATTATATCGCGCGTGCGATTAAGTCGCGTCCGTACGATGTCGCGCGCCTTCATAACGCCTACCCATTGTATGGGCTCTGGGCTCGCGCGTACACGCGCGTAGGTATATATACACACATACGTATTGCGGCGCCTTTAAGGAATATTATTAATATCAATACCGAGGAGCCGCGCCGCGTTGCCGCAGGACCGACCGCCTAGCATAACGAGTTCGGCGGCGAGCTGAACAATCGATATAACTCACATCACGCGACCCGTTTCGGCGTTTGGTCGCGCGTAGAATTTATGAATTTAATTTCGACTCGGCTATGCGCGGGGCGTGCATTTCTGGTTGAACTCATAACGCACACCCCGGCCCTTCCTCCGGCCCTTCGCGCCTAAGATAAACCGGCAGGTTGTAAATTAATTATATCTGCGCGGCCCCCTCGAAACGTCTCGGGCGCGGCGTCGGCGGCCAGGTTATCTGAAATGAGATCGCGTGTAACTGCGAGAGTTTACAAGCGAATTATATCGTACGTAAATTGCTCGACGGCGCCGGCAGGAGAAGGAGACGAGGGAAAGGGTTACTTATTTCCCGGCAGAAACCGAAACCAGTCGGGTTGCCCGTGACACGTTATTAGCGCCACTTATTCCGCTCGCAGCGTTAACACACTTATTTTCTGTGCGCGGCGTTTGTTGTAATCCTAAACTTCGCACGAACGTTTAAAGTCGTATGCGACGGCTGTTTGGTTGTCGGGACATGGTGATGGACTGACGACGACGCGCGAAACGATCGAATTTACACGCGCCGCGTATCGGTTTGACGATTTACATTTCATAATTTCATACGCGCCAATACGAACAACGTTTAGTCGAGAGAATAAAAATACTTGATAAATTTATAAATGTATACTTTTGATATTCGTCAACGAGTCGAGATAAAACACCTCGTTTTCGGTCCAACCGCATGTTCAACAACTTTAAACTCGATGAAAACTCTGCGGAAGTCGCTGACGCGACGCGTTCTAAATGCGTTTATATTATTATTATGACAAAAAAAAAATAATACATTTAAACTTTTCCGTGGATTATGTAACTGTCATCAAATATATACTCGATCCTCTAATACGTTTTTAAAACACCGAGTACAAAATAGCAATCGTTGAAATAATTCATTTTGGTCTGTCGTTTCAATAAAATATAATACCTATGTCATTAAAATCAAACAGCAGTTAACCGATGAAATAATGTAACTGTAACAGTCCGTCGTAAAAACGTTTAAATGAGCGGAACAATAATTTTTTTTTTATTTTTTTGTTAGCTTCAATTGCAAAATTAAAATGAAGAACTTCAAAGCTATAAAATACAACAGTCGATAAAATTATTTTTATATTTCGACTAAACATTAGGTTGTAATTCAAAACGTCAATGGTACGAAAAATAGATTAATAGCGATAAAATATATTACGTAATAAATGCATATTTACACAAGTATGTGTTGCATTATAATTTCAATATTTTTCGCCAAGTTTTTAAAGAAATGTACATGTCAGAAATAAATCGTCCGATTACGTTTTTCATTCGATTACTCGATTTTATTTTTCGGTAAGAACAAATTGCGTTCGTGCGATCTTTGCGGCCAGAACACATTTGAAAGTCCGTAAACGCAGTTTCTAATCATTTTTTCAAAAAGAAAATTAAATTATTAATTCGCTTAGGTTGCCGTTTTTAGTAAAAATCACGCCGTGAATTGCTTTTAACACGCTCGTACCTGTATATCGGTTTAATTTATAACCACAATAAAACTTCTATTTTAATAAAATATGAATATTTCCATTGGCCAATTAACATATTATTCTGAAACGAGATAAAAGCGGCATTAAATGTCAATACAATAATAGGCATAATTTATGTTTGTTAATTATATTAAAATAATATTAAGAGATAGCATTTTATACAGTACGGTAATTATTATTCACGAATATAAACGCGTATTGCAATATAGTTCGATATGATAACTATAGATAAGCTCGAAAGTTTTCTCATCCACGTAACAATATTATATAATCGAAGATAAAACAAATTAATAGCCGCGCGAAATCATACCGAGCGCATGGGAACGTAACTATAAGTCGGCGATTGCAATATTATGAAATACCATACAGATCCTTTGGCATTTTAGTCCTTTAATTCGAAAACGCGTGAACCCTACTTTAGATACTCGAGTATTGACTACTGATTTCCAAATTTCTAACAAACACGAATTGTGTCTGTCTGAACAATTTACGTTCGAGTGATTATGAATTTGTCGGCGGTGTTTTTTATATAGCGAGAGGATCCGTCAAAACGTAACGTTCAAATAGTATTATTACCATTCCGTCATGCAGTCGAGTATTACTGCGTTTAATTTTGAATAGGTTTTATGCCGATTTCTCGTTAAACCCGTAACTAAAGTAACGCCCGCGCACGTGATGGCGGCGCGCGTATATATATATATACACATTGTTGTTATAAAAGGTTCGGTGTTTAGATACTTGCTTTAATAACAACACACAAACCAGTGAGTTATTGCTTGTTTTATCGAGCTCATATTGCATCTGAGCCAATGCAGTGTAGATGCCAAAGACTATTTTGTTTTCATAAATGGGCTCGCGTAACGAATACGACATTAAATTAACATAGAACAACTTTGTTTGTTAATAAAAACCTCCCTTTTGGATTAGGGACGCTTTTATAATTAATTACCATCCGCGCAGTATAGCGTGTACAATAACGGATCCACTGTATCCGTATGAAAAAGAGTTCAGACTTTGGAAATATCACCGACCCGCGCAGACGGCTGGAGAGTTAGCAACTCGTTCTAAGGAAGTCAAACATTTTCCATGATTGATTACTAATGAGTCGGCGCCGAGTAGAAATTACATTAGTCAACGAAAGTTCAAACACAAACGCGCGATATTCAGGAAAAATTTTAAAAATAACAATAATTTACACGGAGACACCACACGTTAAACGCAATATGAGGACGTCGAAATGTTTTGGATTTATTGCACTTTAAGACTTTTATTAAATGTTTAAAAAACCTAATAAATTAGGTATGTACGTAATTGTACGTTCCGAATCGGATAAAATAAAAAATCCAATAACGTAAGTCGAATTCACTTTACGAACAATAACATATAAAACCGTACGATATTAGAATAAATATAGTACGAGTGTCACACGTTCGTTTTGGTAACGACTTTTTGATTGAATTCTCGTTAACTTATACTTTAGCTACACGGCGTGTATACCGCGCATTTCACTAGGCCCGCGCGCGAGTCATTACTACACGCGTTTTTAATAATAATTTATTATACGTAGGTAATGTCGCTTGCCGTCGCATTTTTTTTTTTTACCGAAACCAACTTCCGTCCACAATCGATTTCGAATTAGTCGAAACAATGGAAGTGTACGCGCCGATATCGCCCTCGTCATAATACTTTACCTCAATAACAATCGTACATGCAGGTGTACCCGGTGGCGTTTAATTCCCCAAACACGATCGCACGACTGGATTTCGGATTAAAATATAGTTCACCTGTGGCTATCGGTTTCGCCCGCAGAAGCCATTTAATTAATATTAACATTGGCGTCGGCGGTTCGTACCTATATACTCGTACATAATGCGCATACCAAATGATCGTTACGTTATTATTGTTAGCGTTCTTACAATATTATTGTAATAATATACGCAACGTGGCGCGTTCGAATGAAAACGATTGTTTTGTGACGGCTGATAAATCGTTACGAAAAATCGACAGAGACGAGCCGTTATTTTTAAAACTTTGATGAAATGTACGAGTTTTACGCGCAAAATTTCAATAACGTTACGGCGTAGGTGTATAATATTATGCTGTTTACGCATGAATAAACACTCGCATTCGAGAACTCGGCTCGTAATAATTATACTTGCCCGGCGTGTATAAACTTACAAAATATTCCCAGACCGAATAAAAATAAAACGTTCAACACGCTTCACTGGTTCGTAACGGCGCGGCGGTTTTAATAATATGTTTATAATAACATTATTTTATAAAATGCGCGTAACTGAATATTTTGATTATTTCACGAAACACGTGATTCAAAATACAATAGTTCACGTTGAAATTTCCGAATTATCGTAATGTTGTTTCGAAACCGTTCGTGAAAACACTAAAGACACGCGCTATATCTATTGTCTTATATTTGTGTTGTTTCAAAGTTTTTAGTTCGGTAACGTTATTTTTCGTTTTCACAATCTGCACACGAGGCATAGAGAGCCCAAAGGACGTGAATATTTTATTTTAAACTCATTTTAAGATGTTGCGAAATGAGGAGGGTACCGCAGCGATGTTCGTTCGTGCGTTGGTTATTCGGCATTTTCGGAATACGCTTCGTGAAAAGTTCGAAATTTACTAAATCCGCTGGTAAACCTTCGAAAACAATGGCTTTAATCGGATAACTTTTCTCTCTTATAGACGCGAACACTGGCCGAGTTAAAATTTTGAGTAAATATATTGAGTGTTCTTCCGTCATATCGTATACAACTTATTTAAAATTACGCAGGATTTTAATCAGACATTAATTCTTTACAAATGAGTGCATATCGGGGGATGAGTTTGAAAAAAATCTATATTCGACAATGAAACAATATTTAAAAATAATCTCTATTATTATTTAAAATAGAACCATCGAGCGTGTAGAGTCGCGCGTAAGAGGGATTTTTTTATTATTCCGTGTAGAATAAATATGACGATCTGCTTAAAATGAATATATTTACAAATATTTTAAGTTCAAACTAATGAGTTTGTTTTCATTAATAATTCAAATGATAAACGTGTGACGTAACTACCTGTACTGATTATATTTTTATTGCTGTGTGTTCTCGTTTGAAAAATAAAAATAAAAGTCTAAGAAAGTTTTTGAGTTTATAATGTTTATAAATAGTTTGGGGAAACATTATATTAAAATGTTAATGTAATTTATACATTATTATTCAGAAGAACACAAACTATTACAAAACCCATAAAACAGCATTCATGTAAATTAAATTTTCTAAAAAAACAAATAAATCGGCAAAAGCATTCACGACGTGATATACCTACATATTGTGTATTGACTTTCTATAGAATGAAATAAAAAAAAAAGTTTCTTATAATGAGTTTTCTTGAGGATTCGCTGCATTTGTTTTCATGTTAAGTATATATAAAAATCTACTGCTACCGCGGCGGCCAGCGTACAGGATCGATATCAAAAAGGTTGTTTAAACAACACGAAATTAATTAAACGGGATTATAAGTTGAATTATTTGATGTATTCCTTTGATTATATCACAAAAATAATATATATATATGTAGAATATAGATATATAGTTTTGCACTTTGTTTTACCCAAAGCAAAAATATGTCTGAGAGTTTGACGGGAAGAATGAGAGAAAAAATAAAAACAAGAGCGTTTCAGAATGAAGAAGACGAATACAAAAACGTTTTTAATTAATGGCACAGCAGCAAGTCGTTCGGAATCTCTTTGTAGTAAACCAAACGTAATAATATAACGCGCTGGCGGCTCAAAGTCGTCGTTGGTAGGTACCGTCGTTGGTATCCGGTTTCTAGCGAATAACGTCCGATTCACGGACGCGCGCGTGCATACAATATGAGACAGCATGACGATTTGCACGTGCGAAAACCGTAGTTTGGTTTTTTATTTTATTTATTTTCCCCGTTTTTTTTTTTTTTATATATATTTTCGTACCTACCCTCGAATTTGTCGGCGGCGGCGGGGTCTTTTATTGCACGCACACACTCGTATCGAAACTGTTCGCCGGAGGGGTGGGGGGACGGAGGTGCTCGCGCGTTGAATATACATTTTGAAAATACATATATAACGTACGCTGCAATATGTATAAATATATATATATAATATTATATACACATATATATATATATATAAAATAAAAGGCATAAAATGAAATAAAAAAACAAACGCGTATATACGTATATCGTATATATTACCCGCGTGCGTACGAGTATAAAAATAACAAACGAGGTTTTTTCCGACTCCCCCCCCCCGACCAATCCATACTCGGCCACATTATATATCATATACGTATATAAATACACACACTCGCGCGCGTGTCCTATACCCTTTAACCAGCTCGCGCGTTCCGTATATAAATCGCCGAAAACGTCTGCCGGCGGCGGCGGCGGCGACGCAGGCACGACGGGGTTAACGCAGAGAGAAGGGTATAACCGCCGCCGCCGCCGTTGCCCGGTCGTCACGTCCTGATACAACAATTGCGTGTTAGACGGATCAGCGGCGGCACGGCCGCGGAATTTTAAAACGGTGCGGCGCGTTCACGGACACGCGGCTCCGGGCTCACGCACAGCATCCATCCCCCTCTGCCCCGAACGCTGTCGTTTCTATCCGGACCGTCGATTTCCAGCTATACACCGGTTCCCACCCCGCGAATAACTACGGTTTTTTTTTGTGAAAATATATGTAGTTTTTTCATTCTCCCCTTTCGCTCCCTGTGTGCGAGACAACGGTAGTAAAAAAAAAAAAAAATACGAAAGAACGAAAAAATATTGCGAAAATATAACGCACGGTCGCCGCGCGAACGACGACGGTGTGGTAATTCTCTCTCTGTCCTCTCCGCGCCGACGATGATGCGATAATTTTCATTATTACTATATGTTTACACCATCGTCATCGCGACGCTGGCAAAAACCGTTTCGTTCGGGGTAACACCCAAACACGTGTTACGCGTGGACACGAATTTATGACGGTGACGAGACCCGCTCTTCCAGTCTACCCCTCCTCTAGCCTTAGCGAAAGCGCCGCGTGTTGTCGTCGTTTATATTATGAAGGTCGTCAATAATTGTGAAATACGCGATATTTTTTAACAAACAACGTTACTTAACGGACGGGGGGTTTTTTTTTATTGTTATTTTTGGGTTGAAATGTAATATTTGTACACCGTTCGGACGCGAAACTCGCGCCGCCGCCGCCGCGGCGGCGACGGGGACTGTCGAAATCGAATTAAATAACAATACGCCGCCGCCGCGACGCCCGTTCGGTGTGTATTTGTCGACACACAACGCGGGCGGCAAACATTTTCGGTTACCTGCGCTTTAATTTTTATTTTTTTTAACTTTTCCGTTAATCAACACGACGAACGTTTGCGCTCGGTATTAATTTTTTGTTTTTTTTTTTTTTTTTATCGTTTTCCGTGAGCGTAATGCAATAATCATAACGTCCTCTCGCCGAAAGGAAAGTACGCTAATAAAACAAGGTTTAAAAGATAACAGTCGAAAAGTCACTAATCAAATCTTGGCCATTTGACGTTTGCGCGCGCGCCCCCCGCGGGCGTCATTGGTATGCCATATACGTCTACCTTTACACGCACGCACACGCCGACAGTGCTTCGCATGATCAAATTCGCCAGATACACGTTTCGCGAGTGTATGGTCGACGACCGCGTGTATTCCCTTAATATACTACGGTTGAAACGTTGCCACGAAAATATGTCCCGAGAGACGGGGACAAAGCGCGCGACGTGTTATAATGTTCTCGCGAGGCGTATAATCCTTATCCATCTGTCATTTAGATTACATTGTCCTGATTATACGATTCCTGCGTCGCGCGTATCCCATTAATGGCGTACGATCCGACGTCGTCAATGCAAATGGGTCATAAACGGAACTTCTGTCGAGATTGTTTGATCACGTTTCGAATCCACTCCCGGACGACTTATTCGCGCGTCACAGTGTTTATCCCTCGACGGCTGAATATAATAATATATTCGTCATGTTTTCTTTTCCGTTTCGAGAGCCGTCTCCGGGCGAGGAGACGTTCGTCTGGAAAAAATTGTCGACAATTTTTTATTTTTATTACTTTTTTGTGGAGGGCGGGGGAAGCGGGGGATCTTGTCTTTGCAGAGACAGACGAATTTGTTTTAGCTTGATGCAAAATTATGGCGAATATTATATTTGACGAACAACGCAAAATACTCGCGCTGTTACACTCATCTGTTTACGCTCAAACCACCATGTACACGGCGAAGTATAAACATCACATAAGACACGAAGGTGTTTATGTCGACATTGCCCGGTCATAATATTTTGACGAGTAAACGTCTGCTGTACAAACATGTTGACATGAAAATATAACCGGTACAGTTACGTTAATCCGTTTTCTCAACGGAACCTGACGTGTAGTTTTTCAACTATCATTATTACCATCAAGTAAAAGAAGAAAAAAACACTTCTAAATTAATACAAGCAAAAATGCTCGCGAATGTTATTATATCAAATTTATATGATTTATAATTATTTATACTACACGGTCTCGGTTATCAACCCAGTTTATATTAAATTATATAATATTCCCTGTGTGCATCGTAATACAACGGATAATACAAAACCAGTCAATCAAACTTATAAACATGTACAATTTATTTAGGTAAATAAATGGTACAGATGACTACGTACAACTATTTATGCACTAAAGTTGTGTCATAAAATTCAGAACCGAAAGTCATTATACGTGGAGTAGGTACATTTTATTATGCGTTTACACGCGATCCGACTAGAGCTATTAAAAGTTGGCCGTTAAACGCAATATTCGTCATAATGATCACTCGGAAACTCGAGTCATTGCGAGTGGTTTATGCCGCGGGTACGTGCAGTTATTATGCCGCGTACAAGTTGAAAAAGATATCGGTTTAGCGATACGAATAATAATTGTTCGCCGATATTATTATAATGTACGTCATCGCGAGCTCATAAAAAGGTACTCCGAGTTTAATGATACATGGAAAAAGAGAAATGCGAAACGAAAATAGAGTGATGACGAGAGGGATTGGCCTGGGTAGGACTGCGCGTGTACCCGCCGCGGCACCGGGCTCTCGACCTTAAAAACCTCGACTCTGGACCAATTAGATGAATATCTATCCAATTAAATTTTATAAATCCGTATGGATGGAAATCTGGAGCGCACCGAACGATAATTTTTTTTCTTTTCATTTAACGCGTTTTAATTGGCGTTTGTATTTTCGGCGATGTGAGAATTCGATTGTGTACGCGGCGACAGTGAACCGCGTTGTTTGTGTTTACATTCACGAACAGCATAATTAAACGTTTCACGTTCGGCGTGTCTTTCACTGTGCGACGACGTTCTTCCGTCTGTGATGAATAACGTGACTCTGAAGGTTTATTTTGTCGCAGTGCTTTTCAACCGTGCGATTAAATAAGTTTTAAACATTATGAGTATACACATCACACATTGTACACACACCTGCTATAAAAAGAAAACCAATTATCAACACGCGCACACACACACACACACACACACACACTCACACAATAGCCGGGCATTTATTTTGACGGGAACACTCGCGTTATTACGTTTCGCAGGATAAAAATAAACGCGTCGGTCGAATTTGCGTTCGGTCGAGGAGAGAAAAAAATAAAAAGGAGAGAGAAAAATAGGAATAAAAAAAGCGCGTTTGGACTACCTTTATCGTTTATACGATCGTTTTACTTTCGTAGCACACTGTCCGTGTCCACGGACACCGTGCGTATAGCCAACGTCCTGCAGTGCCCCCCCCTCGGGCCGTTTTACGTCGAATCTTCCGTCCGGAACACGCGTGGCGCCCACCCTCGGCGTCCCGTTCCCTCATACGTGTGGGCGACTTGAGTATTCCCGGAGCGAAACGCAAACTTCGTTGCACATCCAACGATCGCAATCAGGGCTCCGGGCGATTTATGGGTGGGTGTGTCGAGCCGCAGCAATCAATATAATATATATATATGTGTGTATATAAAGGAGAGAGAGGAGAGAGAGATGGAAAATCCCTTTTTCGCGTACAGGTATTTTCGACGACGACGACGACGACGACACTAATGAACCCTCGGACTAGGGGAAAGCGGGACGAGGAGCGAATCGGAGACGGGTTTATTTTATTTATCTATTTACTTATTTTTGTTTTTTTTTTTTTTATTGTTTTTCTAAACGTGAAGCCGCCGATCGAGTGAACGATGCTCGGCGTATTGTATCGTGTTCCGTTTGACTTTCGCGTCATACGCGCGGTTCGATTTTTATTTATTTTTTCTGTAGAATAGATACTACGTTATGTGTTTGACGATCCACTGAATAATGTTCCGCAGCGCGATAATTCGCATCATTCGAGAGTTCAGCGTATAGTATTAGTTTTAGTTCTACGGCCCGTCCCCGTCTTTCGTATATACCTATATCCATTTATTTAAAAGAAAACCCTTTTTGACTCGATAGATTTATCACATATTTTACCCCGTTTATACATATAATACGGGTACCTATACACGGAGGAATATACTTTACCCGCCGGAATGTTTAAGTGGGGTTAAGGCTAATGCGGGTCATTTTTTCAAGGGTCCTATAACGGATGTCGCATATAGAGACGGTCTTGTGCCAAATTTACAAAAAAATAAAAGTTTCGAGAGCATTCAACCTCATAAATTCAACGGAAAACTATATCTCTGAAATATTAGGCCTATTGTTCTATAATAGTGAGCCTCGATTAAAAAATATTTTCTCTTACTTTACACAAATAATCGTTTCGTAACCGAAACATAGACTAAACAACGAGTTCAAAATCAAACGAACCGTGATTACTGCATTACAGTTATTATAACATTAATATTGTTACGTTTAATACCGTATTATAATATATGTTATAAGATATCAAACATTTTCCTTTGCACCAACTATTAGTACAAATCGATTCATCACGAAAGTACTTATAAATATATTTTTAAAGAACAAAGGATTATTCTTATTTACTCGTATTTCACGAGAAGCATATTGTTTTTGCTCGGTTATCTTCTGACCCATCGTGTGTTGTCACAGAACTTCCATTCACCATAATCTGATTGTAAAAGGAAAATGATGAATTATTATTCGGTTGTAATTTATGAAACGTCGTGTCAAGAACATTTGCCTGTATTTGTACAAATTTGTAACCGCCCATAACTTACCCTTTGGCAAGGATGTCACAGACGGTCACGGCTATCGAATCGGGATATTTTTAATGGTATGTCCTTTCCACGTAACTTTACCGGGTTTTTCACACGATCCGTTCGACTACGTGAAACTATCAGTTTTTAGACTTTTTAAAAATAAAGAAATAAAGTCAAATCGAGAGAATGATTTTCATATAATTGAACTATAAAACTATCTGAAACACGTTTTGAATCTTAAAAGATACTCATTGCATATTAAACATATTTTGCATATACGAGTATATATATATATTTGTATATTACGTAATGTCATCATTAATATGAGTCCTACATTTACCGAATTTGCATGTCATTAGCAAATATTAATAAGTATCGTTAAGTTGTATAAGAAATAATATAATTATCTAATTATTATAAATTGTTTTTAAAATGCAATCAATGAATCAAATATTTATAAATAAATATATATATATTTTATCAACTCAATAAATTATAATCATTTAGGTGTAAAAACTTTAAACATAGGTAATAATAAACGTTTATCACCTCATTTATCATTATTATAATGAATATTATCAAAAGAATAACATTATAAACTTTGAAATATAATTTTAGATAATACTTCATTAATTTAGTTAATAGTGTATGTTAAATAATTTTCCTCATTAAAATAAAATTTATTTCTTATAGTTTTCTTGGATATGTAAGGATAGTGTATAATAAGAGTCATCATTATTTATAATTTTTATTTGTTAATTTACATTAATACGACTATGAAAAATTGCATAAAATGAAAATGCAAGTTAGTTAATGAATATAATAGATTTAATATTTACCGGAATTAAATTCAATCTATCCGGGAACCTTCATATGTATAAAAATGATATAAAACACATTGGAAGTGAAATCAACTACACTATTCTAGATTTATATATGTTATATTAATGTCATGTATTATTCAACTTACACAATAGTATAGGTTATATCATTCAACATATTATTGTCTGACATTTAAAACAATTTATTTTATTTTATCAATATGAGCTTAAATCAAAACGAATAAAAAAAACTTATTTCTATTTTTTTATAAATACACACCAATACTTTATATTTTATGTAAAAATATTAAACAGTAGATAGGAAACATAATAAATAATCAATGATGTATGTAAACATTTAGTTATTTTTAGACTAGAAAAATAAATATCAATAGATAACCTACTTTTCATTTGATAATAGTGTATTATGATGAGAAATATCACATTATCGCGTTATTATTTTGTAATAAATATTTAAGTAAAATAAAAATATATGCCAACGTGACAATGTATCATTCATAGGAAAACATTCGATGCATAAACGAAATCACATTCAATTATTTATCTACTTATTATACAATTCGTGTTTCTAATTGAAACGTATAAATATATAATAATAATTAATGTCATTGCTATGTATCGTTTTAAGTTGTAGGCACAATAATACTTCTATAATAACTCATTAAAAATATTATAATCAAGCGATATGATTAGGGAAATTTCGAATTGTTATTGCGACCGTAATAAATGAATTTAAAAATAAAATCAACGCATTAATCTCCTACATCAATCTTTGTTGCAGTAATACGTGCAGTCGTTTGGCACAAGTCATAACTATATTCGATTTTTAAACGGGTGGATTCTAAAAAAGATTCTTAAACGGAAAAAAAATACTGTATACGTTTTACCTACTCGTACAGGTATAATGTTACAGTATTGTGACGTTATTATTGCAGCTGTCGAGTTCCGATTTATGCAGGGCAATGCATTTGAACGCAAACAAACTCAAAAAGTTCCGAAAACGCGTATACTGTGCACTAATACAGCGACTCGGACATAAAGGATTTCTGAACAGGGGAAGGTTGCAACGGAAAATTATAGTAGAAAATCACATTTTTTTCCGCGGTATCAATTAATTTTTTTGAATTTAAATTCAAAACAGAAATGCACACGTATTGCGCGGGGAAAAAAATGAAAAAAAACACGATACCGGAGCGGCGCGTGGTTTAGATGTGGGGCACGGCCTTTAGACTACGCGTTCATAGCTACATAAATCGAACGAAAGTCACGTGCGCCAATAACAATTCTCGTATTATTATAATATAATACAACGATTATTATCACGCCGTTTGACGCGGACGGATGGTAGAAAGCGACGGGACTGAAATATTACGAATGGGGCATACGGCGTGATGCCTTTGACGGGGAACGATCAGCATTAACCCGTGAACGCGCGCGCGCGCGATTATTCCGAAAACAGACGAAAACGTGAATCCAGAGTCGCTACCAACGGTCGACAAACGGTCGAGGGCATATTTCGAGTGTAAAAAGAAAAAAAATGTTCATGTAGAATAGAAAATCTCGTGAAAAATAATAATAAAACACAAATCGCTCATCGACTTTCCCCGCGAGACAATACAAGCCTGTATTACGTGTGGAAAAATCACTCTGTATAGTCTTGCTCGGGGCGGGCGGCTCGTCTCATTACCGTTGCCGGTGACCGCCGCCGAAGGAATAGTAGTATATACTCGCGACCGACTCCCGTTAACGCTTCGGTCCGCCTGTAGAAAACACTTAACATCGGGCCGTAATGAGCGTCTATACTTATAATTTATATATATAAGAGAGAACGTCACGAGACGAACGTAATAATAATAGATAATAATGAACGTGTAGACGATTAAACTTTTAACGAGAATTCGCAAACCACGAAGCGCCGAGGAGCGCTCGAGCGAACAGAAAAAAAGCTTATTTAAATATCGTAAAATTAAAAAAAAATAAAGGGTCTTAAAACGCGCGCGCTTCAAGTCGGGATTATTGGCGTCCGTCACACGACGACGTCTCGACGATTACGTCGCATACCTCCGTCGGTATTTCGCGGCCCCGCGGCGTGATTTCGATCGGATCTGATTCGAGGATCGTTTAACGGAAGTTCGATAGATTTTATCGAAGTCCTCGTAAACCGTAACGTCGTCGTCGCGGCGTGTAAATCTGTACACGCGTTTTTAGCGTGCGGTTCGGCGACCGAGGGATTATCAGTATCGTAAAACGTCATCGACGTTGTTGGGTGCACCGTTCAAGCGAGTGTAATATCAGTGACTAAACGTGATATATTATTTATTGTCGACTATTGTATACCGACGAAAACTAAAAAGACGTTCGTTCGTAATGTTCCATATCGTTTTGTTTGAGATTTTCGTCGGTATTTATTATCGAGTGAATTGTTTCAAATACCTTACATTTTTGATGAAAAAAAAGAGACCACTCAACATGTCCAATTTATTTTATTAAAATAACAAAATATATTGATATTTCACAAATCATTGTCCTCGATTTATTGTTCGATATAAATAAAAAGCAAGTATCTACGTAAATAAGTACCTGTAGTACGTATAATAAATACCTTACCTATAATAAAACGTTTGTTCTCAACATTTAAATACGTGTGTCTGTGTTTGAAAAAAAAAAAAACAGTGTGATTTTATGTTGATTAAATCGATCAAAGTATTTCTAATTATTCAATTACCATTTATCATTCTCTAATTTCTATTCGAATTCAATCATCGCAATTACGAATTAATCAATACACTTCAGTAGTCGAATAAAATGGAATTAATAATATATTGGAATTTCGCCGAGTAGAACAAACGCTTATGGGTAATAACGATGAATAAAATATGCATCGCATTTAATATAAAATTCCAATTATACTAATCACAATGTACTTAAACACTATATGATCAGTTCGTTGTTATAGAATTATATTTAAAATAATTTACTTTTGTCAAGAGGCACACGGTTCGAATGCTCGATCACGTCAATTAAACGGACATTACTGTAATATTAACGAGACTGCATGGTGTCGTTGACACTTTCGGTAATAGGTATGATCGCGCGAGTAAAGTTCAATGTTTTTTTTTTTAAACCTATTGCTTTAGTCGCTTTTATTGTACAGTGTTCACGCCTTATACAGGAAAAAAGATATTGAAAAAGTTTAAACGTGTGGATATCGGAGTGTTTTGGATTAAAGCGAATCGTAATGTATTTGGACAATACGATTGAACGGTAGTCATCAATCGCTTAAAACTATCAACAACTATCCTACATGTTTAAGCCCGGCTTCCGTAACAATACCACCATCTGATACGATTCGTTTGGATTTAGAAAATAGTGTATTATCACAGGTTATTGATTCGCGCGGCATTCGTAAACGGCTTTCGTCAATATTGTAAATTGTTATATCATACAGGAGCAGAGAGGGAATACGATTCAGAGCAAAACGTTAAATTTCATCAACTATTTTCATAATTTTAATCATCCACGTATGTAGGCACTGTGTTTTGTATAAAAATTAATAAATATTTCTCTAGTCAGTCTTGTAGCTGAGTCAAATCAACAGCTTGAACCACCGCCGAATAAAATGTTCTATAATAATAATCTGAAATAATAAAATGGTAAATTAAATAATTAAATTTTTTTGTATTTTTATAATCACAAATTTATAAATATAAAACATACACGAAGTCGATTTTTTTATTTAATTGATTGTTTTGAAACTTGAGTGATAATTTCAGGGAGTGGATTAAAATAAAAATTATATTTCTTTGAAAGAACTATAAAACAATGCTTTTCAGACACAAAATGCATTTCTATGCCATAGAATTTAAAAAAAAATGATTTTGTATTTTTAATTTTCGTTTTGTTCTTAAGGACACATATTCTTTATTTTAATAAAATCATTGTTTAAATGCATTAAAATCCGCACCCTAGTTACAAGGTATTTATCTGAATAAAATAAAATAACTCCAACAAAACACAAATAATTGCATTTTCGTCTTTTCAAAAATATTTATTTGTTTCTCAATTTATAAAAAAAAGTCAAGAAAGCATGGTATTGTTCTCTTAAATTTTCATAAATGAAGACAGTCTCCCTCACCCTCCTTCTCTCTTCATTATTAATATTATATACAATTTATTAATGTTATTTTATTATATCGCTTGTTCGCTACAACAACGATATAACTCAAAAACCATGATTTTACACAAGACGAATTTGAAAATTTAATTTACAATAAGATGATGATAAATCATGTTTAATGTTAATATTGTTTTAGAAACTTATTTGAATGGAAGAAGAGTGTTATAACAACACCATATTCATGCTTACAATTGTCACCTACAGCAAAATACAACACATACAACATATAAAATGACGATTTTTGACTTATGTCACAAACAAGCAATATGTAAGTATTAATTTGTGTTATTATTAATTATTTATTATAACTATTTAATTAAAAATGTTGTAATAGTTTATGATTAAATTTAAATGTTTATTAAATCGACTCATGTTGATAGATAATAGTAAAATAATAAATTAATTAAATAACTCTTTTTTAAACAAACCATAACCATACCATTCATACATCGGGACGAGTTTGTTTTATATTTATGTATACATTATATTAGGTATATCACGTATACTCGTCACTCGATACTCTTTTGTAATTGTGTCTATGGTTCAATGGGTCGGTACAAAACTAACTCGTATATACGTTCGTAAATATATCCGGTTATCGGTCCTTTAACAGAATCAAATAATTTCGCACAGAATAGTTTGTGTTTAAAGCGATAATAGTATTAGATATTCTATACATTAAAATACTTGCTCACATTATCTGTGCCATTTCATTGTGCTTCGATTCCAAATTTTCCATCCTATAAATATTATAACCACGCGCAAACCGAAACGAAAATATTATACAATGCGTTCATGATAAATCTCTGTATAAGCCCTAGACAAAGCTTACAACGTATTGTTAGGTACTATACTGTTTGACTGTATAATATTAAGACCAATAAGACCGTATAATGACTATTATGAGGTACTCAGAATTAACATTATTAGCGTGTCTGTAAATACTTGCCAAAAAGTATTCGTACGTTTGTGTTCAACCATCAAAAGACAAACATTTATAGACTTAATGCCAATTAAAATTATTTCAACTGCTGGGAACACATGATGTTTAACGATATACGGAAATCGAATAGACTGTTATCTTTGATTTGAAAGCTCAATGATAAATTATAGCATTCGAAAACCTCTCCGCCCTCGATAGTAACACTTGATCGCCATTGTAACTTTTAACCAATGTATTTCAATATAGCTGTGCGCGCCTAAAATCTAACTATTAACCACAAAGTTCCCGACGTTACTGTTCGCTTACACGATTGTCAAAAACGCAATCACTGTTTATAAAACACTATTTTAAAAAATGGATAGGCAATGTCACTTGTTTTTGTATCTTATACAAACATGTGATTTTAAAAAAATACAACGTAATTTGTGTAGAAATTCTTTATTGGATATGACTTTCATAAAATATAATGTTCGTAAGACAATTTTAACATTAGTACATAATTTTTGTATAAATACATTAAATGGATATAAATAAAGAACGAGTGTCTTAATAACAACATAACCTTCATAATTATTCAGTGTTTGTAGCGTGGCACTACACAACTACATAAAGTTTGCAATTATTTTGTCCTGGGCTCTGCGAAATTCCGAGCCTTTAACGATATTGTTTTACTTACAACATTGAATTTTCGATAAAAAAAAAAAATCTCCACTGTCTTACAATTAGAATATTTTCCAATCTTGTTCATGCCACCGCATTTTTGTTAAAAACTTAATATACTTCTTTTTTGCAGGTTTAATCTTATTTTTAGCTATAAAAATATTTTTGAAATATGCATCGTTTGGTATTTTTTCATGCAGTTTATCTTTTGGGTTTTTAATCGCTGCGAAATTCCAGTAAAAATAATTACAGATTGTTCACATGCTTTTCAAATATTATAAAGCAACGATTTTACACGAGATTTAATATTATCAATTTGTATTTTTTTTTTTGCATAAATCGAAATAATATAAGTAAAATAATTTACCATTGTTAATAAAATTTATCTGGGTTCATTTTCATTGCTAATAAGAAAAAGTTTATAACGATTAATTATAATTTTTTTTAATTGAAAGTTCTACAATAATTAAAAAAAATTCATATTTGCAACTTTGTTATTGCCAATAAGTATTTATTACAAAATCATTAAATTATATAAGGAAATAATAATAATACTAATGTTTATGATGTGTGTTATTGTAATGACCGTTGATGGGCCGCGGGCGACGGATATGACGTATCGAGCCCGCTTGATTATTAAAGTGCCCCATTCCGTGACTTTTCGGCGAATTTGACGTCCAAACGCTGACGTAAGATGACGGTCGAACGCCGGCGGATCGTTGAAAATGTTGTTTGACAGGACCAGGACCACCTCGAAGGGCTGACACTTCACGACGATAAAGCCACCGTCGCCGCCGAACAGAGTCGATCGCGCGCACGCCAGGACGACGATGGCCGCGAAAAATCACCAAATGGTGTTCGACAACGGTGCATTTTAATAACAAAGTAAATAAAGAATGAGAAAATATGACGAATAATAAAAAAAAAATAACAAAACCGCCGTCGTCCGGTCGGAGCGGTTGAGCGCGCGCGCAGTCCGTGTCGTCGCACGGCAGACGTTGCCGGTTCGAAACGAGAGCGACGAGACCGTCTTACGTAGCTGTCGCGCGACGTTCCCGAAGGATATGATGGCGAACCTTTTGGTTTTTTCGCTCGGCGAATTTCGCCGAATTACCGTGAAAATAAATGTTTATCTTTCTAGTCCAACGTCACGACGACGCTGAGTACCAATAACGAATAGAGAACGACGTAAAACTATTGCGCATCGGCAACACAACGGGCACACCTGTCGCGAAATATACGTATTTACAACGACCATTGATCTGAACAAGAACGATAAATTCTTCTTACTGAAACTTTGGCTAAATACGTAACTAATCGATATAGAATACCAATACGCGCCGTTCGTCGACAGATGTGCGTGAGTTATTTGTATTTTTTAAGCCGATTCGAATAACATCAAGTGATTTATAGCGAATCAAAAAACCACTAATTTATCGAGAACGGAACACATACGTGAGCAAAAAATCGCGACTATAACCCGTAACAAGTCACCGCTGTACACCAATAACAGTGCACAGCACATCCAATGGGTAAATAGTACGTATAACAACACACGTAGGTTACCTATAACGCTGTTTTCTCGGTATAATATAACATTTAAACGTTTCCACCCAGATCAAAGACTCCAAAAACGCCTAAGGGCTACGATAATGTTAAGTAACGATTTGGTGACGTCTTTATGGGTAACAAAGTTAAACGAAACCCCATCCTGAGCAGACCCCTTGTTTCGTAGGGTAAAACAAACGAAGCGGTTATAAACAAATAACACACACCAAAGAAAAATTAAATTATGTATAAACATATTTTCTTATTGTAAGAGCAATTCATACCGTGTTATTTTCCTACGCAACAGTCACTTTAATGCACCGTCTTAAAAATAATACGTTCGCGAAACAATTATGTATTTACTACTAATGGTAAATAAATAAAACTTTATTATTTTTACAACTGCACGCGTACAAAATAATATTACTATTACTATTAGTGATATTGTTAAAAATTTTAAATTATTGTCAAATATAAATTAATGAAATGTATATTATATAAAACAAATTATTTGTGTTTACTTACATATACGAGTACGTAGTGACAAAATGTTTTAAAAAACATTTAACTTTAATTATTTTGAGATAAAATGTCATGACTTACGGGAAATACAGTTCATTTAATAATCTATATTAATAAATAATGATTAATTAATTTTCCAATATGCCACTAGCATAATATTTAAAATTAATAATTCAACCAAAATACTTGGTCTAATCATAGTTTTGAGGGGTGGTTTCTGGTAGATATAATTTTATTTTGTTAATGCATTCGAGAGGTTGAATTTTTCAACAGTTAACTGACTCGCAGATAACTGCCGAAAAGTTACGTGAAAAACGAATTCACGGCATTCAACAAAGTCATAAGGCACCGATAGTGCATAGGGCGTAGAGCAGCGACACCACTACTCCGCCTTTTTTTTCACGAGGTAACAAAATCATATTTTTGCTACACCATAAAAAAAATCGTGATTTTTTGTACCAGAAACGTATAACAATCAAACAGATCGGTTATTAATAGGTACCTGATTATATAACGATGTGAATACATAATTATGTAACAATAGTAATAGTAATAACGAGTGTGTTTGCGTGAAATCGGAATAAGAGAAAGTCCACGTCAGCCGAATACTGCGTAGGTGTATACGGCGAATAAAAGCCAAACTGCTCGCGCCACACGCCCAATGACGGCCGAGTTGCGTGCGCAACCCGAGAAAAACCGATCGAGTGACGCACGAAAGTACAGCGATGCACAGTGTGCCGACGACCGGTCTAGTGTCGACATCGGTTCAGAAAGTGCGTCTCGTTTTTATTTTTCTCCGCGACCGTCAGTAATGTAGTCAATCGTTTATTATTTTTCTCGTAAACGAATAATCTAACTTTTAATAGTGATTTTTTTTTTTTTTCTATGGAGTTTAATTTTTATTTTATCTAGTGACTTTTCTATCCGCCACCACTTACTTTATTTCACAAGCCAGTAATACGAACGCCGAACCTCATCAGCAGCCCGCGGACAGGCCGTAAGTAATACCGATCGTATTTATTTATAGTCTATAGTTATGTTGGGTAAATAATAAAAATCATATTTTTACTACTCCGTAAAAAAATCGTGATTTTTGCCCCAGACACGTATAACAACCGAACTGTTCACTTATTAGTTGGTACCTTATTATAATAACGATATATTATATAACCTCTCTTGTTTTGTTATTTCCGTCGTAATAATTCGTAAACATCTCCATCGAACTCATTATTATTTTCAAAGATACCTATTAATTTTTATTGTTTTATTAATTTTTTTAATTTTGATTTATTATTATTAATTTTTAACCTACTCTAACTAGTACCTAATTACCAGTTAAAACAAGTCATAAAAGTTATTTTACAGTTTTAAAATAGGTACACTGTTAATTTCTTGTTTGATTAAAAATATGTAAACGATTCGTTTAATTCTGGAGGTTTTTTTTTCTTGATTAATTTGCTACCCCAGTAGTTTTTCTCACATGGCGCCACTGAACAAAGCCGTATTTCATTTTTTTTTTTCGACTTAACTCGAACGAACATTTTCATTGAATTTTTACAATTTTATTCTTTAGAGACGATTTAATTTTCAAAAAATTTTTGATTTTTTTTTTTTTTTTTTATAAAATCCCGATTAAGTGTTCTCTCAGAGCTAAATACTCGTAGCTTAAAAATTTAACACAAAGTTTCTCATAAATTGCTCCAATAATAATTTTGTAATATCAACATTGTCAAATGTCTATTTCAGTTCAATATATATATATATATATGTACATATATTAAATATTAAATCAACTTAATCTCCATTTTCAATAATATTTAAAATTTATACTGTTGAGTTATTTAAAAGATTTAAAAATGATATGTATTTCATATTTCTCTCTTCCTCTCTCTTTGTTTCCCTCTATGCATAACTATTGATTATGTAGACCGAGATTTAATTTAATAAAGTTCACAAAAAGTTTCCACAAAGTAGTTTATTATGTAGATATTCAAATTTTGTAGGCAATAAACTTTTTAATACATAATGTTATACAGTTTGAGAAATACAAACATTGATTTTACTATTAGGTACTCTAGCAATTAAAAGTTTCAAAAATTAATTTTTCAATATAGTTTAATCAGAGATTGATAGTACCAGAGATTCGTATTTTTAGATTCAATATTATTTGTATCTAGTATTTTTTTGACATTTTTTAATTGTTTCTTTCTATAGTGTATTCTCTATTTTTTTCTTCTTTAATAAAATATCTAATTTATAGATAAAAACGACTTTTTTTAGTTATTAAATAAAAATAATGAATTAATCATTTTTAACTATAAATTATAACGTATAATTTATTTAAATAAGTTTTTAAGTTTGCTTTATAACATTTACTGACAAATAGAATCACAAAATTAGTTGAAAACACGTTTTGCACAACAAATTTAAAATATTCATTAAAATAGTAACTCTGTGATGTATACTCGTACTACGTACAAATTATTGTTGAATTCATTACAAAAATTTTAAATCACTAAATTTATAACACTAATAAAAGTATAATTTTTGATATTTTGAATAACTATTTTATATTTTAGCAATTTTATCAATTACAAATAATATTAATTATTTTTAAAAATATACATTGTATCTTAGATATATTATTTATATACAGTATAATATAGTGAATACTAGTAGTTATACTAACTATGTTTCTTATACCTTTAAGTATTATTTTTTTCAATTATTTTGCCTAACCCTGAGTTTAATATAAATAAATAAAATATAAATAAACAAACCGTTTCCATTAAATTTTATGATCTGTTCGTGAAAAAAAAACACGAACGCAAATATTTACCAAACGTATTCATAACAATATCCATTCGAAAAGTTGACCACACAAATCATCATCGATATTTCTTTCTATGGCTATAAACAACTTTTGGTCATTACTTTAAGGTAGCGGCTGTTCCGAACCGTAAAAAAGGTCCGATAAATTGTAACCGCTAAAATATACAATACATCGTTTGGAAAAAAAAAAAATCTCTCCGATACACGTTCCGTGCCCGTTCGAGCGCGTGAAGCTGTAGGGATGTGTACGGAAGACGTTCGGAAAAGGTCTGAATAGCTTTTTAAACTGGCAGTCGAAGATGGGATTGGTAATTACGGTTTGGGTCACATGTGCTAGCCGTATTTTAGGGATAGAGTAATTTAATTTAAGCAAGTGCGGGTGTTTTATATATGTATACGGCGGCGCACATAAAAAAAAAAAAAAGAGATACATAATGCGCGCGCGACCCCATCCGACTTATCCGTTTTTCTCTACAAAGTCAAAACCGAATAATAAAACCAATCGCCGAGATTTTAATTGGAAAGGGTTGCCATGCGCCGCCGTCGCGGCGTATGCTATGTGTGTCGCGCGCGCCGTACCGTGACGTCATTCGTGGAGACTCGACATCTGGACGGAATCTAATAATTGTCAAATCCCTACATTATACGGCTATACGGCCCTGCGGGGTTACGATATTGCCGTTACGCGGCGCGCGCGATGCATAAATCAATCTGGCTACACGGCGTGCACACTTATATGGCCGCCGCCGCTTGTGTATTAAAAAACCGATTCGATTAGGTGAGAAATCGAATGCGCCCGCCCTGAGGTGACATTTTGATAAAGAAAAAAAAAAAAATGAAATGAAACGAAACGAACGCTAGAAAAGAAATTGCGGAGGGTGCCGCGCGCCGCCGCAGACCCTTTTCGTGTCGCGCGCGTTGACAATTTGCATAATATACACGCGCATATTGTATATATGAGAATATCCTTGTACGGCTGCGCAGCGTATTAGCATTAAAGAGTTTTTGGTCCGGGGGTTATTGTCTGTCGGCGAAAAATCGAGTTCGATTTCATTCTCTGGCGAAGCGATACAATAATTATATCACATTTATATCGCGCGACATACATGAAAAATTAACTCTTCGTCGAGCTGCCATGCCGTGTATTTTACTGTTCGTACGTCGACGACACCGCGAACGGGGCGCTGCAGGTGTGCGAGACGTTGAATCATCGATGGCATTAATTTTCCGCACAATCCGTTCAGTTCGTAGAAATCATTTTATATTTTTAAAAATGTTCATTCGCTTTAGTACTCTGCCCGACGACGACGTAGGTGCGTACTACACGATTCAGTTTTATTTTTCGATATTTCACCGTCTCGGTTTAATTTTTCTCGTCACGTGCACGCTTTATCAAAATATCGAATAATAATATTATAGCTTAGCTCGGACGCGCAGCAGTGTATTCGGTAAATAAATAACGCCATATGTGCGACTTAGAAAAATAAAAAATAAACACTCTATACCATCAAATTTCTATAACTCACACGGCAGATAGGTACACAGTGCGTGTTACTACACAAACAAATGTGTATAAATGGGCGTGCGTGTGTGTTGATAAGTCGATAAGTCATCGAAATGATATTTTGCGAAGTACCCACGTGTGTTCCTATTATGAAAAGTTATATACACATTATTTTTATCCAGTTACGCCGTAAACAATGGAAGTGGCGCACTTGAAACAAGCAGTTGGCATAAATAAAAACGAAAAATCTGCAATAGCAGCAAATCTACGAAAGTTATTGTAAACTTTGAATTATTGATTATGAGATTTTTTTCATTTTTTTTCTCATTGTTATGAATTGCTTTCTATGGAAAAACTTCGGTCGTCCCGGAGAATATTTCGAAGAAAATAAACGCGACCGAATCGCCGATAATGTAAAACAAATGGTATATTACTTTATTGAAACAAGGCGCGAAAATGGGATTCGCGCAGTTTCGAGAGAAAAAAAAAAAAAGGAGGAAAAAAACTTTTATACACATTTACGCGGGGTGAACATCTGCGACGAATTTTTCGTATAACGAAATTTAAAGCTCCGGAAATGGCCACAGATTTGCCTCGGAATAGCGTTCGCCGGAGTGGCGAGACGTGCGCGCGGCGAGGGCCGGGGCCGGGCGAGGGGGACGGCGGCGGGGGGTGCGGAAGAAAACGAAAACGTTGCGCAAATCGGCGAAAGGCTGAAGTTTATGCAGGAAAAATGCGAGACTATAAGAATGAAAATGTGACGTCGTTAACGAAAGATTTACTTTACGTCGTTACAATCGTTTTAGCCCGTATGATAAACAGGCCACACTCTCATAAGCGCTTTTAAGTGTTTGCAGGTTTCGCTTATTTTCCGCCGGTAATCAACTTTAATAAAACTTTTTATGGTATTTCCCGCCGTATTCCGGGCGCGCTGCAGGTATTTCGGCAGGTTTTTTTTTCCCCTCTCGCTACTTTTTTTTTATTTTATTATTATTATTATTATTATCAGTCACGAGCGTTTCGCCCGTGCACGATCGTTTTCGGTGAAATTCGATTTCGGCTCAGGTTGTTTGTTTGTTCGTTCGTTTTTTTTTTTTTTTTCCTCCTACGTTTTTTTCCCACTCGTCCCCCGGCCGACATTAAAGCGCGCGGCAGGATATAGGCCAAAACGGTTTCGACCGAAATCCCACGAGCGGAACACCTGACGCCCATTCGCAATGAATACACGGTTTCAACGGCTCGGCTATTCGTTTTTGGCAAATATCGGCGGCTATTGGCTCGGATCGTGCGCGCGTTCTATAGTTAGTGTAACCGTGCGCGCCGAGAGCCGGCGCGAAATGGCTTTTCGCGACGACGGATTTTTACAAGTACACGCCGCCGTCGCTTGTGCGAGGGAAAAAATGGCAACACGGCCGGCCGGTTATTGTTGATTGACCGGCGCGCCGGAAATGACATTTCGGGGCGCGTTATTAATGTACTTGTCAAAAAATGCTCGCGCGGAAAACACGACAGCCGCGTTTCTGAGAAACCCCGTTGCACAAAATGCACTTTTCACGGATCGATCGAACTCGCGAATATAATATATTTTGTGCTGCATATGCCGTCCGTGTTCACGCGGTCGGTCGTTCGAAACGACTGTATTTCATAATATCATAATAATGTTTCGATTTTTTTCTTAAGGATATATTTTTTTATTTTTTTTCTAATACTTCCGATAATAATATCCACTATTTATTAAACTCACAAACACGTGCTTAAACGGGAAATTAATGTTCGACACGCGACGACAATAGATACGTATATAGTCATTACACGGTATTGTTTGTGATAAAAGTGAAAAAAAATTTGATTTCAAATTCTCTATTCGAAACAACAATAATGTTCACAATAAATCTCAAAAACGCGTGTCTATGTTTTGTATAGAATTTCGATGACAAATATTTGTAATTAATTATAGATTTTAGATTACGTTTGCTGTGTGACGTTGGTCCGTACCTAATACGAGTAATGGATTTCAACATAGTTAAAAGGTTTGTACAATTTATTGCATAAATAATGGTATCCGAAGTTCTAGTCAAATTCCACATTGGTGTTAAATTAATTAATGTTTTTGCGCGCGCGTGCGATTTGTGTTCACGTGTAACCAATATGTCTCTTAATCGCGTTAGTCTTAAGCTATTTTCAGTTCACGCTTAATCATTTTAGGAAATATTTTATATTAATTTACTGTGTGTGTATAATTTGTATTTTCAGATTTTCCAACCTGAAACCTCTACAAATCACCGTATGTGACATCTGGAATAATCCTGTACTATTTATTTGAAGGACCGTGGAGATTATTCTGACTTAGAAAAGACCATTCAAATGGCCCCATACATAACTACCGATTTTTATTCCAAGAATGTTTGAGGTTTAACGGCAATAAAAAAAATATGTTGTGGCGGATTCGGTCTGTGTGCGTATAAAGTATACAATATTTATAAAAATACATTACTTTACATATTTTAGGTGCATATTCCCTAGTTAAAAACAAACATCGAGTAAATTATAATTGCTTTTTTATCGCAAACAGTATTATGTGTGATGTTTAATAGTCTTTATAGGCAAATAGTATATTTTTCTATTTATTCGAAACGTTTTATTTATTTTGTCGATACAAAAAAAATATTGCAAAAGTAAATAATTACAAATAGGTATTATACTTATTATATATTATTACTTTTTAGTGTCTGGCAATATTTCGTATCGATTTTTTCTTTTTAAACATAATATTTATTTGAAATAAATGCTGTCCCGATGCGAAAAAAAAACAATCTTTTGTGATTTTTACTGTAACATTATCTATTTTTACATTTCAGAAAAAATATTGCGAGTTACTGTTGTCAGAGTACCACAGTATCACACGGTCACAATAGTTTTATGAATAATAAACGCTCAAATTCAAATTTCAAGCATAATGTCTTTGAAATCGCTTTGAAAATGTTGAGAATATTTACGTGTTATGGTAACAATTTTCAACGTTTAAGTATCGCCATTGTACGAAATCAACGGGCGAAATGACATTTTACGAGTATATTAGGTATTATAATATATACATGTATGAGTTACTCGGCCTACTGTAAAAGATCGCCGAGAGATATATATTTATGTGCCGTATATATTATATACTAAACCGCCATTATATTTTTATCTCTGAGATATGTTTTTAAAGTAGGTACATTGCAACGTAAGGTCACTGGTCTACACTCGAGCGGGTTTTTCACAATATATTTTGTATTGTTGTTGTCGGACGTCTGACGCGGCGTTATCGAATATCCAACCTTATTTTCATGGCGTCGGACTTTTTCGCGATATTAATGGTCCGTCCTGAGATTTCAAACTTTTAATGGCTACTCTTACGTCGTTACAGGAGTTGAATTCATAAACTCATTCCAAGACATCGGTAATGGGATCTTGTAAAATGGAGCGTTAATAACGTGAAGATCATGTGATATTATTGGCGTCGATTGCCACCCATGTGAGTAATAATGTATTCGAAAAATCGTAAGTCGGCTATTAAAACTTTATCCAAACACAACAATGTAGTCGTATTTTAATATTATTATGTCACACGCGCGAAACCGTACCTGGACATGTGCGCTACTACATTAAAATGTGTAAGTAGAAAATTAATCTATTTGATCGAGTGGCTTTCGAATTTCAAAGAACGGTATGTTTTTTTTTTTTTTAACTTAAGTGTTGACTTTTTTCATCTTACTCCCCCTCCAAATCCGCTATACCTTTGGACCATTTGTCACGTAACAACTGCACTTTGTCCGTAACTTTTTCGTTATTACTTTTTTCATTCTTTTTCCGACCTACCACGGACCCCTTAAAGCGTTTCAACTTTTTGCCGTAATTTTTCTCTCATAATCCTATACTTCTTTTAAATCTCACCGTGTATTTTTTTGAAAAAAAAAAAATTTCACAACCCGTCACCCAACCGCAACGCTCTCCACGCCCACCTAACAAATAATCATTCGTAAATCATTGTCGTTTCATCAATTTCCTTTTGATACATACTTTTATTTTAGAGACCAAACTCTCGAATAATAATAATAATAATAATAATAACAAAAATAATAAAAATAACAAACAACATATTTTATTGGTTTAGTTTTCGAACCAGAGTTTTAGTGACTGTTAATGTTTTCTTTTAACCGCGCGATTCCGTAGTCGGTCTACGCAACGAACCTCAATTAAATAATCTCCCTCTACTCCTCCGTCCGCGGTCTCCTTTGCCGCTTTTGTCCACTGCGTAATTCTACCCGAAAAGTTGAGTACGAACGAAAACCCAACGACAAATTTTGTAAGCTACGCGACGTCTCCTTTCCTGAATATCTAATTATCGCTGAACCGCAGAAGCCGACCAGATGTTTTTATTGTTTCAACTTTTTCCCCTTTATACTCTCTTGGTCTCACTTACTTCTTGGTAATGGATTCAAGTCGGGAAACAAATTCGATTACGTGGTAACAGTGCCGCTGAAAGTTAACAACAATGTTGTCGGGACGTTGTACAATTTAAAAAGTTTATTCCTGACAAGATGTATAAATTACAGCCCGCAGGCCTAACGGACTATACGAATCCGTTTGGATGTATATTATTAGCTCGCAGATATTAATCAATTTTGACCGGATGAATTACAAATTTCCGAATGCTCGCGTTTGACCCGACATACACCGCAATGCAGTGAAAAAAAAAAACAAAACAAAACAATTTCAAATGCAATATTTCGACGAATCGTATCAAAAAATTACGAACATTATCCCAATGATAAGTATACATGGTGTACAGTACGTGGAACGCCCGAGGACGACTTATTGGTATATTTGAATTGGAAAATTTTGCACGCACACGCCAAAGTTGTGGAATGCATTGGAAAATATAATCGTCAGATATTTCAGACACGTGCTTTAAATATCGACCGAAACGTTTTTAATTAATTTCGAACGGGAATTCAAAACGGAATGTATGATAATGGTAGGGGGAAAAAGGCCAAAAAGTTACGGAATTTTTTTCGGCGTCGCGTTATAATTTTGTTGTAAATTCGAAAACAACGATGGATTATCTCGTTCGGAAAGCGATTTAAAAAATAAAATACATAAATATCGGTTGCCAAAAAAAGGTGGTTTGGTCTTTTTAAAAACGTCTATTGCTCGCAATAAAAGTAGAAATATCTTTGATTTACTAATATGTGTAATTGGTATTTCTAATAAAATTAATTATTATTGATAATAATCATCAATAATTATTTCGTTCTTATAAACAGTAATAATAATATTATTATCATTTAGAAAGTAAACAAGGCATTTTTCTAGTGTCGATTCATTTCAATTTGTGTAATGGTATCGAATGGATTAAATTACGCAACATAATATTAAAACTATGATATTCGGTTGAAGTTGAATTTCTTTACAAAAAAAAATTTTAGATAAATATTTATTCATCGATTCAAACATTTAACGTTTACATTTGACATTTTTTTCGTTTTCTTTTTCGGAAAGTTAACCATTTGAGATTGTTATTATTGTCATAAGATTTTAAAAATATATTGCCCGTTGAGCGAAACTTTATTAAACACTTTTAAACAAATTATCACGGTTTGATTGCAATCATTGAAAAACGACACATTGTTTTTCGTAATACATTTCGTACAATGATAACGCGGTGAGCAAGAAGAAAAATATTATAAAAGTTTCAAGATTTGTTTTGTCCTAAACTTCTAAGTAAATCTCGACGTTTACACCGAACGTATATTATTGTGACCATCAGTAATGTGTTTTTCTCACCAAACCGGAAAACTTTTCGGTTTATTTAATTTTTCTTTTTTTTTTTCTTTTTTTTTTTAGTGCAATATTAACAAAGTTTTGCAGCAAGTTACTGCCCCATTAACTACTAGAAATGAGTATGTATAATTGTTGAAGTATTTCAGTGCGAAACTTTCGGAAATCCAAATTTGTTTTACGGTAAATGGAAACCGTACAATTATGTTTCCAATTTAAATAACGAAATGCTGTTTGAAACATAAATAAAAACAAAAGTAACTATAATTTGTGTTTGTTGAAAGCAATGAGCCATTTTATTATTCGAGTGCGAAATATAATATATATATAAACAAAATAATGGTGCACACGCGTAATGCGTATAATGGTATCAAATAAAAGCAAGGTCTGTTAGTTAAATCCAGGATGTGTAATAACATAGAGTGCATTTTATCGTCGATATGCTTTTTCAATTCTTCGATAAAATTACAAAAACAAAAAAAACACAAATAGAAATGCGTTTTCTAAAAAACTTATTTATTATTTTGTGAGATGACGCGAAACTATTATAATGATGTACGTTAAACTAATGTGTTTATAAAACGGGTACTTAAATAACGGCATAAATTTTTATTTTTTCACATTTCAAACGCTCAATTTAAACCTTGACCATAGATATTTTTGTTTTGTCTTTAAAATAAAGTCTCATAAGAAAATTATGTTCGTTTCTATGTGCATTTTAAAAGTTCTCATTTCATTTCTCACATACGTACCCAAAAGAAATCGTAACTACCTCTCTTCTTCATTCGTTTTATGAGAAGTCGCCGAGTATTAGCACTGCATTGCTTAAAATATAAATTTTTAAAAGAGTAATCTGATATGATGACTTAACATGAATATTATATGAAGAATCGTGTACTTTTATTAGCTACCGAGGGTTCTTGTGTAGTAAGATCATTTCGGTTTTGGTATTTTCACAAAGTAAATTGGATTAATAATAAGTTGTGGACCTTTTTTTTTTTTACCTGCCATGTGACCTAAAGAATATGTTTATATTATAAAAAAAGCCGTACTGAAAATAGTGTCTTTGAAAGTAATAAAAATGATATATATATATAACGAATACGTTTTTCCATCTGCAAGTCATAATAATTATAGCGTATTCACAAACTTAATTTCTCAACAATTTAAATAATAAACACACCAAATAATCAATTATTTTTTTTCAGATGATAGTGAAAATACATTTTTCTCAGAAAAAATTATTATGCTGTGAGTATTATTTAATCGATAATTATCTACTATCTATTTTATCTAGTAAAATTTCAAACTGTATGATCGTGTATTTACTATCTGAGTTTATAACCAGCTCTAGTGCTCTTATCGTTTAAAAAGTATATTTGCTTATAATTTCTTTACCATTTAATACAACATTTTTATAATTAGAGTCACTATAAATTCGGGTATTTATTTTTATTTTTTACTCAATTACAAGTTACGTTACGACGATTTCATAGTTACATAACTGTTTTTAGAGAATTTTTCTCGTATTTTATTCGTACATTTATCGGCGCATTACTATTAATATACTTATTAATTAATCAGTATACACTAGTGTTTACAGTATAAAATTTAAAATTACATATAAAAGATATGATGACATCTCACTGGGCTAAATGATCGCTTAAAATAATCATCAATATTACATAGGCTGACACAACTGTGCGTTCGTTCTCTAAAATATAAACAATAACAACTGTGTTTATGCGTTTTTCGCGAGTAAATTTAATACCGAGCTAAGAGTAAAAGTCGACTGCAGTATGTAATCGAACGCAAAATTAATCGTCTTTTTTTATTCGACGTGGTTCCATAAATGTACTTATGCGAAGCCGCGTAACGTACTTTACGGGCTTGTTTTACGATGTAGAGTAATTAAATCGAATTATGTGAGTTTTATTAATTCAATAAAGAACGTAAGTACCGATATAATTAAACCAAAACTTAGTTGTTCACCCCTTCGGATGGCCAATGAAACATTATCATATATTTCTACGAAACGTATATAAACTTTCGGGGGCGACGACATGAACGACGTTTATTGACCAAAAGAGAAAAATATATATAGTTTTGTAATATACGAGACGGGTTGCGCGGCAGAGATAACAATTCCAGTGAAAACCTCCAGCAGCAATTAAAATCGGAACCGACGGGATGATTTTTAATCTTTATGGATTCTTCCGTGAGTTATTGCTGCGGCGTGGCGTCGTGGGGACGCTATCTCTTTGAACACGTGCATTGAGCAGGGAAAGGGATTTTTAATATAATAATACGTTGGAAAAATTCAATGGCTTCTGACGTCTTTAATTTCCTTCTATAAGCCCCTTTTCCTTTCCTTTTTCCTTTTTTTTTTTTCTCTTTTTTTTTTTTTTTTTCGAAACCTTCACTTTTGTTTCCGGGTACCTACTACTGTTTGCTCGCGTGCCACAAAATTACGATGCCCGCGGGCCCGACTCACTCCGCTGTCCCCTCTCGTCGACGTCTCTCGCTGTTTGTAGAAGCGGTTAATTCGCCGAATAGGTCATGCGGGGCCATTTAAATACATCCGCTGGTAAATACGGATAATCGGGGGTGGTTTATAAGAGCGAGAAAGAGCAACCCCTTAAGCGAATTACATAATGCGCATCATTTATTTTATTGCTGTTCTTTGTTTTAAAACAGAGGTCCAAATTTTTCGTCCTATTGCGAAGTGATTATAGCCATCGATGTAAATCGTCTGGAAAACAGTAGCGTGCGACTATCGAGTAACAATGATAAAAAAAAGTAAACGGTTCGACTTGATTTATGTTCACAGCAAACATCTGTATAAAACATCTATCTAGCGTAACCAACAATTAGAGTACAGTCAGCACTGAACACGAAATATTGGTACACAAACACTATCTCTAATATTTTAACCATCACTTATAGGTTGATATAAAATTGATATTAACTCCATATATTATATTATCACAATTTTAGATGTATAAAAGAATTCAATTTGTATAATCGAACATATTATTACACAAGTAAGTACTCAGTCAAATACAACAAACCATCTTAATACTGAGTGAGTACATTATTATTAATATAAATATATCAAATAAAATCATAGACTTGTATTCAAACATATTTCGTTTGAATACACCATTAATAATTACAAATTTACATTACGTCAGTAAAATGTTTTTAATATTCACTTTAACTAGTACTTCCTTTCGATATTAGGAAGTACTAACTAAATTTTAAATCTTAAATCGTGTTGACATAAAATGTTGTTTGTAATTTACTTCTTTTGCGTAACCAATATTTACTAATAATTAATAACTGCTTTTGAGCTGATCATATTCATACTTATGTTACGTTTACGCGGTTCAACAACAGTTCTTTGAACTCGACAACAAATCATTAAATTTCAATTAATATAAATCATACAATTATACCACATTTTTCCCAGTAACTTACACAAAGTATGAACCATATTGATTTCTTGTACATCTTCTATTAATATCGAGTTGACAAAGCGAAGAGACGAAGCTTGGTCTCCGAGGTTCATTCAACTCTTGTTGAACAGACGACTTTCTTTTTTTTTTTTACTAAAATTATAACCTGATAGAGATTGTTGTATTGGATTTTAGGTGGTTATTGAGGGGTTTGACTGGAATAATTTGAGTACAAATAGGGAACACAAAAAACTGGGGACATCGACAGAATTCTGTATAATGTGATTTTTGCAGTGTAGTGTTATCGTAATTGAAAAATAAACGAACACTACAAGCATTGTTCATTTCAATTTCAATTTCACTTTATTGAAAAAAATCTATTAATATTCCATTAGTAAAATTAACATAATTTAAATAAATAGTTTGAGCAAACACACGAGGTGTTTTTTTTTTATGTGTACATAAGTTACACGTTCAAAAATCACCCCGTTTGTATGTAAATAGTAAACACATAACTTTATTTCACAAAATGTTATTTCAAAAAATATGCAAACACTTAAATTTATCAAAAACCTATTGTACACATATTATTTCCATAACTTTATAATATTATCTATGATACGTATTCTGCTTATGAACGTGTTCGATAATACAAGTACATTATGATGGTTTTTTTTTTTCAAAAGCATGCATTTTCAAATTAAAGTGAAGCTCGATTTCAGAGTGTTATACTACTGAAACCGATTATAAACTTCGTAAACTTAATCGATGTTAAGTCATAACACTAAAATAAAATTATTATTTAATTTTAAATTAACTAATTTATATTTTAAACGTTTTCTTAAATTGATTTAAGCTCTTGATTTCTAACATTAATTTAACACAAGAACGAATCGACAAAACCATTGATAATACATTTTTATTTTTAACCAAAATATATAGTACTTCACTAAAGATATTATGGAAACTGTTATTCATGCAAATTAAATTCAACGTGAATTAGCTACACGTATTAAGTTATATGGTTGCCTATTTGAACTGTAACGCTTTTTTTTGTCTATTTTCCACTTAAAGTGTAAACGACTTTGGTAAGCCAATTTCTTTTTCGAATGAATATTGTGAACATACTTTTTTTTCAGTATACTGCTTGTAACTCAAAATAATGATATTTTCTATGTCACTCCACTATATTTTTCCATTTATTTTTGTTATTCTTGATGCTTTAACGTTCTTCCATAATGTTCTTTTTTACAACTTGCAAATTTTTTCTCTCGATTAAACTTCCAACTGGTGTAGGAATATATTCTTAACCATTTCTAAATTTCAATATTTTATAAAAATAATTAAATCTAGGATTAAAATAAATTATATAACTACATTAAAATAATATATAATATAGGTACATAGGAACAAAGTTCTCAGCAAAATCCCTATTTTGTTTAATTTTTTATTTTACTGTTTTCATTACATAAATAATATTGGCATATAATGAATTAAATATGCATTAATTTAATACCTAAAAACTTTTAGTAATAAATTCTTATCAGTTTTAAGATAAACTATATTCAGTGCTAGATATAGAGCAAGTATTCTATTACAATTTTTATTTGAAGTTTTCATAAAATAATAATTTTAAGTGATCCCTTTTCAACACTGATAATTATACAAATTAATTTTGTAAAAATAATGGTTAAAACTATAGAGAAAAAAATGATTACAATTTAGTATTAATGTGTTTCAATAATATATGATCGACATTCATTAACAACTATAAATTTCAGTAAATATTTTTATTTGATTTAGATTCTCACGCCAAAATTTGAATACAAAAATATTCAAAGTTATTTTATAATGAAGAATGTCCAGACATTTATCTTGAATTGTTCATTATTTATAAATATTTCGGTTTTACAGCACTCGCCAAACTATAATAATATAATGCAGTTCGACGCCTGGATGAAAAAAGGTTAACAAAGCGAATGCTGTTCTGGGAAAAAAAACTAACGGGCACCAAATATTAATCCCATTAGAAGTGACTTTTCGGCACAAGAAAATAACTTTAAAATGATATTTCATCTTGATTTTGTTTGAGAAATTACCGGTCCAAGAAATGCGTATCGGAAAAAAAACATTCTCGATTCACGTTTTGAGTTATGAGGCAATTAGCAAATGAAAATCGACTTCTTTTTCTCGCGTATTTTATTTCCACTCTAAAGTAAGAATTGTGGTGAACCCGTCAGAGTTTATTTTCACTTTTTCTGTGCATTAATATAATATAACGAATATAATATTCCTCCGGCCCTCGCATGTTATCGACGAGAAGACACACACACACGCACGCATACACACACTCACACTCACCCGGGGAACAGCAAACGACATCTGTTAACCATATCGGGTTATATACGATATACCCTGCGGGCCGGTACAGGTCCTGGCACCGCCGGCGTCCTCTGGCGTGGAGGTAAGGACACGTAGGAACAGACCTGCAGCAGGACCCACAGCGGCAGGACGACGGCAGCGGCGGCTACCGTATATACAATTTACTTACGGGCCCGCGGGATGGAGGTGAAGGGTTGTTAATGCGCGTTTAGCCGGCGGCAACGACAAATGTTTTATGCGCGCGGACTACGGTTAAATTCAGATTTATTGGCCGCCAGGGCGCAGTTAAAATCGGATACGGTTGGAAATCCATTCGGGCAAATGGTCTCGGGGCGGGCACGCGGGGAAAAGGCGCGGGTAGGAAGACACACGCTTTTTCCACGATATCGAACGGTATATATTTATATATATATATATATATACATAAAACAGTATACATGCACCATAATATAATATATAATAATAATAATGCAGTGTGGAAGGGCGGATTTGGAGGGGAAAAATTGTTTTTTTCATTCCATAACCGTTCCGCGGCCGGGTCCCGCTTTGAATAAACAGTAATAACGATACGATTATAATTTACAGGTTAATTGAATTGGGTAAGTTTTTTTCCCCGCGTTCTGCCGTCGCAGTTACCTATATTGCACAATATACAAACGCGCGCGCTCGCCAGCGCTGTGTTTTGTGCACGGTCGGACGAAAAACAATCGTACAATAATGATATTCGGCCGAAGAGGACACAATGGGTGCAGTGTGAACTTTACGGTTTACTGCAGGAGCCGGCGCCGCCGCCGCCGCCGCCTCCGACAGCGGCGACTGGAGCAGGACGATAATGTGAAAGCCGACAAAAGCTGACTTAACGCATCGGTAATTTTACTACGCTTAGCTGTGCTGCATTCGCGCGGGACCAGACGCATTTCTGCACGGATTAAAATATTATTATTATAATCATTATTATTATTGCGATGGGAAACAAAAGAAAACGATTTTATCGGGAAAATCGCACCTGCAGGCGGCGGCTGTGGCGTTAAATTGACGGGAGAAGAGGGAAAAAACCGGGAAAATCAAACAAACGGCCGGATTTCGAGGCCGCCGGCGGTGGGCGACACAGACTAAATGCTACTAGATACTCCGTAATCAATGACGGATTACGAGAAGGAGGAGGGGGAGTTCGTGTGATCTGGATCCCCTACCAGACGCCGGTATGGTTATGAATTGTTGAATTTCAAATGGCTGTATTTAACAATATTTTTTTATTCAATAATATCTAATAATGAACAATGTGAATGGAAAAAAAATAAATCCATAATAATAATTACATTGTACTATCAGAGTAAAATCTTTGTAACACTTTGTCCGCCGCCGAATCTAGAACAAATCATTACAACTATTATATAATATTATTATGAAGCTCCGGATCCACAACGAGAAGACAACTTTACACGAAAACTCTCTCTTTTCTAAAAACAATAATAATAATTACGAACTTACAACTCGATACGACCGTAAGCGTTTGAAATTTTAACACTAAAAAAAAAAAAAAAACGAAAAAACGAAAAACAAAAAAAAATTCTTATACACATATTATATCATATAATAATATCTCGGATGTATACGGGTTTTTTTTTCTTTCCGGAAATCTATTCGGGGAAAGTATTTATTTTTTTTTTTGGTTTTTTTCTTCAACATCCGCCGCCGTTCGCAATGAAACAATTCGCGTGCGACGATTTCGCGTCCGCGGTCAGCGCGAGTTGCTCGAGTATTCGTACTGTTCCGCGTACCCGTGGTCGATGATGTGCCGCACCGTGGCCGAAAGGATGTCGGTGATCTTGTCGTCGGCCGAATCGAGCCGGGTGGCCAGCATTTCCTCGACGGTCATCGTCTCCTCGTCCGCGTCCAGCAGCTCGTGCGGGTTGTCGTTGATCATGTTCGGCACGGCGAACAACAGGTGCGCGTAACCGTAGAGCGCGTGGAACCTGAGCTCGCGGTGCAGCTGCTCCATGGTGGGCGCCTTCACGTCGGACGGCAGCACGGCCACCAGCGATTCCAAGTACACCGACAGCAACTCTTCCCAGCGGTTGTTCTGCACGTCTCGGTCCGCGTTCTTGTACAGGAAGTACGACAAGTCCAGCCCCGGCGAACCGTACCTATAGACGACGAAAACAAACTGATATAGATTCCCGTGCGTATACGTACGTATATAATAACATTATTGTAAAACGATAACGGTTGGACCTCGATAGTCCTAGAACTATTTTATCGATCGGGCATTGTTGAGCGAGTCGTCTAATAATTTGTCATATTCTTTGTGATTTTTCATAATATTTGTTTTCAATAAACCCACTATATTAGGTTTTTAACGTATAAATCGCGTTAGTGAAATTTAATCGAAATTGACCTTTAACTTTCATTTTTCATTAAATTTAGCTTCGAAAAAAAATAAATACATCATTAACCGATTGAAGGTGTTTTTTTTTTGTTAATATTTTCCCGTTTTTTTAATGAAAAAATACGACTTTTCAATGTGATAAACTTGACTCTATAGTACAATGACCTCTTTGTATAACCTTGTTTAATGTTTCAACAGATTCCATGGTGAAATCGTGATGTTCATTTTCCCTCCCTTCTACTTTATTGTGATTTTAATTCAATAGGTGATCGAGAGATTGATGATAACACGAGAGATGACATTATACTATATTTTATACAACGATATCTAAAGATGTGTGAAATCAAAAACTTGCGTCGTCTAACTAAAAATCACTCGCAGGGTAAATCAAATATGTAAATAATCAGTGGGAATAAAATCGTTAAATAATATTATCAACTTTATTTTAGGTTCGAGACAAAGTAAAAAATTGTAGAGAGTAAAAGCATACAAAGTAGAAATAATGAACGGTTTATAATTTTAATAAAGAAGAAAATTAATTTACGGGCGACGACGACGACGGTATGTAATATCTTTATCGTTTAAACGAATTATTTTCTTTTGTATTTTTGTTTGCAACCATTTTTTTTAATATCATCAATATAATCTATTCATAATTCAATAACGAGATAAAATATTAGTTTGATATTGTGTTAATAAAATTTTCCACAAAATCGTTATTTTTGATGTGCCCATCTGTCCGTCATAAACATCAACATCAAATTGACCAACGCGGTTATCATAATGTGCACATAAAAAAACAATATAATATTTACCCTTTTTTTATGGTTTTTATTATCAGATAAAAGAAAAAAGTAATTTTTATAGGGAACATTGTAATAATTGTTTAACTTTGCACACAGAATGATTAAAAAAACTATTGTAAAACATTTGAAAATAAATTTGATAGGTTCAAACATTCTAATTAATGTTGACTTTTTCAGTCACGGTAATAATCATTACGTTATGATCAAAAATAAAATAAACGTAAACAATGACGATTTCACGAAGAGAATAATGTAATTGATTATTATGGATTTTTAAAAATCGGTAAACTTATACACACAATACGGTTCGTTTTACGCAATATTTATATAGCAAGTCATAAAATTGTAAATCATAATTATTTTTTTCATTACAATGATAATTTGAAATGAATATTTAAGTAAAAAAATAGATACATAGTTATTACGTTATACGATTTTCACTTTAAAATGTATTTTAAAATAATTTTTCCTCGCATTTGATGTATTGAACAAAATAAAAATTAATGCATTTAAGGTTTCAACTGATAATATATTAATTACGATTCATATCATTTTCGCTCGTAACAAGTTTATTTGAACATCTACCTATTTCTTTTTATTTTTTTTTCATTGAAATAATTCAATAAGTTGTTCGGTACTTGGATTTGTTTGAAGTTTAAATTCTATGAATGCACTTATAGAGTTTCTGAAAGTTGGAGTATAAAAAAAAAGAAAAAAAAATGTACAAATGTGTTCCGAGAATACTGTTCTTTTACATTAAATTCGGATGTTTACAATATTTTAACGATGAAAGTTTTACTAAAGAAATCGCTTTTTTTCACATCGTAAAAATATGACACTGTGCCACGAAGAAGGGTGTTTTTTTTTTATCAATAAAATGGATATTGTAATATCTTTAACCTCCGTAACTCGGAGACTATAATTCATAGCATTGTGTGCGGGGTGTGAATTTCTTTGTGTGGACACATAATATGTCCGTACATGTTTTTTGGCACAGTCCCGCGCCCAGTTCACAGTATAAAAACTGATTTATTTGATAAAACGCTGTACACAATTTAACACCGATGTCTTCTTATCTTTTTTCCGCATTCGGGGAGGGTGCAAACCTCCGCCCGGAACACGTGTTTATACAACAACACATAATGGCGCGTCGAAGCGATACGGGGACCGGCGGCACCGGACAAATTCAAGGGCGTAGCCGGGTAAAACGTTTTGTCGAAATTTCATATTCTTACATTGTGCGCGAACGACACAATGTCGATTGTTGTTTGTGAGAACTCATCTTGGGAATTAGACTGTAAGGATATTTTCGTTCCCGCGTAGGTAGGCGTGTCTTTTATTATTCTCGCGACGTAAACAATTTGGACGGACGTTATTAAATACAAACACGCCGATACAACGAAACGATTCATCATTTCAACATCGATTTAAAGAGAAATAACGGATTCGTCGTCGCGAAGTGTAAAATTACAGTGGGTGTACACTACATGTATTATTGAAAACCCAACACGGTGGACACCTTTAGGGAGTCTGACAGTTTTTAATCTTGATTTATTGTTCTTTGAACCGGCGCGATTATTTTTTTATAAGCGTTTAAAAAAATAAGAAAAACAAAAACGAACCTAAAAACACACCCGGTAATCGTTTGATTACAAAATAATTATTAATATTTAATTGCGCTGCATTACGATCACGGATATCGCCCGAGGATTATTATAACGTACCGTTGCATATGCAATTTAATTTAATAATATAATTCGTTTACGAAACATGATTGACGTATTTATATTGTGCGCAGTTATTTTAACATTAAGTCGAACGTTTTGTGAACACACGTAATTAAAAAAACAAAACGAAAAAGGCGGAACGGATGGATTTTAGAGAGCAAATAGCTCGTGTTCCGTTGTGTATTATATAAAATTATAATATAAGCATTTTTTCTCTTTCTTTTTTTTCTATTGTGTAACGAAACAAAATAGCCGAGTTGATTAAGTTATATTATGAAATACGATTTGCGTCAGCTTAAAATGTTCTTTTTTTCTTTCTTTATTTTTGATACGCGTGTATGTAAATTTCCACGGGCTTTGAGGCTTATCCGGTGGAAAAAGGTCGCCCTATCTATCGCTGTTCTCCTTACGCTGCGGCGTTCTGTGATACCGCGATATATATTATATTACCATATAAATAAGTTTCGGTAATACAATATTAAAAAAAATAACAAATTGAATGCTGCAGTACGGTGCATACGCGGACGCGATCGAGTGTGACATTGAACGACTTAAAACGTTCCATTCGCTAATAACAATATTAAACGTATTATATAAAACATTATGGGTAACGACAATTTTATCGGATTTTAGCGAGCGTTTCGGTAAACAGGTGTTGTTTTTTTTTTTACAAGTCATAAGAATTCAAAACTAACGCTGTGGCTTATCAACCGATTGTGATTGTATTGAGAATGTATGAATAATTCTACGCCGCCGTTCGCGTTGTTTAGTGATTGTCACAATTTCGTCGACTGTCGTCGTGAAAACAATTGGTCGACCGTGATTAATTCGTTATCGCCTACTCGAATGTTATGAATACGAATTGAATACATAATTACAGATTAATTCGTTATCACCCACTTATACCGTTTGAAAATTACTATTTATAAAACACGCAGTAGATACGTACGCCGCCGTATGAAAATATGCTATTGTTCGTGACGAGTGTTTGACTGTTTGACACCAATGTCAAGAACTGTTGAGAAAGAAAGAAAAAAAAACTTCTGAAAATATTTAAACGAAAAGCGATTCTTCTGACACGATGAACAAACAGTCATTAGTGTCGCGCAATCACAAAACGATAAAGAAAAACATTTCAAACCGCCGCCGATCGGGTTACCGCGTAGCTATCCCGGGATCTAAACTACCCGAAAACACGAAAACTTGTCCAATTATCAGTAAAACGAGAGAAACGTACGTCTAGACGATTATATAATTATGAAAACTTGTTCTGCGTTAGCGCTGACGGAGCATATACATTTTAAAGTAAGTCGTTTGTTCGTGAAAACCGAAAAATAATTACGTTTTTCAGGAAACTAACTGGGTAGCTCATAATTAATAATCATTATTGTAAAAACTAATATTGCTGTCAACTATACTACAGTTTAAAATGCACGAACGTAAACGATATTGTATAACTATACTTTATATTTTTCACAAATAAATTATTCGAAAACAAATGATTAAAATGTATTAAAATGGTAAAAATTCATTATTATTAATATTCATAACCACACAGACAGTGTTGTGAAAATTACTTTCGGATAATAATTATTATTACCCAAAAACGTGCTAAAATAATATCATAATAATTTTGAAAAGTATTTCAAATTGCTCAGAAAGACGATTCTAATAAACAATTATTTCGTTCATCAACATGAATACAATATCTACTTATGTCTTATGATTACAATATCCCACGAATACGAACTAAAGGTAACCAATATAAAGAGAATTTTATACTTAAAAATTATTTTTTATTTATAATGATATGGGTGTTTTGTTATTTTAGCCTTGTCAACAGTTATTTCAAACAGAATAACCACTGTGTTCCAATCTGTATAAAAACCTATTACGAAAAAATGTAATCAAAGTGAAATATTCAATACAAAAATATTATCATATTCGAAACACTCGAGTACCTATTAAAAATAATAGCATTCGACACAGCGAAAGGTATTTAAAACCCGGTACTCAATTGCGGATAAAGTTTTGACAAATACTATGATGAAAGCAAGGTCGAAAATAAAAAAAAACTATTTGATTGCTCCGATGTAGGTACATAAATCTTTGAGCCGTGAAATCGGAAAAGTCAACGGCTTACGAGTTCGCTCACCGATACGACTACGAAATAGAATTTCGACAAAACGCGTCGACGCCTCGTCGAAAAATATCACTAGCTCGACCGAAACGATTAAGGTGCTAGCAGGGGTGGATCCAAGGGCGGTAATGGGGTAAATATGATAAAATAAATATATATATATAATATATTGAGCTTATTATATTAAATCTTATTAAATTTATGTTTTATTTTTATATTTTTTAAGTACAACAGTCAAACATCAAAGGCTTACACAGAAGTAATAATAGATCAATAGACGTGACGTAGTAAATGAAAATCAACTGCGTATAACGCGAATCGAGTGAAACGTAAGTAAATACAAATTACTAACCCCTCCTTCCACCCTACCACGATTAATTCCCGGATCCACCCCCGGGTGCCGGAGACCGGATCTCCGGGTCGCTCGGAAAAGACGTCGCGGTAAACACGCGGGTGTACGTTTTCATTAGTTACCCCGCCGAACGGAAACGGCGACCGTAATATGATGGTTTTACCTGACGGCGGTGAACTCGGTGATCATGGCCTCCAGCGGGCGGCCCGCGTCGTCGTAGCTGAACAGTATGTTGGGCTTGCAGTAGTCGCCGTGGCACACGACCGCGAACGGCTCCTTGGGCGTCATGGCCAGCTTGAGGTTGCGGTCCGCCTCGCGTATGATGTTCAGGAAGCCCTTGAGCTTGCCGTCCCGGTACTGCTGCTGTTCCATGAGCGGCCGCGCGCCGCGCATGCTCAGCGACTTGAGCCCGTTGTTCTTGACCAGCCAGCCGTCCTCGTCCCACTGGATCTCGCGCAGGTTGCCGACCAGCTTGCGGAACGCCACCGGGTTCTTCTGCTTGGCCGTGAACGACATGCCGTGGAACCGTCCCAGTGCCGCGATGGCCGCCGCCAGGTGGTTGAAGTCCATGTGCGTGCCGCCCGCGACGTCGCATCCCACGACGCTACCGCCGCCGCCGCCACCGCCGCCGAATGCCGCGTCGTGTCCGCGGGCCGCCGAGTATCCCGAGTCCAGCGGGTCCTCCAGGACGATCAGGTCCTCGGGCCAGCTGGCGCCGCCGTCGTTGCGGCCGTGCACGAACACGGGCATGGCTGGCGCGCGCGCCCCGTCCGGCAGGTGCTCGACCAGGAACGGCACGACGCTGCGGTACGCGTGTATCTCGTTGTGGAACTGCCTGTCCGCCTTGAGCGCGGTGCGCAGCTGCTCCATGGGCGGCTTCAGCTTGACCGTCAGCCGCGCGTCCGTCTTGTGGCCGCCGGACACGGTGACGCGGCCCGTGGCCACCACGCACGACAGCCGCTGCGACTGTCTGGGCCGCGTCGCGTGCCTGGGGTCGCGGTCCGGCTCGAACGTGGCCGGCTTGTCGGCTGTCGCGCCGTACGCGCCGCCGTCCGTCAGCACGCCGGACAGCCAGCGCTTGAGCGTCTCGTGGCTGGAAATCATCGTCGTCGGAGCGTGTTGTTAGTCGTGTACAGACGTCGGCTGGTGCGCTCGTGATGGCTATGTCGACGCGCTGACAACCGTGGCCGCCGTCGGGTCGACAGATAAAACGCGTTCGCCGGAGTGCGCTATACGACCGCAGATTAAATCTGTGCCGCGACGTCGACGTCGTGCGCGCGCGCGCGTGCTCGAGAGATAACGTCCCAAGGTTTTTGTCGCCGCCGCCGCCGCGCGTAAATCGTTCGGAGACGAACGGCGGCGCTCGCGGCTTTAATTACGTATTATCTTTTTTATTTCCAATTCGTCTTTTCAAACGACTCGATCCGACGGCGGCGGCAGTATTATTAATATAGTTTGCGCATTTTCGCTTTCTTTGGCCGCCGGTATTTTTGTTATTGTTATCGTTGTTATCGCTCGGCCGTCCGGTAGAAATACTCGTTTCGATCACGTAGATTTGTCAAACACGCGGTATAATATATTATACGGTGTTGTTGTTATCGTCGATGAGACTAAGAAGGGGGCACGAAGATTTTCCGAATTGTATAACACGTAACGTTTCGTCATGATGACAAATCACATTCAAACACACAAACGTTTGGAAATTTGACTGGACGAATTAAATATGCATTTTACTAACGAATATATTATTGTGTAAAAGAACTTATCTCGACGTTTGGCAGCGTAAGTTTATACGTATAAAGAATATTATGTGCTTCATTCGAGAACTCGATTGGTACTCGCGACTGGTTTACTTTTTTATATTTTTACTAAATTAATAATCAAAATTATTTGAATTAAAGATAACAATAAATCACGAGTGTTTTTTAGTCTGATGGTTGTTTTTTTCAATCGTTTTACAATTAGGACATTTTAATCGTCAATAATTTAATCGTACAATAATACAGACACGTCATTTATTTCAATTATCATTTCTTTAACTACACATGGACACTCATTACATTTTTATTTAATCGATAACATTTAATTGATTGTTTTCTTTCAGTACATATTATATTATTACAATAACAATAAGTAATTCATCAGCACTTGCTTGCGTCATCAATATAAATAATTATCATTAAATATCGATTTATACTCGTATTCCCCTTTTGTTCGTACCAAAACAATTATTTAAATATTAAAATATAAAACACCCGGAATATTTACCAAGAGAAAATTAATTTATAGATGAATTCCATTCAGGATTTTCATATTAATCTGTTGGCATTTTTTTCAATGGTTTAATTTTTTTTTTTTTTGATACCTTATGATTTTGTTTTATGTAATTCAAAACGTATAAATTGTACTACATAAGTTATAAATTCCATTCTATTACACATTGACGGGTGATTATTTTATAATTAACTTAAATATAATTTAAATGGTAAAAATATATTTTATATTTCTATTTATTTTAGCTAAATATTTTATAATTTGCTGAAATACGAGTTTTATATACTCATTATATACTCGGGTTTTCTACAAGGAAATTTTTACAAAAAATCTAAAAGCAAATATAATATAACTAACAAATCAATATGATAACATGTATTTTTTAGTAATTTAATTTCAATGCTAATATTGATTTTTGTACGAAGACAAGTTTATAGATAAATAGTAATTAACATTACCCATTTAATAAAATACCTATACACTAATTATTTGTATTATTAGTTCAAGATAGTTTAATACCATCTGTGATGTAGTGTTTTTCCTTTATTACTTATTTAAAACAACAAACTTGGTAAACAAAATTTAAATAATAACTTTTTAAACTCGAGTTTTAAGATATAATCTATGAACAATAATAATTATGATAAAACAAAACAACTACTATAACTTGAGTATATATAGTGTCCAAAGTCTTAATATTTGTTACGAATGATAAAATCGTTTATAATATGTTAGCAGGTGATCGTCTTAAAAAAAAAATGGTCCTTTTGTGGACAACTGCGTTGAATACCATCATACATATCCCACATCTACGAAATGCTGAACTAAGTCGGCAACTAATTCCGTGACCTTCTCTCCACCCATGAGTAAACAATTATTCACCATTTTGTCTATATCCGTTTCTTCGTTATAAGGTTCGCCAACATGTAGATGTATAGGCATGAAGAACGCCGCGTGCGCGAAACCGTGCAGTGCGGACACGGCCATCTCGGCGTCCAGTTGGGCCCGATCAGGCACCCCGACGCCGGACGGCACGGCCGCGGCCACCGTTGAACAGTACGCGTCCAACAGGTCGTCCCACCGGTTCTCACGCATCTCCCGCGAGGTATTCATGTACAGTAAGAACGATAGATCCAGCGCCGGTGACCCGTACCGCGAGCACCCGAAATCGAAAAGTAGCGCGTCCGCCGGGCGTCCGTCTTCGCCGTACTGGAAAAACAGGTTGTTCCTGTTGAAGTCTCCGTGGCACATCACCGCGAACGGTTCCCGGGGTTCGAGCGCTCGGCGCAGGCCACCCGCGTCCGGTTCTCTGGTGAGCTCGTCGAACCGGCGCAACCGACTGCCGCTGTCCAAGTCCGGGTCGTGGCCGCCGCGTTCCAACAGCCTGTCGACACCTCGTTTTCCAAATTTCCACAAGTAGTCTTTCAGGAATAAAAAGTGTCCGTCGACGCACGACAATATTTCCACAAGTTCACCGGTGATCGTCCGAAACCCAGCCGCGTCTTTGTGTTTCGCCACATACGACAGCGCGTGGAATCTAACATTTAAAAAAAAGAAAACGCGAACAATACGATTAATATGCAAACTCCGCATTACACGTGACTTCTTTAAATGTGTATGTATAAAATATATATTGTTGGGATGATATAAATAAGTACCTAACATATTTTATTAGTGAATTCGAGATTTCCGACGCACCAGTTAATAAAGAGTAAAAAATAAATTAATAACTTCCATAGCGTTAATGTAACCTCCGTTCATTTTATAGCCAACTTATTCTAAAAATTAGGAGAACATTGTTAAGTTATATAGTATTATAAATGTTTATTAACAAAACGATTTTATCTTTCAATAGAGGTATGTAAATGAATATATTGAAAGTTGAAATATAATATTTTTTTAATATATAAATTTAATGAATTTTATAATACGTCAAAATAGTATTTACTCTCGACATGACTACTAAACAGTTTGTCATATAATATATCACAATTTGTTTTTATTTTATCTGATTTCCTTAAATTATTATTAAATTTATCGATAAAGTCGAAAAATATTTCATTATTTTACCATGATATTATTAAAGTTCAAAGAAACATATTTTTGATCCTAAAAACGAATTAAAATCAAATACTCCATTTAAAATAATATCGTGTTTACTTACTTTGCTACGGCTTGTATCGCACATATTAAATGGTCATAGTCCAAGAATAGACGTTCTTCACTCAAACGATACCCTAAGGGATTAACGTTTTCTAGCACAATTAAATCGTTTTCTGCGAACTCACCACATTTATTTCGACCGTAAAAAAACTTTGGTAATGACGGCACATTCGCATTCGTTGTAGTTAAACCACAACTCTTCAATAGGAACGGTATAGTTTTAGTGTACGTGGTTATTTCGTTCTGAAATTGTTTATCGGTAGACATTGATTGTCGCTGCATCTCATCACGGAGTTTTAACTTGATTAGAACATGGTGATTGGATTCGTCGGATGTGGTGATAGTACCAAATATTGCTATGGACTGATATTGATCACTCCCCGCGAGATTATCGTTTTCTTTAAATGAGATAAATTTCACGTTTTTTCCAAACGCGCCATCTGACACGATCCGTGGCATTTCATTTTGTAAAAACGAATTCATCCTCAATTATTTTTTGCCAACTTGCTAGGTAAGCACCAATTCTATAACGTCTTGCCGAAACCTCATACGTTCTAATACTAATGCTTTTCAAGTGTCTATATAATCATAGTAAACGTTGATCGTGTTTAATGCATTCTTAATGTTGTACACGTACAGGAGTATGCGCAAGTTACCTTAGTACTTATCACTTATCAAATTCCCTATATTACTATATTAATCCATATTAAGCTTCTTTTTTTATGTGATATATTTTGAAAACAAAGGACGTGATAAATAACCAATAACATTAAATAAATAATTGTTTTTATATGATTTATCTATTATAGATACCATGTCAAAAGTTGAGACTGAATTTGATTTATATGTCATTATCACCGATATTTACAGTGACATTGGTTTGAAAATTCAAATTATTTTCAAATTTAAAATAGCTGTAAGTCAATTAATTTTGGATTTTGATACATAGATTACTGTCTGGAAACAAAAACCTTGTTATATCGGGCACACAGAAAAAATTAAACATATGAAAATTATTCGAAAATGTGTATTATGATATTTTTCAGTTCTTCCTGAAACCTCAATTTCAATCCGAGGTCACTGAGTAAAAATATTTCGTATATTATCTTTAAAAAGAAATACACCGTGTACAAAGTATTACATTCTAATCTGAAACTGAAGATCAAATAAAATTCAATAATACCGCTGTTTTCAGAAAGAATTCGTGTTAATTATTTTCAAAACGATATTAAGTAAAATGTATATATACCACACGTAATAATCTCTCGTAATGTACATCTTTATCGTGATTAAATAATGTTCGTCGGTCTTGTCGAAAACAACTCGATAATTGAACATTTGTGTGATACGTGTTTCGAAATGTTATTTGAAAGCACTTAGATACTAGTAGTAATAAATCGTAACTGATACAACTGTTATCAGCTGTTTATGAGCATATTATTTTTACTCATTTTATGATCGCTCAAAACTATATTGACGCTTTACTAATATTATGTCAGGTATAATTTTTACGCATAACTTATTCTTCTGTTATAGCGTACTATAATCTACGTGCACCCAATGACGACGCTATAATATTGAATAATGAATATAATTAATATAATATTAAGATTTATTCAAATATACCTAGCTGTGTTATAATAATTACCGCTATGGTGTAACTTAATCAATATTTTATCGGGATATAATAAATATTCAATGTACTATTTAGCTCAACAAACTGAAGATAATAACTTTTAATTAAGGAAATCTCTTGTATATTAGTTATTTCAAAAAAACAAACGAAATTAATTCAATTTTTATTACATCACATCACTTACTACTCGGCCAAACAATGGTATCTTATAGGGGTTGAGTTCAAAGTCCAAATAAAGAAACGAAAGAATACGGATATTATTATTCCACCACCTGTTAAAATACTACCTGTTAAGACAATGATAGACCCGTAAATAGAGACGATGAGGTGAAATCGATTCGGACGAAAATCATCAGCCATCTCTTGTCAATTACCTATCGTATCAGTGTTGTCCGAATCGTCGTCGAATATTATAGTTGTTTGAAATACTTTGTTAATTTCTTTGCTGTGGCGTACGTGTGCCGCAGTTTTTTTAAACCTTAAATGATTTATTTGCTTTGAGTTAAGAACGTTAAACAGATGAGTCGAATTGTCATTATGTAATCAATTGTGATGGACACTCCAATTGTATTGTTTCGAAGTTTTAAGTCCCGCAATATAAACGAATCGTTTTTCAAAGTAGTTAAACCCAATCTTATTTCATTGTTTTGCGATATATTAAAAATATACCTTGAACCATCACTGATTATAGTATGCTAACATAATTTCATATGTAGTTAAATTGTAGATTAAATAGTTAACTTTTTTCAGCTATAAATTAACTAACATGATACAATATAATATATGCATAAATGCATTGTTAAAAAAATAATAATAATAATCTACATATTATATTTACTTATAACGTCATTAAAAAAATAAAAACCCGTATTAAATTAAACCGTTTAGACTCTCTAAAAATAAACGATTTTTCTCTAACAATAGTTGCTGTAGTTATTGTGATCATAATTATTATGCACACTGCACAATTATGATTAATTTGAGATATATTATATTAATTAATATGTACATTATTCTGTACATAGATATAAAGACACAAAATGTACAATAAGCGTATATCCTACAAGTCTTTAACTCTGAGTAAATTGTATCGAAAATAATATAAATCATCTGACTAAATCTCCAGACTATAAAATTAACTATGTATCAAACAAAATATATATTGAAACTGATATAAATCAAAATCATTATACGTAAATATTTATATGGGAATACATTTAAATTTCCCAACACAATGAAAACATTTATTGTAACATTTATTTATTTATTATTATTTATTATAGCAATATAATGGTTGGGTTTACGCACAACTCGCGAATCGAACAGTTGTACGCAAGTTATGCGCACGGGATTCGCGTGTGTCTAGACGAAGCGATTCACTCGGACGCAGTGTGAATGACGGACGCACGAACACGCGAAAATCAAACTTGTTTTCGGCCGATGATGTTGTACTGCCGTGGTGACACGACGGCACTCGAAACACTGATTGGATCACGTTTTCGGGAAACTGTCACGAAGTAAAAATCATCTTTTTATTAACAAAAACATACAATTATTCGATATTACATTGAACCCGATGAACAATTATATAACTATAGTAATCGTATTTTGTACAGGGTAAATCACAATAATCAATCGAGTTTTATCGTACACTTTACAATCGTACCCGACATGAAAATATGAATACTTATTTGAGGAGTGATTCGTCTGTCCAAAACTGTCCCACGAATGGGACGACGCGCGTTGCAGTCGTTCGGTGTTCTACAGATTGAGATAGTGCTGGACGACGTCGGCGATCAGATCGGTCGCCTCGTCTCCGCCGTATTTCGACAGAGCGTGGAACATTTCTTCGGCGTCGATGTCGATGTAATCTTCGATGTTTACGTCCGGCTGTTTCTCGGACATGACGCGTATGAAAAAAGACACCAGCGCCAGCCCGTGAAACGCGTGCCCGCGCATTTCGGCGTCCAATTCAGTTCGGTCCGGCACCCGAACGACGTCCGCCACGTCCGACACGGCCGCGGCCAGCGCCGCGCAGTACAAGTCCAGCAGTCGGTCCCAATGCGCGTCCCGCGTCTCGCGGTCCGTGTTCATGTACAGGAAGAACGACAAGTCGACCGCGGGCGACGCGTACCGCACGGTGGCCATGTCGAACGCCAACGCGTCCGTCGGCGTCCCGTCGTCCCCGTACCGGAACAACAGATTGTTCCGGTTGAAGTCTCCGTGGCACAGCACCGCCAGCGGTTCGCGGGGCTGCAGAGCCAGTCGCCGCATTCGGCCCATGCCGTTCGACAGCTCTGTCCGGAAACGGTCCACCCGTTCGTCGGCATTGCGCTCATCCATCCTGTCCAAAACCACCGACAGCAATGCAAAGACCGTCGCGTCCGGAACCGAGTACTCGTCTTCGCCGTCTCTCATCAACGTATTCTTGACACCGGCGACCAGCTCGGCAAACTTGTTCGGGTCCTCGTGCTTGGCTCTGTATGACAGTCCGTGAAACCTGCGAACACGTGAAACGCGCGTCGTTCATTTAATAATACAGACATCGTTTTCCGTGATATCGTATACCACAAGTATTCGCGTCACTCTAATTACTTTGTGTTTTCGGGTATTAAAAAAAATTATCTAATTTACTAAAACTATTAAATATATAAATAATATAAAATATAAATAAAAATAAAATAAATGGGTCTTGCGGCAAGATGTATTATAATAAAGAGTGCCAAAATTGTTACGACCGGTTTCGAATAAAATTCATCATCAGGTGTAAAGAGTGATAAATTATTTTAACAGATGAATTAATACTTTGTTATGCGTATTAACCACTAAACATAATTTTCTATTCTATTATAAATCAAATCAGATAACAATTTTATAATTATTTTAAAGCACTTTTGTGAATTAATAAACACGCACATTGAACTATTGATAATTACTACTTTACTGAACTTTAATTTGCCATAATCTATTTCAGGTGCAGTGATCTAGGAATTATCAATCGATTTATAAACATTACATGGCATCGAACAAAAATATCAGAGTAAATAACTATAATTTCTACTAGTTTTTCTAGTGTGTAATAAAATATGAATTTTATTTTATTATTAATTTCTATTCGTACTCGCATTCCCCGATACAAGTTATTGAATAAATTTCCATTTCATATCCATTCAAATACCAATTCATGTATTCAAAAATAATGCGTTCGAATTCGTTGTTAAATTCATTCATAAATAAATTATTTCCAAGGGACGAAAACACCTGAAGTGTAGTCACTAAAAGTTAGTATACTTAACACTCGCGTGTCGTATATTCGTATACGCTTGTTATCAGTTAAAACTCTATTGCGCTTGTCAAACTGACAAAGCTGGTTTGAGTTCCCTAAAAACATCTCGATGTACGCATATTGTTGAACAGCACTATTTTAATTTTTTTTTTTAATTTTGCATTCAAATGTCGCGTTTGAAAAACGAATTCGTCACTCGCCGACAACGAGAAGAACGTACCCGGAGAACACACTCCAACCACTTTCTACCGCTCACGACGATCCTATTGCGACACTTACCTCGCCAGCGCCGTTAACGCCACAGTCAAGTGGTCGAGATCCAAAAACAACTGTTGGTCAGACATCCGGTATCCTCGGAGACACTCGTTTTCCAAGACGATTATGTCGCGGGACCCGCTGTCGCCGCAATCGTTGCGCCCGTAGAAGTACCGGCAAAGCGACGGCACGCGACCCGCCGCGACTGACCGTTCGCCGGCCGGCACGTGACTCAACATAAACGGCACGATTCGTTCGTAGAACAGGATTTCGTTGTGGAACTGTGGGTCGTTGTTGAACCATGCCCGCAGCGTGGGCGTCCGGAGTTTGAGTTTGAACACGAGCCGATGGTCGCAGAGACCGTCGTCGTGCCCGCGCACGGTGGCCGTGCCGTAGATCACGGTGGACGCGAACTGATCCTGCCCCGTGTGCTGGTTGTCTAGCACGAACGACACCAACCCGCAGCCCTGGCCGAACGCCCCGTCGTCGGTCATTCTCGCGACAGTTTCGTCAATCGACCGATTTTCCGCCGCCATCGCGCTAACCGTTCTTTCGGATTACTTGCGCGAGCAAAAAAAAAAACTACGACCACTGCGGTCGTCTCCCGTGACTCGAAATCGCGCGTTGATCGGCCGGTGTAGCCGGTGTGGACGAGACCGTGAAAGACTGCACGGATCGACGTGTAGTGTTCTCGGTGTTACGAATACGCACATCGAACATATCGATCGGATATCACCGTTTTACAATGACCTTTCGCACTCGCATGTCGCCGCGATAAGGTGGTTATAGTCCGAGCAAACTCGGAATTAACGGTGTTAATGATTAACGAACTAATGAGCTTATCTCTCTCGGATCCTTTCAAGTTACCGGCGTGTGTTATGCAATTTACAAACAAAGATCCAACTGGCCGCATCTCACCGAACACAATATTAACGGAACGAAATCCGTACATTCACTAGGCGTACGCTTTCAAATAATCGTGTAAAATTATTAACAGTGTTCTGACAAATTTACGACATCTACAAGTCAAAATATACGCATCGAATGTTGAGACTGATTACACTTAGTTGTCGACAATTCAACGGTGCAAATCAAAATTATCGGTGACAAAAACATTCAGTAACAAATTAATTACACAACATTTGTAAAAGTATTTAGTTTATTATACCTACTGTAGGATATTTATCTGCATCTAACCAAAAATGCAATAAAAACAAATTTCAAATAGAATTTTATAAAAGCTCATTTTGCACTTGATGTGTAATACCTACTATTGCCTGTTAGCTTTAAAGCCTATTTAGTATGTTTTTGTAGAAATTATTACTCCATTTGGATTATCTCATTAGTTGTTTGCGAAGTCCACAAGATTCCAAATGTATTATTTATACTCGTATGAATATAATAACTCGTAGTTTTACTTTTTAATTAATGGCAGTTATGTTGATCGTGTATTTAAAATTTCTAAATTTTAATTAAATTAAATTAAAAAGTATCGTTCTAGATATTATTTCTAAACATTATGGATAGAGAATGCCTTGCAGTCTATTTTATCAAATAAATCATTACTTGTCAGACGAAATAATTAGTGAGTCATCAGATAAAACAAAGGCAAACAACACATCTAATTACACATGTACGTTTCAGATTGAAAACATAACGTTTAGATGATTACGACTAAAAAGCGAAAACTGTTCGCGAACGCTGACGTTTTATATCATTCATATCGGGTCAGAATAAACCGTCTCGTCTCGCCGCGACGAAACGTTAAATCACGTCGCCTGAGCGTTTGGTTGCCGTGTCGCCGCGGTTTAAGCTGAAAAATAAATTCGCAGGGGGTCGTCGCTCGTTAACACCGAGCGCGATTTATCACTTGTATCGAGTGTACCCGGGGACCTATTTTTCAAGATCGTCTTCCATAAACAAACGCGTAAGTTTACAAATCCGAATGTGTCAGTGCAAATGACAACCCACAAGCACGCACATGAACTGACGAAAAACGTATAGATATATTATGGGGCTGATGCACCGACGAGTAATGTGCAGTAGAACAACGTTTGCGACTTCGCGAGAGTCAAAAAAAAAGAAAAACGCCCGTCACCCAGTCAAGTCTAACCATGAACGCACACATGTGACAGAAAAAGCAAAATTTGAAGTGGAATATCCGTGGCAGTCTCGATGGTCGGATGAGATGAATTAACGGGATATTTATCGCCGTCATCTAATCAAAACAACGAATGTCATAACTACTCAAACAAAATCAAAAAAGCACCGCAGTCACAACAGTGCGCACTTTGGGTTTTCTTCCTATCTAGTCATATTAGGTAAGTTACCAATACACTAATAATTTTTTTTTAAAACACATTATTATGTCTATTTATTTTTATTATCATTATGTTTTAATATTTTACATTAAAATAATACCATTGCTAGTACAATGTACAATGTACATGTATAATTTATGTTCTAAATACAAGTAAATTGTTAGCAATATAATAAATAAACAAATAAAAACCATGTTAAGATGCCACAAAATAATGTACAAATTAGTAAATAACGGATTAGTATACATACGAGTACATTATAATATTAGTGCATACATATTAGTCATTATGTTGATTTAAAGTAATCAGTAATATAGGTAAAATAATATTCAAAAATAGCATTTTTAATAATAATATTGAATTTTATTTCAACATTTCTAAAATGCTTTCAAAAAAATATTCATTGAAATGTTGTGCTTATGTTAAATCAAACTCATTCAATATTTTGTAATATAAATAATAGTTATAATAATTATAATCGCAACAACAACAATAATAATAATAATCAAAACAACAACAACAATAATAATTATAATTATAGTTATATTAGTAGGTAATACTGTTTCAATACAGTACCTACTTATATAAATGCGATAAAAGTAAAAATGCGAATAAAACACTTGTTAAACGAACAAAAATGAAAATTTTTTTAAAAAAACGTCAACCACAATATGACCATTTATTAATATAGGCATAGACGTTATTTAAACGATGGTGCCTATTTTATGTCAAGTAAATGTTGAACTGTGACAGTTGACTTCGTCAACGCCCAACGACCATAAACACTTAAATATATCGTCTTCTGATGTTGAATTTAGCTTGATCGCCATCCACTTCACTAAAATGATATCAAATATTAAAACGAAATGCTATGATTTTGACATAAAACTAATTATTGATTAAATTGTCAGTACGAAAATTAAGTTCAAGAAATCCCCTGCAACGTGTCAATAGCATTATAATAATGAAAATTTAAAAGTAAAATATTCTAATATCCTACACGTATTGAAAAATCTAACTATTGCGTTACGGGAACGGAATCGAATAATTCAACCGATTTCATATCTCTTTAATACCAGATTTCACGTCCCGGCGACGACGTTAACCTTTATAAAATTAACCTACACACAAATTCTATTAAAACATCGCAAACAAGGGTAGACTACCACTCACTTTTCTAGCGCCGTGAACGTCAGGATCACAAGTCAAAGTCCGAGAACCAGCATTTGTCCAACAGCCGATAGTCGGACCTCGCTGATCCGTACTCTTTCTCCAAAACCATCGTGTTACAGAGCACAAGGACCTCGCAATCGTTAGCCGCCACCGAAGTAACAGCACTGGGATGACAATCGGTCTCCGACAAACTGTGTGGAGGTCGGTGGAGTCACTGCCCACTCTTAGAATAACATTTGATCACGAAACTACGATTCAGCGTTAAACTATGCCTACAACTAGTGTTTGAACTCGATGAAGACCCGTAGGCGTCTACAACCATCGTCTCAGTGTCGAACAATACGAGTGAGCAGATCCGAATGTGTTTCGATGTGTCCAACTGGAAAAAAGTAAGCCGATTGCCCGTGTGCCAAATTCCCGTGTATAGAGTCCATCATGTTTGCGAGCTTTCAGTCGTCTATAACAGCGGCCATCGCACCTGTTGTCGCTTCGACGAATGGACGTATTACACGCACGCCTTGTGTTTTTTTTTATCAAAGTCGAATAATATGTGTACTTGATTCTTTCACCGGTGATAACGAGGTATGAGAAACTTTGTTCTAAATTAACAAGCTGTTTGGCGAGAAAATAAAAATTTTTTATCTACATCGTACGAAAACAAACTGGTTAAAAATCGCAAATGTCTAATAAACAACAGAAACAAAGTCAGTCTTTTGAAAATCATACCGTCCCTAGAGAACGGCAATAAAATTAAAAGATGAAAATACAAAATCCCTACGGTTATTATTATAATATAAAAAAATCGATTTCGTCGAAACTCGGTGCGCCGTAGACCGTTTTTCGATCGTCGTCTGTGAAAATGTGAAACTCGAAAACAATAACGATCTCATCAAACCAGCCTACTGTACGGACGAAATTCGCCACGAGAAGCCGCCGCCGACGAACTCTACGATCGGACCGATTGGGTCGCGTCGCTCGTCTCACGCGCGCGGCTCGTCGCCTCCGGTGAAGCCCATGTCGACGAGATGCTGGACGACGTCGGCCAGGCGCTCGGTGCACGCGTCGCCGCCCAGCGCCAGAAAGTAGTCCAGTGGGTCGTCGCTGGCCAGCGCGGCGGCCAGCATCACGTCGCTGTCGTCGCGCAACATGTACGGCACGCAGAACGACGCGCGCGCGAACCCGTAGATGGCGGACACGGCCATCTCGGCGTCCAGCTCGGCGCGGTCGGGCACGCGGACGCCGGGCGGCACGGCGGCGGCGAGCGCGGCGCAGTACGTGTCCAGACAGTCGTCCCAGCCGCGGGCCGCGCCGGCCCGGTGCCGCCGCGCGGCGTTCATGCACAGCAGCACGGACAGGTCGAGCGCGGGCGACCCGTGCACCGGCATCAGGAAGTCGACGATGAGCGCGTCGTACGGCCGCCCGCGCTCGTCGTACTGGAACATCACGCCGTTCCGGCAGTACATGCCGTGGCACAGCACCGACGCCGGTTCCCTGGCGGCCAGCGACCGGCGCAGCGTGTTCGCCGCGTCCGCCACCGCCCGGTTGAACAGCCGCAGGTGCCCGTGGTCGCGGTACCGGTGGCCGCCGTCGCGCGCCAGCAGCCGGTCCACCGCCCGCTTGCCGAACTTGGTCAGCCAGTCGTTCTGGCCCATCCAGTGTCCGCGCTCGTCGCACTGCGTGTCCCGGATGTCGGCCACCACGCGCCGGAACCGCGCCGGGTCCTTGCGCTTCGCCGTGTACGACAGCCCGTGGAACCTGCGGCAACACACCCGTCCGAAACGTTACAAACGGAAACCGTCATCGTCTCGTCGACGCAATTTCCTAACACGTGTAGCGTCTAAGTAAAAGTCGGTGGTTTAGCAGCTCCCCCCCCCCCCGAGTGATTATAACATTACTGTTATCGGACGGATTGATGTAAGACAAATCGCCGCGCGAAAGCAGTAAAATCATTAAGTTGCGAAATCAAACTACTTTAATCCGCGTATCTGTGTGTACAATAATACAATAAATGCGCGCACGTATATAATATTATACATACACATAGTAGGTTCTAACGGATTAAATAGTGCTGCGTTCATATTATATTGAATTAGATAAGATAAACCGGTTGGTTGCTAAATTCGAGTTCGTGTCGTGAGTTTTACACCGTCGTCGGTAAATCGTGAATACGTACGAGATTTCAATGGCCGTTCGCGGGAGTATGTTTTCAAATCGCGTGAAAATTCGCATATTCGCATATTCGTGATATAGCCTAGCCGTTTTCGCGTTTTCCGGATTTAACGCTACCCGATTTATTTTTGAAATCTTAGTGCTCGCCAATAAGCCGCGAGCATTACAAAAGTTAAAAGGAAAAACACTAGACGAACAATTAGTGCACATGAATAATGTACTTTAAGCTTATAATTTTGTTAGTTACAATTTAATTTTATCTCTTTCTCGTATCAAATACAATATTTATTACATAACATTATGTTTAATTGTGCTCATCCGCTCAAATCAAAATTCATCAGAACCCACTGCCACACCCTATATGTGCAACCGAATATCGTATACAGATTATGTCACGTGTTCAACATCGACTGTAATGGGTGATTTGTGAATAATTAAGATCCATAACAATATTATGATTAACCATCACGAAACACAGAGGATTTGTTTAGATAACTCAACACACCGACGTGCACCAAGTTAATACCTACGAACGGCGCGGCGCCGAAAAATTCATAAAATATTATTCCATGTGCGTGACGAAAATTTATTCATTACACCGTGACGGTCAAAATATGTTATTATGGTTACTCTATTATTATCAGCGATGAATTTTTCAAAACATAAAAGAACCTAAAACATGTGTTATTTAAATGATAACGAGTATCATTATCGAACATACTTCTTATGTTGCGAACACTAAAAATGTCTCGTTGCCGAGAACAAAATAATAACGTAGGTTCCAAATTTAATATATACTGTCGAAAATTCTATTGAATATTCTATTGTATATTGATTGTTATATACAATCAAGTCATGACTCGCAAAAACTACTCTAATTTAAACAAAAGGAAAAAATAATTTGAAAATTAAAAATTTAAGTTATGAAAATCAATTTATACTGTATATTTTACGAAGCGTGACGTTGTGTTCAAGTTATAACTTTTGATTTCTTTATAATTTAATAATTCACAATGTATTTAAAAACAACTGTGTTTGTGTGTTCGATTCGATTGCGTGTTATTGTCCGATTTCGACAAAATTAATAGTTAGACATGAACCTCACAATATTTTATTCGATGATATAAATTAAAAATTGTTTATATTTAAACAGAAGAACTCACTTAGCGATGGTATGTAGTGCGATTGTTAAATGATCATTGTCCAGAAACAGTCGATCTTCATTGAGCCGATATCCTAGGGTAGAGACGTTTTCAAATATTAATAAATCCTTCTCTGCGAATTCACCGCATTTATTGCGACCGTAAAAAAACTGCGGAAATGTTAGAGCGTTCGCATCGCTAATTATTGGACCACGGCACTCCAAGAAAAATGGTATGATTTTCTCGTACACGATCAATTCGTTGTGGAATAGTTTATCGCTTTGCCAACATTCACGAAGCATTTCATCTTGAATTTTCAACCTGATCATAACAGGATAGTACAAGCCGTCAGACGTGATGACCGTTCCAGTTATCGAGGTGTACTTCGAGGTGTATTCATCCAGGTCGTGTATGTTTTTACTCATTTTGAACGAAACTAAGTGACGATTCTTTCCGAACGCGCCTTCATTCGCGATTTTCTGTAATTCTTCCTCTATTGACCAAATCATGTTCATCGCGTCACTATGTAATATTTATACGTCAATTTCAGATCTTATGAAATTGGTTACTTATATTACTTTCGAACGTTTACGGTCGAATAATAATGCTACGAATCGCTCAAAAAGTATTATCTCAATAAACTACTCGAAAGGGAATCGATTACGTTTAATATTAAGACGACTATCAGTACTGTGACATTAAGTGGTCTAAATTATCTGAGTTCAATTTATGGCCAATGGCAAAACACGCATGTCAAGTTTCTGATTTCCTCGCATGTTCAATGAAATAAAATGAAAAACACTACATTTATGACTTGTTACCTAACGCACTACCTAATCAAATGCAAAACGCAATCAAGTCTTATACGAGTACAATATACCGGTGAGCAATTATTATAAGAACCTCTTGAAAATCTATTTCAATCGTTTTCAGAAAAAATATTTTATAGACAACGGTGTAACCAGTATCTAAGACTATAAAATCACATAGTGCGCGTAGTAGGGTTAAAAAGCGTTATATAATTTTTTATAAATCTTTTGATTTTAGTATATATTATTCCAACAAAAGTTAAAAAAAAGATACTATCCGCATGTTAAACACTATTAAATTTGACTTTATGGCTTAAATTTAAAAAAAAAAAGTAGGGTACGAGACTCAGCCGAAATACAGCTAGGTAACGGTTGACCATATTGGTGTATTAGTATTTTAAATTTGAAACCAATGTACCATTGCTTTTGGATAAACGATTTTGAGTAACACGTGTGAGGTGAATCTGATTCTATTTCTCGAAGTAACATAAATTAATCTGATTTTTTAAGGTTTCAAACATTTTTCAAAGCACAGCGACTTAAGTATTTATCAACAATTATTTTATCACAACAAAAATGTATGCCATAAAAAATTATGTTTACGTGACTCCTACAATTATTTTTATAGAGTCATACGTACGACCCGTTATACGATCTCCGGTTTACGCCACTGGTTCCTCTATTTCTATAAATAATTAATAGTGACTTTATTTAAAGTTTTAAATAAAATAACTAAAATGCTCAAATAGAAATTCGTTGAAATACCGGATTTCGTCAACATTTAATTTTTTTTAACGCTTATAAAATGTATTTATAACTTACCAGTCATTTTTTTTTTTCATTATAAAAATAACTTATCTCGAATCTTGTATTTCATCTTTAAGTGTTTAATATTTAAATTAAAAGTTATATAAATTTAATGCTACATACACTTAATGTGTCAATAAAATAATTTTGGTTCGTCAAAAACTCTTGAGAATCACATAAAAAGTTCCTTATAAGTTGACCTTTCTTAAACGAAAACAATTCGGAAATACATAGGCACGATTTTTTTTTTCAAACATTTGAATTATTAAATTTTACTGACATTTTATAAAAATACGAAAATCTGTTAACTCTTTGATCCATCCCACTTACCCAGTTTCTTTATATGAAACAATATAAAGAAAGAAATTATATTTTTAGTATTTTTAAAAATACAGACAATTTCTCCATTTACTTTTAGCCACTTCGACCACTGCCAAGTCGTGTAGGAGCAAAAACATTATTATTAGTGACAAATGTTTGCCAAGTTCACCAGTCCTGTGGACCGATTTTAGTCATCACAACTGAATTCATTGAGGGTTCCAGCGATAACAGAAATTGGTTTATGGTTGACGGTCATCTCTTAACGGTTTTATTTTTTATACCGGGTAGAACAATATATGAGGAACTTTGTACATTTTCTGTAGCTATTGATTCGGAGAATAATATTATATAAACAACAGAAAAAAGTTTAAATATTTTGAAAATTTTAACTTCTCTATAGAATTTTAATGACAATATTCGATGACAATTTCAAATCACTTAATTTTTTACTTGTTGAGTTGAGTTTGACGGAAAACAATTGCATTTTATCAAAATCCAGAATGATAATATAATTTTATAATTTTTTCCAATTATTTAGAAAATTTTTAAGAACTTAAAAAAATGATTTTCCGAACGTACCAACTAGATACAATTTTCTACCAAAGTAACTGATATGACCAAGCCCTCTGGTTTAAATTATGTCTACAGACACAAATAAAAAAAATCAAAGGATATATTTTAATAATAACCAAAATAATACAATACGAATTCGCGGTGTCAAAAACGCGATTCCAACACAAAACTGAGTATAATCTTATAAAAAAATTATAAGTCGTGTGTTACTTGTAACTTTTAACATAGGTATTTAAACTAAAAAATCAAATGTGTTATTCAAATATCGTATTTAATGACATTTATTCAGTATATTTGTGTACTGGTATATATTTGTATAAATTCTCAACCGAAAGTCATAAATAATCATATGTTAATATGTTATAATAATTTAAAATATATGTATATGTATATAATCATTATTTATATACGTGTTGTATTTAATATAATACGTAAGCATATAAGAATAAAACAATGTAAGAATATAATATTGAAATAATACACGTTATTACAAAAATATGACGCAGCATAATATGAAGAATAGGAATCAATAAAGAATTATTAAATTTCACTATTTCCCTAGTAAAAAAGTAACTCAACTCAAATTAAGTTAGCTTTTAACTGAGTCAACTAATTAGTTAATTTGATAGATTTTTAATATTAGCTTAAAACTTGACTCGATTTAAATGTTTTTGAAAAAACTGTAGGAATTAATATTAATTAATAATTCCTAAAAAAAAATAACTGTAACATTATCGATTAATTTACCCAGCCGGCATCGTTTTCATTTTTTTATTAATTGATGGTCAAGTACAAAAATGTTTGTAATATATTACCTCGTCGATATGACTATGAATACAAATTGTATCGTATTTGATCATATCAACGTTGGTACCTGATGCTAAGGAAATGTTGGATAATGTCGGCCACCACATCAGTGGCTTCGTCTCCGCCAAACGACCACATATACTTAAACTTTTCATTTTCTCCAGGTATATTTATGAAACTCAACAAATCTAACTGTTTTTCTTGCTCCAGCATTGTGCGCAAGAAATAAGACGCGTGCGCGATTCCGTGAAACCCGTGCTCGCGCATTTCGGCCTCCAGTTGAGCTCTGTTCGGCACCTTAACGACATCTGCTACGTCCGACACGGCCTTGGTCAGTGCCACGCAGTACGTGTCCAGCAGTCGGTCCCAGTGCGCGTCCCGCATCTCACGGTCCGTATTCATGTACAGGAAGAACGATAGATCGACCGCTGGCGATGCGTATCTAACAGTAGCCATGTCGAACGCCATGGCGTCAATGGGTTTCCCGCTGTCGTCGTATCGGAACAACAAATTGTTCCGGTTGAAGTCACCATGACAAAGGACGGCAAACGGTTCGACCGGTTCCACCATGTGCCGCAACGTTCGGTCTAAGTCACTCAATAATTCCGTACAAAACTTACGCGTTCGCTCATCTTTTTCGCCGTTTTGTCGTTCTGTCAACCTGTCTAAGATCTTGGCCATACATTTTCCTAATACTTCATACTGGATTATCCAATTGCCTTCGGAATCCCAGTGTATCTCCTTGATCTCCGCCACTATCTGCGTAAACTTCACAAAATCCAAGTGTTTTGCTCTGTACGCTAATCCGTGGAATCTGTAGATCAAACAAGGTTTTTATTTAAAAACAACACTTTACCGTGTAAACGACATTTTTAAATATGACGTGTCATTTATTTGTGTTTTTTCTCTACACGATGAATATATTGAACACATTTGTATAAGTAAAATTATTCAATGTGACGTAAGTACGTGTAATTTAAATAAACTATAATCAAATCATGTTTACATTTCGTAAAAGATAATATACGCTCAAAAAACATATTCCAAATAATATAACGGGATCTAGTAATTATTAATTAACGTGTAAAAGTATGTTATACATTTCGACATATGTACTACACGTATATCATTAAAACGGCCAATTTCTATATGTAAAACATGCAATGCACTCTCTGCTATAACTAGGTAATATTAACTAGTAATTACTAATATTATGTTTACGCAAGTGGTCGAGAGAAAAAAATCATATCGCCAACGTGAAGTTTCACGATGTTGACCAAGGTTATTAATTGATTTCGATACTACGCGAGAAAACAGAATACACGCATTAAAATGACGTCGTACATGAAAACACATTTATCGACGATGAAATGTCATTCGATTTAATTTCGTTCCACACCCATTTCACTGCACGCGACGTAGATAAATGAAAATAATTGTTTCGTCTCGACGTCATAATAAAACAACTAGCCGAAATCCAAACTGTCGATACGAATATCGAGTCCGCGAACATAGACGAGACGCGGTGTGAATGTTCACGACCACGCACCGTTCGAGCCCCGTCAGATTCAAAAACGGGATGGGAAAAACGTTCGCGGGCCGTCCGGATCATCGACTAGTGTGAAAGCGAATTTAATTCGCGAGAGACGGTGAGAAAAAATTCTCACGTCGGGCGGACGTCTCGTTTCCGAAGCGAAGTTTCGTACTTACTACTCGAGCGACACCACTCACTTTGCCAGCGCCGTCAACGCCACGGTCAGATGGTCGAGGTCCAGGAACACCCGGTGGTCGGACGCGGCGGACCGGTATCCGCGCGGGCACGCGTTCTCCACGATGACCATGTCCCGGAGCACGCGGTCCCCGCAATCGTTGCGGCCGCCGAAGTAACGGCACAGCGTCGGCGCCCGGCTGTCCCCGGCGGAACAGCGGGCGGCCAGCAGCGGCGCGATCCGCTCGTAGAACAGTATCTCGTTGTGGAACAGCCAGTCGTTATTGAACATGTCCCGCAGCAGGGGCAGCCGGTGTTTGAGCTTGATCACGACCCGGTGATCGGCCACGCGGCCGCCGCCGCCGCGGCCGTCCGTCGTCGTCACCGTGCCGTACAGCACGGTGGACGCGAACTGGTTCTGTTCCGTGTGCTGGCCGTCCAAGCTGAACGACGCGAACCGTTGGCCGGCGCCGAACGCCCCGTCGGCGAACGGCACTTGCGCGATCGCCAGGCTCGTCGGCCAGTCGTCCGCGTCGGTCGTCATCTCCCGCGCCTGGTCCGACGAAAAACGACCGGTCTCGTCGTCGGTGGTGACGATGGCTATTCGCGTCACGACAGCGGTCGACGCGAAACTAACCGGTGACCGTCGTCGTGTCCCGCGCGTTCTCCGATACAGTTCCACCGTCGCGCGTTGTTCGCGCGACACGCGACGGATAAATATTATTAAATAATTATCCCCGCCGCGGCGTGTCGCGTCGGCCGGCCGATCAGCTGAGATGTCGGAGATAAACGCGACGACCGACGCCGATAACCGATGAGCACCGTCGACGATCGGTTTTTTTTTTTTTTTTTTGGGGCATCGTCTCGTCGCTCCCGTGAAAAAATATGACGATGTCTTATAATTATTATCGATTCACGGAAAACGTCGCCGTTCGAAAATAAATCGCATCGCGTGCACACTCGAACGCAAGTGGCACCGAATAAGTGCATAATATTTGGTGTGGCAAAATACAATCACCCGTCACCGCCAAATAAATCTTAAAAATATTAATTCTGTTCAGTGCACGGGCAAAGCTGTGCGGGGACAGCTAGTTTACAATAAGTGGTAATTAGACATTAGTCAAGGACATTCTTCTTGCATTGTTCTGAATTTGAGAATTTCTATTGTTTTCAAACTAATTGCAAGTTGAAACATATATACACGCCAACGCTATACAAATTATTATAGTGTTACAAATTACTGTTTATATATAGTTACGTAAAAACAAAAACGTGTACAATTGAACGTAGTGTTTTCATCAAGTGTATTCTGTTCAAATATTCCTGTTATATAAATATAGTCGATAAAAAGTATCTTTGAATTAATTTCAATTGAACTCGCGCTCAGTTCAAAATCATTTCACACCGATAAAAACATCAGTAGGTTTTTACTGTACAGAATAGGTATCGTTTTTTCTACACAATATTATTAATTATTATCGATTTCCGTTTTGATAAACCGATAAATTCTAAACATTCTAGTCGACTTGTATGTGAACTAGAAAAAAAATACTCACCTACTTCGTTAACAGCTCTAGTGTTCTCGTGACGACCGACAACGTTTCGTGTTGGAAATGAAACAATTATTATAGTAAAGGTAATATTTTCCACGCATAGAACGAGAAATAAATCCTTGGACGAAAATAAAGTCAATTTTATAGTGTCCGCGCGCGGTCGACAAACTAATTGTATACGTTTCCTTACTTCGCACATCGCGTTTTATTGAATTAAACCGTCGTACGCACGAAACGTCCGGGCCGTGTAAACACGTATCGCACCTATACAACATCGGTCAAGTGAGTTTAATTTATGCAGCCATCGCGCGGTTTCGGTGACTTAAATGCGTATCTCCCGCAACACACGCGCACACCGGAAACTTACTGACGCGATGCAAAGCATTCGGTCCCATTCCCATACATAATACACGCGCGCGCGTAAATAAATTACGCGGGTCGCCGCCTTTGAGCTCTCCCGGCCGTCTATGTGTGCCGCGTCCGTCGCCGTCCCATCGGACCTTGGCTAGATAATAATAATATCATTCGGCCGTCGTCCGTTCATTCGTCATTGTCGTCCACGATTATTATGATTATTTTTACCCATTACGAATCCACCGGTCAAGATTTTCGTTTTGGTTTTTATGTTCTGGGGAGGATGAAATTAATAATAAAAAAAAACCAAGCGATAAATTAATAGCGATCCGTCGCACGATGGTTATTTTTTTTTTTACTTAATTACGCGCGAGAAATTTACGAGTGGAAACTTTAATATAACTCGTGTAATATTTATATGTAACCGTGTAGATATATATATATAACGTAGGTATATTACTTATAAAATGGTATTTAAAAAAAAAAAATTAAAAAAATGCCGGTAAAGAGTATGAGGTTTTATTTATTCGTTTTTTTTTTTTTTTTTTTTACAATATGGGTAATTTAGCACAATATTATTTATTAAAAAAAAAAAAATCAACGAAATTCATTGGGTCTATACCACGGAATTAATTAATAAAACAACGTTTATGGTTCAAAAGAATTTGTTAAAAACATTACCTCACGAGCAGTGGATGCCATTTTATACATAACTATCCATTAAATTTTTAAATCGCGCGGTATAAAACATTTCAACAAGAAAAACATTTGATAATAATTACCCCGGGTGGCGTTGTTTAATTATTTATGTGGCTGTTTAAAATTGAATCCGGCGGCGGTTCGTTTGTTCGTTTTTTCTTCTTCTAATTTTAAACTCTAGCTTTTTGCAATTCAGTATACAGCTACTATCTAAATAATTGTTCGATGATATTATATAAATTATCATAATGATTTCATTTCAAATATACGAAACGAACGATTGTATGTAAATAAATAATATTTTCGGCAGAACAAAGTCAAAGTTTTGAGTTGGCCAAAACGACCATGATGCCTATAAATATGTGTGATACACTTACACTTAAAAAAAAAATTTAATAAACTGTTTATTTTGTTGGCCGATGATATTTTACATAAATATTAATAAAATGATGAAATAATGGAGTTGGAAGAAATTCGTTTAACGGATGACTGATTTTAGTGAATTGTTCTTTTAAATTTGAATTCAATGTAGTGTTATTGCATTCAAAAACGATTCTGAGCGGAAAAGAATGGATGAATAATTCTCTATTTTTAAAGATGGTTTAAATTATCAGTAGTAACTTATAATTAGAATATTACATGGGCTGAGAATGTTTAAAGTATTATCAATTATATATTCACATGGAAACGTCTTTGATACACTTATTCAATAATTCCTAAAATGTAGATCAAATTTAAAAATACTTTGATTTTCATTTTAAAATCTGTTTTAATTCTTTAATTTTCAGCCGACTTAATCATCAAAATGTCCTTTATAAAACCTCTTAACAGTCGTTAAATATTTAACCGTTTTTAATAAAAAAATATTATAGGTCAGTGCTTTTATTTATTACAAGATGCAAGTAATATATTAATTTTGAAGATGCTAAAAAAAATATATTTTTATAAAATTTTAGTCCCGAGTAATAACGCGCACGATTTTTCTAGTGTCTAGCGTATCTCGTTATTTTTCTACACTCAAATAATTATCGCTGTCGTATCGTTCTGTTATTATGTCTTACGGTCTTAAGTTTTTCATTATATAAAGTTAATCCGAGAAAAGGATAACTGGGATTTTACGGTTTAAACGAAATAATGAGAACACATATACCATGTCATTACGTTTAAATCGCAATGATTAATCAAGTTTAAAATAAGAAAAGTGTAATAACACTTTATACATGATAAGTATTTTTGAGTATTATTAGTATTATTTCATTGGATTCAGAATATATATATATATTGTTAATATTTTAAAGGAGATTTTTTCGCGAGCAGAATAGGTTAAGCGGGAGCAGTAGTTGAATCGGAGGGGAACGCAGGGGCAATACAGGTCTCCCGACTTCTGATCAAACTTTTATGTGCTGCCTTTGACTTTTTTACCGTGATGTGTACTAAAAAGACACGGGGGCGCTTAAAATCAAACATAAATGATAGTCTCCCTTAAATCATAGGGGTAGTGACCGCCACCCCACATTGCCACGAGGCAATACCTCTCTTTTTTGCTATTCTATGAAAAAAAATCGTGGTTTTCGCACCGGAAACGTACCACGATCGAAGAGATTAGTCATTAATAGGTATTACGTAATTATTATATAAGATAGTTCATTGTGACAACATGATTATGTAACAATAATGAGGAATATAAATAGGAACGAGTGAGATACTGAGTGCTAATTAAATCACGCCGCCCGACCAATGACAGCCGTTCTGCGCACGCAACCCGCCTAATACCGATCGAGGAAGTACGTCGACTAACCGGATGCACAGTGCTCTGACGACCGGCCTAGTGTCGACATCGGCTCGGAAAGTTCTTCGTCGCAGTTTTAATTTTTCTCCGTGATAGTCGATAATGTCGTCAGTTTATTATTCATCTCGTCCGACGTCCGATGAAACTTTTAATCGTGACTTTTGTGTACCTTTATAGTGCTTACTTTATATTTTCACGAACCGACGCCGAAACTCAACAGCAACCCACCGACAAGCCGTAAGTAGCACTGATTATATTTATTTACAGTTTAAAGTTAGGTCATAGGCGCCTCTCTTCGCGAGGTAGCGAAATCGTTATTTTTGCCCTATTTTATAAAAAAATCGTGATTTTTTGCACCAGAAACATATAAAAATATATTATGGCAAAACAACGTTTGCCGGGTCAGCTAGTAATAATAATAATATTTTAATATGAAACTAATCTGTTCAACAGTTTTGTACTGTGATTTTCTTTTAAACATAAACACGTTAACGATTTAAATGGTTTATAAATATCGTAGGTGTTTAGTTATTATGAAAGCAGTTTGCGTATAAATCCAATTAATACGATTTACTTTTATATTAATATTATTATTGAATAGCTATACAAATAATAAAGTAACAAATACTGTTATACCTAGTATGCAATTATAAAAGTTTATTTTTACTTTTTAATAATACCCATTTATTTGTATATTGTGCTAATACCACGATTCAGTTTTTAATTTGGATTATTTTTTTTCAAAAATGGACAAATAGCTATTCTGCTGAAATAATGTTTAATAAAATAAATAAATAAAATTTGAAATAATAGGTTCAATATTATATTTGCCAAATTATTCATATTTTGAAATCAAACCCATTCAATTTGTAGACCATTTTAAGAGACTTATGTAATTTAAATGTGTGCGTGTGTTGAGTATTTAGAGGGTTTTGAAATACGTTTACCTACTCATATGCGTATAAAAGTATAACTGTGGAGATGAACCTATCTAATTTGTAAGAATTATATTTAAATCATAAAAAGCTAATGCATTCAAAATATCACAAACAAATTTTCATCATGAAATTAAAAAAAAAAAAAAAACCTTTGAACGTGCAATTAATAAAAATATATCGTTCTTTTATATGGGTACAAGATATAAATATTATGTAAATTCATATTTTATAAAGTCATTCTCGAGAGATATACTTTACATTAGTTGAACTGAATAAACACAATTGAAGGTTGGTTTCAAGAATTTCTCCGTGGTTTCTGCGAAAAAATCTTAAGATTTTAAGACACCATTTGAAAGTTTTAAAGTTGTAAAGGTAATGTTGAGCCATAATCTTTTTACCTACCTACTAGTTGTTAACTGTTGTCTTTAAAAATGTTCGGCGTACAACAACGGAATACAGTCTACTTAATAATATCGAGCACGGCCAATTAGTTATAATTTTATGTTCAAACTTTGTTTAGCCCACGGGTTTTCTGTTCAAACGTGAGACGGCGGTATAAAACAAAATAAGTATTTAAAAAAAAAACCTCGTGCCAAACAAAACAAACTAAAACTCCAATAACTATATACTGCCCTGTTTTCAAACAGTTTTAGGTTTATTACCTCCAACGTGAGAATGATATTATAATGATATCTATTTTTATATCTTAAAGATTTAGTTGAGGTTTTTTCTTTTTTCCGTAAGGTATGAATTATTCTTTATTTTGAGATGATATTTTTCAACTTTATCGTTCAATGCAGATGGACCCCGCTTGTCTACATAACGTTCGAATAGATCATTTTTTTAAATATAAAATTTATTTCCTAGGAATACCATACAAAATACGAGTACACAATTGTCAGAGCGTATAGAACGACAAGTACCTAATTCACAAACCCGTGAGTACTGCATAATTAATCAATTCAAATAACGTTATTTCTTCTGGATTTATTTTTCTCGGTTAAATAATGTTTTCAAAATACATTTTTCACAATAAAATCTCTCGATTGCGTGCGAACGAACACAAATCATTTCCATTTACTTATCGCATTTTACTTGAAAGTTTTGATGTATACGTGAGCATTTTTACCCGGCCAAAAATTCGCTCGTGTTTGTTTAAGCTTAATCGGATTAGCACACTCCTGCCCAGGGAATCTTTGCATGAAGGCACCTGTGCGTTGGATTTTTAATGCGCTTGTTTCCCAGAATCATAAGGGCAAATAATATACAACGCCCTAACAAGATCAATAACCATTCTACCCGAATTCTATAATAATTCACAGACTTTTCGCTGTTTGAAGATTAAAATCGTTCCGTGACTTGAAAGCTTTGTATAAAATGGTGTGGCGCGTAAAACCACTTTAAATAAAAAAAAAGGAAAAAAATTAAAAACTAATAAAATCGTAATTCGTCGGGAATTTTCGTTACAACGGAAACCGTAATAATATTATACTCGTTGCACAACGCATAAATTATTTTTGATATCGTCGGGCGTGATATGTGACGAGTGCGCGAATCTAACGACAACAAAATGATATGTGCGAATCGTCGCGCCTCCGAACGTTAAAATGAGAGGGTCCGGAGGGAGACGCTCGAGCTCGGCAGCGTACCAGAAACGCGTTCCATCGAGACGACACTCGGGCCGATTTTCCACGGTGACATGTCGACATTTATAAACATATACGTATATTGTCATGAGCGCGTGTAGATATATATATATTATAATATCATACGTATATTATATTATAGAATAAGAGCGCTGGAGAGGAATATCGCCGCGGTAACAGTGTTTTACGGTAAGCTGTCAGTCGTCCGCCGCGCCCGGCGACCTCGACGCCGCCGCCTCCCGGCTCCCTCAAAGGCGGTCCGTGTAATATTTATGCACTTTGTGGAACACCAGGATCCATTACGTTAATTACGTCCCAGATCCGGTTAGCGGAGCGTCTGTCAAAAGCGTGCCGCTGCTGCACAGAGTAATATAGACCGACGACGAACGGAAGGACGGGAGCCGCCGCCGCCGCCGCCGCCGCCGCGCCAGTGCAAGGGCGGACGGGCGTAGGATTACAGTTGTCACCCCCGCAGACCCGCGGGGACAACTTGACGCGGTCGAAAGTTCCGGGCCGGATATCAAATAGGTCCGGTTGACCGCAAACAACGTTGACCGATGGCCGTCGCCGCCGCCATATAGTTCGCTATAAAATATCGTAACGCGTGTGTGAATGTCGCGCCGCCGCCGTCATCGCATCGCCCCGCCGACGTCCGGTGTCGTCCGGCCGGGAAACGGATATCGTGCGGAGGTCCAGCGCAGCCATGATTAGTACGTGTTATCGATGTCATAATATATTATTATTTTAACGTCGTAATACGAGCGGTCGGTGGCGATGATCGACGAGCCGAGGTGATAAATAAACTGGGGAGGGGGGAACCGATTTAGAGCGGGTGACAGCACACACACACACCCCCCCCCTTCTTGGTCAGCGATGGTCTTTCTTTTTCGATCGGTGAGAAATCGAATTATTTTTCTTGTCGTTTTTGCGTCTGTAGCCGACACACACGAGTAAAATACTATAAATATTAAATAATAATAATATTTAACGATCGGATTTTATGCGAGGGCGAGTCGCGCTGCTAGTTTCGATTAGACGGGTAGGGAGGTACCTCGGAAAAGGAACACGATTTGAGTTTTATCTTCGATTATTTTTCGGAATTACTAATAAATGTTGAGATACCCAATATAATGCATATTCGAATTTTATTCACATAAATCAAAACGATTGTTACCATAGGCGCCAAGTATATGGGTGCTCGGGTACTTGAGCGCCCAATATAATAATTATAATAGACAAAAAAATTACTGTAGGAATTGCATATAAAAATGGCAATCGTAATCGTAAATTCGTAAATATAATATAAAAGTGTATAATATTAATCATTAAATATATAAATTTACAATATATTTAAAAAATAATCTCACACAAAATAGTCTTTCGAATAGTCGTTGAAAAACAATCGTCTCTTTTGGGTTCAAATGCTGTGCTCCCGATGATCGGGGTGTGTGCAATAGATTTAGGTAGTCGGCATCATAACGGATTACGTTTCGACGAGGCACGCCGAATTATATTCCTAGAGCAGTTCTCCGGGTCGTTTCTAAATAATTATCGCCCGAGGCTTATTTTCTTCCAGCCATTATCTACATTTATAAATTAAATTAGAAAAGGTATGGATCTTTTATTGCGAACCTTTGTGTAATTTATTTACCTTTCAGTTACTTTTTGTTTTATTCGTTTTTCTTCTTTTTTTTTTAATGACACCAGGAATTTGAGTTTTTCTTGTTTTGTCACGGTTGGTCCGGCTTCAATACAATTCGAGAGTTATTTTCAAAATAATTAATTAAATTTACTCTGACGATATAAATCACTAATTTATTTCCATTATTTGTTTACATACAGATTAACAGTTTTACACGCAGTATAACAGAATCATTACGTGGGTCATATTTATTAAATGGAACCAATATCTAAAAGAACATAGAACATTTCTGTTACATATACAATATACATGTATAGGTATGTATATAATTTCCATATTGCATAGGATAAGTCACATTTTATTCCAAATATTTTGTTTAAATGATATACGATATTTTTTTAAAAATAATACAATAACAATTACAAGTAACAATTTTAATTCTTAAGCTTAGTGAGAAATGTATTGATAATTTGCACCAAAAGTTATGCACAGTAACTTTTAAGATCGGAAATTGAAATTGGACAGAAATTAATCTAGTCGTTTTTCAATTTTAAACAATCTTTTTAGTACAGTTAAAAACTAAAAGTTATGTTCAATTTCGTTTCAAAATCATTTATATTTTATGTATATTAGAATCATACAAGTAATCTCGTGTTTCATGACATTTATAAATTCAATAAGAGATGGCACTGAAAACCCTACAGCGTCTCACCCCTTTAATTATCAATAAATTAGCAAATAACTAACGAATTACATTGGGTTTTCGGATAGGATTTTCCCATCTGAAATGGGTTTTTAATAATGAACAATTAATGATTGTGTGATGACATTTTGGCTGTACTATTTATTTTTATTTTTATTTTTTTCAGTTGTTTGCAATATTTTCAAAAACTATTTATTGTGGTATTTTCATTCTGACAAAACCAAAGTACCATCTGTGGCCCATTTCCAATCGATAAACATGTTATAAGACATTTTCGAAGCACATTTCTAATATCCCGGATACGTGTTTTTTCGGTAAAATAAATCGTTATTACACAACCAATATATTTCTCTCGTTTCAGTTTAGAATCTCAAAATTATTATCAACAATCTTGAAAACAAATAACATTACAGCATACAAATATAGGTAATATAATAATAAATATGTAAAATATTACTTGTTTTTATTATTTCTCATTAGATAATTATAGAATGTAATTTTCAAAAGTACACGTTACCTGTAGGCTGTAATTGTTATCATGCATAATATGAATCGTACTTAACTAATTATAATTATCTAATTAACGTTTCTTATTTTTAATAACAATGCATTAATTTTTTTTTTTAAAGAATATTTTCTGAACATGTAAATAATTAATTTAACACAAAAAGTTTGTGCCACTGGGAAATACCTGTGTACAAATAATTCAAATTAAAAACATGAATATTATCTGATAAAATAATTATCATACATCAATTATTTAACCAATCTTTTTTCTGCATTGACTTTGACGCAAATAATTCATTGTACGATTTATACTACACTCAATCGTGTCGGTGCTTTACAGGAACGTCAGACGAGAATACTCAGATTCTACGTCTCATTGAAAGACCCTCGAACTGCTGTCAAAATGAAATTAACAGGTATATTTGAAGGACAAAACGTAATAAGACCCGAGTGGTTTGGTTTTGATAACGTCGTTGAGTATAAATTAGATAATCTCATTCAGCCGTAAAGAGAGAAAAAAAGCACTTTGCATTTCACTAGATGACTTTTTTCCTCCTTACTTTTTTTTCTTGTGTTTCAATTTATTGATCACAGTTATCTTTTAACTGCGTATCTCCTTAGACGAGTGGATGAGTGGAAGTGAGTTAGTTCGACCGTGAAATTTCCCTCTCGGGTCGTTTAACTGATGCAAACCGTTTCTTGGCCCCTCGCACCATCCTCGGATAATATCACTTCAATTTCAGACATCAAGAAACTTTCACGGTGACCACAGAGGGTTTAGACAAATCCAATATAGCTGATAGCCCAGTTAGGTAAAGGTTTTTTCCTCAGCCATCTATTCTTTAGTTATACATATATATATATATATATAAAGATGACAATATTATTATTATCATGTCACTCTTTTGTTCAAACACCCGTCATCGTGAACGGATTCCAGCATGGTATCTAAGTACGAAAACCGAGTAGATGTTTGAAGAAATGTATTTGATGATAAAATGATACAATTCCATACATTCGTACTCCAAGTCGTAACTATCTGTTTCTGTCACATTAGAATGCAACCATTTAACATTATTAGGTACCTACGTTGGTATTTTTCATAACGAAACAATGTAAGTACCTACGTAAATAAACTATTCAATTACGTTTGTTTTATTTTCAAATTAAATAGTAGGTATTTTGCTAACATTTTTAATAGTAAAATTATATGCATATTTACAGGGTGATTATTTTTTAATAAATTACTCTTTATTACAGAATATTTTCATTCTGTTTGAAATTATTTTTATTTTTTAAGAAAATACTTAAATATTTAAATTTTATATGTCCCATATTTTTAAAATTATTACTATCTCATAATATTATACTGAATAAATTATTACTATTTAATGTTTAGTAAAGAGAAATGGTAAACTTATGAAATATTTTATCACTTTACACTTTTTACTGTTCCAACTCATTCACCTAAACATTAAACACATTACTGTAAACTATTTGTTCGATATTGGATAGTTATTTATTCAAATAAAAAACAACAATGTCTTACTTTAAAGTTTCATATAAAACTCAGTTACCATTTGAAAAAAATCAAGCATTCCGTTTTCAGTAAAAATATAGACGAGTAAAAGTTTTAAAAAGTTGTATATATAAAAATGCAAACACTTTTAAACCATGTAAAAAAATATAAAGTGTTTATATTTAAAGCATAGTGCGTAATGACTAATGATCAACTAGAATAATGATTAGATACTGCATATCGACTATTGAGTAGTTAATTTTTAAACACTTGTCTGATTATTTGTTTGTTGGTCATTTTTTTACTCTACTTTTTTAGATTCATCTACTTTTTGATTGCTTCATAATTTATACATTTAGTAAAAAATAACACATTTTAAAAAAAAATAACGTGAAATTATCCAATTGACATTTCGTTTTTGCTCTGAAAGTATTATTTGAAAATTAAATTTCAACTAATGAATTAATTAACTTAGTTCGTTGTTAGAAAACATTTGTTTTTATTACAATAATGAAATCTGAGAATCGAGTTGCACAAAAACCTTATGATGCAAAAACAAACGGATTAAAGAGATTAGTTTTATAATGACAAAAAAATAATACATGGATTACACAAAGGATATCAAAATAAATATATTATGTGTATTGTATGCAACATTGCAACATTTTACGTATTTGTATTTTTCACAAACATTTTTTTTTTTTTTTAATTAAATTTTGAACTATTATAAAATCTAAACTGAATGCTTAATAGAATTTTAAATTTAAACTCTCAAATAAAATAGTTTTTTTTTTTCATTAAAAAAAATTAACTCCGGAATCAAATACAGAAATACGTAAATATAAAATTATAAAGAAACAAGGTACCTATTATAATTTTTGCAATATTTATATATATATATATATATATATAGATATATTATAATTGTACTACGTCATATATATTTTGAAGGTCTCAGACATTTTCTTAGCTTATCGATGAATCAGTCCTGATTATTTGTTTAAGTAAGTTTCACGTAATAATAATAGTAATAAACTATAATTATAAAAAATACCCTTATTATTTATTGCGATTAGTTAATATTCATAATGCGATTTAGGATAAATCATATTTTATCACAGTTTATTTACCTTTTTTGAAAGGCCACTATTGTATAAGTCATTGGGCACGGGCCTCTATATATATATCTACTTACGCTACCGGACGTATTGGAATAATAATGTCCATAACCCTTTCGGCAACAACTTGTATGCATCAGCTAGATAATGATCAATGTTCATTTGAGTATTAATGGAAACGCGATGTACATCACGACCCCTTGTAGATCCTGTCATTGTTACCACATGCGTGTGATAAGCAAATACTAGTGGAGCTAATAAATCTCAATGCAGGTAATCATTATATGTGCTCCCCTCGGATATCGAAAATAGTATAGCCGCGGTAATTCAGAAGGTACTAAAACTTGGAAACCAAACAAACCTGATCATTCGCCCATAGCCGCAGCGGGGTCCGGTGCAATTGATCCATCAGCACACTCGGAGGATTGTGTCCAATCGGAATAGACATTTTGTAATTGGATTATTGGCTTGAACAGCCTTTTGCCTTTTGTGAACTTCATTGAGGGTATGTCTTTCACATTTGGTGGTTACAAACGACCAACGTAGTCATCAAATCGGACACTACGGCGTGGCTTGTCCACTACTTCGGTGCATGTCTCGAACTGTCGTCCTTTTCAAAGCTGATGATCTTTTGTTTGATTCAATAACCGTCTAACATTAATTATTTTCGTATATCCATGTATTGAATAATCTTTGTTAGACACACGCGAACGCTATGAGATATTTGCACGACATGTGATTACTTAGATCGTGTAAAATATGTTTACTATAACATTACGTATTACACGATTCACTAGAACGCAGACATATTTTTTTTTCACCAAAACACTAACTTTTCAATTTTCATATCAAATTTAATACAAGCATAGATTTATAAGACGTACTTGTGTTTTTTGTATCAAACTATTCGGGATTAAAATTATTAATTAATACACGAGTATTCGTCTAAGACTATATTATTTGACTGTTAACATATTCGTTTCATAAGTGACCATTTAAAAGCGAAATATAATTTCTAGGTATTTTATTTTATTTCACGTACTTATAGATTTTTTGATTATTTTTGCGAAATAATAATTTCTATTAACTTCTCGGATTATGAATAATATTTTTAAAAAGCTTCCAAAGGACTAGTGATAATTTTAATATAATAGTTATAGTTTTGTAATATGATATTTTATCCCCGAGGTAAAACCTCTTATAAGTTTTTTTTTCGTTTCGTTAAACATAAAAAATCGTTCTTAAACCTCTTGGTGAACTCTCAAAACTATATAATTTGATACGTTACACAAAACCCCCTATAAACTATAATAATTTACTGATAAATGATAACAATCTCACGTTTCAAATATAAATACAAAAAAAAAATAACTTAGAAAATATTTATAGACGTATAACCAATAGCATTGATTGGGTATACAATATATTTGAGAATAAATATTTTACAGTATATTTAACCAATGTCAATAGCTAGTGTTTATTTATTGATTATTAAGAGTATTATATCAAAAATAAATTATCATAATTTAAATTTTACTAATTTATATTGTCATTCTATTTTCTACAAATAAAATATAAATAAAAGTCACATTTTTTGGGCAATGAAATATGTCATAAATAAAACAATACTTAAATATTTCTAATATCATATGCGATATTGAAATTTAGTAAGTTCTCTTTAAATATTGAATATAAACACCGACAGTTATAACTTTATAAGTATAACATTATATCTTAAATATAATACGGGGTCATTTCGTATATATAGTTACTAAAACCAATAAACTGTACAGATTATTAATTGTTACCTATGCATAAAACATAATTGTAGTAAATAAATAAGTTAAAAGTAAATTTAATAATTATCAGAAGCTATTGAAATTTATATTTTTCCCTCAAATGTCGTTAAAACATTCGGATAATAACACTATCAAAAACTTGTATGTTATAATCTAGCCACTTCCATTTTAGGCATATTTATGTTCAAAAAACATAATCGAATCTAAATTATTAAGATACGTGGTGCTCGTTGCCATTAGAGGCAAGGAACATTACTGTAATTGATTATTGTGATTTGTTCACCGGTAAACACGACTTTTCGCTCATAACAATTAAAACTTGGATTACCTATCTAAAGTTTACAAACTAGAAAGTTGATCATTTGCCAACTTTTGCTGTACCTGAGCCAGACCCAGAGGCTGTTGCTGATTGTTTTACAACTGAACATTGTAAGAAGATAAACCAAATTCACCAAAACTTACAAAATTATGCTACTATTTGATTGATAACCGGTAATTTTGTATATAAAGTGTAAACTAACTTCATCAACAAATTAGTACTTTGATACTTTGAATGCGATTTTCTCCATCTAGGCAATTTAAACCGAGATAATACTATATTAAACAAATAATATTTATTACCAAACTATGTCTTATAATATTTATGATATAAAATTTAACGCTATATCGCTTATCGTTTGTAAAAAATGTGTCTAAAATATTAATAAGGAATAAAATAATCAACGTAATATCATTTACTCATCGGGTAAAACTGTATATGAGGTTACACGTGTTTATATAACTTTATTTACCTACTTACAAGAATAAATTAATTTCATTTAACTAATTAGTCAAAATATTGAAAATTTAAATGATCACTTTTTTCACAAGAAAAGAAAGACTTATTTATAACTCACTAAACATATCATATCATATGATACATAAGTATTTTGTTGTTTACCTGAATTGAACTTTGAATTATTACTAGTATATCAAACAAATTACTATAATCGGTAATTTCAATAATGGGCCAGAAAACGACGTATCGTCTAAATCAGAGTGATTAAATAGAAAACTCAAAGTCAAGTAATATAAAATTTAAATTCAAAACAATAATATAAAATGAACGGACACTATAATGATAGTATACTCGAATATTTGACAATTGACACTAGTAGACTTTGAACCGCTGTGTTACATACAACATAGATTGTTTTCGATTAAAATACATAACATTTTTGAAAGCATTTAGTTTCTTTTGTAGAATGTGTGCTAAATTCTTTGTGTACGTCAGTGTGCGGATGCCATATTATGGTCGAGTGCAGTTTTTGTATTTTTTTTTTTTTTTATTACGTGATAAGAAACGCGGACTGTCAAGTTTACGCACGTGTAGGTACATACGGTTAGTGGTTTTGATTTAGGTGTATTGTAGCCGAGGACGTTTTTGTGTGAGCGATAAAGGGGAGGTCAAAACAGAAGAAATGGGTAGTGATAGTGGATGCAGGTTTGGCATTGCGACGCGGTACATTTATCCCCATTAAACATTCACCCCCCGAGTAATACTTTTTATTTTATATTTTTTTTCATAAACTCGCCGTTTTCGAGCACGTGTTTGTCGCCCTTCGTGAAACAACAAAAATGAACGAGTCCTCGACACTTTTCTCTGGGTGGCTAGAGTGAACAGGCGGTAGGGAGGAAAAAATAGAAACCACATAAAATATTCAAAACTGTTTTGACAGTGTTTTACCACGGATTTTCCAATCCACGTCTCATTGCATAATTTAGCAACTGGAGATGGGCACCGAACCCGCTGCACTGTGTCTCGTTCGCTCATTGAGAAAGTCCCCCAGGTTTGTATACACACGAAGCAATTTACTTTCCCGGCCGAGATAAGGTCTCGGGGAAGCATATATTATTTTTATTCAAATATATGTTGTATAGACGGCATGTAATATTGACTTGCCCAGGTTCGATAAAACGGAGCTTGTTTTCGGAAACACGACGAATTAAGTAAATCGATATAATAATAATCTCTTGAATAAACACATTATATTAAATTACATAATATTCAAAACCAAAACACATATACTATTTCGACGGCGTGTAAAGGAGCATTTTAGTTGATATGTGGGTATTTATTTTGTTAAAATACAATAAATTATAGCTATTACTCCACTAATGTGCATACATATACTCACCATGATCAAGCACTAATAACTTTATCGTATACCACCTTAATGGTTTAACTGTATTTTCGAATACATATAACTTGTGCTATTTGAACAACTGTAGTAAGTGATACGTATGTTTGATAAGTTTCTATATTGATTGTTAAACCGCGCTTCTGTTCTATTGAGTAAATTTATTCATTAAAACGAATATAAAGTTTCAAAACTAAAATAAAATTATCATTTTCTTGTCTAAATTTCACGAATAAATATTTTAACAGTAAATTAAATCCAACGATTCGCTTTTTATAATTGGATTCGAAATAGTTCAAAAATATTTGAATTAAAACTTGTATAATTTTAAAAATGATAACATTATTTTTTTATGTAAACACTATACTAAGAATAAAACTATAAATTAACTAATATCATGATAGTTAAAATGATAGTAAATAAAACAAAATCAGCCTTTTTTTTATAATTTTTAACCAATTTTATGTGTAACAGTATCATTTTAATATGTATATATATATATATATGTTATACCTACTATGCCTGATGTAATAAACTGAACAAATAAATGGTATTTAAAATATAAAAGAAAGAATGAAACATATATATTTTTGTATAAGTAATTAAATAATAAATAAATTTATTAATAACTGAAAAAACAGAAAAGTCAACACTATTTGCACTTCAACTCCAATTTGATTGTGTAATAGCATTTAAACTCACCTACGTAATATTTTACTCGAATTCGATTTGTATTGGACTTGAATGTTATTTTTAATCATACGTTTCAGCCAATGCCCGGTAAAAGTACTTTTTTATTTGGGCTTGTCAAAATGTGATACCAAAGGGGGAGAGGGAGAGGGATAAGTTTTATTTTTCTTTCTGTCCCAGCAGCAGTAAATAATACGGTATCCTCGGCAATTTGACAACAGACCCTCTTAAAGAGCTTCGCTGTAAAAGGCCATAAAACCAAAATAAAAATGTCCTATATATCGTATTCTTAATAGCCACTTAAGTTTACACTAGGGCAATAACTTTGACTTTTTGTTTTCGAGATTAAATGATGTTTATAGAACACACCGAATAATAACGGATGAATGACTACTAGAAATAGAACAATACGTTATATAATTACATTTAACAATGGATTGCGTTTTGAGAAGGGAATGCTAAGGTTCTTGTCCATACATCAACTCGGTTTACATTAAATTGAAAAGCAATACATATTGTGTAAATTGTATGAATTCAAATAACACGTTGCGATAAATTTACTCTTTGCCGGTAAATGATTAAAAACAACAATTATTATGTAAATTCATTACATTTTGTAGTTCGAATTTCCAACATATGTTATGCAAATATTTAACTAAACATGCTCTTAAATTGTGAAACAATAACTTTATACGAATTAAACGTTTTAATATGTATTTGTTTTTACATACTGTGTTACTCGTTTTTAAGATATCGTTTCATTGAAAAATTTAAGTTCATTAACAATTGTTAATCTTTTAATTCATTTTTAGTATAGTAATAAATTATCAATGATATATTATTATAAAGTAAAATATATTCGAAATAACTTATAAATGAAGTTAAATTTACCAAAAAATGCGAATATATTGTTTAAACTTGACAATACCGTTATTAAGTACCTAATTATTATTAGGATTAATTACATTTTACTTTTATGTAACCTAAAACCCAAATAAAATCAAATAATGTAAATACGTTTGAAACAAAAATATTTCAATACGAAAATACTAAGGAAAAATGAAACATAACTATCAATATTCAAATTTATTTATATTAAGTCTTGGTCTTAGTCTATTCCAATATCATAATATTTAATGTTTTCATATTACAACTTTTTGTTTCTTGAGTTGAACAAATATATATATATATTATTAATATTAAACTATACCTACTTTAAGGTTAACAAAAACATAAAAATAAAATATTTCATCTTTAAAACGTATAGTTAAAATTAATATTTTTCTTATTCGTTTAAAATATACATTGGTCTTAGATAATTTTAATCATATAACTATATAAATATATACATTTAACTACATTGAATATAAGTATAGTACTACATTTAAATAACAATTATACATACTAACTAATTTAATATTATCCATAGGAAATAATTTGTAAAAAAAAAAATATAACAAAATTTGTCATCATTTTAACAATAACTTGTTTAATTAATTCATCGATTATAACTAATTTTTGTAAATAAAAAAAAACTATACTAATATAATATAATAATTTATCGGTGTAGTATTTCGTCGACTTATTGATCAACTATGTTTTTAGATGTATTTATCACAGAAATATGTTGGATGAATAATGTAAAGTTACTTTTTCAAATAACATTTTAGAACACGTGTTGAAACGTAATAAAAAGATTAGGAAGACAAATGAATGAACAGTTATGTAACTGCATAATGGATTTGATAGAATTATTCTTTCTCAGACGGTGTACTTGGTACGTTACTACTAACTGTATCGATGTATTTTTTCTGTGTATTATTTGATATGCTAGAATGAAACATAAATTGTGATTTCATAAATATCAAATGTAATGGTGATTAATCGCTTTATTATTAATATTAATAGTATAGTAAATTACCTTATACATTCCTCTACTTCTTCTAGTGTGTCAGACAAATGATTTCCTGTTTCTGGTAACATGAGTACAGACAATCCGCCAATCACGCTGACTATTCCTAGTACCAACAACGGTAAAATATTGCTCAGTGGAGACTGTAACAAACGATAAGTCATATGATTAAACATTTTTATTTCATAATAATATTAGCTGAACTTACTAAATTCCAAAGGTACGGGACCATGATAAGAGCGATTCCTGCCGGTATATTCGAAGTTCCAACGCCTAAATTCCTTATGACAGTTGGGAATAATTCGGCTGTAAACAACGGCATAATAACGTTAGCCGAGGATACGGAAAATTTTCCGGCCATCACCAACGATAGCGACACCCATTCGTCCGTATCTAAAATTAAACGTTTTCTCTTTAAAACCAATCGATTAATTGATTTTAAAAAATAATTTCAAGTACCCTTTGGTAGAATAGTGGTCAACAGACACGCAATGCCTCCGGCTACCATCGTTATGCACAGAGGTATTCTTCGACCCATTTTTAGTAGGATCACCACACTGATTAATATTGACGGGATTTCAACCAAACCTGAAATTTAACAAAGTATTATAGTATAGTCGACGATATCTTGAAATAAAAAAAAACGAGCAATCATAAACAATGAAAAAAATCGAATACAACAAAATTTCGTGTACCTTTGAATTCTAATAAGTTATCTTAATTTTCTTAATTTTAAATTTTACACAATCTAAACTTAATTTTCATGTTAATTATTTATAGATTGATCCATACAGATTAATTAAATTTCAAATTAAATAGACATAATATTATAAATAATCCGATTATGTTATTTATTTTTAAATTACCAGATATTATAGTATTTATGTATATGTTTCCACCAATGTTCGACAGGTTAAGAACAAGACCATAATATACTAAGTAAAGACTGAACCAAAGTATGTACAATACGAGTGAAATCTTTCTGATATTTTTGGTACGAAATAAATCTGAGACTCGAACTTTAGGTTTGCCGGTAATCTCAAATTTGCTAATGCTCTGAAAAAAAAAATAAAAATACAATAAATTAAAAAACGAATCCTTATCATTTAAATTGAAGAGTAGATATTTTTATTAATACCTATAAAAAGTAGGTCAAATTTTACAATTAAAAATAAATAAATAATAAGTGTGAAATATAAAATATAGATTATAGAAGGTTGCAACTTTGAAAATATTGTAATTTTATGTACTGCGATTATTAATTACTACTTATTCCTAAGAGTATAAAATTAATTTAATTAATTAATTATAGCTTTTGTAAATGACATTTTAATTTAACATTATATCACCTCTAGATCGTAAATAATGAATGGTACGTATTTAGTTTTCATGCTCAAATCGGGGCTGATCGAATCGCGTCTACGAATCTCTGATGGCAATATTTAATTTTCTCAATCGCAAAATATTTTGAACGTACATCAAACTAATAATTAATTAAACCCACGTTGTTTAAAATTTCATACGATTTTTCAAGTGACTATTAAGGCTTGTTGTATTTTGGCCTGGATTCATTTGAAAAAATTATACAAAAAAATTCATAAACTTCAACTTTTCTCTTGATCTTATCTCAACACGAACATTATAAATTGTCCTCCCCGTGTCACTGTCTAACGTCTTTAATTAATCACTTTTCCATCTTGTATATTATCATGAAGGAAAAACCTGATAAAAATTCCGTCTTTCGTCTAACCATAAAGCTTTTAAAACTGTAGAAAAATCTGATACGAATTTCTCCCATTTTACGAATACTTCTCTCGTTCCGAATCCTTATAAATATCTCACTTATAAATGTAACAGTGCAATATAGATCATAATTTACGACCTTGAGTATAATTCTTATAATGGTTTAAATAATATGCTATTACCTAATCTAAACACACTATGAATGAATTTATTCCGAGCAATTATTTAACGCATTCAGTTCATTGACCGCGGTACAACGTTTCTTTTACCGTCGTGTGTAATAATAATTAATGTGGTCTGTTTTTAGTACACAAACATATTATATTTGCGAATAAAACATATCATTAAACAGGTAAATTTCATCCAAACCAATTTACTGTTTACAGAATACCCAATATGTATACTTTTAAAATAAATATTGAAATAATAGTTATTATCTCTCTATAATATTTTATAAAGCCACGACGCAAAAAAAAGTATATATATATTATATATATATATACCTAATATATATTAAACCACGAGTTTTAATATAATTTTAACTTACTTGATTGAGAATTTTGTCCATGTTAGCTGGTAAAGGATGATTATTTATTTTAGAGGCCTTCAGTAAAACTTCCTTGGTCTCCTCGACTTTACCCATTGCCAATAACCACCTCGGCGATTCAGGTATGAACCTAGAAAACGTATTGTCAGAGGTTTTAGTTTTTGTTTTTTTTTTTCTATATTTCTATATATTATCTTACCAATGCAAAACTAAGAAAAATACAGCAGGCAACGTAACACACCACTGCAACAGCCTCCAACCCCTGCATATGTATGCAATACCAGAAATAATAATGTAACTCATCGGAACTGGGAGCATATAAAGCACCCCGGCGATGGTCAACCATTTGCCGCCAACTAGTTCCATACCTGCGAATAAAAAAACAATGAACGAAATGATCGAATGTTTATTGCTAATAGGTTACAAATGAAATACTTACACAAGACAAACCCACTGAAAACAATGCTTACACAAACGAATCCCAAAATAAATCTCAATACCAAGTAAAATTCGAACCAAGGACAAATGGCAACTAAAATTCCAAGAGCCAACTGCATAATTAAAGAAGCCATTAACGTCTTTTTCCTACCAAATCTGTAAGCAAAAAACAATACTTGTATTACGTTTATACGATATATTATAGAACTCATTGTTGAAACAAATCACGGACAGCGTCTTATATACTCTAAATCAATAAGTATCAGCATTTCTCTGAGATGGATTATTCTGTTACACGAGAAAACCGTCTATATTTGACCGGAAATTTAATTTATATTTCCTACAATTATGTGAATTACCAATAATAGTTAACCTTACGCGATTCTTAAATGGATTTTATAAGCCCCAAAACAGATTACAAGGATATTTAATTGGATAAAATAATTGAAAAGAAAATAACACGGAGAGAAGAAAGAAAAATTAAATAACATTTTGAACTTTCTTTTACTGCGTAGTTAATGTCTGCACTTCTATTTTCGCTTATTATTGCATTAGTAAACTTATACGCCTATTTTTTTAAAGTTTATTATTCACACTAAATAATTGAATAATGATATTTCCGCAGTATAAATTAATAAAATATCTTTAAATTAATAAAATAAACACAATATTAAAACATACGTTCCTTTTGTTCGAACAAAAACATTAACTGCAGTGGGTACGCGTGTGAATATTTTAATGAATTTCGTTACCAGGATTTTATAACAAGATTGTAATCAGTTCATCCAAATAATTTTCATAATCCTTTTAAAAGTTTATACCCTTTTTGTGGAATTATAAGAGATTACCATGTGAATAGTTGTTCGCTTGTTAATGTTTAAAAGTTGTCGAAATTTAGCTTACCTGTCAGATACGAGACCGGAGAAGAAACCTCCGAAAGCTACGCCCATCAAAAACATCATCTCGGCAAAGTTTTTTAATTCTTTTCGGTCACATACTAGATTCCACTGTAAACACGAATATCACAATGAAAAACGAACGTTTGTTATTTTTTTATTATCAACAAAAATTACTTCTGAAGTGATTGTATCGCCGAATTCGGATGTATTGAATTGCCAAGAAGTACACGTTTTAATCTGATCTCGGTCTGTGTTTCTCTTTAATAATTCGTTAAAACTATTGTTTTCAAGTAGGCTTTCGTAATTTAAATCACGATAAAGACAAGGGTTATACGTTGAAGTCTAAATAAAAAGTTTAATTAACGTTTAATTAACCATAAACTAATGAGAAACAATATAAATTCATAAAATGTATTAAACAGTTTTCAAATTCATTCGTTCGTTTTATTTTATTTTATTTTTCATTCACAATTCATGTAAATATATGTCTCTATTTTTTTAATTCAAATATGTTTTTTAATAATAGAAAATTATGAAAAATAAAAAACTTGATTTCGATAAATCGTAAGATCGTACATTGTTAAAAAAAAAAAAAATTAGCATATTATAAATAAATAAAAAAATTGTAAAATATTTATCATTGAAATTTCCTTGTATGGAAATATATTACATACACAATCTTTATTTAGTATTTTAATGATTTTATTAAGTAATAGTCAAGGATCATGACAACGCAGATATGACTGTTTTCGCTTTTCTAGTGAAATTAAATTAAACCATCTAAAAATTCACTATCATACTCAACTATGCAAATGTACATGCATTATGTAATTTCATTCGACAAAAAAAAATATATATATAAATACATACTGTTATAGTTTCATAATACATTACTTATGGTATTTCCCAAAAACATTGTACTGCTTTTTATGGTCATAGATTGGTATTGATAAAAATAATTTAAATTGTAAATTTGACTATTAACAATAATTATTAATGTTAATTATGATTAACATATAAACCTCATTGTTTCATAATGAATATTTATTTTTACACGTTCTGTATTTTTCAGCACAAACTAATGAAAATTAATAATTTTTCGAACTAAATTTTAATATGAAAGATTAAATAGAAAAGAGTATCTACAATCCGTTTCCAACAACTCAATAAGCCAACAGCAAATGAGTGAAAGTGAAAATAGTGACAAAGAATTAAGAGAAAAAATTGAAAACCCAGATTTAAATCGAATAGGAACAAAAAGTCAATCGAATATCGATCATAAGGTAGTCAATTTTGAGAAAAAGGATAGAAAAATAAATATGAATAACGAAAAAGTAATATTAAAACAGACGAAGCAATTAAATTAGTACCAAGGAATACTACAGTAAGAGATGACATTTATTAGTTTATTAATGCATGCGATTTAGCAATATAGTCAGTTGAGGAAAAAAATGTTCCGATTTCAATAAAATGTATGACAACTAGATTAAGTGGTAAAGCCTTGGAGGCAATAAAATATAAAGAAACTAGTACATGGATTTATATGAAAAAATATTTAACTGATACGTTTGAGGCGCAGTACTCTACGTCGCCATTACAGATGGAATTAAATTCCGCTAAAATGAAAAATAACGCGGATGTAAATTGCTTTTACAGAATAATAAATCTATTTTACAAACCGAGTGATATAAATACAGTAAGTAAAAATAAAGACGAAGCGAAAATAATGCTTGAAACATTAAAAGAACAAACGCCCGCCGTATTAATATAAAGGAATCAATAGGTCCAATACAAACTATTGTTAAGGCAAGGAATCCAAGAACGTTAGAACAAGCTAAACAATTAGTGATTTCAGAAGAAGTATATAATATAATTCTGACAAAGAAGCTGTACACAACTTTAATAAAAATTGAAATTTTAATGACAATACTAATAAATCAGTAACATTTTGAAAGACTTTCTTTTTACTAGACTTCATTGGGTCTCAAAAACGGCACATTACAGATGTGTAATAAATAAAATAAAAATCTATTATTCAATGATATTTCCATGTAACTTAACTACTATAATAATAAATTACATTTGTATTTCGATATTACGGAATAAGTCAAAATAAATTTTTTTCAATTATTCTCACTCCAATGTTCCAATAAAATTACAAGATGTTTATGATATTTTAGATTTTTATTAGGTATATTATATAAACATTATGTATAATTTTTATTATAACTATTATAATAATTATACTATGTATAATATTACCTGGGCCCCCACACGAGTCTTCTCATGTTCTGGGGCCCAGTATTCGTATGTATATGAATTAAATATTTATAAATTTTACTTCTTTAGAAATGAAGAACAATCAATATTACTTCCAAAAAGAGATTATTTTTTTTTCACGTCTCTTAACATTGATACCGAGAATAATTTATCATACGACTTAAATATGTGTTGGTCAATTAATTGTAATTCATAATACATTTATAGTAACTATCTTCTTGTTCGTTAATAATATTATCTAATTGCTTTAAAAAGCAATAGATTCATAAATGACAGCCACAATTAATTACATAAAATGTAAATCATAATACATTTTTTAAGTTGCATTACTGCATTACTTATGTTTCTTTTCGTTTCTCTTATAATCCCTCCCTCGATAATTTTATTTTGTATTTTACCTCGGTCGGTGATAGCGGGAATACGCCGCTCAAATTTTTCCATTGGTCCACGGATATCCGGTGCAGAACGCCCGGCGGCGGTGTACACCAGAAGTCTGTGTCTGCCCCTTGGAACGTTAATACGAATATGTGCCATGTACAAGGCAAGTTCAACAAGGACAATATCAAAGTGAGAATGGCTTGCCATCGGCCAAATTCACCAATCGCCATAGATACTGGATCATCGTATGCTTTCTCCGTCCGTTTCTCATCTTTAAAAACGCCAACGTTACCTGTAAAAGACAAAAAATACGAATCGATTAACGATCTATAAACGATTATAAAAATAACGCCATAATCTAAACCTCATAGAACGGGAAGAATCGATTGGGAAGTAAACCTTATATAGTAGGTACCTATATTTATAAAATTAGTTACGAAATAGTTCGCATAAAATATATTTATATCAATACTATCGTAATAATATTACATTTTAATAATATGGTAATTATGAAAAATACATGAATAATAAAACATTGTGTTCAATACTATCGACAAGAAACTTCTACGCTTTTATTCTATTTCGTACATGTGAAACGGGCGGGGCCCAATATAAATAATGATATTACACATTCAATTAGTACGCTTTATTCTGTAAAATGGCAAGTCTCTTATTTAAAATAAATCGACTCGATGGTAAATAATGATGTTGGTGTTTGCCTCATCGAATAACAAATGGTCTAGATTTATCATGCAGCATAAAATTATTTCAGTTTTTTCTCTCGCTTCTACGTTTTGATCGCATTAAAAACCACATTTGTTAATCGACAGCCGGAAACAATATTGTTAATGGCGGTCCTTGAACGGTATGGAATTGCCATCCAGTACGTGTTTGTGTATGTGTCGGAGAAAAAAAATCGTTATACGAGTACATCGACAAACGCGGGGGTCCTTCTGCGAACGCGATATAGCCTAAGGATACGGAACGGATTATGATTGACTTCCGGACGTGCTCGACCGTTTATGCGCGTCGCGGACGAAAGCGAAATCCGTTCGAGGCGACGATGAATATTCCGTTTCGACAAACCGCGACGCCTGGCCGTCTAGATTTTCGATCCCGAACGGATAGCGATACTTCCAAAGATTTCAATACCTATACAGGGGTGGACTTAGAGGGGCGGCTTGGGTGCTACAACATCCCTTTTTTTCGACTCGGTTCTATTGATCATTATAATTTTTGTGTCTGATACTTTGATTTTTAGTTACTAAAACATTAATAGTGAAAATTATTGGATTTTATGTGTACTGATTCACTGTACTACATCATAAGTTTTTGTCAGACACCTCGGAAAAATGGCCGAAACGAACCATTTTTTCCATAATCGTCTAACATAATAATATATATTTATGTAAATGGAATTGTTTTCAATAGTGATTTGTTTTGTTGCAAACATCATACCGGGGAGAAAAATAGCTAATTGGTGAGTACGATGATCGCTGTTAATGGTCGTAACACGATCCGTCGTCTCCGGAAAATTACTATTATGTACGGCCGAACACGAGTAGTTTATGTTTTATCAATATCAAGTAATAATAATAGTCAAATATACCCAGTACGACCATAGTATAACGAAACGACTCTGCGCCGGAGAAAGGCTCGCCGACATACGTAGGTAGCGATTGTCCGATATGCAATACCTACATAGTCGGCGGCGTACACGCACAAACGTACGTATATATAACACACGTTTATACAATATAATATCACCGTGCCAAGGATGTTGGCCTACGATCGGTGCGTGTACGTCGGATCTAACGTGATGCGAGTATATATCGCGCACGCTGCATACGTAATATTATAAATTGATTACATCTCTCTCGCGACCTCCGCCATTGCGTTCGAACACGCGTACGTATTACCTATACACGCATTTGTAATACCGCGTGGCGTGTGATCTATTTAACGCGTCGGACGCGAATGTCGACGATCGACGGCGACGTTACACGGAGACTTGGACGAATCGTAAATAGACCGTCTTTGGACATGGGGAGCGAACTGTTTTCACGAAAATCGATAAAACTTTCGTCTTGTGGTGGTTCGAAATCTCGGCGGGGCTCGTGGAAGAAGCCAATAACGACGAAGCCGGGCGAGCCAACGCGCTGTTCCTCCAGAGGCGACGAGATGGGGTTTTCACCAAATCAAAACTAATCTAAACTGCTGGGTGGCTGGCTGGTGTGTAGTGGAGTGACAGAACAGTTTTGTAAACGAGTCGCACAGTTTTAATTATTATTAATGATTGCGTCGCGCGCCGACAACACCTATGTGGGCTACGAATTTCGATCGGCACACTCGAAATGTTATCATATTTCGGGGTCAGATGAGTACTCGAAACGTGTGGGTATTTCATCGATGAAGAAGATAAATAAAAAAAAAACGACGCGCCTCAATTTCACTCGAAATGTCCTGTGCGATGACGACGTGTAGGTAATGACATTGGCCGCGACCCGCGAATGTTATTCCCGGACGAATGCGGTAGTCCGTTTCAAATAGACGCATGCGATTGTCACTGTGTATTACTGGCGGTCAATATAAATGCGGATTTTAAACGTGTCTAATTTAACGCCGTGTGACGCAAAGAAAAGATATAAATCAAGTGTCCGTTAAATCTACGTTTATATTATAATATGTGAGTAAAACATAGGTTAGGTTATACTGTAATAGCTGCAGGTATAACGCGGGCGTTAATTAAACGATTCGTCCAACCTCGCGATTTTTCAGTCAATAATTATTAGCTACGTCAAAATGATTTTTCATCATTTAAAGGAGTCGTCACTCGTAACTCATTTCGGGTTTATATATAGAAAAAAAAAAAATTAAAGTTTTATCCAACCTATTAAAGTCATTATAAAATAGACCTTTAACCACCTGTAACATTTCTATAGCGTAAAAACGATTATGGTTGACCACTGTTGCGTGCGGAAAAATTATGAAACATTACTTAATCTACATAAATATGACTTTAAAATTATGAATTTTGAATTCAAACTAAAAAATAATGTAGATTTAATGGAATAATTATTATGTATAATGTGTTATTATATATATTTTATTTTATCGGATTGTCGATCGTAACATTCTTGCGATTTTAATTTCATCACGACACTAATAATTATAACTGAGAGTTCAAAAAAAAAAAAAAAACTATTGTGATTATAGTTCAGAGTCATGGCCGTTTTTTTGACGTACATGGACCGTGAAATTTACAGAAAATTCAGGTGTTCACTTGAACTGTATACGTTTTTTGAAACCAAATTGTTTACAGTGAATGAAACTATTTGCAACGCAAACACCAATTAATGCTATTTCGGTAATCGCGAGTTTAGTCCCTTTTTATAATTGTTTTCGACGATGGCGATATGTAGCGTGAATTTAGTTTCACTAGTTTTACTATGAAATGTATATCATAATACTATCAATAATGCATTTGATTTCGAAATGTCTAACTAAATCCTACATAGCATTTCGCATGATCCACAATATTTAAACACTGCTACTAACCCGTAATTTTAAAGATAATAATCGTTGTAATTCTTTTATTAACTCAGTAGCTGATTACTAAAGCAAGTTATTTAATGAAAAAATGTAGTCGACAATTTTCATGTTGGGCAATCGTCTCGCTTCGATTACCTTTGCACAGAATAATACCGTGGTGAAAATTGATCGTAATTCAATAACAAGCTTGGTCTCTCGCAAAAACATTTATATTATAATTAACAGGCTATTATTTTAATTCCTTCGCCGTGTTTTTGCTTATTCGGTAGGTAATTTTATTAATAACTAAGACGTAATTTAAAAATTACCAATACCTACTTGCATCTTAATAGTGTAATTTTTTACGGGTTCTTTGCGGCTCCGAATAACATACATTTTTAATCAAATCCCGTATCGTAAAATCAGAAATATAATCTACAACGTATGTTTTAACAGATTTCTGTCGAAAAATTTTCACTTGAATGCCTTTATAGTTTTCATACGTACCAAACTTAGCTTTGTTTCGTTTATCAAATGCATACATTTTTTCTGTCAGTTTATAATATTCTAACAAAATACTCTGGGACATTAAACTAAACCGTTTTTTTATTCATTCATAATAGTTAATAGCAATAAAATAATTTTAATGTGTTTTTTTTTTTTTTTTTTGACACAAATTGAAATTAAAATATAATTACGACATAATTCGTTCATAAATCATATAAACGATTTTCTAATAAACGTTTTACGCCGTTTAACAAAAAATCAATTTACAGACATATTGCAAAAACTTCGATGGGATATTTCTAAATTAAACTTCAGAAACAACGAAATGAAATCTACTGTATCCGTGTAATCCCGAAATAGAAGGGTTCCGAAATTGCTTTCTTGTTTTGATGTTTTTCTTTTATTTTTTTGCGAGTCCTTCAAATATCCGTTTGCACTCAAAGTATTATTTTGTTGAGTTTATTATTTCGTTACGTAATAATCTCGAACATTTTATTGATTGCCTTATCGAATTAATAAATATTTTGATGTTTCTTTTGAAAACAAACTTTCGAACGGATACCTAGAAGCTCTTACTCATAGATTTCTATGAAAATAATTCAGAAGTTGAATTTCAAACATCCAACGTTGAATGAAAAACCATGTTTTTAGCGAATGAAAATAATTGTATACGTCGAATCGCTTTTCACCAAACACATAAGTATAATATTTAATAGAAAATTATTTTACCTATATATTTATGTAAGTGTTCGCGAAACTTTTAAACATCTAAAATGATGGTATATCAAACGAAGCATCTGTAAACAGACCACTGGTTGCGAGAGTTCCAATGAATGTAATGGTAGAAGTTAGAAAACGACCGACGTACCCTTTGGAGTTTGTTCAAGGCTTTACCCCTCGTTTGCACAGTCGACGCATTCGTGAAAATTCATTTTATCAGCATAGCTTACCACAAAAATGAATCCGCATGAATACTCGTAGAGTTATTTGATATCGTTTGAATGCACTTTCCGCGAGTATTATGCCAAATTGTCAGCGCACAACTTTCCGGCACGCCCTTAATTGTGCGTTGTCGACTTCCATTACACTATCTGCGCGTGTACGAGCTATGCTCTCTATACGACGATAAAATACAGCCATTTTAACAATATTACACATTCGTCAGGGTTTCGCCGTTTTTCAAATCCGACACAATATGTATAAGTGGTGTCAATCGAGCGAAGGGGGATGGAACAACTCGGCGCGAATTTCAGTGTTCGACCCAACCACAAGTCGGCCCATTTTCGAATAACACTTGCGGTTTTAATATCGCAAACACTGTTGTTTAAATAGAAATCAAAATTTAGACAGAGACCTTACCGACTGGCCGAGTCGACACGAACACGCACATATACATGTATGCATAACTAAATATCCATACTTTCAAGTAGGCAAATCGATCATTTTTTGCCCTAGTCCGACCGTAACTGAAACGATGTCATTGACGTCATTCGCCTTCGTAAACCACCAGATTCATAATATGCCTGTTCGTCCATCGCAATAAACATTTACTGCGCTGTGACATATGTCTATTTACTTGGGTCGACACGAAATGGTTACAATTGTAACACAAAGTGTATTACGGTATAAAATATTGTGTCCAGTTGGACAACATTTCATTATTGTGCTCTATATTGACGTTAACTGTTATATCCGTAGTTTGAAAGGCGTTAAACGACAACGGAACCCGAATGTGTGAACGGCTCTGGATTTAAATTAATAGTGGAGATTAAGAAATAAACGTTTATATTAAAAGCGTCAAGACGGCGAAAACGGACTGACCGAAAAACCGAGCGAAAACCGTCGTCGGTCTTCGTACAAACAATAACGCCGAGGCTGTCAACCCATTGAAACACAAACCCACGATCCGTTCATTAAGCGAGATTAATACTTTCTACTATGGTATTGTGTTTAAACACACTTCAATGTCAATGAGTGACATTAAACGGGTGACCACTTTTCACTACCTATATAGAGGCGATTTTTATCGAATAATATTTCGTTTCGTAGATTTCAAATCCGCAACGTGTCTATGGACTCAAAAATGGAAAATTTAAAAAATTCATATTAATCACTTTTCTACAACACTAACACAGTGACGGATAATATTTCGTACATTTACTCGAATACCAAAAAAAAAAAAAATAGATGAATACAAATTTTAATTAAAATATAATAATTAATCACTAAACTAACAATAATGAAATGGAAGCAAAATCAAATGTAACTAAAACTATTTCCACTAATTAAATAAAATAATGCAATTCAACCGTAGCCAAGCTAAAATGAAATCGTAAATATGATATTATTAGTATTTGAATCTAATGTTTTACTTTCACTAAACTGGGATAAAATACGCGTAAGTGTGTGTAATAGCATAATATATCATTAGGTCGGGTCATTTCGAAATAAGATATCTAAGTATAATTTACTCGGAGTGAATAAACTAACATGTCAACATACGTACTGACACATGATTATCATCACTATTATTTATTTGTTAATCCCATTGTGTCGTTTTCATAATATTATAATTTACTTGGGTAACATGCGTGAGATAATGTTATTTATTTATTTTCTTAATAATTTTAGTGTGTAAAACCTATCATTAATTTTTAAAAATGAAAATTGCCTATATTTTTTTTCCAATTTATACCCACGTACAAAAAGAAAGGAGATACCTACCGTTTAAAATATTTTTAAACACAAATGATGTATTCATGAATGTTTCTAAAAACCAGTAAGAATACACTTTATGAAAAATGTTAATTTAATAAACATTGCATACTTTGATATTTCAAACACATTTGGTTTTATTTTCAATGTAATTATTATTATTTGTTGATAGAATTCGGGTCTGGAATAATAATAAACGAAACACTCAACTACCTGCCTGTTAAATTATTCAATAGTTATAACTCATAACAATATAACATTGGTGTATCCATATTAAACATGCACCTATATATCATTACCTACGTCAAAGAAAATATTATGTATACATAACCACATTAAATTATTATAATTTTTTTTTTTTTATTAACAATATACCACGTCATTTGGGTTTTTTCTTTTTTCTTTTTTCCATAAACTATATAATAATTATTAATAATTATTATCAAACTTTTTCAAAACAATATAAATAATAAAGTAGTCGTACAAAAATAGAAGGAGAGGTAAGGAGAGGTCCAAGTTTACTATTTGCACGCAACGACAAAACAGAATAAAATAAATACTATTGAGTATAAATATTGCAAATATTACTATTTAAAAACCAGACGATTGCCTTCTTTATAACGATTTATATGTCTCAATTATGACTGATTTAATAGCGACGGGACTTTGAAAATAATATGTTAGTCGTTTTATTGCTTTATTATTTTTTTTTCACAAATCATAGAATAAATAAATCACTTATTACATATAATTCATGAATACTTTATTGTGACTGAATAATGAACAATTATAAATTATAAAAAAAATCTACGCGATGAATTCAGGTTATTGGTAATGAATTGAAAACTGAAAATTCACATAATTTAAAATCTTTTTAAAAAATTTAACAAAAAGGTTAAATTCGCAATGAATTATCAACATGTTACATGACGTACACGGTATACACATTACATATATGTGTGTGTGTTATATACATAAAAATATATTTGTTCATTTTCCCTATTTAAAATATAAAAAGTGCCAAAAATGCCATAATTTCATTCATATTGTACGAGTAATATACTCGTACCTAATTATATATTTGTTTTTGTATAAAAATATGACTTGGAAACAATTTTAGCAATCTTTTTCAAATGTTATAATAAATTATCTTCTAATAGTATAGTGGTTTTGAATTAATCTGATATAGGTATTTGTGCATAATTCCAGCTTGCCTTCACCACAAAATTAAACCGAATCATTGAATAGATAATAGCACACTTTTATGGTATTATAATAAACGGTAATCGAAAGATACCAAACCTATATTTAAGGACTTTAATCGACAATACCTCTCTTTGTACATATAAATTTCCGGAAACGTTTGTTATGTTCACTTCCGTTAAGGTTTTCAAACTTCCTATATGGGCAACACATACGTATTATCTAGCAGTTTATATTTATAACAATAATTTTACATTTGAATGTTCTACTCTACTCAATGACCACAAAACTTCTTCGGAATAATTTTCTATTGTTACCGCGGTACCTATCTGATAATTTCACAATCCGAAAATGTAATTATAATAAACAATAATTGTCAATTTGACTAGCAGTTATTGTAGTTAGTACATACAATCCGAAATCACGATAGAATATCATATGGGAGAAAATACTGCAACATAAGTATGCTTGTAGAAATTACCTTTCTTCCCTATGGTACAAAGTACAAAGTGATAGTTTTAATGTATGCAAAATTACACCGGAGACATTATTTTAACAATAATGAACAACATGCCTTCGTAGTTAACAGTACAATATAACAATATATATGGTTATTGTGATTAAATACAATCGTGTTGTATGATAAAACATTTGTGATTGTAGAGTCGAAGAGGTATTTTACAAATGATACGCAAGGCAATACATCGTCAATTATATTTATCGAGTTTTAATTATTTGTATCTGATGTAGAAAAATTTATTCGGATTTCGAGTACATATTTTTCTCCGACTATAAAATCATTTATTTTTATTAACAATAATTATAAAAAAAAAAAATCATAATATTAAAAACCATAAGCTTAAAATATGAATAAACATTTTAAATTTTAGTAAATAATTAGTTTGAAACGTATCACAAGTCGTACATCACAACACACTTGATTAGAATAGTTCGTAAAAATGCATGTCCTTACACTTAAGGAATTTTTTTCAATTCAAATCGAAAACCGTTGTATGAAACTTTAAATTGTTTGTAAACGAGAAGAAAAAAACCGATTGTTATTTTGTATATTCATAAATACACTTGTATCGAATAATTTATTTCTGAGAAGTGTGATTGTCAGTTAAGAAAAAACGACATAAAATTAACAATGCTAATTTTGAGAAACGGATGATAATACTGGCAGGTATCATACTAAGAATATTACCGTCATTCTATTTAGTATTTTACGTTTTGAAAGAAACGTCGAAAATAATATACACGTATATTATTATAATATTATGTACATTGAATTTTCAATCATACATATTTTTTAGACACTCGAAATTATTTTAATAATATTTTCTTTTCTCGCGTTATTTGTATATTATAATGGAAATAAGTAAATAAGTAAGCACTTGAATGTTGAAATCGATTAATTATAATAATGCACGCATGCTCTATTAAAGTTATCTAAATGGGACACAACTACACAAGAGTAGGTATAACAGTCACATTATCGTATCCGACAAGGTATTACATAAAATTAAAAATATATTTATGACATGATAGTTAAAGGTAGTATGAAAGTAATAACAATAAATAAATGATAGATCGCAGTTAACTCGTTAAGCACAATAAATAATAGATATTATACGTTATGCGATTAAACGGCAGTTATTGGTATAATGTGTCGTGTCGATTCGTTCCGACTGTAGAAACACGACTCCGAGTGATACACGATTGTATAGCGAGTGCACGTGTACGTACGTAGGGAGAGAAAAAATAGTCACGTCCTTCGGCTTTTGCCACCTTACGTACAAACTATAAAGAACGGCCTGACGGTTGTGTATATGACTTCAGCGACTTGGAGGGAGAGCATGCGAGTAAACAGAAATGACAAAAGTTCTTCGGGGTGTACGATAAATCGCAACGACAGTATAAATATGATAGCCTGCCTATAATATGTGTGTGTGTGTGTTGTATAAATCGGATTTTGAAAATATTGCACCTGATATATAATATTATGGACCCCTCCAAGCGTATTTGGAGTTCTGATTGCCTTTAAGACAATGGAAACAAATAAAATGTTAAATTACACGACGTTTATTATAGACACTAACCCAATGATTATAATAATTATTACCATTACTACTCGCTTTTTTCATCACACGTATCGACATTTTCACTGCGTCATATTTTAAGAAAAATTATACGATTAATTTATTAGGTAATTAACTCCAAATTAAAAATGGAATATTAACCATAATTTTTCAACGTTTGAATTGTTTAAACTCGCCTACTCATTTCCTCATAAATGTTTGATTTACAATTGAATATGTTTTATTTAAATGATAATATTAGTAGCGTATAATTTAGATATAATAGCCAGTGAGTGATGACGACGATTTTAAACTTTCGTTTTTTTTTTTTACGATTAAAATCAAATACGAAAAATTGTTATGTTTTCTCTCCTTTTTTTTTTTTTTTTAAAATAGGTATATATGTCATACGAAGTAGATTTTTGACTAATTTTTTTTTTAACATACGATAAATAATTTTCTCTCATAATAATCAAGATTATCATATGCATCGGAAAGTCTATCTTTGTTTAACGTATCCTATTGTTGTCTAAATATATACATACAATAATATACGTGTACATATATATATTTAATTTTATATATATATACGCGTTCGTTGATAAGTCAATAATAAGTTTGATTAATTGTTTAACAAATTCGTGACGTACCACGTATATTGATCGATCGCTTTGATGTGGTTTAAAAATAATTAACATTCGGTTAGTGCAAAATGTATACCTGTGAATATTTGCTTCGTAAGCTATTGAAAATGTAATTTTACAGTTAGTTTAATAAGGTAAAAAAGTAGCGCCCGTTTCAGCGGAAATCAAATAGTTAAATAAAAAACAACCCTCCCTAGTTTACAGTTCACACATAAACGCGTCTTCGATCAAAAATAGCCCCCATATCGATTACGTTGATTTCAAATCATTATACTTTTATCATAATAAATTTGTACCATCTTTTACATTCGTTGTCCGTTGCTATCGGATGTGGCGGAAAAGTGAAATCTCATTGTTAACGTAATAATAATAATAAGTATATAAGAAAGGAGGCAAGTGGGTTAGCGGTTGCATGCCTATTTGTATGCGTTAATTACGCAAGTTTGTATCGATTATTATTGTTTTTTATTTCTCTACTTCAAAAATATATCCGGACACCGTGATATGTATTTTACGAACATGAAAATTTGATCACTTACAAGAAATTACATAATTTAATAACTCAATTATTATCTAATACACACGATTGCATAGCGGTGAACGTCGGATGAACAGAATTCAATATTTGAATCAATCGTTCACTAAACGTTTTCACCAGCACGTTAAGCACAAGTATCGTTTTTCTACAATCCTGTCGTGTAGTTAATTCCCACATTATATTATACGTTTAAATGTATTTGCTTAATGTTGATAGATTAATTCCATAATGAACTTCTAATTTTCTTCTAATCGCGGCAATTAATCACGACTAAAGACACTGCGTTATTTAGGTATGATGGACACTAATGGGATTAATAAATAAGTTTTGTCGTATATTTTCATTTATCTAAAATTAGCAGAACCGTGCACACGTTCAGTGAGCGAAAAACGATAAGTTTGTTTTGAGATTAAGAGTACGAGTGGCGATAAGCAGAGAAAAAAAATAGGATAATTTATCGCGAGAACTTTTACACGGTGTATTTATGCAATCGAGTCGAAAGGAGAAAAAACCGTGCATAATGTTGTCGTTAGGTTCTTTGCGATATTATCGTACAAGTGTTGTTTTTAGTGTTTTCAAAATATTGTAGTACTCACGTTCGACGGTATAGTTCTTCGACTGTCTTCTGAATATTTTCGAAAATATTTTGTCGATAACGAAAGTGGGTATCACCGTCATGTCGATGTGCACTGTGTGAGATTATGTCGTTGCGATACGCGCCAAATGATAGTGAGGAAAAAAAAATAATAATAATATTAACGATTGAAAATCATAAAGTTGTTACAGCACGCTGCTCCGAGTACGTTTACACGAGTGGTGTAGAATTAAGATTATGTTCTAAGACGCGTTTGAATGCGACTGAATATAGCGACCGGCTAGTGCACCAATTATTGCCGCAGAAGAGGACATGCCGTGTGCTTTTACCGCACACGTGGAGGGGAACAACACGTTTAAATATAATATTATTATTATTATTGAATGTATTTGTGCACCGCATTGTACAGCCGATATGCTCGTGTACAATATGAACAATATATATTATTATTAAATTATGTTATATATTATGTGTGCTGCATGTTTTACAACAGATACACAATCGTGCTTACGGGCTTATGATCCCTCGGCTCATCGAGTCCTTGGTGGCCGATCGTGTTAACGTAATACTTTGTTGTAGATATATTATGACGAGAAAAAAAAAAACAAAAACCTACTCTACATTATTATCCTTCTCGAGGTGTGACTGCCATTTTTCCTTCTTCCGTTTCCCAATCAAATTTAATTATAAAAAAAAAAAATGAAGCCAACATTGGATACGTCGATGCCAACCGTATTGTACGTATGTTGCTAAAACTAAACAAATGGGTATCCGTATTATAAGATAAATAAAATAGGACAAATATGATTTATTTTTTATTTTTTTTTGCAGAGTATGAAATTATTACAATGCATACAACGAAAACCAGCGACAGACACGTCAGTACTTATCTAAACCGCAAATTGAATTTATGAACTTCACCTGATTCCTATGGCATTGTAAAGGATTTAGGTAAAACCTATGAATAACCTAAATTCGTCATTCGTGATACATATTCGTTTTACTGAGAAAAAATAAAAAAAGCCGGTAGAAAAAAATTCAACACAACTAAAATACGTTCCTATTGTTTGCTCAGAATTAAAAAAATACAGCATGCACTTATTTAAATCGAAAAAGAAAAAACGACAGTTAATCATTTTTTATCATATCATATAGTTATATTTGTTGTTTATAGTACCTATCCGTTTATCAAAACATACATTTAAATATTTAATAGAAATGGGGAATGCGTTTACTGTTAAAGTAATTATTTGTTACACAAATAATAACTGTGCACCGTTAGAAATGTTTAAATAAGTAATGAAATGTAAATTAATGTATCAAATGATAACATTTCAAAACAATAAAGCCTTTCTAAGTAAACTGTAGTCTGTATTGCGGTGTGTATGCGAGTCATGTGACTATTCCGAACTCTTTTAATGGGAAAAATAATAATAATAAGTCAACCACACAACAAAGTCAAAAATCTAAACATTGTTTTGAAACTTTCGAGTTTTCATAATTCATAGAAACGCGTTATACTGAAAGCCATACGTAATAATTCAGCACAATTCCACGCATGTATTATTAATATTTTTTATTATTTTTTAATTCATACACTACTACTATTACTATGACTGAGAGACAAGCGAAACGCCAGAAACCGAGATCAACTATTATTTTTGCGATCTCTATTCCAATCATTTTTTAGTATATTTATTTTTTTACCAATATAATCTTTATTAAAGTTTTAAGGTATATGTAGGCTAAAATATAAACAAATTAACAGCGAAATAATTATGAAGCAAATATTATATCATACCCACTATTAAAAAGTAAAAACTATTTAAATTTTATATCCTAGCCTATTTTAACTAAAAACTTTAATATACACTTATCATTTCAGAATAGTTCATTTCCAAAAATACGATAGGTGAATAGTATAATATATTTTTAAAATGCAATATATTATGATAAATTGCTTATTGAATTACTTATATTCAATAATTAATAAATGGTTTGCAATAACATTACGAAAATCGTAATCATTGTTAAGTATAATCCTGGAAAAAAAAACAAAAATAAAACCGTCTTTGTTTGATCAAATTTAATCTTTAAATGTTCTTTAATGTAATTGCATTATAAAGATACTCGTTGTTCTTTTTTTAAATGATGAGCAAATATAGTATATCGAGTTTAGACTTTACTTTTAAGGACGTTGAAAATGTCGATCGTCATATAATCATAATATTTTATCACTTTCATGGCACAAAATATAATAATTATTGTGGTAAAATTAAAAAAAAAAAAGTAGAAGTGCAGTAAAATCAGATGTATTAAACCATCGTAAAATATCGTTAAGAAATACTTAGCTCACAAGCGATGGTTTGTCCCTCTCTTTTTTTTTCTATTCAAATTACTGAATAAAACATTTTTTCCACACGGTAAAAAAAATATTCTAATTTTAATTTATTACGTAAACGAATAGTGAAATATTTGTATACCGTAGGTCGTGAAAATCCCCCACTTCATTTTTCAACACATTTTATAATATGTAAAATACAATGCATTATTATAAAGGAAGTGTAACACGAACATTATTTATTAATTTATTTGTTTATTATGATAACATTTGTATCTCGATTCAAGTAACATAACCAATAACTACGGACTTGCAACGAACTCTTTAACCAATCAAATTTATTCTTTGTTTAAAATGTTTTTTTTTCTTCGTGACTAGTAAGATTTAAACCTGTTTGAAACGTTCTTGTTTTGTTCAGTACAAAAGTGAAATAATTTATTTTTGTTTTTCTCCTTAGAAAAAAATTTATTGTAATATTAAATTAAGAACTCTGTTTTTAAATACAATAATTATTATTTTACAGTTACAGGAAAAAAAAAAAATAAAAGAGTTCGGTTCAAAAATAATTAAATGGTCTTATCAATGGTTTTTATATTGTTTTATAATATAATTTTATAATTATTTTTATATTTTAATATATTGAGTTAGTTACAATCGAATTCAAGGACGTAGTTCAACATTATGATTAAAACTTGAATTTGGATTTAGTCGTGAGCGTAGTCCACAGTGCCGTGTTAAAGGAGGGAGCAAAGGGAACAGTTACGCCCTGGGCGGTATATTTTTAGGAGTGGCAACTATTTAATGCAAAATAAAACAAAAACTTAGTGGTTTTCTCGTTAGTAATAATATTTTTTGGAACTATTATTACAATAATTATTATTTTTAAAAAACGCGAAATAATAAACAAATTTAGGTATACGTGATGTACATAATATTATACAGTGATATCAAAACAATTGGTTGCTATTATTTTAAAACTATGCATAAATTAGGCTCTATTTCGGTCTATTTTTAGGGTTGACAGTTGGTATGGATATGAGAATGTGTGTCAATTTAAATGTATAAGCTTTAATCGAAGAAAAAAAAGTGAAGCCTATCGCCGCTTAAAATGTAATTAAATCTCCGACACCGGCGTGTAGTGGCGTAGTAAAGGACGACATTTAATAAAATCTGCCTCCGGGGGACATTTTTGTGAAAATACGGCACTGGTTATTCATGTTGTGAGAAAAGCTAAGAAAGATATCCACGGCTTTGTTGATTCGCACGCGAAGATTGATGATTATGAAATGTTTTTAGACGGTTCATATTCCAAATAAGGAATAATTATCCAAGTTCGTGCAACCTCCTTTTGGATAGACCACAATTATTTAAATGGTCTAGAATTGAGGAAGAGTTACACATAATGATTGATAATTACGCAAAATGTTATCTATAAAGCTATGTTATCTTAAATGAACTGTTTAAAATTGTTTGTAAATAGTGAGAGGTTCTAACACATTGGTTCGTATTCGAAATACAGATAACACATTTCTAATAACAGTACAATATCCACAAAATTTGGATAGTCGGAACTCACTACGGTCATTTTTTTGAAAAAAAAACACTAGTTTTCAATGATTCACAAACTATTTTTCCAATAATATATTTCAATGCTAATTCTACGACGAAGATTCGTCGTAAAAATAAATTAACATTTAGGCCTATACAGGTGACATCTTCTCTTTTTAATTTTCTCGTCCGTTTTCCTGTGTATTTGATTTTTAAATCCGGTTTCTTTGTTCCTATTCAGCCTCAACAGTCATACCTTTTATCATTTATCTATATTTTATCAAACAGTTACACCTTTTTCTAATAATGTATTCACTCAATTAGTTAAGTACACGTTTTCTTTGTCACGCATGCACTTTATTTGTTTTTATACATTTTGATCGTTTTTATACACACGTAGTGTATGTATTAATCTTAGGGCTTGGTAGATCTAATTTGTCTTAGCTCATAATTTATACTAATGGTATAAATATTGTAATTTGATCTCTTAACAATTAAGTATTTATGGAAGTGATTTATAGACGTTTAATGATTTGTTGTGTTAGAATATTGAAAAATTAAAAACCGTAAAAATGTAAATTTTCTAGTGAATAATGATCGAACATTATTCAAAATATATTTTACGCACAAATGTTGTTCCAAACACTCATATCAATTCATATTTTTAAACATATATTTAAATTCAACAATTCAATATTTAATGTTTTGTTTTTACTTTAAACTCTACTTCGAACTCTTAAGCCCTGTTCAAGTCTAATGAAATTGTATTACCGTTTACGAATAACATTAAAATGTGATTTTAATGTTTAGGTGTGCACGACTTCCATATGTATTTCTGAATGCTTTATAACTGGATACATTTTGTCTTTTTACTATCAGAAATATCTTTTAGGCACTTTTTTTCTTTGTTTTAAAAAATCCATCTCTTAACTTGTTCTTGCTACACAGCATTATTAATCTTTAACATTCCGCAGTAATGATTTCGCGTGGCGAAATATTTCATTCACGAGGTTCTGGTTTTCTTTTTATTTTATACTCGCCGAGATGGAAACCTTGGCTGCGGCCGCTAAAAATCGGAAAATGGACACCATACAAATAATATTTAGAACACCCATAGACGGGCTATTTATTGGCACCGAGTCAGACCGACGTCGTTCGAGCACATATGAAACGCACTGTATCAGACGAATAATTGCGAACAGCAGACCCATTTGAAGCATAAAATATCGTCCTTGGCCGATCGCATATCCTTACGGAATGAATCTGTTTAACCGTGTGCATATTGTAACAACGCTAATATTCAATAAGCAAACGCGAGCGATCGACGTTTTTTTTTCCCCCTGAAGTACGTACGTATGACTTTCAAATCGTAATTTATGCGCACTGCAATACCCGCGAGTTCGATGTGACATATTTTGGACTGTTAAACAACACAACGTGAGTATTTTTGAAGTTATTAAACATAATAATTCAGACGACAATATTTTGAATGGTTCGACGGCTAACTCGGATTCCGAAAATTAAATTCTTAAACGTTCACATTTCTTTTCAAATCAATGTTAATGAAGTTTACTCGCGTGGAAGTGATTAATAATGACTCGGTATTATTATTTAAATAAATTAACTGGGCGAAATGATTTCTGTTTAAATATAGTTCACTTTTATCACAATGACATAGTATTTTATAACCAGTTAGGGTAAATGTATTTATAAGACATAAACCTGTATCGTATATTATAAAATATATATATTGTTTAATACCTATACGTTGTAATAGCGTAACAGACACAAATCAGACGCGATTCTGTAATTTATTAATTTATTGCATTTATTGATAGATGAGTAAATTATGTTTGTTGGCAAACAAATAAATACAGGAAACAACAATTTGTCTTTTATAACTAATATTAATTATAAATATAATAATATAAAAATGGCAAGATATAATATTATATATAATATATATATATACTCGTACTTATATGATTTCTTATTACTTTTTTTTCTTCCTGTTAGAAGAAGAAAAATATTTACCCTGATGTGCGACTGTGTGAACTTAAATAAAAATCTTTTGTTTTGCCACACAATTTCAAAAGAAACGTTACGTCTTGACATTGACATTAGTGATTTGTTGTTAATTTGTTTGTTTTATTAATATTGTATAAATCACTTCGACGGACTTGTACGTTTAATTTTGACCAAACAGAGTACTTTTATATAAACTACAGAGAAATATAACATAAGCGTTTGTGTCGGAATTGAGAGTATTCGAACCAATTTCCAAACCAGTCGCAGTCTTATTACGGATATCAAACGAGCTGACCGTGCGGAAACAAGAATATCAAATTGATGATAGCCTTGAACGGTGTCACGCCTTGGGTCAATTATAAAATTTTAAACGTCTCGCCGATAGTCGACTCGATCGTATGAAAATTCGAACGTTTTCCCCCGGCGTATCTTACTATGCATAGTCCCTTGGAAAAGAAAAACCATTCGTTTTGGTGTAGTTATTTGTTTTATGTTTTTAAGACTGTCTACGTTATTCCCTCGGGGTGTTGACGGGAGCACACATACGCATTGCAAGACGCAACATTACTGTCTTAATTTGAAGTCGATTGGCCGCCGTCGTGGTTACGTTCTAACTTCTCCGACGAATGCAATCTATCGCAATCATGACAATCGTAAAACATTTTTGTCACACGTTGAGTGTGTGTACGAAAAACGGACGCTTCACACGTTCATACGGATAGAACACCCACAGGGTGAAAGTACGTAGTCTTACGAATGATTTTTCTCTTCGTTGATGACATTCAAAATAGAATAGAAAAACAATATTTTAGTACTATAGCCTGCAATTGCATAATATCTTGTTCAGTTTGTTCATCGCGTAAGTGTTCAAAGTGCGTTTCCTATCGTCGTTTATTTCGGACAAATAAACGGAAAAATCGGGGAAAAACGTTTTTTTTTTAAAGAAACGCGAAAACGAATAATACGAATAATAACTAATCAACATGTTTAATTTTTAAAATTCATGAAATATAAAAATACCATTCGCGAGATATATAAGAAATTTGAAATCTCAAAACCCTATTTAAATTAAATAATTGATATTTCGAAAACAACACGATCATCATAATGTCATCTGACAAGAACGCGCGATGGTTAACACCCGTTGACGATAAGCTATTACATTTAAAGATTCGCTAACATTCAATCTGTTTACAAATAAACCGGCAATGTGTTTATTCAAATTTAACGAACGCTTTGTATAAATTATCTAACACGAAAAAGAAAGTTATATAATTTTAATGTAACTAACGATTCGGTTTAATTTATTTTTATTTTTACTTCTCGTTTCGTTGGTCGAGTTCGAATGCAGTTTCACACGTGATAATTTTCAGCGAACCTTAAATTAAACATGTTTATTTATTTTTTTAAGATGGCTGTGATAGATGGTTTGTTATACCACTTGCACACCACAAACCGTAACATCGCTGTGATCCCACAACGAGATAAGTTAACTGGAAAAGGTCGGAAACAAATTACCCTCAAATTAACCCCGGCCCAAGAGTTTCCTCTTTAACAAATAATCTAATTACTGTCTCTTCAACTGATTAAGATCGATTTTTTCTCCCATTGCGATTTATTAATCCACATTCTCGTATATACTATATATATATGTCTGTATCATTTCATTTTAATCTCTAATGGACATTTTTCGTTAGTTGAGCGCACATATCAAATTAAAGCAATTATTCTTCTTGTAGTTTTTTAAGAACTTTCGATAACTGTGAAAGTTTGTTTCTCTCATTTTACAACTCTAATTGGTTACACGACATTACAGATACACGTATTACTCCGATAGTTTTAATACGACTTGGTTGTATAACACTAAATTTAAAGATATACATAATAGTAAACCATTCGTCGAATGCGAAAAAAAAGGTGAATTTTATTCACTAAATTTATTATTGAAATAGTGTTTTCCATAAAAACCAACGACGAATTGACGATTATTGTTTTTATACTAAAAATGTTTGACATTCGATGTCTAACTATCACCTGGTATTGTATATTAGGCATATATGTATATATTTTTTATACCCGGTGATACAATTTATGCGGCAATAAAAACCGAAACCAACATTTTTTGTAAAAACGATTTAGGGCGTTAAACCGAATGATTGAATTTTAACTTTTACACTGGTCGTAAGTTCTAAAAATTATTTATTGTTAGTGAAAACGAATTAGGTCAAAACGGCTGAAACGAAATAAATATTATACTCAAGTCGAATGTCATTAAATATTCATTTTTTTAAAGTGGACTTATTTGCGTTAATAAGTATGTACCGCATATAAATTTGTAATAATCGCTCGCCTAAATTTTCGTCGCCCACTATGTACCGTAGATACTTTCGTATACGCACGTACGCGTAACACACTGAACTACTAACCAGGGCCAAAGATCGGTCATTGTTTTTACATAATCAATTATATGTTAAGGACTATTATTCGCTCTTGTACCGTAGCGCTTTTGGGTCTACGCGGATTGACAGGCTGTTTTATAATAATTTATGGTTTCTATCCTTCTATATATGATCAGTTGTCTCTGCGCTTGGTTGCCAGCGGGTCACGGATAAATGTGACCCAAACTCCGTCTGAAAATGGTGTTGGACGCCTCGGTTTTTCTCGCCTAAGTACTCGGGTGTTGGAAGTAATAGACGAAACCAAGGTTCACAGTCACTATCCAAACGCTTGCGGCTAATCAATAACGTTTCATTGCATTTTTAACCGTTTCAACAAGGATTTTATTATTTGTTTAATCATTAAGCGTACCGTTATAAAAAAATAAAAAAAAATTAACGTACGGTAAATATTTACAGAAATAATACGAAATCGACATTCGAAAATATCGATATTTCGAGTCCGATAATTTTATACTAACTTTTATTTTTAAACTTCTATAGTACTAAAGAAACACAACCGAGTCAATATTATGTATTCATAACAGATAATTATCCGGAGGCGTCATCAATACGAGTTGTGAGTTTTAAAAATATAACATATCGTACGGTATCAATCACGTAAATAATATTGTATACCTCATCGATTAATTTGAATTGCAAATAATATATGCTTCGACTGAAAATAAACTGTTTTATAATTATAAATTATTATATATTGTTCAATAAAAACAATATATTAAGTACAGTTCACTGACGTGTTTTTAAAATTATTTTAATAATAAATTATAATCAACAATAATCTACACGATTTTATTTTTTTTAAACTTTAAGTCTATAAAAAAAAACAAAATATGATAAAACATTAAAATATAAAATACGTGGTCAGATAAGATATTTACTATAATTAGTTTCAAAATCCGTAACCAAATAAATATGTTAATGTTAAAACTATAAATTACAGCATAATTATTTACGTTCAATACTTTTTCAATACCCATTAAATTATTCGATATTGATTAAGTGTAATTTAATTTAATACGGTACATGTGATTATTTACCCGTACTGTGTTTTATTCATATAAATAATATATAGACAGTTTATATTCAATTTAATACTTTTGTATTTGATATTTCATTAGAGTTTATGAACTTTACTGACACGAATCGTAGGGGGGCTAATCGAGAAAATTTCCGGCGTACTGGAGGTTAACCCCCTACGGTTACATTGCCAAAAATGGTGGGGAAAAATAAACCACTCGAAAGTTCCGGTAAAGTGGTGTTTCCTAACAGGACACCTGTAGAGATAAATAAAATCATTGAAATAGTCCTTAAAACTATAATTTTTTTTTTTTTTCGTCTACTCGGTACTTTTACTCGGTTAAACACACTGTGTTACACAATGTGAAGTTTTCGCAAATGATATTTTAACATTACTGCGTCTCGTTCGCACAGTAATTACACAGTTGAAAAACTCGTAATCATTTTTTCATTCGATTAGCAATATTTTATGGAACATGAGCACGTCAATAGTTTATAATCAAATAGATAACTCTGCTCGTGGCTACAATAAAACATGTTAAATGCGTCGAAACATATTATTATTTTCGATATTGCCGTTTTGTCTATCGTATATCACTGTTGTTGTAACGGTTTTATATTATGAATGTTTATAAATAAGTAGGAGGAGGTATCTGGTTACCAATTGTTAACGTAAGATTTGAGTCAAAAACAAAATCGTGATAATACTTTTGATTTTAAACTCTTTTGAAAGTATACAAATCGAATATTGTACGCGTAATAAACACGTAATTGATGAATTTGAAAAAAACACATTGATCTGTTGGCCAAATGAATAACAACAACAATGTATCAACTCGCGTTAGCGTATACGTTACTCCGAATGACAATCCAATTTAAATAAATAGTAAGGCGTTAGCCGGTGTACGTACACGTCGAGAATTAGTAAATTATCAATTGAGAATTGTCAATGACCCTGGAGCGTGATTCATTGCGAGGAAATAAAATATGATAAATTATTCATATAGATTTTAAAACGATATCAGTTCGGAGCGTTGTTTTGACGTATGAAAATCGTCGGGTATTTAATATGTTTTCGCGCGTTTAGACGTATAACCGACCCGCCACCGCGAGCTCGATATTCTCATGAATATTTCGATCGTTTATGGCAACGAAATCCGATTAACAATTTGCCCGTCTCGACGAATAAAATATTTTTAATTTGACGTCGGCCGTTCGGTGGACAGATTGTGTATTATTATTACGTTGCGTTCCCGGCGTGTTTTGTATTTAATAAAATTAAAAAAAAAAAATCGTCTGCTGGGAACATTTAATAATTACATTATTATTATTATTATTATTATTAGTGCGTTCGACACATTATCCCCACAACGTTTCCGGTAGGTATTTTCCGCAGTCGCGCGGTGGCTTATTGGAAATTATGTATTTTGCCGTGTCAATGGCAAAAAAAAAAAAAACGCGTGAGATTTATTGGGCGGGTCCTGCGTTTTCTAGTAAATGGAATCATAACGATAAACAAACATAAACACATACTCGTATATGTAAAGGTCCCGAGTATGCGGTAATAAACTCAATTAGATAAAATCCCGTCAAACCTCGAAGCAAATTAACTAATTACACATACTTTTCCGTTATGCCCGGGCATCGTCGATTCGTCACAACGATCGCCGCGCGCCGGTTCCGTAATACGAACAACGGTTTTTTGTCTGATTTGTTTGGGGTTCGTGCCGATGATTTTTCGCGAATCTCAAACATATTTTAACGTGTTCGCGGAACAACGTTCTACCACTGATACTGGCGTGTGTGAGCTCGAAATCCGAAATTTTGCAATTTCAAATTGTAAAACCTACTCGCGGAGAAAAAGAAAAAAAGTGTTGCTGAAATCGAAAAAAAAATCCGAGTTCAATGGAGCGTTTTCGAAACAATTAACGGCAACGCGATTTAATTATATATGCCCAGGTTAGGTACGTGAAGTGATTTCGTCTTCTAGAAAAAAAAATTCCAGCTCGAAAAACTACGCTTTTCAATTTCATAATAAAATCCAAGACTGCGGCTAATAATTGTTATTATACACGCGGCGGTGCACAAAGTAAACTTTGTCTCAGTGCACGCTCTCGCGATCGGGCGAAACACGATAAATATCTGGAACGAAAAGAAGACGACTCCCTCGCATGTTTTCGACATACCTAATTTATTTCTGTACGTTTTTCCCCTTACCGATTGCTTTTTCTCTTCTGTAATTGACAAATCACAACGACGGAATATTATTATCATACATGCTAACACAGTACACATTATATGTATTACATTCGTACGAATAAACATATTATGAGAGATACGGATCGAAGGCCTAGTGACACTTCAATGTGCATCGGCATTCGTTCACGGCTATGATAATAGTCGGAGAACCTTTCACCTGTTGTGTCCGTTAATGGATTCGCCGAGCGAAATATGCTCGCCGCCCGCACACGATCAATCATAATGTACCGTGGGTACGGTACAGTGCGGGTTTAGCGACGATGGAAGTATAATATTATAACGAAAGAAAATATCAACCGTGTTGCGTCGGTGTAAGGTACCGCCGAGAGCATTGTTATCGGCGCGCGCGCGCGCGCGGTTTGTCCGTCGACCAGATTGAAAAACCGGATGGACCCCTTCGGGGGATTTTCAGGTCGCCTGTTACAATGCATAATACAATAATATCGTAGTGAAATGAATATTCGAGGCCGTCGCGTTCTTAATCCAATTACGCCGCGATACAGATACACGAGCGCGTATTGTACACGGCGATGAGGATGCATAACAATATTAACGTTGGCCGGCTCGAGAATTCGTCGATACGGAAGTCGAACGACGACGGCGACGACGACAGCGACAGTGCCCGGTGGCGAGATCCTAGTGGAAGAGAATTTTTTTTTTTTTCTTCTCTTTCACAGTCTGTGCGCCACGAACGCGATAATGACGAAATCAACAATGAACGGACGTTTCGCATTGTTTTTACGGACGGTCGTGTGGTCTTACGTCGAAGGACATCGATCGCTGAGAGCACTTCGATTCGAACTCAATAACCGGGTCGTATACGTTTCGAGGGGAAAATCGTCCGTTATTGTGCGTACCTACCTAATATGCAAAATAAAACAATATTTTAATAACACGAATACGGGTACGGAACACGTTATGCACAGTATGAAAAGAGTTAATTTAAAACAATTGGAATAAGTTTCGCACGTGTAAACCGCGTGATATTGCACGTATATGTATAACGTAAATATTATATGCTACAAGCACTAAAAACTTACTCGTCTTTTAATTATTACTGTGCCGAAACCAGAGGCGGCCAAGTGTTCCGAAATATAATTAATATCATTCACCATGCTTCCGGGGTTTTATGGTAGGTATTTATGGAAATGAGTCCGGGTAACTTAGTTCCAAGAATCTAAGCCTCTAAACAATGTCCATGATCCTTGGTTCTGATGGGTTGACGTGATGGTGTGGGCGCACCTCCCACAGACTTAATGGCTGAGTTCAAGTAGGCTCCCAATCCCTTAGCAAGTACCCTCTTTCGTCGAAAAACATGCATGGCCGATTCAATACTACGGCAGTAGTAGCGGTAGTACTTTAGGCTTTTCGGCATTAAGCCCACAAAACTTAAAGAAAGTAGTAAACAGAACGGTATTTTTCTAAACGATCGTGTGCCCATCGAACCAATAAAATAAAAATAACAAACAAAACTGAAACTCATAAAATAGAAACTAATAGAGACTGTTCTGCGTTACATAAACTGATAAAACGCTATAATTATAAGTCGTTTAAACAATATTCTACATATGCAATTTTTCTTTACGTACGCCATATTATGTATGATTTGCTTCAAATATTACCGTGTGTGACATCGTATATACATGCATCATTGATGCCGGAAACTTGTAGGTAATACGTAATTATTTAAATTCTTTGTTTGTTTGTTTTTTAATTTTAAGTACATTATTTCCTCGTTTACAATTAAACACTGTTCTCTCAAGCATGTCACCAATACAAAAACGAAAACATTTTTTGCATATTATATCATTAGACGTTTTACGAGGTTCGGTATATTAAAAATTAATTTACAACGTGAACTGACCTTTCAGGTTAAAAATGTATATATTTCCTGTTTAAAACACTTTTAAAACCCGAAGCAAATATATAACATATTAATGAAAGAAATCGGTTCAAATACACGAGCTGTCTTGTTAGTAATCTGTCTGTCTGATATATATAATTTATCCTTAGACGCCTTCCTTGAATTGTATTTAAATGTATTCTAAATTCTTCCTAATCTTCGAGTTTCTCTATTATTACCGGAGTACACTTTATAATAACTGATTTCCCTTTCGTTTTATTATATATGGAAATGTATTATCACGAAGAAAAAATACATTGTTCTTCTAGATGTAAATAATAGGTAGATGTAATAGTATTTTCGAATTAAATGAAAACCAGAATTCATTTTCTCCAAAAGATTTTCCCATCTCATTACATTATTAATACTTCATTAAAATTAACGTATTCGTGACATAAGTTATTTTAATTGTTTTATATTTTTAATTAAACTTTTATTCGGCCTAAAAACTTATAATATCGCATTGGAGTCCCTTATCACCGAACAATGCACAAAGTTTCGACGAACTTTTCAAATATATATTTAAGAACTCGCAATGAATATTGTAACGGCGACGGTTGGTTAACAATATAGCAGTGGTAGTAATACTGCCTCGTTGAATTTTTATTTTTCGAAAAAAAAAAGTTCACCACAAAAAAAGTCGTAAAACTATCGAAAATTAATTTCTGACCTCCAAATCACATCATTAGTAATTGATATTCTATGAACTCTAATACTTTTTACTAAATATGCTAATTATTGAACAAACGCATTAACGTTTTTAATCACCGAGTACAGCATAACGCAAACTCAAGTATCGTAATACAAAAATCAATATCATATTTCTTAGTACATTTATACACGTATAATATGTTTGAATACTTAGCGAACAAATATTTATTATATTAGCGTGACCTTAATCCAAAATACTAATTGTATGTTATTGATCATGAATACATTAGGGGAAAAAAAAAAGAGAATGCCATAAATAATTTCTATCCATAGTTATAAATAATAATAATTCAACTATAACCTCTTTATACGTCGTCGTGTTTTTTAAGTGTTTATTTTGTATTTACAAATCAAACGAAATAAGATAAATAATCCAACCGATTTCCCACGGATAAAAAGATTCACAATAATATATTGATTAATATTAATAATTAATATTAAACGATTGACATTAAACAAATTACCTTTTACTACGCGTCAAAGATGCATTAAAACTGATTTAACGCCATATTCTATTTTCTACACGGTCGATAAATTAATCGATATGTTGCGAATAACAATTATTACTCTCGGACATTTATAAAAAAAAACATCCGATGTCATCGCACATTACTATTGTTACTGTACACCGCGCGCTACGTTAAAACGTTGGGTTGTAAGTCGTGACGTTTCAAACATGTGAATTCTTATAATTAACAAAAATTAATTTCGCGACTTGTAAACTCGTTAAAATGTGATTACATTACAGTAGGTGCATCGCCTGTGCGCACAAATAATTGTGTGCGATTACACCGGAGAAGAGTCGCCACCGTGTTATTATGTACGCTGAAATACCGGATATACGCGACGTTTGTGGGCGACGTGGAATTGTCATAAAAGAAAAAGCGCCCGTACAGTCAATTAACGAGAAACAGTAGATCGAAAAAAAAAAAAAACAACAACAACAAAGCCGGAACAAAGACCTATCTAAAATTAATATCTCGATTTCAGTATATCCGAGCGTACGAATATAGTATAGTTTGCGACTTAAGTGCAAGCGCGCAATTAAGACAATCATTAACGGCGCGCGCTAATTGATATTTATAAACTATATGGATATTACCGAGGGGCCTGAACTCGTAGGGCACTATTGACTAGATACACATCAGTGTGTGCATGTGCAAGCTGATAGAACTATTATAGTCAAAGCAACATGATCACTCGAGCGATTTTCGTACGAATTGTAAGTATAATATCATTGTACTACAGGAATCATTATTATTTATTTATTCGTCATAAACTCATAACGATAATACTGCGCGCCGCGAGAGAGCATATAAACAATTCCGTCGTCCAATTAACAGACATTTCGCTTATCTACACACGGATTTCGTTTCAGCGTTCGAAAACGATTATATTATAATATGAGAAACTTTAAAAATAAATTACCCTTTTTTTCCTCCCTTTTCGTTTTTAACGTCTTAAGTGAAATTATTCACAAAGTTCTAAATAAAACTGTTTTTTTATTTAAATCCCGACACGTAACACTGAAAGTTCTTTCTCCCTAAAACCGAATATTCACCTTTTCATTTCGAAATCCAATGTTTGTCTCTGGAAAACTGCTTGTACATAAAGTAATTGCTTTTCCAAGCAATATTAATTCTTTAAAGAGCAACATAATATTATTCGACACCACGGGCGCACTGATTAAATTCAATAAAATACGTTTAATGTGTTTTACGAATAGGTTTCACTTTTTTTTTTCAAAAAATTTAATCATTATTTTCATAAAACGGATGTCCGCTTCAACAAATGTGTCCGTATCGCATATTATGCGAGGCTACAGCTTACAACATGTTTTAATAACTTGTTAATATCAAAAATATCGAATGTCATTTGTTCCTAATTCGCAAAATTTATAGGTGTTGGACAACTTTTGTGAGATATATAGTTAGTTTTTTTTTTGACGAGGTGAATTTACTTATCACGATTATGAACATCAATCAAATTTAAACCTTAAAATTATTAATTCGAGATTATTAGACACAGATGGTATTTACAACATTATTACTTTTGTTTTGCCCTTTATATAATAGTTAGCCTTTATGTGTGAATACACTATTTAGGGAAAATGATTTTATTCATAAAATATTCGCGAAATAACTATCATATAAACAGATTCGGGACATCGATGGTTTTAAACATTTAAATTTTGGAACTGAATGAATGAATACTTGAAAAATCTTTTCATTGCAGGCGTATACGTGTGTTAGATTTTAAACTAGAAAACGAAATAGTTTTTTGAATTGGTAATATCGTTGTTTCGTATTCATATTATACAATGTTTATGTTGATGTAGTAAGTAAACAAGCTATTCAAATGATATCTCTGATTCACAACTTTTGGCCGATGTGAAAGTAAACGATTATTGTTTTGTGATAAATTTTGTACATAACTTTCGATGAAAAATAATCAGACAAGATATTTAACGTCAGTCCGAAACATAGTTCTACGATTGTTGTGGATTACGTAATTATTAATTTACGCCGTTTAATAGTTTTACTGAACACATAACACATATACGTATTATTATCTCTGTGTTATCCACGGCCATAAATTAAATCATAAATCCATACAGGAAAATACAATCGACCAGACGAGTACATTATGACCGGTGAATAAAAAGTATGCGATATTATATAAATAACAATCATGCCCATTGCCGAAACACACGTATCATTTATGATGATTAAACCAATAAAGTTTTGTATTTTCGACGGAACGCAGCAGATCGTTTTCACAGTATATATATATAGACTCGTAGCCAGTGAGCCCCGCAATTTCCGAATTATTTCCTCCGACATCACGTAATTTTCACAACGATTTTCTCCTCGTTTTCAGTAGATATTTCTTTTGGCCGTGCCGTATATTATCATCACGCGATCACGTCGTCGCGCCACAGACCGTAATCATATTATTTTTTTTCCGATTCTAAATGTATATTATTTTTTTTTCCTCCCCGCCGTCTCCGTCGTGTCACGCAGGCGTTTTGGTGTTCACTGGCGGCGACCGTGGGCCGCGGGGTCGCGATTCCGACCACTGAGGCGATGCACACGCGTCGCAGGATCATAACCGCGGACAGCGGGAACGCACGGCTTCCGGTCGTGCCGAGGGCCGGCGAGCAGAGCGTGCACACGTTGACGGCCGTAGGGTTCCCGCCGCCGGCTCTGTTTTACGCCGATCCCGACAAGAGCTGGACGATCGACGAGTTCGAGAGACCCGAACGGCCGACGTCGTACGCGGTCACGGACGACGCGACCGAGCTGGACGGGCCGGACGGCGAGGAAGCGCAACCGGTGGTGCAACAGGACGACGAACATTCGCAGGAGGCACCGTGGGCGGGGCAACAGGACGAGCCGCATCCGGAGACTACCGTCGCGCCGGAAGTGGAAGGCGAACGCGCGACCACCGCGGACGGCAAAACGGACGAAGGATCGACGACGACGACGACGACGACGACGACGCAAAGTCCGAGGACGGTCGTCGACGGTCGCGACGACGCGGTCTTCGCGGGCCAGCGGCGGCCGTCGCTCTTCGAATTGTTGCAGTCTGTGGACGGCGGTTGGTTCGAGAGGCAAACGATCGCGTCTGGAAAACCGTCCGGGCAGGCGGAGATCGACCGACCGCAGCGGCGACGGCAACACCAGACGATCATTTTGACCAGCCGACCGTTACCGCGGCCCGCCGCCGCCGACATCGATTACCTGGCGGTCAGACGTCGTCGCGGGGAACCGGCGGTGAGTCTGCGCGATTTCCGTCGAGGTTAATAATGTAATAATAAGGTGGTAATATTGTCTCGATTACACACACACACACGCATACAACAACACACGTCGTCTCGTGCGCGAGCAGACGCAATAATAACGTTTTATTGGTAATAATAATAATTTATCGTACGTAATCATATTAACGCGTTATTATAATAGTACTCGTTGCGTCGTTCGGCGCCGGGTGTTCGATTCAAAATCGAAAATATTCATAATAATAATATAATAACAATAATAATAATATGTAATGTGTGACCGCGATTTTCGTAAACGCGTCACCTCGCTCCGGCATCGACGATAAGTCGTCGTCGTCGTCGTATTCTATGCGCAATAATTTCACTGTCGCGACCAGTGATCGAAGTGGAATCAAAGAGCGGTATCCCTCCACTTATTTTGCCCAGAATAATTGTATTCCCCTTTTAATTAAAATATATTTCATTTTGTTTCCTCTCTTGTATCTATATTTTGTATTTTGTTCTTGTATTGCGATTATTTTATTTCTGTACTTGGCCCTCGGCCCGTTCTATTATAATAAATAAATAAATAATTATCATACATATATACAGAGAGAATATTATCGATTTGTATATAAAAATAATTTATTAAAACTATCGAATGTATAGTGAATAATATAAATAAAAGTAAAATAAATAGGTCTTGCCTGAAGTATTATAATAAAGAGTGTAAATTGTATTCGAAACCGGTCGTAACGACATTTGCACTCTTTATTTTAATACTCCAAGCTATTTATTTTATTTGTATTCATATTATTTATATATTTAATAGTTTTGATAAACTATTTTATACATTTCATTGTATTTTTTTAGATTTTTATTTTCACATTGATTTTTTTCAAATGGTTTTTTACCAAAGCACGGTGATGTTTATTAATTTTATGTGAAACAAGTATTTTTAGTATTTTTAAAAATACAGGCATCCCTCCGCGTCTTGTCTTGAGTTCACTGGTCGCGATGATAATACCTCCTCGAGTGTATTATGTTCAGGAACCACAAGTATAACAGTAAAGTGAGTATGAAAATCGACGGAGGAAATTAAAAGTATACGAGTAATACTTTGATACACCACAATAATTCGTAAAACAACGAATCCGATTTAAAATATTATGCGAGATTTTCAAGGAGTCGGAAAGACGTTTTTATCGCGTAAAAAATTTGAAAACTTTTTTTCGCCACGTTTACATTTTCAATCCATTAAAAACGATTTATTAATTTACAGCTAAGAGAAATAATTATTGCAATTAATCATCATAAGAAACAAAATAATAAAAGAGAAGGTTTTTTTATTTATAAAAACTATAAGTTTTTTTTTTAAACGGACATTGATTGTTCATAAAATGTAAAAAATAAAACCCCTGTAAAAACGGAAAAATCTTTGAATTTCTTTAAAACATTAGATTTAATAATTTATGGAATGCAATATTTTAATAATTAAATCTCGGGCTTAATAAATTTGACTTATTCATTTAACTTTAACTGAATAACGTGTATCAATAAGGTTCATAATATTCCAATGACGTAATGAATTATACACATACGTCGTGCCGCCAAACGATAAACCTTTCTTTTTTTGGCTCTTAAGATAATAACTGTTATTGATCCTTTATTTGACTTTGATCCATCACTCGTACATCTACAAGCTATTAACAATTATTAAAACTCCAAAGAAAAAATCCTTAATAACCCACGGTTTTTATACCGTACACTGTTTATACATTATCAATATTATATTATACAATTGTAGATGTTTATCCTTGATATAAGATCTGTTCATCTGAAATAACACTATAGTATATAAGTTGCCTAACTATTTTTCCTGAGTCTAATTGAATCTTCACAGCCTTATTTACCGCTAATAATAATAACATAAACATTAATTTACATAACATAACAACAACGATTTGTACGGGAATCGTTTAGTTTACAGCAATTATTCAAATTAGTTTTTGATTGATATCTACTATAGTCATGATAAATTAAGTATAATATTAATCATTATATAAATCGGCTCTTACTCACCGTCAACAGTTTTCTCCTCTATAAAAACAAAAAATAAATAAATAATCAATAAATCAATAAATAATGATTCGTAAAGTACATAGGTAAGTACTGAATAAAAACGATTTGAGTACAGCGATATCGTTCCAGACCTTTGACAAACGATACGATGGTTCAATTTTTACTAATTTTACGAACAAAGACGCTACGGCTGACTATAATTAGTCTCGTTCGTTGAGTATATACCTAGTAATAGTTACCTACAATATCTGTATCGTAAAACAAACGTTACGTATAATACTACTGGTGTGTTTTTCTAAACTTCTATGATATTATCATTCCGAATTGATAATAATTGAAAACGTTACGAAACAAATATTCCGTGACATAACTATAATACTATTATATTCGATGACGCAAAACCGACGACGGGCGCGTTATTATCCGAGTTTGACACACGTGGCAACAAAACGCGATTTTGCCCAAAACGCGATGACACGATGACGTGATGTGTCGCGCGCGCTTTTCATATTACAGAGCAGAACGCGACGACAATGAGTCGCTCGAGAAATGTGACGCCGACAAATGTAAAAAAAAAAAACGAAAAAAAATACGTATATTCGTTCGAGTTTCCAGGAGCGATCGGTCGAAAACGAGTGCGCAGGTGAGTATTTTTTCGGGGGAAGGGGGATTAAGATTGTTCATTTTCATGTTTACATAACAAGAAGTTCACATGATTGCATTTGTAGAGTTATTTAATGCTCATTTAAAACATTAATGTTGTTACTGTTCAAAAAAAAATAAATACATTAAAACAAAAGAATGTAATATGAATAAATAAATTGAAAATATACGTTTTTATTATACGAAAATCTAGTTTTCGAGGTAATCTTGAAAATCTATTACCCGACGACTAAGTCAATATCGATGTTGTCATTTCTATAAATATTCAATAGAGCTAATCCAGTCAGTCGAGATCTCATACAATATTATTTCTTATATGAATTTTCAGTCACCGCAATGTCGTAAACGATCGGTCTGCGGTAACAGTCGTTACAGACAAAGTAGCCTTATATTGTTAAAAGGCGTTTCATAATATTTGTAAAGAAAAGCGCTAGACATTTGATAAACATTTTTGGCGAAACGTTTAATTTTGAGCGTATGATCGCGATGATTATTCGTGGTAAACATTTGCTGCGTTTGAGAAACCACCTTAATAATTTTGCTGGAATTTCGAGGGGGGAGGGGTTGAACCCCTACCCCACCCCACATTATATACGCGCCTGGCCCGCGGGTATCCCGGAGTGCCGCCGGCGGACGACCGACATATCACGATGACGACGACTGCACGAGTAAAATAAAATAAACGCCCGCGTATGATTTATCGCGCTCGTTCTCGCGTTCCTCGGCCATTCATTAATTTATAATTTATACCGCGGGCGTCGAACATGTATTATAATATTTGCGAATTATTCGTGATTCGCCGTCACCGCGCGCTGCACGGGACCCGACAGTCCTTCGAGCCGATCGGGTGTGCCGCTGCCGCGGACGTGCCGCCAGGACGGGCGGGCGGCCGCGGCGTTTTGAATGATTTCGATCTCACTGCCGGATAAGTGGCGCGGGAGAATGACGCGCTCGTCATCCGCACCCCTCTCTCGATCGAAAACAGCCGTAAAACCGTATAATATCAATTAAGAGACCCGCGCGACCCCTTTCCCAGTTCGGTTATTAATACGACCGGCGGCTGGGAAACCGTTTAAAAAAAATTTATGTACGCATATATACATATTATATATTATATATGTATAGTATATACGTATTTTATGTACACAATAACGATGGAAACCTCGTCGCCGCCGCGCCGTAATAGATGATAAGGGTAGATAACGTCCATTCCACATTTCGGTTCGTTGTCATATTATATTATTATTATTACTATTATTGCGCTGTCGAAAAAAAAAATTAACTTTTACTAAAGCCCGTCGCCGGAGATATTGACGCCAGCCAAAGCGGATCCTGTCAAACGTGTCAACGTCGATATTCTTTTTCAATATATTATTAAACGCGTAAATAAAGAAACGCGAGTCGAAAGTGTGAATTTCGCTTTTAATTTAACACCGCGATCCGGACACCGCGAACTTTGACCATAAATCACGTTTTCCCCGGCACGCCGCCCGTCTACAGTTATAATACAGCGGCAAACACGGAAGTCAACTGTTGCCCCGACTTGCACGATAGTATTTTCATTATGTTGCCTGATTTAGAAAAAAAACCAAAACATCTTTATAATAATTTATTGCAAGTTAAACTTTAATAATTTCGGTATTTGGAGAAAAAAAAAACCATTTAGTTTTAAAACGCCACGGTTTTCCTGGTACTTGAAATCCCCGAGGACTCGAGATTTTAAGATTTTCCGTATTTAATTATTTTTCCGGGTGAATCGAAAACAATGTAATTGACAGGCCCGTGAAATCCACTGGCCTTACGGTAGAATTCACATTATTTTTCACATCTAAAATGCACCCTCGTAAAAAGTGGTTATAGTTTTCATTTCAATATTTCACCCTCGACAAAAATATTAATAATGTTTTTTCTTAAAACAAAAAACAAAAAAAACACTTGTTCACAAATCAAAATACATATTTTTAAGACGTAGTATTCTTTTTTAAATGGCTGGACGGGATAAATTATATTTAATGGTTAAATATGTTTTAACAATGACGGTCGGTTAAAATTTAAACACGCGCCTTTAGATTTTAGCAATCACTTAAAAAGTTGATAGTAATTATGTACACATTTTTCTATAGGCACTATTTTTTATGTTTCATAATAATACATTTGAAAGGTAAGTTTAATACTGTATTTTATAATTTATAAAAATAGAAATTCACTCTTAAAAAAAAAGGCTGATATAATGTATATTACCATAGATTAAATATACTTAATCTATGATATTACTAATTAACTATATTAATATTTCCTATAATACCTACCAACTAATCCATTCGAACAATTGAAATGTGTATTTTTAAGTTATATTATAATATTATCTTTACGAGTATTACAAAAATTGCAAACAAAATATTAATTAACTTGTTTGAAGTGAAAAAAACATTTATTAAATTTGAACAATAATTATCCCTAACATTTGTATTAATACATTTTATTCGTAAATGTTTAATTAAATAACATTAATGTTATGAATCGAGGCATCAGACAAAAAATAAAATACTGTGGGAGATCGGAATTATAATATTAAAAAATAAAATACTCGTTCCACTTCAGATTATACGCGTTGTATAATTCTAGCGCTATCTAACGGTGTGCACTTAAAACACTAAAAACGTTATTATGCATATTATTATAATATGAAATTAATTTATGTAAAAACAACAAAAAATTGTTAATATTATAATATGTTTTTGTTGATAAAATATTATACTTTCTAATTTATATTACTCAAATCGTATTTTTAATACTTTTGGTTTGATTTGTGATTTATTAAAAATACGAGTCGACGAGTATACGTCATACATCTCTTATGAGCAACGAGACTGTTCTAAGTTGTACTTGCAATAAACCAATATTACAATAATTCAATTTCAATTATATGAAACATTTCGAATAAAATATCTTTTGTCGATAACTTCAAATGTTGTGAGGTACTTGTTTAGTAAATTCCTGCGCGCCGTCTAGAATGTATTTTCACTTCAATATTTTTGGTCTTATTTTCGATGTTTAAATCATGGTATAATTTACATATATCGCTGCAGTATAATACATTGTATGCATAGTTTATTTGTTAATATTTATAGTAATAATATAATAATAAAACAAACAATCAAATATAATTTAAATAGTTAAAAATTGAGTGTATAGAAATTAATTCGAATTATATAAGATACCTCTATTCGTGCTGGTGGCTATTATAATATGCTGATGATTCTTTTAGTGCCTATTGCGTTGAGCGAATCGCGTACATCAAATTGATTTCACCACGTGAACTCTGCCAAGTATGAGTCGAGAAAGTTACTTTTGGTCTCTCTTTGTTTCTAATTATCCCGCGAATATCATGCCCATAAATTATAAAATAATTCATATTTTATTAATTATTTTAATGTTAAAATTATAAGGGAAACGCATTATAGGCAGAGGTCAACTACACGAATACCTTTTGTGAAAATAATCGAAAATCTTATGCTGTAACAGATAGTTTGATTTATTTGAAGTAAATGTCACAGTTTCTCTATTTTAATGTTCGTTTTGATTAACGACTGAGCTATATAAATTGAACCATCTTTAGAATGTTTGCGTTAGTTGAAGACGATTTATTTTATTGTACTGACTAATAATAGGCACCCACTCGTGAACAATACTAAAATCAATAAAATTTTAATGTTTTGGTAAAGCAACGTATTATTGTATTGTAATCGCAAGCATAAAAATAATATATTAAACACGACGATGTGACAAAAATAGAAGTTCATCGACACTTGTTCCGTTTTCTGATATTCATACATTTCGAATTTTGACTCCCGTTTGTTTATAAGACTAAAATAAGATCGTCAAAAGGACATTTTTGAGCCCTAGATCGAATATTTCTTTGACTTCTATCGTATCGGCGTAGACTGGTAGTACGCATAAATGTTTACACAATCTCTAATCCTAATACTAATTAAAGTAAAACACAGTGTAGTCATGTCAATGATTTTCATACTGTACTAATAACTAATATTCGTTACAATAAGCGTTCGATGTCAACGTGACAGTTAATCAACTTAAATAAATAATAATATATAAATACTTTATGAGACTGCGGGGCGAATATGGGAACATAATATTTTTCATACCACAATCTATTCGGCTGCAATTTTTTAACACTAAATGTATATTGAATTGCGTTTCCGCGGAGTTGGGCGCCTGCGTACTCACCTAAGCGAAACAACTACTGAAAAAATTAAATGGGTACATTACGATTGATCTGTTATTATTATTATTATTATTATCATCCGTGTATGCAATTATTATCGTAATTCGTTTTGCATATCACGTATTCTATTTAAACGAATAATACGCATACTTTATCCCATTAACATATATATTATTAATTATACACCAACAGTGATTACCATAGTAAATATCGACACGCCGTGTACAGTTTCTTGTTTCGTTTTCGTTAACTAGTTTTTTAGCCCTCGCGCACACTGCGCTGTTACATAAATGTTCAAACAAAATACTATTTATTAGTGTACTTCTGGCTAATGCGGTATTCAATAGTAACAACGGTGTATTAATTTATTCAGTTTATTAATCGCAATTAAGGAAAAAAATTAGACATTTTTAAATCATTTAATAGCACGGCATATACATGTATATTATTACGTACTTGTGTACAAATATTGAAATTAAAATGTGTGAAAATATTTCAACACCGTCTTAACTATAAGTATAATATTATTATGCTAATATTTGATAAAAAAATAATATATTAAGATGCTATTTTAAGTAATTATTGTTTGAAGGGATACCAGTAAAATATAGAGCTGACAATAATAATAATTTTAAAAAAAATAATTTTATAATAATAATAATTTAAAATAATAATAAAAATAAATGATCCGTTTAAACGTAAATTTTATTGTTAATTCAAAACTACTAATAGTTAAACCCAATATTTTTTTTACAAATATGAGTACAATAGCAAGTAATAGTGCTTTTATAATTACTGTCGATAACAACCCCTTTTAAATGTATTATTTAAAAACAAAAACGATTGATTAACATAATTCCGATCGTTATAAATATCTAACAACGTTAAATGATCGCGCTGAAACCATTTAACCAGGGTGGATTTAAAAAAACGGTATTCTTAATTCACGTTTATATTTTTGTTTAAAAAAAAAAAAAGTTGCATAATTAAACAACATATCGAAACGTGTATTATAATTATACATTATTTAGTTCACAATGATCAATTAATCATAATTTATTAGCACATAATATGTATTTAAGATGTGTTAAACGTTTAAACACTATTAACTCTTGATTCAATGATAATTATTTAAAATACCTTAATATGTAACTATAACAAGTTTACATTGTGAATAATTATTGTAAATCGGACTACATAAAAATAAACGTGTGAAATTAATTTAGTATTTTAGTTTTAATTTGTGTACAAGGTAACCCACAGAGGTATGAAAAATGTAATAACTTTTTTTCCGTTCGATCATTTTAAGTTTTTTTTCTCTTTAATTACTAAAACCCTGTTCTATAATTATCACATTTTATATGACCTATTTGTGTTTTATTTTTTGAGATTAAAAATTAAAATTTTATCTCATATCGTTTTTTTTTCTAAATTCAAAAAGAGTCATTTTTAATTTAATATTTGAAAACGATTTTGGTGTTAGAAATATGTATCAGCGATAAGTCATTAATTGTCTACAACTTTTCGGAGTTTACGAAAATTTAAATTTGTATTCATTAGCGGCAATTGCCCATGACATTAATTGGGCAACATTGATTAACAAGAAAAATATTTAAATTTTAGCCAACTTTAAAAATAGTTTAAATGTTAATTACTTAACCCAATTAAAAGTTTTTAATATCGACATTTTTTTTTATGTATGTTTTTGAAATATAGCTGGAATCTTGATTTTTTTTTTCAACAAGAATACAATTTATTTTAGAATTCTCACCGGAAGCTTTATAATAATTAAAATCCATTGAAAATAGATTTGCTATAGTTTGGAAATACAAAAATTGTTTAAAAAAAAAAAAAAACTTTAAAATGTTGAATAAAACTGTCTAAAACTTTTTGTATTTGTCTGATCTCCGTGAAAGAATGAGTCAGAAGTTAGAATAGACTATTTTTTATTTTATTTTTTTCCTAATATTTTAAAAGTCGACGTATTAGTATAACCACAGATTATATTATGAAACTGTATAAATGGTATAATGATAAATTACTATAACACGTATGATTATTAGAATAAATTGACTTCAAGTACCTATTACGTCGTATATGTAATTCGGTCATTTGTAAAATTCCTTTTTTTTTCTTCGGACAAAAACTACGGTCTATGGTTTTTTTCGCGAATATGGTCGTCCATGGTACGTACTTTTCTACGAGAAGGAAAAAAAACGAAATCAAATATATGTATCAATATTTTTCCCGGAAAACGTGGACGTTTACACATGTTATTTAGTATACAAATGTGAATACTCGTAAAAATGTGAATGACTCCTGTTCAACATTTGTTAAAACACATGTAATTTTCTTATTTATATAATTATCGTGTGCAATATGCACTATAAATAAGGTTAAACCCAATACTAGTATTTATAATTGACGAACCTAAACATTTGTCCAGGTGCATATAAACGGATTAATGCGTTGTAATAATATCAACATCAGTCATTTAAAATAATTCGCCTTTTGAAAACTGAAATACTAATTACTTTCAAATTAATTAATTTGTGTGACACGAGTTTTAATCGAATAACTCTATTGGTAGATATTAATTGCATTTGATCCGTTTACAATAAAATCGGGACGGTGCGCGGTGGAAACATTTTAGTGATTTCGATCCGCCGCCGATCACGTGCCGTTTTGTACTGAGCAAAAGTAAAATGTTGTAGGCATAGGTACATTTTTATTTTCTCAAAAACGAAACACAAACACACGCGTCTGATACTCAATCATTCAGAATAATGACAGTTTGACAAATATTAATAACATTTAATAGACACAAATGCAAAGTATACAAATCAAAATTAGTCGAATCTATTTTTCAAACCATTGATTAATAATAGAGCCCAGTAGCAGCGCTAAATAATTTTTTCCATGACGCTTAATCACTGTCCTGTACCCGTGACAGTTGTATTGTGTTTGCGCGCTTATTATACGGTCATAGGTAATTATAATTGTGAACATCGTTTAATCATTTATACCACAGCTTTTAAAATTGTTTTTCTCCTTTTATTTTATTCGATTTACTTTATTTTTTGTTTACACTTACGATTAGGTTGAAAAAAATATTATGGAGTTTGCTAATTTAGTCCACACATTGGTTAAAATAATTTTTTCAAGTGGACGTATAACGTCAAAAAAAAAGTCTTATTCAATGATCTCTATAACGCGAAATTAATTTATAATGTATATCCAAATATCACTTAAATACTCATCAAAACACAGTTTCGTCACTGACGATGGTAAATTTCCGTATGATTAATGTTCGTCTTACAGTCTCTAATAATTATAAAACAATAAACGTCGTATTATCATTCCATTAAACAGTCGTAAACCTATGTAGAGACTAGATTTTTAGATCATTATTGTAATAAGAAAAGTCGTTAGCTTTCGCTAAATTTAATACAATATAACTTTTGTAAGTAATTTGAAATTATTTTTAAAATACTATTCAGCAAAATATTAAATTAAAATAAAAAAGAGCTTTATTCTATTATTGGGCTTTTACGATATACGCGTGCCTATGATGGTTGTACTAAAATATTATCGGACGTAAGTACCTGGTTGTCACATTGAAAATTTCATTTTGAATGTTTCTATACACAAACAACGTGTTATGATCCAAGTGCGATGGACGTAACTGGTCATCTGCACCGGTGCCTTCGATTCTCTTCACTTGTTATACCCAGCGCATTAAATCATTGGAATTTACTTAGGAAACCTCCTTTTCGGGTAATTATTTTTTCAATGCTGGATCAATCTTTTATATTTGACCAAATAAAAACAAATTGATCGAAAAATAATTATAATCACAAAATATCAAAAATCAGTTGTGTCAAAAACAATCGAAGACTTCTTCGTTTGTGTATTTATTTTTTTTTTAAATTAATTAATAAATTATTATACCTATAATCGTACAATTTCCTATTTTCAAACCCAACATCGTTGGCTCCGATTTCATAGCGTGTATTCAGTGTCGCTGCTGTGAATGCACTGATCCTTCGCTCGTTTCCGTGTCGTGTTTTATACCTTTGGCGTTCGCCCACGTCAGCTTTTAGTTGCGCGCGCCAACCACTTCGTTCGTGACTCATCAGTAGATCGTTACCAATTATTATAATATTATCGGTGTATTTAATGGTTTTTTATCATTATAAATTAAGGCTTCTTAATTTAAAGTCTTATTCTTTATCTGGTCAATAATAATAAATCTGGCTAGACGAGCAGAAATAAACTATTTTACTATTTTACTATTTCACTATTTTACAGAAAAATAGTGAAATTAAAACGTATTAAAAGACTATGGAATTTTAATTGATGATTTTACGATTATTAATTTAACAACGGTAAAAAGAATTAAATTATTTTATTTTATCTAGTTTTGAAAGATTATATAAAAGGCGTGGTGAGCAAATTCAGGCCCCTTCCGATTTAAGTAGTACATTTTCCACGGGCACACCCCGAACTATTAATCTGCGCACGTCTATGCAATTAATATAACAATTTTTAAGATTAACTGATAATTATTATTATTATTTTTTTTTTTAACAACATTATTAAACAAGTTCTCATGGTATAAAAAACGAAAATAATATATTGAAATCCTATGTTTTAACCATTTGACCCGACCAATTTATTATAAACAGTTACGCTTAACGAAATACATCAAATCATAATTATTAATTTTTAACGCATCAATCGACTCATGAAGCACCTCAAAAACATATAATATCTAATAACTCACGTAGATTTATTGGTGTGATAACTTTTCTTCTAAATGTATTTCATAATATTAAAACGATAGTAATCAGTTATCAACTGAGATGATAGATGATAAAACACACACGTGTATGGAATATTTGTAAACAAGTATACACTTACCGAATACTATGCAACAGATTTACACTACTTCGAGATATCGTCACGTTTTTGAAAAAATAAACTCGTTAAATTTTAACGTAAATTTGTTTTTTTTTGCTACGTATTATTCCCATATACCTGCACAGAACAATGACTCGGTAGTAATCGGTGTCATAACGATTCATGATAATTATAGCCAAATACCTGAAGACAATATTGCATTTGCTGAGTGAAATTGAAAACGAAGAACAAAAGCACTTGATTTTTCACACTAACCAGATTATTTCATCTATTTCAAAACCGACAACATTCGCAACACGTGCATTATTAGAACTACTGAACCAAATATTTTACTGCCTATCAATAGTTTATGTATTTTCATAAAAAGAAGTAAATAGGTTAGGTTTATACTATCGGTAATTATCAACTTGAGTTTTTACCTTGCCACCTTGGCCTTGGGTACTCACGTGGCTACACGTCAACAAAGACGATACGGACGTATACAGGTACTGTATCGACTAGGTGACGCTTACGTTTCCGACGGTTGGGATCCTGCTGCCAACCCACCGACTGTTTCAAAAGTTACCGCCGAAACCATACTAAATACATGTTAACATATTATATTTTAAAGGGACTATGTTTACGATCAGACACTTTGTCTTGTTTCGTTCGCTCTAGTGCGGCATTCTTCAGAGATTTTCCATGGTGTTCATCATTGATCAATACACAGGCGTTTTTCAAGATATGCGTTGTGCTTTTTCGCGTGCCCCGAAAAGTGTTATTTACCGACAGCCTTTGAAATTGTATGTTTAATGACAGTGCTTTGATTGACGAATAGAACCGGTGGAATTCCACTCCCATACTTGTAATGCTTAATTAGTGTTTTCCTGTTTATCGGACGATTACTGCTGTAAATACGTGCTATGATTAAGTTTCTGAACTAATTCGTTTAAAAATAAATCATGGGATTTATTAATCGGTTATCGCCAATTTATGGTTATAATTTATAATATTATGTAGTACACGTACTATTATGTATTATATGGTCGATTTGCTCCCGATATTGAAATAATGAAAAATAGTTTAATGGTACACCGCGATATAATAACATAATCTTTAAATACCAAGTCAATCATTATCAATGGTTAGTAGACCCTGAGTCACAAGGTAACACCCACACCGTTGTATGCCCTGGAATTTAGTGAAAAAAAGGTATGACGAAGAGAATAACAGAGCGTTCCTATTAATACCAAGGCAGCCTCCTACTAGTATATACATACACGTTGCACACTATACGACATGCACATACATCACTTAAATAAATAATAAATTAGTGAAAATGAAAAAAATATATACATTATAAACGAAATGTTGTCTCTAAAATCGTATTTGTTCACTAATCGAGTACATATAGCATTGGGTTTCGTATTCATTTAAAAAGTACTAACGTTATTTGTTTTACGATGTTTAAAAGCTCACAAAGTACACTACCGATTGAAAAAAGAAGAAAATAAGCTGAATTGAAAGAAATAAGATAATCACAAATGTGAATAGCCGAAAATACAAACTACATGTTTGTATCAAGTTGTGCACTAAATAACTAATAGCAATATAAATATTGAACGATTGTAAAATTAAATTGAATATTATAATTGTTAAAAATGCAATGTTTATTTAAAATTATGAATCATATGGGTCGGTAGTTGAAATGTAAAATTGATGAAATATTGAATCACAAAAGATATTGATAATAGACCACTGTGTTTTAATTAATTTTTATGAACACTTCCCCTCCCCCTTTTTACAAATAAATGAGGGTACTCAAAAAAGATGGACATTTTTAGGTATTTTGTCTAGCTCGGAGTACTTGCTCGTATTTACTGAGTAGATCAGAGGTCTTTAAACATTTTAGGCAACGGGCCATCTATTGAAAATGATTTTTCATTACTATAACTAATACATTATAATATTATTATTAATATATATTTATACATTCATTAAATTATTTTATAATATATTATCGTAAATTATTTGTTTGTTTTTTTTTATTAATTTTTTATCTCATCAGCTTATGGCCATACCAAGGGGATAGGACATAAATTAAACACTCCACGTTTTTCGATAGCGACGTCTTATACTTTTATAGTCTTTCAAATGTTATCGAAATAGAAATATTATACGCTAAGCGTAAAATGTATTCGTGAACCTAAAATGTAAGACCTGTCCTTACATAATATTCACTTCAATAGTTAACAACTTTTTATTTTGGTATTAAAATTCAAGGCGATATTAAATATAAAATGGAAATTTTATTATTATCTGATTGAAAACTCTCTAGATCCAGGAGTAATATTTTTAAATGGTTTATTAAAGTATCAAAATCGTATATCTGATAAATATTAAATTTTGAATAATTATCAAACGATCATCCAAAATTTATTTATACACACAAAACCATAAAACATACACACATTAATTTTACTAACAATAGTCAAAAAGACAAAACCAAATACGGCTCTATCGACGACAAAAAAAAACTTATTGATTATAAGAAGTAAAGTTTTCATTTATATTTTTTAATTAATTTCAATAAACTTTTTTTTCTTCTTTATAGTATAATTTTAGTATCTCGAATGATATTTTATCGATATAATATTATATTATATTATGTTGAGTTATAAAATAAAGTAGTTAATATTATTTTGCTTACTTCGTGTAAATAAACACATAAAAATTAGCAATTATTATTTATTTGTTTATTATAATTATTTAAACGATTATATTACTAAAATATTTCAAATTCCATTCAGCGTGTTTGGATTCAAACGATTTAATACTTTTAAATATTTACTGTCTTGAAGGCGTTATAAGTACATTTGTAATTCATACTTAAAATGTGGCGACATAACAATTTTCAGAGATACCTTTTAGTTTTAGTACAGCAATATAAGCAAATAACTATCTCGTAAATATAACATATCAGTTTTAAAATGACGTCGTCGATTAATATAGTAACATGTCCTTCTTAAAGCTTTTAAAATTCAAAATTTTAACATTTATACTAGTTTAGAAAAAGATTAAACGCGACGTTTAGTTTTAATGTTTCTATTTGTATTTTCAAGCCTGACAATCGAGTTTATTTTATAGTTGCCGCATACTATGTAGATATTGCAGGCTTCGGTTGAGAATTTAAATGTATACATTTATATATTTGTCTTATTTGTTTCTACGTATAAATTCGAGTTTCGTTCGATATCAAATCGTCAAAAATGGTTTTCAACGCAACAATAATACATTAGAATGAGTGTTTGCACTAGCTGAAGCAGATCGTTGTGAATAATATAACACGTAATATTGAGATTTATAATGTATCATTAAAAAAAAACTGCGTATTTTAACCATCGCTTTAGTCACACTAAAAATCGTAAAATTAATCATAAATCGGTAAGCACGAGTTGGTGATTTCTTAGCCAGGATGTTTAAAAATGTTAAAAATACGCGTTTTTAACAAAAAAAAAAATCGGCCAAAATATAAATGAACTCAGTAATCGTTAGGTACGTATGTGAGAAAAATTCTGAAAAAAGAGTGGTTCAGATTTTGTCGGCTAATCGTTGTAGGTACATTTTTGTACGCTTCCTATGACGTTGTGATTTTTTTCAATAGAATCACGCGTGCGCTTATTTTTTTCTTAATTAATTTAAAACAAAACCATACGTATCACCACGTGTACAACACGCCTCCGTCCAACACATATGGATTATATAATAATATAATATATACACACGATCACCCCGATGAAATCGTGACTACCCGGCCAAGGACGACCAGGTCGCGTGTACGTCGGCATGAGCTTCGTATATTATACGCATGCAGCGACGGGGAGCGGCCACGGCGGCAGGACCAAAAATGCAGCGTGCGCGCTCGTCCTTAATATTGTTTTCACGCGTACATCGATATATTATTATAATACGCGTTCTGCGTTCGTTGTATTAGTATTCCGGTGGGCCGCAGCACAGTTTCATTTATCAAAACGGTTGTTGTTGTTGTTGTTATTATTTTGATTTTAGTTCCCGGAACATTCGCGCGCATCGTCAATTCGCAACAAGCACTTAGGTACACGGTAGGGTGATCGCACGTCACGTTTTTCAACATCGTTTCCCGTTGAACTGGCAAAGTTTTAACGAGACGCGTTTTGTCTCTTTATTACCGGTAGATTAAGTTTTTTCTATCTTTTTCAATCGACTTTGCATTTTTATTATGTTTATGGAAACATATAGAGTTGTCGCATCGAGACGATCGAAATTTTCTTCTGTTGGACATAATTATTAGATTTTCTCTTTTGGACAAACGTTCAAGAAATGTAATATATAATATATTACATTTTTCAATGACAAAATCCGAAGAGAGGCATGAATTGTTTTAGACATGAGAAATTAAATAATAGTGTTGTGCGCGAGTTCTGGACAATTATTTTAAAATCGACACGTATAGCAGCTTACTGAAACGAATGCAGTTGTTAATTGTTGCTTCCACGACGTGTTATCTAGTGTAAAATATAAAAAGCGCGTTTCTCAAAAACATTTGTATGTTTCATATCGAATAGGTTTGTCTCTTGTGATACGGGTAGAGTTTGTGTGCGTCCTTTCGCGTAAAAAATGGCCCGTTTTTTTCTTTCTTAATTTTCTCAATAACGTGGGGTCCTTTTTGCCCGATGTACAGTATAATACTACGAGCGGCACGGTAGGCACGCGTTGTTCGTGGGTAATCGCGCGCGTCGATTTCACAACCTCGCGTGTGGTACGATTTGTACACGGAGATCAGAGAACACCGCCTCGTGCGCCGACGGAGCCGCAGATACGTTATTTTTTCCCTCAGACTATAAATAAATTCAATTTTTTCCGGTCGCAGCTGATACCCGTGCCTACCACGTTTACGATGTGTATACCAGTGCACTCGCACTGGTGTACGATCTCGGACGAACCCCTCGAATTCCGATTCCATTAGCCGCAAAACACACGCCCACGCGAGCGCGCCCGAACCATACGTACAATATGTTTGTACAGTAATTATACGCACGTCGCACTATACCTGCCGCGTTGTACATTATGCGCCGTATAATGAAATGATTTAAACGCTTCCCACTTGGATTACGTCCAATTCCACGTGTAATTTATACACAACCGTCCGATGATTTACATAACGCATAATATATGATTGTTTTCGTGTTATTTAATATAATTTTCAATCATGTCTCTATTTTATTGTTGTTGAGCGCGCGCGCGCGGCCCGCGTTTCGCACAGACGTACCTGCGCCGCCGCCGTACAAACGATTCTGAAACATAATAATTTATGTACGCTGTACCTGTACATAACGTTGTGCGATTACGATATCACGCGCTCAGGCGGTTCGCCGGTTTTTTACGTCGAGTTCCCAGTCAGATTCACAATTATTACATGCTCACATTCATAACATAGTATACGATTTGCACATGGTAAAACGTGTAAAAAAGAAATGATGACAATTGGATTTACATTGTTTTTTGTGTGGTTTTTTTTGTTGTTGTTTTTTAGAAGATGTTTAATTATGACCTTTTTTTTTACCATCCCGAGATCAATGTCAAGGACGAAAATAAATCAAACGATACCACGTACGTACGTTGGTTCCGCTCGAAATATCTCATCGCCAAGTAAAGTTGCACTGCTGTTCATGGCCAATATCCGAAATCAGCGGTAGTGTTAACAAGCATTTCCCCGAGAGCATTCAAAATTTGTGACCATAACGGTAGAACAATAAAGTGTCCTCATAATAATACATTGAAAAATACGTTTTGTTCATTGACTCAAAATACAAAACAAGATGTATCATATAACCATAGTACCTACTTATCAATGTCAGTAATACACGTAATATTATTTATTCGTTCTACTTCTAAAATTTCAAAACTAAATAACATTTACGCTTTTATGATTTATAAATCGTATTTAAATGCATTACCTACTCGATAATCAAATTCATATAATAATTATATGTATTATTTCGTCCTTGATTAATACATATATTATAATTTACACGAAATCAAATTCTTTATATTATTACACTAGGTAATTCTTAAGAACATCTACGAAATGTAATTAAAAAATTCAAATAAGGTTGATTTAAATGCGATTTATATAATAATATAATATGTAAATCTTGATTTTTAAATTTATTTGATATTTATGAATTATTACCAAACTGCCATAGAAATCCCATTACAAAAAAAATAAAAAACAATTTTCTTAATTTTTTTTTTTGATACAATATTAGATATGCGCCAGTATAACATTTAATTTGGTTTGAATCATCAATCATACTACTTTTAATTAATAATACTTCGAATTTTACTATTAAAACACTGATTCATTTAAAATTCATTTATTATGATATCAATTTTTAATTTAAACAAATTGAAATTTAATTAATAAAGGATATATGATCAAATCATTAAAATGAAATATCCCTAAAAACATAATTTATTAATTTAATCTGAATAAAACATCAATTTATAACTTAAACTATCAATTACTACGAATTCAATCTCTATTATATATTTAATCTTTACAACATAATATTATAAGTGAGTATCTAACACATTATTCAAAAGAATTATTAATTTATTTTTTTTATTTTTTTTTGTTTACGAAAAATAAGGTATAGTTACTAATCTTTATTTAATGTGTACACACTGTACACCGTAATATATTTCATCTGTTAAATTAATAATATTAATTATTTACGCTACTTCTATAAAATAACAATCCTAATCATACGCGCATTTCACCAAAATAATATTCTTGTACACTACAAAGGAGCATGGAAACTATTTGGTTAAAAAAACAAAAATCCTACGTTGTACAAATTACCTTGGCGTGCAATATTACACACGCACACCGCATGGACGTAAATAAAATGAATGTCACTAAAACCATCAGATTTCGCGTTATTTTTCAGAAACGTTATATTATTACTCGGCCATCTCCAGCAGATTCTATACGCTAACGGTCACAGTCGGTAATTATTATTTACGAGATACCAAGGTTGCTGAAAGATTTGAAAGGTCCCCAAAATTATCTAATGCAGGCCGGACAATTGAAAAGGAAAATCCGTTCTTTTATTCACTTGTTTACGCACAGTTTTGATTCTCAATAAACACGTGCCAGCCAATCTGGCCGAATCGAAATAATACATTTTTTAACAATGACAAGGTTACACGTAGGCCGATTGGAGACAACAGACACAATATTTACGTTTAAAAACAAAAGACATTATATTCGCAAACTCATTCGACGTATTTAAATCGGTATAATATCGATAAGAATAGTAGTATCGCCTCGATCGCCACGTGCCGGGAGAAATCCTGAACTCGATGGCACACGCGATTTCCAAATCGATCGCGATCCGGCTCGCTCGCGGTATTCGACTAATGATACTAACCGACTGATTCTAATATTTGCGCAGTGTAAATCGGTCTATCGCGTGTTACTCAAAAGTCAAAAGCGCCCACAACATTAACCGACTGACCCGATTTGCAGCAGTGCCTAATACCTAAACCGGCGAGTCGGACAAAGCTAATAAGTTTTTATCGCCAGAAATTTTCTCTAGGAGAGTGGCGGAGGACGGCAATATTATTATTATTATTATTATTATTATTATAACCTACGTTCAAAATTCGTACACAACAAAAATAATAATTTACTGCCTTTCTGGAAGCGCCTTAAACGCTGCAATACGCAACCGGTTTGCCCCCAGTGTCCGATGATGGTCAACATATTGTGTTAGGTAACAACTACCTACTTTTGAACCATATTAATAACGGATCAAATTAATCAATCATAAAAATTGATGTGGGATACACGGTTATTATATCTCGTACAGCAGCTGTACCATATCCGTAAACACTCGTCAGTCCATCGAGTTCCGGAACATTACTCATCCACTCGTTATGTTAATGGGAAATTTATTTTCATAAGCGCGTACTCACAAATTACAATGATGATCAAACGTTCAGCGTGCAAGACTTCAATAATAACTATTGATATACGAGTTCATTATACAGAAAAACGTTTGTAGGTGAAAAATACTTGTTTTTTAGGAGGTTTTATACTTTTTATCCTTGACTTTAGGTGTGAGGATGAATACACAAACGACTTGGACTTAAGTGATAATTTGTTGTCTTGAAAACACCTCGATCGAACGTATAACTACAGTACGTAAATAACTTGCCCTTCGCTCGAATACATATTTTCTCCACAACGCAATAACAATACAAGCCTAAATGTAATTCACGATTAGAATTTTAACAATTGAACTGTCATATACCATAAACATACGAATAATGAATGTATTTACTTTCTAATCAATTCATCATCTTTTTTAGTGCATTAAGTAGTTGGGACGATGCCGAGTTGTTTCAGCAATACTGAAGAAATACTTACAATAATGCACTTTTATTAAATACTATTGATGGCAATAATAGTTTTCTATGACATTTAGCACTGATTGTGAACCCCACATAAAATTATACAATTTTAAAAAGTTCATTATTTATGTTATTTGTGACGGTTAAAAATAAACGAATACTGAAATTGCAAATTTATATTTTTGGTTTAAAAACTTAAAAATAAAAAAAAATGTATTTACGATTTTATGGAACACTAATATTGTTTTGTTAGTAAAAGGAAAGCCGAAAATGATCACTAGTAGAATTCATTTAAAAAGTAATTAATCCAACCTAAAATCCAAAAATTATTTTGATTTTGGTTCGTACTTTTTACTGTACAATCGTACAGTTTCAATAAAACCGAATACCATCCTACGTATGAGTCATTATAAAGAATTTCTGTTATTCATTAGTATTTTATGTTTACGTTTCACAAAAACAAACAAATACACAAGATATCGAATCACACTAATTTATAGTATTTGTCAATTTCATGTGATATGAATCGATTTTCCCCGCGCCATTTATATAAATGTTATTAATGTTATGTAATATATTGTTAACTAATAAACTCATACATAATACCTATATATAGTAAAATGTGGTATGTGTGTTTGTTACGGTGCCAACAAAAAATATCATACATGAGGTTAATTCAATAATTAAAAATTGATCACATGATTTCATCAAATAACATAAACAATATAAATAGCCAACAACTATAATAAACGTCAAATGGCAATGACGAGTTTTTATATAATATGAATAAAAATTATGTAGAATTATTATTTATTTATTTATAAGCGTATTGTTCATAAATTATGATTTTGTTCGATATCTGAACAAATACTAAACTATTTTTCTATCATTGCGTTTTTAATTGTTTTATATTGCATAGTGTTAGAAATCAAGTACTGGTGACGTTTATTAATAGTTAGAAATCATCGTTTCCGTAAAACAAAATATGTCGACTTACCGGATTGCCAACGGTTCTGCCGAACGAATCCCGGCTGCGTGCTGCGGTCTTCTCCCAGGAGGAACGAGTTGGGCTCTTGCTGCAGTTCTTCGGACCATTTGTCCTCCGCGTTGCAGTCGGCCATGATTGACGGCGGCCGATCGATTGGAGACTACAGATGACGGCGGCGACGACGGCGGCGGTGGTGCGGCGCGATCTTCGGTTCCATGGGCGAGTGGCCGGGGAGGAAACGACGGGCGGCGATCGCGGGCAACTGTTTGTCGAAAACAAAGAAACGAAAATGGAAAATAAATAAACGTCGGAAAACCGACAGTGAAAAAAAACCGCGTCTCGCGAACGCGTACAGCGACCGGCACAGTCGCCGGGCCGTGGGGTCGCGGTGCGGCGTGATCGAGTGCGGCCGAAACCGCACGCTGCAGCGGCCGATTAAAGTCTCGCGTGCGGTGTCATTGCGCGCGGATGAGCGCGACCGAAAACGGGACGTGAACGGCGCGCTTCGAAAAATCCACGGGCTCGTATGAACGCGGACGAGCGCGGCGTTACCGCAATACGATCGCGGACGGACGTACAATAGTTTATAATAACAGTAATAAATATGGCTCGGATGTGTTGTTGGAGTAAAAAACCGGTAACATTTATTGCGGTATTGCGCTGAAAAAAATGACCGAAAATCGCCCTAGAAATACCAAATATTACGCTGAAAATATAACAAACATCTGTTATAAACGAGATATACGAGTATATTATATATTATTGTTTTATTTAACGGTGCATATACTAAAAAGTTAGAGTAAAACGTTTTAATGTCATAATCGGGGACGTTTATATTTACAAAAACATCTATGTACGTATGAATTGAATTATTGTTATATTTATACTGATTATTGAAAATTACACGAATCTCGTATGTTATTGCGGTAGCCGATAGATTTTTACAACACCAAAAAAACGGAGTAAACGGAGTAAAATAAGGTGATAGGTCAACGATTTTTGTTTTCCATTTAATTTATTTTGCATACGGTTTCGAATCTAATTGTTTCCGTAACACGAATAAAAATAGTGTACTGTAAAATGAAAATTGAAGACATAGTGAAAATCGGTAAAAGTTGCGCTGATTATTCTCGGATTTAAACTCGAACTCGTGTGAAACGGATTTAAAACTTACTTGGCAATAAATTTGATCGGCAGAAGAATAGTTTTCAATGCCCAACAACATCATCCAAGCCCTAGTAATAATAATAATAGCGGTAACATCGGTTGGAGAACGGAAGCGATCGCCGCGGCGGCGCAACGATTTCGGGCGGGGAAAAAAATTGCCGCGCAATTACGTCGTCACGTTACCTGCGCGACGCCGCGTGTGTTGTATACCCACAATAACGAGGTGCGGCGTGCGCGAAACATCGCGTACTTTTCCCAAACTCTACTACCTCCCTGCCCCCTCACGTTTAAAACGTATAATTTTTTTTTTTCTCTACGCAATCGTTTGATTTATGCGTATTGTCAAAAATACCCGCGCAGGGGGAACTGGAAAAACGTTCCTCCGGCAACGCGAAACAGGCCGGAAATTATTTTTGATAATCTTCTAATGTCAGAGGCGGACTGACCCTCTGACGTGGGACAATGGGAATATTCCCACTGGGCCGCGTGGTTTATGTGGCCGCCGAGCCGATGATAACTGGTAAAATAAATAATTTGATGAAAAAAATTGTATTGAGTGAAATGTCGGGCCAGACATCCCCCAGTACGCCTCTGTCTAATGTTAATATTTCAACGCGTAATCAATACGAAATAGCAAAACAATGTGGGGAAGGGAGGTTAGAGAAACAAACGTCCACGCGTCGTCCAAGACGAGCGTTTCCTACTGCAAGAAAGCATTCGACTGTCTCGTCCACTCGACGTGGTTTATCATAACCGGTGCCGGATAGATGGTTTTCCAGAGCAGACTTCCACGCGTTTAAGTAACTAAGAGTACAATCTTTACAAATGTTCATGCTTTCTGCGGGGGGGGGGGGGCAGGGCTCGGGCCTTATTACCTCTTCAAACTCTTTACTATCTCTTCAAAAGAAAATTCGGAACTTTGTACAAGCAATTTTTTTTATTGCAATCTTTTCTATTCGTTTTCGTGATGTTAAATAGATATATTATTTAGATTGTAATGCGCGCATGAGACAAAGTTTATGTTAGAATTTTCCTGCTTAATTTTGAGGAGAGAACCCTTGAAAAAAAAAATTAATCTCGTTGCCTTTTATGCGCTAGACACCGCCGGATAATCCGTAGTAGATAAATATGATTTTACGTAAACAATAACAATCTGTTCGTACTGGTCCGTTTCACTATTACATACGTATATCAATGAGTATTGTAAACAATATGTTACGATTCCGCTGCCGAGTTTAAACACACGTGTGTGTCTAGTGTGTAGCGAATTCGAGTCGTTTTGCCGCACGACTCGCGATGGTGATTTGCAGCTCGACGACTATGACGCGTACACGACAATAATCGATAGACGAGCGCGCGTACGCCGGCGACGGAGTGCGGACGCGATAGCGATTAGTGTCTAAATACTCGGACCAAGGGTTTTCAATCGTCGAACAACCACGTCGTGCACGTACATTGTACGTGCATACATTATAATATAAAGTACCCTACACATGTGTGTCACGTATCTACCGGCGAGGGTTGGTCCGTGAGGTCTAGACCTCCTCCGATTTTTTCAAGTACCTTCCGCCCGGATAATGTAGTTAAAATTGAACTTAAACAGTCTGTAATTAAATACGTGTTACTGTTGCACAACGACAACGTATTAAATAAGCGCCTAACAGAAAAATACTATGATATTGTAAACTTACTAGTAGTCACCAATATATTATTTACTATACTCTTGACTGTGAAATGTTGATAATTCTTTGTACTGTTATACAGGGGCGTCATTTGAGGGGGGGTTGCGCCCCTTACTTTTAAAATAATTTCAATTGACCTGCTGAAATCATGAAATTCGAGTTTTTTATGTACCAATTATTGATGTTCACCACTGGTAAGGTAGGCAATCAATTATTTATTAAATTTTAGTTTTTAATATAAGTACTCGCCAAGTTGTTTATCTGTTACGTACTGCGCCGGGAGAAGAGCGGAGCAGGAAGTACAGGGCCCCGCAAATTCGAAAACCTCGCGATTGGCCTTACATATATCGAGATACAAAATATTATTTACTTATTTTAAGTCACACAAACTTTAAATCTGTAAAGTTGTTAAAACTTCTTCCAATACTGGTCACATAATTAGAAATAAAAGCTTTTTCATGTCTTTAATTTATAAAAATCGTGTTGAAATTCTTTTTACTGTAAAAGGTTTGATGGGAGAAGGACACATTGGCCTTCCTCAAAATAAAATCCTGGTTACGCGCCTGGTGTCGTGCACATGTATACAGTTTTGCGTACACGCGTCCAGTGTGGGGACATACCATCGCGACGTTGCGTTTCGCCGTTTTCGGAATTAATAACACTGCCCCGGGTAGATAGATAACTGTATTCGAGTTGTATTATGTTAAACTGATGCCCTTCTGTGGAAAATACGACAAAGTGACACAATAATATATAACGCGACGAAAAAATTACGAAATCCGAATAATATTGAGCGGGGGGAGGGGGAGCTGTACAGTTCATAAGAAGCACTGTTGGAATCGCGGAGTATTCGACGAGAAGGACTATTGCTGCCATAAGAAGTAGAGCGCGGTCTCCGGTACACGGTGGTGAAAAGGAACACGGAACTGAGTACTACAGAGTCGGACTATAAAAACGGTTAGTTACACCTACCGACCGATATGAATCACGAATAATTACGATCTGCCGCAAAAACGGATTTCTAGAAAGGCGGGGTGTGACGCCGCGGCGTCTAGAGTGGGTTGGGTTAGCCCATAAGACGGCAAAATTATGTAGAGCATTCTTTTTTAAATACTAAAAGTCATTACGGGGAAGGGATTATGTTATGATATTAACGTTTAAAGAAATGCTACAATAACGTACACTCGAGTTACTAGTTCGTCAATAATATTGTTTATGCGCGCTACAAACAGTTTGAAGAAAAATATTTATGTTTATACGTCGGTAAAAAAATATATTTTTTTATGACATGAGTTATCACTATAAGAATGAAAAACGAAATTATTTTATTATTATTCGGAACAACATCTATATTATTATTATAGAGTACCCACAGCGGCCACGGAAGATTTTGTTCAGTAATTAATATTACGATTTTTTATTACTTATTTTGCAGTTATTCGCTACGTATCACAATACATACTATTTTAAAACAAGTAATACGAGTTTAATAAAAACAAAATACTCTAATGGTCCTATTTTTGGAGGATAAATTTCAATTATTCAATTATTTGGACATCAAATTCTAATTGAGTTTGTATATGTCATTATTTCATTACTCGTTATAAGTCAACATATTATAGTCGAACGTATTTTTAAAAAATTACACAATGTATTAAAAAAAATTATAAAAATATTTAGGTTATTGACAATTAACACCATGTTTAAAATATATTTTATTATTATTTAGAACTGTTTTTTTTTTTTTATTTTGTCAAAATGCTAAGCGTGCCTTGAAATATTAATAAAACGTAAGTAAATAATATTCTGATTTACAATATTTATATAAAATGTTCAAATGACAATGTTATTAAATTATGATTGTTAATATTTCAACTTGCCGAGTTCATTATAATAATTTCTATGACATCGCGAACGTTTTTTCGAATTTAAATATTCAATTTATTAAAAATTGTATTGAATCAGTATTATATGTAACTGTTGTATTTGAATCGTGGGTGCATATCAGTTAATAGTTTACAGGTAGGTACTGCATGTGCAAACACAGAGGTAAATACATATGGCACACAACACTTTAATATGATATTTCATTACTAGATGTTCAATAGCATACCACTTCGATAGTTTACAAAACGTTTCTTACTTGAAAACATTAAACTAACAAAAACATATTTGGCAAATCGCATTTACTAATCATATCGAGAACAAAATGTTTAAATTTAGTAAATTTTTAGTCTTCCAAAACGTTTTAAACTGTAAAATTAATTAGTTTTTAAAATCAATATTTATTAGGTTGAAAATTAAAACAATGACACCAAACTCTTATGAATGCTTTTGTTCAATATAATTTAAGGGCTAAAAATCACTGTTCTACGTATAAAATAAAAAATCAAATACGAGAGCATAATATAGTGTCCGTGACCTATATCTGGATCGACACGATAAAGTAATTAAAATCTTAAAATCAAATCGAAAAATACTCTCTTCGAAAACAGAATCTTAAAACTCGCATATTGGCGAGTAATATTGTCAACTAGCATTATTTCAATTACATTTTAAATCGAATTAATGATAAAAAAAAAGTGGAATGAAAAATATCTCGTAGAAAAAAACGTGGTTGGAAAATCCATTAATAGTAGTTATTAATTGATATAGTAAATACTTATTGAATAATTAGTAGAAGGTAATGAAAATGAAGTTTTGATCAATATAGATATAACTTTTAAATGTGTGATTTTTACTCGGATGATTCATACGGTTAAAATGACTAATACGATAAGAAAATCATCAATTACTAATTACAGTAGAGCTATTTTCCGATTAATGCGCCAACAATTAGTCAGAATAGAGCCAAATATTTAATAAATTTACATTAGGTAGTATTTACGAGTGAATATTATAACATATTGTATTGAAAATTAACGAGTCTATATTATCATCGTGAATATTATCCGATAAAAAGTCATAAATTGTAATTATAAACCACAAATAAATAAATTATAAATCCGTTAAACCCTATCAAAATGTCCTGTCTAAAAAATTGCTACTCATGATTTGATCGAGGAAGAAAAGAAAAAAAACTTCATTGGAAACCCGATGAATAATTGATAGATAATCGCTTTGCTGTGTATCTAAAATTACAGAAAATAAATGTTCAACTCGGAAAAATTGCTTTATTTAATATGTTCGTATATAATTTTGTATATAATTTTTCGTTATGGACCGGTTAGAAAATGTATAATTATTTCAAGTGATAAATTTATTATTTTTTCAGACAAGAAGTTCTCCAATTGAACCGAGAAACCCAAATATTTATGATATGCAGATAAACGGAATGAAAATGTTCCTAGTGTTACTACATGGTAAATTTAAATCGGATCCTAAATATACTTTGAAATTTATGTTAGAGTCGAAACTTTTTCATAAAAACTATATTATCATAGAAATATAGAATAGTAATATTATAGTAGTTAAATATACTTCTGTAAAAAGTCCAACATCGTCTTTTTCTAGACGGAAAACGTGTTGATTCGATGAGATCATATTAAACGATTTTTAATGGGAACGATTTTCCTGCATGTAAACGATTACGAAAATATTCAACACCTCGGGTCTGACCATTTTACGAGTGAACGAAATCAACGTTACATAACTCAGAGTAAATTAGTAAACATTGAACCAAATCGTTTCACTCGAACAATAAAGAGTGCACTTTATCAAACAATATTATGGTAAGCTCGTCGTATAATGGTGGTCTATATATACGAGAGGCGTACAAGAACCATGAGAAAAAAACGAGGTAAAAAAATTCAGTCCATTTCCAAAGTTCAATATCATCATTCTTTTTCGAAGTCGACTCTTTCAGCCTGTGGATATAAAAAAAAATATTAAAGCTGCAGCTATACGTGGTTTGCTTCAATTACCCTTTCAAGCATCCAAATCACTGAACAATTGTAGTGTGTGCAGTTCAATGGGAGTAAGAAATGTCGACGATTGATCTGTTTGGAAGAGAGAATGCAAAGAAAAAAATTATCGAGCATATAGACACATGGTTTGGGAATAATGTCACTCGCGTTTAAAGAATTTTGCATATTCACAGTTACAGTGTCGATAAATCTTCTGATTCGTCAAAACGGCGGAATAAATAATTAAAATAATGATTACAATATACCTATGATACTATGGTACAATGCATTCAATGCGAAATATACGATTTAAAAAGAATATGTTTGGATGTTTCTCATCTGAACGTAACAAACGTGGCGAAAATTAATAAACTTATTATTTTTTACTTGTTTCTTAAAACCGTTTTAAGATCATTCTCGGTGCGTTTTTCGAAGTTTTCCAATGCGTTATGGGATAATGAGTAGCCCGGACACGCCTCCTACACGACGTCTTTGAGCAATTTTCGAAGGGAAAAAAATGTCACCACTCCTCCGCCACCCCAATTATTACAGGTCAGATGCGCCACGGGTCCGCCGCCGGTCTCGTCCCGAAGCGAGTACGAATCCTGAGCGCGCCTGTTCAACGCCTCGTTAAATGGACCGCCGTAAAGGACGCGCGATCCTTGCGGGCTTATTCGTTCCCAATAAACTATTCCTTTATCTGTTGTAAATAAATAATAAACCTTGTTGGTGTACTCGCGAGCCGATTCGCGTAAATAAAAACCGTCGCGCGTGCCGGGCGGCAAATGGTTGGTATCTACTTAGAGATGTAAGACTTACCCGAGAACCGAAATCGTGTCGAGTGTCGACTCAAGGATCGCGGGGACTAAAGTAATAATAACGACAATATCGCGACGACGGATTGACGCGCGAGATCACTCGCGACACTGAAGCGAACGGCGTCGGCGCGAGTTTGGCGAACGCGTGTTGCACGTAACGTAACAGAAACCCGACTCGAGCGGATACGCGCAGACACACCGGTTTTTGTGACGGCGGAGCGGCGGCGGCGGTGGCGGCGGCGGCGGCAGCGGCGGCGACTGTTGGGTCGTCGAGAAGAGAGAATAAAAAAAAAAAAACGTATTCGGGAGCGCGCGCGCGCGCGCGTGCACACGATATTATTATGATTATTATATTTTATAAAAATATTATTCGTTTGCGTATAATGTACCCGAACTACGTATGATAAAAAAATAAAATACTTTTTTTACGGTGTGCGAGTGTGTTATCCGCCGCCGGAGATTCCACCACCAGGCAAGAGGTAAGCACGCGGCCGCGGTGCGTTTTGTTTTTTAAGGGGAAAACGCGCACGGATAGTCGACGAGAGCGACGATGACGACGACTACGACGACGACGACCGGTTTTCCGCGTCACCGCCGCCGCGCCGCCGCGATACGCTACGATTATTTCGCTTCTCGTATTTTATTTTAATATTTTATTTACATACATATAAATTTTTATTTTACCTGGTGCCCCGCGTATTATTCAAGTGCGCACAGGTGTATTGCACGCGCGTCAACACGTGATGTTTATATAGATTTTCGCCCAAAGACGTGCGCGCTCGGAGACGGTCGAAAAACCGACGACGATATCGTATACTTCGTCGGAAACATTGGTATTAATAAGTGCAAGACAATATATGCGACACGCCGTGGAAGTGGATGTGTTTTTTTTTTCTATTACCATCCCATTATATGCGTAAACTAAGGGAGGAGTGAGAAAAGGATTGCGTCCCTATGAAAATTTAAGCGAGCATCCTTCATTGAATGGCTCTTTTATATAAATTGAGAAACATATTTATCTAGTAGTAGACAGTAGTCAATCGAAAAGACAATTAGCATTAGTATTTCAATCATTTTCATTTTGTAACTGTATGATGATAAAATATAAAACGAGTTTTGTGCTCGAAAAATATTATTTTGGATCTAATGTAATTTACATTTAAATCGACTGCCTATAGTTACCAATAAATTATGTATAAAAACAATTGATTATACAAAAAATCGACTACACGTACATGTTTCATGTTTATTATTTTGTGTTAAAAAAAAACAACTTGATTATTTAACCTATAAATTAATCATACCAGACTAGTATAAGCATAATATTATAATCAACGGCGGTTCTGGCTTTATATTTTTTGAGTAAGGCGACTTATTTTAGTAAAAATTACACAACAAACGGTGGAGTTTAAAAAAAAATTACCGTCAATACGCGTAACGTCTGTTACCAGGGACTTAAGCTGGAATAATTGCGCAATTTTCAACATAATAAAATGACGAAATAAAAATAGGTTTACCTGCTTTGAAAAGTAATTCGTATCTGTCACTAGACCTCCAACGTCGAAACGTCGTTTCCAACAATACAGCCATGACGTCCATCACAACACGGATTCATAATGACGATTTCATTTTCAGTAAATATAAAACAAACGAAATCAGTCTATTAGGCTAAAAAAAATTACGACAGACGCATAAAACGGCGAACGAATTGACAACATATTTCGGTCGACGATATCCGACGACGGTTCGAACCAAACTGAAACGATTAATGACTGATTGGAGAAAACTAACCATACAAACCGAATCGATTCACCTCACCCCTAGGTATCATTGTCTTCCCAGGTAGTAAGCGGTGCGACAACTACAAACGACTTCATTTTGTCTGTTTATTTCAACTTTAAACACAGTCGCATCTATTTCGTCACCACTACAAAACAAAGTTTTCACTATTATTACTACCAAAATTTCATATGTTTTTATTCTGTAACGCGCTTAATAATAGTTTAATTTAAAAAAAAATAAAATAAATAAAACATTTTCGACAATATGGACTATTGATGAGCCAAGAAAAATACTCTGATTATTTATCTATTATTATTTACTTCGAAAATTCAGGAGAGATACTTCCTTTCTTGCCTCGTCCCCAGAGCCCCACCACTGTTGGCCGATTATACTGTTTTGAGTTGATGGGATGTACATGTTATATTATATTATGTTTGAAACAGAGTTTGCTCCCCCTACCGAAAAAATAAAAAATATTTTAGTTACGCCCATTATTACTATTATTATTGTTGCCTATTTAAAAACGAGAAAAACGTGTGAAGTATTGCCGCGGACCGAACGACGCGACGACGACGCAGTATCGAAAACCATAGGTACTCCTACCTCTATTTTATTATATCGCAGTGTTACACGAGAATTTAGGCACATGGCGTTAATATTAATAACATGATATTACGTAACACATAAATACACGTATATGTTGAGCAGTAACAATAAAATAACACCAGAGTTGATTTGTATTACGTAGGTAGGAGAGGTATACGATATGCCACATACAACACTCGTATTTTCACTCGGTATTTCATGAAGACCTAACCGCGTTTTGTGAAATAATCAAAACGTTTATGATTATTAAGTAAACCGCGAATCCTTATTTGTATGATCAACAAAACTTCACTTAGAAAAGTGTGTCCAATATCGTCCTGTTTCTTAATTAATTGTCCTGAAAACAATAAAAAAAACAGCAAAATACCTTTAACTATAAAGACTTAACCTATAATCTCTTATACAAATATATTTTTCTGTTTTTTTATTCTAAAAACCTAAGCCCATTATGTTAAAAGAATCGCCCGATAATCAGTATATTATCATATATTAGGAATACACTACAAAGGAATAAATAACACCTCTCTTTCACGAAGTATTTTTCATATGGACGAAGGCCGTATACCGTTCGAGTTTATATAATTTAAATCTTACAAACAGTAAATAACTTTTTACACGTTTACTGGAATGCTGGACGACCGGAAATAATGCGTAGTAAGTAAAAAATACGATAAAAAAAAGAAAAAAACTCGCATCGAATCCAAGATTGCTCGATTGTTGTTTACAATGCTTGTATTTTATTCGGAACAACATTAATAAGGTTGGAATTTATTAGGTACAATTGTATTGTGTATAAAGTACTGTTATGAGACAACTTTTTTAAACATATGTATAGATATTATATTTACAAGTTTTTAATTCAGTTTAATGCTCCAGTGCCCCATCGAGTGGAAAGTAATTATTATAACGCTCGTAGAAAAAAAAAAACAACCTGCATGGCTGTATACAATTATTGATGCACAGATTTTTTTTTTACGGGCGCCAGCAAGATTAAACGTTTTGAAATTTTAACTCATAGTAAAAACATTGGAATAAAACCAATTTTAAATATGACGTCAGAGTTAATAGGAATAAAAATCGGATTAGTTCTAATCGACTGGGAAATGGGATTATAATATAATGTGTATAATGTATACGTAGTATATCTCCCGTATGCACTGATGAAGTTTATAAAATGTATATATTTCAATCGAGGATGTAGGACGTATATTAATTTGGTTTATCCGCTAAATCGTACGGGTACGAATCATAAGGAAAACGATTAGATCGCACATCCACTGACGAGGACACGCATACCTATATATACGTATAGTATAAAGATAGTTTAAAGTGTTTAGAATGAAATCGTGTTAGAATAAAATCGTGTCAGAAAAAATGCTATAAATTTTATTATACGCCGACACAGATGCATAACACAATGGTAACTATGACTTTTATTACACCTATAATCTACATGCGGTTTATGAGCGAGTTTTTCACCTTTCAAAAAGTTTTCTTATAAGCACGTGTGCGCATACTTGCCCATATAGACAGCCATTGCAATAAACAACACAATAGACGATTGGGCGATTCCACTCAAGACGTTATGCGTGGTGTAGCCAGTAGTTATACGATAGATAAAACGTGTTTACCTACATTTTTGCAGAATTACCCATTCCATTAGGTTTTTTTATTATTTATTTTTTATTTTATAACTAATGCGTCAAATTACTTAAACGATCTGGTTTCATAGGCATTGGCACAATTCGACAAAATATTTCGATTAGATTAAAAAATGTTTCCTTTTGTGAATTACATAATATACCTATTACTAGTAAAATCTCGATTAAACCATTGCTAAATGTCAATAAGATGTATCGGCTCTGTGAACAGAACTCACGTCTATTGATGAGAATGTAAAAATGTGAACCGACTTCCAATAGGACCAGATTTTTTTTTTTGTTTAATTTTATCAAATATAATTTCACGTAAATGTGTAAATATAATATATGAATCGTAAATCTAATTTTTTTCGATTGAGAAAACTATTGAGAAAATGTGCAAAACAACTTACATTATCGATGAATGTGCGCTCGTAATTTGTGACGTCATTCGCGGTAGATTTTACTTGATAATATGGCTTCCGTGAAACTGAAATCGAATCTTCATGATTCTTATTCAAAATGTTGGCCGATCAATGCAGTCTCGGTGTGATCGGATTTACAAGTAAAACGTATGTAGAAGTAGATCCAGAAAATATTTACACCTACTTTTAAAAACGAAATAATTATCGAGTAAATTATTACTTTTAATACTGTAATGGGTACGAGTAACAAAATCTTTAGGATATTTTAATTAATTAATTTTTTTAATAAATCGGATCGAACGCGCACTTCTTGTTTTTTTTTTTTAATTCATCAAACGCTTGTTTCAAATATCCAATACAAATCCGTGCAAATATTTAATTAATTAATACCTATAAAAAAAAAACACCACCGATTGTGTTCATCATAAAACAACCGTGTTTCAATGCAAACAAATATGCTTTTAAATTTTATTGCGCGCCGATATTGTGCATCCGGTACTTAGAGGTAGTACCTATGAGTGTGCAAGAAAACGCATCGTCGTTCGTTCTCTTAAAAAAGAAAAAACCTTCTAAATAAGACGTATGTAGATACGTACCTACATAACAACAACATGAGAATTTGTTTTTACTTCCAACATTGGCACTTGAAAACATTAAAAATCAAAATAGGTACCTGTGTATTGACGTACGTTTAAAATGTACCGAACACATTACTCGACACTGGTTCGATAGTTTAGTGGCGTGGCGTAATGTTGGTTTTCTTCGTCGAAAGACGAATGAACTATTATGATGATAAAGCACAAAACGTTGGTTTTTCAACTAGTCCAATTAGCCAAATCTGTAAGAACATAATTGTTTATAAACAAGGTTAATGTAATATTTTGTCATTGGATTTTTTTTTTATTTTATTTCATTTTTAATTACGAGAAAGGTTTTCTTTCTTTTACTTAGAAAATGCATAAGAAAATATATTAATACGGTAATGTTCCTGCAATAAACTTAGGCATCCCATATTTGTTTACTCATTGTGTTAATTATATTCAAGGATGTGCACTTACCTTGTATCTCGGTTTTAAATGTGTTCATAAAAAATAAGTGACATTGACGTAGTATTTTGTGATACATAATCGACCAAACGGAATGTTTTTCTTTTTCAAATGGGTTCTGCATAAGTCCCTGAATTATATGCATCAAATGATTTATGGAATCTTATTAGTTTTATTGAATACCTAATGGCTTAAATGATAAACCACCAATCGACTGTCTAGTTGGTTAAGTACATTACAATATCTAATAAAAAAAAAACTGGTATTGACAAATCAATTTGTTGAAATTCAAAATACCAAACACTATATCTCACTTAAATGATAAATTTCCATAATCTAATTTCCAAAAATAATTAGCTATTTTTTTTATCAATATAATATGTTAAGCTCATCACATTATTGTCACATTTCATAATAAAAGGGCACAAAAAAGCTAATAATTTTATTTTTATGGTACATAATCTTTGGTTAGAAGACAAAAAAAATCTAATAAAAATTAATTTTTACACAGACAAAAAATTAACATATTTTTTGAGTTATGGCTGTATGACTATGAATCGAGTTAAATTATTATATAGTATAGGAATAATGAGTATAATTTTAATTCAATTACCCGCATTAAAAAATATACAGACAAGTGTAGTTGGTATTACCTTTTGAAGTCAGATAAATTTTTTCCGCTTACCCAATTTAATAATTGAGATAACATTTCAATGACATTTGCATAGAAAAAATTTTAATCTTTAATTATAAGGTCATAAGTACTTACTTATTACTTGGCAATATTACAAAGTCCAATACTCATTTTTGCATATCACAATGTTTTATGCAATTGATTTTTTTTCATTCTTGCATTTAATAGAGTTACAAATCATAGCTGTTGGAAGAATTAGTCCCGGTAGAATAGATTTCATTTCTAGATACTTGCCCTCAAAATCTAAACTTCTATTTTGTGTACCTATATGATATATTCTGTTATAATAAAACTGTAAATACAACGTTCAACTTACACAAAATGAATGAAAATAGTTATAATAAATTCAAAGTTAAAATAGTTATGAAACTAATAAATCAATAAGTTATGAACATAAGAAAATTGGTCCAAACACCAATATGTTTAGAAAAGATGTTAAATGAGTCAGTTCCTTGCAATGTTGACCATATTTGTGTACATTTGATAGGAGTTATGAACTGTAACATTCAAAAACTAATTTTATCAATTGTTTAATTTATATTATTACAAAATAATATTGGAAAACATCTGTTTTATAAAAAGTTATTTATAATGTAAAAAAAGGATCTCATAATAAGTATACAAAATGAATATTTATTTCATGATGTAGACAACAATAATAATAATGTTCAATATTTAAAAATATATTATTCAAGAAATGGATACTTTTCACTGAGTGGATGTCCACTTCAAAACAAGAACAATTTCACCTTAAGGTTATGATAAATACAAGTTAACCTTACGAGTAAAAATCAAAATGTATTTAACTGTTGTGTATATAAATATATATGTTACAGGCAATATGGATAATCCGGTTTTTTGTAAAATGCCTAGGCATTATGTAAAATGCCAAAAATCACTAGGCAATATACATAATACGAGCTTTGCCTAGACATTATGTATAATGCCAAACGTGGAGTGGGCAATAAGATAAAAATAAACAAAATTGGGCGCCTACCGCCCTATTACCATTAGGTAAACTACTAAATAGTAAACTTTACTTATCGATTATCGTAAATGAGCATGCTGTGTGTTCACAATTTGACACAATAAAGATTAAGATTCTTATCATATTATAATAATTATTCTGAAATACATTATTACATTATCGTCATTCTCGTGTCTCGTCGCGGTGTGACATTGCTATGGACACGAATGATATGAAGTTAAATTTTTATAACGACTTACAGAAAAATCGTAAAAATTTGGCCAATAACAGTAGTTTTTTATCTGATGAACAATAATTTATAATGAGTTGATAGAAATTATTTTAGAACTCAAAGCTGGAAGTAAGAAAAAACAGCCCTAAGACTTCCCCGGTTCAATCAAAAGGTAAGTAATTCATATTACGTAATATACACGCAATAGACATATTTAGTCTAGGCCCTAAATAATATATCAAAATTATCTTTAATACGAGTAATACTTAATTATAAGAATCTTATTATAATAATATAACACATTTGATAAATTGTTTTTTACTTTGCCTAAAAAAAAAATTGGCATTTTACATATTGCCTAGGCATTTTATAAAATACCTAGGTTATATATAGGTAAAATAATATTGATATTTTATTTACATTGCCTAAAACCGGTAGGCAATATGCATAATGCCTAGTCATTTTGTTAAATACCTGAATTATCCATATTGCCGGTAACATAATGTATATAAATACACACATTATACAACTTGTATAATATGTTTAACAGGTACAATAAAATGTAAACAAAATTAACATTTTATAATTTTAGTATTTTGTTTTCAACAGGGCACAGCCAAAATTTACTAATAAAATTCGTCACATTTTTCATACATAAAAAAGGATTTGTAACAAGGTATAACGAACTAAAAACAATTAAAAACAACTTATATCACTGATTGGATATGATTCTTTCAATGTCTGCTATTTCTTTGGGACAATCTTCACTTAACACCTCTACACTATTTTCCGTCACCAACACATCATCTTCGATTCGTATACCCAAACCTAGGAATTCTTCGTGAACTTGAATATTATTTTTGCTAACATAAACACCTAAAATAAAAATATATTAAAACAATTTATTTAATTTTTAGTCATTCAATTATGTATTGGAAACATTAATTTTTTTAAACACCGCATTACTAACCAGGTTCCACAGTAATGATAAAACCAGGTTCAGTCTTAATATTTTTTTTAACAGTGCCAATATCATGCACATCCATGCCCAGATAATGGCTAACATGGTGAGGGCACAATGAACGGGCAAGCTAAAATATATAATTTACAATTTAATTCCAGATGAATTAACCGGCCGATAGAATATTTCAATATTTACTAGATTTGATTCTGATTGGTCAATATTCTTCTTAAAAACGTGGGCCTCTGCCAATGCTTTCCCTAATTTAAAACACATAGCTTCGTACAATGTATCTAATGACGGACGTGCCTGACACATGTCAATCAATTCTTTTTGAACACTGAGAGTAGCTTCATATAATGTCTTTTGAGCGTCTGAAAACCAGCCATTTGCTGGCCACGTACGAGATATATCACTCGAGTACCCATGATATTCACAGCCTAAAGATTGATACAGTTGTGATCATATTGCTACTATAAATACATATGGTACTATTTAAGAATGCCAAGATTAAATCTTTGTCTATTTGATCTATAATAGACATGTAAAAACAACGTTTTTTATCTCACCTGCATCTACAAGTATTAAATCTCCATCATTAATTTTTTGTTTATTGTCAATGTAATGTAACGTGTTGGCATTATTTCCAGCAGCGACAACTGGAGGATATGCGAGATATTCGGCTCCGCCCATTCGGCATTCATAATCTAACCTGGCATAGAGTTCATGTTCAGTCGATCCTGGTTTTGTTGACGCCATAGCTTCAATAAATGCTTTAGAAGCAATCTGACAACTTTTACGCATTAACTGTTGTTCTGATGGTGACTTATACAAGCGCAATTTGTGAGCATGGGTGACCAATGTATCATCAATCTGAAAGTTTTAAAGCAGAAAATTGTCATTAAATTATAATATTCAAGGGCGACTAAAAATATAGACAATTTATGATAGTTGTAGTTTAAAAATAATATTAGAGATAAAAGATAATAAGCAATCACCAGTTACCTAAAGTAAACTCACATAAATTGAATTTTCGGCAGCAGCATTATTAACAGCCTTATCTACAGCATTTTGGACTTTTTGCTTTTGATTATACCATAACACACAATTTCGATGTCCCTTGAGTTCAGACATTAGATATTCAGAAAGCTGCGGTAAAGTTTTACCATCATCAACGCCAAAAATTAATGGTGCATACTCCGATCCTACAGAAATATTAGTTCTAGACAATTATATGAATTTACAAACTTACTGAAAATTACATACTCGTACTAGGTCCGTTCCACAATTCAGACTGTGGGTCATGTGTCTTTAGAAACAAAGTGGACGTAAAGTTATCAATAGAACTACCACACATAACCAAAGCACAATCTGTTTCTTGGCATCCACTGAAGTATAAAAATTCTGTATTTTGTCTAAACGGATATGGAATATGATCAGACATGTATTGCCTAATGGCTGACGGTATCACGATAATATGATAATAATCCTTTCTCGTGCTCAATATAGATTCCATCAGCTTATGTCTTCTGGTAATGAATTCTTCTCTTTGTATGCCGGGGATAAGCTGAAATGTAATGTATACATTAATACTAAATAATTATAATATGTTCTTGCGAATCATTTAAGTATATAAATACTCACTTCACCTTTCACCATGAGATGAGGATGAGTTTTGTCTGTTGGTTGGCCGCACAGCAATGGAGCTTTAGTGATTTGTTTTACATTTATCTGGTGTATGTATCGACTTTTCGACCAAAAATCGGTCAATTTCCCTGCAATAAAATATCACATACAACATTACTTCCGGGAGTTAGACTAACTAAACCAAGGGTTTAAAATAATTTTACCTGTATAATTGCTCAAACACATTAAACGTGCGCGAGGATACATGTTTAGTAGATAAGTGAATACCTATATTGAGTGATATTAATATAATACAAATTATAATATTTACAAAGAAAACTGTTGGAAGCTCCAAAAAATCAGTTCAGTAAAATTTTTGAAAGTGATTCTTTTGAAATATCATATTGCCATAGTGTAGTGTGTCCAAATCGGTAAAAATAATACCGTACGAACTGCATTTGGATAAATGGTGAACCGCCAAGAATTTACACTCGGTTTTTATTGTCGACATTCTCGATGCATTTGTACTGTGGATGACCTTAAAGATTCGAAAGCAATAAATTTTCAAACATGGTCCCGGCGATTTGAAATGTTTGAAAAATCGCCAAAAACTGTTAAATCAGCACAAAATTGTAAATCATCGACATAAGCATAAATCAATATCGCAATTTATAATGTACCAATACCTGTACAAATAGATGAGAGAGAAGTGTACGCTCATACAATTATCATTTATCAATGAATTGGTAACTCTAGCAGGTAAGACACGTGAGACATTTGTTGGTTATATAATAAACATTGTAAATAATGATAATTCACATTGATAACAAGATAAATTCAAATAACAACAAAATAAATCGAACATTACAATTTAAGTAATTTTACGTTTTTAGAAATTCAACGATTAATTTTCAAACATAGGTACAATCGAAAGTAAAAACTAAATTTTCTGTTAAACAGAAATCGAAATTTTTTTCAACCATGGCTACGATCACCGAGTTGAAAAAACTGTTCGTCAAATTTCAACGGGAAAATAAATGTCCAACAGGAGAAATCGTAAAAAAGAAATATTATTTCCCCGTCGACCAGCTTAAGGTAAGATTGTAAAATGACTTACTTAACCTTCTCACAAATTGGAAATATTTTTTATAGACAATTTATACGTCTATGCTCTCGACCACCAACATACAATGGTCTCAATTCCAACAAATGTTAAACGAATACGTTGAGAATGTGGACTTTTGTTACTACTCGTGGGAATGTTTTGCATCAATAGTAAAACAACTGAACGCAGACACGACAAATGTTTACATGTTCACAAATTTTTTAGGAATTGCCGAGATTCCTGTAGAAAAAAACGAAAACGATAAATTACTATTTCACAATAATAGTATGTACATTTCACTAACATTTTATATAAATATCCAACAGGTATTAATTAATGGTTTTATGACTTTTTAATAGAAAGACCTAAATTTAAATACAACACCGAACAATTAAAATCATGGGTGACAGCAGTTTGGGATGGTATGAAACCATTCATGATTTCGAATGCCAAAATTAGACGTGAAATGTTAACACTATTAATTGAAAAAATGTTAGTAAATTTGAATAATCCTCTTGTGACTGCAGATTTCCTCATGAGCTCAATGGACTATCGTATGTTTTCATTTTTATTTTGTTAATACAATTATTATTATCATTAATTTATTTTCTTTTTTTTTTTCTTTCAGCTGGTCCCATTGCAGTCTTAGGACTTCAAGGAATTTTCATTTTAGTTAAAGATTACAATTTGTAAGTAAATATTCAATAGAAATTAAAGTCATTCTTGACGTATTAGTCCTCTAGGAACAACAATAAACTATAAAACATATCTTTATGAAGTATATAACAACAGGTATCTGATATACCTAAATAAGTAGCAGTTTTAATTTCACCTTTAAAATTATCATATAAAATATTATAATTGAATAATCTTTTTTAATTATTTTTTTCATCTACAATCTGCATTCATATTATTGAATCTTAGTTATAGATTTTATTTTTTTGGAAATCAAAATTATCAAATGTTCTAAGAATTTTTAAATACAGTCGAATATTGATAATTTGATACTGCTATAGTTTTGTCACATCTAAAATACATTTAATTTTCTTCTACCAATGAATACAAACAATTTTCATTGGTAGTATTCTTTGATGTTAAATTAATATATATTGCATACCTTTTAATTCATATTAAGGCTATCTTTAATTTAAATAAGCATCGTTCAAAATTACTTGCACTACTACCATAAAAAATACATATTGCAAAACTTTCTCTAGTTCATATTTTTGCTACAAAATAATAAAAAATTTTCATTCTTAAAATAATTAAATGGATTATTTAATAATTTTAACACTTGTTTTAATGTAAATTGATAATTTGTTTTTAGAGAATGCCCTAACATTTATGGAAAACTTTACAACTTTTTTACTACAGACATGTTTAATTTTCGATACAAAACAAGATTATTTTACTTGGCTGATATATTTCTTCGTTCAACGTAAGTAATGAAACCTAATGAAACTATTACATTTCAAATACTAAATGTTTTTAACGCCTGTAACTGTTGTTACACATTAGGTGTCTCTTTCAAATTTGTTTTATATGTGTTCAACAGTTATTAGTGCTGGTCTTTTTATAAATATTATAGCTATATTTATGTCATCAATAGATTATTTACTTATTTTAAGATAATGTACATATATTTAAAAAATATGGGATGCCAAAAAGTAAATGAGAATAATCTTTATAAAATAAGTTTTCTTGCCGCTTTAGGTTATGTATTGTAAAGAATTAATTTTTATTAAAGTCGCTTCTTTTCTTTTCTTTTTTTTATCATAAAATTAAATTGTATAAAATATATTAAGTAAATAAATTCAGAGAAAAACTAGATTGATTTCTATTCCTTATCCAAAGAAAATATGTTAGTATCTTACTGCAAGTCTGATATTATTAATTGCTTAATTTTTAATATTTTTAGTTTTAATTATACTTCATGTATTTTAGTCTAGTTTATAGTACTAATATCATTTATATTTTATTATAGCCATTTACCTGAGTTGTTAGTCGCTGCATTCATCAAACGTATGTCTAGACTCTCATTGATTGCACCACCTTCTGACATAAAAATTATGGTTGCATTTATAGGAAATTTGTTAATAAGGCATCCACCACTAAAAGTGTTGATCCAAAATGATTCTGTTGGTGAGTTTAACTATTTGAAAATATAATATATTTATTAATCTATATTGATAAAATACATTTATTAATTTTAGTTGGTTCAGATCCTTATATTTTTGAAGAAAAAGATCCACTAAAATCAAATGCATTGAATAGTTCACTGTGGGAACTTGTGTCTTTAAAACAACACATTCTACCAAAAGTGGGAAAATCTGTGAACTTTTTATTTAAAAAATTGCCACAAGTAGAGTGGGACATGAGCGAATTTTTAGATGACTCATATGAAAGTGTAAGTTTAAATAATGAATTTTTATCCTTATCTAAAGACAGTGCCATAGATTCACAATTATGGCGCCCCAAGATTACTGTATTGTATACACTATACACTATTAACCTATCTGATATTAATAAGAAATTTTTTCTAAAGCTAGCTAGTATAACAGTTTTCAAAATAAATATCTGACATGAACACACAAAATTTTGTAGTCATCAAATTTATAACACCACTTGTTGGGGAACCATGACCAAGTAGTGTTTTTATCTAATTTCAGAGCCAATATTTAAGTCTTTAAGAAAATATAAGTATTTTAATACTTTCATTCTTTCAAAATTTAACTATAATAATTTATAAATGCTTAGTAAAAATATTATACTTTACAAACTGATTAAGGTACTTAAACATAAATAAAATATTGGAATCTTATTTTTTCGATTAACAAACATTATTACCAAGTAACCGATTGATTAATAACAAAATCTAAGATTTTGGCGTTAATTTTTACTGAAACAAAGCAGCCTAAATAAATTTTATGTTAATTAATAGAAATATGTATTTATTTACCTTGTTTTTCTATTTTATCAGATGATTGATGAAGAATTTAAGACAGAATTCCAAAAAGTAAGCTTGACATTTGAAAAACCTACATCATTTTCTGTACCTTTATCCAATCACATTGACGATTTGTGGAAAATTGATGATTAAATGATATAATTTGACCATACACATTGTTTTTATTTGCATACCTATAAACTCTGAATTTGATCCATATTTAAGTGAAAGCAATAAAATACAAAGGTGGATAAAACTGTCCAATATACAATTTGATTATTTTGATTATCATACAAAAATAATTTGAAATAAACCTAACTAGAAAAATTCAAACAAAGTTAATAGTATTAAAATCCCTGTTTATATTTTATTATTTAGTGTATTTAATTGTTAATAAACAAATTTAAATATAATTATATTAAAAAAAGAAACCTCTTTGAAAAAAAATGCTTCTTAACAAATCATATTGCATTTTAAATAAATTAAATTAAATTAAATTAATTTTAAATCTGTCATTTATGTTTAATATTAATTTAAATAAAAATAATTGAAATCAGGTCTATTAACATAAAGAAAAATGTATGATTCAGAACTTCTCAGCTCACTATTATGTACACCAAAAAATATATATAAATATATTATATATTACTTAACAATAAGACAGAAAAAAAATATCTTTTCATTACTTTTTTTAAAGTGAGGTACATTGTGAAAATAAAAATATTTTATGTTATACATTTTTTTTTTTTTAAAGGCAAACTTTTTTACACTTTAAAATGCCCTAAAATAAAGTATCACTGATATTTCTATCATCAAAAAAAACGAACACAAGATAATTATTAGACAATAATAATTAAAATTAAAAAAAAAAAGAAACTAGGCTTCAAGGTTTAACAATGTTTGATATGATTAATGAACATCCATAATAATGCTAGTCTTTTCTTTTTTTTGAACAATCAGCAATTCAGTTCGAATAAATTAAAATTAAAATTAATTAAAATTAATACAAACAAACATAGGAATCAAATAAAATAATTATAATTCTTTGAAAGACATTCATGATCATCACGTTATGTTAAAAATGTATAGAACGTGCACATGCGGTAAAAAAATTAAATGGCACTAAACAAACTTAATAACTAGTTTCGTTTAAAATTTTAATTTATTTTCAAAAAAATAATTTTTTTTTTTTTTATGAGACCATAAATGCCAATCAAATCACTAAAATTATGTAAATACATAATAAAATAGGATTAGATACTTCATTGTAGGGACTATAGTCAACTCTTACTTAATCAATACAAAATAAAACGCTCGTCATGGTAAAAAAAATTAAACTCAAGCACTTCGTGCTGCTAATGAAGCCATAAAAACTCCATAACTACTGCGATCTGACTTGATGTGCTGTACTTGATGCATGGTAAGTAAACATTTACTCGTGAATTTTTGATCACATATAACACAGACATAATATTGATAGTGATATTTTACCTCTTGGCTTTCTTTGGGTCTACAATTTGGAAGGCAATTACTTGAGGCTGATGAATTTTTTCCTGAAGAAGCCTGTGATATGTTATTAGCATTCCATTCTGTTTTGACGGTTATTGTGGACTGATTGTCATGAGGTAGGTTTGGAATAATATTTTTTGTACTACTTGGAATGTCTTCAACAGTATTTCTGTTAAATGCTTTATGTTTTAACTCAGCTATGCTTTCATCACTACTAACACAGTTCTCAAGAGCTTCTTTCTTCATTGTTTTAACCGTTTTCTCTGAACTTGAAGAACCAGAGTCCGATAAGGATTTTGACATCTTCGTGGTTACTCTAGTATTAGTGTAACATCTTGAAAAAAAAAAAAAAAAAAATTACTAAAATAATACTTAGACAGTTAAACTATAGACAGTTAAAAATAAAGATTTCTATACCTCTTTCTTGTTTTTCGAGTGTTCAATGTTTCAAGATCCATAAGTTGTGCGGCACTTAATTTATCATTAATCTTTTTCTTAGTCTTAGCTTTTCTCAGTTTATATTTTTTATAAACATCATTGTAAGTATTTAACTTGTAATTGGTTTCAGTTATATGACATAATTGTGTATTAAAATGTTTTCGAAAATCTAACCATGTTTTAAAACTCTTATAACAACCACGACATATGACTTGTGCATTTTCGTCAAAGTAATAAAAACATACTAGTTTGCAAATCTAAAATACATAACCTGTTAGACATATGTACCAAATTAAGTGTTATGTTCAAATAAAACTTTATACTTACAGGGTATTCATTTTCTTCAAAAGCAGAACTAAAACATTACAATAAAAATAATTAGAAACTGAAGAAATTTAATATTGTATAAAAAAAAAAAATTACCTTGTATTCTTAATTGGTCCAAGTCCAACATTTTTTAAAAATTTTTGTTTTCGATAACGTTCTTTCATCTTTGGTTTCTTGTCTAAAAAATTATTAAAAAACATTAATAACTTTCTTTTTTTTTTAAACAAGTTTAAATGTTTATCAATTACAGAAGAATAAATTAAGTACATATATTATAAGATATGATACATAGTGTACCACTAAATTCTTGAAAGGTCACCCATCAACTCAAATGTAGCATGTCAAAATATATTTCTTATAATAGGTAAGTACATAATATATTTCTATCAAAAATAGCATATATAAAGAAACAAATAGCTATGTAAAGCAAATAGGCATGACTTATATAATAAATAAATGGTTGAAACTTAAATTGAGTTTAAAAGAAATTTGTTTAAATATTAATTTTAAATAAACTAAAAACCTAACAATGCATTTATTAGATAATTAATAATTAGTCGTGTGGTTTTAAAATTAACCAATAATAAAGTTAAATTAACATGGTTAATTTAAAAAAAGTAAATACCTATGATAGAGAATCTTCATAATAAGTAGAAAGATTATAAATTCCTCTTAAATTAAATATTAAAATTTTTACAAAGAATTGATTCAAGTAGTTTTTATAAGATTATAATACATCTTTAAATTATACAATAATTCATATATATATGAATATGTTGCTATGTAAATATAATGCCAAGTTCTCTTAGTTTTTCTTATTTTATGTATTAAAAATAGTCTTTCCTTTGTCTATAGAATAATTTTATAATTATCAAACTTATTATAATTATTAGTCATTTCAATAGCTTTAATTTTTTTTAATCTGTATTATATTAAATGATAAAGAAATGAATGGGTACTTATAAATAAATATTTCTTAACATTATTAAGATACATGAGTAGTCATAAATTAGAATCAGCCCACTCATACAAATTCATAGAATCCTTATTTTAATATTATTTCATAATATATAAAATCCATTTTATAAATTTTATTGTTCAAATAGAATACAATTTTATTTTATTTACACTCAATAATTATGTCATTAAAATCTGAACAATATTAGGTAATTATATAGATAAAATTATTGTGAATGCGTACACTTTTTTATGTATACCCTAACATGAAAACTTCATCTTCCTTATCAACATATTAAATTATATACAGTAGACGATTAGTTTAACATGCTCATCACTTATTGGTGAAAAGATTTAAATGAGAATCGACTCTTTACAAATAAGTGTGTACGCTTTATAATTTAAAACAATGAATTAAATTTCAACAACCTACTACACTAGAATTCTTACTAAATTACACACCCCTGTTGCGCAGGATATTGGAAAACAGAACTACTTTGATCCGGAGAACAAAATTGTACACAGATCACCTACCGTTTGTCGTCGGCCGTCAAGCGATGTCGTGGCGTTGCGAAACTTTCGCACTACTAAATAAATCACATGGAAAACTCGAATGCGGGAAAATCTTCTGGCACGCCACGAACGGGAAGTGGTCAATTCGGCCGCGGAGGTGCCGGACGACCGTTGTCGGCCGGAGAAAACGTCGAGGGTATGGGGATTCGGAAAACCCGACGGTCAGAAAGAAATTGAGAAAACGTGCGAGACGGAGAGGACGGCACCGCGAGCGACACCGAAACTAGGACGCTTTGCCCGGCCGGGAGGAGAGGTCGTCCTCGATAGAACTTATATGCGACTAAAGGACAATTCGAACACGACGGCGATCGGCGGCCGTCCGGGACGCGCGTAGAAGACGGTCTGGGCGCGGGCGAGACGGGGCGAGCGAGCGCGACGGCGACCGTCTTGTGCGGTGCGAGGAACACATGCCATCAAAAAGACCCCCCCCACCCGTCCGCCCGCCCGGTCGACCAGAAGGGTGGACGTGCGCGGCTGCACGAGCGTCAGGTCGGACGGTCACGTGCACACACGCGGGCCCGCGACGGCCGGAGAAAATCGGATAGAAATTAGAAGGTGCCGACCGACGGAAACGCGACGGCGGGGACGAGACTCGTCGGCCGGGAGAGCGTAAAGAGAGGAGAAAAATTATTCGGTAACGAAAACCGAATGACGACGAGAAAAATTTAACTTTCTGTGCGGCATACTCACGAGCGCGTCGTCGACTCCACGCCGTCGATGGCAACGATGGCGATGGCGATGGCGGCGGCGGACTTGCCGGACCGGAGGGGACGGCTGGCGGTTTTCCGTGGGCGAACGCGTCTCCTCGTCCGTCTTCGCGCGGTGTCCTGTCGGGATGCGTCCAAGACACCTAATGGACGGTCCGGAAACGGAATGTGCCCATGCTCACTCGGCGGCGGCACTCGTAGGCCGTGGAGCGCACTGGAGCGTCGGCGGCGGCGGGTGGAGATACGGCATTGGCGAGCTCGTGCCCGGCCGCCAGTGTTGCCGGTTGCCGGGGATAAAATTCGCGAGGCGCGACTTTTCATTAATAATATAATAATAATTAATAATATAACAACATTTGTATTACAATTATTATTATCGCTCGCGCTCGGTAAAGATATTCAATTTTTGAAAGAAAACCCGTGCGAAACGTGACCGCGAGTGCGATCTTTAGCTCGTTTCCCGGAACTTGCGCGACGACGACGTTGACGGTGATGTTGCATTTTTTTTTTTCACAATGGCAGCCGCCGGATCACCCGCCGCGTGTCGGTTTCTATTTTTTTCCTGCCCCGAGTGCCGGCGACCGAGAGAGAAAATACGTTTTAATACGTCCGCGAGACTGTGCAATCAATTGTGTATTGACTCGTTAGTTCCCGATCGGCTAAAATCACAACACTATGTTATCGACCTGGCGAATTTTTATGGAACGTTGATTATTATAAACGGTGGTAGATGTACGTCGTCGTCGTACGACTACCACTTTTCGACGGTTCTGCTCTCGTCAATGCTCTACTCAATGTTATTAGGGTGGCCGGACAACGGACGCCTCGTTTTACTTGGGAAACATGGCTGTATTCAGGGGGGGTCCGGGTTCAAACTTAGTTTATCGAATTGTATCGAATTTACTACGTGCGCCGCTGAATGAAATACATGTATTTACTACAAAGAATAAAGAAATTGGACTGTTTAAATTTTGGCATCTTTATTAAAAAATTATACCTATGTATCAATGTTACTAACCTTAAAATAATCAACTAAGATGTGATTTATTTACTTATTTATTCACATAACTATTTGTTTGTTGTTTGTTTTATTTATATTCCTGCTTCATCTAATAAATATCTAATAAAAATGCAAAGCTTATCAACATTTTGTGCAATAATTCATTTCTACATCTCGTTAACTTCACAGTTGCAACACGCAGAGTAATTGAAAGACTTTAACTAGGTAGTAGGTATGTAATAAGTACACTTACAATTTCACAGTCTAAAACTTAAAACAAACTCTTCGATTTGTTTGTAGTCAATAGATTTATGAGAATTATAAAACGTTTTGAAAATCAATGGGAGATTAATGATGTGCATTGTAACAATTTCATTTGTGGTTTTTTTCGTAGAATACCTATAACAAATTATTATTCAAAATAAAAAGACTTTAATAAAAGGAAAATAAATTTAATCTGGATTAAAAGAATATTGTGACAACCTCAGACAAAATGCATTTGTATCGTGACACGAATCTCGCATACTAAGAAATAATACAGATATCACTACAAAATGGAGTACACATCAAACCAATTCTATGATCATTGACAGGTACAAATGGCTAAATTAGTTAACGTTTTAAGGAGTAAAATTCAAAAACGTATATCATTTACTTACTATTCACTTTACAGACGTACTGAAATAATTCGTTGGAAAAACGAAATTGAATTGTGTTATCCTGCGCCGCGATCGCTGCGCAGAGCTAAGTAAAAAGAGATAAGAAACCAGCGCGCGTCGACGGTGTATATTACACGAGAGAACCAACTCGTATTTAACTAATGTAATTTTACGAAAATCGTGTCGGCTACCCTGTAGCCTATACTAATGAACCAATTGACTTGAAACTTTCACGAATTACTCAGTTTGGCGTGTAGATGATTCTGTGAAAATTTCAAGTTTATCGGAGGATTACAGCCTTAGTTATAAGCTAAAGTATTGGCATAATTATTAAGCAAAACGCTATTTTTTTCATCAATTTTACAATGTATATGATATATCTCATCAAAAACACTCCGTGTAAAAACATCGCTAAGTAAAAAAAAGCAAAGTAAAATTATTTGCACTAAATAAATACACAAGGTACATTAAATACAAACAGTTATAAATACTTCTATATTAATGAATTTATGAAATTACTTAGCCAATTTTTGATATCACAACTTTTCTAATTTAAGTGATTTTTTTTTACTTAGCGATGTTTTTACACGGAGTGTTTTTGATGAGATAAAAATGTACAAAAAGAAATCGAAGATGTGAAAAACGAAAGAAATCTAACTGAAGAAGTTCTTCAGTTTTTAAATTTGAATTTAAAAAAAAACTAATCATTGCTTAAGTATTAGAGATGAACGATTGTTGAGCTTATCCGATTCTTTTGAGCCTTCCAGTTGCTGTATTCTGTAGTTGAGACATTTCTGGTCGACTTTTAATGCATGAGTCTTACTTTTTAAATCCTCTTCTATGACATTTACTTGTTCCGCAAGATTGTTAAGCATACCTCTGTAAAAGAAGTTTAAATATTATCAGCTGTTATTAGATAACTCGCACGATAGTCATACTTAGTTTGATTTAATTTGGCGGTCAAAATCATAATAGTGTTGACAAGCTGGGCATTTTCCTGATGCAATCCACTTGTAGTTTTATCAAAACACAGTTCAGCACCAACTCTGTATAGTCTCTCTTCACACCGTGTTTCTACCAATTTTTTAGAATTTAACTTTCTGTCCAATGCGTTCTCTAAGTTTTCAATTTCTATCATAAATTTGTCCTTGTCAATTAGCGTCTTAAAAATAAATTATTGTTTTTGTTAAAAATTAAAACACGTATAAATTTCTATTCGTCTCACTTTAACTTTTTGCCATTCCAATTCATTTTTAATCCTATCTGTGTCGTAAATACGTCTCCTGAGTGCATAATTTACATTGTCGTTTTGTGCTCGCAGATCATTTTTAGTTTTATCTCGCAGTACACACATGGTTTCATTCATTTTTTTAGAATGAACCAATTCATTTTCAACTCTTTGTTTGATATTATAACATTGTTGGAGCCATTTTTCATGCGTACTAGAACTAAATTGTTAAAATCTATTATTTACTATACAAGTATATTGTATTTATATATTATGTTTCAAAATATTGATCAAAAATATAATTTATTCTATACATAATATATTAGACAGTGACTTTATCACCATTAATACAATATATTAAAAGGGTAATTTAAAAGTTCCAAGAATCAAACATGATTTAAATTATATTTATATCTACATATATATATATATATACATATTATTTATAGCTATTCAATATGATTAAAAAGCATTGAAAAGTTTCACCATTAAAAGCATGTATCAAATATGATCTTTTATATTTAATCTGAATAGGAAAGGGACCTTATTTGCTCTTTTTTGTTTTTCATACATAGGCCAAGTGTTAAATAAGCTACTGCCATTAAGGGATGCTAGAGTGAAATATCAACCCCTACACTGGAATAGTATCTAAAGTATTTGAAATTGTAGTTTTACTAACAATAATAAATGTGTTAAAACTTAGGACCAGATACACGATTGAAATTTCTAGGAGATAGGTTGGATCAAGGGGACACTGGTGAAAGAGAGCATAGTCCATCTGGGATTTTTTAAACTACATATATGATGTCATTTGACATCCTGTTTATCTCAATGTATAAAAAGAAGTGTACAATATTTTTAGAATTACAATCATTGATTAAATACATGTATACTTAATCAATGTTACAATGGTAGGCGTCTAAAACAAGCATATGCATTATGAAATATAAATAATGTTGAATCATTGTAAAAATTATTATCAGTATTATATCTGTTATCTGTCAAAACCAAATGACATTTATTAACATATACAATAATTATTATTAAAGCACAAAATAATAAATTATTATGTGGTCCTAGTGTAATGGTTGATTGTGATATATAGGCAGTTAGGAAATAAATATATAATTATATATTTAGGACTTCTATATAGTGACATGTTTTAATTGTATTTTTGGTGAACAATTCTATACACAATAAAAAAGTACCTATTCCTATGCTTTTATGTAATTTATGATCTATAATAATAGAGATATACTAATAATGTCATACATTTGAAATTAAAATGTTGGTATTTACGCTGCACAATGTTCATAGAGAAAAAGTCTAACCAAGCATAGACTCCATTGAAAAATAAACAATACAAAACGCTATTTTCAGTTTTTATTTCAAAATATTCTGTACAAATACCTGGTCAACTTTTTTAATTTTGAAAATAAATTAATCATAGTGATTTAAATTCAATTTATTAGTGACAATAAACATGTTTATTGATTTATTTTGTTTTTTTTTCTTTGCTTTAAATTGATTAATAATCCTCTAAATTCTAACAGATGGACACCCCCTTGTTGTTACGCCAATAGATAAATTAATTTAGTTTGATTTACTCAAAGTTACATAAATATTTTATATTCAAAACACTTACTCTTTTGAAACTTTCAATGTATCTGGTTTAAGACTGATATTTTTAGAGTTTATAGTCAACTCAAGCAGTTCAGTATCTATTTGAATTGTATGATTTTTATTTTCCAAGTCTTCAGCAACATTTATACTTAACTCTTCTAATTTATTAATCTGTTCCCATGCATTGTGACACAATTCAGTTAACAATTGTTTTAGTTTTTCCAATTTTTGTTGTTCCTAAACAAACACTATCGATTTTAGACAGACTCAAACAAGTTTATTTAATAGGTACATACGGTTTTAAGCTCGATGGATGCAACATCATGACAAAAATCTGCAACACATCGTTCGTCTCTAATGCTTAAGCAATGATTAGTTACTTTAAAATTCAAATTTAAAAACTGAAGAACTTCTTCAGTTAGACTTTTTTCTTTTTTCACATCTTCGATTTCTTTTTGTACATTTTTACAACACAATTCAATTTCGTTTTTCCAACGAATTATTTCAGTGCGTCTGTAAGGTGAATAGTAAGTAAATGATATAGGTTTGTGGATTTTACTCCTTAAAACTTTAACTAATTTAGTCATTTTTACCTGTCTATGATCATAGAATTGGTTCGATGTGTACTCCATTTTGTAGTGATGTCTGTATTATTTCTTAGTATGCGAGATTCGTGTCTCGATACAAATGCATTTTGTCTGAGGTTGTCACAATATTCTTTTAATCCAGATACTCTATAATACCAATCAGACTCTGATACATTGGGAACAGGCTTCTGAAATGTAACTATAGACATTGTGTAATAATTCAATGGACAGTTAAGAAATTTTTGAATAAAAATATTATTCTCCAAACAACTGTACGTAAAAAAAATTAAATTCTGTACAGACTTCAGTAATTTTTTTATTTTTAAATCAATTTGATAATAAATAGATTGCTTAAAACGAATGATATCAATAATATTGTTATAGAGCTATAGTTATAGTTATAGCAGTTATAGTGTTATTGAACAAACAGTATATTATCAATTGGTTACTATAGGTAGTAAGTGCCAACAACTGCAATGGGCAATACACACATTTTTATTTAATTATTAACACATTGTTTGAATACACAATTATTAAACATATTAGACATTGTCTACTAATTGTAGTAGAGTATGTAAATTCTTTGATGTAGAAATTTGAATACATTAAAAATAATAAAAAGCGTGCACATTATTGTAATTGTATACAAATATATAAGCTCGATACACTCAGTCAATAAAGGAATCTTTACATCTTAATTATCTTGAATTAAAATTGATTAATAGACTTTTTGTCTGAATTAGATTACTTATTTATGATGAACTTCAATCTATTGACAAACTGAACTGAATTCATTGTCTTCAAAATAGATTAAAATGTTTTATTCATAACATCAACTATACTCTAAAAATATAAAACTGAAAATACTTTAAAACTATTAAGATTCGCCAGACATTCATTAAACATAAACTAATTTGATCATTTTAATCAATACTTTAATATTTAGAATTGATTCTTTTCCATAAAAAACGGTCATATTTTTTCTAGTCTATATTATTAATTCATTAATAACATAATATTAATCAATAAAGTTCAAAGCCCAAAATATTGTATGAACTTACTAACTCCAAATGTGTCGCAGCAAATGACTAAGAATAAAGTTGACCCACCAGATTAATTGAGCCAAAAGAGTTCACCTTATAGATAGATTTTCAATCATTTTGTTATTCATCATTTTGTTATACAACCCTGTGTGACAATAATTTATTAAATTTATGATTTGGTAAAATTGTATCTTTATTAACAACATTTTAGCTGAACAAAAAATAACGCAATGGTTTTTTTTTTTTTTAATTCATACAAAATGTTTAAAAATAATTTTAAATTACATTACAATGTAGATAAAATAAATATTTATTTTTGATTATACAGTATTATAATAAATACAGATTACAATATATTCTTATTCAAATTTTAATATTGCTTAAAGATGTTTGGCAAATATTGATAAAATCTAGTCAATGTCAATAGTTTTCGTTGACTTTACATAATATAATATCATCAGTATAGTAGAAAAATGATAAATGTTTCAATATTGCTTGCTAATATCAGTCTTTATTAACAATGCCTAGTCAATTCCAACATTGATGGTAGATAATATATATTTAATACATTATCTTTTAGCTATAAAGAACACATTTGATTTTTAAAAAATAAAATAAATTATAACTTTTTTCTTTTTAATGTAAAAATAAAATTCTATGCACTATGTTTGTTAGTTTGTTACTAGTGTTAAGTTTATTTTGTTTAGAAAACTTTAAATATGAAAAATTTAAAATAAATATCTAATAATAATAAGTATTATAGTGTATTTTTATTTATTTACTACCAAATAATTAGATTTATTAAAAGTAAATTAATGATAATTGCATATTTGCTTCATAACTAAAGGTATGTAAGTATTCATGATGATACTTACTGAAATAAAATCAAAACACCATGTCAAAAACTATTAAATTATAATATGCATGTTATACAAATTTTAAATGCATATCAGTCTTAATTATCATCAGACTTGGTCAAATACATTATACATGATAAGTTTAAGATAAAAAAAAGTTAAAAAAATATTACAATATTGAATTATAAAATTGTTGACTGTGTAGTTTAGTACATATACATTGGTAATTTATAAATATACTAATAAATATATAAATAATTGTATTCATTAAATAAATAAAATATAACTATTATCTATAAGATAAAAATGAAATTTGAGAAATTAATTAATTTGGCAGTGGCACCGAATATGTACTTCAAATTATTCAAAGAACCATAATTTTGTTTTGAATGATTTATTGAAATATTTCACCTTTGTCACCTCAATAAAACGAATAAGATTTTTCTTTATATTTTTTTGTCATATTTAGATTGGAGTGATGGCTCTGGTAAAATTGAACCGCCTATTGTAACTTAACTCGGACCACTGGCCATTCTATCAGTTAATTTGTTATTGATATTTGTTTCATAGTTGAGTATTAAAAAATTTCAAAATGATCAAATAAAATATTAAGAATAAGCATTGATTTCATATCATGCTGACTAATAGTTATATTTATTATAGTAAAAATAAAAATGAACTCAAAAAATGCGTAAAAAACTTGTACTAAAATAAATATATAGATACATAATATTACCTATATAAGTTTTTAAGCAAAATGAGATCTATACTTATTAATACAAAAAATGGTTAAAATATTTTTGTAATTGACACATTTTTTGTACTAAAAAGAAATAAATTATTGTTTAAAAACTTAAAAATATAGGCATTTCATATTTTCAATAAGTCAGTCGAAGTTAACATATCATTTTTCAGAGCACATCGTTGGGTTCTTCATGCTTACGATTAGTTAAAAGAATTCCAGGTTCAGATTCGTCTATACAATTGTCTGGACTATACTGTTTTTTCTTAGAGATCTCCTTCAAGTATGGGTACATTGAATGTAAAAAGAAAATTATATGTAATAGATTTTTCATCATAAACACCGAAGCATTTTCATGAAACACGGCCCACATGTACAATCTTATTCCCAAAAAAGGCATTTGCACCAACATTAAATGCAAAAAATTATAGAACACTGATAGAGGAAGACCCATTGGCTTGGTATCAATGTCTGGTTGAGATACACTAAACAGTATCCACAATGGCAGCATGAAATTTAAAAAGGCAGTGGAGTAGATTAAATATTCTATGTACCCGATTTTAGCACTTGTTGAGATGATTATAGATAACATTTCAACAGAATCGAAAATTTCAATGATCCAAGAGTTTGTGGGCCACTTTTCACGGTCCACATGCCTCCCGACACACTCGGCGCTCACCAAAAGATAGAATACGATACCCGAGAGTCCGATGAGTAACTGAAAAATAGAAAATATCAACAGTTATTGGTTAAACCATTGGAAACATAGAGGAGTACTTGGCACTTGTGTCCACCTACCTTGAGCATGTTTGGTCCCATGATGTTATTGTTACCAACCAGAGATACGCCCTTGAAGGAGAAAATCAACACAATCTTGCCGAACAATATGATGACGTACGCGCCCCAAGTGATACAGTTGAGGTATACGGGATACTTGGCCTCAGATTCGACAGCGTTTCCGGTCCGCTTACTACGTTCGTATTGGTACTCTTTGTAACAGTTGCGGAAAGTGTGGTAGAACAACAAAGTCAGCACAATATTGAGCACCAGGAACAGCGCATTCGGATACCTGGAATACCAGGTGTCCCGGAATACGATCAGCACGTAATAGTCCAGGGCGAAGAACTGCAGCAGCTGCAGCGTGAACATCGCCCCCGCGTCCAGCATGAAAATCGTCAGCATTTTGTTCATCGTCGCGGCTGAACGGCAATATTGTCAACAGAATAATCAGGGATCGAGAGAAATCCTGTCGCACACGTACAAAAGAAAAAAATCAGTCACAGTTTCCACTCGCTTGGTTTTTTTCAAAAATGAGATCACAAAGACACAGAAAAGCGTGCAACGAGTTCCGTCGAATACATCACAATGCTTTTCGTATGGCGTTCTAACTGGAAAAGATTATTACAGTCGTGGGCACTGGTCTTGACTACATAAGTGCATCTGCCATCGACTACGCATTTGTAAACAAAAACAATAACCATTGTTATCACATCTTACGTCTCTTCGAATTATGCATTTTATCAAACCGTCCCCCCTTAATCCGGTACGGGTTAAGGTGTTTAATTATAATATTGTAGTTATTATAGTTCATTATACTAACATGGAAATATTGAATAATAGTATTTAAATTCAATAAATAATGGACTTATGACTAATGACTTTATATCAATAAGTATTACTATAATATAGTTACTTAATTCTCATTGCATAAGCTTGACCACATGTTTTAAAATGTTCGACGAAACGTTCCGATTCTCTACCTTTTGTCCTTGACCACTTAAATATTTAGCTTGAACTATTTAGATGTAGGTCAAGACTATTTCTGTTCTTTTAATCGTTTATTTATTTACATTTTATAGAAACAGAAAATTTAGTTAAATCAATAACCCATATCGAAATCGTTTTCATAATACGGGTTTAGTACAGCGGTTCTCAACCTTTTTTCATTCGCGAACCTCTTGGCCTCTTACCACTGCTTAACGGACCCCCAAATGTCAACTTTTCATATATTTTCACATAAGATAGATAAGAATTTACGAAACAACTAAAACGAAATATTCGGAAATATTTAATTATTTTAACCAGCATGTGCCCCCATACAATGTATGATGTATATAGGTAATTTAAATAATATAAAGTTAAAATTTAATTTTAACGTGATCCTTGGGCTTGTTTGCTTGCGCTTGATTTTTTGAAATCTGGCTCCTCAGATGATAGGTAAATTCGTAAGCCTGAACTCACAGAGAGTCTATTACGGTACTACTTATTCGTACGTGTATGACGAAAAGGCCCTCTCCACCGATACAGTGCTCGTAAACGGTATCAAAACATTTAACGCTTTATAGGACAACTCAGTTTTTCTTTTTCTGGAACTGATAAAACTGCAGTTTTAAAATAGTTTTCACTGGAAGGGAACGCAATCCAGTGGTCTTCTTTTCCACTTTTAGGAAAGTATTTTTCATATGCTACCTTAAGCCCATTCAAATGTTGAACAATTTGGTCTTTGATGCCTTGTGGATAAGTTCATATCCGTTTCACAGAGAAAATCATGTAGTGTTTCAAATACTTCTGGTTGGTTATTCTCAATACACAACTTCCAAAATTCTAACTTTTTAACAAAAGATTCTATTTTGTCAGTTACTTGGAATATATTTACTGCACTGTTTTGTAGAGTCAAATTTAGATGGTTTAATTTAAAAAAAAACATAGGATACGTATGCTAGTTTTTGAAGCCATTCATGGTCGTTAAATTTTGATGACAGTCGAAAAGGGTGGTCTTCAAAAAACATATGAACTTCATGCCTAAGTTCAAACAAACGAGTAAGGATTTCACCTCGAGATAACTATCGAACCTCGGTATGAAGGAGGGTTTTGTGAAAACTGCCCACTGTCTTCACACAATAATGAAAATATTCTGGAATTTGTGTGGCGAGACTTGATAAAATTGACCACTTTACAAGAATCATCCAGAAAGTCCTTCAAATCTGCAGGAAGAGGTTTAGACGCAAGAGCTTGCCGATGGATGCAACAATGAGTCCATTTTAATACTAAACTTTAGTAGATACTTACCGCCTTCTTTATTCTATTTTATGGCCAAGGCCAAGGAAAGGTAGTAGGGACATACTAAGAAACTTTTTATAAAAAGATTCAATAATATAAAAACCTGTTCCGGGTGAAAATTTGATTTGATTTACTGTACTGATTAATAATTATGTAGTGGATATGGCACTGGATAAACTGACCTAAAACAAAATACTACTTGATCCCATATTGTCCAAGTAAATTTGTAATGTTATTTAAATAATTAAATTACTTAAATTTTTTTTTTAACTAGACCGGTTATAGTCTATACTTTATGGATAAAAAATTCACATTTTTTATATTTTATTTTTCAACAAATCAACATTATTTATTTCAACAATTACAAATATGTTACAAATATTACAATATATTTTTAATACAATTATGTTATACAAAATTAAAACAATTTAAAAATTGTTGGTAATTTGTAAAAATGAAAAAGTAGTACTGTACAATTAATAACATGACAGTAAATGAAAACAATTTTTACAAAATAGTTACTTGTGAGTTTTGATGTGAGAATGATACGTTTTCAAGTAGTTGTACTGTCTTTGACATATCTTACATTCAAACATATTAGATTTTTTTTTAGTATCTTTCTTTTTTATTTTAATTTTTTCATGAATATTTATATGATTTATATAATTTTTATACTCTTTAAACTTATGTCCGCATATTTTACACATACGTCTTTTATTCAATTTGGTCATATGTTCATTACAATGCATTTTATATTCAGCAATTGACGCAAAATTTAAATGACATTTTCTACAAGCCAAAACAGAGGGATAAATAAAATTTATATCAACATTATTTAAATGATAATTAACTAAATTATTACAATTTACAGTCCTTTTGCCATCTATAAATGTTTCTATATGATTTTCAAAACTATCCTTATTTGTAGTATCTTCAATCATATTTTCTTCATCTATATACTCAATGGTTTCACAATCTTCATTTCTTTTGATAGATATATTATCCCTGTCATTTTTTAATAGTATTTCGATACAGTTTTCATCTTTATCAAAATCTATTCTATTTATAATTATCTCAGTTTCGCCTATAAAATTTTTGACAGAACATTGAATATTCTCTTTTCCTTTATCAGTTGTCGAACTATTGTTCATATCAGTTGTCGAACTATTGTTCATATCAGTTTTCTTCAGTTCAGCTTGTTTAAATTCATTATACTTTTCATGAAGTTTTGTTAGCATTAATTCTAGATCATCTTTACAAAGAAATTCATTTTTTTCTTCAAACTGTTTATAAATGATATCTAATTCACTTTTTAGTTCATCTACGTTATTACATATTGAAACTGAAGAATCCTTTTTTTCTTCGTCATTATTAGATATAGTTTGATCATGAATTTCAGAAGATTTTTTATTTTTTTCATCATGAAGTGTACAATCAGTGGTTGCAAAGCTCCAAAACTTGTCAAAAATATTCTTTAGACTAGAAGACAAAACTTGTGTTTTTTTATCCGAACCGATAATTGTAACAGTATTGTTACTAATATTATTATTAGTATCATCAGTACTATCATTAGTACTATCAGTACTATCTGATTTTAGTTTTTTTGACACAGGCTCATCATCTTCTAGATTATCATTCAATTTATTATCGACAAGGCTTGGGCCATCATCAACTATCGTTGTATTCAATTTTTTTGGTCTACCTCTTTTTTTTGGCTCGGTATCAAAATTCTTTCTAGGTCTCCCTCTTGGTTTTTTCACAGGAGGCTCATCATTATCATTGGGACTAGGTACACGTTTTTCTTTGACTTTATTACGCTGATATACAACATCAGAATAACACTTATTACGTGTCTGTAAGGTATTTAACATTTCAGGATTTAATAAATTTTTTTTTATATCATGGCTGTTTAAATCTTCCAAGCACTTATTTTTCTTACGTATCCGTTTACCACTCCTATTTTTATATTTTAGATACACAAGATTTGGTCCATTATTAGTTGTAGCACAAATATCAGTACCAACATGAGCTTTATATGACAATTTGGAAGCAAATTTTTGATAACATTTTTGACAAACAACATGTTGACCAGTAAAATCGAAGTCTTTAGTTGGATAGAGTTTTAAGTTTCCTTTTTTCAAATGAAAATTTTCATACCCAGTTTGTATACTATTATTTTTGTCTAAGAGACTAAGTGGGGCTACCCCTTCATCTTCTGAATCCTGAAAAAAACATATAAATATTTATATATTAATATGGTTTAAAGATATTTTAATATATACAAATTATTTATTTAAAAATATCATAATTTTAAATTTAAAATAGTAATAAGCGTATTTGAAAATTTTTATGAACAATAGTCAGTAGTCAGCAAATTTCAGGCTGCTGATAGATTTTACCTTGGTAATTAAATTTTGACCAATAAGTATTAATAGTAGTAACATAGGCAATAAACAAAGAAATTAAGTTTTTATCAGTTTTTTCAAAACTTATTAACCTATATCTAAAATGATTAGCTTTATAGTAAGCAAAATAAATGTTCCATACTATCAAATGTAATAAATAATTAGTTTATTCAAAATCAAACACATATGTATGAAAGTGTAGATTTTATTTTTGTTATATTGAATAGAAAAAGAAGAGTTCTGTTTAGGTGTTTATTTATTTTAAAATATCTAAATGAAGATAATAATTTTGTTAGAGATCATTGCCAATTTACTTACACTAAAATGAACTATATAGTATACATTTTTGTTGCATATAAACAAATATCAATGCTACCTATGTATGTTCATACATTTTTGAGCTTTCCTGATATCAGATATTCTATACAGTGAAAATTGTTTATAATAACACTAGCCATTAAGACATAATGATTAAATTGATTATGTAACGTTTACTTTTATGTAATAAAATATGGCAGTAACTACAATTAATATCTAAAAACAGAATAGTTTTTAAATTGTATAAATATATATATATATATATATATATATTTATATATATAGTCTTATTATATGACATAACATAAAATTGTAAGTATAGTTATAAGACAAGTACTGTTCATTAGTAATGTATCTGTGGACATAAATAAATACCTTTTTAAAGTATTTAGGACTTAGGTAATCAATGTCCATATATTAAAAATAATGATTATTGAATATTATAAATATATTACCAACTCTAACTTGGTAAAATAATATTGTCTAAATATAAGACAATTTTAATGTTATAACAAAACATTTTCCAAGATTTTTTATAGTCAATATAATTGATAACCAATCAAATTAAAAAGTATATACATGTCAAATAATTGTTGATTTTTATTCTAAGGTACAAATTCATATTATATTACATATTATTATTAATATTAGTGTAATCTTGAAGTAATAACAAAAAATGTATTTAAAAGCAATAAGTACCATAGACAAGTATTAAATGTTAGTTTAAGATTAACTAAACATTTTAAAATAAATTAAAAATAGGAATCCAAGATGATTCAAAAAGTTGAGAAATATAGTTTAAGTGTTAATGAATGAATGTAATTATCCAAATGTGTCATTGAAGATAAATTTTTGTGATATATAAAAAACTAAAATTATATCTTAACTACCTAATGAAAATATACACAACTATTACAATATTTAATTGCATCTATGAATTTATATTTTAACAACTTTGTTTAGTTTCTTATAGTTAAATTAAAATAATTTAAATGTTTATATATTACATTTAATAATTCTATATTCATAAATATCAATTATTGAATACATTTAAAAATATTGAGTTATTCAATTTTAAAAAACAATTAGGACTGAAAAATTATATAAATATTATACAAATATTCTAAGTTAATATTTAACAAAACAGATTTAAAAGTGTATAATCAAAGTTTACTCATGATTTCTAATGAAACCAATAGTTGATTCAGAACAATAAATTTAATATAAATTAGGTAATATAAATCAACTAAAAATTATTACCTCAGGTGATGGAGGTGATATTCTATAATCCTCCTCAGGATAAACTGGAATAAGATTTAAAAGTCCAAAAAATATATTTTTATCTGTATCCATTATTGGAGTCATATTTAACTGAAACAAACAAATTAAAAAGGATTACTTTATGTTTAAACAAAAGAATCAAAATAATTAATATAAACTAAAGGTACCAATACAAAAATAAACATAACAAATTCTAAAATTATGAAAAAGAAACTTTTATTTCTAATAATTATAAAATGGATAAATATTAATATTAAATGAACCTAGTGCTATATATTTTTTTTATAAATTAAACTCTTAACTTTATAATGTATCACATAAAAATAAATATAATAAATGGTTAATTAAATTATTAAATGATACCAAAAATTTTGTTATGTTTTTTTAAGTATTTAAAATTATTATTTAATTTTTAATAATAATAATGCCACCAGTTTTTCTCAAATAATTCAAAATATATTTAAAATAATATATATTTTCAAAAATAATAGTTGCACCTAATTTAACTTACCTATATAAAAATAAATAATTAACAAAATATAAAAAAATTATAAAATCTCGACTAATAAATAACTAAGTAAATAATTTATCTATTTAAAATAAATATTATTTAATAAAAAATATTTTAAAAATAGGTAGTATTTAAATTATCATTAATAAAATGTATAGTTAAATTAAATTAAATTCACTCATAATTTATTAAATACTGATAAAAAATTATTAGCCACTAAACGAATGCTATACTGAATACCTGTGATTTTTAAATTCTTTTAATAAATGGCAAAAAATCGAAAATTCGGTTCAAAAAAAAAAATGAAAGCATAAAATAACTTATCACTAATCAGCTCACAATGTATATAAGTAGTCGTCTACAACTGGCACTAAACAATCGAGTTCCACATGATATCGATAAGTACATTAAACTATCGATATAATTAAATATCGTATACAATACTATATTCGATGTTTATTTGTATGATAGTGAAATTTCGGTGATTACGTTACATAGAACAGCGAATTTAAAAACAATCATATTATTGAGATAAAAATATCTGTATGAAAACTGAAATAAAAATAAAGTAAATACGCTAAATAATATTGAATAAATAAATTAAATATTAAATAAATAATATTAAATACATTAAAAATGAAGGTAAAAATAATAAAACCACTATAAAACAATCGATTTAAACGATTTTAACATCATTCAAATAAATGATACATTGAATTCTACAGATTACTACAACTACCCTATGATTTTGCAAGCAGTGTGACCGCTCCATTATTCAATAAATTTCTTAGCTGTATCTAATAATTTTTTATTAATTTCTTTAAAATTTTTAAGAAAAAAAAATGCCAAGTACAACGTACGTAACATATTATCAGACCATCTTAATATATTACATTATATTGCTACTTGCTCTCTCTTTGTTGGCCCCGAAATCGTGTTCCATTATATATTACACGGTAACTCTACTAACACTCAATCTTGGAAGGAAATGTAATCGGACATTTTTAACCTAATTTTATTAACATTAAAAAAAACGTGATTTTAACAATTTCAGAAAAAATCAAGAAGTACTGTAAATTCATTGTGTATTTTATGAGGTTCGTTTTATTTATCTTGGTTAATTATGTTGATAATATTTATATTTTGGAAATAATTGTTGGTGGTTTGGGTTTCATGCTAATTTATACATGCCATTGTTACCGGTACCTGCCCATGTTACTCTCCACTGTTTACATTTAACCTATTTAACAATATTTATATTGGTCTTTTTTGATTTAAACACAATTTTTTTTACTGTACCCTAAATCTAAAATAATGTCGAAGAATAATATATTCGAAAAAACATTTTTATAATAATTATGCGATTTGTGTTACCTATAAAATTATACGCCTTGAACCTTTTTTTTTAAATCATTTGTACTGATATATATATACTTAACCTATAGTAAAAATAATGTGACATATGATATAGATAGAAGATATTGGTATATACATACTATTATATTTTAAACTATAAGTAAACTATATAACATTTTTATAACAATTATATAAATAATTGATATGAAAATATTAATAAATACATGAATTATTATTGATGATAATATAGAAATATTTACCAATTTTCTTTATAGTAAAAAAAACTGTTTTCTTGATATACAGGTAGGTGTAATAATATATTATAGGTAGGTGTATGTATAATATACATACAATGATAAGAAGTCTTATAGATAAAACAATACATTTAAACGACATGGATAAAACTATTGAATGACTATAATAATAATAATTTTATCATAAATATATAATATATAAGCTATAGACTTTAGTATGTGTTAATAAATCCTGAATTCATTTTTTTTACATTTAATCTATTAACATAAACCGATTTCGCAAGTAAAAATATTTTTCCACCATATGTATAAATAAAAAATAAAATATATACAGGTAACCGTATATTATACGGTTATAATTAATTTGTGCAAAATATTGAAGACAATATTAATTTGATAGAATTAATTATTACAGAAGTGTAATATAAGTAATAATTCTAACTTTTAGTTTGTAAAACAAATGGTAGGAACTTTGTTTTCAATTTAATAGCCACATATCATACAAAAGTTAAAAATAATCTATTATTAATAAAACAAATACCCAATCACTGTTTATTTTACAAGATTATTATTATACAATATTGGGTACAATTGAGTCATTTATTAGGTATAATTTGAACCATCATAACTCGTGACGTCACTAATAAAAAATTTTAAATCTCATATTATTTTTATTTAATCTTTATCCTTATTTATTTTTCAAATAAAACTTTAAACACCTGCGAAAATTATAAACATTTGAAATAATCAATAAATATAATGATAGGTATGTATGTATTTACCACTTGTTAATAATAATTTATTATTTTATAATTATCTAAATTTATTAATAAGTATATAATAAATTGAGTATTTTAAATTGCAAAAATTATTAGTTTATACCACGGACCAAGATATTATAGTCCGTGATGTAATATACTAAAAAATAAAACTATAGAAAAAATATTGGTAATGCAATTTTCCTGCCAATGATTCTTTTTATTATTTCGTCCCATAGTCACAAATTACCCAGCCAAGTTCCTCATATAATAATAATTATTATTACATTTCCATATGAATAATTAATATTATAACTAAAAATCATTTTTTTTTTATTCTATTAAAAATAACTAAACGAAAAAAATGAATTACCTCGAAACAAATCTTCAATTCGGTAGAATAATTATAAATAATAAAATTGAATAAAAGTAATTCTAAATTGAACACAATTAAAAGAACGTATGCTTAAAAAGTTAAAACAAGGCCAGCAGTAACAAACAAATTGCTATATAGGATGGATAGTGGCAGTATATAAAATAATAAATGAAATTGTAATATGGTATGTAAAACTACTAGATCGTGTAATCAGTGTGGCCAGATAAATGAAAAATAAAAATAATTTTTAATGTTAATACATTTTAAAATTTCAATAAATGTATACTAATAATAATAATAACACTTCAATTTGCATAATGTCATCAATCATTGCTCATTGTAATATATCGGTGATTTTTCAAACAACCGTGAAGAATTTGTAAAAAACCATATGAATCATTGACAATATGGTACCCACCTTAGTAAATTCAGTACAATTCATTTCTACGTTTATACATTTCAGTATTTATGCTATTTATGATTTATCTAAACGAAATAATTTAAGGCAAACCGCTCTTATATAATCATACAGACACTTAAAGATATTGATTAACGACTTCAAACAAAATCGTGTGTTCCATACGTAGGTAAATTATTTACCAATAATAAAAACTTCAAAACATCCCGAAAAAAAATCACATCGATTACTATATCTTGAACCAAGATTGTTATTGTTTAATAGCCCCCCCCCTATTAATAAATAACTCCCCTCCCCGGTTGTAGCCCCACGTCTTTTTCCTTACATATCTGTGGGAATATATCTCTCTATTTTTCTGCACAGTTTACATATTTGTGTGTATAATAATAACTAATAATATCTACATTAATTAATGTTTTACTCGACAAATTTAATGTAAATTTCCTGTCTCTAAAAAATTACAAGTGTCGAATGAATTTTCTTTATTAAGGAAATAAATTAACAATATTTTATGTTCAAAATTGCAAATATCTAAATGTTAGAAACGTATTCTCGTAAACGCATAATCATTCTAAGACAACTTTTTACGTATTTTTTAAGAAAACTATCTTTCACGAGTGGCTAAACCTTTTGGTATCAACTAAAAATGCTATTTAATTTAATTATTAATCTAATTATTTTTTAGTAGTATGCTTATTTGTCACTTGTATATTTTTATAAAATTATTGTAATTTTGTATATTAAAATATTCTGGTTTGATAAGAATAATAACTTATGATAACTGTTGATTGATAACAATACAAACAAACGCTCACACGTGATCACGATCTTAGAGGATCTAAGTGTGTATTAATATTAATCATAGTTCTTATAGTAATTCACAGAGTCATAGATAAGTTAAAAATTTACAATTACTATAAATAAGAATAAAAAAATTATAGTTATTTATTTTATTAATTTCTTTTTATCAAATATCGGGCAATTCGAGAGAGATATGAAAATATTTACGCCTAGAGATATTGCATACATATCTATCTGTGTTTTAGCATTCATTTGATTGATATTTTAATTTAGATAATTGTTATGATTCTATAATCTAGCTATTATGTATATCCGAATATATTAAAATTTAAAATATCCAAATATATTTAAGTATTTTATCTTATTTAGATGATAAATTATTAATCAACAAGTCTAATAAATATTATATCTTTTGTTTTGTTTTAGTTTGAACGATTGCCCACAGTTTATGTTTATTTTAATTTTAAAATACAATAAATAAATAATAATATAGTATACAACATAAGTTATAATAATTTTTAAAATGTCAATAAATTTAAAGAAAAAAAATGAACATTTAATAAATATATACTAACTTCTATATAGTATTATGTTTGCAAATAATTTATTCAAGTTGATTGTTTTGTCTAGAGAGGGCCCAAAATACTGTTATAGTATTTCTGAAATATAGGCAAGAAAAACACAAACCATTGATATTTTTACTAGTACCTTATGTTAGAATAATTTGGATTATTAGACATAAAGCTTATTGTTGTGATATGAGTGTTACGAATTTAGCTTCCTCTTCCCACTAAAATAAAATTATAAACACAAATATTTAGATTATCTACTGCTGTTCGCGTACATGTAGTCGTGTTCTAAATGAAAGAATAAATGCATTATGCATATCTGAAATAATAAGTAAATAGCTAACAGTGAATAATGCTATCCCCCAAGAAATATATAGGTAAAATGATAATATTATTAAATTACAAACACTACTGCCTTAAACTACATATTTTATCGATTAAAACGTCTAATTTAAAACAATTGTGGGTACCTATATATATATATATATATATATATATATATATTTAATATTTATACTATTCTTGAATCCTTCCATAGTTGTGCATGCAACCATAAAAATCCTACGCAGTAACGTAATAGTAAAACATCAAAACTAAAATAAATTATTTCTACTACAATATCAAGAACATTAACTTTGGTACCATTGAAAAATTTAAATTTAAAAATGCCGATGAACTTTATTCATGTGAAACTATTATTTTAACGAATTTTATGATGTATTTAGATTGAAAATTAAAAAAACATTGGAATTTTTTTTAACATGTACATAACTATACATATGTGTCTAGCGAATAGTAGGACATACCTATTATGTTATGTGTAATATGTATTTTGTAATTAAAAAAAAAATAAAAGAAAAGATAATTCAATATTATGACTCAATAATGAATTTTCTTTGGAGTATGAACTATTTGGCCTCTAAATCGAAAAATGTGAATTAAAATAAAATTAAATATATGTTAAAGGATATATATATATATATATATATATATATATATATATATATATATGAATATCTACTTAGAGAACTCATTATGTGGTAAATAAAATTATATTTTACTTAAATTTACTTGTAGAAAAATGTACGATTAATATTAAAATTGATACATAACATACGAAATTTGCTTTTTAGTACAATTAAATTGTATTTATATCTACCCCCTCTAAATAGGTAGATAAGCCAGTAGATTTGAGTATAAATTTAGATGTTAAATAAGAAGGATCTATAGTATTCATATAGATAAATATTATTTAAATTACTTTTAGTTCATTCCTATTTTAAGCTCATTGTTGTCACATGTTCTATTTAAACAAAATTAACAATTACATACAACAATATTATTACGATTTATTAAACTTGAATTGTTTTTTTTTAATAAAAAACCTACCAGAGTACCAGCTATCACTGCTATAACTTCCTGGGTATGATGTTGATGGTACTGGTGGCCTAAGCATCTACGGTATTATATCTTAATTTTAAATGGAATAATACATTTAATAATTATTAATTTAAAATCGAAGTTACTAATCAATTCTCGTACAGTTATTAAAATATATAATATTATAGGTGATGTTATCGTACCTAGTACATTTACAGATCATTTATTGGCATTTGAATAATAATAGTAATAATATGTCAACATAAATTATTAAAGCATAATACCAACATAACATTTTCTATTCACCAGTGTAAAATGTATTTTCAATATGGATAAAACAATAAATAGGTATAATTATTGATTGGAATTTATGACTATTATAGAAGCCAGAAGGCTATCATCATTGTTGATATTTGATCTCAAGATCAATTGTGAACAAATCATAACGTTATTCTCTGATTTTTCGTACAGTATTAATTAAATAAAATTGTTTCATATATTCAACAAAAATAGCTGATCGTATATTGTAGGTGAGTTATGAGCTACCTACTCGTATTATAGTTTATTTTATAAAGTGTGACTTGAAGTAAAGTTAAGATTAACTAAATCAACCTAAATAGGTAACTACAGTATTTTAATAACTATACGGCATCGAAAATTGCACGTGATAGCCTGTACATAATTTATTACAGAATCTTGAGTGTATACATTTTATTGTGATTAATAAAATGTATGGTATTTTTCGAATATAATATAGATATATCTAGAAATATGTAGAACACCATCGATTAATTTAATCAAAAATTATGGAATATTAGTTAAAGTAAAGACATAGGTGTTCTTAGAAATACTAATAAATAAAATACCTAATTAATTTTGGACATTACATATTAACTTAATAGTTTCTAAATGGAAATAATACAATTAAAAATATTTTCAACAAAATTATTTACCTATTGCATATTATACCACTCATTATTTACTATACTTTTATCGAGTTTTTAATCAAATACAGATATTAACTTCTTATTAATATATTAAATTTCATAAATTTGTTTACAAAACCAATCCAAAACAGAGTTTCTTATTAATTTATGATCTCCAGTAAAAATATTTTATTACCTAATATTTGATTATAATGTTCACAGTTTTTTAAATCTTGAAAGCATGCTGTATTATAATTTATAATAGACATGTCAATTAAAAAATCCCCTGAAATATAATTTAAATAATTTATTTGGATGATTGTAAATTCTACCGATTTCGGGTACTTTTCAAGGCAAAATTCAAAATAACATAAACTCTAATCAATACAATTTTTTTTACCCGAAAAAAATGATAATTCCACAGGTTGTAAACTCAACAGTTTGCAATTATTATTTTTAATATACGAATAACTTTCTTACTTAACTTTTATATTGTCTTATCTAGATTGTATGATTATCTCATCAGTTAATAAATGTCATATGACATATTGCGAAACGAACGAGTACGAAACACATTGCATATACAAATTAGTTAAGTATTTAGTTTATCCGATAATTTCACGATGAGTACTTTAAACGAAATAGTTTAAATAAAATTTATTTAACTTGACATTTTTCTATTTGTATTATTATATACAGTCTACCTAAATAATCCATAAACGCCTATTCAAAATATCTATAACTAAATGAATCTTAAATTTAGTTTAATTTCTTTTTTGGGTACCTGTGGAATTTAAATTATTTGGAGGGAGGGGGGATAAAAAATGGTACTAATGGAATTTACATTTTTCATACAATTTTTGATAATTTTATTGTTATGATTAAATTAAAAACTAAGTGTTTAGAGATAAACTTATACTAAAATATTATACTTTAAAGTTTAAATTCTTGTAAACACATCTATATTTCTTGAAACTTCAAAACTAAATCTAAAGAAGAATATAAACATGACTTTACTTACCCCATTATCAGCAATAATCGTTGAAGAGTTTAACCATTGCATAACCATAGTATAACCATTGGAAATTCACTCGTTTTAAACTAAACGAAACGTACTTATATAATTGTTATTATATATTTTCACCAATTGAATGAATTTTAAATAACGCACAGAATTAGTAACACATTTAACAAACAACAATAAGAGTATGCACACATTTAATAACATAAATAAATATACGTGTACCTACGCAACAACCTACGAGTTTTATATTAACGTTTTTATACACATACCTAACTACCTAAGGTGGAACTATCACAAAGAAAATGTATAAAAACATTTCATGTTCAAAAAATGATTGAATAATTGTCAATAATTTTACAGTGATTATTTTATTTACTCAACCATTAATTTTGTGTCTTCGTTCTTCAGCTACTAGCTGTACAAAAAATGTTGATTATTGACTAATATTTTATCATAATATTTAAAAAATTATAAATTACCTGCATATTATTTGATTTCAAGTAGTTCAAATTTACATTTCTGACATCTTCGCCAATCAAATGTTTTGCTTTTTTAATTTAAACAGACATATATTTATATAAGTATTTATAAAAATGTTATTATCATACATATTAGTAATGTAATATATTTGTATGCCCATTGTATTAAAAACAGAAATAATATTTACATTTGATTTATGTTTTAAATTAGATTCGTCGAATGACGTTATTAAACAGACCATTTTTGGTTTTTGACAGGGCTTATCAGGAATTTTGAAATATATTCATTATAACAGATAAACAGTCGACGTTTAGTAACTGGACATCCCAGTCATTAGATAGCCATAATTTTCTTATAGAGGCAAGCAAAAAGTGTAATAATTATATCAACAAGTCTATAATTATTTCGAAAATCCATAATCTAATAAGGTCAAAAATGTACTACTTACGGTTCTATAATATTGGTTATTTTTCATCGTTTCCGTTAAATGCGGTCTATACCAAAGTTAGACCATGAAATAAATTCAAGATGATTTTCAAGTGATAACTCTTCGAGTTGTTTCCTAAAAATGAATTCGTCACGTTAGTATCTAATACGGGCGAACGAAAAAGTGATAGAAATGATACAATTTATTATTTTCGAATACTTTTATGCGCAGCCTTGATTGTAATTTGTATGTACTCACAGTGTAATATGTTATTTTCCGGTACAAAATCAAATAATTTACCGGATAGCGGGAAAATGTTGCGAAACACTGGTTTTATCGACCAGAATACATGATTATAATGTGACCATGTTTATCATCATATCAGTTTGGAATTATTCATTGATTAGTGATATCTGATAAGCGGTAATAACCAAAACACACTCACGTTGTTTACACTCCTTAAAAATGTTTAAATTCTCTAAAAAAAACAACAATGTTTGATGTACGTAATTTTTACCGAATATACTAGTTACAACGTTTTTAACTTGTCGTTTATGGGCGAGCCATTGAATATTGTGTGCACGTTTTAAGTAGATTTCGTGTGTTTTAATGTTGAAAATAGCACGTGTTTGCGGACAAGTTGAAAAGGACCAGTTATGTCTACACGAGTTGAATGGAAGACGCTGTTGTTTCGGTCCCATGCTGTAGCTTTGTGTGTCCACTGATAAACCTGTAAAGTTTTAAACCATGAATCATGCAAGTAGCTGGATTGAAGTGTGCGATGAGCAAGCCAGAGTCAATGCTGAACGGCTAGTGTCATTATTTTCATCTCAGCCATCTACTCGACAAGAAGTACTTGGCCATTACATCAAAGTCTTTGCTGCTCATTTTAAACGCGAGTGTGATAGATTTAATTGGCCAGACAATGATTCTGGTAACAGTGATTCGGATACAGAGTCCATGATCACTGTGAAAAAGAAGCCTTTCTTTAGGTGGGTTACAATTGTAACTTGTAAGGTTTATTATTAATGTTCATAAATTGCCTTTTTTTTTAGACGAATGTCATTTAGAGCATTTCGACCACTGTTTCATAAACAGCATTCTGACGAAGTAGAACTTGATGCTGCTTCTATAGTTTCACAAAGACCTATGAAATGTAAGAAAAAGCTAGCCAAAATTATTGTGGAATGTCGTAAGGAAGGTATAGTCAACTATCGGCTAGGTGAGACAATTGATGGCGGTGAACCGAAATGGGAAAAAGCTCGACTGGCCTTGGTTAAAAATACAGACGGATACACTTTAGAATTTTACTGTCCTCCTAAGGTATAATACTTTGTTCCAGATTGTTGATTTATAATTTCAACAATTACTTTAGTATTAGCTTAAAATTGAAATCTTAAAAAATTAATAAATATCTTTTTATTTTATATTTATTGAGTAACTTTTTAAATTTTAACTTAGCTTAAAAACTTAAACTAAAAATAACTTAATTTTATGAATATGTTATTTATTTTATGTACTTTTTAATATGATAATGATTTTAATGTATTTTGATTTTATGTGTAGTCTTTGAAACCAAAATATGGAGTTTTTTGTTTTTTGATACAAGATGCAAGGGAAACCAAAGAAATTGAAATGCCCGAAAGATATGCTAATACATTTGTGTTAAAAGTAATTGGTTTTAAACATATATTATTTTAAGTATTGTAATTGAGTAGTAAATTTGATAAGAAATGTTTAAACCAAATATAAATTGAATATTTTTTATATATTTACTTAGGATGAGAACAGTGTTGAGTATATTATCGATGCATTAAGTCCAGAAGAAATGCGTCAGTGGCTTGCAACTGTTAAATACTGCATGCGTAAACGTGATGGTTTGCATGATGATATAAGGTTATTAATGTTTCATTAACTTATTCCACTTTTATTCAATCATAAACCATTGAATATTAATTAAAACTAAATTATTTTTCTTAGTATTATTGGCAGTATTGACGGTATGTTGGACTCATCGGTTGCACATTCAAGTGAGACACTATTAAATTCACCTCAAAGTTCCACCAATAATTTGGATATTATTGTCAACAATGAAATTGGTAAGAATGTAAATAATCTAACCATATGAGTAATGTATTTTATTTTTTATATACTTATGTTAAAGAAAACGATATTTCGGCTTCTCTTCGTCTTTATCCATGGTTTCATGGTATGCTGGCTCGATCTGATGCCACAAATCTGGTGTCACACTTAGGCACTGATGGACATGGAATGTTTCTAGTCAGACAGTCTGAAACCCGAAAGGGCGAATATGTATTGACGTTTAATTTTAAAGGAAAACCAAAGGTATTTTTTTGTTTTTTAATTTTTGTATGTATCTGATTTTTACTATAAAATCTACATTTAAATTGTTTATTAATTTATACTATCGTAGATTAAATTGTATAATTTTTCATAAAATTGTTCTTTACATAGCATTTACGAATGACACTAAATGACCAAGGGCACTGTCGAGTTCAACATCTTTCATTCCCTAGTATACAAGATATGCTTGAACATTTTCAAACGCATTTAATACCTTTGGAAAATGGTGGACCTGGAGATGTGACTCTCAGAGACTATATACTGAATACCCCAATTAAATATGGTATGCTTCCAACTAATACTAATATTAACTTCATTGTTATTACACGGGATCCAAATGCGCCATTTACTCAGAATGTGGAACATGGATTACGACCTTCAGCACCTCAACTTTATAGAGAAGTAAGTGTACACAACACAGTACGTCTAAAGGCTGATTCCCATTACATGTAGCTCGACATTAGGCTTGTGGTTTGTCTATGCCTAGTCACTCTAGTACAATACCGTGTAGAAAACTGTTTGGGTCCGTATGGCTTGTGTTTGCTTAACTGTGGGTCATCCATTCTTGTTGATTATTGATAAGCTGTATATGCTCAAAAAAGAAAAATTGTATTACTTTATAGAATGTCATGGAAGTGATAAGATTTATTTAAGTTTAACTTAGCTTATAGACGAGTCACGAGCACCAAGTCGAGTCATGCATTGAGATTATTAAGCCTTCTATTATCAGTCTTAAAGCAAAGTTGTCTAAAATAAATGTGTTTTAGTTTAAGACCATGTTAGCTCCTATTAGAACCAAAACAAAAGACTTACACACAGACTTAACAAATCGGTCAACACCAGAACCAGGAGTTGGTACCGTTGTAAGGGCAGTTAATAATCAGTATACATTAAGATAATTTTAATGAGATTTCCACCTGTATAAATTTGTTCAGTATTAAACATGTAAACATTTTATTATTATTATTATTATTATTATTAATACATTATTATTGTTATAAAATATGTCTTATTATTTTTTTTCAAGTTTCAATTCGTATTTTGTGTGTTTTTGTCTTTTCGCTTTAATTAAATGATTTTATATAATATTGTACTTAAACTTCATGTCTTATAGTTCAATCAAGTATTATTTAATCGAGTTTAAATAAATAATTGAAAATGTTAATCTATTGTCATTGTATAACTTACTAATAACATTTTAAGTTAACAAATTACTTTGTAAATTTAAAATTGCTTTTTGTAGCATAAAAATTAGCGATTATTAGTCAAATTTGGTTCCTTACCATTTTTTTTTTTTTATTATTTTATTGTATTTATTTATAATAAATATGTAGTTAATAGTGAAAATGTAATAACAATTACAACATATTTTATTGTATTATTTTTAACTTGAGTTATTTTAATATCAATGTGTATTATTGAAACATTTGAAACCATTATTTATTAAGATAATTAATATACAAACATAAACTACAATTATTTAATATGCATTATTTTTGCCTAAGTAAATATATTAGGTAAATTTTCAAAAGTCACGAAATACCTGGTAGCACTTGTAATAATAGTACAGAAACATAAAACAAAATAAATATTGTTTAGTGGTTAATACTCATAATATAATAAGTATTATTATAAATATATATAAAATAATTTATTAAAAACCATTAAATATTAGTGCTGGCCAACAATTTTGATATCCTGGATATTTTTTAAACATTTTTGATATCGATATCTAAAAAAAATCATCGAAAATATCATGAACTTGGTATAATTGACTGAGCCAACGGAATTTATACTACAGAAAAAATTGCTTTATAAATTGCGGTAATCACAATACCCAATGGTAACACGGGATTTCTATTTTATGGACACTCTCGTTTATACTTCCATAAACATGAATAGTGAATATGATCAATATCCAATTCAATAACAAATTGTTAATTGAGATTATTGCTCACGTCATTATCAAAGCTGGTGTGTTCGTTTTAAAAAGAGAAGTGACAGATCTAAACATAAAAAATTATTATTTTTTCCAATTTGCCCTTAAACCTACATGACACCTACACAAAAATTAATCAGCTTCCTATAAACGTAATCGGATTATCTTGATGATATTTATAATTAATTGCAAACATTGTTGATAATAATTGTTTGTATATAAGTTACTTACCGGGTAGTTTTAAATTCATTCGTTTTTGGTCCGGTTTCAACTGTATAATATGTTCTATGCAGATTTTGAAGTTTTTTCTTCTCGATCAACAGTCATGAATCTCAATGTTTAAAAGTTGATATGATATTCTAAACACGGAAATCGGAAATATAAAATGTTCCAAGTGCTATTGGTGATAGGGATAATTTATAGATATTTAACTCTAGCTTGGGTAGGCGTCTGCTGCCTACTGATTGTTGCAATAAATCTTGTAAAATATATAAAACTTAAAAAAAAAGTGCTGAACAGAATTAAACTATTACTACTGTGTTGAAAAATAAAAATAAGTCGGGTAGGCATCTAACAACATACCTACCTACCATTTCATACAAGTAGCGTTTTTAATGAAACTTAAAATCAATAATTACAATATGTACAGTAGAGGATTGTTACTGTTATTTTTAACTCAAAGTTAATTAATTGTAACATAAACAAAAACATAAAAGAATTTAATTCTTATATTTTCTGAACTGTATTTTATTAACTGATAAATAATAAATAAAAATATAACATGCAAAATTTAGTGTTAAATTAGGTATTTAATCTAAACTAGGTACATATTTAAAATGAAAATATTGCACATTGTAATATATATTTATTGCGTTTCAATTTTATTTAAAGATATTTTTCAACTCCTAATAATATTCTAAATTATTTATAACTTTGAAACACAATATTATGACGTAAACCATTCTAAAAACCTGTAAAATTTTACTTTATACATTGAATTACAGTTAATGCAGTTTAAAACATCTAAGAGTATAAATGTCGAGAATATGTCATCATTGAAACATACTTATAATGTTAATATTGATTTTTGAAAACACTGAAACGTGTTCCACCCTAAGAGTTTTTATTCCATTATTTTGATTTTCACATAAATAAAACCTATTATACACATTATTTTCTTTTTACAATCAATTTGAGTAATTAATGAGCGTATCGTGTGAGCACGATGGTCCTTTAGACGGCCAGTTACAGGCACTTAGATTTTCGTCAAAAGCAAGGTGAATCGGACATTTGAAGTCACTAAGTTGATATTTTTGTGTCCACTTGTCCCAATTACACGAGTAGAATTTATTACATTGTTTTGGGTCTCTAAACAATCCTGGACGGGTACACAATTTTTTGTTCAATGGTTTTTTCACTTCTTCCAATACAACTTTAGTTTTTGTTTCCACTTCTTTAACAGCTAATGATTTTTCATCATCATCATCATCATCATCATTTTCAATTACAGTTCTAGTTGTAGTTGACACAATTGTTGGTTTCTTCTTTTTCGCACAATCACATTGAGCTCCTAGTTTGCCAATAATCAGAGGGCTGGTGTCACCAACAACAAGAACTTTTCCGTTTTCTTCACTCTTCAAGTGCTGTCTTATTCCTGCTGTATAATATCGCTCAAATTCGGCATTCAATTCCGGACTTACTGGTTCCACAATTATTGGTTGTAGAGGGTAAGCTGGGTAAGCACTGTGTATATTGTGACCAGCATCTTTTTCATATTCCCTGGGCAGAGTGTAATTAGTATAAACAGAGTTTCCACCGATCGGAGGAGAATAATACCTAGGCAGTGGTGAACGGTAAGCGGAATCTAAAGACGAATGAACGTTATGATAGAAATTTATTAAATCAGAAGCCGTGCTAGAATATCCAGCCAATGGTTCTGGTCTTTGGGTGTATGTTACAGGTGGTCTTACACTAAATACAGATTCGAGCGATGGTATGTATGGAGTCTTGGGGGTTGATATTTGTATCGAAGCTTCCGGTTTGCATGTGGTTGATTGAACAGGAAGTGCAGAATATGATTCTTGATTAAATACCTTAGGTTCCTCAGTAGAAGATAAGTAAACTGAAGTAGGTAATGGTTGAGATGCATAGTCATTTGAACTGTATTTCTGAGGATAGGGCTTATAAGATGTACTTGAATACAAAGGTTTTGGAGTAGAATTCTCAATAGATTCAGAGAGTTTTGCTATGTATTCATCAATGTCGAAAGACTCATTTGGAACATAGTCACCAGCTTGTTGTAACGGATAGTTGGCATATAATGGTTTAGGAGCACTCGTCGTTGAATAAATAGTGGGTACAGGTGATTGTGATAATTTGGAAATAAGTTCTTCAACGAAAACAGAATCAACATTAGATTCAGTAGAAGATGGTGAATAGTAGTCAACTGTTGGCTTGAACGTAGGCGAGTAAGTACTTGAGGTTACTGAAGCACCATTTTCTAGCGGAGAGTAAGTTGAAGAAATAGGCAATTTATAATCAATTGGAGTTTCAGTAGTTACGGAATATAATAATGAAGAATCATAACTTTCAATGGGTTCTTTTAATTTTTGTGTTGTCGAATACGATGGAGCATAAGAAGTTTCTTTAAAATAGGAGCTTGGTGTTGGCGATGGTGAGCTGTAATAAAATACAGTTGGTTTTGGAGTAGTCGAAGAATATGTCGGAGCAAAACTATTTCCATGAACAGATGGTGCATAGTCCACTACTGGGGTAGTAGATGGATATTTCGGACTTGACAGTCTCGCTAGATAATCATTAAAATTAAATTGAGATTTGAACTGCTCTTTGTATAAACTGGTGTCATGGTACGTTGGTTTTTCTGTCGTAGAAGAAATGTGATAATCATTGAAGTTGACACTCGGAGACGAAGATACATAAGGTGCACCGGCAGTAGAATATTGTGGTTTTGATTCTTCATTTAAACTCGAATAAGAACTTTCATGTAAATAATCTTCAAATGGTTTAGAAGTTGGTTTTAGGTTACTATTTGAATACGAGAAAGCTGGCACTTCCGGATATTTATTAATGGGTTTTTGAGTTGTCGAGTATGTTTCAAAGTTATATGATGGCTGGTAGTGTTCATTAACTTTGTGAGAATCGTATCCATTAGCTCCTCCCAAAATAGAATAAGAATTTTTATATTCGTTATTTACATATGGAACTGATGGGTTTGAGTAAACATTTGATGAAGAATAACTTTCTGAATACAATCTGGGACTGGGTATTTTATTTAAAGGTCCTTGAGTAGTAGAATATGTTTCGTAATCTTTAAGTGGTGGATATTGAACGTCATTTTTATGCGAATCATAATTTTTATTTACTGGTATACTTTGGAAATTTTGTTGGTGAAGAACTCCACCGTGATATTGTGAGCTGATTTCTGAATCGTGATGTTGATGATAAAGTACCCCTAAAGGTCCTGAATACTGATTAAATTCGGGGATGTAGTTATTAAAGTGTGGCAATCTACTTGGTTGATTTGGAACTACATAACTTTCTGCTTCATGATATTGAAATTGGGGTTTGATGGTCGTGGAATAAGATTCTGATGGTCCATAAGAATATTGAGGTTTGCTTGTAGTAGCATAAGTTTCGGTTGAACTGTATCCATATTGAGGTTTGCTTGTAGTAGCATAAGTTTCGGTTGAACTGTATCCATATTGAGGTTTGCTTGTAGTAGCATAAGTTTCAGTTGAACTATATCCATATTGAGGTTTGCTTGTAGTAGCATAAGTTTCGGTTGAACTGTATCCATATTGAGGTTTACTTGTGCTAGAATAACCTTCAGAGGAGCTGTAAAATAATTGTGGTTTACTTGTCGTAGCATATGATTCAGTAGGTTCGTAAGCGAATTCTGGCCTTTTTGTAGTAGCATAAGTTTCTGCTAATCCATATAAGGGTTGAGGTTTATTTGTACTAGGATAAACTTCAGATGAACTATAAAATATTTGTGGTTTGATAGGATTAACAAAAGTTTCTGGTAAATCATATGATATTTGAGGACTATTTGGGGCTGCATAAGATTGCGCTGAACTGTACAAGAACTGCGGTGCATTTGGCACAACGTAATTTTCAGTAGACCCATACACTAATTGAGGTTTACTTGTAGTAGAATACGGGACATTCAATTTACTAGGAGTTACATAAGATTCAATGGATTCAAATGGTAGTTGAGGTTGATCTTGATTATATTTTCCATATGGAACAAAAGACTCCTTTTCGTATAATGTATTGAATTGATTGGTTTGGTAAGGTTGTTCTCCGTAGTTATTTAAATATGACCTTCCAGAGTTTCCTAAAAGAAAAGAAAATTTTTAATTTATCAATCACATTGATAAAATTCTGTCATTCTGTCTATAATTACCACAAGATCCCACTTTCCATTGCCAATCACATTTTAATGTATTTTCATCAAATACTAATCCAAATGGACATCTGAATTCGTACGCTGTGAGGGGAGTATAACCATCTTTAGCATGGTCAAGACAAGCGAAGAACCAACGACAGTTTTCTGGGTCAGCATAATATCCTTCTATTGGTGGACAAACAAACTGATTTCGAGGAACTGGGGCTATTTCGCTAGAACCTGCAAACAAATTGTTTGACAATTTTATTAGTCGATTAACATAATATTGTAGAAACTCAAATTGTTTTAATTTTAATAATATTATTGAAGTGTGCAATACTACATATTACTTTACCTTGACAAGCTCCTGTATTAGATAAAGATCCTGGCCATACGCATACCTCAACTTTTTCATCAAACGCCAGACCATCAGGACAATCATATTCGTAAACCGTAAAGTAATTGGATTGTTGATCGAATTTTACACAACGATAAAATCGATTACAACCACTTGGATGTCTAAAATACCCTTGTCGAGAACATTCAAACTCAGTTTTTGTGTCTTTACGAATTACATGAACCTCGCCATCTCTAGTAACTACCCTTTCGATATAGTAAGGCGAATAACTGATTTCATCTAAAATCAAATTTATTCACGAATCAATTTATTTATCTAGTCTAGTCATTTATTATTTTTTTTATAGAAAATTACTGTTAAAATAGAATCCTTGATCTGCTGGTCGTTGTAATTGTTCTTGCAAACTAATTAACTGAGCTGATCTAGATTTCCTGGCAGTTTCAGTGAACGTTTTAGTGAGTTCTTTTAACGGTTCTACCTCTGTTTGGTTTATACACGTTAGTTTCCAATCAAGTGCTTCAACATCAGTAACTACTGCTCCAGCTAAATCTCGTAGCAATATGTATTTACCCTGCAGTGTTAAAATGTTAAAATTTGTATTTAATGAGCATATTTGAAATTAAAAATACATGCCTTAATTGAAACGCTGACACTATCATCGAATGACATCCATGTTTTATTCATAAATGCATACGGAGCGGTTAAATCTTCATCTCTTTCAATGGTCCAATTACCTTCTTTCATTTCTTCACACATCTAAAATTTAAATATATGTTTTAAATGTTTAAGTTATTTTTTTTTAATTTAATGTACTAAATTTTAAGTACAAATTTAATTTACTTTTTGGCGTGTAATTGTTACTGGCAGACCAACAACTGGCGATCGAGGAGTATTTTGGGTTGGATCTTTGAGTTCAAATTTAGTTGCAGTGGAAGGCAGTGATAAAAGTATAGATGAATGATCAACACCAAGTCCAATCACAAGATCAACAAGGGCATCCTAAAATATTAAAAACAATTTAATTTAAGTTTACTTAATACTTGCAATGTATATTGCTTACAGCGTTCAGTAAATCATCGGCTCCCATGAGTCGACTGGGATGGTAAGTGTAACCTTGCTCAGAATTGTCTACAAGATTATGTGTTGCGATTATAAAGAAATTCACAAACCTAAAATTTTAAAATATAATATAGAGTGTATTTTATTTTAAGTTTATTTATATTATTAATTTATTATAAATCTTACTTGGACAGTTTCTTGAGATCATAATATTTTGTCATGATGGCTGCATTTGGAGGAAGTACCAATTGAATTTCTTTTGTGTTTTTAAATACATCCAAAGAATTATTTGTTGATGCAACTTTGAATTTATTATCGATTTCAGACGATAACACCTATTAAAATAAAAACTATTAGTGTTTGTTTAAAACAAATGATCGGCATATTTACATAATAATGATCCCATCCATCCTCTCCTCTAATATAATAAATAAATATGAAATTTACAATGAGAAGGGAATAATTATTCATGTTTTTAAATTGAAAACTATATGAAATGTATAAATATTTTATGTTGATCATAATATAAATTGTATTGTATAATTAATGAAGTCAAAGAACAAAATCTATTTTGAATGAGGGAGGCACAGGCCCCTTGTGCCCCCCTTAAATACGCCTCTGCACACAGTTGTATTTAGTTGTACAGTAAGTATTTTTATAAACAATGACGGACAACAAATTAACTCTGTCAGTGGGGAAGTTAGAACGAGAGTACGCTTTTGATTTTGTATCGACGTATTTGGATTTGGAATTCGATATTTCAACTATTTTTTCAACTGCATTTAACCATCATTTCGTTCATTTCGATAAATCGTTTTAACTGTCAGCCAACGTATTACACAATACACAGTTTTTCAATTTGTGTTATTGCGATTTCGAGTACTCTAAGATGATAGGTCGAAAAATTAAATTCCATCGTCATTGATACCATTCGAAGCACACAATCAGCGCACACGTGTATACATGTATAAAATACGCCGTCGACCAGATAATACGACGACTTTCCCATTACGTCAGTCGATAATCACGTTTCGGATAACACATATTGTTATTATTATTATTATGAATGACCGGTTCCTCTGCAGCATCATCAGCAGATGACCTTAAACTTCACCGGCGCAGCGGCGTTGCGTAAAAATGACGTATAACCTACCTATACCTACTCTGTAATAACGATAATGCCGCCGCCGCCGTTCGCGTTCGGTGGACCATTTATCTTCTGCGGTCCATAAACGATTAAATTAACACGTCTCTCGGGTCCAGCGGGCGGTCGTCATAATGATATTATTGCCGACGTTATATTATCGCGTTGCCGCATAAAATTCAAGTTTAAGGCCGAACGCGCGAGCTTGCTCCCGGGGGGGGACCTATCGCGACGGACGCGTCCGTCGCCATCCCGCGTTATCATCAGGAGGGAGACCGAAATGGAAAATATCGTAACGAAAACTATTCTATTACCTACGGGACGGTCGGTATAATTCGTCCGTGTAATGTGAACCCGTAATGGCCGTATTATTATCGGTATCGTGATACGCGTCGGGCACATGCGCGGTCATTATATATTATGTATAATATTATGCGTCGCGAACGATACAACATTATTGTGATATAGTTTCGCGTCGGAATAATAGCGCTCGGGGCGTCGGTAGGGTGTGCCTCGTGTGTCGTATTATTATTATTATACGGTATAACATTATAACGTCCCAGGACCTACTCACCTTGAAGAAATGCACGACGAGCGATTTATCCACCGACACGTCGGACTGCCGCAGATCCAATTGTACTCCGTCGTAGTGCGCCAGCGCGTCGACGATCTCCTTGCAAATCTGGTTTGTCTTCTTGGCCACGTCTTCCGTGTACATGGAAATGGCAGCCAGCGACTTGAGATCGCCGTTGGTCTGTTTGTACGATTTGATGATCGGTGTCGGGTCTGTGGCACGTCGTAATTAATAAACGTCATTATAACAATAATATAACGGCTACGGCGTATAAAATATGTGAACACTACGTATACAATACATCGAGTGATTTGTCCTGGGCTGTTAACTTGTAGCTACGGGATATGTTTTTGTCCGCTCGTTCCGAACGTAGAACCGATTTCATTAGAAATGTATTTAACTATAGGCATAGGCATTACTCGGAGATATTTTTGGGGTACCTATATATACGCCTTAGATTCAAGCGCCGATATACCGATTTAGCGTAAAAGTGCCAATACAAGAGATCAGGGGCGTACCCAAGGGGGGGGGAAGACTTGGGGTCTGAACCCCCCCCCCCCCATTTAAATCCAAAAAAATAAAAAAATCATAAAATCTATCATAATTGGCGATAATTGTTTTTAAACAAATATGTTGTAATTAATTGAAAATTATTTCAGGTGCATAATGATGTTGCATAACGTATACAATATTAGTCTTTAGTTTATTTCTATAGATATAGATATATAGCCCTGTATGGTTGTTAAATTTAATAATTTCGATTAAGTTTGATTAAATGTTGATTTAATGAGAAATAATATAATATTTCTAAAACTGAATATTAAAAAATCTAATCGTGATTTTTACCATAATTTAGATACATTTGGTTTTCTGCAATATCTAGTGCTATTGGCAGTCAAACAAATTTTAAAAATATTTATAATATTATTAATTGTTTTAAAATAATTACTAATTAGCAAGTTTAGTATGTAGAGATATATTTTTTTTGTTCCATATATTAGATAAAACGAAATTATTTAACTTTTTCTTAATTAAAATTATCAAGTTTAAATCTCTATTGCTAGGCAAGCCCTAAACAAAAAATGTGATAACATCACTGGTATTACTTGTTTAGTTGTTTATACGAATTCGGATATTTTATGGTAAGTTTTATGGTCATTTTCTGCACATTTTGACGTTCATGCATATGTTTATTCATTTTTTAATTATTCAACACGGTACTACTTTATTATTTAATTGAAAATGAATTGAAAAACAATAATTTTGATTGTTTAAAATGTTTAAATAGTCATTATACCTACTCTATAGATAATTTTCAATTATTTTCAGAAAATATTACCACTTGTGGACGCTGTAGTAGATAAAAATAATTGTATAGATCATTAATAGGTATATATTGGTTTAGAACATTAAAAACGCACCTATTGTTCAATATGATAATTTCAACAAAGACATTGCATAAAAATAAAATATCTAAATTGTATGTAAATACAAGGTTTTATTTAATAAAAGTTATGTTTTAAAGCAAGGATTTGTAGTTTTGAAAAATTAAATAAAGAGTATTATACTTAATATTTATTTATTAATTATTATTATATTAGAATATATTATATTTTTGTGAAGATTATTCTTCTTTTGGTTTATTATATTCCTTTTATTTTTATACTGTTACTTTTAAAATTTTTTTAATTGCATTTTTATTGAATATTTTGGGTATTTTTAGTACTCATTTAAAGCTTAAAATTCACAGTCTTAGACAAGAACCACGTTATACTTCAAGGCGTTAATTGTACGAATAAATATCAATAGCTAGGGCTTTACCTGGAGCGTCGTCATCTTTTTCCGATTCTAAACTGACCGGGACTGCTATATGAGTACACAGGCATGTGTTGAAGTTGGATATTTCTTTGGCTGTTCCGAACTCGCAGATAATTTGTTTCATAGGCGTGTTCTCGCATTTCTGTACATTTTCTACAATGATAAATCAAATTTTCAGGCAAAATATTAGTAAGCAGCCATTAACAAGTCAATAATTGTAATATATATCAATAAATTCGATTACATTTTTTTTTTTTTTGAAAGAAAAAACATTTTACTGTGGAGTTGTTAGTTATCATAGTAATCAATATTTTATGTGTTATATATTTATTTTAAATTGTACAAGTTGATAAGTCTATTTTTGGTAATTAAATAAAATAATATTCTCTGTGTAAGCCTACCAAAAAATTATTTAAGCTTTCAGTAATTTACTTATAAAAGTAGGTACTGAACTCTTACATCAAATATCATAAATATTAATAACCAAAAATATTTACCGGCATATGTCCAGTTAATAACGAGTAACACGAGGAGAACGGACAATTTCGGTCCTTCAGCCATCTGAAATAAAAATTACAATTATTTATTTGGACGTTTGGTCATTAGACCCTTGTACTGTAAATTGATTTAAGTCGACCTTCCAATTACTAATATAAACGGTAATTGATAAATTGACCTTCTTAAAACATTCGAGTACATAATATAGACACGTGTGTATAATAATACTTATAAAAATATTAATAATAATATAATACATAATGAGTACAATATTTTTGGGTACTCATATTATTTTAATAATACGAACCGTTTTAGAAAAATTTTCTTTCACTTTTCGTTCACAATTCTTTCGTACACGTTATGTCGAGCAATACTGCAGGAACATTTTTGCGTTGGCGCCCTTGGAAAAAAAATGAAAAATAAAAATAAAAGTTGTCATTAGTGCGTATATGTACGTGGGTAGGCTTAGAGTTTATAAATGTAGAGCGGTCTGTGAAACGCTCGAGGCGGTGTTCTCGATATATATGAGTATTTTTTTTTCTTCTTCGAGAGAGGTTAAAAAATCCTTCGCAAGCCATTACATAAGCAATGGACATCTCTCGGCGAATTTATAAAAACGACAAATCGAGTTTGACTAGTCTAGCAAAGAGACCTCTCCCGTTTGACGAATATATTTGCTTGATAATTTTGAAATAAATAAATATATATATATAATCTAATATAATATAAATTATTTATTGAACAACATGGTGACGATTACTATTTATGTCATTTGTACTCATTTTGTACTAATACAGACATAGTCGCACGCGCAGGATCAATTTCGATAAACAGCGTGTGGATTATTATCGACATAACAACTTTAAGTATTTATCTACCTAAACCTAATAATATAATATTATATAGCAGCACAGTTGCACAGCGTGCCAGCTACAGTCGTTATACTTAATAATGAAAATTGACATTCCGTGAGTTTCACGATTGCCCGATCCCATTTGATGGTCATTGGCCGTTGCACATATCATTATTGTAATCGTGCATATGTAGTTATTGGAAAATTAATTAACGTAATTAGTTTAAGTCAGGTATTAACAAATTATTATACATCTATATTATGCAGGTATTGATAGTAAATACTATAAGCTGGTAGGAACTTCGTGAAAATTATCTGAAATGGCGAAATATATTACTATTCATATAGACGTAATCATTGAAATAGTATTAGAATTATTGTACGTTATAGTTTCGAGTCAATTGATGCGTTTCAATAATGTGTTCTAATTTAACGAGTGTATTAGGTCCATAAAAATTCACGACCTTTGCGTCATATTAAGGTTTATATTACTATAAAATACTTGACAAAATTTTAAAAACTTACATATCCCAGGGTATTTATTATAAAAACTATCTTTAAAATATTTTTTACTGATAAACTGTAGGCATTAAGTTAATTATAAAAATTAAGTTATCAAAAAAAACAAAACAACACACACATCACAAATAATTAACCACATTCTATATACCTGTAATGTATTAGGTACGATTTGTTGAACATTCTTTAAAAAGTGTTTTTCAAATAAACTTATTTAAAAGTGATGGACAACAGTTAAAAACACTCGGCTGTACAAAGTGAAATATGAAATGAAGCAGTTACCGGCCGTCGCTCACCGATGACAAGATGAACAGAAAGTGAAATAAAATGGTAAAACTGAAATGGAAATTCAAGAGATATTCAAGTGACAAGTTTTAACGATGCGTAAACTATTGTAGGTATATGTATTGTTTCAGTATAGTATTATTCTACTACATTACATCAATTAATGTCACTCATAACACATGTACAACAAATCTGTCTCTGAGAACGTATATCATATAGGTATAACATTTGTTCGTTAGTTCTAAAGAAAATCAATATTCGCTGATCAATAACAAAAAGAAAATAATTATTAGATTAAGTTTAAACTCGGTTAGGTTTTAACCGATTGAAAATTTAGATAAAAATTGTCAAAACGCGGTTAGGTATGTTAACTCGTTTTAAAATTAGTCGGTTTTATATTCAAGCGGTATATTCTGGAGTAAAATATTGTCCCGTTATGAGCATATGAGTGATTATTTTAAAATGACGTCAGCAATAATATTAATAATATTATTAACAAAAAATTTACATAAATGACTTGCATTTCAACCACGTGCATAGTAAGTACAGTTCATGTTGACTAATTCTAGTTTAAAAACACAAAGTATAATGTTAGGTTAAATTATGAGGACCTAAATTTTGAAAAATACTTCCAGGTACGTTCTCAATACAGGCTCTAGTGAAAAAAAAACATTTCGTAAACGTATTGTGAAATATAAAGATGAAAATGAACTTATATAAAATAGCGGTGACTGACAAGTGCATATTAGACAGATTATATCCTGGTAGAAGAGAATCGAATATGGGTTTTCACGTTACTAAATATGTGTAATATTTTTAGTATAATGAAAATCGTGATAAATCATGAATATAAATAACAATAATAAAGTATTCGTCAATACGTTGCAATACATATGGGTTACATACACTATAATATAAGATGTATCAATTTAAGTATAATTAATCAATAGTGAAGTAAAAAGTAATATGAGTCACGTGTTTTTATGCAACCTATCAATAAATGAAAATGAATATTTTAACTGATTGAGCTGCTGTGAAATTAATTTGTATTTCATAATACTGAAGTTTAAAAAAGTAGATATAACTGACTGATTAAAAAAAAAAAAGAACATAATTATTCAAACATTTTTCAAGTTACCCAATGAGTAATAAGTTATTACTAATAACTAAACACCATATGTCGTAGGTAGTAATATACTTACGAGTATATAGTATTAAAATATTTAATGTATTATCTTATACTTCTAATAGCAATATACTCGTAAATATAAACATACTCGCACTAAAACATGTAACCCTATATGCAATATACCCGTGCCCTGTATATATTTTTTATATGTAATTGAGTAATCTGTTAACTTGAACGAACTTAAATGATACCAATTCAATGACTGCAGTATAAAAATATATGATATACATTTGTGCATGCAATATTATAGAAATATATTTATTTTTTTAAAATAAATTTGAAAAGGTATTATAATTTTAAAAAAAACTTAATATATACTAATTATAATAACACATCATAATAATGATTATTTAAACTGAAGAGCGGCTTCAAGTAAGCAGGTAGGAATCATAAAATAGCACTTCATGTACCTATTCGTTAGAAAATTACAATTTGGTATTCTTTATGGATTGAATATATTACAGTAAAATATTAAAGGTTAGTACACGAATATTATTATTTATTAGATAATAATTTAGTATACATTAGATAACTAACCTATGAATCTATTGCAAGTTGTATTCCCAAAATGTGTTGAATTGTGTATTAAAAATAGTTTCAATATGGTTTATAGTAAAAAAACAAATATATTTAGCAAAAAATCCATGGTTAATTTAGCATGTATGCTATATGCATATTTTATTTTGGGCTATATATTATACCCTTATTATACACTACAAGTAGGTACGTTATACGTTTTACGTGCGTAACATTATTATTACGTTAAGTATACCAAGAGTATTTCGAAATAAGTTATTTTTTCACGTTTCAATACTTATCTTTACGTGACAACAATATCATACGTTTAGTATAAAACATAAACAAATAACGAAACAAAGCAGGTTATAAAAAAAAATCATTTAAGATTCACTTTAAGATAATTGGTAATGTTAAAAAACCGGATTATTATGTAATGTAAGCCAATTTTATGAATTAATTTCATTATAAAATAACTTGTTTAAATACCAATCGTTACATTTGAATAAACTTTAATCAATATATGAACTCGTTTCATCAGTATTGTAGATTATAAAGACAAGTAATTAATTTATTATAACAATAAAAGTATAAAAATCTATTTATTACTAATTGTTGTGTAAATAAGTGAATGAAAAAAATATCAAATACTATAAGGACATTCTTTTAGTAGTATTTTAGATGTAGCGGGAAGTAATCAACAATACCTTTGCCACTTTTGGCATCCATTTACTTTAAAAATAATTAACGAAATTGTGTTCAATGAAACCAATAAGCAACAAAGGACTTTTTTTTTATTATATTATTTATACACAATACTTTTACTTTTATCTCTTTAATTTTTAAGGTTATATTTTTGTTTTTAAATCATATAAGGTCTTTTAGAAAAGTAAGTGGAAAAATTAATATATTATTAGTTATTACCTACATAGTTCGCACACTATAAAATTATGTGTTAAAATTTTTATCAATGTAATCGAGTTCTAGTTAATAGGATTATTTAAAGCATATTTTAGCCTTGAATAAAATCGACTATCTCATACAAGATAGTAAATCAAATTGTATATTAATATTGTAAATATATATTATATAAATACATAATATCTATATATATATTTATTAAAATTAATTAAATTGTGCTAAATTAAATTATTGAAATTTATCATGTATGAAATTAACATTACCTATATTAAAACTGTTACTTAATGAGTTGAGTATATAATATTATGAACATAATAGAAACAATGATATTTTTATACCAAACAGTTTATTTTATGGACCAAATTAGTTTTTTTCTAATATTTACATATTTTTATCGAGCAACGAAAGAGTTTGTGGTAAAATATGCCATAAAATATCATTAATTAGATTTTATGCTAAAAAACTATAGAAATTGTACTTTAATGATTGTATATACCCAATCTTAAATAATAGCCGAGTGTAGTGTTTTTGACAATATAGTTTTATTTAAAGAATAAATTGGGATATATTTTACAACTTGAGTAGTTCAAAAACTATTTAGGTAAATAGTTAAAAAGAAAAATATCAAACCATTATAATATAACAAGGTGATTAATTAAGAAGAATAAGTTGCTTACGTTCTCAATGTGAGTTGTATATATCTAAAGTAAAAGGATCCCAAAAAAACCTTTTATTAAAATATTCAATTTAAGTGCGAACAATTTGTCAAGTATAAATAGTTCAGAAATTGTTATCTTTAGCTCAAAAATTGAGTTAAATTAATATTTGTTGCTCTTGGTTTTAAAACGAATAAATTAAATATGTTTCTTAGATCACGAGTGTCTAACTACTTATAAATTCCAAAAATTGTAAATTCAATCGATGATACCAACATGTTTAATATAAATGTATAAGGTATCTTGTTAAAAATGATGAAACCTTACTTTTGATTAATGCAACATGAGAAGAGTGTTTTTGTGCATATAGTATAATAAATAATATTTTGTAAAAAAAAATTAGAATTAACGATGTCTTTAACATTAAATTAGCACGTGTCACGGTGTTAAACGATAATATTGTAGAATAAATTAAAAATCAAAACTCATAGGTACCTGATGCAATATTGATGTATTAATTAACAGAAATAAGAGAATATTAAAATTACGTAGGTATTTGTAGTTTAACAAAGGAATACATTTAGGGTGTATGTGAATTACGCGTAAAATATAATATGAAATATAAATAAATTGAGTATACTTACGTAAAATAAATATATATTGCTGTGCGATGAAATAGATATTATGTTTGCCGCGTTCTCCGTTGATGTGCCGGGCAGTGGCGACAAGTGGCGTGCACTAACTGTGCCAAAGCTCTTGGTCCAATATCGCGAGAGGTGAAAGTGATTTGTGGGATTATGCCGTGTTCAGACTGGCCGCCCAGGTGCGCATACTGCCGGCGTCTGCATGCAATACGAAAATACATAATAATATCGTTGTTGATATTCGTATTACAGTTACCAATAGGTGTACGCGATCGTTATTATTATTATTTTTTTTTTTCGCTTATGAATTTGGACGATGCAAGGTCAACAGGATTCCGAACGACTTCGGGTTGACAGTGTTCGGTCGTCTTCGCGTCGTCAATCATAATATTTTGCCTACATATCACCGTTACATTTTCGGTTTCACATCACATAGATTAGCACTTCTGAATCGTTTCCACCGACCACCACGACCACCACAAAAGGACGACCCGTCAAGTATGACGTGTTTTACGTATTAGTAATAGATTTCTTTTACTTCAACAGATGATTCCGGTCAGCATTCTAACGGCGTACTGTGTATGCAAATCCATTGCGTTCATGTTACACAGGTCTGAAAATTTTCCAAGTAATTAAAAATTAAAATTAATTATTTTTGTAAGAGGATCACTATCACTTTGTACGGGGTCGGTCATTTTCCTTTGCAAATTACTCGGGGCTAGGCAGATGTTCAGGCGCGGTAAACAATAAACATAGTTTAAAAATTTCGCATAAATCAAACGATTTATATTCTTTACAATATAGTAACGACTATACAACGATGGCATATTAAATAAAATGTAAACGCGAATCTGTATATGGCTCTGTGTTATATTTATGTATAGTTTATGTTCAAGTTATAATATAAATGTAAAGCTATTGCGCAGCATGGTTTTTTTATTTTTTATGCGTAAAATCGTTTTATGTTAATGTTTAAAATTTAATATCGCTGCAATTGAGTATTAAAAAACGGGTGAGATACATGACTCGGATGAGAAACAGAAGACCAGTGACTGATATTCGTGAATTGTTCTAATATTTGAAACCAATGTTCCATTGCTTTTAAAATAAATACTGAGCTAAAGAGAGCGGTGGACTATATAGTATCTATTTTAAATATTTATAAATAATACAGAAAAAGTTTAAAAAAATTATACCATCTCTAGAGAATATTAATAGAAGTATTCGTGGAAAATTTCAAATTTCTACAGTTAATTCTTTTTTTGGTTACCATAAAAAAAAAATGACATAATTTGTAAAATTTACCTGTATTTTGTCCTCTTTCTTAACGATTTGATAAGTTTTCATTTCATTGATTTCATTAACATTCAAACAATTCAATTATGAATTTGACTTTTCAAAACATCAATGAAACAACATTCAATGTCAGGAACCATTCGTGAAGTTGATAATAGGACCATTTCTTCTAGTCAAAAACGTGATGACAAACACATAAACACAAATAAAAAACATCATATTAGTAATATGATATTACATGAATACAAATACAATACGCTACACTTATTAGTTATTTACGAGTATGTGTCAAAATATTTTTATTTTTTTTTACCTGTTAATAAAAACAATACATAGAAACTGAGGGATTTAGCCCCAAAACTCCCTCCATGGATACACCAATGCTCGCTTCACACAGAACCTAAAAAAATTCAACATTGAATACATTAAATACAGAAAAATACATTAAAATGTATGGTACACGTGGTAAAAACAATAATCATTTCATTCATTCCTTAGATTTGTTTAATTTATGTGCACATTATATATTATGTTTATTATCATTATACATGAATATACTTATTGTGTAAATGACGTTTAATTATAGTTTAATTTTAAATTTTTGAATCATTATTGGCCCTTCCTTTACAATGCAAGCTATTCTCATGGAGGCATGTATAAAGTCTTGAAATGCAATAATAATAAGCACGTGTAGAATTTAATCTCACATCGTACCCCGAGTAATTTAGAGTCGAGGGGCTTCATAAATATAAAGTAATTTAGGGTGTGGGACTGCATAGACAGAGTTCCATATAATATTTCAGATGACCAAGGCCTGAGAGTACGTACAAAACCAAAATAAAAATAAATTATTTTATTATATATGTACTTATTAATTGCATTGAATGAAAGTAGAGTATGTTGTGTTTTATAAAAATGGACCTTCGTAATCGAAAAAGTATATTTTTAATTTTTTACTTTTAATAAATGTTCGTCATTAGCGTGCACAAAACCAGATCACGATTCTCCTCTTCAACGTCATGATTAATTGCGAACGTGCCACGACATTTCATCCAAATTAGTCAACGTAAACTTGTCTTAATAAAAACGTTGGTAATAAATTGTTGTTGATATTTTTAGTTTGGGAACAAGTTTATTTCGACACGAATTATGGCTAAACCTATGTACTTTTCATAATCCTTATGCGATTAATTTACTTTTTGCCGCACCTACTTCCGCTATCTTCCTTTCTATACCTACGGGTTTCTTTAAAAATATTCCTATTTTCCATTATATTAATATTTTTATAATCTAGAATTATATAGTTACGTTAACCGTGCTAATCATCGATTATAGATAGAGTAAGATACTTTGTAAGCTTATTAATAAGTAATAATTATCATTTCATAATACAATGGCGGTTATATTATATTCAAGTAGAACAAGAGCGATTTTCGTCGATAATATTACCTTACATCACTGAGCATAATATATCGTATATGATACACACGCTGGTATATCAACATATTATGCAGATTTATGTACTCCAATATCGTATCAGTGCACCGTACGTAGGTTTTCAATGGTTATGACCTTTCAGAAGTAAACGTTCGAAGGATAGCGTAAACAATAAAATACGTCTGATAACCGTGTCAAGTACGCGATAGGGATACTTGATATAGTTTTACTGGTCGATTACCAAGGATACTACAGTGCTCCGTAGGTACCGCCCGTTCATCAGTTTAAACGGTGTGTTTTTGCGTTTAATTTTTTACACTCCAGTGCCTTGAAACATTATATTCCGTAGTGTAAATTATGATTTTAAGTTATAGCGAATTAATTATTGTTCTAATTATAGATTATTGGTTGTTCTTTAGCGAGCTTATAATGTACAAATTATAATTAATAACTTGACAATGAATCTATGGTTCAAATACCGAATCACTATATATCGCATATCGTAGATACCGGTACAAAAACAGAATCTGACCGACACACGAGTGAACGTACCTATTTTTTTATATATTTTTATCCGTCAAATTCATGGTTAAAGTTTGCGAATGAAAAGTCATGGTAACGATAAACTAAAACAAATAAGGAACATTCGGCCACCAGAAAATCTTACAAATTAAAACGCACTTGTATATCAACAGGTTTAGATAAAATTATTTGCCCACCGTGTAAACAATACTGAATATACATAAATGTAAAACGAGACAAGTATAAGGAACAATTTAAAACGACTTTGAAGAACTATTTTTTTTCCCAATATAAAATGTATTTCAACAGACTATTTATGATAATTAATGCGTCGTTGTTATGGGTTGTTATGGTTGTTATTTATGGGCGGTTTTTTATATTCCAGTTATTCCATATTAAATGTATTTTACCGACTGATCACGATTTTTTTTATTTTTAAAAAATGTTGCAGGCTATAAACTCTTTAGTTTCAAGACGAATATTATTTAACTATATTGGTCATTATAAATTAACACACGGGTTCGCGTTTATGTTTAAACACTTATTTATCCTTCACTGTAAGTGGTTAATTATTACCAAGTAGGTAGAGACTAACTAATAAGAATGAATTCATGATACACAAAAAAAAAAAATTAAATATATTTTGCGCAATGACTAGTTTTTCGATCGCAATCATCTTCCTACGAATATAAGTGAAATACTATACAGATGTGGTTTCTATTGAACTATAATTAAGTAATAAATAATATTGACAATGTTCGCATTTTGGTGCATAATAAACAGTTACTAATACAGTAACCTATTGTTATAACGCAGTTTCAATACACATGTCTAATGAATAATATAGGTATAACTATTATATAATAATTATTAGTTATTACTTATTACTATGGTTAAAACGATAAAATGTAAAAGGGCGTGGTTTATTTTATATATGTTACCAATTTCTTTAGTTCAGTTCAATAAGTTTTTATAAATAACAAAGCTTTACATTTAATTTAAATGATTCATTGATGTGTATGAATAAATAAGCATAATATTTGGGTGTGTAGTATTTTTGAAAATTTAAAATTTTAAGAATTTTATTTAATATATTTGTAATTTTAAAATTTCAAAGACTTTAAAATAAATTAGAAATTCATTCAAACGATAAATTTGGTATAACTCTAAAAACATTAATAACAAAAAAATGTTGAAGTTAAAAATATGTTAAGATGTTAAGACTGTGTTAGTGTGTCACTGATATATGTATGATTTTTTTTTTATATGATATAATATATGAAAAATAATAATAAATCATTTGAACAAAATCAATAAAAAAAAACTTTATAATTATATTTGTTTCATTAAAATAGAAAAGTGTTGATTTATGGATACATTATTTATAATTTATAATCTATATTGTTAAACATTCTATTCGTGTATGGTTAAGGCGTTTTAACTAGGTTTATGTAAATAATAAACATTGAATATATTATAAATTTATAACATAAAGGGTGGTATTATGATATTATTTTTTTGTAAACTGGTTTTTTATCTACATTCATATTATTTAATTATTATAATTTAAAAATCACTGCTGGCCATTTGTATATTAAAGTATAATCTCTAGATGTTAAAGTATATTGACCTATTATTATAATGACCTATTGAATTACATTTTTGAGTTGGCTTTGTTTTGTATTGACTAAAATATCAAATTGATTTAACATAATAATAATAGATTAATATTAAATTATTTTTGTAACTAAAATGAAAATAATATTTAAAGTGTTTATATTTATTCATAATAAATTCTCAATTTAAAAATTATTTTGAAATATATTTTAAAAATTATTATTTTAAATTCAGTTAAAAAGTTTTGTATTGGTATTTATATAATATTGTTTGATGATATTATGTTATATTTAACAGTTTACATAAAACTATGGAGCGTGCTTGAATTGAAAACAGAAAAAAATTCTACTTTATTATTGCATTTACGTGCAATGAATTCATTCTGTTCATTGCCATTATAACCGGAACTTCATCATTCATGATTTATGTTTATGATGATTGAAAAACAGGTTAGAATGTGCAACAATATAAAATATGTATTTTTCGTGTCATTTAATTAAGGAAATCTGAACAGAATTTACAATTTCAATAGTGATCAAATTAATAATTATAATTTACTCTATTTTTAATCATTGTGATATTTAATATATAAATGAATGATGTGCCATAATATTCGAAATAAAACACATTTTATAATCTACAAGTTGAAACTGTCAACAAAATTCAAAATTATAAACAAAATCCAAATTATCAACAAGAATATAAGACAAAGTATATTAATGATTTCCACTAATAATGTTATTATAAGTGTAAAATTAAAAATTTATTGAGATACTTTAAAAAAAATCAAGACTAAAAAAAAATTGATACCATAAAAATTTTAACTTTCAAACTTCAATTTATAACAATTTTATGATTTTAAAAATGAGAATATCATTTTAGTTCATTTTAATACAATTCTTAAAGAAATCTAACATTTTTTTATTTTATAATTTGAATACAAATGTATTTATTGGTTCATTTTTATATTTTTTATATTTTTAACTACTTATTTTAGAAATATAATGGAGAGGGACTTGTGAAAAATGTAGTTCATTAAGTAATTTAAATTTTCCTGAGTAGCCAGTATACTATCTAGAAGAATGGTAAATATAGATTTAATTCAATATTGATATTAATATTTTTTTATATAAAACATGACATATTGACAATTTTATTCAAAAACAAATCTCAACAATTATAATTTAATATAAATATTTTCCGGGAGTAAATTTTTACATAAATTATATATTTTGTCAATATGATATTTAATGTACCAATTAAACCTATTTGAAAAGTGATTGAACTGTTATGTCAATGCGTATATACCGTTAAGCTTAGGCAAGTTATGAAATTGTGACGGCATTTAATTTGAAAATTCCACTAAACTCGATTGTGCGTAATGTCGTTTTCCTTGGTTATGTTATGAAATTTTATTGTTTTTATTAAACACAGTTAGTTGTATCCAGTATGTATGCCTATCGTATAGACATTGAGTGTGCGATACAAAATGACGGATAAATTATCAATAATTTTAGTGACGTTTACAGTGATCGTATCGGGCCAAGCCAATTTTCAATCACGACTATGGGTAACAAAAATTTTGTCAGACACCTTAGATGACTACGTACCCGATGGAACAACAACATGTGGACGTCATGGAGCAGAATATCGTGAAGGATTGAAAAACCTTAAATTGTGGGCAACTCAAAGTAAGCTGGATTAATTGAAATTCAATTATATTATACTCTTAAACGAATGTTCGATATAATTAACGTAGTTATTATAAAAATCAAAATAACATCCGATAAAAATTAAAAAATTACAAGTTCAAATGACATTACGATGCAATTTTATTACCCGATAAACTTTTACTTGAAAATAATTCTTAATCATGCGATTAACTCAAATATAACAATGTTATTCAAAAGTTATATGTTACTTTATTTCATGAAATATTCAGTTCGTATGTTAATTATTTGCCATTTGGTAATTGTATACTGTTTAGTCATGAATTCTAGCTCGCAAAGCTTAATACAAATAAGTTATGTAAGTCGGACAGTACTTATAACATCATTCATTTCAGTATGTGTATGCATACTGTTCTGATCATTGGGTGTATAAATAAAACTTTCCAATTCTTGCAATGTATAAATATAGGGCGAGAGAAATAATTAAAATGTAAAACATTTGCGTTTATCATAAATACTGACGGTTCATTCAAATTTGAATACGGTTTATAGTATAAAACATATATTACCTATTATATTTTTTAACTGTAAATAATAAATTCATTTTAAAACTAATTTAGTAGGTATTTGATTCGGATATTTTTAAATTAAAGGAAGAAATTCAGATAACAATAATTGTTTGTATTCATTATGAATAGGTAACTTAAATGTCTCACAAATATAATTGAAAATTGTATACAATTTTATTATAAAAAAGTATTATAATACGAGTATAGTGTATATTATAATAATATATAGTTTAAAAAAAATGTAATTTAAATTTATTAGTATAAAATGTTGATCAAATTTGGTTAAAATATTAAAAAAATCATTTGTTTTTATTTTGAACAGAGAAAAAATTTAAATTAAAAGTATATTATTTATAAGTTGAACATTTCGATCAAAATTTTGTTTTAAAATGTAGGTTGATAAATCTAAGTAGTTTAATAATATTTAACATTTGGGCGTAACCCTAGCTTGGACAACGCCAAATTCTTATATTCAAGCATATAGTAAAAGTTCAATTTTATAAAATATTTCAAATTAAATGAACAGGTTACTTTACTTTCACTTTTATAAGATATAGATATGTATACCTTTGTATTTAATAGTATCAATCTGTTTACTACATTCATAAATATATTAGCTATTATTATTAGTAATATATATATATATATTAACAATTAATAATTTTATAAGGAACAAGGAACAATAATATTTTGTTTATCATTCAAACTTACAGGACTCAGTGCCATTCCAGTGGGTTATTCATATACAATAGTTAGCTTACAGGACGAATGTTATTTAAAAGACTAAATATTTTATATTATAATGTTTAGAAAAGTTTTTTAATTAGAGAATACAGTGCCATGTCAGATGCTTAGACTTTAGAAACAGTCTAATAGTGTAATAAATCAAATATTCATATTTTTACATTATTTAAAGTATCTGAAGTGTTACACAAATTGGTAAAAAATAAAAGTAAAGTAACCATATGCACATTATATGAACAAGCCATTGTTTTAAGTAAGTTGTGGTGCATATTTTATTATTATTATCATATAAGAACTTGTAATTTTTTAAATAATAATTTAAATAATTTTTAAATTAATTAAACCTATTTTTCTACACTGGATTTCAGAATTAGCCTATTATGTTAAAGTAATTTTGATCAGGGAATTATGGTTATAAACATATAATTTACTGAGTGACCACTATTTCAAAATAAAAATAATATGCTTAAAATAATTAACTAACTACTTCTACAATATGGTATAATGGTAAATCGTACTTACATATCAAACATACAAAGAAGTCGTTCAAATCTTATCGGTTACTGCATCAAGTAATGATCATACGGTGTTGAGGAGACATCTGAAATTATTTAGAAACATACTTATAACTAGAGTTGGGCAAATTACCGTACATAATATTATAATATATTCAAGTTACTCTAATTTTGGAAATCTAATACTAACAAGTTTCATTTAAATTACCAATAATATATTGAGAAAAAAGTAGAGAAACTCTTAAGTACTCTTAAGTAGAGAAAAAAATCAACTTGACGGTTAAAAATAAATTTAAAAAAATTGATAGATTAAAATAGTATTCATTTTTAAATCATTATTCAGTGATATAAAATTTAATTCTTTATTAAAAAGAAAACAGAAAAATTATCATGTATTGCACACAAGTGCTAAATGGGGTACAAATTTATATGCAATAGCATTTTTGTATTAACTAGTAAAGAAAAGAAGCTAGGTAAGATAAAGATATTAATCTGTCAATATTTGACGTTTGCTCAAATTGTCGTTTAGGTGTGTGAACAACAAAAAAACTACAACATACAACCAATGAAATGTACAAGCTACTAACAATAATTTTATTTATTAGATATTTTCTAAAAAGAATTAATTTAATTTAGTTAATATAAATTTTGTCAAGTAAATTAAATTTTATACATTTTAATTATTATAAGTGCATAAACGCTTGCATATTTTAAACGTTTTTAAATTTTAAAGAATATATTTTTGAGCTTTAAATTTTAAAACAAATTAAAAAAATTATCCTATGAAATTATGCATTATTAACTGAAATATTATATTTTTTTATTAAAATCGAAAATACCTAAAATGATAGTTTATTATTCTGTTTAAATGCTGAAAAGTTCACAAACCTACTTGTGTAGTACTATAATATTAAATAATCATATCTGCAGTTTAAGGAGTTAAGAAATCAAACTTTTGTGTAGTAAGAAAGATTATTTTTTTCAGACCCCTTCCAAAATAAAATACTGGTTACAATGTCTGTTGATACTCGTCGATATCTTGACTGCATGCAATTTTTGACGCTGTAGTTTTACGAAAAAAAATGTTCACCTGCACAAAAAGAAAATAAATTAATTTTATACTAAACAATACATGACTCGAAATTTAAAATATATATTTTTCTTAATTTCAGTGTATGACGCATCATCCAAATTTCCTACAGGAATCTTAGCAGGAAGGTCTTTTGACTTTGGAAACTTTGATGAATGTTTGAAAACTGTTACAACAGGCTTGGAATTTAAGCCTCAATATTGTATAATAAACATTCGTTTTTTGCCCACTGAAAAACTGTATACAAGTCATCACAACATTACACCTACTAAATCAAACCCGTTAGATTCTGTGTGGGAAGCTACAAAGGTAAGTATCAACATGAATTTCTTATTTTATTTCAATATTGATGTTATTCGATTTGAATAATATTCCTTTGGGTAGTGGTAACATACATTTCATTAAAATATTTACTCTATTTAATCATATAATTATGAATATTTAAACTTTTCATAAAATTATTTATTTACGTAAGTAGGTATTCTATAACTTGACAGTTGATACTATTTCACTGAACACTGCTTGAATTGGAAAAAAAATTGAAGAAGGATGCATAAGTGTAAAAAAATTAGCGTCCCTAGAAATATTAATGTCTCATTAACTTATGGGGGGTTTCACCCCACACCTCCCCAATCTTCACTACAATTTTCTTATTTTTACAATTATAAATAATATTTCTTTTAATTTAATTTGTCATAGATATTGTTACGTTACATTGTCATTTGTATAAGTTGCGTTTACCTCATTGTTTTATACTATATATTACTTATTTATCGATCAACATAGAATATTGAAACCAATATTGAAATATTTATGTTTTTACTACTTACAAAAAATTTGAAAAAATATGTAAGCGCCGCTATGATGCCAACGGATTAATTAATTTGAAATATTTTAATGTAACTTGTAAGGTATATTATAGTATATAATATAATGTATAGTGTAATGTATATTTTATTGACTTACCTTCTCACTTCGAATAATAAATTTATCCATAATTATTTAAAATAATAATGAAATTAAAACTTCTTCACAATTATGACTGATCGGCATGAATAGTAAACAAACTAAACAAGCACAAAAGATTATTATTATGGCAGGTCCACAAAATAATATTTGGATATTGATTAATGATACTGAAAAACAAGAGGTAATATTCAAAAAGACGATTATGGAAGTTTGGATTTTAATTTCAAGGCGAATTAATATACGTATAAGTCTATATTTAAATTGGGAAATCCCGTTAGATCATTGTATAGCAGGGTAGAGGGTTGGCGGGGTAACGAGTCAAACGGTATGGCGCAGTGCTATAATATTTATATTCTATAAATTTACCTATTAAATTTGTCATACCAACATTCGTAATAAAAATAACAAAAAATTTTTTATTTTAATTAATAACATAATAACATTTTATTTATAAATTTTCGTTTTCACATAAAATTAGAAGGGTCCTGAGCGTCCCATTTTGAAAAATTAGAAGGGGTACGCTAAAATATTTAAGTAAAAGAAGTGGTACTCCGTCCCCCGCGTCCCTCCCTCCAGTTTAAGCACTGCTGCCCACATTGTTTATAGTCAATAACTTGGTCTTAATCAAGTAATGAACTCTTATTGAGTTGTATTGTGTTTTTTTAACATTTAATTATAATTATTTAATAAGTACTGTGTTAAAAGTTAAATAAAAATATGTTGCTAAATAATAAATTATGATATTAGACATTAGTTGATAATAATTTATTGTATTTTCAATCGAGTAATACCTATGTACTTACTAAGGAAAAGTGAACTTTATGAGATTTTTTTAATCGACCAGTTTTTAAACAAAATAAGTATTTTTTTTCGAATAGTTTTAAATTTATAGTATTCATTATATTTATATATATATATATATATATTTATATATATATATATATATATATATGTATGTATGTGTGTATTCAGTATGATTCTAGTCCGATGAAAATACAACGTAATGAAATCAATACAGCGCTCTGTATACCTTCATCCTGTACTCATTCAGATCTACAAACAACATTATCGCCAAAAATAATTTCTGCATTTCACAAGCATCAGCTTACAGCTAACGTTACAGTGAATTCAGTTTATTGTACAACTCAACAAGAACTCCAACCACCGAAATTATTAGGATATCGAATATTTTGGTAAATAATTTACATTTATTTGATTTTTAGTTTTAATATTTAAAATTATAAAGAAATTTAATCGTATTATAAAATGTAACTAAAAAACATTCACTCGTAAGATCAAAAATAAAATTTCCCATTTGAATTTTAATCAGTCTTATTCAAAATTGAAAAAAAATACTTCTTAGTATCTTAAGTGTTATTATATAAGTATAATTTAAAGAATTAATTATAAATTTATACAAATATTAAATAAATTACTATAAAAATTATAAAGAAAAAAAAGATATTAAAACATATAAAATTAATTAAAATTTTTAAAATTTAATCTTAATCAAAATTCAAATCTATTTATTGTAAAATTAATTTTAAGCTTGTAAAATGATTCTATTAGAAAGCCTGAAATATTTTATAATGAAAACAATCATAAACCTAATTATAACTTTTTAATTATGTTTTTCAATAGGGGTGTCTTGTTTCTTATTATTTTAATGACAATCATTGGATCATTATGTGACTCATATAAGAAAGAAGAAAATCAATCTCATTTCAGTGAGTTCAAATACATAGACATATAGTACAATAATAAGATAAATGTACATTTCCAAAAGAAAAATATAATAAGGCACATACCTATTGGAAGAAAATAATTTTCATTGTTTTTTTTTCAGTATCATTTTTTATTGCATTTTCATTTCCGGCTAATATGAAACGTTTATTTTTGGCCAGCAATAAAACTGAAAATTTATCTTGTATTGACATTTTGAAAACTCATGCATGCGTAATCGTTATAATTGGACAAAGAATGTTGTATACGACTGGCCAACCATTACAAAATCCTACAAAAGCCGAAGAGGTATCAAATGTAAGCTATGGACAAGTACAATTCATGACATTGATACTCATGTTATTCTAGGTGGCCTTACGTTTATTACATGGTATGATTCGCAATGGATCGTTAGTTGTTGATTTTTTTTTCGTCATCAGCGGTTTCCTGACTTTTCATTTTCTTTATGATGAGCTAGTAAACACAAAAAGAATTAATGTACCTTTACTCTTACTATGGAGATGGTTGAGGTAAAACTATGGTAAAAGTATTTACTCAATATTTATTCAACAACGTAAATTTGTTTTCATAAAAATAAAAAAATTACTGGCCTAAATGTTTTAATATTATTGATAAAAATGGACTTAATATACCTAATAAATGTTGTTTAAAAGCTATACTTAAATATATATTATGTATATATATATATATTTAATATAAGCTGCAGGTACTTATTATGTGGTACCAGTATTATGTAATATAATTATATTAGCAACAAAAATATTTCAGATTGATGCCCGTATATGGCCTAATGATAGCATTTCATACATTCGTGTTAATACACTCAGCAGATGGCCCGTTGTGGAAAAAAATAGCTATTCAAGAATCAGATTATTGTCAAAAAAATTGGTGGAGCAATCTTCTATTCATAAACAATTATGTAAACGCCGACCATCCAGTATGTAGAAAAACAAGTTTATACAAAATGAAAATAATTTTTTAATTTTAATTGATATACAATTTTCAGTGTATTATCCAATCATGGTATTTGGCGTGCGACATGCAATTCTTTATTGCAGGTATCATACTTGTTTATCTTGTATGGAAGTATCAAAGGTATGGTGTTTATTTAATGTGGGCTACAATATTTGTATCCTGTTTGATTCCAGCAGCTGTTGTGTATACTCATCATTTTTATCCAACATTAATGAATTCTGTATCGTAAGTTTGATATTAACTTTATTATATTATTTTAAAATCAAAGAAAATAAATTCAGATGGTTAATGTATGTAAAACGAGCCATTATTCTTTTATATATTTAAGCTATGGTTAAAATTGTTCTGACATACAAAATTGTTTGTTGAATTCTGAAGGCTCTAACGTATTAAATGTAAATTTTAATTGGTTTATTTTTTGGGGCATATAATTATCGTTTGTACTGTGGAGCCATCACATTATTAAACGTTATACAACAGAATACTGCTATTATTTTATATTTAAAGATTAAATAAATAGAATTGTTTTAAGTAAAAACAGCTGGGAAATATTGCAGTATTTCACATAAATATTTTTGATTGTATATTATAATATACATAACACTATATTATCACATTTTTACAGGATATTTAACTATCTTCCAGAGTACCAGAGCTACACAATGTTATATGTGCCCAGTCATACAAGATCCACACCATACTTTGTAGGAATCTTTGCAGCGTATGTGTACCGATATTTGAAGCTGGACAAGCCAAAGTTTCGCTTTCCATATTCGAAGACTTTAATATCGATTCTTATTATGATCTACCCATTGTTTCTAATGACCATTCAGGTGTTTTATGTTCGAGAATACAATTTATGGTTAAGTGTTATTTACACATTCATGTACCGTATGATATTTGCTACCATTGTTTCCATATTCATAATAATATGCGCCATCAATGGAATGTTTAAAGGTAAAATATTGTACGACTGCGGTAAAATTCTGTTTAATATTTATATATATATAATATTGAGTATCCTTTGATTTATTGATATAAAGTTTTCGAAAAATGGAGTTTCCGTGATTCCTTTAATTTAAAATCAAATCAAAATATCAAGTGATACTATCTCTGAGTAAAAATTAAAATTATTCAAATATTTTATATATAATATTCGTATTATTTAAAAAATGTATGTCTAAATACAAATAATAGGAGTATTTAATTATTATTTATTATGTGTTTTGTAGTTATAAAATTCAAACTTTTTTATTTTAACATTATAGGTTTATGGCTACGTGTATTTGTACCATTAAGTAAATTAACATATGGAGCATATTTAGGAGGATTGTCAATGCAACTTTTACAAGTATCGTCCATGCGTTCGCCAACCTACTTCAACGATAGTCTTCTGGTAAATATTGCAATTAATAACTTATATATGAAATATTAATTTTGGGTTATGACTTTATGAGCCATAGCAATGATCAATAGCTCAGTGTTCAAAAATTGTAAATGTTCCAAGTGAGAATAAAAATATATTAGTTTTTTTAGCGTTACTTCTATATTTTTATTATATTAATTTATTTTTATTGGTAGTTTATTTAAATTTATGTTTATAGTTACCTATATAATAATATATAGTCCACTTTTTCTGGCAGTTAAATTTAATGGTTGAAACAGCTTAAATAATGTGAATCTTAGTACTTATTAAAAAAATTATACTTAAAAGATTCATGTAGAATATGGATACTTGGGAAAAACAGATAAATACATCATGTGTTTTATATTTATCATATTTAAGCACAATTAATACACTTAAACTTAATAATTTTAATATTATTAATAATTAAATTATTTTTTTTTAAGTTTACTTGCCATTTAAACACAAAAAAAAGTATTGATTTACAAGCCTGATTTTATTCAGTAAAACTGGATATAGGCAACAATTGGTACATTTAAGTGTATATACTGTAGACTAAGTACAAGTATAACAGTAGTGTTATTAAATAATATTAAATATTTAGAATTTTTCTTGAAGAAATAAATCAAGATAAATCCTTATGTCTTATATTATGAAATATTTGACATCAGCAAAACACATTATATGTATATATATATCATACAGCATTCATCATATATAATATAATTAATAATTTAAGTATTAATATGATTATGAAGGTTTAATTATTTGCAAAATCTATTTCTTTAAATCAAAATGATAAAAATAAGTCTTAAGACTTCATTATATGAATAAAAAAGTCTAAGATGTAATGTAAAATGAATGTTTTTAAATACGCCATTGTTAGTTACTGGCAATATTGAAGAATAATTTAGAATTTATAATGTAATAATACTTTGTGTTTTTTTGTAGTTTTGGTTGGCAATTGGAGATACTGTATTTGGTTTTATACTTGCATTTTTGCTATACACTTTAATCGAATCACCGTTTGACATTTTATTAAAAAAATTGGTCATCTTCATTAGTTCAAGTAAACAAACATTTTATTATTTTCATTATTATTTAACACATTTAATTTAGTTTTAGTTTAATTGCAAACTGTTTAAGAATATTTTAAACTTTATTTATATTATATTAATAATTTTTTATTGACATTATAAATATATTTAATAGTATAAGAATATTTTAATATATGTTTCAGATATAAATTTTTACAACCAAAAGACTTCAGATCCTGCAGTTCCTGGCAAGATGGCTCTTAGAACACTACGTACAAGATAATTTTTTTAATCGAATTATATGTCTAATAAATACTTTACATTTAAAATATTTTTAGTTCAATTTATTGGTAATGCATTTTTATGCTGGTATTATTTTTTGTTTAAACTACAGAAAATATTCCTAACTGTTTTTGTTTTCATTCTAATAGAGTATAAATATCAATTTGCGAATAGGTACTTACGTTATGTGAATTTTGCTGTAAATAAATTTAATTTAAATTGTTTAACATAAAAGACATACATCAATATTTTTTTTAATTTTAAATTTCAATAATATCTATATTTTTTTACATTTTTAAATAATAAAAAAAAATGTATTACTTTATATCTTTTAGTTTCTGTAATTTAAATTCAACATTACCAGTTCATAATATTACATAAATGTGTTTTAAATGATTGTACACTATTATTATGTTTTCCTAAACAATTAATTGCAATAGGCATTTTGTAATTTTATTTATTTATATTAACAATATTAATTAAAGTTTCATAAATATGTATTTTATCATATGGACACCTTATAAACCAGATATTTTTTTCACCTGAAATGGACTAGATTTGCTACTCAATAGTTTATGAATGGACACTATTCCAAGTTCAATTGCATTACTTTATGTATATTATTGTAAAAAACATAAATTATAGAGCCCTTCCTTCAAAATGACACAAGGGCCCAATTTAGCCTAGTTGTGCCAGTGAGTATTCGCGCATTATAATTAAAAAAATAAATAAAACCGTTACTATTTTTTTCGTCTACGATGTAACGTTACACACGGATAATACAATATGGTAAATATCATGATAATAATGTTTCAATAATAGGTAAAAAGAATAGTAATTATTCAGTGTAATATACTAATAATTTCAATAATCATGTACATAAATAATAATAATATTAATATGTTGCCTCGTTGGCACAACCAAAACATAAATAAGTTGGCTGTTTGAATAAATACAAATGAATAATATTATTCTAATAATAATAAACCCTTACCTCAAATATAGATTTGTTGTGGCGGCATCACAATACAATAATGAACGAATGTGGTGCACTTATTGTGGCTGGCGCGCTTTAACCAATCGTGAATTCTCGCAAAGAAATGTTATATTTTAATTACACATTTATGTACGCACAAATCGAAACGTTGGAAAATATTGCGCGAAACTTTAAAGAGGAACAATAGTGTTATATTTTTACCATCCGACCGTGGTAGTGACTCGCGAAACACGAAAAAAAAAATGGCGGACAGTACCGACCACTGGCGAATACGATACGAAACGACGACGTCAAAAAACGCACACTCGAAGCCTTTACCGGCTTGGATTAGACGTCGTCCGAGCCTCGACGGAATCGTTGAAAATCCGAAGGCGACGGCCATTACATTCGCGTAATGGATCGCGCAACGGACGCGACGGCGACGATACGATACGAAAAATACGGTGAACAACGAATGTCGATGGTACGGTAGTAAATTAAGCGACGAAATAATTTGGTTGCGCCCACGCGACCGCCGTGAGACGTGCGATTATTCGTCGATCAATACTATTACCATCGACGCGAAACAAAATTTAGAAAACGTGAAACGAGACTATGGCGGTCGGCATAAAAATCTCGAAACACGGACCCGTTCGGAGAAGCTCACCACATAAACGCGAACCGACGAAGACTAAAGCAACGGCGGAAGGGTAATCCCAGCGTCCCCCCGCGTCGGCCGAAACGGTTAAAAAAACGAACAGCCAATGACGTTTCACGAATCATGGTAAGTGATTTTTTTTTTTAACGGCCATTTTACGAAAATCTGTCGCGACCGCGGTATGTAGTACCGTTTATGTACCAAAGTTCTGTCCGCGGCGCAGTGACGGTCAATGACCTCGTCGTCATTACGTCACTGCGGCCACGCGGCCACACGGCGACAGCGGCGAAACGTTCACACTGCAACGCGTTTTAATATATTATTATAATACTCACGCCTCCGAATATACGCGCGTATTATAATTTAAAAAATAAAATAAAACCATTACTATTTTTTCGTCTACGATGTAAACGTAACACACAGATAATACAATATAGTAAATATCATAAATATCACTAATGTTTCAATAATAGGTAAAAAAAATTGTAATTATATTCAGTGTAATATACTTATAATTTCAATAATCATGTACTTAAATATTAATAATAATATGTTGCCTCGTTGGCACGACCGAAACATAAATAAGATGGCTCTTTGAATATATACAAATGAATCATATTATTATTATAATAATGAACAGTACCTCAAATGTTGGCTTGTTTGAGGCGCCATCGCAATACAATAATGAACGAATGTGATGCACCCATATTGTGGACGGCCCGCTTTAAGCGATCGCGAATTCTTTACACGCACAAATCGAAACGAAACGAAAAAAAAAATGTTATATTTTTACCATCCGAGCCATGGCCGTGACTCGCGAAACACCAAAAACAAAATGGCGGACGGTAAAATGTACAATGTACAAACCGTATCGGCGAACGGCGCACCGACCACGGCAAATACGATACGAAACGACGACGTCAAAAAACGCACACTCGAAGCCTTTATCGGCTTGGATTAGACGTCGTCCGAGCCTCGACGGAATCGTTGAAACTCCGGAGGCGACGGCCATTACACTCGCGTAATGGATCGCGCGCCGGACGCGACGGCGGCGATACGGTACGAAAAATACGTGAAACACCGAATATCGGTGGTACGGTAGTATTTAAGCGACAAATAATTTGGTTCCACCCACGCGACCGCCGTGAGACGTGCGATTATTCGTCGATAATTACTATTACCATCGATGCGAAACGAAATTTTGAAACCGAGAAACGAGATTATGGCGGTCGGCATAAAATCTCGAAACACGGACCCGCACGGAGCACCCCAACACATACTCGCGAACCGACGAAGACTAAAACAACGAAAGGGAGATCCAATCGCCCCCGCGTCAACCGAAACGGTTAAAAAAACGAACAGCCCATTGGCTGATAATTTACGAATTCATGGAAAGCAATTTTTTTTTTTAACGGTCGTTTTTTTAAACGACCTCCGGACGAACGACTGCGACCGCGGTATCCAGAGTCCTGTCCGCAGCGCGCGACCCCGTCGTCGTCGTCCCATCACGGCGGCCACGCGGCCACACGGCCACGGCGGCAGAACATTCACACTGCCGCGCGCCGCGAAACGGAATATTCGAGTGCCGCCGTTCGCGTGATTCACGCCGCCTGCAGTGCTGTGATAACTCGTTGTTATCGTTATAACTCTAGGGTTAATTTTATTAATTTTTGTTCCGTAAAATCCTTCTCCTGACAATAACAAACATAACGAAAAAAAGAATTAACTCAATCGGTCCAGCCGTTCACGCGTGATGAGGATATCTGGTAAATAGGGATTAATTTTTATATATTATTTTTACCGATTTCAACCCTTTAAAAACTAAAATCCTTTGTTACCCTTCGCTATCCCCTATCGGAGCCTGCGAGTTTGTTGTTGTGTTAGTGGAACTAATTACAACTAAAACCCTTAAAATTCAAATAATTTTTTTTTAACATTACAGACTATTTAAATTGTAATACATTTTTACTGAGCTGGCATAAAATGTATTAAGATTGATGACTTACTGCATGACGACTTGGGAATCTCAACAGTCAGACAAACAGCAGCCAGATACTACTCACGCTTCCACTCCAAAACAGAACACCACCCCAACAGCTTTATTGCAGGACTTTTAACCAACAACCTCCCAGGGAATCCAGCCAGATGCCTCAAACGAAACTGGCCCAGAGACCTACTAAATTAAATTCAAATAACGTGTAAAAAAAATATTACCCCCACAGCCACTCGTGTACAGGTGTTTCGAATGCGAAACTCATATCCCGCTATTCACCCCCCTTATCACACAACCACCAAACATTTGCTTATTGTACTTTTTTTTGTATAGATTGTAAATATAAAATAATAAACGAATTTTTAAAAAAAAAAAAAAAAGATTGATTTTCTTGATTTGATCTTAACGCTACATCATCATATTGTTCAATTAAGAAATGAAATAAACGCAATTGAGAAATCGTAATTTCATTAATTTTTATTCATCGACCATAAATCAACTATTTAATATATTATTCGCAAATTTATTTTTAAATCATGACAAAACAAGCCGCGTTAAAAAAAAACTCATGATCTTTACAAACATCCGCTAAATTAGGTATAGACTAGTTTGCAATATACAGTACAATATTACACAATCGTTGTGAGCAATTCCGAGTGGACACTTACTTATTGTAGATAATGAATTATATGGACAAAGTATGATCAATACTATATTTCAACATTCCAACAGTAAATACCTATCAATAATAGGCGGATAATTTGAAATGTATAAGTATATATTATTATATATGTTTTACATTATGTAAATATCATTAAAAAAAAATAATTTCCGTCTGTTGATAAGTTTTGACTGAATAATTTTTTTATCATGTCGTTCAGTTTAAACGAGCTTTTATATTTTTCGTCGTATTTCCCACCGAAAAATAAAATTTTGAATTGTCCACCTGTGTATTAGGCACGTGGTCTCGACTACACGTGACGTTTATTATACGTATTAGATGGTAGGTTCTAGATGGAAAATAATCAAACGTGTGGTAATAGTGATTAATTCTACGCACGTCTGATTATTTAGAACATGTATGGGATGAAAATTCAGTTTTGTAATTTGTTAATCCGAAAACGTCCATGTCGATGTTGGGTTTACGATTCTTTTGTTTGGGGAAAACGTGGTGAAATAGTTTCGGTACCCATATGCATCTGCGCTGCATTTTTAATAGTAAAATCCTAATCAACACGAGCCTGCGCCACGTGGTTTTTCTTCACTGTGAACAATACAATTAATCAACGTGTAAAGTAGGAGGCATTTGTTTGAATTCACGTGTATATATATATAATACGTGCATGTCCGTCAGACACATCACAGTGCATTCCATGCTGATTGTAAACAATCAATCATGTTGGTGTTAATCCTAGTGACATTCATAGCGATTGCGTCCGGTCAATCGGTGCTCCAGCAGCAGCGATGGGTTACGAACATACTTTACGATACGCTGGAAGAGTACACTCCGGATGGCGGACCGTCGTGCAAGCGTGACGGACAAACTTATCGCGAAGGATTAGAAGATCTCCAGCTATGGGCGACTCGGAGTAAGTCTACTGTGATCTATAAATTTATTTGCACGATAAATTTAAATCAAATATTAATTCTCTGTTTAGGGTAAAGTCAGGTACATTCTTATCGGCTAGTGTTTTCTTTTATTAGTGAGCAATGGTGGATATTGACAATTTGACACCAAAATTTAAACATTTGAATACTATCTTACTATTCTGACATAACTTATTCAGTACCTCTTTTTTTTTGGGCGTAGCAACTTATTTATTAAACATTATACGTCAAAATAACGCCTGTTTTCGGCGTTGAAACTTTGGGATAAAACAATAATTACGCGAATTCGACGACGGTTCGAACTAGACTGATTATAAAAAGCTAACGATATTCGTCGATTTCACTTTCTTTTCACCCCTAGGTACCTTAAAGTTAAAAGGTAGACTTAAAGTTTTGTTGTTGCTTTTATTTAAATGGAATTCGATATATTTTCAAATTATTTACCAGATTTAGTTATAACTGATTTAATATTACTCATAATTTTTCACCTGATAATGTAATGTTTATTTTTTAAAGAGCACATTGTTTTTTTTATTATTTGTGAAATTGAATAGTTGTTTTTATTGATTTTTATTTTTAGTGTACGACGCGTCTGCTAAGTTTCCAACTGGAATATTATCTGGAAAATCATATGATTTAGGGGATTTCGACGAATGTTTAGAAACTGATACAAGTGGTTTAGACTTTGAAACTCAATATTGCATCGTAAATATACGTTTTTCCCCATCTTCTAAACTACATGCGAACTACTACAATATTACACCACCACAATTGAACCCAAAAGTTCCCGCGTGGGAAGCGGTTAAGGTAAATACATAAATCTATAATGTGAAAATAATGGTCGAGAAAACAAAAAACACCGTACAATATATTTTCATATTAAAAATAATTTAAATTTTTATAGCTTTAGTCATAAATAGACGCAAGTTCTTTAGATTTACGATACATATTGTACTTTCTGTTGTTTGGATTGAAATATTTCGATTGGAATTTATCACTCGACAATCTAATATATTTCAATTTATTATCTACAGTTAGAGTATTTTATTATAAAATTGACTGTTTAATAGTGTCTAAAGAACCATCATTTTTAGTAATTTATTTAATCTTTTTATTTATATCCGTACAGTCATATGGCGATCCAATAAAGGTCCAACGCAATGAAATCAACGCTGCAATTTGTATCCCGTCATCGTGCACGTACTCAGATCTGCAATCTTCACTGTCGTCCAAAATTGTGTCCACATTTCAAGAACTAGAAATAAACACCGCTGTTAGCGTGGATTCACTCAACTGCGTATCACAGAATGATAATGCACCTATAACATTGGGATTTATATTATTTTGGTAAAACTTTAATGATTCATTTTACTTACTTATTTTTGGTGCAGTTGATCTAATATAAACCATTAGACTTGAGTATATGTATTATAAAATTAGGTAGTAGGTTATCTAGCCACTCTCATGATAACTGACGAGTAAGAACCTGTTTAAAATCATTTTTAGGGCCTTAAAATGTTCTTTTATATGATTTAATAATTTATATGAATAATCGTCATTGTGATTATTTGTTTTTAGGTGTTTTTTAATAGTTATTATTATGTTGATAATCGTCGGATCTATGTACGATTTATATTCAAAGAAAGAAACCAAACCAATGTACCGTAAGTTTGGATAAAATAATAAATAATGAATTTTTTGAAAATGTTTTATATTCTTTAGAATGCATTCTCGTGTCATTTTCGATTAGATCAAATCTAAAAAAGTTGTTTTACAACAATACAAAAAATCAAGAATTATCTTGCTTTTATTTCCTTAAAGTCATAGCTTGTGTAGTTATTTTCTTTGGACATCGGTTGATGTACAGTGCTTCATATCCAGTTTATAATATTAACAAAGTTGAAGAGGTATATTTGATATATTTTGATTCGTTGATTAATTTTGTTGTTATTATATGCTTTTTTTTTACAGACTTTTGAAATTCCGTTTTATGGAATATTTCACAATGGACCCATTGTAGTAGATATTTTTTTTACTATCAGTGGTTTTCTAACGTTTATTAGTTTGTACAATGCACTAGAGAAGATCAAACAATTTAACTTGCTATTAATAATATTTTTTAGATGGTGCAGGTAATATCTCTTGTATATTATTTAAATTAATTAATCTAATTAATATCTATTAATATTATTAATCTTTATTACAAATTTACAACTTTCAATTTCTGTACTTTATAGAGTATACAATTAATTTTCTTAAAACATTATAATATCTTCCATACAGAATATAAATAATTTATTAATATAAACAATTAAATGAACGCAGGTTGATTCCCGTGTATGGTCTGATGATAGTTTTTAATGCATTCGTGTTTTTCCATCTCTCCAACGGTCCTCTGTGGAAATCCATAGCTATACGAGAATCGGAAAACTGTCTGAAAAATTGGTGGACAAACGTCCTGTTCGTAAATAATTATGTGGACACGGAACATCCTGTAAGTATACAAACATATCATTTTTAAATATATATGTGTTACATTAGTATAATGTCTGTGATATTACTATTTAATACTTTGAATGAAATATAATTGGTGATTGTTGAAAATCAATTACAGTGCGTAATGCAGTCTTGGTATTTGGCGTGCGATTTACACATGTGTGCTTTGGGTATACTATTGGTGTACTTTGTCTGGAAATTTCCAAAATGTGAAAAATTTGCACTCCTGACTGCAATACTCGTATCCTGTTTTACTTCGGCATACGTCGTATACGAACACAAATATCTCCCGACATTTATTGGTTTCATTTCGTGAGTAATAAAAATGTATATATTTGTTAATGTGGGGATACTCTATGCGATTCGTATTACATATACATATACATATTCAATTTTAAATAATTATTGAACAATTTATTTGTTTTTATATGAATTTAATTCTATTAGAAAATTTTTAAATAATGATATAGAATACAATTTTACAATAGGATCACTAGACACTCAAACACCTCTAAAACCACCCTCTGATGCATTATTGCCCAAATATTAATGTAATGGATGACAGATTTTTATTTTATTTTAAAGGGAGAGAGAAAATCCACCAATCCTTTGTTATATGATGTTATATAATATTTGTATATCATATGTATATTATTTAAATTTTTGTTTTTTTTTTTTTGACACAGGGCTTTGAATTACCCACCGAGCCAAGAAATATTCAGACAGCTATACATAACCACGCACACAAGACTTACGCCGTATTTCGTGGGAATGTACGGAGCTCACGTTTATCGAAACATAAAAGCCAACAAGCCAGACTTCCAGTTTTCACATCCACAGTTGCGTGTGTGGACACTTTTCTGCGGTTATTTAATGTGGATGATGTCCATCGTCTATTTCTACGAGCACGAGTACAACCTGTGGGTCAGCGTGGCGTACGCGTTCGCGTTCCGTCTGATATTCGCCGTGCTCGTTTCGACGTATATCGTCGTTTGCGCCGTAAACACGTGTTTCAAAGGTAGGATATAAGTAGTCAGAAGTTTACTTCGTCATTGAATTTCCTGCCAACACCTTAACGTAATGGACTTAAATGTGACGCTTAAACGAGCTCTAGGTGCAGATATTTAGGGGAGTTATCACAAGCCCTTTAGAGGGATTTATATCCTGGGGAAATGGACAGTTGGTTAGGGCGTATTGTAATACATAAATCGAATTAGATATATCGTGTCGATTATTCTAAATCGGCATAATATCATCACATCAATTTGTGTCTTACACTTACTTAAAATAAATTCGTATTCTATAGGAACTTGGTCAGTCATACTTGCGCCGATAAGCAGACTTGCGTATTCGGCGTACATAGGTGGCCTATCGATGCAACTATATCATGCGGCTTCAGCACGTACGCCATTTTATTTCAATCCAATACAACTCGTAAGTACCCACACAATGTAAATAATGACATGTATAAATTTATAATACTAATAATAATAAATCGAGATCCTATGATCTTATAGATAATATTATTTTTATCGGCTCAGAACCCGTTCAGTTCACGCACTCACTACTCATAAGTACTTTTTAAATGATTTTGAATTTAAAATGTTTTCTATAAGGCACGCGGAACACACAGAGTGACTCGCATTATATTCCGTTTGAATATTACCATATTTATATTTCATATTTGTTTTTATAGGTGTGGGTAACGATCGGTGATCTAACATGTGGATTCGTGATTGCATTCTTCTTGTATATGTTGATTGAGAGCCCGTTTGAAAATCTACTGAAAATATTGATTGGGAAAATGAAAGATGGTAAATATTTTGATGCTAGATTAGTAAATTATCTAGAAATAAGTAATAACTAAAAGCTATTATTAATTACAAATTGTACTTTGATTTATACTTGTATATGGATCTATACGAGAGTCATATAGAAGCGTGATTTTTGATTTTCAAAATCGTATTATTGTATTAGAACCTTTATAGAACTTAAATTAATTTATGTGAAATTAAAATACTTGTACATTATCCAAGAATTGGTCAGAGTATATATTTTTATTTTAATAATAACTTTATTGTTTCAATAGATTTTTCAATGTTAAAATTGTAGTTACATTGTAGAATAATAACTGTATTAAATTTTGAATCAAGTTTTAAATGAAAACTTTATCTCTGTTTTATTGTAGGAAAACACAAAGCTGAAGAGTCAACGACAAATGATGTAGAAATGTCACCGCAGAATACGGAAAGAGAAGAAACCAGACTTTGACAGCCTATAAAAACTACAACACTACATAAATATAAGTCGAAATAAAAACATCATAAAAAGTTTATGAACCAACTAACTTTCACTATGTAAATATACACATATGTATATACAAATATTAGTAATTACAACAATACAACATTACAAATAAATTTGTTGTGTTTGTTATCAATTAATAATACTAATATATAGGACACTATAAAGTATAAAGTATAATATAAGAAAGCCGTTCGGTTAATGTTACCTATATTTAACCTCGCTTTAATATGCGTTGCAACAGTTATTTTAAATTAAAATGTGATTATTATTATAGTTTAATGTAAGAATGTATACACAATACACGGAAAATAATAAACTGAGTTTTGTTTACAAAAATAAAGAAAATATTTTTTAATTTAATGTTCTATATATATTCATACATTTTCTTCTCCTTTGATTTATTGAAGAATATGAATCAAATTGTTATCCTAAAAGTTGTTACTATTTGATTTGTTAATTATTGTTTACACTTATTGTTCAATAATCCACTGACTAAGAAATCTACATTGAATACTAGCACTCTGACCGATTTGGCTGCCTTTGTTCTACAAGCAAATTGGCAGACCCCTCCCCACCCCCTCAATTTCATATCTGACCACTGCTAGAATTATTGGGTTCAATTTCAAAAACAATTTTTTAATACAATAAAGCTTTTTTAGTTATTGTTTAAAATATGTTAAATATTAAGTAATATATTTACAATAAAAACAAACATTTTTTAAATAATGACCTTTGCGTTTGATTTTATAGTATAGGTATTGTTACAAATACCAAAAATATTATTATAAAAATAAATATAAAATGTATATAATCTTTATTATGTTCCCATTTTGTGACGATGCTATTTAACTTTTTTCCAATTTTTTTTCACAGAGTTGTTCCAAATACCTTCCTGAGTATCACCACGTCACCCGATTTTTTTTTTCATTTTCGCAGGCACTGAGTTATAACGATAACAACGAGTTATCACAGCACTGCAGGCGGTGTGAATCACGCGAACGGCGGCACTCGAATATTCCGTTTCGCGGCGCGCGGCAGTGTGAATGTTCCGCCGCCGTGGCCGTGTGGCCGAGTGGCCGCCGTGATGGGACGACGACGACGGGGTCGCGCGCTGCGGACAGGACTCTGGATACCGCGGTCGCAGTCGTTCGTCAGGAGGTCGTTTAAATAAACGACCGTTAAAAAAAGAAATCACTTTCCATGAATTCATGAATAATTCTCATTGGCTTGTTCGTTTCAACCGTTTTAACAGCCGACGACGCGGGGATTTCTTTTCCGTTGTCCCTCCAGTCTTCGTCGGTTCGCGCTAATTTCCAGGGCTTCTCCGATTGTGTCCGTGTTTCGAGATTTTATGCCGACCGCCATAATCTCGTTTCACGTTTTCTAAATTTTGTTTCGCATCGATGGTAATAGTATTTATCGACGAATAATCGCACGTCTCACGGCGGTCGCGTGGGCGCAACCAAATTATTTGTCGCTAAAATACTACCGTACCACCGATATTCGGTGTTTAGCATATTTTTCGTATCGTATCGCCGCCGTCGCGTCCGGTGCGCTATCCATTACGCGAGTGTAATGGCCGTCGCCTTTGGAGTTTCAACGATTCCGTCGAGGCTCGGACGACGTCTAATCCAAGCCGGCAAAGGCTTCGAGTGTGCGTTTTTTGACGTCGATCCAGTAAGTACAATAAATTATTTAAATTTATAATTTGCATTAAATATTTACGTTAACTATTGAATCCTATTTTAACATATTTCACACCAAACGACATGTTTTACATATTTGTTTCATTTGTGATTGATATTTATTGCGTATAAAATAGTAATCAATGAGAAAGTAAACAACAATAGTCAAGCCCAAACGTTTCGAAAATAATTGTGTTTTTTAAAAATTACTTTTTAATATCTTTTATCCGGGATAATCACGGCAGTATAGTTCTCGCATATCCGTGTGCAGTTCTACATCTATGATATGACTATAGAAAATTGTATTGAAAAATTCCAATTACCAACACGGACTCGTTTCACTCGCCGTTTTCCTTGAAACGTAGTTACGTGAATAATTAGATACAATCAATGCCGGATAGATTTTTGTTTACAGTTTTTATTTGTTCGATTTTATATATACTATACGACACATTTGTTTTTTATGTCATTTGCCAGAGATTCATCATGCTGCTGACATTTCTAGTCGCGCTCATAGCGATCGCGTCCGGTGAAACCGTGTTGCCGCCACAACGATGGGTGACGGATATACTGTACGATACTCTGGAAACGTACACTCCGGACGGCGGATCGATGTGCAAGCGTGATGGACAGGCCTACCGAGAAGGACTGAAGAATCTCCAGCTATGGGCGACCCGAAGTAGGTGTACAAAAATCAATAATTACATGATCTGTGTTACATCAAATTCAAAATATAATAGTATCTACATTAATACCTACCCTTTATATTTGATGTGCACATCACTTAAATCCGTGTATTTATAACTATACTATTGATAGTTTTTAATATATTTAATAAATTTCATTTATTTATTTATAAAAGTTATCTAAATTAATTTTTGTTTTTAGTGTATGATGCGTCAGTAAAGTTTCCAACTGGAATTTTAAGTGGCAAGTCTTATAATTTTGGTGATTATGATGAATGTTTAGACACTGATACAAGTGGTTTAGACTTCAAAACTCAATATTGTATAGTAAATATACAGTTTTCACCATTTTTCAAACTTTATCCGAATTATTACAATACTACACCGCCCAAGTTAAGTCCATCAGTTTCTGCGTGGGAGGCAGTTAAGGTATATAAACCTATTTATATTATTATTTTATTAACATTTGATTATCTATCGAAATTGGCGCAACTAGGAGGCTAATAGCTTGCCAGGAAGTTGCTTCAATAACATATACATAATATATATATCCTTTTTTTAATGTAATTTTAACGGTCAAAATTGATAAGTTGTTAATTGAATTACATATTTATTTTAAACAAGTAGATTAGACATTTTTTGACTAATGTAAGCTATTAAGATGGACACATTTACTATTTCTCTTATTGATTTTTGTACTTGTACAGTTGTACATAATAAACTTTAAATAATTTTTTTGTTTTAGTTCTTATACTATTGTCCATTAATTATATTTATAAAAAGGAGTAAGGGGGAAATTTACCTCACCTCACTAGTTTGCTTGATTGTATTAATTTTTTGTTTGGACCATAGCTCCCCAGAAATTTGACTTAAGTTGCGCCTATGCATTTCGAGATAACAAATAAGAATTAAACCTACTATAAAATAATTTTAAAACTACACGTTCAAAATTAGACGCAATAATTGCTTTATACTTGAGTGACATGGTTTGTGGTTTATGTGTAATTTTAATTTGAGTCACTAAAGACAAAACGTTTTAAGTACCGCATATTGCAATAATTGGTTCTTTGATAAGCATTTAACAATATCGTATACAGCGAAAAAATGTTTTAAAATTAGCATAAGTAAATTAATTATAAAGAACCAATAATATAGAGTAGTGATTTTCAATTTTCTTTTTTCCATTTCACAAATTTCACCCTAAATTATATCTAAACAGACAGAGACCAAATAATAGGTACTACCTAATTAATAGTCTAAAAGTAAAGGAAAGACCGGTATTGGGCAAGATTAGTATTATTCGAGGAAAGAAAAACTATATTAAATTAAAAATTAGTATTAATATAAGAGAAATAATCTTTATGATTGTTGCGAATCCGAAATAAAGAATATGAAAAATTGTACTAGCGTTCATAACAAAAGAAACATGGTCAACGACTTGTACGGAGATCCGGTTAAAAAAATATAAACTACCTACTATTATGGGCAAATCAAGGAATATATCAATAGTCAGTTCGGTCTCGAGGAATATAAATCATATAGTTTGTGAGGAAAAACATTATCAATGATTCATACAATTTCAATAACGAATACATGAAAATGTATTGTTCTAAATTACATTTATAAATTGCGGATTGACATGGAAACGTCATTAGTAACTCTGCGGTCCCCCCCCCCCCAACGTTTGAGGGTATAATATATGAAATTATAGCTGGATCTATTAAAATGACATATTAATCAAACACATAATATCACAAATTATGTCACGAAATTAAAATATCTGATGAAACCACTGCAAGATACTAATTCATTAAATCGGTTTGTTTACCTATTTCCATACAGTCATATCATAATCCAGTAATGACTCAACGCAATGAAATCAACACTGCAATTTGTATCCCGTCGTCGTGCACTCACTCAGATTTGCAGTCCACGTTATCTGCCAAAATCATGTCAACATTTAATGAATTAGAAATAAACACCACCGTGAACGTGAATCCGCTTTACTGTACAACACAAAATGCTGAGCCTCCTATAACGTTGGGATTTATACTTTTTTGGTAATGTTATGATTTATTTTACTTATTCATAATAAACAACACTAAAGAAATTCTATAGTATATGTTACGGTTAAAACTCGTTGACAGCTGAAAAACACAACATAAATAATTCATTCATAAATCTATCACACAAACTTATCAATAAGTAGTTGGGCTTAATTCTTAATTCCAAAGTTCAATTACGAAACGTGTTGTCATTGTACAAGAATATTGATTTGATTGCGTATTGTTAATAATAAAATATTTTGAAAATATTTAGCGGTAAGTTTGAAAAAAATGATGAAACGATCCAATAATGTCCAACAATAGATAATATTTTACCATAACAATATTGTCTTGAATCAATAAATTTAAACCTTATTTGCTCATGTTGTGTAGGAAACATAATACACAAGTATTTAAGGTTTGTAATATTAGTCAAGGATATTAGTAGTTTATTACCTATTGCTATATCTGTTGCCGCACTAATTACAAGTATTCACAATTATTTATAGTTTCAATAAGTTTATATTTATGACTTAATTTTCATTATTTATAATTAGTTGTTACTATCATAATTATTTTTTTAGGTGTTTTTTAATAATTATTGTTATGTTGATAATTGTTGGATCGATGTTCGATTTATACTCAAAAGGAGATGGTAAAATAAATTACAGTAAGTTTGAGTGAGATAAAATTGAGACAATTAATAATTTTTTTTCTTCATAATGGCAATTTTTTTCAGAATCTTTCTTCGTAGCATTCTCACTTCAATCGAATGTAAACAAGTTGTTACAGAACAATAATTCAGAATTCGCTGGTGTCAACTTCATTAGATTTTTATCTTGTGTAGTCATTTTATTTGGACATCGGATGTTGGTTTATGCTGCATACCCAATTTATAATGTTAAAACAACCGAAAGGGTAATTCTCTTTTTTATTTTGTTTCATTGATTTCTTTTTTTATCGATCAATTTTTTTTACAGACTTTTGAAAATGTATTTTCTGGGATTTTACAAAACGGTCCTTCAGTAGTTGATAATTTTTTTACTATCAGTGGATTCCTAACGTTTCTCAGTATTTCTAAACTATTAAAGAACAAACAATTTAATATACCATTATTGTTATTTTACAGATGGTGCAGGTAGGTAGTACCTATTTATATTGTTATTATGTTATGTTATTAGCTATATATTGTGTCTTTTAAGTATCTTAGTTTGTACTTTAAGTTTTTCCACTTTTGATTTTTGGCCATAGCTATGAGAAATATTTAAAAACATAAAGTATCGACTTTTAGAAAATAGCTATCACTATAATATTGTTATTTACATTATTAATACCATTGATTATTGATACTAATAATATATAATCAATGTTAATACTTGTTCCAATGCACTACTTGATTTGGGAAAGATACATGATTCGTTTTTAAAAAAAAAACTTAATGTCTTTTGAAGATTATAAGACAATGAAAATAATTAGTTTTAAATTAAAATTTCAATGAGTACATCTACATATAGGTACTTTCAGTCACAAATTATACCTAGAAACGAAATGTGAAATGTTAAGATTAGAAAATACATAAGTAAATAAGTAATATTACATTAAATGCGATATAATAATTGTTCCAGATTGATACCTGTTTATGGTGTGATAATAGCTTTTAATGCGTTCGTATTTGTGCATTTATCAGACGGGCCTTTGTGGAATTCCGTGGCTTTTCGAGAGTCGGAAAACTGTCTTAAAAATTGGTGGACCAACATTTTGTTCATAAACAATTATGTCGATTCGGAGCATCCGGTGAGTATCAACACAATATTTATTTAAATAGAATTAATTTGTAATGTCAGACCGTATCTGAGGGGGTCGAGATATTTCCATGAAGTTACTGCAATAATTTATGAAGTTTTTAAAATAGCTGAATTCATGTTTCCAACAATAATGTTTAAAAAACAAATAAAAATTATCGTATTATATAAGGTATTGCTAGTGTTTACCTAGTAAATGTAATTATACATTTTGTTGACAATTTCGTATTTTTATGTTACATACTATAAATGTTATTACATGTTACCGTTAGGTAGCTAAATATTGATTTTTTAGAATAGATTGCATGAAAAATTAATTTAGATACTGACCTGGCTCAATGATAAAAATTATTGACGATAATTATTGTAAATCAACAGTGCGTGATGCAGTCTTGGTATTTGGCGTGCGATTTACACATGTGTGCTCTAGGCATGATATTGATGTATTTTATGTGGAAATACTCGAAATGTGAGAAACCAGTCTTGTTCATTGCAATATTTGCATCCAGTTTCGTCTCGGCATACGTCGTATACCGACACAAATTTTACCCGACGTATATTGGTTTCGTTTCGTGAGTAAATAAATTAGAATTAAATAAATAATTGTCTGTATCCAATCAGGTATAATATTAATCGTGAGCAGAAATGTATAGCTGTCATAGGTGTTAGCATTGATTATTGATACTAATAATATATAATCAATGGTATTAGGTATTACGAATCTATAATCAATGATAGGAAGCACCCAAGTACAGTGCTGTAGCCGGGGGACTATTTAAAAAATGAATGTAAACTTTTATAGATACATTATCGAAACTATAAATATTTTTTTAGTAGTTACAAACGGTTACTGTACCGTTTGTACCTATTTATTGTATTATTGTTTGATATTCTCGAAATGTATCTAAACCTAATATATTTTTACAAATACATTGACTACTGCTTATGGGTATAAACAGAAGGGGGGGGGGTGAGAGAAGACCCTCTTGATTTTTTTCTGTAAATTAAGAAACAATTGATTGTTATCGAAAAGTTAAACTTTAAATAGTTCAAATACCAGTCGAATTCGACTAACGTGATGGTGTTTCAAATGACCGGACTAGAATACGTCTGCCTCAAAGTCGATTAGGGTTCCTTCATACACGTCGTTATTGACATCACAGTCCTGGGTCTTGTTGTCCTCACTTTGTTCCGGACATTGCCATTTCTAAGAGAACCGGCGAGTGCGGGCTACACAACGGGGAACGCGACTTGGTCTACCACGGCTTGTTCTAGTATCTCTAATACTAGTATCTAAATAATAAACTTGGCAAATGCCCACCGAAAATTATGTCTTCAATATACCTATATAATAAACTATTTGAAATATCCCCGATTCTCCCCTCATTCGAAACTACTTAAACCCCGTACGTATAGGCGTTGTGCCCACGTCGTTTTGTTATTTATTTTTATTTTTCTTGTCACATTCCGACCGACGACGCCAGGGCTCTGCACTATCCGCCCAGTCAAGAGGCTTTCCGGCTGTCGTACGTGCCAACGCACACGAGGCTGGCGCCGTATTTCGTAGGAATGTACGCGGCCACCATCTATCGGGACATCAAAGCCAACCGGCCGGACTTCCGGTTTCCGCGTCCGGCGCTGCTTCTCAGCACTGTGTTTAGCAGTTACTTGGTGTTCATGGTCCCCATCGCTTATTTCTACCAGAACGAGTACAACCTGTGGGCCAGCGTGGTGTACGCGTTCGTGTATCGTCTGGTGTTCGCCGCAATCGTGTCGGCGTTCATGATCATCAGCACTGTGAACGGGTTCTTCAGAGGTGAGAATACGTTACAATAGTCAGGCCGATGTAACAGGCGATGTTTACCCCCCGGCCCCCGTACGTTTTACCTCCCCCCGGTAAATATATCCTAGGTTATTATTACTAGGACCTAGTATAGATATATTCTTACCCGAGAGGTATATTTCAATTACTTTTTTTTACTATTTATATTGTCAGCATATTTAAAGCATATTTGTACTTTGTATTATATAGTATAATCAAAAATTTCTATTTAATCTTAACTGAAATATAATATGAATGCCCATACGTTAAATGTAAAAACTAATACATACCTATAATTCGCAGAAAGCATTTTGTAAAGACAAGCAATATAGGTACTTATAGTTGATGTTTCTAGAATAGGCAGGTAAAATATAAAATATTTGATATGTACATTTTTCCATAATATGTTCAATTAATGTGCAGTAGGTAGAACAATGTTTAAAAAAAAAATATTAAAATACCATTATTTAGGGTTTTTTTATAAACTTTTTTTTTTTCATGATGTCAAAAATAGCTACCTCTTTAAAAAGTGTTCTTAATGCCACCCTAGGCTATCACTTATGCCTTAAGCCGGCCCTAGTTATACCTGAGGCAGCTCTCATAGGCGCAACTAGGCCCCACTAGGGGAGTGCAGCTAGGAGGAGACTTTAGCACTCCAGACTCAAAATCAGTATCCCTGAACATTTAAACCTTAAACATTGATTTGTACGCATATTATTTTAACAATGTACCTACTTTGTTAAGTTAGTAAAGTATACAATATAATTTTAGCACTTCCTAAAATGTTGGTCAGTACAGTACAAAAGATGATAAAGAATATGAAAGTTCTCGTGGTTTTAAAGATAAATCACATTGTGGGATCAATAAAGTCCTATGCCAAACCTGTTTAAAAAAGTACACTAGGTGCACTAAGGTCTACAGCAGTGTGAATCTGGGCCTACCTCCAAGAAAATAGATTCAAGTCCGGCGATAATCAAAAAGACCATGATAATTATCCCCTATCTATAAATCGATCAACGCCTATCATGTTAAAGAGGCGACAGCGCATTTTATATTTTAGAAATTGGACCCTTCGTCGCACAGGTGATGAGGTGAACATAGGGTAGGTGTATGGTGTATAGTATCTAATCAGTATAGCGCTTCTCACGAGACACAGTCAATAGTCAACTATTATAGGGTGGTTACCTACTGTTAAAAAATAAAATAAAAATAATGAGATAAATACAATTTGATATTTTCTGAATTAGTTTAAAATTGATTCATATTTTCTAGGATCTTGTGCACATATATTGGCTTCAATGAGTAGGCTCACATACGCAGCTTACTTGGGAGGCATTTCAACGCAATTATTCCAAGCAGCATCGACACGAACACCAACGTATTTCAGTTTATCACAAATTGTAAGTTAACAAAATCATGAATTTTGAACTTAAACTTTACAGTTAAAAATGTAATTGTTAAAAATCATATAATAGCTATATTTAATATGACAGTATTATGTATATAACAATGTACTATGTAGGGATACGTATAATAACCACATTTCATGTTGTTGTAGTCATGGTTAACAATGGGCGACATAACTCATGCATTAATCGTTGCATTCTTCTTATATGTGATGATTGAGAGTCCATTTGCGAATCTACTGAACCGAGTTTTCTACAGAACTAAAAAAGGTAACAAATTTAAAACTTAAATTTCAATTTTAAAAACTATTTAACAATTCTTAATAAATCTGTTCATGGATTTTAGATCATTTCTTGTTATTATTTATGTTTGCTTCGTTTTAATTTCAGAAACATAATCATTTGTAATTTTTAAAGTTATATAAAAAACAATCTCAGGGGCTTAAGAATAGTTGTTAATTCCCAACTAATAGTTATTGATTACCAACCAATTATTGTAATAAAAATGATTTAATTATTAAAAAAATTACTGAGAATATATTATTAACTGTATCAATACATTAAAATTTGTTGACAGTTGAGTTCTAACCAAACACTGCGGTGTTTAAAATAATTAATTGTATTATTACAATAACTGGTGTTCAAAATATTAAAGTTTTAGTTACAACATAGTTTTGATTTAGAATATTTGGATCCATTAATTAGAACTATTTTTGATTTGATTTTAGAAGAACATAAAGCTGGAAATATAGAAATGTCACCACAGAATACGTAAAGAAGACTAAAATGACTCCAAATATTAATATAAATATATTTAAGTTTATCAACAACAATAAGATGTTTAAGAATAAAATTGATTGATTTAGCAAGACCTAATTAGGTAATATATAAATTGAATATCGACAGACATGTAGACATTTAAGATACCTATTCATAATATATTTAATAAATTATTTCTGTTTTTATCTTGTATTAACTTATTGCAAATTGTACATATTATTAGTGAAATTCAGGAATTCCAGCTTTTTCATAAAAAAAAAAAGTAATTTGTAATTACTAATTACAAACATTTTAGGTAATAAATAACAAATTAAAAATTACCTCAAAAGTATATATGGAAATACCAATTACAAATTACCTAAGTAATTCAATTACAGTAATTTAAAAGTGCCCAGCCCTGTATATGCAATGATGAACAAAAAATTAATTTAACAGTTTCAGGTAACACTACATATTTAAAGTGAATGAACCTTGTATTGAAATAAACCTTGGATAGAACCTAGAGGGTATTGTAATACACATTTTAAGAAAAATTACAAAATTTCAACCCTTACAGTGTGTACCAAGCTTATTTCAATACAAGATCATTCATGAATCATTACCTGAAACCGTAATCTCACTTTGTATAACACAATATATAAATATTAATGAAATTACAGATCAAACAATGTCAGTAATGCTGGTACACACCAATCAATGTTGGAGATCTGTGTAAATTTTTATAATTGACTGAACATTTAGTTAAATACTTTCATTTAGTTCAGTATTTTCTAAACTGGTTATAGATTTATTGTTCATGAAATTTATAATTAGCAATGACTAGGAGATACAAAAATGTAAATTAATGATTCTTTATCTACTCTTTTATCCCCCCTACTAAACGCTTAATAAAATAACAATATGTAAAATGTTAGGTTCATTGTCATTAAATTTATAAAAATTAATTTTAAGAAAAGAAAATATTTATCTAAATATTATCATTTATATTCATTACACTAAAATTTAAAATGCTACAAAACGATTTCACGTTTAAGATATAAAATACATCAACAAATTATATCAATTTACAAACTTTTAACCCAAAAACATTTTAGTTGAGTAGACCTGATACACTCGGCGTATCACCATTCTGTTACTAGTTGTCTTTTCGTTCAAATGGATCAGTCCATTTACTCAAATCTAAAATAAACATAAAATTAAAACTTGATTTTTAAACAAGAAACAATTACATACTTCCAGGAGCATCTGGTGTAATCCTAGCTTGGTCTAATTGAGCACGATTTTCTTCCTGTTTCTTTTCTAAAAATCATAAATATTTCAAATAAACAAATATATCAAGAGTAGAAAAATTACACAAATATAATATATTAGATACTTGTTAGTTGTTACTTTGTTAGATATGTTGCAGATACTCAATATCACATTTTGCATCCAGAATTATATTTTTACCACTCGAGAAAACAAATATAAGTTTTATGTTGAAGATTTGACTATATCCATTTTTAATCTTCATGGGGCGCTTTTATAGTCCTATTTAATGTTTTTATTTAAAACTAAAATTAAAAATCCCTAATAAAAGTTTTAGAGCACTGAAAAAAAAATAACAGATTCATAGCTGATTGGTCACAACTCACAAATACATAATAGTACCTGTAGTAGTTAGTAATACATAAAATCGAAAACATTTCAAACCATGTTGATAAATCTGGTATTTTGCATAAAATAAAATTTGTATTCAGAACTTTATAAGTAATTTACAAGGGACCAAATGAATATTGTAGGTCTTACAAGTAATTGTGCAATACACAGAAGCGAAATTCAGTTTTAAAAAGTTACTCGGGACTTTCTGTTACGTAACACGGTATGTATAAGTAATAAACAAGTATAAAAGCAATTAAATTTTACATTTAACTTACTATAATCATCAATATGTGTCATTGGGTAAATAATAATAGGGTATGTTGCTAGTCCTATGCTGCCGACAAAAGCAGATATGAACGCCACATACTTCCATCCTTTTAAATATGCCATTCAAACTTCAAGTACCTCAAGGTTCAGTGTAATAATTTTAAGTTAGTACTAGGTAAGTTTTACAATTATTATTTATTTATATCATATTTGAGAAAATATGAGTGAAAAGTATTTCTTATCAAAAACTAAAACGATAAGCCGCTACCTGATATGGGCACAGAATAAATAAAATGTAATTGACTGTGGTAGCCCGGTATGATATGGTATGCTGGTAACCCATAACCTTATATTTTTATTATTTTGATAACAATCGTGCAGGGTTTGTAATTTTGTATTTTAGTAATTTTGTTGTCCTCAACTTCAAATTTCTTTCGTTTTCATTTAAATATTATAATTCTCATTTTTTCATTGACTAGTGTCATTACGTTTTCGATCATTTATCTATTCATCGATTTCTGAACTCCACGCGTTTAATTCTTGTTCTTTGTCGAGTAAATATTATTATGTCAAGATTTATGAACGGTGTATTAAATAGACTGCACAAGGGTGTCGTGAGCGCAGCCATTGGATTGACGGTGATCTCCACAGGAGTGTTTTTCTTCAGGACTTACGAAATTCTTTTCGTACCCATTGAACAGAGAACTAGAGCTAGAGAAGAGGTTGATGAATTGATAAACAACGAGCCGCTATTGCAAAACCAAAAATAGGTAATGACTAATGACTGTATACATTTGTGATCAAACGTATTCAGTTTTAATTTTTTTTTATTATTTATTTAAGAAAAATTAAAAGCTGTAAATATTTACGAAAAGAATTTGTGATTATATATTTTTAATTATTAGTATTAAATAAGTATTAGAAGAAACCGCTCATTGGAACCATTCCTACTAACATTTAAAATTGTTTATTAGCATTGGATAAACATAGTTCTTTTTAAACAATGGGTAGGATTTCTTGAGACTGCGAGATAGGATAAGAGATGTAGAGCCGTAGTTAGGGCTTGACGAAACGGGCCCAGGCCAGGGGCATAAGAATGAAAAATATTAAAAACTTCATTTATTTAAAATATGAGCACTATAGTATTTTTTATTAATATTATATAATTTTGTTATAGTTAGTTCAGAAGTGTTTTTTATTCTTATCAAGTATTATTATCATTTATTATTATGATATAAGGATGTTTTAATAGATAAAATAAAACAAATTGAGGGATCTATGTATAAATATTTTGTGTAGGTGAGGAGGGGTACAAATTTACCAAGGAGGAAATTCTTAAAATAGCCATAGGCATTGATGAACCTTGCTACTGTTCTGAAGAGATGGTTCTATAATCAGGTTTGCATGGTTTTGGACTATTATACTGTTAGCTATGACAGCTGTTAAATTGTGGGTAAATTAAAGTTTTTATGGATTGTTTCATTAGAGATGTATAATGAACTATGAGACAAAAGATTACTGATTGGACAATTCGGATTTTATTAATGTTGGTGATTTGTGTGGCACTTCAGTTTTCAATTTTGTTAGATAATATCATTGATTATTAATTGTATTTAAACGGAAAGATATCACTTTTAATGTACCAATAGACAATAATTTGAAGATTTTAATAATTGATACCAAATGTAATTGTAATTAAAATTGTATTTGAGTAGAGTGAAATTAGTTTAAATTATTGAATTTTTTCCAAAAAGGAGATATTTTTATCGAAATAGATATATAGGTAGGTATAATATAATAAAATGCCAAATTGTTTTAATTCTTAATAATTATGTATTTTAAATAAAATAATTTCTTCAGTCGAGTGTATCAAAATGAATATATTTTTAAAATTTAAATCATATAATATTTTTATACAAAATGATTAAATTGTTTTTAACAAACTAAACTTAAAATGAATTATTCAGACTTTCTCCAAAAGGCAGGTATTGTGTTTAACCTAACCTAACCAATACAAAATAATATTGTTAGGTAATAATTAATAATTCATATATTTATTTAATTTAAAATTAAACAAAAAATTATTGATGGTAAAAAAAAACTATATACAAATCTTAAATAATGAACATCTTACAACTATTTATTGATTTTTTAAAAATAATTTAGTAGGTAAAAACCATAAAAATTATCATTAAAAAAACAGTAGGTAAATAAGTCAATTAAAATACAATTTTTAGATTTGAAATTATGTATCTAATAGTTATAAATCCTAAGAATCATCCTGGGATTTGTCTGATGCATTATCTTCATCTTTACCATTTTTTTCATCGCTGGGTAGTATAACAAGTTTTATGCGTTTGAATGGAGGTGGGCTAAGTCGTGAATTATTATCATTCAATCTAAAACAAACAAAAACCTGATAATCTAGTTGATTACTAAAAGTCACAACTTTTAACTTACACTTCTGGTGAAGAAGGTGGTGGCGGCGGAGTCCATACACTGGCCATTGTTTCTTCATCATGTATTTCAGGATCTTCAACTTCTAAAAGTTAAGATTTAAATTAAATTTAGGCACAATATTCTTTAAATAAATAATAAATAAATACCTCGATTTAAGTCAGTTCTATCTATTTCTTCGTGGTTTTCATTTTCAACGGAGAAAGAGAAGTTAATTGAGCTGATAAATAATGTTATAAGTTATTAATATGTCTCTAGTTTTAATATAATATATATGCTTACTCAATAGAATCTCCCGGCAATCGGAATGGTACTGCATTTTGGTGTCTCCACTCATTTCTTGGAGGTTGTTCCCCAGTAAACAAATGAAATTCTTGAACATCATCTACAATAATTGTTTGAAAATAATTAATTTTTCGTACCTAATTGATTTCATAGTTAGATATTTTTATATATCTTACCAGTTACATAGTTATCTAATTTCATACAGCTATGATAGGAAGGTAAATGGTTTTCTACATTGTCTTGTATATTGTTAGACATATCATTTGACCTGGTACTCCAATGGTCTATGGATACACATGGTTTTATATTTACCAATTGTTTTACAAATAATATAAGAATACAAATTAATATACTTACTTTTGTAAAAATAAGTCAACATTAAAGAAACTAAAATCATATTAATGCCTATAAATATTATTCCAGCTTCTTCTAGGTAGGATTTTGAGCTCATTTTCGCTAAAACCAATAAATATAGGTAAAACTAAAACATATAATTATTATTTTACATGAAAAAAATTTGTTTTTAATTACCCGGAGTTGGTAGAATAATATTTGAATCGATTGGAACACATAAATCACGATGTTCTCCACCAAAAAATACTTCCTCCAAAAAACTGTTAAAACAAAAAGTAAAAATATGTTTTGATCAGGAAAAATGAAAAAATTAATACTCACCCATCCAAACAAACACTGCAATCCGATATGTCTTTTGGACACTTAATATATTTTTTTGATGTTCTAAAATACATGCTGCTACAATTTAGGCATTGTGAACATAAATTTAAATTAACATCACAATAAGTGTTAATTCCTGAACAATCATTATCTGTATGACATTCAAAATCATCGACTAAATTAATAGCACCTTCTGGTATTGTTCGTGAAACATTTCCTTGCATTACCTAAAGAAAAATGTTATTGATACTTAATTAAATAACATAATCTAAATTTTTAAACAATTAAAGCCTTAACGTCTAAAATGAATTCTTAATGTTTTTTATGTAATATAAAGTAAAAGGTTCTTAAAAATAATTTGATATACTTAGAAAATCTTAAAATAAAATTCATTAGCTGGTCCTACACTATTCGTGAACTCAGCAGAGTTACTTATACAGAGTACACGAGTCGTGTAGAATCAACTTTATCGGTAACTAAAAATTTAAAGGAGAAACACTTACCAAAATGAAGACCATTAGTGTACTGATCAATCCAGTTGTAATATGTGCCATGTTAAGATTGATTTCAACTAATATCCGTATAATCTTTATAAAAAAAAAAAAAACAATAAGCATAATTTTATATTTCAAGTTGAGTTATATGTATATTGATGATGAAATAAAAACTGGAAAAGGAAAATATACCACCCCTTAGAGTTTTCATTAATTTACTAACAATTAAAACATTGAAAATTACTCATGTTCCATATATGTATATGGGACCAATGAAATTTATGCTAATAAATGTTAGTTTTTACTCCTAGAAATAAATAAATGTGATTTTTTATTTAAAAATATCAGTTTCATATTATAATGTATTGTAAACCTGCCTCCTGGAATATATGTTTGAAACAAATAGCGTACAATAACAAAATTTCTCTTGTAAAAAAAAGAAAAGAAAAGAAAAATTGTTTGAATTTAAATTTAAGATTAACATTGAGATAAATTGATCTATGCCCTCATCTCCTCGGCTCTCCCTACATGCTAAACAAGTGCTCCGGAAATTTTTCCTCTCCTTTAACATTCCTATTAAATAATGATATTGGAATAAGATTTTTACCCAATACCTTGGGGTCCTTCTCACACAAATTAATAAAACGTACCTATCTAATAAGTAATAATAATAACAACAAAGTATTATCGAAATATATAAAATAATTTATTAAAAACCATTTGACATCTCTTATAATTAAATAAATAAAAATAAAAAAATAAATATTATGTTACCTTGGTGGATTACAATCGAAAAGTGCAAATATTAATACGACAGGTTACGAATAACATCATATATTTTCAATAATACTTTTTTATTGTTTTACTTGTATTAGATAAACATTATTTGATTTAATTTGTTTCGTTTTATATTTTTAAAAATAATAATAATCTGTTCATATTACCATAAGTGAGAGTGTAGTACGATTTATCCGTCGTCGTAGGGGGAGGATAATTAATTACGATTTTGAAAACTGGCGTTCGAAAAAAATTGATGGGTAGAGCTCCGCAGTGTGAATCGCGCAGGTCGCCGCACTCGGTAGTAATGAATGCCGCCGAGTCACTGGAGTACTGGAACACCGGTAAAAACAAGGATGAGTCATGCAAGCCAAGGTCTTGTCGCGGACCTGTAACGACATGTCCGTGTATTGAAAGGATCCGCGCGCGCACGCGCACCGCGTATTTACACACACACACACGTTACGAAGACACGGGGATTCTGTATTTCTTTGCACGTGTGAGTGGCGCGCTCCTTGTCATACTACAGGTGTGCGCGCGCGGGATTGCCGATGACTCATATGGCGAAGGTGAACGAACGTCCTCTCCACAACTTGTTCGTCATTATTGTCTAATATTTGTATTACCTGTTGGGCGCTACGATAATAATAACTCGCCGGTTTCCTATTTATTACGGCGATAATATAATATAATAATAACCACGCGTTCGAGGTATTGTTTTTAGCGCCCAAACGGTTCACTAACCTTCCGAAATATTTATAGTACCCGTATGATATTATTTTCGTTGTTACTTTTATCGTTCCGACGACGGCGTCCGCGCGTGTGTGTGCGTTTGGGCGTACTTTCGGTTTCGTCTCTGCGTTTTTTTGTTTTGAAAACTCAATAATGGTTCTCGTGTCCCTTTCGAAAAACTCTCGAACCGTTCGGTACACTGGTATACACCACACTTATAGGATAGGTTCTCGGATTGTTTTTGTTATTTCAACCGAAATCTCGGTCGTATCGGAAGAAAAAACATACACAATCCCGTTACCAACTATATAATATTATGATGGCTCTTTAATAATATTTTAATAAATTCCAGGTGGGGTTAAATCGTTTCAATTACTTGGTCAAACTGTCAACGGACCTGGTATATCGGTATAGAAATTCAAATGCATTTCGAGTATAACAAACGTCGTATGCATACCTAAACATTTTTCACCATTATATGGTATTTTACTGATATTATAAATGGCTAATATGATTGAAGTAATATGCACGTTATAATGTTATTTTTATCGACTTTTCTGTGAGATTTACAAACAGTGGTATTATTTTTCAAATCTGAACATTCGGCCGTTTCGGCAGACCATATAGCAACACTTTTGAACGAAAGCGAATACTGTCGACCGATCTATAGTCAATGATCTTTTCGAGTCTGTAAGCCGTAAGGAGACGTAATAAAAGTACCTCTTCCGTCGTCTTAAGTGAAAATAAGTGAGTTTATTTCGAAATTACTCGTTTTGCTGTCGGCCATTTATACTATACTTAATCCTGTGAAATTATGGCAGACAATATGATGTCATATTTTTACTATTACATAATCTTTGTTGTATATCGTATATCGAAACGCGGTGGGGACTGTCCACCGCGTACGAGGAAAATACGATAACCACCGTCAGTTAATAGTTTCATAAATTCATAATAAACGCACCAGATAACAGTTCAACACAGTTAATATTAATCAATGATAAACATACACATTTACAGTCTCTTTTGCATGGCTTTTTAGTTTTTATTTCATTTTTTACCAATGTTGCCTGTAATCCAACTTCGTTCTTCATATTTTTAAATTTCCACCTCCAGTTTTCACGTTGTCGGGTTTTTATGAACAATTGAACGCATAAACCTGTTATTCCGTCTTTCGCAAATAATAATAATGAAATCATGGCTGCCTACTTGAGAAGTAATGATAAAGCCGCCAAAACACTGCAAGTAGCACAGATCTTTTGTTCTCTTGGCATATTGTTTATAATAGAAATTATTCAACATTAATTGCCGAAAATTCTTTTTTACTGGTAAGATAGAAATCTCTTGATTCCTCTGAATGTTTATATTTACCTATAAACAATTATTTATTTTATAATTGGGTCTGGGACTCTACCGGTTTTCACTATACAGTCCCTGTATCATTCAATTTCCGACCAGGACATGAATAAGTACTGGTTTCTAAAAATCAGTCCCTACTTGTTATGCGTGTGTGAAAAACAGAAAATAAATAATTGTTATTATAAATTATTTAGACGACCTATAGTAGTAGCAGTAGGGTTTGTTATTTATTAATATTATTATACTTATATATAGGAAAATGATTATTCAATTAACTTTTGTTGTATTTCTAATTTTTAATTGTACAGCATTATAAAAATTATAAAAAAATAAAAAATTTGACTAAAAAGAAAGTATTATTGAAAATTCTGTAGAATGGGTGTGTGGAGGGGGGTGTATTCTGGTGTCCAGGTTTGCAATTTTTCATAAATGTCAACCCTATTTTATAATAGATTATCGTTTAATAGATATAAATACATATAAATATACATTTTACATATTATAGTATAATCCTAATATTATTATAAAAATTTGAATCACGGTAGACATCCGGAATAATCTGAATTATAATTATTTATATTGTTTTGAAAAATATTAATTTTATCTCACTTTTATACATAAATATGTAATAAATTCATAACCATCAAAATAGTGTTTTACTTATTTATTCAAAAAATGTTTGCCGTAATTGATAAAATCTATAAGACCTATAATACCTATGAGACCAATATAATAATCAGTTACAATATTTAAATTTTCATAATCGGACAATAAAGTGCCAAATGTATAATAAAAACCGTTGATTTTTTTGTCAGATATTGTCTTTTATAGTTTTTGTTTTGTTACTTCAAGTATAGACGAATTTATTGACGTTTGTTTTATTTTATTGGTGTCGTTGCGCAACTGTCTACAATAATAAATAACCCACTGTATACATAGTTTCTAATAACTTTGGTTGAAAATAATGAACTATTTTGACAATATTTAAATTATAAGAAATATATTAAGTCTAATATTTATTTTAATATGTTATTTACAATAGGAAATGAAACACAAATAAATACTTAATTATACATGAATAAAGCACCATAAAAGTGTATTTAATATAATGACATATATAATACTCTAATATAATAAATAATATAATATTTGTATTGTAATATGTGTGTAGATGAGTAATAAATAAATATTTTTTGTAATGTATTAAAGATACATTTGAATTAATACATTTTTTTTTTTTACCAAGCAGAATCTGAATGATGATACTTCACAAATAGAACCGCAACTAATTCTTTACATAATTCTTCCACAAGTACTGTACTGGCAAATAGTATTACTTTGTCATTTCTGAAAAAATAAATAACAATACATAAATCAAATAAGACAACAAACATCGTTAACAATTAATTACTACAATATACAAGTAATTTTACTTTTCATTTAATAATTTCTTTGGTGTACTATTTAAGATTTGTTTTCTTGCATTAGTCAACTCGTCATTATAGTTTGGAATCATTAAAACCTGTCGGTGTAGTTCTTTAAGTACTTGATACAGTACAGTGTAAACCGAAGAAACGTTGCGTTTTAATGGCAATGTTGAATTTAACAAGTATTCATGTAGGTACGGGTGAGGTAAATAGCTTAAAAATATTAAAATATTTTTTAACTGCCAGGTAATTGACAAATTCTGGAAAAAATAAACGTGAAATTATAGGTACATTTTAAAGTATATATTTATTAATATTAATAAATGATAATTACTTGATTAGGAATTTTACTGATATTTCTAAATATCATTTGTAAAAATGGTCCTTCACTGAAATCATTTAACTGAGCTGAATCTAATGCTTCAGAAGGCCAATTAAATTTTTTACATTTAATAAATATATCTTCATAAGTATTTTTTGTATTAGTTATGTAGTCTTTAAATGTGTGTAATGGGTCAGATTGAAGATTTTGAGGAATCAACGCTAGCAATCTATACATGAAAAAATACAATCAATATAACTGTTACAATTAACTTTTTGACAATCTTACCTATTAATTATTCTATCGATACTTGAAGGCGCAAGAGTTCGACTGGTGTTGATATTATTTTCATTTGATAGTAATTTTTTTTCTCTTTCATCTTCTTCATCACTCCAAGATCCTGATGTAATTCTTTCAGAATAGTTTCTTCCATTAACAAAGCGTAAAATCATAAAATCTAACATTTCCTTATCGGAACTATGCAAAACCTCCTGTAAGAAAAATTAATGAATTAATCGTTATATACCTTTTAACAAATATTAAAAATATTTACAGTAAAAAAATTCAGGACTTGAAAAACAAAAATATCGTCTCTGTTAGAAGATAATGTTATTAAAATGTCTATTGGTGTTTGTTTGTTGTAATATGGACTGTCAAGTTCTGATCGCAACCAATTATTTATTGCTGGAAAAAAAAAACATTCTGGTGAGATCATAACCTGATAAATATTAATGTCATTAGTTAAGAACACTTACTGAAATTTAAAGGTGTATCAATTGCAGCTTTATAAATTTTTTTCAATAAAAACACATTGGATGATGAAATTCCCTCGGAAGTATCAAATAATTTATTCATAAATAAAAATCTTAATGTTTCACAAAAGTAACAGGATATTTTTAAGTCTCCGTCTTTTATTATCTAAAAATATAATTCATACTTTAATACAAAAACCATATTTTTAAGAGTTGAAAATATACCTCAATAATAAAATCCAACCAACAAAAGAATTTTGTCACATCGTTTGAGTAAGTGGCATTATAATCGTCCCTATATAGATGTTACAACTTTTAGTATACATGTAAATTATTTCAATAAATTCATTTTTTTTTTTTATTAATAACAAATATATTATGGCTCACCTCCAATTTAATTCAATTGCTTCTAGTCCATTGTAGTCTAATGATGTTGGTAATGCACAAAATAAATTTCTTAAATGTGTACTCAGTGTTACACATAAATTGGTTTTTTTAATTATTGAACTTATTACATTTTCGTCATTTAATTTGCACAGTATTAATATGCAATCACAGCATTTGCAGTACACTTCTGTATTCTAAAAAAAAAATTATAATAAGCTATTATTTGTATGTTAACAGTGCTTGAATTGGAAAAAGTTATAAGAGGGACACAAATTTATGTTGAAATTTAGCATCTCTTAAATCTCTTATAAATTTGTGATAAGAAAGGGTACTCAATACCCTTACACCACTCCTTATTCAAACACTGTTCTTGTATATTAATTCTATTTTAAATCGATGATTTTTTTTTAAATAATCAAACCTTAGTGTGGATGTATGATAGTACACAATCCATAATATTTATTCTATCTGTACTTAAATTTCTTGGTACCTCTGATTCTTTATTTTGGCAAATATCAGTTTCCTATTATTGGATTATTAAAATAAATTAGTAAATTAATATTGATAATAAATAAAAAGAATAAAAAATTATACGTTACATGTGAAAAAAACATAATCGAAACATTTTGTTGGTCATTTATCAGCATACACAATGTATATAAGAAATGTATCTGTTCTTGTTGCCATTTATTGTTCGAAACACAATCACATAAATTAATTAACTTCTAAAAGAATATTAAATAATAGTTAAGTAGTAAAAAGTATTAATTGTAGCAAAACGCATGACTTACTTGAATAGGACCAAAAACAGACTGGTGTGCTATTACTGGATTTCTTAATTGACATATGAGATTCATCATAAATTTTAAAATCAATATTCTTGTTCCAATTAATCTTTCTTTTTCAGCCATTGCTGCTAATACACTGAACAGATTGTTTTTTAGTATATATTCCATAATTATTGTATTAGTAGTGATTTCTTCATTTTTATCTTCAGATAGAATTATCTGAAAATATAATAATTATAATGAGTGTGATTCAAAAACGGGATGCATTGATATACTAGTAATAATAATTAATAATTAATGCTTGGACATTTTTGTTCATGTAACAAAAACTAAATGATCTTTTAAAATGCTCACCAAAGAACGGCATAGGTAAAAATTTAATATTAAAATAATTTCTACAAAAAATTCCCACTTGTTGTACGATTTCCAGATGGCCTGGAACATTGGTTTGGTCTATGTGTGTTTGAGAACATTTCCCATCGGCAGTCCATTCCAGATAGTTAACCATAAATTTTTCCCAATGGTAAATGAAATTTTCAAACGCCGGAGTCGGTGGAACGACCTGATAAACATCATTAATTTAATCAATATATGAACAAATGAAGTATTTGAATTTTATTTGCAAATGAAAATACTAAATAACATTAAGAAAAAAAAAACCATTATATCTTACAGTATCCACAACTGAATCTAAAATTGTATTCAAAACTGGTATCATTTTCGTTTTAATTATTGAGTTTTTTTTAGACAACAAAATATTTACTAAACAATATAGTATAGATATTAATTTTCATTATTATTTAATTTATATTTTAAGCTTTGATTTCATTAGACAACATTACAGTATTGTTATCAGTTTGAATATGTTTTATTGATAAGAATTGTATTTTTTAGGTTATAAACATATTTGATAATAATTACATTTTCAATAAGAGAATATTATTATAAAATGAACATTTCAAAATTTTAAATGTTTTAGATGTATTGCATTTAATTACCTAGTTTAATATCATTTTTTAGATTTAAAATGCGGTTTTACAAGTATTGTGAACTAGTTAACGTTAATACCAAATATGCAAATCGGATGAAAATGCTTAGCAATCGTATCTTTGGTGAAGTTGTGCGGCCAACTAATGAAAAATCAATGAGGGTAATTCATATTTACTATAAAATTCTCAATATACATTGTTAGAATGTACTTATTGTTTTTAATTTTCTCAGGTAGTAAAAATGTTTAGCGAAGAACCATTATACAAAAAAGAAAATATTGTAAATTATTATCCTCGGCATATTGAAACTGGATTGCTGATACGGAAACTTCGAGAATATGGTTTGTTCAGAGATGAACATCAAGATTTCATCGATGAAATGAAAAGGCTTAGAGCCCTCAGAGGAAAAGTGTTTGTAAAAGGAGAGAAGAAGCGGAAGGCTAAGAGCATTTTATAATAACTAGTCTGTGTCTGAATAAGCATAATGCGTATTAATATTTCTAGAATTGTATATCCGTTTTCAACAAATTTAACCTAGCAAAATTTGTGTAGCTGTTTTATATAAAAGTTAAAAAAAATAAACCTTGTTTATATTTACATTTCATTTTTGTTTTACTCGCGTGGATTTAATTTCAAATGATTGACCAATGGCGTCGATCTTTTGGTGTTTAAATATTGGCACCACTAAGGTTGGTTGGTTCCTTTGATTTTTTAAAGCGGTACATTTAAAAATAAAACTTACAAATACCTATTATTATGTAGAATCCGATTTTATTGAACAATATTAAAATAAAATATCAGTTTATAGAAAACATTGACAAGGTCAATTTGTTAAAAAATGAAATAAAATTATTTTGTGATAAATAATTTTAAAATACTAACTAAGTTTTATTGATTGTATAAATAATCTACTAAAATTATTAATATTTGTTATTTTCACAGTATATTTTTCAATTGACACGGATGCTAATGAATGGTCAACTAACATATTATTTTACCTAATTAAACAAATTAATTATCCACAATGTTATATGCTATTTCGTCTGGATTGTATGACAATAAACAAAATAAGTAAAACAAATGACTTTTGGTTGTGAAAAAAGAAAATGTAATTTTTTTTTTTTTTTTAATTTTATTGTTCTACCTTAAGTGATTTATATTTATAAGGAGCAAAATAAGTAGCTTATTAAAACATTATTAAATTCTTAATGATTTTATATCCAAATTTTAACGTTCGCCGTATACAACAAACATGTTTACTAGGTAATTAATGAATCATTAATAATGATAATATTATATGAATAATAATTGACGGTGTTAGTGCTACCTGCTAAAGTCCTGGTGGCGACAGCTTCTATACACTATATAATTGCTTTATAAAAGAAGATAAAAGAGGGAGTTAAATTAACTTGCACGCCAATGTGTGTAAGCATTTTCATTAGAGCATCGACCGTGCATCTTCTCGGTCCTTTATTTTTTCAAACGTTACAAAATGGATTTCGATAGAATTTTAATAGATTTTGGTGAATATGGCTCATACCAAAAACAGTTAATTTGGTTAATTGTTCTACCTTGTGTTTTACCATGCGGATTTCATGCTTATAATCAACTATTTATGGCTTCAATTCCTGAACACTGGTGCAAAGATGAATAGTAAGCATAACATTTATTGTGTACTTAATGGCTTTTTAGTATTTAATTGTAAACTTTACTTTCAGCAACTCTAATCATACATCTCTAATTAACCAGTGTTTGGACTCAATGAATAATACATGTGAGATTTGGGATTATGATCGTAGTCGATATTCATCTACAATTGTAACAGAAGTAAAATTCAATTTTCCTATTCTATCATTTCAAACATTTCTTTGTTTTAATTTATAATAATATTTGAGTTGAAGTTAATATTATGATTATCAAACAGTATTACTCATTGGCTATTGAGTTTATATATGGCGATGTTACATAGTTTTTGAAAATAGCATTGATTAATGACTGTTTTGTAATTTCTGTCCAAGGTATATCAGTAGAAATTAAAGTTACTTTTCGTTGAATAATTCCATTCTGTTTTGCAATATGGGGTAAAAAAAGGTCAGTACATACGGTGTACTCATTAATTAGTGATTATTTCTATTATTAAAAACAATTTTAAATTTGACCACTGTAAATAGTCTTATATGCTAGTGTTATAAAACAAAAAATGTATCTATTGAAGTTAAAATTTATCATTGTAAAAATCACGGCTTGATGTCGGTAAAAAATACAAAAGAGTAACTTCAATCATGATAACACTAATAATTATTAATTAATAATATTGTTCAATAATAATACCTCCAATCACCCCTAAAAATGTTATTATTGATTGTTTTCAAAAATTATTGATAAAAATTATGATCAGTTACAAATAAACAAGTCATAATTTACCACAAACCCCAATCAAAGATAAAAGTATAAAACTTTATTTAAAAATAACATATATTTTATTTCACTTTTTGTTTTTTATTATTTTTTAAAGGTATAAATGATGAATATTTGTATATTTCTCGTAGGTATTTGCATGGGATACATGATAAACCAGCAAATTGGTGCTAGAGGATACGCTGTATAATCATTTATGCTCTCCAAAACCTCTGGTATTATTTGTGTATGCACCTAGGAAGTATTAAAATTGTTTAATTATAAAAAAATCACTTTGACATTGTTTTTGTTACAATGTTTACTCTCCAAACTCATTAAACGTTAAGAAGTTAGTTTTCTGATTATACAATTTATTATACCTTGTTAAAACATACTTATTTTATAGACCCACTTTATTAATGATTGTCGGGTATTAAATTATTTTTGAATAGTACATCCTAATTAAAAGACCCCTCTTTTATAAACAAAAAGTTTCAAAACCTTTTGAAATTCGATCATTATTTTATCATTGCAATGATTGAATGAACGATTGTTTTAATCAGTTGGTACCTATTGTTTATGTACCTAAGAAAAAATTAAGAGCAATTAAGAATTGGAAATATCAGGAAAAAAATCACAAATTAATATTTATCTCCATTCAGAACGCTATACTATAACATACTCAATTCGCTAATATTTTCATCGTTTTTAATTAATTTAGGTATTAATTACCTGGTTAGCAATTGCAATGTATAAATCATCACTCATGTTTGTTTTTAAACCCGAAGTACACAAAATCAAAAATATGGCGCAGGAGTTAATCATAGTGAAATATTAACGTTTTATGGTTAATTATTAGAAATAATTTAGCAACAGCAATAATATTATTTTATGTCTGTTATAATATTAATAAAAATGAATTACATGTCTACATCTAAATATATATATGGATATAGAGTACAGGATAAAAAGTAAAATAACCAAGAAAAAAGATTAATATTTTAAATTTATAATTTTTATTACTAAATATTGTTCATAGTGGATCTAATAGTTTATTCGATATCGGTCTATTCTAAACATTCTAGTAAAATACACATTGGTTCGGTAGGGCATCGGGGCGTTATTTGTAATTTGTATTGAATACATTTTTCTCAATTATCAAACATCAAAATGAGTTAGGTTAGGCATATATCACTACTTTAATCTTTAATGGACATTAGACAAACCGTTTTATTTTTTATTTATTAAAATACTTAGGCATACAAAAGTAATGAAAAAGATATTATTATATTAAGCTAACAATTAATTATGGTCAGTAAGCCATTCGGCTTCTAAATTAATTTTCTAATAATTATTTTTCAGTGGAATTTAGTGTGTTCCAAACAATTTTATCCAACTTTTGCTTTGATGCTATTCGGTCTAAGCGGTTTGTTTGGTATGCTAATATTCGGATTCATCCAGGACGGGTCAGTGCGCATTTTCCCTTCAAGATTTAAAGATAAATCGAGGCTCACACGATGAACTTTTCATCGACGAGTTTGAATCGTTTGTTGTAATTGCTATTTTTGTATTTGTATTGAACTGTAGGCTCGGCAGACGACCGGCGTTTTTCATATATCTTTTGATTGAATGCATATTCGGCATAGCTACCGCGTTCGCCCAAGACTTCTGGATGTGGTTGTTCTTCAGAATCGGAGTCGGGTTCACCGTGCCGGCGATTCTAGCGACACCCAATGTGCTCCGTAAGACCGCAAAAATACTTTAATACTTATACTTAATGATAATTATTTTTTTCAATAACTGCCAAGCTCTAAAATCATTACGGACTCATCGCGTTTTAATTGTTTTTTACCATACAGCTATAGAATTCGTCGGTCCCGCGCACCGAACTACTTGCATTCTGCTCACCAATATAGCTCATTCCATCGGTATGGTAATTTTGTCGTTGGTCTTTTACGCTTTTCGCGATTGGCGTCAACTAGCTTTGGCTACATCCTTACCGTTCACCGTTTACTTCCTATACTGGTGGTGAGTAATACTTTCGACTTACCCCTCTCATTAATTTAGGCTACATTGTCATTACACGACTGTTCCTTAATTCGACGCAGGAGTTTCCCCGAGTCCCCGAGATGGCTGTTGGCGTGCGGGCAATTCGAAAAAGCCAAAACAGTTTTATTGAGAATGGCTAAAGTAAATGGCAAAAATATTTCACCCGACTATATGGATCGATTAAAGGTATTTATACACACACATACACAAACACGAATATATTTCCAAACATAAAAATTTGATTACTATATTTTGTCACTAAGATGCAATACGAAGAGGAGTCTAATAATCTAAAGAGTAAAACAATCGAGAATTACAACATGTCCCATTTGTTCAAGACACCGAATTTGCGTTTTAAAACCATAACGATCACTTTTGTATGGTACTTATTGTTTCAATGAAAATCGTTTTAACGACCGCGTCGTCAATATGCGTTTTATAATAATTAGGCACCTACCTATGTGTAATAACTGTCGCATTTTCCACATGCATTTTATAGGTTTGTCAACACGACCGTTTACGTGGGGCTTTCGTACTATGCGCCGGCTCTGAGTTCGGACGAACATTTGAATTTTTTCCTGGCTGGAGCTGTCGAATTGCCAACGTACATAATATTGTGGCCCGCAATGGAGAAATTTGGTCGAAAGAGCTTATTGCATGTTAGCATGCTAATCGGAGGATGCGCTTGCCTGGCCGCTACTTGTCCCATACTAGGTTTGTTTGCGAGCAAAATCAATGCCTCTTCCTGGCTAATTCGGTTCTGACTCGACCTTGTGGTTTCATCTTCAATAATAACTCTTATTCTATTTTTTGAACCGTTTGTTTTCGATTTGTCGACCGATAACGCAGATGATCAATGGACGTTGATAATGTTTTGTGTCGGGAAAATGGGAATCTCGTCGTCCTACGTTATTCTTTCTCTGTTCGCTCCAGAATTGTATCCGACCGTAGTCAGAGGTTTGGGCATAAGCGTGAGTTCAGTGGCTGGCATGATAGGACCCGTCGGACTTCCAATTATCAACTACGTGGTAATTACACAATACATATATTATTATTTATTATAATACTGTGCATTTTTTTTTCGAAAACTGCACGGCGCAAATGACTTTTTTAACATCAACGTATATCGTGTTAACTATGCACAGGGAATGGGTTCTCAGTTGTCGCTCGTTGTTATGGGTGTCCTGCAAATAGTTGGCGGTTTCGTTACGCTCCTGTTGCCAGAGACGAAAAACTGTCATTTGCCACAAACATTAGACGACGGAGAAGAGTATACGAGCAACAAGTAAAATCCACGTACTCGTAACACGTCATTATGTATAATGTACTTATACATATTATCTGATATAAACATACGTAAAACATATAAGATTAAATTTTAAGAAATATATCATAATAATAAATAAGTACTGATACACCAGTGAATAGTATTTATTTTTGTGTGTCACAATAATTATGCATACAATTTTTATATTCGTTTAAACTGTTTAAAGAGCTAGAACATATTAGAAAAAATACAATGGTGATCATGTGTTTAATATACATCTGAAGAGGGCAAAATAATAGCAATTAGAAAGTTGTTTTATGAGAAACGTGAAAGTTATAAACTCGGCAGTCATCATTCGATATCGTCGACATGTCAATAATATAACAAACGACGTATTAGAAGTAAAAATGATTTAAAAAAGTTATAGGTCTTAGTTGCATTGTGTACTCGTATTTGAGAATAAATATTAAGTAACTTTCTTGGGGACTAAAGAAGAGAAATGGTAAACAAGAACTTATTTGGTTTACTATCTTCATCATTATATTATAATATTTTATAGTATTCAGTCATAACATGTGTACTGTGACTATGTACTAGCTGTGACTGTCAGCAACAGCAAGTATAATAGGTAATCGCAGATACCCACTATATAGTATATGGGCTCAAATTTTATTTTAAATACGTTTTAATATAAATTAAATATATACAGGTACCATTTTACGTGTTATACAGACAAAAGTGTAAATGGCTAACAACAAAATAAAAACACAAGAAAAATGTAAGTAATCGAATTTTGAATTATGTCTTCATAACTATTATGTTATGATCATATAACAATATGCTGTATTTTTATTTATAATTAGTTTTAAAATGATAACCGATTTTCATAACAATAATATACACATATTACTTATGCACAATGCATCTATAATTTTCTTATCAATCCTTAGCTAGTGATAATATATTCAAATATAAGTAATTAAAATTATTTTACCTACACCACTAGCATGAGAACATGTTACGAATGCCTATATATTAACGTTTATCATTATATTGGTTAATCTTTTATCTGTTAATCATTATAGTGATGTTTTTGTGAATGTTTTTTAATGTGTATTGGATATACTATGTAAAAAGCACTTAATAAACACCAATTATTAATCGAACGCTTAATTTTATTTTCTAATTAGCTGATAAACATTTAGTTTTAAATCAAGAATATTCTAGCTTTAGATTTGAAATAACATAGTACAGTATTATTTTCGGTATCACTAAGAATATAACATAATCTAAAGGTAAATGAAATTTACAACTATAGGGACTTATATTATACTACATATATATTACAGTACATTTTGTTCGTCTTGGTAAAGTTATCATTAAAGTTTAACATCATCTATTCACTAATAATTTCATTTTTTTTTTTTTTTGTGAACATTTCCTTGAAGTTTAAGCAGCAATGGCGAGTAAGTATAAAACAATCTATCTAAACATTTAATATGCGTTTGAAAACTGAATTATGATTACTTTTTGGAAATTGTAGCAACAAATTTAAAGTTCGATTAATGTGTTATGCTATAGATTGTAAAAATAGATGTGGGCCTGGATACAAAAGTCCATTGGACGCATATAAAAACGGCAAACGAGAAACGATCCTGTACACGATTTGCATTCAACCAAATCCGCAAACAAATGGCAAACCGGATTATTTGGCTACGATTGACGTAGATCCAGGCAGTTCTACATACTCCCAAGTACATATACAAAAATACCAATTACATAATACATTCAGTAAATTTTCGTTATCTCAAATCTGAAGAGAAACAGAAAACAGTTCGAGATATCGAGTTTCATTTAAAATTAGTAAAATAATTTGCCAAAATTCCGAAATTTGATAGAAAAAGTGTCATCTTCCATACCTGACCGAAAACAAATAATCAATACCTAGTTATCTAAATTACCTTTAGTAAAATATGTCGATAAGTAGATTTGCACATTGCATACTTGTATAGTATAGTCCGAATAAAATTTCCCGATGTCTTTAAAACGTTTGTGTACTCGAGATAAAGAAAAAACGATTAAAGTTACTTCGAGCTATCAAGAGCAACACCATATTATCTACTGCACTGTTTGTACTTATTAATTATTATAATACATGTACATGAGTATGTTTCTAAATTAATTATATTATTTCAAAATATATCTACTTACAGGTAATTTCCAGGGCTTATGTAGAAAAATCGGCTGATGAGCTTCATCATTTCGGATGGAACACTTGTAGTAGTTGCTATGATGATTGTACAAAAAGTCGCAACCGGGTGATTCTGCCTTCTTTGGGATCCGACCGAATTTATATTTTAGACGTCACCAACGAAAAAGCTCCTAAGTTATGCAAAGTAATATTACAACAAGTCAATACTAGTTAATAATAGTAATATTAATGGCCAAGTTATGCGATGAACAATTTGCTTATTATTAATTTTGTTTGTAGACAATTGAACCGAGCGAAGTACACAGTTTTAATGTATCGACTTTACACACAACGCACTGTTTGCCCAACGGCGACGTGATGATTTCGACAATGGGCGATTCTGAAGGCAACGGGAAGGGTGATTTTTTATTGGTAGACGCCGAAAATGGAATCGCTAAAGGTAAAACATTATAGTACCTACTGTAGTACTGTTCAATTGGGCGTTTTAATTATATACAAAATTTACCCCGTAAAAAGTATCAACGTACATGATATTTCAATGGCGTAAGTTGGGTTGATTTTAGGGTTGCAAAAATTATTCAAAGGACTGTGATCCAAGGAGGTCCAGGCCTCTTTCAACCACCGATAAACCATTATAATATATTAAAACGTCCTAACAACTAAAATGAAATAATATAGCCTTAAAAATGATTTAATATGATTATTAATGTAATATAATATAATTTATTATCTGCATGTATTATGTTTAGGTACATGGACAAATGGTGAAACGGCAAAATTTGGATATGATTTTTGGTATCAGCCATACTGGGACGTTTTAGTGTCATCTGAATGGGGAACACCAAAAGATTTCAAAACTGGATTCCATCCTGAACACATTAACGACATAGGTAGAGGGGTATTTCATTATATATTTTATGATTATTGTTTATTCGTGAACTACCGCACGCTGTACAATCATATTTGGTTATTTATAATTATATATAGTTCTATAATTATTGTCTAAAAAACTTGAACGTCCCAAAAGTTTCTAAACATGCAGGTAGTTCTGCATTAAAATAAAAAATTAATCAAAAATATAATGCATAATAATAAATAAAATGAAAAAAGAAACACAAATTCAATAAAATTAGGGTTTTAATATTATCTTATTTCTTTATCCATATAGAAAAATATGGACGGTCTATAAATTTTTATTCGTGGTCCGAGAGGAAATTATTACAGACCATTGATTTAGGCACGGACGGCATAGCTCCTTTAGAAATACGTTTCTTACACAATCCTAAGGCATCCGAAGGGTTTGTCGGTTGTGCCGTGAACAGTAGCGTTTTCAGGTATAGTCATAGACTTAACTAATACTATTATTACCTCATATTATGTGTATGATTTACTAAGCAAGTTGATGGGATTTGTTTTAAAGATTTTTCCGTACTGCCGATGGTATTTGGGATGCTGAAAAAGTAATATACATACCAAAGAAAACTGTTAAGGATTCTAATGGTACTAGCGAAGTTTCAGGTATATCTACAGTTATATGAGAATGTTATAAAATATAAATGAACTTTTTTTTTTGTTTTTCATTAAAAATATAAAATTAATTAGTGTATAAAATTTAACTTGTGTGATAAATTATTATTTCAGGCATGATCACAGATATTTTAATATCATTGGATGATAAGTATTTATATTTTTCGAATTGGTTACACGGAGATGTCAGACAGTACGATATTACAAATACTAGTAAACCGCGACTTGTTGGTCAAATATTTTTAGGCGGATTGTTATTGAAAGGGGGACCGAAGACCGTGGTAAAAGACTCGGAACTAAAAGTACTATATTGTCTTTGCCATATTAAATCCCTAAAAGAAAAATAAATAAACAAACGATTTAATTTTAAGGAACAACCATTACCCGTGAGTTTGAAAGGAAGACGTCTGTATGGCTCGCCTCAAATGCTCCAGTTGAGTTTGGACGGTAAAAGACTGTACGCGACTACTTCTTTATTTACACCGTGGGACAAACAGTTTTATCCAGAATCTGTGAAGTAAGTCAATCATTTTATAAATCATTAATACATATTATTATAGTTGCTTAAGTAGGTGGATGGAAAAATTAAACAAACCCGATTAAATAATTGCAGAAATGGGTCTACGTTAGTCAAACTTGACGTAGACACTGTTAATGGTGGATTGTCTCTTGACCAGGAGTTTTTAGTCGATTTCGGAAACGAACCCGATGGTCCTATAATGGCTCACGAAACACGGTAAATATAAAAGTTATTTAAAATTCGAAAAAACATTGTGAGAGTAAAATAAAAAATAATTATATAGAATGACTGGTTCTACAAGAGCTAGAAAACCCCCAGGTTAAAACCGACTACCAATAACGCCACAACACCGTTTATCTTTCCAAGAAGCGGTGATGGGTTACTGGTAATCAATTCGATTTGGTATCTGGTAACAATAATTTGTTACCTTATTTTTCAAACTTAATTTTGTAAAAACCCTTTATCCAGTTAAAATTATCAGCTGTTTCTTTTTTAACGGTTTTTGTTTATTTTGAATTATTTATAAGTTTTAATCTAATCTATTCCTACCTAATACCGTTGACTATAAAACATTCTACAATAGTCTATTATTTATTCTAAAATTAATGGTAGGTACTGTTAATTATTTTCCTTTCATGATAAAATAACCATGAAGGCATGAAACGACACGATACGGTGAAATATGAACCATCAGATTTTAAAAATCACTTCAAACCGGAAATATTAAATTATGTGTAACAAAAAGCGGTTACGGATGTCCAAAATTTCCGGATTATCTCATTTTTTGGAAGCGGTTTGAAGTCGGTAGGGTTAAATAATAATCATGGCAACCAAAACACGATAAAATTCAATAATTTAAAATTTGTTTCCTTAAATGTTGACTTTATTAAAGAAGGGCTTTTTTGGAAAGCTATTTGAACATATTATATTATTTACTAGGTCGGTTCATTATTTTGATTAACAGTTTATATTATTAATTATGTGCTAGATATCATAATTTTTTTTTCAATTGTATTATTTTTCAGGTATCCCGGAGGCGACTGTACTTCAGATATTTGGTTAGCCGACGATTAGACGATTTGGAAGTAATTTATTATTTTAGAAAACATAAATTATATTTATATTTAAAAAATAAATAAATTAGGTGTTTGGATTTAGATACCTAACTATTTATAAATTTCATTTACTAATTAAAAAACAAAATATATAGAATATAATTTATGCACATTTACCTATGATAAATGTAATTTAATATATCAATGTTGTAATTTAATTATTAATAAACTTTTGATCAATTTATTTATTTCTCTAATGCCTTGGACATGTATATTTTATTCAATATTTTTTGGATTTAATGCACTATAAATTATAATAGCTGCGTGTCTCGATCATATCAGTTCAACTGCTCAACTGCTGCATCAATGGGGAACAGTATTATTTTTAGATATTGACGACCGTCCAACATACTAATTATTTGAAATAACTTGTTAGTGTTAAATCTACAAGAGACGACGGTTTTTATATCGTATACAATGCTTTCATAAATGTTTCAACTGTAAGGGAGAGAGAGAGAGAGAGAGAGAGAGAGAGAGAGAGAGCAGACCGAGAGATACGGCAACAACACAAAAATATAAAATAATAATAATTAAATACGTTCGTTTAAATAATAATCATAATGTTCATATAAATTATATATTCATGGCGAACGGCCGGATCAAGTCGTGGCATGTGTCGGACGACACTACAAAGATGTTGGCGGAGTTTCGCGCACACGCCGAGAAAGTGTCGGAAGAAGAAGAAAAAAAAACGACCGGGACACGGAGACTCAGTCGAAAACCCGGAGGAGGAGGAGGAGGAGGACGACGAGCGTGAGTCGGAAACTCGGACAGGTTTCGAGCGCGGGTAGGAAACTCGGACAGGTTCCGAACGCGATACTCGGAGCGATTGCGAGTCGGAGCAGGACTAACGGTCGGGCCGCGAAACGCCGGCGGCGGATACTTTCGGGGACGCGACGGGACGCTGACGGCGATAGGGTTGCTGCTCGCGGTGCTGGCCGTGGTGCCGTCGGTACCAGAGTCCGGACGCGGGGACCTGGGAGCCGCCGGTAAAACCGTTGCCGTCGCTCGTCCGGCTCCAGCACATGTCGCACTGGTGCGACGGCGGCGACGCCGACAGGGTCGTGAGCGCCCCCTCGAGGCGTTCGAACTCGTGTCGGAGGTCTAGCCCCTACGCGTCGAGGCGGCGCTGCAGCTGTTCCGGTCCGCGCCCGGACGACTGGCCGGTCCGGTTCGACGGCTGCTCGATCGCGTGCGCGGTCCGGTTGGCCGCGTCGCGCGCCGTTCGTTGGGCGTTGTGCGCGATCGCGGGCACCGTCGCCATCAGTCGTGTTCACGGAGCTCCGCGGAAAGGAAGTTTGTGCTCGGCGCGAAAACGCTTCGTTCATTACCACGTATACCATTTATACGAAAAGAAAACAAATGTACCATTATCAAAAAATGAATGTAACCTCGTTTGCTTTTTTTTTTTCTTTTTTTTTTTTCGTATAGAAAAAGGGGTTAGAAGATTGCAATTACATTTTTCGCAAATAAAATCCCAATCGGCAATTGAATAGTAACTATCGTAGAGAAAACGAAAAACCCGAAAAAGTATACCGAGGTAAAAATACGTAATTCGTCGTTATTATAATTATGATTATATAATAATATCATTCGCAGTCAAAAGAATTCATAGCAAACGCGAACGCTTGTGATCGACTCTGCTAGCGCGGAAGGAAAATAATCAAATATATCCATTCACTCTATAGAATATTATCGACGGATATTCGAATCTTTGTCGTTTACAAAACGCTATTCCAACACGCAAACAGGGACGACGAGCTAGGCGCATACCAGAGCAACGATGAAAATACGATAATAATAAATTACTACTGTGGGTGGGTTGAGTCATTCGTTCCGCAATCGCACGTTTGACATGCGTCGAAAAATTACATCGTGCGGTGACGTGGTGTTTACACAGTGGTGTGGCTCGGATTGGGTTAAATGCCGCGAATATTGAATAATGAAAATTAATGATTATTAAACGCCAACGATAAGGAAATTAAAAAAAAAAAAAAACGCATTTGTCCGAAATTAATCGCATAGTCGGCTAGTGAGTTGTCATTGCAGACGATAAGAAAAATGCGAATAAAATCTACAATACATTACGCATAAACGTTTATGCAACCGAATAAATAGAATTTTTATACATTTTTTTGTTTTTTAATAGTCAAATTCACGTATGTTTGCGGGATTTGATGACATTTAACAGATTTTGCATTTAAATCCAAACGCACATTTTTGTTTTTTTTTTTTATGATAATTTATATATTGTAGTATAAAATATTAATTAGAAAGAGATATAATATGATATAATATTTTTTCTTATAAAGTCAAATATATTCTAATACTTTTAATGCTTTATAATTAAAAATTTATCGTTGGAAAAGTGTAAGCAAAATACATGTAAATATATAATATACATATAAGTGACCATAAGTAAAAACAAAAATAAGTGACTAAAAAATGGTTTACATTTTTATTTTAAGAGTAAAACATTTATTTTTAATCATAGTATATCATTCTTAATAACGCAAATTAAAATAATTATGATAATTTTTTTTTTATGCGGAATTCTATATATTTGATCATAATTTTATAAATGATGATTATATAAAATTTAATTATTTATAAGTTTATTAATTGATATTTGATATAGATAAATAATGATGCCTATATTATGTTTAATCATATGTAATTTTTAGTACATATTTTTTCTACACATGAAAATGGGACATATTTGTAAAAAAACTCCACAATTTAGCGTTCCAAAAGCTTTTCAGTCAGGACAACAGGACAGACTTTTGGATTATTAAGACCTTTGGAATTAAATAGAAAGACAGTAAGTCTTTTAATTTATTTTATAAAAAGTTACGATTTGATGGTAAAGTATTTAGAAATTTCGGAGGAGGTCCAGCCCCCATGGTTCTCTCCCCTGAACACGTGCCTGTTTACAAGTATATTTTCTTATTTAATTAATGTCATATTATAATGGTATTGCTAAAAAAATGTATGACCGAGATTTGTGGACTAGGTATCAAAGATCAAATAACGTTTTAACTATAGAATATCTGCCACTGGTATCTGGACAAACCATCTAATTGTACAAAAACATGAAATCAGGACTTAAATGATTATTTGATTTTGTTCCTAAGCGTTTCCACTATTTGTGTACAGTTTTCCATGAGAACAAGGTTAGTAAAATATTGAAATAAAAAAAAAAAAATTAAACACACCATAAACATTATATCTCACCATAATTTGGTTAATAAAATTGAATATTAAGATTTGAACAACATTAATTATATTGTTGTCGTTTACTACTAAATATCTTAAAGCCGAAAGATATGGGTTTGAATTGAAAGAATATACAAACAATTTCATTTTGGTTATTGTTTTTTTATTTATTTTTCAAATTTCTTTTAAGTTTCAACAATAAAATATATAGTATTTTATGTAGTTATTATTTTTACATTAAGTGTACCCGTTAAGTACAAAACTAATCGACCAAAGCTTTTACATTTTATAAACAATGTGTATATTATAATAATATATATATAAATATATATTATTTATTCAAACCTAATTCATATATTTCATAAATTAGCGTTTTACTAATACAACCTTAAGTACAACTATGTAGTAAGTAATAACATAAACGATAAATAATGGTTCTCAAGACAAAAAATATATATATTTTCAACATTTCGGTTTATATGTAAAAAAAAAAAAAAAAATGATGTTCTACAAACAAACTTGAATTCAGGTACTGTCTGTAGCTAAAATTGTGGGTACCAAAATGTTCAGCATTATATAAGAAATAAATATTAAAAAAAAAAAAATTAAAAAAAAAAATAAAATAAATAATAACAATACAACTAAGTTGGAGTTCGACGGCAATGATAAACGGTAAAAATTGAACAATTCAAAACTAGACGTACACGTACATAATATGTTAATATATAATAATAATAATAATAATAATAATATCAGGCATACATTGGGCTTTATCACTATTATTGTCATAGATACATAACACCCGAGATTTAAAAATCAATTACATAACACATGTTTCGTAGATTTTCCATATAAAACTAAAATATAGATAAAACTTGTTTTTTTTTTGTGTTTTTATACATGTATATATAATATATAATTATTGGTATAAAAAATTACAATGGATACATTTAGTGCCGATTTGATGTATATATAAATGTATTTATGATCTAAAATCTAAAAAAAAAAAACATATTTAACAATGAACAATCAAGATTCAATACTCAACAACAAACATGACAACACTCTAAAACAAACAAGACTCTCGCTGTTAAGTGTAATTTACGCCTAAAGGACGCTTAGCGTTAGCACCAAACTTTTTTTCTTAAAAAAAAAAAAAAAATTTTTCAAATCAAATAATGCTAAAAATAATATATGTACTCCTAGCATTTGTGGTAACATTGACTCACTAGTTGGTGGTCGCTAATTATGTGGAGGCGACTTCATATGTCGACTGCGGTAGTTCATCTCTGACAGCTACAGCAGCAACAAGGGCAGCACCGCGACCGCTTCCGTCTTCGGACAACATGAGGTCAAACTAGAAGGAAAAAAAGAAAAATTTAGACCAAGACTCTATAAACGTGTGTGTATGCGCCGTGTAGGTACGTGTACCATCTCGCGGTGGGTGGGAATTTTACAAATATTATAATAAACCCGAAGAAGATCCCCGACTGTTACACCTATTCGAATGACATTAATTAAAATCGTACAGATTATGAGCACATAATTCCAATCAAGGGTTATATGAATTTCCGTCATAAAATGTATTCGGTATTTCGTAGCGCGAGATTTCATTGCGCCAGTGAACTATTATTATTATTATCACTATCATTAATCATTACGAAACGTCACAACAACACGTGTTTCGGGCACTCACTTTAATATCGGATTTTGTGAGTTGTTTGGTCTTTTCCACCATGAGTTTATGGAAGAACGGATGGAAACGGTAAACGGAACCGTCGACGCCGATAGTGACGGATTTCTCGTCCATTTTGTTGAGTAACGCGGCCAAACCGGCGGAAACCAAGTGCGCCGACCGCCGGGACACGCATTCGCAAATGTATCGCACGTTAGCGCAGTCGACCAAGGACGGGTCGTTGATGCCCATTTCGCTCAAGACCTTCAGCGTCTCCTTGTAGGTGGCTTTGTCGCTGCAAGGAAACATTGGACGACAATTCATTAGACGTATATTATATAATATATTATAATATTGACGCATCAATTCGGCTTCAAGTCGCAAACCGAACGAGAGTCCAACAGTTGTTAAACGATTGGATTTTTTTTTTTTTTATTCAAAATACACACCTTTCAATGTCCGATACAAATGACGTGCCGAATTCTCCCTTGGTCTTCATTTGTTCCGACAGCCGTCCTTCGAACAATTTCTTCTGATTGGCCAAATCTACGATAGCCAACCTCACGATTTCGCCCATGTACATGCCACTGATCATTTTCTCAAATCTACAAACACCGAATACGTCAAGTCAAAACAATACCCGACGCGATGCGAACAAAACCCGTTCCCGGCAAGACCCCGGGCTTTGCGAACACGTACCTCTGTTGTCCTGGGTTCAACGAGTCTTCGTCGATTTGCCGATCGTATTTCGTGCGGACGGCGTCCAATTTTCCGTCGTCTCCGAACGCGCCCCATTCGGTGTTGACAATCACGTGCGGTTTCGATCGGTCACCGTCGAACAGTTCAGTGTTTTCGATTTTTTCTACATAGCACGCGTTGCATCCCGTTCCTTGAATCACAAAACACACGTTAGACTCTAACATGTCACGACAGAAAACCACTTCGTGGTATTCGATTTCAAACTTTAAAAGCCACACAAGAACAGTGACAGCAGAGAATAAAATATGATTCCCCAGGAAGACGATACAAACATTTAAAATCATTTTTTATTAATTAAAGTATACTTGGATTCGTAAGTGAATGCATGACATATTTCAAGAGTCACTGTTTTTACACATATATTATGAATATTAAATCATTCACAATACGCGGCACTCAAGCACCGAATGTATTATTTATATCAAATACAAGTTAATAGAAGCAAAAGCGATATGATTGTCCAGTCACATATTTAAATATATAAAGAATAGCTGCGGCATCATCAAAAACAATAAATGTACAAAAAATACAAAACAATTTGTTTCAAAGCGATTTTTATCAATTAGGATTTTGATACCTTGAAATTTTAAGGAATTACTTTTTACGTTTGATAAGTCTGCAGAGACGTTCAATAGAACACAGTTGTCTTGATAATTCATGTGCCAAAATTTACAAAGATAGATAATGTTTTATCTCGCCCAAATTAAATGTGGGCATCATAAATAAACAATTTATCTATATTATCATAACGTGATTTCAAACTTGATTCTTGGCCAATTACAGTAAATTAATGTTATCAGTTAGAGCTGAGAGGTCATAAGGTTTTCATTGTGAAGGGCAGTAATATAATCGATTGTTATTTATATCTTTTAAATCAATTGGTATAAGTTTGTAAAGCTTAATTAACAAAAAAAAAAGGGCATAGGAAAAAGGAAAGTAATGAATTAAATGAATAGGGTATATTATTATAGGTAATAAATAATAATATTAAATAAACACATAAAAAAAAAAATTAACTACTTATTAACTGTTAATACTAGAAAGATTATTTTAAAATGTTTCTATCAAAGAAATGTAAAATATTGTTAAAAAAATAAAAAAAAAATAGTAATTTAATAAGAAAAGAAAATTAAAATATTAAACAAAACATAGTTAAATAGAATAAGAAAGAAAGTAAAATTTGTTAATCTGACTGTGTAACTAAACTACTACACTCATTTAGTTTATGAGAGAGTTCAGCTAACTCACTTATAAGACTATTTACTCAACATACCAACAATAAGTCCAATTCTGGTGTTTGGGTTCTTCCAAGCGCATGACATGATTGTGCCGGTTGTGTCGTTCAATATTCCGCACACATCAATTTCGACGTCCTAATTTTTACCGAAACAAACCTTCTATTATATAATGACGCTTCATAGACGAAGACATATTTTTAAACACATATAAATTTTGGATTGTAAACAGATCAATTATTTTCTTTAAGATATATTTTAGTTTGGGAAGAAAAGAATTTGTTTATACTTTGATTTACAATTCATATTTAAGAACAAGTAGAGAAGAGGAATATATAATTGTGAAGAAAACAATCTCAAAATAGTTGAACTGTACATCAGATAACATAATCAGAAAATTAATATAATACAAATGGTTTTTTTACCATTAACAAACTAGAATGGTATATGTTATAAAGGGTGATCATCATCAATTTAATCAAAATTTCATGATAAAATATTGTACCGGGAATTGGTAGATTATAGTACGAACTTAAATTGGACGATCACAATTTTTGTACAAAGACAACACATATTTCATGCTCTGAATATGTTGGTATGTTTGGACATTTTACAGACACAATACATCAATATATCAATATAATACAAAAGCATTTATCAAACAATAAAATTGTTTCCGGTTTTGTTTTTTGTCGAATCACATAACCAATGCAAATAGCTGGCATTATATTTTTGGAATCTTTGGCTGAGCCAAACTTACCAACAATCAAACCTACTACACAGTTGTTTAAATGACGTGTTTTGTGGGCACAACTCATTAAGGTTCCAGTAGCATCATTCAATACAGCAGTTAAACGTAGATTCAGGCCCTACATCAACATTCTATGATCTTAAATGTGCTGATAATTGTGTAAGTATATAACAGATATTTAGGAAGACACATATTGGTTTTTAGATGAGAGGATGACAGATAAACATTATTATAACAACAAATTTGTAATAGTTTCATCATTATTTACCTTTCTCCTCTTGATGGCATCTTTAAGAAGCCTGACAACATCTTCATCAACAACTCCAGAGCAGTTGAATCCTTTGGTCCAACTGTTTAAGTATCCCTTGGTGAGTCCAACTTGTCTAAGTGGGAAACTAAATGTGAAACCTAATGGTAATGCATTTTTGTTGTCCAAGTTGTGTTTTTTTACGAATTCTGCGAGACATTTGGCAATATGATCAAACAACTACAAAATAATATAACATGTATATTAAGTATAAGGTGGATAATTAATAATTGTGTATTATTCATAAGTAAATATTTAATTACTTCAGTGCCTTTGCCAGTTTGAATATGAGCAGGAACTTTGAAGATTTCAGAGTCCATATGGAAGTAGTTGTTTTCTCCCAATTCAATCAACAGTACACGGAAATTGGTGCCACCCAAGTCCAAAGCCAGGAATTTGCCTCTTTCTAGAAAAATAAAAATCAACTCATAAAATTACATGAACCATAATATAACCCTATAAAAGTGTTGACAAGTACCTTTGCCGTTGGGCAGATCTTGTACATAAGTAACATAGCATTTGACAATGGAGCTCGGGTTGGTTTCTTTACGTAAACCGTTCCTAATGGCTGCGTCCATATCTTTCATCAAGATTTGCAGTTGTTCATTGGACAGAAGTAGTGGTTTACAATCTTCTTTGATCTAGAAAATAACAGACAAACTGTTAATAAAACTATGTCACACATCAATAGTGAAGCATATGAAAATAATATACCTAACAAGTTAATATTGTTTAGGTTGAAACAAGAAAACCCAACAGAAATGTTTTTAAAGTAAATCATAATTATTGTATTCTACTCTAGGTACACTAGGTCTCTAGCATTCAACGTTGTAATATTTTGATTCATCATCAAGCACGTGTTTGAATAGTAATTAATTAATAGTGTCAACAACAAAAAGCTGATGACATTGAGAATAATTTTTTTCTATAATTGGACATAATTAATGATTCAGAATGAGATGATCTTTAAGATGCAATGAAAACGAATCTTAAAAAATAACGTAATTTCGATCGAAACTCAGATCCAAATAATAATGACCCACGGTCAAAAGGTTTAAAATTATGATGTGAATGAAAAAAAAAAAATGACAATACAACGATTTTTTAAATTTTATTTCAAACGAATACTTAAACATTGCTCTATAAATATAACGTTCGATAATATGACCTACACGCATTCTATAGTAACGCGGGAGCACACATAATCAGCGACAAAAAATCTTGATAAAAAAAAAAAAAAGTAATTATATGTAATAATAATTGCGTAAAAATGTATGGATGACAATCCTCGGACAAATCGATAACAAATAGTATCTATCATTATCGATTCGACGAATAGAGGGGAAAAAAAAAAAAACAATAAAAACTCAACGATTAAATCGTTGCGACGACGGTATGTAGATCACGACTTCACGAGTGAGTGTGTCGATGACCCGCGCGGGGTAAAATACTGTTGTACAGCGTGCGCGAATGAAAATGTCCGTTAAATATAATATTTTTTATAGGTTATACGCGCCTACCAAAATTGCACGTTAATAAATTGTATACAGAAATTACAATAGGGTTTTTTTTTTTGAAAAACAAAAATTGAATTTCTAGGGCGCGCAACCGGAGGGGATGCATTTCTTCAAACAAGCGCTTATGTAATATATCGTGTATTCGACGGTACGGTCGCGTTTGCGATTTCGTTCTCGGTAACAGTAAAATAGATTCTGCGAAACGATCATTTTCAACATTAACTTATCATCAATCGCTCGGTACGTTCAAACTAATACACGTATGAAAAAATAACAATGTCGAGGGCCAAGATTTATATATAATATTTTCTACGCGATTCGTAAATACGTCACCGGACCGCATACTACGGCCGATCGTCCGCACACGAGCCAGTCGTGTGGAAGTGCTTTCGGCGGGAAGAGAAAAAAAATCGTCCGTCTTTCTGCGCTCGACCCGCGGCGCACGAAAACCCACCGGAAACGGATATTTCCGTCACGAGAGACACGGCCGATTACGAAAATCACTCGCAGACGACGCGGGGCCATTATCGTAGCGAGAAGAATAATAAAAATAACGCGATCAAATTACGATTCTATTCGAAGTAATATTCAAACAATGTCACGTCGAGAACCTACGGGTCGGGGGATTTTCAAAACCGAGCACCGGGTGCTGACAATAATGGGACGGAAAAAAAGAACCAGAAGGGGTTGGTCACGGGTTTCTCTCATTGAAGACCAACGACGTGCCCCTCCCCGTCCCGGTTTTCGCCGCGTCCTCTGCGACGCGAAAAACGAAAACGCACATCCTCCACCACTTCTCCTCCTGTCCGCCCGCCGGCCACCCGGTCTCGCACACGCACAGCCTGAGGCGGCGTCGGTAACTCATGTGGGCGCCGCCAGAAATCGGGCGGCGGCGGCGGCGGCGCGTGAAATACCGCCTTGTCCCGCGCGCACGCGTATTCCGCGCGGGACGCCGAGAACGGATGATAAAAACCGACGCGATCGGTTATAGAGAGATAGGCCGGCTAGCCGTCGCGACGACAAAACTTACGGTGACTCTGACGGCGGACGACGACTGCGTCTGCGTCGTGGCTCCGGTGAACAGGCCGTACAGGGCTCGCAGGATCGGATGGATTACGATGCACATGATGATGGCTGGCGAGTTGGGTTTTCCGCGGGGAAAATTACTGCGAAACGACGACGAGAAGAATTCGCCCGGGGAACGCGACGACGACGACGTTTACTATACACGAGTCGTACGTTCGCGGCGGCGGCGGCGGGGGGGAGAGAGAGAGCTGTGTCTCTAGCGAGCGAAGAAAAAGAGCCGAAACGGTAGAACGAGAAAAAAATCAAATTGAAAAATCGGCGGCGGCGACGCACACACACACACGGGACGAGTGACGGAGAAACGCACACGAACGACGACGGCGACGGGACGTACGATGTGCGCGAGCAAAGGGGTTAGACTGCCGACTGTCCACACCGATCGGAGTGTCGGAGTATAGTTTTCACATTTCGTCGCGGCGGCGCGCATGTGTAGAACGCGTGTGCGTGTGCGTGTGTGCGTAGTACGCCCCTCCGACCCCGCGCCCGCCCGTCCGGCGGTAGCACGCACGCGCACCGACCGTCGCGACCATTCATCCGCGCGCCAAACAGGTCACCGGCAGCGGCGGCGGCGGCGGCACAACGTTTTATTACACCCGACCGCTATCGACCGAAAGTCGCCCTCTCCGCCGCCGCCGCCGCTGCCACACGAGACCATTACGTCACGCCGCCGCTCTACCAGAATAGCGATATCGGTCATATTGTTCGTATCGCCGTCGTCGTCCGAATCGCACGATTTTTATCCATTTCTCCCCTCGTCGCCGAATTTTGAAGGTTACGCCGACGCCGTCGCCGCAGCCGCAGCCGCCGCCGTCTACACACCGCCGCCGCCGCCGCCGCGTTATCGGCGACGAACGTTTTCGCGTGTACTTTTGCGCGCTAGGAGAAAGACCGACGGCGGTTCTAAAATTACATCGCAACCGGTTAGAAGAGGTCCCCGTCGTCGTAACCCGACGACAATCGCAACGGTGTTATTCGCATATAATTAATATCTAATTTTAATGACCGTCGTCGTCGCGAAAATCGCCGATATCCGATCCGAAACGGATCGGGTTCCGTCTAGTCCGAATTTTCACACGCGATTCCAGAATAATATGCCATTGTCGTTCGTCAAATTACGACGCTTATGAAACTAGAATGCTATATATATGTATACCTATATATTATGAGCCGAACACGTTTGTCGAGTATCACGTAATAAAAATTTCTCATAAATATGTGTATGCTGATTTGCATAAATTTGCCATTTTATTTTACTATTTCTGGATTCACTGCGGCCTTAAACCTCACGTTTCAATCAAGACTAGCGAATACGATATCGTTCCCGTCGTCGCACGAGAACTTCTCAATGAGTCCCGGACTGTATATATACATACGTCGTGTATTGATTAGTTATGGTAAAACAATTTTACGATATTATTATCGGTCCGATCGGTAATATTGCCGAAACCCGATTGATTCCGAGCTCAGTGGTTATTGTTGTTTTTGACAAATTTGAACCACCCTCGGGGTGGAATCCGCTACCGGTCCCGTCGACGAACGGCTCGTCAGAAAAGACGGAACATGTGCGATGAAAAAAAACACGAGACCAACTTTTTTACCACCTCGAAGAGTGAAACTTCCCGTCGGGATGGACGGACGTGTCGGAAAATTCGTGGAAAGCCCGCTGTGAAGATCGTTGCGCCCGATCGCGTTCGCGTCCGATTGTGAATTTTTAATTTCGAGCGCCTCGTGTTGTACGCTGACTGATTTTTATACGAGTACGCGATAAGATATAAACCACGTGCGCGCATACCTCTACGACGTCGTTTTTTAATAACGGAACACAAACGCACGGGATAATCGCCGAGTGTATGAAATGCATTATGACATTTACACACGCGTGCGTCTGACGTCCAACTAGGAAATCATTGGGCCGTGCAATGTCAACCGCCGCCGAACGGGACCACCTGGTGGAATCGTTATGACGCGTCTATTTTAAGAGCTCTAGTGCGTTCAGAATCGCGTTTCGATAAAAAGTAATTTATCGTGTTTTTATGAATCGTAACTAAACCACCAGTAGCGATAAACGAATATATTATTATTATCATTATTATTTTTATTATTATTGCTAAGTGTTTACGTAAACGGAGCGTAGGTATTCTTTTTTTTAATCGGCTAAATTGTAAAACGCAAATCGTTATGAAACATTTAAGAATGTAACATACCTAAAAAAAAACATAAATGATCACAAAGCGCGTGTGTATAGGTACCGTATATTTTATTAAACGACGTTGTGGAGACACGAATAATATTTACTTTTGTCGAAAAGCTATTTCAATTTTCAATCGAATACCCTTTGAAAAAATGATTATAATTATGAAATATATTTCGCTTTACCGACTTGCTGTTAAAAATTAAATGATAATCCGCTAGGTCCGAATTTTAAATAGTTATATTTCTGATCGATATGAGTTTTTAGTATTTCGCTAATAAAATACAAGTTAAAATATATTATTTGAAATACACTAAATACAGTGAAACCTGTTTACGGATACCCCTCAATGTAGCAGACACACTCTTAAAAGCGGATACATTTAAATTCCCTTACGGTTTTCGCTATAGAGAGGTTTCATTGTTGAGCTTAAAAATTACAATATATAAGCCTCCTTCGAACACGTATTTATGTGCGACTTAATCTGCTATAGTTTAATACTCTTCAGCCGTTATTAATTAGCAGGTGCGTCAATCGATAAATAATTCAATAAATTAGCAATAAAAGATATCGACGAATAGTTTTTGAATGTTTTAATAAAGTAAAATGTATTATTCACTATGAATTACGATTGCGACACAATGAGGGAAAATGTTAAAACATCGGATAGCAGGTTGAAGTGTTTTTTTTTTTTTTTTTATACGTATAATAAGTCAAAAACCATAAATTTCAATAAAGAAACAGAGGTTGAAATGTCACCGCGTCCATCGGCAATAGTAAAATGTAAAATAACCAGATAATTGTTCGTGCAAATATTCGTTTCAAGTGTCTTATTCAAATATTAATAACGTAAGGATAAATATTATATGTGATACAAATTACAAACATTATATAATAATCTGACGCGCAAAAAAACAACTAAATCGAATAAGAGAATTCGCATTATCTACATACATATTGTGAACATATGTGCATGTATGTGTATTGTGTAATGTGTATAATAGGTACCTACATAAATACTTATGTAGTTATGTCTGAATAAAACGTAAAACAGTCTGAGCGTTAAATTAATTGGTATATTGGAAATTTGGTTTTTATAAATAGTATAATCGAAGTATATTTTTCGCAATTTTTTATTACTTATATTTTAATCTGTAGGAAAATGAATTGAAAAATAATCTTCTAGAACAACATGAACGTTTTAAACTAAATAATTTCGTCAAAAACGTGATTTTTTTCGACCCGTTTTCGACGTCATTAAATTTTTAAAATAATAAAAATAGAAAAAGTGGAAATCAATAAAAAATATGTCGAAAACCCGAGCACGCGAATGAGGGATAGTCACTTTTTTGGAACTGTCGCGAGATACGAAATCGTAAATCGTTCGAAAGAGATTTATAAATTGATCGTTGAAAAAGTATAATTTATAAATAAACGTCGATACCGCAAAAGTCTGTGAGGAATGGTGGGCGAGACTTTTTCGAGGAGTTAAAGTGAACTGCGGGGGTTTATTGAACGCTTGAAACGTATTCACCTATATAATATCGTATAGCGTTCGTGTTCGAGCTGGCGAAAACGTAACTTTATAATATAATAGTGTTATTATTATTGTTATTATTATTGACACACGAACGGCGGCGTGCCGTTAACCTTGGAATGCATTTTCAACGATTTTCTCGAGGCTGTCTACACGCCACGTGATATAAACCGTTTACCCTGCTTTTACCGCCGCACTTTAGGCCTGCGAGTTCGATCAGACGTATATATCTACTGTTAACAACGCCTATGACGACTAATAATAAAATAATAATATGCATTACGACGTTTTGAGATCGAAAATGTGAGTGCACATACCTGTCTACTAAAAAATTATCTTGTGCTGTTATTAAAATAATACGTGCGTGCGGTGCGGGAAGAGAGGGGAAAATCGGCATAGTATTATTTTCTCCGGACCACGACTAGTCGGTCGTCGCCGCCGCCGCCGCAGAGGACATTCCACAGGACGAATAACATTCCTCACGACGCACTAAATAATAATAAGGTACACGCGGTCTCGTCGGAGGCGGCGTTCCTCCGGCGCTATACTCGTATGACGCGAAACGATTGTGCGGTCTTGCGCGCGCGATCGATTTCGAAACGCGTGCAGTTTTTTACACGACACGCTGTCGCGACGATAAATAAAACGCATCGCAGAAGGTCGTGCGGAGGACGATATGTCGCGGGAAGACGACGGTGCGGATAATATATATATATATATATATATGATATTATATTATTGTTATAAATTCGTCCAATGGCGGATACCATTGTGACGACGACGACTGACGTGCCGACCGAGTGGAACATATTATTCTTCGTTCAGTGTGACCACATGAATCACTCGTTAACAAAAAACCCTGTCGCCGTCATGTCCCCCGGGGCGCGTACACGTTCTCTCCTGAATCACGCGGTGGTAAAAAAATAAATAGAATAGACTATACGTACGACGATACGTGCGTGCGACAGCGGCTATAGTAAAGATCGTCGTCGGGAGCGCAGGAAGAATCGAAGGATGGCCAACGCCTATTGAATACTAATCGGCCGGCGACGACGACCGCAGTGGGATTTCAAACGATAAACGAATTCGAAAATAAGGTTTTTTTCTTTCTTTTGAAAACTAGATAGGTTATGTATTGAGATTTCTCGGGAACAATTCAAACGTCTTCCGAGACGGGAACGCGTGGCCGTCGGGAGCGCACGACCGCGCGCAATATAGGAGGCGTTTGTTCGAAAGTCCTCGCGTGGTTTACGCACGTGTGTATTATTTTTGTGCCGGTCGCGACGACGGCGCGTAGGAATGCGGCGGCGGCGGCCTGTCTTCTTCCTGTGCGGCAGTGTTGTATAAGGTACCGAAGAGTTATTGCCCGTATTGGCCGCAATAAATATTACGTCGCGCGACGTGGTTTTTTTTTTCAAGCCTAAAAATTAAGCGAGAAAAAGAACCGTGACGTTTTGGCAAATTGTGTTCCAATTATATGCGCGTAAGGCGAAAATCCTTGACATTTGTGACGTTTAGAAATTACTTAAGTGTTGCATGCCGCGTATACGGTGGTATGAATTACAAAAGAATCTACGTACGACCGTTTTTCGAGTCGATTATTATATTATATTATAGAGTACATTGTATGTCGAGGATTTTTTTTTTTCCTTTCGGCACAAACAGTGTGGTTTTTCAAGTCTCAAGAGTTCACATGCACATTCTATAACCTCGTACTCGAGATTATATTTTCATCGCGTTCCAATTAAATATTTCAAAAGCATTATTCGAGAATATTATTGACTAACCAATAATAATATGATCATCGTCCGCGATCAATCGAAATTCGTAAGTCTCGCACAGAAAACCAACATTCGTTCAGCGTCGTTTTCGTGGAGATTTTTATCTTTGCAATTACTTTCAAATTTAATTAAATATCGCTGGCCCGGGGTGATCCGCCCGACTATACGTCCGTAGGTTGGCTTTTTCTCGAGCTCTTCCGATTGTATACATAATAGCGATATTTACACGGTTGGCGAAAATAAAAAAAAAACGAAAACTCGACACCTGAGGGCAATGCGTGTCCTTGGCGGTGATTCACACGTCAACCGGTTGCAAAGTTAATGCAGTCTTGCGCCTATATATGAATAGAAGGTCTAAATGTATACCCACATCTACGTCGTAGTAAATATATATGCGCCGAATTTATATAGTTCAAAAGGGAAACGCGTAATTCGTTGTATAAGCGCAGTTTTTTCCGTCTCTAAATAATGCTAACGAGAAAAAAAATATACAGAATTTTACGATCACTTCAAGGACAGATTTGTGTCAGCCCTATGAGCGTGGAAAACCAAACCGTCTTTAGGAACCACTTGTATTTCTCGGAACCGTCAATTATATGCACTTTTGATGCCGTAAACGTCATGTCAAGTGGTTACCAATTGTGTAAATACTATCGGAAAGCAAGCTATTGAAATGTATTACACTATATTGTCTGCTATTCAATTTTTTTTTTTTTTATTACATTAATGATTCAGAGTTTACTCTAAAGTTGTGATAACTGTGTGTGTAATTATTGCGTTTCAATAAACTATAGCATATTAAGAAATAGAAAATTAATTTATTCTTTATTTTTACTAAAGAAAATATATATAAAGTCGTTTCTAATCGTTTAATCGGGCGTTAAACGGAAAACTAAAACATTTTTACACACTGTTAAAAAAATAACTCGCATTCTAAAAGTAAATAATTAAGCCATAACTCGTAAAAGCTTGTTATCAATTTTTCATCGAAACAAATATTTAGAATCATTAATTTAATATTCAATCAATATTGCATTTATTTAATGTTTTATTAATTCGTCATTTTGTACTTTATGTAAATGTCTGTCAAACATTTAAAATACCTTTATTCGACTGTTCAATACAATTATTTTGAAGTTATGACTATATATACTAAGAGTGTATCTATAGCCGATGCTAGGGTATTTACCCTATCATAATAATTTTAAATAATTGTCATAAAAAAGAAATTAATATTTTTTTCGGCAGTTTTATTTTCACCCATGAGGCCATGAATAACCCACAATCGTCGGGATTCAAGTAAATATATGCAATTTTAAATTTTATTCGAAGAGCACTAAATTTCTCTTGGATTAATTAATTAATATTTATGAATATAGGTAAATTATAGTTTGAAAACAGAGCGAAACACGATAAAACTGATATAAGTATTATTTATAAATGTACAAGTATAAATATATCGTCTTAGACTTTCACATTTGCTGACTTGTTGTGAATTTAAAAATAAAAAAAACTTGTCCTGTCAATTTTAATACCTATATAGTATGAAATATTTTCATTATTACTTATCCATCGATATTTTTTGCAATATATTACATAACACTTTTATTAAATTTGCAAACAAATCACCGCAAAAACGTATTAATAGAGTTCTTAGAAATTAATAATTTACGCCAAAAACATATTATTTTAAAACGCAACAAAGTGGTTCGCCGCGTGTAAAATATAAAAATATGTATTTGTTTTTAAATGTTTGCAGAAATAAATCAGTGAAACGTCGAACTAACTAGTTGGCTTATATTTAAGAAAACAGTAATTATTTTAATCTTTTTAATCTAAATCAAATCAAATACAAATTTTACGAATTTAAAATGGAAAATAATGTTATGATTTTTTCCCCTTTAGTGCTCGTGTAAAAAATAACAATTCAAAATCTTCTCACGCGTTTCGTCTTTAAAACCATCGAATAACTATAATCGTTGCGTAATTTAATATTTTTTGCAATGAACGAGCGTCGTTCGACGCATTTCATATTCAATTATAGTTGGTATGATGTTTATTAATAATTGCCGCGCTGCTCGATTCGGTAGGTATATTATTATAGTATGACTACATCGCAACTATGCAGCCTATTCGAAAAAACCGCACTTGCCCCCTTTTAAGAAAACCGTCGTCTTTATAAAATGACGTCAACGTTTTTACGCATACGACGTTGATTAATGTTATTTGAGTAGTTCGCGGAGACGCGAGCGTTATTGAAAAAACCGATGTTGACAAAAGACTTATCCGTATTATATATTTTTTCGTGCGTATATTGTTAACAACTAACGTTCGCAGGTACACGTGTAAAAACGACTCGTACAACACGATGTTGTACACCGCGTGGAACTGGACGAAAAACGTACGGGCAGTGGCGGTTTTTTCGAAATCGCCGAGAGACACGCGGAGGTCAAACGGCGGCAAGGAATCAGGTGTCAGTGACGTCGTTTCGACGATCAATATTCATACATTATTTTGTCGAGTTATTGATACAGATATATAATTGTGTACTGTGATATATTATATTATTGTAATGAGGAAAAGTGGCCCGGTCACGCCGTGACGCATTAAAGGTCATAGCAAAGTCACGTGGCTACAGTGTTACGTATTGTAGCCGAAGAACCGATTTCCCGAGGCTCGATGCCCCTCCCCCTCCCCCCGATAGATCGCGCAATCGATTGGGTCCGATAATGTTTTATAAGAGTTATGACTGCATAATACAGATTAAACGATTGTTTTGACCTCTCACTCTTGCGGCGGCGGCGGCGGCGCTAGCGATAAAAATTAAAATAATAAATAAATACATTTTGCCAATTATGTAACCTTGGAGGAGAGAGATATGATAGAAAAAAAAAAAAAACAAAACTATAACACAAGTTCGCGGAAGTACCTTGACCGGCGAGTGCAGATTACCCCGACGGTCCACGAAGTGGGAGGATAAAGCTCCGCCATCGTTGCCCGATTCCCGTCACGGCGCGTAGTATACGGTTGCGCAGGTTTACCGAAGATCGAGGAAACGCGTTGTAACGACGATATCCTCTCCGAGAAGCAAGTCGTTCGCGTCAGAAAAGAAGAAAAAAAATTCGCATTTCACGGCTACACCGAAAACAATAGGAATCGACGGCGAATCGATGATCATCGCGATTTCGCCAATCCGGAGGATAATAATTAAAAGGAGACGCGCGAGCGTTTATACACTCGTACGAGTATATCTATATGTTATACGACGAAAACGTGTGTCGGTTTCCAGACACACGCACACGTATATTTGCCGTATGGAAATAATGGTAATTTATTCTGGCGGCAACACACACACAAATTATAATAATATGCTAATGGTCGTGACAATTTACAAAGAATAAAACAGCGTGTTCGCAATAAGCCGGTTGCCGCAGGTCGCCGCAGTGTATACGTAGTAGTGTGCGATCGCGTCAAAAACGTTGTAGCATATAATACAAACGGAATATTAAATTCACGGATATCTAGGTCTGGTAAAACTTCAATATTTTTCAAACGCCACACGACGTACAACAACGCGACGATGTTCTCGAATGAAACGAAATCGCGCGGACAGTGGTTTAAAACGCGGTATAAATATACATTGTCATAAGTGTTCGCAGTAACGCATAAATAAACGTGTTTCGGGAGCGGAGAATACACGATATTCGGCGAAACATCACGGCGACTTCTACATCGATATCCGATCACGACGACGAAAAATCAGACGTGTACATTGTACATATAAATAAATTACATCGTAAGTCGCCGGCGCGCGTGTGCGTTTAAAAACCGCAAAGTGTTATCTGAAATTTTGGATTTACATTTTTGTGGTTTCTGCGTGCAAACGGATTTGATATAACCTGTGTCGCGGCGATCGTAGTGCACGGCGCGTGTACGATAATGTGATGATAAAAATAATATCGTAATAATTAACTGTACACACGTCTGTACGTATACATGCCGGTCAGACCGGAACGAGTTCGATACATAAACTCGAAACAAAAACTCGACGGCCGCGTTTCGCGTTTAAATCGGTGAAAAAAAACAAATATGTACAAACAAATAGTTTACCTCGTTAGTAACCATTTCTGTGTCGAATTCGAAACCTTCGGAGATGTTGAGCTCGCTGAAAGAGGAACGGAGTTCATCGTGACCCACCATTTCCAACTTGGTTCTCATGTTGATCGGCGAGCGGTGACTGTTGGCGGGTTACGAGTAAAGACCGGGTCTTCGGATCGTGCGACCGAGAAGTTTGATCGTTTAAAGAATATCTGATGTGAAAATTCGCGAGTGAAATTGTTGCGAGAGCTTTTTGAACTGTATTCGACGGTGCCTACGACTAGTACTGGGCGCGATCGAATGACAGAGACTGAATGAGACGGGACGCGGCCTTATATAATGGAACCGGTCGCTCCTTCTCCTATCCGCGAAATCACGCTACTGTGATTACGGTGGCGGCGGCGGCGGCGGCGGCGACGGCGGTGGCGGCAGCGGCTGTTGAGTTTGGGAGGTGGGCAAAGGCGGTAACAACAGAAATATTAATGATTATAATGAAAAAAAAAAAAAAGCGCTACGTATTTTGTATGTACACACACGCGCGTGCGGGAATTAAAAGTATAAACACGTCGGGTAAATACGATATGTGTATTGTACGTACGTATTTTGATTCTGTTATTTACTGTTTTTTTTTTTTTTTTTGTCTTACCTCTTCACGCCGGGAGTGCTCGAAACGAGAGATAAAAAACGGACCAATGGCCGTTGGACGATGCCAGTATTCGCGTTATCGCGGACTGAACTTCTTCATATATCCGTCGCCGTCGCTGCGGTCGCGGACGACGTGCTCTTGAAGTGTTCAAGTGCCTTTGGCCTACGTAGCCGGTGAATAAACACCTTTGGACTAACTCAACAGTTGGTTTCGTATGTCGCCAGTGCCAGTCGTTGTTGCCCACGGGCATTATATTTTTACGGAAAAAAAAAAAAAACGAACTAAAAACAAAAACAGCAAACCATTAATTTAACGACTTGATGTGGAACACCCGGTGATAAATAAATATTTGCGTTCAAAAATCGATTCTGAACGGAGCACGGCGTTTGAAGTTTTTCAAATTTTAAATAAGTACTCTTATAATTATATTACGTAACTTTAATTATACTATATTCCGCATCAAGTTTAAAAGGTTATTATGATAATTAGTCAGGTGTAATCTTATAACTTATCATTTTAAGTATTTAAAGCCTAGAGTTGTAAATTGCAACGTTATGCTTGTTGCAAATCTGTTAGAGGAAAACGCGGCCATCAAAAGCATGTACATTTTTTTCATGATTTAGACTCGTACAAATCATACACGTGTATTTATAACGTTTGATATAGAACACTGATAGTTTTATAATTTTATAAATACGATTGTCGATTACACGAGTAGCATACGACCAGTTCATAATTAAACGATAATATAGTACGTCGAAAAGAGTAAATACGTTGCTGTCAAAAAGCGTTTCCTAAAACATAAAAAAAAAACCACGCATATTATAAAATCGATAGTTTACTAGTTTCACTAAGAATCCGCTGAAAAAAAAAAAAAAACTCGTATACGATGTATTCGGACGCATTTGTATGCGGCTGACGTTACAACATATCGTTACATCACTGACACAGACAGTCGATTTTCCGAGTTCATCTTTCATTGTTGATTTTATTTCGACGGGGTTTCCGTGTCTTTTTCGCGTTCTATAATAATATATTATATTTCGTATATAGAGTACAGCACCGCGTTCCGTCTTTGCTCCGTCGAAATTCATTCCTGTACATTTTTGATCATGCCAAAACCATTTCGTTCCTTTTCATTTGACGTTAATACGACTCGACTATTTGGTTCGATTACAATTTGCAGCAAGCATAACTCGAGTATTCTGATATCTATCGAGTTGGGAATATATATTATAGTCTTTCATAGTCTTTTAACCTAGAATTAGGTTAAATTAAATTAGGTTTAATTTAGAATTGGAATAATAAATATAATTAGGCATATTATTATTGTTACGATCGTTACGAAGAAAGTCTATCAAGGATATCTTGGTTTTCTAATATTTATATTTCAAACAATTCAAATAAGACAAATTTAAAATTCAAATTTCATTACAGCATTTAGACATTATAGTTAACACTCGAAAAAATTCATTTTATAACATGTATACTAAAGTATAAACATTGTGTTTATTGAACTCTCAATTACATTGGAGCGGATACAAAAATCTGTTGAACTCAAATCAGTAAATAGTATTTAAATAGTTTTAAATTTACCTAATATTTAAAAAAGTACCAGTTGTTGAATATTCATCTGGCGGTCGGGTAAAGATAGAACAACTTAATTTACAGTCACGACACAAGGTGTAGAGGTACCTTGACATTCACGTGCGACGAAAGGCAAATTGTTATAGAATATGATTTGTAAATACACTTATTGAAACAGTTATAATTTTCATTTTTAAATTAACCAGCAAAAGACTCTATTATGATGTTTCTATAATAATTATTATTGTACCGACTAGTTAATTACAGAGTTTAATTTTGTAATAAATGACACGTGACCATACAAATAACGAATATTCGAAAAACCGATTGAACGATAGATAGTTGTCATTTAAAATTTCGTCATTGAATCTATAATTATTATTTAGTTTTACAAATAAAGCAAGTAATGGATTTATGAATAAAAATACTCTCGGAAGGCGACGCGTCGGTTGTTTTCGATTATCGCCGTCGATATTTTCATACCGAACATTTTTTGAAATTTTTGTTTTTTCTCTATAAATGAAATGCATATACGTACATATACTTATTTATAATCGCGTTCGTTGCGACGACGATGATTTTAAACGCGTATTTCGATCGTTTTCAACGCGCACGGTCGTCGTCTTCCGGGTCAAACGAAATTTTGTTTTTGCATCGTGCGGTTAGAAAGATAGCAACGAAGATAAAATACCCAGTGACTCAACGCGATGATATACGACTCGAATGATCGCGTTCGTCATACATAATACTATTGTCGCATTGATATTATTAATATTATTAGTGTTAAACTGTCGTCGCGTCACAACGGTCAATAAAAAATATATACCCGCGTGTTCCGTCGTTCGTTTCGAGCACCGTTTTAGCGCGTTCGACGTGAACGCGCTCCGTGTCGTTGTTATTTTCCATTCTCCGACGACGGAAATTTTAAAAATCGTTTCTTTTTGCGTTTTCACGTCCGTCACGACGCTACCGCGTAGACCGTCCGATTGACATCGACTTTTTCGGCGGCACGTGCGTTCGCATAAATACGTAATTGCAAAAAAATAAATATTTTTTTAAAATATTATTGCATATTATATCACACGCATCTTGTCTCGTCTTAGAATCGTTCGGGTAATTATTAAATAATTATTTATTATTAATATTTAATATTATTATGCATAATATACAGAAAAATCAGTAAATAGTTATAGTTTTTCCGGAATTTTTACATTTGCCAAAGTAGAAATAATCATATCTGACGCGTTCGTCGTTCTTTGGCGATTTTCTTTTCTATTGATATAGTATTGCTAAACTTGACAAACGAATTTTGGACGTCGTACTGCGAAGATAGTTTTTGAGAAAAACAATTGCATTATTTCGAGTTCGGATGTGAAACTTTGTATTTAATTTTCAAACAGTCAGTTTCGATTATCGGAGGAAAACTTTTGCAAAATCCAAAAAACGATCCGACCGGGTACGCTGGGAAATTCGCTACTGCAGCAGTAATGGTTTTAGAAATTCATAATCGAACCCAGTCGACGATAAAACAATTATCAAATTCGCTGAAAAATCAAAAAAATACGATTCGTTTTATCGACACACGTTTGCGACACACGTACATTACATTACACTGTAATGGAAAAAAAACCATGACCGAATATCTGAAAAAATCATATTATATACGATAACGTGACCAAGTTAAAACGGCGGATTAAAAACACAGTTTTATACAGAAAATGTTGTTTGAAAAACATAATTAATTATCTAGATCTGGTTACAATATTCGACCGCGCTCGGCATGATAACGCGAAACATACAAAATAAAATGCGCGATGATTTTCGTGATATGGAAATATTTGCGATAAAATGATGATGGTATCCACATAACTAATTATTATACGAGTTTAATAACGCTCGTAAAAGTTTGTCGTTAACCTTTCGGTAAATTTTCCACTTGCGTTTTCGACGTTTGCGGTATTGACGTTGAACATTTAGGTTTGGTACGATTTGAAATCAAAGTGTCTATAATATTGTTATAAATACAGATTTAACGATTCGAATCTCTACTAAATGCATTCGGTTGAAATACAAACGAGGATTTTTTCAGACACTGTTTTGATTAGAAAATATTTATAATTTAAATAAACTAATTATCATATCGTGTCTATTATTTCAGAACCGGAATCTAATATGGCGCAACGTTCTCCTCGAACTTGGTGGATGACACTTTTCTATTTAGCGTGCCTAAATACACCGAGTCGCGGTGATTCGAGTGTGATAAACATATTCGAAGACAATTCGACGTCAATGTTCAATAGACTTGTCGTCGACAACAACACTGGATACCTGTTTGTGGGAGCCATCAACAATCTATATCGACTTACGTCTGATCTAAACGTGATCGACCGAGTAGTCACAGGTCCCGTCGAAGATTCGTTTGAATGTGGGCCAAATTATTGTTCTAAACTTGCCGTTAAAACCTCGACCGACAATGTCAATAAATTGCTCGTCATTGATTACAATACGTCCAACATCATCACTTGCGGATCAGTATCTCAAGGAATGTGCACAGTTCGAGATCGAAATAACATAAGTGTCATAGTGAAGTCGGTCTATCGATCTGTAGCAGCAAATAATAAGGAAGCATCTACCGTCGCCTTTATAGCACCGGGACCTCCGAATCCACCACTGACTCGGGCCATGTATATTGGAGTCACGTATACAGGTAATTCCCAATACAGCGATGAAGTTCCGGCAATAGCTTCAAGACGCTTAGACGACGTAAATCAAATGTTAGAAATTTCTTACCGAACACTATCTGGAGGCAGTGAAATATTTGTAAACAAATTGTATCGTGATAACTATCTCGTAAACTATATTTATGGATTTAGTTCTGGTCGATTTAGTTACTTTTTAACGACACAAAAGCGTAGTGTAACGTCGGTTTCTCAATACATATCTAAATTGGTCAGATTGTGTCATAAAGACGATGTTTATTCTTCATACACGGAAATCCCATTAGAATGCACAACCGAAGAACGGTCGTATAATTTAGTACAAGCCGGTTATGTGGGTAAAATCGGCTCAGAACTGGCTGCGGACCTGAATATTACGGCGCGAGATGACGTTTTATTTGCCGTGTTCTCGAGTGGTAACGAAAGGGGTGGCAAGTCGAGGAACAGGACTAATGACCAAAGCGCTTTATGTATTTATTCACTGAATGCGATAAATAAGATATTTTTAGACAATATCGAGACGTGTTTTAGTGGTAAAGGAAATGGAGGTTTGGACTTCATATCAGTAAATTATAAATGTTACCGTACCACAATAAATATAACCGAAGACTTTTGTGGCGTGGAGGGCGGGATAAACAGTCCGTTAAGGGGAGATTCGCCAATTACTGCCAATCCAGTGTTAACATTCAATACCCGTCTCACGGCCGTAACAGCAACATCGGCGGACGATTTTACAGTTGTATTTGTCGGCACCGATAACGGTCATGTTAAAAAAATCCAAGTTGAGAGTTCTGTAAAAGCTGTCGAATATGGAGATATAGTTATTCACGAGAATTCTCCAATCAATCGAGATTTAATACTCGATACTCGACAGATACATTTGTACGCGATGACTAAAAATAGGGTCTCCAAGATTAAAGTTCAAGAATGCCATATATATTCCTCGTGTTTAGACTGCTGGGCTGCCAGAGACCCTTATTGTGGGTGGTGTTCGTTGGAAAATAAGTGTACTCTGAGGAAAGAATGTGAAAAGGTAGAGAATACGACATTAGATTGGATATCGTACAAAAGTGAAAAGTGTATTAACATAGCTTCTGTCACACCGAATCGACTTCCATTGACCTCTGAGCAGACGTTGAATATAATCATTAATAATGATTATTTTCCATTTCAAAAAAAACCGCTTTACTGTGCGTTCGAAGTGTTTGATAACGTTTTAATCACAAACGCCACACGAACAACACAAGGTGTTTTTTGTACGACACCGCTAGTCCCGTTACGAATCATTCCATTCGGTGGCCATCACTTTGACGCAAAATTACACCTCAAGACGGCAGAAGGACCAAATATCGTTGCCACTAATGTCACTTTCTACAACTGCAGTGCTCTCACCGACGACGTTGTATACCATTAATAATATTGCATGTTTCATCGAACATTGTACTGTTGTTCCAATAATTATATTATTAATAAAAACAATAGGGTTTCATTATTATGAGCAATAAATATGAATTTATAGAGAACAATAAATTAATATTATTATAATAGCTATTATTATAATAATTATAGGAAATATTAATCACTTCTTCGCTATAATGTGATGTATGTGTATAAAAAGTGTACGCGAGTTAATGAAAATATTTAACTTGTGTTAGTATTAAGTAAAGTAAACTCGAGAAAGTTCAGTCATGAGAATTTTTAAGTAAACAATAGTTTACAAACAATAAATTGAATTCTTTAAGTTTAAAATAAATTCAGAGAAAAAAGTATGGACTTGGTTAAACAAGTTAAATTTAAAAATGTTATCGAAAAAAAGCCAAATTATTTTTAATTTTTAGAACTTGGATCACGTTAGAAATAATTGTAAGTGTTTTTCTTTTTAATTATTTAAGTAATAACTAACCGGTGTTTTTAAACGCACTTTATAGTGATGTATTCTACTACACTGTCGCCACGGTAGAAATATGATTATATTAAAATATTAATTTTTTTTTCTAATTCAACTCAAAAATAAATAATATCAAATAGATTTTTAGTTTTTGTATACTTGTGAAAATACCCTATTGTGTGCAATAACACTGTTACTATACAGCTATGACGCCTATTGATTGTTTTTTCGAATAGATTAAAATATTTTCGTTAGAAAATTGAAACACGTAGTCGGCCGCAAAACAATCTTGACTTATTTCTGTTCGAACTTCATTTGTTTTTATTGGATCATACGACTTACGTAATAAAAAGGAATTTAATTCTTTGAAAAGGGTAGAAAATTGGAGTTTGATTCGTCCCTAAAGTTTTATACTCGTCCCAATAGAAGGCAGACAATATAATTACGCAACGACTCGACAAGTCAAGAAGAGTTTTCAATCATTTTTTTCAATAGTTTTTCAACATGTGTCGTCATGTAATATTGGTTTATAAATCGAATTAAATGCTAACATCGCTAACGCAATATTAATAACCCGGGACACGAATTAGACACGTTTTGAAAGAATACACGTTTTATGTATACACACATGTGCAGTCTAAACTCTGATATTTATTATAATTATCTATTATTCTTAACCACAGAAATTTTTAATGATATAAAATATTTTATGATTGCGTTTGTGAAACTGAAAGATCCATTATATATTTTTCTTGATTTCATTATACTTCAAATTTAAACGTTATTCGTATATAATCTAATATGTATATACGTAGGTACACAATGGAAGTACTCATATACATATAAAAAATAATAATGTTCATAACAAATATCGGAATTATTATAAATATCAATTATGATGGTAATAATAATAAAAACACAAATATAACAGTATCTTTATTATCAGAAAGTTACATAAACAGGTTATCGCAAACTCGCAATTAAATTTGTTTTCGATTAAGGAAACACAACTTTCAATCTTTAATAAATAAAATTGCACATTATTAATTCGCTAATTACGACGATCCTTACATTATCACATATACATTTCATCTGCAATTGTCATATTTATACTGTAGATTCACGCACAGGATTAAAATTGCATTTAGGCATATATTATATAGTTAGTGCAAACCGACACTATTGATATTTTTAAAATACGATAAAACAATTCACATATATATATTTTACTGAAAATATGCAAATGGGTGGAAGCATGGGTGATGACGATTTTTAAAATAATTTATATTTTGTTGAAATTAAAATTTTTAAATTACAATTAATTAAATTTAATAATCTTAAAACAAAAAATTAATCGACCAAGTGAAAAATATTACACACATAATTATTTTATAATGGGGATTTAATTTTTGCACGCCTGTTGCGTTTTTCATTAAAAGACTAATAAATTAAAAATCGAAATAATTATCATATCATAACATCCAACGGATGTTATATGATTATACTATTAAAAAATATACATATTAAACGAATATAAATCTATATTATAATATGTAGATCATATATATATATATACGTATATATATCGTTAAATCTACGATTCAACCATACACCCACTCTGACACAACCAGTGTAGTCGTACTACTTAGTAACCGGCGTGGGCGCCACTGGTATAGTTTGTGTACTTATATAGGTACTGTGCACAACTGCAGCGATTTCGAAATAAATACTGACTTCAGTTCTTAAGGGTCGAATCTATAATATTTCAAACGAGTTTCTCTTTTAATCACCGATCTGCGTCAAGTCTACGCACGCTTAAAAATCAAAAGATTTTTTTTATCGGTGGCGTGTTTCAAACTTTCAGTGTTCAACGCGCGTTATTAACTTGTCGATACTCACGGACGAGCCCTATAATTATTCGTTTGACGTTGCAACATACTGATTCACGCCGGATTAAGAGCCTGCATCCGAGTATATATTGTACAGACGTGTATGGGTATTCGCGTAGTCCGTGTATACTTTGCAGACACAACCATTACAGCGGATGCAAATCAAATACACCTAAAGGTCAGATAGTTCGAGTTTAAGTTGATATTTTCAAACAAACACACACATTTCGGCCACTGATCGCGACATCACGTGTACGATTAAAAAGCGATAGATTTCCTGCGCGTCGTCGTGTATTGGGGCTACGGCGCAGTAAAATACAAATCCGCCCAATATGCTTTCACGACCATAATATATACGCACACACATCAATCTCGTTCTAAACGAGCGTGTCGAAAACAGTATTACCTCTGCACCACCAGTATACGGCGAACACCGACGGACCGGGAAATTTCACGAGCAGTGTTCAGTATCATACCCGCTATGGCGCTATCGACAGTCGCGCAGAATTAATAATCACGACGACCGACAGCGGAGTTTTCGAGGTGACTGGTCGACGTTTTCGTAGAACCCATCGCAACGCAACAATGAAAATAACAAATATCTATAACCATCACAGACGCCGCCAATTTTATACACCACAATAACGATTGATTCACGTGTCTATTGGATGATGTGCGAATATCGAACGTTACGAGCGCAACGCGTGCGCGCATTTATCATCGTAATAATAGGGCATTATTATTGTTGCGTTTTGCGCGTTACAATGTTATTGATCGGTTATCAGCCGCGCGCCGAGAGATTTCACCTATCACGTAGGTATACTGCGGGCGTGTGGCGGTGGCGGTGGCGTGCTCAGATTTTTGCAGCGGAATACTTTGAAAATCCATACACATGCATAGGCGCGGCGAGTACAAGAGCTCCGGGGCTCAATTCCTAGTAGATTTTCGTATTTCGATTCAAATAAAAACACTTGATAAATCAAGACATAAAGTATTGTAGCAAAAAGAATAGCGGCGCGCCGCGGCGGGATAAAGAAGTAGTTTACAATTTCTTTTAGGGCCCAAATGTGAACATATTATCAAATCTGAAAACAACGATGTATTATGTAAATGAAACACACTATAAAAAAAATTACTGATTATTATATTGACCAAGAAAATTGATCGTTACGTAAAGAAATAAAATTTATAAATTAATGATTTCTGAAAGAACTCTGATAGAATATAATCACGTAATAATTAAACTTAAATCGATAAAAAAGAATTATTACAATTAGCTATTCAAAGCTTAAAAAAAATACTCAAACTGTTAATTTAAATTTTCAACTGATTTCAAATAATAACATAATTACGTATCTATAACGAAATAAGATAACATTCATGGCGGATGATTAAAGCATTAACATTCAAATAAACGACTGGATTAAAAAGGTCAAGGATCGAGAGAAGTTTTTATGATATAGGCATTTTAGGACTAAATGATTATTATTATATTTTTTTTTTTTTAATTTGACTACATACTTAGTCAAGAGAAATATAATTAACCAATAAAGAACGAGTGCCACTCATATAACGCTTCATTAATACTAATGATATATTATAGTGCGAGAAGACGTAACAAATTATCAGTCGGTTTCGTCATAATTTGTAAAGGGTTCAACTCATTGTTATCACAAAGTATTTAGTTATTCGATTGCTACTTCCTAAATTACGTTTTACACTAGGATTATGTTTTTTTTTTCGTTGATATCAAAATTAATTTTTTTATCACTGTACGTCTATTTCCCTTTGAAAATCGAATACGTTCATTATGTTACTGTAAATACAAAGACGAATCCTATATTAACAATATATATTTTTTACGGTTTGTAGTGATGAATGTAATCATCCGACAAATATTTATCTTTGGTTTTGTGACTGTATTTTTACGTGTTCTAATAACTGAAATTCGGTCGAATTTTAAATTGGTCGGCTATTTCAATTAATATGATGCGTTAAATTAATTACCAGAGTAATACGTTTCTCAACTAACGCGGCGTATCATTAATATAACTCGCGAGAACCGTAACAAATTAAGTACATTGTACATTAAAGGCTTTTAAGGAACTAAAAACTAGTGATGACTGTAAAAATCAGTGTAACGCCGGAGATTCTATATTATCCTTTTGTATATATAAAAGAACAGGCCTTTTTTATGTTCCCATTTTGTGACGACGCTATTTAACTTTTTTTCCAATTTTTTTTCACAGAGTTGTTCCAAATACCTTTCTGAGTGTTGTCACGTCGTTCAAAATTTTGTTTTAAAAGGGTTGAAATCGGTAAAAATAATATTATATAAAAATGAATCCCTATTTACCAGGTATCCTCATCACGCGTGAACGGCTGGACCGATTTAGCTAATTCTTTTTTTTTTTTGTTTTGTTTGTTATTGTCAGGAGAAAGATCTTACGGAAAAAAATTAAGAAAATTAACCCTAAGGGGGTTAAAAGGGGTTAAAATGGAAAAAATCCGTAGCCACTGGAGCTTTGTGGTAAAATTTGGTCAATAGTTTCGTTTTATATAGCAGAGGCCCCTTAAGAAAGGATTTTCCAAAATTCAATCCCTAAGGGGGTTAGAAGGGGTAAAATTGTCAGTGAGTGCGTGGTAATTTTCATTTTATAATAATAGACTATTATGTCATCAAAAAACCCGATTATCTTACCAAAAGGTATTGATTTTGCAATATCATATTATTACATAACTTTTACCGAAATTGCGTGCGTGCGATGAACAATACAACGAATACAATAGAACTTTTTTCATTGGACGGTCGAATACGATCGCAGGCAAATCTCTTGTCATTGGTCGATAAGCTCGTGACGTATACAATTAAAGCGAAAACCCGACGATGTTTACGTAAAAGGTATGGATTTTGCAACGTCATATATTATTACATAACTTTTACCGAAAAATTGCGTGCGTGCGCACTCCATTCCTCTTTCAATCGTAGACGCCGTCGCCACATACTTACAATAAGTTAGTTATTTTTCATACTACAAAATTCACTAGAAATTTATGGCAAAACAACGTTTGCCATAGTAATAATATATACATCACAATATTTGGAAGAAAAAATTGAGCAACTAATCAAACGATTCTGTTTTAAAAGTCAGTCAGTGATGGAACTGATATCTTTTTGAGACTACCGTCGAATATCACTCGAGAATTATTCAAGTAAGTTCAGTATCACCGGTATAGTTAATCGTGTTATCATGTTATTAGCTGTGAATTTCATATTATCATCGTAAAAATATAAAAACACATAGTTTCGTTCGATAATATCATAACACGACGAATGACTCACGAGTCACAAGTCACAAATTAACTACACGAAATCACTAATACCGTGTGTAATTTTTAAAACAATTTGTTTCGAATAATCATACAAGTTTAGAAATGTAATAAACAGTCAAGGACGAATAAAAAAAAAAAAAAATAAACAAATAAATGTAAGACCGTAGGGTCACGATATTGAAGTGGTATGAGGAAAGCATTTTTATTCAAATCGAGTTTAATTATACCGCCGGCAAACTCGAGCCCTTGAAATGTCTGCCATTTTCTGATAATTCAAAAGCGAAATCGATAAAATATTATAATATGGTTTATTTGTTTTTACTCAATATTGATTTTCAACACGAAACATTTAATAAACGGCGATTAATTATTATTGTTGTTAAACGTTTTGGACGGAACAACAATACAATATTGTTTCGTGTTCGATAATATGTATTGAATCGAATAGTGTGGAACAAGTCGACTAAGCATAAATTTAAATTTTATTTGAAAAAAAAAAGAAATGAAAATCGTTATGGTGTTAGTCATTCCGGTAAAGTAATATTTTTTTCTCGTCATACGAATGTAGAATAATTATTATTCATCGAACCGTACGTCCGTATATATTATTACCTACCCATTCGTTAGAAGCCTACGGCTCCGAGCTAATATTAATTGATAAATTATCGTCAAAACTAACGCGTAATATATTATCCACAGTAGGTACACGACTATTAGCTATTAAGTGCGATAAAATAAAACACTGTCACCCGATTAATATCGTAAAAAAAGAGAGCGACAAATGATCGTAAACATTGGTAGGTCATGTGTAATAATGCGCGCACGTATGGGTACATATTATCGCAACGAAACGAGACGTGTCAGTCGAATTTTTTTTTTTCACTGTTCGGTTACCTACACCGTTGGCATATTAATCATTTTTCGTCCACTGATAATGTGTAGCTACATACACAGTATTGGAATGAGAAATGTCAACGGGAATATTCAAGAACAGAATGATTTAATAATACTCGAAAAAAAAAAAAAAAAAAAAAAAAACCAGTTGAATTTCAACTCTTCGCGAATTCACAGCACAACGACGCATCGCTGTTCGTTTTGCCATCGTGGACAATGGATATTCGATTCGCGCGCGGAAACTAATCGCGTTTGAAATCCCTGGGAAACGGAGCGCGCGGAAAAGCACGACGCGTTGTATTGAAAAACGAAAAGAAAAGTTGTTGTTGTATCGCGTTGGGGAAACAAACACACGCGCGGTGACCGGTGTACCGTGTGACACACGTAAGTGATGGCAATTAAAATAATTGATACGTACTAATTATTCAGAACGCTTTTAGAGCCACGACGGGATGTACGTACATAATTGCCGGCAAACGTTTTGTTTTGAATTCGAATTACGTGTCCATTTACGTCGAGGAACGGGGAAAAATTATCGAGTAAAAAAATTAATAATATTATGCGATAATTAATGTTTTTCTTATTCCTCGTATCGAGAACGACCCCGCCGTGCGTGCGTATTCGTCGATACAGTTTGACACGTATTGAAATTCCGACTGTTCGCATCATAGCTCCGAGTTAAAATAACGATTTTGCGGCGTTCGAGGATTCGTAACGCGACGGACCACTGGAAATAACGATGCTTAATTCGATGGCGCAGTACGAAAATACATAATGTAAGGCTGCGGTAATGTTGAAATACAATATGAAAGCCGCGAACGGGAAATTAACGGAGACGTTGTATTTTCGGGGTAAATACTGTACAGCCGATCAAGGAGAACCACTCCCGGTTTCGATCATATACACGTGTATAATGTATTATACAGCGTACGACGAAAGTATCATTTAACTCTTCCAAGGTTTCATCGCGAACATTAATAATATATCGCCCGACCATAAGAATCCCCACGTTATATTATTATATTGTTGTGCGCCCGCGAACGGTTTCTCGTCGTCTATATTATCGACGATATCTGCGCGCATTTTAATATTGTGACTCGGGCGATATTTGTCTCGTGACTTTTATTTTCCATCGTACTGTAACGGACGACGGATTACGACCGGACGTTGATTTTCCGACCAAATTATCATTCGATTTGACCGAAAGGAGCACCGTCGTACTGTCTGTACGGTCATGGTGTATTGCGATGAGCTATTCAAAACGGCTAGCGGACTCGTCGTCCCGGAGTCCGTCGACAAAAAAACGGGAACGGAACGCGCGTCTACTGGGACGACGAGTTGGCGACGGCGGTCGGCGACACCGGTTCGTCGTCGAGCGTCGAGGAACCGAGCGACGGGACAGGGAGCTGCTCTACGAGGATAGTCCGCAACTGGACGCGACGGAGTGCGCCAGTTATATTATAAGACTGCCGCCGCGGCTGAAGAATCTCTACTTCGTGCGGACGTAAATCGAGCACGGCTTCGTTGGCGCGCTGTCCGCTTGGCCGCCACGACACCAGATCGGCACCGCGCGTGCTCCGGCTGCTCGGAAAATACCCGGCGGCGATCGCGCGTCCCAGAATCGTCTGTCCGACGCCGATACGCTTGAGCAGGACTTGAACGTGTACGGCTGCTCGCGGCCAAGCTGTCGCGCGAGCGATTCGGCGCTCGACGGCCGCCGCGAGAGAGCCGCGCTGTCTCGCCGAAGTCGACGGCGCGGCCGGGGGTTTTTTGTCGTCCCCCGACGCGTTTATCCGGTTCGATTTTCCGGGTTTTATTACTCGTTACCCGCGCGAGCGTATTCGATTTTCGGCTTTTCATTTTTTTCGATTGCCGAGGCGCCAAGTCATAACATCATAATAACGTATCATATAACGATAGGATGGTGTTCCTCATTTGTTGTTTATTAATCAATAAATGTGATGTTAATACATTGTTTTGTTTACATATAGTGCACTGATTGTAAATATTTGGAGAAAAAAAAACGCAAAACAATTTTTTTCCAACCATACGACGTACGTAAATTATAATTATCCGACAAATTTATTATCGCGTCTCTGTGATCGCATGCGATCAAAAAGTTTACGTCAAAACGATATAATATGCAGTCCTTCGTTGCGTTCCGCGGTGCCAAACACGCTCGCGGTCTCTTATTTAAACGGATCGAGACGAATCGAAACGGTGATTTGTGTTATTTGCTCACGAACGCGTGCAGAACGGCAACTAGAACGTACTTGTATTACTCTGTGTCTAATTAAGTATCTATCGATCAAAATATCAGATTATGTGAGAACATATTATATTCGTAACGTATTATGTCTATACTTGAAATCGATCGATCGGCCATTTTTAATTTTTTAATTTTAAAATCAATTTTATTGGTTCATTGGTTGATACATTAAATTACAGGAAAACGAAATCGAAGAAATTAAGGACAAAGAATACGCCCGAGTAACTAAATGTCATGCGCGCGACGAAGAAAAAAAATAAATCGCCGTTTCCGATCCCTTTAAAAACGTAGGTAAATGTTTGCCACCGCGTCGACAAAATAAAACGACGTAGGTATTTATCGGGAGGCCGGATGACATCATGCGTTTGTTATTCGTCGTGTGTACCTATGTATTTCAAACACATTAGCGGTCGTCGTCGCGGTCGACAAAAATTCGTTTTAAGTTTAGCGCGAAAACAAAACGCGTTTACTCGCGCGAAAACAATTTGAGCCGTCGTCGTGTCGAGTTAACGAACTCGGGCGAATACATTTCGTAAATAATCGCGAATTCGTCGCGTTCAACCGTGATAAATGCAACGCGACGAACAATAATGACGTTATTATGATTCGTAGATAAGATTCGATATAGTTACGCGCGTTCGAGTGTTTGAAGTTTTCGATTCGATGACGAACATCGAACAGTTTGAATATTTATACAGAACACCGAAGTATTATCTAACGGACGCAACGTAGAAAAAGCTGGTTTGTTTTTTTTCGTGGATCGTAATGACGCGCTATTAATTATTTCATAACGTTTTAAAAACCTAATCAGGCAATCGGGTGTCTATTATAATGAGTCATCGATTTTCACCGATGTCGCATCGCGCGCTGATGTGTCGCGTGTTGTCGTCAACAATAATATGATATTATGACGGATTTTTCCGGATGTCATCCAATGAGATTTACAGCCGAGTAGACGAGTACGTACCTATACTCGTATAGTACGCCGAGAATAAACAATAACAATTTTTTCAACAGCAAAATTATCGACTTTTAATAATAATTGCATTGAGAAAACGTCAGACTTAATTTTTCTAAAGACATTATGATTCAGTATTCGCGGTTCGTTTCAAACGTTTCAGTGCTATATACTGCAAAGGACGAAATGCCGACGGAGTGCCCTATTTCTTATCAACTAGCCGTGGAACACAGTGCGACGGATCGACATTAAGTTCAAGAGCAATATTTGACTGATAAATGTATTGAAAACACGTACACGATACATATATTACACGTGTCGTAAGATATCTGTGGTATTATATATCCATAAGACAACAGATAACATCCATATTTATATTAAGACATATTATTCAATCGATCGTAACAGATATTAATATTCGAGTAATGCATAGTTGTACGTTATCGAGTATCGGATTTCAACTGCACAGAAATTGTTTTGTTTTTCTTTATCTTGAATTGTTGTGATAATATTTAAATTCCGCGTTCGTTTAGATGCCATTTTCCTACGGCGGCGTTTTTGCCAGAAAAAAAGAAACGGCGTTCCTCCCGTTTGTCCGAGGGAAAAACTAGATATACCCAAAAGAAATATCTACGTAGCTGCATTTTTGGTATTGTCAACTGTCATAATATATTTATGTGTCTTCGGAATTCGGTCTCGTAAGCATATAATATTGTTACCCACTGAATATTTAAACTGATAATTTACCTGCCTATTTTTCTTTTTTAATATTTTAGAATACCTTGATTTACCGCGATCGAAATTTTCATCTCTTGACCGTGGTCTTTCGACCTTTAACAGTTTCCAGTCGTGGAAAATTAGGAAATCTGAGGTCATTTATTTTGTTTATCTTCGTCCGTTATCGATTTAAAGTTTCACTTTCACGCTAGTCACGCTTACCTTGTTTTCGCGTCTTCGCCGTTAGGTATATATTATTATGTACGTATAATGTGCAGCACAGCACGATTCGTTCATTGGTACGCGCGCGTCTGTTTAAAACGGGCGCTAAATATAATTTTTAATAAATATTAACAAAGGAAAATTACCCTAATCGGCGGTTAGTGGACTCGAGAGTAGCGACGAGTTTTTTTTTTCGGTTTTTCTTCCCAGTCACCAATTAAGTAATCTTGTTTAACAACGTCGTTAATTCGTAATTCGTACATCGCGTGCGACAGTGGTGTATATTTTATAGGTCACCTTTTCAATAATAAAATGCAACAGTCTCGTGTCAAACCGTAACCCCGACAAGAAATGAACAAAATACATTATGTCTACGTATAGTACTATACGTATTCGTCGTTTATCATCGCCGTCTTATTATATTACCGAAACGTAATGCTTATTTTTCAAACTCTTGTCGTTGTATTGGTTATACAATGCACGGTTTTACGGTCGTTACTCACTGTTATTACGTAATTATTAAATATTTGTGTACGAAAGTAATAGATAAGTAAAGGCATTTATTAATTAATGTATTAATCATATTATTGTTTCATCTTTTGTCAGTAGAATTTATTACGTCTATGGAGAACTAATTTGAACTATTTGTAAGATTAAAAATTTGATATTTTCGTAAAACTATATGTCGATGTAAGTACCTATTTATTTCAATAATTTGCACAGAAAAATAATTAATAGTCTGTGAATTAAATCTATGCAGGACATAATCGTTATTCACAGTTCAGTACTCTTTATTGATTTAGTGAAGAAAAAAAAAAAAGAAGCGATTATAACACATATCGGTGAAACTATTGGATTGTTATTGGTCGTTTAAAATATAATTTTAATGATGCAAATGAAAACAAATTCATGTACGTATAATCACAGTGAAATAATTATTTTTTAATGTAAATTTATCGGCCATAATGAGGTACTGATAGTTATACTATAAAGTAACTAATTAGCTGGTTAATTATTATACGTTAAACGTATATTATATAGGTATACTTGCATACACGTATGTATATTTTTACAAATTTTACATTGAAATCGACTGGTAATGTTTTTAAAATATTTCACGTTTACAAACGAGTTTATTGTAATTTGTAAAATTGTAACGCAATAGCATAATATAGCGGCTCTATTTATCATAAGCGGGTCCCCGACAATTTGATCGTTTTGATTTAATTTATTAACGCCTAACACGTTTACCATTACCTATAAAGAATCGGTGAACGGGAGTAGTTCATAATAATGTACGCGAAAGTAAAAATAGGCGATTTCCACCACTGCGAGCGGTCAAAAGTAATACCGTATGGTAATTCGCCCCAAATATTACGTAAAAAACACGCGTGTACCTTAATTATTTAAAAATAACAATTTGGTCGAATTCGATCGATGCCAATATAATATCAGCGTAAAATATTTTTCATATTACAATGTACGATTCGGTTTGGACAAACGAATGCATATTTACATGACTAAATGATATTACTTAAAATAGACGTACTCGCAATTGTCGAGGATGAATGTTTAGAATTTTTTTAAAATAATTTTCTCGCCACAACAATCATAATGGTTTGCGTTAAAATTTGTTTAGTATTTAGACGATAAATTCGGCAAAAAAGAACTTAACCGTAAATCATTTTATGGCGCACTGCCCGAACAGGAAGTTCATTAAACTGTCACATTACACATTTGAATTGATGTCTCCATAATGTACCTAATTAATAAGCCTGTTCGTGCCTGATAAATACGAGGCGAAACCGGGAGGTATTTTTTTAAAATGTGTACGGAAAATTATTAATTAAATTATTTTAAAATGTTTATTGTTATTAATTTAAACAGTGAAATTCTGTCTGAAACGGAACACGTTTTGAATCGGTTTTGAATCTAATCGTGATAATAAAACATTTTTGTTGGTTTTAAAACACATTCCCTACTATATTTTTAATAATAAATAGTAATTCGTCTGTTTGTTTCGAACATTAGCCTGTAAATAATTGAAAAAAACAATGTACGCATTTTGTGTAGCATTATTTAGCCGGAAATGAAGACGGAGATAAATATTTGAATCCTATGGGCTATGGCCAGACAAATTAGTTCTACAAGTAAGCACTAATTATTACTATTGTGACTATTATTATTTGTAGAGCTTATTTGTATTTTCTATTTAAGTAGTTTAAATTAAAACTATTTTGTAGATAGTACACATGAGTTTATATATACTCGTATATTTCTGTGTGTGTGTGTGTATATTATATATTATATAACAAATAGTAGGAGTCGGAATAAAAAGAAATACGATAAGGGAAGGTAAATAGAGAGAAAATAAAGATGAGTGGGCGTTAAGTGGAGGAAGTCAGAGTTAAAATAAATTATTATGTAAATAATGATAGTAGAACGAGAGTTTTGAATATGATTAATATTAGGGAAAAAACAAGAATGAAAAAAAAATGAAGGACCAGGAAAAGGGTTCTGTAAGTAGAATGGGCGAGAGAGATGGAGAGAAAGGCAATGAAAGAGGATGTGAAAAAGGTAACAGTTGGCCTCTTCGCGCGGCAATAGATTAATTATTAAACGAAGAACTTACTTTTGAATGAAACGAAAGACTTGTACATATTATTCTATTATATCCAGAGTGGTATGACAAGTCGGGTGGCGGTCGCTAAGGCCGAATGTTTGTAAGGACAAACGGCGAAGGCGTAATCATTTCCATCCCAGGAAAGGATACCGAAGACGAGTGTGCAGGGAAAGATTGGAATATAAATCGGATTTAGTGTAGGACGGATGTGTTGTAGTCGTGTAGACGTATTATTTTTATAAGTATGAAAGTAATGATGAATCATCACATTCGAAAAACTATTCTCAACGAAGGTCAGCGTAATATACGTAATGTACGCGTTACATATTGAATATCTTACCTGGTATGACTGTAACACGAGCGTTTGATGTGATAAAAGAATTTTAAAATCTCATGTCAGGATGGGAAAACTTTCAAAACGAATTGATTAGCAATACCAATTAGAATTTTATTTTAAAAAATACTGCTTTCGTTATAGTAATAATAATAATAATAATAAAATAAATAGTTCGTATACATTTTTAAATGTTTGAAATAAAATTACGAATTTGAAAATTTTGTATTAAAAATAATTTTATCTGACAAAAAAAAAACACACACACACACATACACATGATGGTAAATCAGTACGCTCAGAATTTGAAAAAAATCGATCACGAAAATAGCAGATTGGTGAGGGTGAGAACAAATCACCGAAAACAACATTAATAACTAATAAGTTTATCAGAAAATTTCGAAATTCAGACGAGGAAAATCGTAGACATAAAATTTTTTATAAAATATAACAGAACAAGGCATTCTCTCAAAAAGAGTTGTAAGCTGCAATTTTTAAACAACGACAACATTTTACTTTCGTACGATGTAATAATATAATAGCCGACTACGAGGCACACTATTTCTGTTATTTTTTTAACGGTTAGTTTTTTAATTCGAAATCAGTCGATATGGTTTTAAACGATCTGGGAAACATAAATTCATATTCTACTCGAATATGTGCTGTTATATGTGTATAATTAGTGCTGTTGTCGATAAAGTCTGAGCAACGATTATTAAATTATCGCCTCCTCGTAAAAACGTTACGAAATTACAGACTGTCCTCGTTCAGAAACCAAGTGTTGAAAATTATATCGAATGATCATCGCGGCGTTATTGTACGACTACATTGTCGTTCTGAAAATGTTTTTTGTTCTCTCCGATCAATTACTACGACATTATAAAAATGCAATTATCAACGGAAGCAGAAAAAAAAACCACCCGATGTCAATCAAACGAATACCCAATTTTTTTATACGCACACGGAGGTTAGTGAATCGAGTTTTAGAAAAAAAAAATGTCGGTTCGAGATGAAATTACAATGTCAAAAGAAACCGTAGGGACTTAATGATCAATATTGAAAACCGACTACAATAGAAGTAATTGTGCACGACGAAAGAGATTCGAAAAGCTGCCAGTCACCAAGCAAGGTTTGGAACGCTTTTGATTTATTTTTATCTAACGAAGCTTTTAAAAACAATAATCCCACTCGTGTTTCGGAGGTTTTTCGGAATGTCGTTTCGTCTAAATCTTGTTGTAATATTATTTTATCCGAGAGTGCGAGTGCGGAGTTGGACAGATGGACGCGGTCGCTATATTGTCTTGATTAATCTTGATTTCTTTCAATTTATCGTCAATGTAAATATTTCTGTTCGTCTTCCGTAAATAATTACTCTTTGCAACATGTTGTTATTTAACGAGTCTGTAAGAATTCAATAGTGGCCAATGCGTAACGATACACATACCGCATTGCACTATCGTTTAAAAACCATTGGCGCCGTAGAGGAGTTTGGCGCGAACCCCCGTCTCCTAGCCCGACGAATTGGTCGGTCTTGGGTTTTAAATTGAAATATCCTTCAACAGGTACCGCGAGAGTCGGGCGTTCGTCGCCGAAATTAATTTTAATAATATTGCATAAGCCATTGATCTGGAGTAGTTAGAATACGTACATTGTAATTGGTAGTGTATTTATAACTAATCGTTTTCAAGCAGTTAACTGAATAAATTAAAAAAATAAATTATTCGAGTCGATCGTTATTTACTCAGTGGACTCAGTAGTATATAGCCGAAAACACGAAAATTAAAAAAAAAACAAAAAATTACATTTTTTAACCATCAGAATTATTTTAAGATTTGTTTGGTTATTTAGAATTAACAATGGCACCTCACGTATAATAGCTTTACGCGAGTAAGAGGCATACAACCTATTGATTTTTAAGAAAGCGTCAAGTGAATCTGGTATAATCGTATAGAGCGGCTGATGGCAGGTGTGTACGTATACGCGTATATTACGAGTGCGAAAAAAAATAAATAATGAAATTGATTTAAACCGTTCGGAGTTATTCGGGTCAGGGCAAGTGCTAATTTAATGCAGATAGTCGAACTTAACGCGCACTAATGAGAACGAGATTGTTTAATTATTGTTGCGAGTGCGTTACGGCGCGTCTGGCAAGACGCAAAAAAAAAAAAAAACCACAATGTGTGTGTGTGTGTGTGTGTGTGTGTGTGTGTGTGTGTGTGTGTGTGTGTTTTGATGATAATATAAAACGTATAAATAATATTTCGTCGGCGAATTTCTTTGCATATTTTTTTCGCACTGTTTTCTCAACACAGACGATGTATGTTTTGTTTTTGTTTTTGTTTGTTTGTTTTTTTTTTTTTTTACAGGTGCAATCGATACTGTTTTCAGCACAACCCAGTCGAGTCGTCCTCGCTCGTTATAATAGGACGTGCGCGCACACCGTTATAACATACGTAGTTGCGAATTCGCAACGAATTCGGACGATCGAATGTTCTCGGGATTTATATATTCGGTGCGCCGCTCTGGCGAAAATAAATAATTGCGCTGCGCACATCGCGTGATATTTTTCGTATCGTTCTGTTCGACGAGTACAAGGGGGGTTCTCCCTTGGGGGTTCTCTTTTTGTCACGCGGATTTCACTGTGAATATTTTTAAGAATTAGAAATTACTGAAGAAAAACGTTTCCGACCAATACAGGTATTATATCTTACAGACTTTATCGTTACAATGTAATATTCAATGTTTTAAAACCAGACTAAAATTTTGAAGTCGGATGAAGTACAGGGGATGTGTGGGTGTGACTGATACAATAGTTAATATTGTCCTTTTATCTTTGAATTTAATGTACAATCGAATGTGAAAAACGACTCTGGGCGTAGAAGGGTGAACGAATTAAATTAATTAAAATTACGTCGGAATCCTCTTGATTCCACTAATTTAATTAATAAGACTTTCAGGAATTGTCATTTTACGTCAGTTTCTCTCGATTATTGAGAAAAGCATTGGGAATTTCGAAAATATCCTGCCCCCACTTAAAGAATGCGTATTTATTTCGCTATACAACTGATTTTTCTTGTAAATATTCACAGAGTTGCGATGATGTAATTTTATGACGTTTTACCGTCCGCGATTTAAAAAATAAAAAATAATAAAAAAAAAAAAACGTTTCGTTTAAAATTCTAGCTTATCTCCATCGCATACACAAATACCGAGTGCGAAATAAAAATATGTAAAACGTACGCTTTTCGAGAGATTATCTATATAAGAACGTAGGGTACTACTATAAATACAGATACGCGCATGTTTCGTACCTAAACCGTAATAATATACGACCGCGTTCGTTTTTCAGAAATGCAGAGCATGATGTGTATCCTTAACCTAAACCTACGGACGACGCAGTGTAATGAAATATAAAATGTGAAGCGAAATATTACGGAGCGTGGAATCGACATAATATTTCCATCGAAAGTGTCTGAATAAATTATTATTAGACATTCAGCCGCGCGCGGAGAACACGGGCGAGTGTAATAAAACCGTTTTTACCGTCGTATAATATCGCGCGCGCGTTACTTGTACACACGGCGCAGGACTTACACGACGTCCGCTGCAATTTATTTTGCCGCAACATAATATTATCGCGTTCCCATCATAATATACATTCCACGTCTGATCGGTGGAATCCTCTCCGATTACTCCCGTCCGCCGTTCGAACGTTTAAAGTATAAAAAAAAAAAACGTTTTGCCGCTAATAGATCGAGTTTTATCGAAAACAATTTTTTTCTAATTATACGATTACAAATTCTTCTTTAAATTCGAACTAGGTTTTTTTTATTTAATATTCTCTAAAATCTTTTATTTTATTTTTTTTTATATAATTTTATTATTTAAAATTGAGTTTTTTTATTTTATATTTTTTTTCCATTCTTTTGTAATTCGGGCTTTTTTTTTGCAATTTGTTTGGTACAAAATCCGAGCCCTAAATTAATATATATACTCGAAAGAGTAATGCGCGAGGATATCCAATGTTATCCTACTAGGATTTGATAATATTACCGTCAACGCGGTTGAGAAAAAACGAATCTATTTTTTAAACAAATCAACGATAATATCTAAAAGCCCAGCAGATCGACTAATTTAATTAACTCTCTATATATATTTAATATTTTCCAACAACCAATAAGTATATTTTTCACGATAAATCGTGCGTATACTCTTTTCCGGGACTGTTATACTTAAAACGTTTTAAAAGTTTTTTTCATAAAAAATACCGCGCATATATTTTTATATAAAAATATATGGTTTAACATTGTGTATTTTATGTGCGGAAGGTAAGTAGGCATCACGTGTTGTTTAGATGCGTTATTTTGTTGGTTATAATATGCCTGTTACAATGTCAATATTCGATTAGGTATAATATTAAGTATAATGTAAAAACATTTGGCATTATCGTCGGCTATAATCTCATATAGACTCGGAAATCAGGAGCTTTCGGACACGCTCGCAAAGTGTGCGTTTACTAATTTTTACTTGTGATTATGCACGTGTGTACCGATGTACCTGTTATAGACTGTTCCGCGAAAATAGTTGGCGAGAAATCATATGCACACACGCCGGGGCCTAATTAAAATTACATTGATGTTTTTTAGTCGATTTACGCGTAAGAATTAAATAACGTATAGTAATTTGTAACCCGTATGTGTAGGTGGGTACGTTTATTTATTTTACCCGTGAGTTTCACACGGGGTGTGAACGGAAAAAATTGAAAATATTATAGCCATGACCGACCGAATAATATCCACGCACTTATTTAAAGGAGTTATTGCATATTATTATTCGAACGTCGGATCTACAGTCGGACGCATGAAATGTTTACGAAACGTTTTCATTGGTAGAGAAAAGTAAAAACTTTCTTCGAATTTTGTAATGTATAATATTTTTAACCCTCCATGCGAAATTAATTTTCTATCCTAATCAACAAAATGATCGATCCAACGAGCAAAGAAAGACGTAATTATTAGATCATAATAATTCGTGTTTTCTCGGCGTAAAAATGTGTAAACGGTTTTCCAAACATCGTTTCTATGGCGGTTATTTTTCCACTCGAACGATCGTTCGAAACAATCGAAATAATTTATCAAACGCTCTTAGTGTAGGGACGGGCAAACAAACAATATCGATAATAGTCGCTAGAGATTAAATAATCTATGATAATAGATATTATAGCCCGTCGCTTTATATCGACGTGCAATAAACTCACAAACAAACAAAAGAGAAAGCGATCGGCGCACGCAACTGCTGAAAGATAACAAGGGCGGAGCGAACAGTATTTGTATTAGGTCGGAAACGAATGAAGCAATCAGTATGCTCACAGCAGCGACACCGTAAACATATGTTATATTATATATTCTGAATAGCGTGGAACTTGCAACGGGGTGGTCCGAAACGTCAGCGAAGGTGCCCGAGAAAAGAAATATTATGCGATGATATTTATATGTATAAGACACTCGTATGAAAAAGGATTTAAGCGTTCAACAAAAATATTTCGACGCGTCTGGATCAACGATAAAATTAAATGGAATAAAAATAAAACACATTCCGAAGTCTCCGGACGTTCTCAACATCAAATTTTAAACACTGACGATTCTCAATATTTTATTATGTGATTGTTCTCATTTATGATTATCTTTATCGGTCATGATAAATGCAACGTTTACTTTGATTCACCAAAAATGGTATAAATAAATAATTCGACAACATGAAAACTGTTCAGAATTGTTTCCGAGGTAAATTTAAAAAAAATCAAAACTGGCCACATGATATCGAAGAAAATGACGCAAGGGGAGAAGACTTTGAAACTCCAGAAGATGAATCCACAGGTGTAGTGACTGGGGAGATTAGTTGAGGGGGGCAAGCAATTTAGTTTTTCAGAATAGCCTCAACAATAATAATTATTATTGTTCGGTCTATTTTTTTATAAACGAATTTTTTTGTGAATTGTATCAAAAATGGAGGTAAAACACGAACAGTAATAACATCGTGCCCGTGGAGGCTATGATGTGTATGAATAATCAGTGTTGTTTCTGATGATCGTGCGCTATTGATTTTTTTCTCTCGACCCACGAACTCGTATGCGATTCTATTTTCTATGCTCTACAGGCGCCGCGTAAAACGGTCGATAACACATACGCGGTTTACGGTTCATTTACACTAACTTACAAACGATAACAATAATAATATACGGCGGGTAAAGATTAGATTATTAAAACTTTAAAATATCGGCCGGCACAATATTACGTGTACAGCATTGGAAATAGGGTGCGGCGTTCGTTATTCATTTACGATAAAGCACTACATTATGTGCTCACGCACCACGGCCGTAGTTTAACCGTAAAATGGCATAGTAAAAATACGAGTAGGTATAGGCACATATCGTTCGGACATTAACAACATGGCAATATTATGCGTTGTTCTGTGGAAAAACGCAAAAATCTGTCGTCCAAAAGAATTCGTATGTAATCGATTTAACGATCAGGTTAGTTATTACATTCGTGTAAACAATAGCGAGCAAACGCAATACAGCGAAGGATTATGGTGTTTTGCAAACATTCGATACGAGTAAAATTATGCAACTGAAACAGCTATCCTGATAAATGTCAAATATATAATTTATCTGAAGTAATATTGTGTTTTATTTGATATGAAAAAATTATAGCTGTAGTACGCGTAGGCGCGGTGCATAATAGAATATACTATTCATTGATATTTATAATTTTATTATATTATTATTTGCATATAAATTGGTATATTTCATGTTAAAGACGAGCGCCGAACACACACTATTTAAAAATCATAATTATTTCACCTTGATTAGATTGTTCGATATGCAAATTAGTAGCTTATAAGTTGTAATCCATTAGATTTTTGCGGTTAATTTGAAAGACAAGACAATCGGTCGTAAACAAAAATGTTTTCGATGTTTTGTTTAAAATATTTTTATAATGAAAGAACAGCCAAACGATCGATCGTTATTTTTTAAGAGATTTAAAATATTGTTTATATTTTATGCGACCTTGGTGCCGATTTGGTAAATCGATCGATAATTTTTTCGTCCTGTCACTCGTCAAATTTTACTTCTTATATTAATTTATAAACGCGAAGACGGTCGAATTCGTTGTCGGTCAACAGTTTTTATTTTCTTAACACTGCGAATCAGACGTTCTCGCGTGGTTCTTATGTTCTCGTAACGACTCTATACCTAATCGTTTTGGTTTTTTCGACAGCTCGTCCGCCACGCGACCTTCGCGGGGGAACTCGTGTCCTTTCATCCGTTGTACAACGTACAATATTATATTATTATTATCATATTAATCGTTATCGTATTGTCGTCGCGTTTGTTATTAATTGTAAACGCGTGCGCGTGCATGAACGTGGTAGTGGTCGATGGTCGGGCGCGCTGACGGAAAAACTGGGTGAGGGTCGCGGAATATCGGGAAATCGGGTCAAGTGCTCGGCGCCGACTGGGCAGGCGCGAAAGGGTTGTGTATCGCTGCCGCCACCGATGACAACGACGAACAACGGGGTGCGAGAAAAAAAGCTAATTTTCACGCGCAAATCGAAGCGCCTCACCGTAACGCATTGTTTATTGTTTTAAACATTTTTTAACATTACAATGAGCGAAAAAGTGCTTAGTAGCAGCAGCAGCAGTAGTAGTAGTAGTAGTGGTGGTAGTAATTTATGCCGAGTATAGTTTTTGCGTATTGATACTTTGAATTTCCACTTTTATGACGGCGGCGGCGTCGTAGGTTCCTTGTAATCACTTATATATTTATGATTTGTTACTATAGCATCTAAAATAATTATTTATTCAGTCTGCATAATAAAGTAAACCGTAAAACCGATCGAATGTTTTAAAAGAGAACGAAATTTGAAATCAAAAACATTCATTTTAATATACGTTTATAATAATATGTCTACAACTCAACTTGGCGTGTAAACAAAATGAATTAGATAATACATTGATATTTCAACTATATGTTTGAATAGATTTTTACAGTAAAATAAACTAATAAGTACTCGGCGACGCCGGAACAATTTATTTCCGGACCGTTGGGGCAGTTCATGATAGAATAAGAATAAGAAGCAGTGGCGCAATCAGCACTAAATCCTACAGTGGGGCTACAGCCTCACCTCAATATTATACCGAAGGTAACCCGCGGGGGGCTTTTAAAAAAAATTTCAAAATCAACGCGTTCTTTTCTACGACTTCTTTAAGACTGTTTAAGAGGATAACTTTTAATTTTTAACGCTTCGTTCATAATTATTAGTAGGTATTTAACACATCGCGTCGGTCAGGCGTGTGATGCTCGTCAGAGTACAGTCAATCATACATAAAAATCGATACATTTAGGAAGGCATAATAGTCGCATAAAAATGTAATAAAGTACACGCAGTCGTAGAATGAAATTTTATTGATTTCAGGTTCCGGTGGACATACACATATTATATATACACACACATCCGTACGACGAGACGACACGTTGCGTAAATTAATTTTATGGACGCGTGTAAAATAAATTACCTATCGTTGGAGTTGTGGATGACAATGTTATCGTCGCATTAATTATTATTGTCGTGGACGCGCGACGTAATAACTATGTAGTAAATCGCAGAAGCTCACCTGAAAGCGCCGCCGACCTCGAAGCGGTCTAAAAGTGTACGACGCGTGAGTTCTATTTTTGAAATTTTTCATTCTTTTCTTGACTAGCGGTCAACAATCATCTGGCTCGACACCATCGCGCACCGTATTCGGCCGCTTCTCGGACGCGCTGTGATTATTTTTTTGTTTACATATTATGTTGTTTCGTTTTCTTTATTAATAATAATCTATTCAATACTGACATGCACGCGCACAACTGTAACACGGCGGAGCATTCTTCCGTTCGTCGTGTATTCGTTTGATGTAGTGGTCGAAAAACTGATTCGCGACCATAATAATATGCGCTTTTAGATTAACTTGCTTAAAAATTTCAATTTCGCTACATATTATCTATTGTAATAACTACGCGGCCGAGTCGACCTAGAAGCGATAAGAAGGGGGTGGAAGGATCACGCCCAAATCCAGTTTAAAGGATCGGTCTTCTCTCTCGAATATTAATAATATGTTATAAAATGTACCTGCCTAAATAATATTTGCGGAGATTATCGATCGAATGAAGAATTTATTTTAAAGTAAATTCGACTATTTCATACTATTTCCTGTCACAGTTGACTAATTTACAGCAATAAAAGACATTTATAATCAAAAATCTATAATTAAAAATTAATAACTATACGTTTATAATATATACGATATGAATTTAGTAAAAATAACCAATGTTCAAGTCGATCGGAAAAGTAGAATATTATTATTCTCAAACGATTTAAGAGTTTTCAATCATTTCTTTATTTTTTTTTACGTATCGATATTCTAAGAAGTGTATTTTCTTTTTAAACGGAACGTCGTAAACAAAATAGTTTGTGGGATAAAAAAATACACCCATCATATCTATTCAACGCCTTTAGATAGTAGATCGTATAGTTTTGTCTAGTACACGTTATTCGAAGCGCTAAATATTTTGTAACCAATATTTTCACGTTAAAAATAGATTTAAATATATACATGTGTATTAGGCCCCAACTTTCGTTCGGTGTCCGGGCCAAAAACCGTACGCGGCGGGCTTGCTATAAGCTCGTCCGTTATCGACGGTCAATTAGTGCTCGCATTCGTTATTGAAGAGTTATTATTCGCAATGGGTGTGTTTCCGTGTGCAGGTATACCGAGCAATACGGATTGCCATTATTCGTGCCGGTAATAATTAACGTGCAAAACGGCGCAGCGTCATAATACATTATTGCGCGTTTCGTTTTTTCATTTTCTCGGTAAACCAATATGCCAGAGACGCGTACAAGGAAAACGTCCGGGACGTTTTGACCTATTAAGCGGATTTGCGTGTAATCCGCACACGACTACGCGTTTGCAGTGCCTGTATTTTATTTTTTTATGTATTTTTACATTGTTTTTCCTTTTTTTCTTTCGCCACGCGGTCGTTATTCTCGTCGTGTTTTCAATTAGTTTCATTGAGTTGTTGCAACGGAAAATAAACATCGGCGAATTTAATGACGTACGTACGACCAGTTCGTTACACGGCTCGAGTAATACCTATTATAAGTATAGGCACACGAAGTAAACCGATTTTCAAACGACGGAGGACTATTAAATGAAAAAAAAACGTCACACAGGGATGTGAAATCGGAGCGATTCGTTATTCGTCCTCTAATCAATATTGTAGTCGTACAATGATTTTACGGATGGATATACCGGACAGATGATTCGTGTGTGTGTGTGTAGGTATGCGTTATAGCGAAGAATGTCCGTAACGCGTCGATTATTATTATATTATTTTTGCCATTCATTACGTCGATGTTGTTGTTTTTTATTTTTCATCTACTCATCACGCAATGCGCGAAGTCCACGAACAACTTCATCGTTTTTACTCGCGTCGATATCTCTTACACATGTATTGACTTACTCCAATCATCATCTATTACGAACGTGAAAACGGAGATTTCAATCAGACACTCTTCTAAACACATCTCATACTATTCACGTGACCTATGTCCGATGTAGATGTATATCTAATTTTACAATTATTTTGCAACTTATCGTGAAATAGTAATAATAATTATAAATAATATATGAGTTCGCGCAATAATCACACAATAATATTATTTTAAATTATAATCGAATATAATACCATACTGGTATATTATGTAATTTTTTCTTTTTCTTTTTTTTTTAATTCATTTACCGGTCGAAACCACATGTCCCGACATATATCATTCATAATCGATACATGTCGTTTAAATATATTGTATACGGGCAGAGTGGCATTTATTAAATTTTTACGTTCGTTATATATTAGGCTTATACATAATATTAATAAATTACTGTACATGCGTCTTATCGGTAGTAATGGCCGAGCAATTTTAATAACGATATACGCAGTAACACGAACGCACATTCAAATGACCCTGAAACAGCGAAGTTTGAAAAAATACAAACCCATAGTTACGTGTTATAATATATTAGTAAGAATAATAATAATAACGATATATAAGCGGATAAAAACACCCTAAATCAGACTGTTTACTCGTCGTGCAACTATAAAAATATGTTTTTCTAAACTGTTCGCGTTTCGATCAAAATTATAATAATCATAATACGTTCACCATTTTATACGAATAAAAATTAAATAAAACTATGTAAACGATAAAATAAGCATTAATAAAAAGCATAGAAAACGATAAAACGAGTGTCGATAATAAAGTGTGAAATAAAATTACGCTGTTTCAAATTTTAGACTAAACAGATGCAAAAACACTTTGAATATTTCGGCGCAGATCCGTGCAAATCAAGTTATATTTTTTCGGTACGTTATTCATTTTATTACGCACTTTTATGCTCAAGAAACTTCTTTCTATTAATTATACAATACTCGTACTATATATGGAGGGGAACGCAGGGGGACACTAATAACTGCCGATCAAACTTTAATGTGCCACCCTTAACATTTTTCCTGTAATGTGTACTATAGTACACATGTCCTATTAGTACAAGGGGACGCTTAAAATGTAACATAAATGATAGTCCCCTTTCGATCATAGGCGCCGATAGGGTCCTACTACCACCTTTTTTCATTAGGTAGCAAGATCATTTGCCCCAAAAACGTATAACAGTCGAACAGATCGGTTATTAGTAGGTATACCTAATTATAATTATATAAGATAGTTGGTTATTAATACATAATTATGTAACAATTATTATTTAACATAGTTATGTAACGATATTAATGGTAATAATAACTACGAGTGTGTTTGCGCGAAATCGGAATACCCGAAAGTTCACGTCAGTCTAATATTCCGTGGTGACACGGCCAATGAAAGCCAAACTGCTCGCGCCACCCGCGACCAATGACGGCCGAGCTGCGCGCGAAAGTACAGCAGCTTATACCGACGCAGAATGTGCAGACGATTTCAGTCTAGTGTCGACAGCGGTTCAGAAAGTGCGTCTCGGTTTTAACATCGCGGTTTTTATTTTTCTCCGTAATACTCAACAATGTCGTCGATTGTTATTATTTACCTCGTCGACGACTAATCGAAACTTCTAATCGTGATTTTTATATCTGTTACAATTCAATTTATTGTTTACAAGCCAATACGAACGCCGGACCTCTCAACAGCAAAACCACCGACAGGCCGTAAGTAGTACCGATTATATTTATTTACAGTTAGCGTTAGACTCGTCGGGGTGATATTATAGACATGGGCGCCGATAGGGAATAGCGAGTGGTAGCGACCCCTTCCACTTTTTTTCACGAGGTAGCAAAATATTTTTATGTTTTTGCCACTCCATAAGATTTTTTCACCTTAAACGTATAGCAATCGAACAGATCAGCTATTAGTTGGTACCTATTTTATTATAATGATTATAAGATATAATCTTTATTTTTTTTATTGCTGTCGTAATAATTCATAAACATCTCCATCAAACTCATTTTTATATTAAAAACAAAAATCTGTTAATCAATTAAATTAAATCACAAATACTAACCTATACATTTTTATTGTTTTATTAATTTTTAAATTTTGTTTTATTATTATTAATTATTTATCTATAACGAGTACTGAATTACCAGTTAAAACGAGTTATTTTACAGTTTTAAAAAAGGTACACTGTTTATCTCTTATTTGATTGAAAACGTGTTAAAGTTCATTTATTTCTGGAGGTTTTTTTTTCTTAAACATTTTGCTACCTCAGTAGTTTTTCCCAACTGCCTTCAATGGTCCATGTTTGATTCGAATAGTTTTGGTAACCGATAAATGTGTCGTTGTCGATATGGCCGATGCTCTGTAATAAAATTGATATGTTATCACTTATCGGTTTAAAATATACGTCTGAATTAATAAATGTTTTCATTTACAACAAAAACAAAAATCGAAAGTAGACGGGTTTTTTCGCAGGGTGTGGAGTCGCACACCCTTCACACCCCGTGCACACGCGTAATCCATTTTTTAATCGTAAACCATCGATATTTCGCTGTAGTTGAGTAATTTTCGGATTTAAAATGTGAGTTCTTAGTTTAACCTATCGTTTACATCACACTGTTGAATGTAAGTACATTGAAATCGCGCGTTATTAAAAGGATATTCGCCCTAAGAATGTAATAAATAGACAATTGCGTCATACTGTAATACGAATGCCGAAAGGTGTTTACCGAACGGCCGCCGCGGATCGTGTACAAATTTCCGCGCGTTTGGAACGCGGCGAGCGAGGACAATTTTTTCAGCAATAATTAGGGAGTCCGCGCTGTTAAACGAAGACGATTTCTTTCAATACAATAGCGGCTGCTATCATTAGCAGCAGGCGTGTGTGTTCGAGCAATCGCATCGTGCAGCCGAGATACACTCGCTCACGTGACTTTGATCGAACACGTCGATATTATCGCCCAGAGCGTTACGAAAATCGTATCAATGAATGTTATTAATTGTTCACGAGCTTTCGTACCTGCTCAACAAAGTCCGTGTTATCTATCTTTCAGAGAAAATAAAGCACACCGAACACTGACCTGTATCGGTTATTATACATACAACATACAACAGCGGCAGATAACACGCCATCGGAACACATAAAAAAACGTTTATTTTTCGTTGTATTATTCGTTCGCGAGCATCACGAGCCACCGAGTTCGGTCCGTAAATACTATACGCACATTTCGCAATAAAAATACAATTTCATAGTCCAATACGATTAAAACGTTGATAACTAACACCCGCTCGCGAAATCATGTCCGACCAATAGATACGATAGAATTCACCGCGAATCTGGCGCTGAGAAAAACAGTGATGATGTTTTCGAAGTTTTTGTCCAAAGCATATACGCATCAGCCATAGTTTAACTTATACTCTTTGTTGTCAATCAAACCCGTAAAAAATGGGGCAAAAAAAAAAAAAAAAATTCAAATTGCACATTGAGAAATAATGTGCATAATGTTTTTCAATGCAGTTGAAAATGAACTCGGACACTTACGTTTATTCGTTTCAAGGCTGTACAAATACCGACAGAAACTTGCACGGTATTCGGTTTTTTAACCTACTTCCGATGGCAATACACACTGCAGAAATTTCGCGTGCCAATATCGAAACAGTAAAAATTATACAGCTTGCGCGCTCCTCAGACGTCATTATTTATTGATCGAACCTGGCCGACGACGTGGAAAATTGACATTTCGAATCATTTGAATTTAGATAGGATATTATGTACCTTTAAATTAAAAATGCATCCGAATATCAAGTTGTCGTGTCGTTTTAAATGAAATTATGTCATACGCATTAAAAACGAGAAATATTTATTAGATTTCCGATCGCACGAAATAAACTGCACTATTATTATAGCTTGTCTAATAAAAACCAAAAGTGTTTTGGCGGTTTGATTTGATTCAATAGAGGCGCCCCGTTATAATGGTTTTAGGAATTAGGCTGATACTTTTCACTAGGTACGATTATTGCTATTTCGAAATAAACAATTAAACGCGTTTATTATATCAGAGAGAACTGTCGGTTAGATCATGTTTTAAATTAAATTATTATGAAATCATCACTATACAAAACTACGATAACCCATCGATAATATGAAAATCTAGAGCTACGTTTATTATACATTGTTTATTGAAAAAAATAAAACAAAATAAAAAATAGTGATACGCTCTAAATTCTAATAGTGTCTGTAAATTAGTGGAATAATATTTTATAACTAATCGCACTTCGACTACAATAAGACCGTCGGATTTCAGATTCAACTAGGTTTGAAAACGTTAAAACACACACGCAGCAAACAATAATATTTAAAAAAAATAAACCATATCCGTATGTGTATCACATTAAAAAACCAAAAAGTCGCGAAAACACGCCATCTAATAAAACTCGGTATTCGCAGGACTCGTATATCGGCGTTAACGCGTAATTAAAATTCGCAAATTTCAAATCCGTAGCGATTTTACGGTCGCGTTCTATTGAATGGCACGAACGCGTCACCTATCGGGCTCTAATTTTCACTATTGTTTTCGCACAGAACCAAAACAATAATATAATGTAGTTAAAAACCGCCGTTTACGGACCCGCGTCGGCAACGTGATCGCGTCGAAGCAGTGGCTTTTCGCGGAAAACACGAACGTTTAAATAATAATAACAATAATAATAATAATGTTTGCGCTTCGTCCGCGCGGCGTCGTCTCATCAAGTCATTAAGACTGTCCATTGGCTGTAATTAGGCTCGTCGTACCTACATATTATACGTACGTACGTACGTGTAATTATTACATTGTTTTGTTCGCGGCAACGAATTCGGAAATTTGCAAACACCCATAACATACGTAATTACAGCGTTGGTGTTTTGTTTTTTTTTAATTTTCAAACTCGAAAATTTGCGCAATTCGCGAGCACCGTTTTGTTCACGAACCGCCGAGTACAATTCACTTAATTAAACGCAGCCTGTTGCGATGGCGCGGCGTAATTTTATAACGTAGGACGTCTCCCCTTTATTCCTCGACCGACAGTTCTTTTGGAAAGGTAATATTCCCTAAACGTTTGATGAAAATCGATAAACGCCGTTCACTTTGCCATCGTTCGTACCATCGATATCGTATTTTATGTATATTTTAAATATTATATTACGTAATATTTTACATAACTCAAAAGTCGCTGGTTTTTAAATTCTATACGATAGCTGATAGTATTAACACGTGTAATACACATTGAACAATATTTTCTATAAATATTTGAATATTGACATTTATGGGCGAAGTATTTTTATCACGCATCATCATTATATCACGTCCAGGACGACGGAATCATCCTTCGGGGACCGGGGCAGGACCCGGTTACCGGGCCTCGTGGTGTATTGTTAATAATTTTATCAAGACCTCACAAGTATTTTCGCTCGGACAAATTCAAAGGACTACGTCAGTCAATTAATGTTATGAGAATTTTATAATTGTACGAATTATGAAAAAAAAAAGGAGTCTGCACAGAACCAAACGACATGCATATAGCATATATATACCAACCGTACTTTCACCACTTCAAATGGTGGGGCATCGTGAACACAATAGTCAGTATCAGCCGGTAGCCTACCGGCGGTAGGTAACGTAACGAGGAAAAGCTCCTGCAAACTTATTTTTTGACATCACAGAGTGAGATAAAAATATCTTATTAAAAGTAAAAAATCCACTCGAAAGCATGAAAACAATATTATATTTTATCCGTGTGCGTTTTTAGATTATGTACGTACATTGCCAAAAAATGATTTATTATTTCGTTTAATGGAAGAAAACGATTCGGTATAATACTGTTCGCGTGTGGTTTTAACGATTTGTATCTATCGATTTTTATTTCAAAAAATAATTCATTATTATTTTGGACTGTCCGCCACGGGGTCTTCCGTCATTTCTTTTTTTAGATTATGAGTGAAACGAGAAATTTATCGGTTTTATCGCGATGTATTTTTTTATTAGGTACGAAATGAGTTAACTATTGGTTTTATCGTGATGTGCATATTTTTAAAATTTTAAAATTACTACATCGAAAGTAGTTTTTAGTAATAAATGGTATCTACTCGGTTCATTCAAGAGGTCGTCATTATTTGAATTTTCTAATTGTTTTCTGAATAAAGTTGCCAAAAACTGATGAAAGTTTTCAAAAAAATATCAACATTAAAGGCATATCAATCAATTTTCAATAAAAAAAAAAAATTATAATAATAGTAATAATCGTTGGGATTTTAAATTTTCACCGTGTACATAATATTACTGTTTTCTAGAAACAGTATAATTTTCAGAGGATTTTTAAGTTTCCTGAGTTTTTTTTTTTTTTCGTAAAATTTCGATAAAAAAATATCGTATAAAACATTTTATAAAAGGTCCTCTTTTGTTCTTATAAAAAAAATAAAAATACCATCGAAAAAATGTATACCTAGCCCTTTTAAATTACGTCCGATTCGTAGCCACCCGGTATATTATGTGGAAATTATCATTGTATTATATTATTGACATGATGTTTCATAAACCATTAAAATTATTTTTCGAAAACAAATAAATGTCGCAACGACGATAACAGTAGTAAATAATGTATAACCTTTTATCGGTTTTCGGAATACGTACGTAATATTGCCGTCGATGATAAAATACGTCAGTATAATAATATTGTAATTGATCTTTTACTGTGGGGACGATGTTTACATCTTGATATTTGAAAATACTTTTGAAAAGCTACGTAGTTTGCCTGTCTCTACGTGTAAACATCAATTATAATATCAACTCGATATTTTATACTTTGATTACTGTATTTTTAACCTTTACACGACTCTCGTAAAATTAAATAAAAGTTTAAACGAAGCACGATTTAGAACAGCAAAAAGTAGTTTAGGATTTAAGATATTGTTCGAATATCGTATTATAATACCGGTGTTGATAAAATCAAATCGAGAGAGGATAAAATATAATATACATCTATGATATAAAATAGCGTTTAAATGTTTTTTTTTCTCGATAAATAATTTCAAATAACGACATTTTAAATTACCAAACTGTCCAAGAATTGAGCGTTATAAATTTTTCAAAATCCATTTTGAATCAATAATAAGTATAAATTCATATTTCAAGATATGTACTGCGCCGTTAATGTTTTACTCAGGTGTAATTAAATAATTTTATCAAATTCAATGTTGTATGTTATTACTGCAATGCGCGTAAATTATGCTCTGGGAAAACTACGTATTATTTAAAAAACGAGTCCTCGTACAGATGTCAACTATTTATAGTTATCGTGACCGGTTTTAAAACGTAATTTTTTACTTGAAATTTCGAAAGAGTAAAAAAAAGAGAATTGCATAAAATTGTTACTATAATATGACAATCATAGGCGCGCAACTAAGGTCAACATTCCAGAGGGCCCCTGGCTTTAGCCCCAAATAATATTTCATATCGAAGATAAACTATCATCAAGTGTTTAGACTTCACTTTTCCTACAACGCATTTCAAATTTAAAAAAAAATGTAAGTACAATTATTATATATTCAACGATACTTACGAGATAAGATTGTTTATTGCGTCTAAATTTAAATCGTGTCATTAATTTACTATTAAAGTGCAAAAAATACGTAAATCACAATAACATTTATGAACATAGATTTAAGAATAACTACAAAAAACATGTTATCGTCGAGTGCGTAAAATATTGATAAATATTTCGTTCGCAATATCGCATATTATAATTTTTAAAACTCTATTTGATATACAATCGTTTGAGAAAAACAGACGACGACAGTATACGAGTTGGACTTGTTGAAAAACTGCGAGTCCTTAAAGTCCTTTTCTTAACGCAGCACCGCTGAATCGAGCTTACTTATGATTAAAAATTACTCACTTACTTATGATTAAAAATTTTTATGGATAAAAAGTAAATTGTTGGCCCGTACCATAATTCAATGAGCACCACTGTTCCATGTCTACATAATAATATCGCGATGACATAATACTCGCGTACGATAAAATGACGAGCGATTTAATTATACATAATATTATATTATACTAACGAAATGAGTCAACTGTACGAGATAAAATGACCGATTATGTTCCGTAGATTGTATAACTATTTGATATTTCATTATTCAATGTTTTAACCGCTCGTAACAGAGACGGTTGACATTTTCACCAAACTCTAATATAATATGTAAACTATCGATTCGCGTATCGCTGAAAAACAGTACCGACGAATTCATATAAATGCAATTGATTATATATTTTCTGTTCGTTTATTTTTATTTTTTCCCGTTCCAAACGATCGTTCCGTTGGTTTCAAAACGTATTATTACCGTCATGATTTTCATCGCATTGTAGACGCGGAGTCGTTTCAAACGAGGTTTGTTAGTTCGTTAAAAGTCGTTGCTCTGAATGGTATAGGGCGCGTATAAAATAGGCCAGGTCAGTGCAGAGCAAAACGTCGAAAGCATTTTGGTCCTACCAGCTGATTATCTAATAAAGTAAACAAACAAATATTTGGCACTAATCCCCGTGTCCACGACTTTTAGCCGCCACCATAACGAGAACGGTACAAATATAACTTTATTTTAAAAAACCAACTGAACATTCGAAATTATAAATAAACGTATGGCGCGACGAATAACGTTGTTTTCGATCTATAACGTAATCAATTACGAATGATACGTGTTTTACATTCGTATTGTTCTACAAGTGCCCGCCTAATAGTCACATTTAGTCCGTACGTTTTATCAATAACAACTTACATTATTGATTGGGTACGCGAGTGTCTTGAAAACGTGAAATCCAATAACGTATTGTCCACGCGGTATTTTCATCAAATTAATTTTATGACATTACTATTAGTATTATTAAAACGACGACGCGTCGTGTAATTCGAACTTTACTGGAAATTTAATAAGTACTTTTTTCTTGTTTTTTTTTTTTCGCACACATAACCGCGATGGACACCGCGTGTTTTGCAGAGAAACGTATCAGTTATAATATTTTTCACATAAATCTAAAATAATATATTATGTTGAACGCGCGTCCGTTTACCCTAAGCGCGGAGCACATCGTCGTGCGATTAAATATTTTATTAATTTAATCGCTCCGATAAAGGAAAAAATAAAACACCATCCAGTTCACAACACTTAAAATATTAAATTAGGTTAGTTTACAATGGATTTGGTCGATCTCGAATGGTATGTTCGAGTCTTTGTGTCGTTTTATCTTTAGCCTTCTCGGAGGATTATGCGTGTGCCATAGAATTTAGTTTGGGGATTAGAGGTTTTTTGAGTGTTTTGGCAATAAGATGCGTGAACTTGTACACACAGTTTTGGTCATTTAAACGGCGGCTTCCATACGCGGATCTGAGCGCAGAAAGTCATTGCCGCATAAATCGGCACTTGAGATTCTTGAAGGCTACGCGAAGTCAATTGACCTAGACGGGTTATGGTTGAATAATAATGAACGCCGCCGAGAGTCAATCGACACGGTTTGGCATGATTTGTTTGATGTCCGTTTTAGGCTAAATTCTAATGTATTTTTTTCTCTTGTTGGGTTGGAGTTTGAGTAGTCGTCACAGCGCACAGGCGATAGTGATTTTATTTTTTTCAATTTTCCAGAAACAATCAGTTTTTATTTAGAAATCGTTTTAGAACGTCAAGTTTTCTACAACGAATATCGAAGGAAGTTTATTGATGTTATTTGTCTGAAACATCGGAGACCGCCTATGACGACAGGGTCATTCGACAGGGACGTGTTCGCCATGTCTTCATTTTCAGTAAACAGAAAGTTTGTTCTGTCGCCCATCATCGTATATAGTGTATTGCTCAATGTATATTGTTGTTCAACATAAGTATAATATTACCGTCGCAGTATTTCGTTTTTTGCTTCTCGTTTTGAAGTGTTTTTTTTTGAAATTGAAAACATTCTTCTAGAGTCGGACGAAGACTTGCTTTTCAACAATATGTGTGTATGTGTATGCATCAATGTGTAATCGTCGATTTAATTCTAAATTGTTCTTTTTCAATTTTTGCATTAGGATACATTTGACGTCATCGAAAGTTATCGTATAGATATGGTATAGGATTCCGCTGAAAACCAACGCTGAAATTTCCGACGATAGTATCCAAATTAAATTGCGCATTAAAATATTAAGTGTAAGTTTGATTTTTTCATGTTATGCTTTACGCTGATAGTAATTATTTTTTTAAATTTAAATTTAATACTTAAGTATACGATCAAAATAACACAAATAGGATGGGCTTGGGTTGAATTCACGGTGGCGTATTATACTTAATACTTAATGCGTAATATTATTGTAGAAAAGCAATTAATAAAATAAAAGGATAAAAATGGGAGCGCTGCCAGTAACACAACTATATGGTACATAAAAGATATAACAATTGTAAATATTATGCAAAGCGTGCAGCAACTCAAATGCGACGCATGTCGTTCTTTTTCCGAACACGCTAAAAATGTCATAATTATATTATTTATAAATAAATAAAACGAACAGCGGCGTTATAATTTGCGTGGTATTAAGAATACGCGTCAGATTATAAAATAATATTCTAATACATTTGCCATGACTTTTTTACGTATACGTTTTCTTTTTTTACAGGTTTACAGATCATTTTAAAAGAGTTTTCAAAACATACGGTCAAAACCCGTCAACGAATGCGCTAAAATAATTATCAACGTTATTGCCGCGTCGACGAAAATTAAACATAGATAACAAGAGCATTACGGGATTGATGACGTTTCAATAAAATCGTTCTCCGTAGGTTCACGTCGGACCATATTGCAAACGAATCGATCGATCCGAGAAAAAAAACCGTAATCGACGAAATAAACGTCACGAAATTCAATAGCCAATAATCCGACGTTCGGCGTCTATAATAAATAAATTATAAACATAACGCTCGAACGACAAGAGATACGTCGATATTGCGACGTACGCGAATTATCAATGAATGTTTAATTCCACTCGAAAAACTAAATAATCGCGTAAATGGCCAACGCACATTATGTTATGTCTGCGAAATATAATATAATATTTCAACGTTTACATAATCGCTGGCGACGGGCTGTTGAAAATACAGACAGAAACAAAATGACCCATTCCGTGTCGTCGAGTATTCGTGTCGTGGTCGGGATGTTTTTATTCGTATTCTCTTTTGCGAATTTTACGCTGCGCATTTCGTCGGCGAAAACGAGCAAAAGACTCGACCGCGCGCGCGCGCGCACAGCTCTGACGGCGACGACTTCTTTTGTTTTCATCAACACGCGCCATATAGTAACTCGTATACGATTTTCAGTTTCATCACGTTCGCGTGATAGTGTCGTGACCGAATTGAGAAGTTAATGCGCTTGGGGTTTTATTTCGGACTGAAACGCAAAACGCTCCGAAACACGACTACGGGCCGCGACACAATACGCACACAGGGTATGTGATGTCCCACGAGGATTTACGATTTCCGAGCGATGGGAATAATAATGAAAATTTGCCGAACGAAAACATCACGCTCTGCCGAATCCGGGACATCCTGCGCACGCGTACGCCCGCCGACCTACGGTACACGGTGCCGCGGACGATACTCGCGATAATTGAAAGCATTTAAATCCTCGTGTACTCGCGTACGGTTTTCGAGTGCGCGATTATCGGTACGCCTGGATCTGAGGAGAAGCGAACGTTCTGAAAAATCCCTACATGTGTTGGAATAAAATCATCGTTCACCACGTGCTCTGGTAAATCTATGTAAAGAGTGCGCCGCCGTATTATAATATTTTAATATCTCCGCGTCCTTGAAAGGACCGATAAGGCGTCGGTTTCGTTAATCTAAAAAGCTGATTGATTATTTGTATTTGAATTATATAGTTTCCTGAACTCGCACCGCGTCATATTGTGTTAAAAAAAATTAAACCCATTGTAAAAAGGTGCCGCTTATAACGATTATTGTTTTATCGAAAATTATGTTGTTCTATCGAACTCGCGCGCAGTCGGCGTTTTAAATTATTTTTATAGGTTAATGGGTGTTGTATGGCACTACACTCTTAAAGTTTATTGATATTAAAAACCGTTAGATCGATATCGAACGTTATGAAAATATGATACGGTTCTAACCTCACCGAGTTCGTTTATCAGAGAATCGTTTCGAATGTTCTAATCAAAAAACCGTGCAGTTCGTCGATTTCAATCTATCAAGAAAATTAGTCTAAACGCGTTTTTGGATTCGATTTTTCTTCTTTTAGAATATTAATCACTCGATAATTTTATCGAGTATATATTGCGACCAGTTTAACGATTTGGATGGGTAGATTTTTATTTTTCAATGGTTATATTTTACATTTCAGAAAACTTCTAGAATCCTTCATGAAAAAAAAAAAAAAAAAAATGAAAGAACAAAAATATAATATATCGGTAGCAATAGATATTCAATATTGACTTTATCGAGACTGTTGAAGCATATTTCTTTATATTTAAATAACGCAGAGGAAGATATTAAGTCGAAAAGATAAAGTAGACTCAGTTTTTTCATTGGACTTTCACTTTTGAACGCATTAATCCATGTCCTTCCTTGTGTGTTTAACATGATGTCTGGGCAATGTGAATGAATTGAAGATGTTGTAGAAGTGATCGCGATTATTAAGATGAGTACGTAAGTAAACTATGATTTCATTATCATATTCAAGTGTGCAGGTGTATTGTATATTAAATTCGGTCGACGTTTTTGCGTGTTAAACGTTCCGAAAAACTGTAATCGCTTTGCGTTGATTTATTTTCGTGTGTATAACATACACATAATATAACGTGTACCATTAAAACGGTCTCCGGAGAGTGAAATTTGAACGGATAAAAAGAACGGGAAAACTCGATGATTTACATTACGCACACCAACGCGTTGTTCGTTTCGGAATAAAAACTCCCCGCCGAGTTACGCCGTTAAGACTTGAAGGAGAAAGGAAACCGCATTGGCGGTTCTATTACGCAAGCGTGAACTGGGCCCGTGGGATGGAGCATTTTATTCTCCGGGTCGATCGTAACCGTAAGAGTCGGGTCGTTATCGCGAAGCGAAATTAAAGGGCGTTTTTTATTTTTTCCAACTTCCCGAGACAAAATTTTAAATAAAATCCCATTCACACGATAAGAGTAAAAGTCGAGCGCGTACAATGATTAAAACGGTTAATCGTTATTACAACGGTTCATACAATTTACAATCGTTCCTCGCGCGAGATGTAATTTTTTCTCAAACACCGTTTTCACATCGATTCCGAACTTTTAAACGATAATTTATTTTTCTGGTGTGGATTTCACGCGCTAATTTTTTCGCGAGTAAAATAATAAAAAAAAGAAAGATTTCCCAAGTCTTGGTACTTTTGAATTTGTTGTTTGTATTTTCGTTCGTCGCGCCCCGAAAGTTTTCCGACATTTATCCGTGTTGGAAAAATCCTAGTACACGCTTGAGTGGTTGCGTCTGCTTTATATATTTTGTTGTTAGTCGAAATAATTACGAAAATCTGAAATTGAAAACATTCGAAGGAGCGTAACTATAACAATAATACGCGTATTGGAATATGTGTGGTTTTAATTCAAATAGAGTTTCAAATCCACGCGTCTATCTAAATGTGTTACGCGATTTGACCTTAAACTATAAATTTATGTAGTTATACTGAGATAGTGCCATGTACCCATACAACAGTGTGTACGTCACACGCGTTTCTCTACGTTACGTAATGGAACTTATTGATTTTCATCGCGAGAAGTCTTTTCACGATCAATGCCTTTGTCGATAGGATCTATCGTGAAATCCCGTACACGAGTTACAACTACCGAACAAATAACAATTCGCGTCGTACACGAGAACGACGGATTATCGTTTGTTCGTCGGTATTTCAAGAGTGCCACTTCTGAAGCGGGCCAACGCCGAAACATTCGACGTTACTTTGGCAAGACGACGCATGCCCCCGACGTTTTATTTTTTTTTCGGGGGATTTATCTACGAAATTATTGTTCGACCTATATTTTTGAGTCGTAGGTACTCGAGGTTTATTTGCGCAGTACTCTACAAAACCACGGTACACGGTTGACACTATAATAGCAACACGCCGCGCCACGCGTCGCCGAGCACAATGAATCTTCAACCGGTCCTATGAAAATAGTCATTTTATTTTTTTTTAATTTCACACGTCCACATACGTGGAAATACACGTTAATATTTCTACGTATATCAAAAATATTTCAGCTGAAAAAAAAAACAACTAAACACTATCCCGTCTCCCCGTGGTCCGATAAGCACCTTAGGAGTGGGAGTGGAAAGCAGACGGTATATGTAAAAATAATCGAAAACGAACGATAATAGGCTCGCGAACCACATTATGTGTCGTCAAAGAAAAGACACGGTGGCGCCACATGATGAAAATACGTTGTTTTGAATTCACACGATGTCGCGTCACGATCATCAATTTGAAACAATGTAATTTATTAGTGGGGCATTCTTATCCGAGGCAACACAAAACGTTGAGACCGGCCTTATATTCAATCGAATGGAACACGCATGTCACTATGTAGAAACTTCTAAAAGACCGTGTGTAATGAAGAGTAATCGTTTACATTCAGTGTAAAGTCGGGATGCCCGGGGTCTGGAAGCAAACTTCCTGGGAGAGTTTATTAAAGGGCATTTGGAGAGATGAAAAACCTCGCGCGTAAAGAATGCGGAATTAGCGATCGACCCACACCGCAGAGTCTCAGGTTTTGATCTTCCGAGATTTCTGTGGACTGCCTTAAATCGGATTAGGGCGGAGAAAATCAGATGCCAGTATCTACTACATTAATTGAGCCTAACACCAAATTACGAGTGTGGGCGCGTCCAAACTATAAAGCACATAATCGAAGAATGCCCCCCAGAACACGTTTTGAAGACGGACTAGGAAAAAAACCACGCAGCAGTATCGAGCCGTGTCGAATGGTCGAAGGAATAAAAAATACGATGCCGATAAATATCTACTTACCGGTAAGTCGTTTAATAATAATTGTTATCGTGCAATTTACTTATATACATTTATTTATTCGTCCTAACTACGGATTGTATACTATTTAGTTTATTTTATCGTATCGTTTAGTTTCTAATAATTTAGTTTCTACCGATTTAATAAAGCTATTATAATGCAAGTACAGTAGACTCAGGGGCGGATTGCACCGCCGGGAATTCGGGAGTTTTCCCGGTGGGCCGCTTCTTTATATAATTATTTTAAAATAGTATATTACGACAAAATGATGATCAAAAAAATATCAAATCATCATGCGCTTATTAAAATTTTTAACATCAGTAAACACCAATTTATCTGTTTGCCGGCAATAACAAAATATTGAACATGTAGATTGTAATAAAGATAAGATACGCTCACCAGCGTCTAAACAATTTGGAAAAAGTAAAACTGGACTTGTGGCGGCGGCATTGGGGCAGCCAGTAATACATGCAAGTTGATATAAACGTGGGATATAAATGTGCGCTGAAATATTAATTATTTTCCAAGATTTATTTTTCTTTTAGTGGTTACCTGTTACCATAGATAGTTTGAGAATCTTATGTTATATTCTATGGTGGTTTGGTACTTTGTCGAAAGAATAATACCTTCAACATCTTCAACCATTTTTCTAGTTTTAATAAAGTGTTGATATTAGTTTAATATTAGGTTAAATTGTCTTGATTTAAAAGTCTGATCACATTATTAAATTAAAAATGTCGGAATTAAATCAAAAGCGTAAAGGTGGCGCAGAAAAATCACGAAAGAAGAAAAAAATTTTACTTATGAATGAAGCTAAAAGCTGTTCGAATGAGATGTTTTCCAAATCTAAGGTAAGGATATATTTTACAATACTGACATACTGTGTCCCACCGAGGATTTGGACATTGCGATATCTCGTGAGATAATGAAAATAATCCAATTCTGCGAGTATTTTAATTATAAAACATATTTTGTTGGTACCTACAATCTGTTCAAAGCTGTTTTTACATAGGTACTTTTAAGTTTTATTTTACAATATGCTTTTCTTATGCTAATTGCTCCATAAAAAAACTTTTCATTTATTATCATTTAGTACTATATCAGTTTTGAATGTGTCATATAAAATAATATGCATACCTAACTTCTAATGTTTTTTTAATTTTAAAATGCATTTAAATTGTATCAATAGTTCTGAGCATTTTTCTAGTTTATTATCATTAATGTATTAAAAAAACTCGTAAATCAATAGACTCCGATTTTATACCATACTGTACAGATAGGATTCGTTTTTTTTTTTCCGGTCCGATAAAATAATATTGGAATAAATAAAATACCCAGATTACTCGACTAGCATATTATTATCATAAATGCATTCGTCGTTGCGGTCGTTGTTATTGACTACAGTCGGTGTTCCCCGCGGGGAATCATCGACTCTGTCGCAGCATACGTACAATATGATTCACAGTAATCCGAGAACCGACCGCAATAAAATTATTAATATATCATGTTATTATATATGTGTACGAGCGTGCGTATTTGCACCACGTTAGTGCCACTCGCAGATAACTCGCCGGGGACGTCTGTCTACGTGTTTCGCACGGTTAGGTCCATCAGGCAAAATCACTCGTGTATACGCTCACACTACAACGCGATAATACGTGTTCGTGTTCATTAAACGCATATCTCACACATTCGCGTTGGAGTCGTATTATCTGTCCGGGAGACGTGCAGGCCATTGCGGGTTACATTAATACGGTCGCAGTGGACTTTACATCCTGCGGACCGCGAACGAAACCGATGACGTCCAAGTCGTGCGCCACTCGTAAATTATCATTTTCGAACACAGTGCCCCGGTGTTACGCAATAATGTTCAAAATATAAAGGTCAGTGACGCATTTAGGAACTTTTCGTGCGAGATGTGACGAAAAGATACGTTTATCGTCTAGATTATAATAATATTGAATTCACACAACGAGTAATTTAAAATCAGTCGATAAATAATGTTTCACGGAAAACGAGGCGTTTTTATTCATTTATCAAGTTTCTACACCCATACAGTTGATAAACTCACAAGTAGTGATATAATCGATTTGTAATTAAATATGATATTTGAACAGTAACTTCACACAATTCTTCTGCGGGTTTGGTTTAGTTTTCGTTATCGTTTTTGTTTTCTCGAGGAGATGGTCTGAAAATTAAATATTGAGCACGGCCGCTGTGAACCACGTGTTGATGCGAGTGATAAAATAACGTTTGGCTCGCACGATTTTTTCGCGCCAATTCAGGTGTATTGTATTGAATGACGAGTTATCTTTTTGGTTTTAGTCGTTGAACTCGGTCATCGTCATTTCGAGCTTTAAGAAACCCGGTATAGTTGCGAGTACACAATTACCGAGCGGAAAAATACGCACAACAAAACCCCATCACGTAGTATACGTACACGCGAGTCATTTTACAAAACGATGTACGACCGCCGCCGTGAACGTGACTTATCCATCATCATACCGAGAAATAAGTTTTATTATGTTTTTTCCGCAACTGTATGAGATTCTTTAAAAGTTTGTTTTGAATAACACCGTCATCGTACATTCGTATCACGCTCGTGTGTGCTATACTAACGAAATTGTTACGTTTCACGTCGGTCGGCGGATTTCACGGACACGTGAGTTTAGATAGTTTATTTCCTCTCTTTCGACGTTCTTGTGCGTTTTAGTCCATCACTGCGGCGGGTCCTATGATGCTCAATGATACCGTAGGTCAACAATAATAATAACAATGTGATATCAAATCGACGTACGTCATTGTAACGCGTATTACGTTTTGTAATTTTACATCATATCAATAACTGACGTTCATCAAATCGATCGCAAGTGGTTATGCGTCGAACTCTCTATGGTTGCTGTTTCACTGCAAAGTACTCGCGCTTTCAAAGTTCAATAAAAAGAAGGGCGGATTAATAACAATACCGAAAACATACTAAAATCGAAAACCGATAACAATAATTATCGAATGGTTTTTCGAAAAAATACGAATAGGGACGCCCATTTTATCCACAGTTTTTGAACAAAATGTCGAATTTATATGACAAATATGTAGGGAAATACATACGTCTATGGAAATACCAAAAATTACCTAACAAATGCGCAAATTAAATCAATAAGCCTACCACGATTGGACCAAGTCGAAATAGAAATCTGGTTTTTCGATTGAAATCATGTGGACGAAAAATTGAAAACATAAACCATACAAACGAATTGCATAATATTCTCAGCTACACTCAAACTCTTAAAATCGCTCGAAAGCCGCGAGAACATGTACATTTTGCCTCTGCTTCATTAGGAACAGCTTGTACCATTGGACTAAGTATACTCCTAGACGGAAGAAAAATAATCACTCGGTTATTTTCGACAAACACATTTTACACGATATTGTTATATCGGTCAGGTATAGTTCAAATCATTTCGCGCGGGCGGTTGTTTTTTTTTTTTCATATACATATGTATATCTATATGAGCTCCGTCCTTCGGACACGTCCAACGCAATATTATTAATGTTGTTCTTTGCACGAGGAGGAGGGAGAAGGGAGCGTACCGTTTCCGCAATAATCAATGTGGCGATTTTTCTTCTACCTCTATTTACTGAACGATACACGACGACGGTGGATTTTTATCACGTCTGTAACACTGCGCGCCGAACGAAGACTTATTTTAAAATCTGATTTGCACGCGACATGTAATATTATGATTTAAATTTCTACCACACATAGTCCCGTGGACGCTGTGACGTGTAACAGTATCCTTCACGGAGACCCCGCCGGACCCGATAGACTGCTGTGATAAATGATACGACATGCACAACAAGTAGAACACATTACGCAATATTGCTTGTGTTGCTCGAATGTAATGGAAATCTCCTGTAAATCCGTACGTTTATTGTTTCGGTAAATGTTATAGTTTCATACTCGAACGTGTGTTGTCTCTTGTTTATTGATATTTTCCGATGTCTTCCGCAGGACGAAACCATGTCGACCGGTCTTAGGGCGTCGCGCGGTCAATTGATTGTCTCGCCCACGAGGTTACATCGGGGGAATGTCTGACACCACCACATAATTCGAATAACGTTTCCACCGAAACAACATTTAAGTCTGTTTCTGGCGTGACTTTAGAGTAGAGTTGGTAAATTAAAGTTTCGATTTTTAATTCAAACCATATTTCAATGCGTCGTGTCGAAAATAATCGTCAATAGATGCACCAAAACTGTGGGGAAAATAAGAACCTCGTAAAAAAAAAAAATCACAAGTCGTCGGAAAGTGATAGAAAAATCCGTTTCGAAAACCTCTATCGAAAAACGTCATCGACCTCTGTACGATTGTAAACAAACGAAGCTGTGTAAAATAAATTACCATTGTCCCGGTAGAATGTGTGACGTCGTTTTTTTTCCTGTTCGGTCTAACGAAAGAAAAGTGTCTCGTGGAAAAGTACAATGCTATAACAGTAGGTTAGAGAGACTTTAATTTATACTCTATTATTATAAAGTATAGTTTCGTATGCATATAATTCGTTGAAATCACCTTCCGTTCGAATTCCGTCGAGTAATCATCAACACTAAAGTCCACCGGGCAAATCAAAATAAATATACAGTCTATAAAATCGAATCGCGTTAAAAAGCAACGTCGTTTTATTTCACAGACATTCCTGTTTTATTATAACGCCGACATCGAATAGAACAATATAACTATGATTCGACGGGTCAAATAAAAAGCGGCACGTGTGCGAGATATTTCTTGAACGTTCTACGGTCATTTCGATTTAACAGGATATCAAAACAAACGTGTAAATTACGAGCGGTGTTAATTATTATTATAATCTGGGTTGGAAGAAAATAAAAAAAACATTGCGGACTATAGAATAAAAGAACTGCACGCTATGATAATCACGAAAAGTCACGGTAAAACGTTTTATATTACTTACTCGAGCGATGAGAGATTATTACTCTATTATTAATTATAGGTACCGTTTTCATATCAATTTTATTTTATCTGCTTAGAGAAATATTGCAATCGACTTTGTCTGTGTTGGCGTTTTGTAACGCGCGATTGTTGATTAGGTACAACTACGTTTCGTTATATTTTGTGCGTACGTTAAAATACGTGTAATGTGTGTAAACGCGAGATTCAATAATAATGTACGCGAAACGTCAAAGTCCAAAAATAATTAATAATTCATTTTCGTTTCGTATAGCCTAAAAAAATGCGTTGTAAAATACACGCGCTATTCGACAGCGAAGTGCTACGTGTCAACGTGTGCAACTGTAGGAAAGTTGAAACGTCTACAGTTCTCGATCACGTCCATCACGACTTATCAAAACTTTTTTCGACTGTTCGTATCTAACACGAGTATATTATGCACGTCAATTGTTTAGCGTTTTTTTTTTTTTTTTTTGATTCTGAGCGAAACGAAAAAGTTATTTAATTTTGACCATTGTGTGTTTTTATGTTATTGTGGACACGATCTCGACTAGGTCCGTCAACTTCAGAGTTAGTTTCTGATAGCAGATGTTGTCTAGTTGTGTCAGATGTTGTGCGTTCGAGAGGTTGTTTTTCGAATGTTTCTACAATTTCTGAACAATCACCGAAAACTTACGAGAAATGTTGAAAAAAAAACTACCGAAAAATGTACAGCACACAGGTTTTTATAAGAAGTGATGACCACTGGTATCTGAAATTTTTACCGAATACTTATATTATTTTTATTCCTTAAAATATCGTATGGTTTTCTAAGGACTTTTTCTAACTTTTTTCGTGTAGTGAAGTTAGTTTTGTAAAAATAAATATTTTTTTAGTTAAATGCACACATTATGATTACAATAGAGATATTGTGAATTCTTTCACAAGACATATGAAATATAAAATTAAAACAGCCCTCTTAAAAATATCTTGGCAATGCGCCCGACTACTACTATTTTGTATGTGCTACTTAAGTTATAATAAACAATTAAAAAAGGACTCGAAAAGCGCCTGAATGTAAATGTATTTCTGATATCGCAATTAAACTGTTTATTTATTTTCAAAAATTCGGTATTACGAGTTCTTAAATACATTTATGCGTAATTGAAAAAATAGATAAATATGTTTTTTTTTCTTTCGAAGCGACCTCCGACTAGTAATTGCACTCTGGCCTCCTCAGAATAAACCTGGCACTGGTTAAGATATTGGTAAGACACGTCTTCCACACGCGTGTCTCTATAGACGACTTGATTTATTAATATATTTTGTAAATAAAATGGCGATGTTAAATGTATTTTTTCTTCTTCGAGTGCAGTTTAGACCGGTTTAATTACGTTAACTATGATATTGATTGAAACTTTTGGGAGACCGAATTATTTTGTAAAAAGTAAATCGTTCAATCAATCTTGAGTAGAGTATATACTAGCCTTGATTTGATTATTTTTTCAAGCATTTTTGCAATACTTTGGGTCACATTTAAATTAAAAACGTGGTTCATCATTATATTATGATTTGTATAATTTTTGCAACGATCCTCACATAACATTTACGAGTGAAAAATAAACGTCATGAAGTGTATATAAGAAGTGCCATATAAGTAATATTTATTGTCTTTAATTCACTGACCAATGAGAGCTTTCTGTACGAAAGAAACTTCATATTAAGTTTATTTTAAGAACAAAATGTAATGATTGCCATTTTTTTTTTTTTTAGATAAAGCAATTTTCCACACCACCTTAGCTCATCAAAAATATCGAATAAAGCGTAGAACGTTATACGATAATTTAAAAAAGCATGAGGTATTGCGTAAGGCGCGTTTTTTTTAATGTGGTTTCCCCCGGTAGGCCTAGTCCACAAAAAGAAAATCAAATTCCCGAATTTTATGATATAATTATTTAAAAACGCGATTGTTAAAAATATCTTGCTGGATAAAAGGTAACAAAATGCAGTAAAATAATTATTTTTTAATTTAAAATTTAAAATTTTTATTTATTAAATAGGTTTCGAATACGAATTTCGGATTAAATACAATTTAAATACCTATTAATGCAGTAAAATAATTATTTTTTAATTTAAAATTTAAAATTTGTATTTATTAAATATGTTTCGAACACGAATTTCGGATTAAATACAATTTAAATACCTAGCTAGTAATTTAATACTTGTTTGCAATCTATTATAAAAGTATTACATTATTAAATCGTATATTAAAATGTTTTTAGTTATTTTATCAAAGACGCGTATACACAAAAAATATACATACCTAAATATTTTTAGCTAAGATGTTTAAAAAGATTATTGTTATGTTATCAAGTAAAAAGCCATCCTCCCCACGTGACGTTTTCAAATGTAATTAATATTTTTCAGTCGCGGTCAGATTCGTAATCCGATCGCCGCAAGCCTTGTGATTTTCATTCAGTCTATTTATTATTTATATTTGTAAATATCGTTGAAATACTTCGCTTCAGAAGACATACGTGATATGAAATAATTCTTGAGATACACCACACGAAAGATTAGTCAAATTGTCGTACAGTTTTCTATATTCTATAAAAATAGGTTAAACTGTTGAACAAATAGACTGCAATCGCATACCTCGGGAAATCACTGCAGTATTTCGGTCTGACTAGATCAGTGGTTCCCAACCTTTTTTATTCTACGCCCCCCTTTGTATATTTTCGAAACTCTCGCGCCCCTCCCCCCCACCTTCTATAACGTGAAAAATATATCACTTTTTTGTGTACTTTACGAAGAAATTATAAAATATCCGGGATGAATTCAATTTTATTGATGATAATAATTATAATTTTTCATATTTTCCCTACATTTTAAAATAAAAATAATTTAATTAATAAAAATTGTATTTCGTAATAACTGCTTGCGCCTCCCTAGCAATGTGTACACGCCCCCCAGTTTGGGAACCAGTGGACTAGATGTACGAGTAGTACGGTTTCGTAATTTATTATATTACAGTGAATTCAAACATCATCAAAATTAAAAAAAAACAATATGAAGTCTATACTTTTATTATCACTAATGGGTTTGTTTTTAGATTCAGTTCGAAAGGGTCTGATTATAAAGATAAAAATTATATTTAACATCATAATAGTTCTTTCGGAAAGAAACTCAAACAAAAAACTATTGGCTATAACGAAGTAATAGTAATTTTACCGTTTTTAAAAATGTGATTGATAAATGAATTTACTATGAGAAAAACACACGAAACCACGTACACGTAGTTTTTAAGATAAACAGAAGATATTCCAAAGGATGCGACGATCAGATTATATGAATCCAACAACACAACGATAATAATATTATTCGGGTTGATATTTTAAATACACTCTACTACTTTTTACGTATTTATGCTAAAACTAAACTATACTTTTACTCAAATTCGGAATTTTATATTTCGTTTTACCTTTTAAGAAGTATTTCCTTTGGTAATATCTACTTTCGATTTTCAAATGGGAACACTATATTTTTTCGTAAAATAATCATAATTTAGTGACATTTTCTTGAATTTCTTATGTAAATCGAGGTTAAATTCAAACCAATAGATACGCAATAAAAAATTTCAGAGTGTACCCCGATTCGAATTTCGACCAACTACTCACATCAAAAATTCTAAAAAGTTAACCGAATTATATTATTTGCGTAAAATATTTCGTTTGTAAAACGAAAGTCGAAATGTCACAGGATACTCATTAAAAAGTATCGAAAAAACGGGTGTAATTGGAAATATAGATATCTATATTTTATAAACATAAGAATCCGAGCTGGGCGCAGTTTAAGTACAAGAATAAAAGAGAGAAGAGAAGCGAGGGCGTGCTTAGTAAATATCATCCCGTATACATAGAAATACGCCACGTGACGAGGGGCCAGCTGCTCGATTGAAGCGCGAACGTTTAAATAAAATAAAAACTCACATGATAGTCACACGACGTATTTACACGGACGCTGTATAACAGCAGACGATTACGTACGGTCGACAACAGTCATGTGCTTGACGAGATCCAAAAGCCTGTTAGAGTAACCAATCTCATTGTCGTACCACACGCCGATCGAGATAAATTTGTCGATGACATCGATCTGATTGAAGTCCACCACGGCTGAATACGAACATCCGATTAAGTCCGAGCTGACAATCTTGCTGCGCTCGTAATTCAAAACGCCTTGCATGTCGCACTGGGAGCGACACTCGATCTCCTGTTTGATGTCGTCGACGGTCACGTTTTTGGAAACGCTACGAGAGGAAAACGTCATTTTTTACAAGTGATTACACGCGTAGGTACGGTAGCGTCGAATACGCGCGTGTTGGATTTTTTTTTTTAGCGATGTTATCTCGCGAAGGAAACAAAAACGTAGTAGTAATACTGTCGCCAGTGGCGGATCTAGGATTTAATTTTGGGGGGAGGGGCCAATAGTCCAAAACGCAAATCTTAAATTTTTTCAGTAATTAAACTTAAACAAATTTTGGTTCAAAAAGTACACATGCTTTACAAAACGCTCCTTCTCTATTACGACTAAAAGCTAACCAGTTGTGCTTATTTAGCCATTCAATTTGAAAGCTTCTTTTATGACCTTTTTTATTCATACTTACAAGGAAAATATAATTTTGTTTAGGTGACCACGTTTCTTTTAAATATTTGTAAAGCATATTTGGATCGTTTCGAATTTTTAGATTTGCATTTTCTTCAATAGCCAATGCGATATCATATTGACTATTAAAATCGACTACACACGAATCAGAAAATGTAGCTGGCTCTGACTCTGGTGGTAACACGCTTACATTTTCTATACCTTCACTTGGAGATGGATTATTTTCGTCAATTGTTTTCAACTTTTTAAAAAAAAAGTTTATTTCACTTTGTCGTTTTTGTGACATTTTAAAACAGAATAATTGAACACTATGCGAACGGTTTTGCACTCACTTAATGTAAAGTTTTAATAGCGACACGTCCAACACAGGAACTCTGGCCGCGTCTCCTCTGATTTTCCCGTTCAATTTCGGAATCACCTTGCCGACCGCTACCGCTGCGCCCGTGGGCCCGTGCACGATGTTGAACGGCCCGGATCGCTGTAAACGTGAATCGTAACGTAAATATTATCTCGTAATATACCCAAGTGTATAAAATGCGATTCTTGGTGGATATCTGCAGGCTCGGGAGGAGCTTAGCCCCAAAACGTTTGTGGAATTATTCATATTTCGATGACAAAAAAAAAAAAAAAAATTATATCTGACAATGTTTCCTCGATGTGTACGTGGATTATAAAATGGGATTTTCCATCCGTTTCGTATCATGGGTGGCGAGGTCGGAAACGTTCGAGCGGAAAAAATCGTGTACTCACTCCTGTCAGTCCGTCGTGCACGTGCTGAGACGCGGTCATGGCGTGCGTGGTCGTCAAAAGACAGCTTTCGACGCCGAACGCATCGTGGATCACCTTGATCACCGGTGCGGCGCAGTTTGTCGTACACGAAGAGTTCGACACCACGTTCATCGACTTTTTGTAAGCGTCGAAATTGACGCCTTTGACGAACATCGGCGCGTCCTTGCTCGGAGCCGATATGATGACTTTCTTCGCGCCAGCTTTTATGTGTTTCTGCAGAACGAGACGATTTTATAATACGCACGGTATTAATAACACCGGTTTTACGCCGAATATCCAAAAAATTAACGATCCGTCGCGGGCGGAGATTCTGTCAAATTGTCGAAAGGGGCGGTTTTTTTTTTCTTTTTTGCTGATGACTTACCATGGCTTTGTCGACTTCCGTGTATTTTCCGGTCGCGTCGATTACGTAATCGACAGGGATGCTGTCCCATTTCAATGACTCGGGTTTTTCTACGTGCAACACCTTCACGTCGTGTCCTAGAACGCGATCGTGATAATGCAAAACATAAAGTCAATACTGTCGTCTATCAAATATCATATCGTTGAGATGCCGTAAAAATACTAACCGTTTATTCGCATGATGTTGTCGATTATTTCTATTCGTTTTTCGTACGGTCCGTGCACCGTGTCTAGACGCATTGAGTTCGCGATCGCTTTGATGTCGACGAACGGCTGGTTGACGGCGACGATCTGTGAAAAAGGGCGAAAATTAAAAACACGTAAAATCGCCGCCCTCTATCGTCTGTCGCGCTTTTGAATAAGTGATAACTTTCGCGTCGAGTATATGTTGAGATATCAATCATTACGTTCATGTTCTTCCTGATCGCTTCTCGCAGCACACATTTTCCTATGCGGCCGAACCCGTTGATGGCGATCGCCGGACGAGAACAGAGTGGTCTCGACGAGCTCGTCGCGACGAGTCCAATAGCTCGCTTCAGTCCGCTGAACATCACTGCAGTTGCGTTTCTGAACATGTTTGATTTGTTTTTTTCGGAACGGGAATCGATTAAGTTAAATGTAATTTGGTTAAATGAAAAATGTAATTAATAAATTTAAAAAATATAAAATTTAATGAAATGAAATTAAATGATCTCTGTTGGTAATATGGATCCAATGAATTTTCTATGTAATTTTCGTTAAATAAAAAATGTATTTAATTAGTTTCAAAAATGTAAAATTTAATGATATGAAATGAAATAATTTCTAGTGGTAATTTAATGAATTTTGTAGATTTCAAAAATGACTAGATACGCTTATTTATCGTTGTTTTTGGCCAAATAACAATGTTGTTTTTTAACAATCGAAAAATTTGTCACTATTTTATCGAGTTTTAGATAATATGTATGTATGAGTGTATGTCAGTGGATATTCAAAGGAAATTTCATAGGGCAACATAAAAAAAATTTACCTCGCACTTAATTAAAATCAACATGTAACTGATGACGGGAGATTAATGCTGGTAAATTGATATTTTAAATTTGAGACCAATGTATATCATTGCTCTCGAAAAGAGAAGTCTACGGAGGATCAGTTTTATAGGTTGTTGGTTGGTGGTTGATATTAGGTGAAGTCAGTCTGTCCAGTAAAGGGACAAGACACAATTGTACGCGTTTATACAAAAAGAGGTCATAATTGAGTTAACGATATGTACAGTTCGTAAGGACGTATGGCTGGTCGGAATGATTTAAAAGTCGGTTTAATTTATTTCTATAGTTTCAAGAAGGTTTTACAAAGTTCTGTTCGTTTTATTTGACCAAAAGATTCACTTGCGTGTATACTATAATAGGAGAGCTCTATCGATATTATTATTATTTTTTTAAATCTATTTGTTTCGACTTATTTTTAGATTCAGGTATTAAAACATAATTAAATATAAACGTAAATATCATTGTGTTAAAATATAAGTGCATGTGTAATTAATATAATTAATCGCACACACACCCACGCTCTGATCCTAAATATAGACACAATGGCTAATCCAATCCGAGAAGCGTACTCGTGGCGTTACTTGGGCTCTTCAAGAAGTCTCGCACGGCGTACGGTGTGGAAAATGCCTAGATAACAGGGCTCTTTGTCGAAAATAGAAAAAAATTTGCACTCGAGATACACGCGTGTTCAAATAGAGCTTGTCCGATAACACGCAAATATGGACTAATTATAGAACACAATGAGACCGTTGAGGTTAAGAGTGCAAAATTGCGGTAAAAAATTATTTATCGACCCATCGACATTCGACCATCGTCGTTAAATTGACTAAATTTCAATGAATTCATAATTTAATTTTACTTTTTAATTGCTTACTGGTAACAAATTAAAAAAATTAACATTTTCGTCTGTTGACAATGATGTACAACGGCTATATTATATTGTATATAAATATTTTTTTAAGAAACAATTATTTTTATTGTTTAAAACCTATACAACAAATATAATAAGTAAGTTAAAAAACACATATAATTATTATAACACATAAATAATTTATTTTATTTTTCAGGAAAAACATCAATTATTTTATCGAAAAAAAAAAATCAATAAACACGACAGCCGAACGGACTAAACAAATTTTTTAATATTTGAAAACATAGGAACAAGAATATAATATGACATTTATATTTTAAGGGCGGCTTCATATCAGTATGCAAATAAATTCATAGATGGCGCCAAAATTATTTGAGAAATTTTAACATGACGGATAGTTTTCGAAACAATTTGATCGCTGAAAACTCGAAACCGCGGCACGCTTTCAATGTTTTATATTCATTTAAAACGCGTAAGAAAACGCCGAACAGTGTAATCGGTCGGTATCGCTCTCAGCTATGTACGATGTTATTATATCGCGTGTGCCGAACACAATAAATAATATTATGGAAAATTTAAACGAGCATACTCCGACGTGCTTTATTGAAACGTCCGCGAACCAAAGAAATATCGATCCGTAATATAATTAACGCTCTCGCAAATAAGTGAAACATAGGTACTCGGTTTCTGGAATGATTCACGATATAATAGAAAACATTGTATTGAAAACGTAACAGGAACTGGTCACGTGCACGCCCGTTATAATTATAAAATGTAAAATCACAAAGAGGGCGTGTTACCAATGGGCTTCTTCCCTCAACAAGTCACTTGAGCCGTTTTTAATCAAATACCAACACGTTTATTTATATTTGCGCAATTATTACACCGTTCCAACTGTGAATATTATTTTCCCCAACTGAAAGAAAAATTAATGCACATATTATATTATTATGATCGATCGGCCACCATAGTGTCAAAACTATTGAACTTATAGGTATCGATTTGAAATCCAAGAGAAAAAATGTTCATTACAACGACGACAAAAGAACTTTTGAAAATCATAACTCGATAAGTATTAATAACAGTCACAACACGAAAATACAATGGTAGAGACGACACGATATAAAAATGGTCACTGCATTTCTCAATTCAAACGCTTACATAATTATTTTAATGTACATAATACATATGAGACGATTAAACATTTTTAGTGGTGGCCACTTGTTTGTTATCGTGTGGCAACCAATCGCCGGCCATTGTCAATATTTTTGTTTTACATTAAACTTTGAGTACATGGTCGAGTGAGCATACTTGAGGCAATTAAAAATTAACACGTAATTTTAATGAACTGTTCGGAGGTGCTCGTATCGCTATGCTAAACTTGATAAATAAATAAATTAACAACACTCGATCGATAGAGTATAGGCTAAGACTCATACAGTTAGGTCTTTAAAAATACATTCAAACGCCATTATTCCATCAAGTCGTGTGTTCTGCACACGATGTAACAATTGAAAAAGTGTTAGCGACCTCATTTTATCGTGTCGAACCAACTAATTTTCTTTTAACGACGTTTCGGTGTAGAATCAGATATTTTTCACTAATTACGTGCAACCGAGAATACAAAATGTTGCACGTTTTTACGCGTGTTTAATCTACGACGAAAAAACTATATCTAATTACATGTTGTGACCATTTTCTCATATTAATGTAAAAATGTTTAACAGTTAATCAATTGAAAGTTGAAAATACAGATTGACGAGTCGATAATTATTTCATGAATACGACAGTAGGAATTAGTTTACCGACATCCACGGTTAACACTTTAAAAATCAAAGTTCTTAAAATATATGGGAATATATTATAATCTTCGAAAAATGTTTAAAAATAAAGTCTTCTGAGGGGCAGTAACCTAATCCTCTTTGGTCGCGCCGGATTGCGGTCATATTATAGATTGTTATAGACGTAGAAGAAAATATAATATCTCGAGCTTGAAAAAAAAAAAACAAAAATCTAAAGTGATTGTTCGAGAACGCCGAAAATAAAAATGTTTAATACCGTACGTTAAGACGGCACCCGTACTTGACGACGACGGCATTATAGTATAAAAGCGGGAGATTTTATTGCGTCTCGTAATCAAACAAAACAATTTCGTCGAAATGGATGATTTTTTTTTTTCTGTCATTTGGCAAATCCCACCGCGAGGAGGCGAAAAAACAATTTGCATTTGTAAAAACTAAAAAGGGAAATTCAATTTTTAAAGACGATTTACCGCGACAGTCCAATACGCCGAGCGGTACGCGCACCGTATAAATACGAACGACGACGGCGGCGTAACCAAATGAAAGTGCGTCGAACAAAAAATTGAAACGGAAAATCGCCACGCAGAAATGTTAAAACGTGTCCGGTGACCAGGTCGTAGGGAATATTTTTTACGAACACATAATAATGCATATTTGATTCTCGAAATTCTTGAAAAAACGAATTTCAGAAAAAAAAAACGAATCGGTATCACATGATAATATACAGGTCTGCGCAGGCAGAGTTGAAGTTGAGTGGTATGCCGGTTCGGATTAAACGACATTTGAATTCGATTTAAATAATGTGTGTTTTTTTTTTTTTAAACGTTCATATCGGTTACATATTATAGCGGGCGAACGCGAAAAAAACAAATTTCTCAACTCCATCTACGCCGTTTTCATTTCGAAAATACAATATTCACTGCTCTAGTTGTACGTCGGTATATCTGCGGCGTCACGTATTTATTTCATGTATCTACTTTTATTAGCCGCTCGCCGTTTTCCAAGTCGATGCGAATTTTATATTCTCATTGCTGCGATCGTTTGAAAAGAGTTTCTCGCTCTGATGCTGCCGAAAGTTATTTCTTCCACGGTGCCGTCCACTGCCCTTTCAGAGAAGAACGACGTTTTTAAAATAAATCAATAATTCGTCTGCAAGGCGTGTTCTTTTTATCAACCCTTTCAGGCGTGTTGTGATGACGTCACAGACGGGATCGGCTGCAACTTTCAGGACGAAATCAATCGTCGGTTTTGATATTACAAATCAGATTAAAAAACTTTATAACTAATTTGTTCTTAATCTTATTTACGACCTTATTTTATCTTTTGTGCATTTTAATTCACCCGTGTATCGATGTGTCAGTGTGAGTAAATTTTAAATACCGTCTGAGCGTCAATAAACCAATTATTGTAATTACTTTACTAATAACAATTATAATACTCGATCGATCTATACGCCTATGATCAAGCAATTATGATTACGACGTATATTTTCCATGTGTGTGTGTGTGTGTGTAAAATCAATATTGAAATGAACAAATCTATTCGTATCAAAAGCAAATATTTTTCTCGCCTCTCTCGGAATCTAAAATACTCAAATACCAACATAATTTGATAATATTATTTTATTAACGATAATGTGTGCTCGCGCAGTTGATATTATACAAACGTACAAAAAAAACATCTACTTAGTTAATAAAAAGCGATAAACCAATAACTGAGAAAAAAAAAAAACGTCGATAATATTGACGCGTAAAAAATCATTCGAAAATAAGGTCGTACGAGTCTTATTGTCTATTAAATGATTTAAAGACGCTCGCCGGATTACTTTTATCGGATAAATGCTCTGCGAGTCCGACGAAAATATTATTATCATTTCGGTATTTTCGACGCCGAGGTACTCGTGTGCTCTCGCGACGTCGACTAAAGTTTAACCTGCAGTTTCGGCTCCCTGTTTCGGCCTTCAATGGACGGGACGAGGATGTTTTTTGTTTTTGATTTTGTAGTCCGTTGAAATGCTGCGATTTCATACGTCCCATCAGCGTGAATCGTAATGAAAACCATCGAAACTTAATATGACGTCGTGTTATAGCCGAGTATGAGATAAAATCGATAAGTCACGTTACGAAGGGTAAAACTCCCAAAGAGGCAGTTATAAAATAAGAGCAGTACCAGTGAGCTATTTTATTAATTTTATATAGTTATAATACTGAAACACGTGCACATGTATTACATTTATTTAGGTACATTTGAAGCCATATTTTACGCACGAAATCAAAATTCAAGGTTGTTTAACGCAGGAAAATGAAAAAAAAAAAGTAAAAAGTAATGTTGTTGTTTTTTTTCTCTACAACACAGTGCCTTAATCCATTGCGGTTATTGTTATTACATTGAAAAAGTAAAATTATTACGTGTGTGTGTGTAGGCATCGTAAAATATAACGCAAAGCGAATTTTCGTGTAGGTACACACTCGTTTCCGTGTATAGACTAGCACAAATAATGAGGTTATAATGTACTTTTATTTTTCGAATTTAGGGGGGCGTGTACCCTTCACTTTTCCCTCGGTCCATCCACGCCTGAACTTTTCAATGTCAAGGAGAGACTAAAAACATAATTTAAAACACACAAACAATTTCTGAGTCAAGGTTGGTGAAACCACAGTGTTATAACGAGTAATGACTTGTAAGCAATATCCATTCATCGAGTTGGATCGGACGAATATGCCGACTGAGGTAAAGCCAAAAGGTTCAAATAAAATTATACGCAGGTAACGTTTGGTATTATTTTAACTATACAATTATTCTGTTGTCATATCATTCATGACACCGCCGCCGCGCCGGTATTATACTTAAAACGCGTTGTTATTGTTTTGAATTGACTTTTTAAACCTCATTAGAAACATTGGGTATAATACGAGTCGGAGTTATTGATTTTTAAGATTTGCTGCCAGCACGGTAACTTCAACGATAACGCGAAACATGTCGAGTTTTTTATTATTATGTTTATAATTTTTTTGTAATCGATTTTCTTTTCGATTATAGTTTTATAATAATTGCCTTCCCCACGACACAAAACAATAAAATGTTTTGTAAAAAATTGCGTTTATCAACCCGAGACGTTTAAGGGCTTAGCGCTTCTTATAAAACATAATTTAAAATGCCTAGGAATTGTCTACACAACACAATGGTCAACGATATTATACTTAAGTTCTCCGCTTAATTGTTTATTACTTTATTACACATAATACGTAATAACATAATATGTTAATCTTTATTGCGGGTGTCGTTGAAAATGAAACCCTCGATTAGCATTGGAGTCATTTTTATTATTTACGCGTCAGAGATCAGGTGATTTCAAAATTCAAATTCGCGAAATCATAAACCCAATAATGTTCTTGTTTTGAATGTAATATCAAGACGAGACTATTTTGTCCAATCATGTAGAAAACGAAAATGTGACGGAATCGGTCGCATACGAAAATTGGCCAAATCGTTCCGGACCAAATCGCCGATCAGTCGTCGGTATTTGCAGATTCGTTTTGTATTCTCACTCTCTATAGATACGTAATTTTATGTTTGTACGAGATCGAAAAGGTCAAATGTAATCGGCTCCGCTTCGCGCACGGTGGCAAGACCCTCGCTGTCGCACACAAAAACGATGTCGCGGTGTCGTTTAATCATATTGATGTCACTCGGTCCGAGTTCCGCGTGATTTAAAAACGTGTCCAACGACGACGGTTGTAGGTCGTGTTTTGTAAACAGTCTGCGAGAAGAATTCGTGTTTGGTCGTAGATTAAAAACACATACGAATATACATTTAATGAATATCGATCTTTCTCAAGTAAACAAATTAAAACGAAGTGGTTTGAAGAAAAAAATAAAATAAATATCGTGATTACACTAGTTTCGATATAGGATTTTAAGAAAAATATGTTTTAATGTTTCGACCTGTCAAATTATAGCACCATTATAACCGCGGCGAGTCGTGCTCGTAATAACTGTGTTATGACGCTTCTGGATATGATGTAAACCGTGTGCGTTTCGAGTCACCCGATATAGAAGAATTCTTTTGAAAAATTACACTTTATTACATTGTACGTTACATACACACATCGTTTTCGAAGAGGTCAATATTTTCGTTCGAGTTTATCGAGTCACCTTTTTATGTATATCCAACGCACGAAAACAAACGTATATCATCCCGAGCGTAACAATAATATCGATAATTTATACGCGTTTCAGAGCTCACACGGCGGCGGATCGGTAAAACCACCGGACGTAATAATGTACAGGCACATGTGCCCGCCGTAGTCGCGGATGTGACTATCTCTAGAGGATATTGCGAAAATTTACATGACGTACAGTGTACAGCATTGTACACAGCGAGGCGGTGTTTCGATCGAGAGCCCGATTATCGTATATTATATTTGGTTATCGAATATTGTTATACTACACGTGCGCTCGAATAAAGAAAAAATTTAAACATTTCGTTTTGAAGTATCAATAATGAAGACGTGTTGATTTTTTTCTAACAGAAACGCATAAGTATAATCATATTTAATATCACGGAGAAACTTTCAACAAAACAAAACATTCGTGTATTTATAAAAACACGTTAAATATACATATTATACACGAGTGTAGTACTATAAATTATCATAGTTAGGACAGATTATATACTCTTAAAATATTTAATATAAAAAAAAAAACCAAAAATACCCTAGTGGCCTTCCGTGAAAACTGATCCAATTCGTTCCGCCGACGACTAATGTTTGTGAGCTTATGTTTTTAAATCAAAATCTTGTGATAAACTGTGATACTCGGGTTGATGTTTAAAAATCTATAGTACGTCTGTTGAGTTTTTTTCCATATTTTTTTAATCCCACGCGGCTCTGTAGTTATAAACTATTTCGGTTAGCGCTGCGTGTGTAAAAATGTGGTCGATTAACACGGCCACGTGGACGAGCTATAATTATTTCCGAAAACTATACGTTAAACAAAGTGACGTTTTCCACGCGCAAATGTCATGCGGATATTTATATCCACTCGAGACGCGACGCGGGACGACGATCGGTAAATATGAACAACGGAGAAATATAGGCCGGACAACTGTAATAATTAACTCAACGAAAGAAATAATATATGACGAACGACGGCCTTGGGAAATTCGTCTGGCGAGCAAAGTAGCTCGCGAGAGAGAAAGAAAACGCAAAACTAAAAAAACCCGCAGCCGAGCCCAATGATTAAGCGATTTGAAACACGTGCAAATCGATAGAGACCGAAAAATCGAAAACAAATATTTTGTTCATTACTACTACTACACTAATGGTGCTGAATCAATTTATATTGCGACGCTAAGAGTAAATCATTTTTAAAGTTTCCATTCCAGAAACTTTAAAAAGTATTACTGCGAAGCGATTACTCGACTTATCAGGAAAACAGGGATATTCCGAATGATAAAAAAATTAATGTTCTAAGAAATGATGTAAACGTCACAGAACCAACGTGTTGTGATGTGCAATAGTTTAAGCGCCGCGATAGTTTTCCTTTTACTTAAACAAATAATAGATTTAAATTTATTCGTGACAAACAACTATTTTTTATTTGAATAACCATTAAAAATTGTATTTATTTAATGATTACGAATAATGATTGTCATTAAGAGAATAATTTCCATTTCAATATATTCGTGAAATATCCTGATGTCCACGCGTATTAATCGATTAATATATTCTAAGACATTGCGTTTTTTTAGTAAAAGCCCGAAAAAATTGTTTACAGCTTTAACCATCAGCGATCAGTAAAACGTATCGTTAAATAGTACCTCGGACTTCAATCGACACAAAAATATAATTGATAGTTTTTGAGAATCTTAAACGGGCAAATTTTGAATACTTGGTTGTTTACGATTGCGGAGAGAATTTTAAGGGATGAAATCGATAATGAACGAAAGTCCAACTTCGAGTAAGCTACTTCTTGGTGAACTGAAATCTGTTTTTTTTGAAATCCTATTATATTATCTCTGTTGATCTGTTAATATCGAGACGAAATCGTATACGCGATAAATTAATCGCTTCAATGATCTACGACGGGAAATCACGGATCACGGCGATCATTGCCAATTCCCTTTACAGGATATATTATATCGTTCCTGGACGCAAGAAATCTCAATAAATTTAACACGTTTTTTTTTTTTTCTGCTCTTGTGTTATACATATATAATATGATATTTATTTATGCTATCGAAGGATAAATATTAATAATAACAAACGCGTGTTTACCGGCGCGTCGACGCGTAAAATAGTATAATTTTCAAATGTCGATCGTTGAAAACAGGAAATCGATCGATAACTCCGATACAAAAGAGTTGTTGTTACTATTATTCACATCACTCTCCTCGGTTTTTTTTTTTCGACCGCGCACACTATCGAAATAATTATCTAATTATTTGCGCGCCGAATGAAATACGATTTCAGTAATTTATTCGATCGTGCCTATTATAACACAACTTCCGTCCTGACCACATCATAAAAACCATTCACTTTTCAAAGTCATGTAGGTAGCGCAAAGCTCGCCCGAGTACATAATAATAATAATAATAATATTATAGCTTTGCGACCGCATTTTTACCACGTTGATTGTTACAGATAAGCCGCACATAACCATCCGTGGTAGATGTTATTATTTTTTATTTATTCGCGCGTTAGACTTTGGTCTAACAAAACATAAATAAATAACAACAATAATAATAATTGGTCGAGGACCCGTAGTATGTATAACGATTCGCGTGGATCGTCCAACGACGACAATCGATTACACAATCGATCAATAGGATTAAATACGATTACAGGTACCTATAACCTTTAGGCAAACAATAAAAATATAATAATGTTATTGATTAATTATTGTGCGATGTGTGCAATTGCTCATCGCGGGTCATAAAATGCGTTTATTGTAATCGTAAAACGTACTAATTAGGATATTAGCGTGTGTCGACGCGATACAATAATAATTATAATACAATCACAATGAGAACAAATAAAATATATCGAACGCGTTTATTGTTGTGCGCCGCCGCGGAGATAAGTCTCGAAACGTTTTCGTTTTTTACAGCTCGAAACGTGCGTCGTTTGAGCAGTACCGTCGTCGTAATATTGTATTAGAAGTCACTGGCGAAAAGCGGATTATAATTGCAATGCACCCAGTATGTGTCGGCGTTCGAAACCGCGAATTATAAACAGATTAAGAGCGCGTAATCCTTGACGAGAGAATATTTTTCACGTGCGCAACATCGGTTTTATTATACATCGCATTATTACGACGACGACGACGACGGGGTGACGAGAGATATAAAACGATTAAGACGAAAACAAATTCACGTTTTATTATTGCTGCGATAAAAAAGGAATAATTCCGAACGCATAGTTTATTATTTTAACAACGTGTCGACGAATCGCACACCCGAACTACGCGGGCATTCGTCGATTCTCGCTCGTCGGAGCTGGGCTGTTTTCCGCAGCGGATTTGCAAATGCGATTTCTATTTTATTTTTCATCTCACTACGGCGCAAAGAGGCCCAAAATCGCGGACGTTCTCGCGCGTAGGAGTATCTCGTATCGATAATCTTGAACCGAGACTTTCCATCACGCGAGGAGTCATGGATAGACAACTTCAACCACACGTCGAGAAAATACAGATTTAGTAAAAATTCATACGATTTTATGAACGATTTGAAAACGTTACAAAATATTAGAGGTTGGACACCACCTGTTTTTTAAATTCTTTCCGATTTTTAAAAAAAAAAAAGAAATGTTTTTCTGATTATCTCGATTTTTCACAATAATAATTATTGTAAGACTCGCTACAGTTTGATTAAGTATTCTTTGTTCATTAGCACGTCGTTTTTTTCTTTCGTTTTATGAAAAAGATTCGTGATAAGCGCGGTCATATTTTTACGTTTACTAATATTATTATTCAAATCCGTCTGGGCATTCGATTGGCCTTGCCGGTCGTCGAATCGAGCCTATTCCACGTTTTCTTTATCGAAACGATTAATTATACGAGTTTTTTTTCCCTTCAATATAACAGTAATAGAGATTCGATATTACGCTTATATAAATCATTATAATAAGTTTCCGAACTTTTTCTATGTAACTATTATACGTTTAAACAATGTCTAAATGTTTTACGCTGAAAAACGACCGTTGTATATTACGTTTGTGTACATAATATTTCATTATGTTGAACTAATAAAACCTTATCTCGACGATTTCACCCGTACGTTCGCATAGTACGTAATAATATCATACGCATTATTATGTTTTAAAAACCATTTGAACATTAATCAATGAACGTGTCAGAAGCATTCAAACACTGCTGCAATGTGCTTTGCGGAATATGCACGCGTTAACATGCCAACACAGGCCTTTACATTCAAATTGTTTTAAAATAAAAAAAGAGTCACTTTTTTATGAAAAGTATTTAAAAACACGCTATTTAAAAAAAAAAAATCCCATATATGTTTTTACTACACTCGTATATATTTTATGATAAATATTAACCGACAAATAATATTGAGCGCGTGCTTGCTTCAAGTGCCATAAAACTAATATTTATTTCTAATATTTAACGCGCAACGATTAAATGTAATTTTTTTCATCAATACTTTAAATCAACATGTTTTAACAGTTTTCAACAATTTCAATAGGTAAATGTATTAAAATAATAGTAAAATTGTTTTGAAACGTTTATTGTAACGATTACTGTAACCATACTCGAAAATCAAAATAATTCTCTTCTAACAATTTTAATACCGATTTTTCTTTCGACAAAATTATTATTGACTGTCGTGATCCTAGTGATCAGATGATTTCCCGTCTCGAGTTAAAATATTATACGCGATAACCAGTGGGGATTAATATATAAGACTTAGGGTAGATATTGGGCATCTCTGGTCCTTTGCGTTAGTGCTTCCGTCGTTTCGAACTTTTTCTTAAAATCGGATTTACTGACCGAATCGAAGCGAATTTCGTCTATTTAGGTCGTACGGTTCACAATTGTTTCGTTGATAATTTTGCGAATATTTTGCGGGACTCGGCCTTGGCATTATTATTATTATCGAGCAAGGTTACAAGGATGTCTCAAACTATTTATTATTGTTTTGCATAGTCACGTGGTATTATCTACAGTTCACGTGAAAGGGTCGACGAGCCGACGGTACATGGGGCCGATAAACAATGGGCCGAAAGTACACGGGTTAGTACAGCACAGGGACAGTGCACACAATAATTAGTGAGCCGACATAACAATAATTAACAATTATTTTTTTCATAATTTTTTATAATTTTACATTATTAATAATTATGTTCTTATATCTGTGCTTATCTAATCCACTGTGTGAGCCCACTATATCAAAATACACCCGTCTTCATTAACACAAAAACCTGTTAAACGTTAATATTTACCGTCTTCGTTAACTTTTGTGTCTCAGTTAATCCTAATGCACATTTTTGTAATAACTAAATACTCAGGGTTATCATCTATTATAATAATATTATTGCTATCATAACACAAATAAACCTGCTGTACTTACACACCGTACTAATAATATTAATCTCCAAATCGAGTCAACATTGTGTCAAAGTTGTCGTGTTATGTAATTTTACGTGAAAATTTAATTTGAAATTCCGAAAAAAATCCAAAATATCTTCATGAAAAAAACGATTTGTTTTGTAAATTGTATTTGTCGATCAATCAACGACGACGTCTCGGACGGGGTCGGAAATTGCAATTTATTTATCTCACGTCAAACGTAAAAACCTCGGGGCGTACGGTACAGTGCATGTACACACACACCCGGGGTTAGGTAGTTTTTTTTTCTTCTGTTTTTTACGCAATTATTGAAAATTGCATTTAATTTAATGACGACGTGCGTGTACCGAGAGAGTATTAAAATTCGAATTAGTAGAAATAAATAGTTTATAATTGTATCCAGTACACCTATGTACGATATCCTGCATCTGACTGAGCTCTCTGCAAAACCATAAAAAAAAAAAACATCGCGTGACGGTGGACAAGCAATCGATTGAAAAACATTTTCTCTCTACCCGTTGACTACTACTACTACTACTACTACTCTACTACTACTACTTACAGGTTTTGACCACTTTATTATTATTATTTTTATTTTCAAGATGAACAATATGACTGTTGAGAAATCGATAAAAACCTATAATCGTTATTATTATTACGATATTATACAACGATTGACGTCATTTTCTCTCAATAATGTATTAGCCACCACACACACACACACACACACGGTAGACGTCATTAGGCCTCCGACATTTCGGCATCGTTAACATTTTTTGTTTATGCCTTTTTTAGTAAATCTTCGATTGTGATTAAAAAAATAAAAAACCGTTGCTAACGTTTTCGTGATACGAGTATAGTTTAATTATTGACCTTTACAGCGCTGTTAAAATTTTAAAACACGATAGTCGTGCATATAAATAAATACAGGTACGTAAAACCTATAGACTGTTTTAATAATCCACGTTTAATCATTTATACAGAGCGTCTAAAAAAAAAAAATAATAAAAAAATGATTTATGATTTACTTATTTAAGTATGACCGTTCTTCCCGGAAAATCTGAGATATAACAGTGAATTAAAAAAAAACAAAATTGAAGGGCGGTGGTCCCGACCCGAAATGAATCCCTCAGTAAATCCGTTATTGATCCGGGACGTTGCCGGTTTTGAGCTCGGTGGCCCGCGGTCTCAAAGTACTTCCGTGGGACATTGGGTAATTCCAGGGTTTAAATACCACATATAACGACCGTCCGGAATTTAAAATCGTGCGCAATTAATAACTCGTACACTTGCAATTATTGTACACTACAAATGAAACGCGGCACTGAATCATGACGGAACGTATAAAATCAACAGGAAAAATAAAAAACGTTTACATAATGAGTGACGTAAACACTCCACGGATCAGACGAGGAGACGTCGCGATAGACATTGAAAGGACAAAAATACTAACCGACAGGCGGTATGTAGATGTGATGGTGGCGATAAAATATTATTAGCGCGTCGTCCGAAAGCAGGATTCTATATTTTATATTCCGTTTTTAAATCAAACAAATGCGACGAGAAAAGCAAAATAAAAAAAACAACGAACAAATCAAAATCACGACGTGTCACGTGGCGACGAGCTACTCGACCGGTTCGGGACGCGTCTGTGCTGCTGCGGCCAAGACTGCAACCCTGAACAAATCTTCACTGCTCCAGTCGTTTTTCCCTGTATTCGACTTAAATTCTCATTTTATTAGTGAACTTAAAATCATAAAATAAAGTGTTCGTAAAAATAAAGTATCTTTACATAACACGCGACGTTTAATTTACCGGACATAATGTTCATTTACATTTTTTTTTGTTGTATTAATTTACTGGGAAAACTGCTTTAATCAATTAAATAATAATTGTTTTTTTTTTTTTCATAATTTTTATTATATAAGACATTCCTAGCCGACGGGTTATATACGTCTATTGGTATTTGTATTGTGCAGTATTTTTTTATTTTTTTTTCATTTTGGCCTTTTATAAATATGATGACAGAAATAATTAATCAATAATGATATTCATATACTATCATAAACAATGATTAAAAACGTTGTGTAAGTATTAAATACTTATTTTTAACTTTATTAATTGTGCACAGAACTTCTAGATAAATAAACACAGTTAAATATTTTCGATTAAATGTATTAATTTTTTTATCGAGTGATAACACTAAAATATATTATGTCGATACATATGTTTTTTTAAATACTCTTGAGTGTACATTTGCTGATGCAGTTGCTCGTTGCCCTGCGTTTGTTTTACAATAATTATTACGAATAATAATACCTACTCGGAATAAAATTTGTAATATTTATTATCTGTTAAATGGTGTTTAAAGATGTAAATATTTTTATCAGTTTTAAGTCAGAATAATAGCTTATTTTTGTGTGTTTTATTTTAATCCGTCATGATTTCAAACTTGTGCAAGGCGCAAAGAGCATTAATGATTTTGATAATTTAAAATTAAAGTAAAGTTTTACTTTTAACTCGACGCCCAAGTTTGAGTATTCTGTCACCTATTCGATTTCAATTCGTCGTAAAAAATGTATACTCATTGGAATATTAAATTTTTATAAAATCGGGTATTTCAACGAACTTTTACTAAATAATATTAGTTATTTTTTTATCTATTTAAAAAAAATTATATATACTCGTATTAACAATATCATTAAATATTCGTAAAAAGTAAAAATAGGATTTGATTCGCAGTCTTTTTCACTCATTTTTTGAGAACAAAAATTTCAATGCACCAAATCACTTCTCGCCTATATCTCGAATTTCAACTTTTTTTTTTTTTATCGAGTTCCGTCGAACTTTGCTATGAATAACACTTGTTTCTTCATTTTGCAAAAGACTTTTTCATTGAAAACAAATTTTAATTTTTTTGTACATTTGTATAAACAGGTAATCTGTAAATAATAAATTTTTTATTTTCTTAACGCACGTTACATTGACACTTCTCAATTGGATTAAATGTTTACTAAAATATCCATAAATTTATAAATATTTTTTGGTCGTTTTTCCTTATTAATGATCTTATATTATGATTGTATTATTCGCAAAAAGATTGCTTCGTTTTTTCCAAGTGTGGACTCACATAACGCGTATATCTTTCGGTTATTTCTATTATACAGTGGACATTTCAATTAGTACTTCATTTTTCCTCGTTCAGGCACGGTACTCAATATTAGTATGCACCGATCATTAACGCAACAAAAGAAATAATCCTAAGAAAATGCACATAACATCACTACAAATATTTTTCTTACGTTTCACACTCGGCGATAACAATATTATACACACGTGTAGCTAATCCAAGAGCGTAAATTACATCGCTTGAATCATAGTCATTGTGATTTTACATGTTTTGGTATTTAATTTACGAGCAATGCGAGTACTTCCCGTCGTCGTCGTACAATTTGTATTATTTTTGTTTTTTTATTTGTTATGACTTTATTGTGAAACTTCAAAACGCTACAATTTACTATGTTATTAACTGAATTAGGATTGATCTCTGTGCCGTCGTTATTTATTTATATAATTTAAATTGAACTATACGCAATAGAGCCGCCAAAGCGTATTATTTGCGCGTTAATTTGTCACTCTCGCAGATTTAATCACTCTGTAAAATGATGTAACACATCTGCACGCTTGTAAGCATATTATATGCGTTACGATTAGCGTTTACTTTGTACTAATGTTTTATTAGTGACACATTTTTGGACGTTACTCTGTGGCGGTAGATTATTTAGGTAACTGTTTAAATTTTTTTTCCCACTGAATAATTAAATGACGCGACTTGATTGACACCGAGTCAAAAGAACAACAAATTTCGATTACATTAAACTTTTTACGGTTCATAAAAGACTAGGACAATCGTTGTTAACGTGCAAAAGGTTAATTCGAGACAAAAAAAAAGTGTAAACATAAACAAAATGATAAAAAAACGTTGGTAAATATAAACAATTAAAATGTGAACAAACATTGTGAAACGGTTTATACGACTGCCATAAAAAGTGATAACCACGAATTTAAGTTAATTTTGAAAATTATACGAGTCTCGTATTATTTCCGAGATTGCTAACAATTTTAATGCCAAAAACAATGTTTATAAGGAATAAAAAAAAAAAAAACTATAATCCTTACAAAAGTACATTACATTTTCATATCCGATTCTTCTCTTCAACAGCTATTTTTTTGGTATATATTCAATATTCTTTTGGATTAAAAATTTTATATGAGATCATATAATTTTACAAACTATACAACAATTGATTGAGATAAAATTGCGTGAAAAAAATAAAATTTTTTTATTAAGATGTAAAAAACAAGCGATTTTGATAATACTTCTTTTTTCGTATGAATACAACAATATTAATCATTTTTTACCGTGCACATCAATTATCGTCATTCGAATCGCTAGAAAAACCTGAAACATAACAAATAACATGAATTTGATTATTTTTTTTTGTCGATACGATTGTCACCGCGTAAACGATTGTGCGTTATACGAGTACAATGATGATAAAAAATTCATTCATTTAAAACGTTAATATATCAAATGCATGTATAGAGTATTGTATTCAAGTATCGTGCCAAAACTGTCAGAGTAACAGAAATTCAACGACAGGGAGAGAATCGTTCGATGGATTTAGTAGTTTTATTTATATATAATAAATCTGTTTATATATGTATATTGTATATAGTGTGATAAAGTACTGTTTCTAACGGATGAAGCAGGTACACGTGTAATAAAATTGTTTGAAGAGTATTAAAATCTTTATAGTGATCGAATTTTAAGTATTTCTATTATCGAGTTTTAATGTGCTGTGAAAAATCAACGGGAGTCATTCAACGTATGTGTAACAATAATGCATTTGTCCTGGAAAAAAAATGGAAAAACATCATACCGAATGCGACAACATTTGTCTCTGTATAATAATACTATAATATAGAATTTTATCAAAATGTTATTGTTGAAAAACGTATGAAAAAAAAAAACAAATTTGCTCGAGTATTGTCGACGTTTTCACATCGATGAAATTTTAATCGGAAATCCGTATTGAAGTTGAAAATCGGATCATTTCTTCTGCTCGGAACTGAGTACACAAACACACACACACAAAATGAAAAAAAAATAAATACATAAATAAAAAAAATAAAAAACACACACACCACGGTAAAACCGATAGATCGCTCATCGTTTCGCTCAGAGTATAAAAAGGCCATAGAGAAATCGGTCCCCGTATTCTCAAAAATCAAAAGTAACGTATTAAAAATCGACGACGGTTAAAATTCAAAAGGTCTAATGTTACATATTGGAAACGCGATATGAAAAATATATATAATCATAATAATATCCACGCGCAGTAATATAATATTATTGTCGGGGAGGGGGCGGGGGGGTGGGTTAATAAACTGTAAAATACAAAACGGATCAACGAACTCTCGACGGTTCGATAAGAATTGATTTTGAAATGTTTAATTTACACGCGTTTCCTCTTACTATCGGCTAGGTTTTAATAATATTCAATATAATTATTATTTATCTCGCCGTCGATTACGGTGCGGCGCGTCTAGTTTATTAAAATACTAATATTATATATATACGTATATTATAACGCCTATAAAAATAATACAAAGCCCCGGCGGACGGGTCAGAGGCTGTGCGCGTCGAGAGTCTACAAAACTACGTTCGCTCTTATCGGCCGCCGTCGGGATGATGTTATCGTTTGGATTTACAAGGTCGAAAATCGCTCTCGTTCGTCTATCAGAACGCACGACGATCAGGCACCGCGTCTCCACGCCGAGGGGGATTAACCGAAGGTGTTAATTGCGTTCGGGTGGCGTTTCCAATTTCGAGACACAACAGAGTTTTTAAAGACAACCGAGGTGATCGCCAGCTGTGACGACTTCGCTGATCGTTACAAAGACGAATTGACGTAATTATATAGTTAATAACGGCCGCTTTAAATTCGCGATAAACTTCCCCTAGGAAAAACATTTTTCATAGATTTAAATACAAATCATACGGGTACGTTCTTTAATTTTAAACCATCGCCTTGTCTGATTTTGAAAACAATTCGAATTTCGAATTTATCTTTGCGTGTTACACGCCGTCAATTTTTATTTATTTTTTTTTATAAAACGTTTATGTTTATTTATTTGATTACATAATGTTTGTTGATTCTTCGAAGCGAAAAAAAAACACGTTTAGTGCGATTTTTACTGTTTTTTTGTAATGAATTTTTGGAGCAAAATAAATTCGTTGATTTATTTAAGATATTTATAATCTCGAGCTCTATATTATAGTTGCTAATGACACACAGACGTCGAGCGATCACAAGCGCCATGTCCTAGCGATAATAGTCAGTAATCGATCGGTTTTTTCTTTGTAGCACATACACTACCTCGTATGTCCACCCTTTTGTTATTATCTTCAGTCGTCGAGTGTTATTTAGTTTTTCGTACGCTATTGATTGATACGCGTCGTCTAGATTTCACCGAATTCATTACGTTTACCACAAAAGACCCGAATTTTCGATGAATACAATATTCTCCAAAACGCCACACTTAAAGGAAAGGCGCTTATAAATATTATATTATTCCATACGACACGCTTATTCCGTTTCGAGGTAAAAGAATCGACGTGTACATACGACGTATACGTTTGGGCTTTCGTCGTAACACGATGCAAATAGACATTATTATACCGACTCGTGTAAACAATGTATAAGTTGTATAACGTTTGTACAATACAACATTGATTTATGTTACACCGCTATTGGAGAATTCGCAACCGTTGTTTTACGTATCAAACGCTAAAATCAGCGGTTCTCAAATATTATGTTTGAAGCCCCAAAAAGAAAGAAATTTCCTTTTCGAATCACAACTCATTAAAAAACGACGTACATACGATACGATCGTTTCACAATTCGTTTTCGTGCGTTTAATATGACGTGCAGTGTGTGCACGCGCATTTTAATTTATACAAGTACTTTGGACAATTATTATTGACGTTGCTATGTCGTTTAAATTATTATTACCAATTACGCGCGTATCATAATATACATATTAGGTATACTATTTACGAAATAGTTATTTCGAACAGTTTATCCTTATGATGTTATACGGATCGCAATCATAAAGATAATGATCTTTGACGACGATGAGAAAACACAAACAAGAAGATTTATCGTTTAAATGCGTGCATTTTATACAATGCACCTGTTGAAATCATATTATTTTTTAAATGCGTTTCCTAGCAGTATAAATTTGTTTTTTTTTTTTTTTTACTATTTAAAAACGCAATTCGGAATACACGTCGTATAATTACGTCGTCGTCGTCAATCGTGACATTTAACCGCACGTCGGTATAAAGTACGAACCTAACGCTTGGAAAATGAATAACGAAATGTCGTTAAGTACATATTAGCACTTGATGAACACAAAAAAAAAAAAAACAACAATAATATTACGTATTGTGTTTGGCATTGTTCCTAACCTCGTACCACATTTCGATAGTGCGATTTATTCGAGTGTTATCATTTCGTTATCAAAACGACGTGCGGTTAGAATAAAACCCCGTTACGCAGGAAGCCGATATTTTATTCGATTTTCGCGAAAGAAGTGAATCATTTTGTATATTCCAGATCGATAAAAAGGCACGTGTCGTATTTAAATGACAATATAGTTATGATAAAACGAAAATGACGAATTTGTTAACTATCTATCGGTCGGCCGTTGTCGCGCAATATTGAGAAAATTTCGCTAAAATGCTTACAGAGCTTTTCCTAATAGAAATTAAAATTTTTTTTTTAAATAAAATAGCTTTGATCGAAATAAATCTTTTTTCCTTGTCGTTTCGCGAATTGTTGAGTACTCGTAAATGATTTACGCAATTGATGATTTTTTTTTTTTAACGAGCAACACTCGACACTCTTTTTTCTCGGTCAATCTATGTGCTTCTTGTAAAACATCACTTTGACGAGAAGTCATTAATACGTACACAATTAAGGTTTTATTTATTCTTTTTATTATTATTAGTTAGTCAACTGAAATAAATATTTTAATTTGAGCATTTATTTATTGAGTTACTACGGTTTTATAAAAATAAGTAATTCATTTGTATTTAAGTTGAAATATAGTAGAACAGGATTGCAATCTATAAATAGCAAAATAAAAAAGTGAGCTAAAAAATGAAATAAAGTTTGCACTCTTTTGTGTTTCTATTATAACAATGTATGAAAATATAACAATGTACAGCGAAACATTAATCTTTTTTTATCTTCGTCTACAGTTGTAGATGAGCGTTGACGGGTGCCAAAAACCCAGGGAGAGGTTACGTGTTTATCAAAGTGTATCGAAATATATCATAAACACTATGATTCAATTTAGAAATCGCGAAAATATAATAAATCAATAAAGTTATTCGACAAATAGATTTCACCACTGTTCGTGGATAGGGGATTAAAAAGGACCCGAAAAACGCCTACTCCTACTGTCTCGTCCAGTCCGCGACTGATTGAAATGATACAACTTGTCGTATAAACACATAACAATTTGTTGATGATTTTTAACTATTGTATAATTTCTTTCTATTTTTTTGACCGATTTTTGTTTCGCACAGATATTTGATGGGTAATTTACAGCAAAGAGATGGTAGAAAATCGATAGTCGCCACGGGGTCACGTGTAAGTAACATTCGTATCCACGAATACATACAATTTTAACTTTTAAACTCTCGTGGATCCGTTTTTGCATTTCAGCATCCCTAATTTATTTTTATTTTTTCCGTTGACATGAACTCGTTGCGAGTCGAGTCGACTCCGAGCGCGGCGATGAGTTTGCAAACACGACGGGTTGACGCCGCAATCACAGATGTGAATAAGATGCCGTAAATGACGTCCCAATCAATCGAATTTCTACGGTTTCTACGCTCTATTCCTCGAAAATCAATAGTGTACACACCTTTTCTAGCATGTGTGTGTGTGTGTGTGCATGTGTAAATTTCTGGGAGACACGTGTCTGCTATCGTTTGATTCACGATGTCCTTTGATCCGTCCGTTGACGTCGTACACGAAATCTTATCACACCTCTCCCGTCGAATCGATAAATTTACCTGTGTTTTTGTGTTTGTACAGCAATAACAAACAATACGATTTCATTGCTAAATTTCAATTGTTTTTTTTTTTTTTTTTTGTTTTTTTCAAACAAAATCTATCAAAACTGTTCAAGTCTTTCCGATTGATCTACTATATTAGTGTTATTCTTATATACTATATATACTACTCGTAGGTGTGATTTGGATTTCGGAGGCATAAATAATTTCATATTATCATAGAGATCTTTTGAATTACATTTAAAAAAATGAATATTTGTAAAAGAAGAAAAAATCAACTATAACGTGTTTTTCTGAAATATTCATCACAATATTATATAAGCTTCTTTTGTTTTTTTTTTTTTTTTGATTCTAATGTCTTGGTATGATAACACGAGAATAATAATAATAACTAATTATAGTAATCGAATAAAAACTCGAAATTGTTCGATTAAACTTTATTGATTATTATTAACGACGTTAGCGATTTGATGTATTTTGCATTTTTTTTTTCAAGTCTATTCAGTTACAAAACTATGCAATAAATCTCATTCGATTGTATAACGAACTACGATTCAACATTGTATATATAACATAATAAAAAGAGACTTAAAAAAATATATGTTACATATTTTTACGTCGATTTTTTCAGTATGAAATTCACTTTCGTTTATACAATTTTAGATTTCAAAGAGTGATATTATGATAAAACGTGTTTGAATACTTAACTAATTCATTTGTATACAAATCGATCTGATTTCAAAATTAAACATTTTACTTATGTTTTTATATTTAGAAAAATTATTTTAAAAAGTAATAAATTCTTAACAGTCGCCGTTTAAAATCATAATTGATATTATAATTTCGATAGAACTGAACGACTGAAATAGTATGCGTTTTTGTATATTTCATTAACTCTGAGACTTGAGTTTTTTTTTTTATTAATGAAGTTTTAGAAACTCGAAATAACCGTTTCTGTTCCTTCTCGGATCTATTTCTTCTAGAGTTCAATGTGAATCATTGTGATTTCGATGAAAGGTAAAATAATCAAATATAATTCAACGAACACGATGTACTATTAAAGTATTAAATTGAACATAAATTTAAAAAAAAAGACCGACTGGAAAATGATTTAATTTCATTAGATTTTCTATTGATGGTTTGGGTCGTCGCAGTCGGGTCGATTGCAGTCGTCGGTCACATTTTTTTGTCATTGTGCACGCAACAAAGGCACATTATTTGTTTGGTATCGATGGTCGTCGGACAAGTATGACCTTTACGATATTATGGGATTTATTAAAATGTTCGGCTCGTTAAGTATTTTTCAAATAAATTGAACGTGACGTCAAGCTTGGGCGGTACCAAAACAGTCTTTAAAAATTAAAAACATTTTAATCGAATCAATTATTTAATTATATTTTATTGTTTGCGTTAGTGGATTAATAGGTCTTAATGTCATACAGACAAGGGTAAATATTTTGAACTTGAAAATTGTTTAATAATTTGTTTTTAATTTTTTCCTTTAACAATTATTTTAACTTATAAAGAATGTTACTCGCTAGAAACTATTTGTACGCACCATTTTTTACAAAAAAAGAAGTAAGTAAACGTATTTACATTTAATGTAAATACGTTTACTTCCGAACGACATAAGTTTGGATTTTACCCAATAAATCATTATGCCGTTCACATTATGCTGTTAACAATCCGTTAAATCGAATTATAAGATATTGATTGATTGTGCTTTGAAGTCACGACAGTCGCGTATTGCGCATAATTATTAGTAAGTTTAATTAAGGATATAACCACACGGCTAACCGTCTATGACGATGTTCTACGTTAAAAGCGACGCACTCTATTATTTATCGGTTCTCTTCAAATATTAAACATTGCCAAACCATTAAATCTATTTTCATTGGAGGCGCTTGACAGGTCCGCTTCAAATTTTCTTTTTAGAAATGATCACTTACTGTGAGATATTTGAGTCGACGACATTATTTGAAAAAAAAAAATTAAAAAAGAATAATTAACTTTAAATGACTTTAGAGGCATAAATAATCAAATTCCATTTTCTCTTGAAAAAGTAGAATGTAAAAAAATTAAAAATAATTTACCGAGACATAACATAGATCAAATGACAGATTACGATTGATGCATTATAAAAACATAAGTTGGTGATACAAAAACGTGATAAAATCGTCTCACCGCATAATCGATTTTGGTGATAATTTCAGTTACGATTAGAAAATAGAAATAAGATTTTTAATATTGCATTTCCCCGCCCTATATTGCTATATGAGTTGCTAACAAAGCAATACATTTTTTCCGTTATATAACGATGTTTGATATGTAATTTTAACTTGGTTTTTTTTTTGCCATTTATCATTTTAAACGTGCACGTTTTACACTTATAATTTTTTTTTTTTTTACGTAATTTTCATGTAATACTACTATTTACATTTGAACAAATCGTTGTTGGTTTAAAAATTATTTTTTAACTTTACACTTAAAAGACTGTTATTTTTAGTATGCCAAACGATAAAATGTGTTTGAATACTTGTGTCTTGTGCATTCGAATAATATATTTTATTAATATTTCAAAAAACCGCGTCAATTTTTTCACTAGGTAAATAAAATAAGGTAAATAAAGAAAATATATAAACATATAATTTAAATTTACAAACATAATAATTTCGAAGTTTTCGTCGGTCATGTTCGTTGTTCTTTTTTTTTACACAGTCGCTCAATACAGTCGCTCCACCCACACTGAGTGTCCGCTTGACTGAAGCGCTGCTTGGCAATGTAGTATTGAATTTGATAAAATCCAATGTTATTTATGTAATTTGAATGAAAATAATTGTTCGAAGTAAATACTAAAAGTATTCAGAACGAATTAGTATTCGACAAGGAAAAAAAAAAATGTTTAAAATACCATCGAAAATACTTCGTGCTGAGAGTATTTAAAACGTTATTCAATACTTAAAAAAAAGTATTCGAATACTTTTACTCGAATACTTCACAACGCTGACCGACCGCAGATACCGAAAATTAAAAAGGATTGCTTAAATCCGTACGATTTCTAGACTTTACGGGAAATTTATACGATGCATCTCGTTGTATTTCAATATAATAACATTAGGTTTCGTATTGAAATCTCGATTGTCATTCTTTTATGTAATCTTCATTCGACTGCCGCGGCGTATTATTAACCTGTAGAGGTCTTCGTAGAGTTCACGGGTCGTATGATATCGTAAACTATACGTTATCCACATTGTTCTCAGATATGATTAGGAAAATGACGCAATAAAAAAACTGCGAAAATCCATCTGAAACCCATCAATAACGCGCAACCGTACACAATGATTGAGAAATAATATCACAATAAGAGCGCGGCAAAACAATGCATATAAAATGTGCAAGTGTAGTGTTCTAAAATACCATCGTTCATTTCGAAATTTCGAATTTCTTTTACCTAGAGGGTAAAAGTACGGCATTTTTTTTATTTTTTTTATCGAATAACTTTTTAGTTTTTACTCAAACTTTATCGATTAATTATTTTCGCTTAGTTCTACGCATGATTAATACTTGTATAGTTACCAATAAAATATAATTTATTGTTTGTCCGAAATTACGGATAGTAAAAAACATAAAAAACAAATAAATGCAGTGGTCGAAATGGGTTGGACGTCATTCTTCCCATTATTATAACTTACATTTTCCAACTCTCGACTTTTTTCGTCTAAAATAATAATACATCCCCTCTTTAATTTTACACAAAGATTATCGATTTATATTGGTGTTTTTCATAAAAATTGTATTTATTAAAATATAATATATAAAAACTGTAACGTTTTACAATAATACAGTGATGTCGATTGTTGTTTTTTGGTATAAAACTTTTAGAAATTTTAAAAACGCAGCCCTTTGAGCCATTTCGACCACTGAATAAATGTGCGTTCGACCCACCGGCTCTACCTCTAATCTAATTATGTATATTGGTTCGAAAATAAAAAAAAAAATGTTTGAGACAACCATGATCATATTATATATTAAATAATATGCGCAAGAGGTGAATGTAACGTAGTCGAGAATCGAGATTTTACGTAGTTATTAAAAACATAATGCGACTTAAGGTATATGATATTAATATTATACATCAATAAAAAAAAAACGCTCAGGTGAGATACAATTGTTTCGAATTCGAGTACTCGAAAAGTAACGTGTCCGTCGGTGTTTATTGATCGCCGGATCGTTAAATTGTTTCTAATTCGCGTTAAGTCGCAGTAAATAATAATATTAAAAACAATGAACTGCGCCGCACATCACATACAGAGGACACGTGACGCATAATAGTGCGGAGGGTTTTTTTTTTTTTTATACGCAACAAATTTTTAATATAATTCATCAACATGCGAATAATTATTCGAGTGCGTCAATATTTATAATGTTAAATATTATATATGTATCGTTTACTAAAATAAATCTTTACAATTATAGCGTGGTCGTATACAGTATCGAGTGGTTATTGTGTTGCAAACGATCGTATAGGCACTGCGATTAGTTATTTCAATAATGTGTAAAAAGATTATCATTTAACAATGTATTTTTTTTTTAACAATTGCCGAGTTCTATAATATTGATTTGCGTTTCGGTGGAAATATAACGCGGGCGAGCCGGTTCTCGTTAGTTTGTGGTCACCACTCAGAACAGAGTGTCCCTCCGACTTTTCGCAATACAATTTGAGTCGCGATATCACCTCGAGCTACTAGGGTTCTAAAATTGTAACGTTTGTCGATTTAAATTAAACTATGACAACACTGATTTGGTATGAAATTTTTTATATTCATCCTAAACGCACGACGAACAGTGTTGATCGTACATTTTATGTGGTCCAGGAGTTAACAAGTTCGTGATTATTACTTTAAATTAGTTACTTTATCACTTATCGATTGGGTTTTCGATGTTTTTATATCTCTCGCGGTTTCGTATATAAACGCATTGGATTATTTTCATATTTTGCATCTACGTCTTACGCATTGAACGCTATTATTATTCGTCGTGCATAAATTATCGCTATCAAATACTCGGTATAGGCATACGCCGTCTCGTCACAAACGAGACAAATAATATTGTACGTTGACATCGTTATAAAAAAAAAACCACTAACATTCATGAATATTTCTGATTCGTTTCAATACTCGTAGTAGGTCAATACTTATGAAGTTATACAAAACGATATAATTACAACACTTGTTGACGGACTTGTGGGTGATCGGATGGTATTGTAAAGTACCTTTGTAGAAATTAAATATATCTTTCGCAAGAGAGGGGCATCGTAAATTCACGACAACGTATCGCGCGAATCTCTTGATCCAGCCTCGGAGGCGAGTATTTAAATTAATCTGCCGCCGAGCGAACAAAAATTTAGTCCGGCGTCTGCGCCGGAGTCCCGTAGAATTTATCGGTTCGACGGGCAAATAAAGACATAAAACTCGATGGACCCTTTCTATCCGTCGTTGTCCATTAACTCACCACTTAAAATTAATGAACCTTCGCGTGGCACTCTACGTCGCGGTGCATTGTACAGCGCTGGATACTTTGGAAATATAATATAACGCGACGAATACATTCACAAAACATCCCCTAAGACGTGAGAGCGATTTCGCATCAAAACGTGTTTTAGAAAAATATACACGCGATACATCCGCCGCGCCGTGCCAATGTAACGAGTGAAATGGTTTTAATATCGAGATAACTGCCCGCAATAATGTGCTCGTTTCTAAACTGAAATTAATCGCCGGGCTCTATAAGACGCGAAGTTTTCGGGAACGGTCTGATTGTCGAATAACCGTTATACCGTACGAATGCGTATTTTAATCCCTCTTTAACCCGAGTCTTTAAGACCAACGAACTCTTCGCGTTTCCAAATTTCTAATTCGCTTTGCCCCGTCATCTTATATACGTGTATAGTGCGCACTTTTTCGCTAAATTAATTTCGAATTCCGAACGGAGCTATAAAAAATACGCATTTCAAAGCGTATTATTAGGGCTGGAATTTCGTGCCAAAATAAATGATTAAAAAACCATTTAAAACAGCGGAAAAAAACTTCAAAAATCCAAAGGAATAGCGTGTAAAATAATTTTCAACTCTAAACTCGTATTGGAATAAAATTAAATAAAAATCACGACCGTCGGAATTGGATATAATTTTGGAAGAAATCTGCAAAGTAACTCGGAGCGAAAAGAAATATTTTGGTATTTTTTTCTTCATCTCGTCGTAATATTTATGTGGTAATTTGTTTTTCTCGTATTAGAAGAGTGTAAAGACTGTAAAAGAAATTCGACTGTTGAAACGTTTTGAAGAAAAGTATAGGAAAAAAAAAACGTACAGCTAAAAAAGCAAAATAATTTTGATAAAATACGTATTATGAAAACTTATTGATTGAGTTTATGTAATGAAAAAATAAAAATAAAAAATACGTTTACATCACAAAACAAAGGAGAAAAAAGCAGCGAAAACCGAAGGCATTGCATATTATGTATAATAATAATATCGATTCACTTTTTACGCATAAATATTAAACTCACGCCGAGCCGTAAGAGTTTTTCGTCTGGATTTTCGAATCGGCACTGTAATATATCAATTTCAATCGATGTTGGGCGATCGAAGATAGATTTGGATAGATTTCTAGAAACGACGGCCAGCACCGCTTTTACGCATTTTTCTTCTTTTTTTTCGAGTGCTAAAAGAGAGCGACCGAGCAGGCTTTTTACAGTCGTCCGTTTTTCGTATGCGTGGCGTTTAGTGGTTTTGATCAAAAATTATACGACCAAACATTATACGACTGGACGTCAAACTTGAATTTTATTTGTGCGTCGCACACGAGTATAATACTCGTATCATCGCGTGGAACATTTTATCACTCGCATTTCGTGGAAATATAAAAAAATGGCAATAACGTTTTATTTCTTTTTACGGACACGCTATGGCGCGAACGTTTCGTCGAAAATGGGACGCAGACAGAGAACGAACAACCGACTCATTTTCGACACGACTTTCCAGAATTATAATAACGCGTTGACGGAGGATCGTTGCCGCAATTCCAAAGGAGAAAAAAACGCGTCTTACCATTTAGTCAGATTTGGCGGACGAATCGATCTACTGCGGTTTTTGTTCATTTAATTTGGTAAATTGTTATACTAAACGACGCGCGACGGCGCATTACACCTTGGGCAGTTAAAACGTGAACTATTACATGCGTGTGGCGCTCGAGTAGAAAAAATAATCGATTGTATAAGGACTAAGGACACTCGAGAGAATGGCCAGTGATCCTTAAACTGCGAGGCGCGCCATTTGAAGGGACTATTTCTAATGAGTTAAATTAGGGTACTATGAAATATTGATAAAAATTCAAATTATTTTATCTGTTTTAAAAGAAAAATGTTTGTAAAATAAAATTTGAAAAAATTAAAACGGATTCGTTGTGTAAAGATATACGAGTTCGTTGGGCAAATCGTTTTTTTTTTTTTTCAATTTTCATTATCAATAACAAAGTATTATTAAACATATAAATAACGTAAATAAAAATAAATAGGTCTTGCCCGGAGTATTAAAATAAATAGTTTAGATATTGTTACGACCGGTTTCGAATAAAATTCATCACGTCGGGTGTGTATGGCGCGTTCTTTGAAATACCTCGTGGACTCGTCTACTTGGAAAATGGATTGGAATTTTTTGTCAACAGATATCAATTATTATAATCGCCCGTATAAAACCCTTTAAAATAGGTCGCGTGTCAGGGAAATAATGTCAACACATTATGTCCTACAATGGGTTCTATGACATTATTATTGACCTGCCAAGAAGCGATTGTGTCGCAAACACTCGACAATATTTACACGCGTTTAAAATGTGTTAGGCACAACAACAAACGTGTCGGCGAAACGGAAAGCAGAAACTTCACGAGTTCGAACGGAATTTCGGTCCGGAAAACGACCCGCGCGCGTTTTCATTAGAGAAGCCTCAGACGAGAACCTAATAAAGTTCTACCGCCGTTTCGATTTCATTGTGGCCGAGGCGCAGTGCACACATTTTATCGCTTTCGTACGACGACGAAATCGATTTTACAACGACATTTTCCGCCGCCGTTGTATTTTTCAATTAAAATACAAAGCTACCAGCGAGATTTTATATCCCTTCGTGAAATATTTCATGACATGTCTGACAATCTAGCGACGTTATCGTAAATTTTAGTTTTCGCGGACCCGATTAAATTATGGTTTCTATCGTACGGATTTAATCATAAGCTAATGCTCGGATATTCGAAACGTACCACTATGAATTTAGCTGCACGCGCAATATTCTGTTGTTATTGTCGATTTTGTTGAAAAACGATAAGCCGTAAAAGTTGCCGTTTTTTTTTTCCGTCATTTTTCGTCAGTTTTTAGCCAATATTTTTAAAACGATTGGGAAAATCGAAAAATTTCCTCACGAAAGTACCATTCGATTTACAACCAAAAACCTCACGGGATGTTTTTGATCAGACACAAACACAAAAAAAAATATATACGAAAAAACAAAACACATCACGGTGAAACCAATGAGATATTTCTCGTTTCACTCAGAATCCAAAACACTTTGATAAATTATAAGAGATGATAGTAATATTAATGTTTCGATTCCGGGAACGGCGTGTTTGGTGTTGCGTTGTCGTCGGAAGTGTTCGGGAAAATATTGTATCGCAAACGTTTATAATTCATTCGTTTCAAATGTTTCGCGTTGGACTGCGAGAAGAAATACGATCGGTTTCGAGCGTCGATAAAGGTTAATAATTATTGCATGTCACGGCGAGCTGCGACTGAACTCGCGGGGTCAGTGAGTGGGGAACAAACGCCCGAAGTGTTTCCCGAAAGAGATGGACGTCAGAATCGCGTGCAATGAGTTTCAAATCTGAATTTTCCTTCAAACCCTGCCGTCCCCAAAACACCGCGTGTTGTTCTATAACGACGGAAAACAATCGAGGAAAACACACAACGATCTCGATTGGCGTAGGATTTGTAGACGCCAGACTCCCAGACTCGCCGCCGAACGACCTTAGATCGCACAGTTATGATATATATATTTTACGCATTTGCGCGTTTATTCGATAAATATAGAAGAAAACAGATTTCGTTCGTGCGTTGCAAATGCAATCGATCGATAAAACGTGTCGGCGATTACGCTATAATAATAAACGTGATCCTCGAAATAAGGTTTGAGGTGTTTTTCTACATTATGTGTGTGTGTGTGTGTGTGTGTACGTCATACACATATGCGTTCGATCTAGCACCTGACCGACGCGTTTCATCGTACAGGCTCCCCGTTTTTGCAGATAATAATTATACGAGTATGCGCGTTATCTAAATAGGACACGACTTTATTTTTATTTTCGAACGTCTCGGCGGTAATGGCGTCGGTTTTTTTGTTTTGTTTTAATACGCATATTCTCAGGCGGGCCACAATCCCTTTTTGCGATAGCGATTTCGGCTAAATCGGTTCATCAGAGTTTTCGATCGATTCAAAAAAGTGAGCCAAATCACGTATACGACTGTTGAATTTTAAACGCGTAAACTCAGAGGTGTACCTTACGCGGTCCAAACGATCGACGCCACTGCTCGACGGATCTAGCTGTTCAATTAAACGCGCTCGGGCCATTTAGGCTTTAATAACGCAATATTAACTGTACGTATTATTATTATTATTCCGTTGTATTAGATCTTTAATTATTATTATTCGATGCCGAACGAGCGTGTTTCGCCGTGTTAAAGGTCGGACGAAAAAATATAATACTGCACACCATGTGCCGTTCGATATTAATGGCTAATTGAAAATCATTTTAGCCTCGCGCACATTCGAAGTCGTCTGAAGTCGTAAGAATGTTTCCAATAATTTTTACATTGCATTTTATTGGCCATTCAAACACTTGATTAAAACGATCGAACCCATTAAAAATACAATAGGAAAACATCAAGTTCGACCGAGCAATATATTATTATTATTATTACAATTATTATTACGATAATTAACGGGTGACATAAAACCGATAATAATTATAAATTATAATAATGAGTGAGTGTACGTATAGGTGCTTTCGATATTATTTTGGCGTTTAAATAATCGTTCGTTTTATGAGAATTGGAATTTTCTTTAAATTACGACTTACTACTATGACTTACGATGTAAAAATATTGTGTTAACTGTAATGTTTTTTTTTTAACGTCATTCTAACAATTGCAGGGACGTAAAAAATTTCACGATATATATATATATAATAATATCATAACGAACACATTCGTCAGACGGAAACCTCATAATTTTTCTTGTACAAACATAATAATATGCCACCTCTCTGTCCTGTTATTTATAGGGGCGTGATCGGAGTTGATTAAGTTATTATAGCGTAAAAAGAAAATCCTAGTCAATTTCTTATTTGTAAACTTTTATTTTCAAAACCCTAGTCGACGTCTAATAATTAGCTTTCACCAGTTAACACGATTAGAGAGACGAAATGTTAATGAACTCGACTTAACCGTTACGAGTGAAATAATATTACTATTGACTTGGCCAACCTCGTGTTATATTTTTAGAGTTGCGTTTAGGTTAAAGTTCTTTTTTTTTACGCTTTTAGGTTAACGTTGAAATTGATCTATCCGAACGGGTACCTAATATTGCAGTAATATTAATCGCTGGCGCGGGTTTCGGTTGCGAATATATCAGCGAAGGCACGGCGCGGCGTGTTCTTAAGTTTAAAGTTCAGGTTTTACTGTTTGACATTGAAAACGATTTAGACGGTCAAACCGTTTTTTCTCACTTTGTTTATGTTAATGCGTTTCGATCGTGAAAATGTAAAACTCCATAAACACAAAAAACCCACGGGGTAGGCCGGCCGAAAAATAACTCAAGTTTATTTTATCGAGTCGTATACCCGAGAGTATTTTAGAAAAGTACATGAACACACTTTGTTCGAATGAACCATAGAAATTACGTATTCTTTGAAGAAGACCAGAGAGTGTGCTCGGGTAGAAAACGGGGGTGTCTAAGGGGTGACTTTTTTTTTTATCTTATGTCTATTTGGACCAAAAAAGACCCCCTCATGTCACGGATAAAACGCGAATAAAATGAATTCAATGAATTGAAATTGATATATTGATGTCCGTACAAGGGATGAAAAAACCCTTGACGATAGCTCGTAAGTCTTGGATTCACCGCCGAATCCACGCGGTAATATTACGGTAACCGGTTAGTCTTTTTCAATTTTTTTTTTTTTAACACGTTTAGCTGAGTTATTTCGTTGCAAAACGTTTTATGCGAGAAGAAAACCTTCCGAAACTTAACACGGAGCACAGCACGACGTACAAATCGCGAAACGCGTTTCAATATTCTCTCGGAGATTATTTTAGTTCAAACGTTGTCCCACAGAATTCGGTATACATACGAACCGCAACAATTTATACGTTTCGTGTTGAAAAGAAAAAAAACCTTTAAAAAGGTGCCGGACGAGTCACTTTTTCCACATTTATTTCTCGAAAGAGAAAAACTACGAAATATCGCGAGTTATTTTATTCTTCGACTGCAGCTCAGTGTCGAACATAATCGATGAGAACGATTCGGCGGTGTACGACGCATCAATATTTACACGCAAACACTATGTACAAGCGAGTGTCCAAGTTTCGAGGGCCAACTAATTTTTAACAACGCAATAATAACGTCATCAATTTACAGACACGTTTTAAAAATAATATTATCTCTTTCAATACTTTATAATTTTATAGCGATGGACCAAAGAACAATATCTTAATTCTATATATGTCAACAAATCTACAAACAATATCTTGTATTTAATTTTCATTCCTCTGTGTAAAATTAATTTTCATTCGTATTCAGACATTTCGTATTATATTCAGTGAGTTTCTTGTACCTTATGATGGAATTTTATTCGAAACCAGTCAGTACGTATTATTGTACACTAATATTTGCACTTTGTTTATTATAATATACTCTGGGCAAGACCTATTTATTTTTTTATTTCATTTTATTTATATTATTATTAAAGATATTTAATAGTTTTTAATAAATTATTTTATATATTTAATGATACTTATTGTTATGAAACATTTTTTTCATAACGACTTCGTTGTTTTATAATATCACTATATTGTATTTTCAGATCGTATGTAGATCGTAGAATATAATATATCTAGATCGTGATGGGAGCAGGTCTACGCTTATAGGCGTCGGTGAGTGATCGCCAACTGGACACAACGATGATCTATACTCGAGTTTCTTTCACTCGGCACGACTTCACAATGACGGCGAGTACTGTCGGCGTTCGTTTTTATCTACGTTCATTTTTCACATCGACGCGTCAACGTCGACGTTATAGTCTTCTCGTTCGTCGGCTTCCGCGGCTGTCCGCTCGTGTCAAACATTCATTTCATGTAGTGCTTTTTGAATGGAAAAAAAAAAAAGTACCTCCGTCCGTTTCGCATTTCGTGCTGTGCGTTTTGTGAATTTAATTAAATATTAATATCAATAACAAAAAAAAAAGAAAAAAAAAAAAGGACTCGTACTAACGTGTTCTGTCGCACCGATTTATGTACAAACGCCTGCCGTCGCGAGGTAGTGGAAAATCGTCCGTCCTGTTGAAAAAAAAATGTTGTAAATTTTTGCGTGCGTCAGAAACGACTTTACAAAAAAAAATATATATATAAATATATATTAAAAAAAAAACGTCCCGATAGATAGTGTAATACGTTCTGTCGCCGTATTGATTCGATGCACAAACGCATTCCATCGCAATTGAAAAAAAAAGTTCGGCCGGTTTAAATGCCTTTGTAACATTAGGCAGACGTCGAAAACTATTAAAAAAAAAAAAATAAATAATGAAAACGCATTGATGACAACATGTGGTACGTGCTGTCGTGTCGATTTTGTGCAAACTCCTTTCCGTCGCCGCCCGTTGGAAAATATTGTCCGTCCGGTTAAAAAACCGCGGTACATTTTGACGTGTTGGAAACGAATTAAAAAAAATACGTCTCTACAGTGTATGGCGTACGTTCTATCGTACCGATTTAGTGCAAACGCCTTCCGTCGCTACTGGGAGCTAAATTGTCCGTTCGGTTGAAAAAGTGTTGTTGTGCGCTTTGAAAACGACTGGAAAAAAAAAATAAAAAATATATGTATATAGAAAAAGTCGTCTCGATATATACCGTAAATACGTTCTGTCAAACTGATTTTGCGCCAACGCATTCCGAGGCAGTTAAAAAAAATATTCGGCCGGTTTAAACGCCGTTTTACTACTGAGCGGACGTCGAAAACTACTTTGAAAAAAAAAAAAAATAATAAAAAACAAATACTCCTCGTTCTATCGTATCGATTTTGCACCGAAGCATCCTACCGCTGCCGGACAAACGTCCGTCCCGGTATTCGACCGATCCGGTAAAAAGCGATTGTGATCTTTAGAACCGGCGAGTGTTGACGCGCCGTTTGCCGATTTTATAATACGACGTTTGACCGTCAATTAATATCGTCCGTGGCCGACGACGTGTTCTTCTGTTCATGATCATTTTTTTTTCATTTTATCTCCGCGATAATATTGCGCACTCGTGATCCGTGTCGCCATTTTCGGACGTCGGAAATATTATGCCAAACACGTGGTCGTTTTATTCGTTTTCTTTGGCGCTTATACGTAAAAAATAATACGTTATGTGAATTCAGTTGATATAAATCGATTAATCGCCAGTTATTGTTTCTGTACGCGCACGCGTGCGAAAATTGCTTTATAAGCTTTCGTTTTTCCGATATTATGTATTTTATTTTTTATTTTAATGAAAATAAACAGTTTTTTTTCTGACCGACGACGTGACCCCTTGTCTATGGGTTCGCGACCCCCCAGCTAGAGAAACGCCGCTACAGTATGTTTTCCCATATAAAAAGCGGTTGGAAAAGTTGCAACGGTTGGGAAAAATATGAAAGCAAAAAACGGTTTGAACGATTTCGAGCCGGAGTTCGATTTTTTTTCGATACGAGAAGTTTTTTTACTTTAGATTTTCTTCCACTCGAGCGTAACAACCGCTTATAAAATCGAAAAACACGCTTTCGGGGCCGCCATGAAAAATCGAACCTCCGACCGGGATTTTAAAATATTTTTAATTTTCGTTTTAGATTCACCACGACGACGAGACACAACGATCGACGTAGAATATTGTATTACGACATTATTAGAACGTAAAAATTATTTCCAATCCCGATCGACCGACGACGTAATGAAAAAAAAAAAAAAACCAACGAGATATACTCGCGGGGAAAATTCAAAGCGCATTTGTTATTCTCCGAAACGAAATAGAGAGAAAAAAAATTAAATTAAAAAAAAACACCTAAATATAGCGAACGTTATATTTTTTTCCACTCTGAATGAGCGTCGCGGTAGTAAAAACGATTCTTTTTCCACCCGGGGTTACCGAATTAATGGTTTTCACTGTAATAATCATTTAAATTTTACCCGCCTACATGCATACCTGCCGATATTTATTATTATTACCGAAATATCGCGAGGATATTATGAATTATTAACGCGAAAACAATATATTTATTACATACGGGCACTAGCACTGAGGCGAAAAAAAAATGCTCTTGCAGTAGAAATTATACCGAGTGCCGAATAAAACGAGGGCATAACAGTCTTTCTATATTTTCGCGACGATAATTGTATCGGATAAATGCGAGCAGCACTTAGCTCTACCGGTATGGATTTCCAATGATAGATAAACAGTCTATCGTTGGAAATCCACACCGGATGTCCGAAAACGCGTTTTAAATAAAATTACAAAATATGAATATGATAAAAATATGAATTCCTCTATCGGTGGTCAGGTCGAAAATCGACGAGTGTCTTGTCGGGAATTCTGTAATAGTCAGGAAAATTATGTCTGGCAAAAAAGTTGTGTGCGATAAATGAGTCGGCGGGTAAAAAAAATCAGACCCATCATCAATGTGTTTATGTAGGTAAGAAGCTAAAAGAAGAAAAAAGTCATTAGAGTTTGATTTCATCAAATTGTTTAAGTATAACGTGTGTGACCTATACCTATCCTGAGAAATCACTCGTTTCATCAAAAGGAAAGGAATTCATATTATTATGCAAAAGAACGACGACGGAGAATAATGAACGTTCAAATAATAAGAAAATCATTAGGTTTTTTTTACTTTTTCTACTTACAGGAATCGACTGAGAGAATTGAAAACCTGCGCGTGTTCAATATTACGTTCTGTGTCCAATTACCAATTCGACGAGACGAGGTGCATAGAGATTCCGGTGAAAAGTCAAGATTACTCGAGAAGTCAATAAAAATAAAATAAAAACATAGTACCTTCAAAACCAATACATTCTTTGTTGGCACTTGAAACGACGGCAGATTTTTATTTTAGGTGATCATTTGTAGCCTCAGATTAATTATTGTCAACGGTTAATTTCAAACAAATTCCAAAAACATGCTTCTGTGACACTAGTGAAACCACTACACTTTTTTTTTTACAAACGTTTCAATACTACTAACAGATTTCAAGCAGCTCATCAGCCATTCAAAATCGAAAACACTTTCTGGAAACTCAGCCAGTCGTCTCTCGACCGAAATAGAATTAATTTGACCTTTATGTTGAGAAAAAATAGATCTTATTGTAAACGCTTTAATCGAAAGCCATCTAAATATTATGTTTTTCATTTTCAACAATTTAAAATGTTCCAAGTTGAAAAGTAAAATTGATCATAAACACATACATATTACAAAATATATTACATTATGGTTATAAACAACTGGATTTATAATCAAATCACAGACAAAATTCAAATATGTGCGGCCTAATTTTCCTGGCTCAACACATTTCTGTGTTAACCGCAAGATCACTTGGACTTAAATGCCGTCTCATAAGGAACAGCCAAAATTAACAGACAATACAAATAGTATTTTGAAATGAAAATAGTTGTTTGTTTTTTAAATATGGATAATCTTGGAGTATTTTACAATAAAATTAAATAAATAACGGTAAACATTGAAATATTTAAAAACAATAATTATTTAATAGCTTTTAACTAACAATTTTATTATTTTCACTTATTGTACTATAAAAAAAAAAAAAAAAACAAATTATACTTTATTTAAAACAAGTTAAATTCTATTATGAATAAATAATAAAAAAAAACTGTGATAAAAATAACATATCTAGCTAAACTAAGTAGGTAGGTATTTTTAATGGTATAAAATAGAAATAAAACTATCTCTTTAAAACCAGAAAATAAAAACGAGCTATATAAATAAAATTAGTAATATGATTGCACATGCATTTCATCGATTAGTCAGAACTCTTTCGTCTTTCTTTCATCGCGATATTTCGAATTGTAACAAACATCACATTACTTTAATTAGTAAATTAACATATAAAAAAAAAAAAAAAAAATTGATACAGGAACATTAAACAATGTCAATAAAATGAGTATTAATAAAAATGGTCGTGAAACCAATATTATATTTTATTTTTATTTTCTAGTTTGAAAAAAAAAAAACAATAAATTAAACTCGCAGTTAGAAAATAATATATTGGTCATAGAGTATAGCCAGTCGTTGTACACACACACTCAGTGTTTTGTTCAATAATATTATTCCTTAATTTGTTAGTTAAATAATTTACGATTGAATTAACCTATTATTAAGTACGTATTTTGTCGTCGATTCGCTTTTAATTAACGCCGATAAAAAAAAAAAAACAATATTAAATAATTCGAGGAAAACCCAAAACGTTTTAGACAGAAAAAAAAAAAAAAACAAAACGAATCATTAGGAAATAAATAAATTGTCTACGTCGTCGTTAGGAACATTGTCGTCGATTCAGAGGTAGGAAGAAGGTCCGGCGTTCTCTTGACCGAGTGCTGTATGGTCCAAAGCCAATTTGCTCTGTACGTCGTCCTTGAGTCTGAACAAAACGTGTCTGATGTCGGAATTACCGGGCGGCACCAGTCGCACGGCTTCTTGAATGTCTGCTAGAGCGTCTTCGAATCTCCTAAAAACACACACACACATTAACGATAATTCAAAAAAAATAAAATAAAGGTGTTTTTGTCGCAAACCTCAAGTCTTTCAGAGCTTTGGCCCTGGCGTAGTACGCTTCAAACGACGTGGGTTTTAGTTTCAGCACTTTTTCCGCAAACTCGACGGACTCGTTGACTTCCTATATTTAAACATTCAATTGATTTCGTTATAAAATCGGGCGATTGGCCGCGCGAAAACGTTCGCGGACGGTATACTACTCACGTTCAATTTCCTCTTGCAACGCGAAGTGTTGAGATAGAAATTGATCTGAAGCTGCTTGAACGTCGAGTCGAGTTCGTTTTCGGGCGGGAATTTGTTCAGAGCGTACGTGTATCTGTACGCGGCCTCCTTCAATCTGCCTTTCCGGTACAACGTGTTTCCGTCTTCCAACAGCTTGTTTAACAAAACCAACCTGGAAAAAAAAAACAAAAACGATAATGTCCGCGATCAACGAAAATCCACTCGCGGGTCACGCGCGCGACAAAAAGTGCTTACATTATGTCCGGTTTACCGGACGCCATGTTCCACGTAGTGGGACCAAGCTTAGCGCCTCTCCTCAAAAAGTTCTGTACCACCGGAACGTTTCTACAGCTGATCGCCCTGTCCAGCGGTCGCATTCCGTACAGGTCGACGTGTTCAATCAACGCTCCTCTTTCCAATAGAAGCTACACGTAATAAACGTAAAATTATAATACACGCAAAATTAAATTTTTCCGCTTTCGAAGTTTCGTTGTTTAGCGCTCTCGTCACCCACCTGTACCAAGGCCGGATTTCCGTTCAGCGTGGCCAAGTCCAGGGCGGTCTTTCCCGATCGGTCCGCGTGATCGAGTGGCGCGCCGCGATCCAGTAGATATTGGGCGATGGCCACGCGTCCTTTGAGACAGGCCCAGCTCAACGAAGTTTGTCCTTGGCGGTCTTCGGCGCTCAAATCGGCACCTGCACAAATTCGGTAACACACAAACGTATTATAATATTGTGTTATACCACGCGCGACCGCGTGTACGCGCGCCGAGGATAATAATTTTACGCGTACGAAAACTATATTCTGTTCACGTCAAAACGGATGGTTTGAGAGAGCGCTGTACGAAAATATCCGGGTCGTACGTATAACTAACCAAGCGCTTACTTCTCCACACCCGTTATGCGTCTTGTTTAACGTAATAATAATAATAATAAAAGCGCGTGCACTTAATTGATAGTGCATAAACATTTTAAACAAACGGGTGCAATCAATCTTACCACTGTCGAGAAGGAGTTCAACGATACCGGAATGGTCCTCGGACGCGGCCATCATTAGTGGCGTCCTTTGTTCCGAGTCGACGATGTCGACGTGGGTTCCGCTATGCAGTAACGTCTCGACCACTTCCCATTGACCGTCTCGGGCGGCCAACACCAGAGCGTTCATACACTGCGCGCACGTGTTTAAAAACAATAATAATATTAACAATGGAGTCGACAATGTGATACACGATTATCGACACGAAATATTTCGGCATACCTTCATGTTGGTGGCCGATACTTGGGCGCTCCTGTCGAGCAACAGGACCACCGTCGATTTGTGACCGTTCGACGATGCCAAAGTTAGCGCCGTTTCTCCCGACAAACTGTCTTGCCCGTCGACGGTGACCTCGGCCACGTCCAGCAAGTATTCCACGACGTCGTCCACTCCTTGTCCGGCTGCTTGGACCAGGGCTTGTTGCGAAGCGTCCACGTGGTCGACCTCTACCCGGGGATTGGTCACGGGCCACTCGCAGCCCAACAGGAACGCCACGACATTGAAGTGTTTATTTTTCGCAGCTTCCACCAGCGGGCACCTAAAACGAAATGCCATCAGTTATCGCGGGCAGTACGAGGCGCAAACGACGTTTCAAAAAAACGTCCGAATGACGAGTTTTTATTGCATTAAAATCGCAATAGTTACGACAAAATTGAACGGTATATTACCTCCTGGCAGAATCGGTGAGCCCTGGCGACGCGCCGGCTTCGATCAACAGTTTTACCACGTCTATGTGCCCTTTGCTCGCGGCCATCCACAATGGAGTTCTACCCTGACTATTCGACACGTTCAGCGAGGCGCCGAATTCCAACAGCAGCGCTACCATGTCGTAAACACCTTCGTGGGCGTACACGCACAAGGCGGGCGCTTGGCCCAGCAGGTCCGTCTGGACGTCCGGAGAGGCTCCGGCGAGCAACAGCAACCGAGAGACTTTGATGTTTGGCGCGTAAATGTTTCTCATCGAGCACAGCGCGGACGACACGCTGCTCGACACGGACGCCATCCAATTGGCTTGGAGATCCCTCGACGACGTTCCTTGTAACGTCATGTTTTTGTATAGGTGAGCTTTTAAAATGTGATGACCGAGTTCAAGAGTTTTTTCGCTGTCCAAAGGTGCTTGCAGTCTTGAGAACCGGAGTGCGATTCCCGAGTGGCCGTTCCTACGTTTTTCGAATAAACAAATCGATCAAATGGCGTTCAAATTACAATAACAATAAAAGTATGTCTTACCTTAAATCGCATACGAACTTCTTCGATTCGCTATCGTCACGTCTTATCAACCATTCCCTGAATGACGGGTGAAAGAACATATATGTGTTATCGATTCGTTTTATGAGCAGTCCAGATATCAACTGTAAAAAAAAAAAAAAAAATGCACATGACTCAACGTGAATACTAGGACTTGTTTTTGAACCACGTACCTTGAACCGTTGCAAGAACGCCTCCCACGAAACGAATTCGTCGACGTTCAACGAATTTACCGAGTAGTAAATTTCCAAAATAGTCAACGGGTAAAGTGCTGCGAGGCAAACGCTCAAAATGTCGGCGACTTTTTCGAACGAACTAGTGGTCGGGAACCTCAGATTGAAATGGAGTTGATATATCTGAGCGAGGGTAACGGGCAAGACCTTAAAGCTCTGCGACTTGGCCACGAGGTGGCCTCTTTCAATCAGATCCAACGTGAGTTTGGCGAAGATAAACGACCCGTGACTGCTGGTTTGTAAGTGTTGACAGAACTTAAACTGCCCCGTGGTGCCGGCTATCAAATTGTTTTGAATACTGGCGCTGTTAGTGACTCGAAAGCTGATGTAGTCCATCATGTCCTTGACCACATTTTCTTTGTTCGGTGAGTTTACGTCCAAGCTAAGAATGACAAAAAAAAAAATTAATTAAATTGACGATCCCTTTCACCGGACAGCAAAAACGGTTGATAATTGAAAAATAAAAATAAAATAAATATGTAAAAGATCTGTATTCGTGAACCTTTTTACTAGGTTATGTAGGAAATACTCGTAGAATTTAGAACTAGATTTTAGAATATTTGTGTTTAAACATTAAAAATAATTTCATGTTTTTTTTTTTTTAAAAAAAACATGTTTTTAAACCTAATTTAATACATAAATCAAAAATATAATTCCTACATATCCTAGTAAAACGTCTAATAAATTAATACACGTATTCAAAATTGAAATCGCACATCGGGAAGTACTTAAAATAATCTCCCTCTTATTGGTCTAAAAGCATATGAAATACGGCATAATTTCAACAGCCTTAAAAGTTAATACTCATATAATAATAATAACAAAATATTATTAAATATATATGTATATATTGTATAATAATTTATTAAAATTATAAAATATCTTTAATAACGAAAAAACAAAATAAAATGTTGTTGATTTTTATAATTACCAAATTTTCGTCAGAGGCAACGGCGGCAGCGCGTCCTCCAGGTCGGTCCTGAGCGTGGCGACAATTTTCAGCCAAGCCGGAAACTTTGGCATGTGCTTTAACAAAAACGAAGCGATCGTATCGCCGTGATCTGGCCTATGGTATTCGGCTTCGCACAGACCGTCGATAACGATGACCAGACTGTCAGTGCCGATGGTGTTGGTCAGTCGACTGAGTGAGTTCAACGGCTCCAGCACGCCTCTACTGAACGCCGCATCGGGGTCAACGATGCACTCGCGCATTGACAACGAATCCTGTCAACGTGGAAATTATATATTAGCCGTAGTGTCTGACATAATTCTCGCGGGTTATCGTTTCCGTTTGATTTTACCTGGAGATTGAGTTCCGTCAGCACGTGCTGTCGGTAAATGTTCAGCTGAGGCGCTTGGCAGAGTTGAGCCGCCAGCGAGTGTACGAATTCGGGTATCAGGCACGTGCTGTTGTTGTCGGCCTGGCAGAAATGGTAGGCGACCACGCGCGAAGCGAGAGACTTGACGTCCTCCGAAATGATTGTCTGCGAATCGCCCATCGGCGGCCTGTCCTTGCCGTTCATCGTGGCCACGTCGACTGGAAACGCAAACATTTTACGAATTGTTCACACAAATCACGTACCGTCCGTAGCCGTGGTCACTATACTCACGATTCGATTTCAGGCGGCCGAAACAACTGTGCTCGACGAGTTGCAAGACGAACGCCGTTTTACCCGTGCCGAGTAGACCGGTCACGACGACTCCGGGCGACTTGGCGTGCAAAAGCGCGTTGTTGATGTCCTGCACCAGCCACTCGCGGCCCAGAAACAGCGGGTCGGATTCCTGTTGGGGAACCTCGAAGAACAGCGGTTTCAGCATGAGTTGTTGTTGTTGGTGGAGCTGTTGTTGTTGTTGCGGGGACGTCCTGTACTGAGCGAATCTCACTGGAACAACACAAAACGAATACAATCAGCACCGCGGACTCGAACGCGCCGCGTCAAAGTTAGCCCACGTGTAAAAAACAACTACCTTTAGGATCGATAGGTCCTTTAATCGTGCCGGACCTAGCAGACCTCCTGGTCGGCTGTCGCCTCGATTTAAACGGACGCAAATCGTCTACAGAGCCTGCTTGTAACGCTGGACACACACAAACAAAACACACGCAATTATATCGCTGTTAGTACAAAAGCCGAAGCGATCACAATAATTATAATATTTATAACGACAGAGTAGTAAAAACGCCCCGTGAGACATTGTCGAATTCGAAATCGGTACAAAAAAAACGTACCGATGTGACGACAATCACATAATTTTAATAGCCGTCATTTGTATTTTTTTTTTTTAATGGTATTACGAAGCGTTGATTAAACTAAGTTATATTATTATGTATATACGTGTATAGCAACTCACTCGTGACAGAATGTCTTCGGGTCAAAGGACTAGACGACCCGTTACTCTGTCCGGACATGGACATGAGCGATCCGATGCTGTCCGACGATTGTTCCTTGATCGCTTTGTGTTCGGTCTCCGAGGACCCCGTGAGCGTGGACACGGGACTTCCATTGCTCGAAACGGGTTTGGAATTGATGCTCGCCAACGACACGTCCTCGGTAAACGATCTGGAGTTGCTGTCCCTCGACAACAACAAGCCCAGCCTCGTGTACAGCGTATCAGAGTTGCAACTCCTTTGGTTCAACGATCCTCGTGGTTTCACGGTGCCGCCTTCGTCATCTACGTAACACATGAACGCGTATTTGATTAAAAAAAATACGAGATATTATCAAGTGATCAGGTGCACACAGCAAATGTTCGTGCTCATGCAATTTAAGACAAACAAAACGAAACAAATTTAAAATCAAAATTAATATATAAAACACGGGTGCTTTTAAAATCGTCGTTTTACATATTATTATCCTCTTTCGGTGTTCCATAATATTTCAATCTAAAATCGTGATAATTTCTCACATTTAAATATCGTTTATCTTTAGACATCAGACGTCGAAAAACTCGAAAGTTCAATAATCCACAAAACGAAAAACCGTCGTGTATATAACATATATAATTGATTAGAAATTATACCGCGTAGTAAACATACAATAGAATAGTTCGACGACACGTTTTATTTCCGTAAAATATTCTTCCGAGGTGCTTTTTTTTTTTTTTCGATCGAAATTTCGCCCGAGTGCCATCAATAAAAACCACGTGGCCACTGAAGTAGTATCAGTAATGAAAGCTAATTTATTTATATGACCTTGGCGCGGAATAAAATGTTTAGGTTAACTCAATTGCATAGTGTAAAAAATCAACAGTTCTGCTACGGTGACATAATGTTAATAAAGTGTTTTCTAATAAGCTATTAAGTGCAACACACGGTCAAGGGCACACGAAAACTTTTCATTCTCAGAACCTAACAAACCTCTCAACGACCATAAAGATCTTATCTTGCCCAACACCACCGATGACCATCTCCGCTGGTCCGTCACCGTCGACGTGGACGCTGACATTACTGAATTCCATAATGCATTGTAATGTTTTAATACAAGCCGTATTACACATCGATTATACAACAATGATAATAATACTCGACAAACATATTTGTCGAGAAACACTTACCGGAAAGGGCGTTGTCGGACGGCGACCTAGATCCGCTGCGCATCGACCATTGGTTCCTTATTGTTTTCGGACTCAGAAAGAATTTCCTCCTGCTCTGCGGCGGCGTCGGGCAGCCTGTAATTGCAAAAAGAAAAGAACGAAACGGTTATGATATTATCGATTGACGACACGGCGCGGCGGCGGTTGGGAACGTTATTATTGTCGTGACGTCTTACTTTGAGTCATGACATCGTCCAGGTTCCTGTTGGGTCTGGGGAGCCTGCTGGGCGAATGGCTGAGTTCCTGAGACCCTTGCCGCGACTGAAAAAAAAAAAATCACGTCGTATTTTAACAAACCGGGTTTACGTCATACGTCACACGGTGATTCATTCAACGTGATTCGCTAATGTAAATATACATTATAAACTATATGTCATTATACGTGTGTTTTTCAAAATAAGTGTCTCGCGCCAAACGAATCACTTACGTTAAAAAACGTACGTTTTTTTTTTTTTTTTACGAAAGAAATTACTTGAACGTATGGCGAAAAGTGTCCGTTGGTCTTCACCCTCGATCTGTTTGTCCGTGTCGTGTTTTGCACGTAAATCGGCTCGTCGACTTGCAACGACGACTTCTTGGAAACTGTAAAAGATCAAATTCCGCGTCGTTATTACAAGACACACGTTGTAAAAATTAAATTATCCGTACGCGAAACGAGTCGCGATCGCGAAGAAAACAACTTCGTCGTCCGAACACGACGACACGGCGCAACAGGTGCACCGACCGCTGCAGTTTCCTCCGCGACACGTCATCGCGGCGATAAAAAAAAATTGTTGAACGTAATTATTTTTATTTTTTTTTTCAGTGTTTTCTTATTCGTTCGGTATTTTTTACAGTATTTTTTTTTATTTTTTTTTTACTTCGATTTCAAATGTAAATTTATTTCGTTTCGGCCCGTCGTCGTCTGTTATTCGGTTTCCGCTTCCGACGATTACGGAGGCGACGTCGCCGTCGACTCGTGGTAGTTTTACCAAACATCGTGGGAAACGCGACGCTCGGTGTCGGATAAAAACTCGACTTCGTCGCTCCTCCTCATCCCCCCCCCCACCCACTGTGTGATAATTAAGACGAAAAAAAAAATGTTAAATACGAGCGTACACACAGCAGAACATACTGTTCGACCGAAAAATCACACACCGACGGCCAACCAACGAATCGCAAGCGTTTACCATCGCGCCTTGGAATAAATATTCGTAAAATGCTCGGCGCTACGATCGATCGTTTGGAAAACATAACGTTTGTCCGCTAACATATTGTATTATAATAAGCGAGAACTATAGTGCGCGCTTTATTATTATTACTACATAATTAAAAACTTCTCCCGAGTCTTTGTAAAAACTCTTTGAAGTAGTGAAACTTTTCAAAATTTTCAATTAAAATATTGTTCCTCCAAATGATTTTCTACGACGTTTTGTCGAAGGGGGGGGACCCCTCGAAAGCTTTGTATTAATTTATTATTATTATAAACAAAACTTTGTTCCAAGTGAAACTTTTAATATGCGTGTGTAATTTAATTAATCATATAATATTCAACTCTTTATTTAAATAAAAACGATACAGTTTAAATTATAAAAAAAAAAATTACGAAAAAAAAAGCATGAAATGAAATGACGTATAGTTATTTTTCTGTCAGAAGAAAATTATTGTATACAACAAGAAAATAAGGACCTGCGTGAGTTAACTTTCATATACATTTTTGATCGGTTGTAGTAAACAGAACGTATAAAACTATTTCAGATTCAGGATGAAAATAAATTAAATTATGTTTGATAAAAATTGTTTATTATTATTAAAAACCGAAATAAAACGTAAATAAATTTACGAGTACGTAAACACAACGTTGTACGTATAAGTATACATATTACAAAAAACGGTTATCATCACGATATTATTATTGCCATGTTTGAAATCAATTCTTTGTATTTTGGGTTTTTTTATTTTTTTGTAATCTCAAAATGAAATTTGAAAACGTCGATAAATGTAATAGTTAAGGACGCACGGGGTACCTTATATTGTTATTATTTTTATTTCGCCGGGACTGCTTGGCGAGCATTTGTTATTGAATTATACTTTTGAAGAAACAAAGTACTTTTATACGAAATTATAAAATTCCTAAACCCCGATTTCATTTAAACGGTTTATGTACGGAACGGTCGTTTGAAGCATCCGGCGTACTTTCAACGGTTATTGGCGGTTGTTGTTTTTTTTTTTTTTTTATACGTATTATATTTTATGAATCTCACCAAAGTGGATACAATTTATTAAATATAGTCTCCTGCACGGTGTATCGTAGATATGATATCGTAAAAATCGAAAGTTTTTACAACGTTTAGAAAGGATATGTATATAATATATTGTACATTATACACGTTTAGTGGTATCAAGCCAAAATAAATCATTAACCGTTCGATAAAAGCATATAAAAATATAACACAATAGTGAGGGGTAAAAGTTAAACGTTAAAAAAAAAAATAAGAAAAATCAAAAACAGAAACTTATAATGTTTACGAATTTTTCTACGGAGGAAATATAATAATATGTACTTTTATATTATGATCTCGAAAACGTTCTAAAAGGAAACGGATAACGGTGAGATCGACGGCGGCGGTGCCCCGAGACAATTTGAAGGGAAATTTGTCCGTTTCAACACCAAACAAATATCAACATATCCGAATAGTATTTATACTTTATATTGTATTCGGTACTCGTAAATAAATAAATCTTGAACGCTGTTTTCGGTATAATAATTATGCCATCGAGGGACTACTCGACAAAGCCAAAACGTTTTACCGTACCGTTTGAGAAAAATGTTTGTCGACCGTCTGGGAGAGATAGAGAGTACGATTGCCCTCGTCGCCCCCCCCCCCCTCGGAAATCATATTGATAAAGTTCAATACGTCTGGTGCCGGTAAAATAAAAAAGACACGAAACGTCTTGAGCTCGAATGAAAAAGAAAAAAGGGAGGGGCGGCAAAACGTAATGGACTGGCAAACAATAGAATAACGGCCAAAGGTGTTTTATTATGACATTATATTAAACCAAACACGTCCTATATGTATTGCGCGGCGCAAAAGCGAAAAAAACAAAAACAAAATACGAATCGTTCGGCGAGCAACGATCGACTTTTCATTCGGACCCGCCGCCGTGTCTCTTCGCTCGATTTCCGCCGGAACCAGCCACCCACGCGCGCACGCACATTGAAAACGAACGCGCGCGCGCCCGTATCGACGTAATAATAATATATATTATAATATGCAAAGTGAAATCGAATAGATCGTACCTTTCGTCGAGCCGTCGTTGGAGGCGGTGACGGCGGCGGCGGTGGCGGCGGCAGTGGCGGTGGCGCACAGCGGACAACCTTCGTTGCGAAACATGCAGGCGTAGCAGCGTTCGTGGCCGCAAGAGTCGATGAGTTTTCTCTTTTTACCCTTGTCGAAAGGCATGCCGCAGCTGGGGCACGACTCGTCGCCATCGCCACCTTCTTCCAACAGCTTCCGTATGGCGGCCAAATCTGTAAACAATAAAATAACCGTGTGTTACACGCGTGTAGCGGATGATAAACGTTGCGGTCGGATACGCAACACGCGCGCGTCAATATTGCACCACCGCGTCATAACGACCGTCGAAAGATCGTTTGAAACGAGCCCGTTATAGCCGCTATAAATTTGACGTGATTCTATACGTCCCGAGATTGTAATTTTTCCAGGACGGGCGTTTTAAGAAGGTTTATTCCTGTAGTCGAATAGGATAGTAGCAGGTGGATGATAACCATTCGATTCTATTTGAAATACATTCGCTGGTTCTATTCCGTTTCATCTCGTCGATGAAATAAACACTCCGTTTTCGATTTTTTCAGATCAAAATCGTACAGTAAAATCGAAAAAATCTATATCTATTTGATCGATTTAACCCCGAGAAGCATAGTTTTGTATACTAGGGTAAATGAGTTTATTTTACCGGTGTAATAATTGTATTTTCCAATATTTGTAATTAAATATTATTACGCGTTCTGATAACGATCTCAAATATTGTATTATAATCAAAACTAGCCGATTTCGTCGAGTAGAACGAACAACCAATATATCATATACATATAATATCTATCATCATGTATATCGTATATAATTATGTACGCGGAGGGAGAGAGGTTCTCGGTTCTCTTCCCTTTGTTTTTTAAGGGATTGAATTATTTACAACGTGTACTACAATCTGATTGAAAAACAAAAAAAAAAACAAGCGCAGTATTAAAAACAACATGATTTTTTTAGTTAGTCTCGTCGGTTTTGGGGTATGTAATAATAATCATTACAAATAATCAACCGTTGTAATAAAAATGTACCTACGTGATGAGTACATATTATATATTTATATTGTAGGCAGGTAATACTCGTATATGATACACTGTAAATCCAATGCATACTGTAAAAATATTTCGTGCAGAAAACATAAGCCATTATTTTTTTTTAATTTATTTTTAATTTTTCGTGCCGGTAAAAACCAAAAACCGGGCCTTTCGATCTCGATATTATTATACGCAGTGAAAAAAAAAACGGTTACGATGAAGGATTGCGAATTTATTTTTTTCCCCGTTAATATATCAACGCTTCCGTACGAAATTATAACGTGCGTACGTACACGCTTCCGACTCCGTTATCCATAAAAATATAGTCTCGGTTTTCACGAATATCGCCGCGATTTTCGTCCTGCAAAGCAAAGATCGTCTCCGCGACTTGCCGCTCCTTTCCGCCCGAAACACCTGCGGCGCGTCCGACCTGCGCGGACTGAGGGGTTTACGCACTTTTAGAAAGCGGCGGGAAAAAAAAAAGAAGAGATAAAAAAATAATACGTCGTCTCGACGCGGTGTTACCGCCGCCGCCGCCGCCGACGTTTCCCACATCTCCTTCTCCCGCGACGCGTGTAATCCGTCGTGTGAAATCCAGTTCACGGTCCGGGTGCATCGTCGTCGTCGGAGGAAGGGAAGGCTGCAACAGCAGCAGGTGAAAACAACAACAATATAATAATATACAATACCGTCGCCGAGGAGTTCATTCACAACGAGCCGACGGGTAGGGGAGGCGGTGGGAGATGAACCATCCGAATCCGGTTTATATCATAACAAGCACCGGTTTTGGCGGACACCCGTAGCGGTCGTCGGCGAGCCGCGTGGGCGAACGGTCCCGTCCGAAAGTCTGCGGCGACTGGCGCGTAGTCAGACCTTCGGCCTCCGGTGCCCCGTACCCACAATGCGCGCGTTTTCACATTCTAGTGATTTCTACTTAAAAGAAAAAAACGATATCTTATCCCGAACGAACGGGTTCGCTTTTGTTTTTTAGTTTATCAAATGAAAAATACAATCCGAGAGACGCTAAAAGTCGTAATAGAAAAACGTCACGACTACTCAAACTATCGCGACTCCCACGTGGCACTTATATGACGAGAGAAAAAAATTAGTTGCAAAGGATATTTATCCTTAAACAAAGAATGTGACGAGAGGTCAAGCGGGAGGAGGGGTCGCGTAGTATGGAAGTTCGAGAATATTCGGACGTCGTCGTATCGCGATAAACTCGCGTGTCGTTCGAATAGACACGATTATAGGAACGGTTTCCGAGTAATTTTCGAAATCGATAATGCCTCACTAGTGACGATACACGAAACGTAAACTCAACACCGATTGTGCGCGGGTGGGAGCGGAGTTTCCGCAAATCGACTCGGCGGTCGTCGCGCGGACGAGACACGGTTTTCTCAAAATGTAACCGTTTGATTTTACGGTAGAACGTTGGACGTTATACATTTATAATGCGGTGAGGACGGGACAGTCGACCGCGGTCCCGGTAACCGTGCGAAAAGGATAGCACCTGTAAGCGAATCGCGGCTTTTCGGGCGACCGACTGGCGGCGGTGGTTGCGGCGGTGGCGGCCGTACTCTCTCTCCGTCCGAACGTCGTCGTCGTTCCCACCAGACGCAGAGAGAGAGAGAGAGACGGTTTCCCACGGCGCCTTTATGTATAGGTACACATTTGTACATAATATTATAATCCGCCGCCCCGGGAATATCGACTACGCGGCGTTTATCGGAAGCGTATTTTTTCCCATTGGTTTGTTGTTTTTTTTTCGCTAGACAAAGGTTTGGAAACAAAAAGGAAAAAAAGAATAAAGGAACAAAAAAAAAACCGAAGAAAAATCAATCGCACGAGAAAGGCGCGCGTGAACGCATAGAAAGCGGAAACCGTTTGGTCGAGACGTGGTGGAACAAAAAAAAAAACGAATGAAAAAAAAAAACGTACACACACACGACATGCCGCATGTGTTGCATACGACTGCGAAACACCGAGGCGTATGTAACGACCGACGGCGATGTGGGAGCGGCGGTGGCGTCACATATGGACCGTCCTCGCGTCTTATTATAATAACAATAATAATAATATGTGTGCGGCAGAGGAGTCACTGCGGTATTATAGTCGCGTGGCACGCGGTCATAAATCGCTTTCGGGCGCTGCGGAAAGAAAAACACGATTCGGACGCGTCATGTATAAATAGGCGTTTTCGTCGATTACTCAAATACAACGCGCGCGGACGCACGGGAATTATATAGAGCGGATTATTTATGCGCGAACGTCGATAAAACGATGACGATGACGATATTAAACGCGCGCTACAAAGTGCGGCCTTTTTACGCAGTTCGACGAGAGGTTTTTTTATAAATTATCATCGCATAAAATAATGTTCGCGTCGGCACACGCGCGAGTGTAATACATAATATATTGGGAAGCGCATTTGTGCTCGTTTACAGTCGGCGCGATATTGTTTTGATCGGGCGATGTAAAACGACTGAAAGATTTCGTTTAAATATATATATATATACAGAGAGATAGAAAGGGCAGGTTTTAAACGAAAACGACTGTAATAATTAATTACAGTCGGCCTGAACGAGTTGCTGTGATCATTTCGCAAACCGTTCATAATCAATGCTTATAATACTTTTAACAACCCCCGGAGGAGGACGCGATACGAAATCGATAAATCATATCAAACGGGCGCGATTCTTAATTTTATTTCTTTCCGACGGTAATACTAGTACATGTTATTATATTATTAAAATATATCGTTTTGTAATTGCGGAGATCTCGTCGTTATTATTTGAGGGAACGCGAGCGTTTTGTATCCAAGTGTACACGCCGGAGCGTGATCCGAGTTAGTGAACCGGCGAGAGAGGAGAAACATAATTAAAAATCTAATCGCGGAAACTATATACTACGTTTGTCTACGCAGACATGTCACCGCGGCGGCGTATATAGGCAAAGCTCGTCGTCTGCGATCGGAACTCGTTTTGCCAGACGGATAAACGGTACCCGTAATGGTATATAAGGCATACGCCACTATTCACCGGGCATACGATTGAACGTGTACACGTTTTTACGATCCGGTCGTGCGCCGTCCGTATAACCGGTGGCGAGACTTTGGAAAAATCGAAAGAAGCGTTTCCCGCGAGAGCACGCGATCGGAAACGATTTCCCGACGAATTATTATTATCGTTATCGCGTGGAAACTAGAGGCCGCGCCGTGTCACCGGCACACAATATATGACGTGTAAAGGCACCGGGTTGAAACGCGACGTTAATGACAAAATCAATAAATAAACGGGGAGAGAAAAATATACAAAAACGTAATATTTCACTATACCCGGCGGCAGCGGGTACTATATACACACACACATATATATATATAAAGGGTCAAGGTTAAAGTTTCCACGGCAATAAAATCCATTTAAACCGAAAATTTTAGCGCGCGAACGGCGGCGTTCTCCCGTGCGACTACCGCGGGCCGCGTTTCGCTTGCGAAAAAAGCGCTAGGCGCGGTACTCGTTTAGTTGGGAAGGAGGGCTCGGAAACTAAACGTTTTTCGAAACTTAAACAATATAAAGAAGCCGGCCGGTAGGTACACGGGAGAAACAACGAATGTGTGAACAAATCGATGCGGCGGAATCGAGCGCGTGCCGTATAGTACACGAGTATAACGATAACAGTCGTACGTACCGAGAACGCTAAAACTGAGACCACTCAAAGGCCTCTGTTGCCTCGAGCTCCTGAGCGGATGACGTCCTTTGGTTATCATGTCGAAGAGTCGCACACGAAACGCGAACCAAACGAAGTATAATAATAATAATAATAAACACTCGAAAAATCAAAACACACGCGCGCGCGCGAGACGGACCGAAATATTGTTTTGTTAACGTTGTTTAAAAAAAAACATTGACGATCGTTTTTTACACGCCGGCGACGGCGACGACGACGACGACGAGCGCGAGACCGTTCATTCACGCGTACCCGACACGAATGGTCGAGCCGCCGCCGCCGCCGCCGCCGTCAATAAAGTTCATTGAGAGAACCAGTGGGCCAGGACGACTTCCCACACACACGCGACTCACGTACACACACACATGCGCACTCGTTCGCCCGCACGAACGAGTCGACCTATTGCGTTTACGTTCCCATTAATAAATTTATTATTATTATTATTATTATCATTTTTTTTCACCGGTAGACTATTCATTTTATTTCACATTTTTTTTTTCTCCATTTTAATGAGAACCCGTATCCGCGGCTCATAAATCGACGGCCGCGTGATATCACAACGACTATATAATATACACGATTTCTTATGATATTACTCACTTTAACCATATAATATGTTAATAAGCGTATTACATTATTAGATCTTTTTATTTTTTCTTTCGACGACGAGCGCGCGATGGGCGTGCGCGCGTAAAGCGATCCTCTCTTACTTATAGCGTCCCCGGGTAATCGCGCGGGCCGCCGCAGGTACGATTAATAATAAAATAAAATATATATTTTATTGCGCGTGTTCCTCGCAGCGTCGCGGACGGACAAAAGAACGGCGCGTTTAAAATATAATTTAATATCTCGTCCGGAGGATAATGAAAAATAAAAATACATATCATTACATTATGCGGACGCGGCGGTTTATCTCGAGAGTGTTTAGTACACTAATGTATGTGTACGCGTTGTGTAAACACGACGAGATCCTGCAGACACGAACGACGGACGACGACGACGACTTCCAAGACCTCGTTTGTTAAATCGAGTGCCCAATTAACGATGCATGTTAAATCCTGCGCGCGCATGTGTGTGTATAAAGCGTTATTAATGAATAGATCGTGTATGAGAGAGAGAGAGACAGAGAGAGCCCACCACAAAGATAAAAACGCGTATACAAAACAGCGGGCTCTTGTATTTACGCATATATATATATATATAGATTGAGTGACGATGACGTAGTAGGTATATAAATATAGTTTGTCCGAATATCGTCAAACCGTCGTCGGGAGAAAAGATTCGCAACGAATTGCGAGTAATCGTGGATTCGCCCTTCGTCCTGTGCACGCCGAAAGTTTTGAATCGAGAGCGGCCTATTGACATTCGTTTGGCACAATCGCGTCCAACGAAATGACATAAACTCGCGGGCAAACGATATTCGCGCGGTGACCTTTTCGCATTTAATATAGACGGTAGTCTTATACGCGTCGGTACACGCGCGGTCGACTATGCCGGGCCACCGGCGGCGGCGGTGCGTTATACGTTTTATCGTCATTATTACTTTATATAATAATATAAGAGCGGTTTTCCGTTGTTTAAACAATAATTCGAAATCCCCTAAACAACGTTCCGGCCATAATACTACACGCCGCGCCGCGTGTGGTTACTCCAGACTAGGTAGGGTGGGAACAAAAAACACCCGCGCGCTTCTGCAGTGGTCCATGCGGTCCATACGACTACACTCGAGGGGAATATTATTTATATATTGTAATAAGCACTCAATAAAAATAACGTACACACACACACACACACACAGACGGTATTATAAGAAATTTACTTTTTATTATTGTTGTTTTTTTATTTCTAGTTTATTGTTAATATAATTATTATCATCTCAATCTGTCGAGTTTTATCGGCAAGGAAATTAAAAAGGAAAAAAATAAATAAATACGGCGTGCGGCGACGAAAGCCACGGTTTTTATTGCGACTATAGTATAGGTTATGGCCCCGTATGCGTACATGCCGCGCGTACACGCTGCAAGTCTATAATCGCAGTGACATTTGGTTTATATAGGCCCGTGGAAAATACATAAAAAAAAAAACGTTAACCCTCGTTAATGAAATTCAATTACGGTGGCGCGCGGGGATCCGAAGGAGAAGCGTTTCGTTAAATGAATTTTAAACTCGCCGGGCGTGTACGTACGCGCGCGGTAAATAACGCTTTTTATGGTTCTTGTTATGTGCCCCCTCGTGTTTACGGAAAGGTTTATGAATAATTTTCGATTAAACGAACGGGAGAAGAAAACAAAAAAAAAAACGAGTTTTTCTATCGAAATACCGCGATCGCCGCGACGACGTTACATTGCACGCGGACCTGTGTGTACACGCGGAGAATGAATATATTACGTTATAAATATAGCGATAAGAACAACTCACCCCACGGGCCGCGCAGAGTCGTATAATTGAAATTTAATGGACGTCAAATAGACGGTCGATTATCGGATAGGAGGTGCCGGCCCGGCTCTCCCCGCGTTCACGTGCAAGAAACGAAAAGGCACGCGGCGGAGTTGCGGACACGTTGTTACGCCGTCGTATTCGTATTCGAGAGGAGCTCGCATTTTAGAACTCAATACGACCCGGGGTCGATGTGCACGAGAGAGAAACAACTTTTATTAAAGCTGCCCGAGACGGCCGGGTCGCCTACACGACACAGCGAAAACATTCGGACAAAATTGTTACGAAAATTCAGAATAGGATAACATATTATGTAATAAAAGTAAATCGCATAACGTTCGAGTACACGCATTGAACTGGGAAATTCGTTTCGAAACGCGCAGTGTTTATCGAATTAACAATGGACGGCGGCGGACATTGTGTGTACCGTTTTTCGATCAAACTCGTGTTTATACTATCAGGTCGAATATGAAAATAAAAATCAAGTGATAGCTTGATAAAACAATATTTACTTTTATTTTTTTATTTCGGCGTGGAGAGAGGCGCAGTTTTAACGATTTACCGCGGAAACGCCGTACTATAACAGAGTATACTTACGATATCATAAATCCCTATTGTAAAATATATTATTATAAATCGTATTCGAAGGACGGACGCGATGAAAACTATTATAAAAGGCGGAAAAGTAGAGTACGTTTTTTATTATTATTCCTTAACGCTCGCGACGGTTATAATGACGAGCGGGCACTCGGAAACCGAAACGACGTACATCGACAGAAATCGAATATCATTCCGCGCCTTCTCCGCACAGATATCGTAATGCATTATAACGCGCGCGCGTAAACGTCATATATTTACATTACCGGGCACGTACGTATATACGCTGCTGACGCTGCAGCGCACCACTCTTTCGTTTTACGACGACGCATAAATTTGACGTAAAATAACCATAACCGTTTTAAACAAGTTGTCGCCGGGTATTTTTTTTTTATTTTTTTTATTTTTTTGCTTTCCACTTTCGCTACTCCACCCCGCGCCCGTGTGCCGTGCGAATGTAAATTATTGGACTATTCGGCGAGCGCGCGCGCGCGTCTAAACCGCAGTGACTTTTCATAAACACCGGCGCACGGGATAAATATTGTAATAATGAAAAAACTTTGCGTCCATAACTTTTCCGCGCGCTCGCGGACTTCACAAGATTGTACGACCGACCGAAAAAAAAAATAATAATAATAATAATAATAAAAAAAGTAGTAATAATAATAACACAGTTTAGCAATTCCGGCAACATTTTTCATACAGCCGTCAGCAAAGTTTTCGGTTATAAACACATTAATGTGGAGAGAAAGAGAAACGGTCCGGCGGGGTGGTAAAAATCCGTATTACAGACGACAGTTTCTTCGTCGGACAAACCTATTGGTTCGACGAAAAACAGCGGACGTTATAACATATATAGTTAGTTAGTTAGTATTATATATAGTTCGCAATAAAAACGTTCACGAAAAACGAAATATTGTAGGTATAACACACGTGTTATATAGGACTCGTCCACTCGTTTCGGAAAAGGTTTTTTTTTTTTCACGACCGAGTTATACGACCATAATGTATGCGTTATGATATTACATGCGCGACGTAGACGTTATTAAAAAAAAAAAAACTGTTACGCGGCCACTCGTCGACTTTGTGTACGTATTAATTACCGGACGAATATGTAAAACTATTATCGCTCCGCGCGGGACTCGGCGCATCTCTTATACAGACAATAAAAAATAAATAAACGTACATAAAATTAATATCATATTATACGTGCGCGCGAGCGCGTGTGTGTGTTTTTATTAAAATCTCTTCTTTTTTTTTTTATATATACATACTTTACAATGATGTTCGTATCGAAACATCGTAATATAATATAGGAGCAGATAATAAAAGAGCCACGATATTGCTGCGGGCAGCCTGCGGGAGTCGATAAAACGTGGCGCAATAAAATCGTTTCACTACGACGAGAGACTATACGACGGGCGCGCGCGCGTGTGTGTGTGTGTGTGTAAAACGTACATTTATTTTAACACCTGCTTAAATTACACGCACAAAAAAGGTACTCGACCACGACGACAGCGACGTTTCCTAGGGACCGAGTAGCCACGCGATTTTTACATCGACGAGAGGATGTCCGCAGTAGTTTGGCGCTAATTTCCAACGATCCGGTCGAGCACGCGCACCGGACATAATTTTTTCGTGTAAAACCCGATCCCACGATAAGCCGCGCGAGCGTGGGATTGCGTAAGCATCATCACCGTGGGCGGGTGGGTAGGTCTCGTCTTCGTCTCCCGCGTTTTGGCCCTCGTTCAGGAAAACGATATTTCTCTCGCCGCCGCGAGTGTCGTCTTCGTCCGCATTGAATATTATTCGATTCGACGCCGCGCGTTCGTACCAATACACGTATATTAAAAAGTGAACGCGCACAAACGGTCGTCACACCACTCGACACGGCGCGGCGACCGAAAAGAAGAAAAGAAAAACGCTCGACCCGAACACCACCGCCGCCGCCGTCCGGCTAACTGCAATAACAACGCACAATAAACACCGCTCCGAGGAATAGGCCATAAAACAATAATAAACGGCGGCGAAAACGACCTGGCAGAGAAGGAAATCGGTTTCGGAACCCGCGCGAACTCGTACATTAAAATATAAGATAATATATTATATAAACCGCACGTCGTATTTCACGGCGAAAACCACGCCTCCGGGGGCCGATGTTGCAGAGACAGGATTTTTCGAAATCTGCCTCTGACGTCGTCCCCGTGCCGTGGTATCCGGAACGGACACGATCGTATCGAAAAAAAAGCGTTACGGCGCCACAAGTGTGCGATATAGACGATTTTTAAAAGCTGCGTGTAACTCGTAGATCATACGGCGACGTTTCGCGACTTCAAAATGCACAGCCGAGGAACGATGACGCGCGTTATCCCGCGGATAATTTGTTCCTACTTTTTAATCCGAAATCGCGAAACAATAGGATAACGTACGATTTCGCGACGAGCGTCGTCGCGTCCTGCAGGACGCTGCGGGCGCGAGTTGGACGCGATCCAAGAGATCGTGTTCCGACGATTTGCGGCGCGAAAAAACGAAATCCCAAGGCGTACCTTACACACAACTCGTCGTCGTTCTCTCCGCTCGTTATACACAAGTTATATACGTACATTGTACCTAGTATTTTATACACGCGTTGTACATCACACGCGGTTAATTTTAATTTACGATTTGTCGAGCCCATTAGTATGGAATAACGAACGATAATAACGACCGGGGAAGAAAAGAAAAAATCCCGTACAGGACGAATCGAGAGAACGTGCCGGCGGTAGAGAATTATATACGCGCGTCTGCGTACTCGTAATGTTCTTTTTCCGATACGCGCTCTCTCCGCGCGTGCGTGTATCCACGGTAACGCGTACGAGCTATAGGAGACCCGTCTCACGGTCCGGTGCCGTTTCGCATGCACGCGGGCGCGCGTTAATTGCCGCGTGGAAAAAAAAAAGAACAAAACAAAAACGGATGCCGATCGGGACTTATTTCACGGACGGTGCGTTTTTGCCGAGCGCGCGGCAGGACGAAGAGGACGACTTTGAAAAAATCGCACTCGCACGCCTGACGACCGGTGTAGTAGTAGCGCGGCAAAACGCGTGGTGTTAAATGCGATCGAGGGACTATTTATTTTTTTATGCCCGCGAAAACGACGACCTGACCGTTCTCGAGCCGGCGAGACCGAACGAATATCCAAAATGCCCGCATGACATTTTCGATATTTATTCGGCGTTTGCCCTCGAGTAGTGGTATATATTTTATTACCAGTATGTGTTGTCATACTTTTCGGAGCGAAATATTTTTATTATTATTTTTAATTCGATTTCTAATCGACTACAATAATTACTGATATTAATATTTTATAACTCGAGAGTAATAATTATAATCTTACGATTTAATTTCAACAGTTTTTATACAATTTATAGCAGCGATTAATAGATTTATAGTATTTTAACTATTTAAAACCGAGACTCGAACAAATAATCCGATGATGTCTTTCAAATGAAATTGCGTTCGTTGTTTCCAACATACGTCTATGTTTCTTTATTTCGTTAAAACTCATAGTCATTATATTCAATTACATTGTTATGCACTTACGCGCTGTGCACGTTATTAAATGAATTTACTCGCATTCGCCGGGCAAACACCCGACATCTGTCCAGCGCGCGCGCGCGCGTCGACGCAACCGTCTTTTCTGTCGACAATTAAAATACTAAACGTATTATTATAATATGCGCACACCCGTGAAAACGATTATAGATTGGTCAACGCTGCCAGTCGTATTCATTATATTTTTCTAAACGATAAAAGTGGTCGAGTTTTTTTTCTCATAAAACGTACATTCGCCGTGAGGCTCGATAATATACATATTATCGAAACAGGATTGATTTTTTTTCCTTCTGTTTTAACGATTTTATAATTTCCATCGACAGGAGCCGGCCGACGACGTCGAAAATACTAAACATAATGTAATAACTATACGCAGGCAATAACGGCGATGTATAATAGTTTTTAATTCCCGCGGCGACGACGCCAGCAGGGCTGCGGAGGTAAACGCGAAACGCCGCGCGAAAAGAATTCGCCGCAACGTTTTAAAAACTGTAGTTATAATATTATTGTATAAACGGCGTATGCAGCAGCGGCACAATTTGCATGTTATAATAGTTAAATAGCCGCGCGACTGGAACAAAACGATAATATTATCACGGCGTGAATTTCCTTCTTTTTATCGAGGATAATCATATGCAAAGCCGGTAAAACGTTCGGGGGGGGGGGGGGATTAGCGACGAAGACGATTTACTTGAAACTCAAGTGCCGATTCAAATGAATATTTACCGCTTTCGAAATCGCATTAAAACAATAATAATAATAATAATGATAAATAATAAGACGAGTCATTGGGATTTAGTTTTTTGTCTCAAAGTAATGCGGGCCCGCCGCCGGAGAACAAAACACGATATTATCGTCGTTTTGTTTTTCAACACGTGGAATGTTTACGGTTTGCCGGACCGTTTCACGCGCGGTAAGTAGTACTGCAGAAGAGCACGCACGTATTGAGAAGAAGAAAAAATCCCCCGAAAGGGTTAGCCCCCCCCCAGAACGAACGACGCGTCGAACGTTGTTAGTTTATTACGAAAGTGTTTATAAATTACGCGCATAAATTTATTTTTTTCTCTCTCTCTCTCTCTCTAATCATTGTTATTGGGCGGCCCGAAGAGGACTGTTGTCCAAACATTATATTATAACGCGTAAGATTGACGACATCGGGTTTTTTTTCGTGACGAGCACTTGTGTAGAAAAAACACGGGCTTCGTCGGCCGGTTGTCGTTCGATTATTTCGTGTTTGTTATCCAAAGTAAAATCTTCGGAGGGTATTATGGTAGGGGGTTAGAAGAGCGTCTAAGTATCATATATTATTATTATTATTAACGGGAACATAATATAGGTACGTCGAATTCGAATGTATGATAAATTATTAACGTACGCGCCAGAGGTAAATACGTGGAAAAAAAACGAAAACAAGCGAGGTGGGCCAGCGATATCGGTCAAACTCGAAACTCTCGAGAGCACACTATAGTTGATGATATTATACAAAGGACACGCGTAAATATTATAATAATATATACACGCGTCTGCTTGACCTGCAACGCATTGTCGGTCGCGAGTCCGCGGCGGCGTACACATCGCACATACATATGAAACTATTATACATACATTACATACACACACACACACACACACACGTGCGTGTGTACACTGTCATATTTTATTGTTCGGGAGAGAGGACGTGCGGAAATTACCGCGTATATTCCCGGCGCATGCAACATTTACACGACCGCGATGACGTGTAGAGAGTTGTGCATACGGTCTCATCATCGCCGCCGCACTATTATTATATTATAACGAAATACCGCACTGCATTCACTCATGAAATCATTATTATAATAAATTCGGTTGCTTGACGTATAATATACTACACTCGACGGTGTATATATTATTAGACACGCGGTAAATATATACGATATTATGATATGGTACGTAGAGAAAAAGCCACGCGGCGAACTTTAGAAGCGTGGAGAACGTTCTACGTCTCGAAAACTCGTCGAGATCACGACCGAGCCTTATAGAAATGGTTATAGTTTTTTTTTCAACCCTTGTGCGATGTGAAGACGAGCGACGCGTTTTAGTCGAACGTACTGACGGAATACATAGAGACGTTATATAAAAAACGAGACAGGGGTTGTGCGAGGGTGTTCGGTTTTTAAACACCGGCTGTGTGTTTATATTCATGGCAGTGGTCCGGGGGAAACGACGACGGTTTGATTTACGAAATGTTAGATTAGTCAGAACTATTAATTTGCTGTCACGTGGGCATTTCTTTTTTTAAGCGGCCCGCTTCAAATCGGCTCGTCTCTTAAATCCGACACACCTTCAAAACGATCCGAAACGATGTCACTAAAGTGATTGTAAAGCGTTACGAGTTTGAATTGAAATTCTCTAAAGCTCAACCGCGCGCCTACGACGGCGGCTTTGTGTACACTAACAAGTACGAAAATCTACACGTACGTATGTCTTATAACGCAATAATAAACTGTCCTAAACTCTTAAGCCATCTTGATTTCAAAATCCTATCCTTTTATTCTCGGGTCACCTTTTCTTTTCTTATTCCCTACACGGTGTGCCGCTTACTACACTCCTCTAGGACGAACAAATACTGCATGCAGACCGGTGCTATACACAGTGTTTTTAGTATCTATTATGAAATCAGTTAAACGTATTAAAATTATACATATACATTTACGTTATTGTTATATCTATTGGACTTTAAGCCGAGAAACTAACAAGTTACTTATATTTTCAAACGGTTCATTCGGTACAACCGATCGAAACCAACCGATAACCTGGTATACGCCATACATACATACGTTTCAAAGATATAAATACTTATAGATATCGACGTGATCTGTGAGGTCTGTTATTGTGATCGATGTACGAGTAGTCCCGGGTGAACTTGTTAAAAACGTGATTCCAGAAATCGTCGATATAACGCAACACCGCGTATGTTATGATCCAAAGTCGTCCCATATTATTGCCGTTCGTATTAAAAACGGACGGAAAAGCGCGTCGTCGTCGTATCCGCGTCTATTCCGCGTGCAGACAATATTCTATACATTTCTCGCGTATTTTTCGCGTGTTTACATAAATTATGTGTACATACATACACTCCGCATATGATATTAAGTATATATTATAATATATTATACATATCGTGTACAGTGTACACCGGCGGGAACCGACCGACGAACTAGTTTTCCATGTATCATTATTATTATTATTATTATTAAACACACATATACAGGAACATGCGTTTCGCGAGCGTTTGAAATTTATTGTGTTTTTTTTATTTCTCGTCGTTCGCGTCGGACACACACACACACACACACACGCGCGCACACACATGGCACAAGTCTCGCCGAACGAGTCGGACACAACACACTCATACACGTTCGTGGAAAGTACGTCAAAACCTATTCGTGAGAAACGCGCGTATACGCACACGTGCTGGCGTATATACTGCATACCAAGTACCTATACGTAAGTACACAATATATATATATCGTGTTATCTCTGCTGCTACAGTACAACCCGTTCGACGGTCGCAAAAGGGTGGCGCGCGCGCGCGGAGAGAGCGAAGAACTACGAGAATATAGTAAACGTACGTATGAGAAACGTGACCGCGGATCGAAACTGTATACTCCATACACGACGACATGTAGGAGCAAAAATAGTAGGTTATGTATAAATACATACGTACACGTCGTACACCGCCGTGTCGGGGTAAGTTCGAGAGGGGGAGGGGGCTCAAACGGACCGTATAAGGGCCGTAAAAACGTGGACGGACACGCGTCATCGCCGCGGCGGCGCGGCGTGCGTACGCGCGTGTGTACAGAGCGTGTCCGTCGAATATACCGGACGAAGATTTAGGAAGCTTGCGAACGAGCGAATAGAAAAAATAACGAACGGACAAAAGCCGTTTATTGTTTTCGAGTCGGCGCAGTACGTGCAGAGATTCGCGCTGTAATTAAGTGCGACGGTTCCCGAAAAGGCGGTCCACGGGTCGATGTCGGGCAGGTCCGCGAAGTTTAGAAAAACCTCAAACTACGTAAACACGGACGGCTGGAAAACCACTGCGTCGACTGATATTACAACGGTGTTCGCGAGCTGAAGAAACGTATGTCTAAATCGAAAGTCTGAGTATAATGTATACGGCGAGCGAGTATTGAACTTTTATTTTTTATACACATTTATCCGGTAAATCTGTGTTCGTACACCTATCGTTGTTATTAGTAAAAACCAAATGATATTATAAACTTTCGCGTGTACAAATATAGTGTGCGGGGAGGCTCTATATAAGGTTTTATTTTCAGTCCGTTCGCTCAACGCTATATAATATCGAGAGCCGCTGAACGACGCGGTCCACCGCAGCAGCTTCGCCGCACCGAGTGATCTCATTATACGCACGATTATTTGCGTCTCGTCATCACAGCGTGCACGCACGGTGCACTATAAACCATCAGGCGATTGAGTTTTCGCCGACATCGGTCGGGTGCAGGTTACCTCTCGGTATGCTAAGTATGTTATACGCGGGACGCGGGGTACGGGAGACGGGTTGCGAGACCGGTCGCCGTCGCAGGCATATATAAGTATTTTATTGTTTTGCCGTCTGCGGCGGACGCCTCTATATAATTATAATGGCCGCCGTGTACCCGCGTACGTTTCCGATGTCTGTACTCCGATGGTCGTCGTCGTCGTCGTTAGCAGACCAAAGAAAGCGCGATCGCCCGAAAAGTCGTTAAAATATATCGTCTGAGAAGACAAACGTCGTTATTATTATACGTAATACGTACGCGAGAAACATACGTCTCGTCGTAATAATAATATGGTACATTGTCAGCGCGTGAATCCGTTTGTTGCGGAGCCGCACACGCGACCGCAACCGCGGTATGCGCTCGTCGGAAACGGTATGGTTACGATCCCGTCGAAATGAACGAGAGAAAATAAAAAAACTATGCGCCGCGACTTGCGAGCGAGTTTTCGATGATCGACGACGAAAGAGATGGAGAAAAAAAACGATCTAGAAAATACTACGAATCGTAAAACGACGACGATTACGACTATACGGACGCGAAACGTATTCAATCGGTCCCTCGTCGACACTGTTGAAAAACAAATAATTATATCGAACCTAAGAGTATTATTTTATATTTTATTACGATTGTTACGACCGCGCTGTAAACGTGATAAATTTAATAGGTACGATGATAATTATTATTCGTCCATCTCTTTCGAGTATACGACGTACAAATATCACACACAGTACACGATTTATTATCATTTTTGTAACGGAGCGATGAACTATATTTTAACGTAATTAATTAATTATCAGAACGCGTTGTGAAAAAATGGTCGGAAAAAAAAAAAAACAACGACCCGATCGTAGATAATATGTATATGTAATTACATTTCGTTCTAGTTTATTCGCGCGCGGTTATCGCCGTATAAACACTGCACGTTACAACGGCGATATCATATTTTCTACTGATTCACTACTAATTAACATTATTATTATTATTGTTATAAGAACACGACGACTACGTTGCGAAACCGGAAAAATAAATAAAAAAAACTATCGCGGTATACGAAGAATAAAAAAAACCCACGCGTTTTTACCCGAATAATAAAAAACGACGCACACGCGCGCACGTACGTCCTGACTCGTAGAATTTTCGGAAGGAAATTAAGGGGGGAAAAACCGCCAACGATAGCGTTTCTCTATTCCGGCGCGGGGCGAGCGGTACGGTATAATAACCGCGGTATATATACGGCGCACGTTTAAAAACTCGACTGGCGTTTTTTTTTTTTTTGCCCCGTGAAATTTCTCCTCGGCGTTAAATACCACGCACGTACAACTTGCGGTACACATTTCGCAACACGAATCCGAGACGGCAGAATATAAAAAACGCACACGTTTACCACTGTTTGAACATCGGTGGTGTAAATCATAAAAGCTCGAAAACACGGGCTCGGTTTTGAAAACTGTCTACGGCCCCGCGTATAGGATTTCTTTTTTCGCCCCCTTTGACGATTCGATCGGAAATCGAACAACAAAAACGCGCAAAATCAATACGCTCTCGACGCGATTCGCTCAGATCCATAGCTCGGGGGATATAGATAGAATAATGTATGTGATGGAGTCTGAAATGCGACCGAAATCACAACGGGGCCAGTGATTCCCAACCTTTTTTCTTCGTCGTGTCATGTTCGTAAAACGTTCGTGCCGGCCACCGCGATAATCCAAGAATCGACATTCCAACGTAATTAATCGTCTTTATATAAATACATGTCTACACCGTGAAATTCGTACGGGTCTTTTTATTTTTAATCGATCGGCAAGAAAATCGTACACCTAACATTAAATAAAATCTATACCTAATATTGAAATCGGCGAGTGTTAAATTTATAATTTTTCGGAACAATTGATACGACGAAATCCAAACCAGACTTTCGTTCGAATTGATTACTAATTTCACATGACGATTATTGACGTTTTAATATCGTCAGTGTCTTAATTTGTATTTTAATAATCATTTTCCTGGGAGGGGGGGAGAACTATAAACTTTTACGAAAAAAAGTAATTCGAATACTTCGAGAACCACTGGATATATTTTGGACGTTCACAAATGTTGTATCTGGGCCACTCTTAAGTTCGTTTGGGGACCACCATGTGGCCGTCGCAGTGGTGCAGAGGGAAATCATTGTCGGAGAATCGCGTAATGCGCGTAGTATAGCAATAAGTTCTTATTGAGTTGGGAAAGTGTTCGATTGATGTATGGGAATTATTCCGAATCGGAGCCGCGGCGAGAAATATTATACGATATGCGCGTTATATGTATACGAGAAATCGTTCCGTAGAGAGAGAAAAAAAACCCATAAAAATAAACGAATAGCGTGGCGCCGCCAATGTCCACGGACGACTGTTAATGTTTGTGTCGTTACCTGCAGCGAAGAATAACCGCGTGACACAAACAGACCGAAATCGGTTGTATAAAAATGTATAATATTATATATTATGTCGGTGTATGTAGCGGGACCGCCGGCGAAGAGTGCCGATACACCACGCGCGAAGAACCGATAAATCTCCTTCGCGCTCCTGCAGCAGCAGCAGCCACAATGGGCGACACTGAACGCGGGCGGTGTGGCAGGGGCGGTCAGGAAAGGTCTTCTTTCAGAGTATTGTATCGCCTATTGTAAGAGTTTTCGGGAAAAGATGGAAAAAAAAAAAGAGACGACATACCCACCTAATATTCACAAGTCGCAGGCGATTTCTGCAAATACGGTATATACGTATACCGTTAAACTGATCGACAGAAACGGTTCTTTCGAATCGAAAAGTATCTTATTCCAGTTTTTTTTATTGATCTTATATAACTGCGAGAGTCCCGACAGTTTAGACCAGCGCAGAAAATATACATAGAAATCTTTACATATATATATATATTATATATACTATACGTATACTCATCGTTCCTGTATAAATAATATATACCACGCCGCCGCCGTTTCGAAATCGACAAGAGAACATAAAACGTTATTCGATTTCGCGAAATTGGTATTCGCCCAAGTATACACGTAACAACGCATTACGCGTTTGCAACTCGACGGGAGGAGAACGATTAAAAATGAATCGGTTTAATTGCATTTCGCTAAACATTTCTCGGAAAACACCAGTTTACAACGCGACCGTTGTTAATCGTCGTGATGTATTGTACTGAAATTACCCGTAGGTTTCCGTGCAAACGGTTCCTCGCGATAAAAACGCCAACTACTGTTCAAAATGCAATTTTTGTTTCGCCGCTCCGCATATATCGTCGCGTGCACCTAATCATATTATTATCCTGCCGCGGCGACGGCGGCGGTATCAGCGGCAGCGGCGGCGACGCAGGTCGATTTGTTTCGGTGAAAAGTTTAGAGGGGAAATATACGTATATTATCGTCTGAATTCCGATCTCGACACGCCGCCGCTGAAAATATTACCAACGTTTTGTTTTCCTTATCAACATAAATTACTCGATATAAACTCTCATGGCAGGGCTCTTCGCGCGCCGGAACGGGACCGCGGCGCGGGGTTCCGCGCGATCGTGTCATTTACTACCGGAATCGCAATCTTTGATATCGCTCCCCGGCGGTGATTCATCCGGCCGGGGCGGGCGGAAGTAACGCGCGCTGCAAGGGCGAAAGGACGAGGAAACTCCCGGACGAGCGGAGCACCGCGTGTTTTACGGCCGTTCTCCACGCCGCGCCGAGGCAGGAATAACAATAATAACTATACGAGGTGCGCCCGCCGACGGGTTTTCGTATATAAAGTACCCGTATCTCCTCGCCGTCGCAACGACGAAATAACGAGATAAATACCGCAGACGATAATAATTGACTAGGATGATTTTTTTCGACACGCCACCACCGGCGGACGGACGGACGTCGACGAGAGCTAAGAATACGGTATATAAGCGGTAGGTCAGAAACGCGTTATTATGTGTACCTATATAATATAATATACGCGCGTACCTACGTCTTAAATTAATATTAATTTTTTTTTTTATTTAACGATCAGACTAGTCTGTCCGCCGTCGCGTCTTGCGTCTGTGTGTGTGTGTGTTTAATGTGTTTAATGGTTGTCGTGTTATTATTAATAATAATATAAATACGTATATTTTTTCACCGTGCGAGCCCGAGGGGTACCCCTAGAAGAGAACTAAACGTCAGAGCCCCGCGTGAATAATGATGAAATTTGATTAGTGGTGGTCCGGTATAACAGACACGAAAGGAAAAACGCGCGCGTGTGTGTGTGTGTGTGTGTCAGAAATTCGATCTCTTCGAGACGAGTGAAACTGAAAATACACCTTTTATTCGACTTTGACTTTATTCCCATTCCGCCCGAACGACAACGCGACGACTGAACCTAGTATGCATTATATTGTACATAATATTATACAAATACGTATAAATACAATGTGTACGTGACGAGCGCCGACGGAAACATATATCTCCCGACGAGGAAACCACAAAAGGTGTTCGTATACGAAATTCCGTCGTTTTTTTTAGTGAAATCGAAAACTCGAGGAAAAAACCTGGGAAAAAATAATCAAAACCGACGTACATATTTTTATCATATCATGTATACCTGCTATACGCACGAGTCGTGCTGCCGCGGTGGAAAGGTAATCCAATACGACAAAACGTTAAATACCATCGCGCGCGCACTTCACGGCAACCAACTCGGGTGGGCACACGCTCGCATTAATACGTACACGTTGTTTACGGGAGAAACGACGACGGTCCGCGGAATATAAATTGCGTTTGCATGTGCATTCGATTCGCGTCACACACAAGTGCGCGGGGAGACGGGGGAGGAGACGGTCAGACTAATTATTGTTTGCGAGAGGACTGCAACACAAATGCATTAATTGCAAATCATTTATAACGTTTGCCAACGCACACGCACGCTCTGATTAGTCCTCCCTCTCTCTCTCTCTCTCTCCTCTTTTTTTCCACTCTCTGTAACAATATCTCTTTCTTTCTCTCTCACACACACACCCTCTCCCGTTCGCCATTAGCCGGTATTATGTTACGAGCGAAACAATTTACTAAAAGCTTCTCCACTCGCGGGCGCTCCCCGGGCGTTATTTCAACGAGACGACAATTACCGCCGCCGCCGTAAATACATTACACAGCAGTGTCCGGATAAATCGAGTCCCTCACCGTCCCTTGCCGCCGCCCGACTACTGATTCTCAAAAAGGAACGCACCGCTGGGACCTTTTGAGATTCGGACGGACGAGGAAATGAAAATAAGGTGGCGAATACGTCGTCGTTCCGGTCGCGAAACGGCAGAGACACGCGCCCAGCAGACGATCGAATCATGTGAAGCGATAAACGGCGGCGAGAGATGGAGAGATTACACGCGCGCATTTACCTATCTAAATTGCACAACGTTATGGTGTTTTATAATAAGATTTTCCGAGAAACTCGACGCGCCGAGATAATATGAATGAAACTCCGCGCGATAAACGACGACGTTCGATTTGATACACTATTATTTATAATCATTGATTAAAAAAATAATACTATATAGTACTTCTACAATCAACGGCACCAACGATCCGATAGGTATATGAAATTCGTCGCGGTTATAATTGATTCGCTCTTGGCTATTGACCTTTATTACGGTACCGCATCATAAAATATGCGTATGTGATAAAAATAATACTATTCGCGTGTACCGTCTCGACGTCTCGATCGCCGAGGATATTAATACATTTTAACAAACAGAAATATAATATGAAACAAGAGTTTGCCCCTAAAAAAAAAAGACTGTAGAACTGTAGAACTATTACGCTCATATAAACTGATGTAGTTATTCGTGTAATATCGTAATAATTCATCGTGAAATGCCGTCAACGAAAATGTTAAACTGTACCGTAACATAACTATACTAATCAGTTACAATGTATTAAATTATAGAATTACTTAATGTACTTCAGGTGCGATGGCCTTAGCCGGCTATTTTAAAATGTTAATGTTTTAAAAAGTTATCGTAATGACTATTACAATATTGTTGTTTATCTGAACGACTCGAGCCACAGTTACTTTACCGTAATAAAATGAAACGAATACGAGATAACCCGTAAACAATAAATACACGCCTATTTACGTGATGTTGAGAATATCATGAAAATCTTATACACGAAAATAATATGTAAGCTCTTGTTATCCGGTAGGTAACGTACTACATATTATAAGCACCTCAATTTAACACACAATTACATCAGCAGTGACTTTTCGAGGTTAATGCTTAGGGGTGGCAGGATCGAATCGTATAATGAATTTCAAATCCAAAGAAATGTCGATCACGGTTACGACAGTATATACAATATATACCATTGGTTATAAATACTAGTATTTATTAAAAGTATAATCACTGTGATGATATAAGTGCGGCATAATCGACGCGTAGAACATAAATAATTATATGCGAGGATAAAATATTTGAATATGATAACGGCGGCGACGAAATGTTTACGACAACGACGACCGCGTCCCCGAGTCCCGCGGGCCTACGATATACGTATATTATGTAATATGACATCAGCCTGTCACAGTCGACGTTTTATTATTTTTACTATGGGAAGCATTATTCGGCACTTAATTCGGTTAATTGGTCAATATAATTATCGGGCAGATCCAACGACGGACGGGTCCGGCGAAAACGACCGTATAATTATTAAACGTTTCGCGTATACCACAAAGTCCCTTTCCGAGTATTGCGCGCGAGTATATTGTTGTGAGCGCGAGTAATTTTATTCGCAGCGGAATGCGTTTGGCCGGCGGCGCGACGGTTTTTTCGTCTTTTTCATGCGAACGAAAAGGGCTCGTCGAGCGCGCCAAACGTGTTCGACTGTGACGTCGCGAACGAGTTGGATAACAAATAAATTGACGACCGGCGAAAAAAAAAACCGATCGTGTCTGAACAGAGATTGAAAAAAAAAAAGGCGCGTGCTTTATCTCTACCACGTCGAGTAAATACATTGTAAGTATAAAACGTCTCACTACATAACGATCTAAAAATCTCTACCGCTAGACACACGGCCACCACCGAGTCTACTGTCTACGCCACCACTGCTCCAAAAAGGAAAACCATTCCGAGTCCAGTCAAGACGCTTGAAACGCCTGGAGATCTTCTCAAAACATAACGCATACCTTCGATTCCTATTCATATTTAAATTAATTACTCGCGTTCAGGCGTTTCTAATGTGTGAAACATAAATGAGCTTTTATTCGCCGTTCCATTTTATTATTGTACCTCATCTAAAACGCGGCGAGTTTTTCGATCGCACTAACATGTGTATATAAATACAATGGAATTCATTCATTACGTTTTTATAGTAGTCCACACTGTATTACTACAATGCCTAATGTGGGTCATTCATTACGCACGCCGCCGGGTGTTAAAACTCTATTATGTGTGTGTGTGTGTGTGTGTGTGTGTGTGTGTGTGTGCGTTCTGAACGCGACGGAAACAATATCGTTGCGGTCGTTGTCGGTGAAATGGTTTGGAAAATATAAATAATAAATAATAATCACGGTTACCTGCGATTAGTTTTCGAAACGGCCGCGATTGTGTGTTCTCGGCGTGGTTTTTCGCACGAGTTTGCAGAAAATTTTAGTCCTAGTGTGAATTTTCTAATCAAACACCGATAACCGACCGACGCGCGGGAAGTCCGCGTAGGTGTCGAGCGGAAGGCCCCCCCCGCGTTCTATTTGAAGAGACGGTAAAAAAGTCACGCGGTTCGTGGGTAAGCGATATTTTCAACGAAAAACGATGACGCGAGATGGTAAAAGTGTCGCGCGTATGTCCGAATGTCTAGATTTATTTTCGCGAATCCGGAGCACGGCGCAAAGCGTTATCATTATAATACATATATCGAAATAGTTTCGATTAATTTTCTCCTCGGTAAATCGCCGCGGCCTCCAACGCCACCCGGCGCGGGCGCGTCATCAAAGTCGTCTGGCCGTTTAATTATTTAGAAACAGGATTTACACCGGTGATCGACGACGACCGGCGCGTGAAATCCTCGAGTACCTAAACGAATGACCGACCTACATTATAATAATCGCCCGTAATCATTTACCTTTGGTGTATAATCGACGTCCGCGTCGGGGAAAAAAACAAAAAGAAAAAAAAAAAGCCAAACTGGAATTGAAATCCCATTTCCATCACGGTACGTACGTATATACAGAAATAACGTCGTACGGGTACTTAACGCGCGGGGAAATCATTTGGGAATAACACGCCGTGACAAAGAGTTATTGCTCACTATCGGGGCTCTCCTCGTCTTCTCAGACGCGACAGACAGACAGGCGCAACCCTTTGGGGTCGCGCGCACACGCGCGCGCGGAGCGAATCACCCTCCGCTCGCCGGGGAGTTTCATGGTCGTCCACATTTTTTTCTTACACACACACGCACACAATGTGGCCCGTCATTCTTCCTTTACTGCAGGTAGTCATTTAGAGAATATATACTCGTATTCTATACGTACGTATATATATAGTTGTATCCTTTTGTGGAACACCAGTTAATTTCGTCTTCTGTACCTACGCGCGTACGTATATACACATAAATCTATATGCACCGGAGCCCCCGAGGCGGCGTGGCCGACGCGCTACGTGTTAGTTTCACGCGTCTATCCGCGGCCTATACGTATATTATATTATATTATGGTCCGTGTACGAGTTTTATTGTAGCGTCTCCGACGATGGACGCACGCGGATCGTCAGATTGACGACATACAAATAAATATGATAAAAAAAAATAAAAATAATTATAGTAGGAGCACTGCACCGGACGAAACCTCGAAGCGAACGGTGTTTCCGTCGCACGGTGCGAGGTGGGCGATCTATAGATCCATACGCGATGAGACATGATAACATGGCGAGCGTCCAGAAGGGGCATTTGCCACTCGATCGATGCATTGCGAATAAATATTATCGACGATAAAACGATTATTATACGCAGTATAGTTTCGAAATCTACAATCAGTTGGAAACTTGATCGGAGTGGCTAGTTGTTTAATTTTTAAATATTGTTGTCCGACAAAACTTTTGTGAACGATATCCGAGTTGTTCGAAACAATAAATCAACACTGATTAATTAGGTAATAATAACAATAGTGATTAAAAACACGGCGTTGAGATATTGATTCAATTCATAAACCGTTATAGTTGTTGTTAACTTTGACGAATGTCTAGAAAACCAAGATAAAATATCATTGCTACGGACGTTTTAAACGCGGAGAATTCAATTAATTAATTTCAGACCAACTCTAACCGTCTCGGTGAAAAAGTTTCTGCGGGCGCCCGCTAAAGGTATCATAATACTCGTCGTCGTTCTCTCTTTGATGGAAAAAAAAAAAGCGTACAAAAATACAAAACAACATCATAATCGACGCGTCGCGCAGTATATATGATTATTGTACGCGCTCTGCGACGTATACCGTAAACGTCAAACGTTAAAAAATTTTTTTTTAAAAAAACGCCACACGCGCGCACACGTAGAAACGCTCCAGTGATGAAGTGTACCGACGAAACGCGTCTGTGAAAAATAACGCGTGCACTTTAGACCCGGTCCAAAGGACCCGCCGCGCTGCAAAGGCTTTTGAAACGTCGTCGTGTACATCGGCGACCGTGTGCGTAATGCGAGCGTACGGGAGGCGGCGTGTGCGTACACGAGACGGGGCACGGATAGGAATACTAATGAAGATGTGTTAAGACATGTGGAATAAAAGTGCATTTACACGGCGAAGACGTCGGGAAGACGGCGGAGAACATGACGGCGCACATTCGTATAGGCCGCCGAGCGTACGTACATATATTATTGTATAGTAATGAATTGTACTTTTTAATTGTCGGGACTCGGATCGCGCGCTCAGAAACGTCTAGTGTGTCGCTGCGCATATAATATATTATTATTATAACGCGTGTTTCTAGCAAATAATAAATAACTCGCGGGAGCAACAGATTATGTAAAGCTTAAAAGCGTAACGAATAATAATAATAATGATAGTAATAATAAACAAGAGACAAAATATAAACAACCAACAACAACGGCGGCGGTGGCGGCGGTATGTGCGGTATGGTATACATCATTGTATAAACGTATTATACGCGCATATACATACGTATGTAGGTCTCGACGAGAGTCTGATTTAGTTTTAGTTTTCACGGAAGATTCCACTTCAAAGTTTCGTAGACTTTATTAATATACGCGGAAAACTCGTGGTAAATTTAAACACAGACATTAATAACAAAAACATAATTTGTCGTTATTTTAGTTGGTAAATGTTGGTTGTTGTTGTTGTTGTATTAGCGCCGCGACGCGGGGCGCACGATTATAGCGCTCGTGTGCGTGGAAACGAGATGGTAATTAATGAAGTGGCGGGTTAAAGCGGAGCGAACGGCGGCGTTCGTGTATGTATAATACACATCGAGAACACGCGTCGTTTTTCGGTTATCGGCCCGAAACGATCGCCCGGCGGCAGCCTTATATTATTACCGCGTTGAATTAATATACGCCAGTGTCAAAGAACGACGCGTATAAAATATACACACACACACAATAAGTGTGTATAAATCGATCGGCTCGCGTAAGTACGAGTGTACGGGGATAGATAAAAGAAAAAGAGAGGACGAAATGAGAAGCAAAAAAACGAGATACAGCGAAAGTACATTGGTTATATGATTCCATATACTATATACGAGTATGTGTATTCCGTAAATACGGTTTCTTTCATAAATCAATGTTGGTAATATATAGATCTAAAAAAAACGGGAACCTAGTTTTTACGAGACAACGCGTAGAGTTACTTGTCAATATAATATAAAATAATAAATACACTGCCGCTGCATGCAGTTGGACCAGCAGACGACAAATAGTTGGTTTTTTTGTTTTTTTTTTTGTGACAAAACGGAGTAAGTAATTTCGACGGAATTCCATAAAACTGTTATCGCGAGCCGCTTGATTTATGTTCGGCAATTTATATAATATACGATCGCGTATGGCGCGCGCGGTGTATACGACGTATGATATATACGCGCGGGCGCCGAGAGAAAAGACAAACGTCGTCGAGTCTCTGACGTGAACGATCCGAAAAAACAAAAACGCTCCTCCTCCGCCGGCCCCGCGGCCGACAATAACATAATAATAATAATAATAAAGGTATGCGGGAAGGCCTGCACGTACACACAGGACATCGCCACTCGCGCAGCGCACACAAAAGAAAAAATAATGAAAAAAAACACAAATACGCGTTTCGTCGCAGCGACAGCAGTCAATACGCGGCGCGTGATGTTATGAGTAATAGTCGTAATATCCTTTTGACGATTACCCGTTTCGAAGACACTCGTCGATTTGGAATGATATAATATGCACTGTGATCGAGAACGTCAGTATCGAAAACTTAATTTGCTGTCCTCCGGGTTAATTAACAGAATTCGTAAAGGATAATATTTCCGAGGGCACGACCGTTTGAGATAAAAAAAAATAGTATACGACAAAGAAGTCTAGCGCGTTCGTTTAAAAAAAAAGCAACAGAAAACCAACAACTTATACGACCCCGTGACTTTTTTGTCGGACGATATTTTTTCGAGTACAAAAGGATATATAGTTAAGGCTCTGGGGGAAACGTATCCTTTTTTTTGTTTGGAATTCGTCGACGGGCCTCAACATTCGATTCGTTAGTTAACGGACGCTAAATACTGTTCTTCACTGCAGACAAGTACGGGCGGAGACGGCCGATGTGATATCCTCTCAACGGAGTCGCATAAATCGGATATTATAGCAAATCGATTAGTCGGCCGCCAGAAATAGACGTCATGATAGAATTATTGCATCGCTTTTCGAACTGACGAGATAGTCCGATACTACGCGGTGCCGGATGTATAATAAATTATTATTGATACGATATCACAAGGCGATGCTGACGGACGTGTAAATGTCGTTACGATATGAATTAAAAACGAGCGATCCGACGACGACGACGATTTCCTCCGTCAACATTTCGATACGTACTTCTCGGATATTAACGAGCGCGCAGTCGTCACTGACTTGCACGTGTATATAGAACGATAATTATGACGGAGTACAACGACCACACGCCGAAGAGAGAGAGACTGCCGGAGCCGAGAACCGGGCGGCAAGTATAACAATAATATATACTTCGCGACGACGTAATAACGTACATTATATGATGGGAAGAAGTCTGCGAGACGATTGGAATTCGAAAACGTCGAGTGCGCCGCGTAGTTCGACGACGACGGTCCGTCCAGTCTTTGAACGGACGATTTATGATGACACTCGAAGGACGCACGAATGACGGCGATTTTTGCCCGAGTGTTTATCCAACGATTTTTCGTCGAAACAAAACGCATTTTCGCCGCCATCATTATAAACGATACACATATGTCATATATATATATATATATTATTAAATACGCTATCGCCGAGGTTACGCTGGTGTCCGTTGCATATTTTATGCGTGGCTTTCCGTTTGATATTCCAATAGCAATTCGCTACGCGCAATGTACGCGAATAGAAATTTTATTTTCGTGCCATTATTTTTTATGTGATTCGACGAATTCGAACGAAATTTTCGGGACGACATGGCCGATTAAGACTACGTATATATATATATATACACTGCAGGTAATAATATTAAAGACAATAATAACAATACGATCGATCAGCAGCAGCGGGGCGGTCTCGTTTTATGCACGATTTTATTTGGACGAAGGAGCTTGTTTAATTCGCTTCCACGTCATGCTCGACTTTTATGGACTTTCAAAGCGGTACCCGTGTTTTTTGAAATCGGTCGAATCTATTCAAGTTTCTTTCAGAAGCCATTACTAAATTCGAGCTCTGATATTATTATCGACAAAATCGCGGCGCGTTGTTACTGATTTATACTATTTAGGCGCGCCAGGACAATGTTATTGTACGTTGTCTAAACTTCTGAACATCGTTCGCGCACGCGTGACCGTATCCGAAAAAAAAAACCGTTGAACCGGAGCGACGGTTTTTCGTGGGAACCCGCGCTCGCACTTGTTGTCCGTCCGAACAGAAGACGATGATGATGATGATAATAATAATAATAACGTAATAAATATACGCCTCGGACACGATAATTTCTTTTCGAACGGGGACCTCTCGGCCCGGCACCGGCGCGGCAGCAATTAAGACGATTTACCGTCGCCGCGTACACACACACACACACACACACACACACACACACACACTGCAATGAGGGGAAAGTATAGGAGGTGGGGAATTATTATCAGGTTACCAGGTATAAACCTTGTAGAGGTACGTGTTATTGTACACGACGTGTGTGAGATGATATAATATACGATTTCCGTGGGCGGACTAGCGGGAGACGACTCCCGGTAGCCAGTCGCTCGGCAGTACCGCTCGAGGGTCAGTCGGAATATATAAAAAAATTAATACTCACATACAATATAGTTAGTGAATAATATATTATACGTTGCGGGCAAAGAAGAAATCGTACGTCGTTTCCACCGGCATCGGGCAATAACGATTTTGAAATAATAAATGTTTAATAATATGCGCGGGGCTAGTTGATTATTTTAAATTTATGCGGATTGTTATTGGGTAAACATATAGCGTGTAGATTATAAGTATATAGATTACGCACACCATAGCGTCATACGATATATGAGATGATGTGGTACGGGATGTACGAAAAATAAAATAAAAAATATTTCTATCGCGACTTCTACAAAAACACACACTTATACGGCCACTCTTACGTTATAGTTTTTTTAAAATTTAAACGTTTAGGAAAACGTTTAACGTGTCGGCGTTCGGTTATTATTATAGTGTACAATAACAGAGGTGTGGCATGTGCAAAACGTCGGGGGAAAACATTGGAGTTCGGCCATACGATTTAAAATAAATCTAACACCGCAGTGAACTCGGAGAAAATTTTAAAAAAATTTCAACGGATTACTATCGATGCGCAATCGTATAATACGCGTGGTATGAGAGACAATCCGGTAGGCGCGACCTTCGGTTGTCCCGCGATTTCGACTACAATAAAGAATAATAATAATTGCTTTCGTTTCGATTTCGAGAACTCGCGCTGGTCGGTTAACAATAATAATAAACAACAATATTACAGTCGCGTCGAGTAGTTGTGTGACGAGAGTCGCGAAAAAACGAATCGTTCGTCGACGACGATATAGTTATTGCCTATGAGCGTTTTGTTTGCGCGTAAAGTGTAAATATTTTGACCGACGACGTTGTAATAAAAACGGCGACCGATTATTAAACAATAAATTCCCGATTTTCTGTAAACGTAACACTTGCATATTACGTGTCACGATAATGATAATACGTTGTAACTGGCGAAATTGATAATTTAGTTTAGTCGACGAGAATTCCGAGGAAACGTATTAAATGCCCGAAGTGGTCGGTCGACGTGAAAAATATGTGGTTTTTTACAACGCTGTCCCGCCGTATTCGACTATAGGAAACGATGTGAATGCAAACGTTAAAATCGTGTCGCCTCTATAATATTACATACCACAGTCGGAGTTATCAAGTGTACATTTTGACGTATACTGACGCGAATTGTTACGTACACGCGATAAGAAACTCATTGTAACGGCGGGCCCGATGAAAAGCGAGAAGCATCGACGTACCCCACGAGCACTTCAAAAACGCCTGCGGCCGCGGAATGAAATGCAAAACAATAAGAGAAGTGTAGTGGAGACAATATTATTCAGGATATGCCGCGAAAATTGTATAGACGATAACGCGGGCGATATGAAATACGATTAAAATCCAACGCGATCACGTGCGTTTTTAAATTAAACCGTGACGTGGCCCAGAAATATCGTCAGCCACTTACGAGGACGTCGCGTCGGTTCGTCGAGCGCGCAGTTTTTGAAATACTCGGTGTATCGCATTTCCTAATCGTACGTAAATCGGTCGGTGACGAAAACGCCGAGGAAATAATATAGACGTATATTCAACCAAATGTACATGAAACGAACATTCCCGACGTCGCACTAACGTTCGCGCGGACGAGCGCAATAAAATTCAGGTGTCCGAGGCTTTTCGTCGGTCGGACGAGGGTGGATAAGCGCCGCGTACCTCGATGTCGTCGCGCACCTGCGTTTAACGCAATCACCACCGCGTTTAGTAAACCGTATGTATACAAAACACTATATTATAATATATATATATTATATAATAGTCACTATATATCATATATTACGAGCGCCCGAAAACGTGTTCGGAGCGAAATCGTTTCGCCGAAATATAAATAAATATATTATATCGTTGTTATTGTTGTATTATTTTTTTTTTTTTTCGAATCCTGTGCGCCGGGATTTATCGCGCGCCCGCGCGCGATTCCCACGGGGGAAGAGGCGGTCGTTTTTCGGCGCGAAAAAAGAGATTCGCCGCCGCCAAACAATAAACCGTATAATGATATATATTGTTATTACGGCGCCGCCGCCGCGTTAAAAGGGATCGCGATGGAAATTGGTTTTCGCGTGTGTCGACGGGCGGCCCGTCGTCGCGTTCACGCGAGGGAGGGGTGGTCTCGTCGTTGTTATTTTTTTTTCGTCCCATCCCCGCGCGTTTCGCCGATCGAAACGAAATCAACAGCAACTGCGTACGAAAATATTTATGTGCTCGCAGCCGACACCGACATTTTCTGTATATACAAACAGGTATATGCTTAAATATTGTAATAAACGATACGTATACACAACAAACGGCGCGGCGGCGGTTCCCACAGCAATGCGCGTAGGAAACAACACGGTTTTCGCAAATCGTAAATGCCGTTTATCCGGGACACACATCTACCCTTATCTCGTACGAGGTGTATTGTTTCCATCGTTCGCACGATTTTAAAACGGTTAATTCTGGTAGCACAACACCCTGTAGTACGAGTTACCACGGTCGTATTACTCAGGTATGTGTGCCAGTAGTGTATCGCGAGGAACGTTCGCGGAAATCATAATTAAATATATAAAAGGCGTGTGGAGATAATTTATCACGTCATGATAATATTCACAAGTGAGAGTGAGCGCGAACGGAAGCCGCGGCGACGAAAAGGAAACGGATAAGAATCTGTAAACGCGCGCGCGGATTCGGAGCGCAATTAAAAACGCCATGTTTATATACCGTTGTGGCTAATTAAGTTGTAATTTATATGTGGTCGGCGTAGGTGTCGGCGGACGTTGGTTCGGTGGATTTAATTGAACGCTCGTTTCTGGCGGGAAAAATATTAAACCTAAGGAATCGCGCCCGCACCGACCGTTCCCGTCGTCGGCGTTTCCTTCGCGCGATATTATATTATTTTGGTATGGTTTGAGCGCGGACGTTGATGGAAATAAGAGCGTAACATAACGTTTTAACTGGAACGCCGCGACAACAACACGCGCGTAGCAGTTTTTTTTTCTAAAAAATCTCCCAGACACGTTAATCCTTAGTGGTTATTGTTTGTCTCTACGAAAACGGAAGAAAGGATAAAAATAACATTTCAAGTGTATACACTGCGGTGCTGCTGCGCACACACAATGTTCAACAGATATACGCGGCGGCGGCGGCGGCGCGGGAGATCGAATCGACAGACTGCTGTTTATTGTTTACCGCGGGCGCCTACGCAAACGGTATAAACCGACGATCGAGTTTCGTTAATTTCACACAAACACGCCGGCGCGCGGCTACCGGCCGTGTATACCTAACACGGAACAACGTTTTAACGAACCGTCAGCGTTTGGTACACGCTCGAATATGCTCGTCGACCGTTGCTTACGGATAATTCGACGGATTTGGCGGCGGCGGCGGTAAATCTCGGATCGCACGTTTTCCGCGAGGAACGAAAACTTTTTAGAAATTCCAACGGATATTCCGAAGACTGCTGAATTATAATGAAGATAAGCGAGGTGCGCGCAAGCGGCATTATGTGCTCGCGAAACACGAATCTTTTGAATTATGAAAAAATCTAAAAAAAAAAAAACCTCGTTTTACTAGTCGAAAAATAATACGATTTGGAAAACCGACGACGTTTATATACGGTAGCCCGCCGCCGCGCCGTCCTGTATAATGTTCTCACGAGTATTTAAAAAAATATCAGCGGCGTACGCGTACATATAAGGGGACTCGGGTATCCCGGGGCGAGCCGACGACGTTTCAACGCCTTTCGTCGTCTGTTTAAGGGGGATTATTGCGATATAGGCTCGGAAAAATATCGTGATGGCTGCAGTCGACGCCCTCAGCGTGCCGACCATACGTCCTATGATGTATAATATCTATACGCGCAAGTGAACCTTAAATTTGAAACTTATTGTTCATAACACACACATTATTCAAACACGTCGGGTGACACCCAAACCCAAATAAGTATAGATTAAAGAACACGTTTTTCGGCTTTTAAAACTCGGTAATCGTAGAATGTTCTCGTAATCTATATATTATTATTATTATGCATACTCGACAACACGGCTCATTGCAATACGCGCAGTCTTTCTTTTTCTTTTTCTATAATCCTCGCGCAGACGCGCAAACTCATTAAGAAAATTATTTTCACAATAATTATTATTCCCGCAGTAGAAGCACATTAATTATAATAGATCGCGCATAGTCAAATTTGAACGACACGGCCACGCCACGTTAACACGTCGCTGTTAATAAAATCGCACTCGGTATATTAATAATAATAATAATATATACATCGACGAAACGCACGCAGTTCGCCACATGTAGATCATTAACAAAATAATAGGTTTACAGTTTGTTCATAATATACATATTAAAATCATTAATCTTTCTGCGCACGCGTCCCCGTGGCGTCGTAATGTAATATAAATATCGTACAGGTAATACGCGTCTATTGTCTACCGTGTCGTGTCGTCGACAAAGGCGTGACGACCTGCCGCAGCAACCCCGCTCAAACAATAATAATAATAATAATAATAAAAAGGACGATCGCGTTGACAAATATAATTTATACATGCCGTATGAAATACAAATACGGGCCACGTGGGTACTTAACGTCGCGACGAGGATTTTTAAACGTAATTCGTACGCGGCGCGCGTGTATTTTCGTGTATTGTTACCTACTTTTGGAGATAGTATCGTCCGCGACGACGGCTAAACGTCGACGAGTGGAGTATAAAGGGGGGAAATATATACGCGCGCGATGATAATATTATGTGCCGGACGTTTCAAATTTATTTATAAAAAAAAAAAAAACGAGTTGACCGTCGCGGCAATAATCGTCGGCGCGAGATAGCTGAAAAAAAAAAAAACGGTCACACGCGGACGACATTATAATACACGGCAATATATTCAAACACGGTATTCGCGTGACGTATTAAAATACGTAAAATACAAGTGTACACGACGCGTTTCGAAACCGCGGCTACACGCATCGCATTATCCCGAGATCTCGAACGCTGCCGCGGGTCTGGCCGTCATAACTTTCGCCGGACGTGACGGCTAATAATATCTAAACGTATCATCGCAGCAACACCATTTCGTGCGGCGCGTCCGCGCGTTTCAACGACGAGATAAAACGCGTAAACAGAAAATGTGCAGAGAAAAAAACTCATATTTTTTTTCGGTAATAAAAAACCTACAAATCCTTTCATCCTTTCCGTCGACGATTTATATATATTTCGAGAACGTGCTACAAATATAATGTGTTATGTGCGTTATTAATTATTATTATACACACCTGTCGGGCCGCCGTCGGGTAATACGTGCCTTACACGATTATTAGGATAATAATATTATTATTACCGCCTATAACAATGTTATGTTCTCGTTTCGCGACGACGACAATGTTAACCCGAAACACGGCCGCCGTATCAATAAACCGTACGACGAGCGCTCCCGTGCACGCGATTATTAAGATTAAGTTCATTTTTTATATAATATATAAATTAATTTAAATGTATCCCAACGAAAATCGAACTGTTATTGTGTACCGAACCGTCTTAGCGACTAAACGCGGTACTTTAGCGTTCTGAAAACCGATTCTTCCTAACCTTAACGATTCTAACCTAACCTAACCGATGCTTTGAAATCACGATGGAAAATGCGTGTTCGTTCTGAAACGAAACCAAACGAGGAGTTAATTTTTTTCAAATATTCGAGAACTTTCGGACGGAATATTGCCGCCGAAAGAAATAAGAAATGATTAAAAAGAAGTGATAATAAAGCTTACAAGCTGCAGTGGATCGATGATTTCGCATATGATCTGTGACGATCATATACTCGTATTTAATAGATACTATAGTCACGATTTGAGCCAAGTCGAGAAGTCTCGTCCGCGAATCGACGAGTCGTGTCGGATTCATTTCGTCCATTTCACCGCCGGCACTGGGGCGCGGAACCGTATCATCTGAAATCGCGGCGCCCGATGATAAACGACGCACGCAGATTTTCCACCGCGCGTCTCTCCTCTCCGACGGGCACAAAACGCCGCACGATAACGTATGTGGCGTATATTACGTCGGCGGCTGCGGATCGTGACTATCCGGTGGTCGAGGGTTTTCACACCTTTTCGGTTTTCATTTTTTATTTTTTTTTCGGACGCCGGCGCGCGGGCTTATCGCGAGGGGGCAAAGATCGGTCACAGGTGGTTGACCGCGCGCGCGCGCGCGCGGTCGGAAACGCGGCGGTTTCGGTGAAAAAAAGAAATTTACAAAAACGTACCCGTGTATCATCGTCGGCCGGCTAGCTAACGCGATCTCGTTTCGAATTTATGTTGTTTTTCGCGCGCAGTCGTTATAATACGTATCTCGCGCATACATCGTCTCTCGCGTGTACGAGCGGCGGTAACGATTTGTACGCCGGGCACGCGGCGGCCTCGTGAACGCGTCGTTGCGATATAATAACATTATAAAATATCTGCCGCAGGTCGAGCGCGTGTATAATAATATATTTATTTTATTATATTATTATTGTATACGCGCAGGCACGTTTTTACGCGGCTCGGATCGTAAACATCGCGCCGTACACAAAGTTGCCAGCTCGCGCAGCAACAGCTAGGCGAGACGACGATGTTAAACGCGCGCTGATATTTTAATAGTTCCGCTTTTTTCTCTCTCTCTTCTGTACGAGATATATTTAATACGAGCGCCTATATCGTTCGCGAGGTATTCATACAGGACGATCGGACGCCGACACCGCCTCCCGTCTCCTCCGATCCCGCAGGACTGTTCCTATCCAATCTCACACGTGCATTCTTTAATCCCTGCAGGTTTGTCCCGTCGAATTTCGGCGGATTCGAAATCGTCACTTCCCCGTGACACCACTTCAATGTTCTTTAGCCAACCCCGCGATCGGCGCGTTTCGTTTCTTCACGATCTATACCAGCGGAACTACTAGAGTGCGCATCGCTTGAATAGAGTGAAGACAGCGTAAAAGTCCTTTCTCCGGCCGATCGTCACTCGTCGCCGTCGTTTATTCGATCGTCCTGTATACGTACGCGCCCATGTATATAATATATTATACATAGGTGTATAATTTTCACCAGACACGCAGCCGCGACGGACCGTCCGGTCGTCGGGATTCGGACGCGCGATGCACCGGCCGAGATAAGAGAATAAATGGCCGTTTGACCCGGCGACCCCGGCCGCAGTCGACCGACGACGACCCCGACGAAATCTTGGCGATTTTCACGCGCCGCGCGCATACATTATTATTATTATGCGTGTACGCGGCGACTGTGTAATACGTATCGCATGACGTTGTATCGCGATGCATCTGCAGCTGCTGCAGTTGCAATAATTGTGAGTTACGCACGAGGCGATTTTCACCGTGCACGGAGCTCCCGAACCGAACGATTCAAACGCCAGACGTGAAAACAATAGCGTTTACGATATCGATGATGGATAATTAACTAATCAGTTAATACGATAAACAAAAAAAAAAAACAATCAAGCGATGTATTATTCAACCGATTTTATGATTATCAAACTGTAATATTATGCCGTAAAGACGGACGCCGTTTTGCGCAAAACGTATGGTAAACAAACGCGATGAACCTGTTGGAAAAGTTTATGCGAAAACGGTAATTTATAGTTTAACAATTTAATAGGCAATATTATAATAACCGGCCGGAAGGCGATTATTCGAGCGCGGAAAACGTAAGAGAATTTTTCGGAGGGCGACTCGTCCGCTCCGCCGCCGCCAATTATTAAACGCACGCATAAATTACACAAACGCAAAAGTATACGCGCGCTCTCTAATGGTTTCTTTTTAAAAAAAAATACGCGCACGTCGAATGAGAACCGATCGCGGTAACCGCAGACATACGCCTATATATTTACGCGTATACGAGGATCGCGCGCGTGTTACTCATTATAACATATACGATGTACAGGACGGTTCGAATCGAACGTCACAAAACCGTAACGGCCGAGTACATTGAAAACCGTATAGGACGTTTCACGCTATAGAGAAAGCGAGTAGGTTTGAACAACACCCTGTGTATAGATAAATTGGGTATAACACTATATGCCGCGTGAGAACGCGCGGAGAAGACGTTTCGTCCGGTTCCCATCGCGGAGACTTCACTATACACTACATATTATTATTATTATTACTATACTGACATACCTATCAACTCGTATATATAGTGCATTGTTATTATAATACAAATACCTAACCTATATATTATTATTATAGTTTACATTGTATCGGCGAGACGATTTCGCGGTCGCATATTGATCGGGCGACATCGTTACGTCACGGAACGTAAAAAAAGAAAAGAAAATCCCGTGAAATATAACATTATAATATTCTCGTCGTTTAGGCGTACGGGGGGGCTGGCTGCTGTGTATATATAAAATAATAAATCGACGCACGGCGTCGTCATCGTTCTCTTCTGTTTAATGGTGTCGTCGTCGCGCGCGCGCGTTTTTGATTGTCGAGATTTTTAATGATCACGACCGCCGAGCGATCACGGAAACACCTAACGGTATATATCATACACGTTTTTATACACACACACACACACACACACACACAATTAAAATAGTAAAATAATAATCTCGCGTCGCACATGTAATATCTCCTTCGCCAGAGCGCAATATAATAATATAGTATTAATCTCGCGACAGGGAGAAAAAGAAATACTTAACGCGAAAAAGAACGTCTCAATGGACCGAAAAAAATGATTACGAAAGGTCGCGCGCACTTTGGCGGAGGTTTGATGACACACACGTACGCGTGTACGGTCTACAACAAACAATAACAAAACGATTGACATTTTGTTTTTCTTTCAAACGAGCTGAATTTAAATATTTTCCGGCGGCGATTGAAACGTTGAAAAACGTGTAAAAACACGACCAACGACAATATCGTACGCGGACGAATGTAATAATTATTAGACTAAGATTTATATGATTATTATCACGTCGAAAGCCGTATGTGTTATCCGCAATTGGAAGCATCGTCGTAGAAACGACGACTATAGAGGAAATAAGATTTTTAGTTTTCTCGTTGTTATATTATTATTATTTTGACGGTATTTCTTTTTTCCTACTATATTTCCACGGTTTAAACGTATATAAACAACTCGTGTTTTACAACGCGTTTTTATTTTTATTTCGTTTCGCGACGACGACGTACTCGCGGCGTTCTACACTTGTCTCTAAAGATTATTTTATAACTTGTTCTTTTTTATTTTTCGATTTTCTTCGTGTGTGTGTGTGTGTAGACTGCTGCACGACTGACAGTGTATAACGGCGGCGGCTTAAGGTCGCGGTTTCGTTCTGTTTTTCTTTTAGACACAAATCGAGTGTAAACGTCGTCGTCGTCGTCGTCGGTGCCGATAAAATAATTATTATATTTATATTATATATTATTATAATACGTAGCTACATATTGCCGGGCACGCACACGTGTCATATTATATAATATAGTCTAGAGTTTGCAGTTTTTTTTTTTTTTTATACACGCTCAGTTATATATCGTTTAGACGGGAAAATATAATCCGTTTATAAAACAGTTTTTAGCACCGTCTCCGCGCGGCGTCTGTAACAAATACCCGTTCCGAGCGATTATTATTATTATAATATACGCGCGCGCGCCCACGCGATTTTCAGCATTTCCGAGAGGACGAAAATAAGAATAAATAAAACAAATAACATTCGTACACGACGACGGTCGCGATTCGCGATACCGATCGGGCACCGCGGACGGTACGATATATCATAACGCGTAATCGAACACCGCGATTACCGCAGCGTTTGCGATTTAAAACCGAGATTGCGCGAAATATACCGGTAATATACGTACATACGCATATTATCATCGTACGCGCGTAATAAACGCACACGATTTATATAATTTGATCTGTATCAATACGTCATAATAGGGGCACGTTTATTCTTACTATATCGATATAATGGGCTCGTGAGAACCGACTGCCGGGTCGGAATTTCAGGGCGGTTCGCCCGAGTGGCTGTTCGGCGAATATTATAATAGATACATTATGTTACGATTTACAATCACAGATATGAACCTTTAAGGCGTGGGGGTGGTTTATTGTTGGGTTATTCGACAGGTGGTACGTACGCACGGGATTCGGCCGCTCGTTATGCGCCCGTTCGAATGTTATAGCGGCCTCCGCTGATAATAATACGCGCACCAGTGTTTCCCAACCTTTTTTTAGTTCGCACCCCAAACAGGAGATTATAAAATATCTCTTTCTAATTCAAATGAATTTATATACTCGTATTTATACGTACATTGGTTAAATATTTTAAAGTTAAATACATTATTTTTTCTTAAAACCATCGAGTTGTAACGAGGCGGAGTTCGTTTAAAGTTTAAAAGTTAAACCGAAAGAAATAGAACGTTTTAAAAATATCATGAAATATCAGCCTGGTATAAGCCAAGAAATAAATATATTTGTTGTAAATGAGATTTTATAAGGAAACCAAAGATTGTTTGTTTCTCGCCAAGTCTATAGATGTGTGCGAGTATAATATAATGAGAATATTTTTGTTATCGCGCAACGAACGTGTCATTTCTAACCTGTCGGATTTACGTATCGTCTTGAATTTTATGGATAGAAAGCCGGGACACGTTTGAAATTAAAAAAAAAAAAAAATAATAAATATAATCCTCGTAATTCAATCATCACTATATATTACCTGCCGCGCAGTAACTGAATCCCCTCCGGCCGTGGAAAACCACCGACGTGATGATATACACAGTTGCGGGCGGACACGACGAGATTCAGGCATTCGAAACGGATCGCGCGGGCATGGTTTCTTCGCGAAACGCTAAAACTACACGACGATGATTATACATCCGAGTACTATAACGTTATTATGTAAATACTATAAAGGTATAACACGCGACATCATATTATTGGTAATTACGAACGTCGTTAACGTGTGCTTTTTATTTATTTGTTGTTGGTTTTTTCCTACACGCGGACGATTACTACGACGCAGCGGTGTATAATTATGCGGCAAAAAAAATCTATTTGTACGGGCGAATGACCCTTTTTTCTCGAGATAATTTTACATATTATATATATTGTAATATATACACGCCATTCGACTTGAAACAAGCGCGCGCCCGGCAATTATTCCTAGCGTTTGGCACTGGCCGGACGAGCGTTGCGCGAATCGAAAACGTCCCTACGGAGACTACATCACATATAGTCGCGTACAGGTAGTAAAAAAGACGCCAGATGCGTAACAGGTTTTGAACGCGTATATCATAATATTATTTTGCCATCCGGCTGCTGCTGACCCGTTTCGAAATCTCCGAGCGCGGGCGGCCGATGCACTAACGCTAGTGCACGTGTATACAACGATTCGACGTAAACTCGCCCCAACATTATTGTAATTATTTATTTTTATGATATTACATATAATACTCGCCCCGAGCCGACTCGAATGTGAAAATAGTACATCGCGTCGTCGTCGTCGTCGTCGTTAACATTATCATCAGTAAGCTCACGTCGTCATAGTCGATTTCGTCTAGTCGTATATTTAACGTAAAATGAATAATGTTTTGAAGCATGGTCGCGTGGTTATTTTCAGTGCACGAACACGCGCGATTATTATTGAAATACAGCAAAGGCAGGACCTCGTAGTATATTATATTGTACGAAAATAATGTACGCGAAAGCCTTTGCACAGACTTCAAAAGAGATTAGAGTGGCACTGCGGCACTTGGACGCGCCGCCGCCGTCGTGAAATCACGAACGGCTAATACAATTATTATTAATATACGGTGGCTCGTGAAAGAGACCGCGAGATAATTAATTCTCCGCGGCAGTCGGGCGCGCAACAATATGGAATAAAAACCCGCACGTCAAATCGCAGACGGCAATTCGACCGCACGAAATACGCGTGTCTATATAATAAACATTATAAACTCGATGATGATATGAATAATAATAATGATAATTATAATCTACACGACGTATTGGACAGAAATCAACCGCAAAATGTCACGTTCGCGCAACCGTTTTATCTGTTTTAATATTCAGTATCCGACAATAATAATAATGATAATATAAATATATATTACATTATGGAATAATACACGGAATGGCAAAATACGAGTATACGAAATGAAATAAAAACAATTTAATTAGGTACAGATACTCGTATTCCGCGTTACACTCCTACCGATGCCTTTTCCACCATACTCGTACGCTCTCGAATCAAATATTGAAGCGGTAATTCATCAATTATGTGCAATAGTATGTATAACGCGCCTATCCCGTTTACCCGTCGAACGAAACTGCACTAAGTACCTATCCGTGTAACATATATAATATCAGATAATATACATTCCGTATTGAGTGGGCCCGCCTAGCCGTACGTACAGATCGTTCGTTAATTGACGTTTTCTGTTCATTTTATTTATTTTTCCAGCAGGAAAACAAATAAATAATAACGCGTTCTTTTTTTTTTTTTCTTTTAATTAGACCGGAAGCCGAGTGCTTTCACTTGATAAGCGCGCGCGCCGCGGCCGCCGCTTAAAAGGCGTTGGATTTCGAAAGACATAATAGTATTTCGTTCTCGGCACGTGCGGTGTAATCGCACGTCCGTACGCGTAGTACAACGGGTACACGCTATTATAACCGCGCCGAGATATACTCGAAGCTGACGCAAACGAACAAACTATTCGTTTTAAAGTACAATAATAGAATACGGATTTGTTTTCACGTCGATATATTATTAATTCGGTTTTAAAAATTAGTCACCTCGGAACGAAAAAAAATACGACGGCATACACAATCGTATATACGAGTATATACGTATAAATGTATAAAATTACACGTACACTAATCAAAAGAGATTGTGCTCCGTATTTAATTATTCGATCGACTGGTGCGGGTCATTGTTTTTGTTTTTTCGTCCGGAGGCCTTGTTCTGAACAATGAGAATTATAATTTACGATTTACATTCCAAAAAGTTTTACTTCTTCTTTTTTTTAACTTCTCCCCGTCGTACGTGTAAAACGCTAGCGCATCGATCGCGTCCACGCATACACTACGACATACACACTACGAAATACGCGACGTACAAAAAAAAGAAAAAAACATTTACAATAACGACCGATTTTTCGTTTTGAATACGACGTACGAGGTTTTTTCGTAATCGCCGCCGTGCAGGGTACGGCTCGACGCGCGTGAAACACTCGTACGTATAGAAATGTACACGTATATAAGCGTCAAACGTAATTACGACGACGCGACGAAAACAAAATATTTCAATTTAAAAAAAAAACCCCATTTCTTTTGTACGCGCGTATAACAACATCATGTAGGTATACCTTTGAATATTGATTTCACGCTTTCTACGCGCAAGCGTACCCCGGGGCCTAAGCCGCGATATACCGTGGCGATATAATAGTCTCGAAAACCGCGCGAGCTTCGCGGGAGAAAGTCCGCTGCCCCAGAGCAGCAAATGATCTATATTATATACTAGCATAATAATAATATATACATCAACGTGGCCGGCCGGCGTGGGCGAATAAATCCGATCGAGCGTATAATAATAATAACACACGATGACTATAACGAGTAATGACAATGCGATATGAAAACGGAAATTCAGACGCGAACACAGACACACACAAACACACACACGCGCATACATACAATTGTACCTACACCTACGAGTTGTAGGTCACGAATTAATTGGCTCGCGAATTCTACGCCGGTCCGAATGTGTATGTATGTGCCGGGGCGGCGGCACACGCGTGCGGGGGGCCCCGTCGTCGCTGCGACGTCTGAGTGAGCCTGCGAGTGCAGTGACAAAACCAGATACGTATATCGCGTTGATGTCTCCCGAAACGCGCGGCGCGTCTCTTATATACACACACACACGTATAAACACAATACGCGAACATATCGCGCACACAAGCGCGTTTATTGTTGTCGTACATCGTGAAAGAGCTCGTGTATGATATGTACGCGCGTGTGTGTGTGTGTGCGTGGAACGTTACAAGAATAGATAATGTCACAAACACTCGTCTCGCGCGCGCGTATATACGACTACGCTCGTTATTACACGGACACGCGGGGCAGGCAGGCAGGTATATGCCGACGACGACGACGAGGACAACGCACCGGAATTCGTATTGTTCTCCGAATAGCAGCAGAGCACGGCCGGGGAATGCATCCTCGGGGCTAACGACGGCGACGACGGCGACGCGCGTTTTCGGTCGCTCTCCGCCCGCGTCACACGCCGTGCTACTACTACTATATAATATACACGAGGAGAAGACCGGGCGAATCGAGAAACGACCGCTCTATTGTCGGGAACCCAAACAGCCACTATATTATAATGCACAATAATAATATACGTATATATATATATAATACACCACTCGCTGCACGTTTGTTTTCCTCATTGTCCGCCGCCACACGCATGCACGCGGCGAGTAGGTAGCCCCGACGCCGCGAGTATAATACGCGCGTACACTGGTTAAATACCTACCGTATTATATGGATACGGGCCCCCGCGTTACATTGCGCGGTATACATTGTTATATATTTAGGTATACGTCGCGCGCACCTCTCTCGAACGGTGACGAACTAATTTATCACAATGGAACTTATCGAGATTCCCAGGACGGGGGGGAAGGGGGTATGCTAATAGTGCAGTTGCAGTCATCGTTGCATATTATTATATAGATATGTGTGCGACGCGGACGTGTGCATATAAATAATAACGCTCGTGCAGCGCGCGTGACCGACGAGAGAAACCGTTTCTTTCTTTTTTTCGAGGCAGAGATTTTCATAACGGCGCCGAAAGACGTGAGAGATCGAACGCGCGACAAGGACGTTCGGCCCGAACCGCTGCAGAAACGCCGACCGGAGGATTCCTCTCGTCGTCGTCGTGCGGCGGGTGTTCGCGATCACGGTTGAACGAGAGATCAATAAAACGTAACGCGCGAATAGCGCGGAGTTCCGAGCGACTTTCCTGCTCGAAGCGATCGACAGTATATAACCTCGTGAAAAAAAAAAAACTTCTCATACACACTTGAAAATATAAAAACTATTCAAACCGTTTCGCGCGTTAAAATACACGCGCGGCACTCGGCGTCGCACCGTCGAAATACTACGACACAGAAATACGACGTACAATTTTTACAGTGAAAAATCGACGATATTCTACTTTCGATCTACTAACTTTGAGTCTACGTCGTTCGCACACTCGTTCATACGTAAAAATGAGCATAATAATAGCAATTTTAAACGATTGCGATTTCTCTAATAATCGCGTACGTTGGCCGACGCGTTCCATAAGTGTATTAAAAATAAGGAGCGATTTATTTGACACGGTTATCACGGGAGAGGGTCGTCGTCGGCTGGGTCGGCCCGGACGTTGTAATCCGAAGCCATTTCGACGCACACGTTCGTCAGCCTTTAGCTCGGGGAGGAGTCGAACGGTGCGGAGGTCACACGTGTGCGAGAACTACGTCTGAAAACGTTTCAAAATCCAGTCGTTTCCAGCGGCGAATTCGATCCCATAGATATTACACGGTGGCGCGGACGACGCACCTCGAGGAGTCACGATAAAATATTGTCTCGCGTTAAACGACGCGCTCTCTGTACCGACGGATAAGGCGGGACACGGCGAGTTAAAATACGCGATATATTCCGCGATATATCGTCGTCGCGGTCCTCGTCGCGTGTCCGTTATAACTAACCGCCACCAGTTGGTTTTCTCTCTCTCGGCGCAACACTCGCATTATAATAATATAATAATACGTGCGCGCACGAACCGACGACCGCATATATAGGTACGCGCGCGCGTTGTCTACGAGAGATTATCGAATGTGTCAACGAAGCTGTGCGCGCGACGCGCACGCACGTTTAATCTTTTTTTTTCCTTTTTTTTTTTAATTTCCTAATTGGGTGTGAAACGGAATACGTAATATATATTATACGAACGACGCGCCGCGCCGCCGCCGGTCGGTCAGCTATCGTAATAATAATAATAATAAACAGTAAATATCTACTCAGCTGCAGAGCGTATACATAGCGTTATTGTGTTATGTGATATTAATAATATAATAATATGCTAATATAGCACCGTCGAATCGTTTACACACTTACATAGTGTTAAAATTATTATCAATTCGATTTTATACATTCGTCAACGACGTAATAGGCCTACCATGTGGCGTATTAGGGCGGGGGTCAATATTGTCCCAAGCAGCACTCATTAGTAGAAACCGTTTGGTAGAGGAGGGACATTTCAACGATGTGGATTTCTTTTAAAGTCATTTTTCTAATCTACGTTTCTTTCGTGATATAAGGAGAAACACTACGCGGTCTTGCACAGACGGGGGTGAGGGAGGTGGGGAGTAAAAAATACTCACAGAGAGCCGTGGCGAAATATTAATTCCCGCCCGCCCTCGCGTCGTATGATGATCGCGATAAGGTTTGACGAAACGTACGTGCGCGCTCTCGCACTAACCGCTATCGTAACGAATTGACGATGCGATCGACGACGTAATCCCCGCGAGATATTCCGCCCGCAACCGCCGAATATACTGTCGTCATGGTATTTACGACGAGACGATGTGAAAAACGCGCGCGGCTTTCGGCGGTTCGTGAATAAAAAAATATTCACAATCGATCGCGATCCGGGCGAGACGAGATCGGCGATAACACGTGATAATATATTATTTATAATGTCCGTCGTAGCTGCCGACCGTCTCGCGTCGTTTTCGGTAACATTATTATTACTATTTACTACTATACGTCGGCCGCTCACTGCGATGCCGCCGTGCGGACGGCGATAAGAACGCGATTTATCGCTTTCGGGCGACAATATGAAACATACCGTTTTACTGTGACGCCGTTACATAATAATTATAATATCGTAACGCGACATTCGTAAACGTTTATCGGACGCGAAATAAGCAACATCGGCGAGTCGTCCCGTCAAACGTCTGCAGCGAACCGGGGCGAAAACGTGCTCCGGGTCCAGTTTCGCACGCGACAAATTCGCTCGGTCGACGAAAATCTCGAGAGACGAACACGAGCGTGGGCACACACACACACACACACATACGAGACTACTATAATAAATACAGGCATATGAAATATATTACATCCGTCCCGCAGTCGAAACGCAAACACGTTTTACGCGTAGTTTGTACGATTATTACGGTCATTATACGCGCTCGTATTATTATGCCATATTATAATAATACACGAGTCGAGCACCCGAGGTACAACGTGCGCGGCGGCGGCGATCGTCGTAATTAATAATATTTTTCCTGCGCGTTATAATATCGGAAACCCCTAGAGGTAACGACGACGTAAACGCGTAAATATAACATTGGAAGGGCAACAAAAAAAAAACGACCAATATCAAAAACACGAACGCGGTTTATGCAAATTTACGTGTATTTATAATACGATATAATATAATAATATATATATATATATATACTAAGTCCAATAAACGGCAATAATAACGTTGTGTTATTTAAGATAAGGTTATTATAGGTTATTTACCTGATGAGATGTTTGGCCAAAAGTTGTCCTCGTCGTCCTCGTGTCCCGGCATGTCGAGCGAATCGTCCTGCAAACGTCGTCGTTATTACAATAAACAATCTTGCGTAAAATAATATAATAATGCCCGACGACGGCAGCGTATTAAATACAAACGACGGCGGCGTCGATATCACACGAAAAGGCGTGACGACGACGACGACGACGGGGAAAAGTCGCGTTTCGCGCGTGTACGACGACGACGACGAGAGAGCACCGCCGAGCCGCCGCCAGCGGGAGAATCGCACTGCGGGCGGACAGATATGATTTCTGACGTTGAAACTACTGCGCGCGCCGTACAGTAGTTTCGTGTACATAATATGTTACACTCTTTCCGGACGGGCTATCGAATCGCAACAACACACGCGGTCCTCGTGTTAAACACATGCGTCGCCGAGATTGTGTCATATGCCGAGACTCGAGCATGGCAAACGTGGCCATGGCTACTGGCGCTCGTTATTATTATTATTATTACACGAGACACACGTGATTCGGAGACGGCGGCGCGGCGACGCGACGGTCGTCGTCGTCGTCGGTTATTGGGTCGTTTTGAAAACTATCGATTTTTCGCATCCTCCCAAGGCGCGGCCGAACGTCGTCGCGAGATACGGTTAAATGACGACGAGATGATAGCCAACGGTAGTCGAACGGAAGGCAGAAAGATTTTTTCCGTCAAAGGTTTTCTACGCAGACATTTCGAGACCGCGCCGCCGTCGTCCCTATCACCCCCCCCCCCCTCACTACCGTGCGCGACTTGATCTCTTTCTTTTTTTTTTCTTTTTCGTTTTACGACGGCAGCGGCCGATTTAATTTATCGTAAACCGCGGCGCGGGGCAGTATAGGAGAGACCGCTTCGAATCGTAGCAATTACCACGGTAGGTAATGAAGAAAAACCGAGTGAAGTAAAAATAAATAAATAAAGAGAGAGAGAGAGAAAAAGGTTACAGACGACGACTACGGCCAGCTGTTCTTTACCATACCAAATCGAGAAGTTACTACCTGTTCGTATTCACGGAGCCATAACACTCGGGCCTCGCGGGGTCTACCTATATAGTCTCATAGTCTTTATTAAAAAAAAGAAAAAGGCGGATATTTTAGTTTTTTTTCTATACGTCTTATAATCTCGCTACTACCGCCGCCGCCGCCGTCGTTAAAACACCGAAGACGATTGCGTACGACTACTGGCACGGCGTTATACGAGCGGGTACCGCGCGGCGCGGCTTAATATTTACGGCGACGTGTAACAGGACGAAGGACGTCAGCCAGTGACAAAATACAACGTGTACTTATTCCAAATAATAAACATCGCGACACGATCTATACGACCCGACGATTACTCGTGAAACAATGTACCGTCGCCGGCGAAAGGAATCATCACAATAAAAAACACATCTGGCGGCCGTTAAAACACACGTGATTATTGTACGACCGCGTCGAATCGTTGGTACCTAGTAATGATAATAAAATAATAATCGCACGGCGAAACAAACGCAAGTAGTCGCTAAACTAATTTTAGATGGGGGGGGGGGGGAGAACAATAAATACGAACGACGACGGCGTAAAACGGAAACGGAAATATGATAAGAGTGCGTAGAAAAAACGAATGCCACTCGCGAGTGAGGTACTCGAAAAATTCCGGTATAGCATTCGACGACACTCGAGATTTATGGAAAAACAGTCGTCGTCGCTTTCGCGCGTGCAACGATTTATGAAGTGAGAGACCTCTCGGACAAAATATAATATAATAATCGTTTCTAAAACCGTTTTCGAGTGTTTGACGATTCCCGGCGAATAAACAAGTCGCCGCTCGGTCCATACGCTCCGCGACAACGGATATTATCGTATTAACGCGACAATAATAACTGTCGGCCACTAATCGTTCTCGAAAATCTCCACTCCGCCGGCGGAGTGATAATCGACGACGACACGAACAAGACGACTCGTGATTTGTCCAGTGGTCGCCGACCCTAATCCAAAGTACCGAGTACGACAACGACTATTATTATTTATTATACACGAGAGAATGGGAATGCGTCGGCAACGAGAAGAATATAACGAAAAAAATAAAATAAAACGAACGGACCGAAACCTCTGGTAAACGACGTAACTCGAGCGTCACAACACCGCCGCGCCGCCGCCGCCTACGAAGCACCGTCGCCGTGTGTTATTACATACAGTTCCCGGGCGAACCCTTGAAAACGAAGAGCGTAATATTATGCAGTTTTGAGAACCGCCCTAAAAAAATCGACCGTGATTTACTGCGTCCCTCGCTCGCGACAACAATACGATTTATTTTTTTCCCCACGCACAATATCGATCAGCGACAAAGCGGCTCCCTTTCTTTTTTTTCACCCCCTATCACATGGCACCTGTTTAATACGTCACAAGCCTTTCGCTCGGCTTTTGACCAGCCTGCGACTAACGCGCGTCCAAAAGGGTGCGTAGTCAACACATCATGGTCATAACTAGGGCCCGGATTTAAATGCACTTAAAACCATACAAAAATACTCTAAAAAATAGCCAAAAATGCCCTTAAAAAAGGAATTTTTCCACAAAAATGACCTTAAAAATGAAAAAATGACTTTAAAAACGACATATATTTTTTTTATACTAATTGTTAATTTATTATTTATTATTTTATTAAAAAAAAAACTGAAAATTTGATTGATGTTGACTCGCATATATTTTGGCCGTAATTGACTGAATACGGGACAAGGGTGACGCTCAACAGTCAAAAATAAATTAAGATAAGATAAAAACTGAACCGAAAAATTTATTTTTAGATAATATTTTGAATTGGCTAAATTTGTATAGTATATATATAGAACATATATGCATTAAAAACCAACAAAATGACCCAATAATGCTAGAAATGAAAAAACGTCGAAATATGTAAAAAAAAATGCAATATAAAATTTGAGCTATGAAACCCTCGTTACATGAAACGAATTATGTACTTGGAACGCATTGTGTAAGATCAACCAAAAAAAATATGCTCTTTGCATTGAAATCCGGGCCTGGGTCATAACGAACACGGCGAAGGGGCGGAAAGAGCGCTAACAAAGGTCGAAACCGGCTGCCGGACAAGTAAATACAATTTTCGAGATAGGAAAACCTGGCCGCGCCGCGGAATCGTGTCGGAAACACCGTGAGAAACCGTACACGGGAGGAACTGGAGAGTCATCGATAGCGCGGCTCTAATCCGATTTCAAGCGACCCGCGTTTAGCCGGCGATTCGTAACGTGACGACGACATATTATCATGATATAATATCGTCGAAACTATAATAATGGCCGCGCGTTTCGGCCCAATTCGCACGGCGACGAAACGATTCGACCGAGAGGCGGATAAGGTATCGCGATTAGGGGTCAGTGGAGCCCGATCCAAACGAACGCTTCCCCGAGTCCATCAGTGGTGAATAGAAGCGGGCTTATCGATCGCCGAGGTCGGGAAATCGCGATTCACCCGTCCGAAATAATCGGCCAGAGTTGAAAAAAGAAAAAAAACACAGTCCACGCGGTGCAGATAAAGATCGACGTATCGTTTGCACGCGAGGACTTGGTCGAGAGACGCGCACGCCGAGAGAATGGGCATCGGGACAGGAGTCGGGGACGGGGATTATCGGGTGAATTATTTCGCGGACGTCCGTGAGATAGGCCCGTGGGCGAAGCGGCCGATAATGTCGCCGAACGAAAGTGCTCGGGCGCGCGCGCGGTGTCCTCGCCGCACCTGTAAAATCGCCGCGTGACTCACGGCGACGACGAAACAACGCGCGATACATCAACGGTGCTATCATGTGGTTACGAAAAACAGATCGACGAAAACTACACGACCGTCGTACGCGCGTGGATTTCCCGTCGTCGTTCGGACAAAACACGACAAACAAAACAAAACAAACGTGTATGTAGTAGGGTGTACGTACCTTGTTCGGACGACGAGCTTGGTCGGCGACACCTCCGGAAGATTCGAGCACTCACTGTCGCGGATCGCACGGCGCGAAACGAACGGAAAAGTTAAATTTAAAAAAAAAAAAAAAAACACTACGGGCGCGCACGTTTCCTCCCGAAAACGAGCGGATATTATTACACGAGTATATTAAACACGCGTACTTCGCGGAAACCGTGTTTGGGCGCGCACGCGCGCACGAAACGGAAAACGGTTTTTTAAAAAAAAAAGGGAAAATACCGAGCGAGACGAATAATAACGGCGGAAAAAAAAAAAACCGCCGCGGAGACGCGCGGTCGACAACGCACGCGCACACACTACGACGCTCAAACGGTCGCTGTGCAACACGACGACGCCGCGCCGCCGCCGCCACACACACGCGCTCACAGCGGCGCGCGCACGCACACGCACGAGACGGCGCGCGCACGCACACGCGGCACGCCGTTACACGCACACACAACCGCAGCGCTTCCGACGGCCCAACCTGTTGACCCAGGCACCGTCGCCCACCCGTCGTCGTCGTCGTCGTCGACGTTTTCACAATACGATAATATTATTTTCGTACGATGTTTTTCTCGATAACAACTTTTGTTTATCGCGGGCGGACGGAGAGATTATTTTCGTTTTCGTCCGGAACCGCAAACCGTAGCCCCCTCCCCCCCCCCTTCAAAATTAGTTGATAATATCGTTGTGTTGTGTTATTAATTCAAGGCTCGGAACTTTAGGCATTTGCATATTTGTTTAGAAAGTGCATATTGAACTTCTAGTTCGATACAAATTTGATCCATAGTATGTATATTCCAAATACAACAATTTTTGTTGCATAATTTTGCATATTTCGTTATTTTTTGTACGAATTTGCATGTTGTAGGTTTTTGGAAAATTTTTATGCATATTTCAAAGATTTAACGAAAACAATATTTTTTCCTTACAAATTTAAAGTTAACAAAAAAATATTAGATATATTACAAAATAAATCCATTGAAAAATACGTCAACGGCTATTTTTGTATTGCTCCCAATGCATTTAACAATAATATTTATATCATTTCTAGTACTGAGAACTCGAAATAGTGACTGCTGATCGGCCGGCCCGTATTTATTGTTATCCAATTGTACCATGGCATTCATATATTCTGTACCATGATATAAATAAATTATAAAACCTAGGTAATTTGTAAAGAATTAAGTTTAACCATTAGGTCGTTATCAGTATTTACAATTTTATATTTATACACAATATTAATTCAGTATACACACAGGAAGTGTGCAAAAAGTTTATTTTTTTTAAATTATATTTTCTCATTTAGGTACTTAATTTTAATTTTCAAATTTTGCTTGTATATTTATTTATTATTCAATAAATTGCATATTTTTGCATATTTCCCAAATTTTTACTGCATATTTTACCGCATATTATGATGTTTTTTAACGCATATGTATGCGCATATTTGAGTACTTTATTAACTGTATAAAGTAACTTTATAAAGTTCCGAGCCTTGGTTATTTTAACGTGACCATACAATATACGTCCCGCTGTCCCCAAAGAACCTAAAAATGTCCCGCTTTAAGAAAAATCGACCTGTGGTAGGTATTTATTGATCACATCTTCTTTAACAACCATACATTTTTTACAGTATACTTTTACAGTTTACGTATACAATTAATGTTTTTTTTTTTCAATAAAAAAATCGTTATTTTACGCAAAATTATGGTTTTCTCATTAAAATGTACAGGTGTCCCGCTTTGAAGAAAACAAATTATGGTCACGTTAGTTATTAATTATTATTTATTATACAAGCGCAGTGTTTAACAACTACGCTTTAATGCGGACTGCGTGTTAATTTCATAAAAAAAAAGGTGCTTTCAGATTTTTGTACACGTTTGAAAATAAACACTGTCACTGTTTAAAAGATAATTTTAGTTAACCCAAAAAAAAAGCGCCCCTGCGAGACGTTATCAGATTTGTCGCGTTCCTCGCCACTCGCCTACCTACCGACTGTCGTAGAGAGAACGACGAGTCGAAAATAGAACCGTCGTCGGGAAAATAATTCCGTGAAAAAAGCGTCGATACTATTATTATCGTTATGAGATTTGAGCGCGCGCGTTATTATATTTTGGTCGCTCGAAAATTGTCCGCCGTTTTCTCGGCGATTTTCTGTCGAGTCGACTTCGCGCGGGACCGGATCGGCCTGTGAAACTCACGCGCTAATATCGATCCCTCCCCGGCGACTGGAGCACGATAAAAAAAATCACGGACGTCCGCGGCTACTCGGAATATCACGACGGACGCCGAAAATAATATTATATTGCGCAGCGTTCGACCGACGACGGCCCCGTATCATTATCGCGTCTCTCCGACAAGCGGACGCGTTTCCCGAGAAGTCGCTCCCCGAACAAAAACGTCCGACACGCGATAATTATTATATGGTATGCCGGTCTGCTGTAAAATAATACTACAGCCGCGAGGTAATACCCGACGTTATTGTTGTTTCGACTCGTTATTATTGGTTTTGGTCTTTCAATAGCGACGAAAATATAATATTACATAATCACATCGTTACACACACACGACACTATGGACATCGACGACGGCGGCGCGTCCGCACTGAAAACTGGAAACGAAATAATAATAATTTATAATATGTAATTATTATCATTATACGACGACGACGACGAGGAGATAAAACGATGTGGAAAAACAAATTTCACCACACGAATATCATGTTACGGTGTTATTATTCGGATCGAACCGTTTCGACGGATAAAAAATAAAAATAATCGGTTCACACATTATTATTATTATTAATATTATTTATATTATATTTTATAATCGTCCGTTCACATCTGTTTCGAAGGCGAAAACGCACACACGGTCGTAACGCGGTAATATATTCCACGCCGGATAACGATGAGGTTGTGCAAGTCCGATAAATAAACCGACAATATTATTATAATAATAATATTATCTACATCTTAAGCGAGACCTTGTCTTCGAGCTCGTATGCAAAGCTCGGGACGTTTTGGGGTAACGCGCGGGTATACCTCACCCTCGTTATCACGATCGTCGATAAATGTTTCAATTTACACTCGATTAATAAAATACTCGAATATAGAGCAATAAAACGTGTTAGGTAACCTACGTTACGAAATATTTTGAAACATTGAAAAAAATATTATGCATGTCGGTCGAAGATATCCGTCAACTACCGACTCACGTGTTCCGTCGTAAAAATCGACCAAAAACTGTGATTCATGCCGTCGTCGCGTCGTCTTGAGTCATGCGTTATTGTACGTATGCGTAAACATTGTGTTCCCGGTAGTGAAAAGTTTAATTTGCCCAGATAAACGCCCGCGTGACGCATAAAATATGTAGCATCCGAGCCAAAAGTTTCTTTTGTTTTTTCGGCGAGCAAATATTATACACATCTGCCTAGAGGATTCGCTAATTATTGCAAATCCGTTTTGTATTGCTAAACGGCAATATATCTCTCTCTGTGTCTATCGGGCGAAACGGGAGCTATTAAATATTTGTTTTCACTAGAATTTTAATTGAATATACGAGTAGTAGGTATACCTACGCGTTTTCGCGGTCATTCGTTCTCTGAACGTGTGCTCCCTTTCTCTTCGTCGGGAATTCGATTCTTTTTTTTTTTCTGAGCAGGTAGTTATACGCTGCTGCTACGTAACAATTTGTTGTTGACGGTATCGAGAAAAGATTTTTCGTCTGCGGACAAAACGGCCAACTTTTTCCTCCGTCAAAAGTTTTACCCGTCCACCGGCCAGCGCAACTGTACCGACAAAATCGTAGCCGCTCGCGGTAAAGACAAAACTTCGTCGCCCACGATAGAACATGCGGTCTGCCATAAAAATCATCGTCACGATACGTCGCGAAACTGTCATGACCGTCACGCAGAGGTGTATTTTCGCGTTTGAAAAAACGTATATCGGCGGCGCACATCGTGTACGCCACTACGCGAGAAAATATTTGAGCTATCGAATTAAAAACAATCATATAATTTAAGCTGTCGAAACAAAAACGTATATTATGATACAATGTACTACGATATTATTTTCCCCGAATACGTCGAATCGGAAGTTTTTATTCTTTTGGCGTTGATTCCGTTCGTAATGCCGTGGCCGAAGGAAAATTCATATAATATCCACGGGCCCCCGTCGTCGCGGTCGTCCATAAAATGATCACCGTTTGTGTTAATTTTAACGTTTTTCGATCGTAACTAACCCTGGACGTAATGAAATCTCTCTTTTAATATTTATGACGTTTATTTTGGGACTTTGGTGTCGTGAAGGACGAGTGAGTTTGTGCGTGCGTCGTGTGGTGGTTAGGTTAGGTCTCGTGAAACAACCGAGTGTACATTTAATTATCACCCGGACTATTACCGACGACGTCTTTTATTATTATTATTATTAAACATTCCGCCGATGTTTCTGCCACCAAACTCGTCTGACGTATACCCGTCAAACGACACTGGGAAGAGAGAGACAGAGAGAGAAAGGGAAGACAATATAGTGACCAGGAAGGTTGGAATTAAAACGCGAAAGCTTTATAATTACACGCCGCAATCCACCGCCTTGCCCGCGGGGGAAGAGGGTGTTGCATTATGCGCGAGAACAATGCGGACGTCGTCGTCGTCGTCGGGTTCGCCGTTCGGCCCGCAAAAAGGCCCGGCGAGGATTAACGTGTAATCGCAAACCGGACGTACATGCGAAATGGAATTGAAGAGTTTGAAAAGGAGATTTTCGTTTTGTTTTTTAAACTCAAATCTTCCTGATCGCGCGGCCCACGGTCCCGCGCGGTCGATCTTCGGACGTTCGAAATACGACGTGTCCGTGGCGGTCGATCGTGAAAAATCGTTTCGACCATGGAAACGGCCGAGGAAATCGACGAGTCGGCCGCGTCCGCTACCCATGAAAATTTGCAATCGCGAATGACCCGCGCATTATCGGCGAGTATGATTGATTAGTTTTAATGTACACGCGAATTGTATCAGAAGGAATTTATTGTAATAACATCGACGTTTTAAGGAGGAATGAAACACACGAACATCCGATCAAGTAATGATTTTTTCTGCTCTCGATCAATTTCCTTATCACTCATCAGATAATTAATTGTTTCCGGTGTTCGTTCTTTATTAACGCGTAGGTACCTAATTAATATATGTATATTGTATATAATATATTTATAGTACCGGTTGATTTTCGTATTACACATGTGTGTTATACTTAAAACGTGTTGATTGTTAATTATAAATAGATAGCACATTCTAACATTCATATGAATTTACTAAACAGTTTATGACTTAATTAGAGAATGAATCCTTGAACTTTTGACTGTGTGTCTGTGTTTGTGTGTGTGTGTGTGTGTGTGTGTATACTTTAAACTGTGTAGGTACAGGTAGTGCATGTTGTATTGTTCGTTCATTAAATTCTAATCGATATACTTATATGATCTATAATATGTGTACATGTGTACATCAAACGAGTCGAAAATAAATAAATAATATGTATCGAAAAGGTTATTGTTGGTCGATCGTTAGTCTTTACCATTTGGATAATGATTCGAGTGCTTAGAAAAATATACAAGTAAGAAACCGGCCGATAGAAAATGCAAATACGACTCGAGTATGCGATTAATAATAATAATAAAAAAAAAACAACTTTTAGAGCTCTATAGAATAAGTAGCGTGATATTCTGAACAATAATGTATACGATAAATAGGCTCACGCACGATATAGGTGGCTATTACCCAAATAAAAACCATGTAAAATGTGATATTATATTTGTACAGGATACAGGGCAATGTAAAGTTTTCGACGGTCAAATCATTCGTTATCAGTGGCCAACCCATGAAGACTATAATATACACGTCGTCGTCTGGCGGCGAACACTGGCAATATTATTGTTGACAGTACAAAAGTAGCTGATAAACGTGTTTTTGTCCGTTCGGTTTTCCGATAAAAACGGTCGAATGTTTTTCGACCACGTGAAACAATATTGAGTTCTCCAAAAAACGTTCGCATCGACAAAAATATATATTCGCAAAAAAAAAACTATCCAACATTCTTGAAAAGTGGCCCGTTTTCTAAAAATTACAATATTTCACAAAGCGCGGGTTTCAAAATACATTTTCCGTCGAGAAAGTCTACAGTCAGATTGCTGAATGATAAATAAAAACGATAATTTGCACGCGAATCCCGGAGATTCCTCGGAATCAACGCGAACAAATAAACGCAGGATATTATTGTAGACGGCTAAATTTCTAAACGAGTTTAAACGTTGCGTGCGCGTTCATATAATTTTTCGTACGGCGTAAATACATATTTTCAAAATCACACATCGAGCCGATTAAATATTTAAATTTAATTAATGAAATCCGCAGTGCCCCGGACGGAGATAAAATCATTGCACTGCAGTTTCGAAATAATATATGTATTATACGTACGTTGGATATGTAACTATATATTATATTTAGGTGTGGCCTACAAAACGTAAACGCGCGTGTCGTTCGACCAATATAACGTTTAGTTTATTTCGTTCGGTTTGCTATTGCGGTGTTTACGTTTACGATTCCCCACGACCATAGGCGTCAAATAGAAGGACTCTTTCTGTCCTTTTGTAAATTAAAAGAAACTAATATAGATGCTAAGAAGAAAAACGAATATATACGTAATACGTATATATATTTATTATTTGTATTACGTCGGACAAGTTCGATTTCATTCGGAAAAATATAGTGACGTCGCTGCAGCTAGAATTCTAATGCGTAAATAAAAATATTTTATTCAAAGAAAAAAAAAAGAAAGAACGTGTCGCGGTGTTAATAACAAATCGAAAATGTGAAAAATGTAAATTTTTATTTTAACGATACCATGAAGTAAATGTTGTGCTTGAAAAACATTGCTTAAGAGCTTCTATCGACAAATTAAATTTACATTTAAATCGTTTTCCTTTAGTTATTACTCAAAATAATTAATTATACAGTAAAATCGTGTGCCAAAAAAGTCACACACATGTTTCGTGTTGATTTTTCCAATAATAAAAAAAATAAAATAAATACTCGATTATATTTTAATCGTATCAGATTTTTGTAGAACATGTTTTATTCGGCGGTGGTTATAGGTGTGTGTGTGTGTGTTAGAATAGAGGTGACTTATTTTAGTAAAAATTAAACTTGAAAATATTCGAGTTTAAAAAAATTAATATTGTCCATGCGAATCACGTGTCCATTTCGAAAACTATTTGAATTTATGCTTTTAGTTTTTAACGTTTTCATTCGAGTTGATTTTTTTATCAATCGATTCGCGTCTACCTTTGAGATTTTACACGCGTTGCAGATAGAGTTTATAGTATAGAGGCTTGGTTGGAAAATCGATTTCGACGAGTCTGCCATGTATTATAATAATAGTGAAGATCGCGCGTCACGGAAAATATGGGATTTGACAGACACGATGGTATGCGCGTCAGCCGATTAAGCCGTAGTATACGTATAATACATATAATAGCCTCCAAAATACGAGTGACCGGATGTTTGGGCGGTGAACGACTCGGATGATATGTTCGTAACTACAAAATGATACACCGATTGTGTGTAACAAATAATATAATAATATTATACACCTATATTGAGCATTGTCCGCACGGCTATTTAATAGCGTTTAAAAATCACTCGGTGTCCTCCGTATTGTATATATTATAAATACATGATAATAATACGATGTCGTTTCTAAAGAGTAATTTGTAATCAATAATATTTGCAAATAACACCACTCGCGCACGACGAACATAACGCGTACATTCGCCCGAACTCGACCGGCAACGAACTCGATAGCCGCAGCGAAAATGGTTGTAACTCAGTTTTCATGATTTTTCAGGACGACTGTTTTTTAACGTTATAAATCACGATTCTAATATTATTCTGCTTTTCAACTTTTTTTCCGTTACGTTTTTATCATTATCAATATATTTTAGAAGACATTGAAATACTGTTTTTAGGTTTTATGTCTTCTATCAGTTTTCACTGACTCGACTGAGTTTCGATGAACAGTGTTAAACGTTTGTTTTGCTGTCATAAACTGAAACGCCGCGCCATAACGAAAAAAATGAGGAAACACGAGGTAAAAACCAAAAAAAGAATTAGCTTGTGCAGGCAAATATGCCATAGGTCTGAAATATTGCTTCACAAAAATAATATTATAAGTAATATTTAAATACTTGGTAAATCTTTGAAAAGATATTAGCCGGTTAATACTCAGAGATACTGTGTAAATACTAAATATGATGAAAAATTCGAAGACACGGCATTTTATCTCGATCTGTAGCACAAATTATTTGATATCAGCGTGTACATAGCTTATACCATATTTTAACTCGAGCGGGCAGTATTATCGAATAATAAAATTGTAATCGCTATTGATGTTTTGTAAACATCGCTCTGTTGGGCCACTTAGTAGGACACTAGCCGCCGAGTGTCGGCTATTTAGTATAGTTGTTTTTATGCACACGTCTGTGGTTCTATCGAGATATCGGTTTCAACCGGTGTGTTTAAATATAAGCACGCCGAGATTCGTCCGCTCTGTCTGCGCGCAGCTCTCCCGAAATTAAGTGCACTTATATCGAGCGCGCATTTAAATCCGATACGACTATTATACGCGCCTAACGAGACGCGATTTGTTCACATCATTTATTTGGCTGCGGCGTAAACTATACGGACGAGAAGGGATGGGGGGGAAACAACGCGCGAGCCGGCCGAACGAGTAATAGATAATTGAAATATATTTCAATCATAAACGTATTAGCTGGTATTTTATTTTTTTTTTTGGCCACGAGCCAAAGTGCCTTTCGGTCTGCAAAACTCGCAAACGTTTACTTTCCAGTCCACGTGCGCGCGCCCGTCCTCGCGCATACGCGTCAGACTATTATACAATATAATATTATACGCTGTGTACATATATTTTTATATGCGCGCGCGATCGATACGGAATTAGAAAATCGCATTTCGTCGCCGCGCGTCTTGTAAATCAATTTTGGCGTGTGGGCAGCCCGTGTTGTTGGCATATTATGGACGTTGGATTTCCGTCCGTGCGCGGATCGCGCGACAAATTATTATAATGCGCAGAGACGCGCGCGCGCGCGCGCGCCCGCAGACGTTTTCGCGTCGTGCTCGAAATGCACAACGTTGTATTATATTATTGTTAATTATTACGAATTTATTAATAAAATAATACCGTCGCGCCATGTGTCGGTCGTCGTTAGGGTGGTCGTCGCGCGGTAAAAGCAGCCGATGAATAAATAAATATTTACACGAGTATAGGTATATGTGTACTACTTATATATACTCGTACTCGCGCTCGCGTCTACGTCGTATCATTATTTGTACGTCACGGGTTGTTTCACTCCGAGGTCGCTGTTAAAAACAATTAGTCGTGATAGCGCCGAACAGATATTGTGTTTTTCATAAATTATTAATAATAATAATAAACATACGAGTATATTACGCCATCGGCCCACTCGTTGTTTGACGAGCGGCGAAGGGTATACGTGTGTGTACACTGCAGTGCGCTGCAGTCCATAATATTATGGTCTTAAACTATCAATTAGCAGCACGTGGTGCGTGTAAACCGTATAATATTGAAATGTACACGCACGGTGCACGCAGGATGTCCTGTTTTTTTTTTTTTTTCATCTACTTCCGATTCGCTTCGGCCGACTCTATACGTTATTATACACACGGACAGTTTCGGCGCTTCTTTAAAATCGATTATATTCGCCCGTCTATACGATATCGACGACGACGGAATATTATAATAAAAAACTCGAACCAGAGCTGTCGATGCGACCAAAATCACGGCTATGCTGTATATATTATTTGTCCGACGTATCCGATATCCGTGTCATTTTATCACGCGATTATCTGTGTGATTATGATCGATTCAATCTCTCTACAAAATATACAGTCGATTTCGAATTGACGTCGCGGGGAATTCAAATCTGTTTTCAAAATCACCGTCCCATCACCACCACTGTTCAGATCGACCGTCGGTACACCGGTTAAACGGTGTAATTGGCATGCGTAAATATGTTTAAACTGCTTGTGCAGTTTTATAATATTATAAATATTTACTCCGTGTGCTCCCGTGATGGACCACATAATAAATGTACAGCGAGTCATCGCTTCTCATCTCCTCTCTGCGGACGCGTTTAATCACGTCTTAATAAACTTATGGCGTTTCGATTTCGGAATGTCAGAACGTCCAGAAAATCGAATAAACGATTGCACCGAGACAGCAAGACAACGAGCATCCCCGTACGTAAAATATATTATGCGCTTATTTTTGTTTTTCGTTTCTTCCGGAAACGTTTATACGTTTCGCAATCCGAACTAATAAATAATAAATTTGAATAATTTGATTTATGACACGACACCGCGAAACGCTTTTAAACCCTCCGAACGCCTTGATAATCTGACTGCAGAGACGGGTGATCCGTATAGATACGCGTATCTGAGTTTGTATATCGCACAGAGCAGTTTTCGACCGTTTTCCGTTTCGTTGGCGTTTTTCAATCGTTTAAATCCCAAGTACACGACGACGGTGTTCACTATTCGCGCGGTCATGCATTGGATGAAAAGAAAAATATTTCTACGTCCTTTGTTTCACACGTCTATAGAAACGCCGAAGAAAATTCATCGATATTATGTACGCGAAAAAGAGCGATAAAACATTTCTATAAAAACGTACCCAGTCGAAGCGCCGCCGCCGACTGCCGAGATTAGGTCGCCCGACCGTCGTAATACATTATCGATACACGACGACTTAAACGCGGACGTTGTAATTTATAAACGGCCAATATAGTTTTATGTACGATAATAACCATCGGCCGAAATACACGAGAGAAATAAATAAAATCTTATTGGTTTTTTCTAATTTTTACGAGTACCGATCACGTCGTCGTCGTGTAGCTGCCATCTCGGCGTTTCATTACTGTTATATAATATTTATTACATGTTTTTCGATCGGCCCGTTTTTCACGAGAGCGCGACCGTTTCGTTTTCTACGACTCCCGAAACCTACGCCGCGCGCCGCGGCTATATTATTCCGTTTTATAATACCGCGGACGGGGAATTGTGCGTCATCCGTCCGTCCGAGATAACGGAAAATAAATCGGTACTAAAACCGACGTTTTCGTGATGCGAGTATTATTTAAATATTTCATAAACGATCGGGTACCTCCTGACGCATTTAAACGCGTTAACCACGGTTATTACACGGTTCACATATTATACGCGCGCGCGCGCGCGTTTATAAATAACATATCTATTAAAGTAGTACATCGATTTCTAAACCAAAGTAATAACTCTCGCGGTAACGCGCTCGTGGCTCGTATTATACAATATATATACGTATTATTTGATGTGTCTAATGGTTACCGGTCAACCTATAGTTAACCAGAGAGTTCCTCTGGGATATAGACGATCTTTAGCGATAATTGCTTATCGTGCACGAGAGAAAGAAAAAAAAAACACAAATAAATAACTCGTCGATTGTCCGACATAATAATACGATTTTTTTTATACATACGACGACGATGTGGTTTTTAATAACGATCGCGCGTAATTGATAATTTCCATCAATCACAATATTATAATATAATTGTACTCGACGAAATTGGACCGATCCGCAATAATGTTATTATACCTATATAGTCATAACGCATTGATTAATATAATCATACCTAAATGGCTAATATAAATCGAACCAAACGCGCATTGTTAATAACATTATGAATTATAATTATTGCGTTTTATGCACGATCAGCACCGGTGTACCTCTATGTTTCGTCTTACCCGTAACCTCCGGGGAAATATATTCGTAATTATTTATTCGTGATCGTTGTACTTCTATCCCCCGTCTCGCGCGCGTTCGTTGTTTTTTCGTATCGACATTATTACACGGGTTTTCGAATTGGTATTTTAGACTACCGGAAAATACTTTTTTTCGTCATCTGAAAACACCGATAAGCATCCAAATATTATTATTGTTTATTTTATCGGTTTGTAAATTATAAAAATGTACATCGATATATTTTTCTATTGGAGATTTTTTTGAGTGTAAAATATTGACAAATAAAACGTATAGTGTGATAATAAAAGAAACGTTAGAAAAAAAATAAGAGTGTTGTATAATATACTTTTTCAACAAGAATAAGAGTTATGAAAAACTTTAAGAAAAACTGAAAACGAACGCGAGGACTGTAAACATGATTTTTTTTTTCTATTTACAAAAAATTCTCATTCGTCGAGTGTTTTCTTATATATATTTTTTTTTCTCTCGTAAATTTTATCAGCGACGCGACAGTTTAGTATTAATTATAAAATTGTTTTTTTTTTTTTTTTTTCAAGTCATTAGAGTTTAAATTCATTCACAATATACAATCAGATTCTCCGTGGTTATAATCGTTTGATTAATTACAGTTAATATATTTCGTTCCCCGACGCGCATTTACACGCTTTGGAAAGATAATGGTTAATGAATATTATGATAATATTTCCATTGTATTGGCCTTTCTTTTTTTATGGTAAATCATTTTATATATTAACCACTCAAATAATAACCCTACACGGGCCGCTCTTAATAAATACTCGGAATATATTGACGATAATCGTAACGAATAATAATGGCATAATGAAAAATCACGGAGTGAACAGTAAACCCGTGGGAAATAAAAGGCAAATTTCAAACACGATTACGAATCGCCACAGAAGAAACGAAACGGTTTTATTATTCACCGGATAGAAAGTCGAAGAAGTAAGAGGTTTACGAAAAAAAAAAAAAAAAAAAACTGCAAGTCTTCTTTTTTACCTATAAGACAAGTAGTAGTAGTAGTAGTATTGGGGTCGAATGCATAGGAGCGCGATGGCAACGGTCGATTCTTTTGCGCGGCGACATGTTATAGAGAAGGGGTAAAAAGAAGAAAAGGAGACACTCAAGAGACGTTGAACGACGAATCTATTTAGTCGTCCGGATAAACGAGTTGTGTGAACATGACCGGAAGTCCGAAGAGATAAAAAAAAAAATATATACATTTAAATATATATATTATAAAATATGCGTTCGATTGTAATTCATCGCGATGCCTCGTACGTTTAAAACGTGATGTTTATTGCGGATAATCGAATAAAATGCAATCGCGATTAATTTTTTTTACATGCGAATAATTTGTCAAACGGTAGAGAGCGAGAGAGAGACAAGAGACTGCGACGACGTTCGTATTTTTCGTATGAATATAAATATACGTATTATAAAATGTGTGTACGATACGTGAATGGCATAAGAGTTTGTAATATCTGGCGAGACTTGTACAAATTGCATACCGCACACTTCACGTCGTCGTAATTCGGGTACTTATTATCGCGTATTTACGTATATAGCTGGCTGATGCGATTTCGTTGTAATTAGAGCGGAGCGGCGGTAGTTAATAACGTGTGCAAAACGATGGGAAATTTTTAAAGAAACTTTATGTTTTTTAGGAAAAGAAAAACAAACGATTATGTGTACTCAAACTGTAGCGACTATTATAATATACGTACTGAGCGTTGTTATGGTCTTCGGCAAATCTTTATATTCCGTACCTTTCGCGGGATATTCCTCGTCCAAACTGATTTCCACGTGGCTTGTACGAATCGCACGAGTAGATCATGTCATTGTTACCGATTATTCTCGAGAGCACCGTTCAGCCGAAGCTTTTCGAAGAAAATTTCTCGAGACGGCGTTTAGACGAGCCGATCACGCTAAAGTATGCGAGTTAGTTCGCGATAAAAAAAAAAAAGCAACGTGAAAATTGATTTCGTCCGCGCGTACCCGTCGCGCAGAAGCTATTATTTATTCACCGGGTAAATATGGCGGCGTATTGTTATTTCGTACTTGTCAATTAGCTATTACCCAAGTTCGTGAAAAAACTCGAATCATCAAGACACATTTCCGCGTAATACGTTGTAAGTATACCATATAAATCACGTAAAAACTAACGCGCTCGATAAAGTCTCTTCAGGAAAAAGAAACAAAGTTATATTTTAATACGAAAAAAAAATCGCCCTCCGTCACCATTTATTACGTTATTGGCTTACGTCGCGAGTATGAAAGCATATATTAAACAAATTGCGTTTACAAAATAAATAAATACCAATTGGAAACGTTGTCATCGCGCTTGTGACTACTATATATTATATATATACGTACACATTGAAATACGTATTATGTACACGAGGCCTTAAAGTGGCGGCGGCGGCGGCGGTGGAGCGGCTGTTGTAATAATGCAAATTTAGTTTTCGCCTTTTTATTACTTTTTTCCCGCGTCACACCTGCATCTGCAGACCGCTGCACGTAAAATGCGTTTACGACGGCAAGGGAGGGGAGAAATAATCATAAATAAAACACGCGCGCGCGTGTGTGTGTGTATATAAACGCGTATTTATGTGAATCTCACTGTACACACACACGCGCGCGCGCTCATGCTGTTTTACGGATTATAACACCGTGTGTGCGCGCGCGGCGAAACCGGATATAATTTATATTGTCGTGCCTAAAATATATTTGCATAAATATATTATGAGCGCGCGCGCCTATGTGTGTCCGACTCGTCTGCGAAATAAACGTGAAAAAAAGAGCGTACGCGTTTTCGCGCATAATATCGCGGACGCCCGCGCACCTACGTGCACACCTGCACGTAGTACGTATGTCTCCGGAGCGTCGCTCATACTATATTATATTAAATATTAGGTAATAAAATCAATTATTTCGATACAAAGCACTTATTATATTATAGAATGCATGCTCGAAACGTATTCACTGTTGTATACTCGAATATACAGGGTGGGGCAGTGAATCGGGCGATTTTAAAATAACTATAAAAACCCAACAAGTATTTTTTTTAACAAATATACTTATATAACCTGAAAGTATATAAAATAGCATTAAAGAAGTGTTAATTTGTTATTTAATTTTTATAAATGATATCTGCAAGATGGCGTCCATTTCGAAGCATTCGTGAAGGCGTCTTTGAAAACTGGTCATGACGTTTCGCAGAATTTCCGGTGAGATTTGTGTCGCCTCTTCTCGTATTCTTTGTTTAAGATCATCAAGTGTCCTTAGTGGTGTTTGGTATACTCTACTTTTGATATACCCCCACAGAAAAAAATCACAGGCCGTTAAATCAGGCGAACGTGGAGGCCATGGAATATTCCCATTTCGAGAAATTATGCGGTTCGGAAACAAATCTTTTAGAATATTCACTCTAGCTGTATGACTCGTAGCCCCATCTTGCAGATATCATTTATAAAAATTAAATAACAAATTAACACTTCTTTAATGCTATTTTATATACTTTCAGGTTATATAAATATATTTGTTAAAAAAAATACTTGTTGGGTTTTTATAGTTATTTTAAAATCGCCCGATTCACTGCCCCACCCTGTATAATATATAGAACTCGAGGCTACGTATTAATTTAATCGTGTGTGTTTGGTTTGGTTCTGATGGTCGGCAACCCACTGCTTGCGTATTCGTTGAACCGATTGGTATTTTGAAAAACACGAGTGTTTGTACTGAAAACTTTTGTGAATCGGTTCGAAAAAAAGTCCGTACAAGTATTTTACCGCGAGTGAGTGCTCGTTAAAACCCGTAACGACTCGTTCGATATACTATAAAAGTGTCGTATACTATTGTATAGACGAGTGTCTCGCGCTAAGTGAATCTCTCAGGATCTATTTATAAAATGTATATTATATACGCACATAAACCGGGCTCAAGCGTCGAGCTTGATGCGTACGAATTAACAACACCCGCGGCCGCCGACAGTTTATCTTAACTTCTTGCAGCGCGTTTTGGGAATTACATCTGGGAAAAATTGTTATTATTATTACTTTGCGTTGTTAAAGACTTGCGCGCCGTCCCCATAGACCCAGTAGCCTCATCATCCCCATAGGCGTGATTTCATTGAATTTCATAAGGTGCAAAACCGATTATATAATAGCAGCGATAATTGTGTTTGTACAGTCTTCATACAAAGAGTCGTCTATTTCGATCGATTTTTATTAAAATATATAATTCGTAATAAGGACGGTTTTTTTCGGAAACTGACAAACCCATCATCGATCACAAAAACTTAAGACAGACGAATTTCTTAGTGATTAAATGTAAACATTATGCTTTTATTGAAATTTTGTTTCGACGATGCACTCACGCGGCATTATTTATTCACACGTGAAGTAGACGATATTGTAGGGTTTCAAGTTCAACTCGAAAAAATAATAACGATAGTAACTGGAAATAATATTTAATGATATTTATATACATTTATATTATTATTCTACTCGTTTATAATACGGCTGCTCGAACGAACTTTGAGTTTTCAAATAATAGGAATTCCGTGGGACGCGATCGTTACGTTCTCGCGCGATACGCCTATGGCGACGACGAGTACGATCACCTTCCTATAACATACGTATGACGCGCAACTAACGAAGAGATCGCAAAGTTTTGAACGTTTCCGTTAACAATTGGATCTCGACGGTGTATTTAAATTTAATAACAAGTTCCATAAAATTCACGTACGTACACGTCGACGCGTATTCCCGTCGGGCGAAAATGTAATGCATTTCAAAACGTTTTAAAACGTCGCAATAATAATATAAAAAACACGAGAACGGGTCGATAATATTTTCTCACCCATAACGTCACGAACTATCAGACGGATCGACGAGGAGATTTCGGGTTTCTGAACGTTTTATCGATTGACAAAATTTCCCTGGCGGCGGCGTTCGGTAGTAAACTTTCCTCTCGTTCGCACAGCTACCGCCGCATATATTATATATAGTACTATAGCTGACCCGGCAAACGTTGTTTTGCCATATATATTTCTAGTGAAATTTGTAGTATAAAAAATAACTAACTTATTGCAAGTGCGTGACGACGACGCGCCGCGGCGTCTACGATTGAAAGAGGAATGGAGCGCGGCACGCACGCACGCAATTTCGGTAAAAGTTATGTAATAATATATGACGTTGCAAAATCCGTACCTTTTGGTAAACATCGTCGGGTTTTCGTTTCAATTGTATACGTCACGGCAAATCGGTCGAGCTTATCGACCAATGACGATAGATTTGCGTGCGATCGTATTCGACCGTCCAATGAAAAAATTTCTATTGTATTCGTTCTATTGTTCATCGCACGCACGCAATTTCGATAAAAGTTATGTAATAATATGATATTGCAAAATCAATATACTTTTTGGTAAAGATCGTCGGGATTTTCGATGACATAATAATCTATTCGTATAAAATGCAAATTACCACGCACTCGCTGATCGTGTGAAAAGTTTTTCCCGATACGAGGGACAATATTAAGGTTCTTAATTTTCAACCCCTTTAACCCACCTCAGGGGTTGAATTTTGAATAATAAGTTAATAGTTTTTTCAACGACCAAGTTTTGAAGCAACGGTTATGTTATAATAATTATATTATACCTGCGGTGGCGCCATAAAGTTGTTTCTCACGGGTAGCCCGCGGGTGCCGCCGTATATATATATATACATACGTATATGGTTTGTCGGATAAAAAAGAAAAGAAACAGCGGTTTTTTGTTTTTGGAAATTCTGTGGAATATCGTTGAGTACTCATATTTTGAGTATATTGAGAATATTTCGAATTCCAAGGGTCGTCTGTTGGGAGTCTGTCTCGTCTACCACAGTGAATACGCTACCGGCTGCTGTATTATATGTTATATAGTATACGTATATTACACGCAATATATTATTATCGTTTATATATTACACTGCACGTAGTTTTATGGGTGTCCGAACGCCTACGTCCAAAATGTGTCTTCAGTTTCGGCCTAGTACCAATTATAATACCGATTCACCACCTCTTTAAATGAGATTCGCTACTGGCGTGCCATTGCGGTATAGGTACTGAACGGGCACCGTTTTCCCGTATTCCATATAGTTAACACAGGAACACGCGATTGCCCACCCTGTATGCTACTAGTGTTCTATTGAGACGTCTGGCAAGCGAGTGCAGGTACCGCAGGCACAATTTATGCCTTTTTTTCACCGTATCACATACGTACGAGACGAGGTACTCACATATTATTATATCATACGCGTTGGTCTCTCGCCCTCTCGGTAGGTGTGTGTTTTTTCGTTGTCGGTTATACAAAAATTTCATCGAAAACGTGACCGTCTGTTTCGTTTTCCCATATCGTATATTGTTTTTCTATATAATATAATATAATACGCCGCCGCCCTCTCGAGACACGCGTATGCTATAATAGGTGTGTCTGTCTGTTCGAAAAAAGTCTTTGAAAATCGATCCTACAGGAATTTTATTTTTGTCTTTTTCCCCGGTACTTACACACATAACACCTTAGGAGTGTATAATGCATAGTACCGTCGTCGGCGCGCACCACACACGTATCCGACCCGCACCCGACGGGGGCTCATATCACAATGTCGCGTACCTACTCTGCGTCACGTATATACCTTTTCGGCGCATTATTTCCTCAGCCCTTATATTCGGCGGTAGACTCTTTGCCGTACAGGTCAGGAGATATACCATACACGCCTTTATTGCCGTCGTCGTTGTCCGACTTTGGATATTATCGATTAACACGTACGACGAGATTATATAAATACGAAACGCTCGGTCGATCACGTACACGCTTAAAACGCACGACTGTGTGATATACGCTCGTACGTATATCAGCCCTCGGCCGCGTGTACATGTAACGCGACGGTCACGCCGAGTTGAACGTCACGAATGAGAGAGAAGAAAACGCGACGTTTTCGCAAAAGCATAAGCGTAAACTGATGAGCGGGGGAGGGGGGGCGAGAGAGGGCGACCGTCTTCGCTATGAAAATTCGAGACGACCTTAGAATTCTCGAGAAACAAATCGATACAATCGAAAAGACGAAAAGGCGAAAGTCATTCGTGTCGGAAAAATATTATGTTTTAACCGAGGTCGGACTGGCTCGAGAAGCTGACGTGCAATATAGAACGATAGGCCTCGATGCCCCCTCGGACTCTCCAAACTTTAACTTGTGTCACACCTTCACACGTATACGTGAGAATATTCTATGCTGTAATGTACACGTATACACATTTAGGTGCGTTTGCAAATATTAACTATTATTGTTTTTTTTTAATGCCATCGTTGTTATGTTGTTACAGACGCCGTCGTGCTTGATTATTATTGTTCACTCGATGATATCACGAACTACAGACACACATGTAATTCATAATTATATTTATAGGTGCCTAAATAAGATCACATTGAACTCAAATATAGTTATCACGTCGAATAATGATTTTATTTACAATGTCATAATGTATCATATTGTGATACTTCTAATAATAATTAAAAATAATATCATATAATTGAGATGATTTTTTTAAAATATTATTTCGGTCGATTAAAAATGAAATAATGAAAACGAAATACATAATTATAAACTGATAAATAACACAATGATAAATGGAAATTACTTAATATATTTAATGAACGAAGAAACGTACAGTCGCGTATCAAGCTTTTTCGTGAGTTTTTCAAAGTAAAATTCGTGTTAGGTATTTTCAAGTCCAGCTCGGATTACGTATAATTAATGCATTCCAAAATTTCTAAAAAAAAAAAATGAACGGAATATGACTTTAAAAATAAAACACTTTATTTATTGGGTGAGGTGACTTATTTTAGTAAAAATTACACGTCAATATAATCAAGTTTATATTTATACTTTTAAATTGTATTTAAAAGTTTTAAAGTTGAAAATTTAATTAATTAGAGACTCATAACGGCATGTTTTAATTAATATTTATGAGTTGTGGCGGCTTGTGGAAAAAAAAGGCATAAAATAACGGGATGTTATTTCTATATTTATACTTTAATACTTTTTAATTTCTAGTCAAATAAATAATTATCGATGTGAATAACGACTGTTCCGAGTGACTTAAACTGAAATGATTGCGCAATTTTAACGTAATAAAACGACGAAATAGAAACGGGTTTACCCGATTCGAAAAGGTAATCAGTTTCTATCAGTGAACTTCCTAATATTGAAATAAATTAAACAGCATTCGATGTGGCCGTCATGCGACGGATACGTCGTATCAAACTTACTATAATAAATGTCATTGCAAAACGAATAATTTACAGTTTAAAACGCATGATCGAGTTCACCTATCGAATAAATATTAGTATTTCGTGAGTATTATATTACTCGGCAATAGATATATTAGACGCGAACCCGAATAAGTTCTCGTATCTAGGTAGTTGACCTTTTATTTTTTTTTTTTCACCCGAATTTCCTCGGATTATTATCATACATAATGCGGTATACTCGAATAGCCTCCTACATAATATCACATATAGATATTAGATATCCTCGGTTAAGGCTGCGGGTATAATACGTATGTTGCGCGCGCACAGTCCGTCGTTTAACTGATTTCGGTATTTTGAAAATGAGTTTTTCCCACGACATCGCGACCTCGTGTTAACAGGATGATTTCATAAACTTTTTTGCCTCGTCCGTTAGAAAAATTGGAAAATCTACGAAACTGTTGTCGATCGAGTCGCGCGTATGTAACTCGGTTACTGTCCCGGCCGGGTTGCTGCTAGAGGCTAGACCCTAAACTGTCCTGACGCGGTCCAGGAGACGACAGACGGCCACCACATCACAATCGGCTCAAATAACTTATTTCCCACGTTACTGTCGGAGAGATAGGTTTTATTTTATTTCGAGAATTTCCCGACGAAGCAATCAATATAATATTATGTACGACTCGACGATCATAAACACTATTATTATTTCAATAACTTTATTATCGTCACAATAATTATTATTATATATAGTATTGTGTTTATCAATATTTCTTCTCGTATTTGCTTGTATGCATAATAATATTATACATTACATACGTCATGTAAATACTACGAGCCATGTACATGAGTAATAATTATTTTAAATTGTATTTGGTCGTCGCGTTAGAAAAAAACTAAAAAGTTGTAAATATTAAAAACCAGTAGACTTGGATAGCCCAGACAACTAGGAACGTATTATTTTAACAAATACAAATATTGCAATCTCGAAAACTAGAACAACTGTGCGCTATGTATTTGTAACGATATATCCATATTATATACTATGATAGGCTTTGTTGTTTTAATATATCAAAAACTCTGATCGTGATAAAACAATACATTGAAATCGAAAAACTATTATGTTAATCTAATACATTTTATGCTCTAATCGTATTTGTACGTAACAAAGATCTATTTTATTATTTTTTTTTATTTCTTCATACTGTTAATTATTACACTAACTGAATGTGTAGATTATACGATACAAGGTTCGTTTTATTCAACAGAAATGTGCTGAAAATATCTCATTACGTTTGTATTGTTTATTGTATACAAGAGTTAAAAATAAACCGATCTGGTTCCGAATGCGAAAAGTCGACTTTGTCATTGAGTACAAACATGTTGAATTAGATAACGGCAATTATTATCCAAGTACCTACCTATTCTGTTTATTCTACAATTATTATTGTTCAAGGATTTCGTGAGAGATTAGTGAATGTTTTTGGTAATAAACTTCAAAACAAAATGAAACCGATAACAATAGGTAGACGAACTAAACGTAAAAAAGTCCAAGGACGAAAACCATTAAACAAATACCGTAAAGCATGATTTTTTCCAACTCGATATTTTGAAAACATTGACCGATTCGAGTATATTAAAATGTCTAGGGGTACAGAGGAATCTAGTGAGATCGTTATACGCGAGTTTATTAATTGATATACGATACATAATAATATGTGCTTGTTTTTCAAAAAAAAATATTCAAACCGCGTTGCGACACGAACGTCAATAATCGTAATCGATCGATTCGTGTCTCGTTAAAAAATGAAAATTTTCGTTGCCATTATTACGGGGCTGATGATGTTATTATCTTCTCCGGAATTATAATATTACAATACTTATTATTGTGAAAACTCGGCGTCACAACGATTCTCGGTATTGATTTACATGTATTTATTATACAGGAATAGATGCGCGTTATCAATATATTGCCAATTGCTTCCCTGCAATTTCATTATACACGTGTATATATACATCGTATTGATATATACGTGGAAGTAATTTCATGAAATCGTGACCTCCGTGTTTTTGATCGAATAATAATAATAATAATAAATCGATAGGCGTCGTCGTCGTGGACGAGAGCGCTTGCACATTATCTCTGATAAAAAAAAAAAAAAACAGTATTCACAGCCGCGGTCGGCTTGGTGAAATTGCAGTTCCGCGGAGAAATTTCTCATACGTCCGACTTCGATTATATTACATTACGTTAAAGATTTAATGTTGCTGTTATCGTCTGCGAGGCCGCGACGTATCGTTTCCGTCCGACTAAAAAAAAAATGTTTTTCTGCCGCTATTCCGGTTTTCCATAAACACCACGTATAGACTGCAATATATTTTCTGCCGTTGCAGCAAACGAATTTCAACACCACATCAAGCGGACGGCCGTGCACGTGCCTATTTATATTCGCGCAATATATTATAACGTTTTGCAAATTACCGGCGATTGTTATTGATCGGGGAAAGTATCGTCCGACGAGAGACTCGCGAGGCGTCGAGCATTTATTTATACATATTCCTACGTTCGGACACGGCGTGATTATTAAATCGCAAGCAGTCTTCGGCACTTTCGTCTCGTCCCCGTGGCTTTTGACACTTCCGCGATCTCCGGCGCAAACGCGCGTCCGTCGCCGACGAACCGGTAACAGACAATAGTCCGCGATAAACGCGCGCGCGTCCGACATTTAAACCGTACACGATATAATGCTTAGCGTACATGCCAAAATACGCGACCCACTAGCCGTTCGACTAGACCTTGCAATACGTTTTAACGATACCGTTCGAAATTCGATGCGAGCAATCGTCGTTTATACTGCAGGGTATAATTATATTCATAACATGTTGTACACATTTCGGCCGACGCACAACTCTGTCGTGTGTACGCACAATGAATTATTTGAATACGCAGCCGCCAGCCTTCGCGTTTTTTATGCCAGTGCAAAGTTGATAATTATAGTTGTCTGTAGGAATCACACACAAAAAAGGTTTTCCATTGTTTTTATTGTTCGACGACTTGTTCGATTCGTGAAATTCAAGTGATCCTGAGAATCTTCGGTCGGGCGGCGAATAAAATTTATTATAATTATAATAAACGTTATACGAATTAAATCACTTCATTACGACTTATATATTGTACGTCAAGCTCTCCGCGTAATCGAGTCGCTTGGTCGGTGTTTCGTCACCGAGTCGGACGTCCCATATCCGAGCGACTCCGTGTACCGCTCGACACCGACTGCCGGATGAGCCATTGTCGGTCTGTGACGGCACGGGGCCCTTGCCGCCGGCTCGACCGGTTTCTCGGCGGCGTTTGCGATTTCGACAAAATTCGAATATTAATATTATACACAAATAAATCCAAATCATCAATACGCGTTGTGTAAATAGTCGTCGAGTATAGTATATTATATACTATATTATATACTCTTTAATACTATACGGTATATGCGTAAAATATAGTTTAATACTTCGATTATATAAGTTTGGCTACATTTTATAATAATATATTCGAAAACATTAGGAAGGTATCTTAAAAGTTACTGGCGCATTGCTGCGCGGCAAAAAGTTTTACACTTTACCGAAACATAAACACCGAATTTCGTTTTAAAATACACACGATTACGAATATGAACTTTTTAAATGTCTCTCTTCTTTTTTTTTCCATACTGCTCAGAATTTATACGTTTTTCGTTTAAAACCGACGACTTACGTTGCAATTCGGATCGTTTGATCCGTTTAATAAGCAATGTAATTTTACGGTCGATTTTATAACTACCGGTTACCACGAGTACACAAGACATGTGAGGGTTAACGTTGTTTTTAACTCGCTTAAGATGTTTGTAGTCAAACAAAGTTCACAAAAAACTATAAAGTGTATTTAGTTATGTCGATTTCACTTTTTGGCTCGACTTTAACTTATTTACCCGTTGATGCCCTGAAGCTTTTTATCAAGTAAACCTGTATACTCGATTTTTCGAAAATAACAACCGATGTTGTATTTAATTATTTAACTTGGGCACTGCAAAATTCCACTGGACGGATTACATTTTTTCTCTTTCTTCTATCTCTACATATATATATATATTAATTACTATCTGATAGGCACTACATAACCGGTGAGATACTCCATTGAAAGAAAATGCTTCACACGCCTTATAGGAATTACGAAAAAAAAAAAAAATGTCATATTTGAATATTAAAAATAAATTATCAATACGTCAGACACGGACGGCCGTACGTATCGCCCGTTTCCGCATTTACAATGCGACGTCTGTTAGTCAATAATATTTACGACATTCCTCGTGCGTCGTTGACAAATATTATATAATACGGCGGCGGCGCTTACACTATACATTTTATAATATTAAATCGGGCGAGACGTTTCATCGACGAAATCGGAATGTACACCGTATATATATACAGTACTTTAAATATTTAATGTGTATTGTGTTACACACGAGGTTCGTTACTACATCTTCGAGAATCGACTCGATCGGAATATTACTGTTTTTGAATAAAATATAATTTATCTCGTTCGCGCGCACGGCGAGATCCGAATGCTAAACGAAAACGACGACGGAGATATAGACGTAATATTATAATATTGCAGCGTTATAAATACAGTACTCGTTTTATTATTATTTGGTTATGATACGCGGATAGGGGAGGGAGGGGTAGGAAAGTAATCATCGCGGAACAGGTTTTCGGAAATGGTCGAAAACGTATTATAATGGATTTGAAAAAAAAAAATAAAAAAAAAATATACGAGACGTACACGTTTTCTCACGAACTAAAAATAACGAAGTTACCGTGTTTATTCGCCGTCGTTTATAGCGGCAGCTTCGGTATCGACGCGAGACAAACGCAGAAAGAAGAAAAAAAAAACCTATTACATTAAACATATTATTATTATTATTATCTGATTTTTATACGCACAAAAACATGTTGCGGTACTCGGTCGGGATGAAATACTCCGTGGTATATTATATACCGCGTCATCGACTTACTGCAGGTCTTTATCGACCCGATCGGTCGTCGTCGATTAAATAAATAAATCTTCGTTAGCATAAAATATGAACGCAGCGAGTGCGTTCGCGATTTTTCGACGTGACGGACGAGAGTTTGTCTCACAAAAGCCTGATAAATATACGCATTATTGTAACGACGCGGTTAGGTTAGGAAGGTAGGAAAAAAAAAATGAAAAACATACGTTCGTAAGAATACGCGGACATACAACGTGTACCGATGAAAGCGGCCAAGATTTAGTAAAAAATTATTATATTAATTATTCAATAAGTATATTACAAGACTCGGTACAATGTTAAATATGTCAGGTATTGAAACAAATCCGTTCGCGTAGACGGGCATTAATAACTAAACAAGAGATTTGGTTTTAAATTGTATTTATTTTTTTTTCGTTCGCGGAGGCTTTTCAGTCGTACTCCCGTAGAGATTTGTGCGTATTACACGAAAAACAAAAGAAATCGATATTTAATTATTTTATTTCGAAAAGTGGTCGGCCTAAATACAAATCGAAATATTATGCAAAATGTTTTCTAGAGAAAAAATAAAATAAAACGTAATCGAGAATCTATACGTTTTACACGTTTCGACCAACAAACATATTATTATAATGCGAATATTATTATTATAAGATTATGTTAATATAATATTTGGCCGGTTTAAGGAAAAAATGCGTTTGTTAAATTATCGTCAGTCGTTAACGTTATTGTCGTTATAAACGTTTTCGGTTTTAAATAGCGATTCGCCGCGCAAATCGACACGTATAATAATAATAATCACGAAAACGGAACTCACGATTGCGTAAAGAGTATTTTTAAATCCGGTTTGTGCTTCGATTCCGAAACGATGGAGAATTCCGTCCCGTTTACACGAATTCGACTGATTTAACACGTACAAACGTCTGCACGATACGTCGACGCATAGACGTGATTTGCATTAGGTTTGCATTTTTCGTTTTTAGTCATTACTTATAATAGCTATTGGCTGCTTTTCCGAGTTGGCGCTTCTACGAAAACAGCACAAGTCGTGTTCTCCCGATGAAGACTTGACATTTCTATTCGAAATCTGCGACAGTCGAGAACATTTCCATGCTAATTCTCGACCTTAAATGACGTAAAGACGACGTATAATAAAATAAATAATATCGTTTGCCGGCGGACCGCGACCGCGAGCTTTTAAGAATTATTTATGCATTTGTTTTTATTATTTTCCGCATTCTTCCGGCGAATTTTAAATTCGTGGTCTTTCATCATTTCTTTTCGCGCATGTCTTCGGAGAATTTATTTTTGCAGTGATTTATAGATTTCGGTTTGTAGCTTATAGGAAATCGATTTTAGCATACGTATGTACGCGAATCGTCTACACATATTGGACTCGGTCTGCGAGTAAATGTATTTTATTTTCGTCACACATTTCATGTATATAGTCTACAGAGCAACGGCGTTCCGTATAACGAAATACGCATGTGTTATACTTATTTTCAATTATTCGTGAAACGTGCGGTTTGTCGTGTCGACGCGGCAGCTCGAAATCGACAAAAGTGTCGCGCTCGATAAAACAACGAAAAAAAAAACAAAAACAAAACAATCGGTGACGTCTCGCGATTAAATTTTCGCTGACCTCGTCGACTCGGCCGATTTTGAACGACGACCAATAACGACTGCGGCGATAGTAGTACACCTGACATAATACCGTATTTATGTATTACCTATAGCCGTACGCAAACGGTTACGGTCGCGCGGCTTGGCGAATAATAACAATACGTGAGCGATTAAAGGTTGAAAAACGATCGCATGCGCGGGCGATTGCGCTTAATTATGTATAGAATATAACGTTTTCTTTTTCGTTCGTGCGGTACATTGTCCGCGAAAAAGTTTTTCGTGACGTTTCTCCAGTTCGTTTTGAGTACGATTATCACGGGAGCATATTAACGAGACGTTTTCGTCTAATCAGCTTCTTTTTTTTTTTCAAATTATTTTTTTCTTTCTATTTCATTGTCGATACACTATTTACTCTTGGCGCGGCGCACAAACGCGGTCGTTGCATTCGAAACCGACGACGGCTCACAGACCGTTGTTCGGCGGCGGCGGCGGCGGCGGCGGCGACGTCGGAGCTCCCCAACCGGTTACGACTTGCATCTCTCCTAAATTGGTAAGAACCGCACGACCACATGTCCGATGATTCATCGGTATCAACCGCTACGCCGCAGCCATTCGTCCTGAACACGTGTGTGTGTGTGACCGAGTATACGTGTACGATATATAATAATACGTGAATAAATATATAAATGAGCGTGTGTGCGCGTGTATAATTAATGCGCAAGTCCGGGGGGACTTGGTAGTACTTACTAGTCCACATTATATTATGCTATTATTACTGTGTGTACGCCGATCGTATTTTTACACGTCTCCGCACACGAGTCACAGATTTTATGTGGTGTGCATTTGGCCGCAGTGCGTGCGCGCGCCGATATTATTGTCGTTATTGTCATCTGGAGTTTACGACGATATCGCGCGATTGTCGAGTCGCCAGACGGTTAGGAAGAAAAAGAAAAATATAAACAACAATAAAATAAAATTGCGGATCGATTAAAACGCGCGTCGTCGTCTCCGCCGTAAAGACCGTTCTCTCGGCGCATTCGATTTATCGTTTTACACGTGATAATACGTAGTAGCGATTTAATTGCCTCCACGCACGTATTACAATACGCGCATCACTTTTCGTTTTATTGACTGTAATCGCGTTGGCACTTGTAGCCGGTCGTATGCGTTCGCAGACTGCGGGAGATATTGTACAAGCGATAGCCGGGTGTCTCGAGAGCAGGACGCGCGTCCTCTCGACGACCGCGACGTTTGCGTGTGTAGTTTTCGTTCCACGCGCGTGTTGCGCCTTCTCTCCGCGTACAATATCGTCGACATATCGTCGTTTGGGTTCTGTCGCGAACTCTTCTAAAATCGTCGTTTCGAGCTGACAGACGGTGTTCGATCGACGAGCTTTTAAAGACCGTTCTAGAGAGTGTGTTTTTATTTCGTAGGACTCGTGATTTATCGATTTCGGTATACTCGTGATGCTCTACGTGGCGCCGAGGCCGCCCACACTTTAAGTGCGAAGCACGGGTCTAATTACACGTGAATTGTAATTTATCGACTATAATAACATATTATTTACGTTCAAATTAATAAATTATGTTGCCGAACGTAAGAATCATCACGATTCGCTATTTATATAATATATAAAATATACTTACTATATTATAGTCGTTGCCCCACTCGCTACATAACGGTGGTTGAAAAAATACAATCGAACGAATATTATCCACGTCGTACGCACAATTTTCGGGTGAGGGGTATTTTTCACGATAGGTTACGATTATTCTGTCGTCGTTTCGATTTTGACAAATATGCTGTGTTTTTTTTTGTATACACAGGCGTGTACATACATATAATATACGTATATATTTTGTTGGTTTATTAAATTACATTCGCCCACAACTATCGAGCTCCGTGCGTGCAATAATAATAATATAGTGCATACACGGCGGGGGGGACACGTGCGCGCTGATCAATATGCCGTGCACGCGCATTTGTTATGATACGACTGTACGTACATATCTACGTGATGACATTAACCGCGACAGATTTTGATTTTAATCGGAACACGGAAAACGTTAAACAATTCTCGATATTTGCAGTTTGCGTCGTCGTCCCCGTCATCCCCGTCGTCGGTTTTGAAAAACACATTTTTTCTCTCTTTTGTAAATAATATTTTCCTGCGGCAACTAGGAGAGGCGCCGAAAAGTTTTATCGCCGCGATTACCTTCCTCCCATACGGACGAATTAACGATCGTCGGGCGCATGTTTTTTTGCGTACAGTTTTAAAAAAAGGTTATTTTATTTGAAAATCTCCAAGAAATATGACAACGATGAACGTTGCCGACGGCCGACAGAGTTTGATTTCCCGCGGTTCGGTTGAAACTTTTTCCATTATTTTCAGCCGCGGCAACTAGATTAGTTGCCGCGGTAAAGATGTCCCACGTCCCGGGTAGAATTTTTCGATTTCCAGGAAAATAATTTTTTTCCTGCTGTTTTTCGTTATAATATTTCACGGTCACGGTACATCAATAATAAACCATTAGTGCTGTGGTTGGTATTTTCATAAGTACGTTAATAATTGTGCGATTTAAAAAAAAAAAAAAAACATTTTATAAAAAGTATAGTAATAACGACTTAACTTGAAAGGACGTATAAAACACGTATGGACTTTTTTAATAAATCGATCGTTTTCAGGGCGTTCAACTCGCCGTCTCGTGTTTATCAATTATTATTATTATCATAATAATTAAAGGGTCCATAAAATGAAAAAAATAAACGACTCATTGCATTGATATCGATCTCAGTCGTATTATGTTTATCGATCTCCGAGAAACGGTTTATTTAAATTATTGCAATAATTACTTTTAACATTGTGTGTGTGTGTGTATACTTTTTGAGGTTTAGTGTCACGTCGAGCGAAGCTAGACAAATGCCCCGCGAGACAGGTGTATGTTCTGTTTTTACTAATTCGATTTTTTTCCACCGAAAGTCCGATTTATTAGAAACATAAAATAGTCATCGCTTTACGGTTAAAAACATTGATCGGTTTGAAACTTCAAATTATCCATACAATTTTATATACAATAAATGCGCAGCTCATAACTGTTCATAGTGAAATATTTGGATATATTATGTAGAAAGTTTTTCAGTGCTTTTTTATTTTTATCGACGAGGTACCATAAGGCATGGTTATTAATTTTAGTTATATACATTATTACAGTGCGCATAATATGCGTACATACCTATTACCTTGGGACTGATATCTGGGAGTAATTTTAAATCGAAATTCCTGCTATTAAAATAAAGCAAATATTAAAAGGAATAATTAATTTTAATTGGAAAAAAGTGTTTAACTTTCTTTAATTCAATTTAAATCTCGACTGTATAATAAATAAAAAGAGTACCGAAACAAATACAACAGAGAAACGTTACAAATAAGTTATTAATTAAATTAATCAGTTATTAGTTCATGTTCAGTGCGGAAGGTCGTGTTTAATCGTGTGCCAGTCGCTTATCTATATACTAAAGGTCGTGTTTTATTGTGTACTATCCACATAGCTAAATTTGAAATTACCTAACAGCTTTATTTTAATATGTTATTATGCTCTACATGTAACGAGGAAATCTTCGACAAAGACGATTTACAGTGCTCAAAGTGTGAGGTATTTATACATTTTTCCTGTGCGGGATTAAGAGAAGCAAGCTTTAGAAGCTACACTTACAATAGGAAAAAATCATGGTGCTGTATTAAATGTAGAGAAAGCTCATCGAAAATAGTAGCTATTAATAAAAATATAAAGAGTATACCAGCAATGGAAGATTGTAATATTGTTTCTAAAGAGCAACTATTGGATCTCACAAAATCAATCAACTTTATGAGTAAACAGTTTGATGATTTTACAATTCAAATCCGGGATCTGGTGAACTCCGTAAAGGAAATTAAGGAGGAAAACAGACATCTAAAAGAACAAAATATAAAATTAAAAAGTGAAGTTTCGATAATAAATAAACGTATAAATGTAATTGAACAAGAACAATTCAGCAAACATATTGAGTTAATTGGTTTACCTGAACAAAATAATGAAAATTGTATCAAAACTGTTGAAAATATCTCGGTTGCAGTAGGCAGCAAGGTTAATGTGGAAAAGGCATATCGTGTACGCTCGAAAATGACAGGAAAACCAGGAAAAATTGTCGCAATTCTAAAATCAATAGAGGAAAAACTAAACTTTATGCATTTAGTGAAAACTAAACGATTATCAACTACAGACATAAATGAAAATTGGAAGAAAGAGGGTATTTATATCAATAACTATTTAACTCAAACTTATAGAAATCTATTTTTTAAAACAAAATTACTTGCTAAAGAAAAAAATTATAAATTTGTGTGGTTTAAGAATAGCAAACTTTTTGTTAGGAAAAATAATGACACTAATGCTATACCCATAGAAGACGAAAATAGTTTATCAAAGTTAGTTTAATTGTTAGACACTCTTTATCTATTACGTAAAAATTTAATAATTAATATGTTTTATCATGGATATTTTTCAAACGTTGTCAACCTCAAATTATTATAATTATTCAACCAATTATTTTTGTTCTTTCTCAGACTTTATATACAGTCATAAAATTATTAATGGTTTCTTTCTAAATGTTCTGTGTTGCAACATAAGAAGTGTAAATTCTAATTTAGATGAACTATTACTTTTCTTGGAAAATGATAAAAAAAATATGCTTTTAGATATAATAATTCTAACCGAAACTTGGCATGACGTTAACTGTTGTAATATATCTATCCGTGATTATAATACTTACTTTACTAAAATTAAGAGAAATCAAAATGACGGAATAATTGTTTTGTATAAAAAAAATTTATGTATACAATTTTTTGAATTTGATTGTAATGAAGCTAATATTGTTAAGTTAAACATTAATATCTCTAATAATCCAATTACTTTATTTTGTATATATAGATCACCATCGAATGATATCCAGGAATTTTTGACTATGTTAAATAATATCCTATCAAATGAAAATACATGCAATGACATAATGGCAATATTAGGGGATATAAATATTAATATAGTTGGCATAAACTCGATTGATAATGAATATTTAAATATGTTGTCTTTATATGATTTTAAATCTTTTATCAATGTGTATACTAGAACTCCAAATAATTTCAGACATTCTTGTATAGATCATATTTTTGTTAAATTTAATAGTATGATAAAAAATTTTGAAGCTGGGGTAATACAGACTAGTATAACTGATCATTTCTTAACAGTATTAGCCATACCAATAAATGGTAATTCAAAATCTAAACACAATAAAAATAATAATAATAATAAAATTGAAATTATTAATCACGAAAAGGTGAATATTATATTGAAATCTGAACAATGGGAAGAAGTGTATAGTAATAATGACATTAATAGAAGCTGTGATATATTTTATGATAAAATTAACAATGCTATCAGCTTGGCAACCACAATCAAGAATGTAGGCTCCAGATATAAACGTATTAAAGAATGGATGACAGCCGGTTTATTATGCTCAGCACGTAAAAAACAATATCTCTCTATGAAAATTAAAAAACACCCTAACAACACATCTTTAATGTTATATTATACTAAGTACAAAAATACGTTTACTAAAATATTGAGACTCACAAAATTAAATTTTTATCAAAATAAAATTAAAAGTGTTTCATCCAGCCCAAAATTAACTTGGAAATTAATAAATGAAATAACAAATAAAAATGTCGATAAGGCTAAAGAAATTAATTCAATTCAAATAAATAAACAAATGTTATATGCCACAGACGAACCGCATAAGATCGCAAATATTTTCAACACTTTTTTCGTCGATATAGGCAGTAAACTAGCTGAAAATAATATAGTAGAAGTTAACCCTATAGAGGAAGTTATTCAACTCAATGGAAACTCGTATGATAACATTTTTAACGAAAAAATAACAGAAACAGAAATCTTGCTAACTTTAAAAACTCTGAAAGATGATACAGCTGCCGGAATTGATAAAATAACTGTTAAATTATTAAAAACCATAATAAATTCTATACTAGGCCCACTTCTATATATATATAATCTAAGTATTAAATACTGTTTATTTCCTGAAAAATTTAAGATAGCTGTAGTAGCTCCACTATTTAAAGGAGGAAATCGAGCCGAAATAAATAACTATAGACCAATATCAATGATTGTTAATTTTGCCAAACTGTTGGAAAAAATCATTAAAAACAAATTAATTAAATACCTTGAATCTAATAATTTACTCTCGAAAAATCAATTTGGTTTTAGACCAGGTCTAAGTACAGAGGATGCATTATATAATGTAACTAAGTTTATAAGTAATTCTCTAGACAATGGTGAAAAAACATTAGCAATCTTTCTAGATTTAAAAAAAGCTTTTGACACAGTTAATCATATTGAACTAATAAAAATTCTTCCAACTTTTGGAATAATAAACAAAAGTCTACTTTGGTTTACTAGTTACCTAGAAAATAGATTACAATTAGTTAACGTAAATGGTTTTCTAAGTGAAAAAAAAAGTGTTATCTGCGGTGTACCACAGGGAAGTGTGCTTGGTCCAATCCTCTTTATATTATATATTAATAATGTTTGCAATACTAAGTTAGATGGTCAAGTGATCACATATGCCGACGATACATGTTTGCTCTTTTCAGGCGCGACATGGAAATCTGTTCACGACAAAGCAACAAATGGGCTAAATAAAGTTGTGCGTAGTCTAACAAATAGGAAATTGTCATTGAATACTAGTAAGACCTTTTACATGAAGTTCACTATAAATAGTACCCAAATCCCTATTAGTGATTTGAAAATTTGTTTTTGTGAGGATACTGGGGGGTGTACTAACACAAATACATGTGGAGGGATTCGGATGGTTCAGAGTATTAGATATTTAGGTATAACTATTGATAAACATCTGAGATGGGATCTGCACATTAATTATTTAATTAAACGCCTTCGTATATCATTAAATCATTTTTATAAACTCCAGTCAGTTCTACCTAAGCACCTCATCAGAATAGTATATATATCCTTTTATCAAGCTGTTCTCCAATATGGTGTAAAGATTTGGGGTGGTGCAACTGCGAATGTAATAAAACCGCTACAACTACAGCAAAATAAAATAATAAGAGTATGTCTGGGTAAAAAAGATTTAGTAGGGTCAACTGTACATAACTATAAAGAACTAAACGTTTTGCCTTTTAAATTAATTTACCAGAAATTTGCAATATTATGGGTAATTAAAAATATAAACACTTGGTTTAATTTAAAAAGAGTAGAAGATAAAAGATTGAACAGAGCATATAATGCTCCTGTAGCATATAAAAATACCGCATATGGTCAAAGATTTCTGGAGTATCAAGGTCCTACTATTTTCAACACCCTGAATGATGAATTAAAAAATACAATTTGTATAACGCCTAAATATGCGAAAAAATTGGTTTCTGATTGGGTATTTACTAACATGGAAAAACTTTGATGATTTTTTATTATATGATATATATGAGTATGTTTTACCAAGTTGTAATATTTTTAACTTTATTGTGTTATTATTTCTTATTATTATTATTATTTGTTATTATTTCTTATACTTATTCTGTATTTTTAATGTTAAATTTATTTCTGTATATTATGTAATTATTTCTACCATTTAATAACTCTCCTTCTCCATCACAAGCGTAAGCTTAAAGGAGAAAGATATAATAAATTTAATGTACTATTTTATTTATTCAATAAATCAAAAAAAAAAAAAAAAAAAAAAATTAAATTCGGAAAACGTTATTAAAAATGGAAACGGTGTTTTATAATGTTTTAAAATGTTAAAAGCGCTTATAAAACAATATTGTTCTAATTTGTGTTTTTACATCGTACATAAACATGTCTAGTATTTAAAACCAAAGTTACACATTTTAGAATGAAAAATAAGCATATGGTCATTAAATGTATTAAGTACGCTTTAAATCTAGCCTAAGACTCGTTTGAAAACGCTGTGGATTTTAATGATTTTTGACTCAATCTATAATTAAAACTTTAAAGAATTCCAGATTTTCGGATCTTAAAATTTGTATGAAATAAATAATGGAAAACACCATTTTTAACATTTTTAAATTTCGCCCATCAAAACGGTAAAAATAATTATAAATTCACAAAACTATAATTTCCAAATGTATAAAGAATTGAATAATATAGTTTGAACTTTTGATACAATATCGTTCAAAAAAACCAAGTTATATTATATATTATATGCAAAAGGATAAAATATTGTGAGCCGTGTATATTTTAATTAAACGATTCGCGTCTGGGTTCACAAATAATATTATATAAATAGAGACTCGTGTAAATATACACGTATTGTTTATTAAATATGTCGCCTACGATTTGCAAAATCGTACATTTGACAGTAATATAATATTTAAACGAGTCGAAACGGTATGCGACGCACAAGCGTCTTTTATGTACAATGTTTATTATTAAATCATTTTTATTCAGTCGGTCATCAAAATAATGTACTCATGTAGTCTTATGATGTTATTATAATATAGTAGTAATATCTTCGGCGTGTGCAAGGCGAAAACGATCAAAGGTAGTAAATAATGATAAATTATACGCATTTATACATATTTGAATTAAAATACTCATCGTCAAACGCGAGTGCACACATAGTGAAACGCTTCGTTATATAGGTCTGTTTCAAACCTCAGAGTATCGGAAAAAGGGTAAGTATTAAACTGTCTTTGTCCATAATACGTGTCCTATAATTTCGTCGAAACCAATATCTTAATAATCATACTATATTTATGACCGCACGCGCTGCAGAAAAGACGAGGATTAGTCATAAATCATATCGGTAAAAGTTCGTTTTACTGAAAAAAAAAAAAGCGATATTGAACGTGCGCACATTTATGCGCTAAATTTCATATCGAAGCCAAAACGGTTTGTAAAATCGTTTAAACATTCGTCGTGTGCCTACTTTGACGTGATTTTTATTATGAGATCAGAAAACAACGCACGCATTACACACGTCCTTTTCAACGTCAACCAAATGTTTAAAACCGCGTAATTGCACCGAAGAAACGTTCTTTGCGGTAGCAGTGGAATCCGTTTGCACAAAATAGGAACGACAAAACGTCAAGACGTTTACATTCGTGAAATGAAAACGAACGCGGAACGGCGGACGAGTTTCTTTTTCTCCTTCGACCCTTGTCGTATACCAACGCGAATCCCAGTAATAATTAATACTTTTATTTTACTGCCGTTCTCGTACGCATACAAATATAATATGTGTATACGATCAATTCATTGTATTATATTAATTCAATTCACGAAACGCATTATTAAACACGTAACGAATGTATTCTAAACGAGTGAAACGAAACGAGTATTTATATACCGAACGGACAGCAAAAGTCGAGAAGACGAGAACGCAGAGAGCACAAAAGTGGCAAATAAACGTAGAAAAATGAACAAGAGTTGGGTGATGGGCAATATACATACGGAGTATATGTAGACGAGTATATAATATAAAAAAATATGAATTTCGGCCGACGTTGATAGTTTTATTGGAGAAATTGTTCGCCGGAGAAGTAACGACACTCGCGAGGATTATCGGGCGAATGTAAAAATATATAGGATCCCGCAGACATTACATCCTTTTGGGAGGATTGCCAGGTGTGCCGGGGGTTTCTTAAATTTTCTGCGATCGGCACCGATTTGGGCGATCCGTGACCGCATAGAGATTTACGGGCACGCGTACCCGCGTGGAAACGGTTTAATGCGTTCGTGGACACTTTTTAAGTGACGCGCACGACTGTAGGAGAAAAATCGTCCCACTTCGCCCTTAAAGGAAACCGAAATGGCGCCGCGGCCGCGGGGGTTGACGAAGCTCTTCTATAAGTCGTCGTTTCCCACACACACGCGTGTATCATACATATTATTTACGACGTTTGTGTGTGTGTGTGTGTGTATACACATCACGCCGCGAGTATTGTATGTAGGATAATGTCGTCGTTGTTATGCCGGTCTCGTGCGCCCCCGCAACAACAGTCTGCGGCCCGTCCGGTAATGCATCGTGTGTATTACATATTATTATACGTAGCTATAAAGTACTGAGATATATATATGTGTGGACGCGCACATACTCGCTATTATGTAGCGCGGACCGGGGCTAATGTAATGACGCGCGCGGCGACGGATGCAAACGGTCGTGCGTATAATAATTTTGTTTTCGAAAACGTATAATATAATAATATGTACCTAACCCGTCGCGCCGCGGTTGTAAACCGTGTGTAGCCTTTATGCGGACGACGTACGCCACGCGACGGGTTTCGACGCGCGCGACCCGTAATGTGTGCGGGTCGTGGACATTCGACGAATAACGCGCTGCGAGGAGAGAGCGAAAAGACGAAACCTAAGGAAACGCGCGCGGAATGCGTGGATTCGACGCGGCAGACGATTCGTCGAAAATAAAGAGGTCGATATACGCGAGTACGACGCGCGCATTGTAAAACAAGTCGTAAAGACTCCGTGGCGACCGACGACGACGTCCGAAATAATAACTATTGTTACACAATATGTTATTATATATATTTTACGTATTGTGTTATAAGCTGACGCCGCGTAAATCACGGCCTGCCGTCATCGTTTAATAATGTGTTGCGTGTAACAATGTACAACTCTATAGCGGTACATCAGCCCGGATAGTTTATCGGAGAAAACCGTACTTTTTACCATCCCCGTACGACGCGTGTTTTTACTGCAGTACAATATTGAATAACGATACACGAATAATATCCACGGTCTGAGCGTGGTTTGAAGAGGAAAATAAGAAACGGTCAAAAGCGGTCCAAGTGTGGACAAATTGCAACGAAAAAATTTGATTTTTTTAATTATAAAACTTCAAGTTATTTTTTGTTTACAACTACCATAATAATAAACACTTGTATTTACACACAAATATAGTTTTTTCGTGCAAGGTTAAATAAAAATTGACGGATTTTAATTTTAATTTATTCTAAATTCTAATAATTTATTGATATTCTAATTGAGTTATTTGCGTTGATGATTGTAATTGAACTCCTTAACTAATTTGGTATATACGTTTGAAAAATACTTTGATCCTCAAAAACGTACAACGTTTTGTACGCAGGACTATCATCTACAATCATATATTAAAGTCACGATGACGCGAACGGAATAGGCAGGGGATTTCGGGCTGGCGAAATCACTGGAAAAGATTCCTTGTCACATGTCAGTGACGATACATGTTATTATTATTACACTACGATTTTTAGACGGATCTATGTTAGACCAGCGCGGGATAAGAGTAAATCAAATTTACGGTTTACGACCGCTATATAAAGCATGATATTATTATGTAAAGCGATAAAATGAATATTAAATTGAAATCCTATTGTAAAATATTTATATTTACTGTATATTTACACTATCACGAAGTTGCTGAAATTTTTTTTTGACGTATACAAGTTGCTCAAATATATTTTCAATAATAATCGATTGCGTTTAACGTGTGATAATATCGGTATTCAAACATATAACAGTATACGATGTGATTAATTCATCGAGAGACATCTGTCTGTGTAAATATACTGTAAATGTCTCGTAAAGTGTTTTGACGTTAAATTAATTACTCCTTGGACTAAATAATAACATTTAATAAGAGACCAGTGCGCCGCAAAGTGCCCTGCCTACGTATATCGATAGTAATGATAAAGTAATTCGTTTCGGACGGAAATTTGATTGTAGTACCTCTCACCACGGTAATACGATTACAATATAATATTGTCGATGTTGATCGGCCGTAATGCAGAATAAGTGTGTTCGGAAATTTGTCCGTAACGGAAAATCGCACGTATTCGCGATTCCGTCTCGGACAGATCGATATAAAAATATATATCGACTATAAAGTCGAGTTTCGTCAAGATTTTCAAATTTTCGGAACGGATGTTTAATTTTATATCCATAATATATATGTTAAATCTAATACGTTTCGGAAAATAAAAAACTCCTACTCACGATGCTGTTAGAAATTACACCATGTGGTTTTCAATTGTATTCATTTTGATAATCCGCGACGAGAGAACTTCCTTTTACTTTCGGTAGAAGAAAGCCGCTTGGGATATATGTCCGGATATGATTTAGGAATATGACGCCTTCGCCCCCCCACACTACGCGGACACGCGGCAGCTGATCTGAGTACAATTATTAATATAATACTATTAATATTATGTCATGACGTCATATTAAAATAAACGCGTCTCATAATTCCTAAACGACTGTTATAATAAGGCGTGACGAGTATAAAAAGAGTAGAACAATGTACAATCTATGTTGGTTCTTATTACTCATGCGCAGAGATTTCGTAAATGAGCGCGCGTAAAAGAGGCGTTTAAAATGTTATCATTTTTTTTTTTCATATAGATTTATTCGCGACAAACTTTCATTGAGAAATTGTGTTATACTTTTAAAGACCGCGACAGCCTTGGCTGAAATTTTGTCATAATCGATAAAAATGCAAATCGCGTCCAATAATAACAGTCGCTTTACCTATTATAAGTAACCCCGGAGGCCGATCGCGTTGATTTTACGCTGATCTGTTGACGAGGCGCCGACAAATATTGCAATCGTTCGCATTTTAATACTGACATTGGTACCGCATTGATTATAATACCTACGTAGTATGCGAACATATTATAATAATAAATATATCTCAAGGTCATTAAATTTTATGTTTTCCATCAGTCGAACACGTTATTTTTTTCTCGAATTAAATATATGTATAGTGTGTATAGGGCGCTCGAAGACATATCGATTACAATACGTGCCGAGTTCATTGATTTTTTTTCGATTACAATTAAAACACGTGATAAGGGTGGATCGTTAAATCGTCAAAGTGTAAATCAAAACTACTATTCACAAAAATACTCACGAAATACCGTTTGATTTTAATATTTTCTAGCTCGAATAATAGCCGGCGGTTCGAAGATTTTTCTCCGGAAAATAGAAAATCTATACAATAGCACGCTCTTTTGCTCGAGAATCCACGTTGCTGCGGGAAGTCTACGACGACGTCGATATTCGTTCGCCCCTCTTCCACACCGAATCGATCGATTTGAATATTTCCGAAAACGGTTTTATGGAAATACGTGGAAAAATGTTATTTATTCATTTACACCCGCTGTTTACAATAAACTATTGTTAATACGAAAACATCGAATTTATTTACATAACACGTACAGGTACGTCATAGGCGTATTGTGCCGTTACGGCAGGACATTAATAAGTCAACGTGGAAATAAAAACCTGACGGAAGTCGACAATACGCATACCTAGGCATCGGTTCCTTCGATTTGGATATTTCTATCGGTCCATAAACAGTCGAATGTTACCCACGCAATGTGTTCGGTCGTCGTTACGACGAATCAAATTAAAATAAACAGATGTAAATCCGATGCGAATTAAATAACTTTTTTCCTTTTTTTTTTTCTTGCCGACCAACTTTAATAGTACGAGATATTTAAAAAGAAATTTCCTCGGTCGGAGCTTTAAAAACTTTTCACTCGTATACAGCCCGAGGCTGTTTCCTAGAAAACAAAATCATGTAAATTAATATATAACTTTATTTACATTAATATTTGTTTTATAATTTCTCATTATAATATTTCATTTTAGTTACACGTATTTTGTGTGTGTATATATATATATATATATATATATATGTATATAATATGCATTTCGCTTAGCTTGTACAACATTTATAATAACAAAACAAATTAAAAGCGGAGTTTTAAATGACAATTTGTGTAGTACAAAAATACTATAATATAATTACAATTATTTGAACTACAACTTTTGGAAAATTCTAAAAAAAAAAACAACCCTCGACAAAATGCAAATCTTTCATAATAATATCCAATGTAAAATCGCCAAATACATCTTTAACATTAACACTGCGAGCTGATTTAAAAATTAAATTCGTACACGAAGAAGTAGTCATTTTTTACAGCCACTTCCACACCAAAACTCCACCCTCTTTTCATTACAATAATCTTGTATATAACCAAGCCACACTTACAAATTTCTAGAAATCTTTCGAGATGATTTGAAAAAAAAAAACTAATGTAGAGGTCACACCTCTTCACCAGTTTAGTGTGTTTAAGACTTAATGAAAAGCAAAAGGGGGAAAAAAAACAATAACAAAAGAAAATTTAGTACTACAACTAATATCAATACTATCACGTATTCTTATTATTTTTTAAGACACAGATTGCATAAAGTCTCAAATCGAAAAAAAAAATGAAGAAAAAATAGAAAATAGTTTACAAGAAGAAGAACAATTTTTCCAAGAATTGTCGTTGCAAATTTGAAATTCGCGAGCATAATATTATTATTTAATTAAAACACGTTTAGTGGAATTTATTTATTATCTTGTAGTGTGAAAAAAACCATGTTAATTTAAGTTGAATGAATTGCGTGACTCGACGAATGCGAATGCATATTGTTGTGTATATGACCCGGCGCAAACGTTGTTTTGCCATATATTTCTAGTGAATTTTGTAGTATGAAAAATAAATAAATTATTGTAAGTGTGTGGCGACGGCGCGCCGCGGCGTCTACGATTGAAAGAGGAATGGAGCGCGCACGCACGCAATTTCGGTAAAAGTTATGTAATAATATGATATTGCAAAATCAATACCTTATTGGTAAAGATCGTCGGGATTTTCGATGACATAATAATCTATTTATATAAAATGCAAATTACCACGCACTCGCCGATCGTCGCATCTCGAAATCTAGCCCGTGAAAAGTTTTACCCGGTACGATAGGGACGATTAAGATTCTTTATTTTCAACCCCTTTAACCCACCTTAGGGGTTGAATTTTGAAAAATAAGTCAATAGATTTTTAATTATTTCATTTACAAAATGTGTATGCTAAGTCTCAAAAAAATTACATTTTACATTTTACCCCTTTTAAGGGTTGAATTTTGAAAATAAGTTAGTAGATTTTTCATTACTAAAATCCGATCGAGAAATAACGTTTTCCATTTTAAACACATTTTACCACTTCTAACCCCCTTAGGGTTGATTTTCTTAAATTTTTTTCCGTAAGTTCCTTCTCCTGACAATAACAAACACAACAAAAATAAGAATTAGCAATCGGTCCAGCCGTTCACGCTTGATGAGGATACCTGGTAAATAGGGATTCATTTTTAAATAATATAATTTTTACCGATTTCAACCCTTTAAATGAAAAATGTTGAAAATCGGGCGACGTGGTGACACTCGGGAAGGTATTTGGAACAATTAAGTGAAAAAAAATTGGAAAAAAGTTAAATAGCGTCGTCACAAAATGGGAACATAAAAAAAGCCTGTTTTTTTATAATTATTATAAATAATTACTTTATAAGGATATAAAGGATAATAATATTGAATTCCACATAATTTTAAGATAAATCACTCGAATAGTTAGATTTATAATAGTAAATTATTTAAATTCTAAGTTCGGAGGGTTTGAAAAAAAAAAAAAAAAAAACAAGGGCAAAAATGAAAAAATAAAAGAAACTTACTTCTATACAATTTGTTGCTAAACTAGAGGGCAAAAAAAAATATCGAATCTCGTTCGCTAAGGCTTTTTCCCGGAGGAAAAACATTTTTGGTCGATCGGAATTGTATTTTTGTCTCGTCGTGTCTCCACGGGAGCAGGGTGCGCGGAAGCCTGTTGGGAAACTGTTGTGTATAAAAATATTATTATAATTTCCACGACTTGTTTTATTTAAAGTTATCGTGAATGCGAAATTCATTTAATTCGTAACCTTGATCGATACGAAATATTTCGCCGCGATAATACGCAGAAACGGACGTTTTTAAAGGTAATTCCAGGAGAAAACGCGAACATTGACTTTCGAACAATCGATTTTCGAATTGAAACATCGAAATTATCGAGACCTCGCGAGACTGCAGACTGTAATAAATTTCACAAACGAAACGCTAAAGCCAACGCAACCCCGTATTGAAATAATTACATTAAAAAAAAATAAATATCCATAATAATAATTTATTCGCGGCGGAAACCTTTTAAAATCGATTGTGAACATTGCACACTGTTTATTATGTTTTATAGTATTTAAATTTAATAAATATTTTTCAGCATTACAAAAGTAAAGGTGTTTTTTTTTTTCATTTTCCAGTGTCGCGAGTATTTTATAAGTACTATTCGATCGTGAATTTAGTTTGTAGCCACGTGTAAATAACATTAAGCATTACAGTAAATTAGTCGAAATAAACGTTCGTCGACTCGTTTAAAATAGCACTGCTATTTATACAGTTATTTGTATAGCTTATATAATATTATAAACAACTCTCGAACAATAAACTTATAATAATAATTATGATTACGAACTGCGTTGTGCGCGCTTGGTCCGCATAGATACGAACGGATTTAAGAACACGCACGAACGTTATTAAAACTTGAGGATGAAGAACAACCGCATTCGTAAATGCGTTCGAGTATAATATTATAATTTATAACTAATCCTTTAATAACGAGTACCTATATAGTGTGCCGTTAAATTTTACAAATTAGTTTCGTCCTAAACGTAAACGGACGAACAAAACGATTTATATCGTTCGATTTAATATCCAAATACGATATGGGTAATTAATTAAAATTTAAATCAGCAGGAACCGAGCGATTCGTCTGGAAGATCGGAATTCGAAATCGTTATCGCGTACACGCGGCGGGTATGAAAATCGATCCGAAAATGTATTTTTTAAAAACACGAAAACAAATCTAATTATTCTAATCTAAAATGTTATGCGCGCGGTATTTGTTCGATACAATAATATTGTGCGTTGTACAAAATATACGCGCGTATATTCTTATATTTTCGTATAATTTCAACAACGACTGTAACTTTTAAATGTAAATAAAAAAAAAAAAAAACGACACTAAATAAACACGCGTAAATATTTAATTTACGAGTGAAAAATGATTTAAAGTTTAAGATTTGATTCGGTGACGCCTATTTGACTGACCTCAATGTGAACTATTGTAAGCAATACACTTTCGTGCCGCCGCCGGCCGGCCGCCGCGGCCCACTAGATTCGAACTGATTAATTTTCGTGCTCACTATATTTACATATTATTCGTGATAAACGAATGTTTGGCGAAACCTACGCAAAATAATAATTATTCCATAAAACACTGGGAGAACGTGTACGGAAACATCTTTATTCTTTACACGTTGGTATACATTTTAAATGTGCACTATAATGTTTAGGCTAGACAAGAAAACGATATTTTTAACTCGGTTAATTGTTTTGTTTTTTTTTTCAATTAATTACATTTTCAAAGTTGATAGAAATCACTCAAGAGCAATATTTTGTTTAAATCAAGTTCAAAAAAAAAGAAAAGAAAACATAACTGACTTGCCTTCAATTCATATTATTTTTCAAGCTCTAGTTATATTTTTTCATAAAATATATTTGCTTTTGGTAGATGAGATAGATTTTTACAACAAACGATTTTGACATGTTTTACATTTGATTATAATAGTTTGTCTATATTGATTTCTTTTACGAATTTATGTATTTTGTTTTGTATTTTTCATCACACAAATTACTGAAAAGAGTTATGCCCTAAATGCCGTGTGGCATTACAAATGGATTAATCCGATTCCGAGTGTTGTATGTACATCGTTATGTCGAAGAAATGTATAAAAACACGGTACAGAGAAACTTATATTTATCGAGACGAGATGTGTTCTTTTGCCTACCACTGTAGAACCTAACAATTATTATTAAACCAAACCCACGCGACGAAACTGTCCGAGCGGAATATCGGAATGACGACTATCGTCGAACCGTCTGTATATAAATAAAATCGAGGCCGGATGTTTTGAAATTGAGAAAATATATACTCCTCAACAATAAAATGCCTCGTCCGGCAGCTATATGGCGTGCAGACTGTAATTGTGTTTTTCATGTTCTCAAGAACACTATAAGCTCTTATAGTATACAAACTATCAATATAAATATAATAAATACGCGAGCTCGTACCGTTTGCCCGGTGGTAAACTGTCATTTTATATCGAGAAAAATATCTGAAGATAAACTCCGAAATGTCGTCGTTCCTTTTTTCCACATCCAAAATCATTTTGTTGCGTCGTTGTTTTTTTCCCAAATCCACTCTGCTGTGAATTGTTTTTCAAGAAAATAATTATTATAGAAACTTGTCAAATTGAGAAGGATGGAAAAAAAGCGCAACGACAGTTTGTAATCGCGAGGTCGTCAAAATGCAAAACACTTTTAACCATAGAATTGAAACCGAAAAGAAGCAAAACAATTTATAGTGAACTATAATATACGTCGCACGTCTTTCTAAAATGTGTAAAAATAAAAGTATTTTCTTCTACATCCGAGTCTCATAACGGCCATAAATTCGTAAACTATATAATCATCCATAAACAACTACTTGTGCGAACAGTATTTCTCTTATCTTTCCCGTATATCGCGGATCGATCCTTCGACCACCAGATACGTTATCGAAAAATCACAATTCGAGTGTTTATCATTGTGATAGTTACACGAGACACAACACATTTCCCTACCGAAAAAAAATGAATTTTTCTTTGGGGAGGGGACCTCAACGCGTTTTATTCGTGCAGAACTTTTTAACGTCCGTGCGCCCGTGTCATGCTACCCAACCGTGAGTGTAGAATGCCTTGTATCCTTCAGTTTTTTTTCTTCTTTTTTTCACGAGCGTGAAAAAGTGTAGGTAGTGGCGTGTGGCGAGTAGAAGCTTCGTATAATATATTCGCAGGAAACTCTCGACAATCGTCGTTTAAACGCGAGCCAGGTATTGCGGCGCGCGCGCGCGTGTGTGTATTATATACGAGTACACGGGTCTGTATTTAATCGTTAGTTTATAATTCCCGTATAATTTAAATGCGATTTCCTTTCGTGTTCGCAACGAATCGAATTAATCGACGAGTGAAAAACAGATAACGAATCGACGTGGCACTTTGCCCCCTACACTTAGTCTAATCGACGTTCGGATCTCGGCTGCACCGCCGTCACAACGGCGTTCGTCCAGCATACAGGATGGTTTTTTTTTCTAACGCCGCGCCGTGTCCGCGGGGTAACGACACACTACAGAGTCGATTATTCGCGTCTTGACATTCTTGTTGCGATAACATTTCGTACAAGGCGATTCGCAAAAGGAGTAGAGCAGTGCTGCTCGGCCGAAAACAAAGCACTAAGACGTAATTCCGTTGCTTTCGGTTCCGAAAGCAACCGCTCTGTATGTGTCCACGGGTCAGCCGTGTACGTATAATAATATATGTATTGCACTGCCGTAATGCGCTCGCAATTCAATCTCGTTCAAATGCGTTTTAATGAGCACGAAATATATGTATGGTGACGAGACGAAGACCGTATACCACCTATATAGATATAATATAGTGCATGTGTGCAGACTGCGGTGGTATTTTTAGATCCGTTCTCGGAATAGATAAATTCACGGCGGACCACGAGGTTCACCTAGTTAATTATGTAACATGGTGATTACCGTATACTTGGGCGAAATTTGCATACAATTACTCGACTCTGGTATGTTCGAACAAATTATTAGTATTGAAATATAGGTATTCCTTCGTTCGCTTGTGAAACGTTATTTGAAATAATATATTTCAGATATTTTGAGAGAAAAAGTATTCGAGAGAAAAAATACAACAAATATTTAAACATAAAAACACAAACCCGAACTCTATTGTTTGTAACTCAATATAGTAACCACTATAATGTATATTACTCGCATTTCATGATTTATTTCATCTGACCAAACATGGTGTGGTTATTGAATTAATGTTTCGTTTAACCATATAAATTTTAATAAAGGGGAAAAAAGAACGAGATACCAGCAGTCGGGTGAGATTGATGTCGGTGAATTGGTCTTTAAAATTTGCCATTGCTTTTTGCCATTGCTCTCGAGAAGAACGATTCCGAGTGAAAGAGGTCGGGTGGATTTAATTTCTATGGTTAATATAAGTAGTGGAAGATTGTTTGACTTGGAATCTAAAATCGAAACAACGACGACGTTGTAAAATAGTTTAAATTCAAAGAGCACTGTAGAAACGATGTAAAAACGGTATGTTTCCAATGGTTTTCAAATGTACTATTTTTAAATGCTAATATATAATCGGTAACATCGATCGGTAAATACTATTATTTACAATCAATAATAATACAATACGAGTAGACGTCCGTTAATATTGTGCACCCGAATATAACCTTCGAGTTGTTATTCGCACTGGGGTATAACATAATATTATAATAGGTGTTTGTCGGGCGATTTATTTTTTCCGTTTTTTTTTTTCTTCTAAATAATACATAAGTTTTCCGTTGACTTTCTATGTATAATATATGCTCCGTGAATGAAACGCGCACAACAAACTAATATAAATAATAAATATGGGTTAAGGTAATCGAGACCGTAATCATATGATATGTGTTTTTTTTCCCTCACTAGTCGTACACTAACCGCAACGCGCGCGTATCGATATATATATATATATAATATATATAATACAATATGTTATAATACAGTCATATATATATATATATATATATATACATAGTTATGCCTTCGCGCGCGTAATACGAGAAGTCAGTTCGATCGACATTCGCCACCGGGCGAACTGCGAAATGTTGTTATTCCGACGTGTGTGCACAGACTATCGGTCGACGGTAATATACGGAGTGATTCATTTAACGTAATACGCTTTTACTATATACTATCGCAGGACATTTACATAAGTTACAATGGTATCTAACGTTAAGTAAATCAGCCCACGGCTCGTATAAATGTATGCGCAGGATCATGATTGTAGAATTTGTGCGAAGGACCCGGGACAAATATTTTTAGGACGCTTTGACAATGATTTCTATTCGGCGGTTTCGAACTAAATGTGTTATAATATTATGTACGGGAATTTTCTTTTTTTCACGAGGAATATCTGTATTCAAGTGCACGATAATTGCGTATTATATAGGACGATATGGAATTAGAAAAAAAAAAAAAAACAGACAACCTACTGGAAAATGTCGAGAAAAGCAGCCGCGCGCGCGCGTAATAAAACAGTATAACATAAACTATAAAAATGTTATTAAAAAGTTGATTAAAAATTTAACATAAATCACAGTAGAACTACGCTGCACGTAATATTATAGGTAAGAGTAATATCCGTCGCCTTTGAGCGAAGAGCTATGTTCTACAAGATCCTGGCTTGTATTGAATTTATACCTTTTTGAATAGAACGGCGAATGTATTGTGTATATTTTAAAGGCAAACCTAATTTTAATGTAAATACACGCATGTGTAACCGTGTAGATATAATACTCATATTGGCTTTTCAAAACGCCAACGCGGGCGCTCGACAAAAGCCGATTTCGGTCTACCCGTGTGGCCGCGTATACGTATTCGTATAAGCATCGCTGCTAAATACTGCAGCTTGAAATAACATTACGAAAAACGGTACATTTATATATAATTTAGGTTCAACGCGTATGTATTATATATTGTAATATATACTATTATATACTGTTTTATTGTTTGTTGACAGAATTTATAAACGGAAATATTTTCCACGGCACTACTACCCACCTATAGTGTGTGTGTGTGTGTGTGTGTGTGTGTGTGTGTGTGCGTTTTTAACAAGCCGAGTTCGTATATTATACAATTTATACGTAGTAATATATTTTATATGAATTCAATACATCTATTATAGCTTTATAGAATATATTTATTTCAAGACTGTGCGATAGTTCGACGATTTTCACGAAATACCACGCAGCATATACTACGATTTATTATGATATAAAACCAGAAAGATCATGTTCAATTTATAATATACGAGTACGTTTTTGTCAATATATTTAGCGAGGTCGTGGGAAACGTGCGTTTATGGAAAATTATAATACCTACGTATTGTATACGTAATTATATAACTGCGTAAATATTAACCGGCATTTTTAATGACTTCACCTAACACTCGAGTGTACAAGGGCTTTCATTGGCGAATTAATAATATTAAGGAACAAATAAAACCTTTACAAAATAGGAAATGAGCAGTTCAACGTAGTAGCCAGTAGATACGTATATTATACTATAGTGCTAGCTTTTGCGAGGCCCTGGGCAAAACTCATTTAACCAATAACCAAAGTCACCTATAGGCCACAGGTGTAATTAAAGGCGAACAATTATCGAAAATATACGTATGTCTCGAATGTTAAGCGCGAGGCCCTGGACAAATGCCCCGTTTTGCCTGCCCCGGCCCTGCATAAACCGAGTAGAAAGAAAAAAAAATTACGGCTTCGAGTCCTGACCCTAATATGGAGAAATCATGGCGTACAAAATGACGATAAAAACAAAACAGACCACACTATCAAACGACATTGTCCATAACGCGGTGGTCTCGGGGCGTTATTCATTACATGACTTGGCGCGGATAATAAATCGAATACCGAGCAGGTAGTCGTTACGTTCGACGACGCGACGAGACAACTTTTCGAACGCGGCGATTCGTTTCCCGTACGCAATAATTGTTTGATAATTATTATGATTAATAGACGTGCGCGCGTGCGCGCGGTCGTAATGCCGACACCTAATCGGATTATCGAGCGATAATTAGATTGCACGAGAATAATATATCATTATTATTATCGCGTTACGGAATGAGACGCGCGAAAATCGCCGTACCCGCGCCGCTAATAATCGAGTTTGTGATGTTTTATTATAATTTCCAATTGTATCCAATATTGTCGTAGAATTATTATTATAGTCTCCCTCTGACAAAAAAAAACCTATCGGAAAAAAAAAATCGAACCGGTGCGCGGCACTGCGTCGTCGTCGTCGTCGTCGTCGCATAAAAAGCAGTATTGTTTTATTATCGCTTGAATTTCGTTACGGTCGCGTCTCCAAACGATCAGACTTTGGAAGTATCTCATTCACTTTAACGTGCGACGTTACCGTCGTTGTCGCGTAATGAAATTTAGAAAAAAAAAATAAAATATTTTAATTCGTCCGTAACGGTGGCCGCCGACGTCGGACGCATTCCGTTTAATGAATTCCAAGCCGTTTGTTGGAAAAATAAAAAAAAATTTTTTTCTAAAAAGCCCGGTTTTTTTTTCTCACTCCGAACGTCACCCGACGGCGTGTTATATACCTACATTTAGGGCTATTTAACGGACCGACTTTCACGGCAGTATACTGTCAATTATGTATAAAAACCTATTATTCGAAATAACGTCAGCCTTAATAACCTTTTTAGTCTTGGAGTGAAGTGCGTTTTATCTGCTCTTTTATTTCACCCTTTTAATTTCGAACGGTCGACGTTTCAAAGGATAGAACGGCGAATCTTATTTTTACACCGTATATACCTATGCGTTTCACGACAGATAAGCGTACGGTTTCACTTCTTGGTATTTTGACTTGCGATCCGTCCGGTCGACGTGCGTGTGCGTCGGTCCGGGAAAACGTTACAGAGATGGAAACGTTTTAACGCATTCTTAATGGCATTTATAGCTTCACCGCGAGTTCGACGTGTATCGTATATATTATTTAATAAGTCCAAACCCGTACGACATGATATTACATCGATATGAAATCAAATGTTCCCGCTGTAAACGCTGTCGACTTTATATTTCGTACACTTAACGTATAAAACACGCCAAAGTAAACGCTACATAATAATTGCAACGTCGTCGTGGTAATGTACAGTACGATTTTACGTTTATTTATTGATTTCGATTTAGAGTCGACGTCAACGGCCGTGACAAAAACAACGATATTATGTTGACCAATAACACTCGCACGGTTCGACAATCATGAAAGTATAAACGCTCGAGAAAACTTCATTGTACAAGCAGTCGCATAGGTACTGTTAAACTGTGAAAATAAATTTATATGAAAAACGCTTCGCCACTTACTATAGTACGGCCAGCGAAACTAGGCGGGTGACCGTCGCGCGCCTGGTGGCAAATTACCGGCAGTGATTCCAAATCTACATTCCCGCGAATGTAAACACAGCTGTCCCGCGAATGTAAACACAGCTGCACCAGCTATTCATTTAATAAATAATACTTTTAGAACCCCTGGTTTACATGAAAACGGCCACCTGGCGCGCGACGGTCACCCGCCTAGTTTCGCTGGCCGTACTATAGAAAAAAAAAAATACTTCCTTCCCAAAAATTTGGGGAAATTTATATTGTCGTCGCGAAACGGTTGGCAGCGCTGTCGGGCAGCAGCGAACGCCGACTGACGAAAATGAAAAACAACAAATTGATAGTGATGGCGGCCGTTATTATAAAAGCGAGACGTATTGTTATTGTAACAAAAAAAGTTTAATTTTTACCGAATTCATAAGGTGATGGTGCGATTGTTTTCTTTCATATTTGAATACGAAATATTGTGTCAGTGCGATTGTTTACTTTCATATTGTTAATATGTTGCGAAAAAATGTGTTTCACCAGCCCTGACAGACTGCGTTCGGTGAGTTTTGATTATTATTCATTCATTTTCGATAACATTTACGGTGTCCGATTACCTTCCGATTGACGATCGTATACGACAAACGAAATAGTTCCGAATCGGGTCTTCCTGTACGGCATTGTGTCGCGAGATTTAGCGAGGAGTATTTTAATATTATTCGCCGTTAATCGGCGCGAGCGTTCGGCGTAGCCAATACATTTCAACGGCGCTGCGCGGCGTTCAGTTGTGTATAAATAATTGTAAAACGAAAAAAAAAAAATTGAACGTAGTTTTCGAGTCGAGCGTGTTTATACGACGCGCGCCTAGGCACCGCGTTTCGGTTTTATATTTTACCTTTTTGATTCGGAGTCGAAATTAATTAACAATCGCGACGAAAAGAATACGACCGTTAACTTTGTTCATAATAAATTCGAGAAACTTTATCCGCCGTCACATTTTAGACACGCTCGACGACGAAAATAAGCGCGCACTTGACTTCCACGAATTGTGTTCGCATTTTCAAAGTACAATACGTTTACATTTTATAATGTACGACGTCAGAGATGTAATATTATTTTATCGTTATGTACACGGCCGGTATGGTTCGCTCGTCTCGGTGACAATAAAATTAAATAGGTAGTATAAAGTAACGTCAACAATGATGGACGTCTGATTTTTGTCCCCTCTCTTTCTTTTTTTTTCACGGCTTTGACGATGGTCCTTTATTATTTTAAAAACGAAATGACCATCGCATTTATTTATTTCGTAATTGTTCAATTCCATAATCTGTAAAACGATTGTTGGCAAAAAGTGTTGGGGAGAAAAAAGTATCGACTCCGAGTTTGGCTTTAACGGTTCTTCGGCGTGCCTAATTGCGGCGTGCCGTTGAATTTAAACATTTTGATTTAGATTCATTCCATTTTTAGTATCTTAATTTTTGAAAAAAATCTTCAAAGTAAATAATAAGTTTATATAATAGTTTCGGTGACTTATTGTTCTTCGTGGGTTGCTCCTGAATACCGAACAATAAAGTATTTAAATATGTCCGTACGTGTTATGGCATATTGTTGACATTATTATTGTATTTTTTTTACACATTAGTGTACGGTAAACAGGTCGTGGACGTTTGTTAACGAAAAAGCGTTTATGTGCCCAATAATTTCTTAGCACCATTGCGACTATAACAATATATTTCGACGTAGGTTGAAATGAGGCGGAGCGTGTCACTTTCAAACTGTTTTCTAGATAATATGGGTATTATATACATAATAAAACGTACACGGGACGTACAAAATAGACTTCTTAATTATTAAACAAATCGAAATAAATAAACGAAAAAAAAAAACAAATTATAAAAGGTATAAAAAAATACGCTCAAAACATAATTGAATTACGCTAATGGGGATGACTTTAATCGAATCGCTCGTGTTTGTTTCGTTTTAACACGTATACTCTTATCGCGCTAGTCAGAAGTCGTACAGATTGCACACTCGTACTATAAACTAAACTATTATTTCGCCGAAAACCTTAGGGGTTGAGAGCCTCCGCCGCGCCGCCTGAATCCAACTACCCCCGAGTGCGGCTCACCGCGACATAATATGGCAATTCCAGAACCGTACGACTTGGTTGACAAATTACACATAACAGTATACGATGACAACGGATTTTTATTAACGTCAGCTAGCTGCAATATAACGGCCCGGATCGCGTTCTATAAAATGTTCGTATACGGCTCGTGTAAATATATATACATAGTACGCACATATAATATATAAATTTAGGACGAGGTGCGCGCATAAGTTAGTGCTCTTGTTTGTAATCTGTAATTTATTTGATTTTAATGCGAAAATTTGCATTATCTTAATACGACGTTCAGTGCATTTATATGGTCGTTTAAGAAATTCTTTCGCGGTATATTGTCGTCGTCGTTACGCAGTCGCGTTCTGCGACGCTGCTGCACCACGCTCGCGCGCTCACACACACACACACACACACACACACACATCTTTCGCATCACTCCAATTAAAATCTCCGCGTTGTCGCAACAACTTGGAGAAGAAAAAAAAAAAAAGTAAAATATACGTGCGCGGTCTCCGCACATACTATTTCTGATCGGTGTCCTTTGTTTAGTTCCACGACTCGAGTAGCACGCCCTCAAGTCGTTATCCCAAACCGGTATTATTTATAATGGAAATACAAATATATATATATAAATATATTACACGTACCTATACATAAATGCGCGAGCGGTTGCCGATCAAAGAGATATAAATTATTCTATTCTAAATCATTTTTCCCTTCCCCTCTTTCATGCGGTAAAATCGCAAGTTTTCACGGAACGTATAATACGCCTTAATAATAATATGTATAAAAACGTAGAAGTAACATAAAACACGCGAAAAAAAAAAAAATCGAGACCACGCATAACGGGGACGACGCAATAATAACATTACGCGCGAAAAATCGAACGGAAATTTACGGACGAGAGTAGGCAATAATTTCGATGTATTTTTATTTAGGTTCAGTCGGTATATTATTATGTACGAGTTTGTATAAATATATATACATACATAAACATATATATATATATATATATATATTATATTTATGTTTATGCATTTGAAATATTATGAACTGGAATTCGAATTTGAGAGATCTTACGCGAATAACACATTATATGTTATACGTATAAATGACGAAAAAATTGCGCGTAGGTATTATGTATATAATATTATAAACTTCAAGAATAAACAGAAAATACATCGTACCCCCGTATATGATCTTGAGTTATTAAAATAGTCACGTGGGGCGTAGTGGGTATACCGGTATACGTTGTGTAACATAACGTTTAAATTAAAATTTTAAAATTTTATAGAAAGTTTCTCTTACATTATTTGTTTTGGAAAATATCGAAAATCCGAAGTCTGCACGATTATATTTTACTAGCTGAATCTACCCGTCTTTGCCGGGTTTAAGTATAAAACATGTGTATGGCCCAAATAAAATGTTGAATTTCACAAAATAAAGTTTATAGACAATGTTTATTTGTGTTGTAGAGAGTATGTAATATACTTAAAATTTCAAAAAAATCGGAACAAAAAAAAATGTTTTCAATTTGTACCCTTTTTACCGTTTTCGTTTGGTCTGGGCGTTGATACGTGAATAGGAGCGGTCTCTTACATATAATAGATAGATTTGGACGCTTTTGAAATCGGCTGTGTGAAACACAAACAATAACGACGTAACGCGTGTCAGCGATTTCGCGCGATTTAATGTTCCAACGGCGCGGGGTAAATAGCGTATTAGAGACGGCGGAATAATATACCGGCGGGAGATATTTGGCGGTCAAAGAAGACGCGCGCGGCGCTTTTGGTGAAAAACAACCATCTGGCGGAGACCATGACCACTAGTAAGTAGAGTTTTTCGTGAGGTCGTTGTTCAAACTTTGATCGTCTAACGAGTATATAGTACGGCCACACCGAGAGACGCTACTCCTTGGCGCATCTAAACAACGAGAGCTCTGCGTTCAACGATCTACTCAACTACACGTGACACGGCGACGGCCAATAGGAGCGGCAACTTTCGGACTGGTTTAGCGTCTCTCGTCGGCCGTACTATATACTCGTTGAACGATCAAAGTTTTAACAACAACCTCACGAAAAACTCTACTTACTCGTGGTCATCGTTTCTGCCAAACACGGTTTTTCACCAAAAGCGCGCGTCTTCTTTGACCGCCAAATATCTATCGCTCCAATCGTATCTAGTTGAAATTCATAAAACATTTAATTTTAATAATTAAAATATTGAAAATGTAATTCGAGATTGTTTCACGAGTTTCTCTCTTTCTAGTGACAAAAAAAAATTACCGAGTCACAATTTTTTTACAACCGTTAGAAAGTTAAATTTCACGAAATCGTATAACTCGACGAATTTCGACCAAACAATTTAGGAATTTAAAAGTTGTGGTGGGTGGCTGATGGGGGTTCTCCTTCACTCGGAACCATTTTTCAACAATGGTCTGTTGGTTTAAAGAACAATTCAGAACAATTCACCTGCAATATCAATTATCCATTACTTTTATTTTATCCGAGTCTTGTATATCGCCTTTTTTCTTGTTTTTTTTTTTTTTTTAAATGCGGTTTTTATTACGATTTTGTTTGACCGCTGTATTCCAGCGTTACTTATATATACTCGAAAACGTCACGCTTTGTATGTGCATATTATATACCTTTGAAAGAACCGCGATTAGAGTGGAAAAATTAACGTTTCGAAAAAATCGTGGTATCATATTGTGATATTTTACATTTTACATATAATCGTTAACTCCGTAAGTGCGTACGCCTAAAAACGTAAAACACATATCATATTATATCGACGCATACTATTATTATTGCTGCGGTTTTTAGAAATATAACCTCAATGTCTACACACAACATAATATTATATACACTGCAGTTTGGGTTATGCGGTTGATTGACTAACCAGTACATGTGCCTCATCGTGTATGTTATATACGTTTTGGCTCTATGTGATAATAATCATATGATATTATACTATACATATACCTGCAGTGAAACATTGTACAAATTTCCACCATATCGTCCTGACCCGTCCTAACCGGAGATTCATTACACACACACACGGTCACGTTTCAATAATTGATATTAACCTTCTTTTTTTCTTCCTTTCTTTCTTTTTTTTTTTCCACAAATATCGGAGGTCATTTGTAACTGATAGGTGGGATCGCTTTATTCCTGTTCGTGGTTTTACGGCACGGAAGGGTGGGATGCAGTGCGGGAAAAATGTTCGACGACGGACGACGGTCATCGGTGTCTTAGGGCCTACGTTTCAGGGCTCATGCGGTAACATTCATATTATATTATAATACGTGTATATTGCGCGTTTGGAATTCGTGTCGTCGGCCGCCCCTTCGAGTGCATATTACACGCAGAGCTGGATTAACATAAGTGAAAACGGACCATTGGCTCCGAGCAGTATAGGCTGTATTTTTAGAAGCGTCAGTTTTCTTAATTCATTGTATAAATGACGTTTCTATTTGTTTTATACGCATGCGTACTTATAATCGTATTATCATTTTATTTGAAAACTACTATGTTCTCATATTTATATTATCTTTATATTACACCCACGCTGTATTAAATACACCGAATTGGATTAATTCTCGCGCATACGCACGCACATGGCACTTAGGAACACTCGATTTTCGTATAATCTAAGTAAGTCTAGTTTAGATACGTCGTGCTTTTATGTAAGTCTACGAGTTTTACTGGTCATTAAACTACGACAATCCTTTTCGTACTCGAACATTATTTTTTATCGGCACCTCGATCGGTTACGGCATTAATGTAATATGCTAATAGAATGATCAAGAGCGTCTCTGATCCTTAATCCGGCCTTATACGTATAGTTTACACTGTGTACGGGCGCACAGGAGAGTAAATTTATTTTCGTTATTATCATTACTATAAGGATGAGTTTCGGAGAGCGCGCAATCAGGGATGGTCGCTGTTATATGCGCATACGTCGCAAAACGTTTCGCCTTCAAGCCGTTTTTATAATAACAACAGTACCTATATATATATAATAGTTGTGTTTGCAAGGCACGCGTAAGACTTTTGCAGTTTTGCGAGTACCTACCGGCATACATAATACGTGTATTATATTATGATATTTAGATGCTTCGTTATAAATGTGCAATGGCGGAGCTGCACGAGGTAAACGCGTCGCCTGCAAACTCCGCGCGCGCTGACCTGCCGTTTCGTAAACGGTTTTTAAAATATTCCCTCGCCGATAACGCCGGGCGATTAATTCCATTAGCTTATCCAATTAAGATTACTCCGCGCGCGTGTGTCTATATCTTAATTATGCACGCGCGGCGTGTGCACTGTGTGCAGACAAATACGCTGGAGTGCAATGCTCTGGAACGTTCTCAGCGTGCGTTTGAAAATGTAGTTTTTACAAAAAATCAATTAGTAATAAAATTGTAATTTTCTTTTTTTTATCATTCGATTTGTAAATTAGATATTGGTACAGTATTGGGACCGTCTCGGAGACGGTTATATCAAATTTAAAAATGTAAAATGTTAACACTTCTCTAAAAAAAATCCTCGCGACGTCTACACATGCACATATTGGGTGGCGAAAAAGGTTCGAAACGTCTAGAATAATACATTATTGGACTTCACAGATATTCGTACATAAATAGACCTCTGGAATAATGTTTGTATTTTAATATTGTGTACGTTTGGCTGATGTTCTTCGGCGATATAAATGCACAATGCACATGTATAATTACTGTATAATTTAATTCAATTTTTGATTTAATCATTCTCATCGGTCACGTATTATATTTTTGACATTTCGACGCATTATAGTTGAGAATTTCGAACTGTATTCGATTATAATTATTGATCATAATTCACAAGCATTTGAAGTTTTGAAATGTGACAGTGAGGTACTGGACGTATGGTAGTTAACCATGTCATGCTCGTGGAAAAAGAAGTAATTGATTATTTTTTAAACGCGTGAATCGGCGATAAGTTTGAAGAAAAAAATACTTCGTATTTATTGCGTTGAACTCCGGTATATGTTTGGTCGACGACTAAAACAATACGACGGATCGGCGACGCCCGGCAAGGATCGACGAAGAACAACGGCCAACTGTCCCGGGGGACCGAAACTGCAGACGTGTTCGCCTGCCAAATAGGATTTGCTAGACGTTTAATCCACTCGGGTTCCGCTCTCTTGATTATTCTCATTTTTGCTGTGTACACAACACACACACACCGCACGTGTGTATGTAAGTGCGAGTACGTTAACTTCGTTATTTCGTGCCAGAAACTCCTCTACTCTATTGCTTCGCGTGCTTACGGTAACGACACGGTTTTCGCGAATCGACAAAATTTATTTCACACCGCTATACGAGGTGCGATGATGACTTGAAAACAAAAAAAAAAAACAATGATATCTTTTAGGCGATTTAAACAAAATAAGACGTCTGTTCGGTGCCGGTGAATTTTCACAATCGCGGCCAGTATAGTGCAACACTTCCACGTAATAGTAATGTTTTTCGTGAATAATTCCGCGGGCGAAAGGTCGACCGGGTCTGAATTTCGTCGATGAGACATATTTTATTATTATATTACACGACGGACGTCCGTTACTCTCGGATAGGCACTCGTCGAAGCCCTGCGCACCACACGCGCGGTAATTGCGATCACGATCGACCCACATTCTGTTGCCGCGGAGATGTCCGGCGCGAGAGAAAGGAACGGACGAAAAATAATCCAACTTTATGCGTACACGTACGTACGTACAACGGTCGTCTGTGTGAACCACGCCGCTTTAATTATACAGCTTTTTTCCTTTTTTTTTTTTTCCCCCCCGAGAGTAGGTGAGAAGTCGTTTAATGATTATATATATATATGTGTGTGTGTGTGTGTGAGTCGAGACGCAACCGCGAGAGGAAAACGTGCCGCAAATCTACGGTTCGTTCACACGCTGAATATCAAACACAAGAGAATTTATTTTTTTACCGTTTTTATAACGTGTGCAGGTATATATACACGTATGTACACGTGTCGTCAGTTTTATTGTTTTGTTTTTCTTTTTCGCCTATTCGCCCGTAACTCGTATCCGCGCCGCGCCGCGCCGTTTTTTCCGGGTAACAGTCAAACGTTTCAATATCGCCCCATTTGCAGCGTACAGCGGGTTATATCGGTATGCGAGGCACCGAAACGGCGTATTTCGTTCGTTTCCGGTCGTCTGAATGCGCGCGTGTACAACGTTACGACGTAAACAGTATATGTGCACTCGTATACTCGTATATTATAATCAAACGACGACGCGCCGTAGCTCGTAGGAGCCGTCGTTCGAATGCGCTATAGTGATTATATTATGTCGTCGTCCGCGGGGCCCCCCGTACACACGTTCGCGGTATTGTCTGAAAACGACGAATCCAAATGAAACGCGCTCGCGGACACGTTTCCGAACTAAATCGTCCTGCAGATAGATCGATCCGCGTCCGCGTGCCGGCGCACGTTTCATTGCTATTCAAATCGTCCAACTTTCATTTGACGTTTCTCGGTCCTCACGCGTTCCTAGGACGTACGATATTCATATACTTTTTTTCTTCTTCTTCGGCTGTCTCGTTATTCGTCCGGTCTATGTTTCATCGGTAATTTTTCTCATAGCCATCCCTCCCCTTCAGCTCCCAAAAAAAAAATCAATAACCCTCGTCTACAATATTATGTCGACACAAACGAATGCTTTTTTTTACAAAAATAAACGATTTCAACGGACGATTTTCATAGGTAAATATTCTTACCGTACTAAATAAACGATACAGATGTTATTCGGAAAGAAATTTGTCCGCTTCGTCGCGCAATAGACGAATTTCATTGTATTTCACACAATATCGACGTTCGACCGATAATCATATTATGATAAAACGTCGTATAATATATGAAGTGCGACATATTATTATCGCGTGTTGTTCGGCTTCCTCGCCGAAAAGTAGTTTACCAGCAGGACGATTTTTCACCGGGTCGAAGTCCACGTCTCCGCGCGTGCCTATTTATAGATACTATACCGCATTATACCGTCGTGTACCTATAGATCTCGCGGACGGTTTCGTACACGCGCGCGCGAGATTTTTCATCGTCTTAGCCGAGGACCGGGGCCGAGCGCCGCGCCGCAGTACCGCCTTCTGCACCTAAACGCTAACGACCCGTCGTTATTCACTGTCCCGCCGCCACCGACTGTCGCGCGACTTAAACATAATATTTTAAAGCCGATTTCGTACGAGGAAACCGCCGTTGATGGAACATTTTCGGCCCCGGGGATCTAAAAGTAACCGGGTCCGTTGAAATATTATAATATATCTCGGCGTATGCCTGGTTCGGGGGCGATGCTAATGATCTAAACACTCGCCAGCCGGTCGTTTAAGCCACGTAAAATATAAATATAATATAATGTAACATTATACGCGTGTACGTGTTTATATACGTATATATTTTATATTAATTTTCTTTAATTGTAGTAAAATTATAAAATTATATATTAAAATATTTTTACGTGATATTAAAACGATTAAAATCAAATCAAATAACATCTATCTTAAAGCGAGATTCTCGTGATGGCGGTAGAGAGTTACATAGGATGAAATTGTACACTAACTGTAAGAATCTAATTGAAATAGAACATCGTAGAAAAAATAATTACCATAATTACAATAATACCGTTAGATTTATATATTCTATTTTTCATGAAAATGTCTTAATCCGACAGTGAAAATAGCAAAAACGTATGAATTTATTTCTTATACATGTGATTTTGAGATTCAAAAATGTATAGAATACGTTTTTTTTAAAATATGTAATGGCATTAAGTGGAAATATTTTGGACCTAGGTAAAAGTACTTTTGACGTACTTTTGACCAAAGGATTTTCTGGGGTAATTTATTTTGACATCGAATATTTTCCCTTATTTCTTTTATATATTTTACATCCATAAAAGATTCATGACTTTTTATTATATTATATAATATTATTATTATTATTTTCTTGTATAAACTCTCCACTGGCAGGTAGCACATCCGATAACTTGGAGTTTTTTTTCAAGTTGATTCTATGCGAAGGTATTTTTATACCAACAGATGCTGATCATTTTCCTTTGTAGCATTATCAGTGGTTTAACCGCATGCTCGTTTAGTAGATCTCCTCCCCAAACCAACAAACCATTTAGAAATATTGTCGTCTGGAATAATGATGTATACGCATAATTTGCGCAGGTGAAATTTGCTCTAATATATAAATATATATTTATTTGATACGTACGATGGAGGACCGCGCGCGTGCGCCGAGCGACTGTAGTTTCGACACGAGTTAATAATAATTGAACGCGACGGCTATTCTGGTTTTTTTTTCTTACTCCGCGGTAAATTAAATACGATAAGCGTTTTCTTTGGACGTTTGCAAATTATTTCACGTACTACTAGTTTGATTATATTTAATCGTTACGAGGAGAAGCTCTTTGGACGGACGGACGGCGGTAAGACGACATATCTTTCGCTAAACGGCGAATTTCTTGTTTGGAAATTCAAAATTATCAACGACCCGTTACGATTGAAAGAAAAAAACTCGTTCGAAATTAAAACGGTCCATTATTTCAAATCTATTTTCAAAATTTACACCGCGACAAAGTTTAAAATACGTTTTGTCACCATCGTGTAAACATGTAAATGTACTTAAATGAGACGTACGCCTAAGGATTGAAATCAGTGCGCGTTGTCATTATTTATTACTTAAAAAATAACAATAATATTTTCATAATTCCGATCGTCATCCTTTACCGATCAAAACATATTTTATGTTACGCGAGTAGATATAGTAGCCGCGCGATAGTTTAGAACTTTAGATAGTTTAGATCAGTGTTTTCCAAACAATAAGAAAATATTGATTGTAATGATTTTATTATGAATAGGTCATTTTTTTTATTCTGTCAATACATTAATTTGTATTCGCTGTAGTCGAATAACGTTAAAAAAGTAATACATATTATATGCATTTGTGTTTTCAAAGAAAAGGAATGTTTATTTTTAAATTTTGGGCAAAACGAGGAATGTATATTTAATATATTATTGCATTTTTTTTTTTTGTTGCATAACAACGATAAAATCAATACGTTTTATGTACCTATGAGAGGAAAATATTAATTTTTTATTTTCGGTATTAGAATCAGTTTTTGTTGACTATATTTATTTTTTTTATAAAATTCGATTCTACCTAATGAAAATCATGTAGACGCTTGATCAATACAGCCGCGCGTAAACATCGGGCGTTTAACGGTGAAATCAAATTTAAAATTATAACTAAGTATACTGAAAAAAAATATACAACGAAAAAAAAAGGGTGTAGTTTATGTATATAGTGTATATGCTCGGTTCAAATGTAATGAAAGTTTCTACTATAATTATTAATATTTATGATTGTACGCATAGGTTTTTATTAATGACATTGGTATAAAATAATATTCGTCTTAAAATTAATTTACATTTATCTGCCGAAAATTGGGCAGAATCCTGTGTAGAATTTCGCGGTGAAAGTTTTCCCTCTTACAGACGTCGCGAATGTTAATTTAATATTTATAACGAACGTCGTTCTCGAGAACCTCAAAGATTACAGAATGCAGTAAATACCAATTACCGTATACGAGTTTCGAAACGGTACGTCTATGGGTACACGACACTATAATAGCTTCAAGTGCTCCCAAACTGCAGTGATCTCCTGTTGCAAAAATGATAATTAAATTCTACAGTTTACGAATTCAACAAGGTATTCACTCCCCGTTTCATCTCCGCGTCTTGTTTTTCTATTAGCGAGAACGACTGAAGATTTCAATTCGTCGAATTGGAACTCCAGACGTTCGTAAATTATCTTTGTACGTAGTAGTGGTAAATATATTATTGTCGAGCCATTTCTCGGATGTCATATTTCGTCGACGATTAATCGTCCACCATCGACGTAGTTTTTTCGGTTTCCCTCTTTTCGAATAAGTTTTCACTACTACAAATGTACGACTATCAAGTTGGCAATGTATACACGCCGGTCGACTCCTCTTATGAAAATGCTTCCTTACGTTTCACGTACGTTAAAAAATAAATAAATTCTTACAAGAAATGTATTCTCACTCCGAACGAATAATAGTATTCAAATGATTACGTTTTAATTTGAATTTTTCGCAATATTTTATGTTTTCGATAATAATAATTGTCGTAGCGATTACAAAACTACTATTCGAAATTACTACTTTGATGTTACGAATTAATCGAAAGTGTTTTTTTTATGATTTCATCGACGAAACATTCGAGTACGGAGTAATGAAATCCGAGACGTTTTGTTATGCGATTTCAACAGAATAATCGTACCTAACGGGTGTAATAATGTTAATAATTGCACCTAATGAGTAATAACGTTATGCGCTGAAACTTATGAAAATATTAACATACTTTTCGTGCGAGATTGGCGGCGTTTCGTCTCAAATTTATTTCGATTTTTTTCTTTCTTTTTCACGATACAAACGCGTTTTTAGATTTTACATCTCCTTGAAAGGAGTAGTCGTACTATAGTACGCGTCGTGTGCACGTTTTATGTTTTACGTCATGACCGTGATGATATTGTTGCGTGAAGACGGGACGCGTTGTCGAATTTTTCAACGGACCCATCACTCGGGGCATTTCGGACGATAATTAAATAACATACGAGATTTTTACTTCTCCCGCGAGTAATTAATTATGACGTATTCTCCATGTAATATACTCGTTATACCGTAGGAACCGCTTACGTGTCGTAATATTTCACTCGATCGTACTTGACTTGCGTTTCGCCGATCAACGGCCGTGTGAAGAAATGCTGTCGGTGAAATGCGTCGGAGGAACGCGCGATATTATTATTATTATTTACTGCAATCTGCCGGGGCGAGTATATACCGTATAGACGCGTAGCGGTACTCGTTTTGTAATGACGCCAAACCGTAGGTAACATAATATTATGTAATTTCCGTTTTTGTCGCAATAATTTTATTGTTTCTTTCTCTCTCACAGGCGCGCGCGTTATAATAACTCTTATCGCTTTGTTAAGGAATATTATTTATTTGCACTTGTAACGGCGTCGGTAAATTGTTTTTCATTTATTGTAATGTCGATGATGAATGTTACGAGAATAACGTTGGCGTTTCGTCGGGTTACGTAAAAATCAATAATTCACGTACAATAATTAACACACAGCTCGAAACATATCGATGATAATATTATTGTAGGTACCACCTCTCCTACTCGTCGTCTTCCGAACTATTTGTGCGTGTTCGATTAATTGGCATACTGCTGCGTTTCGTTAAAACAACAATGAACTTTACGTAACGTGAATCCAAAGGTCTAACGGAACGATTATCGCGTCGTGTAGTGAGAAAAAAAAAAAAAGTCGCGTTAAAAGCCGTTGTTTGATTGATTTTGTTTCAAGTACAATCGCGACGAATTGTATTTCATTGACCAACCGTTGGGATGTTTTTAATTTTTTTTGGTTTTTTTTTCCATACGAGCACAGATTAAAATACATTTCAATCGCGCACGTGTACGACCACTCGCGTTTGTGAAACTACAGTGTTCGGATTACTACTAATTGTATTATTGACGTTGTACGGCTCTAACAAAAATTATTCTCCTTATTCGGTCGTGCGCGTAATGCAATATTGTTTGAATTCGTGGAAATCGCAGGCGACGGAGTCATAAATACATTTATGCGCGTGTACATTGCACGCACGTGTGTGTTCGGATCGGATGTTGTTGCAGTAAAAAACTAATAAATTCGATCGATTGGCGTACGAATCGCAGTGAAAAAATCAATCGAAAATTTCCATGAAAATATCAACAATAATTCCACTGAAAATAACAACGGGGTTGGCTGTGAATTATCTATTATTTATTTTCTCCAACAGCGCCTATACTTGGAAGTTAGAATAAACTATTTGAAAATCATACGAATCTAATTAATACATCATTTCAGTATAGTCGATATATTTTTGGAACCCAAAAAACATCATGGTAAAAGTAAACGGAGCGCATTTAAAATCGTACGACGCTTGCGGGTTTTTTGTTCGTCCGCCGGCATTGCATTACACGAAAGGAATCCTTTTGAAAAACGACGCACATATGACTTTGCGTCGCGTCTAACCCCGGTTTAGTGTTACATTTTCGTCGGCGCGATCGCGTTTTCACGGGGCAAGTAATACCCATTCGGCTCGCGGCCCATAAATCGTACGATAATTCGTACGCAAATCGTATTATGTGCGCGATTTTTTTTTCGTCGATAATTCCGATCGATATCGCGTTAAAAAAATCAAAACGGTTTCGAACAATTCTCGTTGATATTTTTCGGTGTAATAAACGAGAAAATGCGCGACCGGTCACGCGTCATTTTACTATTGTGCTAACCGAAAACTATGCGTACACATTAATCATAAGAACTATTGTAAAACTATTCGTTTTCACGAGCGATATATTATTACGAACGAATGATCGAATGAGTATTTAAAAGCGTCGTGTCCGCATCGAATTATCCGAGTGCAATATAATATTTACGCGTGTGTCGTTTGCGTTGGTGTTAGACATTTTTCGAACTGTTTGGCATTTGAAAACCCGAACGGGATTTCGATAGATCGATTTCGGTTCGATCGTCGAACTCGAGTTGTAAAAAACCGAATCCTAACTACGGAACAGCTATCCGTGTGAAACGAAAAGTAGTAAATAAGATCGTAAATCCGATATAGATCTAGATTGCGTCTCATCACTTTTTATAGTTCATATTATTATTTATTTCACTTACTGCAGTATACAAATAATAGTTTGGTTCTCCATTATCTAAAAAAATCAGTCCTTTTCGAGTTCGATTTGATACCATAAATCAGAATCAGACTAGTAGCCCGACGTGATACCCGACGAAAATATTTCTGTGAATATCAATTTTTCTTTTTTATACTTTTCTTATGCTTTAATTTTTTAGCATTAAAAACTTCTTGTCGAATTTGTATTCTAATCTCATCCTACTGGAAAAAATAACTTTAGAATTTTAATTTCTGTAAAATTATAGAATAGAGTCATCCTTTGGTCGAATTTATTATGAAACTAGTAGGTAAATGCAAGTTGATAGGAGAGAGTAGGCGTGTCCAGTAGTTAAATTGGCTGATTAATAAATAAGTATACATTTTACGACCTTTTCAAAGACAATATCTCTACTGCCTCCCTTTTAAGATGGCCAATCTTCAAAGGTCAAGTGTGTAATCTAATTTACACTGTAATTTATTAATTAGTCAATTCAACTACCCGGTACGCTCGTCGTGTCCTTTAAACTTACATTAGCTTTAATTATGAAATCAATTATTTGATTTTCAATCGCTACGCGTTGCAGTTTTCATTACAACTTGTGTACCGAAGAACGGCTAATACATATGTAATTTTATAGAAACGAACGATTCAAAAGTTATCGTTTTCTAAGCCTCCGCGTTAAGGAGGTAAAATAAAAATTCGAATAGAAGTGTTTTTAAGTGACCGCGTTCTAGAAAATTGTATACCGTTCGAAAAAAAATTACCACAAAAACGTTTAAATGATTATTTCCGTCGTGACATCTCGGTGGGCCACTCTGTATATTGCTACATAATATAGGTCATGTATTCGTATATTTATGTTGAACTGCGAGTATGTATATTGTAAATGTATGAAATGTTTGAGGTAAAATACGTCTCGATTCAATACTCAGGAAGTGAGGCGGGGGGAGGTGGAGATAAAAATCTTATGCTTTTTAGCTTTTCTCGCGCCGCCGATGACATATTTGATTTATAAAAGTCACCGCAGACGTGCGTACGCGCGCGCGTTGTTATTGTATTCACGGTCGTCGTCGAGAATTAGGGCAAACCGAAAGTGTCGAACGAAAACGAAGTGGCGGCGGCGGAGTTCCAGAGAGCGAAATAAATAAACGAAAAATCCGTTGCCCGCCGGGGGGAGCTCGCGCGTTTTTCGCTCGCGTCCGTGCTGCGCGGCACACGTACGTTATTATGATAAAAATCCGCGACCTGAACGGCTAAATAATATTATGATTTGTACGGCTCAACGTCGGGGCGCGGCAGAAGGAGGAAGAACCGAACGCGCTTGTGCGCACGTAATAATATTATTTATCGCGTGATTCGATAACCCAACCACGCGTGTGCGTCCTTCCGCCTCTTTATCCGAATAGACATTACATGTTTACAATAAATCGGCGTGAAGGTGTATACGCATAAGGCGCCGAGCCCACATTCGGCAGTGAGTAGGTTAGATTGGGAGGGATTGGCCGCAGCGAGTTTTCATTCGATCCGTGTGCATATCGCACGAGAACCATCATATTAAACTATCGCAGAACCGTATTTGAAAACTTATGCGCTCCGAGGCACTTTGAAAATACCACCCCTATTCCAGGGGAGGATCTAATTTTTTTCTATTGAGTCGAAAAAAATAACTCTAATATATTAAATCCTATTAATTATTTATCATTTTATGGTCGCGGCCCAACTGTTGTTGTATTATACAACGGGATACGATTCGAATTGGACTTTTAGCCTCGCGGCATCACACTTTCATTTCGGCTCCTAGAATCTTTTTCCCTTGACGTAACGAGACATCGATGTGATGATTAGTTTAATATATTCGATTGCTTTATAATTATCGTTTCGATAGTATTATGTGAGATCACTTACCGTTGGCCCAATTGGATTCGATAGTGACCAGCGACTGTACGTAGTCCTCGGCCGCTACAGCGGAAGGCTCGTTGTCTTCGGCATCCTGCGGTTCCGGTGGGTCTTCGGCTTCGGCCAGCGGCGTCAGCATGTAGTCATCGCCGAAGTCGTCCATCATCGGTACACGGCCAACAGCTACTTCTGAAATTATTTTGCAAAAAAAATTAATTAAATTTTTTCTCGTGACGAAAATAGCGCATTATATCAGTGATAACACGCGTATTCGGGCACTAGTTTTATTTGAGTTTTTTTCCCGAGTAAATAACGCTCGTCAAGTGTTTTTCTTTTGATTCATCGGTCGCGGCAAATTTTCCAATAATTTTTACCCATTCGGACGTGTAAATATATATATTATTTAATTTGATTTGTATTAAGAGTATCGTTGAACTGGCGCTTTTGATAATTTTTCAAGCGTTGTGTATTAGTTTATCTTACGCTATCGTCGACAAGTATATTATGCTTGTAGATTACAGCGCGGAGAAAATGTGAACAACCGATTGTCGCGCGTCGCGAGATCTACAAAAATCATTTTTGCACTCCGGACGTACAGTAATTATTATTATATCGACGCGTTTTTCCTTATTCCGTTCAAGTCGATGACGTGTCACTTGCCGCCGCGCCGCCGCCGTCGACACAATAGTCAAATCACTCAAATCCCGCAAACGTTCCCCTCGATTCGGCGGCGCGCAGCCGGTTGAATATTTTTATCATCGTTTAAAATTATTATTATTATTATTATTATTACAGTACCTACTGCGTAAACATCGAGGAAACGGCTGTTGCGTGTCGTTACAGTATTTATTTTATTTATTTTTTTTCATTATTGTTATTAATTTTTTTTCTCTCTCTCTCTCGCATCCCGTCCGTCTGCTGTCTGATCCTATCCCGCAGCGTACCACAGCTTCGCGTTTCAACCGGAATTAGACGGGAAGTTCGGAGCCGCATCGTCGCGGCGCGCGGTGCATTAATCTCCTGCCCGAGGGAACGCCGTCACCGCTATTATCATATGGCCGACACGTTCCTTTGCTTATAGTCCGTATAACGATTTCCGTATACACACACATATATATATGGCGTAAAATACGTATACGGAGTGATACGTTTCGCGCGAAACGCACTTGTAAATACCTGTATTATGATTGTCGTTTGAAAACTCTACGCAAATCACTCCGTATGCGCGCAGCTCGTAGGCATATAATGTTTTTCTCTCGTACTTTTTCATCCCGGCGGGATTTTTCCAAAGACCAACACGTTTCATTGTTTCGTTCGATTTGAGTCAAGTCATAGTTTTTATCATTTTCCCCGCGATTATTTCCAAGTGTTAACAAAACATTATTTTGCACTTCGTTCAAAACTTAAATGTGTGGCAATCGATTTGGAGATAACTCGAAAAATGTCGGTGAACCGTCCCGTCAAACTCAACTTATAGACAATGTTGTATAACTGTATTAGTTTTTGACCTTTTTTTTTTTTTTTCAAGTATCGAATTAAATAATTAAATAAAAATAAGTTTGTCCTTAAACACTAGACGATTTAAAATATGTACGAGTATAATGATACGGTTTCTAAATGATCAGCCTGAGCGCTGATGAACGCGACTTTAGACGCGGTCGTTTTTGCATTTCGATCAAATTTAATTGAATTCATTCACCGACATTTCGTTACAGTCCTATTGCTACCGTCAGCCAATACGCACGTTTGATTATTTGTTTTCATTTAAAATCTCCTGATGAAATACTAAATTAATATCGAACAAAAATTATTATATCGTTATTGTAAGTCGAAGAATTTCAAGATGAATTAGTTTGATTCTAAAAAAAGAGAAAGAAAATCGCTCAACAAGCTATGTGTTTCCGGTGGGAACCGTAAAAAACGTCACTATTTTTCTTTCGACGTATTCAATTATAATGTTTCATCTTCGGTAGACGAAAAACGATTTTTTTTTTTTTTTGACGTATTGACACAGGACGTCAGGACGCATTTATAGTCGAGACTATAAGCGACGACGTCTCGGACACGACGAAAAATGTGCGGACACGCCGCGTCAAATGCGATTAGGAAAACAGTCACATAAACGAAATACGTACAATAATCTACAGCGTCACGATGACTGACGCTGCAGGAGAACCGTACCTTAATAATTGTTTTCCTTACGAAAACGCCGCGCAGTAAAAATTACACGCGAAAACGGGCTAGAAGACGAGCGCTGTTGCTTTTGTTGAAAACGTCATTCCGCAGTCTGGACGGACGCATCTCGCGCGAGGGGAGGTGGAAAACGAACATTTTCTCTTTCCTTTGTTTTAAATATATACGACGGTCGCGGTCTCGGCTTTTGCGGTCGACGTCTTCGACGGACCTGTGTCGGAACCGAAACTTTATACGTCCGCGGTCTACGGGTCATCCGATAGGGGTCAACCGTTATACGTACATCTGCCGTGGAGGTTTAGGTATTATGTGCATTTACGTTGCGCCGACAACGCGACGAATTCGTATTGATTTCTAAACACCGTAATAATGACGTAATGGCAGAAGTGCGTTGGATACAAAATATGATACACTCGGTCGTTGCGCGTACGATAAACGATTATAACGTGTTATTTTTGTTTTGAAAGAGCGCGGGGTAGTATCGAAATATATCGTGTAACGCGGAAAGAAACTTTTATAGCGACGGAATCGTAGAAAATTAAAAAAAACTCACACGGCCAGTTCGGAAAGGTTCCGTGACGCACACTCGAGCGTCACGAAACGTTTTGTAATGAAAGTATTTCACTTTTTTTTTTCTTTCGTTAAAAATCATCCATCACTATATATATCATTATTATTTATCGGTCCGTAGAAGTGTTTAAACTCGATAAAATCGATAAAATATACATTACACCGGAGGATTCTATTTTATATTATAGCCTATACTGCAGGTTTTAGGATAAATTCTACACGGTATAAAATATATTAGAAGTAGAAAATAAATTTATATATCTATATACCTATATACATACTTACATGCACATACACACACGTGTGAGTATAAATATATATATATATATCGAAATACGTTTCCCAGACAATTTCAAAGTCGTAAAGTATTATATAGAACCTTTCCCTAAGGTGATTACTGACGAGCCTTGTTCGTTTTATTTTTACGCTGTAAATCGAACACTATATGTAACGTTTACTGTGCGATGCGTATAATATTTACGCTCGTAGTAGGTATGACATATTATACATTACATAGTATATGACGCTCTATTATATATATAAGATTCTATGATACTACTCGTATATTATAGGTATATACTATGCTATTTTCTATCGCGCGGATTATCATCGATCGTGTGCTGCTGCTGCAGATAGTCATTTTTCATTCTCGAACGTATATAATATATTATAAATTATCAATACTAATACCAGAGAAGCCGAGTACCTATTATCGATCGATGTATAGTAAAAAGTAAAAAAGGAACGTTTCGCCGGTGAAAATCGTTCGGATTACAAATTGTGACATCGAATGTCACACACTATATACGTATAAATGGGGACATAAATATTACAGATGTTCTAATATTAGAAACATCTGAAAAGAAAAACTACACACGTGTGTGTCGCGTAATTTACCGAGATCGGATGGAATTGCGATGAAATAATATTATACTTACCGTTCGACAAAATCGTGTTCACCGAAAATATTCGACTCGGTTACTATTCGATTGATATTGATTTTCGAACGATACTTGAGTAATTTACTATGGTCCAGAGTATTCGATTACGCGGCGTATAATATTACATTGCGTTAAATCATATAATTCGCATCGTAGTGCGGTCAATTAATACGTAATACTGTGCAGTATCTATTTTATTTAATCATACTATTAGTAATATTTAGTGTTCAGATATTATTAAAACAGTCGGTAGGTATACGTACGTACGCGTGTTTATGATTTTTTGGGATTATTTATGATTTCGCAATAACTCTTGGGAAACGTAACACGCCGATAAATTTATTTTCCGATAGAAAAGGAAGGAAAAGGAAAACTAATCTTGTTGACATCACGAAAACTTGTTAATCGCCGTTATAAATTAAAGTTATTGCAATTTTTTTCCAGTTACATTGTAACAAGTGCAGTTTGTGGCCGTTCTCCAGAAACATAAATCAATAGGTGTATATTATTCTCGATTCAAACTCGTAAAAGTCGGTTATCGGAGAGAAGAGTTGTAAAACGGTTTCAAATCAAAATCGGTATACGCTTTAAGCGGAGACGGTTTACAAATTGAGTTGTGTACGTTTGACGGGCCTTTAAAAAAAAAAATTAATTTCGATAATATAATAATAATATTATAATATCAACTACAACGAATCGTACGTTCACAAATCGCAATGCGTTAACGATTTCAAAAATATTGTTTGACCGTAGACTTTTCCACGATATTTTCCCCTCTCAAAGATTATGTTTAACGGCATTGCGTATTATAACGCTATAAATAGCTCCCGCTGTAAATAATAGTGTTCTTGATGTTTCTCGTATGCAAAATAAATATCTTCTAGGAATGTCCTTCCTATGAGGAATATCTGCACATATACCAAGAATGCTTTACGTGTTTTTTTGTGACAAAATGTCATACCTACGAGTAACATTACTGTAAAATAGTTTGACCGACACATTTCCCGAATGCTATTTCTGAATCATTTCAATCGACGTTTCCAAGAGTCGTTTCGTGTGTGTGTTTTTTTTTTTTTTTGTGATTTTCATTCAATTTTATTTTAACACCGTTCCGATAATGTTTTCAATATTTTGCAATCCGGTATCGCGTGGTTTTTCACCGGCGACTTTTAAACAATTTTACGGTACAAAACTAAAACTTCTCATGATCTTATTATCTATTATTTTTCAGACGATATGAATTTTTACATTTTTGTGATTTACTACATTCGTTTATGAGACGACCCGTTCGAATTATTTTTTCGTCCACATTCATCCAGGATTTGTTCGCACCTCGTTTTGTGTTGATTTTCAAAAAATTTTTCAAAAAAATTTTTTTTGCCGGAAATGTTTCGATTGCAAAACTACGCGCCGTCCGACAGCTCATATAAAGCCATAAAAATATCATATCGCTAACCTTTGTCCGGAAATTCGGCAATTATTTGTTTATTTATTATTATTTACCGGGGCACAGCCAGCAGTAGCTTTCGTCGGAAGGTATCGTACTATTAAAAACGAAACGAAAACCTCGGGAAAAGCGTTTCCACGACCTCCGGGAGTACACTCTTCACGACGGTCGATGCGAAAAGTGGCGGCCGAAAATTAAAAGCGCCAAGAAACGGATTAAAAAGCCATCAGAGCTCTCGGAGCGTGGCGGCCGCGTTGTATTACACAATAACGAGGGCGCCGCCGCTGAGCCCCGGCCGAGGTCGTCCGTTGCCGGTCCCATGTACAGTTTAGTGCGGTTTTAATTTATATTACATTTTAATTAGCCCGGGCTAGACGGGACGTTAACGAAAACACCAGTTGAATTCCGTTTTTATTATTGTTTGCCGTCCACGTTTTGCGCGCGCACACACACATTATATTATGTGCACGATAATAATATTATTCCTAATATATGCGCATTAAACGCGCCGGCGAGATGTAATGACTCCGCGCGCACCCGAATGTCGAAATAATTATATAATTGACGTAGGAACCCTGCAGCGGACGATATTATTTCTGCGGCGGAATGCGCGACGACGGCGGGCTAGTTATGAAAAAAAAAAAAAAAAAACACGCGCACTCATAACGTTCGGCACGTAGTACATGGATAAACCGCCGAAACTCTAATTGAAGCCTCTCGAAAGTATCGTTTCGTCCCCCGGACGTTCGCGACGACGATATAATTAACGTCCGAAAATATTTGTACGACGCGTTCGCTTCGTTCGTCATCGTCGGAGCCGTTATAATAGTCATAGGCACGACGTTTTTGTTTTTAATTTTCCCGGTCATTACTACAGCCCAGCCTTCGGAAAAGTCGCTTAAAAGTTTATAATATTATAACCCTTTTTATTAATATTTTGTTTTACTATTAGTTCGTCTCGATGGTTTTCGATTTATTTATGTTTTTTTTTTTTTTTTTACGTATTTTTTTTAATCGTCTGTCGCGCGTTAACGGATCGAGTATTGAAATATGTGTACTTTTTTTATTTTACGACGAACAACAAATAGAAAACATATATATAATATGTCATTTTTTTCCTAAGGAATTCCTTTTTGGTTTTTTTCTCCGTTTATAAATACATTACTCCGTGGTTTTTTAGAGCATTTAAATCCGGTCCCCGTAGTATTATAATCACGTGGCGGCGGCGGCGGCGGCGGACCGTTTCGTTTACGTTCCTCGCGCAGGACGGATCCGGGAGAACGCGCGAGTCCTCGCTCCTCTCCGCCCGTCTCTTCCACTTAACTTTGGAAATTCCGGAATCAAATTTCCGCTTACGAACGGATTCGACTTGGAGATTCTGAACGAAACGAAAAAAAAGACTCGGCCGTGTTTCCGGTCCCGCGTCGTTCCGGAGTCGAAAATATTAGCGACACTGAGAGGGCTACACAGCTGTTGGTAGATTGTTGTAACGATTGCCGTCGTCGGTAACAACACGATTTTTATTATACGGTTATTATATTTCTCTTCAGCAGGCACTTCAAAGCGCGGCATTCGTAAAGCAAATCGTTGCACAGTGAGCCGCGCGAGCTCTCGACATTATATTTTGTTCGAGATTTACTCGACATTTCTATCGACGTTAATTAATTTTCTTACAAATACATATGTATAAAATTACACACGCGGGGTGGTTCGTTAGACGCCACCGTGCGCTCGCGTCCGCGTAAACTTGAACCGTATAAACGTGTCTCGCGTCGAACGAATCGCACTTTTGTGTAAACGCATGTACTCGCTCCGAAATCGTATACACGCGACAGAGCGGTAGTTATTGAGTCGGTCGTGTCCGCTGCCCGTTTTGAAAACGTATACGACGACGCGAAAACCGTGTTTCGGTTGTTTTCGACTAAATCCCCAAAACGCACACACGCGCGTCATTATTAAATATTGTGTAGTCGCCGCCGCTTTGACTATATCACAACGATAATAAACAAACAGTAAGCTGAATTTTCGAGTGCGTAATAAAGGACATCAAAACCAGCCGAACTCGTTCCCGTTGCAGGGTTCGTTCCACCGTGATATTTTCTCGAGATATCGATGCGAAGAAGTAACGAAAAAATCGGTTTCGGTATTTTTGGTTTTTTTTTTTTTCATATATTTTTATCTACGTTTACCGATTTTAATCTTTACTTAAACACGATCGACCGCAACTACTGTTATATTGAAAACAGTACGGCGAGAGGCGTCGGTGGCTTTACGTCGGGGTGAATAATTCAATCGAACCGAACGAACATACGTTTTCGCGGCGTGAAAATTATACAAAATCGAACGTTTGAATTTTTACTAGAGAAGTTTTTTGTTTTTTTTAAATACACTTACGTTCGCAGTATTTGTAGAACATACTCGTATGCTGACAACAGTTTAATACGATTCAAGTGAACTTTTTACCGTTACCGAGTGTAAGAGATTATGTATGAAAACAGCGATTTCATCGTATTAAATAATACATTATAAACGATAAACTATTGACGCGTGTGCACGGAGAGCGGCGAAAATGCAAACATTATATAGGTGAGGTATACCGTACGACCGGGTTCGCGGGCGGCGTGACGAGTTATTTATTGTTAAATAATCGTGTGTACGCGAATACATTATCGGCTAAAAGTTGTTGATTCATATTTCGTAGAAAATCCACTCGGTCCCGCGGATATTAATTTTGAATTCGAGTGCGTGGAAACTAAGTGTGCGCGACGTCAAACTTTCAGTCGGTACACAATAATATTATAATCGTCACTAAATCCGCGAGTACGGCCGCGTCGATAATTGTATTATCGCGTACGCGCGTCTGTCGGGCAACGGTTCTAAACTGGACGTTCGCAGGACGATTCCAGGAGGACCCGTGTTCAGGAGTTACCCGTTCGTTACATCGGACGACGCGTGTCGCTTATTCCGCGAACAAAACGGATCCCGATTATTCGACCCCGACCAAACTATGCGCGCGTTTTCAGTTCTCGTCATGTTGTAAACCCTCCCGACAGACTGTCGGCCGACGCGACACCACGTAACGATGACTATACATAATATACGTATATCATTAACGTGCGATTTTTCCATCAAAACTCTGCGCGTTCCGTAAAACGCAATAACACGCAAACGTAAAACGTATTTTCCTGGTCTATGGACCGCCGCAGGCCATTGTCGTTATACGTATTTTTATTTCCGTTTTTTTTTTCACAACAATAATTTATTAAACCACTATTTTCCGACCGGAGCTTTCGATTTTCAATTTTTATTCGTATTTAGGCACTCGATCGTAAAAACAACAGCATCAAACGAATAATATTATATTGAATCGTCGTTACGTGCGTGCACGCGAACCGGAATCTCGTTTAAATATTTACGATTTTAATTAAAAGTCACGGAAATGGTACAAAGAGACGGCACTCGAGTCGGAATCATAATAATAATAATAATAATAATAATTGGCGTCCGCCGATGTGCTTTAAACAAATTGAAACGAGTTGCTGTATAATATACTGCCGTATATTATACTTGCCGGTCGAAATTATACATCCGTTGTGCCGCGTACTTATTCCGCAGACGAACATCGATGGAACGAAATGAATTAATGCGATCCACTTGTTTTTGTAAACGTACGGTTTATGTAACACCGGATTTGGAGCCGGCAAAACAATATGACAACACAAATATTATGCTCTTGTACGGAAATATTTTATGACGATCGTGTTACTATCGGGGCTCGGATTTCAATGCAAAGTGCATTTTTTTAGACGCCGCCGCTCCAGACAATGCATTTCACCTACACATGGTTCGACGAATCGCGTGACAAATACTTTAAACGTAAAACTTTTAATTCGTACTTTTTTTTTTTTTGCATTTTCCGCAGTAATTTAATTTCTCGACGTTTTCGGGTGGTTTTATTAAGTTTCAGCGCATATGTTTTTATACTCTACACGAGTTTTTAAGTGTACAAATTGTTAATTTACATCGAGTAGAGGATTGCGATTCCATTTAGAGCATCTACTCGCAAGAATATACCTAAATATTATCTTTATTTATTTGAGATAATTTTCGCATATCAATGATAATGAAACGACGGACGTTACAAAATGTCGAATTAAATTGATAGACTTAAATAATTCTAACGGACGATCGAAATGATTTCACGTTGTCGCATTTAGCTAACAATATGAAACGTGGTTTTTATTTCCGCGGAAATTATTTCAAAACGGGGGCGAAAAAAAAACACAAAACAAACAGTTTAAAACGGAAATAAATAACAGGCTGTTGAAAAAAAAAAAAAACAAAAACAAACGTAAATTAATTGTCTCACACGAAGTCGCGCTTACAACACATACACGTGTCGGAAGAGAACTCTATTGAATTCGGACGCGACGCTTATAATATCATAATTTTAAGTATATACTTGAGGTATATATACCCACGTAGATGAATTATAATCTTTTTAAAACAGCGTGTACGCGTGTAATAAAGAAAGCGGCGGCGGACGAGTGATAATAATAATGGCGAGAGGTATTGTAATGAATGGGCCGACGGTGTTTCGCGTGGGCGTGTGGGTACCTGCTGACAAATTAAATTAAAAAAACAACGATACAATTATGTTCAGAGCAAATAGTTTAATCGAGTGTTTTCTTTCGATTCCATCAGTCTATCATCGGCTAACCCGAGGGCGTGACTCAAAAGTCTTTTTTTTTCCAGATGGGGAGGAGGAGTGACCTTTTTTTCATAAATATATAATATTTTATCCCATCTACTTAAAACAATATAAACAATAGCGGCTAGCAGGGTGAGGCGAGAGAAGCAGAGTCTCTGCTGCGTTTTTCAAGTAAACAATGCTCGACAAGTAGCTGCAGGTTCTTCTCAGCTCATCATTTTTTAACCGTTTTCACACAATATATATTATTATATTATAATATATTATATTATAATATTACCATAGTTAAATTAACGCTTAAAGTCACCGGAGAAACATGTTTCTCGCATTGACAATGTTTAAATTCCATTATTTTGACTAGTGATTTTTATTAAAATAAGTCATCTCACCCGGTAAACACAGCCATAGAACCACCACTAAATGTAATATTGATTTGACTATAATATTGATATAACTTAACTGTAGGTTAAATAATTATAAGTCATTTTATTACAAAATAATCGACACAGAACATTTGCATGTAGACGATTTTTTGTATAATTAATTGTTTCGGCACAGATAAATTATAATAATTATTATGGGTGGTGAATTTATATGTGAATTAAAGTTCTTCGCCGAAGCTTTAAAGCAACGTTTTTTCGAGCATAAAATTCGTTTCATATATTATTGGATAAAAGAAAAAAAATTATTATTTTATTTTGCATTTTTAGAATTTTTTTGTTTACTATTACATAAGTGTGCGTATACAATAGTTTTTCCCGGTATGAGTGAGAGGGTAAAGGCGTGGTAATGATATTAGATTTCTAGATTTCTAGGTATATACCTGGATAGTATTGAACTCATAGTCGATCGCATTTAGGAGATACGTATGACGTAATATTATACGTATGACATTATATGTATATTATTATTGTAAATAATAAATTGTATATATAGGTTTCGTTGTTCAGCTTTGTCAAACATATTTTATTACATTGTATTTGTGGTGCGTTGATTTTCTCTTAAATCTCGCTGTAACGAATCGTGTTTGTTTATACTATAAATATAACGAATTTCAATGCAACGAACTTTCGACATACCGAACTATTGAAATTCGTTGCATCGCGAGAGAAAAAAACCTTTAATAGCGCTATATGATGTAATTTTTCTACGCCATTTTGTGTGCAGCCGCCTCAGATAACGCGTCAGTTTTTATATATTATACTGGCGTTCTTGTAAATTATACAAATACAGTGAAACCTCCCTTAACGGGCACCTCCCAATAGCGGACAAAATTTCGGTGACCCATAGTGTCCGCTATTTAGAGGTTTCACTGTATAATGAAAAATCTGACCAAGAAATAACGTTTAACATTTTTAACATTTTTCACCCCTCTTAGGGGTTGAATTTTGGCAAATATGATTACAGATATTTTATTATTTTTATTACAGAGTATGTATGTTAAGTTTCAAAAAAATCCGACTGATAAATAACGTTTTCTATTTTTAACACATTTTACCCCTTTTAACTCTTTTAAATCCTCAGAGGTGAAATTTTGGAATATTCCTTTCTACTACCTATACAAAACGAAACTTTTGACCAAATTTCATACTCAAAGCTCTAGCGGTCCCGGCTTGGAAATTTTTTCCAAATTTTACCCTTTTTACCTCTTTTAACCCCCTTAAGGATGGAATATCGGTAAATCCTTTCATAGTGCACGCCTAGAACATTATATAAATCACTATTACAAATTTCAAGTCCGTACGTTGTGTAGTTTTCGATCAGCGAGTGAGTGTTATTTGGATTATATATATATATATATAGATTATTATGTCATCAAAAAAAACCGACGATCTTTACCAAAAGGTATTGATTATGCAATGTCATATTATTACATAACTTTTATCGAAATAGCGTGCGTGCGACGAACAATAGAAACGAATACAATAGAAGCTTTTTTCATTGGACGGGCGAATACGATCGCAGGCAAATCTATCGTCATTGGTCGACCGATTGGCCGTGACGTATACGATTAATGTGAAAGTGTAGTCCCTCCTTGAATTCGTTATGAAATCGGAATCAGTTTCTTCGTGTCGTTGTTTCGGTGTTATTCATACTCGGTGTTTCGTCTGTCCTCGTGTCTCGATAATCGCTATCGCGTTTTAATTTCTTTTATTTCGAATAATAATACGAACGCTCGGTCGAAGACAACGACGTGTATTTCTATACGCCAAAATGCCGGTCGAAGCTACAAAATGTCAAAAATCAAAACAAACGTGCAATTGAAATCTGAACGACCGACAATTAACGGTAAGTCCCATTTTATCATACTCGTATCGATATTTTTGCACACATAGGTATATTTTATTTTGTTTAGTTTCGTTTTATCAAGGACTTTTACACGATTTGCGAATTTTTTTTTATATCCTTTCTTCGGGGTTCTCTACTATATAAAACCGAAACTATTGACCAAATCGATTCTTTTTCGCGGTCAATGTTTATACGACCGAACCTAAATAATACTCGTCGTACTCGTATATTATAATTGTTTAACTACGCCGCGACGTAGCGGTTATATTTATATCGCGGTAGAACACCGTTTTGTTTGCAAAAAAGTAAAATAAATATCGTTTTCTTTCGTTTTATTGCGTCGATAACACGTCGACACGACAATACTTATTTAATTGTTTAATTTAACACGCGTGTTAAAACCGACAATGAAAGTATATTTTACAATGTATTAAAACGTTTAAACGCCTCGATAAAAACCCACACCGAACCGCTGTTGTAACTATTACGCTCAGAATCGTTTGAGTGTGTTCCGTTAGGACCGTTTCGACATGGCGCCCGACCGGGAGTTTGTTTTCACGTCGAGAGTTCACTCGTATAAATATTATGCTTAAGCTATGGCCCGGAGGACGCCGCGGTAATGCGATATAAATTTTATAAACTGATATCGTTTTAGGACGTAATAACATATTACGATTAGTATCGTATGTATATGTGTGTACGGTTTTTGTAATAATTGCGTTTCTATAGCGGAAGAACTCGCATATAATATGATAAATTGCACGCGTCCGGTGTACACTGTATAATCTCGAAAACAAAATTACGAGAGAGTTTTCATAAAACATTACCGCTATATAAGACGCCGCGTCGTGCATAATTAAATTTCCCGGGAACTTTAACGACCCTCTGACCCCTGGGCGGGAATGCGCGTTGACCGAATGTAATTCAATATAATATTATTTTACCGTGCTGGCCCATCACACACGCTCGTCGCGCTCACCCGTCCGAAAGCGCGGTCGATTTCCCATATCGGATCTGATGCGTGCGATTCTATGATATGCGATGTTGTTGTTTCGGATGACGCGAGTCGGGCGGCGCTCGTTCGCGAAAGACGAGACGAGAAGCGCGCGCTGTGAACGATTTTACACTTTTTATTTTAGAAACGGCTATTTAGACTTGACGCCTATGACTGGAAAAAATAATAATCTCGATAGAAAATAAACGCGTCGATTAATGATTAATCTAAATTACCTGATTTATCGATAAATATCGATCTAAAAAATACTTGAAATATAGAAAAGCGTCGTCCAAGACGAAAAAAAATCACTCTACGAGCCCTAATTATAACCCGAGTATAATACGACCTTTTGATCATTATATTATTTATAATATGTATTCGCGTGCGTATATATAATTAATGATATATAGTATGTCATGTTTATAAATGGAGTTTGTGAACAAATTAACGTATTGTCCAATTACAAAGTTTAGATAAACAGGGAATTTAGACGTGTATGTTTATATAATACTAGAGGTGCGACCCCGCGAGGATTTACTAATTTAAAGTGGTTAACTACATTATCCGACCATTTTAAATAAAATTACTAAATCTCCGTGCCGAGACGTTCTGCCGCGGTGTAGCGTAGCGTATTGTACGAGTGTGTTATAATACGCTTGTATTATCTGTTATTATTACGTTATTATACACTCGGCTGTTACGAGAAAAGTTTATTGTTTATTCGATTTATTTTAAACGCTATGGAATAAAAAAAAAAAAACCGCTATAATTATGCGCTAAATTGTGTCACTCGTTATTCGGGCCACGACTCTGTGGCATTGCTAGGATTTTGGAAAGATGGGGGGGGGAGGGGCAAAGCCTAAAAAGGGATATATAAGACACTGATGAGAAATACAGGTGACGGGTGATTGATGTCGGTTAATTGGTCTTTTAAATTTGAGACCATTGCTCTCGAAAACATACGATTCCGAGTGAAAGAGAGATAGGAATCAGCTTCAAAAAGTTTGCACTTTTTCGTATTTTTATAAAAATTTCAACAAAATTATATTATTCAAATGCTTATATAAAAAATAAATAATTGTGCCAATATTTTTTAGAAATTTTTTTGTTGACGAAAGATCAACTCATAAGGTACTTTTTATGTAATTCTCGAGAGTTTTTGACGAGCTTAAATTATTTTATTGACATTTAACGAAAAAAAAAAAAAAAAACACTAAGAAAACTTAAAAACATAAAATAATAACATTTTATAAAATATTTATAAATAGCACAAAAAAATTAAAACCTTTTGACATTTATATCAACTCTAGATAATTGTCGTTTGAATATTCGGTGAACACTACGTTTCTCTGCGATTATTACTTTTTGAGTTACGATAGAATAACTAATGTAACTATATAATTACGATAATACGCCCAATGGGAGGGAGGGGCATGGAAACGCCACTGCCACGATTTACCCTCGACGAATCGCCAAATCCGTAACATTTTTTGCTGGTCACCAATGTGGCTCGCCTTTTTTTTTTTATTCATCAGTCAGTCATTATTATTTTCTCAAAATTATTCCGTTCGATAATCATTTAACTATTCGGTTTCGTACTAAGTCTGTACTGTAGTCAGTAGTTTACTGTGGTAGCGCGATAATGATTTTTCTCCGGTAGGATTGAATACAAACACAAACTCCGATATTGTGTACGTATCGTGTTTTAATGTTGGATAGTTTTTCTCCGACGACTTTTAAAACAATTAAATATTATAGCAAGACGGTACTCGACGGAGAAAGCATTTACTTTTGCGAGTAGTTATCATAATTGTTCGATATTTTATACGTGGGTAGTATTATATTGCGTAGAGCACAAATTACGAATAAATAAATAGCCTCCAGGCTTGCGTTTCTTGCCTCGTCCCCGCGGTTACGCCGAAAAAAAAAACGTTTATCGATTAGTATGTAATATTAAAAATTAAAAAAAAAAGCGTCGAAAATGTGCAGTCGGATGTTTTCAATCATTCCCTCTACACTAACGATCGCGCCATAGAACATAATATAGTCGATGTTCATAAAATTTAATTATTTTACTTTTCAATTCGTTTTTAATAACCGTAATAATTTTTGAAACGATCTAAAAATTTCCTTCCACATAGTAGTTATCGCCGCGTCCGTTCGATTTAATAATCGTATAAAATACAAATAAAAAACCATTTGATGACACACTTTATCGAATGAGCGCCGTCGTCGGCAAGAGCCGTGGATCGCAACCGGTATTTATTTTTATGCGCATTTTTGTCCCAGTATTTTATTGCGCGTGTGTGTGTGTGTGCGTGCGTGCGTATAATACAGACCGACTTGTTTTACCCGAGACACTCGACTCGCGGTTGACTCGCAGAACTCGCGTGTTTTCGTCATTTTAAGATATCCACTTTTGCAGTATTTAGTAGTAGGTAGTAGTTCGAAGAAAACTATATAATCAAGTGTTATTTTCACGAATATCACGAACCCGGTTAAACGTATGATATTATTTTATACGTGGGCGAATACATAAATAGAGACGCCCGAGGAGACCGTACACATAATTATCATCTATTCCGTTGTGAATGCGTAATTCTCTCTTTCTTTCTTTCTTTCTTTTAACGTATAATACGAGCACACTGCGCAGCTCGCGGTCGGCGTCACATCCCCGAAGGACATGGCTTCGTGAAAGCATTCTAAATTGATAAGTCTCGGACTATTTTTTCGTCCGCTTTTCGATAGACGAATTTTCTCGTCGAAAATTGTTTTCCGTCCGATGACGTTCCGTGAATAATTTATCCGGCAGAGAGTCGGATAAATCTTCGCGTTTCAAACGGTGCTCGAAGCCGTATAATAATAATATTATTATTATCTCTATTAAGCAAACAAACTTATATATATTATATCGTATTATGTATAATAGGTCAGCGGGGCGGCGAGCGCGGAGTGTACTCGACGTTTTTACGCTGTTTTATTTATAGCTTGTTAGATTTTTCACATCATACAGATAAGTAGCTCCGATGAATTATCATCACGACGAGTTGTTCCCTCTATAGAGTGAATAACTTTGGAAATACTTCTGAACGGATTGATACAGAGCGCGCGTAACCTACCTGTCCTGTACCTATTGTGCACGTCGTCGTCGAAATGACGCGTGACTGATGAGGAATTCGATCGGAGACAAAGTCGTTTTATCACCACTAGCCGAGTGAGGAATATACGTTACGGTATATAACCAAACGGAATGGTTTTTTTAGCTCTTATAACTATGTAATATTTTTTATACAAACCGAAGGGCGCGCGAGCGATGAAAAATCGAAAAACGACGATTTTCACTAATATTCCCCAATGAAAATAGATAATACGATATGGACGGTGTTAAAAGGGCGTGTATCTCGCGCCGATAACTCATCGGATTTTAATTTAATGGACGATCATTTATTCATATTGAAATCGACGGCATATCGAACTGCCGCGTACACCACTTTTATAATACGTTTGTGACGAAGGGGGTTTGAAAACCAGTATTGTTTATAGGGCGTGTATATACGTACATGCCGCGACCGCTATCGTTTTTAACGATGATGAATATAACGATTATATTCAGACACGTTTAAAAATGATCATCTCTTTAGGCGGTTTCGTCGAATCCTCAACACGCGACGTCGTATTTTTTTAATTTTTTTTTTGCGTTATTGAAAAAGGCCGACTGTATGATTTTCGAATAGGTTTTCATCCCCTTGGACGATTTGGACATTTCGAGTTACGCCCCGTGTGTATTGCGAACTCGAATCGCGTTTATTAAACATTATAATATCGACGGATCGTTATATTCACCGCCGCGGTCGACTTTATTACAATAGCGCGTATGGTGCGATAATAGTTGAAACGAAAAAAAAAACAATAAGGCCAAGCGCACACGGCGCAACTGTTTTGGGACAAAAGTTGCAAATCAGTTGCACGCGCAACTGTTTTGTGACCTTAGTATCTTAAAGCTGTGGCGTCCGCACACGAGGCGATAAAAATAAAATTAGTTTGCAACAGTTTACAATCGGTTGTCCACAATCGTTTCCCGCGGTTGCAGACATAGCAAAAAACCGAAAAAACAACTGCACTGCTCGAATTAACTAAGCAACTGATCTAAAATCAGTCTCACCAGTTTCGTACTGGTTTCAAACTGGTTGTAAACTCAACTGATTTGCAACTTTTGTCCCGAAACAGTTGCGCCGTGTGCGCTTGGCCTAATGGTTACTAGCAATTATCGATTTCGAAAATTAACATCCGAGAAATAAACGGGAAACGTGTTCGACGCTTTGTCGCGTCGTTTTTTAACGTTCGTAAAAATTAATATAATCACTCGCGTAGAGACGATAAAAAATAATAATCGGCCGTATAAATTAGGGTTCCTCGACCTTCTCGAGTCGAGTCGATTGGTACGTGAAAAATAATTACCGTACAATATTTCAGTTTCGTCCGTTTTTTACGACTCGCGTCGCGTTGATAATATTATAAACGTATTATACGCACGTCGGTATTTTGTCGGCAATAAAATTACGACCGGATAACGCGTTCGCACGATACAACAAGGTGTTCTCGACTTTTATTGTTTTATATGTTTTTATATTATGTCGTTAAAGTGCTACGTCGTATGTAGGTCGTATACGATTTTTGTTGGAAAAAATAAATAGAACGAATTGAAAACCGACCGAAGTCGCGAAACTGTCTGCCCTCGTATCGATTATAACGAATTAACAAACCGATCGCGTTGTAACGTTGTCGATAATTTATTATGATAATATACGTTTTAATAATAATTATCGGCGTGTGCGGCCGAGAGGCGCGATAATAGCCGTGTTCTCGCGGTCTCGCACACTAGCGAGGACGACCTTACACAAATGAATACTATAATATTCCGCCCACTTGTATTAACCGTCGCTGTTGATCTAATACGGCGATATTAGAAGTATATTTCATGTTTTGCGCGTGACGATATTGTACACGCGTCTGTAACAATGCGAAACGCCGCGGTCAAAGTCGAAAATATAGTTGGGCGCGCATTTTCCTCGATGAAAACAACATCTTTGGCGACCGGATTCGCAGATATTTGCGAAAATTATCGAGCTTGCGCGCCGCCGAGTGTGTAGGCTGTCGATAATCGGGTGGCACGCACACGTGTGTTCCATGTAAGTGTATTCGTTCGTAATCCGTTAGTGCGATACAAATCATTGTAATGATAATTTACAACCGAATCGAGTTGCGGTAGTGGCCGTTAATCATTCGGTGATCGAAAGGCAAACGTTTTAATAATAACCAGCTTACGTATCATACGTAGTGGTGTATCGACGGGGAAGGGATCGTCTGCGTATCGATTGCCTGACTCCCCGCTTTTGACCGATTTCGGGTAAAATAAACTGTCGGTCTCGCGAGGAACTAAATTCGTTTTAAAAAATCATCCCCTCCACTTAGAAAAAACCCTATTTACCTATATACTGATACGACGACGACGACGACGGAGACCCGTGACCGAAGTCTCTCCGTCGCGCTCAAAGAACGGTCGAGAAATCCGCGATTTTCTAATACTTTTCGAGGTCTTTAATTTATCCTATAAACATAAAATGCAATAATATTATTTATATAAAAATAATGTGACTTGAGTTATCAGTTCATACGGTTTATTTTATGTCTAATAAGTCACATATATTTATATACATAGTATTATTGCGTTTTATATATTTTCCGTTAAAATAGTAAATCGTTTTCTATACGTTGCTCGTCGTCTAAAATCGGTCGTTTTACACGCGAATAATTTATGCGCGAAAAGTATACGAACGATTATATCCACATTGCCCAAACAAATGAAGGGCATTCAATAAAATGCGCAGATTTTCTACTTTGTGCGCGTAACATATACCTAATATGCGTAATGCAATATAATATTGTGTGTGCGTACGACTACGCCCGTTCGGCAGAATAATTCGTCCGACGATTATTGAAACACGATAATTCGAATAGTTCAAACGAAAATCGTTTAACCGGCAGCTGAGAATATGTTTAAATAGTAACGTTGTTATAATTTTGTTATTATGTATAACTCATATAAACGCGAGCGCGTAAATGTCGAGGTTTCCGAGAGAAGAGATTCGAGAGTGATTGTGTAATCGATGTCGACCGAAAAGTCATATCGACGAGGAGTGAACGTTTGGTACGTACAATATTTGTGAATAATAATAGTTCCGACGATAACTAAAAACCGTTCGGAATAGGGTGTGAACTATATAATGCGTCGACCGATGTTATCACTGTGTACGAGTGCTGCGGAGACGTCGTCCTCTCGCAGAGACTCGGCTCGACAATAGGTGCGAAATATTACGCGTTTGGTGAACGAAATATATTTTATAGTCTAATATTATTATTGTCTCGTAATCGTTGGCGCCGGGGTTTTTGAAAGGGTCGCGGAAAGCTCCGTTCTTTAGACGCCGTCGGAATTTTTGATTTTCCCCCCCGATTTTCGCTTTCGGTTATATTTTCTACATTTGGTCTGTCAGACTTATTAAATAAGTAAAACACACGGAGACGGCCATCGCCGCCAACGATTCGACATATTTCACACAGTATAATAGCTGTTATTATGTTTTGTAAAAAAAAAAACAATCGGTATTTCCTCTCGCCGTTAAACGCGAAAACAAAAAAATATTTTTCACTACTAAAATAAGACCGTTAATAATGTCTAAGCTCCGATCAAAAAATTACGTGTCAAATGGCCCGGTGTCCTTTGGCCAACGCGCGGTTTTTTCCCCCGAGTTTTTGCGACTTGGATTTTTTATCAAACTCTAAACAACTGGCTTTTCCTGTCGAATCTACGCGACCCCCGCCGCACAAGAACAGTGGCCTTAATTTATCCCCGAGAAACAACACCCTGTACACGTCGTAAATATATTAAAATACACGAGCACAACGATGTGTCGCATTTACGAATTCTCTCCCGAAATCTGCTTCACGTTCTCGCGGTATTAATTTTTCACCGTTCCGCGGATGTGTGATATCTGTGTAATATATTAATACGTAATATGACTAGAGAAAAGTGCAACGTCATTCGCACTTACGACGCTCGCATGTAAATATTAAATAACGTGAAAACAAAAAATCCAGGACGTCTGTCAATCAAACGCGCCGCCGTCCACGTCGCGACGTGGGATAGCAATTTTACCGAAGGGTTTCCACGGCGGTTTCTACGCGCGCGAAATGACATCCGTTGTGTAGCCGGGGCATCTTGTCTTTGCCGATATTGAAAATGTAAAGTCACATGATTTATTAGTCGCGCGACATATTGTGTATGAATATCGGCAAGAATGGTCCGGAAAGTAGACCCGACGAAATCAATTTCAAAAGGTATGACACACGCGAAAAAAAAAATAAAAAGAAACGAAAATAAAACACGTCAAGGAAAATATTTTTCCGACTTGGACGGATAAAAATTTCGAATAAAAAATACAAAGAAAACTCAATGCTTTCGCGATATAGTAATAGGTGTTCGTAAAATTTGTATTTTTCTACGTGTACATGATTTATACAACTATACGAGTTGTGAATAAACGAGTCGAAAATACTAATAAAACCAGTATGGAATAAAATCATCGCAAAGGCTGTTGCCGTAAAACGTACCTTAAATTACATAATATGACGGATTTTTATTGAAAAAACGTTAAAACAAAATTATTATCCTTTGGCAATTAAAGCGGCGATGTAAGAAATTATACTCGTAGTTCCGAAAAATATGTCAAGTTGGCTACTTTACGATAGATATTTCGCGAACTATTTGCGAGTCGGTCATCGTCGTCTCCGCGCTGAACAAAATTTACCAAAGGGTGGGCTGAGTTATATCTAATCGACGCGACGACGGTCGAAATAATATTTTACGCGCGAACCGAATGCGCTCGTGTGGCGAACCCCGAAGTCTCTCTCGCGCGATGCATCGAATCCTGCGCGTTGTAGCCGGTGTAGAAACCGAACGTCGTCGTCGCCGCGGATTCTATATTCAAAAAGGCCACTATTTTGAACGCCGAGAATCGTTGAAAGTTCAAAAACGGGAAGTGCACTAGAAACGACTAGTGGTTTGCTCGAGTTTTTTCGGAATATCTCGACGAGACCGCCGATAAATCGCCACCGTTATTTCGCGCCCAGTACGTTGTGGTGTACGCTGCAGAAGAGGTTCGCGGCGATTTCCGTAAATATTCGATGGGGCAAGTAGGGGAGGGGGTGGGGGTCATTCGAAATATGAAATTTTAATTACGACCGACGACGAGAACCTACCTGCGAGTTTAATAATCGTCGCGCGCGCTGGTCCGTCCGATAGTGTGCCGTACGCGCAGGTTTTTTTGAAAAATGAATATACGTATGTACACGCATAACACCGACAGTCGGCGCATTTGTTTTCCTTTACGTACGCGCGAACCAGGGCATAGAACGTTTCCCATCGGTCGATTCGGAAAAAAAAAAAAACGTTTTATTTATTTCGTTTATTTTTTTTAATTTCCCTTATTTCGTATCGTACCGCGTGCTCCGACGGCGGCGGCGTGCACTCGCGCTTTTCTGGTCGTCTCGTCGAGCAGGTACTTTGGTATGCGGTACGCGGCCGTAACTCATAATAAATATAATATATATATATATATAAATGCCCTTATTATGGTTTTATACTCGGCCGTCTGCGTTGTTCTGCAAGCGCCATTTGCATATTATGCGTTTTTATTTGATTTTTTTTTTCTTCTCTCGAAAGCTGCAGCTTTCTCTTATATATATATATAAGTGTGCGCGCCTGCGTTATAAGTTTTCTTTTTTTTTTTAATAATTTTCACACAAAAACCCCTTTTCGACTCGAACCACGTTAAATCAACGAACGTACTTTATTCGTCCAACTGTTTTCGAAGGCCGAGTAAACCGTACGAACGTTGAGAAAAAAAAAAAAAAAACGGTTTTAGTGTTTTTATTTATTATTTGTAAATCAAAAACTTTTTTCTCCCAACATCATGTCACTTTTGCAGTCGTTCCGCGTAAATTCTACCACATTCTGTGAACGCCGCGCGTTTGAATTTAATACATTTTTTTTTTTCATTTTTCCATCTATGTAAAATCAGTAAGACTTGAAATTATTCTAACCGACGACGATAGTTTTAGTAAATAGTAATCCAAAAACTCGTATGTCCGTCGACGACGAGTCGAGAAAAGAAAAATTAAAGTCACAAACTATTATAATCAAGTGAATAATACGTGTTCCTTTTTTCAATCAATACGTTATTGAATCATTTCTATCGAAAAGTGTTTATTATTATTTTATTTTTTTTCTACGGTACAGTCTTTTGGATAAAATCAGTATATCTGTATACATACCTAAATTGTCGCAAAATACCGTAGAATTGAAAAACGTGTATAGTTTTTATGTTTTTTTCTTTTCTTTTACGAAACCATTATTAACATTTAACACGAATAAAACGCGACTCGAGTGAATTCGAATTGCGCAGTAATTGTTATAATACGACGAAAGAAATAAAATAACAAATACAAAAACCAAAATATATCGTTAAAACGAGTGGCGGCAGAGCGGGCGTACACGTTTATCCTGCATCGCGTATTATCAATATGACTAACATCATTGTATTTTACGCATCGATTGACACAGAACTGCAGCGCGTGGCTAATGTGATTCCGTTTAATTGATACCTATTACACACGCGCGTGTATGTTGTATTTTATTATATTGTAAGACGACTTATTACCCGAGTGAGAATATTGTTTGTAGACGTATCGTTATGTCATTTAGAATACACGCGTTTCGGATTACGCGAACGCCAACAAAGTGAATTATTCATAAAAAACGTTGAAAACAGGTTTGAAATAATATTCGCGTCGAGAGGGGAACAAAACGAGATTATGATTCGCGCGATTTATCCGACGACGACGTACTTATCGAAATGCGCGTCGAAACCATGTCCGCGCGCGCTTGCTATACTTAACCTACCGCACTGTCGACCATTAAAATATTATTATTTGTCGCGCGATAACTACTATGTAATATCGATGTTGTCGGCGATATCCTTCGAGTTCTCTCCGCCACCGGGCGCGCGGCGACGGGGATTTCGTTTCCGCGGCAGAATCGGCCGACCGACAACGTCGTCGTGTTTTACGAATAAATGGAAACTGACGTGCCCGCGTAGTATTAAAACGTCGTCGACGACGGGATCCGGATGAAATCTTAAGTCGCCGACGACGCCGCCGCCGCCGTCGTTTTGGATTCTGACTGAACGTGACTTTAATCCTACCTAGTCGCTGCCACGCCTGTTTACCAGTCGATCTCATCGCCCTCATAGTGCTTATAGAGCTGTGCGCGATCCGTTTTTCCATAGGCCGGGCACATTTTAGCAAATAAATTGACGTTAAAAATCGAGACCACTACGGACCATATACGGCCAGTAATATCTTATCTGCGTTAGACCGAGTTTAAATCCAGGACCCGACCGGACAGGACCGCACTAACCGATCCGTACCGGTCTGGACTCTACCGTGTACACGAGTTTTATGATGGCAATCGTCGTTAGTCGCGAATTATAATAACGACGACGACGATTTGCGGTTCGGGCACGGCATTTGTATTGTTTGTTTGTTTTGTTTTTTTTTGTCCTGTGTGGGGGCGGCCGAGCGCACGCCGAGATTACATAATGTGCGGGGACGACGTAGGGACGCTGATTGCGGTTCGTTTTGAGGGCGTGCGTGATTCGAGACGGGAAAACGTTCCCCGCGGTCGCTAAAAAGAGTCGTTGCCAGTACGTTGGGCACTGCAGTCGCTCGTTTACGCGAGATCGACGTACTTCGAGTTTTATCGATCCGGGCGTCTACGCGCGATCCGACGCCTTTTTGTTTTTATTTCGTGTCGTTATACTGCGGTATTCGTTGAAGATCGTGTGAAAGGCAAATATTTCTGTAAAACGAACCGAGAATACTGTGGACGGCATGTGCAGTCATTCGAACGGGCATAGGTAATACGACGGTCTTAAAAATTCGACGTTCTTGGAAATTTGCCGCCAAGAGCGACGATCGTCCCCTCTCGGCCTCCCTATCAATACGCCACTGATCGCTGGCAATACGGGTCCATTTTAGCGGCGTCTTGTCTTTTATAGTGTGATTTCGCGTAAAACGTCACGTATAATTTGCAGTCGAAAATCGAGTGAATATATTATAATAATGACGGTTCGTGACGATTGACGCGGTACACGAGTAAACTATCTTCACGTCGCCGTAAATGTCGCCGATGCGTTTTATTGAAGGGCGTTTCGGCCAGCTCCCTCTCCCGCCCCAAAAAAATCGGTTTTTCGCGATTTCTTTTTGTGCCCATATTTAGCGCGTGGTCTGTGTGAATCCGTACGGCCACTTTTGGGATACAGTTCGCTGGGGATGGAAAAAAAAATCATTTTTCGACGCTGGCGCAAAACGTTTGCCCAGCTCTCCGGATTAATTGTTCGCTATACTTTGTAATACGATCTAGAAACTCGAAAATCGGCGAAAAGTCGTCCTTTGACGTTAAGTTACGAGACTGCTAGTCCGGCACTGCGGCAGACGTCTACGTGTGAGTGAAATATAAAACGCGCGAGATCGATCTGACGTTGCGGATAGGTCGCGACGAATATTTATGCGCACGGTCCGCCGCCGCCGCCGCCGCGTTACGTGCCGTCGGTTTTTCCGCGACGGAATGCGTTTCGAACAGTTTCGATTTTGGAAACTTTGAAAATCACGTCTGCGTACTGCGGTCGTTCGACCTCGTAAGTCCGAGCGGGACGCGATCAAAACGACCCCCCGGGCAGGACGACGTGTGATAATAGTCATGTAATGTATCGTTACAGTTCGCCGTCGTCGTTTATCACGTGTGCGCGTGTCATAATAATAGTTTCGTACACTGTGAACGGGCGTGTATCGGGCACGCACGTCCACGCGTATCGTTTAACGATTGCGATCTCGGCTGGCCGCAGGGACGGGGTTGAAGACCTTTTCACGTATTCTCTCGCGCTGCTCGTGCATATTACGTTTGTCCGGTTTTTTCGACGCTTTATATCGAATATTCGACGGGCATCGCCCGACAGTTGATTATAAACACCGGAGTTTTATATGTTTTAAAACTTTTTCCATCGATACACGAGTATATTGTATAGTAATCGTAATACGTACTCGCGCGCACTCCTACGGACGTGGAAATTCTCAGCGTGCATCTGTGTTGTAATGGCGTATAATATATGTACACGAGCTATAAATATATCGTCCGTAAAACGCACATAATATCTGCTATACGCTCGTATATATATATGTATATGGCGTGTTCGATGTATGTATGATGTATACATACATGTGTCGTTTCTACATAGGTATGATTATTCGTATGATTCGGAGAAAGCAGCTGCAACGAGCGGAATGTCGGAAACGACGAACGAAATCCGCGCACGACTACGTATAATACGGTTCGAACTTTATTCAACCGGAAAAGGCAAAGTTTTCGGAAACACTTATCCCGAAACCGCTTCCGGACATTAAAGTGCAAGACGGATTGTGGTTTATTGCGCGACAAAGTGGCATGAACACGTACTATATATACGCACACTAGGTATATGTGTAATGTATATACACGAAGACTGAGCGTTTGGTGTGACGTATTGAGTTGAGCGTGTGTCGAGTCAAGATTAGGTGTGCGAGTGATTCAAATATAATTTATATACGAGTATACGATCGTATAGGCAATAACAGATCCGCGAGACTTCGAACTAGGGTGGAGTAATTTTGGAAAATAATTTTTCTAACGCTTAAAATCAAAAATCGAAGTTTGGTTTTTTTGAAACGTAAGTTTTTCAATTATTTTACATCACTGGCGAGTACGTTAAAACAATACGCACAAGTACAATACCAGATGAAAGTTTTTTTTTTAAATAATAATTTGATATAACAAATAATAAATTCGTATGTAGTGGAATGTATGGACGAAATCGCGAAAGACAAACGATTTGTTTCGATTTGAAATCTGGTCGAATATACATCCCACATAGGGGTGGAAAGTTTCGAAATCCGTCACTGTTTGTGTAGCGTATAACGTTTTTGTTCACGTGTAATCGTTCTCAAATTCGATTGTCACGACATGACTACGGTTCCGGAAAATGTAATAAAACACGCGCGTTTATTTTAATGCCCTTATATATTATAAATTAAAATATTGTCCTTTCTTTAAGGGACAGGAGTATAATGTGTAGGGATCGTATGACGGCGCGCACGTGGTAGACGTATCTGAGAGACCAGACTACGTGCTGGGAAATCTGTACATCTCGACCACCGCGACCAACTATTTATCGAAAACGTCAAACCGCGATTATTGTGATAATTTTCATAGTCATTGTAATTTCGTTATGATATTAAATATAATATTATTGATAGTAATTTTGATATATAGAGTCGGGTGACTCTTGAACGTCGATGATCGCGCTCCGACTGTTCTTCTTCGGGCTGTCTCACCACTGCCGTTCGACACTCTTCTCACCGTTCTCACTACTCTCGTGTCTCCGTGTATATACTGCGATCCTCAGTCAAATTTAATTATTATCCAACTCAGTCGGCATATCACACATCATCCGTGCCCTACTCTCGAGGAGTAATGCACGATGTCGATTGACAAGGATCGTCGAACACAATATTGAATCCTGTTGGTTGACAATAATTATTAGATGATCCGTTACGATTTCCATTGTTCGGTTTCGCCGGTCTTATCGTTTCGAATTCGTCATCGTTGATTCGCACGGTTTTTAGTCGAGCAAGTGCGTTTCCTTTTCAAAAACATTGATTTTGTCCCAGACAGTTGGACGTATCAGTATTTTCACCTCTTACGGTTGACTTTTTCTCTGGGTCATTTCATTTTTTCATTTCGCGGTGAACTTTTGGGCGACCGTCCGTTACGATTTCACGATCCCCTCGGGGCCTGCGCGCCGCCGCCGCCGCCGCCGGTATAGACTATACAGAGACGACGACGTACGCGCACGAGTATTATTTGTTTCTTCTTTCGACCGCCGGAGCCGCGTTCAGACGCATTGTTTTCGCGCGTGTGTATATACGTACAAGTAGGCTAGACACACATTTTCCATTATTTTCCCTCGGACACGACCTCGTCTGCCGGCCGCGGCAGTACCTCTATAGAGGTCTTTTGCTATGCGGCGCACACACGGATAGTTTAATATTTTTATATTTCCCTTTACACGCACACTACGCAACGTCCGATTGGAAATTATTGATCTGAAACGGGGCGCACGTATCTCGTCTCTCATTCTCTTCGCTCCGGACCGTACATTATATACCACGTATAATATGTAATAAATATAACGTAGTTTATTTATGAAGTTTTTCTGTTTTTTTTTTTCCACCGTCTTCGCCGCCGCCGCCGCCGGTTTGCGGACTAACACGCGCGTATAATAATATTTTATGGTCTCGATCAATTCAAGCGTTTCGATCCATTTGTTTATAAACATTATACGCGCGCCGATCGGAGATACTCGGGCGACTAGCAGGTATTGCGATTATCGGTCGTTGCCTGTGTATAATAATGCATCGTATTGTTTGAGGCTGAAAACCAACCCGTAATCGACTCGCGCATAATAATATCGCTTAAGATAATAATAACATACACGCGAGTGTGGCGAGTTTCTTTAATTTATTTTTATTTTGTTCGTTACGCCGCCGCGCTCCGCGACAATAATAATAAAAGAGTAAATATATAATACGCTTTAGGTCTTATCGCGAACGAGTGAATCGGTGCGGGAGACCTACAAAATTATTAGACTGTATTAAAAAAAATCTTCGTGCCGATCGCGAACGCTGCCGCCGCCACCGCCGCCGCCGCGGTCGATTTGAAAACAAAAAACACACCTATTTTCCGTGGACGGAATCGAGTTAAAAACGACTTGACCATAACGCATTTGAAACTAGACGAGATTCGCTACCAGTATCGTGTACCGAGGTTGAAAATCGAACGATTTCTTTCTAGTCGGAACCGCGTACACCGCTGACACGAACAATAAATAAATAAATAAAAAAACATCGTGGTAAAACAATAGTTTCCCAGTTTCTCTCGGAATCTAAAACGGAGGACGAATACGACGTTATGTATTTTTTTTTCTTCAAAAAAGCAGTTCGAGTGTACGTGCGACGGACAGCGGAAGCGCGGGAGAGCGCTGAGTAGATGAAATTCGTCTTCTTTTTTTTATTTCTTTTTTTTTTTAGTATCTATACGGGCAGGATTTCCGGGAAGATCCTCTCTTCTCTTGCCACGAGTGCTGCATTAGCGCATTTCGACAAGCGCGTGCCAGTCGTGTGTATATTATTACATACACACGTACTCGAGCTGAGCAACAGATTCGCCGGTCCGTAATCCGGATTACAATTATATAATCTAGATTCAGGATTAAATCTGGATTTCGTAACCGTTAATCTGAACTCGGGTTTTAGGTTGGTTTTATTTTTTCATTTTAACTCTCAATAGTCGTGTTTTTTGACACCCTTTAACAAAATAAATGTATTGGACCACGAGTATAGTAATTGATTTCGGTACATAGTAAATGCCTCCGCGGCGCTCTTGACTTTCAATGAACTCGTTCGGCGGCCGCGTTGGTGTGCTCGCACGTTTAAAATCGAGGGAGACGTGGCGATAAATTAATCGGGCGTTCGATCGCGTGCCGCCGGGGAACGGTCGGTCGAAAACCGATATTTCAAAACGTCATCGTTTCGAGTTGTACACGTTATGAAATATCGTCTGTAGGAAAACGTGAGACGGAAATCCATAACTATATTTATACACACACACACATATATGTACGTAAATAAATTACGCTTTCGTCGGAATGACAAAGGAAAGAAATTTTCAGGAAGCGGTGAAAATGCAAAAAAAATCTGTATGAATAAATGACTGTTTGATTTTTCATAGGTTTTGACGCGTCGGCAAGTATTGATATTACGAGCACAATACATATTGTTTCCAACGCAATCAACAAACCGCGTGTATCGAAAACAAATAAATCATCTGCGAAAAGGGCGATTTGAAAAAAACTAATTCCCACTGAATTTCAGGTTAGATTTTTTATGTTAATTTAATTAATTTGAAATTATTGTACACGATTTCATGTGTTGATATTAAAATAATAATCAAAGAGAATGTTATTATCTAAAATCATCTAATATGTGTGGAGGACCCTTACACTCGAAACGCCCCTCCCACGTGAGGAGAGGTTGTACGTCCGGGGTGGAACGGGGATTTTTTACGTTGCACAAAAATCATTATATTTTAGTATCACATATATTTCTTTTATTTTGTACGACACCTACTAAAAAACAAAACAAATAACCGGATTTAATGGCATAAAAAAGAAACCCCGAAATAAAATACAAACTTACGAGAGTACGTGTATTCGACTAGATTTTAAGTACTTGTCTACTTTCTATATAATTGTTAATATGAATAATATTTATAATATATATATCGAAATGAATAGTAATACCTAAAAAAAAAAAAAAAATAATAACCAATTTCGCTCGTTTTCGAGGTGTCTATGACTAATAAATAATAATAGCTGCGCGACTCGCTGTCAATAAAATTCAATAATTATAAAATTGTATTATTTCACTCGTTTATCGCCGGACAAAACATATTAGTACGTCGGAATTTTGGATTTTTCGACAACCGAAGGGTCGAAACTGGCCAAGACGCCGCGGGGGCGTCTACGGTACCCCGGCACCCCCTTTAAATCCGTCCCCGCGGTACACGTGACGCCTAGCTGTGCTCACGCCGGTGTACAAACGTGTAAATCCCGCGAACGCACGTGTAACGCACCGATGATCGCGCGGCGCGCGCAATAATATCATTGTACGGTCGAGGGTTTAAAAATAGAGCGTATACGTGTAATAATATTCTAAACGAGCGAACGAGGCGATAGCGTTTTCCGACGCTCTGGGAAACGGTCGACGGGGGGGCAGGACACGGAGGAAAAAGGAGACGCGGCGCGGGCGCCCCGTGTAATATATGTGTACCTACTACGGCCATGTACGGTACGTATACTGCAGTAAAGGACACGCGCGGGCGGCGAGGACCGGGAGAGAACTGGCGGGCCCGGGGTTTTGAGGATAAATGTCGCGGCCGCGGCGCGGCGGGTCCGGACAATTGAAAAATGCCAATCCGTAGTATTAGACCGGAAAACGGAACGAAAAGGACGACGGGGGATTGAAGCGAAAGAGAGAGAGAGAGAAAGACCTTTAAAAGAATTCCTATTGTGTCTACACGTCGTCGTCCTACGGCCATACCATGCGACGTGCGCGCGCGCGCGCGCGTCCGTCGTCTATTTCCGTTGGCGTATTATAGAGCGTCTGCCGAAGCGGCTGCACTCACGGTTTCCCGTCTCCTTTTCTCTCTTTCTCTTTCTTTCTATCTATATACCTAATCTCTTCCTCTCTCTCTCTCTCCAGATCCGTCTGTCTGTACAAATGCCAAATAACCGTTTGTCCGCCAGAGTCGCTCTATTTCTGGTGACCGTTTCATTAACGGCGGCGGCGTATCTAACTCATTCATCGCCATATATAACGTCTAGACGGGGACCCCACCGTGAATTTTTAATTTTTTTTTTCTTTTTTAATACGTACTTATTTTTACACGCTTTCCACGACGCACTCGCACGTCGCCCATGTGTACGTACATAACGCGGCGCACACGCATTTTATATAAATACAAATCGACACAGAAGCGTCGTCGTCGTACGTACATAATTATATCGTTATATTATGCGAGCGAATATGCCGTAACCCAAACCTATATTGAGCAATACGGTATCGAGGGGGACGTTCGACTACCGTCACCAGACGATTTGTGCGTGCGCGCGTGTGTGTAGGTACGTGTAGCGGGTGGGCAGCGCCCGTGTGCGAAACCCGCGTCAAATAGGATGTGGTGGGCAGTATTCGTAATAATAATTTCCATACTTCGTCACCGCCATATCCGGTAGCGGCATCGGGTTTTTTTTTTCCTACCCGTTTTCGGATCAAATCTATACGGGCCGTATGTTTTTTACGCATTCGGTCTATACGCGCGTATGCTAAACACACGATACCGCTCGTGTGTGTGTGTGTGTGTGTACGCATATATAATGCGGTCGGTCGATGTGTGATTGTGGTCGTCAACCCGATATCGATTGTGGCGGGGCGAATCGCGCGCCGGCTAAGCTTTAATATTGTAACGTGTACGAAAATGTCACCGCATGCAGCGGCTATAATATACATAAATTAAGGTCTTGACTCGAGACCACTCTTGCAGAGCCGATCGAGTAGGTGAAATGTGCACACGTATTCTGTTTAAAATCCATCACGTTCGCGTGGGCGAGTCCGTTTCGATCGCGGTTACGCGCGAATCGCGTTTCGACGGCGTATTAATATCATTAATCGATTATGATTATATTATACGTTCTGTTTTATTTCTTACCCACTCGTATCATGACGTCACGGCGATAACTCTGTCCATACGATGCCACAGTCACCGTTTGTCGTGTGTCCGATTGTTATTCGATCGCGAAATCCGTCTGCTGCCCGTTATCATCATCGTCGCTGTCGATATTTCCGCTAGTGTAAACACTCGAGTTTATTAAAAACTATACGGATACTAGCTGTCGTTTCCTAATAATATAGGTCGCACGGACCGGCGGGTTTTAGATTTCGACGAAAACTCGTTAAAAACACGACAAATCGTGTCGTGGTCGAAAACGAACACCTAACGTTTTTATTTTCATTCACCGCGAGACCTTGATATCGTTTTCCCGACTCGTATGTAATAATACTCGTATTTCTTCGCGCGACAGCGGAATAGTCACAATTCGTCAAAAATATTACGTCGGGACCTACTGGATCAAGAAATCACCAATAATACGTTATTACAAACCGCGCATGGAAAATAGAAATATCCCTTTTTCGCTCTTTGTTCGAAAGCAATAACGTAGGCAGTGTATCGATTTCAAATTCGCGAGAACAACATCCGAAGTTATCGATCGCCCGTCTCGCGGAACTCGTCGTTTAATAAATGTGCGCGGCCGAGAACTAATAGAACGGTGTACGATAATCTAGCCGAAAAATTATTCAACCGAAAGTATAATAACTATGATCGACAAATGTCGATAGAAACTGATTTTTTTCTCCGAAACTTCCTCGTTTCGATAGGGCTCTGTAGAGAGATCTTTGCGCTTTGCCGCGTCGTCGTCGTGTTCGTTTGACGCTACATCATGGCGTACATATCGGTTTCAACGTGTATCATTATATCATAACGATAATAATAATAATAATAATTTAAGGACGCCGTATTATTTTTTCATCCGTCTCGTCGCGTCCAAAAAAAACCGTAACGGATATACGATGACGTCGCCGCCGCCGGTCGGAAACGAACGTACAACGACGGAGCGTATAAATAATATTATATAATACGACGTACTCGTGTACGACGGGACGGGCCGAGAAGGGATCCCCGGCGGCGGCACGCGTTCCGCGCATACCTATGGGCACACGTGGAATGCGTATCGTGTACGTGGTGTTCGGATCCGGCGTTACGAACATATTAACACGGGACGATTCTTTTAACGGAGAGCAGACGGTATCTGTGAGTGGGACTCGTGACCCGCCGCAAACTTTAGGCCTCCGTTCATTTCAAGATTATAAAAATTAAAAAAAAAAAAAAAACCGAAACCCCGTCTCTAGATCGAAAACTATATGCTCGAAAATAAAACCAAGGGGATAAATTCCTCGGACGACGTGTGCGAGTATGAATACGAGTACGACGATCTCGTTTATCGAGAGTCGTTTGAGAATTATTACTGCGGCTTGAACAGATTATTCATATCATATTTGTACTGGCATTGAAGAACGAACGCAAAGTTTGTGCTGCGGTCGAATATTCATACGAATATTATATTTCTAATTGAACGAGAAAAAAAAAATTCACTTTGAAAATCTTAAACGTTTTCTTTACGAACGCGAGAAAATGTGGAAATTTCGACGATTTTAAACACACACACAGGCTGATCGGCAACTCGCGCGTTCAGAATAGTTTTTCCTAAGCGACAATGTACTTACAATTCAATCGTTCGTCGTTTGTATCTTATCTGAGTCTTGTACTTAGTCCGTTTTTCTCTTTGTCGTCATTATAAATCATTAACATAAGACATTATTATAAGGTAAAAAGACTGAATATGAAACGCACATATTCCGTTGTTTTCGCACTAGAGCGCGCGTGAAAAACGCGATCCGACTTTTTCTATTCGCCCAGTGTTGTCCAGGCCTCCGAAAAAAATCGAATACTGTCCTCCCGATATTATCATGACGTATTTATCGAGAAAAACACGAATTATTGGCGTTTCGTTCGCACCGGAAGTCCTTCACAAAACTGCGACGCCGCGCGCCGATTCGAGGAGACCGAAGAAGGGTACGCGATTGTACTTATTTATTTTTAGATCGCCCTTATTCTCGACTCCTATTAGAATCTCGTAAACGGTTCCCGACGACCAGTGTAAAACGTATGACGTTGAATTTAGGCCGGTCTGAATCACTACTACTCAGTAGGCGTTCGGTATATTTTCTTTATGTCTTTGAACTGAGGCCGCAGATAAGATGTATCGTTCGACGGCAGGCATACAGTCTGATGCGTATCGTATCACAATACGAAGTTTCAAAACCTTCTAAACAAACCAAAAAAACCAAAACCAGCGGAAAAAGAGCATTTGAGCAGACGAACACACGAGCGTACAAATATTAAGACGTTTTTCGGCGGTTTGACGTTTTGAAATCCTAATTGTTTATATTTTTACCGGCGGCTAATTCAGTTTTTACCTAGTCGCAATTGTTTCTAAAAATCCACATTCGATTTGAGAACGTCCGAAAAAAAAAATTCTCCGATATTTCCGCGCTGTCGCACTCGCGCGACTCCTCTTGCCCCGAGAGCGCCGCCCGGCTCGTCGTCGCGTCGAGAGAATCGTCCTGTACGCGCGCGGCACACGTTGGCGCGCGCGCGCATAAAATGTTTACGACGACGACGGGAGTTGACAAACCGTGTCAGGTGATGCCTTTTCGCTGCCGGCGGCGGCTAAAAGCATGTGACTATATTATGCCGGTGGCACGTGGTGGGCGCGCTGTCATAACCGTAAAACACGTTATATAATATTGAATACGGCGACGAAACCCAAAACGTTCTAAAATTCAGGTCGACGCCCGGGCGACGTGGCGCGTCGCGTTTACGTGCACGCTTTTTCGACGAAATTGTCCTCAAAGCGTTATAAACATTATACGAGTCCCGGCGCGATCGCTAAAACTCCACGCTCGTACGATCTGTATGTGTGCGTGTCACTTTTCTGTTGTTTAATTCAAAAAAAAAATTCACCGAAAAATGCATCGCAGCGCAACTTTTGCGTCAGCGATCCGTTTAAATTTTAATACAACGAAATCCGTACGATACAGTAATTAGGACTAGGTTTTGAACGCGTCGGCGGCGGGACGTATCTATTCGCGGCACCTGAATTTCTTTTCGTTCCCCGAGCGTTTGGACGATTATTATTCGGCCGTTTTCAGCGTGTTTCTTCGCCTTACGCATAATATAATTATATCAATCGATTATATTTTACTTACGATAAAATCACGCTAAATAATTTATTGCTCTTGTCGAATTCGACCGTGTAGTTCGATAACGATGTGCTCAATTTAACCCCTTTTCACGGCGTACTGTGCCGCACGGCGTCCAGCTCGTTTCTACGGCCATACGGATCCGTGAATATTTTAAAAAATAACCGAGACCACGACTTAATACGCAAACTACGACCGACGCGTTATGTAACACGGGCACGCGCGTGATTACGATTAATAAATATCGCACGAGTACGAATAGTACTCGTTAGTGTTGTACAGGCACGCGTACGGCTAAACACACGAGAGTCGTGGTGCGTATACGCCGCCCGGGGCGGATCTAATTTCAAGCGCGACTTTTTCGGTCTTAACACCTATAAATACGCGTATAATACGACACACGCGGCGTTCGGCTCGATTCGGATAAAATGATTTACACGTCGAGCGCGCCATACCTTCCGTATATGTATAATATAATACACGTGTGTTATATTAAAAAAAAAAACGCGTCGGTACACGTAATATCTCTGATCGTACGTATACAATTTCCTCTATTCGAGCACGCGTATATAATAATATATCACGGCGCGAGAGCTGAAAGTCGTCTAACTCCGACGTTCCACTACCGTCCGGGCCCGTCTCGAGCGACGAGCGGAAAAAAAAAAAAAAAAAACGAAAACCGCAGTCATTCGACTACCGTTGTCGAGCACGCTCTCCCCTCGCGCTACACTATTCGTGTCCCGCCGCACGAGCAGCCAGCAGCCGTCGTCCCGCGACGAGCGTTAAAAATTGATTCCGTTTCGGCCGGTGACTCTTGGGTGCCGTCACCGCCGCCGCCGCCGGGAGCAAATAATAAAAAGGGTTGATGATCTTCGCACAGACAGACACGTCCATAAATAGCAGAGAGAGAGAGAGAGTAGGCCGTGTTTGTATATTTATGTTTCACGAGACGACGAGCATCAACACGCGATGTACACGCGCACACGCGCAACGACTCGACTGCGCGCGTGTGTGAACGACTATTATTACTGTTATGCGCCGTTTCCGGTATGGGTGTTTTTATGTACGCGCGGTTCCGGCGAGGTGTTTTTAAACGGCCACGGCGCTGACGGAATTCGTCACGAGAGTCGCCCCTATACGGAGACGTTCGGAAAACTAAACGTTCGAGGGCGAAAACGGTTTTTTTTAATAGGCGCCGCCGCTATCCAGCCGGCTGTCCTGCGTGACGCTGACGTAACGCGTCACACGCGAACGTGTCGGGCGACGGTGCGCGGTTTTCCTTTATTTCTTTACAATGGGGTGCGCGTTAAAATTTGTCTCGGCGGTAAATCAAGGGTTTACCGGGTCGCTTTTATTCCGGGCGCGAGACGCGAGACCTCGTTATTGCGGCCGTACGGTACCGATTTACCGCATACTCGTCGCCGACCCTAAACCGTTCTGATTTATAGTATACATTTTTAAAATAATTTACATGACCGTTTTGTTCGCGCCCTTCTCGTCACTATGACACGCGCGTTATGACTGAACTATCGGTATTCGTCTCGTGTATTGCGGTCTGGTTAACTCATCTTTTTCCTCGTCATTGGCCTTTGAGAACAGACTGACAAACATAATTTCCGCCGTTCGTCCCTTGCAAAAATAGTTCTGCGTCCGATTTCAAAAGCTTCGTTCATTCATTCTAACATCGCTTGATCTTGCGGGGTGGGGCGTCCTCGTGGTTTTTTTTCCACTATGCGATTATCATTTGATCCAATAGTACGTTCTAAAATCAACGGCAACACCTATCTTATCCGCAAATGCAAGCCAACGTTGTTGTTTTTCGTCGAAAACGAAACGCGCGATGTTTACGAAAATAATAATATTATCCCGTCTGTCGGTTCGAACTGAAATTCCATTTTTTTCCCCCTCGCATAAAACGTCTGCGGTAAACGCAATGATAATTAATAAAACCGACTCGAAAATAGAACCGCGCGCGTGCGCACTCGTATGCTGCGCGTAATCAAAAGAGAAACAAAAAACGACAACATAACGCTATACATCATTACGACTCATTAATACGACTGCTATAAACGATACGCGTCTACGTGTACAAACGTCGTCGTCGGATCGTTTGTATGTTGGCCATGCGAGTTTATTGCCAAAAGCCGACCGTCGCGCTTGTCGATGCCTGCAGAATTTCATATTGATAATAATGACAATAATAATAAAATATCATGCGCGTCGTCTGAATAGCGCGCGACATACGCAAATAGAATAATGTTTTTCATTATAAAAATCGAAACGCCGCCGCGCCGGCCGTTTTATTCTACGCACAGACAGCCGAGCACTATATTGCATAGCGGTGCACAGTGTAAAGTGCACATTAGGCCGTATACATACGACGCGCGCGCGTGTTGCAGCGCGAGAAATAAAACGCTCTTCTCGAGACGGCTGAATGAAACACATTGTACGTGTTTAAGTGCTCTCGAACGATTTCGTATTTGTTATACATATCTTACGCGTAGGTACAGCAGAGCAGCGAAGGTCGAATGATTTTAATATGAGGAGACGGGGTGAAAGCTGGTATTTCGACGTGCTCTTTGATCGCTATAAACTATATTTATGAATTTAAAAGTGTTTTGAACTGTTGATTTGATATTTTTATGACCGATTTGGGCCTATTCAATCCAAATTTGGGGATGCGAAATGCCATCAGAAATTCGTACCCTGCGAGCATTCCAGTCCATCACTGTGTCCGCATTATATCTCATGCACTATGATCCGATTCAAAAATTCAAAATGACTATAAATTAGAACCAATAAATTAATTAGCTAGCCGTTCACTCTAAATTATAGACTCACTCAAACTGGAGCCCGTCGTCTTTAAGACGAGAAAATGGTGTCTGGATCTTTTGAACACCTGACGGGTGTTCTAACCGTTTATAATATTAAATTCGCAAAAAATAAATAAAAAAAATTCATATTTTTTCCATTCTCTCACGAATACTTTCTTGAATTCCGAAAACGCATATATTATATTGAGTTTAGTATATTATACGTGTTATATTTACTTTGTCCGTGACTTTTCATACGTCCGGATAAATCGCGAAGAAGAGTGTCGGTAGGTCGACAAAAATAACAACAAATAAATAAAACTGGTCGCGTTTCGAAGCGATCGCACGAAAGTCTGCCCCGGCGGCCCCCGCAAAACGTTCCGCGGTGCAGCGCGGTCGAACGAACGATAAAACGTACAGTTATACCGTCGTCGTCGTATACATAGGTAGGTACACGTTTCGGTGCGATAATTCCGGTACGCTCGCGGCATTGTTGTCGTCGGTCGCAGACCGGAACGAGATATCCTCTGCCGCGCTGACCTAGCTAACGCCGGCGGACCGAGTTTTCGCCGCGCGGCCGTAAACACCCCGCGATAAATCGACGGTTCGGCGGGTCGCGACGCGGAACCGGGCGAGAAACGACGGCGATAAGCGCGCGAAAAGCAAACGCGTCGACGAAACAAGTGCCGCCATCGCACATAATCTTCGTCGTTATTATAATATTATCGTCATTATTGCGGGGACGGTTCGCCGCAGGAAATCATTTCCTAACCGTGTCGTCCCGCCGCCGCCTCCGCGTCGCCGAGACTCGCTCCTTTTGGCTTTGACGTGTCCGACGTGTGGCAGGGTCGATAAATTCGTGAATTATTATCTAATATCATAACGATAGCAGTGTATAAGCGCGTATTATCCGACGCGTTGGTTAGTGACTTTTTGGCTCGCAATTCTAATGGCAATATTTGAAAAGTACCTTAATAATAGTGATTTTTCTATTCGGAAACGCGATTCGAACAAAGTCATACTTTTTATCCGGCGACTCTGTAAAATACCACGTTGTTTCACTGTTACAATAAGAATCGAAAAACGTTCTTATAGTCTTATTTACTCGTTATTTGTTATCAGTCATCACGTTTGCGATTTAACCACATAACAATAATAGAATTTAGAAGGAAAATTATCGACATTTTAACGAGTTAAATAGGAGGTAATTTATTTGTAATTCGTTACTTTTCATCGAGTGTGAGTGACGACAAATCTATCTTTATTAATTAGTAATTAGTAAATCGACAAAGTCACTTTTTGAAAGTAAATTATCCGGGGAAAATGTTTATTCTAACGGCTCGGAAATAATTTATCGTTATATTATTTCTATACGTATTAAATTTCGATTTTATATTCGAGGCGATCGAAAAAAACTCCGTCTATCGATACGATTTCTTTGTTATTATTATTATGTATTCGCGGGCGGTTACGTTCGTGTCGACCGTTGCGGAGGACAACGGTTCGTATGATATACCATTTGAGGGTATCTCGAACGAAGAACAATGGGTATTGTCGGTATCCTGCGGTCTACGGCGATGAGACGCGAGCGCGCGCGCGGACGTCTGCTCAACGAGGCAGGTATCGTATTATGTCGGCGCGGATGAATTTGAGCCACTTGAGCTCAGTCGCCGACAGCGCACAGGGTAGTCTGTAGTCGTCAGAGAGCCCGTTGTAAATCAATCCGCGTAGAACGCGCGGCAAGCAGAGTGTGCCTCCGATATTTGTACGCAGAAGAGAATTTAGAGAAATTCAATTTTTTTTTTCTTTTTTTTTCTATAATAGTCGGGTTTCCGAGTACCGCGCGCAGAAAAGAAGCGGAAAATAAGGAAAGGTTATCGAATAGCAATCGTTCGATTCGACTCGACGCGTTTTGTTCCCTTTGTACGACAGGCGCAAATCTTAATTTGATAAAATAAAGTACTGAAAACGAATAAAAAAATATCGTTTTGCCGTCCTGTCGTTGTCACGCAATAATCGCAGTGAACAAATCGCTGTATATAAAGTGTTTCAAGTGTAAATTAAATGAAAATATAACGCTTAAGATTAAAAAAATATAACGTGCGTTTTTAGAAACGTCATTACCGATCGAACGAGATTGATTTTACGATTATCGATAAATTAACAATGTAACTTTAAAAAGGAATAGTTATAAAATATTTTTCGTGAAACTATGACCTAAAATATGGTCCGTCATCCCAGTTTTCTCTTTACATTTATTGACATTCGACTATTCAAATAAAATTTCATCTCGGCATAATCTAATTTCCGTTGTTAGAATCCGTCGTTATTGTATTGCGCAACTATTTAATCGACGTTTTTCTCGTTGGCGGTACGTTACATCAAAATGAAACATCAATTATTAGTTAAAGCTACGAAAAACGAAAGAACTTTTTACTCTTAAATACCATTGTTCGCCTTCGCCGGTGAGTCGGACAAATTGGCTTTGAGCAAAAACACTAAGAAAACTGCGGAGTTTTCAAATTTACCTGTACACAGCGATTCGCGCTTTGTACGTGTCCTAGGAAGTATCTGCGAACTCGCGGCACCTACCTAATAATAATTACAAAGGAAGAATTTTATCCGATAAAAACAGAAAAAATACAATCTCGTTAGCGCGCGCGTTAAAAAAAAACCAAACTTTAGATTGCGTTTTTAAAACGCCGAAAAGTTTTTATATAATAATATGTATATAGCAGTTCCGAGTGTCAAACCGTATTATGCTTTGCCATGTGACTGCGCTGCAGACTATAATTTCAAAATAACAATGGCTATTATATTAAAAATACGTTATAAAATTGTGATTTATAGCGGACAGTCGAAAAACTGACCTTTCGCGGTCGTTCGTTCGCGTCCAACATAATGCGCGGCCCCGGTCGGAACAACGATTTTGCATTTTAATCCAATAATATTATTCAACGTCGATTATTTCTCGGCGAATCGAGTGGCCGACTCTTGTCACCTGCCAATCAATATACGGAGCTCGAAGATTTTTAATTTTTGTCCACCTGTACTATATTGTAGAACGACGTTTCATAGGCGTTGTGGGCCACGATATTTGCGTCTAATTCTCGAAAACCCGGTGTTTATGAATTAAAAAAGAATCCAATTGCCTCCTGCGCGAATCGCCGGTCGGACGTTGAACTCTGTCCGGGGCCGAATCGACGACTTTCGTCCGGTCTATGTCGGGATACGAAGCGATATCGAAAGTGTGACGGAACCCAATAAAACGTCTATCCTCGGACAAGTCTCCGCATTGAAGAGGGTCCGTGTCGGACAGGTCTCAGTGCACGCATAATAATACGATATAATATTTATACTATTTACACAATCGCTGTTCCGGACAAACGTCGTCGTGCAATATTTACAAATCGATTTGAATCGATCGTTTTCATTGTCCGTCGGTGCGCAACACACGCCGCGCGAAAACGTGCGACTGCCGATCGTTTCGCGCGACGACAGGACACTCCGTCCTCCGTCCACACGTCCGAATGATTTCGGCCCCTCTCCTTGCAACTAAATATTTACTCCGTCTGTGTCTCCCAGCCAAAGAAGTCCCGTAAACTTTGTATGCAAATATTTGCGCCTAATCGGTTTGTGTTTGTTCATGACGCATGGTTCACAGTTTGAAGTTACGTAATAATTGTTTCCATTGCTCTCGAGAACGATCGTTTTTATTATTTTCGGCGAACATCAAATGGCGATTTCGATTCTTTATGATTTTATAAACGTTTTCGGAAAAAAAAAACAATCGATCTAAATCGTATGGCGGCGACGAATACACGAAATAGTGGGAATACATATAATTAAACGCGTCGCAACAAAACGAAAATCGTCGGTCTAGCGTAACGTATAAACGATTTTCTCCCGCGATAGCATCTACACACGGTTTTAAATCTTTATTCAAATCGTTTCATAAAAAAAACGGTTCTCGTGCGCTTTTTATAATAACAAACCGAACGCGTTCTTAACGTTGTCGTCGGTGGAAACATATTGCCACGGTTTGCTGCTTTTCATAACTAAATCATATTATAATATCATATTGTTGCATACGGGTCGATGTCTCTTTCCGAATCATACGATGTAAAATAGTATAAATTATGATCGTTGCGGCTATTTTACACGTTTCTAATGAAATACAGTCGTTGATTTACTACTTTTTCGGGTCGAAGAGCTGCATAACTGCTGTCACCGAGCCGCGCGACGCTGTTGAAATATTTTTAACAATGCCGCGGACGTGACTTAATTATTATTTAATATTATTACTATTCGTAAGGGCCGAATCTCGAGAAACGCCGCCGGGTGAAAACGTTCTCCGACAGCGGCCGAGGCGAAAACGACAAAGGCGAGCGCGCAGAAGTGTATGCGCGTGGGCATCGTTTCTGGGACAATGATTCCCGACGAAACGGAAACGTCCGATTATGAACGCGACGTGGAGTATAGTATAGTATCGTATAATATTCTCGTCTCGACGTCATATCAATAATTATTATCACGTATACAGGACCGTATTTAGGGATTTGACGACGCCCCGGGATGCAAATTAAGAAAGAAATATTGTAATTTAAATTAAAAAAATGCAGTTAGGTACAATTAAACGAACCGTGAATACGTGAACAAACGACTCGGAAAATTATTTTATTGTATTGCCCATCATAATTAATCGGCGCTGGAGATTAGATCGCTGTTTCTATGTTCAATACTGCTATAATAGATTTAAGGTCATCATTGTTCAAGACGTTTTTTTTTTTATCCTTTTTAGAATCGAAAACGATCGTCTTTCCCGAAGTGCAATTAATAATTAGTGGCTATAGAAGTGTGCATATTCTGAAAACAATGCCAACACAGGGACAGATTGTCTGTAAGTATTTGAATCGAATCATTACACTCGGGTTCCAAATATTTTTCGAAGCTCATATTTTTTCTTTGATAGATTTAACGTGATTTCGAAAGTTCATTGCAAAACCTTTTATCTAAATCGCCTTTGTATATTTCACATAGCTCATCTGTACGTTAAAAAAACAATCGATTCTTACAAAACACTGTAATGGCGATGTAAAATTAAAAAAAAAAAAAAAAGGTACTATTTCGACGTTAAATATTATTTTAGACGTGCTTCTTTTCGTTCGATTAATCCTGTGTTTAAAATACCACAGTGACGTTGTCAATTACGTTAACCAATCGCAAAAACTATTAAATATAAGTACGTAATAAGGAGACGGATAATTAATATAACGTGTTGGAAATTGAGAATCGGTATATTAATAAAAACATGAAAACAATTAGCCTCCCGGGTAAAATCTCCCCGTCGCTCTGCTAAATCTGGTCCCGTATGATGTGATTCGTTTAGCGCGAAACGCTGTGATCGCGACGAATCGGTTCGCGAGACGTTCCGTACTACTGTGATATGACGTACATATTATTATCAACTAATATATTATATTATAGAGATGAATAATATGGCGAGGTAAATGCGGGGGGACCCACACCGGAGATGACGGAGATAGAAACCCGTGTCTTCGAAATCGTATGCGATCGAACGGGGTAATAACAATATATTATTACTCGACGCTAGTACCGCGAAAAACGATATAATATTGTACGAATATAAATTACGTCGTTTCGCAGTGTAATAATGTATATTAATGTTATATACAGCGGCAGACGAACGTTTAAAATCATAAATCTCGTACCTATTTTTATTGTTTCCCATCATAATTATTATATATTATTTATGTTAATATAGTTTATCATTATTATTCTTCCGTCCTGTAGGACTAACCTAATTATAGGTATACTTAGTTCAATATGACGTCAATAATTGATGTGCAAAAATATAATTAAAAATCGTATTTGAATCTACATTATATTATCGATATGGTATATATTCTGCCTAGAAACCTACGAAAAATCCTTATCTCGTATCGCGAATAATAATAATATTAAAAATCGAGAATCAAACGGTATAATTTTAACGCTATAAACTGGGTGATTCGTCGTGTTGAAATCGATATATTTTCCCACCTATCTCCTTTGAAAACTCACGGGTACATCGTAGTGATCCGCGATCGTTTGAAACGAGGCAAAACCATAATACACAAATTCCTGTCGACGAACACACGACGCGCACATTATCGACGATCGAGTAATATAAAATCATAAAATATTTAACGACGAACAAGACGAATGATCCTCGGAGTGGCCGCATAAGAAATATTCACCGGAACGATGGTGAATAACTACATCGCGTGTTGAAATCATCGATTTCTGTACTGTGTTGCGAGCGACGTAACATCGTTTTTATTTCATATCAAACGGACATTGATCGTGTTATTCTCTCCTCGAGAAAAAAAAAAAACTAGAAGCTACGATTGACGAAATATCGCGCAGGCGTCTCCAAACACAATCTCAGACCCAGGAAAATACTCGTACCTTTATCGTCGAAAATGAAGTATGTACCCGTACACGAAGCTCTGAGAAAACGGGTACGATTTGGAGAGCTTATTATGAAATCGAGTCGTTAGAAGTACGTGGCGACGATAAGGACGACGAAGGAAAACCGATCCTGCGCGTTTTTTTCACCGGACGGACCCGTAATATAAATCGACTACGACGCGCGCGCGCGCTCGCGCCGGCACAGGTGGGTTATCCGTAATACGAATATTGATATTCGCCCGTTAACGTAAATCTCTGCGACTCGGAGCCGCCGCGAATCGTTCGACGTTTTTCACGATCGACTACACTGTAAATACAAACGGTAAAAAAATATTGGATTTCAAAAGAAAGGCGAAACGATAAGTATTGCGAGGATCCAGACGAATTATATATTTCGTCTATAATGACATTTTATTGCGCGTGTAATGAGAAAAAAGTTTAGGTGTATATTGTATGGACGTATTGCGGCTGCCGATCGCGTCTATAAAAGCCTCGGTATACGCTTTTGGCGTTGCGCTAACGACGACGATAATTAACCGGATTTTTTTTCGACACAACCCGAAAACGACGGAAAAAATAAAAATAAAAAATACATCGCTAACAAATAGAGTGGCGAATATTTGACGAGAATCATTATCATCGACGCCGGAGAGCGGGCCGTCGTCGTGATATTCGCCGAGTTTGCTTTTCGGTATTATGTTTTCCCGGTAATTACTATTATACCTACGTCCTCCACGCCGACGACGACGACGACGGTGAAGAGCAGGGTGTGCATGGAATTTTTATCGTTAATTTTACATCAATCAAACCCGCGGCGGTGGGTTAATAATCGTCGCGCGCCGCAAGAACGTATTTATAATACCGACAATCGGTGGAAATCGATTCGGGCGAGTCTATTGTAGTCGGCGAGTTTAAAATCCATACGCATACGAGTATATTAAATCGATTAAAGTACACTTGCAGCTATCGGACGCGTAAAAAACTCGCGGCGATTGTTTTCTGTACTTTCGTTAATTAAAAAAGCAACGAGCAATAACGTCCGTCGGGTGCTGCGCGCGTTGAGTAATCGAAACGTTCGTTTCATAATATATTTTTGTTTGTTCGTGATGAAAAAAAAAAAATTAAAATTAATCGTGTAATTGTACGCTGGACGCAAAGTCGCGTCGTCGGTGGTTTATTTTATCATTCAACAACGCTATCGGTAATAACAGTTTATTTTTACGCCATTTCAAATCGGCTACGTCAACATCAGCTTCTTGCGTTGGCGGACTTTCACGTCCCCCGGACGTGTGAATTTACTGATCAGATCAGAAGGGCGGTTATGCTTCCCCCGTACGCCTTTTTATAAACTCTCAAAACCACGCGAAACCCAAACGATTCAGCCGTTTTTAATAACTCGTAACTCGTATCGATCATCAGTTGAATTTCGCCCATACACTCGGTACGAAATTTCGCCGTTTTTCGATGACTTCGTTCTATATCATACCAAAAATAGTTGCCAATTAATCGAAAGAGACCAAAACTTTATGTAAAAAAAGAAAAAAACGATTCGAACAAAATTTTGTTTATTCGTATGCAAGTACCTGTAATACTGTCGTCGTGGGCGAACAATGGGCTTAAAAAAAGATCCGTCTAAATTGTCGGCTAGTTTCCAGAGCACGTCCGGCGAGCCTATAATGAGTAATGACTCGATTACAGTCAGCTCGGTGTGATTTATACTAATATTAATATTTATATTACGGCCAATCCAATATAAATCATACCGAACCGACTGAAAATCAATATTATTGAACTGAAAATCAACCAATCGCCTCCGTGTATCTAAATGGCAACCTCATCTGCGGAACTCAAACGAGTAACAGAATATAGCAGTGTTTTCATTAAAATTTTTCAACTCTTCGATGAGTTTGATATATCTCTACAAAAGTCTGTGCGGTAAATAATATTAAATTTGTTGCTGTTCTATTCGAATTGCCGCGGTAAATATCCTACGGAATTATTGGTATAAGCGCAGTACTTGGAAAATAAAAAAAAAACAATTTACATATCCCCATTTTCTCGCGGCCGGGTAAATAAACGTAATTCTTTCCAAACTCAATTTACTTAAATTACTTTAATTGTTTTTTTTTTCCCCCAAATCGTTTCGACGACACGGTTGAAATTCATAGAATTATTCCAAACATTAGTTTAGTCTGATTAAACGAATGAAATATTTACATTTACATCTCGATTAATTCGATTCATTAGAAACTCGTTGAATATATATATTTTATTTTAAAATATAAACGATCCAGACGGACGTTAGTCCACGGCTCGGCAGTGACTTGTTCGATGATTTTTTTTTTTCATAACATTACGATTAACGAGATTTATGCGGAAGAGTCGGTTTGTTTGTCGACGGTAATAATAATAATTGCTCTTGCGTATTTATATTGACTCGTCGTCGTGATCTTTCGTCGTTTTCGGCTGACTTTTTCGAATTTGCAAAACGCCCGTCGTAGTATTATTACAATGTATACGTGTTTGTAGCTCCGCGAACTGCTGTGGCGTAAAAGAAAACCGCTCCGGCCCCCGTGACGCGCAGTGACGGCTAATCGTATCGATTTAAATTAAAAACAAAAAAAAACTCGAAATCGCTGCAAAAAAACTCGGGCGGGCGGCGCGCACAAAAACGGTATCCGGCGCGAGTCTTCTCCCGGCCATAGCGTACGTACACACAATAAACGAATAATTAATTAAAACCCCCGTCGATATCCTATATACACGTATATACCTATTGCGTCGAATAAAATTACCGGCAACGTTTAATTATTAACCTCTACCCGGCGCGGCCCCGCTGCACTATGTCTATATATTTTGTATATATACATACATAATGCAATGTACGAAATCGAATATAATATTTAATTAGATGATGGATCGCGTAATATAATAATTTATATTATCTTCGACGCCGTTATACGAGTATATTTAAAACGCGCGCGGGGCGGTGGTGTATAAAATAATCAAAAGACGTCTTTTGAAACGTCCTTATATAAGTATATGTGTGTGTGTGTGTGTTACGTGTACCGTGCCCCCCCGGTAGTCGGGAAGGAAAACTTTTTCTTGATAAATTTTGAATGAGCACCGTGAAACTTGCAAACTTTGACTCTCACTAATTCATATTCATTATTGGAGGCGGCGCGCGCGGTCATTGAAACCACCCCCTGCAGCGGCGCAGTCTTTTAAAGAGATTTTCTCCGTTTTATTTTCATTTCATTTTTTCCCTCCCACTCGTGCGGTCGTCCGCGTTGTTTCGGGTCGCAGAGTCCTGATTTACAGAATAATTCGTCGTCGATCGAGAGGGGGGGGGGGAGGGTCGCAAATCGTACGCGTATTTTTTTATTGTACAGACGTACCGGCGGCGGCGACGCGTAATTACGATGGATGAGATGGATAAATCACTTCTAAAAGGTTTTCTTTTTCTTTTTTTTACTCCAACAACGCGACATACCGCGAGTCCGATACTTTGATGTTTTTATAGTATAGGTGTATGTATGTGCACTCGTCAAATATCAACGATGATTTTAATCAAATATTAAGTATTCATTATGTACATAAAAATTGAATTTGCGGGTTATCGACGATTTTCTTTTTCAACATCATACAGATTGAAGAACGTATCTCGAGTCTTTTATGTTTTTATCGTCTCGGCACATGTATTTTCAACAACTTCGGCCGTATTATCGACATGCCACGTGCGTAGTACCGACCTATTTCAACCGGTATATACATGCCTTATTGAAATGAATTGACATTCACATCATTATTTTACATACGCGATGTGCAAAGACGATTTTTTTAATTTCCAGTAAGTTACATTTAACAAGTATAGGAAGTAGAATACATAATATACAATAGAATTATAAACTTGATTGGAAATGTAAGTAGCTGTTAAAATAAAAATCACGTATTTCAAATATGTTATCGTTAATAATTAAAGAGGGATAATTTGCTTTAAACACTAGACGACGAAATTAAAAATTAAGCTCTTTCGTTTTCACATTAAACACTATACTAACTTTGCCATTATACGAATATTATAGTCGTTTTATTTATTTACTTAGATTCTGTTCATAATGAAATGAAATTTTTAAACCCTGGCCCGCCCTAGCATCGGACTAAAATGTAAATATGCACCCCCCTCGTAGTGTCGATCGAGAATACGTTGCACACGAGTTGTATTTCGTTATTGTTCACCCCGGGTGAGGGTTAAAGGAATGACCAAGTTTGACAGTTTTGTCGAACTTGGTTCAAAAATCAAAGCGCTCACCATAAAGCCATTATTGTAGAACACACTAGTGTCTTTAAAAAATATATGTTTATATGTTTAGTCATAAATCCATTGTTTTCTTAGAAAAAAATAACAATTCGTTTGAAAAATTTCATAATTTATATAAGGCGAAGTCGAGTATTTACGGTATTTGAATGCCCGATAATTGATTTTACGACAAATCGTTAAGCATTTTAAACCTCCAAAACATAGGTAAATAGTTTATGTCATTCAATCGTAGTAACGACCGAAATAATATATAGTTTTAGATCGAAAATAAAAAACGGCGGTATATACGTATGTTGTCGGAACTGCGTTGCCTATTGTATACGGCGCGCGGGCGTTAAACCCGAGGAAAAGCGAAAATGCGACTGTCGAATTGTCCGTGCCCGGGGAGGTACGAAAGTAAACCGCGCGGCGTTATTGTTTACGAGAGAATCGGGTCGACTTTCAACGAAACGTTTTTCGTTTGCAATCGAACGCCGTCGCTTTAGCCCGCAGTGGACGTATACATAATATAAAACCGTAGTATATCTAATATTGTTTAACCGTACGCCGCCGCCACCGCCGCGGGAGCCAATATTATTGTTACTGTTGGGTGGCCGACAGACGTATACATAAATGTATATGCGTGTGTGTGTGTGTCTCGTGAAAAACGTAATAACGCAGCCGTTAAGTCGAGTTAATGATAGCGGTAGAGAAAAAAAAAAAACCCCAAAACAACGACTCGTCGTGTGTCGGACAATAATAATAAAACGGAACGGCCGCGACGCGGTGAAATCACGAACGGTTTTATATAGCGTTTTTAAAAATAGCAGCGGCTAATGTGCGTCCGCACGGCTCGGCGTACGAGTTTTTCCGAGTGCGGCGTATAATAATGGTGTGATAATACGTTCCCTGCGCACGAGTCGGATTCTCGCGCGCGTGCGCGCGCCCGTATTTATTACGCGTTCTCGGTCGACGACAAGTTGACGAGCCAGCGCGACTCGTTCGCCGACGACGGGATAATTTGGAAATCCGAAATTTATGCGTCGTACGGCCGAGATGTTTTCGAAAAGACAACTGCGGTTAAACTGCACATAATATATCCTGCGGGTCCGCCGTCCGTTCGAGTCCTCCTCGCCGTCGTTGGCCTGACGAGTGTTCAGCGCGAGTTTATCGAACCCATAGCCGCCCGAGAGACTTTTCTTCCTTTTAGTTTTTATTTTTATTTCCGAAAGAAACCGCTGCCGAAATTCAATACGTTCGAAGCGGCGGCGTGGCAATAGGAAAGAATAAGTATAGTAAACGATGCACTATACTTACCAGCTCAGGAAAAACGGCGTGCGTTAATGAGAACTCTGTGAAATCATGTAAATCGTGAGATTATCGGACACAGGCTATACCGATCGGATACACTGTATAACATCATACGTTTGAGCCCGTTTCGGGTACATAATCGAAGAACTCTCGACGGATTATTTGCCGCGTCTCTGAATCTATTTCGCGCGAATAAAATCATTGTTTTTCCTTTGTCTGCCCCTTTGGCCGCACGTACCGTACACTCTCGACAGAATCATGCCAGCGCATTATATTGGTTCATAGAGTTGCTGCACTACGTCTAAAAGTAGATTTCGTAAAGAAAAAAGTTTGAAAAGTAAGAAATCTCGTACCACCGGCTATACTGCAGACGAGTGTATATATGCACTAGTAGAAAATGATATATCGATACGATTACGTATATACGTTTCGACTAATCGAATTGAAAACAATACTCGTGGAAACTCATAAATGTTTTCGGTCGGATATAAGTCGAGTATAATATATCATATATATATCTTATATAATACATCATATATACATTTGAGAGGTCGAACTCCATTTGACACTTAGAGCGGTAGTTGGACGCCTGAAATATAATATTACACTAGTTGAAATCTACTTAGTTTTTCGGGACGAGTTGGCTTACGCTATTTGTGAACTTATTCGCGCCCGCGGTACGTACGCCACACAGGGTGATTCTTTATACGCGAACCAGTCCTCCGCGAACGCACGAGTGACCCGAGATCAAACGAACGCAAACCTTTTTCCTCTGTACTTGTCGTGTCCAGATTTGAATAACGATCGTAAACGTAAAAGTTCGTCTGTTTGTCGTACGCGTGGTAAAGTTTTCAGAAAAAAAAAAAACACTCTCACGATGTCGAGTCAAGATTGCAGAGGCCGTCGTCGTCGTTTGAAAATTCGAAATCAACGCTACTTTTGACGGAGCGGATGGTAAACAATATATAATACAATAATATGTCGGACGGTATAAAAAGACGACTTTGTTTTCCTTCGCGGCCGAATCCGCGTCGAAGAAGAAACACCCTGTACGTAATATCGCACGCCGTTGTGTGTTTCTTAATAATACAATACGCAACTGTTTAAATTTACACGCTCGTTTCCGAGTCGATGTTGTTCGCGTTTATGTGCGTTTATATAATAAATAATCCGCGGATAAACCTGCCCGCGCACTCTTACGGGTATATTGAATTCGTAAATTACGTCTAAACAACGGGGCGCGGACGAGTCGAGTCTGTTGTCTGTGTGCCGACCGTTCGCGCAACGACGTCGGTGTACCGTGTAATCCGCGGAGCAGGGAAATCTCCATTGTCTCGTAGAATATTATTATATGAACAAACGCGCACAGTGAAAACCAGCGTTCGTCTCTGTCGCTACTTTTTATCGGCCGAGCACACGTCGAAATTCGTTTTCTAGAACTCGATGATGTTATACGTACGTGGACGACGTGCGCGTAAAACAACGAGCCCATTACGTTTAATATAATCGAACTCGACGGAGTTCGAGAAACCTAGTCCGGTTTGGGTTCGATTACCGTAGTGGTAGTCCGACCTAACCGAATGAAAACCAATTGAAACATAATTTATAGGTTTGATTCATTGGCGCGTGTAAATGTTTTCGCCGAAGACGTCGTTACGTTTTGAAAATAACTCGATAGTCACCTATAAGAGACAAACAACTCGCTCGCCTCTTCGTTAAAATAACTCATTGATTAAAAAAGGGCACGTCGTCGTCGTCACAGGTTTTTTTTTCAACCCTATTTTTCCATACGATATTATATAATATGAGATAAATGTGCGTACGCGTGAGAATATAGTTTGAACTTATACCATCAATAATCGATATTTCATTAAAAATCCAATTGTATTCAATTTACTAATATTCGGTCGAAAAGATGGCGACGGTGGTTAGTGGAATTTCGAGGATACTGGGCACAAATATTATTTTATCCCTTTCCCTATAATATAACTCAATTCACTGTATTTTATTTGTATTGAAAAAAAAGAAAGTTTAATACATAATTTTTTAAATATTATATTATTACACATTTTTGAGTGTCATATTCATTTTTTGTTGTTAAAAATAATTGCGTAATCGTTGTTGGTCGTTTGTTATTGTGAAGTTGTTGCAATCGTGTTCAAAGTTCAATCGTACAAACAAAAGGAATCCGGTTGTTATTGCGTCAAATAACTCTTTGGCAAAACAATACAGATATTATGCAATCGATTCGGTCGAAAACCGTTGACTTTCTCTTCATCGTTTCAGTGTCGTTCGAACCGTCGTCGGGAGTAGTCGTCCGGACTATTTTGTTCACGTTTGCATGAAGTCTTTTATTAAGATTAATCGATTGATTTCGTTTGTTATAAGATCGTTAAACCTCTAGATTAAAATGTCATTATGTATCCAGTTGTGAAGCGCGCCACACGCGGTATAGTAAATCGTCGAAAACGCCATTTCGACGTTGCAAGTCCAGTGTTAGAAACGTGAAATCACCTTTCAAACCGAGCAAATCCAGATCGTATTTTATTTCGTCATTTTATCGCGTTGAAACATCGGAATAATACAATTATTCCGTCCGAAAATCACCGGGAACAGATGCTACGCGCGTCGATAACCATCGACTCTCTCTACGCGATTCAAAATTAAAACAATAGAAATAATATCCCGAATAATAATAAATTGTCGATATTTTTTCACTTCCACTTGCGAATAATAATTTAAACACGCCTTCGTCAACCTAATTAAACTTATTGTCTGCGATATAATTCAACAGTTTTCTCACTTCTGTTGTTGGGTAGGCAAGACGACGGTCTCGTCTCCGAGCTAGTCAGTTCGAAAAGGAAAACAAAAGGAGCAAATCATCAAAACGCTCGTCATTGTGAACGATTTCATCGCGACTTATCCGCACGGGTCGTATATTGTGTGACGCGTTTCGTCGCGACAACAATAATTATTACTATCGTAACCGTTTTCGGAGCGGGGCGTTCGAAGAGTCCGGAAACGACGACGGGAACCGGAAACGGGCGCGAAAAGTCTTCACACTTTCGATATTGTATTTACGTGATGTTTATTTTGGGTTCGATGCGCGCGCGCGCGTGCGCCCGATTATAATAATTTTATTAATACAAACATGATTGACGTGACAATAGAACGAAACGCGGCCAACGCACCGTGTAACCGCCGCGCTCGTGTGCCGTATTATTATTACACATTATTATTATTATCGTCATTATTACCATTATCGTGTTCGGTCGAACGAGCAGCGAAATAGACCCGTCCAATTACGTTGTTTCGGCGTACCTACACGCGGCCGGCCGCGCCTGTATTTTAATATTATGACGCGCGCACAATCGTCCCGCGGCCAATCGTTTCAACGCGTCGCGTCGTCAACCGTTTGTCGGCGTTCGCCGCGGCTGCCGTCTGCGGAAGTCGCGACGCGTGGGTCGACGACGGTCGTTATCGGATCGATTTCATTGTCCTGCCGGCCATCGCGGTGGCGTGTTGTAATATATTTTCTTCGCACGATTTTTCTCGCGGTCCGTGGACGGTACCGTAGCGATACTTCCCGTTCTAACGCCTCCTATAGGCCGCAGGATCTCTGCTGCAGGTATCCTGCAGCGCGTCCGGGAGACTGTGAATGGGATGTGACGAAAAAACAAACAGGATTTTTGGTTTTTTCACAAAATTCCCAATTTGCCGGCACCTAATGCGCCGACACGAAGAGAAGGATTTTAGAAATTTCCGATTCGCCGAAATATCATCTTGTTTTTGTACTCTATACTCAACTCACGGAGGAATGGCACGCCGCGCAACTATAATAAGAAGAATAAATAAAAACCTGGCAACAAAACTTTGAGTTACATATTTCTGCTCAGAAAAAAAGAATGAGAAATCCAAAACCCAAATCAAATTTAAAATACAGAAAAATTAAGAACGGCTTAGAAATGAAAAGCTTTTGTCGCCATAAACATAAAAAAGGTAGTTAAAAAATTACATTTCGGGTTAAAAGAAAACGATAATAAAATATTTCCTTTGATTAGAGTAAAATTCTCGAGATAAATTTTGTACATAAAATTAATAATAACGTAAATAAATATTACATCTTTTTTTCATATAATTATGATAGAAACAAGTCTGTTATATCTGTTTCTTGGTAATTATTTGATGAAAAAAATGTTTGTTGACAGCGAACTGGGTGTCGGCGAATTGGGAATTCACGTTACAAAAAACTTACACCAAGGATCGGCGGCTCGTTTGGAGATTTTATCCGGTCCGTCATCAAAAAAAAAAAACATTTCAATTCAAAGAAGATATTCGATACGATTTTGAGAAAATATTAGTCGCGTTCATTTATTCCGTTGGTCGAAAGACGTAAGTAGATATTTTCATTATTATTTTATTTACCTAACCATATACGTAAAACGTATCAATAAAATGTGTAATAATATTAAAAAAATAATGTATCAATACCTAAAAAGAATATCAATATTCGCGAGTTGCGAACTATTAGGATTGTTTGTTTCCCTAAAAAATAAACTATATTTGTGATCTGTGCTGTGGCCCGCGAGCGTTTATAGTTTTCGAAATTGACCCTTTAGTGACTATTTGAGCTGTGCGTCCCTGCCCTACACAAATAAACTGTTTGGTAAGGTCAGGTCGATTGAACGGCACGTGATGATAAATGATCGCGAATCGCCTTTAAATATATTTTCAATAACACGCTAATGCGGATAAACATCACTTTTCTCATTGCACAGTTTCAACGTTAGATGTTTGTTTCGATGTTTTCAAACGTGCAATTTAATACCACACGACGACGTAGCGTTACAACAACGTATTCGATAAATTTCATAGTACTATGTGTATTTATAGACCGTTCGCGTTTCTCTCGGCGACCCGAAAAACCTCATAATAAGGACCTCGCGTTCAAATGCTCGGAGACTCGTCCGCGTTGTGTCGTATAGTTGCGTTGTGTACGTTACGAACGAATGTTTTGTATTCTCGGTAGACTCTCATACCGTGGACATTTTTTTTTTAGTTTTATTTTTTCTCCGTTATCGTATACCTACCGCGGCACGGCGGTCGCTGCTGGTGACCGATTCTGATAGATACGATCCTTCGCGGGACAGCGCCGATATTTCGCTCGCGATAAGTGTTCGACTTGGGTTCGTTTTGTATCTCGTCAACTGCACATACGAGACGCGGCCCGTCGCCGTTACGATAAAAATATATAATATTATTCACCGTCCGTCGTGGACCGATGAAAAAAGTACGTCCGAGACAACGCGGAGATAACGCGAGAGTAAAATATTACAATAATAACAATAATAATTCGGTCGCGGAATAAAAGTCGCGTTTTCGGTCCAACATTTTTGTACGGCACATCGACACACGAGCTGTATTCGTTACAACACACTTGGTTTTCTCATTTTAAATTCCGATCAACAGTAAATATATCATACAATTCGAAAGTGTTCCGTTTCTCGAGTCGCTGTTCGAGTAAAGGTCACAGTAATATCGTTCCGCTCAACTGCGATACCAACAGGGAAACCAAAAAAAGATTTTTTTCATCAAAATAAATGTTCGAAAAAAGAAAGAGGCTTTTACATTAGTATTATATTCTAAAACGCCGTTTGTCTCCTCGACGGACGAGCAACGCACTCGGGAGTAGTATTACATAATAATATATCCACTGCGGAGCGTGTGCGTTTTATTAATCGTCACGTCACCGCCGCCGCCGCGCGCCGACGATGTGATGTCCTGTGAAAAAAATGAACGCGATAATATCGGACGTAACGTTGAAAAATAAAATGATAATACGCGCGCGTCTGTCCGTCGACTACATTATTACAACAATATCACGTGCGTTTGTCGTCGGTATTTTTAGAACGACGTCGGTGGCGGCGGCGGCGGCGGCAGCGCGGATATCACGATCGCGATAACGTAAATCCTTTCCGAGAGAGCTGGCACGCGATTTTACCAGTTTCGAATAAACTCTTCTCCCCCCCCCCCCCCGGGACGACCGTTTAATGCCTCTTACACGACGACGGGCACAAGTATAAATATATTATTATTATCATTAAACAACATATTATATAAAATATATACGTATACGCGGGAAGACGTGGCGCACAGGTTCATTCGGCGAAAGGAAATTTAATACTCGTGTAGAGTTGCGCGTCGCGTCCTATTACCTCGCTCGTAATAAATTTGCGACTTTTGTAATGCGCTTCACGTTCGAATGTTTAATTTGCATTATTTCGCTCTAACGTGCACTGTATTCGCGCACGCGCGTGTGTGTACGACATGTCGATGTATACGTGCGTGTCATTTAATAACGCAACGTTTATAATATAGAAACGTGTGTGGCGCTCGTGTAACGTAGACTCGGGCAATCGCGATCGCAGAAGGGACAGGCTGCGTCGACGACGCCCCGTTGATTCCACGGTCCCGCGCCGTGCACAGACCTAACCTACTCCTTCTAATAATTTTGTATTCCGCTAGATTTCGGTGACACACAACGCGCGTTCCGTTTAGAATCCGAAATAACATTCGTCGCGACATTCGCGTGTCGCGTCTGCGGGTATTCCGTTTTTATAAGCTCTAATGAATAATTATTATCGTCCTGTTCATTACGTACAATACGTACGTATATGTTTGCGTCTGGCAAATGACGGGGTAAAATGTAAATTGGACGACAAAATAAGAGGTAACGAAGTGATTTATTCAATTCTCGCCAAACGATCCGTCCTGGGCGCCGGGCCCCGCCAAGCCTCCCGCCGACGCAGCGGTGGTCGTTGTTACCGTTTTTTTCTTAAGAATTGCGTAAAACCTCTACGATTGTTTTAATATATTTTCAATAATTTCACGGCGTCCTGGATTCAAGTTTGTGGCACTCTAGAGTCTGGGGTACCGGTCGGGAATCTCAATAATATTATATTATACTATCGTCGATGCAGTTCGAAAGGAATCGTGAAAACCTCGAAGGCAAGCACCGATGTGAATTCGAAGGCCGCCGCCGCCGCCGCCGCCGCCGCCGCCACCGCCTCTTATTAACCGGAAACAGTAACCCAAAGTTCAAACGTATAGACCTAACGTTGCCATTACATCGTGTCGTACGCCTGCGTGTGCGTGTGTACACGTGGCGCGCGGTGGAGGTCGGCCAAACATCGTTTTTATGCCAACTTTCGGTCTGTATTATAAGTATCAGGTAGATAATAAGATAATCGCCGTTAATCCGAAAACACGACGTTATCCTTCGGCCTTCTCTGAAATCCTTCGATTCCGCGAACCCGCGCATCGCCTTGCCACGGCGTCCGTGAATTATTCGAATTGAAAAAAAAAAAAAAAACGGAACGAAAGAAAAGCGCGTATTTCCAATTAGTTAGATACGCGTGGCACAGCCGGCGGATGGTTGCGTCAAATTAAGTTCACCGAAAGCGCGTTATTAGAAACGACTTTCGAGGCCAATGGCCAGGCTCTTCCTCATTGATATTCAACACGAATAACCGACGTCAGCTTCGCGGACGGTTTTCAGTAGCAAGTGCGTAGATGTACAAGTGACAAAAATTCAGATCAGAAAAAAACGGCAACATTTACGAAATACTACGGGTTTTTTTTTTACGAAATGGATTTTTTTTTTTCATCGTGACGTTCGTAACTCAAAAACGAGTCACTATTACTGTCTTGGACGTGGACTTTTCGCCGAATTTTATTTCATTACCGATCTCTGGAGACTGGTGTGACTTTCAAAAGATTTAGAATTCGTTTTTTGTGCTGCCTACTCGTCTTCATTAATATTTGATGGCATATTATTCTACAGTATGTTTCGCGAAATTACGATGGAATAATTTGACAAAAAATTGTGAAAAATCAACACCAATAATTCCTCGTGCTTTGTTCTTACTCGTATTGGTAAACAAAAATCTGAATTCAAATGTTTTTTCTTTTCGTTCGAATTTTGAATTCTCGCGAAAATCTGCGATAAAACGTAGTTAAAATGTCTTTAAATTTTGGTTGCGAGACAATTTAACGCGAGATTCTTCACAACTCGTTCTAAGTCTAAATGTTCACTCTTATAGTGTGTTATTGTTGGTGACGTAAGGGGTTAGATCTTCCGGGGCTTCGACGAGAGGTCAAAACTGATAAAATACTGACTCGGAATGGTCGACGATAATCATAAAATAATATAATATCGCATTATTGGAACACGCGTAGACTATGTCATCGCGGAGCAAAACTCGTATTATTATTATTATTATTATTATATATAGAAGCGGTTGGAAAACGCAAAAGTTAAAATAAAATTCGTAAACGCAAAGTATTCGAAATGTTGTAATTATATTATTTTAAAAATTCGCGCGCGCGCGCGATGCACAAAAGCGACTAATGTTTTCGTTTATTATTATTACTATTTTTTTTTTTTGTTTTTTACATGGCGATCCCGAGGAAACTCATTTACTAATATTATATTAATACGTTCATTGTGCCGTTACGATGTTCGGTCTCTAATGAACGAACGCGTTCGTGATTAATTGCGATTTTCGTTTACAATAATAGCGTGTATTAAATACATTATTATAGTGTAATTGAATCGGTCCGAAATAGCCGATTTTCTTGGAAATTAACATAATGTTTCAAACGATTATTCCGCGTAATAACAATACTGCTATTATTCCGATCGTCGTCGCTGTTGTTGTTGTTGATGTTGTTATTGTTGTTTGTCGGTACCTGACTAATTATATTTACCGCCGTGCGAACGCTTGGGCTATCGACGATAAAATATAACGAATAATATTGACGATCGAGTGCGAACCGATAGAAAACGCGTCGGCCGGAGTCGCGTCGAATGTTTTTTTTTTTTTACGGCGAGAGGGGGAAAAAATGTGTAAAAAATAAAATAAATCGTCATTTTTACAGCGCGTTCTACTGTCAGGCGTCGTCGTTACGCGCGTCATATTATAATCACGTCATTACGTCATAATATTATGTCGCGTAAATACCATGTGAAATTCGTTGGGAAAATAATACGAGTGATTTCAGCCGGCGGCGGCGGCGCGCTCTTCCAGATTCGTTATTATGTTTGCGCGATAATAATTTCGCGTGTATAAAACTAGTCGTTCGTTTATATTTCTCTTTCGAACGGACGTGGTGTTTCAATTTCAACGGAGCCGGCCCGGTTCCGAATTAAAACGTTTTTCCTCTTTGTTTATTAATTTATTTTTCTCAAGAACGCCGCGACTACCTGCCGTTTGACGTTTAAATATATATATATATATATATTATTTAAGCCCATGTCTTTTGAAAAATGAATAAAAATATTTAATTAAATTCTTTAGGGACACGTATTATTAAAACAATGAAGTTTTCGGTATACAATTTCGGCGTACAGTTTATATATATATATATATACGTACGTATGCGTTAATAAATTAATTTCGCGAAGTTAATATTTGTTATCAACCCTTTCTTCGCAGAATGTAATATACGTTTTTGCAATGTTTACGGATAATGTGGGAAACGTAATTTATATTTAAATTTTCAGACCAGTACGCGCGAGCAAAAATAACTAACGAAAATAATACGCGTATTGCCGTCCTGCGGATTTCAATTTATTATTATCGTTCCGATTATTCGACGGATCGGAATATTTCCCATTTTTTTTTTTTTTATTTTTCTACCTCGGCCGTAATTGACTATAGTTGTCGAGGACTTCGGTAGTCGTGTTTTGGTTGTATAATAATAATAAATCAAAAAAGAAAACCAATACTCACGAATATCAGTCCATTATTATTGGTAATATAATTCGTATTTTTATTTTTTCACTCGCGTATAACTCTCAATTATTTTTTTATTCAAACATTTTCACCGTCGTCGTTATTATTATTCTATTGTTTCGTCTCTTTTCGTGACCTGTTGAGTTTCGTATACGCGTCGGATGTGTCTCGTTTTCCTGTCATCAAAGACAAACGCATACGAACCGATTTTCGTACACAATAACAACAACACTGATAATAATAATATAAATCCATGGGAGACATCGTTTGATCGAAAACATTACCACTCGTCATATAATTTTATATTCATTGTGCCGACCGAGACGCGACGGGAAAATTCATCGCGCGAGTCTGTTTCGTTTTAATTACACGCAGTCGGCGATAGTTATACGCACCTGAATAACGCGCGTTACGTGTATAAAGCGTTTGGCATAGGTCCGAACGAAGCATTTAAGAGTTGAAATTTTAAAAGGAAAATTACTAACTTATAACTGAATTAGACGACGTTTTGATTTTTTTTTCTTTTTTCTCAATGCCTATACTAAAGTCTTGAAGAGATAAATTTTCTTTTGAAATATGAAGATATCGCTATTCAATTCCTACTCTCGTTTATTTCTATAATCTCACTTGACCGAAATTTCTCCACTCTTATGAAATTTACAAGATCGATACGAGACACTTGTATTAATAATAATAATAATAAACGTTTTAGAGTTAATTGAAAACAATTAAATTCAACCCGACATTTATATTCGACAACAACCACTTGAATTTAAAACGAGTTTAGAATGCTCGAGAATGTTCAATAGAAGGAATAAGGGAGGTCAGTTTTTTTTCCATATTAATTCATGGAGACTAGGTTCATAGTCGATACTGTTGATTGTATATTTTTAATGTAGATTAATAATAATTATTAAATAACAAGATCGAGTTTTTGCGGCTTTTTGAGCGATTCGTTAATGGATTCTTCAGTTGCTATGAAATTGCATTCTTATAGAATACTAAAACAAATAAGAATATAATGCAATTTTTGCTCTGCGTTCGAAACCGTTATTTCATTTGAAGTGCATTTTTAACGATTCAAAGGTGTTTTTTTTCCCCATTTGTTTTGTCTATACTCAACACGCCGATTCTTTATGATGAAATTGATTTTTCTTCGTTTTAAGCTTTTTTTCGTTGTCGTACGATTTTAGATTCGATTATTTTCGTATCGTCGACGAAAACGTTTGGATACTCGCCGCGTCTCGTTCTTCTGTATTATGATTTTAACTAAATAACAATTTATTTCGGTTTTAATTTGGAGAAAAAAAAGAAAACATATCACTTGTTCAACGTTACTTGTCGTGCAAATGTTTTGTATGGTTGTGTAAACTTCATGTTCGAAATAAACTTTTTTAGAAGAAAAAGAAAAACTGCGTATCGTCGTACCGTTTAAACGTTTTGATATGATTATGATACTTTTACTCCAAGTTCGAACTCGTTTGATTTTAGAACGCGCCGCGCAATAACGTCGCGATATGAAATAATTATTTAATCTACGGATATTCTCAACGGGATTTTAATTTTTATTACTCACTACAAATTGAAAACGCGATTACTTTTATGCGACGGCTCTGACGAAATCCTTTTTCCCTAATAAACAACAATTTGAATTTAACGCGCGACTTTTAAACCAATACAACTGTTACGGCGTTATATTTATAAAAAATAAAAAATAATAATAATAATAACAACGATTAATTTCGATCGCGTGTACGTATAATATGTAACCTACGGAACTCATGAGAATATCTTGAAAAAAAAAAACACATTCTATACTCGGTTTTGAAAATATTAAAAATTCGTCGTGGGTCGCGTCCGACGACTCGTTCGCACGCCACAACACACGCGGTTCGCAGGCCGTGGGTCGAGCCGTGCATCGCGAAATCGTAAACTGAAAACGCGGTGTTTGTACGTACGTTGCACGCGCGCGATCCGCACGAAAACCGATCGATAATAATTACAAACGTGTACAATAAACATTATATCATATTTTATTATGGCGGTGGCGGCGTGTATTAAATTATTACCAATCGTGCAGATATTATACACGTGTGGTTTACGGCAAGATAAATATACACCCGGCACGTTATTATGTGTTATTGTCGAGATCGCCGAGGAGAAATAAATTTTATCATTTTACAATATCACATTTACTGTGAAATGTACGCATGTGTTTGCCTATACTCGACAACGTAGTCTCGGCTTACGGGCCGCGAATAATTGTCTCGTATATTATTATCAACTCTCAAGAATATATAATATCATAATAATTGTTATTATTACAAGTGTTACGGAGGTGACGTGTAATCAACGAGAATAAAATCACACGACGGTGTGAAAAACATGAACGAGAGATTCAGTGCGTGTGGATTGAAAGGATTGGATTTTTCGTACGTTTGAAGGAGCTGCATGGCCTCGGGATTTGGATACCGCGATACCACACACTGGGGAAACAGTAGGACTTTGCTTATTAGAATTTTGAGTTTGAAATTTGATTTCGATTTTTAGGAGGGGTCGGATGTTGTCTAGAGTTCGATTGCTTTCTTTTGTCCGAAACGTGATCTTGAACTTGATTTTTGAACTATATTCGTTCGGGGTCAGGTACAGTAACACGTTTTTACTCGTGCACTTAATCCGTAATATTTTGCGAATCGATACAATTTTCATTCTGACGAACTTTATTATATATTTGCAGGCGTGGAGAAAAATGTTGGCCACCACTGTTCTGCGTTATGACGTACATATAATAATATATGAACACGAGAGGGCTTCGACGGACAATACGACCGAAATTAGACGACATTCGGAATGTAAGAAGTACACATTTGACTGAACAAATACGGGTAAGTGTACGCCGTAGTTTAAGTGTATATTTGTTTGTCTCGAATGCGCTCGCGACGGAAATAAGATTTCATTGATACGTATAAATATAATATATTATACTGTTGTGCGATGTGTTTCAAAGCGATGTCGGCGAATACAAATTTTAACTTTTATTTCGACGCGTCGAAATCGCAGTCAATAAATATTGTTTGTTTAAGTTCGACATGGCGTATGTCTCTCGTAACATAACCTATTACCCCCCGACCACTTTACCTTCAACCGAAAAGTCCCAACTCGTATCCGTAACTAGAATCCTCAAATTATCGCGATTGAGTGATCGACTTATTATTTTCCGCCAACACTCGCGAAAGTGTGCGTTTTTCGTGCACGGTGTGCAGTTCAGAAGAAATTCCTTCGCACGAAAAACCCCAACGTCGTACAACACTATACGAGGATCGGTCCGGAGAGTCGCTTTTGAACTTTAACTTCGGTTCGTTTTGGCTTTTTCACTACATCACGTCTAATTACATCGATTTAAACCTCGTTGAAAATTGTTGCACCGTGTCGAGTGTTTCGTTCGTTGTTGAGTACATAATCACACACACTCGCGATTACCGCGTGCACGTTCGTAAACATTAATTTGGAGAGTATATATTATATATATATGACTACTATACAACTGCATTAGGTGTGAACGAAAACCTCATCTTGCGAAACGCTTTAGATAACGGACGCTGGCGCACGGAATTTCAGTTTTTGCATCGCTTGCATCGCTGTTCACTGCACTTTCGGTCGTATCGACTTGTGAATTTTTGGCAAGAGAAAAAATTCCTGCTGTCCACCCTGCACACCCCCGTCCTACTCGTCACGACGCGTCCGACCTCGACCTTCGTCCACGGACGGCTATTTTCTATTTTCTCGAGACCGAAAACAGTGACGTCATGCGGTACGATCGCACATGTGCGCGTATTCTATACGAGAAAACCGAAACGCCTAGAAAACTTCGAAAACGAAACGCCTTCGAAAACGGCCACAGAGTGTTGGTGGCTCTACGGAGGTTACGGAGTTTTTACAGTTTATTCGGTCTATTTCGTTTTGTTTCATTTTTTCTATTTTACAAACGATTTTACAAGTTGAATTTCCGACGTGAAATATTGTTATGAGCTTTTCTGCTCCCCTCCTCTAAGCTTTTTCACCAAAATATTGACGACAGTCGGTCTCGCGCGACGCCGGACGGCTGGAACAGATGTCGGTTCCGCGAGTATTGAGATTTTTAGCGACCCAAAAAAATGTCCGGACTTCGTAAAAAAAACGTATAAAACTTATTAATATCGGTATTATATTTTCGCTGGCCTCGTGTCGATTTAGTCGCCAGACGATTTTACGCGGTCCAACAAACCGTACGCGGCCCACCGAGTTTGGCTCGACAGATATAACTCGTCAGACCTACGCGTTCGAACGCGCATTTTCTCTCGCGCACGTTTTATATTATAAAATAATACATAATATAATATTATAAAAACCAGAAAAAATAAAATAAATACTATTTTATCGCGCGGGTTCGTTCGAGTTATTTATTTTTTTCGTACTTACCTCGCGTCCGACGATTTGCAGCCAGTCCCTCTCTGTACGACACGCGCACTCTCTGCGCCCCGGCCCGCGTCGTCGTCGCAGCCGATAGTCCGTCCGTCCGACTGTGGTCCGTCGTCGTCGTTTTTTTTTAATTTAATTTTTTTTTTTAATTATTCCTCTCGTTCGGGTAATGACGGATGTCGACCACTGTCGTTATTGCGCGATGTTTTGTCACGACGGCGATCCGTATAACTGCACGCACTCGGTACGCGTCACCGTTCGAAATGGCTGATGCCGCCGGCCGTTGTCGCGCGTACATATCCGTTGGCGCCCGGCGTTTAAAAATACACCCTGCGTCTCGTCCCTACCTATGCGCGACGCGTACGCTCCTGGCGCGACGGGAAATTATCGCATCCAGTATAAAACACAATGTGTACGTATACGCGGCGTTGTTAAGGAAAACGGATTCTTATAATAAAGTAAACAATCGATTACTTGTATTCGAGGAACCAACGGAGGAGTTATCGACTCCATAATTTATTAAAGCAATAGGAACGTGAATTATTAATTCCTCGAGTTTAAGAATAGGAACGCCGATTCGTGACTGTTTCGTTCTTCTCGGTTTTCAACAGATTTAGGCGAGAAAAATCATTTCGTTTATCGAGATTTTATCGAACAGACCAGACCGATTTCCGATCGATTTATGTTGACGTACGAATCGGTATTCCGATCGCCATAATATTCGATTGAGTTACGTACTCATATCACCACGGTTATACATTTTTATACATCTTTAACCGCGATTAACGTTTGATTAAATATATAAATCTGTTAAAACGAACACATTCTGATCGGTATCGAAACGTCCGTTCGCGGTTGTCCGTCTTACATTTGAACGATTTTAATCGCCGTACCGGATGTCCGAAAATATTCGTATCGCCTCGTGCCCCGCCCACGATACGGTTTCGCATAAAAAAAATAATAAAAAATATCCCCCTCTTCGTTCACATCACGCGCATTATCTTTGTATCGCCCACGCAGTTATCGCTTGTGTTGACAACGGACGAGAAATGAAAAACTTAATTATATTATGACGTAATAGGTACAATTCTGGCGGCGTTTTCGGTACACATATAATCGGTAAGACACGGTGTGTCTTTCGATAATCGTCACAGTACGTCGCGTGGTCGCGTTAGTTAGACATTGGACGGTTATCGTAACTAAACGCGTGATTATTAAAAACCGATCGGACAATTTATTTTGCTCTCCTAAAGGCGTTCGTCTGGATCCGAATAATAACGTTGTATTTGTTCACCGCAGTTGCGAAATACAACGAAAGGTTCGTTTCGTGCCTACGCGTGTTACGTGTCATTTATGTGTTTTTGTATTTTCGTCACTGGTTTAGGTAATATAGCGTATCGTTTTGTTCTCGATAAAAACACTAAAAAACCAACGTCGAAGCATTGATGTTTGCTGGGCCGTTTAATCGGAACATCCAGCTCGGATAAACATTTGTAACCCTTTTTTTTTATTTTTCTGTTTTTTCATAGCGACGTTCTGTAGACAGTCGTGTAAACAATCGTCATCCACACGCTCAGTGAAAGTACACCCGGAGCGCTTCATTTGCGCTTTGAAAATCAACGGACACTATACAGATCATAACGATTACATAAAAAAAAAAACAAATACTATTAGTCAGGTTTGTCATATCATATACATAAACGTTTGTTTGGTTTTTTTTTTTCAAATTTACCCGGACCGGCTGCCGTTTTCTCTCGCTTTACTTTTAATCCGGTCCCGGAAGAATTGTGTTTGTAAAAAGCCTACATTTGTGTTCCGTTTAATAAAATATACGTTCGTATAAAAAAAAAGAAGTGCAACGTAGAGTATATGCAATTTGTTAGTACTAAATATTTATTTTTTTATGAAGACCGTAGAAGAACCGACGTTGTGTGGTCCCCTCCACTACAGCAAACAAAAACAAAAATTGATTTTTTAACGATATTGATTTTGCTGTTGATTGAAAAAATAGAAAAAAAGCCTGACCGAAAACCGTTCTCGTACGGAAAACAAACGTATAATATTTTCGCCATTTTTTCCAGGTCGATAATTATTCGACGAAATTATATATTCGACCATTGAGATCTGTTGCATAGTTATCTAGATAATTCTTAAGACTCTCTCTTTCTCGCTGCCTCTTTCTCTCTGTCTCTTTCATCTCAATGATTACGGAACACAGATCGAAATATTTAACGCATAAATACACGTTAATAATCGAAGAAAAAAGAACGTCATTTAATTTTTTCTTCAACCTTATTATTATTTTTTGTTTTTACGGAGTAAGAGCGGTGTAAATGTTCACACGCGTCGCCGTCATAAGAGGAGCCGAGGGTGATGAGTAAAACCAATTAAACGCGTTTTCAAGTGCAGTGCAAAAACTCACACGCGCACATCAATCGCACGCGTATATTTTTAGTCGAAACAAGTCACACAGACACACACACACAGTAATAATAACAATAGTATCGTTACGAATTCCGTCGTATGCATTAAATTTATTGTGTACACAAAAACATTTATATAAACATTTCTAGGAAAACTATAATATATATAATTACAATATTTAATTTTTATGTATTTTATTATATCGATACAATACCGAGTGTCGTTGTAAGGGGACGGGGGGAGGGGGGGTCGGCAACAGCTACTATTCGACGGGCACAAAATTGACTTGATCGTGTTACGCTAAGATCGAGAGTGTCGTCATATTAGACGGGTAGGAGGAACCGCTGTGAATATCGCTACGAGCTTAACAATATTTTAATATTCGGTCGGCATACGCGACGGGCAGTAGTTTGGCCGACGACGTCGAAATTAAATTCAAAAGAAAAACGTAATCTCCACGACGAGGGCGGCGATCTCGCGCAGACCATTATTCGGTACGAAATACTCGCCGAATGATAATAATATAACATTTAATCGACTTGGATGGCTCGGGTAAAATAAAGGGGATAAAAAAAAAAACATCGCTGCGACTAAAGAGTGCTGTTTTGATAATAACAGTTTGAAATCGAATAAAATCGTGTAAGCCGTCGTGATTGAACTAAAATCTTCCGCTCAAACATGTAAAAAAACAGAAATAATATACATATATATGTAGTTTAAAAACGAAAAGATTAAAAAGTCAGTCTTTTAGTCACAGTAGACGAACGAAAAATAGTTTTAACTTTTAAATGACAATGAGAGGAGAGACTCGATTAAATCTATTCGTCGCGTAGCTCGCTGAATGACTGCGGGGCGTTATCGTATTATTTTCGCGTGGAATTTAATCACCGCGTCGTCGTTACCCATTGAAAAAACGGAGATATTCAAACGATATTAAACAAAAAAAAAAAAAAAACAAACACACACACGCACACACGAGGCCGATATCACTTCGAAACGCTACCGGTACATAAACACGCATTATGCAACGTTTTTTCTTTTTTCAAACACATAATTATATATTTTTTTTTAGACGAAAATGTACACCTTAATACGATACGGTAATAAACTAAAACGGTAAACGTAAGAATGTATACATAATAATTATTATTATGGTATTAAACGTCGACGCGTTTACTTAATCGTAATTTACACAATATATATATATATATTTACATACAGAGCGGTTATAAAAAAAACACCTCGACGACGAACGACGCTTATCGTACGGCGTTGTGCTCTCGACGCGCTAATTGTCACGGTAAAATGCCAGAATAATTTTCGGGATCGGATTCACGTCGAGAAACGATTGGATCGATTATATTTTTTTCCGCCCATGATTTGGATCCGTGTGTATATCATACCGTCCGGCGTATCGCGTCCAGACGGCGATGACCTTATGAACAATATTATCGCGGCGGCGGCGGCGGCGTCCATTGCCAAGTTATTTTTTTTCGTTATATTTTCACGCGCACTGCGAAAACACACGAAGAGGAATTCCGTCGATAAAAGCTTATCGTAATAATATCGCGTTGGAAATCCATCGCCGGCGTCCCGTTTTACGCGTATTGTATAAATTAAAATAAAAAAAAAAAAAACCACCGGAGGTCGGCGGCCAAACTCGGGACTGCGATGACCCGGCACGAAGACGAGGATCGATTTCCGTTTGCGTAAAAAACGGGCATAGGGTTTTTCGCACAAATCATTCCGAGAACCGCGTCCAACAATACACTTATAATTTATCATATTATATTATAATGAAATATTAATTTTACAACGTCGACTCTAGGAGGCGGCGGTTCGGCGTCGATTACGTCGTCGCCGTGTTGGTCGCGTTCCTAGTCGCGTCGATACGTCATCGTATTCATTGTGTTCAGTCTCCGGGCGAGGTCCGTGCTGCTCGGGTCTCGTTAGACGAACTCTGAAAAAAAAAAAAACAACGAAAACACGCTTTAAAAAAAATAAATACACATCAGACGAACGTAAACAAACAGACGGTCGGGGAAAAACACGACCGTCGTGTGTTAATTATTATAGTATACAATTGCAGTCGTTTACTCGTGTGAACGCGCGCCAGCCACCAAGTAAACGTTTATTTCGCGTAAAGTTTTCATTGGACCTACGAGTGTACACACACACACACACCGTAAAAAAGAACGACGTTTCAATGGTGGAATTGCGTTTTTTTTTTTATTTATTTATTTATTTTTTATTTTTTTCAAATGAAAACGTCGCGATGAGTAATGTATATTACGCGGACGGCAAAGAAACGAACCGTATTTCATTATTTTTTTTTTTTTTTTTCATCCGGTAAAAAAATATAAATTTCCTCGCCTATATTTACTGAAGCAAGACGCGTTATGAATAATCTATACAGGGCGATGCTCTTAACGCGAATCGTCAGATTTTGCCAATCTAAATATATATAAATATATCTAAATCAATTATCTTCAAAACCTATTGAAACATAATTTCTGTGTGTTGGATGATATCGATGTCAAAACGTTTGGAAACACAGCCACCGTATGGAAATCCAAAGTCGATACTGTTTTCATAGATCGCGATCATATTTCAAGTTTTAAAAAAAATTACAAAATTCGTTGAAACAGACCAAGAGGCGGGCCAGGGGAAATTACGGATTGACGAGATAAACCCCAGGATATATTGTGAAGGAAATTACATCCATTATCGTCTCAGTCTGGTTCGAGTCTTCGTCGAACAAAGTAATCTTCAATATTTTGGAATCTTATTCGCCAGTGTGAGCGGCAGTTTTTTTCTTTCTTATCAAGTTCAACCGCTTGATTTCGTTTGTTTGATGATGTTAAACGTCTAAATCGAATAGTCATTACGAGCTCGGTCGCATCGTCGCAAGTCCAATGACGGAAACAAATCAATTCTCAAAAAAAGGTAAATTCATTCCTATTTTGTCGTTTTATAATGTTGGGATTGCGCAATTATTCCAGCTAAAAGGTCGCACATATTTTTACCAACTATATCATTTCGACGTGACATTTTTGTTCTAATAAGTCGTCTTACTAGAGGCGTAATACCCAGATTTGCCACTGAATATAATATAATATGATAAAATAGTCTAATATGGTTGAATTGTGGATAAAAGTTTTTTTTTATCTTTTTATTACAAAATAATCAATATGACATAAATAGCACAAAGAAATCGATATTTTGATAAGATATCGAATCCATAACAAAAAGCGTTATGCAATCGACTTCTTTGCTTAATTGATTTGTTTTGTTACATTAATAATAATTACAGTCACAGGAAGTGGATTAGATTATAAATTTAATTTTTTTTCTAAAACAATACTTTTTGTCGCAAAATTCGTTCTTTACATCATTGAAAAAAAATGAATCAATTTTTTGATTTTATTTTCAAAAGCATATATATTATTACGTTATAATACACACTACATTCAAGTTATAGTTTTCCGAATGAAATTTAACCGTCTTTTAATTTTTTTTTTTTAACTTTTTGTTTAAATTTGTTTTCGGTCGGGGGTCATATCATAATCTAATTCATGATTAAATTATATCGCTGTGATGTTTTAACGGATTTCTGGTCTCGGTTATAGTGCGCGAGTTTTGCATAGTTGTCTCGTCGTCCGCAGTCCAATATAACATTATGATCATTCGTCCTTTCGGAATAATAAACATCAAAGTTCCCAGATATAATATGATATAACTCGCTCGTGTGGTTCTTCGTTTCGTTTGCCAGACGTTTCGGTCGGTTTTCGCTGGCCGCGGAAAACCGTCGGTTCCGTCGTGTTTGTCCGATGTTTTATGGCCCGCGCGAAAAAGCTCACGATTTCCCGAAGCGTCTGCCCCGCCACAGTTATGGTACATCGTAAAACTATAAACGCCGCTGAAACCGAAATCAACTTCAATGTGGATATAGTTTCAGCGTCGTATACTGCGGTCATTCGAAATTCTAATACGCGCGGCGCGGCGTCGCCGTTACGCGTTCTAATACGGCCCAGCGAATTTGGTGGAATTTTTCCGAAAAGTGTTGCGAGTATCCATCACGCGACCACGGTGAAATCGCAAGACCGTCTGTGCATTTTGTACGGCATTTTGACTCGAAAACAACGACGCTTTTCCTTTTAGAAATACTTCGATCTGGGTCGCGGTATGTCTTTGTGTGCGATTAAGATTTGTACTCGGATCGGTGGCACCCCGCGGTATCATACTCGGATAGGTATTATTGTTACATTGTCGCGTTCAGTGGCCAATTCGTTTGCGATTTCGAGCTCACGCGCCACCGTCGTCGTCGCCGTGACATTTTACAAGACGATAATAACATACATCGAAACGAATTATCCGCGACAAACCGTCTTAATAATACAAAGCGCACAAAGTGAAACGACACGCGTCCGTATTGCGAGAGCGTACGCGTACACCGTCTGTTCCAGACAACGAAAACGATATAAAGTATCGATATAATAAAGTGATATTGTATCACAGAAATATAACGTGCACGGAGACATGGATTTCTGTGAATGCGGTTCGCGCTCCGTTCGGATAAAAACAAAATATACTCTTGCGTCGGAAACAAAGAAAATTCGAATATCCGCACGCCGAACGCGCGTTGTGTTTTACGAACTCGACCCGTGCCGAAATAATATTACGCCGCGTAGACGGTCGAACGACCGGAGTTTTTCGTTCGACGTATAATTATCATATTATATTTTCGCATGCCGCACTGACCGTTTTCGCGTCGTACGACAAAGAATGAAATACCGAAAGTCAACAAAGCGAGAGAACGTACGAGGTAGTAATAACAAAACCCAGCTTCGAAGTATTATTATTATTACATATTGTATTTGGTCGTAGCAAGCAGTGGTTTTCGTTTGTAATTGGTTTAAAAATATTTCACCGCGAGTCGAGAGTTCGAAGGTTTTTTTTTTTCTGGTTTCCAACAGTTTTTTGATATTCGTTTCCGCTGGGAGAACGACGTTTTCGACAGCTCCCCTAACGCTTCTACCGGATTTCGTCGGGAAATCGTTTCGATCGCATCGTATTTTCGCCGAAACTGTGAAACTATTCCGAAATAAAAGAATATCTCGCATCGATAATACCACGCCGACTAACCCTAACTACCGGGGAATACCTGAATTGCCTATACGAAACGCCGAGCGACGAAAATGTCCTTCGTTATTTTAATACCAACGAACGCGATAACGCGATATTATTTTAACCATAACAATATTACGACTGCGGTCGAAAACTGTTGATTTTTCAACAATAATGCGCCGCCGCCTTTATGATCGGAATATTTCAATGTGTGAACATTATTATTATATTGCGTGCGTTTCGTTCGAAAACGCGAGTGAGATAATTATTCCGTACCTCGACTTTCTCCAATGCGACGACGTCAATTCGTCCGAGAAAAATCGCGATCCAAGTACACGGACGTTCAGGTCAAACGTCCGCCCGTAACGATCGAACGGACGCGATCAAATATTATAATATCGAACCACGAGCGAACTCTGTTTACCCCGAGTTCCCGATTTAGTGGGAGGGTTTGTCGTTGTTGTTGTTGTTACAAACTCTCTCGGTTATTTCGATTTATCCGTTTGAAACATCGCGACCCAAATTTCGACATCGATAAATCATTATTATTTGTATTTAAATACGTTTTATTTGTCCCGGCGTTGTGTGTACAATACGTTTGATATCGTTCGTACCAGCCAGCCGTAATCTTGTCCTTCTGCGGGCGCGTAAGTTTTTTTTTTTTTAATAAACGTCAAACGAATTCGCCCCCGACGACGCGTTAGTATTCAACGGCGACGTATAACCTACATTCTACAAGTCGCTACTACATCCGAGTCAATAGAGAGAAACGAGACGTTGTGTTTTTTTTTTTCATTCTCTCGCTCGCTATTCAAACGGGCGGGCGGCCGAGGAGAACAGCGGCGCGAAAATAACGTTAATTTGTCAAAACGTCGTCGGGAGTCGCGGGCGCGGCGATTATTGGCATTATCGAGCGCGTTCTATCAAGGTTTTCGCGGCACGTGTACAATATGTTAAAATACATATTATTATTATATAGGTAATATTTATGCGCGCGATAATTTTGTACACGCGCGCGTATAATTTTATTTCATATTATTACGGCGACTATCGCGTGCGGTCGCAAAGGGACTTCGAAGAATATTTTATTTTATTATTATGTAATTAAAATTCAGACGGCGATGCGAGTACAACAATGCTGTGTACAGAATTAAATTTCTGCGGCACGATAACGTTTTCCACACATCCGAATTAATTATAAAAGTTTTTATCAGTTTTTGAAATTGGATATGAAATTATAATAGTATATATGTCGCGCGAAACCCGTTTTGTTTTTTTTTTTTCGTAATAATATACAAGAAAGATTTTTTTTTTTTATTTTTTTATTCGAAACCGTCGGTTCGTCATGTATATAGGTATATCTACTTTTTAATTAAATATCGCGTAAACTCGATTAGTTTTCAAATTTGTGCGGATGCGCTTTATTTTTCTATGTGGTACGATATAATTAACGGTCGCTCCCGATGGATACGTTTCAACGAAATCGAACGCTCGGTGAAAAAAAAAAAATGAATTTTCCTTATTGCGTTTAAAAATCAACAATCCTGGTCGACGTATGCGGTATGAAAATATCTCTAGGCTAGCGTCTAAAAAAAAAAAAAAAAAAAACCATTAAAAATAAACCGTATAGAAATCATTGAAAGGAAACTTTGTGGAAAATTCGGGGGAAAATGGTCGTAAAAATGATTCGTGAAATTGCGTCGCGCGACTGGCGAATCGCTGATACGAAAAAACGTAATATGATAATGTAAACGAAAGTTGATCTATTTCGACTATTTTTTCTCCCTTTCGGGATGGTATATTTATGCTCGTATAATATCTGTAATGCGATCGACGGTCGTTTTCGTCTCCGTTTTCGCAGCCGCGCCGAGTGTCGAACTCGGAACGATTCCCGGTCGGAAAAATGCACGGATTGGTTGTAGTCGGTTTTTTTTTTTTTTTAGAAAGACGTTTGCTCATTCATTAATGTCGCGCTTGTTATTGTACAATGTACACACGTCTCCTCATAAACGTATAATATTTTACCGAAAACATACGTATAGTATATAAATTCCCGCTAGCTATTCCGGGAGAGGTGTGCCGAAAGTTTTATGTAAATTGAAAATTTAATCAAGTCTGTAAACTTAATAAAAATATCGCGTTCGGATTTCTTAAAAGTTTCTAAAAACAATTGAAAATTAAAGACGAACAACCGAAGGAAATGAAGAAAAAAAAAGGTGAAATTCACGGCGGAAACGGTTTTCATCGATTTTCGTTCGTTTTATATTTTATTAATTGCTCGGAAAATAAGAATCGCCCCGGGACTCGGAAGATATTTTTCTTTTGTTGGAGATTTCCCCGGAAAATATGGAATTATCGAGTTTCGTGGAATCCGCGTGATTTTTATTTTTAATGACCGGCAAATTTAAGACTCGTCCGTTTTGCGTTTTAATTATACAGCTAAATTCGTTTTACGTCAACGATAATATTATTTTATTCGTTCGTTCGTTCAGATAAAATAAGATACTTTTGCCCGTTCGCGACTGGCAATTATTTTAATCCAGTACACAATATACATCTAATTTATACGAATATTTCAGTAAACCGTATCGATTTTACCGAGACGCCTGGATTTACTTCGTTAGATATAAAGTTTTGGCTTCTTTAAATCGGAACAACAACACCAGAAACAAGCAGTACTCGGCGGTGTTTCACGGCGGAAAAGTATGGCGCAAAAACTCTTGCGTCCGGAGCTAATCGTTCCGACGAAACCTTATTTCGTTTTCCCAAAACCCAATGAATTTATTTATTTTTTAACAAAAACAAACACTTCTCCTCCTCGTTCCCAAACAACAGACGTCCGCGTGTCTTAAGGACACATCGATATCCGAACGGTCGACGATCGCAGCCACCGAAATCCGACGAAGTCCTTCGGCCCGTCTCGTTTACTACTGCCGAAACCCGGCGGACAGTTCGACCGACCGTCGTCGTCGCGAAAGTCAACGAAACGCATATCGTAGCCTCGAGGTCGCCGCATACAGACTATACGCGTAAAATTCGCGCGCGCGCGCGTCGAATGAATATATTTAACGCCGGTTGTAAATACCGGTGTAATTTATATACGTAAATATATTTGTAAAAATAAAAGAGAAAAATGCACACGCCCGCGTATAATATTATAATATCGTGTCGACCGGACGTGCGACTGGAAATGGCGGCGGCGGCGGCGACCACCGTCGTCTGGCCCCGAAGGAGATTTATCGCGGTAACCGGTAACCCGGTATAGATGCGCGCGTGGGTCGCGAGACCGTGGACACGCGATTTCCCGCCGCCGCCGTAGTAATAGTCGTCGAGTTTTTTAAGAAAATAAAATGAATAAACCGTAAAAAATAAAATAAATTACTTTTCGCGTACGTGCGAGACGGTGAAACGTAAAAAAAAAAAGAACTCTCCGATCAATCGAGAGCGCGAATATTATCCGTTTTTTTTTTTTTTTTTTTTTTTGAACGAAATCGCGTTTCCGCCGCCGCGACAAACGCTTGTTGTCGAGCGGTTTAATCGTTACGTGTCGGCCGGCGGTCCACCTGCGCGGAGTGCAATAATAACGAGTTTATGGCGCGCGCGTGTTGCCGCTAGTCCCACCAGACTCGGCGGCGACGACGGTCGTGTTGTCGGTCGGGTCACGCCTCGCGGATACAACGGCGCAATTACTATATTATTACATCACACGCGCGCGTATGAATAAATTAAACTTTTTTTTTTTCTGTAAAATTTACGTGCCGGGCGGATTCCTTGGACGCGGACCGGGCGCGCCGGGCTTCGAGACGAAATGGATTTACAAGAAACAAAAAAAAAAGAAGAAAAAATCTACTCTCTTCGCTCCGGCGGCGCGTTACGACGACGACGTTTGACCGGATCGCGACGATCAATAAAAAACGTTCGTCCGGTACGAGATTTATCGCGTGCGTATCGGCGTGTATCTTCGGATTAACAGCGATCTCTCGCGTCGGTTGTAAAAAATCTAAACGATGGGCAGCAGTTTGAAAATCCAAAGTCGATGTTATTTCTTATTTACCTAAATAAGAGTGGGGAAAAAAGAAGTAAAAATCACGACAACCCGGTGTCTCGTGAAAAATGTCGCGATAAAAAAGAGCGCGCGATGAACGGTGATTGATATTGGTGAATTATCCTTCTTATCGATTTGAAATCGTCGAGCAGTTGCTTTTGAAAAACTATATTCTCTGGTGAACGAGGGTCGGCGGGGCGGATCGTTTTCTATTTCCTGCGGATAGTTATTAATGTTATTTGCGATCTTTTTTTTAGTTCAGCGGGGATCGAAAGAACTTTTGAAAAAACAAAAAGTTGGGCCTATGTATTTTTGATATTTTTCTCTACAAACAAGAACTATTCACATGTATGAGGAATTTTGTATTTGACTTACAAGTTTTTTCGACATGGTGATATTATTTCATTGATGTTTTACGAAAAAAAATCAAAGAAAAATCGAACTCATAAGTATCTATAAATAGTACGAAAGAAACACGAATATTTCAAAAGTTATACGACCTCTAGAAAATGATAATATAATAGTTTTCAGTGAGAGTTTTAAGTTTCGAGCCTTTACGATTTTCATTTTATGAGTCGGGATGAAAAAAGAAAAAAATGTTATTTCATGGAAAGTCAGTATCTCGTAAAATGTTGCCGTTTTTTTTACTCATTTTTCGTCGGTTTTTCTCAATCATTATGTAAATCGTTGGGAAAATTTAAAAAAAAAAACCTCCTCCGTGTACTTATTAAACAAAATATGCGTCCGGAAAATCTTTCGTGAAAATGATGATTAGGAACGAGTCTATTAGTCAAAACCGTTTTGACAATCACAAATTTAATAATAAAAACAATTTGAAAAAAAAAAACACACTTACGTCATAGTCAAATCAATACTTTCGCGGTTCACTGGGAATCGAAAAAATAAATATATCATCGTCAACTACAATTTAATAAAGTGAAAAGGAAATGCGTCGAAATTACACTCAAATAATCAGCTTTACGACGTATCGAATACATTGACCATCGCGCGCGCTTGTATGAAAATCGCAATGTTCTTTCGTAAGTAATAAACAATAATTAATCGTATTGGTGCGTATTGATCCGAAGATCGGAAAAAATGATTTTTGATTTACGATCGCGATACGATAATGTTGGTTTGAACGCGTATGCGCAACAGTTTATTGTTAATTATTTTTTAGCAGTCAGACATAATAATATTATTAATCGCTGTGGTATAACGTCCGATAGGCCGGCGATAAAACGCGTGTTTTATAGGCGGTCTCGGCGGGTTTTACGACGAAAAACAAATAAACGCTTAAAAATGTATAAAACGAAACGGTTACACATAACAATATGTAACGATAATGTACGGTAAAAGATTGTAATTTATGTCGCATATAAACGTAAAATATAATATAATATGACGTAAAAAAAATAAATAAAAATAACAAATAACAAAATAATTCTGGATTACGTGATTATAATTGGTGCAACAAAGTGTCATAAACCATTATAGTAGATCCTGTGGGTAATTAATTCGCAGGCATCGTAATATATTTGATCGGTAAATTACATTATTGTGAAATACCTAACCAGGACGTTATGGTTCTTGGTTTAAAGTAAATACAAAGAGTCGGGATCTCGGTGCCTCGGCCTAATACCTTAATAAACACTCTAAACCCTATTTTATTATGGTTACAGCTATACGGGGGTCGCGAGATCAACTCGTAGACACGGCGTTGATAATATTATTATTTTAAGATAATGAAAGTCCTGGAGTTAAAGACGTTACACATCTTGTGATGTGGTTTCCTTTTATGCCAGATTTTGTGTGATCGATAACCTGCCGTTGTTGTTGTTTATCGACAGAATGCGAATTGCTAATACAAAATAAGCAATACGTGCCCACAATTCGGCATATTATAATAACGAATATTTTCTAATGTATAATTGTATAAAGTCAAATGTCAACTATGTAATCCAGGGTTTGATAGTTGTGGTGACGTTTTACTAATCTATTTTTAGATATTTATGATTATGATTATTTAAGTATGATTGTGTCCATCGTAACAGGACCGTTTGAGCAGAAAATAAAGCGAAAACACAGGTCGTCAAATTATTTATCATTGACAATCCCGTTGTCGGATATAATATTACATCAACTTTACTACGGTAACGTCATGAGTCATTACTATAAACACATTTTTTCCATCATTGTTCTATTCATATTTATTTTTATTTTATTATTTAGTCGGATTGTTAACGTGGAGCCGATATTCGTTTTGAACTGTGATCCGGCGGAAACCAAACTTGTTACCCATCATACGTGTAATACGTACCTTATTACACCCGTCGAGGTCTACAGTTTTGTTTTTTATTTTTATTTGTTTAGGAAACTTAACCGCGAGCTCATGTCATTGATCTGACCGCGTTTCCCATTCGGTTTGGAACTCGCAGACATATAATTATTTTTTTTTTTTCGGTTTTATTTACGAAAAATGATTACCACAGTCCGATCCAAAGAGGGGGAAAAAAAAAACGGCACATAAATAAACCCGAAAATGTGTTCGTATGTATATAAATTGTTTTCTAAACATATGTCGTTATTCTCACTCGGAAAATTCATACGGTTTTGCGACTAGTCTGCGCGGCGTGTACTTTGTTTTCGGGGCGAGAAAGGAAACGCCAACGTGTTATACCTGCGCGATCGCCGCCAGAGTTATTTGAAGTGTATATTATTTCGGCCGAAATTAAATAAAAAAAATAAAATAAATTTTTATAAATGTTTTCAGCGCCGCCGTCGGTCGTTTAATAATTAATCGTTATAAATTCGTAAATTGATCTCGATCCAGCCGTGTTATAACAGTAATATTATAGATAACTATGAGATTCGAGACGAAATATTTTACGAACATTTTAATATTGATATGATTTTTTTCCGATTTTATTCGCTCGGTCTTATTTGACCTGTTGGTTTTTATCGAAAAATGAAAATAAATAAATAAAATACACGCGTGTTAAATAATACGAAAACGAAATATTTGACCGGCAGAATTTTATTCGGAGAATAAACCGTTTTGAAAGGTTGTTTACGACCGTAAGGTGGTAACAACGCGTGTGTATAGTCGATGAATTTTATTCCATCAGTAAACTATATAATACAATTTAAAAGCATTGTGTTTTGCGGTAATACTATAATACGTTTAACGTTTAATACTGCATGTACATAATATATATATAAATGTGTGTCGAAAAAATTACAAAAATACAGTTCAATTTTACGAAAACCGTTTTTGTTTCCCTACCGCTGCCGGCAAGAACAAATATTTTTAAACTAGATCCATTTTTATTTTTTTTTTGAACTGATTTTTTGAAACTTTTGTCGATAAGTCAAATATGTGAAATATTTAAAACTCGCGTGTTGAATACTTATTTGCTCTGCCGTTCGACTGTCTGCACCCTTTTCCCTCACCACATTAATAAAAGCCGTTATTCGCTTTCATTGTTATCTTGTCGTCGTATTTACTTATTACAGCGAATGGACACGGATTGCAAATAATAAAGTCGACAAATTAAATATATATATAAATTATATACGTGAAAAATGTGTAGGTACGCCGCACTACTGATTCGATAAATGTATTATAAGGAACGCAAACACCACGCGCACGGCTCGAATGAAAAACATTTTGTTGTATCGCCTTTTGAATTTACCGGGTGCAAAATAGTATCTTTTTTTTCTCTCCGATGAACTAAGTTTTCCTCCCTAAACTGGTTAATAAAATATTACTTTTTTATGACGGCAAAACAAAAAATAAACACGGTCAGGATTTAATTTCGCAGTGTTTTATGCGATGTGAAAATGAAATCGTATATCTTTCTCGGGGCGGTTTTTATTGCGCTTATAATAAGCGCTGGACTTATAGGAGAAGATAAAAATAGGAGAAAATACGGGGACGAGGTGAGTACTTAAATTCGTTTTTCAGAAATTTCAGCGTATCCTTAGAGCTTTTTTACGAGGAACGCATAGGACGCGGCCATATTTCGTCGTATTTTACGAAACACCGGATTCTCGGTGGAATAATAATATTAATAATAGTAAACATGTGAACCGGATTGCATCAAATTCATCGTACATGTATATAAATCATGTTTTGTGTATCGATCGCGGATCTTACGTTTACGAGAATAATTATAATGTTATAATTACACATATCCAGCGGTCAACGATACGTGAGAATGTCATCACTTATATTTCTTTAGGCAGAAATTGTGGACTTTTCCGTCGCTTTTTTCGTAAGCACACACACAATCCGCCAAGAGTTCAAAAGTTAAATATTTACTTTTTTTGTGGTTTATAGGCTAGTGAGGAAGTAGATACTCAAATCGAAAATATACTAAAAACGATATTGTTTTGGTAACCATTCGGTTTTCGATATAACTCTGAATCGTCAACAATAAGATTGACAAATACGATCGTAAAAAAGAAATCCAGGTAATTTTTAACGATATTTTCAAATTTCATTCGAAAACACCATTGATTATAGTACATTTCGTAATTTTTTTTTTCCTAGTTTATAATAGTTTATATTGCTTTTAGATTTCGAAAAATCAACACTGTACCTGACTATTCAAAAACTCGTATAAAACGATGCCATATAGTTTTTCTAAAAAAATATTTTGTGAAATATATTATTTTTTTTTATCTGATGCCAAAAGTCAGTAGACCCAAACACGTCACGTTGTCTCTGAAAATTAAATTTAATATTTTTTTAAATTACAACAATATTATGTTATTGATTGGGATTTTTTTTTCGCCACGTGATTTTCTGGAAAAGGATGTTTGTATCACGTCATTATGGCGTAAGCGATTCGCGCCCAACGAATTACGCCGCATATTAACGTAATAAAAGACACTTGGACATTTCGCAACTAATAAAGAAATACGATTTACAGCCGTCGGCCGTCACGCCGCCGGGCCAGTTTATAAAGACTTCTCAGACGCTGCGATATTATTTTATGGTCTGCACAATTCAGCGAATCTCCTCTCGGACGGCGGAAAACGCGGTCGTCGTGCGCCGCGTGGGCCGTCTTCGGTTTTGAATATTATTCACGCTGGAGTTATCAAAGTAGTCCGCGCACAGGTACGGCCCGCGCAACGCACATCCGGTCGAGGAAGGTCCGGTCGAACGGAAGTCGTCGAGTTTTATGATATACGAGTAGGTGACGTGGCAACAACGTACCTGGCGCGATGATATTCCGACCGCCACGTTTGTATTAGAAAAAAAGAAAACTCCGGCGGCGCGAGTGTCGAACACACGATATTGTTATGCCGTAACGTCGAGGCTGGTGAATAATATCTCCTTGTCAACAGCAATAAAACATCTCGTTCCATATATGTAGATCAACGGTGGTGCCCGACCTCTTAGTATTCCCGTACCTTATGCCCGCAACAGGTTTTGCAAATGATCACGTACCACCGCATGAATGAGAATCAAATGTTCGATTATTTATTATTATTATTATTATTGTTTCCTAATTTATTTAAATTTTATGCGGCCGATGCTGCTCCTTCATAATATCTTTATCGATACTTATATTTACATAATATACAATATATGTGTGTGTGTGTGTGTGTGTGCAAATGCACTTCTGTATTACATAAGCGGGCTAAGTATTTAATGGAGCGATTGTACATTGCGTTCACAGTGAACGATTAGGTGCAAAAGAGTATAATAGTTGATGTGCGCCTCTAATCTATGATCTCGAATCCTTAATTAATGTCGATTTTAAACAATTTTTATGCACGTATAATTGGTGTGGAATTCTGACGTTAATTAATATGACAGGTATAAAAGTCTTCAGTATTTTTTAGGAAAGTGCCATCACTTCGTGCGGGTGTCTTCTGGCTAATGTTGAAAAACGATCATAATTATTATTAAAATGTATCACTTAAAACAAGTGCAGTGCGCAATTTACGTTTTTCAATTTAACGTGCGCACATTTATTCGTTTTTATTTCGTATTGAAATTGTTATCATTATTTCCTTCTTTTATACTTTGCATCGAAACTATCTTATGAAGTATCCGTTTAGGGTAAACGTGTAGCCGACACACGTATGTAAATAACATTTTTGTATTCCGAACGAAAATATTAAGAACCTTTTTAAACGCTCCCCAGTGCGCACGAAACAAAGTGAAATATTTAAATACTTGAACTTTGCGTTATTCCCGATACAAACTTTATCGTATGAAAACACTTGCAATTAACTACTTCGACCAATTAGAACATTACCACGCACAACATTACCGTTTTAACCTAACCGTCAAATAATTGAACAATAATAATTGAAAAGCCTCGCTAATGCACACGATATAGGTAATTTGCGTATGATTTTCCACCGAATTCCACTCATCAAAACCACTTTAATATAACACACGTATACTCACGCACGCGAACGCGAAACCCCGCTCTCGTCCAATTTTTCGAAATTGAAATCGAAATTAAAAACATATTCCGGGCTTTGTTCGTCGGAATTCTCGAAATAACTCGTTGTTATTAAGTATATATACGTATATATATATATAAGAATTGGAGTTATATATATTATATATATATTACACGCATTCTCCATCATCCCCCCGAGTACGTGGTGTATTCATCATGTAGTATGCCCGTCGGCCGTCGTTTTGGGGTTTGCGAATTTTCCGAGAAACTTACACGCATGCGCGGACGAGAAGAAAAAAACAATCGAATTCTCGCCCGAAACGATATTGCAATAACAAACACGTACTCGCGTAGACAAAAAATAATGTTTCCATGTCAGTTTTAAAAGAATGCCAACCATTTAAATGCAAAACCGAATAAACTTATTGCAGATTGGCGAAAATCCGGCGATATTTCGGGCAACGCCTGGCTCTAAAACTCGGAAGCGATCAGAAAGAAAAAAAAGTGAAAGTCGAAAGACGTTCTACTCAAACACGACGCATCTAAACGTACATTCGTTGCCGGCGTCTGGAAAAAAATAAATATATACATCAACGCGGATCGAAAAATATCGTCTCGTACCGTCAAAAGAGTTATTCGATCGACGAGGTAATCGGGCGGTAGTTTTTCGAATATCGTCCATTCGCGTGTTATTGTGCGACACTCGAAGAGGATATTGTCGGAGAGACACGAGCGCGCGCGCGCACAGAATATTATAAAATATTAGCATAATAATAACGCCGAAGGAATCGCGTAAATACAATACATTATCCCGTCGCGTCGACGCAGAAAAAAAATACGCATTCGATAATACGTATATTATCATAATATGATATTCGGTACGATAGAAAAATAAAAACAAAACGCGCGCGCGCACGAGGCCGAGAGGTATATTCATCTGCATATATAGGAACGAGAGAGTCTCGATTTAACGAATGCATTATTCAATGATCGATAAACTATACGCTCGCACTAGCTATACGCATAGCTCGCACGGTGCTCCGGAGTGTTTTCTAGAAGGTTGTATATTATTATTATTATTAAAATACAGCAGCGGAAACATCAACAGCAACAACAGCGGTGGCGGGAACGTGAGAGGGACGTCTTATCTTTATCCGGGATCCGAGAGCGAAGTTGTCCGACACAATAATGCCTATGGTCCCGCGACAATTTAATTGGAACGCGCTGCAGGTACTCCACTCCACTCTGCAGTGTATTATACGGTACATAATATATAATGTATAGTCGACGACTACAGTTTATTATTATTTGCACTTCTCGTGTATACGACGAATTACCGAGCGCGGCGGCGGTGACGAGCTGGTCGAAAGAGAGTGGTTGAGAGAGAGAGAGAGAGAGAGCGAACGAGAACGGGAGAAGACGATAAAGAGGGCGGCGAACGAGTGGAGAGTTCAGCGGAAAATTCAGTACTCGCGGCGGTGTTTGATATTAAATTCAGAGGTAGTAAAACGCTGTTCGGATGACTTAGGAAAAAAAATTCCCGAAAATCCCATATACGATCCACTTTTCGGGCACTCGTGTCACGTGTACATATATAAATTATAATCTACTGCCGGGGTTCGCGCCCCGCGTCGCCAAATCCCAGTGCACCGACGTCCCGGTCTGCCAGCCAAAAAACACGCCGCCGCCGAAATGCAGGTACACTCGCGGATAAACGCATCGTTTCGACCTAGTTACGAACCCTTTTTTTTTTCTCGAAAAATTTCGCCAATTTTTCCGTTGTACGAATTATTTTAAAGACGATTTCAAAATTAAGTCTCATTCTCATATTTTGGGTTACGTTTACGATTAGTTTCGACAGAACAACTGATATATATATATATGATAGGTACAAACATGAAAATCGTTCCAAAATTTTACGAATTTCATTCGTAATCAATAGGTATATTTTTTTTTTGTTTTTATCATCTGGCGGAAATAACAACACAATCAGGCACGCGGCCAGAATTTTATTTCGGAAAGGATCTGAAAAAATCGCTTCTCCTCCGTTTTTCCCACTCGAAATTATAACCTTTTATAGAAATAAATAAGTTTTAACACAATTTATTTATGAATTTTTTTTTGATAAATATCTTTTTTAAATTAAATGAATATATTCGTGGACATCCACATTCAATACTACCTATGTAAAAAAAAATCAGGTTACACGACAGCAATTCCGAACTGCGGGATGAGTTTGAATATTTTGCTGGACGTAATAATAAAAAAATAAAATCGATATGGCTATTAAACTAAAAAAAAGTTCTCGGATGAAACCGAATGATTACGACAAATCATAATAGTTTACAGCAGGTCTGACAGGAGTGAATAAAAAAATACCAAATGTCCGATACAATATAATTCGAGTAAAATATTATGATTACAAGTAAACGAAACGACGTAAACGAACGCAGTCGTTTTCACCGGATTGCCGTTGAACGCGAAACGTCCGCTGGAACGGACGAAAATACCGAATCCCTACGGAAACAACGCCCTGCAAAGCAATAAACGATATCGTTTGAAATTTCGAACCGCCGCGCCGCACGAGCACGAAAACGTGAACGATTCCATGAAATCCGTTATTGTCTACACATTTATACCGTATTTGTTAATAAACAGCCGAAAAAGGAAAACGTAATTAATCCTCCGGTTGTTCTTAAAATTTCAACGAATTATACAGACTACGTTTGATCTGCCTCGACGACGCTCTCACGCCGATATCGAACGTATTATAATATATACGAGTACATAATAATAATATGTAGTTCAATATATTATGTTTGCATACGTGAAATTGTTCGCCGGCTGTTGCGTCGTTTACACGGTCTTCCGCGAATCGGAGGAATCGTATCCTTCCACTCGACTAGTTTAAGCTTAACACTCGAGAGCCGATGAATCGAGACCGGGCGGTCAGGTTAATCCGTCGGCAAGCAGAACAACAACTACTGTTGGCCGTGAGAAATCTGCCGCGGCGTATTAGAGTTTATAAAAAATCAAATCGGACAAACAAAAATGTAGTTTTAAACGTTTAAACAATATTCGTGATCGTATTTGTGCTTTCGGTTTTTCTGCGCAATTATTTATCGAAACATTGTATAAATATTAAATTATAGACGTCACTTTGGTTTCAATAATAATCGCTCGTCGAGCCTAATCACATTATAAGTTACGTGACTACATTAATCGTCTTTTTTTTTTACATCGTTACCGTTTCTTATTACCTATAATAATTTGACTACGTGTTTAATAATTATTGTTGTTGTAATTTTTAAAACTGGAATGTGAAAACACCTAATCACGATTTTAGTGGACTACTAGTAACGTCATGAGATATTATCCTTTATGCTCAGTAATAGCGTATTGGCTATTATCGGCTGTTATCACGCGACTATGGTATAGAACAAAAACAAATAACACGGCAAATCCAATCGAATCGTTTGATAATCGCGTTGGTTTTATTTAGAGTAGTTGAAAATGCGAATTTTCAATAGCGCATCGACTCCGCGCGGCGTGCATGTAACGTCATCATAATTATTATAATATTAAAGTACTATAATAATGTTATTGGTCAATCGCGCGTCTCTTGTGCTCGACAGTTTGTACTCGATTTGTAAGAAACGCCACCCTATGACGTCTGCGGCAAACCGAAGAATCGGTTGTTATAATATAATAATAATAGTAATAAACCGCGTCGAGCTTTCGTTTCGGCCGCAATAGAAATCCCGTTCATACGCGTTTGCGTCTGTATAACGATTTAAAAGTTCGAGAATCGCGGTCCCGAGTGACCGACCGATCGTAATCGTTCGTCGTATTAGAAAAATATACTCGCGCAAATCGAATTCAACGAACAAACACACACTGGTCCGTCGATTACTATAATATTGTTCGCGTATAATCGATTTTAAACGACGTCGTCGACAACAGTAAGTCTAGCGTCGGACGGGTATAACGACGTGCAGCGTTTATTGTTGTTAAACTGGTCGTCCCCTACCCCGAAGTACGAAATCAAATCGCGGCGATATGCGCGATTTGTGACGCGCGTTATTGTCGCTTGTATTCCGTTTCATTGTTCTTTTAACGCTTTCATCGACACTATAGTGTAGTACTGAATCATTATTGTCGCGCGCGCAACGACGAAACGATTTAAGGATTAGTAGTTCAGTTCTTTCGGCAACTGCATTCGCCATTACGCCGAGACCTACAACACACCGAGACCGATTTTCTGTCGACGTCGAACGACAATACGACGACTACATACGTACGTGGTAAGTAGGACGATCGTAATATTTCCATCATTGTTATCTCACTTGTTATCACTTCATGCGTCGGGCGCACTCGAATTGCCTCCCGAATTCAGGCAGTAGACCTTCTTCTTTTTTTTTACTCGATTGCGATTCGAGCGTTTGTCTCTCATCACACGGTTATCGAAGATGTAAACTGAAAACGTCGAGAAAAAAAGAAAACAATTTTCAGAACCGAGGAATTCCAAATTTCTAAGTTTACGTCGAAAACACGACGTCGTATCAATTCCGATATTTCCTTTAACGGAAAGTGTATCGAAAAAAAAAAAAAAAAGGCGTTTTATTATTTTCGTCGTCGTGAATACCGCACGCCTTGAAATACAAACAAGCAACTGAAATAACACCGGAAACGATTGAACTGGAGACCGAATTACTGGGGGGAGGGGGGGCAACGAGGCTGCAGATTTGAACTTTTCGACGTGTCCGAGACGTATTATTCTTTCGGAACATTTTCTACACAAACGTTTTCGGCAAACACCGGCGGAGTAACGAATATTTTCGCGCTACTTATACTCACATTCGCGGTAGATGACGTATCGCGTGTTCGTATTCGAATCGGTACGTACAGATTGTCGAGCGCTTTCAGAGGTGCCACTGGACGTAATGGCAATACGCTCGATCGATCTTACGCAATCGACCGAGAACTAATTCCTCGAATAACAAATACGTTCGCCAATATTATTTACCGTCGTCGGCGGGCTAAACGTCACGACGACGACGGGGGGAACACGACAAACTCGTAAGACAAACGACGCCGCACGCCGCCGCGCCGCTCGTGTCGGCCCGATCGCGTACGAGAATTATTAGTTTCGGTATTAACGAAAGTTTCGCGGCGTAAAATATAAATTTGTTATTTACACGTTCCGCAAACGAACCATTTACGCGCGCGCGTGTTGTTCATATTTTACGGTCGAAAGTTTCCGAGAGAAAAAAATCTGATAAACAGATCATTATCATAATTAATATTGTTTTCGAGACGCGCGCGGAAGTAAATATTATTTTTATGGTGAATATTAAAACAAAACGTTAACAATTAAAAATTATTTCTTCGCCCGTCGTATTTACTGCTTTTGTAATGTATACAAAATAAATTGGTCATTTTTTCGGTTAGGGTTTTTAGGTTCTGATTGAAACGTGGAAGTGATTGGTTTTTCTACGGCGTGTATTGATTAGGCGTTTTTTTTTTTCTGTCTGCGAACACGATTTTGACCGGACGACTCGGTCTAAACAGCGAGTGATTTCCGGTAGAAAATGTAGAAAATGATTTCTTAAAGTTCTCAACGGTTTTAATTCAGACGAAATTAATTATACTATTACTATTTAACGATATTAACTATCGTGTTGTTATTTTTAAAATAATTCCCCTTAAAACGCATCATCGACTATTTTTTAAAAAAAAAGAAAAATCGTCCGATTAATTCATTTTCTTTCACACGGGATCGTTGGCACAACAATAAATTCCTTGGTTTCGTGTCGAAATCGTTAAATTTTTCTCGACCATTAGACGTTTGGCAATCGTATACATACAATAATAACAAAATGCGACGTTGTTGTATAAGCGCAGAAAGTGGTAAAATTGTACGCGGACATAAATATTTATAGACGGAGAAGAAAATATACGTACTATACGGAGTTTGTGATCTTTTAAATTTCTCGTACAGCGCGCGTGCGGTCTTTCTGGCGGAAGCAGCGCAGTCCGTCTGGGGACTTTATGTAAATAACAATCGCACTTTAGTGTGTTTCGCCACTGTCCCATGAAAATGTATTTCGGGTTTGGAAAAAAAAAAAAAAAATGCAAATCTAGTGATAAAAAGAATGAAAAGTTTAAAACATATACATGTATCACTTTCCCCACGGATACAATCCCGTTTAGGCGTTCCGTCTTTCTTTGTTCCTCGATTTTAGTCCCGTTTGCTCGTACAGACAGTATACACATACATTTTATTACACGTGGTTATGCGCAGTAATGCACGTGAGTTATTATACTATTATTTCCCCTTTAACTGCATCACATACGATATACATTATACACCACTGTTCCGCGAACGGTTCAGTTCCTTAATTTGTTTATTTAAATCGTAAACGGTACCCAACGGATCTATATTGTCACGCGAACAAGCAATAAATACAATATCTTTGTGTAGAAAATTATTACTCTTCGCGGAATCGTACGCGCGACGGTGAGATTCACTGTAGCGTAGGTTAACGAGGAATTCGCGTTCTTCGACCGACTTTGGGCACACGCGTTATAGTGTTGTCGCGCGCACTTATTTTTATTCAAAAATTCGATTAACAGAACTCGTACGCAAACTGTGACAGAAAATAGAAAAAAACCACTAAATATACCTACACTATTCGATAATTATTATCGCCAAATAAATTAATGGGTATTATACAAACTGTAATGATTTAAATGTATACTGTAATAGGTATCGTAGTTTATAGAATGTTCAATCTGCGCGAGTCTAAATTATTATCTCGATAAAATTATCGACATATAATTATAAACATATAAGTTCCTGCGATCGATACTTTTTAAGTCATGACGATTTGCCATACTTTTTGCCGTTTTTTTTTTTTTTTGTCATTTTCGTGAGTTTTTCACGTATAACTTTTAAACCATTGGGAAATTCGAAAAACGACCTCTCTAAAGTACCGATTTGCTACCCGAAACCATTTCCGAAATCGAAAATCGGACCATTTTTCCTAGTACTTATATCGTGGACGGATATAAAAAAAAAATTAAAAAAAAACAAAAAAAAAAAAACATGTCATTGTTACACTAATAATCTAATAAACAAACAAAGCGATTCCCGGTTGTAATTGCGTCACACCGCCCACTATCAGGAAACACAACGCGTACGTGCGTGTGCCGAGTGTAACCGGTCCCGACGAAAAGTCGACGGCGGCTTTCTCCGTTCGCCATCGATTCAGTCTTGTGCGAATCGTCGTCGGACGAGGAAGTCCTGGTTATTTCGTTCGCGTGTGCCGTGTTTTAATTTTTCTTTTTTTTGCTCTAAGCTTTACCGGTTCGTCGGTTGCTTTTGTTTCAGTAGACATCTAAATTAAATTTTCATTATAAATCCAGTTGCGCCCCAGGTGTATCGCTACAAAGGCCGATTCGAAGTTAGAAGTTTGGCGATATAAACGGACAAATGGACCTCTCGATGTAAGTAAACGATGATGTGTTATTTTCTCACTAAAACAAGTAGTCTCGCCCGAAAATCGCAACTAAAACTTATAACCGCTATTGAATATAATTTTTTTATAATAACGTAATACGATATTAAATGTTATAAATTATAATTATTATAATTTTATACTTTTTTTTTTTTTACAAAATTATCAAATATAAAACCTGCATAGTAGTCGAATTTTTTTTACATAATCTTTAATAGTTTTAATACATAAATTTTAATTATTGGGAGTGGATTTTAATAGAAAATGAATTTCTTTTTGGGAGCTCTAAAACAACGCGTTCCGAGCACAAAATTCGTTTCGTATAATAATATCAAAGAATAAACATTTTTTTTTTTTTTTTAATTTTCCAAATTTTTGTTTTGTTTATAATATATGCATATTATTCTTTTATAACCGTTTTAAATCACATTTGACTACGTCTAAAAAAATCTAAACATTGGCCCCTTTTTCTTTTCGATGATATTAATATTTGTTTCTTAATTTGAAAAAAAAAAACCCAAGGTACCCTTCTTAAATTTCCATATAAGAGCAGTCGTCGTGCCACCCCCCCTCCCCAGTCAGTTTACTAGACAGTATTTATATATATTATCGTAATATTATACGCGTATAGTAATATTACGCATATTTATATTGAATTTCGGTATGACAAAGGATTTTACCTCCGAAATCGAAAAACAATGGTAAAAAAAAAAATGATAATACTTGGTAATACGTTAAAACATAATCTAATATAAACTCATCGGAGTTTAAACGTTTAAGTTTATAATAGTATTGGGTGTGGGACGAAATAAAAAAATCGAATCTCGCCAGGTGAAAAAAAACCACTCGGTTAGTTTTCCATTGACTAGGTCGTCAATATTTTATCGACTCCGAAGCTGATGTCTTACGATAATATTATTATAACAAACGATATCGCGGACGAGTGCACACGTTATTTTTTACCGTCGAAAATCATCGACGCCGATACTCGAAAAACGGCGCACTGTTATATCATCATCGCTGTTTTCGGATTACAATTTCCCCGATCGTTTTTTTTTTCCCCGAGTAAATATTAAATATCGCGTTATACGCAGTGTCGAATATCGATCATCGCGATACCGTCGATTCAAAGAAAACGCTTTTCGACATTAAACATAATTTATTATAATACGATAATATGTTGATGCCCGACGGACTCGGGTTAATTTAAGGTTTTTTTACTTTTTCCACCCCAGTGATTTTTTTCTAAAGTGCCGCGGCGTATAACAAAAAAAAAAAAATATATATATAATAAATAGAAAAAAAAAATAAGAGATCGTTTTTCTTTATTAGAATAAACTAATTATACTTAATTGCATTAACGGAGCTGCGCGTGCGCGCAAGAGGGAAAGAACGAGAGAGTGTACATGTATTTTGTCTAAGAGTAGAGAAACACGACACTTATGTGTTTTTGTACTTAACGAGTATTATTATTATAGTTATAACTACTCCATTTTCAGGAGTTTATGTGTTGTTTTTTTTCTTCCTCTCTCTCGAGGGCGCATTATTTGTAAAGGCACGGGGATTTGGCAAGGATTACATTTTTTCGAAAATTAATTTTCAAGGTATTTTGCCATTTTTTTTTTTTTTTTTTTTCGTCCGGCGGGATAAGCCGGAGATGGGCGCCGCCGCCGCCGCACGGGCAAGACGTAAAACCATTACTTAATGGGAAAAAATAGGAAAGCCCGGGGGGGAGACCTATATTATTACTATTGTATAATGTATATTATATTTATTTATTTATTTTCTAAAAATAATAAAACGGAACAATATCGTAATTTTTTTTTTTTATCGAGGGATTTCGCCGATAGTCTGTTTATTGTCATGTGAATCAGTAGGTTTTTTTTCCGCTCGGCCGTACCGCTACTGCGATCCAATACCCGGTGTATATTATCATGTACAAGTGCGGTGGTTTTTATCATTTCCTTTGAAACATTAAGTCTCACAGATGTATTGTTTTAACCTCTTATATATATATATATTAACTTAAAACAATTGCACAACGGTAAATCGAACAATACATATGTCGCATTCGATTGTCAATATTATTATACGGGCCTCGGGGAATAAACAAGTCGTGGAAATCTCGGAAACGAAAGAAAAAATATAGAACATAATTGCAAAGTCAACATAACGTTCGGCAATTATTTATCGATCGTTTGTTTTTACGGAAAAAATAACGAAAGAAAGAAAGAAAACTACGAAACATCTCTACAGTAAATTATCGGCGTTTCTACGGAAGTGTACCTGCCGGTTCGCTCGATGGTACGAAATATAACAGTGTTATCCACGTGAGTAATGAACAATTTATGCTTTTTACCCAAAATCGTTTTTTTTTTTTTTTTAAATTCCGTTTGGCAAATCTGAATAGGTTTTGCCTTAATCGAGTTTAAAAACGTCGTGATTTTTGTTTGATTTTTCGTACTTGAATCTATATTATATTATTTTATAATATTAACTAGTTACTAATGCACGATAAAATATATACTAAAATGATAAAGCTTAAACAGCAGTATTGGCACTTGCAATGTCGACAACGACGTAAATGTTAAGCGAACCATATACTGTCCGCAGGACCTGTTTAGAGTAAGCGAATTTAAAAAACGTACATCGATTGCTAGACAAAAGAAAATAATAATAAAATAAAATAACGAGTAGGTATTCATAAGTTGAACATTTTTTTTTTTAATGTTCTTTACGTTTGCGCGACAGTATTCATCACAATATCACATTCAATGGGTCGATCGGTAATTTATTTTCATTATTATTATTATTATTAGCATTCGATGAAATTGAAATATTGTATTAATAAGTTTATTGAAATCGTCAACGACCAAAGAAAATAAAAAACCCACTTACCATTATTAAGCCCTTGTCGACCGAGGGGATTTTCTTCTTTTTAATTCATTCCTTCAAAGTATATTTCACAATAGAGCCAGTTACGTATAAAATTATTATTAAAATCATCTTTCAAATATAGTGTTCGTGATGGATACACAAATATTGTTGTAAAGGAGATATCCGGATACTCTTATAATATGTGATTTTATTGCACGCGCGACATGGTAATTTAGACGTGTTCTTTGTCCGACGTGCACATACGAGTATATTATCGATTCGGTGATGTGAAATGGATTTCGAAAACAAATTTAAATTCACCGTAAAGTTCTCTCTCTCTCGGTAGACGTTATCGCGTTTCCGACTTTATCCCTCCGAATCTATCCGAGACTAATTGAAAAAAATAAAATAAAAATTGATAAAAATTTACCACTCGTTTTTTATAAACCCGGAGAAGAACAAACGGCAATTTATTTGGAAAAACCGAGCGCGCACGTTTCACGGTGAATTCAAATGCGTTTTAAAAATATTTTCCGCGTCACTGGATGATCAATCGGGACAATGCGACGCGAAAACAAACGCGCGATACCCGATCCTTGCCACGTATCCGCGTCGCGTTTAATTAAACGCGCATACTCGGTCGTCGAATCATCCGACGTGTCATAATTCACGTTCGTCCCGCGCGTCGGAATCGTCTCGGATTTATTTGCACCTACGCGCCGAGAGAACCGTGCGGATACCGTTCGTCGGTAATGTCTCTCGACGAACGGCTGCCGAAAGGACCATTTCCGCCGCGATTCGACGTGGGACGGACGCGATAAACGAACGCCGGCGGGGCAGGGACTGAAATAGCATCGAAAACAACCGGTACTGGAATCTGGAAAACCCTTGAAATATCGTAAACCGGTACTCGCCTGATCGGAAACGAATTTAAATATTTTCAAACACTGAAACCGGCCGCGCTTTCAACGAAGTAATTGAGTGTCGTAACCGGAATCGAAAACGGAAAAACAAATCGAAAAGCACCAGGACAACGTGGCTGCGGGATATTGCCTAACGCATCAGGAAACCCTCCGCCCACGTCGATTCGGCGAACCCTACATCGTATACGTCAGCGGTTCTCAAACTTTTTTGTTCGCGGAGCCCGTATGTTCCTGAAAAAAATTACGGAGCCCCAAAAATCATCAGAAATGTCTATTTGAGACGACAATAATTCATAAAAAAAAATGATGTCAATTGTAAATGATTATTGCTTTTTATTTAAAAAAATTAACTAAATTATCGTACGATATGTCAAATGAACGAAAAACCCGACTTTTATCTAATCTCATTTTGACTATGGCACAAAATAATATATATGTGGATTTATAAACATAGTTTAAACGTTTAAAACAATACATATATTGGTACGGTCCAAATAATATTGAATATAAATATAAAAATTAAAAATGCAACTAAGAAATATAATAATAATTTAATAATTTGAATTTAATTAATACGAATATTCCCAGGGAGCCCCTAGACCTACTCTCGCGGAGCACAGTTTGAGAACCGCGTACATACGCGTCGATGACGCCCGGAGATTTACCATAATCGTCCGCAGCGTATTATACGAATATTTTTCGAATCGACCGACACTGTACGTACGCAATATATAAAATATAAATATTTTATATTTTTATACACGCGAGTGTAATATTATGCGCGTACTATGTATTATGCATACGCCGTGGCATCCACCCGCGCTCGACCCGCGTTTTCCCTCGGACGCTGCGTGTATATTATTATTCGTATTCGGATCGGTAGATTCGCCGCTAAATGGCTTTCTGATTGCATTGTGCAACGAGCTTTTCGCACACAAAAAAAAAAAAAATCCCTTCGCCATAAAGAACGTGGCGGCAAATAATAATAGTACTCGCGACACCGGAACCCTCGTTAACGGACGCGACGTTTACCGGCAGGGTGTTGAAATCGACGACAGGGGTCGTCGATAGGCCGCAGCCGGTAGAACGAAACGTATCGGGATTTTAGTTGTTGTTTTTTTTCATTTACTTTACGCCAAGTATAAAACTGTCGTCCGTCTCGTGCCCGGGGTCTCGGTGGAAAAATATCGCGAGAGAGACCCGCGCTGATTGTTTTCGACGTAAATCGGGCAAACGATACCTTTAAACGGGAAAAGACGTGTGACGTGTGCGTGCGTGTTTGCGGGTTTTATTTTCATCGAACTTTTGCGCGAACTCTAAAAACGAACTCTTGTCCCCCTCTCGGGTTTTCTGTAGGAAATAGCGTCGACTTTCGGTAGGTGTCGACCGATTCGCGTTAAAGTAGATCGAAACGAAAACATCACTTCGTCTACGTTAACGTGCGCCTCGGCGGCGCGGCGTGGAGACGACGACGTAAATGATAATAATAATTATTATAATTGCTCGCTCGTTGGCGGCTGTGATGCACGTGCGTGCGCGTGTGAGCGACTCACAAAACTGCCGCGCGTGTTTAATTTCTGAACACCTTAGTGGTCGCGTGCATTTCGTCTGTCGTTACCGATTATACGCAGGTATATATACGTATATGTTTAGCGACTGTGTGAACTGTACACATTCTGCCCGTAGTAACTCTACGTGCGAAAGTTCCGTTCTTATACGCGACGCGCGCACTTGTAACCGCGCTGCGTGCGTATATGGAAAAGTAAACTTTAAACCTTTGGAACTCATTAAAATTATTGTGAAACAGTAATGAGCGAGGAGAGGAGACTTAATATCCGTGCCTGGCCCTGACGATTCGAAAGTTTACGCCAACGTTACTTAAGCCCCGCGAAAGTTTTCTCCTTTTTGCAAATCGTTTCACACGTAAACCGTTTGTAGAACGCGGCGACTGTCTTATTATTAGTTCGGCGGCGCGTCCCGTAAAACTGCGGGAGTAGAAAAAAAATCCGCGTCGGCAATTCGCGAAACGATTACTATGTCGTCGCTATTGTTTATTGTATAATACTCGGATAAATAGGAGGTCGCATTGATTCGTCTCGAGCTGCTCGCGTAATACGCGGTTCGATCGCCGTACGATCCGGTTTGAAACGTCCGCGATACAATATTTTAATCGAATAAACTCGTACCTTTTACCGCTGCGCGATTGTTATTACGATTGTCCTAATAATCTATTTTTCAATAAACTCGAACACGGAGTATCCTTAAACTCAAAGTCGATAATTGAAAAAATCCGAGTCGTCCCCAAAACGATCGTTGTAAGAATATTTATTGTTTTTGTTGATCGGAAAAAGTGATGCGAAAACGGTGTACTTACAGTGTTTAAGGTAGGTTATGAGATCTTTTCTCGATGATTTTGTTCTAATAGATTTGTTTTTTTTATTCAAAGTAACAACGATCCGGTGTCACGTAAGGGAACCACGAAAACGACGTGCATACTATGAATTCGAGTCGTCCGCGAAAACGTTCGAGTTAAACACGAATGAAAAAACCGGACCGGAGAAATGGTCCGTGTCAGAATATTTCGAGTTAAATCAGTTTGACTGTGTACGTTTATTACCGTGTAATAATCGATACGATTTGCCATCGCGAGTATAAACATAAAACGTACAAATGCGAGAGGGAAACGATTTGAATTTAAACAGGGCGCGCGCGTGAAAAAATAGGTAGCGCGGGACGGCCGAGTGTTCATTTGCGAGGCGGAGAACGATTTATCGCAATAAGAAGATTAATATCCATTAGAAATATTTTTAATGGGTATTTAAAATTCGCGAACGTCTGCGAGAAGATTTATAACGTTATTAAGACCGTTTAAGCCTCGAGTACTTACAGCTAAATTGTGTACAAAAACAATTAAACGAAAATAATACAATAGTAAAATCATTAATTTTTAGTGACTCGCTCGCCCCCTCAAATTGAAAATAAACCTTATCCCGCTCGAGTATTAAAACGTTCGAGACGGAAATATTACATTGTTCAGACGCCACCGCGCCGGGCCGCGGGCGCGCGCGCGCGAGCGAAAACGAATTTTCCAACAGCAATACATTAGCGATACGACGCCGACGAGTAGTAAGCCGACGTTATGGTAACGCAGTATCTATATTATTATTATATCTCGTTGTGCGCGACGACGATCGGTCGCATGATAAATAACAATATGATATGATTTATAGGTATCATACGCCAAGTCACTGTTGAAATGTGTTGAATTCGGGCAGACACTAGTTTTGCCAGTCCGCGAAACAAACAAGTCGAACGAGAGGTGCCGAGGCGGCGGCGGCGTAGATCGCCGGTTCATAATATTTGTATCGTCGAAAACGTGTACCGCTGCGGCCGACACGTGTCGCGTATAACTTTATTTTATTTTTTGGCAACACTTGCCGAATGAAAAGGCCGTAGTCGTAATCGCCTCCCACCGAGTCGGGAAATTTTCCACCGCGGGCCCGAAGAAACTTTGACGTGACGAACGTGCTGACATTACGGCGGGTGTAAATATTTCATACGATTATAGTGCGGCTGCGTGCACTAATGCAGCAGTGGTCTCGTAATCGAGAAGCTTTTAACTTTTAAGTGCACGGCGGACGAACCTGCTGCAATTTCGGCTCATCGGACGCGTTGCGTTTTGATTTTTTTAACGAAAAACGGTTGTATTTTTCAGCCGTCTCTTAATACCCTGTCAACTTTATTAAATGAGCTCGGTTTCTTCAAAAGTGTTTGGCGCATTAAATATTCACGGCGGCGGCGGCGTGACGTATTTTTAAAATACGAAACTACAGAAACGCACACGCGCGCGCACGCGAGACACTCGGCCGGGCACCTTTTTCTACGCGCGTCGGACGTACAAAGAGTTCGTTCTCCGCACACACCTGGAATAAAACCGATCGACGTTTGCTCGAACGCGCGCAAACCTTTACGACGCGATCATTTATAATATAGGTGATGGTGTAATACCGTCGAGACGCAAAGCCGTGGCATTACCATATTTCTTGTTGTTTTTGTTTTTTTTTTCCCCTCGTAAAATAGCCGTTTTTTTTATTAAAATATCGTTTGGACCATCCCTACGCCGTCTGAATTTCAAATATTGTAATAGCAACGGTAATTATTAACATCAATTTTAAACGAATTACGTAATTACGTGTTTGCAATAATTTCCTTCAGTGTATAAAAAAAAAATAAATTAAGGGAAAACGACAACAATCAAATATTCAGAACCCGCCGAATGCTCGAGAAGCAATTTTTTATCGTATAATATTTGTCTTGTGCAACTTTTTAAGTCAAATATTTGAATACAAAATAATTAAAAAAGTAAAATAAAAGTATTCTTTATTATATATAATATAATATTATGCATATACCTATGTATATGTATAAAACTTTTAACGGTAAATCGTTGAATAAAGAAAACTTCCATACACTGGAAGGCCTTTCAAGTTGTTATATTTTTAATAATTGTGGAAGTCAAAGAATAATAATAAATTTTTTTTTTCGTTATTCGAAGTTTTCTAATTTAACATTTTTTTTTTTCCGACAGCATTTCAGACTGTTATTCGAAAATTAAAATCATAATAACGGTGCGACACATAAAACGCAGCGCGTGCGTTGGCTATAAAATCTCTCGATTTACGTGGAAATAGAAAAATCATTGAGCTACGATCGTTTATTTTTTCTCTAATTATTGTATTTATTTAATATGCAATCAAAATGCATAATAGTTCACCAATTCGAAAAAAAAAAAAAACGACGGTAAAATTAACTTTTTAATGTTGCGCTATAGTATCTTTTAAAAATATAAAACAAAATAAATAATGTTTTGTGGTCAATACTCATGTAATAATAATAACAAAGTGTTATTAAATATATCTAAATATTTTATATAAAAATGAATCCCTATTTACCAGGGTATCCTCATCGCGCGTGAACGGCTGGACCGATTTAGCTATTTCTTTGTTTGTTATAGTAAGTAGAATGATCTTACGAAAGAAAAAGTTGAGAAAGTTATGGGATTAGAGGAATATGACGTGGTTGTGATGAAATTACGGAGGCGCCATATGTTACCCTGTGGCCCAGTGACTCAATGTGAACTCGATTTTTTTTATTGATGAAAGTATAAGAGAGAAGAAAACGTTGTTGTCGTTAAGGGTCTAATACGCGAGCGTTCTTCGAAACTATTAGAAGACAACTGTAGTACATTATTATAATATCGCGGTTTCGATGGCCGCGTCGTGGACACTACGCATATTGAATAGACGTACGTCTATCAGACAAGAGTCCTGCAGTGACACAGTGTATTATTCTACGTAATATACGTAACCACTAGAACGGCGGTCGAACAATCGCATATTTTACATATTTTACTTAAAAATAAAATAAATAGATCTTGCCCGGAATAGTATAATAGAGAGTGCAAACATTGTTTCATAAATTTGATTCGAAACAGGTCGTAACGATTTTTCCACTCTTTACTATCTGTACTTCGGGCAATATATATTTATTTAGTTTTGATATTGATTATCTTGTAATTATTTAATAATACTCTGTTATAATTATATTATATTTTATTACCCTATAGTAATACGACGACGACGTGCGCAAATGTAGAATAACGAATCGATTTTATTTTTCTTTCCTAAAAAAAATATTTTTCGAATTGTTGTCGAAACAGTAAAGGAGAACTGCGTACGTGTGTATAATATGATAGTTTACATTAAAAGGACGCGTGGAGCTAAATCAAGCTGTCAAAACACTCCCTTCCGTGCTTTATCGGTCGCGACTCTCGTATATATAGAACCGTAACTTGTTGTTTTTGTTATATTATTTTTATTTTTTTTTTGTGTAGGTCGGAAAGCGGTGAACTTTATCTACTTTTGCCAGGAGCTTCTTTTTATTTCCGTTTTATTTATGTGCACACTCACGTCATTTTCGATGTTTTCAATTGAAAATGTGACAATTTTCGACATAAATCAAACGCGCGCGCGCTGTGTAAAATAAGCATAATACAGAAACGAACCACGACAGCAAAACGCGAACAAATAATAGCTCATATTTTTCCCTTTTACGAATACGACGACAGCGATTCAACGTTTAAAGACGCGCCAAACAAGGTTATTCGATCTTAAATGGACTTAATCCACGCCCGCGATTTTCGCCAGCTACGTTTTACGAATTCGCTCCCCCACTCCCTCGCGAGTTCTTTTTTCGACGTGTTTTAATTTCGAAGCGAGTCCCGTGTGTTAGGTATGGAGAATATTACGATTTTGAAAACGTTTTTGACCGTTTTTTTTGCCTTTAAGTTCTGTAGTTATTGGGCTACTAATTTATTTGCTTAATTTTGCAACCTTGTTTTTATCCTCGGAAATTTCGTTTACTACGATGTTTTTATAATATTATTTTTGCTGTCGATATCATGCCATATTTTAATACACATGTTCTAAATGTGAATATAAAAATGCGGCATTATCAGTCATATATATATTAAATACGAGATATTAATGACCATTACGCCAAGGTCATACGTGTAATATAATATATCGATTAAATAATTTTTTTTTTACATTTACTACGTTGTTTTTCGATAATCGTTTTCCTTATTGATGATTTTAAGCTACGCCCATCATAAATATGAATACCCCTATTAACTCGCAGAGTCACATATGTAAAACGCATACGTTTTACAGAAGTCCGAGAAGCCAGGAGCGGCAGGAAACGTCAATTCAACTCGGAGGATTTCAAAAGTATTCGAAGAGCATCCATAGCGATTACTCGGAAGTGTGTTTTCAAAACTTTCAAAACCACTCCAGACTGCGGAAAATCTGTGAGTAACTTTAAAATAATATAATATAATCGCGTCTGAAAGTCTGGAAAGGTTGTTTTCAACTAGTGAATGATAACTAGTTGTAATAAAAAAACATAAAAAAAAACAAACCACGGCCGCAACATTCATTTTAGGCGAAGCTTTAAAATAATATTAGTTTCGAGTGTTAATGGTGGCGACGAAGGGGTCTATCTAACCACTTACGAAAATCGATGCTAATTTTACCGTTGCCTTGAAATACGTACCACTGTGGGACGAATTAAAAAAAAAAGATGCACTTAAGGACCGTTTTAATTGTCCTAGCACTTTTGCACTGCGCGACCATAACGATTCGATAATTGGTTAATTTGCTCCGTTAAAACAAACGATACTAAACGTGAACTGCTTGACGTGAATTCGCCGTGTCACGCGCTGGCAAGACGGAGACGACAAAACGTGCTGGCGTGTGACGTCCTCCGAGTACAATGTTTCCATTACGTCTCGTCGAAATCACGTCTCGAAAGTCGGTACGGTTTTACTGTTTCGCGTCTAATCCGCAACGTTTCACGTATAAGTGCGATTTTCCGAGTACCGTTCGCCATTGAAATCTTATTTCACTTGCTCGCCGCAGACACGGATGATATTTTTTATTTATTTGTTTGTAAAACTATATTGATATTATGATCGATGCCACTGTGTTTTTATCGTCTCGCCGGCGACGTTTGTTAAATTACACACGCCGATGAAAAATTATTAATTCTAAAAATTAGAATGTGAAAATAAACTCCAGTACAAGACGTGTCACGATATTGTTCTCTTCTCGATTCAATTATTGTTGTCCGGGGATGTGTTCGAATAACATATTGTTCAACACTCATGAGTAATTCAAAAATATAATTACAGCCATTGCCATAATACAATATCGCGCGTTTTAAACTCGCATGATTATTGTAATTGTTGTATCTACTTTAACAATCTACATTAAAATATTATTAAAAAAAAAATTCTTTTTACGACTTAATCACGTATATTTACTGCACAAAATTGATAAAAACCGATAAAATAAAATTGAAATAACAAAACCTAACAGTGTGCAGTGTCTTCCAAATATTATAGTTACTATTTTATCATCTATTATTATTTATTAGTAATACGTGTTCTACAAAGAACTATGATAATTCAAGTAAATATGTTTCATGTAATTATACTAATTATGATAAAAGATTTTTAGGTTTTTAGCGGGTCGAAAAATATTTCTATATTAATTTTAGAAAACCGATATGTAACTGATGTAAAACAAACGTTATTCGTATATTATATTTTATAGCGAAAACAACACGAGTTGACGTGCTTAAACGTAAAGACGAGAGAGATTTCACGATGCGAATAAAATGTGTTTGATCCGCTTCGCGAACACATCGAAAAGTCGTCCATCATAACATAATAATTATTGTGTGGTAAAACGTAATATGTTGACGAAATCGCCGACACTATTTGGAAAAGTGGAACGTACATTATTGTGGACGTGTCACAAAAACATATAATAATACGCGCGTCATTGCGCTGTGTTTTATTATGACGAATTGATCGAGAAACTTATCGAACCGAATATCGTTTGGTCGACCGCTTTGACGGAAACCGTGAAAAAAAAAAAATAAAATAAAATAAAAATGATAAATTTTAATACAGCTGAATTCGAAAAAAAAAAAAAATAAAAAAAAAAATAATAATAGTCGTAGTAATAATAATAACTTTTCCCGAGAGTATGAGTGCTAAGAGGATTTTGTTTTTAGGTTGCTGCCACGCTCGCTCGCCTCGAGGACGCGATAAGCAGAAAAATATAGCTTGTATTATTTGTGTTTAACGTCATCGTGGCAACGCGGACGGTACAAGAGGCCCCCGAGATGACATTTTGAAAAATATCATTCGTATTTTTTCTCTCGCTTTCTCTCTTTCTCTCCGTCTTCCGTCGCGCACAATGTATACACATATATATATGTACGGTCGGAATTTCCTTCGTTACACGCCGCCACCGCTCATTTATTAAACCCCGCCGCCGGTCCCGGAAGTGGTTGTACGATCGTTTGCAACAGATTACGTGGGGGTATTTTTTTTTTCGCTCCTCTCTGTCTCTGTGTGTGTTTCGTCGCGTTTTATTTTCCGAGGGTTAAACTCCGCGCGCGTTCGGACGTTTTCGTGCGAGCAAATCGCCGCGTTCACGTGATAAAATAATATTACCGAACCGCGCGAGTATAAGTCGACGATGGCGAGGAAAGTCCGCCGAGTCCTCGGTTTTTTCCGCACGCACCATACGCGAACGCTATTTTCGACGAACGCTCAAACGAAACGATCGAAGACGTCTCGAAATATGATACGTACACGCGAAAACTCTTGTTGAAAACACGAAAATTAAAATTCAATTCACGCGAGGTCGATATACTCTTCTCGAGATAATAAAAAATATATGAATAATTTACCTGTATCGTTAAACATTTCTTATAATAATTTTAATATAAATAAAATATAAAAATATAAAAATATTCTACCCGGAGCATTATAATACGGGTAGGACGAGCGTTAATATTATATTTACGACCGGTTTCGATTAAAAAATCACCATCGGGCGTATAAAAACGCTGAACATAAAAAAAAAAGAATTTTTCATTTGCAATCTTATTACACTCTATTCTAGCCCTGATTTCAAAATAGAAACCGGTTTTAAATACCAAACGATTTTACATTATAAAATGAGATATTTTTCTTTCGTTTTATAACGTTAATAATAATTGTACGAAAAATATTTAATAATACTTTGTTATCATTTAGTTGACAATAGTTTTTTTACAGCGATGTATTAACAAAAAGCGTACTTTTTTTTTTATACAGAACAATTATGCATAAATTGGCGTATTCGATTTGTCTGGCAGTCGCAGTGGCTGGAATCACGTGTGCTCAACCCACCGAGGGTAAGTCATCAAAAGAAGTAATAATTCATTGATAATTTACGAAAAAATATCTAGTTGAACTGCGTGTAATTTATTTGCTTACGTTTTCAGTTCGATCGAAGCTCGTGCATAGCAACGGTACGATTTACGCGACGAAAAATACGTGCGTCCGAGGAAAACAACGGAGTAAAAGACTCGTAGGAGGAACGCCGGCGAAATTGGGTTAGTTTTTGTCGTGAAAAAATAGCAAATTTCCAATAATTGTCATTTTCGTTGAGTGTACATTTCGACGGAAAAAAAAACCTAACCGGTTCAATCTAATGTTGTTGATTTTTTCAGGCGATTGGCCCTGGGTTGCATCCCTCGGGTACAATGATTCCAGAAACAGTTATATTAAGTGGTTGTGTGCCGGCTCTTTGATAACAAATAAACACGTATTAACGGCTGCAAACTGTCTAAATAATATCGGGACAAGACAATTGTCAGTAATTTCTTACGTTCATAGTAATCGAATAAGGACATTTCATCTGTTTATATTATATTTTCTGTTATCGTAGGACCACGGTGCGCCTAGGTGATTTGGATTTAAATCCGGCCATAGCTGACGGAGCAAAGGCATTAGACGTTCCGGTCGAGCGTTTTATAAGTCATGCGGAATACGACAAAAGGACAATCAATAATAACATCGCAGTAGTGATATTAAAGGACACTGTTACTTTTTCCGGTAAATTAATTTTTCCTTTATTCATCTTTGTCATGTTACCGTTGCTTCGATAAATTAAAAAAATTAATTTTACATTGTATTTTGTGTTTAGAATACATAAAACCGATCTGCTTGCCGACCAAAGATATGGGTTGGGAAGACGTAAGTTTCGAAGGAACCGAATTGTATATTGCCGGTTGGGGTCGTACAAACGTCGATAAATACACGGGTAAAAATACGATTACAATATAATTATTACAAATTACAATTGTCCGATTAATTTATTATAATCTTTAAGATGGTGTCAATTCTGCATTGATGGAAGTTAAAGTTCCAGTGGTCGGTTCTGAGCAGTGCAAACAAGCGTATCAAAACAAGGCAACCATCTTCGATTCTAGTGTGATATGTGCCGGAGCGGAAGGAAAAGACTCTTGCCAGGTATTCAAAACGTGATATTATATTTATTTTTTTATATTTTTCGATCTTTTATTTTTTGATGATTCATTAATCATATCTATTGATTTCAGGGCGATTCCGGAGGTCCATTAATGTACAAAAAAGACGATCAGTATTTCGTCGTCGGCATAGTGTCTCATGGATTTTTCGAGTGTGGAAAAGCCAACGCACCAGGAGTGTATACTTATGTGATACATTATATTGATTGGATATTGAAAAGATTAGAGTGACAATATATTTGTAATATTAATTATAACAATTTACATGTTTAATTTGATTAGAACAATAAGTGCAATCGTTTTGTATAAAATTCTTAGATAAACAGTAACAATTATAGACGTTGAAAAATACATGTTTACACTAACTTTGCCGAATTTTAATAAATTAATTTACATTTTTTATTTAAAAACTGTATTTCAATGACATTTCACCACAACAATTGGATTGAAAACGTTAACTTTTCACTCTTTATTTGGCTAATATTTCAACAGACATCAATCATCTTATGCAAGATTCTATACACAAAAACGAACAAAAAAATATTCATCGAATCAATCTCCTTACAAAATGAAACTGAAATTCAAAGAAACCGTTAAAAAAAAGTATCTAAATTTAATATGTACAAAGAGCGATTAACACGTTTCATTTATATATTGATTTATTGTCGGTTGATTTTTAGGCGATACCGGTAACGTGTTCGGTTGAACGTTGTCTCGTCATTCCGACGGTGAATTGAAATCGTTAGAAATTGAAATATATCGAAGTTTTCGAAACGGAATCGTTTCGTCGTACGCGCGGAGTACATAATATATATATACAACGTATGCCGGTTTCTATCGGTTCGTCTCAATAGTAGAACTCGAGAAATCACGACGCAATACGAATACGCGTCTGCCACGGTACGGGAGGGACCCGCCACATAGCATAGACGTTACATAAAGCATTTACATCGCACGGGTTTGTTTCCGAGTAAAAGATCGCGACGTGAAATCGCAATTAAAATTATTACTGCCATCGACCGAACTCGGCGATAAGAATTTTGAAATTCTGAAAAGTCCAATGACGTTTCGTTATGAACACACGTTCACACGCGCGCAGACGGTATAACTTCTGTTTCTCCGTAGTTCTGTCAGAACCCGCGACGTTAGACGTTTTCGAATTTCCGCCCGCCGCGCCGCCGCCGTACGTAGAGCGCAAAAAGAAAGAAACGATTTTATACCGTCAAACGAAACGCCGATTTCCATTGGAATGGAAAAATCAAAAATTTAAACACGACTATTATTGTTTATCGCGTAATTGCGCGTGGGTTTCAACAAAGTCGTTGTTGTCTAGTTTGCGCCGGCGGCGGCGGCGTTAGTCGACTGTCCGTTGTCTTCTGCCGCGTTTCGACAATCGGAAGAAGTCTTCAATAACACTGTTTGTTTATTCGGCCCGGAAAACATTGGCCACTGGTAAATAATTAACGGTTTTTTTTTCTTTTTAGAACGATTTAACTGTGTTCCGATGTAGAAAACAACTTAATGGAAACGTGCGAATGGATCACAACAATTACACTGCAGTCTCCGTAAGTTGTATCGTTTGTTACCGCGATCGGGCCACGTTATTTATTGGTAACATACATTTCAACATTTTTTTTTATTTGCAATCGATAAAAAAGCGCCTTCAGATTAGTAAAACGCAGTCACGTTGGCATCGCAAACGGGTACACGTCGAAAGCGCGGACACGAATGTTTTGACAACGAATCGATTTTTATTGAAAGCGAGTTTTGTTTTTTTCAATTTTTTTTCCATAACGATTTTAACGTTCGTTTCACTTTTCAGATACACTTTGTTCCGCGACGTTCGCTGGTCTACATAGATATGGATCCGAATATTGATATTGTCGACCGACGGCGCGTGAACGTCGTCGGGGGACGAAAAGCAACGGACCGCGGCCAAGGATCGATATTGACGAGATAAGAGGCGACGCGCGCGCCGAAAGAAAATCATATTTTCATAAAAATAACATAACTCTGCAGTTCGGGACGTTGTACGGCGTGTGTATTTTTGCTCGCGCTTTTGTCGTGGCTTTCACGGAGTTCGGTCGAACATTTATACTTTCGTATTCCGTAAACTGTACGCGAAAGAAATCGATAGTTTTATATTTAATTCTCGTTTTACGCTTGTTTCTAATTCCGTTTGACTTCGCGTACGTATTATTTCCAACAACGCTATGTACGAGTAGTGTGTGTGTGTGCGCGTGCGTGCGTGCGTGCGTGTGTAATTCGTTGATATTCTCTAAAACAATAGTTCTCGACTACAGGCGTGCGTTTCATACGACCGGGAAATGGTGCGGTTAAAGTAATACGTTTCGAGACTACAAATCTATTCTATTCTATTCGATACGTTGTTTCGTATAATCCGACGATTGTACGGGCGTTTTATTTTTGTTCGACGCGTTTTGTTTCTCTCTCTTTCTCGAGATTTTAATCGTGAATTATTTCATTTCGACCATAAAAATGTATTGTACACAAATAAATTCGATGATACCGTCCGCGGCTTTAGCTGCTTATCTCGGCGATTGTTTTTCGGAAAACCAAAAATGTTCTCCGCTCCAATACAATAAAGTGCGTAAACAAAGTATGAATTCTGACATCAGATATTCTGATGATAATGTGTATAGTAAAATGGAAAAAATAATAAATAAATCCACCGCCGTCGTCGTCACTATTGTAAATTAATATTTCGTTGTTTCGATTTCAATTTCGACGGAATCGTAATCAATAACCCGACGACGACCGACTTCGTCGAGAAATCGCCGTTCTACATTCGAATATTCGAACGCAGGTTTTTTTTTTTATTACTATTGAAAATAGAGTGTATATAATGTTTACCGCACGCACAACAAGTAAATATGATAAAATAATTGAAAAAAAATTGAATTCGAAAATGACCGAGGACAGAGACTAACGCTGATTTATGGGTTTTTTATTTATTTTTTATTTCATTATTTCTACAGATTCGGTCGGTCGATCGAGATCGCATTGATCCGTACATCGATAACTGGTCGTATCAATATAACATTTAAAGCGTTTGATTCCAGTCCAGGGATTTTTTCACTCGGATTTTTGCACGCGTGCCAAACCAACGTTTTTATTCGTTTAATTTTCCAAGCTCAATGACATCGTGTGACCCGGCGTGCGGTTGTGGTTTAATATTATCACCGGTGGTGGCGGAAAAAAAAGTCCATAGTGTCGCGAACTTTCAAAACAACGAAATCCCGCTAGACGCTCTCGAGCCATAATAATTGATTAATTTCACCCACGTATGATTATCCATACTCTCGCGGCTCAGAGTGCCACGTCACGTAAGAATGTACCTCGAGTCAGTGTTGTCGTAATCACATATTTTACTCGCATATTAAATATAAATTCGTGTACCTTTTCTTCGAATTCAATCGAAGAACGATGCGATGTCTACATTTCTCATCATAGAGATATATGGCGCGCGGAGTGCGAAACGTCGTCGTGCGAAAGGGTCTTTTTTTCCATCGCGCGAGGAGGCGTGCTCGGGCACCGACCGGGCTTTTCCTTATCGAAATTACTCAAACAATATAATTTTACTCTCTAGCGACAAATGATAGGTGTTGCAGTCAAACGTATTCGTTTATGAACCGCGTGTTTCACGGACAAGTGCCCAGACAAGAGTATCCTCTCACGCGTGAAAAAATTATTTCGACCGGGGGCCCGCAAATCCTCGAGCCGACGTTGATCGCGATCAAGTTTTTTGTCATCGATCTTCGTAAGAAACTATACTCGGAGTTCCCGCAGTTATGAATTAATATGACGTACCGTCGTCGTTGTTATTAATAATTACAAATCATCGTTGTCGATGGAATTCAAACGAAAACAATGATTTGCATCAGATATTATAGTTTGAAATAATACGGGGTTACTGTGTGTGTGTGTGTGTATGCTTTTGCCCGTTTTGCCCACACGACTATTATGTAATGCCGTCGGTACGGTTTCCATAACATCGTTGATATTCAAAATATGCTCGTATTTATGTATGTATAATAAACGTTCCATAACCGCGGTTCCAAAAGTGTGTTCCGCCGCCGCGCGACTTTCGAAGTTTCGCAAGATATATATTATCCAAATTAAATTACGATTATTTTCTAATATCTGTAGCAACGAGATAAACACAGATTTGATTTCGAATTCTTGTTTTTTCCCTTTTTTTTCTCTAAAGGAAAACGCCATAAATATCGCGGTCGGTTGAATATCGGGTATGATATTTTAAAGTCGAAAGTTTGTAAGACATTAATGCGTTGTAACACCAACGTGAACAATTCCCGTTATCTAAATCGATAACTTTTATGTTTTTTTCAGTGAATAATTAAAAATTGGGATTGAATTTGCGTGGGCGTTTCACGAATCACGAATATTTTCTAGGGATACCGTAGTCGTAAACGCTTAGGAATCGTTGCTCAAAATTAATTTTTTGATCTAGAAGAATTGAACGTTTTATAGACACAACACGTGGACATAAGTACGTATATCATGACGTATTCTATCGTATATCGGCTCTAATATATAATACAACGTTTGCGTTTCTCAAAAGCACTTTGAAAATTTATTTACTTAATAAGCGTCGGTGAAAATGACTTTTGAGAAACATTAATTTATATTTCATTCATTCATTTCACTCGGGGCCAGGCGTCATCCCAAAATAACCCTACGACGAATGCGTATCTTTCGTTCGATTTTTCAATCTTCATTTCGCACGTAACAATTGAAAATAATATTAATTACAATGGTGAACGAGCGCCGGGCTGCAGAACACTTTGGCACGCGAGCCGCTGTCGGCCGTCCCTACTCTAAGCCGCGTACCGTACAGATTCGATCGAGTAAACGATGTAATTTGCACAACAGTCCGTATTATGCTCAATATATCGCCACTTGTAGTATTTAATTCGACGCTTGTCGTCGATTTCACTTCGATTCATAAGAAATATTCATTTACAAACGACCGGGGCAATATAGTGCCTCCGGGAACGTTCTGATCTATTCCTCACGTTATGGCCGAGTCGGAATCAAAAATTATTATTGATATTTAATATTGAATTACACGATGCGCAGTGATATTGTCATTTGATTAACTACCGTCGTAGCATTGTTTAACATTTCAAAAAGTGCAAAACGTCGGGATCAAAACTACTGTTGCGCACTATTCGTTGATGCGAACTGAACTTTTTAATCATAGTAACGAGAGAAAACGTACCTGTTCGTATAGTAAAACGAATAACTTCGGCGGTATTACCGAACATCATTCGCCAATTCGCCGTAATTAAGTTTACCGTGAATACACACAACTTAGATAATACGTCGCATATGCTTTATTTCAGCTTATAATTCGAGTTCTCAACAGCCAGACGTCAGTCGGCGTAACGAACCTAATAATAGTCACTATAGCGAGGTCGAACTATACCTTTATGCCGAGCCTTTGAACCCGGAGAGTTTATTCGGGTTTCGCAGGGTTTGTAAGCGTTCGGCGGGATCGAGTAGATCGTTATTGTAATAAACGGAAACAATACGTATTACGTATTTTGAGTTAAATTGCAGCGAATTCCTAAAACCGAACATACCGACGCGCGACGGGGGGAAAAAAAAAACATCATCGATCGGGGGCGTTGAATTGCACGAACAAAGGATGTTTGTTTTTAACACGCCGTACGATTGATTTTATATGCGCGTAAAAACCAAAGCACCATTGCACGTCGTCGTCGGTAGAAATTATTTTCGAAAAAAAAAAAACCGTCGACGTCGACGGTAGTTCGAGATTTTAAATTAAACGATTAAGAATAAATAATAAAAAAATAAAGTACAAACAAATTTAATTAAATCGAACGCGCGCGTGTGTGTGTGTGTGTGCAGACATCTTGAATCCAAAATAAATATTTTAACAGTATTTTTTTTTTTTGTTTTGTTTTAGACGAAACACCCAGACTTGAAATACATTGTTTGTATTACTTGTATTAAGTATATTCAAATGTACAGTCGAAACTACCGGTTTGATTTTCTTAGCGTAGTTTTCGACAACAATTTTGAAGCCGTTCAATATCCGAGTAAAATGTATCCTACCGAATTCCGCGTCAATCGATTGCAATCCAAAAAACTATCCAGGCCTGACATTTATGTGGTAATTATATTAACAAATGTGCGTGGTGCGTTCATCGATGTGAGCCATGTTTTCAAAGAATTATCATTTTTGTTTGGCAAATATTTTGAAATGCAGTACCCATTAATCGAAATTTAATTTTCTATGTTGAAACAGCGCAATTATCTGAGCATAAAGTCACTGGGAACAGACGTCATCATATTCATCGACAATAAATATTTTTTAATTTTAACATCACGACAGGTAATTTCTATTAAAATAAGTCGCCTCTTCTGATAAATACGGTCTAAACCGCCACCGAATATAATATTATGTTTTTATGAAACAATCAACTTGAAACTCACACGTAGTCGTTTTTTCCGTTAAATCGATTGTTTTACTCACGAGTCAAAACCATAGCGATTAGGTTTGAATGAAAATTTAATTTTTTTTTTTTTGTGGGAGATTTTAAACAATGCATTTCAAGTACGCACAACATTCGTTTTATACTATCGTAGAATAATTAATAAAAAATAGAATTAATTGTTATATTTTTAAATTTTTTATTTTCATTTAAAGGTTATAATACGTCGTACTATACTGTTTGTTTTATTTTTAATCGAAACATTTTTTCATTGCATCCGCGGCCCTATCATTTTTTAAATAAAATTTGACTACTGCACCGAAATATTTACTTTATCGTCAATTCGATAATAATGATAAATTCGTTTCGTATTTTACGCGAAAGATGGGACATTGTTCAATTTTCGCATAGGCTCACTCTTCTCCGGCCTTCTCTCTACCCGTTTACTACTATGATCGAAACATGCGGCTGACGTACGATTTGTTCTCCGAAAAGTGAATTATTAATCTCTGGAAACGCTGCGAAACGTCATCGAGTCGTTCGTTTTTGAGATGGATAATGTTTAGAATTTTAGACCGTCCATATGGTTCGAGTCAAAGTTAATTATTCACGCGGCGCTGCACGTCGTCGTTCTAAACAAATACGTTTATTCCGGGCGTTGTGATGGGTTTACGCGTCCGGGACTTTTAAAAGGATTTTACACGTTAGGTTAGGTTAGGTTAGGTTTTACAGGTGTTAGTGTTAATTCGAGCGTAAAGCCTCTCGGTCTGTCCGTAAGATATTAACTTGTACAACATTAATTTCGCTTATATTTCGTAATATTTTAATCCATACCGCGTTTTATGTGGTATAAAAAATAAATATCCGTTCTCGTTCATATCGCGTTCGTTTGCAACGACGATAAAGATTTTTTTCTCTCCGTCTTTTTTTTTTTACCTTTCGGGAAATATTTCAATAAATCAAAATCTTTTCTTTTTTTTCATCTTTCTCGTTTTCTTTCTTTCTCTCTTTCTTTTTAGTTAAATAATCTATTCATTGGGGGGCAGGGGGGGGGAAATACCTGTTATTCTTTATGTAAATTCGACGGGAAGAAATTAATTTGGAAATTCAATATGATTGAATGAATCGCGAGACGAAAAAAATAAAGTCTAATTTTTAAAAACGAAACAATATACACGCCGCGCCGCGCCGATACAAAACTAATCGATCGATTATCCCGAACGTCGTCGCCGACGACAAGACAACGGCACTAATTATTACGCATTGATTAACGACTTTGACGACCCGCAGCGTTCGCGTTAGTCATCTTCAACGCAAACGGACGCGCTATAGTATTTACGTAACACGTCGGTGACGGTCGTAACGCGTCACCGCGATGCCCAGTGTTAAGTCGGCGTTTTATTTACGATATAATTCGTACAGGCGCGTATCGCGTGCGAACAATCCATCTGGCCCGCGGCGCGGCGGCGGACGAGTTAATGCCGCGATTATTTCCTTGTCGTCGGATAGTTCGGCGGGCGATTGCTCCGGGCGCGGATTCCGTTTTCTCGCCCCGCGGGAAACGTTTCCCCGGGACGCGAACGCGATTCTTTTCTCTCTCTCGGCGCTTTCCACTTGCCCGTTCCGTGTTACACACGTGTGTTTTGGCAAAACGTTATCGCCGCCACTCTGCGCGCGTGCATATTAAGCCATACATTATTCAAGGCGGCGGCGGCGGCGGCGGCGTTACACAAAGGATTGCCATTAAACACGATGCGGACAGACGGCGCGGAGCCGAGTGGCTGTTGAAATGCGCGTCGGATTTATGGTTTTTAATAACGGGGCACGTCGTCGTGGTGAAGGGGAGAATATTTTTTCGCCTACCTGACGTTTGCGAGGCCGTTACAATAACAGGTGGGAACGAGAGACGGAGAAAGAACGGTTTGTGAGCGCGCGTGTGTGTGTGTGAGGAAAAAGTCTTATTTTTTATCGAAATAAGAAATTGTCGCGACCGTGAGAGGCAGTTAGATAGAGCGAGGAAATTAAAAAGCCGAAAGAAAACGGTACGGAATTCGCTCACCCCCTTCATTATTGGTTGACATTATAAATATATAACGTTTCGGCCGGGACATTTTTTTTTTGTGCGTCATAAAAATAGTAATAATAATAATTATTATTATTATTATTAGTATTTTCTTTTCGTACGTTTTATGTTATTTTCGCGTTCTTTGCGCCTCGCCCTCCGCGACCAGGAAGCCAAATAAATTTAATCACGAGCGTTTAATTAAACGTTTGATCGAAAGGCGCGCAAGAACAAAGAGCAACGGCTATTAATTAAACTTTCTAGTGGAAAAACGTTTTGGGGAAATGGCCGAAACCTTACGGCGCGAGGCGTAAGAGAGAATATAATAGTTATACAATATATACGAGGACACCTTTATTTCAAACAAGAATGTTCGTCGTCTTCGGATAAAACGTTTAAACTTCGGGTGTCGTCACGAGAAGAATTATTCGTGTTTGTTTTGTTTTTTTTTTATTATTTTTTTTTTTCGTTTTGTACGCATTTGCGAACTCCGTTATAATAATTATAATCGGAAAACTTTTGTTTGAACTCAATTATTGACATTTCAAATTACTTTGATGTAAAAAAAAAAAAAATCTTTATTACCTACACTTTGGAGTTTATTTCTAATACACTAGCTCTTTTTTAAATTAAAAATACCATAACAAATGTTTACATTAAACCACAGAGTATTATTATGTATGAATTCGTTTTTAAAGAAAAAAATTAACGTACGAAGTCGTCACTATTACACTTTAATTATTGGTGACATCTCGCGTTCAATAATACGTATATCCATATTCGTTGACAAACGATTTGTTTGCTTATAAAATATAAAAAATACATATCAGAATTGAACGAACGGAACTACTCTATTGCAGCCACACGAAAATCTCTTCCTGTAATTGTAATTTATTCGTTTTAATTCCTTTTGTTTAATATGATTTTCCATTTTATCATTCTATAAAATTTCTAGATATGAATAGATATGAATGATATCAAATTCAATTGTTTATGTTTCAGAAAATACGAGTAACACAACAATAATTAACGTGGAAAATATCGTCTGTAAACTCAAAACAATAATTGAACCGTTCGTATGGCAGTTTTATTTGGAAAAGTGTAATATTTTTACCGTGATCGTACACATATTCGTACACATATTCGCGAGTTCATTTTTATTCATATTTTCGATGAAACGTGCACGGTTGAACCTAGTGTTATTTATAAAATACGCCGAGCTCTATTAGTATGTGCTTTGTAAGCTCTCCGTAGTAATTGGATTAAAATAATAGCTACAACTTTAGTCGCTAATAAATAGTACTCACTCGAGTGTTTGGAAACTGTTCTTTTAGTTTCATGTTCGCCGTTAATAATTCCATTGGTGTCGCGTTGGGATTTGTCCCTGAAAAACAAAAAACCAATACATTATGACGCGTACTTACTTAAGTCTAACGACGTAATATTTTATGATGTATATAATATATATATATATAATATACACTTTTATTTCTTCAAATCAAATCTTATACGAGTTCAGTGTTCGAGTTTTTGAGGGAATCCAAACGCTGTTTTAGTTTTTTTTTTAAATTTGTTCTAGAAAACACGAGAATAAACTATAACTGCGCTACAGTCGTACATAATACAGTAAAAGAAAGTGAGTCGTATAAATCCGACCTATCCATAATATATACAATCAGAAGTTTTCATCGTAATAAATGGAATAAAAACATGTACATTTTACGGATGTGAAAAATCAATATTTTACGGACACTATAGAATAATTTAATACGGTACCTAATAACTTTAGATGTAGTGTAACGTAGTAATAACTATTTAAAAAAAAAAAACAAAAAAAATAGCCAACAGATCATAAAAATTCATATGTCTATTACCGATAAAATATTTCATCTAACAAACTTCCGATCGGACAATGTACGCATTACGATTGAACAGTAACAGTCGTTACAGTAACGAATACAGTGACACAGAAATTTAATATAAAACATAAGAATAACAAAGACGAGTCGGTCAAAAATATTAAGCGGAACGATTGAGAGGCGTCGTCGTTGGAGCTGCGAAACATCCGGTGCCGTATATCGCGGTCGTTGCGATTAAGAAGTAAAACGACAAAGAACAAAAACAGTCTCTGGTACGGCGAGAAAGAACCGGGATGCAAGGTAGAACTATTGGACACAGCCTATGTCCATCAAAAATATTTGCATTTGATCCACTTGTTTTCGGAATTAAAAATAATTAGGATAATAAATAAACATCGTGTCGATTGTAAGCTTCAAAATCGTTGGATTGACCATTGTGTGCAATGTTTATATTTTTAAAAGTGTTCTATCGGAAAACGTTAGAGTAACGTACACGCCGTGATCGTCACAATTAAATTTATATAAAAAACAATATTTAACGACGACAATAATTACTGTATAATTATATAAATAATTGTATTTATAGTAAAATATCACATATTTTATGATTAACGGAAAACAATTCATAGCATAATAATATACGAGTATATGGACGTTCTAGTCGAATTGTAACCACCCGGATTCACGGGATAACCACCACGCTGTTTTATTACGCGTAAAATAAATTCCGAGATAAAAATATAATAAAACACAAATCGATAAAATCGTTTCGTAACCAAAGTTCACACTAAATTTAATATAATTACATAGACCGTGTTCCGAGTTTCTCTTCCCGTGATATTATAAATATTATATTTCGTTCGATCGGAACGGAATTCTGAAAGTTAATGAACTCGTAACCGAAACAATTTTCATCAGACTTTTTAATCTTCGGGAAAAACACAACTCGGCTCTAAATTCATCCGAAATTCAATATCACTCGACTCACTGGATTGTTTGATAATGTGAAAAAGGGTTAGACGCCCACGAGAATCGGACGACATACAGGTGACGGACGATTGATATCGGCGAATGGGTCAATTCGAATTTGGAACCGATTTATATACCGTTGCTTTGGAAAAACGATTCCGAGTGTAAGCGAGCGGGCGACTCTATTTTCATTCTCCGCGAATAGTCAATTACGATATTTTCTTTTAAAGAACGATAGCAAAATAACTAATATCGTTTAATTGAAACTCGATGCAATACTCGGGGATTCGTCGAAATCTAATTTCCAAGCGCACCCATAAAAATCATTTGAACAATTTTACCATTTCCACCATATCTCTAGAGCGTGGTAAATATAAGTATTCGGTGGCCATTTCAAGTCCTCGAGGTTATTATTTCTCGCGATGTAACTAGAATTTCGATTTGTCGTAAATGTGGCGGGTTTTTTTTTTTCCCATTTTTTTTTCCTATAAAAATTCCTATATTTAATTCTTCGTAATTATTCAGAGAACTGTTGGGAAAGTTAACAGATGAACGAGTGCAAATAAATAGACAAAATTGCTACCGGAAAGCATTCTTGAAATCAGTGGTTAGACCAAGTATTCTGCAGGCCAATGTCGTCGTCGCAGACGGGAAAAAAAATAAATAATAATAAATATAAAACCCCAAGACGTGGGGTGAAACCAGAGTAGCTTCCTCGTTTCACTCAGAATCTAAAATATCGGGGTAAATTACGATACCATGAAAAAAAGACGCGTTTAATGACTGTCGCGATTAAAAAGTTATAATTTATTTCTAATTAACAATTAATAGTTGATCGTTAAGGGCAAAACGGTCCAAAAAGCAGTACACAATAACGTATCGATTTCTATTGTACATATTATATTATATCGGCCCGATTTGATAAAAACGCGTTTAACTCGAAATAAAAAAGAAAAAACCTATTTCGTCTTCAATAATAAAATTTTCTCTGGAATTACCTCGACCGTAGAATAATATTATTTTCATAGATTTTACACGTGTTTATTAATTATTCGAGAGGTTTTTTGGATTTTTTTCACTATAGAACGGGCAGTGTTTGTACCAATGTCAACGACGCTAGAAATTTAACCGTACATTATTGAATTATTGAAAGGAAAATTGTCCGCAGACATTGTTTTATCCGACAAAAGGTCTTTAGCGACTATACAATAATGAAGTTATGACTTTTCAAAAAACCCCAGTCAATAATGTTTGCAATTTAATTGTTTGTACACACAGAGAAAATCGTCCGTCTTCCGCCATCGTGAAACGTGAATTATAAATATATATATGTGTGTATAGGTATATATTTATTATTTACTCAATGTGCAAAACGTTAGCTTTTAAATTAATTTACACGAAAAGTGGATCAAAATTAATTATTTAGATTCGACATCAAAGCACTCGCGGTCTGCTTCGTTTAGTCCGTTATTTCTTCGCAATGCGAATTAAGATTCCAATTCCGCGAACTGCATAAATAAATACCACGAGAGATTTTATTAATAACCTGATGTTCAATGCAGCAGTGAAATGTTCGCTGTACCTAATCCGAGAGGCGCGCACTCTGTATCGAATTACGTGTTGCGTTTCAATTATTCGAAAAATCCCGGGCAATTCGATATCGTTTGATTAAAAACGATGATAATATCAATAGTAATTACGAATAATCTCCGTCAATTTGTATCGGTTGCATAATATTATTAATTTTTGATAGGTCAATATGATATACGAGTATATAATATATTATAATATTCGTTTGTCATATTTTATATGATTATTATTATTTATTACTATATCGTTGCACACTTCAAAGAATGAAAATCGAATGTTATTTATTCGCATTTATATTTTGACCTCGCCGTAGTTACTCTTCAGTCTAAATAATACTACGCGATTTATATTATATTTAAACTAAACCGTTCAATGAGAAATTCTCCTCGTCACTTTGAAATCAATAGCTCTAAAAATTAAATAAATAATCAAAAAAAATAATAAAATACTTAAAATGTATACTCTATTAATATTATTGTCGTAGCACGACGATCGTTGTGAAAAATCAATTCGACGCGCGACGTCGGTTATTCGGAATAATTATTTATCATTTTCGGATAAAATTACGACCGATACCGTTGATTGTACGATTTACGTATACAGTGTGTCGCACTTTATATTATAAAATATGACTAGTTCGAACGAAAGCTAAATTATCGTCCTAGACGCGCAGTTTCTCACTTCGCCGAGTTGTTTATTAAATACATTTATTTAACGCATTATTCTTATATCCGCGAGAAGATTTATATGCATCGAGAATGTTTTAACTAAAACGTTCCGCGCTTTTAATAATTTATTGTTTTAATAAAAACGTTACCAATCGCATGTAAAAACTCATAAAGTATGTGCCGGTAAGGTATCGCGCAGTACAATGTGTATTATGAAACATTTTTTTTTTTTTTTTATGTTATAATTTCAACAGTATTAAAAAGAAAAACGAGTAAACGCCGCTGATAAATAAATTGCGCTTTTATCATGAAAGTTTTCGAAAATTATTATTTTAAACTCGTTTCCCTTGCGAAAATAACAAAACCCAGTATGAAGCGCGATTTCAAATAAGCGTTGTTATCTACAACATACACTACACCTACTTGTTTTTAAAAACGAGCCATCGACGTGGTCTAATGTGCAGATGTCAGTCTGACAGTTGAACATGATGAATAAACATTATTGTTGAGTCATAGTTAAATAAATTGTGAAAAATTATGCAATACAATAGCACATTTGATAATATTTTGAAACTTTTCGGTCGACCGATACATGCATGATATTATTTTTGTTTGTTTTTCAGTGTGCGAATCATCACGGGCGGAGAGGGCTTAACGAGTGTGTAAAATAGTTACAAAAAAAAAAGAAAAAGGGAGACACGAGACACATAGTCGTGTTGAAGGTTAAAAAGTTATCTTGATAAAAACAAAAAAACCGAATACATCACGACCGACGTTTCAGAATTTAAAAATTAAATTGAACATTTGTTTTAATTCCAATTATTCAAAAAAGGTCACGTTAGACCACCAGATAATAGAATCGGTCAAAAAGCGTGAATAAATGGATTACAACTACGAAGGATTTGAACACAAAAAAAAAAAAAAATGAAATTAATAAACGATCCGTTTATTCCGTGTTTTTCATATGAACCTCCTCAAGCGCACTGTACGAATTACGACGATATCTAATTCAATACGCAAGCATAATGAAATCGTATCTGAATGAAACTAACACGCGAGTCGCGCGTGGCCACTCGAAACGTATGGGCGTCGATATCGTATCAAGTCCAATACGCTTTTTCTCGTTTTCCGAAACATTTTACGTCATTGGACGCCATCGGGATTCAAAATCGTCGGGACTCGTGTACGTTTATACAACATTCGTTTTCGATTTAATCGCCGAGCGCGTAACAATATAACGATACGTCCAACTTGTAAAGCTTGACTTGAAATTACCTATAATACACAAACAGCTCTGGCCGATAACTGCGGCTCGGGACGATTTCCCAAAGTCAACAGTCGCGCGGCGCACATAATATACTTTGGCCATTTCGACACCTCAAACTTTCAACTAGAAACTGCAAAGTTGCTGCACGTTTAACGTTGAGATTTCGCGTAAAATGCACACGTCTCACATCGTCGCGGGTCCGGTTGCAGTTCTTAAATTTTTCGCGGCGTGTCAACAATAGTCCGCGCGATCGATAACACTACTGCAATACGACGTATACCGCGGTCAAAACGCCGCGATTTGTGCACCGTTATTAGTCTAGAGCCCGGATTCACTATAGCAAAGTATACTGTGAAAACACACCGGAATTCATATACATATATTAATACATTATTATCGTCGAACCCTATAAGCACACATTTATAACGAATACACACGCATTGGAAATATTTCAAATAATATTTGTGCAAGAAGAAGCGAATACTAATAATTTATTACCGCATAGGTACGTTCCAGTGTTGTTCGCGAGGAATCTTTAAGTAAAGGAAAACGGATGTTTAGAAATTCATTTTACTATCGTTTTATTTATTATCACACGGCGCGCCGCCGCCGGTCGTGTACGAACGACTATAGAACGTATAACGTTTTCACTTCGCACGTCAGACGAAGAAGAAGAAGAAAACATGTACGCCGGCTAGAAAAATACGGCCGGCATCGTTGTTGGAACGATATAAATTAAAACCGAATATTATAATATATACGTACGTTTGTGCGGTTTCGAGACGACGACGACGGCGCGCGTGGAATTACCTTAGAAACTTCGCGCTGTACGCAGATGCTTACGTCCACGATTTGCGATGATACGAGAAATAAATCGAATTACTTTATAGTTTCTTCTCCGTCTCGGTGATTATATATATATATACGACGTCGTATGTGTTTTATATATCTCGAGTCCGGTTCTTGTTAGAAATAATGAAAAACTTTTTAGTCGGATACTTTCATTCTCGCGTCACGTTTAAGAGTTATCCGGTATTTTCGCCGAGGGATTGTACGTTTTTGTTGGTAACCTACTACGGGCAGGCGGCAGTAGGTAAGTGAGTGCTTCCGGTCGAAATTTTTCAGCGACCTTCGGATTACGCGATACCGCGCGCCCCCGCGCCCCGTGCAGGTACGCTCCGAATTTATTATGACATTACAGTACCACCCGTACTGTCTGCGTACCTGCGCGCACAAAGTGTACGGGATCGCGCTCTGCAGGATTACGACGAACCGACGCGGAATTTAATCAAACACTTTTGCGGATTACACGATTTAATAATTAGCGCCGTTTGCGCCTCGGATATAATAATAATATGTAGTGTGCGAGAGGTTAATATGACGAAACGTTAACACGTCTCTGTGCGCCCGCGTCTTATAATTCCGGGATATTATATTCTCGAAGCCGTTCGGCGAAAACAGAATAAAGAGCGTTCGACGTTGAATGTATTATTATTTCAGTGCCGTCGTCGTCGGTATAATATAAACGGACGATTTTCTGCAAACGTCAATTCAGAGAGTTACGCCCAACGGCGTGTAATGAATGGCTTCGATTATTTCCAATACGGTTTATTGTACACGTATATAAAATATATACCATTCCGATTTAATGCGCTCGTCGCTATCCACCTCGACTATTAGATACAGTTTGCAGATTTGGAGTTATAACGTTATTATTATTTTCAATTTATACGACACGCTCTTGGCTATCGTCTTCTACTTTTCGTATCGGCCTTCAGCTTTATATTCGCTCCCATTACCGGCGAGTAGCCATTCGCAACGCCTCGTCTAAACTAACACTGATTGTCGTCACGAAATTCTCCTCCCCGCATTTAATCGATGATAGTGAACGTGCGAACACGTGCTTTTTCTTCATCCTCGCGGCGTTCGTATTTTATTCCGTCTTCCTCAATTCTCTCAGTTCTAAGTTACTAGGATATAAAATCTACATTTATTGACGTATATTGTTATGGATTATTTGTTTTTTTAAAGGAATATTTTCGAATCGTTCTTAAATTATTATTCGTGAAGTTCGACACATCGAATATACTTGTCGTGTAAATTATTAGCCATGATTTGCATAAACCCTTTGATGTGCGGAATTTCGAGATATTTATGTGAAATTTAATATATCGTAGTATTACATAAACACATACATTTCGCGTGATCACGATGGTCTTCTGTTACGATCGTGTAATTATTTACACTTATGTGTATAAAAAAAAAAATTGTACTTAAACGGGATCCCGATTCGCCGTAGTTGGATTCTTTTGTTTTCGAAAAACTAATTTTAATAAGAATATTAATTTAGGAGTTTTCTTTTGAGTTATTACGTTGTTGTGTTTATATTAAAAAAATTAAAATAAATCGTTGTAAAGAGTTATTTATCTTTATGCCGTTCAACTTTCTTTCTTTTCTTTTTTTTCAATGTAATTTGTAGAAAATAAACCGTCAGCAACCGAGAAGTCAGTTACAGGGGGCCGCGTCATTAATATACAGATATTATACGTGTGAAACGTCATAATTATAAATACGTCGTCGGATCGATAATTTCTCGTTACTTTTACAAATAAGATAGCACCGCGCCGTCGCACGTCTGATTTAACGGGTTTTCGCGGCGTAGAAAACCCAATTGTTCGATCGATCACCGTGCCTACAGAGCGTTTATTTTTCATTCACTAGTCACAAGCCCGTAACGCGTGAAATCTCTGTCGTCGAGTTGACTCGACTAGTCTTGATATACCATTTCGAAAGCTCGAGGACGATACCATCACAGTTGGTTTTGAACGGCGTTCGGTAAATACGATTGCCGCACGCGAGGATAATCATCGTTCTTCTTCTACGTCGTCATCGCAGTATTCGGAGAGAAAATTCAAAACTACAATCGTCGAATTCATTATAGTCGTAGAGAAATCAATGTAACGTTAAAATAACAAACTTTCAGATTATTTAAGTAGTCATATCGCTCGCGTAAGAATCATTACCCGTATGTGAGTATATCGTTATGTAATTATGTATATCGTGTGTGCGCGGATAGGTTTTGATAAAATAAAAATATATTCGAGTCGGCCGAGTTTTATCGAGTATGTTTTTTCTCGTTTCAATTAAAACGAGCACGGTTTAAAACGCTTGTACTCATCGAGTCGCGGAGACGTCGTCTTTTCTGCTATACGTCGATATAAACATTAACCGTAAGAACTTATTCGTCGAACTCGATTTACGAGGTATTCTGAATAATTACGAGGTATTCTGAATGATTACGAGTTCCACGGCGTGTAATTGAACGCAATAACGAACTAATATTATTCCAAAAGTAATACTTTTATTTCAAACGACTTAATAGAACACGGTCGTCGTTTAAACGTTAATTTCCAGAAATAAAACACACGAGAATATCATTATATTATTTTAAAACGAATGTGTTTCTTATTTTTTTTTTTTCTTCTTATTCCCCAGCTACGAGCACAAATTTGTTTTGAAAATCCAGCGTACCTAAACCGTCGCTGCAGAAAAAAAGAAAACTTTCGTCTCCGTCCGGATTCCATATTGCTAATAAAGTACATTCGCCGTATTAGTTATTCTTGAAAAAAAAGTTTTACGGATTCATTTTTATTATGTATAACGCACGTCGTCGTTTGATGGACGCAGGCGCATGCAGGCAGGCACAGGTATACAATTATACATTTTATTTTATTTTATCGCCCCGGGGATTTATTATTCAGACGACTGCTACCCGCGAGCCTTTGTAAATAAGTTTAACGTCTGTGTGTACATGTTACATTGGAGATGACGAAAATCAAGAGACGCGAATTTCAATAGCGAAGCACTAGAGGACGCACTATCGAGTCAAACCGTAGTTGTCCTATCGGCTGAGCACGTAATTCCCAAACATATTCGAGACCGTGTACCGGATTCGACATCCCCCGTAGTCCGGACGGAGCTCTTTACCTAACCCGCTGACGAATTTTATTCGAAACCGATCGTAACAACGTTTGCAATTGTTCATCATTCACTACTCCGGGCGAGACGTATTTACTTTAATTTTTATTTATATTATCAATAGTTTAAGTAAATTATTTTTCATATATTTAATAATATTACACGAGTATAATTACCACTAAACATTATTTATTTTTATTAATTTTGTTTAAATATTTTCAGGTATATTCGATTTAATTCGATCACAAATATTCGGCGAATACTTAAATATATCAAGCGAGTAATAAAAAAAAAAATGCAGCAAACGGCATTCGAAGTCGACGTCTGTAATAGGTACCAAATCTATAATTATTATAAAAATTCTAGTGACTAATAATTTGTAATATTGTTTATAATTGTTTCACATTCGATTGATGCCATAAGAGAATACGTACTAATGTTTAATTAGAACGTAACGACTCGTTTACATACGTGTTTTCCTACTCGGAGAACAATTCCGCGAAAATAAATGTCGACATGCCGCGCGGTCTCTGATTCGTCATTATTCGTCGGCCGTTTCGTCATTTGTACTTTTATGCGACGCTCTCGAAAATGACGTCGAGAGATACCTTAAAAACGACTCGTTTTAAAGGATATACGTCTATGTGTGTGTGTGTGTGTAAACGATTTACGTTCGAGTTCGAATCTATACGTGTCGAATCGCCACGCGAAAGTTTTCGAGCATTTTACTGCCCCAAACACGAAACAGTGTTTACGTAGAAGAAAAGATACAACTGAAAAAGTAAAACCTACGTAATATATTATATAGAAACCGTTATAAGAATCTCAAACGTATTATTATTATTTTCGTTTTGTCACGGACAACCGAACCGCGTGCTATTATTCGTACGTTTTTTTTTTTTAACTATCATTACAATTTTATTCTATTATTGTATAAATCAAAATTTGGTTTTTTAATTATACCCGTATTATAAACACCGAAGAGTATTCCGACTGCGATTTATACGACACAATACGATATCTCCGGGGAATAAAGCGCATTTTTAGCCGAGGTCCGTATATAGGAACGGACTGCTTCATCGCCATATTTTATCATACATTATACGATCGGAAAACAAATAAGTCGGGTCGTGGTCGTGTATAATAATAATAATAATAATTATAATGATAATGGGGGTTTTCTCTACGGGGTTCAATGAATATTTAAATAACGCGCGTACGTGTGTGTGTGTGTATACGTATAAACGAAATAATAATATACTGACCTTATTTTGGTTTTGACAATCTCCGTGTCCAGCACGGCTATCCGAAACACGGTGCATTGGTCTGAAACGGCCGTCGGGTCTGGCACGACGATCATTTGCACCAGGTCCGCCTGCGAAACACCCCGAAAACGATAAAATCCAATTATTATTAATTAATATTATATATTATTTATTTCCGTATATATATAAACTATAAACAGAGCTCACGAAAGACTATGGTATTATTATCTCTGCAAATCGATTTGAATACGCGTTTGACATATTTAATATATATATATATATATACACGCACGCATGATATATAACGCATCGTGATTATTATAAGCTGTCACGCGTTATGACTTATGAGTCAAACTCGAATTCCAATATACGACTCGTATGGAGTAATGTACTCGATACGATGTATAATATCCACGCCGGCGATCTTAACGACAGTAATGTGATTATAAGCTCCTGCGCAACCTTTCGATTGATCTACGTATGTACCTAAATTATAACGCGTCGTGGTTTTCCATATTCGATGAATCGCGCCGGGCTACACGCATGTGTCACGTTGTAACGAATTCATCATAATGTCTAGGCGATCGTACGCAGAGTGCCGGGGTTGTATGAAAAACGTCGAATACGTATTACTCGAACACTTTATGTAAAGTATTTCAAAAGAGTATACAAAGAGAAATTCAATAACTATTTGAATTAATGTCTTCACGAGAGTACTCGACAACAATAATAAGTAGTTTCGAACAGAAATCTCGATCGACAAAGTAAATTTTATTTCGCTCTTTAGATAATATTAACATTTCATATTTAATTTATAATAACAGTAAATTTTTAGTACAATTTTCGACTTGCTATTTTTATCATTTCGATAAATGAACGCAGACTGAAATTTAAAAAAAAAAATGACGACAAATCATCGTTACTGCAGAAACATTTCATCGAATAAGGTACTCGAAGAATGCAGTATTTAAAACGTTTTTCGATATAGTATGAAAAGTGTTGTGATATCGGTACTCGAGTGTTTTTGTTTGATTACTTAAGTATACGGGTCGTCGCAGTTTATGTCATACCGGCACGTGCAGTACGCACGTACTCGTATATAAAGTTTGAAAATTCAAATGTTTATTGAGACGTCGTAGAATTCTCTTTTCGTCCGTAAATCGCTGAGTTTTTCTCCAAACTGGCACCATGAAGGGGGGGATAGGGAGGGAGGAAGAAGCTTATACAATGAACGCATTGCTCGAGGCCGAGTTTGCACGTTTTCCGAAAAGGCGAATGGATAAAACGAGCCCGCAGGCCACTACAAAGTCCCTTACGCATCCTCTTGACTTGTTTTTAAAATGATGACACTACTACACGCATAAAGAGCCACGGCGTGCAATCGGAAAAGATACGCGTAACATCCGCCGACCACCAAGGACACGATGGCGGAAATTATAGCTTTTATGAATATGCCTTGCAAGCACGCGCGTTTTCGATTGTTTACGATCGAAATAATAGTATTTTTCTTCGGATATCATGCGTGAAAATCTGTTGATTATCGATCAAACGCTCATGAAAATCGGGAAAAACGTAATATCAGTAGCGTCACAGCCGATAGTAATATTGTAAGAGGCGTCCATAGATGAAAACCATATAATCTGTTCCCGAGGAAACCTGTGAAATAAAGGATTCGCTATCGATCGTCGCCAGTGAAATTTAAAACGATTAAAATTTGAAATTTCTCTCTGTCTCTCTAAATCGTATAATACGTCATTGATGCGTTTCGTTCTATAATATTGTTTCGACAATAATTAGTCTGTTGTTATATCCGGCCGGATGTGAACCAATCAATAAACACACCAAGTCATACAGCTTCAAAACAATAACATATAGGTACATACGTTACAGTCACACGGGATCGGATTTGTCGCGAACACGTCACACCTCACGCGGTATAGTATTCATCACAAATAGAATATACGCTTTGAATTATGACTGTTTGATTACATTTTTTTGGATTCTGAGTGAAACGACTAGGGATCTATATTGTTGTTCGTCGCGCGTTTTCAAACCGTTCTCGTCGTTTTCGCCGAAACACCAGCGTTTATATATTAAAGATTCCGAGTACGACCCGTTATATTATGTCATGCAATACGTTGTAAAAACGGGACCTATAAAATCCAAATTATATCGGTGAGAGTGATATTCTCTTGAAAATACTTATCAGAATACGTTGTAATATTTTAAATTTTATTATTCCGCGCGTGTCGTAAAGGTCGAGTGGAATTTTTCATAACCGTGATGTACTTTAGCCGACGCAGCCGACGCGACTCGAGTCTTATTTACGCAGTAACGGTGCCGTCTCGGGGACAGGGCAAACGGGACACTTTCCCAGGGATTCGCATTTCGTGTTGAAGTCAAAAAATTGTTTGTACTCACCGTCATGCGGCGGACTGGCGCAACGTTTACGCGATGAAAATAAAAATGTAGTTATTTTTGCGCGCGTTTTAATCGATTTTTGCTCGTTTACATCTCGGTTCCAGGACAACATACTTTTCACCTAAACTGGATAATCTATATACGTATAGTGCTAATATGTACAAAATAATTTAGAACTTAAGTAGTGATTTCTCTGTAAACATTTTTTATTTAAACGCTCGATAAATGACCATTAGTATCGTCTATATTGAGACGCATTGTTTCAAAACGTTATGAGTTCTGTGCCTTCGATCCTATTCCCGTCTCTGCCCAGGGGCTGCAGGTCGGGTGATTGGCGCTCGCGATTCGAAAATATGAACCGTATCGATTCCCGTTTTGCGTTTTTCACGATAATATTATAACCGTACGATTAATACGGTTAATATAATTTTATTTCCGCACATTTAATAAGAAGCGTTGGCTACTGCGCGCCGCGTGTACATTAAACTTGAACGCGTACTCTCGTCGTCCGATATTATTATTGCGCTCGTTAAGTTTTGCGGTGATAATATGAATGTTTCTCATGGTCTCTAAACTCGCGGCACGGTACGGTATGCATATTATGTTATATTATGTGTCTGGAAAATTTGGAAACGCTTTTGCGCGCACGACTTTCGGTATGCGAAACGTTTCCAAACTGTCTAGACACGGCGCGTTATTATTGACTATATAATATAGACTGAAATGATAATGCGACGTCGTCGTCTGAAAGTTTCGCGATTCGATAGAATAGTAATGAGTCCCGCAGTGCTCGAGTCTGGAAGTAGTGTGTCGTATTCTACTTTCGTGGATTTAATCGGGAACACTGACGCAATTATTGTTTTTTGATTTTATCCGAAAGGACGACGGACGGTAGGTACCGTTCGTTTTTCCCGGAACACAATCAAATAATATAATGTACAGACGGGACGAGACGACCGAGCGGAATACGATCGCGACAATAATAAGAGTTTCCGAGTTCTCGAATCGCAATGATAAAAGTCATTAGACATAATGCGTACATCGTCGTTTCGAGTTTGGATTTCTTCGCGTCGTTCTCGTCCGACATTATTGAGTATAGGTGGGTAAAACGTGTTCCGCGGCTGAATTACACGCCAATCGATTCGAATCCAAAAACCAATTAAAACCTGACATTAATGTATTTAATTAACAAATGCTTGGTTCGTTTATCGGCGTGGGCCAACGTTCTTAAATAAACATCGCGTTTTGTCGATGGAGATTTGGAAACTCAGCACTAATCGAATTTATTGTAGTGCTCGTAATCATGATGGCGTTTACTCACGATCGAGCGTTTTCGAAAACGTATTATGCATTTATAATATTATGTCAGTTAAGACAACGATACTTGTATGATACCTGCGCGAGTACTAGACGAGTAATAAAATATGCGAACGACACGCGATAGATATTTTTTAATTTGACTCGTTGTACCGAAAATTGTCATGCGTTTAGAGTGAAAACGGCGCTCCGAATCTACACCGGTAGAACTTTAATAATTTTTTTTTTTTTAATTATATAAAACTTACCGTTAACGATTCCTCGAAGACGTCCATATCATATTCTGGAGACGACGCGTATGAATTTTGCATCAAAGTCTCGGTCGTAACCCATCTACAGTCTAGGTACGCTATGATTTCGTCTTCTTGAAATCTGAAATGTACGACATTTTATATTATATTATGTATCTAGTGTAGCTTATTTTTTTTTAATTATAAATACGAAATCGTTTCGTTCCAGATGAATCATATATACGTATATATAGATATTTCGGTATGATAGTATAGTAATAATTATACTATAAATATTCAATTATTCAATTAAATAATTAAAATTTTTAATTATAAATGCTCACCCCAATCCTAGCTGATGAGTGATTCCGTCAGCTAAAACGGCAGCGATCAGTACCGATCTGTTTGACTGTATCGTATTGACGGACACTCGCAAAAGATCCGGACCGCTGACTTCGAGCGTTATGGCCTTGGACGGCTCCGTCGACGAAGACAAACGAAATACGGTACCAAAGTCCACCTGAAAATATTTGAAAATTAGTCCAAGAAGTCGTGAACAGTCTAATATTCATCTCAAGGGTATAGAACGCAACGAAATATGGGATTTAGAACCTCGATGCGAACTTCGACTCAAAACGAAAACAACGACGTAATTTAGCCACAGCCGTAGTTCGTTTGTTGTTTTTAATAATATTTTTCAATACACGCCGCGTTATAATACCGAGTGCTTTAAGACAAATGCGGTTTTGTTTTAAATCTTTTTCTCCATCGAGAAACGAGATAATTTTTTTTTTTTTAATATAATTTTAACGTTTTAAGTATCTAAACGTTTGTTACTTTCAAAAAGTTATTAAAAAAAAAAATACCACACGTTTTTGATTTTATAATTGAGCATATTATTTTCGTATCGTCTGGTTGTCAGTTGGATGTCGGTCAGTTCTTGGTTTAAAGTCTAAGACTATTGTGGATACCGAATCGGAAATAAAAGAAGATTTAACGATTCGAACGTCGCGCGTGTCGTTTGCTATTCGAATCGGTGGTACTCGAACTCTTTTGATTTTACAGCGCTCTGGTTGCTACGCTTGTAAGTGTCGGATCCTCTCTCAGAAACTAAAACGCATACTTGAATAAAATAAATATAGACGACAACCTGACCAACCGACACGTGGATCGTAAATAAAGGGTGGTTTTCCGACTCGTTGATGATGTCATCAAAATAATATCATACTAAAACAGTACGATAACGACTGTGCGAATGGCGATCGGGTGCGCGTACACAACAATATAATATCGATTATTATGTAAAACAATGGACTTAATAAAACATAATCCATTGTATAGTATTGTCTGACTGATCGACTGGAATCTGGCTGGCGTTCGACTCGGTCGGTTTGCTCGCAGTCACCGCGACATGCACGCGCGTTATAATATATACGGATATTGAACAATATACCGCCGCCGTTACTGGAATCGTTTTGAATGGATAACAAACACGAAAACGTACAAACTATAATGAATAATAATATTATGGGATAATGTCGTGTCGTCGCAGGCGTTCCAATAAAGCGACGACGGGGAAAACGGCGACGGTTAAATCGCACTTCTACTACTCTACAAATACGTTGTATTTTCTATGTCGTCGTTTTTAGGATATAAATAATTTTTTAAAGACGTTTTTATACGGGTTTTTCAGCATCAAAGTCCAGTCCCGACGCGTTAAAATCTGAAGAATTTATTCTTTTGCAGTAACGTATGTGGTGTGAAAAATAAAATATCAAAAATGTCAGTTTCAATGCTCGGTTATACGTATGTCGATTTATCAATATATTTTGTTTTGCACTTTTTACAGACCGTCGCGTAACGTTGTTTTAATTAAAATATCGACATGTAAGCCGGTTGAACACGACTCGGGGCCATCGACTCTTAAAGAAATAATGCGTTAGTAAGTTTAGAACCCAAGGAGCACTTCAAAAATGTTTCTCGAATTGGTATTTAGATGGAATGCTCATCATAAACTATTCATACAGTCCACTATAATATAACATATTTATTCAGTTACTACAACTCCTTTTCGCGAAAATTAGCTTCTACAAAATTAATAATGGACACAACAATGTGCGAAAATATTATAAATTGTATACTTGTACTTGAGCAAATTGGCCGATTCGAAACCGATGCTAAAAAGAAAATAAAACCGTATCGCCTCGCGTCGTATTTAAGATTATTTAGAACGTGTATTGCGATATGTCTCTTCAAAAGTGTATTTCAAAATCGATTTATGGTTATCTCACCTAAATATTAATTCTTAATTAATACTATTGTCAATGTACATTCATATATTATATACTATACATAAGCGACACGCAAGAGGTAAATTATATCGTCGAAAACCAAACGCGTCATTACAATTCGCATTACGTTTTGTAATTTCTTTCGAAATTAACTATAACATTGTCGACCAGTTCGGAACTATGTAGTTTATATTTGAAACACTCCACGTGTTTTTCATAGAAATCTCATAATATAGCATTTACCGGCATTGTTCTTATAATTCTATACGACTCTTGTGAGTACCTCGGCCGAACGCGCGAAATAACGTGTGCACGCTGATTTTACTGTGGCGTTTACTCAACACTTGTTATTTAATTACACGGTTGGACTTGACAAAAGAAAAAAAACTATAAACAGACTGAATATCGACGCGAGTTTCAAAAAAAAAAAATCGTTAAAAAAGTCTTTGAGATCAATAATCGACTCCGGTGTACTTAATTTGTTAGTTAGTTTTTTTTTTAGTCGACAGAAAACGTCGACCGACGACTTGCCAATACTGAGACGCGTACATTATATAAACGTACGTAGTATCGCATACATTCTGGGATTTATTGTAGAACTCGTCTAAACCTCGCTCCCCTCCTCCTCCCCCCCCCCCCCCCTTCGCCTGGCGAGACGCGGTGCTTTTCGGTCTGACGTACTCGCGTGTCGTGTTCTGTCGCGTTCGCATACAATCGTCGCCGTGTCGTCTCGCCGAGATAAACGTTCGTTTATTTCGAACGACGAAAACGATTTTCTCTTTTTCTCTTCTCGTCTATAATATTACTCTCCCGCAGAGGACGAAATCCCGAACACGCGACCGCCTCTCGAAAACGATTGTCGCGGGCAAACCGGCGACCGATCGCCTGCAGCTATGTATACACGCGCGAAAACCGCGCGGTCGAACGCCCGGCGAGACGATGTCATTGTTCTCGGGTCCGTTCCGCATATAAAGGGAAAATATATATATATATATATATACGTGCATCCATATAATCTGAATGTATAACACTACGATATGGCACGGAGGTTCTTCTTGGACGCGGCGGACGTATTGATCACCGCCGGCAGAGGAAAAATAAGGAAATCAATTATTACACCCCCGAGACGACCGCTATATTACCTACTCTATAGGCGTGTACATACGTACTTTGTGCTCGCTTCGCAAGCGACATTGCAACGATATTATCGTTACGACCGTCACGTGCAACGACGACGCGCGTTCTCTTAGCGGCGGATCAACCGTCGCTGACCGAAAACGGTTCACCGCGAAGATTACGCCAGCAAAGGTTCTTTTTTCGTATTCAAATACGTTAACGTTTTCGTAAATTTTCAACACAAAACTTCACTTGTAAATTACGTCCTCGTCAACGTACGTTGATTGAATCGAGTGTATTTTTAAATCGATGTTACCAGAAACCTTTTCTAGAGTTGAAAACGGAATCATTTCATCTTAGGCGAAGAAAACTCGATAGCTCACACACACGCGCGCGCACGCGCGCGCGCGAAAAAAAAACACACGTCAAATACGTTATCGATACATTTTTCTCTTCACTCGGAATTTTTAAAAAAAAAGAAAAAAAAAGTCGTCATTAACAATGACAATATTATAAACAATATTTCTTTATTTATTTTTCCCGGTAAAATATTGCAAATGTTACAGGAACTCTCTGATTATTATGCTCTGCGTGGAAAACGATCGTGTTGTTCAAACCGTATAGAAATAAAAAAAACACAATACCTACTGTTACTCGCACAATTCAGTGAAAAATAGAGTAGAAAAAATAAATATTTTTATACGTTCAAGTTGCGTTGTAATAATCTATAGAAAATGATTTTCAATTTAAACGAAATATAGCATTCTACTATCAATATTAATTATGACCGATAGCGAAATTATAATATTTCATTGCTGCCATAGATTATTTATGCTAATCTCTCTCTCTGTATTTTACGTACTAATATCACGTGGGTGTGATTTTCATGTGCACAACTCAAACCCATATCGTCGTGGCCGTTAAATTTGCCGATAACAGTAATAACTCATAAACTAATAAATTTATAATCATCATTGTACAATGATCAAAACTTTTAAAGCTCATATATTTGTTTTCGTTGCATATTAAGTTTCAAAATGTTTATGGAAAAAAATTGTACCATTTTCAATATTAATTACGTAATGGGATCATATTTTCAAGCGAGTGTAGGTAGTATACCATTTGTGTATACACGGTAAACATAATATTATATAATTCAGAGTGTGTTGTGTACGTAAATATCGAAAAAACAAATATTATTGTATAACAAATAACGACGGAAAATTTGATTTTATTACCTGCCCGATATATTTTACACGGCGAAAACGACTATAATAACTGTTAGCGTTGTTAGCGCGTGCATAAAAATAAAAATGTATACGATTTTTCGAAATTTCGGAAAGGAAATCGAGCCCTTACGATCCCCCCCCCACCCTGTGTTCGCGTCTGAAACTAAATAAAATGTACAAATACGTTAATACGTTAAAATATAACACACACGTTGTGACGTAAACCCACACGACGACTAATCTAGACGGGAAGTGTCACCCGTGGGCGATCTATCATTTTCGAAGAAAAAAAAATACAGCCGTCATACGTGCCTCGATACAAACAGTCGTTATTCGGTCACTGCGTTGACATTAGTTTTTTTTTTTTTTACAGCGATGAAGTACTAAAAGTATATTTATTTTTCTATATAGAACAATTATGCATAAATTGGCGTATTCGATTTGTCCGGCAGTCGCCGATTCCAGAATCACGTGTGCACAATCCACCGAGGGTAAGTCATTTAAATAACTAATGGTAATATAGCTCATTTACGACAAAATATCTAGTAGAACTGCGTGTTATTTATTTGCTTACGCTTTCAGTTCGATCGAAGCTCGTGCATAACAATGGGTACGATTTACGCGACGAAAAATACGCGCGTCCGAGGAAAACAACGGAGTGAAAGACTCGTAGGAGAGGAGGAACACCGGCGTAATTGGGTAAGTGAAAAAATAGAAATTTCCAATAATTGTAATTGTCGTTAAGTGTACACTTTGAAGAAAAAATATTGTAAAAGAACGAAATATCTGGTTCGATCTAATATTGTTGATTTTTTCAGGCGATTGGCTCCGGGTTGTATCCCTCGGGTACATTAATATTCTAGAAGCAGTTCTATTAAGTGGTTGCGTGTCGACACCAAATAAACACGCATTAACGGCTGCAAACTGTGTAACTATAATATCCGGAAAGCAAAAAATGGTCAGTAATTTCTTACGTTTATACAAAATTGAAAAAGGAAATTTCATCCGGTATCGTATTATATTTTCTGTTATCGTAGGACCACGGCACACCTAGGCGAATCGGATTTAAATCCGGCCATAGCTGACGGAGCAAAGGTATTGGATGTTCCGGTCGAGCTTTTTATAAGTCATACGGAATACAATATAAGGACAATCAATAATAATATTGACACTAGTGATATTAAAGGACACTTTTCCTATTTCCGGTAAGTTAATCCATCGAGTATCCCTTATTCATATATTATTATTGCTTAGATAAATTAATATGTTTATTTTACATTGCATTTTTTTCTAGAATACATAAAACCAATCTGCTGGCCAACCGAATTTTATATTGTCGGTCGGGGGTCGTACAGATACTCAGGTAAAAATATAATTACAATAGGCATGTACATATTAGATAGAACATTAATTTTTAATAATAATAATTTTGAATTGTAAAAAATATAAGAGACGTTTTAGAATAAAAATCATTCAAAAATAATCTTTCCACCGTTTAAATATCGATAGAATTATTTTAAGTATCTACAGTAATTAGATATGTAAGAACGAGAATGTAAAATCGGTGTAGAAATAAATAATAAACTAATTATAATGATGTTTAATTCTAACTAGATACGTGTTTTTTATACCTTTTTTTTTTGTCCATTTAACGCGTGTTTGTTAATTTCAAGGGAATATTTTAATGTGAATTCATACGATTTTGATATACTTCATAACATTTTTAAAAGTATATTTTGACAATTCGTCGAGCACATTAATTCGTTGCCTAATGTTTATAGTTACCCAATAACTTAAACAAATAATCACATGCGACACGACAGTTAAATTATCAAAATCGATGTCGTGAAAGTGGCCATAGCAACCGAGTGAATAAAGTTAAATTTTCATAGTCGTTTTTTTATTTTTTTATAATAGTATAGGTAGATATAGAAAGACTATAGGTTACATTTTAATTCGTGTTATTTATTTTCGGAAGAATCAGTAATCCGAACGAAAGACGTATGAATGAATAAATTAATTAATTATTCATATGATTAAATTAGGCCGTTTTACGATCTGTAGTTATTTAATTACGCGTAAAAATAACACCGAACGTCCATCGGTTTGGCGACCGCCGACTAAATATCGAAAAATCATCGCCACTGAGCATCTGGCCCATTAGCTCAGTTGGTTAGAGCGTCGTGCTAATAACGCGAAGGTCGTGGGTTCGATCCCCCCATGGGCCATCCAATTTTTTTTCGTTTTTTTTTCCGTCGTTTTTCCTCCGTAATAATTGTACGGGAATAAATATGAAATTTACAATGTCCCGATGTCGGACGATGCAATTTTGAAATTTCTGGCGACACGATTTCGTTAATATCGATTTGAGACCCATCGGAGTCGTGTTTATTTTTTTATTTTTTTCTACCGCTCGGTCGGTCAAACGCGTCGTTCGTGTCCCCCCTCCCCCACGCGCGCGTGACAGTCGAAAATAGACGAGCATTAACGAAAACAAATAATAATATAATATGACGTGTTTGCAGAACCGGGGGATTAAAAAAAACGTACAGAGCGACATTTCAGTGGACGTGACGTCGTTGTAACGATGATAATATTCGATAATACGCGGCGAGTACGCCACGCACGGTTTCGACGTCGGTCATCGATCGTTCTGTGACGATTATAATAATATTTGTCGCGGAAAAAAAAATAATAATATAAATTATAAAATTTATTTTGAAACGTTATGGTTTAGTATTTCGTCGTTTTGTCCGGCGGAAGCGTTAAAACTGTTTCGTCAGAGCTCTGTTTTTTTTTTCTTTTATTATTTTAGTACGTCTGATTAAAATTGTTTCAATTGAAATGGTTTCAAAGCTAAAATAGATCGAGTTACCACTATTCCCAAACTAAAAAATCGATTGACTTTCAACATTTGAACTAACAGTAATTCGGCGAATTTTCGAGATAGATAAATGTTTGCTTCGAAAAAAAAATAGGTCAATTCGAATCATGCCGTTGAAAACAGGTATAACCGTGGTATTGGGCATGCGCGCACAGATTGAATTAATATTTTTGAAAATCATTAAAAATATAACTCCCTGGGTCTTTTCTAAAGCTTATTTCAACACGAGATCATCCAGCTGTTAAATCGTCTCAGTTAAAGTACCTCTTATCTCGAAGGCACTGTTAATGTGTGTGTGTGTGTGTATTCGTCCCCGACGAGTCTTACAGTAGGTGTTAGTGTTATTATTTTAGTACTCGGAAAAATGTTGTACGCCTTACACTCCTTACAGGAACGAGACGCGAGCCCCGGATTGGCCTGGTCCGTTTCATTTCAATGACTTCGGTATCGGTATATACAATTTCCGTCCATATTTAGAGTGAATCCGTTTCTCGCGACGTTATCCGTCCACGGTCATACTATTACGAGACGACTAAAAGTTCTCGAAACCCGGGCGGTTTGACCGGTATACGAGTACACGTGTACGGGCTACGACAAAGACGGGCCAGCTTTTGATGTGAAACTCGAACAATATGAAAATATCGTCATACAAAGGGCACGCTTATTTTGATGTCCGTCGGGTCGTTCACAAAAATGATGTTTTATAATAATAATAATAATAATATATAAATAATAAGTCGACATCAAAGGGAATTTCTTAGTCACCGGAAGGGAAAAAAAACCACCCCGTCAACAAAGCGGAATTGGCCGTCAGCTTGCTCGCTGTACGTAATATTAAAATATATAATAACACAGCGAGCAGCATCGTGTGTCAACACTTTGTGTTTATCAAGTGCCGTCGTGTGCGGTTGTTCGTGGAAAGTTTTCGCGAAATTTCAATACTCGTACACTAGCTCCGGACGTTGATTTCGGAATTATTATGCCGAGTCGCCGTCCTTCGGAAATGCTACGTGTGTTAGAAACAGAGATTGTCGTCGCGACCTGTGCGTCGCGGTGGCGTCGTCGTCAGCAACCGTCAAAGGAACCGCGCAGTAGAAAATAATAATAAAAACAATATAATCGTTCGTTAACGTTTTTTTTTTTTTTATTTTCTTTTAACTTTAAATGATCAATTTTTTTTTTTTTTTAACGCTGTCAAAGATCGATTTACCGCGAATCGCGGATTTTAATAAACAATCGAATAATATTGGTAGATTGTTATCCGTTGTCATCTTAATGCAACTGAAGGTTTTCGCAATCTTTTAATTCCGCACGCAGGTAATCTGTCGGTTGTTTGTGGAATGTTTTCTTTTCCTATTCGTGCGGGAACAGTTCGATTTAAAAATCTGAAGAGCCGTATGATTTTATATTCTACGATCAACGGTATTATCTATTTCGACAATATTATATTTCGACTTATTTTTGAACTTTGAAATTATCTGACGGTATTTTCATAATAATGGAAAACTGTTTTTATTTTATACGAGACGACCGTTAATATTGAAATCGATATCCAACTAGAACTGTTTTACGACAATTGAGGCGTTGACATGGAAAAGGTACTAAGTCATAAAAGCCAAATTTTACAGGAGAAGGAAAAAACTGATTTTAGCATATTGTAAACCTATTATTCGAAAAAAAACTTTTTTTAACACAAACTTCTCACTTAAATACTTACAACTTAATTTTAATTAAAAACGAAAATATAATAATTGATATTTATAAATAATATGTGTATTAATATTCTTTATTTATTATTTTTTATTTACAAACATCTCGACAGAATGCATGGTATTTTTCGTCCAAAAAATCTTGTGTTCAACGTAATTACTAATATTTATAGAAATTTGAGTTAGTTCTTTTTCCAGGCCAATGGCATATGTATTTAGTACCTTTTCAACGAAAAAACAAAAAATTGATTTTTTTTAACTTAGTACCTTTTCCATGTCAACACCTCAATTATTATCGCTTAAATACTAAGGCCGCGCCGCCGTCGACTTCAGAGCAAGAGGCTCTCTCGCGGCGGCGGCCGTCGAACCACTCGCGGCACAGCTTAGACGCGAGCAGCCGGTCGGCCGTCGAGGGTTTTTCGAGCAGCCGGAGCGAGCCGGTGTGCGAATCCGTCGTGGCGTCCCGTCGCGCATCGGACGCGGCGAAGCGGATAGCGTCACACACGCGCGTCCGGTTGACGCGGCCGGTCTGTCCGCGTCATCCAGATCGCGGTCCAACGTCCTATATACAGCTTGACGGCCGGCGCGTCGCGTCGCGGACGCAGTCCATCGCGTCCGGTTGCGGCCAGTAGAGCGCAGCTCCCTGTCCCGTTGCTCGGATTCTCGACGCGTCCGGTGACGAATCCGCGTCGCTCGACCGCCGCGCCGCCGTCACCAACTCGTCGTCCCACGTATTGCAAGCCCGCGGGCGCGTGTTCTCGATTTTTTTCTCGGACGCCGTCGACTCGTCTCGTTTCCGTTTTTCCTCGACGGGCGCGCGCTGCCACTCCGGGACGACTGATAGCGTCTGAATTCGCTAGTCGTTTTTATTAGCTCATAGCAAAACAGTATGACATTTGACCGTGTAGAGACGTGTGTGCTCATTTCGATCAAATCAAATGATAATTTTATGTGTTTATATAATTTTTCTGAGATGTGTGGCGGGTGGGAGATCGATTCCCTAACTTCTCATTTGTGTCTGAGTGGAAAGTAGGGTGTGTGAACTGCATTGATATTTTAAACGAATATTGTAGTTGAAATGGGAAAACATTAATAAGTCGAACACGAAAATCGATAGCGACGAAACGGCGAGAATGAGACTGCGAAACGCGTCCGTTTAAAAAAATGTAAATGGGATGATAATTTAAATTGAACGCGTCATTTCGAAAAAATCACCGAAATACGTCGCTGATTGCGATATGATATCAATTACGAAACACGAACGCTCGGGTTATGTAGGTGCGCGGCTCTGCGTGGCGGATTTACATATATTATTATAACGCCTCTAACCCGACTGATTATTAAAACGGGGTTTTTGTAAAACAACGGCAAATGTAAATATGAATATCACACGGGCGCACAAACGTTCAGGTTTATTTCTCGACTCTATCGATATAAAGAGGTGTGCACGTCTGCGATCAAAACGGGCGGGGCGGGTCATTTAATTCTCACTTGCCGAAAAATATTTTGAAATTATACTGTTTGAAACGGGGGAAAAAAAAAAATCACGGGGTCGATCGATAATGCGCCCCTTAAATCAAGCTCTGAAGTCTACGGCGACTATTGCGTTGCCGAATAAAATGGAAATGTCCGTTACGACAGTTTTCGACGTCGCGAATTCTTAATATACTTATATAATATATTATACTATAAATATTTAAATGCGAAAAACAAATAATCAAAATGTAACTTTTTCTCCTTCTCCTCACCGACCACCGAAAAGTTGCGAATCCCGAGTAGGCGGCAACGTTGACAATGTAGTACGAATACAAATTTTGAAAAGTAAATTACGCAAAATATCTAATTTATGTGTTTTGATAATATTTTCTTTTATACTTTTGACACTGCGATCGTCATGAGAAAATAAAGGTTTTGTAATTTCTGGTGTTTTTTTTTTTCTTTACTACACTTTTTTTTTAATATTATTCTACACGAATGATTTACTTATTCAAACTCGAAAACTTTTTTTCATTTTTGGAATTTATTTTATTTGACTTTTATTTTTATAATATACAACTTATGTTTTTAGTGGTATTGGAGCGGAAATAAATGCGCGCCGGGCAATTGTCTGAATAGCGTACCATTTATTAAACGAGCGAATTATAACATTAATATAAAAGTTTATCCTATCGGTAATTTAAGATAAAATAAATTATTTTCTTTCCTCCGGGATTTATAACGTTACACCGTAGGTATATTTTATACGAATAATAAAGACGACTGCGCGAACGTATAAAAAAAAAATATATATATTAAAACGCCAATGGCACCTTGCAAGTACAACATCACGGATGGATGGGTTCCTCTCGAGTCGATTGTCAATTTGTATTGTTGTCAAGTGTGCACGAATAATTAATTGTACTACATTTTGTGCAGATTGTTTTTTAAATAATTAATTAAAAAAAAAAAAAAAAAAGGTCGGCGAGGTAACAATAGTGAGCATTATATATTTATTCAAAGTTTCATAATGAGGTTCATGAGTTAATATTTTCTTTCGGCATATTTACGTATCTCTTTGCGTGATCGTGTCGTCGGATTCACATTTCATAATAATATACAATCGACATTTATCGATTCGATTTACCAAAACCGATAAAAATCGTTTGAAAACATTAATTCAGTTTGAAATTTTTTGTTTTTTTTTTTTTAAAGCGACGTTATCAAAACCTATCACTCAAACTATTTAAAAATCATACCAATGACCAATGATTAAGGCTGAAATTTGCCGAACAGCGATTAGATCGTCGGTTTTCATTTAGTTTCAGACGCACGACACACATATATGGCGTTTAGATTGGACACTCGTCGTGTGTATTGATAAAATCCTAAGTAGGTGTAATTCGATTTCTATAGTCTCTCGCGCGGAAGGCCACACGAGGTCTCGCAGAAGTCGTTGCGACGACGTCACAAATGGGTGCCTATTATAACGTACAGGTACGCGTAGACATAGTTAAAACTTCATAGGCCGCGAGTAAATAAACTTACGACGCTCTAACCGTTATTCGTCTTGCCAATGACGGCGGGTAAACTGTTAACACTATTCGCGTCAACCGAAAGTTGTTTATAATAATATATGTTCACGTACGCGTGACGAGCGTTAAATAATTAATCGTCGTTTCGCGCGGTTCGGCCTGTTCGCGTTCGTCGTCGTGTAATTCGACGATCTTCCGAAATAAACGCAACTCAGTGCCGAGGAAATTTATGGCGCGCCTTATTTTCGCGAAAAACAATCGACCTTACATTATGGCTAAAAGTACTTTCCACCTGCAGATCGTTCGAGTGCGCAAACGAGATTGTAATGTACGAACAAACACGTAAAAGTGCAAATAAATATAATGACTAATACAAAATATACCCGAGTATTTTTTGCACGTTAGAGTTTTACGCGACCAGACACGGTTTGCATCTGCACGACCTATGCATATACACCTATTATGCAGTAATAAACTGTAGCAATACAGGGCAACCCTCCGTGAAAAAAAAAAGAAAAATTACGTATTAAAACGAGAACTATTTACACGTGCAGAGTAAATACGTGTTAAAAACAATCGACTAGAACCGTGTCTTATCGATGATAGCGTATTAATAATTAGTTCTTAAAATATTCTAGTGTTTCTCGAAACCGTTATCGAACACTTACTTTAGGCTGCACTTTGAGTGTAATCAACAGTGAAAATGCGTTCGGGAAGCTAACCGAACCGAGAAGACTGTATCCGTTTTGGCTTCCGTTCAGTTTACCGCCGACGGCGCGCACGCGATCTCCCGGCGCGATCAGTTCCATAACACCTATAATGCACCAAAAACAATTGATCGCCAATATTATTATATAGTAGTCATACGAATTATTCGTGATCGACGTTCACGTCGAGCACGATGTATAAAATGTTGTTTAGTGAATATTATTGGTAACAGTCGCGATCGGCGAAATCTACGCAGGCAACAGGCGATCTATATTAACACGTCATAATATACTCGTCGATAAACGGCGATTTATTACTCGACGCGTTTTGGTAAATTATTTGTGAAAACGTGTTGTTGGCGAAGCGTCTAAATTGTAATATTTCGGTTGCCGTTCGTAGACGCACGTTCGATGAAATCGTTGAAGATTTTCAATATTAAAACTTATTCTGTCGTCTGGAAAGACATCGTTAGAGACCGCCGTTCATAGCGACCAGCGGCGGGCACAAAGAGTGAACCAGGGCGAAAACTTTCGCATCAAATAACTATTGTGCCCACATTAAAACACTATTCACACACGGGAACGAAACGGTAACGGCAGAAATATTGGCAGCCCGTAAAAAAAAATGAAGAAGAAATATGAATCCTTTGTTTTTTGAACGATTTTAAACGCGAGGTTTGGACTGCGAGAAATTGCCGGTAGATCACGTCGTCGACTGTTACTTGCAATTATATATAGTTATGATAACTTTTGTATTATATGTTATGACTAGAAGGCTTTAAAAAAATACCGACTCTATACGTTAAATGTTTTCTAAATTCGACGTTTCCTTACCGTGACAAGGAAAGTCGTTGCACTTTCGTATTTCTTTGTTGTGGCCTTGCCCGCATTTGATGCATCGCCTGTGCCGGTACTGCAGTCCGGTGTCGCAGGACACGTTGCACGCGGACCAATCGCTCCAATCATCCCATCCTAAAGAAGGAGAAAAAAAACAAAGAACGCGTAATATTAGAAAACAATCGCAGAACGGTAGTTATCAGATGTCGATTGATTTTTTTTTTTTCAACGCACAGCGTGTTATCGTTAAACCGACGAACGCGTTCGCGTTTATCTCGCACGATATCTCGCGTCGGCTCGATTTATTCGACGCGCGTTTCGAGGGATGTTTACCGACGTTGAACATAAAAAAAAATATAAAAAAATAACCATTTCTATTTATTAATTCTTTTACGAGTATTCGATTCAAAACAGTTTATCGGGGTTCTTCGAAAAAAATAAAATTCGTTTTTTTTTTTCGTATAGGCGATTTGTTTACAAAAGCGCTCGTATTTCAGATTGTCGGCCCAGATTGCAGGAATGACCGGTAGAAGGGGTTATCCACGTTTTTATAATATTATGACGGTCGAAAGCGCTGTGCCGAGCGCTCGTCGACATTTTTAAAAACGTAATTCCAATATTATCTCGTTGTGCGTCGGGACTCATCATCAAACATCAATATTTTACTACGCCGGTGTCCGGTACATTAGCTAACGCACACACACGCGCGTGCGCGCTCGCACACACCTACGCCCACACATTGTATGCTATAGTTGTACATTATATGCAATTGATTACTACGAGATTTGTAGGTAAGCCGCCTTTTGATAAACGTGATATTTATGAATGGGTAAATGGCGACCACGTATGATGATTATTATTATTATTATGACATATTATCCGTTCGTCTGCGATTACAAGTCCATGAACAAAACCATTAAAATAGTCGTGTTATAAAACGTCGTGACGTAAACAAAAAATATAAACAGCATACAGAACAAAATATAAAGATATATACAAAAGAACAGGCCTTTTTTATGTTCCCATTTTGTGACGACGTTATTTAACATTTTTCCAATTTTTTTTCACAGAATTATTCCAAATACCTTTCTGAGTGTCACAACTTCACTCGATTTTCAAAATTCGACTCCCAAGGGGGGTTAAAAGGGGTAAAAAGTGTGAAACTAGAAAAATTCGCATGGCCGGAACCGCCGGAGCTTTGCGCATGAAATTTGGTCAGCAGTTTCGTTTTATATAGCGGAGACCCCTTGGGGAAGTATTTTCCGAAATTCAACCCCTACCGGAGTTGAAAGGGGTAAAAATGAAAAAAAAAAACACTGATAAAATAAAAAGTTATACTGCACGCGGGCGAAGCCGGGTTATTCAGCTAGTATAATATGTATCCATACATATACGTTTACGTTTACTATTTGTGTGTATTGAAAACGTATAAAAATAATTCACACGGACCAATATTATAACGCGCCGCAATGGAAACGCGCAACCATTTTCGGATTTTCCCTTTGAATTGTCATTTTATGAGCACGACACGCCTATTTACGACGAGAATGCGAAATCTCGCAGGGTTAAAGTCACCCGTTGAATATCCATTAACTGTACAAATCACGACCTAATGTGAACGTGCTCGAAAACCACGCGCATTGACGGGCAATCGAAACAATTTTAATAGGTAAATCGAAAGAAAACGAAATTCATCTAGTAATACCTACGACGATGTTTCGGAAATTTAATCTACTCGAAAATTATATTATGCACATAATATGTGCACAGTGTGCACTGCACACGTATGTAACGTCTTGTCTCACGAATTGTTTTCGTCTGTCGCGTTATTCAAATATACGAACACCTCCATCATGCCGATACGAGAGTTTTTATTCCAGTGTTGTTAATGCCCTGCATGATACACCCACGCAATATATGGTTTTTCCGGAAACAGAGATTGATTGGTAATTTAAAACGGAACTGTATCCGGTCGATTATCTATCGTTTCCGACGGTAAAAAGGAAATTATATAATATGTCTATAAATATAAATATATGTTCGCGTGGTGTATGAAAATGATTCACGCGCGCGTACGATTTTTTACAAACGACAAATTTTTACGTACCACTTCCATCATAGCACGTAATCGTAATTTATGAATGAAACAGACGTCATACGCATTTTACTAGATGACGACAATTCATTCATCGACAACCCACTATTGATGATTTTAGTATAAAACTGTGGCGATTCAGCTCTTATGCTCACAGTTGTTCAGCCGAGCCTTTAGAGTTCATTGAAGAGTTCGAGCGAACAACAGTTTTTTTTTTTTTTTAATATATATATTTTCATAAATATATATTTACACATTAATCATGCATTCAGTAGTGTATTTCATTTGCCTGGCTGTCGTTGCCGCAATCACTAGTGCTCAACCCGTCAGCGGAGCTCAGCTTATGGACACCATTGCTACGGTTTTCCCAACGAAAAACATGTGCGTCCGAGGAAACCAACGAAGCAAACGACTTGTCGGAGGAACACAGGCTAAATTAGGCGATTGGCCGTGGATCGCGTCCCTCGGATACAAAAGTTCTCCGGACAGTTCTATCCAGTGGCTGTGCGCCGGCACGCTAATAACGAACAGACACGTTTTGACGGCTGCTCACTGCGTCAATGATCTCAACGAATTGGAATTGTAAGTAAACACAAATGTATAACTTTTCGATAAACATTCAAAACTAAACAATCACTTTGCGACAAAGTTATTAATTATTGATTTTTCTCTTGTTACCATAGGACCACAGTACGCTTAGGTGAATTGGATTTCAATCCGGCTGTAAAGGACGGATCAAAGACATTAGATGTTCCGGTCAAACGCGTCATTAGACATGCGGAGTTCAACTCGGAGTCCATCACCAACGACATTGCATTGTTGGTGCTAAGCGAAGCAGTAACTTTTACTGGTAAGTTGATCAAACATAATATAGTTTTTTTCAACATTTTCATATTGTGTGATAATATTATTGAGATATTATTGCCAAAAAAAAAAAAAAAATAATAAGTACAAAATCGAAATGTTCTTGTTATTTATTTTATTTGTTTTTTGTGTTTAGAATACATCAAACCGAGCTGTCTGCCGACTAAGGATCAAGGTTGGGAACACATGGATTTCGTAGGATCTGAATTGTATGTTGCCGGTTGGGGTCGTACCAACAACGATCTGTCTACGGGTCATACTACTTCTGCACTGATGGAGGTTCAAGTCCCAGTAGTCAGTACCGGCGTGTGCAATAAAGTGTACCAAAACAAAGGAACCGTCATCGATTCCAGAGTGATGTGTGCCGGAGCGGAAGGAAAAGACGCCTGCAACGGTGATTCCGGCGGTCCTTTAATGTTCAAACAAGACAATCATTATTATTTGATGGGAGTGGTGTCGTATGGTTTTGACGAATGTGGAAAAGCTAATCAACCCGGCGTGTACTCGAGAGTATCATCTTTTCTCGATTGGATTATGAACGAAGTCGAAAACAGTTAATAACACTTAATTGAACAAATCTTCTTGACGACGAAGAATCTTGGAAAAAATCTAAAAATGACATGTCCGACCGGGACGGCCGATTGATTTCAATCCGGTGGAAGCTAGTTATTGTGTTGACATAACGTAAACGCTTTTTGTCATCGTCTACGGTGTATTCGGTTTCACGTGTACACGGACGAGTGGCGACGCGACAGCATCGGTGTTACATTAGTACCTGATCGATTATCGAGGGAACAACTGTGCATCGGTGTTACAAGTGTATCCAGAAGAAGAACGGTATTCTATAATATAGAAAATACTAAATAGTTTCAGTGGAAACTTGAAAAGTGCTAAAAATAATATTAGTTTTGTTCTAATATCTATTTATAGTACTCGTATATATTAAATTCAATGTGTACGTTCGATATGTACTTCGAGAAATTGATTGTAATAACTCATTTTTATAATATAATAATTATACTGTGCGTTTTACAATACATTTTGTTGTTTTGTTTGTTTATTGATAATATTAAAAACGGAACTATCCGTACATACCGGAAACGTTTCATTTGTCCGGAGCACTTTATCTACCTGCGTGAGTTCGAAGCGTTTGGAATAGAAACGAATTAAAACATTTACACGGTGAATAATAAACCTTTACTATTTCGGTATATCGACATTTTCGATATGATTACGGCATTCGTAAATAGTGATTACGGACCACTTGGTATCTGTATTGTAATTCAAAGTCTCGACATCTCGTAAGTGTACTTATACAAACTTTGGTTTTATAGACGGTGTAGAAGTTGAATTCAAAACCGGACGACGAAAAATGTACGTCATTGTTCGGGCTATAAAAATCGTATAACGCATAGACGTAATGCTCATATTATCTCGTGTATGACGTCTGTCGGTGACGTAAACCTAGTTTCCCGGCGATGACATTACGTATATAAAAAATAACCCACGCGGTCAATGTATCACGACCGACGTTAGGACGTTTTTATCATTGCTGATAGTTGATATTTTGTATTGCACAATGTAGCAGAGCGTTTGTCGGAGAGTAAATGCGCACAAGAATACAAGATGTACTGTAAATACACTTATCCGGTTGTGGGTTTATCGTTTCATTTTTAATATTATAATAATTGTAAAATCTTTCATTTACTCGAGAACGTTTTTATTTTTATTATTGGCTCGAACCGCGATAGGCGTTCAATATGTCCGATTAATGCCCGCCCACGGCGTATTGTATACCGACTTGTTATACAGAGTGGGTTCGTCCGTGTTTTGCGAATTCCGGAAACGATAAATCGCAACGTAAATCAAGACGCAGCAATTGTCGCGCAGAGCGCCGTAAAATAATATTATAATAGACGATGGAGATTCCCGTCGATTCGAAATATTACTAATTTGCAACGTCACGGCTACGTCGCGTCGCACGCAATACCATAATGTTTGAAGATTCTCCGGCGATAGTATACGTTTTGGACGTAATATTTTACAAAAAAATAAAAATAAAACACGATTCATCGCCGAATGTTTTATGACCATACAGTTAACCGCCGGGTGTCACGGCGCGCGCGCGAACTGAAATTCTTTAGAATAATCGGATCGAACGTTGGTTATTGGCATTGTCATAATGACACGACGACGTCCAACGGTCGTTTCGAGCTTTCGACGCGAACGTTATATTTATTAGTTTCTCGCTGTTGTCGCCTCTTGCATAGATTGTATAATAACAGCTGTGATTAGATTCTCGACATACTATAAACTATTAGTTTCGACTTCTTCTGAGTACTTACGTTATTTTTAATACTCTTCGAGTACGTGGGCGCGCGAATACAACAACGCCGAGACTTCTATAAATACTATTATATCGTATTATTGCTTAACTCGAGACGGTTCGGCTCAAACCGTCGTCGTCAAAAGACTCGTAGGAAAAACGTTACTGCCGCGTTTGAGTCCGCCCACGAGTCTACTTTTGAATAATCATTATTGGAATCTTTTTTTATTTTTTTTTTCCATACCAATCGATCCGTGAAAAGTAAAGGACGACTTTTTTTTTTTTTATGGCTCGGGTATAATATTTCGAACGATACAAGAATGAATAGAAAAAAACGTACGTAAGAAATATTTTATTTTCACTTCGAAACGCGCGGTATTTTTTTCAGTTAAAATAATTATTGTAAAAACGTTTTAAAAAACGAATCGAATAAAAATATACCGATCGTTTGATAAAAAAAAAAAAAAAAAACGTTCGTACTCACAGATGCGATGGAAATCGACGGACGTTACTCATACTCTTTAATAAACGTCGGCGCTGTGGCGGCTTCGGTCATTGATGTGTTTTATTTGATTCCGGTCGATGAAAAGGTCCGCTGCGTCGCCGGCACGTGCGATAGCTTTGAACCAGCCGCGAACGTCTCTTGGCACTTAGTTTCACACTCGCGTAATAATAATTATCGTTAATTCGCTGACACACGACTCCGGCGCGGGGCGTAGCCGATTCCCACCATAGTGTCCCTAGATCGTCATCGCCATGGCGTCGGTTTCCGGTCAGAGATTGCTTCCGTTTTCTTCCGAATCAAATTCGTTTCCGATGTGTTTCTCGAGAGCCTTTTTCTTTTTCGTCGGCGCGGCGTGCGGCGCGGCGGCCGGAACCGGTTGTCGGGCACGGGATCACGAACGCGGACGAAAGCCTCCGCTATATCGCATTTGCGACCGCGAAAACGTAGACGAAAATCGTAATAATTTTTTTAATTATATTTATGTATACTCGTTTGTGTGTGTATTTGTCATTATTCAACCGTGTTGAGTGCGTTTTTTTTTTTTTTTTATAAATGCCGGAAAACGTTGATATGATCACCATTATATAATAACCGGAAGCATACATGAGATATGATGTCGATTTAGGAAACGTTTAAATCTGAAAATGGAAGAAAAAAATGGCGGACGCGGCTGTTGACGAACTAAATACGTCATCGCGAAAACGTTCGATAACGATGGTGTTCGGGATTGACGACGACGACCGCCGCAAAACTAGAGAGTTGGTGGAGGGGGGAAATAAAAACGACAAAACCTCGCGAGAAATCGTATTCCGAGGCCGTCGCGCTGGTCGATACATAGTAGCTCTACTGCGCGTACTGCAATGCCCACACCCACACACGCGCGGTATACGCGCGCGAGCAATATCAGTTTTCCCTCAGCGCCCGTTTCGTTCGACGTCATTTCGCGCGGTAATATCGCACGCGAACACGAAATATACACAATATCATACACGCAAACGCGCGTTTCGCGGGGGGGGGGGGGGGGCGACGCATAAACATTTTGGGCTATTCGTCCCCGGGCGAGTATAAATTTTGAATAGGTACGCGCGCGCACACCGGGCCGCGAGGCACGCGCGCGCGACACCGAGCGTCTCGAGGTAAACACCGCGATGTATATTACCGTGTGTATACGTGTATATGTAGGTATACACACGTAACAGAGGTATATATTTATTTTTGTTTATTTAATATTTAAACGTTTTCGATAACACGTCTCGAGAGGAAGTTTATAATATACGGCGCGTTGAACGGAAAACTCCCGCGCGTTTTAGTGTGTTTACGCGCGGCGTATTTTTCTCCGATCGTCCTACAATTATTATCTCGCGAAAAGAACGGAGAGTGCGCTGACGCGCGCGTACAATGGCGAAAGGCGAATTCGACCGTCCGAGCAAGTTTATGCGACGAAACGGCGCGCGGCGGCACGAGGAGCAAGCGACCCTCTCGATCGAGTCGCACATTGACGCAATGACGTTATCAAATAGGTTTTCTACCGCGCGGTTTGCGTTCGATATTTGCGATCACGTCGTCGTCGGCACGAATAATCATCGTATACAACGTAAAAGAGAGTTTTTCGAATCTTGATGAAATCTATTGCACGTGGTAGTCGAGGTGAGTTCGGTAAGCCCGGTCAGTCGCCTAACTTTTTGGTACGTGCGCAGCAGGCGTCGATTACGCGACGCGCTCTCTTACTCAAATAATCTAACTCTTAGACTAAAATCGATCGCTGACAACAGGCGAATGGTTTTTACCTGATCGACCGTTTAATATAAAAGTATTGCATACAGGTCTTACACCTTTACGAATTATTATATCAAATAGATTTTTACGGAAATACACGTAGTATTCATACTCGTTCGATAAGTTACGCGGTGGACCGGAAGCGTTTTACGTTCTAAAAAGTAGAACTTCCAGTGCCTTTAACTTACTCTGTTTTAGATAAATATTTGATTGTCTATTTCTATCGCCTGCGTTCAACATTTTTTATGCAATCGTAATGCGTTATGATGATTTAATTACGTCTACTAGTATTCTGTTATTGTTATGTTTCGAAATCGCGCTAAATTAGAGCCACAGGGGTTTTTTTAAATTATATTTCAAACTTATCGTAAAAGCGTAAAATTTTTACTTAAAGCTAAGATTTATACGATTATTTTATTGTCATTACTTTTGATTCTAACCGAGTTCTAATTTTTTTTTCACGTTTTTGAGCTTTTAACAGAATTTTTTTATTTCTCTTTTATCGACTAACGAACCGGATAATAAATTCATCTATATATGGCCGGATAACAGATTTCACATAAAATAATTAACGGGACAATATTGATATATATACACACATTATCAATCCAAAAAGAGCGGCGTATGCCATCCGACTGCGACCTCATACTGAATAGCCGACTCACGTCTGACTCACGCCCGGTCGATATGCTCCCCAATTTTTTTTTTAGTTTCTGTTTGATATGACACTTAAGTTGCGCTATTAATACACTTGACGCATAAACTGGCCATCATATAAACACCGAACCGTTGTAACGATACATTCACAGCTGTTGACATCGATTCTTGAAGGGTTGTTCATTTAAGAGTTTTCACGAACAACAGTTTTTGCTATGTATTTTCCTATTATTAATGTTGTTCATACATAGGTGTGTATACCTACCCCTGTCATGCCGATACGAGAGTTCTTATTCCGTTGTAATATCCTGCATGTTACACCCGCGCAATATATAGTTTTTAAAGGAAACAGAATTTCAGTACATACGACTGAAAATTTAAAACGAAACTGAAAACGGTCGATTATCTATCATTTCAGACGGTAAAATGAAATGATATAATAATAAATGTATATAAATATATATTTTCACGTGGTGTACCGGAAAATAATGATTCACGCGTCCGGAAAAATTTTTTTAAATGAATTTCCACCATAGAATTATAGCACGTCATCGTAATATTTTTTTATGAATGAAACCCGATGTTATCATCATATTTCATTCATAATTAACCCACCATTGATGATATTTAATAGCTCGCACGATCACATAAGACCACAGTTGTTCATCCGAGCCTTTAGAGTTCATTGACGAGTTCTAGCGAACAACAGTTTTTTTTTTTTTAATATATATATTTTCATACATATATATTTACACATTAATCATGCATTCAGTAGTGAATTTCATTTGCCTGGCTGTCGTTGCCGCAATCACTAGTGCTCAACCCGTCAGCGGAGCTCAGCTTATGGACACCATTGCTACGGTTTTCCCAACGAAAAACATGTGCGTTCGAGGAAACCAACGAAGCAAACGACTTGTCGGAGGAACACAGGCTAAATTAGGCGATTGGCCGTGGATCGCGTCCCTCGGATACAAAAGTTCTCCGGACAGTTCTATCCAGTGGCTGTGCGCCGGTACGTTAATAACGAACAGACACGTTTTGACGGCTGCTCACTGCATCAAAGATCACAGCGAATTCGAATTGTAAGTAAACACAAATGTATAACTTTTCGATAAACATTCAAAACTAAACAATCACTTTGCGACAAAGTTATTAATTATTGATTTTTCTCTTGTTACCATAGGACCACAGTACGCTTAGGTGAATTGGATTTCAATCCGGCCGTAAAGGACGGATCAAAAACATTAGATGTTCCGGTCAAACGCGTAATTAGACATGCGGAGTTCAGCTCGGTGTCCATCACCAACGACATTGCATTGTTGGTGCTAAGCGAAGCAGTAACTTTTACTGGTAAGTTGATCAAACATAATATAGTTTTTTTCAACATTTTCATATTGTGTGATAATATTATAGAGATATTATTGCAAAAAAAAAATAATAATAAGAATAAAATCGAAATGTTCTTGTTATTTAATTTATTTGTTTTTTGTGTTTAGAATACATCAAACCGAGCTGTCTGCCGACTAAGGATCAAGGTTGGGAACACATGGATTTCGTAGGATCTGAATTGTATGTTGCCGGTTGGGGTCGTACCAACAACGATCTGTCTGCGGATTATACTACTTCTGCACTGATGGAGGTTCGAGTCCCAGTAGTCAGTACCGGCGTGTGCAATAAAGTGTACCAAAACAAAGGAACCGTCATCGATTCCAGAGTGATGTGTGCCGGAGCGGAAGGAAAAGACGCCTGCAACGGTGATTCCGGCGGTCCTTTAATGTTCAAACAAGACAATCATTATTATTTGATGGGAGTGGTGTCGTATGGTTTTAACCAATGTGGAAAAGCTAATCAACCCGGTGTGTACACGAGAGTATCATCTTTTCTCGATTGGATTATGAACGAAGTCGAAAACAGTTAATAACACTTAATTGAACAAATCTTCTTGACGACGAAGAATCTTGGAACAAATCTAAAAATGACATGTCCGACCGGGACGGCCGATTGAATTCAATCCGGTGGAAGCTAGTTATTGTGTTGACATAACGTAAACGCTTTTTGTCATCGTCTACGGTGTATTCGGTTTCACGTGTACACGGACGAGTGGCGACGCGACAGCATCGGTGTTACATTAGTACCTGATCGATTATCGAGGGAAGAACTGTGCATCGGTGTTACATGTGTATCCAGAAGAAGAACGGTATTCTATAATATAGAAAATACTAAATAGTTTCAGTGGAAACTTGAATTGTGCAAAAAATAATATTAGTTTTGTTCTAATATCTATTTATTGTCCTCGTACATATATATTAAGTTCAATGTGTACGTTCGATATGTACGAGTATGTCGACAAATTGATTGTAATAACTCATATTTATAATATAATTATACTGTGTGTCTTACAATACATTTTGTTAGTTTTTTTGATTTATAATATTAGTAGGTTTAAATATTGCAATTATGTCATAGCCGTTGGCATTTATACAATTATTATCTTGTGATGACGACGATACTATAACAGCGCTAGTGTCAGTCGACTAATTCCTTCTAAACAAACCGACAGCGTTTGGGCATACGATTTGGACGCGTAGTCGAAACAGAGTTAGGATTGTCATCGATGTTATTGTTTAATGTTATTACGGAAAGTTCCGTAAATTTGCATAATCTTACCAATTTTTCGAATTGGAATTTTCTATCTCGATCGACCGTCCGACGGCGCGACGCTACGAACACGGTACGCAACAGAGTTGAACGAGAATTTTCAAACGGTTTTCGTTGCGTCGGTGTTATACGCGCACACGGCCAAAAATATTGTTATACACAATATTATTATGTGTGCTGTTTGCTCGATCCGTTTCTTCTCGCATAACGCCAACACGATAACAACATCGACGGTTGCGTTTTCGACACGACGTGGGCGCACGTTGGAGGCGAACGATTCACAGTTTTAAAGTATAGCGAGAGAACGGCGAACTCTATTATATTAATATACTTCACCCCATTCAATTAGTAAATGTTTGTCGGGAATCCTGTTTGTTATAATACAACCGTTAGGAATACACGCGATCGTGTACGTTATACCTACTGCAGGATGTCTCGCAGTGGTTCCCCTTCTCGAAGCGAGGAGAGGGGAACGGAGTTTTTACACTTTACTTATCGCGTAAAATTTTCCATCGCGTTACCGACGCGACGACTCGTCGGTGATTTTCCAAAACTAAAGTTATACACATAACCGACCTAAGTGCACACTGTACCGCAAAATCATCGTTTCCAACAATCGCGGTAACGGTAAAGATGAGATGACGATAATAAAACGCGTGACGCGATAAAGAGTCTTATAATTACTGTGGTCGTCGCTTGTAGAAAATCGTCGTACACGATTTGTTCTGTGGTGGTTTTCTTTGTTCGACGCGTCTGAAATCACTCGTTTCGGCGAAAGTCCCCGCTTCGTACCGGGTGCGCGCCGTTCGTTACGCCGCGCCGAGGGGTCGATCTGTGTCCATTGGGTCGAGGGAAACTGGAAGCCATATTTTAAAGGCCGAAAACGAGAGCGACCGCGTTCGTGTTTACTGTTTTCAAAACCCCTTAAATATACGTAGTAGACCATCGTAATTCATCGCGTGTAATATGATTTACCGCGCTATAACGAACGGGTCGTCGTCGTATAGTAATAATATGGCGACAACGAGCTGGGAAGATAACTTTGTTTCCACTTGTATATCGACTGCCACGACGCTGCCGAACGTACATCCGAATGGTAAAAATCTGAACGATAAAGTTATACGAGTGTAATAACGACGCGTTAGTAATTCGTTTCGGTATAATACAACGTGAATCACTTAATCGGGCTTATAACCCGTATAGGTAAACACAGTGATTGTGCGCGTTTCCGCCGGAAACTTTTTACGATCGAATCGGTTGATTAATTTTTATACCGTCTATACTCGTTATACGCGTTGAATCCATAGAGTAATTAATTCGAAAAACTTTTTTAACGGCTTTTGTACAACTATTTTTTTTTTCTTTTTTACTCGGCGACGACGGCTGAAATAATTATACACCACGTCATAATATTATTATTTATTTATTATATTTGTTTGATTCAATTTCACGTGCACGTGTTATGAATACTGTGCCTCAAACCGAGGAGACTAGCGAGTGGGAGGCCCACGAGTTCTAAATGGAATTGTGGAAAAATAATTTTTCTAAATAGAAACCTATAATAGGCGTAAGATTAAAATTAAACGGTATCACATTGAAACTAATAGAACATTATTTTTTTATCGAGTTAATATAATATTATTACTATCCGTAGAAAACGTACTGCCTTCTGAAAACTATAGGATAAAAATATAAATATGTGATCGTTGAAAAAAAATACGAGATAAAATTATTATTACGTATTATAACAATACGCGCGTACGTCGTAATTCTTATAACTCGATGTTTCCGAGCCTTTTTGATTTAGCAAACCGCTATTTTTGGCTTGGTGACGATATTAACATTATCGATTGTTTTAAAAGTTTCTGAGATTATAATTATAATTATGATTTTCTCATAATAATTTTACTATCCACAGAAAAAAAAAAAAAACGCACGTACTTGTGTTTGAAAAATATTGATATAGTTTATAATATATCCGTGCAGAATCTTCCTTATACCGTCAAGTGCAGTGTTGGAAAGTTCACTTAAAAAACTGAAATTTTTGCGCGTTCGCGTCCTGCAAAGTTATCTCAAAGAAACACGTCCAAGTTCATATTTTTTAAGATAATTAACGCGTTCATCGGGTAGTCCATTAATAATTTATTAAAAAGACGAATCGCCATCTACATAAATTGTACAGACTTATTTTATTATTAATACTTTGTGAATGGAAATTAGACTCGCGAAAGGAAATAAAAAAGCGCCGTTCGAAGTAATTAAAATTTGTTTACGATGTTTCTTATATTGTTATGATTATAATAATATGACACACGATGTAAAAGCTTTTAAAAATGGATTTTGATTTGAACGGCTTAAAAAACAATTCGAGTTCTCGAAAAAAAAAAAAGAAAAAAAAAATCTCCTTACACGTACATATTATATTTTTAACAAACGAGTGACACCACTCACGATGTGGCGTTCATTAAGTATGAATGTGGACGCAATGAACCGCGCGTTCTTTCCAAGTGCCGGTTAAATGTTAAATATTAAACCGTCGCGCTAAAAAATAAAGCAACGGCTTCACAGATTCCATAAAAAAAACCGTTTTCGTCGTCTTTGTTGAAATGTCAGGAATTTTTGACGACTCCGGTAAAAGCAATATTGTTTTACATCGTATCGTCGTTCTCAATTCTTCGAGTTTTCGCGACGGCGGCGTACGTCTGCATTTACTCGATCGCTGCGTAACGATAATAATTATTATTATAACGTTGTTGGTCAGGTTTGGCGGTTTTGAGCTACGCGCGTAAGTCGATACTAATTTTCCCGACGTAATCGTGCCGACTCGAAAACGCAACAAATGATAATAACGAAATTTAATTACCTCGCGGTTACTAAAGTCATTTTTTAACTCGTTTATATACAGTCTTTATTACAGAACGAACTCGAATAATACACGTCTCGCGCAATCAACCGACTCTGGCGGGATAATGCAATAATAATGACAACAGTAATAATAATTTAATATACCGCACAGTTCGCTCGTCGTTCGAGTATTGGATAAAAAAAAAGAAACAACCGAACCACGTCCGATATCAATCGTCTTGCACCAAAAGCATGTCACGTACAACTGACGGCCGTTCAACGCTTCTCCGTTGGTTTCCAGTCGAAAATATTAATAGCAGACTTAATAATTTCTTGTGAGTGTTCGTAATATATGTCCCGGTAGTTTAAAATATCGAAAACCAATTACGTTTTACAGCACCGCGTTCCGTTCGGCCGAGAACTCGCGGTTTAGCCGTAGGAAACTTCATCGAAACAACATAGTGGACGCAAAAAAATATATATAATATCCAATACTTAAATGTGCGCTCCGCCTTTTCCGAATTATGTCTCTCAGCTGCACGTGTCCGCTCGTTAAAGTGCATCGAAACTGTTTTTTGAATATCGCCCGGGCGACATATATGGTTTTCGTCCACACGCTAGACGAATAAGCGATGTTATTTTCATCGATCAACTTTTCGATTACCTGCGTCTAATTTTCGCAGCAAAAACTCGCTTCGGTGTAAACAATTGCACGTGCCGTTTCCGACGGGACGACACGCCGCCGCCGTTCGATATACGTAACCGAATATTAAACGGCTGTTTGTTTCGCGTGTTCAACAGTAACACTATCGATTATTTATAAACTTATACAATATATTATGTCGCCGCGAGCAAAAAAGAACGACCATATCGTACATTGACGGCAAAAAAAACCTTTGCGTCGTCGTCACCCGTTGGCGGCTACCGCACGTCGTAACTTAAAACTGAAAAAAAAAAAATTAAAAAAAATACTTTGCGACACGTCGAACGTTTTTTCAAAGATTATACGTATTTACAATATAATATTATAATATGGTCTCGAGGAAAAGTTTAGATAATTCTATAGTTTGTATTATGATACTTTTGAAAACTTTTAATTGCGCAAAGTTTCATACTATTTTTTTTCATTTTTTCCCTTCGTCGTCGCGATTCGTAAATTTAATTTGAAATCCTACGGAGGTAACGATTTTCCCCCAAAGATTTTGACTAATCTAACATAGTGTAATATGTACGGACGACGAGTTGTCCGACCATACGCGAACGTACTACTACTATAGTATAAAGTTTAAACGGGACGAGTGCCGCGGCGAAGCGGTAGACATAATGTCGAGCTCTCTCGAATAATATTTAAACTCCCGGGACGGTTTATTACTGCCGTTTAAACTTTAAACATTGTTCGCGGCGAGAGAGGAGAAAAAGAAAAAAGCAAAGCGCGCGCGCGCGCGCTTAGTCTATCTATAACGGATATCACGAGTTATTGTTATTATCGTTTTCGTCGTGAACACGAGAGGTTTTACGTAGAAACGAACGCCGCCGCCGAAATGTCGTAATGGCGTTATAATATAATAACGATTTTAAACTCGCGTGGTTCGAATGGACGGTTGAAATCGGATATCAGCTAAGTCGAACGGACGGGTGACTGATATTGTTTAACGATACGGCGGCGTAATAATGACACAGCATTGTGTCGAGCCAATACTGCGCGCATAAATATTTGCACGTCGTCGCCGACGCGCGACGGTAGAAAACATCCGATTATAATCAATCGTGGATTTCGGAGGTTTTTTTTTTTTTTGTTGTACAGTCGGAAAAAAACGCACCGTTAATCCCCGTACGTAAAGGAGAAAACACACACACACGTATGATAATATGACGTATACAACGAAAATAAAATGTTTTATTTATGAACACGCGTTATTGAATTGTGAGAATCGATAAGACTGTATTAATATTTTCCCGTCGATACACTATATTATTATTATATCGTACGATAAAAACGTAAGTTGAAGAAAAAAAATAAAAAATCGAGTCCCTCGTAAGTAACATAATAATATACCTTTCTTTAATATGTTTACCTTTACGGTTCATATACGTTGTAAACATCCAAAGTTGTACGCGAATGAAAACGTACGTATCGATGTTCCGAATAAAGCGAAAGGTTATTTATGTTATTATATCGCGATCCCTTATTTATTTATTTAGTTTTTTTGTAACAAAAGATTTCTATTTTCGTACGTTACGCGTAGCTCGACGATCGACGTCTCCGAAACGTATAATCGCGCGCCGGACGTTTTGATTTATAATTTATTGCTAAAACGACGGCCAACACCTAATCCTTAAATAGTTAAACACGCGCGAATAATAGTCGTTGAATACACGTTACGAGTAAGTTGTGAAGCATACCGCTTGTCCCGCAGCGCGGTTATTATTCTGAAGTAACATCGTACTTCCATAATTTATGCTTCTCTTAGTCGAGTACGAACGGACTACTCCAGCGGCGGCGGTAGCAGTAGAGCTGGGGTATATTGAATTCCGATTCCGAAAATAAAATATAAAACGAAATTATTTATTCAAAATAACTATCGATCAATTTGCACGTTGAAACGATTATATTATATCAAAGTTTCGGTATGATGTAACGTTTATTGTTCGAGTACATTTTTTGTAAAAATTATAATCGGAGCAGGGCGAACAGGACGTGTCCGCCGATAAATGTAAACGAAATGTGACGATCCTTACGAAACGGGCTAAAAATCGCATCTGGTTCGTCTCCGCCGAAATCAGCTTTCGTCGTGGTATTCGGGCGCGCCCGAGCACGTGAAACATACCGGAAAGCGTCGTCGCCGTTTTCGGGATCGCTTTGGTTTGTTTTTTCCTCGTCTTCGATTTTAGCGTATTCGACGCGTGCTTCCGGGACGCTCGCGACCGTACGGAGTCGTTCGTTTCCAGACGGTTTCGGGCGATGCGAGTCCGGACTGGCCGCCGGCGCGATACAAATATTATATTAACGTATCGATTCGCGCGCGTGCCGTTTACGAAGTCGTCCGTTTCGGCGTTGCGGACGAGCGTTTCATCCAAAGCAGTGCGGAACGTTTCGTCCTGGTTAATTATTATTACACTCCGCGGCCATAAAATATCCCCACGGGCCCCGGAGAAAGCGCGGCGGACCGTCCCGGACTGCCGGAATGCGTAATGTATATATATATATATATATATAAATTATATTATATACGTACGATGTTATGTATATATCACGAGGGCTACAATATTAAATCGCGGTCACCGCGGTCCAAAAACCACGACTATATACCACGTGTACGTTCGCCGACGCCGGCAAAGTATTTGTCGCGACCCCGCCGGCCACGCGAGCGCGTTATTATTCCTGCGGCGTGCCCGCGCGAATCGCGATAACTCATCTCTTCCGGTCGTGACCTTGCGCGCCGTGCACTTTCGAGTGAGCCGATATTTTCAAAGGGTCGCGCGAAGAGATGTGTGATAGTGGTAAATCAATAGATTCGATAAGTTTACGTTAAATTTGGTAATTAGGTAAGGTTTTTCCACAGTACGTTTCTAGCGATTCGTAATGATTTATTTACGTTTCCAATGGTTTCGTGTTTAAAAACGAATTTTATTTTTTACACTTTTACTATCTAAACTATATTTTATAATTAAAATAATAATTGAAACAATATTATTTATAATATTTTAACCGACGCTAAATGGATACTAAATAATAATGATAACAACCTAATTACAAATACCTACCGAAAAAAAAGCTGTTACACTGGAAGAAAGTTTAAAAAGAGCCGTTCGATTTCAAAACTATAAAAAAACGAGAACGAGAGAAAACCGTAAATACGACAAAAAAAAAAAATAAAAATTGAATATTGAATTAGTTACACACAGCGTTGAACGTGTTTCTTTTTTCTGAGCTATAAGTAATTGAATAATGAAAAGAGAAACTTGAAAATGACGTATGCATTGCACTAGTAAATATTGACGAGAATATACTCTACGATTTCAGAACAAATAGCGTACTCCATCCACATTCCCTCCACTTCGAGCCCTGATCATACCATGACGTGTGAGAACAATATGAGCAAATAACTATTGTTCGAAAATTCAAAAGTAAATCATTTATGCGATTCAGTTTTTTTGAAAATTGTAATGCGATTATTTTTCGAACGATTTAAAACAAAACCGTTGAAACTATTGGGTTGGATCGAGTTTTCGATTTCATCGCATGCCGCCGACCATAGACCTTGAACAAGGCTACGTGGTTAACGATGAGCCGAAAACATAATCGAGAACAAAATACACATCAGTATGTCTCGAGGGCCTAGTCCGCGTAAGCCGCGGGTTGTACTTTGCCTTCGTTTTAATAATATTATGAGTTATGATCATGACCACAGTGCTGAAAACAGAGATTTCCGTGAAATCCTTTATTCTCTCTCAGCTCGAAATGTACGTTTTAATTTCCAGCCAAAAAAAATGAAAAACAATGTTGTATACTCATAATTACAAGCTGATATTCGTTTGAAATTTTTTGAGTGGAAATTAAGACTTAATTGTATCCTTTATAAACTATGATAATAATATGCTGGACTCCGCGGCCGTTAATGCGCGAAATTCGTTGAAATCGTAGCTTTTTGTCTGATAAATCAGTATTAATCGCTTATTAAAATACATTTTTTCGTCGGAACAAGTATTCTTACTCGTAATTTTTTATCATTAAAATATATATAGTAAACTATTTGAATCGTTAATTATAAAATACACTTATGTAGAGTTTTTTTTTGTTGTGTATGCCCCTTTACGCGCATTGTACGGCGCTGCGAACGCTATCCTTCCCTCCGGTCTGATCGATATCATTATTCCCGTAATAAAAATAGTAGAATACATTTGATGATATTGATCAGTAAAAATTAAAATAATAGAACAATAAACTTCTAGATGTCACATTTGTCGACGTTCAAACATCTACCCAGCTTTGCGATGCGTTTGAAACATATTTTTATTTTTTTAACCTATCGGTTGTATTCGATTATGCGATATAATAATATGTTCGATCAATCCGCGAAAAGTCAGAAAAAAACAACAATTGATGCCTTTTTTTGTTTTGTGTATTTTTGCCTCGTAGCCGACTGTGGTATCGATTTTTTTTTCATTTATCGCGAAACTCAATCGTGTTTGATTGGGATTTAAACAGCGTCTGTGTCGGAACATTCGATTGTAATGTTCAAACAGTCAAACACTCTGAAACAAATCACTATGTTTTTCAGCAAGTTGTATAAAATGCTATAATAGTTGTAGTTTCTACCCCAATGATAATAATTAAACAGTGTTGTCTTGTGTGTTGACAGACGTTTTTAAATTCCAATTATTAGAACGTCACGTGATATATATATAGTATTAAAAATACAGGTAAATTAAACGCGTCGTCGGGTTGTTTATTCGATATCAGGTGTCATATTGATTATTAGGTGCTGGATAGGTCAAACGAGTTGAAATAAAAGACGTATCGAGTCGAATTTAGCGGGTCGGGAATTAGCGGATTCGATTATCTAATGTACGTAAATGTAATTTTACTTATATAAGGTCGGTAAATATCTTAAAGCTCGGTGAATCAGTACTTACGCAGTACCGAAGTATACTATATTGTTTATTAGTTGTTACGGAATGGGACGTGCGAATAATGCCCTGCCACTGCCTCTTGTAATTGTATAATTCCGGCGTTGTATAATTTGAAAAAAAAAAAAAGAAGCTATAAGTATACACCTAGGTACAACGTTATGCACCTATAAACGTTACGATCGATCATCATATTTGTTAGTAAAATACACAGTTGCTGTGCGAGCGATTAATTTTACGCAGTAATTTTATTAGAAAAATAAAACGTACCGCGTCGATTTACTTATGTTTTTCGACATAAAGATGGTTAAAGCGATTTTGATGTATGTTTTTTTTTTATTTTTTAACGAGACTGCAATCGATTTTGGTATCTTTTTAGACGGTCCATAAAGTCAGCATAAACGCGCGTATTCGTCGAGACGATTATTATGATTATTTTTTTTTCAATTAAAATATAATCGGGTTTTAATTTGAAGGGTTTACTCACAAGTGGTTGTCGAATACTCGTTTATCTAATTTTTCGTTGTTTTTTTTTTCTCCCGAACAATGCGATTTTAATTGTTTACGCGTATTATCAGCGTATTATAAAACAAAATATATTATAATTAATCGATTTTAATTGTTTGTGTTGCGTAGGTTTATAATAAACATCGCGTCCGTATTTATAAGGAGTTTATACGTTTTGATTTTGATTTTTTTTTTCTTTTCTGTACACAAAAGGGAAATTAATTTAAATGTAAAACGGTCCAAAACGCGTTCGAAATCAGATCAAAAGACGGCATGGCATTCGAAACACGCTTTAGGCGCCCTAACCTTGTACGTAAGCGATTTTCTTAGTTATCGAAGGATCTCGCGTGAAATCGGTAAATTATTGTTTTAGAGTTTTGTGTTGTATTTTACACAGGCTTGAAAGTTAAAATCTCGAACTTTACCAAACGTAATAATTTATTGAGAATCCAATTTTCACCCGAAAATGGTCGAATCGTTAAGTATAAGTGTTCGCCGCCTACACGACATCGAAACGAATAGAACCGTTAAATATTTCATATTTCTATGTTGCTATTTTGCGATTATATATTGATGTATTCCGACGAAAACGAAAACAAGTGCTGTTTTTCCAAACTCCGGACCGTTTGAAATTTCCGATTAATTCGACTGTATAAATCTTTATATAAAATATCAACCGAAGATGAAACTTCCAATTTCACAAATACGGCCGTCGCGTGTACGGCGGAACTTCTCGAGCGACCGTTTGACCAGAAAACGCGATCGCAAGCAATATATAATATAATCGTAAACATTAAATAGAGCCGGAACAACGCATCCGCCGCGAGTTTCGATTTCCCGGCACCGTATTCGAAAGAAGTCCGACTATAAATTGGTAATTATATTATATACTTTGAAACGTCAGCGATGTAAATTTCTACACCTCTGCCGAGGTGAATTTTTTTCCGTACTCGTACAGTATAATGTACGTTCAAACGCGGTTATTAAAAAAAAATTTTAAAAAGAAAAACATTCGACTCGAGTTTATATTTCAAATCGTATATCAACTTTAATTAAAAAAAAAAACCGTCGGATCGAAAGTCTTTCTCGTTTGTTTTTTATTAACATTTTACACAATTCGTATTAATTTAATCTCTATTTACCGTACAGCCGACCTACAGTACTTAAATATTATGAAACTTTAAAATAGTTTGTACACGTTTACTAGGTAAATATAGGTATACCGTTATATATATATTATACTAGAAATATGTAAGATTTTAAAGTTTAATATATTTTTTTTTATTTTGTCCGTCGTTATATTCATTTAAAAACGCAATTCGTTGAAATTAAATTGCATTTTTAGTATTATTATTATTATTATTATTACTATAATATCTGTAGTAATAAAATTCAAATTTATGCACGCACTCTCCGCGTCAATTCGTGCCCCGCAATATTTACACAGGACTCGTTCGTCATATTCGAGTATAGCGGGGGGGGAAAAAAAACCGCGCACTTTAAAAAATTGATCTTAATTAACGAACACACTCGGGTCGCGGTGAGTGAAAAATAATCGTTCCATTCGAGAACGTGTGCGAATAATGTTCAAAGTGCTCTGCGCGCACATAATATGCATTATTATACATAATATTGTTAACATATTTTGACGGCCAGTAAACACAGTATAATTTGATTTTACACGCGACATCGACGACGAGAAAATAAAAACACATTTCCATGTTTAACAAACGACTAGTAGATATTTCGGGAGACTCTGCACATATTTTTTCATCGTCTTTTGCCGAATTGGACACTTAGACTTTGAGTGAAAATCAACGCGCGCGGAAGGAAATTTTCGAAATTTACGGACTTTCTACGCCGACCGAGACAAACCCACATTACTCGACCTCGGCCGATTGGACGCGTTTATTATCATGTCGGCTCTAGGACCTATGCCGCGTAGGCGGCACCGAACTATATCGTTTGTCGTACGTGCGGCGGACGGATGTGTATGAACAACACATCCCGTCCCCGAGGCCGGATCAAGAGCCGCGCGAGTCCTACTGTAACTGTTTGCGACCAATAACTGATTCAATACTATATTCGCTATATAAATATGAATAATAATAAATCGAGCGCAGTGATTTGCATAAATAAATTTAGCATAATTGTATTCGTAGTTGTAGGTTTCAGATGATATCGTATAGGTTAAACGCCGCCGTATTATACGGCTAATCGATGAACTGCAATAAACCGGTGGCGCGGCCATTAAAACAATAATAGTAATAACGGTAATAATAATAATAATAATAATAATAATACAATCTCGAAATGGCGTCGCAATGCGAGTCGTTGATGTGGTTTCCGAGCGATTCCCGCGCGTACTTAAGGGATTATTATTATAACAATTCAATTTCTTAATCGTCTGTTATAATCATTTTCCGACGGTATTATCCGGATGCGGAACCGTGTTCATTAGTATTCATTATTAACATCAATATTGTTATATCATCATAGTATTCGATTATTATTTATTCCGCAAACGTCCGTCAAATAGACGAAGAACACTAAGAAGAAAAAACAAAAAACGAAATAAAATAATCGCCTTTTTAGCGTTCGCGCGAGCTATGAGAAAATGCGAGATCCGTCGGTTGCTACAATACAATCTACTCGGCTTTAATTTCGAAATTTCATTTTTCGTATTGTTTTTTTGTCGTTGTTGCCGCGGGCTTCCAGTTATTAGATACGTTATTGTGTTTTAATGTTTTATCTATTCTCCACACGTTTCGCAGCCGAGAATCGTGACCGACGGTATTGTTTGAAAAGCTAAATAACACCTTTTTTTTTCTGTAAATTCTCAAGTCGAGTAATACAGCGATAGAAGCGCAAGTGTGTGTTTGTTTTGTTTGGTTTTTAAAATTGTCCTCGCTCGTCTTACAATATTTTTGCATTTCATCGTTTGCAATTTCGATTATTACTTTGGATCCTATAATGCCGTAACTTGAATCTTTTTTACATTGAATTTAAGTTAAACGCGACGCTATTGTATTTATAATATTGAAACAATAATTCTGATACGATAATTAAAAAAAAAATATTCCGTTATTCGTAAATCGTTATAAAGTTGTTGACCTATTAGACGAGAAAAAAAAACAAAACTCGACGACAGCGACAAACTATTATAGTAGTCAATACCCCTGAGTTTCAAAAAAAAAAAAAACGCCTCGCCTTATTTTCATTCCATCGGGTCAGGTGGGCATTTTCTTTAAGTAAGAATATTTATAACATAAACGTCGTCGCACTCCGATATCAGCACTCGACTACGCTGCGCGACGGAATAACGCGTATACGGTAGGTACGGTTTTCATAATTTTTAAACGCACGCCGCGAGTGGAGTTTAGATAATGTATGAAACATATCCACTTGTAAAGCGATCCCACGCGAAAACCACGTATAAATAAAGGATTGAAAAGTTTCTCGGCCACGAGGTAAGTTTTAAAGCCGCCGCCGCCGCCGCCGCCGCCGCCGCCGCGTCCCTTGCATACGTATAAAACTGCCTAAAACTCCGGCGGCCGGGGCGCGCGTATTAGCCGGCGCGCTCCGCAACTTTAAATCCTGATATTGTTATTCGAGTTTGACGGGCCAAAATTAATCGCACACCCGGGATATACATTGAACAAATATCACGAATACACCGAAACGTCGGTTTTATTTGCACAGGTTAAAAAGCTCGCGCCATCCAGCGCTCGGAGGAGTCGAATAATTTAAAATAAATTACACGCTAAACCGTCGTGTTTAACTTTTCCAAACCGGATGGCAAAACAAACACGACCGCGGAATGAAATTAATAATTCGAAAGTTTGCGCGCGCGCGCGCGAACGCTAAATCGTGTACGTGTATTAATGCGCTCGCGCTGCCGACGACGTGGACTTTAATGTCGTCGACGATAGACGTGTAATAAACGCGTACCGTCGTCGCATACTCTCGTGTCACGATGCGCGCGCGAGTTTTGACGACGGTCGTCATTGTTTTTTTATCTTTTTCGATTTCATCGCACGTCGAATATACGCGGTCGTTTGAGAACGATCACGTCATGATCGCGCGCACGTCATCTCTCGCATTTTTAAAAAATATTTGTGGTGGGGGCCACCCTTAACACCTAGGGGTTTAAACAATAGTTTATGTCCTATTCTCTGAGCTACCAAATATACGTATATAAAAAATTTCATGAAAATCGGTCGAGCCGTTCCGGAGGAGTTCGATAAGAAACACAGTGACGGGAGAATTTTATTTATAACCTAATAAAAATAGGTACCGATTAATAACCGATCTGTTGGCAAAAAGTCACGATTTTCACTAAATGTGTCAAAAATCGCGATTTTTTTATAAAATAGGGCAAAAATCACGATTTCGCTAGCTCGCAAATCATCTAACTAATCACTATCACCTAACTTTAGACTGTAAATAAATATAATCGGTACTACTTACGGCTTGTCGATGGGTTGCTGTTGAGTTTCGGCGTCGTCGGTTCGTGAAAATATAAAGTAAGCACTAACTGATACACAAAAGTGACGATTAAAAGTTTCATCGGTCGTCGGACGAGATGAGAATAATAAACCGACTACGTTATCGACTATCACGGAGAAAAATTAAAACTGCGACGAAGAACTTTCCGAACCGCTGTCGACACTAGGCCGGTCGTCAGAGCACTGTGCATCCGGTTAGCCGACGTACTTCCTCGCGAGCGTCTCTCGATCGGTATTAGGCGGGTTGCGTGCGCAGAACGGCTGTCATTGGTCGGGCGGCGCGATTTTATTGGCACGCAGTATCTCACTCGTTTCGATTTATTCATTACTCTATTGTTACATAATCATGTTGTCACAATGAACTATCTTATATAATAATTACGTAATAACTATTAATGACTAATCTCTTCGATCGTTGTACGTTTCCGGTGCGAAAACCACGATTTTTTTTCATAGAATAACGAAAAAAAGCGGTATTGCCTCGTGGCAATGTGGGGTGGCGGTCACTACCCCTATGATTTAAGGGAGACTATCATTTATGTTTGATTTTAAGCGCCCCCGTGTCTTTTTAGTACACATCGCGGGAAAAAAGTCAAAGGCGGCACATAAAAATTTGACACGAAGACGGGAGACCTGTATTGCCCCTGCGTTCCCCTCCGATTCGACTACTGCTCCCGCTAAGCCTATTCTGCTCGCGAAAAAATCTCCCTTAAAATATTAACAATATACGTATATATATTATAGCTGAATAACTCGGCTTCGCTCGTGTGCAACTTTTTATTTTTTTCATTTTTACCCCTTTTAACCCCCTTTAGGGGTGGAATTTTGAAAATCGGGTGACGTGACGACACTCAGAAAGGTATTTGGAACAACTCTGTGAAAAAAAAATTGGAAAAAAGTTAAATAGCGTCGTCACAAAATGGGAACATAAAAAAGACCTGTTTTTTATATATATATAATAATAATAAATAATAATAGATAAAACAAAAGTGACCAAACAAACCGAGACTTAAAAGCAAATTAAATGAAAAGGGAAATAATATCAAGAACGATTCTTACTCTGTTTGAAATTTTGGATCCCGTGGATAAACGAGACGTATTACCTGCGTTATATGTGTGTTTAATACATATATATGTATACACTCGCAATATATATTGTTTTGTTTGAATGTCTGCTGCGGTGACGTTTTAATATAGCTCTCGATCTTTTCAAAGACACAAAATATAGTCGATTCGAAACGAAATTTCCAATTACACGAGCACTCGGCATTAAGACCTGATATGTTTTCCCAGCGGTAATCCAAAGTTCACAGTGATTATAAAAGTTGGTAAAGCCGTTCGATGTATATTGTACACGTATATATATAGGCAGTGTCTCTGCGAAGTTAGCGCTGGGTTGTTTATTTCCTCGCGGGCTACGCACGTTATTATGTGGTTACGTGTGAACGCGTATTTTAAAGACATTTTTCACGTCGTTCGACGACCGGGAAACGTCTCGCGTTTATTCCAAACACGCAGCCCGTACACAGTCGCTCGTTTGATTCGTATGCTATTTTCATCGCAACTCAAAACGACATGCGATCGAGTGTACGTCCGAAACGCCCGGCGGAATGGTTTCACCAAGAATCCCAACTATTCGTACCCGGGCGTGAACCCGGGCCCACAGTTGATTAGATGATTATCCGACCGGGACGCGGGAAGTTGTAGATAGGTACTCGATTTATAAATAACCTTTTCTCTCGATTCGATCGTCTTGGTGACCCTTTCAGACGGCTAGGTTTGTACATCATCGTCAAACAACTGTGTTTGTGGCAGGTTTTATAATATCACACCTGTACATTTAAAGGCAAAGGATTTCATTGCGACTGATTTTTGCCCGCCACTATGATGGAATCCCATTTTGATTGAAACTACGACGTTCGAAGATCGTGTTTAAAAAAATTTCTAATCGAAGCGTGTGGAAGGCGGTCAGAGGTGTTTCGTCCTTATCAATTGTACGCGTGTCGATATCGAACGTTTTACGAATAATTAATGAAAAATGAATTTGCGGAGAGCGTTCAATTATCGGTCTATGTTTTTTCTTAAACTATTTTCTCTTTTGAAATATCGACCATTTTTCGTTTAGACTGCGCATTATAAAGACATTTTGTTCGCTCACATTGTTTTTACATTTCCGTGGGTTCATCAAATGAGAGTTAAAGTTTACAACAATGAGTTTTTAAGTATAATTATTCCTAAAAAAAAAAAAAAAAAAATGAAAAGTTCTATACTCGAAATACTTTAAACTGTATTCAGATCAATTATTCGTTTTTTCCCCTCCAACTTTCCTAGATTAAATAATAATAACAATAACGATAACATGTATAAGATTGGGTTTATTACGCTGTGCTAAAAATGCTTTTTTTTTTCCCCCTATAGACTGGGAAAATTCAAACGAGTTCGTTTATCGTAACATCGGAAATTACTGAGCTGTGTCAACGCACAGTTCGATACCAATTTGTTTTTTTAAGAGTTTAATTATTCAAGTATTACGGCGAATGATCGTTGCAGAACGCCGTGCGACCGTGTAAAGTGTACAACTACATTAAACCGTTGTAATTGATTAGGGACGTTGAAAAAAAAATAAAAAAATATATATAACTCGCGACTGACTCGGTGCATTAGAACACAGCATTCCCGACTGAAACAAACAACGCGAATTGTAATAATAATATTATTAACCGTGTACTTGGAAAACGATGGAGATTTATTTCTGTCAGGAACGCGAACCGACGTAAAATAATAATATTTCATTTAGTTTTCAAACGCACAGGTAAATAGCAAAAGTAAAATATACAACACGCGAACGTCGTGAGATGTGTGTATACGCGTTGATATTATAGTAAGTTTTCGGGGGATGCGCGTTTTTTTCTTCTTTTAATTGCATTTTGCGGACGTGGCGTTTTTAACGGAATAAATGAAATCAAACGTCGCCGCCCGCGTGTTGGCGTTTTAATAAAGATCAAAACGTACGACACGTAATCGTACGAAGCGGTCGACTAAACGCGGTATAAAAAATAATAATAGGGCTGTTCTGATGTAGTCGAGAACAAATACTAATAATTTAACGGTTACCGTGCATATCACATTATGTTAATATAATAACAACGTCCGCGTCACACGCGCGGTTATTTGCATTGTTCGCCCCCCCCGAACGCCGTCAAAATAATGTTATGCGACGCAGCGTTCGTTGGAATTTTTAAAACGCGCGACCGACCGTCTTCCGCTCTTCGAGTTCCGGACGAGTTTAATTCTGTTTGTTTTCTTTTTTGTTCCGATTCGGTATAAGATAAGATATACGACGTGATGGTTACGTGATATGCGCGAGCGATGACGGCGATTTCCATCGACGACGACGCTGCGTAGAGTGTGCGCGATGTGTCGTCGTGTGCATTGAGTGGTATTTGTTTCACGATGGAAATTACATGCGACGAAACGCGCGCGCAAGTGTTATTGTTATTATTATAATTATTCCGGGACTCGAATCCGTTCGTTTGATCGCAGATTTAGTTATTCAAGTAAAAACATAATAAAATCCGAATAAATAAAATATAACGCTCGTTACTGCGCGTCAAATAATATTCTCATCGACAAACAACAGCGGAACGCGAGACGTGGGATAAGCTATTTTCTCACTATCGTTTCGGACGCGGCCGATTCATTACCAGGTATCGAACCGAACTCGAAGAATTATTATTCCGGATGGTTTGGCGGCGGCGGCGGCCGAATTCGGTTCGACGCGCTTTTCCGCTTTTCGTTCGATATTGTTACGATCGCATCGAAAACGAGCAGCTTCTATACAATTTAATAACGTCGAGGCAATAATAATATTGACTCTGATCTTTAAACGCGCGCTCGTTATTTTCAGACCGTGTATAAAGTCTCGTTTTATATAACTACAAAACGATTATTTTTTACGCGCAAAAACGGGACGACTTCGATTATTAATCGCGTTAAATTGCACGCGTCCGTGACGGGAATTCCGCGCGATGACGAACAATGTACCCGCTCTTCAAAGTTAAGATGATCATGACATTGGACAAATTAATAAGGTATTATTCGCGTCGTCGCCGGGCCGGCACGATATTCTAATTATTATAATAATAATAGCAATAATTATATTAAATACGAACGAGAGCGATAAAATTAAAACGATTCACAAAGGAATATTATAATGATTTGTAAACACCGGGGGAGCACGAATAAACCGTATTTAAGTATGGTGGGACTCGTTCAAATCGATGTTGCAGTATTTATTATTAGTCTCCCCGTTCAATATTATTATTCGTTATTGCGTTACCGAGCTCTAAGCAGCATATAATGACTATTTCTCTACGTTTGCCGACAATATAATTTTTAAGTGCACTCTTATACATTATAATAATTTCAAACGCGCGAGTGTGATTCAGTTACTTTCAGCACATTATCATTAGGTATATTGTACGTACCGCGGTCGACATTTTCCATGAAAATAAAATACGTCCGCGAAAGAAATAGGTGAAATGTTTATTTTATTTTTTATTTTTTCATCGATAAGTGCACGCGCGCAGCCTGCATTCGAATATTTCCTTTTATCGTGATATTTTCTTCGCTTCTCTTATTGGTTACGTATTATATATTCGTAACGCTGTTATACACTATTATCATAATATTATCAACACTCGTTGTAGATTCGTCGTTATTCTGTTACTCCGACCCGAAAAGTGTGTCGTCTTAACGCTCCCCGTCGTCGTCGTCAAAACAGTTGACACAGTTTGAGCAGTTACTTTTTATCACACGCTCGTATACCGTATTCGCGAGAGAAAAAAAAGTAGTCGTATTTCCGTTGGCAAACGCAAAAGCGCGACATTCTTTATATTCTTTAGATTTTCGGGAAATAAAATCGCGTGTATACTGTAAATCTAAATAAGTAGTGAATGGTTATAATGGGAGAGTAATTGGCTGCGTAATGTGAGAATTAATGGAGTTTCGCGAGATTAGTCTTATTATTATATAATATGTAGTTGGATAAAGTGCAGTTCGTTGTTAAGCAGTTGCATTTTAATCTTGGCCATTACCAAAGTAACAAAATAACGTTGAAATAAATAACAATAATAAACTTAAAAAATTGACTAAATGAGACTTTTAACACAAAAATTCTTACAATTTTCGCTCTTGAACGCGTAAATCGAAATGAAAATCGAGTAATGGTGTTTTTTTTAAACGCACGTTGCGTGTTTGAGACGTGTACTTGTGAATTATAAATACGTCACTGTTATGTGCATAAAAAATTATCACGCGGATTTTTCGACCAACTCCGCATTTCAAAAGACTAGATTTTCGTAAAATATACGATACGGAAAATATTAATTCTAAGTCCGTTAACTGAAGGCAATCCGTTTTCTTCAATATTTACGATCCTCCGCGCGTCCTCCGTGCAGTGATCCAGCTAGGAGTATGTGATGAATGCGGTTTTCCACTCGAATGCGAAGAAAATTAAAAAAAAAAAACCTTTGAACATATTATAATATGCATCGCGAAACAGCTGGATTTTTAATCACAATCATTCCGAGTTATGAATATTACATGAAATATGCAATCGCACAATGTAATGAGTACGCACGCGTGCTTCGAGTTGTTTATCTCGCCGAATATAGCTCTTGAGCTCGGTGTCTGTACACCCCCGCGGTTAAATAAATTCAATTACTCTACTATAGGCGTTTGAAATCAAAACAAACACCGTTATCGGTAAAGACGAGCGAATGTACAACCGCGGTATTTAATAATTATACCGGTGGCGCTTCTAAGGGGATTGTGAGACGTTAACCACGACCTGTACAACTTCATCATTTAAGTAATGCGTTGTCGATATGAATATGCACCGTCTGCTGTTGTGCTTTTTTAAATAGGCATTTAATTAATAAGATTTAACAAATCGATAATAGCTACGACGCCGCGCCGCCGCCGGTACGTAATAACTTCTTTCAAAAACTATTGAACGGCTTCGTCTTTAAACAATACATACATTACATTGGTGTCTGCGTTAAAGCACGTCGCGCTTCGATAAAATGCCGATGTGCTTCTTTTTTTTGATAAATTATAAAAACGTTTATGCATTACAATAAACGATTATTAATCGTACGAATAATTAAATTTAAATCGAAAAATTAAAATCAAATGTTACTGTCTGCGTGCGGAAAATTCACGCCGCGAACCGTATACAAGCACTTCTTATAATACCGTCGAGAACCCGAGAGAAAAGTCGAACGAATTGGATTTATTATTTCGATATCTTTCTTATAAATCTCGAACTGTTCCAACGCGGTCGCTTTTTAACATTGTTTGACAACGAGATCATCTCGACTCTATCGAGTTAGTGGATACGATTTCAATACAAATTTATGCGCTCAGAACTTAATTCGATTTCATCGTTGTTTGGAAATTTCGTTTCTGAACCGATGTGAAAGCGTATTGAAAAATTCACTTATTCTATAAAAATAAAGTGTTCTGTTAAAAGTTAAAAAAATAAATAAATAACAACCACGTAATATGCAATAATATAATTATATTATGGTAATTTGACGGTTTGTTTAGTTATTAAACAGAGAGAGAGAGAGAGAGTGATTTTTAAAGATTTTTATTCAACGGCGTACATCGTTAATCTTTTACGAGGTATTCGACGACTGGATTCAAACGGATTTAATTCGATTATGATATTATAATGTTTAGTTTTAGTCAGAAATGAACATTATGATTTTCTCCAAATATTAGTTTGAATAATAACTTGCAAAGAATTCCGTTGGCCAAAGTTAAGAAGTATTTTGAAGCTACTAACTAGTTATATTTTGTTGAAAACATTTATAAAAAAATATTTTTATAAATGTACCGGTTAACACTTTTAAACTACGCAAATTGTTGACTTTATTAATTGTTACATATTTCAAGGAGTTTCGCTGTAATTAAATTCAACTTCTTTCAAAGTAAGAGGAGTTGTAATAATAATTATAATTATAATTGTTATCATTATTATTATTACTATTATAATGACGAAATCGTGGACGTCAACTATTTAAAGACACAAACAGAGACGTTCGAGTCTCTTAAAAACTGAGTATTTTTTTAATTATAATTGTGTTAACATTACCCATAACATTTTCAAACGCCAGGACATCAATATAACTATTTACCGACGGAATAAAAAGTCATCAAGGGCAATTAAAAATATTACGTTCTTTCCGGGAAAATGTACAAACGATTATAATATTTTATTACGATTTAGTGTTTAAAAACGTATATGAGAAAAAAATGAAATCAAGGAAAACGAAATTGAAATTACCTCGAAACTTATAATTTGGACGCTGGATTTTAAGACGTATTTTCCCGTCGACTTTGGCCATTCGCATAATCACGTTATTGTATTTCCCAGTGTAGTTGAAAATCGATTTCGGAGCACGTTACAATAAAAAAAAACAAACAAACAAAAGCGCCCGTTATCCGTTGCGTTTTAGTTTTAATGCGCGTCGCGCTAAAAGTATGGTATGAGAATTTTTTACGACGGCTGCGCATGTTTGACAAAGATAACTATATAATATAATATATTATAGCGATGGTGTTCTCTTAAGTAAAGCTTACCACGGATTACTGATTAGAGAGGGAGAGAGAGAGAGAGTGTGAGAGAGTGAGAGATAAAACTATATGCACCGCACCGTTTCAAAGCGTATCGATTGAAATGAGATTTATGATGCGAATAACAATATTTATAGTCACTGGATTTATGTAAGGAAATTTATCATTTATGGCCAAGCCGATGTTGAAGTTATAATGTATGGGTCCTTCAACGCGAAACCATTAACATATTTCAATCTCTTATCGTCCGCGCTCGGTTGTACGCTGCGACCGCCGTGTACATTTTTGAAAACTTCAGAGTTCGCGTGATTTCCACGTCGGACGCGAACAACACCGTGCAACGGGTACCCGTGGGTGGCCACGTACCGCAAAGGTATCGATGAATTACGGAAATATTATTATCGCGCGAGTAAAGGTTTTTTTATCACTCGTAAAAAAGTAAAAATAAATCGACGAAACGGTAAGCGTTCTTATTGTTATTGCGTTGATTGCCAATACTGAGAGAGGGAAAACTAAAAAAACAATTTCGCTTCTGTGCTGATCGTTATCCTTTGTGCCCCGCGCCAGTCAAAAGGTATAATGGCATTATGAGTTAAATTATTTCGCTTTTTCCGTCCGGCCGACAAATATATTGTTTAAGAGCGGTTTTATTCGGCTAATACGTATTGAATAACGGTAACAATAAAGCCGGGGGAGGGGGAAAAGAAAGTTTTACGCGAGAATATAGAAAGAAAGAAAGGAAGAAAGAAAAAATAGACGATGAGAAGCGAAAAAAAAGAAGAAAAAGGTGCAAAATTGGAATTCGTTATTCATTTTGTAAAGATTGAGAGGTGATTGATGACTGGGTGGTCGACCGACGTTCGTTCGCTTTTTGACACAATACATTTTAGCGAGCGCTTCCAGTCTCTACCCCCCCCCCCCCGCGCTCTATGTACTTTCATTCATCACCGGGCCGAGGGGGGGAAGGGGAAACACTCCATTTCCCTTAACCAATAGACCAAAATTCGACGGTTCCCGTTTCCTTGGTCTGATAATTCATGTTATTTGTCGCCTATACGCGAACTTTTAACGATATCCGCTGCCTCTCATACAGACGAGTACAATCGAGTGGTCTGATCGGGATTTATGATCGTGCGAAAAAATGAACAACTTTTACGAATAATACAAAACAGCACCCGCGAGTGTGATCCCGACAAAAGTTGACGTTCACCTACGGTTGATTTATAATATTGCCGTTATCGGGATTAAAATCTGATAAATCTCGAGTTTGGAGGGGAAAAAAAAAATAAAATACATACATTTAAACTGTATTTGCAATCGGTATTCCAGAACCGTTTTGCGAGTACTTTTTGCGTTGTACGTTTCAAGTCGTTTACAAAAAAAAAAAACATGACCTTTTTTCTTTTTCACGTTTAGGTACATTTTAACAAGACGTAGATTGCACCGCTCTTTTCTTTCGTTTTATAATGATTATTTCACTATCACGCGCATATTATGGCGATGCAATTAATATAACTAAACATTTGCAACGGTTAATACCGTTGACTTTTATGCGAATGCGAATACGGTTGTTTGCGGTGGAATAAACACCGCGTCACGGACACGTTGAAAATTTCTATAATGTAATAAAATTACACAATTAAAGTATTTTATCTAAATGTACGTACGTTATGAAAAATGTCGGTACCTCTGTTAAATTTTTTTTTCGTCCACAACACACGAAAGAAACTCCTTTTATTTTTTCACTGCTTTCAATACTTTAAAAAATACATAATATATCGAGAGTGCTATTAAAGCGATCTTCTGAAAATGTTTAAATACTGTATACATAAATATGATAAACTATACGTACATTACAACATTCCAATAGAAATCGATAAATTAAATAAGCCATAATGCTATATATACACCACCAAGTATTGTTCAACAAACGAACCAATGAAACGTATATTCTATTATATTATGTCTAGAGCCGATTTCAGTCCCCGTCTTGGATTTTATCTTATTCATTATTTTTAATATTGATCTGTTTGCGTTTCAGTTTCTTACGATCACTCTGTCGTTGTGTCAATAAATATGATTGTGTCTACCTTTTTGTCTGTCATAGTAAGCTATTGTAGAAAGGTCCAGCGCGCGAAAATACATATTTTCTATTAGTGTAAATCGGTCGCGTCGCGCGTCGTATTCTTTATTCGAAAAAGAAAAGAAAAAATAAATTTATATCGAAACGATCGGTTATGCTCGAAAACGTGGTAATCCGAAGACTCTAATCTATAAAGCCTAGTGTGAGATTCACCACCGCTGACCCAACTCACACGTGTCGAGTACTCGCTAAAGCCTAACCGCGGGTTTCAGTTGGTGTCTCGTCCTTTATATTGGTTACGCGAATGTTATGCGACAATCGTCGAGAAACGATAAACTCGGGTCACTCGCGATTTACGACAGACCGACAACAACAACAACAACAACAACAACAACAATATACCTATACTATTATAAAGTTTTAAGGTCGTACGTACGATCGACGATGCGTCCAATATAATATTATTATAATCTGAGATCGCGTGTGAAATTTCGATGCTCTTACGCGGCGCGTCGTCGTCGTTATCTGGCGGTTTCTTCGTCTCGGACCCGCAATAATGGCCCGAAAATCGTCACACGCGCACGCCGTCGGGGCCGGGGCGGTGGCGTTCAGCACCGAGGGGCGAGCGTGTGCGGGCGGACGAGCTCATTTGCAGTTTCGAAGCCAACTCGCACATAGTTCGATTAGCCTGGCTATAATCCAATATTATACCTAAGGTTATTTTGTTGGCAGTGTCGCGCGTCTCTGGCAACGGCGGCGACGGCCAGATACAGCTATACAATAAACGTCCCCAAACGGATTCCGTTAATTTCGATCCCACGGAGGCGGCGGCGGTGGCGGCCGCGCCCCCTTGTCGGATATTCAAATCAGCCGCCGTCGGTTTAGGTTTAATTACCTATGGGCTACGATCAATGGACATATACACAACACACGTACACCTTAGCGAATATAATATATGTATAGAAATCCCCGATCCTTAACGTCCGCCGCCGCGGGCGTTCTCGATCCTTAACGTCCGTTTCTACGACTGCTTTTGCGGGACCAGGACACGTCGTCGTCGTCGTCCTCTTCGTTTCCGGGTGTAATTAATGATATTTACCCGCGCGTGACTACGTAATCCGATTGTCCCGATGACGACGACACGATGCTGTACACGCAGACGACCGTGTCCAAGGCCGATCGAGGGCCGACTGAATCGTCGCTACTTTCCATTTCGCGAATCCCAGCTGTACGTGTATTGTGTCGTAATAACTATGCAGAAGGTAAATACGATATAGTAGGCAGTCCCGGATCACCCTCCGCGTCCTTCGGTATATCCTCGTCGATGCCGCGAGGTTTCGTCGCCCGAGCCCCGAATATCCGCTGCGACACGCGCGACAAGGACACGGCTTTATATTGTTACGCGTATCGGAATGATACATAGTTAGGCGCGTTCCCGAGCGGAGACGTTGACACGGGCCGCGGTCCATCCGTCTCTTCGGTGTTTCGTTCGAAACGAATGTGTTTCGCGGCCGGCTCGACGATAAACCATCTGTTCAGTTGTGTTTCGGTCGTGTTTTGCCGCCCCCGCGGAGGAGTATATATAGGTACTACGACCGTGCGTTGCGGAGACCTCGTGGACCGCGACGTTGTTTTCGATTATCATTAAAACGCGAAATGTTTTTCAAGTTGGGCGGTCGTCTATTTTTTATTTCTGTTAACGAACATTCTGTACGTACGTATCGCGGGAGGCGTCACCTATCGCGGTGACATTGAACGGTCGAACTATTTAAAAAATTTAAATTATTCGCTTTGTTCGTATGTCGCGTCACAGTCCGAACACACGGTCGGTTGCAACACGCCATCTACATTTTTCGACGAACTGCACACTTGCTGTGCGATTATTATTTGTCTTTAAAACGAACGAGTTTTAACACGTTTAAACCGACACACGATTTTCAATATTTTGAATTACTATATACGAGCGCGAAAACACATATTTTGTTTCGATAAGTGACCTAATTTTCGACTAGCGTCCGACTCGCATCGCAGACAGTATACCAATAGGGTTGTATTTTGCGTGGTGTGCAATGCGATTATTCACATTGAATTTACTGGAAGGACTTAGGTTGCAGTGAAAATTCCAATAGTATATTCTTTGAAAACGGTGCGAAAATACGCGTGTTTAATATCGCTCTATTTGGATGCGCAAAAAACCGGGACGGAGAAGAGGTTCTCGCTAACCGAGTAACAATGTACCGACATTTACGACGCACATTTACCCGAGAAGAGAGTACTGTCTATACGAGTATAATATATAAACATAATATTATGAAAACTACGACGTGAAAAACAGTCTTTTGCTAATGGCTGTTTTTCTTTATAAAGACGTGCGTTATGCGCCGCACGTGAAAAATTAATGACTTCTGTTCGTATTCTGTCTTAATATTATCCGGGAAAATTTTAAACGAAGCTTATAAACCCTGTTGTCACTTTGAGTCGAATCGCGATCATAACGTTTTGACAGCCGGTTTTCCAAACGGGCGATGGCGTTTACTTTACTTTGTTTCGTTTCGCGATTTTTGTTTGAATATTTTCGTACGGTACCGTATTTATTTTCTTATTATTTGATGAAGTGAAAGATACCCTCGAAAACAAAAACAAATTATAAAACTAATATGTTAAGATAACACTTATTCTCTCGTCCCAATATTTATTTTCCAAAGATCGTGTTTATTGTATAACGATGAAAACCTATTTTTTAAATTTACTCAGTTTACTCAGTAGGTACGTATAAAAATAACCTCTCGAAATTGCGCGCGTGTGTGTGTCTAACAATCATATTCGATCTAATATAGAAACAACAACATTGACCAATGTTTTAATTCAGCGATTGTCGACCAAGAGTACCAAGTGGTCCGCGAAAACATTGTATTTCACGGGGTTTACAATATTTATAATTAGTATTGAATAATAGATAGGCGAACGATGATTTTTCGGCCAGTGACAGTGTGAGAAGCCGAATTCGACATTATCGATAAAGACGTGGGAAAAGATTAATACCGAGTTAATAAAAATAAAAAGTACCCAAGTGAAAATGAAATTCTCTTTGGAATTAATAAAATAAGTAGATAGTAAAATTGTAAATTAAATGCATTAATTTCGACACTGATTGACGTCTGTTAAAAAGTTTAAATCGTAATAACATTGTAATAATTGCTTTTAATTATAACGTATTAAAATGTGTTATATGTGCTCGATATAATAATTTTCATTAAAAATTGTCGTTCGTTTTATTCGACTTTCTTTAACAACGACCACCATACACAATAATATTATATGATTTATCTTTTGCGTAAATTCACAGCGTTCGTAAAATAAATCTCGCGGAATGGTTTTTTGTCATATTAAAATGGTAATAAACACTCGGACTTTATCAGTTAAAAAAAAAAGTAAAAAAGTTGATAATAATTATAACATATTATATAACGATAGAGATTTTGTGAAAACATAAAATTTCATAGAGGATATTACGTTCTTTCGAATTGAAAAACTACATATGAAAAATGACCTTTAACAGATGAAAAATTGCATCATGTTTTCGAAAATCTACTGCGCTCCGAAATGTGAAAAAGTCAGCGAACGAGTAAATAAATAAAAACGTGCGTCGCTGACGCGTCGTATTATAAATTAAATAAATCAAATAATATTCGATCGTTAAAAATGAAAAATGATGGAATTCACACTAACCGTATTTTATAGGCCCGCGAGTTATATTATGTTTTCGTTAAATACTTTTTAATCTGAAATAGCGTCTCGACTTATAACGCGACCGACGACGACGACGTGAAAGCACGATTTTCAACGAAAAGAAACGACAAGTTTCGCGCGGCCTGGTTTGAGGTCTTAAATGAATAACTTAAAAAGCTTCTCTCTCGAGAGAAAAAAATCGCGCAACAGTTCTTCGCTCTTCGCATATTAGTTGTATGATAATATTGTTCCATCGCGAAAATCATTTTATATTCACGTAAATATATAATAAATCGATTCGTAAAATACAAAACGTTTGCGCGCCGACGACGTGTTTTCTCGTCCGAACGCGCTTCGCACGAACTTTATAAAATCACGCGTTTTCAAGACATCAGACCGCCTGCAGCCACCCCGTATGGAATTTCTACGCGACGCGTATCAGAAACTATTCGAAAGTTTTTTTTCCAATTTTTTTCTCGTCGGCAGAAGAATTTCGAAGAAGTTTCGTTTCCGAAAACTTACGTCGCCGGAACTTACGACGACTGCAGTATTTATAGCTAATGCCGTTTTAATAAACAATTGCATCCTCGGCGTTTCGATAAATAGTTTATAAGGTTCAAAACAAAAATGACGTAACCGCCTTAGATATACGTATATATATGTATCGCGTATCCTCGTGAAAAGACGAAGAAAATCCGTTTTGCCCTTAATAAAACAGTCGAATATTGTTTTTATACGCTGTTATTGCGTTACGGAATTACGGACGTTTTCAATCTGTAAATAATCATAAGTCGAAAATGTTTTCTTAAAATTACCGACGTTTTACCATTGTTTACGACGACGACGTTCGAGTACGAGAATTATTCATAATAGAGCGGAAAAGAGAAAAAAAAAATTGTTTACAGACAGAGGGTACAGGACGGACGATGATGTTCCGTCGTTTTATTCGACTCGACGCAATGCCAATATTATGAGTTGAGAAAACGAGTTGAGAAATCGATGTTCGACAAACGAGCGTAAAAGTCGGTCGAGTGACCTAAAAATACTGTTCAAGACTAGGTACTGGTTAAAAGTAGATAATTGTTCGCGAATTTTTTCCACAACGACTTTACACACTAAATCATAGCGAAACTTCAGTTGGGAAAAAATCATATAAACTTTCATGTCACTTTAAAAGTATAATATTATTCATTTTTAGTGACCGAACGCATAAATTAATACATATGTATTTTTTCATATAAGATATGAAAGTTTACAAAAGAACAAATCTACTCGTTTTTTAAACGACCGAAAACACACTCGCAACATATTTGTACAATGCGTTTGTTTAGCGGATGCGTTTAATTTTTCATATATTGAATGTTATACACAGATACATGTATATGTATCACGTTCAAGTAGGTAGTGCATTTTTCATTTTCCCCCAAAATTAATATTTATCAGTCCTTTAAAACCTACTCCGTACACTTGACCGTTTTGTCATTTCGTAATCCATTTTAATAAATAAAGGGTATTTTTAAAGAACCTTTGAAAGTAGACTTCCGAGTAATATGCATGTTAAAAAAAAAAAAAAAAGTACTAAACGAATGAACAATGCCTGCGAACGAAATGAGCAAAATTAGGTCAACGCGCGTTATTTCGGATACGTCTTGTTTTTTACACAAATCAATCGACGTCGTACACGGCACGCTTTTACCGGAGAATATTTATTTCGAGTTGTATCGTCTGTGTGTAATAAAATAAATAAATAATTCTATACAAGTATCCGTCGGTTTGATTTAGTAAATTATGATTTATTGTTTCGCTATTAAATATTTTTGGTTTACGACCGTTTAAAATATACGATAAAATGTTAAGTGTACAAGTCAAGTGTGTCTATTGCACATGAATTAATGGTTACAGATAAAATGATTCGTTCAAACTATCACGGCGATAAACTAAATTTAACTCTAAAAGAATATGATATCATGATGAATTCGAAATATCAAAAACAAGACTGATTATTTTTCGATTTAACGAGATTATTTCAACTTTAAATGTTGTGCCGATACAATAATCGAGATATAAAGATTCAATTTACCTGCAAGCGCCGATTGTATACAATCGGTTTAATTCCAATTCACTTGCCGAAATATCAATCTCGTAAAAAACATTCTTCAAAGCCGACCTGAAAATATTAATTGCGCACTTGTGTTGTTTGAACTGATAAAAAGAAATGTCCATTCGGACTAAACGTCTCGTTTTCATGTTATCTATATTTCCACAATTAATTTTGCGTGACGAATCGCCGGAGACGTTAAAAGCGAAACAATTGTTCATCCTGAAAACGTAGGCCAAAAAGGATGAGTTTCAAACGTATTTTCAACTCGACATGCGGAAATAGTCGACGGTAAACAAACAAATAAATAAATAATAACGTAACAATTATTATTATGCACCGAGGGAATGGCATCGTGGAACACGCTTCAACGGACGATTTCCCAGTCGATTTTAGGAACTATTAGTTTTCCGAAAATTCGTTTAAATACGTATCCTTATTCGAATCGAGAAACACGCGTTTTATTAAAGTGAAGTATTTTCAGTATTTAAGCCTTCGAGCGCAATAATGCACTCGCGGTCGCTTGACAACCGTAACCGAGTTCGTATATTCCGAAATTTAATATAATAAACATGTTATAATATTTAAAACTCAATGGGGTTTTGTCTATCCGTCGTGAACGGCGGTAATTAGTTTACGTAGTTTTATTTTCCTTTTATTCCTTCTACAATCTAACCTTAACGTTTTTTGTTTTATACTTTTACAACCATCATATGAATTAACACGGCCCGTTGCAGCGCAAACCTGCTCATTTAATTATTACCGCTGTAGTCGTACGCCTAGGGTTCATTCGTCTCAAAAGTTATTTGAAAAAAAAAACTTAATATGATTTAATCATAAAATTTATTTTTCATGTTCAATTAGCGTTATGATATTTTGTTCGAATACTCGGACGAAAGTTATTGACTTTATATAGTGGTTTTGTTTGAAAATCTGGCGTATAAATCGAATAAAACGTTTATTTATTTAAGGGCTCTCGAAAACATTGACCATTTTTATACCACGCGAACGTAACGATTAATAAAAAAAACATTTTAATTTTAATTCCCACGTGTTTTAGAAGAGAATATTATAATAATAATATGTTGTTCTCCGAGACGGCACACACCCTGTAATGTTATTTCGAAATAAAATAATAACGCGATCGTCGTGATAATAATTCTCGTTCGTTTTTTAAAAACAAAACGTTGTCGACGGAAAAGAGAGGAGAGGAAAATCTCAAAACGACAAAAATGCACTCGAACGCGACCGTTTCATTACGCGCGCCTTAGTCCCGTGTTCGACTCCACGGCGACACAAAACATAATAACGATCGCGCGAAACCACTCTGGCTTTCGTTTTCCCGCAGCGCGTGCAAATTCAATACGCCGATGCGCTGATAATAATATACGTCTCGCGGATATAATCTCTCGCGCCGCATAACCGAATAACAGTGCCCTAGATTCGTCGCCAGAGCGATTGATTATTATTGGACTTTGCCGACGACATCGCTTTGGTCGTAATAATTCAACGACGATTTGGGCACTTGGACCGCCGCCGCGCTGTCAATTCGAGTGAGAGCGCCGCCGCCGCGCCGCGCCGTGCAGTTTCGGCCATGTTAGTTTCACGTGTTATCGTTGCCTCGCGCGCACGCATATCGATAAATCTCAGAGATTTATTCGTTCCTTGGGTGAGATTTTCGGTTCTAATTCGTTTACGCAAACATCTCTCGCCGCTCCGGAATAATAATTTAATTGGCTTAAAACACTCGCAACGCTAAAACGTTAATTTGATTGTTTAAAGTTGTATAAACTCGTATGGCGTGTTCGATATGTTTTTGACCGTTTCAAACATTTTTGCGCAAAAGAAACGTTTCCCAATTTCTCGGCGGGTTTTTTTTCAATATATATATATATATACATATTACGATACCTTTTTTTGTTGACTTGAGTATTGAGTTATGCAAGCCGTAGAAAGTCACATTCCGATCAAATGAGAAACGACTGTCGAATGCGTTTAAAAATATACATTTATAGCCAACATGGATGTAAACTTCGAGTTTAATTAGATTTATTTTTCCGGAGAACGTTTGATTCGAAAATACTTCATTAACTAAACAAACAGAAATACGGGAGGAAAATTTTAATTTCGTAGAATCTTTTAATTATTCCCTCCTGTGGAAATTGTATTATATTATGTTTAAAACACTTATTCGAAAAGTAATAATCTATTTAAATTAATAACAACTATAATAATAATATTTATTTTAATTTTAAATCATAATCATTTTCGAAAGCTATGAAATGGGTAAACGGTTAGAAAAAAAGATATAAGAACGTTTTACTTTATTATTACTTCGGTAAGTTGATAATTGTTTTGCTGTAAACATTAGCCTTTTTTTGTTAAATATTTCGAAATAGTAGAAATATCAATTAGAAAACCCATATAAAACAGAGTGTAGGAATTAGAAATATTTTCAATTCTTAAGAAATAATAATTGATAGCATAACAAAACGTGTAAAACAACTTAAAATATGAAGTTTGAAAAATTAAATCATTAATCTAAGTATCAATTTTAGTGTGTTGCCGAGTTACTTCGATATAAAATATATATATACCCGTATATACAACTAATTTTGTTTAATTTCTTAGACGACGCGTTGCCTACCTGACGCATTGGCTATCGGGAGTAATCATTTTAAAACGGATTTTAATTACTACATAAATCTACTTTTACCGAGTCTGGTGTACGCTTTGCCGAGTTTGTTGAAATTAATTCCGAAAGTATTTTTAACCGACCGTAGCGGATTCGAGTATATAAGTACAACTTTATCAACATAACGATGAAAAAAAAATAAAAAAAAAATAATTATATTGAGTGAAATATCAATGTAGCTGTATTCTCGTGGGAATTAATAAAATTAGTAAAGTCGCATAATTTTTTCTCTCTCGGCATATTTTTACCATCGAGTGTTTGTATAATTGTTCGTGCCTATTTACTTTATCGTCGTCTAATTCTCGTTCAGAGCTCGACCCGAAAATATTTCTTTATTTCGCATTCGACTTCTGATAATATATCAAACGTCGTCGTCGTCGGTGTAAATAACATCGAGCGTTTAGTTTGCATAAGATTTCTCGCTCGGCGTCATGAAAAACGTATTCCGTAATGGGCCGACTATTAAATATTAATCATTCGGTTTCGTTTGCGTTTCGCTACTGTTATTTTCGTATTATTCGGACGTCGATATATCCAGGCTCTCGAAACCTACACGGTCGAGCCTAACAACAACACGATAGAATTTTTACTGCTGACTTGTGCGTCACGCTAAAACAACATCACGCGAATTACGACCGTATTACTGTAGGCGTTATAAAAAATACGTTATTGGTGCTACTAACAAAGCGAGTGACTTTCAAGTGTTGGTTATTTACGGACACTTTTATCGCACTGTTTATGTATGTTTATGTTAAGAGCGTGAATAAATAAAAGTAACGTTATTTTTTGTCGTTGAAATTTTTAGATTCGTCGCAAGTCGTACGTGGTCCGGACGAGGTATATTTTGTTAATTCGATCCGTCTCGGTCGAGTGAAAATCACGCGGAGGAGCAAAAGATTAAACGCGCTCTTAAATAAATAATATGGGTACGTTCCGAAATCACCGGTGTATGGTCGTGGAATATCAATAATACACGATCCGATGGAGAATACGTGCTTTTCGCATGGCGTCCAAAAAAGACACGATATCATAAGGTACAGTAGAGGTGCACTACGATGTTTTCCTTATGGTATGCCCGTATTCGCTCAAACATAAAACAAATATGTGCTCGACATCAAAGGATTTCTGATATAGTGACGAACTATTCTACAATATCCTTTTAACTCCATCGTGACGTGACCTCTGCATTTTGACCCGAGCAAGTTCTGCACATAATATATATATACAGTTAACTTCTACAGTCTCGAAACTTATTTGGCTTTAGAATGAAATCTTGTTCTTTGAATTAAAAACGTCCGAGGTAGATTTTAGACAAAAGAAGAATGTTTTGTAATAAAAATAAACTGTCGAGTTGAAAAAAGAAAAACACCTCTCGTTTATTGTAAGAAATTAATTTAAAAAGCGACGGAGAGAAGCGGGTGTTCTTATGAATGATAATAATAACAATTAAAGAGGTATTTTTTAATAATTCAACAAAAAAAAAAGTTGGTATTGACATTTGGCTTTGGAACGTCACGGGACATTAATTTTCGAGGAAATTATTTAATTTTGCTCATATTGCAGTTATAATAATAACGAAACCACTTGAAATACGACAAGCGCAAATTCGTATATTAATATTTCGTCGGTGACGGTCGGGCACAATTCAGCTAAAATAATTTATTGACGTCTGACAGCTATTATTATTATTATCATTATTATTATTACTATTATCATTATTATTATTTTTCCTACGAATTTCGGTGGGTTCGTTTTTTTTTTCAATTAAATACGCGTTGCAGATGGGACTAAAATGGGTTTCGAGATTTTGAGAACCAATAGAGTCGTTTGAATTCGTTTCACTTCGCATAACGTCGACATGAACGACACGCCACGTGTTTCGTGAAAATTCTCGAGTACCTATTGTAAGGAGAAAAAGAAAATGCAGAGTGGCTAAGAGACGCGTTCAACAGTTATGCATTTGCACTCGTCTTTAATTATACCCGCCGGCACTGTGTTTAGAAATTATTGTACTTCGTATTACTGTGATGATAATTGTATTCGCTCGGCGTTCAATATTACTCAAATAATTAGTTGTATGTTACCGTCCCGTTTTATCGCGCTTGATATGAATTGAAAAACAAAATTACATTACGCCGTCCGTCGATCGCTCGCTCCAAAATCATCCACTCGAAGAGCATTTCGTTTTTTTTTCTCGAAATCTTTCCGTCGCGGAGTCGTCTGAAAATCTTGGAGTTTTTTTCCCCTTTCGATTAAAAAACAACACACATACATACATCGAAACGAACAAAATACACGAGTGATCCGATGAGAGAACACGACTGATCCGTGGTCGCGCCGATATTTTCTATGATAATAGCAATATTGCTCGCCAAAGCGCGAGAGAACTCGGCGGCGGCGGCGGCGGCGGCGGCGGAGCCGATAAAGCGTTAAACGTTATCCGACCCCACTTCCGGAGCGGTCTCGAGTGTTTCCGGCGGGGGATATTCCAAGGGACAGAAAAAGGGGGAAAAATCATAAACTTTCCGACGGAATGGATTATGCGACGGTTTTACTCATCTTTATACGACGATCCGGTCGCAACGGTGCCGCCGGGGCCCGGTGCCGCACGCGCGTTCGCACTATATTACATACAATTGTAAACGTACGGTCCACTACACGTATTACGGTCGGCGGAGGAGAAGTCATTTTTCCTCCGACGTCCGCGTACACACATATATATATATATATATCTTTGTGCTATACTATTATGCGGATGAAATTTTTTTCATTGTCCTTTACGACCCGTATAAATTGTCCGGGTCTTTCCATTAATGCCCCCGTAGGTATATGGAAAAGTGTCGGCCGGCAGCGGTCAATGGTCCGAATAACGGAGTTTTTCGTTTCGTCGGCACCGGCGCCGGCCGCCGTGAAATGTGACGTGCCCGGGTGGCGAGAGAGGAAAAACAACTCGTCGATCCCGAGGCGGGCGAACGATCGCGGGGAAAACGCCGCGCGCGAGTATTATATTCCGTGCGGTCTCTGCCGTGCGCCAAATTAACTTCCGGAGATAGACGACCCTCGTCGTCCTTGTTGCTGCTCCGCCGCCGTCGGCTCCGGGCAAATTGTACGGCCGACTCCCCTCTTACGTCGCAGTTACAGCTCTAGAGATTCGCAGGACGCGGCGCGGCGGCCCGGGAGACAGGGGGTGAGCACTCTCGATAAATAACTTGTTGACGTTTTAGAGTATTGTAACTGCGGACGCGGTCGCAGCAGCAGTAGAGAGCGACGCACCGTTTTCGTCTCTGCTACATTTTTTTTTTAAACTATTGTTCGCGCACGTCGCGTATGAATCGACATTTTCCCTAAGATTCGACGGGCTCTAAGACGGCGCTAAGAAAACGATGTCGTTTTACTCGAATTCTTTTCTCCTCTTTTTTTTTGTTGGTACGATTCCAAGTATATGTTATGAAAAAACGGTGTATATTTTAACGTACCATTCGAGTATTTAAATTTAAAAAGATAAGCACCCGTTTTGCACGTTTTTACAAGAAAATTTACCTACACGAATAAATAAGACGAGAATGTGGGACGTGTGATAAAACGAAACCGTTCGAACGGTTACAGTTTAACAAAAATTAAGTATGCGATAGCAATTATACTAATTAAAAGTAATTGATATGGTTTTGAACGAATAAATAAACCGCTCCGTAGTATAACTGTGACAGTTTATAACTAAGACCCGGACTTTTATGACCCGAAAAGCCTTAAAAAAATTAATTTATAACCTAGAAATAAATAAAAAAAATATGCCTTATATTGTTTGAATTATTAAAATTGTTTAAATTGAATAATTGCATACATTTATTGAAACAGTATTGAATTTAATATAAAATGTTTATACGGGTGACAAAATAATAACGATCGATTAAAAAAAAAAATTACGAAAAATGAGTATAAAATTTTTAAAAATACCATAAAAAAATATTAATTATTTTGCGTTCTGTGTCTTTGAAACACATATTTAGTTGGAAAAGCATAGTCTAAGACATTCCAAAATAAAACTATGCAACATCATCGAAATTCCAAGTCCTATTGACATCATGTTTTCGAAATAATATTATTATAGTTACGCCGCCGGAGCTATATGCGTTTAAATAATTTACCTAATAGTTATTTAAAGAAAGGAACGTTTCGAAACTATTATCTCTCAAACGAATCAAATTCGTCTCGCATTGTTTAAAGTATACTGTTTTAAACTATAACTATACTCAATCACATCAGACACTATAACGCTGTTTGTAAATTAAAAAAAAAGAAAATATAACTTTGCGAGTTTTACGAGAAACGATATATTATTATAATATAATCCTAGGGCGTCGGCGTCGCAGCTGTGCGAAACGTGAGCGCGTTCGGCACACTACGACACTGCGATAACGTCATAAATAGAGCTCGGACGTTGTCGCGCTAAAAAAATGTAGTAGAATCGATTGAAACACGTTGCACGAAAAATACTGAAAATAAAATAAAAAAAATAATAAAAAAAACGACGAGGATCGATCGACAATCGCGCGACGCGATCGACGCACAACACAAAAGCGATACTATTCGTGCTAAAAACACGGCCCTGATTCCACGACGTGAGTACAACATGGTGTAATAATAGTGAACGGGCGCTTTGCGATCGTAAAACGTTATTTCACTGGCGTCGGTCAGTGAAAACACGTTGTCGATGATTTTTCGTAGGTGAAAAAAACGTTAGTTGAGTGTTTTGAAAACGAAAAGTCGCGTCTGAAATAATTTTAACCACGTCAACGCGCGACGGAGCCGGAAAAAATCGGTAAAAAAAAAATCATCGTCACGCGAAAGCCGCGATGAAAACTCTCTCGGGCGGTTCAAACAAACTCGAAACGAATAACGCGAACCTCGGTCGTGAAAACGCGACGACCGTTGTCGACCGTATGTAAACATTGTTTACTGTAGGTGTCGTAATATTCGGTACTCACCGAGTCCATGCCACACGGATCTCTCGTTGTCGTCCGTCCACTCGACCAGCGCGCCTTGTGCGTCCTTGGCTACCAACCGGCCGTGCGCGACGTCCGCAAACAGCACGTAGTACGTGCCCACCGTCACGCTGGCGCCGCACGTCCTGTGCCCGTCGCCGGAAAAATCGTTCTGAAATCCCGTCACGTTCATTCTCCTGCAACGATCGAGAAGCCGTAAGTCGATAACACGGGAATAGTAATAATAATAATAATTAACACGTCAATCACGAGGGGGGGAGGGGGGAGAATACATTTTTCCGGTATAGTCTGAGGGGCCGGTACTCGTACTCGCCGCTTTTAAACGGTCCTCGACGGTTTTTATTATATTTTATTGTTTATCTGTCGCGGTCGCACGCTGTCGATTCGGTTTAAATCACACCGAGAGACGAAACGCCGCGCCGTTCTTCGACGCCCCGAAATCGATCGTGAAAACATTTTTCCCAAAACGCGAGGAGGATTATTGGCCGGGGTTTCGTTTCGGTATTAAAAAATTATTTAGCCACGGTTCCGGCGAGGTATTTATGAAATGAGAGGTTCGCCGAGGTTCAGATTCCTAAAACTTCAAAGGATTCCGGTTACGAAAACCAATTTCACTCGATTCCAGTCCTCGACACGGAGGCGAGCTGATATTATTTCGGATGTGCGCGTTATGAAAATTGCGCGCCGCGAACTTTTATTTTGCGAAATTTTCTATTCCACTACGTATTTATTGGGAATCGCGCGCGCGACCTTTTCCGACGATCCCGTGCTCCTATAATCAACTGTATTTCTATGAAATATTTTCCATCCCCGCGCGGCACTTTGTGTTATGGACGTTTTGCCGTCTTGTAACATACGCGCTCGCGCGATGACGGCGCAACAACGACTGCGGCGATGCAATCCGGTCGCTATTTTCGCAAGATTTCGGTCACTCGATTGATCACGTCAATGAAAGAAAATGCGGCGTGTCCCGCGATAATTCACCAACTCAAAGTACGATTAGATAGGGAGTGCCTGGTAGGTACTCCTCCGTCGTCTCGTCTCGTTTTCAATTGCCGTGTACGTGTTCGCGGGCCAATCTGTATTATGTTCCAGCTGTTCGCGGAGTATTGTTTCCCCCCGTTTTTTAATATTGACAATCGATCGCCGCCGCTGTGTATTCTCCGTAATAACGTTGTCGGAGAAAAAGCCACGGTCATATTTTTCATCGAGAAAAAAAAAAAACTGCGCGAGAAACGTCTCGAGCACGCGGAAATATACGGACCGCGTTTGATGGCGACAAGTATACGTATTTTCCCTTTGTTTCGCGTTACGGCGTTGTTTTTTCAGTAGACTATAAAACAGTTCACTCCTCGACCGGGGTAACTAAATTTTAACCTGTTTTTGATACGCAGTATGTATTTTATTAAAGCAATATTAGATTGTAGTCGTAAATATTAAAGTTTCTTTGAAACCAAAAAAAAAGAGAGAGAGAGAGAGAGAGAGAAAAGTTTCTTTTTTCTCAAGTCACTGCCGGGCAGATTGTGTATTATATTCCCATCAAATATCAAAGTTAATTCAAAACTTTTAGATCGACCGTTATTTGCCATGAACATTTTCCAAACCGCGAGGAACTATCAAAATAGTTTGTTCAGCTGAATATACTTAGTACTCGCGATAGGCCACCACTACCGGCTGATATCGATAAAGTATTCATCCCTATCGAAATGCATATAATATAAATGTCGTGTACTCACTGTATGCACACGTACGCGAAATCCAAGTTTTCAAATGGCATCGAGATAGTTAATGTTTTATGTCTTTTGAACGGTATGTACACGTTTCGAATAGAAATCACGTATACATACGTCTTGTTCAACGAGTTTAATCACAAAATACATCAAATTAGGACGATGTACATTTCACGTGAAACAAATCGCCCTCTGTAGAACTCTGATACGCGAGTACGCGTGTTGTTGAAGGAAAAATTAAAAAAGAAAACGTTTTAAATACAATCGTTTTATAGTTATGAAAATCACACAAAGCAATATTATATAGTCTAATGTGGTCTCTTACGTTTTATAATACAGTCGATTGTAGTAAAAAAATTAAAATTAAAGTATAAGACTCGGATGAGACACAGGTGATCGAAATGGGTGAATTGGTCATTTAAAAATTTTAAATCAATGAACCATTGCTATAGAAACGCGATTCTGAGTTAAATTAGCAGACTTAATTTATATTTTCTGTAGATTATTGACGTTATTGAAAAAAAATGTTTAAATAATATTTAATTAAATTATGCCGAACCATCCGATTTCGTCAAAATTTAATTTTCTAACGCTTTTAAAACTTTTTTACGACCCCCTTCAGTAATTGTTTTTTTTTTTTTTTTTTCGGTTCACTATATAGGTCAACTAGTTTAGATTCTAGTATACAATTTTAAAGTTTGCAGATTTTTTTTTAAAAAATTTTGTTCAAATTTAAACTTCAAACACGTTTTTTCCTCTCATCAGCTAAAGCGATGTACGAGGAATTTTGTGTAATATTTTCAACCTAGTATTAGCTCAAAGATTATATTCTACTCTATCGACGTTTAACACAAAAATAAAAAAAACCTTAGAAAATTAAAAAGTTTCTAACGTCTAGCGAAAAACAAGTCGACATATTTTGAAAATGATATCACTTCTATACTACTGTCTACTACTACTACTATACTGTACTATTCAATAGAAATTTTAAATTCTCGCGGTTTCTATTGTTTAAGTTGCGATAAAAAATAATTTTATATTGTCCCTTTCGTCCTTTGAAAATGCGTGTTATGCTAATATTAATTTCAGTTGAATATAATTTTATCATATTGATTATTTATGACGCAAAAATGTTAAACAGTAGAGGGATATCGATTTGCTAACGAGTATGGGCGCGAGGGCGTGTAGAAAATAATATAAAGCCTCGTAATACTATGCAAGTAAGTAATCTATATATAAATAAATACATAATATATATATATATATATATGTAATATGTATTATATATATATATAATGTAAGGCGCTACCAACAACAAAGTAAATAAAGGACGACGAGAACGTTTCGTAGGCGCGCGGGAGAGAGCTCGGATGACGTGGTCGGACAATGGCCCGGGGATTGATGAGTGTAGGTATAACCGACGACGTCGGCGGTGGAAGGAACGTAATGATCCCTTATTATACAAATTTTATCCTTTAAACCACGTGATAAAGGTGCTAATAAGTTAGAAAATCCCGGACCGGGATATCCGCGATAAGAACAGATAATGTAGCTTAGGCGACCGTGGCAGCGACGACGCGACGGAGCCGTTCGCAGCAAAATGTTATCTGACGAATAAATCGCATTTAACGCCGAATACCTTAAAAGTATTTTATTTTTTTTTCTGCCTCCCTTCGACCACTAGCTGTTCTATCGCCGGGGCGCAAACGCGCGTGCGCGCGCTCGCACACGTACACAAATTACCCCGGCCGACTTCCAACGGCCTTTATTATATAAATAAAAGGACGCCTTTTCTCTTTCATCCCGACACGGGACGCCTTTGAAACGTACTGGCCCATATAGAGTGCGAAAATGTGAGGCGAAAAAAAAAAAATAGGGGAAAAAAAGCGTCTAATAAAATAGCCGGAGGGGATTTAATGTTCGGCCTTTGGCAATTGCCTTTACGCCACCGTCGCAATCACCGCCACTGTCATCATCTACATAGCACACGGCGCTACCACAAATTGACTACATCCGCCACCGAGTGCTCGCAGTCCTGCGGCTATAACACGGAGAATACGTCGTCGACGACGACGACGACTTAAAAACGTAACAAAGTAACCGCACAAACGGACGTCGTCGTTCGGTTTGTTTCCTTCGTTTCGTTTTCGTTTGGCATTATCGTTTGCTAGTTTGCTACCATATTATTATTTAGACAGTTGAAAACAAAAAACACCTCGTAAATACGCGGTGCTAAATGTTTTTTTTTTATTTTCGGATTTACTAGAGCAGTTTTACGATCGATCAGAGGTGAAAATCGATAAAATCTCGACTTTCACGACGACTTTTATATTATTTACACCCATTTCATGTACAATATTATTTATTATTTTACTCCGTTTCGCGACGGCGATTTTTATTTCGTTTCGCTATGAAATATTGCCACGTTTCATCGAATACTGTTGAAAAGTGATTAAAAGTTGGAAAATAAAATAGGTACGTACCACCTACGACTATTTCCAGAGCGGCTCGTAAATTTTGTGACCGCTCGACTTGCAACCAATATATAGTGTATAATGTATTAACCGAATTTGAAAAAATGAAAATTGATCAACTGTTTTATTTAGTGAAATAAATGCTTTTTTAAACAATGTGCACGTGCATACACGTAACCGGAATGAAAAAAATAAATAATTATTATTACTATTATTATTATATTTAACCGATGTGTCACCGCGAGTTAATATTTATGAACATTTTAGAATCGACTGGATATGAACAAAATCAGTCTCTAAAGTATTTTGTTAATTAAAACAATGACATTTTTCTTCGTATAATGATTAATTACATAATACGTATTAACGTAACAAATGAATTTCTCAACGTTTTCCAAATTTTTTTCTCAAAGGGATAACTAAATCATTGGCAAGAATTTCAAACGAATCTTTTAGTTATACTAACATAATTTCGTAATTTTCCATATTAAATTAGTTACTAAAAAATACTTAAACTTAATTATAAACAAGATGAACGTATCCATGTATACGATTTTAATAATACAAATTATTCGTTCGATTTATTGATTTTTAACTTTTTAAATTACTCTTAAATATTCGTCTTTTGAAATTTTATGTTGGATTATCATTTTTTTTTTAAATTGAATACGAATTGTTAAGAGTGTTTTGTTTATATCAGTTTATTATGTTGCAAAAATATAATTATGACTCGGATTATTTTGATGAATAGGTGTAAGATAATATGCTTATCAGCTATAAAACATGTAAATTACTTTAAATTTAACGTTAACACCACTGATATAAATTGACCGATTCGCGTTTATTTCCAAAATATTAATTTAATCGTTCGCACGCATTTGTAACGAGAAAAATAAAATTTTAAAAACTACCTCTTTATTTTTGTAAGTATATTTCCAACCATTAGCTATTATTCGTGTTTATATAATAAATTTTAAACTGGATTTAAACTCGTGGACATCATTTCCTAAATTATTTTAATCGTTTTCGAACGGTCGTGTAAAATACAACTGACCCGTAAAATGGTTTATGGGTTTTTCTAAGTAAGTACTTAAAGTCAGTAAAACCAAATAAGGCGGCTTTAAAGTTTGGAACCACTACTGGAGTTTATTTTTTCTTTATAAGAGATATTATTAAGGATATAATTCACTATTGTTTATCACGCGAACCGTCCATTCTTTCAATAAGACCGAAAAATGTAATCGATATCAGTTACTCATTTTTAGTTATAATTAAGTAAAAATGTCATGTTATCGAAATAGTGTTTATTTAGAATTTAATCTTTATACTAAATATTGTGTTTTTTTTTGTTTTTAATAGTATGTAATTGATATCGTAAACATTTTGTCCATTCAAACAAAACAATCCTCAAATCGATATGTGAGAAAAAGTCGAATTTCAGTCGATAGAAAAAAAAATTACCAACACACTATTATGATAAAAATCGCAAACACCTCATTTGAAATCATATCGTCAAACGCAACTAGAAAATTACCACGCATCATTTGTTTTATATTTTTTAAACTCGATTATTGATAATATTCGAAATTCTCGGTTCATTTTATTTTTTGTACACAGATATAAACAACGGTTTTGCGTTTCATTTACTCGGAGACGATTAATATTATTGTATTACGGACAAGACGGGACGAAACAACCGGAATGGAAAAAAATTTCGGGAATTCGTGTCGTATATGACCTACTGCACTGTGGGATACCTATTAAATAGTTACGGAGACCCGTAAGCGCGTACGCATTTTATAATAAAAACGTCGATAAAACATGTTATTTAATGTCACTATTTAAATTCAGATGTCGTTTAGATTTATTAACTTTTTTTTGTTGTTGTTAGCGCGTAAAAAATACCGAAAACGTATCGTAATAATAGAGGCATTTAGTTGAAACCGACAGATGATACATATTTTAAAATCAAAAACAAAAAGTGGTTCAGTCGATACGGATGTTTTAAAAATCGAACACTCACGTTCCTCCGTCAGTCCCGTTCGTCGTCTCGGTGTTATAAATTTTACACGCGCCCGTCATATTGTAAGTTTAATCGTCCGTACGTCGCGAGCACTTGCATTTAGCCTGGAGCATTGCTCGAGAAATACCGTTGAATATTTTTTCAAAATATATTACGTTATTAACGCGCTGTACGCAAAAAAAAAAGTTAGGTCACATGCGACGCGAACGCCCGACGAAGGTCTATCGCAATAACAACAACGCGGGGCACCACTACCGTTGGTTTTTTTCAAACGACGACGTAATGAAAGACTATGAATATTATTATGTGCCCGCTCTCCTCGCCCGGATCCGCGGCGCGGCGGGCAAGATGATTTGCCCGTATAAAGGATTTGTTGGCAGCGGCGGGTCTCGTGCCGCCGCGCCGGAGACACGTTGATAGTGGCGGAACGAGTGTGTACAGCAGTGGCGGTAATATATAAAACTATACGTATATACACGAGTATACGAGTATATATGGGGAGAGAGAAGCACCCGTTTTGCCCTAATTTACACTTTCGGCGCGAATCGATTTTTCTTCTTCTTCTTGCCCACTCCTTCGGCCTTATACCGCGGACTGTTATACCGTCCGACATACCTGCTCTGTGCCGCGGATACGCGGAAAAGGCAAAAAAAAAGAAAAGAAAGAACGGATATTTTGGCTACGGTCCTGCCAAAGTTTAATAAATTAATCGGCGACCCGTCAATACAATGGTCCGAGACGGGAAGGGAAGAGCGAAATAATAAGTTTCCACGACGACCGTTTTTGGCCTTGCCGCCTTTTGTATTGCGCGCCGGGTGAGGAATCGAAGGCGGTCTTACGCCGGTCGCACGGGCGTACATATTGGCATCGGGTCCGGACCACTGTAATTAAACGACGTCGAGTCGTCCCGCGTCCGGTATCGGCCGTGACTTTCCGTAGTATCGCCGATCCGTCCGGGAAACAATTGGTCGCGCGAAAAATTACACGTGCGCCGCGCGTGTTATAGAGATCAGCACGAGCCGGGCCGTAATTTAAATATTACGGGTTAGTTATAGACGGGATCGTATTCATTGGGCCGGGTCGGTCAAGATTTTTACAAAAAGAAAATGTAATTACAATTATAAGTTGATTTCTGTATTTTAATGATATTCTATTATTATATTAGTTACACCTAAGAAATTGGCAAGTTTAAAAATATATTTAAATTTTAATACAATTTAATATAATATTTTTCTTTTGTAATATATTTATCGTCCTTATGAAATGTTTTTGTCTACCATGTCAATACCGAAAGGAAATAAAGTCGATGTATATATTTTTATTTACAAACGGGCTGCGGTCGGGTTGGACTTTGAAAAAAAATTACAAACGGGCCTGGTCAGGTAAGACTTAGAAAAAATAAAATACGAACCGGGCCTGGACGGCGACAGTTTATAAGTAAAAGTTTTGGGCCGGATCGGGCCGAAAAAAACCGAATCGTGCTGATCTCTAGTGTGTTACACGGTCACGTTCGTATGGCCGAGGACACGTAGGACGATTTCGTACGACCGATATGAAATGGCAGGCGATTACGACGCCCGTCGCGATGTTTACCGCGAATCGTTGTCGAAAAGATTGAACTTTTTTTTTTTTTGTTTGTGAACAACGAAAACTACATTAAAATTACGCATAGTTGGAGAACGACGTTAATATTGTATTGCCGGGTATAATCCGTCGCGGAGAATATTTCAAACGCCACCCGACGGCATATGACGAAACGATTCAAACAGGATTTAAAATCCGTCGATATTTTCCCGTACGTACGTGAAAGAAATAAAGTCGATTTGTCATCTCTCGCCGAGTCTATGGTATTATATAGCCGTCGCAACTTCGACGGTATGAAGTGTCGAAATCGTTAAAATCTAACCGTCAGTTGTAGTGGAATCGCGCGTGCGGCGGCGCGTGTAATGGTGTACCTTTACTAGTTACGAGTATAATTACAATATATATTATCAATAAAAATTAATTGGCATTTTCGATTTAATTTCATTGATTTACAGATATATTTTAAAATTTAAACGAGTTTGATAGAAATGTTTACGAATTATTACGGCAGCAATGAAAAAAAGATAGATCATAATATAATATATTATCATTATAATTAGGTACCTACTATAACAAATGATCCGTTCGATTGTTATACGTTTTATGGTGCGAAAATCACGATTTTTTTTTATAGGGTGGCAAAAATATGATTTTGTAATCTCATGAAAAAAGGCGAGGTAGCGGTCGCTACACTTCGCTACTCCCTATCGTGAGCATATAAGACCCACTACCTATCTACCCACTACCTACCTATCTATAGACAGTAAATAAATATAATCGGTACTACTCACGGCCTGTCGGTGGGTTGCTGTTGAGGTTCGGTGTTCGTATTGACTTGTGAAATAAAGCGATCAGTAAAGGATACGAAATTCACTCGATAAAAACAATTAAAATTAAAAGTCGCGATTAAAAGTTTGATTAGTCGTTGACGAGATAAATAATAACAACAATCGACAACATTATTGACTATTACGGAGAAAAAATAAATAAAAACTGCAATGTTAAAACCGAGAAGAACTCTCTCAACGACTGTCGACACTATACTGATCGTCGGCACACTGAGCGTGCATTTGTATTTTTGTGCGTCATTCGATCGGTTCGCGCGCGAAACTCAGCTGTCATTGGTCGGGTGGCGCGAGCAGCTGGCTTTCATTGGAACGCAGTATCGGACTGACGTAAACTTTCAATTATTACGATTTCACGCAAAAAAAATTTATTTTTTAGTGTTATATAATTACTATTGTTACATAATTATGTATTCATAACGAACTAAGTTATATCATTATAATTAGGTAATACCTATTAAAAAACTGATGTGTTCGATTGTTACACGTTCCTGGTGCAAAAATCACGATTTTTTTTTGAGGTATTGATTTTGCTACCTCTTGAAAAAAGGTGGAGTAAAGGTCGTTACACCCTATCGGAACCTATGAGTTTGTTGTTGTGTCGGTGAACTAATTAAATCGAAAAAAAACTTTTAAATTAAATAATTTTTGTTTAACTTAACAGACTATGTATTGCAATTTATTTTTATTGAACAGGCATAATATGTATAAGATTAATTTTCTTTGGAAGAAATTTGTTTTTACATCCTCTAATACAAAAATAAACTTAATTTTTAGTAAATATAGTCCCCCCCCCTTCGAGACATTTTCCCCACATTAACCACTGCTCGAGTTGCGTCGGTACACCGCAGTAGTGTTCTCCTGCTGTCATAATATTATTACACCGCGCACCGGTCCCACTGCCGGGAAACGACACGGCGGCGATTTATTGGATCCGAAATTCTCGGCTTAGCAACAAATTACGGCCCCAGAGGTAATTGAATAATGTCCCCGGGAACGACGTTCAATACAGAGAACGATCGGAAAGACGCCATTAATCTTGGACAGGGTCAAAAAGAGTTACTGTTGGTGATAGAGATATTTCGCTCGCGAGAAATACGCGCGACGAGCAAATAGCTTAAAATTCTTGTCCGGCGTGTGCGTCTGACTAGCGGCGATAATTCAATTTGACACTACACGCGTATAACGAACCGTGAGTTCCGTTATTAACAAGCGAAAAAGGAGTGGCGAGGTCCTCGCGACTGCGAGACAGGGGGGGGGGGGGGGAAATAAAAATAAATAAATCGAACCGTAGCGCAAAGTTGAATTAATAATCCTCGAGACGGCCGTAAATCTTCAAATTAATGTTCGCGTATATGCGCGCCGCCGCCCCGCTTAAATACATTCATTATAGTTTTCGAGTGCTATTCGGGCGGAAATAATTGATAACAATAACAACAATAATACTACAATATAACGATCGTTCTGGATTGTGCGCCCAAAATAATCGCTAGCGAATACTAGCGGTAATTCTGCCCGAAGTTAAAACAACAATAATTATTAACGTTCGGCGTTAGAGTTGTCCGAAACTTGGAATAAAGACGGCCGCGCGGGTACCTGCGGGGCGGCGGCGGCGGCGTTAAGATTTTTAACATTCGCCATCGACGTCGCGAAACGATAGCAACGGTATAGATATTATATAAGGTGGGTATTTTTTTACTAAGAGTCGATCGTCACCGTCACGTCGGATATTTTTTTCAATTGTTGACGTTTACGGTTTCCGTACAACAATTAGTGAGCGGCACTATAGGTGTTTCGCGTGTTAATCTCGTTGAAAACGTTCGCGTCACAATTAGAACTCTCGGATGGCGAGGAAGAGGTCGCGCGCATGAGTAGGTACGCTAGTCGTGAGAAGACGTACTACGTAGTATTACACGACGTCGACTGCGTATGGACTCAAGGGGAGAACCGCTCTATCGATTCGTATTTGTAAATAATTACACTAGACGCCCCGACCGGCGAGTAATATTAACATGATTTACTATACAACCAAACGACATCATTGGTAAACACGATAATAGTTATTATGTTATTTGCTCGTTTCGCGCGCGAGTGTTTATAATTCGTTGATTTCGTTAAACCCGACCGATTCGTTGGGCGGAGGAGGTTTTTTCGCCGCACTACAACCACTTATTGGTATTTTCGTCGGCGCGTATAATATAGCAAAACGTTATTGTCTTATTCGCGCGTACACGCGCTCGGATAACAATGCACAGTTTATACACGTTTACTCTATAGTCACACGACGTATAATAAAGACAACTCGTTATTAGCACTATTAATGTTTTTATTATTTACATTCGCGTTGTTATAATTTTTATTCGTTTATTTTATAGGTAGCAATCCCACCTTTTAGCGTAAAATTAAGTATCTACGCTGCACGCATGCAGATATATCGGTACGTGGACACGTCTGGTGGCTACTGAATTCAGTCGACATAATATAATTATATATGCATTTCGTCGTCTTGTTGCTTGGTAACGATCTCGCAATAATAATTGTAACATCCCTGACGTACCTGACGAATTTCCAAATTGACCCCAGTCATAAGACACGTATATCCATGTCAAAAAAAAAAAAACCCTATTCGTGTACTGATGCACCTATGCACGTGGCTGAAAGGGAAGTACAACTGATAGAAAGATAAACAGTATATAGAAATTGTGGTCAATAAAGGGAGGAAAACTTCGCGTAACGTTTTTACATTTTCCGAAGCGTATACTCGTTGCAATTTTTATGACTACGTCACTTTTTATCGACGTTGTTGTAGTTTGATTGCGCGTTGTGTATGAATCGGAATGCAATAAAATATATGTATTTGGTCATTTGGTGTTGCCATAGAACCGCATATCCCTCTACCCCTTCCGTTATGTGCCACCGCATGGCTTAATGTTTAGGCCGTTAAAGAGACGTTAAAATAAAGTCGTGTGTGTTTCTAAACCGACGCTGTGCGTATATGTAGAAAAAAAAGACACTTTGGCGTTTTAGACGGTGAACTCGTCGCATCAGTGCTATTATCGAGAGAGTATATATATTTTCAATCTTGGTTTTGATTTGTTTCGAATAGTTTTTTTTAATGACGTCGGCTGATGGATTTCCGGTGACGACGGCACGCCATCAGCGCCGCCGTAGCAGCCAGAACATTATTTTATCGCGCGAGACAATTAGCGGACGATGGCGTAATAATCACGCTTCCGTCGATTTATAAATAGGTTGGCGATATCGAAAGTTTAAAACGACGGTTCGCGGATTTCGTATGACTTTTGTTCGCGACGGATGGTTTGTTTTTTTTTTTGCTCGACGATTCGTAATAATTCACGAGACGTTTAAACCGAAACTCGAATTAATCAGAAAACGAACTCGCGGTCGTTTGATTTATGTTCGAACGGAAAAATGGATACAAAAAAATACAAAGTAATAATTTATAAAAATAAGTCGTTCATCGCCCGCGCAATACCTATTTCATATATTATAGTCTACACGCTAGTCGATAATTATGAGAAAAAAAGCGGAGTCGATAAGTTGGTTTTCTTTTCTTTTTTTTCTTCGATTTCGTACCATAATATATCGGTATCACATAATATGATCGTAAATTCGTAAAGTACGTAAAATATATTATTACGTTGTTACAGTATCTTTTATGGTATGCGCACCACGCGTCTCCTATTGTCGGACCGTCGGATTTATTACACTGCAGAAAGAATTAGTCGAAAGTCTCGAAAATACGATCATATTTATGTGTGTGTGGTGAGTACACATCAGCGTGGTAAAACGTCACGAGCTAGTCGATATTTTCACGATAAAATATCCTCTTGGCTATTAACTTTGAAACGACTCGTTCGTTTTCTATTTTACGGTGTATGACGTAACGATCACGGTATCTGAACACCTTAAACCACACGCGATTTGATCGAATTCGATTTTACGATTTTTCTCCGTCGAACCGTCGCGCTGTAGTATGCGGTACACAACATAAAGAAAATTCGATCGTTCGAATATAAAAAAAAAAAGGAAAATAAACTTAATATGCACACGTGTGCATCAATACTATTTAATAACTGAATTATAGTGTACGACGGGTCAAGGATACCTTTTTGCTAGCTCACTGGGGCGGATTATTTGCCCGTTATTGCACGGTTGCGCGTGCCAAAGGCAATGACGGCCTTGCGTCCGTTATGCGTTTCCGAAAAAAACCTAAACAAGTCTGAATTTTCGTACCTCGTCCCCGCGGATGACACCCTACCCGTGGGCCGAATCCTGTACCGACGGGGCGTCGGTTTTGCATGTGACGAAAAAATTCCGATCGAGCCCAAACTCAAGTGTGTTTTTATTATTACTCTTCATTAAAATACCCCAGGCCTATTTATTTTATTTATATCGTTTGCACATTTAATACAGTCGTCATAAATTATTTCATACGTTTAATAATACGAGTTATTGTTCGATTCGCAAATGGTCCGAGAAAAAATGTAACCGTCGACACGACGATCAATATCATCGAACAAACCGTCAAGTTGTCTGGACATTTCTGGCGACCGGTATTTATTTCTGATTGCGAACGGTTACGTATAAGTGTTACGCGTCGAGGCGATGCGAAACGTACCGTAAGCACAAACGGTCGGACCGAGGTGTTTGTTTGTTTATTTATTTTTTTTTGCAAAAGCATCGATACAACTGGTGCGATGGCATGCTCCTGGAATTCAGTACTTTTAAACTTTTGACATTTTTGCCCTTTCTTCCGCGTAACGTGAAGTATAAACAAACGCGAAAAATGTAACACTAACGAACGTTCGATGTTTGTTTTTTGAAATTACAAAACGGAGCGTCGGAGAACCATTTAGGTTGCATATATATGGTATATATATTTTTTTAATTTGGGATTGTTAAGGGCATTTAAGGTTGTTAAGGGTTCGGATTAATTCGAGCGCAACGCCTTGATTATACTAAACAATATTTATTCAAGTATGAACGTTTGAAATGGAAAGGACTGAAACAAGATTCTGTGCTTAAAAATAATCTTCTCAAAAAAGTGAAAAAAAAAATAAAAAACAAATCTTATAAATATACGAGTACATATATATATATATATATATATGTATATTGTATATATATACGCGAAACATAGTAAATACGTTTTGCAGAAATTCGTCGACAGCAATTTACTAATGTTTTTTTATCGCATCTAAAGCTTTGTCAGTATTTATTTGGTTGCGCTTTTGTTTGTTGACAAATAATCTTTTAAATTGGGTGCAATACACGATTGCGCGTGTTTTGAAGTATACGACTGCGCGAGGAAACCTTTGAATTTCCATGCGGTGTTGCCAGATTATGGGGTATAATACGCTAATACGATCGCGCGCGTACTGTTCTGGATTACGATTGCGTGCGGGAGACGCGCCGCATATTTCCATTAGACGTACGGTCTGGTGAGCCATCAATTCAAGGTAAGGTAATTTTTTTTATAAAAAAACAAAAGGAAAAATGTTTTGACTTAAAACGGCGTTTTCACTTTTCACTCGGGAACTACAAACGGTCTAGAAGGTTTTCACAGCAACGTTATGCGCGTGATAACACGACATCCTCCATACTCGGTAGGTATAGTAATTTCTGTTTTAATCGAAATGTCACAAATAGAAACGTCTATGAAACTACTCACACAAAAATGCTCTGTAAATAAAGCAGTGAAAAAAGACACGTTGTTATCAGAAGAAATATAAAACGATCGGTTTTACAATAGTTATAAAAATAATAAAACATCAGACGAATCGATTGATTATCCAAGTAAACTTGGCCGGCTTTATAAAGCGAAACAGTTGCAATTTATTCGATTTTTATCGCGCATTACCATTTAGTCAGTCCAAAGCTAGTTTTCGCGTTAAATCCAGTATATCTGAGGAATCGAAATCCACGCGAGCCTATTTAATCGTCGTCGTAAGTCACAACACATTTTACTGAAGTTTATTAATTATGTATAATAGCTTATTCATAGCTTCCGGTGTTTAACGGTAACGGAGTAAGACACGCGCGTTTACTTTAATGGACCTAACCATTTTCCACGGACATTTATATAGCTCACACGGTTAAGGAAATTAATTTCCGCGCAATATGCGTGTACGACAGTAGTGTGACAATATCTTCTGCCGAGTTTACAGTACCATTGCGAACAAATGAAAATTACTCACGATAATCTCAAATACGTATGAGGAAAATAAAATAGTGAATTCTCGGAATATTATGTACGACCGTATTTATTCGATAAATGTAATCTTCAGAAAGGCTTTTTGACATTAAAGTGAAAAAGGACGCGATTAAATGTAATCGAATAAAAACAATTACTCTAACATAAATGATTATAATCATTTGTATGGTAGATTAAAAAATTGAAAAAAATGTAAACACGTTTTTAAAACTTCGATTTAAAATTTCGGAGTTTTAATAATCGCAAGCGACGACTTTTATTCATATTTTTCCCTCCAACTGTACCTGATTTTTCGCACTAGAAATAATAAAACTGCACTCTATAGTGTTATCTCAGATTTCAACAGTTATTGTTTTGAACACTGTCATTCCAATGTAACTATCAACAGATACGGCGCAGCGTGACTTTGACACTATAAAAACATTTTGCGCAATAATATAAGTATTTTACTAACATCAATGCAAATCCCAATCACACAAATGGCCAAAGACAAAAACGTTGACAGTAAAAATAAAGAAAGGAAGAAAATTTTAAAAATGTCAATATTTAAGTTTAAATTTTTTCCTTCCCCCCTCCCCCGGGTACTACCGTTTGTAAAGATCTTGTGAAATTAATATTTGATTAAAAAGTATTTCAAAGATAAATGTAATAAATAAAAAAAATCAATGCAAACCAGGTGACAACACGTAAAACTCGCGGTTTTATTAATAATTTCGAAAACCCAATGAATTATATTTATATTAACGTTTCGACTGATGTGACGTTGAATGAGCGAGTGATGGTTTGTATTAAAATTATGATCATTAATCAATATGCCAATGAAGTTTGTCACAGTTTTCAACAAGTTACTCGCCCGCCTGTTAGTCAACAAACTTTGGCCACACGTTCTACCCGGCACACGGTATTCACGGCTGCCGCGCGTTAATCATCAACTAGTAATACAATAATAATATGAATAATTGTTTAAACGTGCGCGGATTAAAATATTTAAACACTTAATTGTTATAATTTAAAACACTATTCCGCCGGAAATTCGTTTACAGGAGTCGTCGTGTGAAATGTTTACGTCGCCTAATATCATCAATAGGTGTAATTACGTATTTACGTGCGGAAATTCTGCGCGACCGACACTTTTGCCGGACCATTTAATCTGTGCCCGTATTATTTGTTTTCAAACGACCTATCGGGCGAGATGTGTTACATTTTATTTCATTTCATATTGTTATAATTATTATTTCCCCGCGGTCGAGCGTGTCGAGATTTGCGAAAATAACGTAAACCGAATTTCGTCCAAAAGTCACACCAAGAGTCGGTAAAAATCCAAAAAAAAAAAAAAAGGTCCGACGACGACGGCGGAGAAATAAAGAAAGAAAAAGCTAGTGACGTTATTCAAAGTCACTCTGTTTTTGTTTTCTTTTTTTACGAAAATAAAGATAAAAAAAAATATATTTCCGTTCGTTCGTTTATATAATACATACATATATATATATATATATACGAGTATATATACGTATATTTATTTCACCGTATCGGAAACGATGTTCTCGTGATAAATTGATACCTATTTTCACACAAACAGAGAATAATGGGAATTTTTTTTCTCCGCGTCGTTTTCCGGGATCGTTATTTCTCTCGCGGTCGTATATATAGTTCGGGTGAGTATTGAAATTTGACGTTTCCCTTCTTCCCAAGCCAACTCGAGAGTATTGTTATCCTAGAAGACGCGAGTGGCGTTCGTCTATTCGCTTTCGTTTTCACGCGCGTGTCGCCGTCCGATTTTGTTCGCCGCGCGGAAAAGGTTTAAAATACAATATTATCGAACGCTATATTATATCCGACGATGTACATTTTGGTCACTGACACGCCGGACCCTTAACGTAACTAACATTTTACGACAACAAAAAACGCCACTTTTAATTTATCGTCAGAAGGGAGTTGAAATGTTTGTGATAAATGTTAGTGGGTACACTATGATATTATTAAACGTCACTCACGAGGTGTTTTTCATTTCAGCTGCTTTTTACAATTATAATAGAGAAGAAAAAAAACCGCTCTACGATATCCGTGTCTACGTCGGAATAATAAACTGGCGGTGAACTAAAGAGGAAGACTATGAAAACCGAAGAGGTCAATGCCTCCTTTTTTCTTTTTCTTTTTTATTATTATAAATCAAGAAACAAATTATAATGTCTGAAGGACAATTATTTATATTTGGTAAGTACAGTTTAATTTTACGCGAGAATAAATATAATGTTATAAAATAGCAGATTAAACTGCATTAAACCATTTTTTTTTTTTTGTATATCTGTTATTTATTATTCTATATTAGTGTCAATAATATGTATGTATATATCACACACATATTATATTTGATTTTACTTGTCCTAAAAGGTTAGCATATACGATATTGTGGTACAACGTTGTGATAGGAAATCTAAGTTTTATAATATTAATTCTTGTTTACATTCAAATAATTAATTATTATCGATCAGCTTTATAGAAAAGAGTTTTTTTCTGTTTAAACGGCATTTTAATTTAAAAAATTGTTTCGTTTTTAAGGAAGTGCAATAATTCAAGATGAAAAAGTTTCAAATCAATTTGAAACTAAAACTGCTTAGTGGTTTTGTTTTTTTTTTTTTTTTATCGAAGTGTTTCGATCTTTAAAAATGGTTACACTCTAAAGTTTATAGGTAGTTTTTCCGCCTGCGGATACAATTTTATGCAATGCAACTTATTAAAAAAAGTTTTTCGACCTAACTAACACTGTAGAGTCTACAGTGTAGACAGTAGTTACAGACAGTTGATCAAATATACGTTGTTGAGAATTATTAATATACATGAAATTCAGGCACGTAGCTAGGATTAAATAACTAGGGTGGCACAGTTATGGCCAATATTTTTACTTACCCCTCCCCCCCCCTCCACACTAGACACTAATAGAATTATGTTTATGTATAGGTATATTGTTTATAATATAATAAAATTGTAGTTTCTGAATATAATAATTAGTGTAATTAGGTACAAAAAGAACTAAATTTGATAAACAAATAAATTAGATAATTTTCATCTTAATATTATATAAACCTTATATAATATAATGTATATGTCATGCCGCGATGGGAAATTCCGATTTACTGGAATAGGAATACCTGCGAGTTCTTGCGACTTTATAATAATTAATAATAATTAATATAGATGCATTGTCGTCGTCGTTAATACGACGAATACGACGAGTATGTATGAACGATTTCTATTCTGAGTTCTGATATCTGGTAATCTGACCATAGTGTTCGGAAAGACAATTATGTAAAAATAACAAATATGATAATAGAAATTTTAAAATATGTTTAATTTTTTTGTCCAATTATTTGAGCCTTGGGTATTTCAACAATATTTCAATGTAATGGGGTGGCCATCAGGGTGGCCTGTAAATATTTTGGGTGGCCGGGCTACCCCAGGCCACCCCTTAGCTACGTGCCTGATGAAATTAAAAGCCAAGACAATCTGATTAAGTGAATAAAAAATTAGTTTGATTTTTATATGCTACAAATTTTAATAAAATCAAAACTGCACCATATATTTTCGTTACACTCAAATTGAGCATCTTTTTAGGTATTTTTTATGGTTTTTATAAGTTTGTTAAGCATATCTCAATTATATGTACTGCATGTACTTTAGTCAAAAAATATGTATGTTTTAGAAATCTACTAAAAAAAAAATAATAAATAAAATAATAAGTTATTTTGAATAAAATAAATAAAATTCATGAAAATATTATTCAATAGGGTTCAAAGAAAACGTAGATGTGATAATGAATACTTTTTAACATAACATTCGATTAAAAAAAATCCATTTATTTTACAGTCACATTGTGATCCGACTGTATTAGTTTTCTGTACGATTAAACAAGATGCTTTGCTTGGTATTATACCAATGAGAATAAAAATAAATTCGTTTTGAAAAAAAATTCTTACGTTCACCAAATAGATACGAGTGGAATTTTCCCCATTGAACCAACAGAAAAAAAAAATCGCCAATCAAAACGATTTGTCGTAAATTGTGCTATTTTTCGAGGACGCGTATTTTTTTTATTTAACGACAGTAAAATCGAAAAATTGACAAACTTTCCAAAGTACGACCTGCGTTTGATGTCCCGCATATTTATGCGAACACGAGTGTGCTACTGTAAACTTTTGCGCCGATTAAAATGTCCCGAAAACGTTTTGCGCAGAGCAGGGAAAAAAAGAAAAAAAGGTACATTCCGTCATTTAAAAACGCCCGCAATTTGTTCTGCGCCTCGCTCCGGCAACCCCGGGTCCATATTATATCGTACTGTTATTTGTTTCCGATGGTTATCGAATTCATTCGGTAATTTGTATTCCGCGAAAACGATTACGAAAGCTTTATCAGACGCGCGCGCGCGCGCGGGGTTCGCTTTGAGAAATAGTTACGTCGGACTTTTTGATGATATCAGTCACGGACACAACGGCAATAAATATCGCCAAAGAGTGAATAGTGATCACGGGAAATTGCGCGTACGCGCTTCTGCGGCAGTATATTATATACGAGGCACATATAATTGTACCGGCGAAAAGTTTCCTGTGCGGACCAAATGGCTTAACAAATACACACACACACACATAATATATATATATATATCCTTCTTTTCTTTTTTTCCCCCTTCACAAACCGCAATCGGAAAACTCCATTAAAAAGTTGGACTTTGGAAAAAAAAAAAAAAAATTAGACCTTAAAATAATGTTGTTGTCGTCGCAGTCGTATAACGTCAACGCGAATTCCGGTTCATTGTTCCCCGGAGTGAAACTTTCCGTGGAAAAAAAAAAAACAGTCGGCCAATCGTTTTCAATCAATCGGATTGAAGTCCGAAATTCCGGTACACTACGCGCCGACTCGAAGACGGATGTGATAACATAAAATATGTGGTCTGGGGAAATCAGACCGTCTAGTAGTATCTTTCTACGGGCAGATTTTCAGTATGGCACACGAAACATTTTAATACATTTCTCGTTTACGAATATTACGAAAGAAAATCTAATTTCCTCTCGGACAGTGATAGAATATCGCGCACTTCACTAAGCGTATGATTTAAATAAAATATTAATTCAAATGAATTTCGCCGGAGATTTTATAACAAAAGATAAACAATTCCTCCATTCTAACGTTTTCACGATTCGGAATTGCCGCGGGAGGGACTGCAGAACAACGCTATCCAGTCATAATCCGGAACACCGTTGCAAAAAATACGTGTAGTAATATGGGCTGATTGTTCGGATGTCGAAATACGCTCGTCGTTTCGCGTCCACTGCGACGACAGATATTGCGTTTCATCGTCCACTGCGGCGAGTATCGACTTGGGACGATATTTATACGTAGTCAACCGCAATAATTACCGGTTGAATTTTTTCACCGACCGAAATACGAAAGACGAGTTATTACTAAAGGAAAATCCTCGACGTATCCTTGCCGAGTCTCCCGAAAATAAAGCGCGGATTTGCAGATTAATATTTTCCCGTACTAATCGGTACTATGACAGACGCTATATATAATACTAGTACCCTAATAGAGACCGATTTTTGTACGGGAAGGAATCGGGACTATCTGTAACTTCAAACGGGCAGGAATCGCGTGCCAGGATTTGGTACACACCCCTTTTGTCGGGAGTAGAAATCGGGCCGTGTCCGTTTCGAGTAGGTTTTTTCTATTATTCGGCGCGTACACCGGATAGCGTTGAAATATGCGGTGTTAAAAGAATGAAAAAACAAACGATACCCGCGCGAGAATATATTCGGTTATTATTCCATCGGATTTGTCCATTGTCCGAGACGTGCACGCGGTTATATTTTAATCGCACGAGGACGAATCGAGTGCACTGGTTGTTTTCGTACGCTCGCGAAGAGTAAAACCTCCGCCGTTTTTAACGGGTCCGGGTGGCGGTGGAAGCGAAATCGTTAGCAAACGTTCAGAACCGTTGGTTGTGGCGGCGGCGGCGGCGGCGCGGCGGCTTACACTGGGCAACAAATGGAAAGCAGTAAATTCGGATTTGAGCTCGGGAAAGGACCCATTAAGATTTATATACGCACCGGCCGCCACCGCCGACGCTCGCCGGTGCGTGTATATATAAGAGACAGCCAAGAGCCGCGTGTGTGCGTGAAGTATAACGTAGTGTGTGTGTATATATATATTTATGTATGTATGTATGTACGGTACGTATATATATTGTATATTTATACCTCTCTCTGTGTGTGTGTCTCTCCTCGCCCATGGCCGCGAGTGCGTCTCACTCTTTCGCGATCCCATTAAACCGATGTACCGGCTAATATAATCACACGTATAACTTTGCATTATTCCGGTTCAGCAAATTTTGAGGTTGCGTAGAAATAAATAAACATAAAAACCGAAAAAAAAAAATAAAAAATACGCGCGTGCGCTTTTCTTCTTTAATAACGACGATAATAATAATAATAATAATATACGCGCGGCACTAACGGCCGGGGCGAGGGTAAATGGTCCGAGAGAAATCGTTTTTTTTTTTTTTTTTATTGCTAGAAAATCTCACCGTATAACAATATTTATGGTCGTATTGAGTGTTATATATACGTACGTATATCGAACGAATGAGATGTGCGCGCTATATTCCTGTATAAACATGTGCGTTGCCGCGTAACGCGCGTTATTTAATTAAACGATACCGACCAGCCAAAGCGACTGCCGTTTGTAGAGAACTTTGTACGTACTCTGATATTTAAAAGACCGTTTTGTACGGGTACGTTGACTGCGGCGTTTAAAAGTTTGAAATACGAAAGGAAAAAAAGAAAAAAGTCGATGGCGCGCACGCGCGCGCGCACACACGATCCGCGATAATGATTACAAGTTGAAAAGGACCGTATAACTTCCGATAATTACGGGAAAAACTTGTAACGGGGCCAAAAACATATACGCGCGAGCGTGTGGGTTTCATAAACGCGTGTTGTATCGCGCGAATACGTCGAATAATTATTATTATTATTATTATTATTTATTTATTTATTTCGTATCCCCCGTCGCCATACCTGCGAAATCGATGCGAAATAAATCGTTTGTTTGCAGATCGGCGGTGTATACGAAACGCGCGTTTTCGACTGTTTATCTCCGACGTATAGTTGTTATGATTACACAAACCGACGAAACACCACAATGATTAAAAAGTTTCTACGCAGACACCGGTGAAAATCGTTACGGATCGTAAACTACAAAATATGACGACCGTTCGTTTTGGTAGAGTGTATACTGAACAACGCGACTACGGGATCGCGGAAGAAGAAAAGACGAAATGAATTGCCGAAAAATTAAAAATTTTTCGCTCCAACTGTCGACACGCGCGCGGTCGCCAAACCGTGTCGAGCGCGTTTTCGAGAAACTTTTCCGATAAACCATTTCAACATAGAGTGCCCCGAAAATCACCTATTTTGTCCACACTATACATGTATGTACACTCGATACTCGATTTACGTCGATACCAGTGTTGGGTTGAGAGCTTTTAAAACGAATCGTTTACGAACAAAGAAAATGTTAGTCCAATAACAGCGTGCATAGGCATAAATAGAGGGTGGGAGTAACGCGAGGGAGTGACTGCCTTCCGTGGAAACTTAAGAGAGCCTCATCGATATTTTGTGTGAATAAAGAAACGATAATGAATACGATCGAAAAGACTAAAAGGCAATTTTTTTTTTAATGTTATTGGAGTAGTTCAATTTAATTTGATTTTTTTTATTCCATGTTAAAACAAAAACGAATTCAGTACCTACTTGGAAAACATTGTTTCAAGTCTTTTACGAAGAAATTCGATCGTTCCACTCCCCCATTGGTTTCATTTGAATGTGTAAAAACCATTGATCAAACAAAAAAATCCACGAAATGTTTATTTCATATTGATTATTGTGTAAACATTATAAACAAAAAAACTTGATTATTTAATCCGCCATTCAAACACATAACATCGCTTTACGTACGAGTATATCGTTATAGCATATATTAATATTCAGTGATTGCCCTAGCTGTATTTTTTGAATGAGAACACTTTTTTTTTAGTAAAAAATACCCGTCAAAACAACAGAATTTTCATTAAAAAAAAAAAAGGGTATTGATACGAATAACGGCCGTGTTCCCGCGGTGAATTTAAATCGGAATAATTATCGTGCAGTTTTAAAACGTAGACATAGGAATACGTTAACGCTGTTTCGAGAGGTAATTCGTTTCGATCGCTGGATTTTCAACGTCATAACGATATTCAAAACAATAAAACGGTGACGTACATCTGGATTCGTATGATGACAATTGCGTTTTGATGTTAAACGCGTTCGTGAAACAAACTAAATAATCAGTAATTCATCGAAAAATAAAAACTACAACCCTCACAATGATATGCATCGGCGAAAAAAATTAACCAAACGTTTCAGACGACGATTCGGACTAGACTGAAACGATAACGAGAGAGATTAAATATAAAGCTGACGATTTTCGTCCGAATCGACTCCGCGCACGTATCTTGCCACGTAGTAGACGGCGCGGCGTGACGCAATAACAACCGGATTCATTTTGTTTGTTTGTTAACATTTTTTTAAAACGAACGTAATATTGTGTTTTCATCGTTATGGATGTTGTTTATTTCAACTTTTTCTGCGGTCGCGTCAACGAATATATTATCAATAATTGTCATCATCACATACGTCGAACTTAGTTATTTTTCCTTAAATCTCATATCGTTTTATAATCGAATAAAAAAAATAATTAAAAAACTCGCGCTAAGAAAAATAATTATAATGAGAATTGAGAAAGCCGCTACTGATTACATTGTTTTATATTGATAGTGCGTATACACATAATATGTAATTTAAAATATATATATTGATGAAACGGAGTTCTCCATAGTTATCGTTTTGTACGAAAATATTTTTCAAATCCCCTCGTGCCCGCGGCAACGCGCGGGGTAAAATAATATGATTATTTTATTTTACACGCGTCATTGGCGGGGATGATTCGAATCATTCGAATCGAGAACATTTTTCCCGATTCCAAAGTTTTCCACGGTTGAACACGGATTAAACTCGCTTTTTCTCGCTTTTTTCCCACTAATTGTACGCCTGCCCCTCTTATCGTCGGTTTTTTTTGTTATAAATAAGTTTCTCATTCTTCTTCTTCTTCTTCTCCGGGCAACAAAAGCTAATGTTATAAAAACGCGTTCTCCCTGACTGAAACTATATACTGTCGTTCTAAAATCAAATTGAAAAAGCTACTTTGAAAAATTACCGAGGTACCTATCGAAAACCGACCGATCGCCGAACTCCGACAGAATTCCGATTCCGCACACGGATTAAATTCTTTTCGTTACCGATCCGTTTTAGTGTGTTGTAGAATTTTTGTCTACGCTTTTGGGACTTTTTCGATTTCGGTAATATTGTTTGATATAATGTAATATGTTGTACGTTTCAATATGTTTTGATGTCGCGTTTTTGTTTTATTTTTAAAAATAAAATCATGATTTTCGTTTTGATTTCTACCGAGAAGGGCATTAATCAATAACACGTATTTTAATCATTTCCGTTCGGATCGCGCGCTCTTCGGAGTAAGTATACACTTTATAATACGTATTTATCCGTTAGGCAACATTAATAAAAAGTTTAGAAACTTTGTTCTGATGTACGTCTACAGTTACGCGCTTTCTTAGAATCATAACTATAATTTCATAATTTAATAAACGTGTACGTAACATTGTGGAAAAGCAGACAATTATTTTATTAAATTCTCATTAGAAAATGCCGTTGGAATTTTAACATAATACAGTCGTGTATTAAGCCCGTGTTTATTCAAAGAAATTGTTTTGTTTAGTATCAAAATTGTTTGAACAGTAATTATTAAATTATCATCAGTTTTACGAAAACAGGTTATTGATTTGAAGTGTTAAGAACATAATGATAATACTGGGATACTAACCATAAATTATTATAATACCGCCTCGTGCGAAAAATGTAAATCTCGACGGTACACACGAATAAATTATCGATGAAAACCGTGAGAACCAATATTATCGTCATCCATATTAAATTGTACTTTTATTGTGTAGAAATTATTCATTTACTGTTTTCGTCTTTTAAATCGGCCCCAATCTACAGTGAATTACTTATAAAATATAGCGGTTGAATTTTTTATTTGGATATTTTAATGCGTTTCGTCTTAATCGGTCACGTTGATCGATTTTTTTTTTATATTTAGCATCGATAATATTTATGATAATCGCAACGGAAAACAGACGGGATTTCGCTTAAATACATGAAAATAGAACACCAGATAGTAATATAGAGGTTTAATATTAGTTTTGTTAATAAACTATACATCGTTCCCTGGCCATACGACACAAGACAAATTGAACTGCGAATGATTTGAAAGTTGTAATCTTTTCCCGAGTAAATATTTGTTACTACCCAAATGACTAACAATAAATTGTAATTAGTTCGAGTAAATAATCTTGTTATTTTATTTCTTAGATTTATACATTTTGTAGTCTTTCAATTGAAATGAAATAATACTCTTAAAGATTAGTATACGGAAAACACGTTTTGTACAGCGATTTTAAAACTTATTTCAATGGCATTACCAACCAATTTATTTAAGTACGTTTTTAAATATTTAACGAACGGTTGATATTACTCGATAGAAGTTTTTTGTGCACTTAAATTGATTACTAGATTTTGAATATTAATTGTACAGCAAATGTTGCTGCAATGGTGTAAGCGTCTGACTCAGGTAAAACCGAAAATAGTGTCTTATCGTTATATTATATAGTAATGGAGTTTATTCGTGGTGAATAAAATTAATACGCGCAATAGTTTAGGAAGTAAATAAAATTAAACTCGATATATGTCACGCGAAAAATTTGACCACAAGTATTAGATCGATCGCAGCCCAGTGCACGAACACGGTACAGGTATCCACGAAAAATAATAACCATGAAAATAATTGAAGTTCGTATTCAAGTGTGGGACAATGCGCAAAAAAAAACCCCGGTGGCCCAACACTTGTTGTACAATTGAAATATTATGCAAAAAAAACCAAAATTAAAATACAATTCTAAATGAGTTATTAAAAAATACCAGCTAATTTATACGTAATTTCTATTATGCTGTAATGCTTTTTAATTAGTAACTGTAAGTGTTGATGGTTTTTTTTTTTTTTTATAAACTCCATTAATGGCACGCGGTCAATTTAAAAAGTATATTTTCTTCCGACTTCTATTTATTTCAAAATATCCTTTTCAGTTTTTTCCCCCATTTACTTTACTCAGGCAGGTGCCTGACCTATTTTATAAAAAAAAAAAAAAAAACAAAGAAAAGAATAATAATAACGATAAAATAAATACGAATAGTAGTGAGTGTAGGTACGGCGTATACTGATAATAAAAGCCAACCGGGGGATGATTTCGATAATAATTATTACCAGACACTATGGATTCGAGCCAATCAACGGATCTCATTTAAATTCAAAGCGCGCACTACGTTCTGTTTTATACTGTTATTTTTGTTGTTGTATAATACAGTGTACATAACCTTCGTATTTACATTTTTAGGCCACGTTTTTGCAAATACTGAAATCATAAAATTTACAGTTTCATTAGTTGCCATACTGGTCAAACGCAATTTCATACAGACGAGTTTTTGTTCATCAACCGTAATTTAGGAGCGTGTGGATATTATATATATATTTTTATTATTTTTTTTTTTTTACTGTAATTTATGTAGATGCAACACAAAAACGATACGGATAGAAAAATTATTAAACAAACGTGTGAGCATAATATTTCCATAAAATTGTTCTCGAAAAAGTATAAACGCGAAACGCCAAAGCGATTCGAAAACAACGCGATCGCGATCCGTCCGATAAAAACCTAGTAAACGCCAAGTTTTTAACGGATTGACGTCATTACGCCCACGATCGTGCCGTAACACCGTCAACAGTGGTAACAATATAATTATGACGACAATAATAATTATAATAACGATAATACCATAGGACCGAATGTTGTACAGTGAAATGTTTTTTCGAGACGACGACGTCGCGTTTACGAGCCCCGGAAGCGGCAGCGGTTCCGACGAATGTTCCAGTCGTGTCGGCCAATTTATAAATCACTCGGGTCCGCCGTTCAGACGGGAAAATCCGATTTATCTAGCGTCCGGAATGGCGTCCGATGTCATTGGCGAGTCAGTCGCCGTGGGAAACGGTCGGACGGGAACCGGCCAGACGACGTCTGGTGACGATGACCGATAGCGCGACGAAGACAAGTGCGCGCACACGTCCGCCGCACGCGTGTGCAGATAACGTTGGCGATTTTTTACGTTCGCCCCCCCGCCCGAGCCGCGCTCTCCTTTCGCCGCCGGGGACGGACTTTTAGTTTTTGCTCGGGTGTGTTACGAACCGGACAAAACGCGAGCGGAGAGAAAAAAAAATGCGTTTAGTTCACGTGCGAGAGAAGGTGGAGAGAGCGAAAAGGTCGAGGCAAGAGACGAAAAATGTTACTATATTGTGTTTTTTTTTTTTCCACGCGCGCACGCTCCGAGTTCGAATAAATGAACCGTAATAAAGTTAACGCGGAACGTAATAATATATGACTAGGGCATTATTATGTTTTACAGTGTAAACATTTGCCGTCGTCCGTGTGACAACCTTCGCGCGCGCGCCAACGATAAAAGCCGTCCGACGTCGGGCCGGCGACGACGGCAGGATCGGCAATCGATCTGACCCGAAAATATCGCGATCTATAACGCGCACAATATGTCGCTTTCTCGTGCCGCCATACGTCCAAACGGTCTATTTGTCCACGCGCGCGCGGGTTTCGTCCTTCTGCAGGACGGGACGTCCTCTTTTTAATCTTTCGCACTGCGTTCTTTTCGCAAACGAGCGCCACGGCGGGGAACGAATGCCGTCGATGTTTTTTTATTCGATATACGCCTTATATCGAAAATACTATTCTAAAAAAGTGCGGTCGGTTTCGAAATCTCATTGCGATTGTTACAACGTCGTTTTTGTTTTCCGCGGAGATTTTTGATCGCGCGTTGCCGAATCTGACGCGTGTAAAACACAGAAAAAAGTCATCGACTCGATTTTAAACATTTTACTATTGCGCTCTGAAATCCCGGGGATTATTTCGAACCGTGTCGTTCGTGAAATTGATTCGAATTAAAACGCGCGCCACCACTCCATGCGCGTGTACGTCGCGTGTTTTTCGAACACGGTTTTTTTTTTACGCAGTTGAAACGTGGGATCGATTCCAACGGCCGGTTCGTGATTTTTCCAGACTATCGCGAAAATAAAAAAAAAAACCTCCATAACGAACATATTCCGGTGGTTCACCGCACGACTAAACCTTACGGAAAATAAACACATCGGATAATCGTATACAGTTTTGTCCGGTCACTGTATCGCATTATATTATCGTCCATTCCCGTATAAATAATATGTGTCACGCGTCGGTTTCGATTTTCGACGTGTCCGAAGAGGCATTTGATATTTAAGCGCTCGAGCTTTCCGTCACGACACTAACGAACGACCAACACTATGCAAATCTTTGCGCTCTCACCGCTTCCGTTACACGCACTGCATTTGCGTAGTAGAGATAATGAGACGGACGTAATTCGCCCGCGTGCTATTTCGACCACAATTGGTTTCATAGTTTATCCGCGTTTTCAAAATTCGTACCAAATGCAATGTGTATAAAATAATAATATGTTCTTTGATTGTTACCACTGCTAATCACAAACGCGACAAAAATGTATTTAAGATAGATTACTAATATTTTATGTTATATCGAGACAAATAAATACTAAACAAATGTCTTCTCTCATTCGTTTTTCTGTTTTTGCTTAATTAAATGTTCATGAAATTATTTTAGCTGCTTAATTACAATACGAGTCAATTATTTACTATTTCAATGGCATGCTTTTATATTTTATCTCGATTATTCTGGAACAATGATGTAATTTCAATGAAATCGTGTTAAAATAATCGGCAAGATAAAAAAATAAAAAAAGGAAATAAATTTGTAAATCGGCCGTCCAAAAGTTATGAAACTCTTGAAAAAGTAAAAAGCTGTACTTCGTTTTCATACTGTACCATAAATGTTCATAGAAATTCAGAGTAAATATTTTAATATTTTAATAAAGCATCCATGAGATAGAATTCTAAACAATTTCATTACAATTGAAAGAAAAAAAATATTTGTTCGTTTATTGAGTATATTACATTCCGAGAGATACGTATATTATTTTAATAAAACATTGAAAACAAAATGGGAAAAGTATCGCTCAAATCAAACATTTTTATTACCGACAAACATCTATAAAAAAAAAAAGCATGGATGAATAGTATGTAGTGGCGGATATTCAACGGAGGTATTTGTGGTATTTCGATTATTAAATTTATCAATATATTCCACGTGCTAAAGTTTCTATTACAGTTTTACCTTTTTTGTTCTACAGAAAATGAAAAAAAAAACTACGGTTTTTATTATTTCGACGTGGTATTTCCGATAAAACGAACAATGAAACACATTTTTCGCTGACTGGTATTTTTTCATTCTAAATATCAACGTCAAGTTAGATTATTTTTTCGAAAATATAATACTCTAGAGTTGAGTCATTTAACGTATAGAAACTTATGTTAAAAGTCATTTAGAAAAAAAAAAATCTCCGATGTTCGGATAATGAAAAGGAAATTAAAAATGTCAATGTCAAAAATATAATACTCGCGCTGCGCTTTGTATAAGCAGAAATAATACACGACTAACTGCTTTTATGACTGGTTGCCTATATTTTTTTATTTTTTTCATTCACTCCACTTTGAATGGATGACGGTAGAAGAGATAATACTAAATATATTATAATAATAATAATAATATGATAAGACTCATAAAATACGCATCGCTTGTAGAGTTATGATCTTCAATATAACGAGACGGTGTACGTTATTATTTGACAATTATAAGTTAATTATTGTGATTTGTAATTATTTTCGGCTTGTTATGTTCGGATTAAATTACATTTTATGCAAAAATTATTGACGTTTCTGTTTGGCTCGCGATTAATAAATACCAGCTAACAAAGAACTTCATAATATTATTCACTATCCGTTCGATGTCGAAACGTCTGAATTCGTGTGAATCGCGATTCATCTTATTTCAATAAAACGCCGTCTGGTAACTATTACTCGATTCGCAAACGATACAATCAAATTGTTTTTCATTTTTTTTATAATACTATTATACATACATACTAGCTGATCCGGCCAACGTTGTTTTGCCATATATTTCTAGTGAATTTTGTAGTATAAAAATTAACTAACTTATTGTAGGTATGTGGCGACGGCGGAGTCTACTATTGAAAGAGGAATGGAGCGCGCACGCACGCAATTTCGGTAAAAGTTATGTAATAATATATGACGTTGCAAAATCCATACCTTTTGGTAAACATCGTCGGGTTGTTACTTTTATTAATTGTATACGTCACGAGCTTATCGACCAATGACAATAGATTTGCCTGCGATCGTATTCGACCGTCCAATGAAAAAAGTTCTATTGTATTCGTTCTATTGTTCATCGCACGCACGCGATTTAGGTAAAAGTTATGTAATAATATGATATTGCAAAATCAATACCTTTTGATAAAGATCGTCGGGTTTTCTGATGACATAATAATCTATTTTTATAAAATGCAAATTACCACGCACTCGCTGATCGTTGCATCTCAAAATCTAGCCCGTGAAAAGTTTTTTCCGGTATTAGAGAGAAATAACGGTCTTCATTTTCAACCCCTTTAGGGGTTGAATTTGGAATAAGTTAATAGATTTTTCATTATTTGATTTAAAGAATATGTATGCTACGTTTCAAAAAAATCCGATCGAGAAATAACGTTTCCATTTTTAACACATTTTACCCCCTTAGGGTTAATTTTCTTAATTTTTTTTTCCGTAAGATCCTTCTCCTGACAATAACAAACACAACAAAAAAAAAGAATTAGTTCAATCGGACCGATCTGGACCAGCCGTTCACGCGTGATGAGGATACCTGGTAAATAGGGATTCATTTTTATTATAATATTATTTTTACCGATTTCAACACTTTAAAAACAAAATTTTGAAAATCGGGTGACGTGGCGACGCTCAGGAAGGTATTTGGAAGAACTCTGTGAAAAAAAAATTGGAAAAAAGTTAAATAGCGTCGCCACAAAATGGGAACATAAAAAAGGCCTGTTCTTTTATGTAAGGGATTTATCAATACACGTTCTCGTATTTGAATAGGTTTTTGAAACGAAAAATGAGGAAAATATGCTGTTGACGATCTAGTGACATTATACATCGCGATAGTATGAATAATATTCTTCTACTCGTCGATCCTTGCACTTGTCTTGTATTGGTCATAATGTGAGTTTTCGCGAAGGATTATTTAATTATACGAAATAACATTTACTTGGTCGTAATAATTGTTTACGATATATTATAATAATATAATGCGTGCGCGCAGTCGGACGAAAAGAAATCCACCGTAACCAACTACAGTAAAAACATCATCTCTTTGTGGTGTTTATTTGGCGAGACGAGAAGGAAAATAAGGGGAGAGAGAGAGAGAGAGAGAAAGAGAGCGACTGTTTTACATGAGAAACGCGTACTTATCGTCGCCGACAACGCCGCGGAATATTAAAGAGTCAGAGCAACTGTTTGCGTTATTATGACCTCGCCTTTACCGCTGCGGACATTTTACGACAGGGCATCCACCCTCCGTCGACCCGTCCACCTATATTATGATTAAAGCATTTTTGAAAGAAAGAAGGGAAAAAAATGATTATAACTATTATTATTATTATTATTATTACTATTCAACCAAAGAGGAAAAAATTGAACACCGACCATAATTTTGGTCGACATTATAGTCGGCCGACCCAGAATCTCATTGTTAGTAATTTCGAGGAATAATTATTATTATGCTCATCCATTATCTAAACTTAAACAACGAATACAATGAAATTTCCTTGGAAGCGATATTTATTTGAATCTCTGTTTGAATAATTACTTTTCCCACGATTTCGTCGAGTTATCAAGAATTACAAACTTTTATCGCGACACTCGTGCGCCACTCGTGTGCGGGGTAAAAATAACAAAAGCAACATTGCAATTCCGTTTTAAAGTCATAGAAAAATAACCGATCACAATAGAAATCATAAACACTCGGTGTCGTGTGTTATGCAGATGATACCAAACTGTACTTTACAATGATAAATAGTATTGGACATTTAATTGGCTTCTTACCTAATGGTAATCCCAGGTCATAAACTATTACTTTCTAATAATTATATTTGTACTTATATTGAAAGTATTCATAGATTCGCGGTGATCACATTGTATACGTCAACTACGAGTATTAGGCGGGGTAATTTTTCTACAAGAAACGTATATTTTTTTTTAGAGGAGGAAATTTTGAAGTTTAGTGTTGGCTAAATGTTCACATTTATGTGTTAGCTCGTGTAAATAGATTTCAAAATTTTGAAGAATTCGTTTAAAAAATAACACGTCAAAAGATAGAAAAACGTCGATAAAAAATAAACTAGCAGAAAGCACTACATGATTTGCAATTATAATATAATTATTGTTATTAGTTGTTTACAATAAAAATGTTAGAAAGAAAATCATACTTTTATAAGAGAAAAAAAAATTAAAAATAATAAAATCAATTATATTATACGATATAAATATATAATACAGTCGGTAATGTTTTATTTAATTTGATCTTTTGACTATAAAAGTTTAACGGCGGATGAAACGTTAAATTAAAAAAAAAACAGACGCCGAATGCTACCAGATTGTATCTGTAAACCAATTTTTCTGAGGAAACTTTAGTAGGAATAAAAAGACAATACATAACATTATAAGATATACATAAGTTTTAATGAAGTAGTTAGTAAACTAAAATATTAGATGATAAAAAAATGAATGAATATATGAAAAAAAAATAAAAGAAAACCGAGTCAATATACATATTATTATTATTTATGAAACAATAAATAAAATATGTATTTTTTTTTATTTGATAAGTTAAAATATAATAATGTGGTTGATTTATGTAAGATAAAAATTATATTTTTATGTTATTCAATGAACAATTTTTATTTTTATTAAAAAGGGGATTTAATTTGAAAAAAAATTTATATATTAAATCTAACATTATGTAATATACTTATATACAACGTAAAAACAAAACGAAAATTCAAAAAATGCAAATTAAAATTTTTATTATTTTCTAATTCTATGATATTACTAAAAGCATTGTTTTTAAACTCCAACAAAGAAATTCGATTTGCATTTAAATCCACCTTTTATGGTTATTCATTTTGTTTTCTGAAGAAAGAATACGATCAACGGTAAATTACCGGAAATACAGATATTATTACAGTCATATATTATATTTTATAGAACTGTAATCAATAGTAATTATTATTATATATCATAATAATTAACTATACAAAACATCATTAATCCATGATTACATGCATGAATTTTATGTGATTTATTTTGAAGTAAAAAAAAAAAAATTGAATTATTTCATCTTATCAGACTATTTTAACATATTATTATAATACTGTTATAACTAGCTGGTTTTTTTTTCAAGGCGAGGCGACTTTTTAAGAAAGAGAAACACAGTAGAGTTAAAATTAAAAAAAAAGAAGATTTTCAAACGAATAACAGCTCCTTTAGTGACCCCCTAAGTCGAAATAATTTTTGCGCAGTTTTAAAATTATAAAAAAAACCGAAACAGGAATAGATTCACCCGCGTTGAGAGGTAATTTGTTTCGATCACTTGCTAATGTCCGCGTAGATTTAGTTCATATTTCGGACGACGATACGATCAAGACTGAAACGACAGTGGTAAGTAAAAGAATTCGTCGGATTCGATTTCACTTCACCCACGCTGGTGCCATTGTTTTGTCAGGTAGTGGGCGACGTGACGCAATCGAATTTATTTCATTTATTTATCGAAACTCTGAACACGACCTCTAGAGTCTAGATACCACCGCTGATAATTATTTTCGAATTTTATGAAATTTTGTTTGAACACCGGCTCACGCCTCGACGACAATCGAAGTACAAAGGCATACTTGTTTCCACGATAATTTCACTGTACAATATTCAACAACAATTACGTATAAACATAATTGTAACAAATCAAAGTTCCAAATATTATAAGATATATAGTTTTGCATTGTCCAACATTCGAGATTAAAAAAAAAAAATTTTTCACTGTGAAACGTAAGAGAGGAAAAACGTCGCACTACCGTATTTTACTTTTACCGACGTCTGTGCGAATTCATTACGGCGATCGGACGGAAAACGATGCGTGCGGCGGGATCTGGCGAACGGGACTGCTTTGAAGCGTATCTGTCCGTCGGATATTATATCGAATATTGCGTATTGCTGCAAAAAAAAAAAAAAAACCGTTTTTTTATCGGCAAATTTTCTCACGGGTCCTGCTGCGATCGATCCGAGACGCGCTCCGTGCGTACCTAACCTGAGCCGATGTTTACGTTTTGCGAGCGTGATATATTCAATTGTTTGTCCATCGACGGGCAACGGCCAAATAATAATACGACCGTGCGATGATGCCGCGGCCTTTATTGTTCGGCCGACCGGATATTACACTCGCTCTCCTCACAGCCACGTGAGATCTCGGAATCGTCCGACGAGTTGAACCGGAGGATACGAGGATCGCACGGATCAAGTAGGATTACTAGGGTACTACAATATCGCGGCGGACGCAACGGAATTTTTTTTTATTGTTATTATTATTATTATATTTTTTGCCGCGAAGTAACGTTACTCCACAGAACGAGTAGGTATCCGCTAAAATCCGAGTCGGCCGTAATTCGATCGCCCACAACAACAATGTTCGCGTACCGAAAGGTGTAGTAGATATATTATTATACGTTACGAGTAGAGCTCGGAATTTGTAGTGAAATTTTTTTTCCCCGCTTTGTGCGATACAACGATCGTTCTTCGACGTGCACGCGCGTTCTGTGTCGCATTCATTGCAAACCGAGTGTACATTTTTATTTTTCACTCTTCCCACGTCCGATACGGTTTTACTAATTTTTCCATACTTTTCGCAAAGGTTTCGCCTGTTTCTGGCGACAATAATACCACATAATATGGTAAATTGCAGTAGACGGCCAGATAATGCAGTAGACGGCCGATAATGCCGTCAGTAGCATACACGACACTATATGAATGTAAACGATTAAACGATTTAGTCAACGTAAACACGTTCCCCTAATGTCAGTTGAAAGGATTTCATTCTATAATAAATGCACGATTGCACAAAACACACATTTATACTCGACGGGCGAATTTCGAATAACTAAACGTAATAATATACTTAATATACTAAATACTAATATTCGAGAAAGTTATTTAATTTCCATCGGCATTTATTCATACTTGAAAAGTTTGAAATTTAGGTAGGTACTTGTATGAGAATTGTAATCAAACAGAAAAAAAAGTCTAAGTAAATTATTATCACTTTCAAAACGCTTTATGAGCTGCCTTTTTCACGCGGAACGTTTAAAATGATCATAAAAATTCTATCTCAGTCTATAACATACGTTACCAAATAACACGGAATATCATGTATTCATGCCTCGTTTGAGGAATTCGAGAGTGTGAACACGCATACCGCGATTTCCAAAGTTGCACACACAATGGCTCGTGTATTTTGAAAGTGGACGGGCGATTTAAACTCGATCGAATTATTTTGGCTAAATACGAATACGTAATCGAAAATATAAACAACGGACACGGGCGCGCGTGGTAGACAGTAAAGAGTCTTTACTAAAGACGTGGTGCACACGTGTTGCGCGATTAATAACGACTAGTCGCATCGCCCGTAAAACCACCACAATTCTCTTAATTTTATTTTTATATTTTATGCGATGACATTACGCTATACTGTTATCGGGTAATGACTGTGCTGTCGTCGCCGTGCGTTTCTAATCGAATCCAATGATATTGGATCTACGCACGATACAGAATTGAAAAAAAGAAATTCATAATAATTAAAAAGCGTACGTTATATTATTATGTAATGCCGCTTTTAGTCGGGTATACGTAGAGTATAAAAAGTAAATTTTAAATATTTGGTGAGGCGCGATTCATCCCATTCCCAGACCCGGTGCACTGACCTCCCCTGTTTTTATATCTAATAAAAAATACAATTTTTATACTCAGAACAGACATCACGATACAAAATATGTAAAGCTTATAAACTACGATTTCCAAAAAAATAATGAAATGAAATATATTTTTTTTCTTTCCAATTTGATTTCAATAGTGGTTTTGGGTGCACGCGCTTCGCTTGACATTTATAAATACAAAGTTGTTATTTGATTTTGTCAATGACAATATACAATTCTTATTAATTTATGATACAATATAATATAATTATTTGGCAGTATATCTGCGCGTGATAAAAAACGTGCAAGTATCTTCAATTGTTTTTTTATCTATCCTATAAAGGGACTTATAGTATAAAAATAGCGATTCGATCAAGCGGTAATTATTAATGCTTATTCAAGTAAAAAAAATTAACTTCTTTGGCATATTGTTATGGAGGATGATTTATATAATAAATTTGTGAGTAAAAATTTTCGATTTATTTGTTAGTACTGATGAGAAAACTGTTATTGGAATTCAACAGCATGTGACATTAGAATGTAATAATTTCTTTTGGTGTTTTTATTTTATTCAATAATGACTATTATGACGATTAAACGTATTGTGAGTTTGTACGAGAGTTATAAACTATACGGTTAAGAGTCGGCCAAGAACGCAATTAAAAAGTTTTCCCGGTTAGATTTTGTTAATTTATCTACATTTTTCTGTAATTATGTAATTTTATCATCAATAACCATTATATTATAATAAATTAAAAACACTATTTTTTTTAAAAAATGTCGACGCGTTACAAAACACGTGCACGACGCGTCAGTATTCCGAAGTTAAATTGGCACGTTACAAAAAAAAAAGAAAATGAAAAGAAGAGAATATTGGAAGACTTTTTGCACGGATTCGACTTAACAGCTACTGATAATTAATCTTCAACGACCGTATATAGTGACTTCTAGTTGACCAAACTCGACTCGACCCTTTTCAACAGTTACATTGGCGCGTTTTCAAAGTAATATCCTTTTTATAGTCTAACGCTCGCAGTATTGTCCTTTATTAAAGGTGTCCCGAGTGTGCGCAGGTCGATTTGTTAACATTTAATATCGTAATGAAGGCGCTTTTTTTTTACCGAACTTCACCTTTTCCCTTTCCACTCTCCGTTCTCACGACCTATATTGTTTTATACTTCGTTGACGATTTCGAGCTCGTACAACGTTTCAGACGCAAACATCGTGAAAATCGTCATAGACGAAACAAATGAACGCAGCAATATATTTTCCGGAATAAATTAACCGTGACGGGTAATATTATAATGTCGACGGCGCGCGGCGGCGCAATAAATGCTCGCGGGAACGGCTCAAAGTAACACACACACACAGCGACTAGGTAAACGCTCGCGAAGCGAACCCCACACATATTGACTCGGCGAACATTCTGGTAGGTAATAATGCAATAGTACTGGGAATATTGTGAATATTCAATTAGCTATCGAATATCGATCATTTATTTTGTGGATAGAACGTTGGGTATCTTTTACGACGGCGATAAAAACGCTCGCGACGTGCAAACGAAAGTGAGCCATTTTGACAGTTGCATTTGAAAATCATGATGCGATATTTTATAAAATAAAATATACATACTGACGATATAACACAGAATTACGTAAAAAGTCTTTCGGTCGATATTAAAATTGATAGAGTTAATGATAGTGAATACCTATTTTAACAGCGTGGCTTATTGTGTCGCACTATTCTTTTCAGTCGAGTGACTTTTTATTCGAAATATTGTTTATTTTATTTTTCTAATTTCTCGTGAACATGTAGGACGTTGAAACATTTCGGGAAACTTTTTTCGCCGACTGTTTGATTCACAGTATACGAGTATAAATCATTGAAAAATGTCTTAGTACGAATATTGTTGTAACTGTAATATAAATTTATGGCACACCGCAAAAAAAAAAAAAAAATTATAATAATAAAAACAACTGAAAATTAGAAGAGCGCTAATTATAGATTCAAATTGCATTAACCAAACTTGTGGATTTTGTTAAATAACGAGATTTACTCACCAAAGGGCTTCATAATGAGACATAATTATATTACGTTATCGTACTATACATAATATTTTCATCAGGCCAAAAGCATTTTAATGAGTACCATGCAACTGTCAACAAAGAGCAGATTTTGTTTTTAGATACATTTTGGATTCAAAGCACAGGAGCTATTTCAGGTTTTACAATTGTGTGTACACTTTTTATAGTTAAGTGTCATACCTGTAAAACTACGGTTGCGCTTTTTAATAATAAAAATAAAAAACTCCGAAAGGCGCACGTGTACGTTACACATAATAAAGCTTCGTTATTAGTTGCGGAGAATAGAACGCACGGAATACTTCAGTGCGATAGAATTTTTTACACAAAGACAAAGAAAACAGAGTAGCAGAGATAAAATCAGCCCGACGTGCAGAAGAATAGAGACGCAAAATTGATTTCGAAAATTACAAGGGTCTGGACAAAAAAATAACTGACGCGTGCGCGCTAAATAGAACGATTAAAGAAGTGACACAGGAATCGAACAATTTCAGAACAATAACAACAAAAGTGTACATGAAGGCGTTGAAAAGCAATAGGGAAAAAAAGAAAATCTCTCAGTAGAGCTCCGGCGTGAAACAGAACTGCTCCGCGGAAACGTCTACAAGGATTCGCAGTCCGTACACTGGTTCTCGGTAGGTTTTTGTTCGCGTACCGACGTTTTAAATATAGGGACCTACCGGGAAAATATGCGTTTTCGAAATATCACTGTCGCGCAGTGAAAGTTATGTAGGCCAAGTAATGAATTCGTTAGAACTTTGCTCGCGAGACTAGAGAGACGATTTAGCGTTAGATCACCTATTGAACGTCAAATATAATATAGCCGACGAAAACTCGTCATTAACATATTAATCGATCGGCTCGTAAGAAGTGAAGGAGCACTCGTCTGTATCGTATTATGCTAATAGTTTGCACACATCCGACATAATGTATTCGCCACCTGAGCTTTTCCATTTCTAAACGCGCGCTCGCGTGTTCGTTCGTTCGTTCGTTCAAAGAGTTCGATTAGAAACCCCGAGCCGAATCACTGATAGTTTATTTTACACTTTTCAATATCCATTACACCACGGCGAAGCCGTTATATTTCTCATAACAGTATAAAGTATAGTGTCTGTGAATATTTTCACGGTAGCGATGTGTATTCGTCATAAAATTGATATCGTACTTCCCGAATTTCGCTCTTCTATTTTGATAAATACGTGAATCCGAATAAAAATAAAAAAAATTAATGTATATAATATAATGCGTGGTATATTTTTGTACCTTTATTTACCTGGGGCTTGGGCATAGGCGTCGTGAAAATGTAACGAAAAAAAAACCATAGAGTTTCACGTTTTCGATTAAAAAAAAATATTATGTGGAAGTAAATAAATTATTACGAGAGTAATTAATGAGAATGAAAATAAAGTGTTATTGAAAATTGAGTATAATATAATGAAAAATATTTTTATTTTTTTAAGTGAATAATTAATGATGAAAGGGTTGAAAATAAAGTTGAATTGAGTGGAATTAAAAAAAAAAGAATAAGATTTAGCGAACGTTAACTAAAAAACGAAATATACGAGGAAGTTTAAATAATATAGACAGGATAAGACACCCGAGGACAAAGAGTCAGAACAGGTATAACAGAGCATCGGGTTCTAGAAAATAATAGGAAAAAATAGAATGGCAACTAAAAATGATGAGAAAATTACTAAAACAACAATGAAGTTGGGGAAAGCAATGAGAATAGTAACGATGTGTACAGTGGAAAATTAATAAATGTATTTGACATAGTCTGTAAATGCTGTGGATCGAACAAATAAAACTTTTTGTTGACAACATCAAGTGGAAAAGCTTTTGGGGTAACTAAATATAAGTAAGTATCTACTATCTACCTACACAGGATAATATCAAAATAATTTGTATCGAAAAATTTAGAAACACTACATTCTAAACTTCTCACTTTTGAGAAACTCTACGGTTAGAGTTTCGATTTTACCTACATTTTATAACATTGCGATGTTCGGAATGAAATACCAAACTTATTGATGGAATTTGACAAATTTTTAATAGCGACACGTCGTACAATCAAACAGTTTTACGGTTCGATGGAAAAAAACTTAAAAAACATATATTTTCGTACATCGCGCATTAAAATACAAAGAATTGTAATTTCAAGGAATATTTTAGCCGTTTAAAGTTTTCTAAAGGCCGTGAGACCATGACGTTTATGCTCTCGACCGTAATAATTACAATCGCCAACACTATATATAGGAAACAATAATGCAGAGATTTTTCACATGTATCTGCATTGCAGTACAAAAGCTGGTCCGGTAGCCTATATTTCTGGTAAATCGAAATTAAACCGATCGCCGCCGCGCGCACAGTCGGTTTTCTACCGTGGATTATTTCAAAACCACGGTTGAACTTTAATATTATTTGATGATAATTTATAGAATACAATTAAAACGAGCGTGAATCTGACTTGGTAACTAGACAATCCGTCGACGAAAATAATTGTAAATTTGTGGTTACCCCTTAATTTTAATTTTATTCGTTACGAGAAGATTTCGTGTTAACGTAACAATTTACAAATTTAAATTAAAATACGTGTTTATCTTTAATTTATGAGTGCTTTTTATTTTTATTCATTTATTTTTATTCCAGCGCAACAAAGAAAGCAGATCATATTTCGTACTAAAAGTGACAAATGTATGTGCAGAAATAAGTGTCGCCTGTCCTAGAAACGTATAATAAACAAAAGTTTGGGTTTAAATAAAATAAAATGAAAAACTAGCACAATACAGAGATTAGATGTTATTATGTTAAGCATTTTTCAGTCTCCACTCACCTCAACTAAAAATACGGTATACGGTTCATTTTTTTTTTTTCAGTAATTCTTTTCTTTTTTTTTCCGAATAATAATTTAAAGTAATGATAAATCGTTACGTTGGAAAAACGATTCAAAATGTAGTTCAAGCTCACATAGTTTTTAAAATGAAATCTAATAATTGGACGAGAATGTCGAATACGATGGTTTTTCAAATATTTAGAATTTTGAGTAAGATGAAAAGTTTTTAAATTTCTTTTTGACCATGACATTTTGTCGTACCGTGTTGAATCAAACAAATATGATGGAAAAGCCGTTTAAGTTCGGATAATTCTGTATAGGAAACAAAATTGAAATTTCCAAGTTTGATATTTGGTTTTTTTTTTCTTTTTTGTATGTAAGTATACATTTTGTATCTAAAACGACTAGATTCGTATTCATAACATGTTTGCTGCAAGATTAAAACGAACCTTATTGGTTATTAAACTAACTTTGAAACGTACTTTTTTTTCTTAATGGGTACACCATAATACGTTTTAAAATTATTTTCAATATTATGAAAAACGCAATTTCTTTTTTTATGGTATTTCAGTATATGTAGACAAAATGTCATGGAAAAAAATTAAACCCCGTGCACAAAGTAGGTTATTGATTAAATAATTGTATTTGTGCGGCTTTCATGCGAATTCACGTATTATGAGACAGACGTGAATGGATCCTTTCATATTAGAAAAATTATTATTACACAAATTGATATTAATATTCTTAAAATGAATTTTTCTAATAGTCCGTCGGCGATTTTATTATTTTCAGTCCTTTGATGTCGATGAAATATAGTTGCCAAGCACCAGCAGGCATCAAGGACATTTGTTAAAGCACTAGAAAGATTTATTTTCATAACGACTTTAATTACTTAATTTTGCACGTTTATCCGTTTATATATTATACATAGCGTGTGTGTATACAATGTATACTATACATATTATAATATATAATATACATTTATTTTTGGAAATTATCGTAATTATGCAACTAAACATTCATTAGGAGCCGCGTTTTGGTCTATTCTAGATTTCATCATAATTATGTTTTTTTTTTTTTTTTTGTCACTCGAGAGGAGTTAAAAGTACAAACATATATGGCCCTCGGGGGTAGTCCCTAATAATTACGGTACAGTTTTATTTAAATACTAAATTGTCAATTAGTATACACGACAAGAATAATATTGTGCACACATCCAGCAACGAATGCGTTGGTGACATTTGTTATGACGATTAGTTGAAGTTCTGGTTACGGTAAGTATTATGGCTATTATCATTCATGCGACTGCAGTGACGTTTATCTAAATGTTAGTATTATGTTTAATCAATGGCGTTTATTATTCGAAAAAGTTTTACATTTTTTAACACTAGTTAAACGAAATCGACCAAATGCGTGTTTTATGTAATGATTGTTTAGTATAATAAAAACATAAGAAAAACTCGAATATTTAATCTAAAATTTAATCGTATCGGATAATTATCGCATTCATTTGTGATTCAATCCGAATTTATGTTGCTCGAGGTGACTTATTTGAATACAAATTACTTGTCGAAATAAAAATAAACATACCTAATGTCGATACGAATAACGTCTGTTCCCAGTGACTTATTTAAACTAGAATAATTACTATGCGATTTCGGCCAATTGAACGACGAATTATGAATAAGTTTACTTGTTTTGAGAGATAATTCGTTTTTATCACGTTCATAAAACAGCGTTTACAACAATACAACTGTGGCGGTGGCGTCTATCGTTTCTGAATTCATAATGACAATTTAATTTTGATGTTTATGATGTTTAATGCATGTCAAACAAACGATTAAATAAATAAAAAATTACGACACGCGCATGTAACAACGGTGAACCAATTAGCAAAATATTTCGGACGTCAATACCCGACGACGGTTCGAACGAGAATGAAACGGTAATGAATAAATAGCGAAAGCCGACGAATTTTGTCTGAATCGATTTCACCTCACCCACGCAGGTGCCATTGTTTTTTCGGGTAGTGAGCGATATGACGCAATAACTACGTCCGGTTTCTTTTGTTTGTCTTTTTGAACTTTGAAGACGACTCTTAGGCACCACTATTGTTTAGAAAGCTCGTAGGTGGTATGACAATAACAATCGTAATTCATAATTTTTGTTTATTTGACCTTTGAACATAAATTTAATCACCACGGGCGACAAATTGAGTTTAAGCGATAATTATTTTTTTAACTTCATTATCCTTTAATCAAAAATACTCTTAATAACTTAAAAATATATATATATATATTATAATCTGGTATAAAAAGTTATTAAAAATACGGGCCACCAATTAGCAAAGAATACTTATCGAACATTATTTACTCCGAAAATTCAGGCGAGACACCACTACGCTTGCCTCGTCCTCGAAATTGCTCCTGATTATATCATTTCAAGTCAACGGAATGTACTAGTATATTTTAATATTATTTGTACAAAACAAAGTTTGTTTCCTTCCTTCAAAAAAAAATATTGATTACATTATTAGTGTTTTCAATCTATCACGGTGTTGAAAATTGTACTGAAAATAATTTAGTAGTACGTTTTACAATAACAGTCACGAGTATTTTATTTGGCAATTTAATTGCGAATCGGTTTTTTTCCTCGAATTCGATTTAAACGTCATAATAAAAGAACGCCACCAGTTTCGGATACGTTCTATTGAAACGATCATGTTTGACACGGGATAAATTATGGCCACGCGGTGTGTTTCTTTCAATCGTCGAATGTAATACGGTAATATGTGCGGGGCGAATTAGTTTGATGTTTATGACATATTGAAATACACGACGAACACGACGAGACCACTGTCGAATGATTATTTAGAAATTAAATTAAATCCGATCACTGCGAATACATATTGACAGTTATTAAAAACTATGGTTTCTTTCTTTATTCTAAATAATATCTTAAAAATATCTTAAACTTATAGAAAATAAAATTATATAAAAGATAAAGAATATATATATATATATATATATATTTCCATAAGCGTTTCGAAATCAGTGTGTATTGCCGTTTACATGTGATTAATTTAGTTTCAAAATGCAGTTAATAAAATGTATAAAGGTAAAGTTTCAAAACAGTGCCCGTAATATCATAATATTTGAAAATTAGTTTTTAATCACGCGAATTTCTTAATCTACCTTTATTATAAATACTGTTGATTAATCCAATTTTAAATTTAATTAGGTTAGGTTAGTGTTGCCAAAAATATATTGCCTCCCACGGTGGTTTAAATATAGGTAATTAAGTGGATTTCACGTTTTCTCGTAAATATAATGTCGTAAAAACTTTTGTCGAAACTTTTCGGTGCCAAACGAAAGATTGAAAACATTAATTATGAAAATAATCGATAGTTAAACTCAATTTGTTAGATAGTGTAAATCACACATAACACCTTAAGAACTTCCAAGTAAAAATTATTTAATGGACTCAATACATACCTACCGTTATACAACTATATTTTTATAAAAAGGAGGAAATACTTAATAGTATAACACAATTCTCACGTTTTATACGTAACCATTAGACTAGTAGGTAGTACGATTATCAATAATGTTTAAAATAAATTACATCAGTAATTTAATTTATTTGTACCGTAGTTTTGTTCTACTGTATAAATAAAACTGACTAAAACATCAAAGGTTTTGATATAATATGATGAGAAATTATACATTTGACGGGGTTTGTTTTTTTTAATGTTGTACTAAATTGAAATGGCTTTCAACACTCGGGTAAAAAGTAACGTTTTAAAAAATTTTATTTGCGAAATTCATACTCAAATGCTCTCAATTATCTAATTAGTGTGAAATGATTGATGAAAACTCCAATTAAAATACCGGAGAGACACTACTTCCGAGTGTGAGTCTTTTGTTGTGTTGTTGAAACTTTACATTTTCAAAGTTTTTTTTTTCTCAATCTCTTCTCTCGCGCTTAGAAAAACTATTGAGAAAATCGAAAAATGACCTTTTAAAAGTACCATCTATGTCCAATTTCCGATCTAAAAAGTTATTTCGTGAAACTTTTGATTCAGATTCACTACCCTAAAGTTTAATCACGGGAAAAAAACATTATTCCAAAACCAATAAATTCCTCGCTTCACTCAGGATCTCATAGTATGATTGTTTAACTTTAATGGATATTAAATTTCAGAAATTGTCACAAACAAACTATATCGTTATAATGTTATATATATATATTTGAACATTATTCGTTTCCTAATGAGTTGCGAATTTCAATTCGACGTTTCTTTTTTTACATTTTTATATTAGTCACAATGATTAATACAAGCACGTATCAAAACCGAAATTAATTGCTTTTAAAAATAAAAATAAAAACAGTTGAATCGAGGACACGTCGACGAATATCAGTAAGAATTGAGTTTAATTGACGGGAATGAATTCGTGATATGTGTGATATTTATAAAAAGAGAGAGGAGATGTAGGATTTCTTTTGGAGAGAATAGTAGAAAATTAGGAATTTTTTATACTTGTGGTCTGAAAAACGTATCATAATATATTATTGTAACCGAATACTTGAGCGTTGACGAATAGATGTGAATAAGTGAATCAAGAATATGATATAGTATTAAACCTTTGCAAAAGTGCAATATTTCAATGATTTTATTCATTCGCGTGGTATTGACAACGTTCTACTCCAGATTTATTCGATTCGTAATAAACCTATTTTCCGTTAATTTTAGATAAATCCAAAGTCGATTTTCGTTACTTCGATCTACGCAAATCGTACAAAATGTATTAATAATGTAAAATGTAAATCAATTATTAAAACAAGTACACGACGACGGTTTATTAGAGTTTGATATGACCCGAATGTTTAAATTATTCACTCGTCGCCTATTAACAAAGTAATGAATTATAAAACGAAATTTAAATAAAAATAATATCAACTGTCAAAATGCATTCGATTAATGTTGAATACTTCAACTATCGCGCGGTAACGAACGATACAATCATAAATGTATAATTCCAAGAAAAATATTTTTAGTTGGTGAAAATTAAATTAATAAATAACAATCGTCCCGTTATATAATAATAACGGGGCGCATTTCTATATCCTCCACAGACGTGATAAATAATAAATAATAATTTATCCTGTCGCTTATATTGTGATTGGTTTGGAATTATTGAAAAATTTAGCGGAATAGTATAAATAAGTTTAGGGTAAGTACAAAGAACGCTATTTCCCAGAATATTGGTTTTTTTTGTTGCTATATTTTTTATGCGTTCTATTATTTGTCGTTCATGTAAATCTAATAGTGAATTTATGAGTGAAGTCTCGACGAAGAAAGTTTTCGGCCATTGCAAAATCTACTAAATCGTAGATCTAAATTTATAAAAAATATATCTCATACAGTTTTTGTTTTCACTTATCGACTTGTAATAATTAATAATTTATGTACAGCCTTTAAAAATAGAATAAAAATGACGAACTGGAAATTTATAAAATAATACATTTTCAATCGTCATCGAAGTGAGGCACTTTAAATTATAACAATCTAGTTCACAAATTACGATAAATTTTATGGTTACCATATTATGGTATAAACGCTGACCATTAAAAAACAAAATAAAAACAAGCATACGATTAATTTGCAAAAATTACATTAATAATGGCAAGTGTAATTCCGACGTGTGGCCGCCGATCCGACGTTTTTTCAGTTCATAAAACGTATCAAGTCCCTACACTTGGATAGTAACAATAGTAATATCATAGATCGTCGAAATATATGTTATTGTTCGCATTCAAACGTTGTTCCATCAAATCTACTGCGAGTATAATAACATCATAGTACCAATACGATATCGTACTATAGGCACCTATAGACATAAATATATACCTATCTATATATAGACGATTGCGGAAACGCGCGTGAATTTCGCGAACAATGACTGTATTATTATTATTATTATTATTATTCAACCAGACTCGAGTGGGTTTAGCGTGTCCCTGACTGCAAGCCGGTGCAACTATCGGCGAAGAAAACAGAGGAGCGGACGCGAACGACGGCGGTGCATTATTATATTAATGCTGCTGCGGCCGCATTGTTGGTATCGTGGTCGTCGTCGAGGCTCGTCGGGACGAACAAGTATAGATAATTATTAAATGGGATTATATGGAAGCGGTTATTTATTTTTTTTCCAAAGGGCGATTTCGTGTTTTTCCGATTTCGGCACAGTGTAAACAATTACATTTTTTCAGCGCGCTTCGTAATCGACGTCCGTACTAGTGACGTTACACGACGCGCGACGGTAGAAACCGGCGAGAGAACGTGTCTGCGGGTTCACTGGGTCCCGTTAAAATTAAAAATACGTTCGAGTGTTTTCTTTTTTCAAACGATCGTCCGAAAAGTTCACGCGACCGAGAGTGTTGCTACTAATAATTTTAAACGGATGATACGCGCGTCACGTGATAATTATTTGTTCGTCGCGATAACGCGGCGGCTCGGAATTGGGAGATTTTCGCCGACGTTAAACCGGCGATTGTTATTTGAAAATTATATAACGGGACAATATAATATTTCACATACGGATAGCTGTAAAACCGTACGGCTTATAAAACAATAAAACGTAGTCCGACGACTTGAAAATCAAAGATATTCCGCCGTCTTTCGATTTTCTCAACGGTCGTCGAATAGACTTTCGGAAACGCAATAAACACAATGTCGAAAAAGCTTGATTAAAATCAGCCGAACGCGAACGTGCATTTTTTCATACGAATCGAGATTAAAATACTGCGACGAAATCCGAATATTTACGGCGTGAAATCATTGATAAACGAGAGAGAGCCTTTTATTTTATTTTTTATCATAGTCGATTGTTATTCATTATTTTCGTCGATCGTTTATTACGAGTATAAACGGAATGAATCGAATGTTTTTTTTTTTCTAATGAGGTTAATATTATTGTACGGCCGTGCCATGTATAAACAACAATTCCTAGCGCCACTTCCGATTATTAATAATACCGCGATATAGCGATGTACGCGCGATGGTGTTTAAATCGTATACGGGAGAGCCGGATTACGGTTATTATAGGGCCGTGAGCGCATTCAACGTGTGCGCACTATATGAGCATAAAAGGCCACGCGCTTTGGTCTCTTTTAAGAATATTATACATTATAAATCACACTGAAATATCGATACACTCGGTGAAACTATTTTCACGCGGATAAATAATATTGATACATAATAAAATTTACGACTTAAAAAAGAAAAATCATAAAATCATTTTTCGCCGAATCGCGAAAAATAGTTCGACTTTCAGTAAAATTCCGATTACATAACGACCCGATGCCGATCGAGTACACGCGGTTTTCGCGAATTACAGTGTAAAGTATTTCTCGAATATCCGATTCGCCTTTTCTCGTGTTTCGAATACTATATATTTTGGTTTGAGGGGTATAAATATGAAATGATATCGGATAAAAAAATAATGACGAAGGCAAAAGAAAAACCCAAATATTCCGCATAAAACCCAGTCGACGATCATTATTATAATAGTTAGAAAGTATATATGATTTAGCATGTCATTTTTTTAGATGTCCAACTACATGCGTTTTAAGATAGAAATTCCCTTCGTGACAAATAAAATCAACGATTTATAATTAATATTTAAAAAATTTTTACTTCAATCTATAAATACTTTCTGTTTTTCGTTTTTTCTGTTTTTAAATACAAGACGGTTTTCGATGGAAAAAAAAAGGTAGTTAATTTAATTAATAGTTTTACTTTATAATTCAATACATTCAATACTAAACTATGAAATTCGATTATTTTTATTTCACAGAGATAACGTACTAAATGTACAGTTCCTTAACAGTCGGTAATTATTCGATATCGGCGTAGAACATAAATGATGTAAGAATCCTCGAATAGACCATAACCATATACCAATAATATATTAACCGTGAAAACGCGAACCGTTACGGTATTACGACGAAACGTCGAGTAAAAAAAACGCAGACGTCCGGGGCTATCCAGAAGCGGCGACCTTTAAATGCATTTTTTATTTTTTCGGTAGTAAAATATTTTCGTAATTTTGACGCGTTGTCTAAAACAGCCCCCGCCCCCCCACCGGAAAATGGCACCCCCGGCGGTCACTCACTTGTCGTGTATGTTGAACAGGTCGGCGCCGCCGATGTGCAACACGTCTTTCACTGCGCGGGCGCCCTTGTAGACGGCCATCACGGCGAAGTGGCCGCCCGACAGGCCGTCCGGTTCGGGCCACACGCGCATGGCCAGCGCCTTGAGTACCACGTCGGACGCGCGGGCCTGGGCCTGCAGGTCGTGGGACGTGTGCGGGCACGCAGCCCGCGCGGCCTGTAGGCAACAGGCCAACGCGGCCACCGCGACGGCGGCGGCGGCGGTACGCATGGTCGCGCGGATGTCGGTAACCGTCCACCGGCGGCGGCGTCGGAGTTTTTTTCGCGCGGTACTACGTCGGAGTGGCCGTCGGCTTACCCGGACGGCGCGATCGCCGTGGCGGCCGCGGCCGCCGTCGCGGACATCGGCGCGTCCACCGGCCGGTCGACGGTTCGTTCGGGTCGCTTCCGGTCCGGTCCCAGTCGGGCGTCTTCACTCGCTCGGAACCGGAGCCGGCGGCGCGCGTGGAATCGCGTGGAAACGGTCGGCGGCGAACGGACGAGCGAGCGAGCGACGGCGTCGGTGGGACGAGCGAGCGCGAGGGAGCGACGGCGACGGAGGGACGAGCGAGCGACGGAGTCGAACGAGGGGACGAGAGCGATGGCGAAGGACGAGCGTGTGATCGGCACGTCGGGCGCGAGACGACTGTTGAACTCGCGCCGCGTCCGATTCAAAGGCTGGCGCGTCGCCGCCGCCGCCGCCGGTTGGCCCGCGCGCGCACGAAAACGGCACGACGGCGGCGTGTAAATGCCATCTGGCGATCGGCGCGGGAAGTGGATCGAGCGGTACGATAAATACGACGGGGGGGGGGGGGGCAGAGTATCGCCACTTTTTTAATATCTGGCCGCGACTCGTCTCGTCACGTCGTCGTTCCCTCGTCACGACGAATCGTTCACGACTCTCCGAATGTAGCGAGCAAAGCGTATCGGTTTTATGTTGTAAACTCGTACGACGCGAGAGGTGGTGTGTTTAAAAAAAATATATTTAAACTAAATAATATTAGCGAACATAATCTTTATTAGAATTTGATCTATTTGATCTAGAATAATCTATTTGTTCGAATAGATATATTCGACCAAACGTTTGAAATAATACGACTTAAAAAAAAAAGGCGTAAAGTGAATAATTTAGCACTTAATAATTCAATCTATCGCGTTTACTAAATTACAATATATAGTAAATTTATTTATTTTTTAATCGTTGGCGAAACGAATGTACTGGTATTACTATGATGTGTTTTGTTTTGTAAAGAATACCTACTGACTTTTGCCAAAATCTATTTATTTTTTATATCGTAGAAATTTAAAATTTTTACAAATTACTTATATTAATATTTTTTAGACATAATGTAGTTTTCAAAAGATTGGTGGTTTTAAAACTAATACACTTGCCCAGTCTAATTCACTCAGAATCATTTTTCTAGAGTACATTGGTTTAAAATGCAATATACCAATTCGCAAATATCAATCACCCATGTCATCAGTTTCTAATTTCTAGTCTTAGGCTCTTTACTTTTATATTTTTGACTTTATATTGGACCACTTCATGAAATTTTAAAAAGTAATATTACTATGTTTCTAGAATAGTGGAAAATATTTGAAAATACCTTAAAACGTCAGAAAAAATAAAAAACTGTATAAAAAAATAAACAAAAAACGTAAAATACAAATTATTTATGAACTCACGGTATGTCGCTCAAACATATTTTTGAAAACATCGTCTAAGATGTAAAATGTAGATATGATAAAAAAAAAAGGAAGTCACCCATCCGGACTAAAATAACGAAAAATAATTTATGAGCTCCCGGTGAATATTGCCAGTGGCATAGTTTTGTCAACGTTTTGGGGGTCGTAAAACATTACTTATGTGATATCTATATATTTTTAGGAATCTAGTTGACAGTGCACCATTATTGTCTTCTGCCGTAAAAAAAAAATTAAAAAACCCGTTTTAACATCCAAATATCCACTAAAAACATAAACGTTTAAAAAAATATTAGCTTTTGAAACATACAAAATTCATTAAAGTTCGTAAAATCATCGTAAAAGCAAAAAAAAACCCGTAAATTTATAATTATTTTACATCCTGTATAAAATATGAAAATGTATAAAACGGAACAAAAAACAAGAAAAGTTAACGTAAACATAAAACAAAAGTTTCAAATTTGTATACCTTATCGAATGGTTCGAATTTACTATACTACTGTACTTAAAATCGTTTTTCAACAGTAAACATAAAAACAAAAAAAACTATGCTTTTACTACGGATTTACAGCCCTACTTTTATTATTACTATTTTGAAACGTGTTTGGAAATTTCTAACGGAAGCCGATGATAACGACTACCATTAGTTTGGTTTTTCAATTCGAGGATAATTGAAACGCACGAAGGTGAAATTCCGGGACTACCGAATAACGATTTTCGTGCGTATCGTTATTACGTTCAAACGAGCGACAAAAAAATTAAAATTATAATAAAATGCAAAAAATAACGATCGGTAATTTAATCACCTATATTTTTCCTCGCGATTCGCTACAGACTCGTCCGGTTCTACATTTTTACTGCTACCGAGTCAACGCCATACACCGACTTACAATTAATATTACAACTAGTCTTATCGCTTTCATTTTAGTCAGACGAATTCAATGTTTTCGATGCCGTTGTCGACAAGCATCTCGCTACAGTATAACATAATCAAGTTGTAAAAAAATAAAAAAACTCAACAGACTTTACGAACACTTACAACCCCGATTTAACCGTATACAGGCAAGTTCGTATACTGTTTATATACGCGACGCACGGCGGCGAAAACGAGCGCGAAAGCCAAAGTCCATTTCGCCCGGATTAAATCGAAACGTCGTAAAAATACGTACCCTATATTATATTGACCGACGTTAATAAATAATATATTTGTGTGTCTCCGCGAGCGTTTTAAAATTAATCATTTTCCACACTAAACGGTTCTCTTGGTGCGTGTCGATAAAATACACTGCAATCAATCTACTACGCGTTTAATGCATGATAATAAATATATATATTTATATATAACACACGCATATATACGTATATATATATATATATATATATATGTTTTGATATCAAACATTTATTTTTGTTCGACAGCAATTTATATTTGATTCCCGAGACTAGTATAACAGTTAAAACCTCGCGCCACTTCAGCAATCAAAGTTCTGTGCCGAGTTCTATTTCACGATTTAATATTCTGATATATATAGTTTATTATATTTTTTTAGAAAATATCGACGTTTAATATAAATACATGAAATTATCAATCTTACAGACACTTTATAATTTTTCTACATATCTGAATAACTATAATAATTCGCAAACAAATTACTGTACCGGATAAATAATTTGTTCTAATAAATCTAAATAGGTTCGTATTGGTTGTACGTTAGCTATACTATTACAATACGAGTATAAATACCTATGCGTATTATAATTATACGTGTGAGTGAAATGTTTATTATGAGATGCGTTCAATTTATTTTAAATAATAAGTAATTCAACTTTAACACAAATTATTATTATTTCTATCTCGAACGAAAACAAATTATCATTATTTTAATGACACGATAATAACTTATATTTTATTAGGTAGTAAAATCCATACAATTTAGTGTAATAGACGAGAATGATGGCGGTTTGGCGTTTATAAGACTTGTTTAAAGAAACCACCCGACGAAGACATTCCTGCTTTTAATACCTTTAAATTTAAAATTAAAATTCTATAAACTCATTCATAAAACATCAATAAAACACATTTTTGATATTTTGTTCATTGATTGATACAAACTGATCAACTCCATCTAATTAAGTTGCATTCATGTATTTTATTGATATGATTTGTGTTAATTAGAGTCAATCTATTTAAATGATGCATATTAAAAATGAATTCAATCATAACAAACGTGATGATATAGTATGGGTTTCTCGAACGAGAACTTTTACTCAAACTAGAACTTCATGAAAATTGACATACTGCATACATATTATATCATCAGATTTTTTAATCAATTCTGGTTATAAACAAAAACTTTTTTTAATCAAAATTGTTTGACAATGATTAATGATACAAAATAATTTAATCAATATCTGATAGAATATGGAGTAAAAATCTCAAAATAAAATTAATAAAAACAGGAATGAAAATAACATATGCTAGACTTTATGGCTTATTTTATCTTTTTTATATTATTCGGTTGGGCCGGCTGATAAAAGCTTTTGATAACTACAAACTTTTATTCAAACAAAAGTTCTTATTATTTCTTGTATAGTTTTTATCGTGCACCCTTTGTTCATGAATAAATATAAGGAAAAGAATTGAATTTAGATTTTGGATTCAAGTTTTCTGAGGAATCTTTTCATAACAAAGACACCAGACAAATTAATACACGTTTGAACGCAACTATGGATTTTATTTCGACCATAAGTTTAACCACTCGCCCCGCTAGAATATACGATTAGAAATTTTATTCAGTAGGTATACTAAAGAAAACAGCGCATATAACAACAATACAATACTTATTATTAACATTATTATGCCGTAATAATATATGAACCTCGAATATTATTAAAATGTACTTCACTTTGAAGATTGACGGAGCATTAGTCTACAGTCTATATGACCACAATTTCTTGTTTATTAAAAAGGCATCCATTGCACATTATACTCACACACATTTACGTCAAAAAAAAAATACCTCCCTAATTTCCATACGACTGTAAGTACCGTCGATACGTGTTCGGACATGTCAACCAGCTCGGGTCATATTAAATAATAATCGAATACCCAATGAATAATATGTTTCAAATACTTTGCTTGTAGCTAACGTTCAAACGGTCAAAATCGAATGTAATTATTATATACAATTCAAAAGGTATTCGTAAAAAATAACAATAAAAAATAACCAAACCAAAATAATAGAAAGAGCTCGGATTGAGCAGCAGTGTTAAACGACACTAACATACTCTGTAATTTTGAATTTATTCTGATATTCCAAGGTCGCATATTATATTTTTTTATAATACACGGTAGAAACATGTTGCATTGTAATTACAAATCAATTTAATTTCTGGTTAAACGTATACTATGAGCGGTTTTTAATTAAAGTACCTACGAATACAAAATATTTAACGAAATTCGTTCATCCCTCTATAATATCAGCTGTTTTTTGTGTCCGGTTCATTGATATCGAATTTAAATGGAAGTCTTGACTGCTGAAACAACTTTTGCGAACCTCGAACACTATTACGTCTATAATCATACGATAACGTTTTGCTAATATAATTTTTAGAACTCGTTAAAGGTTTCATTAAATTGTGTGACTGTCAATAACACCAAACTGAAAACAAACGGATTCACGGAAAAGAAACAAATCGCAGAATACATAAGTAGACATAACGGAAAAAACCTCTGTAGAAGTTTTACGGAAAGGCTGTAATGTAATAAATTCGTCGATAAAGAATGTTGTTCGTGTCATAAGTTCATCGTTACAGCCCATTGCAGAACAACGTTCACGGATATTATTCAGAGACGTTTTATTGAATATATACGATGAATAGTAGAGCTCTTATAAAGATATTGTCTTAGAAATTTATAAATGAAAAATTCCATGTGAATTCTCACAGACTTTGAACTTTTTGAAGCTTTTTAACTCGGTATGGTTATTTACTTACAAGATTAGCTTAAGTCGCGATGACTGTATGCGCAGTCAGACCATGATTTCATATTTTAATTTATTTCAATTCTCAATTTCCCAGTATCCAATTAAATATTAAAATTAAATTAAATACGATTACACAAACTAGAAATACCATTTTCAAGGCTGCAAGTTCAGGTGACTAAAACATTTTATCACCATTGTTAATTAATCTAATGGTTTTATTTTATGAGTGAAACGAGGAATCTATTGATTTTACCATGATGTGTGTTTTATTTTTAGAGTATGTGTACATGATAAGCTCCCGAAAAAAATGGTCCGATTTTCCACTCTGGTATTGGTTTCTGGTAGCAAATATAATCTAGTTAATACTTTAGATACATTTTTCGAATTTTCCAACAGTTCATAAGTTATACGTGAAAAACGGCAACATTTACGGCATACCGTTTTTCAACTAAATCGATGATAATAACAGAATATTCTGTGATAGTAACACTGGTAATTGATGAAAAAAACAGTATCCTTTACATTATTATCTACAAGCGATTTTTGAGTCTTGTATGACACTCTTTTTCTTTTTACTACCGTCTAATTAGGTTTGAAATTGTTTTTAATAACTGTATAAATCGATTAATAATAATAATTTGTTGTTGTTTGTCTGATTAATAATTATAGAGGTATATTGTGTATTGGACTTTTACGATTTTAATATAAATTGTATAATGTTTTGATGAAAATGAAAATGATTACACCAACAACGAATCTCGATGGCGGATGGAATATATTAAAATCTTAATTTACATTAATTTGAAATTGCAAAATCAATAAATATTTTTTCACTGATTACAAATTATGAGTAATAATTTTTAAACGCAATATGAAAGAATAAATGTAATAACTGATAATTAATCAGATTTTATATTGTGGCCGAATTCTCGAGTGAAGGAACCGTCCATTGATGAAACTGCATGTAATGTACATATAACATCTGATTAATTATTATAAAGGTATTTTGAATTTGTGTGAACACAGTATAAATTGGATGTACCATAATGAAAATAAAAACGGCAACAACAAATCTTCGGTTTTAAAATGCATAGTATACATAACGAACAATAAACAACGAAACAAAGGATTTATTCGCTTTATCCGTAACAATTGGTTTTCATTAGAACAAATGACAGTACAAAGGGCTTTTAATGTTTTTAAATATCAATGTAATGCCAATTATTATAATTGTCTATCATGTAAAATGTATTTTGCTTTGATATAGTCAAACATCGGTCCACTACCAGCTAACACGATACTAATAATTATATATTTTGTACTTGGTGCTTTTTAAATATTTTCAATCTTACTCGAAGATGTCGAAAAAAAAAATTCAATGTCGTTTTATTGAATACAATTGATCAATAAAGACGAACAATAGTGTTATATTTTTACCATTCGAGCAGTGGTCGGGACTCGCGAAACACAGGGAAAAAAACCAAAAACAAAATTGTGGACGATAAAATTCATAAACCGTTTTGGCGAAACGCGCACCGCGAACGACCGAGACGAAAAATACGCTAAACACCGTTATCGATAGTACAAATGGCGGCGATCGCACCGACCACGGCGAATACGATACAAACCGGCGACGTCAAAAAAAGCACACTCGAAGCCTTTAATCTAACCTACCAGCTTGAATTAGACGTCGTCCGAGCCTCGACGGAATCGTCGAAACTCCGAAGGCGACGGCCATTACACTCGTGTAATGGATCGCGCACCGGACGCGACGGCGGCGATACGATAGGAAAAATACGGTGAACACCGAATATCGATGGTACGGTAGTATTTAAGCGACAAATAATTTGGTTTCTGTAAAATTTCTTGTAAAATACCCCTACGCGATATTTTATTAAAATTATCAATATAATCAATTTAAAATCCAACAATTGGCCGGCGATCAAATCTTTTCTCCAACCCATACGGGCATTATTACAGACGATGCACGGACATACTACGTTTTTAGACGGAAAACCCCCGTCAAAATGACATTTTAATTACGGGACGTTCTCCCAAAGGTACGTTTTCTAAGGCACAACACGGCACGGCGACTGATTCTCGCGACACATTTTTCTCGTTGTGTTTTACTAAACGCGACATGTAGATAAAGTCGTATGGTCATGGAATTATAAACAAATAGAAATGGTTTGGTCGTCGCGACTTGTCACGTAGGTACTGCTATCGAAAAAAAAAAGGTACTGCTATCGAAGCAGTAGTCAGCGGCGGCGACCTAAAGTTCGGTCGCGTCTTGAAAAACAGCTCATAATATTTTCGTATAAACAGCTACTGGTGATAGCATATAGGTCACCGCGACGGTCACCAGACGTATCACCACGACGTGTCACCGCAACATGTCGCGCCTTGGATAACGTACCTAAAGTCATATCGAGACGAATTTGCCTGTATTACTTTCAAAGACTTGGCTGGAAAAATGCAATTTTCCATAGGAATACACTATTCAAACTCAATAGCATTATAGGCGACTATTATATGAAATGTTTAATTTAAAATATAAATCATAAATCTAACCTGGTTTTAGACGCACCCTGTTCAGGTTGGACAACTTCTTGGCAACACGAAACATTACACTCTAGCGGACGTTTGAACGCACAACCGATAAAAAAAACACTTTCACTTTATACACGATCGGATCGATTTGTACGAATCTTTGTTCAAATGTAGAAAAAGACTAAAATATAATTGTCACAAATACGAAATCACGCCAAACGCGCACGGAACGCGCGTAGTAAGCCGGGCGGCGGCGGCCATATTTCGCGCACCTTGTAACATGACAAAATGGCGGCGATCGCGCCAGCCACGTCGAGCGCGAAAACGAAAAAGTAAAAAATAATAAAACACTATTCATAGTAAACGATACGACGAATTCAAAAAACGCACACGTGAAGCCGGTAAATTCACGGGCTCGGATTAAATGGCGCCCGAGCCTCGACGGAAAAGTTTAAGCGGATGGTAAAATGCACAAACCGTCGCGTCGGCTAGCCCGCATTAAGCGATCGCGTTTTCAAGCACAGAAATGTAATATTTTATTCACACACTATCGTACGCACAAATTAAAACGTAGGAAAACGTTATCGACGAACAAAAACGTTATATTTTTACCGTCCGAGCCATAAAGTTTGCGACTCGCGAAACACGGGAAAAAAAATAGCGGACGGTAAAATTCACACAAACCGTTTTGGCGAACGGCGCACCGCGAACGCGACCGAGACGGAAGATACGAATATACACCGTATGTCGACGAAAGTACGAAACGACGACGTCAAAAAACGCACACTCGAAGCCTTTATCGGCTTGAATTAGACGTCGTCCGAGCCTCGACGGAATCGTTGAAACTCCGAAGGCGACGGCCATTACACTCGCGTAATGGATAGCGCACCGGACGCAACGGCGGCGATCCGAGACGGAAAATACGAAAAATACCGAATGTCGATGGTACGGTAGTATTTTAGCGACGAAATAATTTGGTTGCGCCCACGCGACCGCCGTGAGACGTGCGATTATTCGTCGATTAATACTATTACCATCGTCGCGAAAGGAATTGTAGAAACCGCGAAACGAGACTATGGCGGTCGGCATAAAAATCTCGAAACACGGACCCGTTCGGAGAAGCCCACCACATAAACGCGAACCGACGAAGACTGAAGCAACGGCGTAAGGGTAATCCCAACGTCCCCCGCATCGGCCGAAACAATTAAAAAAACGAACGGCCAATGAGAATTATTCACGAATCATGGAAAGTGATTTTATTCGTAACGGTTTTTTGTTCACCGAGAATCATTACCGCGGTATCCGGAGTTCCGTCCGCGGCGCGCGACCGCGTCGTCGTCGTCGTCCCGTCACGGCGGACACGCGGCCACACGGCCACGCTAATATAGACCTAGCGTCGTATTTCTCATTCGCTCGACCGAGTGGTCGTCGAATTCACTACTACTATACTCGCTACTCGGCCCTAGGGCTCGCCAAGCGGATTAGTAGGCACTTTTTGAATGAACACTATTGTATAATAGTATATATGTATATTATTTTAAAAGAACATAAATTATAGGGCCCTCCCTTCAAAACGACGCTAGGGCCCAATTTAGCCCAGTCACGCTACTGGACGAACAGCGTAAATTCAGCGCGCGCGATAGGAGACGATCAGAAAAATATACATGACTATAAGAGTGTCCGTACCTAATATATACGACTTGGCGACAAACGCGACGCGCTTAATGGATTTTATCCGTTCTCGGTATTAACATTACTCGGCGCCGAAATGAAACTCATTTCCGAAAATCATATTGACGACAACGCGCAATTTATCAAGTCCAACGCGCGTTGTATAACAGCGGTTTAATATAACAATATATAATAATAATAACTTTTGCATAACGCGTCGGTGGGTCGAACTTATTTATTACATCGATATAATATTATAATATTAAATTATCACTAACCTCGGGCCGTCGTTGACTGCATTGACGACCGTTTTCATTCGGCGGGTCCGAAACATTTCACAACGTATTTCGCGCTGGTACACTTGAATAAAAACACCACTACGCGGACAAACACGCCGGAACGATTATTTCACTACTCGCGCGAACTATTACTATTATACGTTTGTATTTGGCGGACGGTAAAATTCACAAGCCGTTTTGGCGAACAGCGGCGACGCACCGTGAACGCGACCGAGACGAAAAATATGCTAAACACCGAATATCGATAGTACAAACGGCGAATACGATACGAAACGACGACGACATCAAAAAACGCACACTCGAAGCCTTTACCAGCTTGAATTAGATGTCGTCCGAGCCTCGACGGAATATTTGAAACTCCGAAGGCGACGGCCATTACACTCGCGTAATGGGTCGCGCACCGGACGCGACGGCGGTGGCGATACGATACGAAACGACGACGACGTCAAAAAACGCACACTCGAAGCCTTTACCAGCTTGAATTAGACGTCGTCCGAGCCTCGACGGAATCGTTGAAACTCCGAAGGCGACGGCCATTACACTCGCGTAATGGATAGCGCACCGGACGCGACGGCGGCGATACGAGACGGAAAATACGAAAAATACCGAATGTAGATGGTACGGTAGTATTTTAGCGACGAAATAATTTGGTTGCGCCCACGCGACCGCCGTGAGACGTGCGATTATTCGTCGATAAACACTATTACCATCGTCGCGAAAGGAATTGTAGAAACCGCGAAACGAGACTATGGCGGTCGGCATAAAAATCTCGAAACACGGACCCGTTCGGAGAAGCCCACCACATAAACGCGAACCGACGAAGACTGAAGCAACGGCGGAAGGGTAATCCCAGCGTCCCCCGCATCGGCCGAAACGGTTAAAAAAACGAACGGCCAATGAGAATTATTCACGAATCATGGAAAGTGATTTCTTTTTTTAACGGTCGTTTTTTAAACGACCTCCGGACGGACTACCGCGACCGCGGTATCCAAAGTTCTGTCCGCAGCGCGCGACCACGTCGTCGTCGTTCCGTCACGGCGGCCACGCGACCACACGGCCACGGCGGCGGAACATTCACACTGCAACGCGTTGCCGCGCGTCGCGTTTTATATTTTAATCTATTCTTACAGATTTTTCTTTATATTCTCAATCACTAAGACTTGAAATTTCTTTTCGAAAACTAATTAAGCTGCTTCGACTAATATGTATAGCAACGAAAAATGTATAGTCAATTTTTTGTTAAATTCATCAAACTCACTGAATTTAGAAATCACTAATAATATTATATGTTATCTATTAAAAAGGCTAATTTGCTTAACCACTTTCGATCAGAATTGTTTTTTTAAAGAAACGATACTTTGGTTTCCAATCACCAGTCACCAGTAACTCGTCCTAGTATTGTAGCTCACCCTTTTTTATGAACGTTTGTTCATTAATAATAATGTTTACGTAAATAATTAATAGTTTACAAAATTGAATTTTAAATATAACTATTAATGTACATCAGTGTAGGTATGCTCTCGTAGTTGAAAAAATATCTAATAATCAATATACGATTTCAATTCAAACTGAACAAATGATTAAAATTTGTAATTATGTTTTATGGATATCTGTTTTCCAATCAAAACCCAAAATACACAATACTACCCTCCAACAATAAACTGTAACAGTTAATATAGCCAGTTTTATGAATTTAAATTTTGAATTGTATTGAAGAGCGCATTTAATATTAGTAGACTACGATTTATTCAGTTTTGTTTGATTTCTAATTAATTATACTTAATTATGTAACAAAACCAAACGCTAACGTTTATAACTACGAATTGATGCACCACGTATGGGATGAACTACACAGTACAATGTACCACAATTTACATACAAATAAAAATACTTATCGATCTCACTCCAAAATTAATTTCGAGTAAACCGAAATAATAACAGAAATTCGATAAACCAAGGACGCGAGTCACTATTGGCGTTTATAAAATTGATTTTTTTCTCCTTTTAATTCAGTCTGAAAATCGGCTTTGCATATTTTCTTGGCAAGGAAAACAAAAACGTATTGTCAAAAACTGTAATTAAATTTGATAGTAAATAGTGTCTACATTTTAACTAAAATATGGATTATAATAATATTTTATGACAACAGTAAATACTAAATAATATATACATTGCATATATTATACAATGGACCTATTCGGTTAATGAAAATGTAATAATACTTATTTAAACAGCGTATTTATAACGATGGATAAACCCCTACGTTTTTATTCGCGAATTTTTTACAATATAAATGAAAACAATGAATAACGTGTATTGCTTTTTTTATTACGGAGTGAGTATTGAGTATTTGAGTAGATAACATGTACAGTTATTTTGTACCTCTCTGTTTTCGATATCAGTAGCTAGTTTTTAATTATTTCATTTAAACTTCTTCTTTTTTTTTTTCGAAAAATTATAAATTTATACCTTAAGTCCTACGAAAATCAAACAATGATCACTCTCAATAAATCATGTTTTCTTTACCAACTGCATGGGTATAACGAGGATCTCATCGATAAATGTATTAATATTGTTAATGGCATCGCCTAACGCTATACCTCATACGACTTTCAGGTCACCATTTTGCCAATAGAAATTTTTTAATATTAGTTTTCTTGAGAGAAAAAAAAATAAAAGGAAGCATTTAATCCAGTTTTATTTTTGACGAACAGAAATTTCGGCAAAAATGTTATAAAAACAAATCGAATTTCAAAGATTTTAAAGATGGAAAACACGTTTCAAATAAATCAACTCCAATCTTAGCGTTTTGATAAAAATTAATATCACGTTTGCAATATTAATAGACGAGAACAAAATTGAGACTTATAAAATACAAACGCTTTAAAATTCATAACTCTAGAACAATAATTGTATTATATTGTTATAGTATTATCACGATCACGTTGTTGAAAAACTACGATACAGATAAAGTTCTCATTATGCTAATGCAAATATGAATGCTTTACGTCATACGAGTACTGCCCTGAAAAAGGGTTGTTCGAGTGAAACGGCGCATAGGAATTTTTTCTGGAATAAAAAAAAAGTACGTTGCCGACCAAACACGTCATACACGCTGGCACGCCATTTATGTCGTATGGTTCGAATTAACTATCCTTTGCACACGAATTAAGTGTGCATATAATTTTGAGTGCGTGTAAGTAAAGTTTATACCGAATAGAAAAAATAAAAAACACATTCTTTGTACCTATTTATTTGAAATTGTTTGACTGACTTTTCCGGAATATGTGACGAGTAAGTATATTTCATTTCAACTAACCCTAAATAAAATATCACTGTGCTCTACATAAAAGAGATGAATTTATTTCAGAAATGCTAGTCAAACGCTTGATATATAATATAATATAATGTGTAGACTTAGTAACCCGAAATTTACAACTATTGTCATATAAGTTATAAATTATAACTATTCGATTTATTATATTTTAGATAATTGACTAGTAAAATAATATGTTAATTCAACTTTCAACTGAACAAAATGTACAAATATATTTCTGATGTGGTAAAACAAAAAACGACATTGCTGCCATAATGTTCAACTCAATAATGAAAATTAAATTTAGCTACATTTATGATATCAAGACGATTTTTCGTTGTCATTTTGTTGCGCACACATTGTAAATAAAAACAATTTACTTTTTTACTGTATGTACCTACCAATAAAAAATATCATGTTTTATTAGTAGAATAGATATTCATTTTGTTAGTATTTTCAACTTAAATTATTTGTCTCATTAATGATTTTAATCAAGTTTTACAATCAGAACTTTGTATTTCTTAAAATATAATACCTTTTGTTCGCAACAAAATACACATATAATATAATTATACATTAAAATAGTTTTTTTAAATATCAGTTTGTATCAACATATTAATGTAATTGTCTGATACATAACACCTTATAGCTGTCTATCTTTATATATTCAACTATGTCAACCCATCATAACTCATAAGTATCAATCGTTATCGGTTTCAAATAATACTGATTTTTATTAGAGCTGAAGTCACTTCGAAATATACTCATGTGTACATTTTGCTAAGCTAATATACAAATATATTTATAAAGAATACACTAGTAATAAAAAAAAATCTTAACAAATTCAGATTACTGTTCAATTATATTGTATTCTTAACAATATTATGTAAAGTTAGAGCTTTGGAAATAATAATAAGATATATTTTCACTCTAGTATATGGTTCAAATAATCAAAATATTATTTTATAATATTATGTTAAATATTTGTAATAATTCTCACACAGAATTAAAGTATTTTCAGGAAAATTAGGTATATTATATTATATTAAAGTTGTATAAATAGTTAGAAAACATTTTAGCAATATTTTTTGTCTAAGTAGTTCATGTTTTAAAAATATTTTATTAAAAGATTTAATTGACATTATAAGATACATGAATGTATATTATCTTTATAAATTAAATATTATTATAACTTTATGTAAGATAGAACATTAGGTACATATCATAATAATTGTTATGCATTTTACTGAATAATAATAAAATATATAAATAAATAAATAAAATAAATAAATATACAGTCGAGTCTTGATAACTCAAAGTCAGTTGAGTTATAATTTAAATGTTCGCATTATGTTGTGGTCAAAAGAATGATTATAGAAATTATTGAAATGGTTAAAGCTACCCCTACTTTGTGGGACATACAAGAATATCGGGATAGAAACTTGAAGTATGATGAAACTTCCAAAATAGCATATCACTTCAAAACAAATGCGGATAAAGTATCGAGGAAAATTAAGTCTCTAAAAACTCAAGTTTAGCCGGGAGCGGAAGAATATTGGAGAAAAATGTAAAAGTGGAGCTGCTATAACAACTTGTAACAACTCCCCAAAAGACGGATGTGGACTCACAGATATTATTTTGGTTTGGACGCGCCACACTGTTGACAATATGTATCTGTGTTATGAGTAAATGTGTTGCAAACACATAGAAACGTGTTCTCAACAGTTGCCAACAAAATGTTGTTTTGTCTGTACATACCTTTAGAATAACAGGTTTACAATCACAAATGTACAAATGAACCGATCAGTATGTAAAAAACTAAAGGAGTTAGTGAGATACTTTTCAAGTACTTAGGGGTAATTGAAGACTTTATTTTAAAACAACCGAAACATTAAACTGTTATTTCAAGTTATTTTTTTAATTGTAAGAATTATAAATACACATATTGTGTTTTAAAGTGTAATATTTTAATATTTTTTTAAAATAATAAATATATAGGAAATGAGTTTTAAAATGTAATCTATAAATTATAATTTTAGTCAATAAATACCCATAAATAATTGCTAACTCAAATTAGTTCGGATTTTTAAAAAAATTTAAGTTATGTAATTCAAAAATACGTAAGTCAAATTAATTTTTACCTCTCTTGAAATTCGAGTTATCGAGATTTAACTGTAGTTATTAATATGTACAGTGAAATTATAATTTAAAATTTGAAAACATAAAACAAATGATTTAAAGTTATTTTAATTAATGTACAGCGGACATACCTAATATGACATTGAAATAAAAAAATGGAATATTTATTTGATAAAAGTTTTTAGAAAACTAAACATGATTAAATCATTTGTACAAGTAAATTACCAATTAAGCTCAGAACAATATTATAAGTAAATGTAATTAGTGGGGCAACAGTATACATTTAAACAAATAATATTTATACCTGTAGACGCTATAGTTTTGGATTGACCATTTGTTGGTCTCTTGGTATATATGTTGGTCTCCTCTGTTATTTCTAAAAAATAAAATAAACATTCAATAACCATAGCAATATATAAGCATGAAATATGACTTTAAAGTAAAATTTACTTGAATGGGTTGACTGAGATTCAATGCCTTTATTTTTGATTGGTTGAGAATACAATTTGTTAAATAAAATAAAATCAGTTGATTTTTAGCTGTCAATGATTTTGGAAGAGGACGAAGATTTTTTGGACCATCTAGAAACATATCAATTTAATCCACCTTCCATTTATTTTGAGAATCATCATTTTCAACACCTATGAAAATCAATAAAATACTTTTAAGTATTTACATAATTCTGTTAAAGCAATTTTAAATCAAAAACATATCTAATAGCTTTCTAAAAGACTATAACACCTAATTTATAATTACCTCTGATACTGTTACTGATTGAGATGGAATTAGAATATTTTTGTTTGGATTTGAAACTTTGATGTAACTAAAATATCATCTTTATCAGAACCTGTAACAAATATTAAATTATATTATTACAAAATCTAAAAAAACATAAATACTTTTAGGAATAATAAAAACAGACTTTGTATAAACTAATTGTATCTATTTACCAATCATTTCTTCCAGCAACTTATAATATATTGAAAGAAATTCAATGGAATCTGAATCAATTTTGACAAAATCTACAAATAATTAATTATTATACATATGTACATAATCACATAAATATTATAAATATTGTATAGATATTATCACCATTATAATTATTATAAGATAAGTTTTAAAAAGGTGGTGGTATCTTGTATGCATTTTTACTTTTATAGCGTGTATTACCTTTCCTTTTTACTTTTGTAACGGGCATGACTTCATCGAACGATGAAAATTCTGACATACATGTAGCTCTATTAGCTTTTACCTCGACTTCAATTAAAATGGCTGAAATTAAAACATAAACAAATTAATAAATGATAACAAAAATATATTTTAAATAGCAGTAGGAATCTTTAAAGCTTTTTAATATCTAATTAAATTAATTAAGTACCTATACATAATATTATCCATTTATATAATCGTTAATTTATAATAGATCTTAGTAATTAATATAAGAAGTACTTGATTAAAAAATATTAATTGATTTATAGTATCTCAAAATTTCTCTGGTCCTGTTTTACTTCTTATATATTTAATAGTGTTTTAAATTTAAACCTAGATGTCTATACATGTTGACATTCACTGTTCTGCAGATGATACAATATTATTTTGATTTAGTCATAACCGAAATGATTTAAATAAGTTAACATAATAACTGTTGAAACTATTGTAAAAAATTTGTATTATACCCAGTTAATAATGATATTTTAAAGTTTAAATCAAAATGAATCGAGTTATAATATCTTATTAAACAGAAAAGGCAAATTAAGAACTTTTTATGTAGAATTTAAAAATAATTATTAATTTATACATTCAAGAGAAATTGTGAATCCAGATATATATAAAAATATTATAGACCTATCAAATACCTTAAGTTTTGTAAATTAATCACAGTGATATGATAAAACCATTATAATATTCACCTAATACTAAGTTAATATTCCTCTCGAGTAAATGTAAATTCAAAACCTCTGATTTATTCTTGATGATCATCGCTATGATTCAGATGAATGAATTACATGCAACACAATATCGGTGTTATAACGTTGAAATAAAACATTTATTATTACAGTCCATGATTTTGGACCATCTAGAAACATATCAATTTAATCCACCTTCCATTTATTTTGAGAATCATCATTTTCAACACCTATGAAAATCAATAAAATACTTTTAAGTATTTACATAATTCTGTTAAAGCAATTTTAAATCAAAAACATATCTAATAGCTTTCTAAAAGACTATAACACCTAATTTATAATTACCTCTGATACTGTTACTGATTGAGATGGAATTAGAATATTTTTGTTTGGATTTGAAACTTTGATGTAACTAAAATATCATCTTTATCAGAACCTGTAACAAATATTAAATTATATTATTACAAAATCTAAAAAAACATAAATACTTTTAGGAATAATAAAAACAGACTTTGTATAAACTAATTGTATCTATTTACCAATCATTTCTTCCAGCAACTTATAATATATTGAAAGAAATTCAATGGAATCTGAATCAATTTTGACAAAATCTATAAATAATTAATTATTATACATATGTACAATCACATAAATATTATAAATATTGTATAGATATTATCACCATTATAATTATTATAAGATGAGTTTTTAAAAGGTGGTGGTTTCTTGTATGCATTTTTACTTTTATAGCGTGTATTACCTTTCCTTTTTACTTTTGTAACAGGCATGACTTCATCGAATGATGAAAATTCTGACATACATGTAGCTCTATTAGCTTTTACCTCGACTTCAATTAAAATGGCTGAAATTAAAACATAAACAAATTAATAAATGATAACAAAAATATATTTTAAATAGCAGTAGGTATCTTTAAAGCTTTTTAATATCTAATTAAATTAATTAAGTACCTATACATAATATTATTCATTTATATAATCGTTAATTTATAATAGATCTCAGTAATTCATTTAAGAAATACTTGATAAAAAATTATTTATTGGTTTTTAGTATCTCAAAATTTCTAGGGTTCTGTTTTATTTCTTATATAATAAATAGTGTTTTAAATTTAAACCTAGATGGCTATAAATGTTGACATTCAATGTTCTGCAGATGAAACAATATTATTCTAATGAAGTCATAACCCTAATGATTTAAATAAGTTAACATAATGACTGTTAAAACTATTATAAAAGATTTGTATTATACCCAATTGATAATGATAATTTAATGTTTGAAATGAATCAAATTATAATATGTTATTAAACATAGAAAGCAAATTAAGATCTTTTAATGCAGATTTTAAAAAGAATTATTATTTTAATCATTCAAGAGTAATTGTGAATCCAGACATAAATAAAAATGTAATAGACCTATCAAATACCTTAAGTTTTGTAGATTAATCAGTGATATAATAAAACCATAATGATATTCATCTAATATTTAGTTAATATTCCTCTTGAGTAAATGTAAATTCAAAACCTATTTTTCTCCTTCAAAACCTTATTCTTGATGATCATCTCTATGATTCAGATGAATGAATTATATGCAATACAATATTGGTGATGTTACGCCTTCTAAAAAACTATAATACCTAATTTATTATTACCTCTGTTACTGATACTGATTGAGATGGAATTAGAATATAATTGTTTGGATTTGAAACTTTTGATGTGACTACTAAAATATCATCTTAATCAGAACCTCTGTAACAAATATTGAATTATTGTATTTCAAAAGCTTAAAAACATAAATATTGTTAGGAATAATAAAAACAGACCTTGGAAATATAAAATATTTGTATCTATTTACCGATCATTTTTTCCAGCAACTTATAATATATTGAAAGAAATTCATTGGAATCTGAATCAATTTTGACAAAATCTATAAATAATTAATTATTATACATATGTACAATCACATAAATATTATAAATATTGTATAGATATTATCACCATTATAATTATTATAAGATAAGTTTTAAAAAGGTGGTGGTATCTTGTATGCATTTTTACTTTTATAGCGTGTATTACCTTTCCTTTTTACTTTTGTAACAGGCATGACTTCATCGAAAGATGAAAATTCTGACATACATGTAGCTCTATTAGCTTTTACCTCGACTTCAATTAAAATGGCTGAAATTAAAACATAAACAAATTAATAAATGATAACAAAAATATATTTTAAATAGCAGTAGGAATCTTTAAAGCTTTTTAATATCTAATTAAATTAATTAAGTACCTATACATAATATTATCCATTTATATAATCGTTAATTTATAATAGATCTTAGTAATTAATATAAGAAGTACTTGATTAAAAAATATTAATTGATTTATAGTATCTCAAAATTTCTCTGGTCCTGTTTTACTTCTTATATATTTAATAGTGTTTTAAATTTAAACCTAGATGTCTATACATGTTGACATTCACTGTTCTGCAGATGATACAATATTATTTTGATTTAGTCATAACCGAAATGATTTAAATAAGTTAACATAATAACTGTTGAAACTATTGTAAAAAATTTGTATTATACCCAGTTAATAATGATATTTTAAAGTTTAAATCAAAATGAATCGAGTTATAATATCTTATTAAACAGAAAAGGCAAATTAAGAACTTTTTATGTAGAATTTAAAAATAATTATTAATTTATACATTCAAGAGAAATTGTGAATCCAGATATATATAAAAATATTATAGACCTATCAAATACCTTAAGTTTTGTAAATTAATCACAGTGATATGATAAAACCATTATAATATTCACCTAATACTAAGTTAATATTCCTCTCGAGTAAATGTAAATTCAAAACCTCTGATTTATTCTTGATGATCATCGCTATGATTCAGATGAATGAATTACATGCAACACAATATCGGTGTTATAACGTTGAAATAAAACATTTATTATTACAGTCCATGATTTTGGACCATCTAGAAACATATCAATTTAATCCACCTTCCATTTATTTTGAGAATCATCATTTTCAACACCTATGAAAATCAATAAAATACTTTTAAGTATTTACATAATTCTGTTAAAGCAATTTTAAATCAAAAACATATCTAATAGCTTTCTAAAAGACTATAACACCTAATTTATAATTACCTCTGATACTGTTACTGATTGAGATGGAATTAGAATATTTTTGTTTGGATTTGAAACTTTGATGTAACTAAAATATCATCTTTATCAGAACCTGTAACAAATATTAAATTATATTATTACAAAATCTAAAAAAACATAAATACTTTTAGGAATAATAAAAACAGACTTTGTATAAACTAATTGTATCTATTTACCAATCATTTCTTCCAGCAACTTATAATATATTGAAAGAAATTCAATGGAATCTGAATCAATTTTGACAAAATCTATAAATAATTAATTATTATACATATGTACAATCACATAAATATTATAAATATTGTATAGATATTATCACCATTATAATTATTATAAGATGAGTTTTTAAAAGGTGGTGGTTTCTTGTATGCATTTTTACTTTTATAGCGTGTATTACCTTTCCTTTTTACTTTTGTAACAGGCATGACTTCATCGAATGATGAAAATTCTGACATACATGTAGCTCTATTAGCTTTTACCTCGACTTCAATTAAAATGGCTGAAATTAAAACATAAACAAATTAATAAATGATAACAAAAATATATTTTAAATAGCAGTAGGTATCTTTAAAGCTTTTTAATATCTAATTAAATTAATTAAGTACCTATACATAATATTATTCATTTATATAATCGTTAATTTATAATAGATCTCAGTAATTCATTTAAGAAATACTTGATAAAAAATTATTTATTGGTTTTTAGTATCTCAAAATTTCTAGGGTTCTGTTTTATTTCTTATATAATAAATAGTGTTTTAAATTTAAACCTAGATGGCTATAAATGTTGACATTCAATGTTCTGCAGATGAAACAATATTATTCTAATGAAGTCATAACCCTAATGATTTAAATAAGTTAACATAATGACTGTTAAAACTATTATAAAAGATTTGTATTATACCCAATTGATAATGATAATTTAATGTTTGAAATGAATCAAATTATAATATGTTATTAAACATAGAAAGCAAATTAAGATCTTTTAATGCAGATTTTAAAAAGAATTATTATTTTAATCATTCAAGAGTAATTGTGAATCCAGACATAAATAAAAATGTAATAGACCTATCAAATACCTTAAGTTTTGTAGATTAATCAGTGATATAATAAAACCATAATGATATTCATCTAATATTTAGTTAATATTCCTCTTGAGTAAATGTAAATTCAAAACCTATTTTTCTCCTTCAAAACCTTATTCTTGATGATCATCTCTATGATTCAGATGAATGAATTATATGCAATACAATATTGGTGATGTTACGCCTTCTAAAAAACTATAATACCTAATTTATTATTACCTCTGTTACTGATACTGATTGAGATGGAATTAGAATATAATTGTTTGGATTTGAAACTTTTGATGTGACTACTAAAATATCATCTTAATCAGAACCTCTGTAACAAATATTGAATTATTGTATTTCAAAAGCTTAAAAACATAAATATTGTTAGGAATAATAAAAACAGACCTTGGAAATATAAAATATTTGTATCTATTTACCGATCATTTTTTCCAGCAACTTATAATATATTGAAAGAAATTCATTGGAATCTGAATCAATTTTGACAAAATCTATAAATAATTAATTATTATACATATGTACAATCACATAAATATTATAAATATTGTATAGATATTATCACCATTATAATTATTATAAGATAAGTTTTAAAAAGGTGGTGGTATCTTGTATGCATTTTTACTTTTATAGCGTGTATTACCTTTCCTTTTTACTTTTGTAACAGGCATGACTTCATCGAAAGATGAAAATTCTGACATACATGTAGCTCTATTAGCTTTTACCTCGACTTCAATTAAAATGGCTGAAATTAAAACATAAACAAATTAATAAATGATAACAAAAATATATTTTAAATAGCAGTAGGAATCTTTAAAGCTTTTTAATATCTAATTAAATTAATTAAGTACCTATACATAATATTATCCATTTATATAATCGTTAATTTATAATAGATCTTAGTAATTAATATAAGAAGTACTTGATTAAAAAATATTAATTGATTTATAGTATCTCAAAATTTCTCTGGTCCTGTTTTACTTCTTAAATATTTAATAGTGTTTTAAATTTAAACCTAGATGTCTATACATGTTGACATTCACTGTTCTGCAGATGATACAATATTATTTTGATTTAGTCATAACCGTAATGATTTAAATAAGTTAACATAATAACTGTTGAAACTATTGTAAAAAATTTGTATTATACCCAGTTAATAATGATATTTTAAAGTTTAAATCAAAATGAATCGAGTTATAATATCTTATTAAACAGAAAAGGCAAATTAAGAACTTTTTATGTAGAATTTAAAAATAATTATTAATTTATACATTCAAGAGAAATTGTGAATCCAGATATATATAAAAATATTATAGACCTATCAAATACCTTAAGTTTTGTAAATTAATCACAGTGATATGATAAAACCATTATAATATTCACCTAATACTAAGTTAATATTCCTCTCGAGTAAATGTAAATTCAAAACCTCTGATTTATTCTTGATGATCATCGCTATGATTCAGATGAATGAATTACATGCAACACAATATCGGTGTTATAACGTTGAAATAAAACATTTATTATTACAGTCCATGATTTTGGACTATCTAGAAACATATCAATTTAATCCACCTTCCATTTATTTTGAGACTCATCATTTTCAACACCTATAAAAATCATAAAAATACTTTTAAGTATTTACATAATTCTGTTAAAGCAATTTTAAATCAAAAACATATCTAATAGCTTTCTAAAATACTATAACACCTAATTTATAATTACCTCTGAAACTGTTACTGATTGAGATGGAATTAGAATATTTTTGTTTGGATTTGAAACTTTGATGTAACTAAAATATCATCTTTATCAGAACCTGTAACAAATATTAAATTATATTATTACAAAATCTTAAAAACATAAATACTTTTAGGAATAATAAAAACAGACTTTGTATAAACTATTTGTATCTATTTACCAATCATTTCTTCCAGCAACTTATAATATATTGAAAGAAATTCAATGGAATCTGAATCAATTTTGACAAAATCTATAAATAATTAATTATTATACATATGTACAATCACATAAATATTATAAATATTGTATAGATATTATCACCATTATAATTATTATAAGATGAGTTTTTAAAAGGTGGTGGTTTCTTGTATGCATTTTTACTTTTATAGCGTGTATTACCTTTCCTTTTTACTTTTGTAACGGGCATGACTTCATCGAACGATGAAAATTCTGACATACATGTAGCTCTATTAGCTTTTACCTCGACTTCAATTAAAATGGCTGAAATTAAAACATAAACAAATTAATAAATGATAACAAAAATATATTTTAAATAGCAGTAGGAATCTTTAAAGCTTTTTAATATCTAATTAAATTAATTAAGTACCTATACATAATATTATCCATTTATATAATCGTTAATTTATAATAGATCTTAGTAATTAATATAAGAAGTACTTGATTAAAAAATATTAATTGATTTATAGTATCTCAAAATTTCTCTGGTCCTGTTTTACTTCTTATATATTTAATAGTGTTTTAAATTTAAACCTAAATGTCTATACATGTTGACATTCACTGTTCTGCAGATGATACAATATTATTTTGATTTAGTCATAACCGTAATGATTTAAATAAGTTAACATAATAACTGTTGAAACTATTGTAAAAAATTTGTATTATACCCAGTTAATAATGATATTTTAAAGTTTAAATCAAAATGAATCGAGTTATAATATCTTATTAAACAGAAAAGGCAAATTAAGAACTTTTTATGTAGAATTTAAAAATAATTATTAATTTATACATTCAAGAGAAATTGTGAATCCAGATATATATAAAAATATTATAGACCTATCAAATACCTTAAGTTTTGTAAATTAATCACAGTGATATGATAAAACCATTATAATATTCACCTAATACTAAGTTAATATTCCTCTCGAGTAAATGTAAATTCAAAACCTCTGATTTATTCTTGATGATCATCGCTATGATTCAGATGAATGAATTACATGCAACACAATATCGGTGTTATAACGTTGAAATAAAACATTTATTATTACAGTCCATGATTTTGGACTATCTAGAAACATATCAATTTAATCCACCTTCCATTTATTTTGAGACTCATCATTTTCAACACCTATAAAAATCATAAAAATACTTTTAAGTATTTACATAATTCTGTTAAAGCAATTTTAAATCAAAAACATATCTAATAGCTTTCTAAAATACTATAACACCTAATTTATAATTACCTCTGAAACTGTTACTGATTGAGATGGAATTAGAATATTTTTGTTTGGATTTGAAACTTTGATGTAACTAAAATATCATCTTTATCAGAACCTGTAACAAATATTAAATTATATTATTACAAAATCTTAAAAACATAAATACTTTTAGGAATAATAAAAACAGACTTTGTATAAACTATTTGTATCTATTTACCAATCATTTCTTCCAGCAACTTATAATATATTGAAAGAAATTCAATGGAATCTGAATCAATTTTGACAAAATCTATAAATAATTAATTATTATACATATGTACAATCACATAAATATTATAAATATTGTATAGATATTATCACCATTATAATTATTATAAGATGAGTTTTTAAAAGGTGGTGGTTTCTTGTATGCATTTTTACTTTTATAGCGTGTATTACCTTTCCTTTTTACTTTTGTAACAGGCATGACTTCATCGAATGATGAAAATTCTGACATACATGTAGCTCTATTAGCTTTTACCTCGACTTCAATTAAAATGGCTGAAATTAAAACATAAACAAATTAATAAATGATAACAAAAATATATTTTAAATAGCAGTAGGTATCTTTAAAGCTTTTTAATATCTAATTAAATTAATTAAGTACCTATACATAATATTATTCATTTATATAATCGTTAATTTATAATAGATCTCAGTAATTCATTTAAGAAATACTTGATAAAAAATTATTTATTGGTTTTTAGTATCTCAAAATTTCTAGGGTTCTGTTTTATTTCTTATATAATAAATAGTGTTTTAAATTTAAACCTAGATGGCTATAAATGTTGACATTCAATGTTCTGCAGATGAAACAATATTATTCTAATGAAGTCATAACCCTAATGATTTAAATAAGTTAACATAATGACTGTTAAAACTATTATAAAAGATTTGTATTATACCCAATTGATAATGATAATTTAATGTTTGAAATGAATCAAATTATAATATGTTATTAAACATAGAAAGCAAATTAAGATCTTTTAATGCAGATTTTAAAAAGAATTATTATTTTAATCATTCAAGAGTAATTGTGAATCCAGACATAAATAAAAATGTAATAGACCTATCAAATACCTTAAGTTTTGTAGATTAATCAGTGATATAATAAAACCATAATGATATTCATCTAATATTTAGTTAATATTCCTCTTGAGTAAATGTAAATTCAAAACCTATTTTTCTCCTTCAAAACCTTATTCTTGATGATCATCTCTATGATTCAGATGAATGAATTATATGCAATACAATATTGGTGATGTTACGCCTTCTAAAAAACTATAATACCTAATTTATTATTACCTCTGTTACTGATACTGATTGAGATGGAATTAGAATATAATTGTTTGGATTTGAAACTTTTGATGTGACTACTAAAATATCATCTTAATCAGAACCTCTGTAACAAATATTGAATTATTGTATTTCAAAAGCTTAAAAACATAAATATTGTTAGGAATAATAAAAACAGACCTTGGAAATATAAAATATTTGTATCTATTTACCGATCATTTTTTCCAGCAACTTATAATATATTGAAAGAAATTCATTGGAATCTGAATCAATTTTGACAAAATCTATAAATAATTAATTATTATACATATGTACAATCACATAAATATTATAAATATTGTATAGATATTATCACCATTATAATTATTATAAGATAAGTTTTAAAAAGGTGGTGGTATCTTGTATGCATTTTTACTTTTATAGCGTGTATTACCTTTCCTTTTTACTTTTGTAACAGGCATGACTTCATCGAAAGATGAAAATTCTGACATACATGTAGCTCTATTAGCTTTTACCTCGACTTCAATTAAAATGGCTGAAATTAAAACATAAACAAATTAATAAATGATAACAAAAATATATTTTAAATAGCAGTAGGAATCTTTAAAGCTTTTTAATATCTAATTAAATTAATTAAGTACCTATACATAATATTATCCATTTATATAATCGTTAATTTATAATAGATCTTAGTAATTAATATAAGAAGTACTTGATTAAAAAATATTAATTGATTTATAGTATCTCAAAATTTCTCTGGTCCTGTTTTACTTCTTAAATATTTAATAGTGTTTTAAATTTAAACCTAGATGTCTATACATGTTGACATTCACTGTTCTGCAGATGATACAATATTATTTTGATTTAGTCATAACCGTAATGATTTAAATAAGTTAACATAATAACTGTTGAAACTATTGTAAAAAATTTGTATTATACCCAGTTAATAATGATATTTTAAAGTTTAAATCAAAATGAATCGAGTTATAATATCTTATTAAACAGAAAAGGCAAATTAAGAACTTTTTATGTAGAATTTAAAAATAATTATTAATTTATACATTCAAGAGAAATTGTGAATCCAGATATATATAAAAATATTATAGACCTATCAAATACCTTAAGTTTTGTAAATTAATCACAGTGATATGATAAAACCATTATAATATTCACCTAATACTAAGTTAATATTCCTCTCGAGTAAATGTAAATTCAAAACCTCTGATTTATTCTTGATGATCATCGCTATGATTCAGATGAATGAATTACATGCAACACAATATCGGTGTTATAACGTTGAAATAAAACATTTATTATTACAGTCCATGATTTTGGACTATCTAGAAACATATCAATTTAATCCACCTTCCATTTATTTTGAGACTCATCATTTTCAACACCTATAAAAATCATAAAAATACTTTTAAGTATTTACATAATTCTGTTAAAGCAATTTTAAATCAAAAACATATCTAATAGCTTTCTAAAATACTATAACACCTAATTTATAATTACCTCTGAAACTGTTACTGATTGAGATGGAATTAGAATATTTTTGTTTGGATTTGAAACTTTGATGTAACTAAAATATCATCTTTATCAGAACCTGTAACAAATATTAAATTATATTATTACAAAATCTTAAAAACATAAATACTTTTAGGAATAATAAAAACAGACTTTGTATAAACTATTTGTATCTATTTACCAATCATTTCTTCCAGCAACTTATAATATATTGAAAGAAATTCAATGGAATCTGAATCAATTTTGACAAAATCTATAAATAATTAATTATTATACATATGTACAATCACATAAATATTATAAATATTGTATAGATATTATCACCATTATAATTATTATAAGATGAGTTTTTAAAAGGTGGTGGTTTCTTGTATGCATTTTTACTTTTATAGCGTGTATTACCTTTCCTTTTTACTTTTGTAACGGGCATGACTTCATCGAACGATGAAAATTCTGACATACATGTAGCTCTATTAGCTTTTACCTCGACTTCAATTAAAATGGCTGAAATTAAAACATAAACAAATTAATAAATGATAACAAAAATATATTTTAAATAGCAGTAGGAATCTTTAAAGCTTTTTAATATCTAATTAAATTAATTAAGTACCTATACATAATATTATCCATTTATATAATCGTTAATTTATAATAGATCTTAGTAATTAATATAAGAAGTACTTGATTAAAAAATATTAATTGATTTATAGTATCTCAAAATTTCTCTGGTCCTGTTTTACTTCTTATATATTTAATAGTGTTTTAAATTTAAACCTAAATGTCTATACATGTTGACATTCACTGTTCTGCAGATGATACAATATTATTTTGATTTAGTCATAACCGTAATGATTTAAATAAGTTAACATAATAACTGTTGAAACTATTGTAAAAAATTTGTATTATACCCAGTTAATAATGATATTTTAAAGTTTAAATCAAAATGAATCGAGTTATAATATCTTATTAAACAGAAAAGGCAAATTAAGAACTTTTTATGTAGAATTTAAAAATAATTATTAATTTATACATTCAAGAGAAATTGTGAATCCAGATATATATAAAAATATTATAGACCTATCAAATACCTTAAGTTTTGTAAATTAATCACAGTGATATGATAAAACCATTATAATATTCACCTAATACTAAGTTAATATTCCTCTCGAGTAAATGTAAATTCAAAACCTCTGATTTATTCTTGATGATCATCGCTATGATTCAGATGAATGAATTACATGCAACACAATATCGGTGTTATAACGTTGAAATAAAACATTTATTATTACAGTCCATGATTTTGGACTATCTAGAAACATATCAATTTAATCCACCTTCCATTTATTTTGAGACTCATCATTTTCAACACCTATAAAAATCATAAAAATACTTTTAAGTATTTACATAATTCTGTTAAAGCAATTTTAAATCAAAAACATATCTAATAGCTTTCTAAAATACTATAACACCTAATTTATAATTACCTCTGAAACTGTTACTGATTGAGATGGAATTAGAATATTTTTGTTTGGATTTGAAACTTTGATGTAACTAAAATATCATCTTTATCAGAACCTGTAACAAATATTAAATTATATTATTACAAAATCTTAAAAACATAAATACTTTTAGGAATAATAAAAACAGACTTTGTATAAACTATTTGTATCTATTTACCAATCATTTCTTCCAGCAACTTATAATATATTGAAAGAAATTCAATGGAATCTGAATCAATTTTGACAAAATCTATAAATAATTAATTATTATACATATGTACAATCACATAAATATTATAAATATTGTATAGATATTATCACCATTATAATTATTATAAGATGAGTTTTTAAAAGGTGGTGGTTTCTTGTATGCATTTTTACTTTTATAGCGTGTATTACCTTTCCTTTTTACTTTTGTAACGGGCATGACTTCATCGAACGATGAAAATTCTGACATACATGTAGCTCTATTAGCTTTTACCTCGACTTCAATTAAAATGGCTGAAATTAAAACATAAACAAATTAATAAATGATAACAAAAATATATTTTAAATAGCAGTAGGTATCTTTAAAGCTTTTTAATATCTAATTAAATTAATTAAGTACCTATACATAATATTATTCATTTATATAATCGTTAATTTATAATAGATCTCAGTAATTCATTTAAGAAATACTTGATAAAAAATTATTTATTGGTTTTTAGTATCTCAAAATTTCTAGGGTTCTGTTTTATTTCTTATATAATAAATAGTGTTTTAAATTTAAACCTAGATGGCTATAAATGTTGACATTCAATGTTCTGCAGATGAAACAATATTATTCTAATGAAGTCATAACCCTAATGATTTAAATAAGTTAACATAATGACTGTTAAAACTATTATAAAAGATTTGTATTATACCCAATTGATAATGATAATTTAATGTTTGAAATGAATCAAATTATAATATGTTATTAAACATAGAAAGCAAATTAAGATCTTTTAATGCAGATTTTAAAAAGAATTATTATTTTAATCATTCAAGAGTAATTGTGAATCCAGACATAAATAAAAATGTAATAGACCTATCAAATACCTTAAGTTTTGTAGATTAATCAGTGATATAATAAAACCATAATGATATTCATCTAATATTTAGTTAATATTCCTCTTGAGTAAATGTAAATTCAAAACCTATTTTTCTCCTTCAAAACCTTATTCTTGATGATCATCTCTATGATTCAGATGAATGAATTATATGCAATACAATATTGGTGATGTTACGCCTTCTAAAAAACTATAATACCTAATTTATTATTACCTCTGTTACTGATACTGATTGAGATGGAATTAGAATATAATTGTTTGGATTTGAAACTTTTGATGTGACTACTAAAATATCATCTTAATCAGAACCTCTGTAACAAATATTGAATTATTGTATTTCAAAAGCTTAAAAACATAAATATTGTTAGGAATAATAAAAACAGACCTTGGAAATATAAAATATTTGTATCTATTTACCGATCATTTTTTCCAGCAACTTATAATATATTGAAAGAAATTCATTGGAATCTGAATCAATTTTGACAAAATCTATAAATAATTAATTATTATACATATGTACAATCACATAAATATTATAAATATTGTATAGATATTATCACCATTATAATTATTATAAGATAAGTTTTAAAAAGGTGGTGGTATCTTGTATGCATTTTTACTTTTATAGCGTGTATTACCTTTCCTTTTTACTTTTGTAACAGGCATGACTTCATCGAAAGATGAAAATTCTGACATACATGTAGCTCTATTAGCTTTTACCTCGACTTCAATTAAAATGGCTGAAATTAAAACATAAACAAATTAATAAATGATAACAAAAATATATTTTAAATAGCAGTAGGAATCTTTAAAGCTTTTTAATATCTAATTAAATTAATTAAGTACCTATACATAATATTATCCATTTATATAATCGTTAATTTATAATAGATCTTAGTAATTAATATAAGAAGTACTTGATTAAAAAATATTAATTGATTTATAGTATCTCAAAATTTCTCTGGTCCTGTTTTACTTCTTAAATATTTAATAGTGTTTTAAATTTAAACCTAGATGTCTATACATGTTGACATTCACTGTTCTGCAGATGATACAATATTATTTTGATTTAGTCATAACCGTAATGATTTAAATAAGTTAACATAATAACTGTTGAAACTATTGTAAAAAATTTGTATTATACCCAGTTAATAATGATATTTTAAAGTTTAAATCAAAATGAATCGAGTTATAATATCTTATTAAACAGAAAAGGCAAATTAAGAACTTTTTATGTAGAATTTAAAAATAATTATTAATTTATACATTCAAGAGAAATTGTGAATCCAGATATATATAAAAATATTATAGACCTATCAAATACCTTAAGTTTTGTAAATTAATCACAGTGATATGATAAAACCATTATAATATTCACCTAATACTAAGTTAATATTCCTCTCGAGTAAATGTAAATTCAAAACCTCTGATTTATTCTTGATGATCATCGCTATGATTCAGATGAATGAATTACATGCAACACAATATCGGTGTTATAACGTTGAAATAAAACATTTATTATTACAGTCCATGATTTTGGACTATCTAGAAACATATCAATTTAATCCACCTTCCATTTATTTTGAGACTCATCATTTTCAACACCTATAAAAATCATAAAAATACTTTTAAGTATTTACATAATTCTGTTAAAGCAATTTTAAATCAAAAACATATCTAATAGCTTTCTAAAATACTATAACACCTAATTTATAATTACCTCTGAAACTGTTACTGATTGAGATGGAATTAGAATATTTTTGTTTGGATTTGAAACTTTGATGTAACTAAAATATCATCTTTATCAGAACCTGTAACAAATATTAAATTATATTATTACAAAATCTTAAAAACATAAATACTTTTAGGAATAATAAAAACAGACTTTGTATAAACTATTTGTATCTATTTACCAATCATTTCTTCCAGCAACTTATAATATATTGAAAGAAATTCAATGGAATCTGAATCAATTTTGACAAAATCTATAAATAATTAATTATTATACATATGTACAATCACATAAATATTATAAATATTGTATAGATATTATCACCATTATAATTATTATAAGATGAGTTTTTAAAAGGTGGTGGTTTCTTGTATGCATTTTTACTTTTATAGCGTGTATTACCTTTCCTTTTTACTTTTGTAACGGGCATGACTTCATCGAACGATGAAAATTCTGACATACATGTAGCTCTATTAGCTTTTACCTCGACTTCAATTAAAATGGCTGAAATTAAAACATAAACAAATTAATAAATGATAACAAAAATATATTTTAAATAGCAGTAGGAATCTTTAAAGCTTTTTAATATCTAATTAAATTAATTAAGTACCTATACATAATATTATCCATTTATATAATCGTTAATTTATAATAGATCTTAGTAATTAATATAAGAAGTACTTGATTAAAAAATATTAATTGATTTATAGTATCTCAAAATTTCTCTGGTCCTGTTTTACTTCTTATATATTTAATAGTGTTTTAAATTTAAACCTAAATGTCTATACATGTTGACATTCACTGTTCTGCAGATGATACAATATTATTTTGATTTAGTCATAACCGTAATGATTTAAATAAGTTAACATAATAACTGTTGAAACTATTGTAAAAAATTTGTATTATACCCAGTTAATAATGATATTTTAAAGTTTAAATCAAAATGAATCGAGTTATAATATCTTATTAAACAGAAAAGGCAAATTAAGAACTTTTTATGTAGAATTTAAAAATAATTATTAATTTATACATTCAAGAGAAATTGTGAATCCAGATATATATAAAAATATTATAGACCTATCAAATACCTTAAGTTTTGTAAATTAATCACAGTGATATGATAAAACCATTATAATATTCACCTAATACTAAGTTAATATTCCTCTCGAGTAAATGTAAATTCAAAACCTCTGATTTATTCTTGATGATCATCGCTATGATTCAGATGAATGAATTACATGCAACACAATATCGGTGTTATAACGTTGAAATAAAACATTTATTATTACAGTCCATGATTTTGGACTATCTAGAAACATATCAATTTAATCCACCTTCCATTTATTTTGAGACTCATCATTTTCAACACCTATAAAAATCATAAAAATACTTTTAAGTATTTACATAATTCTGTTAAAGCAATTTTAAATCAAAAACATATCTAATAGCTTTCTAAAATACTATAACACCTAATTTATAATTACCTCTGAAACTGTTACTGATTGAGATGGAATTAGAATATTTTTGTTTGGATTTGAAACTTTGATGTAACTAAAATATCATCTTTATCAGAACCTGTAACAAATATTAAATTATATTATTACAAAATCTTAAAAACATAAATACTTTTAGGAATAATAAAAACAGACTTTGTATAAACTATTTGTATCTATTTACCAATCATTTCTTCCAGCAACTTATAATATATTGAAAGAAATTCAATGGAATCTGAATCAATTTTGACAAAATCTATAAATAATTAATTATTATACATATGTACAATCACATAAATATTATAAATATTGTATAGATATTATCACCATTATAATTATTATAAGATGAGTTTTTAAAAGGTGGTGGTTTCTTGTATGCATTTTTACTTTTATAGCGTGTATTACCTTTCCTTTTTACTTTTGTAACGGGCATGACTTCATCGAACGATGAAAATTCTGACATACATGTAGCTCTATTAGCTTTTACCTCGACTTCAATTAAAATGGCTGAAATTAAAACATAAACAAATTAATAAATGATAACAAAAATATATTTTAAATAGCAGTAGGTATCTTTAAAGCTTTTTAATATCTAATTAAATTAATTAAGTACCTATACATAATATTATTCATTTATATAATCGTTAATTTATAATAGATCTCAGTAATTCATTTAAGAAATACTTGATAAAAAATTATTTATTGGTTTTTAGTATCTCAAAATTTCTAGGGTTCTGTTTTATTTCTTATATAATAAATAGTGTTTTAAATTTAAACCTAGATGGCTATAAATGTTGACATTCAATGTTCTGCAGATGAAACAATATTATTCTAATGAAGTCATAACCCTAATGATTTAAATAAGTTAACATAATGACTGTTAAAACTATTATAAAAGATTTGTATTATACCCAATTGATAATGATAATTTAATGTTTGAAATGAATCAAATTATAATATGTTATTAAACATAGAAAGCAAATTAAGATCTTTTAATGCAGATTTTAAAAAGAATTATTATTTTAATCATTCAAGAGTAATTGTGAATCCAGACATAAATAAAAATGTAATAGACCTATCAAATACCTTAAGTTTTGTAGATTAATCAGTGATATAATAAAACCATAATGATATTCATCTAATATTTAGTTAATATTCCTCTTGAGTAAATGTAAATTCAAAACCTATTTTTCTCCTTCAAAACCTTATTCTTGATGATCATCTCTATGATTCAGATGAATGAATTATATGCAATACAATATTGGTGATGTTACGCCTTCTAAAAAACTATAATACCTAATTTATTATTACCTCTGTTACTGATACTGATTGAGATGGAATTAGAATATAATTGTTTGGATTTGAAACTTTTGATGTGACTACTAAAATATCATCTTAATCAGAACCTCTGTAACAAATATTGAATTATTGTATTTCAAAAGCTTAAAAACATAAATATTGTTAGGAATAATAAAAACAGACCTTGGAAATATAAAATATTTGTATCTATTTACCGATCATTTTTTCCAGCAACTTATAATATATTGAAAGAAATTCATTGGAATCTGAATCAATTTTGACAAAATCTATAAATAATTAATTATTATACATATGTACAATCACATAAATATTATAAATATTGTATAGATATTATCACCATTATAATTATTATAAGATAAGTTTTAAAAAGGTGGTGGTATCTTGTTGTATGCATTTTTACATTTATAGCATGTAGTACCTTTCCTTTTTTTCTTGTAAGAAATTGCTTCATGACAATTGTTTGCTTTATAAGCTTTGACCCCGTCTTCAATTAAGGAGGCTGAAATTAAAACAAAAACAAAAACAAATGAATAATTGAATAACAAAAAAAAATATGAATATACAAAATATCAATTTTTTATACAACAATGCTTGTGGTTAACTAGATATTGATATTAATTTAATATTAATAGCAGATTACTTACCTTCAAATCATTCAAAGAGCCCTGTGTTAGTCTGCATAAACTGTAGATAAAAATATTTAAGTATATAATAAGTTAAAAATTGGTAAATGCCTTATGGGCTAGCACATATTGACACACATTATCATTAATTATATTATATTATCAACTATTATATTATCAATAATCATTGACATCATATATGAGTATAATGAAACAGCAAAAATAAAATAAGTCACGAGAAGAAACAAAAAAATATACTTCCTTATTATTATCCTAAGGAGTAATGATTAGTGATTATGTCACAACTGTTATAACCTCACAAGTGATACAAGATAAGTTTAAATTGTTCGACACAACAAAGGTTAAGCACTACTCGGTACGCCGCCGTCGCCGATGGTCGCAGGCGGACTGGGCGAGAATTAACTTATATTTAGCTTTTACCGTTGGAATTCCCTATGACGTCACACAACACAGCACTATACTATACTTGCAGGCGTTACCTGGACTTCTCTTCTAGGTAAACCATTATACTTAGAAATAATGGATGCTTTTCGTTAGAACATTGAACAATTTTTTGCTGGATGTGGTGGAGGTGGTCTCTCTATCATAAGTAGACGAAGTTGGCGAGGGGGGACCGGTTTTATGGTAGAGATTGAAATGATGTGCGGCGGGTAGCTTATGGCCCGTTGGCAGACGGTCGTTGACGTTTTATAAATAGAATTTGTTCCAATAAAATTATTGGAAATGAGAATATCGGGTCTATTGAATACTTCGTAATTGTTAATCGTTTATCGTGTCTAATTTCTTTGACAGCAACCACAGTCAACAATAAATTATGACCGCTTGCGATTTTCTAATATTCAATATTGCATTAATTTGTATACGTTATTGTTTGTATCACGTTTGATAATTATGTAATATACGGCGGCGGTAGCTGACGACGACGACGCCTGTATTATGATTATAACGAAAATTGTATTATGAAATATGTAATTTCAGAAAAAATTATTTTTTCATTTATGCAACGCCACCTATGGGCAGTTTGTATAGACATAATTTTAGTAACCGAACACCGAGAAGAGTATACCGTGGGCTATTTTGTCTGTTCTATGGTAATACGTCGTCACCGCGGACAGAACTATGGATACCGCGATCGCAGTCGTCCGTCCGGAGGTCGTTTAAAAAACGACCGTTAAAAAAAGAAATCACTTTCCATGATTCGTGAATAATTCTCATTGGCCGTTCGTTTTTTTAACCGTTTCGGCCGATGCGGGGGACGCTGGGATTACCCTTCCGCCGTTGCTTCAGTCTTCGTCGGTTCGCGTTTATGTGGTGGGCTTCTCCGAACGGGTCCGTGTTTCGAGATTTTTATGCCGACCGCCATAGTCTCGTTTCGCGGTTTCTACAATTCCTTTCGCGACGATGGTAATAGTATTTATCGACGAATAATCGCACGTCTCACGGCGGTCGCGTGGGCGCAACCAAATTATTTCGTCGCTAAAATACTACCGTACCATCGACATTCGGTATTTTTCGTATTTTCCGTCTCGTATCGCCGCCGTCGCGTCCGGTGCGCTATCCATTACGCGAGTGTAATGGCCGTCGCCTTCGGAGTTTCAACGATTCCGTCGAGGCTCGGACGACGTCTAATTCAAGCTGATAAACGCTTCGAGTGTGCGTTTTTTGACGTCGTCGTCGTTTCGTATCGTATCGCCACCACCGTCGCGTCCGGTGCGCGATCCATTACGCGAGTGTAATGGCCGTCGCCTTCGGAGATTCAACGATTCCGTCGAGGCTCGGACGACGTCTAATTCAAGTCGGTAAAGGCTTCGAGTGTGCGTTTTTTGACGTCATCGTCGTTTCGTATCGTATCGCCACCGCCGTCGCGTCCGGTGCGCGATCCATTACGCGAGTGTAATGGCCGTCGCCTTCGGAGTTTCAAATATTCCGTCGAGGCTCGGACGACATCTAATTCAAGCTGGTAAAGGCTTCGAGTGTGCGTTTTTTGATGTCGTCGTCGTTTCGTATCGTATTCGCCGTTTGTACTATCGATATTCGGTGTTTAGCATATTTTTCGTCTCGGTCGCGTTCACGGTGCGTCGCAGCCGTTCGCCAAAACGGCTTGTGAATTTTACCGTCCGCGAAATACAAACGTTCCGACGTGTTTGTCCGCGTAGTGGTGTTTTTATTCAAGTGTACCAGCGCGAAATACGTTGTGAAATGTTTTGGACCCGCCGAATGAAAACGGTCGTCAATGCAGTCAACGACGGCCCGAGGTTAGTGATAATTTAATATTATAATATTATATCGATGTAATAAATAAGTTCGACCCACCGACGCGTTATGCAAAAGTTATTATTATTATATATTGTTATATTAAACCGCTGTTATACAACGCGCGTTGGACTTGATAAATTGCGCGTTGTCGTCAATATGATTTTCGGAAATGAGTTTCATTTCGGCGCCGAGTAAAATAACGAGAACGGATAAAAACCCATTACGTGGTGTGGCCGCGTGGCCGCCGTGACGGGACGACGACGACGACGCGGTCGCGCGCCGCGGACGGAACTCCGGATACCGCGGTAACGATTCTCGATAAACAAAAAACCGTAACGAAAATAATCATTTTCCATGATTCGTGAATTATTCTCATTGGCTTGTTCGTTTCAACCGTTTTAACGGCCGACGATGTGGGGATTTCCTTTCCGTTGTCCCTTCAGTCTTCGTCGGTTCGTCGGTAGTAAATACTACCGTACCATCGCGACATTCGGTGTTCACCGTGTTTTTCCTATTGTATCGCCGCCGTCGCGTTCGGCGCTCGATCCATTACGCGAGTGTAATGGCCGTCGCCTTCGGAGATTCAACGATTCCGTCGAGGCTCGGACGACGTCTAATTCAAGTCGGTAAAGGCTTCGAGTGTGCGTTTTTTGACGTCGTCGTCGTTTCGTATCGTATTCGCCGTTTGTACTATCGATATTCGGTGTTTAGCATATTTTTCGTTTCGGTCGCGTTCGCAGTGCGCCGCCGCCGTTCGCCAAAACGGCTTGTGAATTTTACCGTCCGCCAAAAATAATCGTTCCGGCGTGTTTGCCCGCGTCGTGGTGTTTTTATTCGAGTGTACCAGCACGAAATATTATGTTATGAAATTTTTCGGATTTGCCAAATGAAAACGGTCGTCAATGCAGTCAACGACGGCCCGAGGTTAGTGATAATATATTATAATATTATATCGATGTAATAAATAAGTACGACCCACCGACGCGTTATGCAAAACTTATTATTATTATATATTATTATTAAATCGCTGTTTTATACAATGCGCGTTGGAACTGATAAATTGCGCGTTGTTGTCAATACAATTTGTATATGTATTATGTAATGAGTATAATAGTAGTGAATTCGACGGCCACTCGGTCGAGCGAATGAGGAATATGACACTTGGTCTATATTAGCGTGGCCGTGTGGCCGCGTGGCCGCCGTGACGGGACGACGACGACGACGCGGTCGCGCGCCGCGGACGGAACTCCGGATACCGCGGTAACGATTATCGGTAAACAAAAAACCGTTACGAAAAAAATCACTTTCCATGATTCGTGAATAATTCTCTTTGGCCGTTCGTTTTTTTAACCGTTTCGGCCGATGCGGGGGACGCTGGGATTTTCTTTCCGGTGCTTCAGTCTTCGTCGGTTCGCGCTATTGTCTATAGGGTTCTCCGAACGGGTCCGTGTTTCGAGATTTTTATGCCGACCGCCATAGTCTCGTTTCACGGTTTCTACAATTCCTTTCGCGACGATGGTAATAGTATTTATCGACGAATAATCGCACGTCTCACGGCGGTCGCGTGGGCGCAACCAAATTATTTCGTCGCTAAAATACTACCGTACCATCGACATTCGGTATTTTTCGTATTTTCCGTCTCGTATCGCCGCCGTCGCGTCCGGTGCGCTATCCATTACGCGAGTGTAATGGCCGTCGCCTTCGGAGTTTCAACGATTCCGTCGAGGCTCGGACGACGTCTAATTCAAGCTGGTAAAGGCTTCGAGTGTGCGTTTTTTGACGTCGTCGTTTCGTACTTACGTCGACATACGGTGTTTATTCGTATTTTCCGTCTCGGTCGCGTTCGCGGTGCGCTGTTCGCCAAAACGGTTTGCGTGAATTTTACCGTCCGCCATTTTTTTTCCCGTGTTTCGCGAGTCGCAAACTCCACGGCTCGGACGGTAAAAATGTAACGTTATTGTTCGTCGATAACGTTTCGCGCAACATTTTCCAACGTTTTAATTTGTGCGTACATAATAACTGTGAATAAAATATTATATTTTTGTGCGATCGTTTAAAGCGGGCCGGCCGACGGCTCGTGCATTTTACCTTCGAGGCTCGGTCGCCATTTAATCCGAGCCCGTGAATTTACCGGCTTCACGCGTTTTTTGACGTCGTCGTATCGTTTACTCTAACAATAAATAGTGTTTTATTAATTTTTACTTTTTCGTTTCCGTGCTCGACGTGGTTGGCGCGATCGCCGCCATTTTGTCGTGTTACAAAGTGCGTGAAAACGCGTCGCGTTATATCGCTGCCGCCGCCTCCGCCACCGCCGCCCGGCTTAGTACGCGCGTTCCGTGGGCGTTTGGCGTGATTTCGTATTTGTGACAATTATTTAATCTTTTTACATTTGAACAAAGATTCGTACATTTCGATCCGATCGTGTGTATAAAGTGAAAGTGTTTTTTTTATCGGTTGTGGGTTCAAACGTCCGCTGGAGTGTAAATGTGTAATGTTTCGTATTGCCAAGAAGTTGTCCAACCTGAACAGGGTGCGTCTAAAACCAGGTTAGATTTATGATTTATGTTTTAAATTAAACATTTCATATAATAGTCGCCTATAATGCTATTGAGTTTGAATAGTGTATTCCTATGGAAAATTGCATTTGTCCAGCAAAGTCTTTGAAAGTTATGCGGGCGAATTCGTCTCGATATGACTTAAGGTACGTTTTCCAAGGTGCGACATGTCGTGGTGACACGTCGCGGCGACCTATCACCGTTCATCAGCTGTTTATACGAAAATATTATGAGCTGTCTTGCAACCGAACTTTGGGTCACCGCCGCCGAATACTGCTCTGATAGCAGCACCACGTCGCGACGACCAAACCATTTCTATTTGTTTATAATTCTATGACCATACAACTTTTTCTACATGTCCCGTTTAGTAAAACACAACGAGAATAATGCGTCGCGATAATCAGTCGCCGTGCCGTGTTGTGCCTTAGAAAACGTACCTTAGGGAGAACGTCCCGTAATTAAAATGTCATTTTGACGGGGGTTTTCCGTCTAAAAACGTAGTACGTCCGTGCATCGTCTGTAATAATGCCCGTATGGGTTGGAGAAAAGATTTGATCGCCGGCCAATTGTTGGATTTTAAATCGATTATATTGATAATTTTAATAAAATATTGCGTAGCTAAGTACCAGATTTAACGTATCTCAAGCTACTTGTCTATAGGTTGTCTATTATATACTATAAATATACGTATTCGTTTTTTCAATATTCGTTTTTATATTTTAGTATAATATAAAATTAACTGTTAGGTGGTATAATTTGTTCTTCTAAATATCAATGCTTAATACATTCCTATACTAGGCTTGCTAGTATTTTCAGTACTATTCTATAGTCTATCCCACTAAAGAAAGGTACCGTTTTGAGCTTACAAACTTCTGCTGGGGTCGGCAATCCGATAACCAGAACACGATTCGCCTAAGATAACGAAATTGTCGAAATTGTCGCTCGCGTGTGGTAGGGGAATTAGACAAAGTGCGGGGGGGTATGCGCAAGACAAACCGGTTTTTGACAAACTCTGTACTTTTCTATCGTGGGGTAGACTATAATCGTCAGACGTCAGTTCTCGTCGTGCATATAGTGGTGTCGCGTTTTCCGCAAATCGTTCGTCGTCGGTTATCAGTTATTCACTCGTTTTATGGTCGTCAGTGCGCGAACATTTTCCTTTCGAATTTCGTTCGCCACCGCCGCGGTGTGATGGAAATTTAAATCGTGCGTGTGTGAAGTGCTCGAAATTTCGAAAACAGTGGCGCGTGATATCGGGCCGAGGAAAAAAAAATGAATAACGTTATCGGCTGGAGCCACTGTCAATGATAACGATTATTTTTCTTCGGCGACCGTTGCCCGTAAGCCGTTTAGTCTCTCGCCGTTGTCGTCGTCGTCGCGTAGTGGTTCCGTGTTTTCCGCGAAGTTTTCGTCGTCGGTTAATCGTTCAAACGATCGTCAATGCGCGAACATTTTTCTTTCGATCGATTGTCGCCGATTGCCGTCGACTGCGGTCGAGGCGACGGAAATAAAATCGTACGCGAGTGAAGTGCTCGAAATTTCGAAAACAGTGGCGTAGATCAAACGTGAAATCGGGCCGAGAAAGAGAAAATGGCGGACGTTTGGTGAGTACCTATACATCTGATTATCGCGTACATCTACCGTATCGTCCGGGCCGTCATTATAGTTTGTCATTGAATGAAAATCCCACGAAGTTGGGATGATTGTTACCGTTCTGAGTAATTATATTTTATTTTATAACATAATATTCTTAGTATATTTTAACAGTATTTTTGAACAAATATTATTATATTGACCACTAAAAATATTTTGAAAATATGATAATAATTTTTCTAATGCTGTGAATATTACCGATATTATATATACTTCATTAAAAATGCATAGGAATCGTAGTTATTTCGTCTCGTAAATTTAAATTAACTATTCACCACTTCTGCAATTATTAAAAATTCACCGTACATTGAATGTAAAATGAAATAATTTTAATTCTTTAATATTGTATTTTCATCGATTCACAATATTATCGATTTTTACCTTTTAAATTGTGTTTCGTATTTTAACATTAACGTTTGTAATTAATTATACATTTCTATAAGTAAGGATAATATATTAAAACCGCATGTGACGAAAAATAACTCTATTAAATGCTTCACGTTACTGTTATATACGAACACCGGAACACGTATACGAGTAGAAGATCAGACTCAATGATTACAAGTAAAACATAAAATGTGTATCAGTTAATATTTTGCGAGCGTTAAATTTCCATTAAAACATTATCGAAACCTCTAAATTCGTGCCAAATTGATATTAATAGTACCTATAGTTACCATCGATACGTTATTTTCAAAACTGTACGACCGAATGTGTCATCTTTTTACGCGGATCGGGTACATTACGTTTAATATATCGTTCCGTTCCGTAACACTACAACGTACACACCTAATAAATTTCAAATAATTAATCATAATAGTATGTTAATAAAGAGTTTCGTCTTCGTACTTCGTAATTAACTCACAACTCCGATACAGTGTGTTATTTTTCCGCCGGGGATTAAAATATATATATTATAAACAAACATGCCTGGGGTACAGCGCAGACTACATAATATTATTACATTACGATATGACGTATTGCAGTAAACCAAATGCATAAATTTAAAAGCTGACGTCGATGTCACCGGCGACCTCGACGATAGTGCGCAATAAACTGTAGGGCCATGTAGACGTACGACTAATTACCAGCATATTATAACAGTGACTATGGCGGCGGCGTGTACCTTGCGGGGACGTTTAACGGGTTTAGACCCACACGGGGTGACTAGGCCTTCTATCGTAGTTTCCGATCAACATTTATCGATTTCCTACCTTCGTGGCATTTTTTAAGCCTTACTAAAAATATTAAAAATATTGACTTGAAAATAATAGACAAAAAGTACCCGATCATTTTTAATAATTGATTTGATTATATCGACGAAAATGTAATTTTATGATTTTAGCATTTTTGATTTTCTGTAGATGTTATCGTTAACTATACATTGTTTACCACTTTTCACTGGAAATAATTTAAAGTATTTGTTTTACAACGAGAACTTAAAAATATATACCTATATATACTCGTATTATACCTATATTACAAACTGAGTATATGCTTTGTGTATTTTATTTTTAAATATTATTTTTAAAACAAAAGCAATATAAACTTGTATTTAAGTATCTTTTTTTTCTTTTTATTTTTGGAGTTTTTTTTCGGCCTTTAAGACTATCCCGTAATTAAATTCTCCCTCCATCTCTCTCTCTCTCTGTCTTCTGTAGCTTCCTTCTAGTTAGATCTTGAATCTACTGTTTTAACAGTTTCATACAGTCTTCTCATCTAAGGCGAGGTCTGCCTAGTGGTCTCTTTTCTATCGGATCCTCATTAATTACTGCTTTTATTATTGCGCCATTTTTCCGTCAGGCATGTCCGCTTTTTTTTTGCGGCTTCCCTTGATATGCATTTTCTTTGAAATAAGTTTTGAATCTCCTCATTGTTTCGTTCATTTAAGTATCTATAATTTTTATAGTAAAATTGTAATTAAATAATTAAAATATTAAGTTTTCTCAAACACAATACGATTTTATACAATTTTAAAGCTCTATTCTTATAAATAAATAGTATGTTGTATAAAATATTATAAATTGTATACTTTTATCATTAATTATGACAATATATACTACTTCTGTGGCATTTTAATATCCATAACTCGTTTCACTGCTTTGTACTTACAATTACGTATTTTATATTTTTAGTCACGCGTACTTTAATCGTAGTCTTTTAAGTCTTTAATACCTACATATATTGAAAAATTTACGTGTTGTCTGTTTGACAAAAAAACACTATGATTAGCTATAAAATATAATTTAAATGATTATTTGGCTGAAATTTGGCTTTAATATATAATATTCACTTGGGATAAACTTCTAGGATCTTTTAATTAAGCTTCTGATTTTGCACACATTTGAATGAGAAATTTTAAAACATAACCTTTGTTGCAAAAAGAATATTTTTTATTTTTTTGTAAAAAAAACATATAAAAGTTTAAAATCAACCAATGTATATTAATTCAAGAAAAGTAATTATCTTAAAAAAAAATCACATTTTATTTGAACCTATGGTGAACATATTCATACTATTACATTGAAATCGATATATTATTATCTATAATTGTATAGTGCAGACTATAACGTCAAATAAATAAATAAGTACAAAACTTCTGGTCCGCTGCATGCAGCTCATTGTCATACTATAGGTGACGGTGCCAGTTTGGCGCACATCGTGCAGTGAGTTTTTAAAATGAAACGCCTGTATTTATATGGTATTGGCAATTCATTTTACGCGTTCGTCAGTGTGTCCGTCAATATAAACATGCCGGCGCCGCTTTGGTGTTCGACCGGCCTAACTAGTCCCATAGTTCAATGTGTCGGGAAGTTTTTCAAGTGTTTTGTAAACTTTGAGGAGCCGATTTCATGTACCTATTTAAAAAATATAAATTTAAACACTATAATACGGTTTATTGATTTCGGACATTTTCGGTATCTAAAGGTTGTAATATGAAAATCAAAAGTCGATAGTGGTTTGACCTATATAAAGAGTGAGAATGGAAATAATAAGTGTAATAAAAATGTATGGATTGCGTGTAACGATTTTCCAAAAGAAATAAAATTTAAATAACAATAGGTGTGTGTGAGGGCATTTCTGAGTTATTGTGAGAGTTGTGCGAGTGTGACAAAATTTCAAGTTAATATTTTTTTCAAAATGTTCAACTATAATGTTCAATAATAATGTAATTTAATTTTTTTTATTATAAAAAACGAATTTGGCGTCGCTCTAATTAGATTTTAATATAATCCTAAATGTTGTTTAATATCACTTTATAAATAAAAATCATTTGATTTTTAGCAATTTATCATATTTGCTTAATGTTATATGAACATTATTTTCATTTTAGAATTTTTGCCAAAAAATGTTTAGGTTACCTGGAAATTACTTTTTCTCATCAATGAATAATGTTCGTCGCCAGTGTTATTATAATTTATGAAACAATGTTTACTCTAACTATCCAAAAATATCTTCAAATCGAGTGTATGATAATTGATAATGCTTATCAATACACGCCACACAACAATAAATAAATCGACGAAACCAATAAAATAGTTTTAAACAAACCTCGTGATCCCGATATGATATAATCTCGAATAATCAGATATAGTAATTTTTATTAACTAATCGTACAGTAGAAGCTATTATATTAGTGTCAAGTGATACTTAGGTCGTAATAATATGCCATAGGGCATAGACCATGGAAATGTCATTGAAATTGCCTATTTTAAACTCCTTACCAACATTTATTTAAACATTTTTACTTTGATATCGATTATAAAATATTATTAATTAGTATAACAGTAAATTCGTGGGTACGTTCAAAACTGCTGTTTAGTATAATGTAACTGTCTGACAACGGTATTGCGTATTAATACAAATACGCTCTAAATGCATGTATTTCTACGAAGAGTGATGTCTGCAAACGGGAAACACTATCCATAAAATTATTCCGTCGTCAAAATTAACTATAATTATTATTTATTTGTAAATTACTGGCGTTGCGACCGTAGACAATCGTCAATAACATTGCGGATATTCGGTTGATATGAATTTTATTAATTTTCAACGTGTGAAATTGAAACCGATCATTATATTATTACGTAATAATATGCATAACGTGTCCCGCAATTCCCGGCCGTAATGTAGGTACGTTGCACACTACTTAATGGCTTGAAAATTTTAATCCTAATTTCGAATTCTCAAACGATTCGTATCTAAATCGATTTCGGTCGAACAGCCGAACCCTGCAGTGAGTACCCAATTTATCCAATACATAAGCTGTAAACTTAATGATATTAATCCTCTAATTAAAATAAATGATCTTTAACGCGCAGTCTCAAAGCTAAGTGTTTGGATTTTATTGATTTCAATGACTCGCGAAATTATTATTATAATTTCCAGGTTTATCGGAAAATATATCGTCATTCGTCGTATAATCACCGGTATTGTTTCCGTTTGGCTACTAATGTTATCTCATTACTGCAGTTAATCGTCGTGCTTTTAATTTTTAATTCAGTATTTTAGGTAGGTACCTCTAAACATTATAAATATGTTGTTTTGTGAGTTTGTATTATTGTTTATGAACACAATATTATTACATTGCATTTCACCGTAATAAATATCGACACATTCAAATAACTTTTTTTACTATTAAAACTAGATTTTTTTTTATAATATATACTATGTATATCATTTTCTATATTCGACTTCGACATATTTTGTCGTTCGACTTTTTGATTAAACAAATTGTTATAATAATATCTAAATATATCATCGATTATAAATAGTATATATTTTAGTTCGTAATGCATATTATGCTATATGACGTGTATCGTGCTTATCTTATCGCTATTTGTATTGCTCGTCAGCATCGGCACTCGACGCTCATTCCACAGAAATTGTAGTCTGTTCTTTATAACTTTGATTTCATGTTTTAAGTATAAACTATTTTATATTTGGTTCATAAATTAATTTCATTCTTTGACAAAAGTGCATAAATTATAAATTAATTATATGAAAATAACGGGACAATATACTAAAAACGGGATTAAAAGCGTCCCGTTCGAAGTTTTTCGGGACAACGGGGCATGATGATCAAAAAAGGGACAATCCCGTTTTAAACGGGACGTATGGTCACGTGTAGTACTGTATTTTCAAAACTAATTGGAGTATTTACACTCATACATTTCTAATGTTTATACACATATCGTCACCATAATCTTGCTCAATGAACCAGACAAATGTCATCTCTTTTATCTAATAAACCACCTACAGCCCTTCGACCTTTTGCAATGCGTTTGATAATTCTTGTTTCATAGATCGTCTAATACATATACGTACTTTTGTATTGTATAGGTATGCGAATCTACAGCGGAAATCACGTTTTCTCGAATTTCAGCTTACTCTCGCGATTCACCTTCACTGCTATTATCTTATTATCGTCACTAAAATAGTCGTTCATATTGTATTTCTCCGTGCAAAAGACCGCGTTTGAAGGATTTAAAGGAACATTTATTATACACGTGTCACGCGTTCACGCCGTCGTTAAAAATAACATTTCTTCTAAGAATGTGATATTATTATAATAACTGATACTTATTCTCGTGAAATAATATTTTGCTACAAAAATCATGTTTTACGATACTATAACATGAAATACAGCACTGCTCGTGGGTCCGACTAGAGATTATTGGAAAATTTACGTTATTAAATTTGTTAAGCTTAAGATACGTAATCCACTGGCGTTGTTAATAACAAGGACGGTTCTTCGAACGCAACGATTTTTTCTCGTATTCGTTTAGTTCAACTGAAGATTATAAAAATATACTAAATGTGCTATTTTATTTTACTACGGTTACATTCAATCATTGTTTCTTAAAATTCGTCTGATTACATTAGATTTGTTCAGCCCACAGTGCTTATATAAAACGAAAATATTACACACCGGGTGACTCACTATCGTTAAATGATGTGATTCTATTTCGAAATAAAATACACAAGTTTTTATCGTTTACCTTTGTAGTATAACATATTTGTTTCGAGACATTTAAGACAGATATTCTGTAAGTTATTACGTTATACAAGTCATTCATTTTTTTAATAATTCAATGCATCCTGTAAAATGTAGGTACAATTTAATGCAATATCTAAGTACACTTCAATTGAGTAATAGTATATAATTCAATTAATGACTCTAATGTTTCCCTTTGGTACAATCGAATGGAAAATACCCCAAGAAATAAAAATATATTATCGTATTGTAATTTGTAGTTAATGTATTTTTAATATATCACAAAATATCAACTGTCAATGTGAACGATAAATATTTAATATATTATGCTTATTCTATCATATTATTTACACATTTATCTCGTACAATTTTATCAAACATTTTAAGTATTTATGTAAAACGTGATGAAGTTATTATTATTTTCGAGGACTTAAGGAATTATGTTCTATTTGATGTGATCTGTTTTTGAAAAATAATTAAACATTTTATAATATTATTTCTTGTTTAAGAATTAAAGGAGACTTCAATGGCATTCTTTTTAATTTGAACTCATTAAGTTCTAATTACGTAGTAAATTACTTTTATTTCTCTTGAACTAGTTAATTTTAACTACAAAGTAATATTATAATTGTGATTCACGAGTACCTATAACATTTAAGTAGTTTTAGACTTTCAGTATTACCTATTTTTTAAATATACGAGTAGTAGGAGTAAAAATTATTATTTAAAAAGTTATTACCTATTGTTTTTGTATGAAATTTCTTTCACGACAGGGAACAATATATTTTTTAAATTGTAAAATATCTCTTTCAGTAGACTGATTTTTATTCAATATATGGAATGTGAAATATGACTTAATATTTATTTCAATGATGGTAATAAAATGCCGGACTTATATTTCACGATGTTAGGTTTTCTAGCTTTACGATCGCAAAATAATATGTATTCATATTTCTCATATTTAATTTAGTTTCATTATTATGTCCTTTATTGTATTATACAATTTCTTATCGGTTAATCATTTGCGGTCATTTTATTTTTTAATTTCAATTCTTAGACAATGTGAGTAATAATATTATGCACCTGAAATCGGCTTTAGATAGTATTTATGTGTTTACAAACATTTTACAACAATTAGAATGTTTTTAAATTTCACATACCTATAGTAATGTAATACTTTTTAAAATTCATATCGTTTATAGTCAAAGGGTTCTTTGAAATAATGTGGCAGTATAATGTGATAAACTTATTGTTATGTCTTGTACGTATCAAGTATATGTACTGTTCAATATTTTTTACAAGACTTATTATAAGAATGAAGCAATTTATTATATTTATTTAATTTCAAATCCAAATTACTCGAGTACAGTATAAATCCGTATATTGTTCTTTGGTCAATTAGGTTACTAAATATATTTAGTAATAAAACCATAAACGCTGATACGTCTAAATACTGTGCAGAAATTTAAATTAAATAAAAAATGATTTACTATGTATAGTACATAGTACCATAGTACCTATGGCCTTTATATAAGATAAGAGGTGTCGTGCGTTTTCAAATAGTATCAATTTTCTCTAATGTAAGCGTGTAGTTGAAGTAATGTAAATACTGCGATGTGATTTTTGAAACATTATTTTATTTTACTTTTCTGAAACAGTAGTTATAGTTTTATTTGCATTTACTGCAAAAGATAGGTTCATCACAAGGTTTTGTTCTAACAAAATAACGATTAAATATTTATAAATTATTTACATATGCATTAAAAAAAAATAATAATCATAATAATAATAATTATAATAAAAATAATAATAATAATAATAATAATAATAATAATATTAATAAAGTAAAAACTAAATTTTCAATGTTTTCGTCGACGTCGAAAATTTACGTACACGTGTCTACCGATTCGGTATTTTAATGAATATTTATGTCTACGATCGCGTCGTAATTAGTCGTCCACACAAATACTCGCCTTATATAATGAAAAAAAGGTAATATCGATTTGTAACAACTAAGTGACTGTTTGTAGAATCCATGGTACGAATCTGGATATCCTGGTACAAACGCCGGGTAGATTAGCTTCAGCGCAACCGATGCCCCAACTTATGATGCCGGCTAAAAAGTAACGTCCGTCTCTGCCTTTCACTTGCAGTGGACCGCCGGAATCGCCCTTTAAACATTAAAAAAGAATAGTTTTTAAACTTTTTTTTCTTTTTTTTTCCTCCCTATTCAAGTCAAAACAGTTAAAAATTTCATATAGTTTTTAGTTCTTCTTACTTGACAGGAATCGCGTCCGCCGTCATCATAACCGGCACACATAAATATATCCGGTATGTATTCGTGTCTGCCGGCTCTCAAAAACATGCTCTTACACTTGTCATTGCTAACGATCGGTACGGTAACCTATACAAATAAAAATTATTATTATTCCACGTGATAATTTAGCAAACGTTGCTTGAGTATTAATAACATACACTTAAGAAATGCACGTGAGGTCGTAAACAATTAAGTTGGAACTAAGTAAATCGTATATTTTTCTATTTCTATAGAAGTATAGACTTTTCAAAGTGAAACCGTGAGGAATAACCGAATAACAATATTCTCGTGATTGAAAATAACGCTGATAATTTAAATCCAACAAAAACTATACTTTATGTTTTTATGTGCAAATCACATTATATCGCTTTGTTATCGACTTAAAACAAAATTCTGTAGTTGCAAAAACAATTTTATTTTACAGTTTTAGTGTACGTAAATAATTTAACGTTTCGTGGAACGAAAATACGATGCGTAATAAACTAATAACCTATATCGTTGAAATTTCAATTCACTTTGCTCTATTTTTCAAATTCAGCCCCTCGACGCTCATTTATTACAAATCCGTTTTACTTAATGTGAAAAAAAGTAATACGTTTTATTTTACATTATTTAAAAATATCTAATTTTAAGAGCATTTAAAAAGAAATTCAGGGAAGTTTACGTGATGTTCTACTATAAAATTCGATCTTTTCGATTCTATTTCGTCATTTTCACAGTATTCCTGCAAAATTTCGTTTATTGATGCCAGGAAATATTACCTTTGTCGTAAGTTTTATATATAAGAATTTTTTAGAAATACCTCGTGAAATTTACGTTACCGACCAGTCTCTATCGAAACATTGTTTTTTCGTCCGAAAACTATCGAACGTTTTTGAGTACGTTCGTTGAGAAATTGGTTTGTTTCGGGGATATTTCTCGGGTTTTATAGCGGTACTGCGTCGCGTCCAGTCCCATTTACCAGTCGTAATAAACGATAACGCGCGCCGTTCGGTCAAACGTTATTATTATTTATTTATACCTCTTGGAGCACCGACGGCAACGTGCCTCCTTCGCTCAGCCGACCCCATCCGGTCACGGTGGCGTTTTCGCCGATGAGCAGGTCGTCCGAGCCGGGCAGGCAAATGGGCACGATGTGCGGCGTGTATTTGACCGGCGAGTCGAGCCTCACCATGGCCAAGTCGTACTCGTACGTGAAGAAATTGTACTTGGGATGCACGATTTTCCGGGCGACGGCGCGTTCCACGAACGGGTACGGCTCCTGTTCGGACGAAAAGTCGTACTCGCCGATTCGTATGCGGATCTGCGACGTCAGCAAGCTGCGATGGATTGAGAAAAAATATTATTATTTTACGTTTTTTTTTTTGCCACCCCGAACGGCCGCTGATATCGCGTCGTGTTTCGTTCACTCACTCGTCGACACAATGACCGGCGGTGGCTATCCAGTTTTCGTTCAGCAGAGCGCCTCCGCATCGGTGCGTGCTGGAAAAACCGAAGAACGACGTCCTCCGCACGGACACCTGCGAGTGTAGAAAAAAAAAAAGAAAGAAAACCGTAAATAACCGTACGGTGACCAATCATCGAAATAGTCAGCGCGATCGAACGCTCTTACCTGCCAAGGCCAACTGCCGAACGCGGCGTTTCTACCGCCGACGATTCGAACCTCGTGTCTAGGATGCAGCGGCGCCTGGCCGCAAGCTGTGAGGACAAAAAGAAAAAAAACTATAGAAACTATTCGAAATCCGTACGCGATTAATCCGTAGCGTTTGGAAAGTTCGGTAGAAAAACCATAACCTCGTTCACGTTCGAATTCATTGTTTTGCAAAAAAAAAAAAACCCGTTCGCGTCCATCGAAAAATAGCGCGTTCTTTGAATTAATTTAATTAAATATTCAGTATCGAATTCTTATACTCGTGGAAGACATTTTTTTGTTGAACAATAATGTATTTTCGTCTGCTCTCGGAATTTATGAATTTCCCGGGACAAGGATAATAATTGAATTAATACTTATATTTTTTAATAAATAATAATAAGAAAAATTGTCGTTTAAAAAATGATGCAATCTTATTTTTGATAATTGTTTAAAAACGGAACAACCCGCGATCATCACGTATACAATTCGGTTACATTTCGTTAGACAAACGAAACACGTTCGACGCGTTTTTAGATTAACACGACGTACAATACTATACGCAGTATCAAATAAAATAACAAAAGTCACAGCTCTACAGCGACAATAATATACGTACGCATCGATTTTTGATTGAGCTCGGCCGACACGCCCGGCTTGGCCGTGTGTTTCTCGGGTTTGCCCCCCGGGACCGCCGCCGCGGTTGGCGAGACCTCGTCCGGTAACGGTTTTCCGGTGGTGACCGCGACAGTGACGGAATGTTGCTGCGACGGCGGTGGCGCGACCGTGGTCGTGATCACTGCGGGATAGGTGACCGCGATAGTGGCCGGGGTAGCGGCGCCCGTCGTAGTGGTGACGGCGGCGATCGTCGTCGTCGGCATCGGCGTCGTCGTCGTCGCCGTGGCCGCCGGCATCGTGTACTGCGGTCGCAGGTGAGGCTGTGGCTTCGGTTTGGTGATGAACGTGTGATGATTGCCCGCACTCGTACTCCAGCTGGGCCTGAAAAAAAAAAAAAACCGTTCAACTATCTCGTATACAGGGTGTCGACCGCAGTGACGTCGAAGAAAGGGGCAGAAGCACAGGAACCAATAGGGGGTGCAAGGGTTCGATAAAACCCCGTTTGTTTTCATAGAAATTCAACGCGGAACAGAATGTAAACAAAATTTGTTTATATTCCGTTCCGTGTAACATTCAATATTATATTCAAAACGCTAATATTAAAACAATATTTATATAATATAATATTAAAACAATTCGTCGAAAACTATAGGTACGTACGCCTGGCGATGAATTTTATTCGAAATCGGGTCGAATAAACATTTGCGCTTTTTTGTTATAACCCTTTAGGCACGACCTATTGGTTTTTTTTTTAAATTTTATTTGCGTTTGCCCTATTAGTTTGATCTATTTGTTTTTTTTTTAAATTTTATTTGCGTTTGCCCTATTAGTTTGATCTATTAGTTTTTTTTTTCAATTTTATTTGCGTTTGCGTTTATATTATTTCATTGGTATACGAACTGAGCCAAATTTTTCCGCGAAACCCCTGGGTAAAAAATGAAAATCCCAGCACAGCCAATGGGCAGAAAGAGCAATCGTTTTTACGATTACCCCAGGTTTTTACGTCGACAAGGAACAAACCGATTTCCGTGATTCCGCATTCGACGCGGTAGCATTGATTTTTTGTTTTTCATCAAATACACAGAATCTATGAGTGATTTAATACCGGTAATTTTATTTTATTTAAATTCTTTAAAAATAATTTATTTTACTCGATATTTTAAATCGGGTACGTTTCCGTGTGTGTCCTGTGTGACGTGCTGACATTGATAGTAAACATATATATCTATTATATACGCGGGTGATTTTATAAACTGATAATAAGTAAACTAAATCAAATGTTTTCGCTCGCCACGGTGGAACTCTGAAAAGCACTCGTCTTCTCTTGCGCCATATTATTCTCCACACGACTTTTAGCCGACGAATCGCAAACAGCGATGTCAAGTATTCGAGTAAAATTATCCAAATACTTTTTAAATATTAAACCGTAATAAATAAACCGTATCGGAGCTATAAATCGAATACCATATCGACTGCACGGACGACTGTGGTGGTGCACGACGTTACTGTTAATCGAATTTGTAAGGGGTTTTTTTTTTTTTCATTAGATCGGGTCGTAACGCAAACGTTAAAAACGAGCTTTTTTGCTTTTTTGTCGCGCACTCTCTCAGGACGAATACTGATGCAGCGATGACTATATTCAGTCCACCGACACGCGCGACGTACTCGAGGATAATATTATCTCCGATGAAATCAAAAACGGTTGACGAAATCGATCGGAAACGAATGAGAGTTGGGTTTTTTTTTATACGATCATTCTATGCGGAACCCACCATCATCCTCCGACGTTCATAAAAAAATCTCATCGCGAGCGACGGTTTAGTATTATATGGTCAATGTTTAAACGCTTAGGACGTTATTACAACCTGCAATTTTGTTAAAAGGCTTTGACCGGGTGGGTGGGGGGGGGTCAGTTTACACTATGTTCGAAAGTTCTGTCCCGTACCGCGGGCCACATCAAAAATCGTTTCTAAAATGCTTTGTGCGAATTCGCGTTTCCAACTTGTCTCTACATTATAACGCACGTAATAATAATTATGATTTACGTTCATATGGCGAAACACACCGACACGATTTAGTTTTCGAGCGCCAGTACGTACGTTACATAAAATATATACGTACTACGAGTCGGCCGTGCTGGGAAATTATTACTCGTTTCGCTTCCAAAACAAAATTCGAAACACGATCTCGGCTCGTAAATTCGCCACGAGTGGGGTGGCTAACACGACGACGTAGTTATCCTAAAACCCGGGCCCACTCCAAGACTAATATTATATTATGATGTGCTTCGCTGCGAACCCGGTGCAAGTCCCGACCCCCGGTCACGGTATTTAACGGTAAATGTTACAGCCAACTTACGACTATATTATTATATTAATATAGAAGTGTACCTAAGTTTTCATCGACGACGTGTAATTATTAAATATTTACGAGGGGTCGCGAGAGTTGTATTATATTAAACAGGCCGTGTACACGAGCAAAATCGCTGTTTTTAGCGATCGTTAACGTAAACGCGAGTGTTCGACCGAAACATATTCATCTGTCGACCGTATAACGTTCGATTAGAATTCGAGAACGCGTAATTTAAAAAAATGTAATTAAAATTCTGATTTTTGTTGATTTGTTTTAAAATCGTTTGACGTGTATATTGTCAAAACTATATAAACAACGATTGTTCAGTGCCATTAATAACCTTATTCGAAAATTATGTTGTTAAAATCCTTCGACGTCGGATGTACTCAGTCACGTTAAGAATTTGATAAAACCTATCTTACAATTATTGTTATGTTTAAACGCGTTTATGTTTTTACTAAAACTCGACTAAAATCCGCTCGACATTAAGAATCGATTTTTAATGAGTAAAAAATAGAAAAAAATAAAGTAATATTCGAGTAGTTTTTTGTGTCGCGTTTAAAAAGCGCGTATCAAAACTTTCCTCGGCCCCGATTAAAATAATAATAATAATAATATAAAAGCACGACGACGACGTCCGCGTACAAACCTGTGCGACCAGATGACCGAGTCCACTTTGTTGTCGTTGTCGTCCGCTTCCTGGACGGTCGGCCGGACAGTCGTGGTGGTGGTGGTGGTGGTGGTAGTGGTGGTGGTGGTTGTGCCGGCGGTGGTGCCGGCTGCGGTCGTGGTGGTGTACGGCTGCGCGGCCGGCCTGGACATGAAGTTGGGCCGGCTGTTGGATATGAAATTGGTGGACGGCACGCGGTTGGCGTGGGACGACGACGGGTTGGACGTCTGCTGCGCGGCCGACGACGCGGCCGCCGCCTGGTAATGGTACTTCTTGTCCACCGACGACGGCGCTGCGGCCGCGTCCGCGCTGTTCGGCCGCGTCATCACCTGCGACGGCCGGTACGGCCTGTGCTGCGGCCGGTGCTGCTGCTGCGGCCGCTGCGACACGCCGTGGCCGCCCGGCTGCGTGAACAGCACGGCCGGCTCCGACGAGTCCGGTAACATGGCCAGCTGCGCGGTGGTCAGGTTGTGCGCGCAGCAGCTGCCGAACATGAACGCGTCCACGCACATGCCGATGTGCCGGCCGCTGGTGTTGATGCACTCGTACACGAACATGCACGTGCCCTCCAGCCCGTTCACCGAACACGGTTTCTTGTTGATCTTGTAATCTGCGGACACCGCACACGTCGGGTTAGGGGTTGTTTTTTTTTTTTTTTTAAAGTACGAAAAATCGATCGTGTTCCGGTATTTTATCGTATATATATTATATTTTACAATATTTTGCTTGTGTTTTTCAACTGTCTCGTCGTTATTATTTGGGTAAAAAAATATATATGGAACGTGTTAAAATCTCGAATTTCAACGAATTATCTTGAAAAAAAAAACAACAACCGACCAAGACGAAACTTTATTCCCTTTCCCCTTTTTTTCTCATCAGGCCGAAATATAATATGTAATGCAATCATATACGTGTCATCGTCCTGTAAGATCCAAACCGCCAAAAATGAAATTATATATATATATATATATATATATAGAGCTTTCTACCGAAACGATTATCATGATCTTCGAGCTTTTTCGAATATTCTTAACCGGGGAGTTGTAATAATATAATGTATTCTTAAAAAAAAATTATCTTGAGAAAATCGCACCGACTATTATAGTATGAGTTTTTAGTTACAATATAGGTACGAGCAAAATTGTCAATGGTAGTTTTATAAAATAAAAGTTACATAGAAATCCGATGCACTTCCACGGTTGAATAATAATTCGTCTTGTGGCCACGGGGAAATCGATCTACTACTGCTACGCTCACTCGTATCATTTACACGGTTCTCGACTGTCAAAAATACTATTCTTTCGCGTTAAAACTAAGTAGATTTGCGTTCGTATTTCGCCTTTAAAAATGTTATTGTGTCAATAAATGTTCCGGAAAATGTACAGCGTAACTGACAATAAACCTGTATTAGATTCTCGACTAGTACGATTTTATTTTAAACCAAAGCGTCGTATGAAAATAATACAACACGGCACCGATAATAATAACGAATAGTTTCCGACACTTTATCGAACATACGAATCGCTCCGTGAATAGTTGTGTACCGAAATGTTAGAACGAAATTGATTTAACGGCGCAACAATTTTTCGAAATATATATATATAGTATATATATATACGTATATATTATATACGTACGTTGCGAACAAACATTAAATACAATAGTATCTGGATGATAAATGCGAACGATCAATCTTTAAAGTCGCATTCCTGAAAATATAGGGAAAAAATCGAGTTCAAATCTTCTATAATTACTAGACCCACATACCTACATTTGATTTAAAACTAATAACACACGCCGTTTAAGATTGTCGATCAATAAATCTACGAACGACTTTATTTAGTCTTAAATACGCGGCTGTATAAATATATAAATATAAAAAAATATTATATTGTTTTATCCGTACAAGGAATTCCATTCGAAGATAATTCGAAATCGAAAAATTGATTATGCTAAACTGCAATCCGTTAGTCGCCCCTAATTAAATCCTATAGCTTCTCTTAACCCCCCCCCCCCCTCAAACCCTGGCGAACAGTTAATTGATTTTACTAACATTATATTTTTGACAGAATAGTAGTTTTGTGCACGACACAATAAAAATTTTAATAATGAATACTTCGAGTGTCGCGTGTTGACAGTAAATATTTTTTCCACGAACGAGGTGAAAATTTCAAATTTATTTCCTTCGGACGGTTTAAGAACGACGGGCTGAAAAATTAATGAAATACCGTTTCGATATTAATGTCGGTCGGTGTCTTGGTGTTTTTATTATGTGGAATTGGAATAATTTTAAAACTGCAAGTATTTCTTCGCGCATTATACTTTTCCATTGTTCTTTTTATCCCGGGCGGGTATTCTAAGAGGAACAAGCATTCGTCTGGAGACTTTTATAGCGTTGCGCGAACGGGATTGCACTAAGCTAAATTAATTTCCAGAGAAAAAATAATTATGACCTAGGTAACAATCGCGTAAATGATTGCCCTAGTATATGATGTAATGAAAAGGCTCGACTGTACACAATAGATTTAACTGACCTACTCGCACCGTCCGTCGGAGAATCGCAAATTAAAATAATATCATGTAAACAATATAGAAATAGATTTTTTTTTCTTAATTTAAAATCGCGTACTCTTAATAGACATTTATTGAATTCCGGCAGTGGCGTGTTGAGTGAATCGCGTATAACTGCACGTGCAAAACGCACAGCAGCGCCAATATTTCACTTGCGTTTTCGTCGAAACGCAAAATAATATTCAAACATAATAATAAACATAACGAAACGACGGTCGAACTCACTGTTTAGCGCTTTATTGTGATGATCATGGCCTTGAGACGATTCGAATATGGCGGTCAGTAGAGACATGACGATCCATGAGGTCGCTATTCTCATGCTGGCACGGACCTGCGATAAAAGAAAATTCATAAAATAAAATATATTTATTGAAAAGTATCTATACAATACACGGGACAAAGCAATATAACAACAATCTATATATATATATATATATATATTTAATTTTTTTTCAATGTTCTCTGCATGAAATAATATTACCGTCAATTTTTACTTTTATCATTCGTCTATAAAAAAAAAAAAGAAGTATATATAAAAAAAAAGATACATACATATCGGAAACGCGTTATTTATTTTAATGATATACCGCGCGTGCGATGTACATCGAATTAATTGTTTCTATTTTGTTGTTTTTTTTTTCATTCACTTTTATTCGTTCGCATTATGTATTTGTATTTACACGCCGCCGAGGAACCGACCCGATCGCCAATTATTACTATCATTGTATGGATATTTTTATTTTTTTTTTCCAATTAACCTGCGCGCTCTGCGGCGAACGCTCGCGGTGAATATAATATACGCGGAAAAAAAAGTCAAAAGCATGATCGGACAATAGATGTAAAAACATATATTTATTCCGACTATTTATCGCGGTCATTCGATATTTTCACCCATTATAACGATAATATAAAGACTATATACATATATATATATAACGGCGACACGGGCGGTGGCAAAAGTCGTTTTCGCTTTTCGCAAACCTGCAGATCAAGCGACTGGAACACGCAATGTCGAGTCCTCGATATTCCACCAAACCAATAATAACCATTATTATATTATCGCGATCGCGCGAACCTGATGTACTGCGCGCGCGCGCGCGCCGATCCGCCGACACGGTCAGCTAACGACTGTGCGCCGTGTAGGGAAACTGCAGCGTATTGACCCGCGTATATCGACACTTGTCACACGACATTACCGTTGTTCGCGATGGCTTACGATGACTTTAAACAGTTTCCACGCCACCGAAGACATCGACGCGTCGCGGTCGTGTACACGCACGGGGGGACGTGTTATTTATCGATTTAGTGATACGCGATCGATATTCGATATCGATCGCGCGTATCGATCCAATAAGGATCGATCGGAAAATCTTAAGCCGTCAAAGAATAAACGATGACGTTCTCGTCGACTCGGCGGTAAACGATATACACGATAATATCGGCGCGTTCGATCGTTCGAAACGTCTGTTAGTATTTTTCAATGATATTTTAACGGTCGACACGAATAGATCGCGTGTTATTCACTTGAAAAAATCGTCTTGAAATTCGACTAGATCTCCGTATTATGCACGACGGGAAATAAAGATATTGTGTTCGATCCTAATCACTGACGTAGGTAACGTAGAATTTCAAAGATTGTGAAAACTATACGCGCCCGTTTTTTTTTTTTTTGTGTATTCCTAATTTTTTTTATCGTGTTTAATTGTGATTTGCAATAATATTAACCGACCGGTACGCCACGGGCATTATACGATTCAGACAATCATTTCTTTTTTTACACTTATTACATTTCGCGGTTCTTGACGACTACGCGTGTAGTGTATTCGAACAATACAACGTGTGAATCGTGATCATTCGTGTATTGCATACAGTTATATCGTCACGTGTTTTTACGATTGCTAAATTAATTTAATGGTTTTTTTTTATTTTTATTTTCTTTATCAAAACGTCTTGTATAAGTACATAATTCTCATTGAACTCTTGTTCTACAGACGTTCACCGCTGTCCGCGTGACGTACGAGTAGGTACAATCCTGCGTACTAATTATTGCATGTATATATATGCCTACGTAGTAATAACTAGTTTTGAGACACATACGCCCGCTGCTGACCGGATGAAATCAGACCTGGTTATTCTCCGGATTGATTGTGCTACCATACGTAAAAGGAAAGCCCCTTGCTATATGTATATGCGATATTATAGAAGGCAGAAAAAAAAATGATTATCCCGTATCACATGTTGCGGTTTCGTGCATGACACGAGAATCTATATAATAGTGTATAAATATATATATATACACGTACGGTTTTCTTTGTTTCTTTCGGCTAGAATAGGGTTTAGCTTTTGACCTGTTCGATTTCAGCAGTAAGGAAATTCGTCTTGACGTGTAAAACATAGACAATAATATTATTATATATGTAATATAATTGGGAACGTTATTTTGCTGAAAGTTAATTGCGTATGAAACAGAGAAATATTTACGAAGAATAACGAATTCAAACCGTTTTGATTGAAAAATTATTCCGAGAAAAATTATAAAAATTTAGAACAAATGTGCTCAGGGAAATCGAGTCAAAACGAACCGGAAAGAGAAACACCGCCGTCGAGAAAGAGAGCGTGTGCGTGTGGTGATGTAAACAGGCAAACTTTTCTAAATGTCCGTTTTATTTTTTCCAATGTATATCTCGAACGCGTCGAAGAAAAATCCGTATTGAATTGAATTTGTCGCGAAAAATTCCAACGTTTAAAAAGTTCGACGAGTATTATTATGTTATCAACGTGGGAATGGAGTGCATGTTATTGGTACGCGTTTCACTGCGAACGATCAACAGTGCCGTTTCAAATGTTCCGATTTCAAACAGCATATTTTCTTCGCGGCTTTTGTACTTCGAGTATATCGTTTTGACGGCGCGCGCGTAACACTTATTCCGAACGAAAATATTTCAAACCAACACAATGAATAAACATTGTACCGATCAGATGTGTATCTCTTATAGAACTACTATTATACACGCGCGGATGAGATTACAATCGTCTTGTACATTAGAAAGCGAACATCCTCCTGCGTACGATTTGTCACCAGTAATTACCCTATAACCCGCAAACACGTGTTGTTTCCCCACCCTTCCCCCATTCTGTATAACGTCCGGCGAACATGGTTTATAATTTAATCAGATTTTCTTTAATTGTCCAATTGCAGGCGAAAAATAGCAAAAGAACGGTTGTTCTTGTCTGTTACTTTCACGGCACAGCGCCGCCGCGATCGTACTGCTCTGATTCTATGAAATTCAAATTCGGCGCGTGGCCAAAACGATAAACGTCCGTTCTGTCTAGCCGTTTCAAAATATAACCGGGGGTTTATCGAACCCGTTTTCTTCATTATAACACCGTCACTGAATTAATCGTAATAACCCGTAATGAATTTCAATACCCCAAATTAAAACCATGTCTTTTATCCCAAATAAACCGTACCAGAGATCAGAATGAAGATGTGATCGAAACCGATTGTTTAAAAAATTTTAAAAATAATACATTTATAAAAATGAAAATAAAATGTTAAAACATTGAAAAAATAATAAATTCAAACATTTTTATATGAGTTATGTGGAATATTTCCGTCTCTCTTCGATTATCGTGAATATTTTTCACGCATTTACTCGGTCTTACGATTCGTCTTTAAAAAACAAAAGCAAGATAATATACGCATACTTCAATAAAATATAACGATGAACGATCGGGCCGCGCGAATACAGAAACAATATCGGTTGTATGAGAGAAAGAAAATCGACACTCCATATTTCCGTCTTCCGATTTTCTCGGTCGCCCTTTTTTCTTTTTTTTTTCATTTAATCTTTTTTCCACGTCTTTCGTCGACGCCCGCAGTGTTATAAAATATTAATACGCCTGTAGTTCACCCAGTCATATCGTCCGAGAGGCCGGCTCGTTTTGGTAGCAACAACCTATCAATAACCCGGTGATGATGATCGACAGCGGCGATGTGATCTATAAGGTTACAAAGTGAAAGTATACCGCGCAGCGTACGTGACGGGTCTCCGTATCGCAGTAATTGTGTGTGTGTGTGTGTGTGTGTTTTTTTTTTTAAGAGAGAGAGAGAAAGAGAGAATAAACCGCACGGTCACTGGATGCTCCCTCGGACTGTTGTCTGTTGTACGCGTTTTGGACGCGAAAACCGCTGCGGAAACATGACAGGTCATCCGCGATGTGAATTCCGTAGAAGTCTATCGGATCGGATCGACGGGTGTCGTCGTTTTTACCGTTTTCATATCCTCACTTCTTCCTTTTTCACTTTTTCCTCCTTTTGTTTGTTCACACTTGCCCAGACAGCCATTCAGAGCTCATTTCCTCTCCTTACCTACCCACCGTACCGGCAAATTCTTCGGCGCCTACGATTTCGATCTAACCGCTATGATATTATTATTTATGTGATTAAAATGCGCTTGTTATTTTTATACGCCCCGTTTAGATTAGTTAGTTTCCACGAAAACCAATTCGATACGACTATTATAGTAGGTTTTCGTTGTAATGTGATTTCGAATATAACACACGGTAAAATTATTATGTCGTTTCTAAAAAAAGTAAAATTATTTTCATCTTCTTCTTTTTGTTTTAATTAATAAGTTCTTCCGGAAAATATATAACCCTGACCGGGTTAAATAAATTAAGAAGAATGATATTTTTCAACATCACACGAAGTTTAACTTTGGAAGGTAATTTCATAATTTATTATGGGCTTAATCGTATTAAGTTTACATCGGATTTAAGTTTCTTTTAAAAAAACAATTTAACTTAATAAATTTAAAACTCAAAACAATTAGATGAAAGTATTTATTTTATTTTTTTTATTTTTAATTATTTGAAAAATGAATTTAATAAAAGAAAATATCCGCCGTACAATTCACAGTTTACATTTTTTTTTTATTGGCACTCGTACAATTTGTTTAATTTAATAAACAAATGACATGATAACAGCAGTGTATACCGTTTATAATATTATGGAAAATAACGATTGTTAATAATTGTTTACGGCTGTATATATTTCTTAAAAATGTTCAGGTTTTCGGATTAAAAATAATTAGAACGATTTTACGGGGTTCGGATAATATAATTTTAAACCGCCAGATCTCGTCGGAAACACCTGCTACAAGCAGTTAAAAATTATGGCGGTGGCCTATTAAGCAAACGTGGTAACGACGGGTTATCGTTGGTTACTGTGGTCTTAAAGTCAAGTGCTAGATTTGCAATGACCCGTAACCCGTAAGATTCATTAAGAATGTATTGTAGAAACTCAATTATTGTTCCTTTACGACGAATAAATATATTTTATTAAAATATGTAAGATCGGTTTTGGGGTAAAAAAAAAAACTGCCACTAATACTAAATTGACTAATTCCAGATATTTAAAACAATGTTAAAAAAACGAAAACTGATGGTAAAAAAAAATTAAAAATATTATTATTATTATTACAATTTAAAATACTATTGGTTTCATTCGATGTTTTATAACGTCAACTCAATTACTTTAATTATAGAAATCGTTAGAATTGTTCGTTTTTACTCGTATGACATTTTCTTATATTATCCATTTACGTATTCCTGCGACGAATCAATAAATAAACAAATAACCAACGTTTTTATCGAGATTCTACAAAATTGAAATTATTTAACAGTAAACAATATTTAGAAGATATCGTTCACACACATGTAAACTTAAAATGTTAATTGCGGTTGTTATACCTTAGATGCGTGTATAATGCAGAGGGCACAAATTTATGAAATACCTAATACAATCGTACTCGAATACTATATATTCATGCCGTTTATATTATAATATAAAACAGTTTTAAAAAGCACATTTAATGCCAGAGAATAGGAACGAGACTTTTTCGCAATAAAAAAATAAAAATAATAATAATAATAAGAAAAAGATTCCGTCATCTGGTATTACGTTTTTATTTATAAAGGGTACGGGGAAAAAGCCCGGTGAGGCCAATTATTCAAATATTGAGAAAACCTAATTTCCAATTACCATAAAACGTGATATAATGTGTTATCTCTTTCTTTTACAAAATAAAAAAGTTCGAACGAACTAATTTCAAGGTTTAGTGTATAAAATAACACGACGTCTGAGGCCTTTGATAACAATAAAATAGAAATTCACTGAAAAAAAAAATAATAAATACCGTCTGTTATCCTAAACTATCGCCAAGGCGAAACCGGGCGAAAAATATAATATGTTTTATAACACTTAAATAGCCCGGAGAGTTACACATATATATATATATATATATATATATATATATATTCGTGCGCTGTCTCCTGCGAGCGTTTAATAAGCGATAACATTCGTGTAGACCACGCGAGAGTCACGGCCTCTTTTTACGCGTGTCTTGAATTTCGTTATTTCGCACCTACCGCGGTCATAATATCTCCACAAGTCGGCCGGAACATCTAGAGTTGCAGAAGTACCGAAATTCGTAAATCGAAACCGATTTCAACCTGTCGGCGGTAAAACCTACCCGGCGAATATATCATCCTATTATTTATACGGCTCTTACCGCGCGCGTATACAGAGCGGTCATTTCCACTCGGAATCGGACGAATAATACGCGCGTTTCGTCGCAGTTCCCCGCGGACATTTTTCACGGAACGCCATTCCATGTTGTTTTTGTACGTAGAAATAATAATATTGTTCTTAATCGTTTATGAAAATATACGCAATATAAACTTGCATTTTCAATTCGTTTAATTTGTGCCGCGCGCATACGGGTATTATTGTTGACTTATACGATACGGCGGTCGATGTGCATAATATGCATTATTCAACGGTTTCTATCGTACACTCGAACGGGAATGCGTAATTTTTTTTTTCTTTTTCAACAAAAAATAAATTCGTAAAATTCCAAGCGGAAATTCAGAAAATTCAATAAATTTGTAAAACGGAAGTCGAAACTTTAACTCGCTGCGACTCGGTCGATTTTAATGACGGATAAAATGTTTTTTCGAACAAGGTTGTTGTTTGAAAAGAAAAAAAAACCGTTCGAAACATAATAAATGCCATTAAAGACATTATGAACAGCATGTTGCGGGTAAAATAAAAAGGTTTTAAATTTCTACTGAAATGTATATTTAGTTGACCATTATCTCGTTAAAAAAAATCCCCTTTGATTTGAATTTAGGGCGACTCTGAAAAAAATAACCCTAGGAGTTACACGTTTAGTAACTTTTAATATTTTGTTTTCATACTTTCAATACTCTTTTGTGTAGTCGGTGTTTATCTAAAACGATGACGTTTGGTTAAAAACATTTTCTGTGCTCTGGTTTTACGCGAAAACATGGCTATTCAATGTCCAATGTTTTCCTTCGCGTTTTTTTTTTTTAGGAATATTACTTTATTCTATAGTCATTCGGGTACTTATTTGTGAAAATTATCATTTCAACTATCGTTTTATTAAATAAATATCGTCATTGGTGGATTATTTATCTGTCGTTTTATGTGCCAACGGGTGCCAATTTCAAAAACTGATAAATTCATATATATTCAGCTGAAGGTGACTTATTTTACTACGATTAAAATATACGAGCTTTTGTACTTGTAACAATTATATTTCATATTATACTCGATTGTCGCGTATTTGTGTGCTTAAAAAAAGGAAAAAGAAATGTAGCAGCAGCCAGCAGTTGATTTTTTTGAAAACAAAACAATAGCCGCGGTACTCAGGTGTTCCGTTTCGGTTAACGTTATTCCGTTCTGACAGGTTTTTTATTGCGTTTTCGCTGCAGATTAAACTCTTGTATTTTTCAAAATGTCACATACGCTTTGATCGCGTTATAGAATATACACGCACACGCACATTCGCGCGCGCGCGCGCCGTGCACATTTGTATAAGACATATTATTATTTTTACTACTATTCAAATGAAAACTACTAGACGATATTAACGTCGTAAAGTTTCGCGTTGAATAATACGTATGTGCTCTCGTATATGCAAATTCGAACGGATCCTCTATGCGGTAGAGAAATATATTTCCGGCGGGCGAAACTTTTATCCGCTACGACGACGACGGAGGAACGCGTATATTATGTACCTACGCCGCGACTCGACGCGCTGCAAGCCGACGTACTCTCCGTCGTCGTATAAATCAATGTACAAAATATACAAATTCCACTTACAAGGAAGAGAAAAAATATATACCCCCCCCCCCTCTATCTAGTATCTACCGTCGCGAATCCTGCGAAATACTTATGATGCGTTCGAACGTAATTGGCCGAAAACGAACGAAAACGAAAACTACGCGAATCGCGCGACGTGCAATAATAATACAATTGCTGCGGTCGTTACTGTCGTACAAGCGAATCCGTCGCGTACCGCCGCCGGAATATTAATATGGAACGTATTAATAACGCCGTTTTTATAAAAATTTAAAACACCAGAGGACAATAAAATCGCTCGCACAGTAGAGTAGATTATAATTTTATTTATCTACCGTTAAACGATGATCTATGAGAAAAGGGTATACGGTACGGATGAGATGTGATTTTTTTTTTTTGCCCCGTATATAAAAAAAAAAATAATGTAGTTTTCTCTCCGGCAGCTCGAAGTGAAATCGGGTGAGGGGGGAAACTGTTAAAATTTATAGCCGTCTCCGGACGGACGGCGGACTGCTGCCGCAGCGGCGACGGCGGACGGGAAGAGAGAGAGAGATAGAGAGAGGGAGAGAGAGAGAACAGTAAAAGAAGACGTGGGGCGGAGAAACAGAACGAGACGGAAAACGGGGAAATAGTACCCCGATTTAGAAGCTCCCGTTTTTACATGCATTGTATGTAAATTATCGATCAATGTCAAAGCGCTACCAACTCTATATGTAGTATATATATTATATATATATAAACGCTCGCGCGGCTTTCACGATCGCGGCCGATATATAATATAAATTTAATAAAAGTATACCTGTGCCCCGACCGCGGTGGCGACCCGGAATAAGGTACGCCCAAACGCCCGACGCGTCCGCGAGACGGGAGAGGGGAAGAGAATTTTTTTTCTCCTCTATCTTTTCTAGACAATCCCCGACTTTCGATCCGTCGACCGAAGTGCGGTGGTACCGCGGCTCGGCCGACGGGACGGCACGGGCGAGTGTAGGGAGGGGCGGGCGAAAATCGTGACCCTCGTCTGCCCGCGCGCGCTGATGTAACGTGACGTTTTATGCAAGATAAACACGTCAAAAGAACGCTTAATATAGTTACTATTGTTATTATTATCGTTGTATCCCATAATACCAGAAGGATTTATATATATTTATTGTTGTTATTATTATTATTATTTTCTTTTTTTTTTTTTGTTCGTACGTCCGACGGTCGTTTGTCATTATTGTGTCGAGCAAAGTTTGTGTTTTGACCTGAAACCGTAAACAAACCGTCCCGGAAATGCAACTAGTACCTATACAGTGACGTCGACGTTTTGTTATATAATATTATGCCGTTTAATTTTGAAAAAAACCGTATCGATGATGATTATTATTTATTATATATAACAATATTGAGAAACGCGATTTATTTCATTATCTATACATCTATAATGGCGATGATTAATTCGCGCGACGCCAGAATACATTATACTTTTTAGAATCGCCGCGGTACATTATGGTTATCGAACAGTCTTATTATTACATACGTATGAATAAATATAATATATATATTATCAGAGATAAAAAAAAATAGGGTAATTTTAGCACTGAACTCTACATTCTCGTATATTGTCCCAAAAGTCTGCGTACGACCAAATTACTGTCGAGTTTGTCTTGTCCACAATTCAACATACGATAGGGTATTCGAAAATAAACTATTAAATGAATTAATCAATTTCTATTTGACAGATTTCCATTGTCTTCAACTTTCAACGTAATAGGGGGGGAAAAAAAAACAATTACTGACCGAGTTAAAAAATATCCTCGACTAGTCTCGAGTTTATGTCAAGTGTACAAGTCATTGACTCGAATCTATCGGAGCTATGATGTTGCTACGATGAATTATACATGTTGCGCTGAACATGTTTCAAACGATGCTTAACGTCAAAGTTTGAAATTTTTCCCCGCTAGGCGTTTTATCGCAAACTGACAGTATTATTAAGATCTTGAGGATGTTTTTATTGAGGCTGTAAAAATAACAAATCTCCGGAAAAAAAGCTTTTATTTCTCGAACTCATCTTGTTTATATCCCTTTTCGATCCTTTGTGTAGAAAAATAAAACGCTGGTGGGCTTATATTTTTGAAAACAACAAAGCGTTCGGTTTAACACTTAAATCGCATAAAACGACAACCAACGTGTATATAACCTGCACAACACGCGGTCTTTTTTCAGGTTTTTTTATTTTTTTATTTTAATTATTCCGGTTAAAACGCCCACCTTTGCGATTGTTGTAAGTAATGTGTGTTAAAAGCGTCGAGTATTTCGGATCATTTATTCGCGTGGTCTCGCACTCTCTGCGAACGAACCATTGAATCGGACAAGGACTGAGAACCCCGTACCAAAAGGAAATTAGATTATAGAAAAACAGAACCTCTCGTGAGTTCTCATTTGAATAATTTTGAAACTGTAATCAAAACCTTTAGGCTAAAATTGCATACGATTAATTTCACTATAATCAACATTTTATATGACACTGAACTGAGAAAATATTAGGTTTGCGATTAACTGCGTTCCCCCTCCCAAGCATCTTTTCGAAACTAGAATCGACATTTTTGACTTAATAAGTACCGGGCCGACAGCAACATCGTCATTGTTGATTTCATAATAGCCAAATCGAAATCGAAAAAACCATAAAGGCTCACATATTTTGATGGTCTGATCCGTACAAGACGTTAATACGCAGCGTGTGGGCATCGCGCGGTCCCGGTTCACTATAAAACATATAATATTATCTTACACTCATACGCGCGAAATTCGCACCGATGTAGGCCTCAGAGCGGTACCTTTATATTATTATGTATGTAATATAGTCGCAACAATAATAATATTAGAAACCACAATCCGGTGTGTCGTCCGAGATGGCGTGTAAAAACAAACCGTGAATAATGACCTAATTTAAACAAATCGGCGTGATATTCAATAATAACAATATAATAACCACAAGACGATGTTATTTTCGTCCATCTCTGTGGAAACGCCGGGGGAAAGAAGAGACGAAGTGAAATACACAATATCGATGTACCTACCACACACACACACACATAATGTATAAAAGAGGTGAGTGCGTGTAGATGCGCCAGACTCGAAATATATGGGCCGTTTTGTAATTAATTTTTTTATCGAAAGGTATATTATATTATTATATTCGTAGCTCTATACTAATAATAATAAACGAGACAACGCAGTGTAGTAGACTGTGTCACTGCAGACATGGCAACTAGGACGAATATTTCAATTAGAATAGAAAAATGCATAAAAATAAAAAATGGAAAAAAAAAGAATATAATTCTTTAGGTAAATCGTATAACAACGTGTGTATAGTGTACACGCGTATCATTCAGTTACATTCGATTTGGACGATTTTCGTTGTTCGTTATTACGACGTTTTCTCGAGTCGAAATCACTGTCGATTTTACTTTTTTTTTAAACTCCCCTCCCCCCTTTCACTTAGAACCCGTGGCATCGAATGGTAATAATAATAATAATAATAATAATATTGTACACAACGACGTACTTACTAGTATTGTATTATGCGCGAATAATAGAAAACGATAGGTACGTACCACACTATTGTTTTACTACGGAATTTGAATCGATTAGCACGACAGCACCGCTAGTTTAAAATCACTTTATTCTAATAATTGTTTCGCCATTACCGTCGATCACATCGAAAACGTTATTCTAAATAATCAATGCTATTTGTCATTGTAACATACGTATACGTTTTTATCGCGTAGATAACAATATTTGCCGACACACTGTTCGATTAATAACGGGTCTATTATTTGTTTTCGTAAGTCACTTAAGAGCGGCGCGTTATCGTCCTAAAAAATCGTTTCGGAATAAATACCTTTCGCCATTAGCAACGTGACTCTATTGACGGGATAACTATCTACACTCGTATACGGACAAATTATCCGACTCTTTCCTGGCCGTCTTGATAAGTTGCAATGACTACAAAATAAAACTGACAGTGGCTATTCTCGTATGACACTATAAATCATTGTGTATCGGCTTTTGAGATCAATTTGTAATTTTTTTATGAAATAAATCACATAATTTATTGTGTATTTGTGTTGCGGTTGAAAACGTCGTTTCATAAATATCGCATATGCGCATTTTTTTCTTACAGATATTTTTCCTTTCGAGAGGACAATATCGATTATTATTTTTCTACGTTTTAATTACATTTATATTTAATACGTGTATTATTTATGCAATATAAAAATTACTCGCGCGCGTTTTATTGCACTATATTATTTTTGACTTTGGTTTTATGATTCCTATATTGTAGTTATATAGTAGTTACGAGTTTATTGTTAAAAGTAAATAACATAATATTATTATTATTATTATTTATACATATATGAAATACGGTCATTATATACTATCGCGAGTATCAAATAGTCGTTAAAAAAATGTTTGTTAATAATTTAACTGCACATTTGTTGAAAACACTGCGTTAGTAACTGTAATCCAAAAATCTAAATAGGTACCGCTGTGATTAAAATACCATTAAATATGCGTTAAGTTTGCTCGAATAAAACGATAAATTATACTACATTATGATAATTTATTACGTATACAGGTAATGTTCAAATCCACGTTGAACCAAATCGGCTAAATTGAGAATTATATCGACGTGGACGCGCGGGTATCGAATTTGAAAACAAAAATAGTTTTAATTTATAATCGCGGGCAAAAAACAAAAAAAAAAACAGAGAGGGGCCAAGCCCCCGCGGATAATGCGGTACCCGATTTAAACTGCTACATTCGCGAAAATTTAACACCGCACGTTTTCGCATGACGTTCAGTCTTTCCGACTTTCGGAAGTTTCAGTCTTTCGTTGCCAATACCGCGTGTATTGCCGTAAAATTGAAATCGCGTGAAAATAGCAAAACAGTTTCGAGGTTCAGAGGAAAACGTCACGTTTTAAAACAATACGCAATGATATCTGTCGTCGTCGAAACAAAATTAATATACTTGACCTACAGAGCCGCGCGCGCGTGTCGTCGTCCTAGCCGTTATGAATTATGTCGACAGTACAATACGATTCCGGTGTTGCACAATTTTACGCGCGTCGTCGTCTCCGAGCTTACATAACAAGAGGAAAGTTTTTTATTCTTCTCCTTCTTCTTCGTTTTATTCTTCTACACACACTAATTATTATTATTAATTTTTTCGGAAGGCCGTCCGTCGCGCACTGCACACATGTGTGCCTTACGGACGTTGCGTGTAATACGGACGTTGGCGAGCGCGTGCGTACGCGGCACAATGAACTTTTCACGACAATGGCAGTTTATTGTATGTGTTATATTACTATTATTATAATAGTGTTGTCGCCGCCGACGTCACCCGTTTCAATAACGCTCGTGCCGCTACCTGCCGTCGCGTGGATCGCGTGTGCGCGAAGGATTCACTTTCTTTTTTTTTTCTACTGTCCCCCGAAAACAATATATTATTATAATATAACGCGTAAAATAATTGGGCGGCCGTGTTACCTAATAAGCGGCGGCGATCCGTGAGATAATAGACCGAACGACAATAATGTGATGATAATAATGATAATTGTTATTATAATAATAATAATATTAGGTATATCGACGATGACGCGCGGCGGTGACTATGGCGCACGTGTTTTTTGTTGTCGCGCGAAGCCCCTGGGAGAAAACGTTTTACCGACGATTTAATATAATTTTTAATAATACATTAACGAGTATCTCCTCGCTCGTGAGCGTTGTACGTACCTGATAAAAACACACGAACGTATCATCTAGGAATGTAAAAGAAAGATAGCCAAAGCCGAAATACGTATTTTATAGGACACATAAATCAAATCGTAAAAATACAATTTATTCCTTTGTCGAATAGTATTTTGCCCGGCATCGTTTTCCGGGACCTAGAAACGCGTGAGATACGATGTGAAATTACTAATCGAAATAAAACCGAAATACGTTTAACGCATACCTACGAATAATAAAATAACTATCAGAAATAATTGATTTGTATTTTTAGTACCCTCCACGTAATGAGGAAAACAACTATACGAGCGGAATAAAAAGATCGAGATACAATATTATTGACGTAACGAATTAATATTATCGAAAATATATTGCATAATATTCTTGAAGCAGTTTAGTAATATATTCTATTCAGATGCTGTTACAATGGGCGCGAATTTCAATGCATTAAAAAAATTAACACAAAACAATAAATGCTCGTAAAAATAAAATTAATATCAAACAATTCTGAATAAAATTTAAATTTTTTTCTACCTACGATAATTATATGAAACAAATGTTGTGCTTCAAAACCATTGTTTTAGTGTTTCTACAAAGAAATTAAATTTACATTTGAATACGCCAAAACAATTAAACACACAAAAACATCAACGACATGTAATATTATATGTTTTATGTTGATTATTTTATAATGAAAAAAAAATTACTCATCCGATCGCATCAGACTATTATAGAATGTTATATTCCATGGCAGTTCCGCAAGTTTTATTTTTTTAACGACTCAAATTAGTAAAGTAATGAAGTTTACAAAAAAACCAAAAAAATAAAATATTATACATGCAAATAATGTCTGTTCCCATTGTTCCCAATAATTTCAAGCTGGAATTAAAATATTTTTTGATTTTAATAAATTGAAAAAACAGTCCAAACAGCGTTTTCAACCAGACAACTAATAGCTGTGATGACCATTATATTATAATAACAATTGGATTTATATTGACAATTTAATTTAGATGATTAATATTATTAAAACAAACGAAATCAATCGGTGCAGCTAAATAACTACTAAATAAATTAACAAAATATGTCGGATGACTGAAATGACAAAGGTCGAATAGAGAAAGTCAACGATTTCACCTCATCACCCCTAGATACCATTGTCTTGGCATATAATAATTGGTTTCACAATAACCTTCGGGTTTTTTGTGTTTGTTTGTTTGAATTTTGAACTCGGCCATGTTCATTTTAATATCTGTAGATTGATGAAATTAATCTTTGAGATTGTTTTTTCTTAAATCCTTTATTTTAGTAGTCTAGTTTAAAAATAAAAAAAAATTACGAATTCGTGAAAAATTACTCAAAAACTCGTACTTGGTCTGTTGATGAGTTGATCAGAATACTTGTCTGTAAAAACACCTTACTTCCAAAGTGTACTTCACCCGGTTAGATATGATAATTATTCGTGAAGCGATTTCATCATTTCAATCAATCCGCGGCAGAAAAAAAATATAAACCACCCGATGTTCGGCATGGATTTTTCGTCGAAAGGTATTGTTATTATAATAATTTGAATCGCGCTTTATAGACGAGGGTACAGGCGAAGTTAAAATTATTACGCTTCGCTATACTAATAGATATGATTCCCCCCACATAGGTATTGATTTCACGTGGTGGACAAAAAAAAAAACCCCCGTTCGATTGTATTATAATTTAATATTTCCGTCGAACGAATACATAAAAACGCGGTTTTCATATTCAATGATTTTATCGGATTTTTTTTTCAATCCAATTTTGAAAATATTTTACGATTTATGCAGGATTCTACATAATGCTACGATATTCTAGTCGGCCAACGACTGCTCACACTGAAGTGCTTTTACGTTTCACTTTTTGTAAATCTTCGTTTCCCGTGTGTTTTCATAGTAATATAATGTGTTTTTTCGGTTAAACATTTCAATTACAATATCAAACGGAAAGTTTGAACGATATCACCGCAATTATCATGCGGTGTAACGCGAAGGAAAAATACACATAAACACACACACAAAAAAAAAGAACAAAAATAAATAAATAAACAGCCGTAATTTTCGAGTTCATTTTGTTTAACGCGATGTCTTTAATATTTGTGTTTGAAAAAATACGCGCAACTATAAATTAAGTTAGTATATACATAGTTAGTATATACGGTGTGAAATAATTTAAATCAAATTATCATAACCGCGAAGAAAGCGTCTTGATATAATGAAATGTTTAAAAATAATGATAACGCGTTATAAAAGCGTATTTCAAAGTTTTTAAATTATAATAAATGTATAAATATATATATACGAGTATACGTATATAGGCACACACATTATATGCGTTGAAATTAAAACGCACGCGTCTGTTTTAATGATTTTCATACCATATGAATGAAACGCGACGGAGAAACGTTCATTTACTGTATTAATGACGACTAACCATGTTCGCGCGGCATCTCAAATCAAACTAATGTTTAGTTTTGAATTGCGTTTTTATGGAGGGGATCGTATAAGACGTTTTAATAATAATTCGACCGCTGACAAATAATACAAACGAAAAACCGATTTGGACGCTGAAAACGGGGACCGTACTACACCCGGCTCTATGTCGTATTGATATATCGCACGGTTTTTTCATACCGTCGAAAATTATTTACATCCACAGTGAAATCTACACGTACGCGTCGTACAAAATGCGTTTTATTGCGACACGTTCGGGCGTCTCATCAATTACCGTATCTCTCGCATCCGCGTGCGCGATATAAAATATAATAATCACCGTTAAACGTGTCTCCGAAAACGTCTGAACGTTCGTCGCGACGACGACGATACTACTATATTATACTATATTTTAAACGTCTCGGCTCTTTTGATCGATGTGGTTTTTATTCTACTCGAAAACGACGGTTATTATAATATTGCGCTCAATGTTTGCTTGACGTTTCGAACCCGCCGGCGCAAATCTTAATAATCATATTGTTCGCGGACCGTCCGCAGTATGACGGACGGACGGTCGGGGGCGAGTTTTCCTCGCGACGCCTAATTGGTGTATTTATTTTATTATTTATCTCGTTTTTATTATTACTATTTATTTATTTTTTTATTTTTTTTCCGTCACCTTTTTCCGACCAATTACCGCGGAAAATAACGAACCTGTATAATACGCGGATTAAGCTACGCGAAACTTTATCGAAACCCTCGGCGCGATAATGGTCGGTCTCCGGATCAGCTGTGCCGAGGAATTCATACGCGTTTTGACACGGTGCCGCGAGTAGGCCATTAGACACGGCGCTAACAACCGTCTTTTCAATCTAGTAACCTGAAAACTTTGGGCCGCTTACCAGTGCTATTGTTGTTGTTGTTGTTATTATTATATTGTTTTGTGCGCCGACGTCTAGCATTATGCGTAGTTACTCACTGTTTATAGTGTCTAATTCGATGTGATTTGTCAGGGAATAGTGTTTTTTTTTCTCTCTATTTTTTTCCTATTTTCGGGGGGAGGGGGCCTGTTAGTGGAGCAACAATAAACAAACAAAAAATAAACCCACAATGATTATCATAATTTTCAATGGTTATCTATCGTTGGGAATTGGATTATGAAATTATTTACCTCGCACATACAATATAATATTGTACGTTTTATTACTATGAAATAGTCGTAACGTTAGGACGAATTACATATGTATCGCGCGTTTTCATCAGAATTTCCATTTTCATCATTTTTTCAGCCGAAAACAACAGAAATTAAATCTTATATACAGCTCGTACCGAACTAACGATCTTGCAGATACATTCATTTAATTTCTAATTTCATTTTCAAATATCATTTACTACCCCTTGTATTTACTACCTGGTTAGAATATCATCAAGTAGAATCGATATCGAAGTATTATCTAGTCGAAAAAACGAAGGAGCAAAACTATTACTGTTATTATTTATTTTTGTTATGGTTTCTGTAAGATTTGTTCAGATCTTTTAGGGATTCGTCAAAGAAAAGTTGGGAAACACTGACAAAGAGCAATATTTGCCGGTAAAATTAAAATTAAAAAAATGTTTAAGAGATTACCTATTTATAATGGTTTCAAGTGTATTGATACGAGAAACTAAGTGCCATTATAATGAATAAATTTCTATAACTATTATGATAATATTATTTGGTTTTTTTTTTTTTTTAATTATTATTAAAACCTTAAATGGCTGTATTATTAAATTTACATTTTTAATGAAAAATTCTTTCTCGCAACTATTATAATAGTATACATATTTTTAATTTATTATCTATCTCAACTGATATTGAGTAAAACCGAGACCATTAAACACCGCAATTACGTTTTTAATAAAATGAAATTAATAATGCACATACATAATTTACATCGTTTATTGATGTATACTTTATTATTCTCAACAAGTTAATAACGTTAAAAGAAAATCAATAATATATTTTTGTATGATTCTATTAATGAATATATGATAAATGAATAATTAATATATATTACGTGTATGTAATTACTACTTATACATTGTGATCTTATAGTGCCTATCCTAAGAGATATGAGCGATGAACTACTCACTCTTGCGCGACATCATGTAATCACTAGACATTTTTTTTAATTTATCAAAGAAATCGAGCATTTAAATATCATATTTTAAAATAAACTAACCGTCGTAAAAAATTATTGGTGCATTAAATTGAATAAATTTTTTTTTTTTTGAAAATAATAGATATCTAATCAGTGAAACATTATAGTGTGAAGAATAATATTTAAAAGTATACGATCGTTTGATCAACACCGGCCATTAGATCTCTGAATATCATTTTATCGTTTGTTATCGTAGTTTAGAAATTATTTTGATTTTTGGCGTATTACAAGTGAACGGGGCCGCATAAAATATTAAGCTGTTCTACGCAATTATTTGGGTCAGCACTGACCGTAGATAATATCTAATAAAGTCGTTATGAAAATAAACATAATGTTAACCTTCCAATTTTTAGCTTTAGACTTTGAACGAAATCATGAATCTGAATGACATCTGTCGTGAATCTGAACTAATTCTTAGGTTACGAATAGCAACAAGTTTTGGGTGTTTTGGCTTTGAAAAGTTTAGCAATAGAAATTGAGTAGAATCTAAACGAAAACGTAACGAACCGTTTAACAATAATAATTGTTTGTTGGCCAATCATGGTGCACTTCTATAAACGTGTCTCGCTTGAAATCATTGAGATCGTGTGACTGAAATACTGAACTAACAGGTTTTCAATTGCAATTTTATGCTGGGCTTAGAAACCCTCCGGATGTCTTTTGCATCTTTTTAAGATTAGTAATAAAGTTGTTTTCATCAGATAGTGTACGCGCCGTGTACGACGAGTACACCATTGATTAGAAATTTTCGATCGACGCTAAAATCGAGTTCGCGACAGACCGATGGACGATAAAGAAACAATATCGGTCAACGGTAGCAATAAAAAAAAAAAACAAAAAAAATGTTTTCTGACGTGCCGACGAAAATCGTCCGAGTCAATTATTATAATTATTAATATCTGTTATCTCTGTCGCGACGTTTGCAGCCGAGTTGAATAATCATTTGAACCACGTGTGCAATTGAAATATTATATAAAAATTTCGAAAATGATTCATACTCACGACGGGTATCTGAAAACGTTAGTTCAATGTCGTACGTGTCAACGGACGAAAAACAAAAAAAAAAATGTGTATATTTATCTTTGAACCAAACGCAAATGTGCATTATCACAGTGCACCTTCACAGGATCAAACGATTGTTCGAAAAAGATTCCGAGTATACAGTGGAAAGATAGGTCAACTCGTTTTCACGGGTATTATAATAATAGTTTTACATTTAAGTAAAGAATATATATTTTCGTGTTGTTTTTTTTTCTTCTTCTTCTTTTTTCAAGTTCCCGATAATAAACAGCCAATTTCACCATGATTTTCTGTGGATACTGTTACAAGGTCACAGTAATTTATTTAAAAACTATATGCGTCTGCCACCGCATACTGTTTATCCAAAAAAAAAAAAAATGGTAGGTACCTATATAATTTTCGAATACAATCAAACCCATTTCTATAATGCAAAATGATTACCTATTTTATACACTGCCTACTATATACGACGTATACTCGCGTCGATCTCCGGGACGAGGCGATATTTCAACGTTAAAAAGCCAAATCTGTTCGATTCTATTTTAAAATATCAATAACGAGTGGAAAAACAAACGGCACAAACCGCCATTTGTTGTTTGTCCGTCGTTGTTTTAGGTTCGCTGTTTGTGTTGTTATCTCTGACGTTTTATCATCTAGTCCGTTTCTATCACTGTCAATTCAACACACGAGCTCCATTTATCTCGTTCCGTTGCGAACACAAATCTTTTCTACACTCGGAGTACACGGTCGTACTGCCATAGCTGTTGTACCGACCGCTCCGAAGGTAACCGGTAATTTCGTATGTGTGTGTGTGTGTGTGTGTGTGTGTGTGTGTGTGTGTGCGTTAGAGAGCGTGCGAGTGTGCAGAACGTTCCCCCCCGGAGGGTCCGGTCGTTAAAATTCCACAAATCACACCCTGCGGCCCTGTGCCTTATTCGCGATTATCTTTCTCTCTTTTTTTTTTTTTATTTTATCATTATTAAATTTTTTAAGTTTAAACCCGGTCGCGCGGCGGTCCTTGTTATTATTATTATATTTTTTTTTAGGGGGCCACGCCGAGCCCGTAGCTATTTTCTAATTTTTATTATCATTTATTATTCTCCAATCCCAATGTTTCCCATCTCGACGGACTACACATGGCGATTCCGGAACTCTCTCGTCACGATGACATTTTCGCCGTACAGTCACGCAGAGCTCAAACATTACCACGAATGTAAGCCGACGCAGAGACACCGGCGGCGACGTATGTTTCAGGTATAGCGTATAATACTTCTGAATTCGTCCAAAGCGGAGGATGATTACAAATATTTCGTTCCCCCTCCGGGTTATAATATCGAGAATGTTATTTGCACAAACGAATTCGGCGATTTCAACGTTATGGAAATTTTGGGTAAAATATTGTCTTGACCGTTTTCGAGTACTCGTATACGAACACTATAATCGCCGCGGTGAGATATATTGGTCGATCGACGGAAATCGATAGGCCGTGATTTCAAAACACGTTGCTTCCCACTGGGCTTTATTCGGTTTAGATTCGAAATTCAGTACAACGTGAACACGTTTTTCTCTCGATCTAGTCTCGTATTCAATGATAATACTAAACAAATTCGATAATTATAATAATATGATGCAAGGCATTAAATGCTATTTTTGAATTCGGTCGCATGTTTTTTTTTTTCAATCAATTTAACAGTTGAACTAAATGTATACGTCTTCCGAGCAACAACAATAATTGATCTTATGATTTAACGAGTTGAGAAATCAACGCCGGCTTAACTTCAATTAATTTCGCACGACGCGTTTTGACAATGCGAAACATGTGAACACATTCGAAAAACGTTTGACGATAGATGACTTGACGCCGAGAAATCTCATCCGACAAACTATATTAGGTACACACGATGATAACGTGAAAAAAAAATACATTTTTTCGTATGATAATATTAAAAACAATTCGTGTTTAAATACGCTCCGTTATTCGGCACTCTGCCAAAGTGTTTCGTTGTAAGTCGGTATTTACCTGCTATAATAGACCGACAACGAACGAAGACATTTTCCCGCGGAGTCACGCGTGTGCGGTTGATATTATGTGTTTCCACGATGGTTTTTTTTATTTTTTATCGCGACTCCGTTATACCCGTCTGCGCATGTACGTGAAATATATTCTGCGCTCGCGTTCGAGTTCATAAAACGTTTGAAATTATAGGTTTTGTTATCGTTTTTCCAAGTGCCGCTCGGCAAAAAGTGCCGGGGCGTTGTTCGCGTTCGCCGACAGATAATTATCTCGAGTAGGGTTTTTTCGTTTACGCGAAAAAAATAACACCGTTGTCATAATATAATCCATCGTCAAACGTTTGTTAAAACGGTTCGTGTGTAAACGTCGCGATTAAAATGATAGAAAAATAAAAAAACCAGTTAAATATTAGCCGCGACAATACAGACGGCGCTTTCGATAAATAATAATTAGCAGCCCGTTGGGCGTACATCGCGGCGCAAAGAGTCGGTTTATCCTGGGCGAACACGCGGTAATATAACACGCGACGGACGGTTTTCTAGTAGCGCAGATCGCGCCGCACGATTACGATAAATTATACGTATCATACTCGTATTGTAATAACGTACACTATATTTTTATCGTGTAGAAAAAGAAGAAAAGACCGCGAGAATGATACGCACAACCGAAGCGTCCACGAGCCGAGACGTCGTGTATATAATGTGACATCCGGCTTGTGACGAACACGTCTTCCCCTCGGCGGTGTTAATTAAAATCGTTATACATATCGTACGCGGCGTGCACATAAACCGAGTGCACAATGCGTATACGTATGTAGGACGTTAATTTTCCCATCTTCTGCTTAATTATTGTTTTTTTTTTTTTTTAATGTTATTATTACACTAGTAAAAAAAAAAAAAAACAATGAGCGAGGTAAATCGTTGTCTGCTGCAGAGTTATTAGAGCCAAACAGATGATTATAACTTTTACGCGAGCACGTGTGTCTGTCGTGTACATATATAATATATATATATATATATATATGTGTGTGTGTGTATGCAATACAGAGGAGATGACGATGACGACGCGTCGGTCGACGGGATCAGGTGAAAGTGTTTGTTTCAAAAGCTCGCGAAAACAATCGCGTATGTATAATTCGGTCGGAGAGAAACGGACGCGAAAAACTAGAAAACGCCTGTCCGGCGATAATATACGAGCGCGTTATAATTCCGTTAGTGCCAAATGCGCGGTGTTTAATTTTATGGACAGTAATATTATCATAATATCCAATACGTCAACTGTCGCGGCGTTAGAGTGCCTTTTACGAGACAATATAGTACCATTTCGAATCATATATTGTATAATTCATTAACAGGACACATCGCCAACAACCGTTTTCAATTTTAATTTAATTAAAATAAATATCATTTGTTCGTTTCACGTCATTTAATGATACGAAACAAACAGCCGTTCTAACGGAATCGATAAGCTGAAATTAGTATTTTACCACGCACAGAATAGTTTATTTTCACGGACAAATGTCGATCAAAATTAATCGTATGGCGGTGTGGTATTATATTGAAACGAGGTATTTCTATCAGCGCTAAAACTATTGAGTTATCAAGACTTTGGCTGAATCACGACCTGATAAATAATCGTCCGTTAGATTGTGCGCAACTATAATTATTTTTATATCCACTTTTTAATATTTCTATTGGTATTGATCGAATGTACAGGGGTACGGCATATTATACAGTAATAAAATTATTATGACTTTTATAATCGGGCTAGATACATATATTTCTTATACTTTCTATACATATTATAATATATGGAAAAATCTGTATAAAATGTATTTGAAGGATCGAAAAAAAAACTTATTACGAACCCGTAGGTTAATAATTTTACGTTTTACTATCTTACGATATAACTACGTATTGTACGTAAATACAGAAATCTGGTTTGGATAATAATCACTGTCCGGCGGAGAAGAGTCCATTGGCACCTCGGATAATTATTACGATTTGCAAAATCGTTTTGAAAAAAAAACACTATAAAACCCATCCGACTGCGCAGGTCCTATGGCTATACGCAGTCGTTTTCTAGGCCACAATAATAATAATAATAACATATATTCGGATTGACTGCGAGCTGTATCTATCCACGGGTAATAAAACAAACAACACGACGACGCTCGCACATACTATAACTCGGACGAAATAAATCGTTATCCGAATGATTTCAATACGGCGAGATGTTTGTTGTTCAGAAATCAATTTCTCATACGGAAAGCGCGCCCGTTTGGGTGGGGGGGGGTAGGGGGAATTCTTTTAAATTTTATCGGTCATTCGAGTTCGGTCGAAAAGTGTCGAAATCGCAATAAAAATCGCACAGAATAGAAGATAAGAACGAAAAAACAAAACAGATAAATCGAGACGCGAACGTACGCACCGGATATAGCGGCGCATCCCCTTTAAGTCCTAGCCGAATACTTTTTTCCGACCCCCGCGGGAAATTCGATTTACAAATCCCCACAAGGATGCGATGTTTCATTCAATCGTTAAATATATATATATTATAAATACGTATACGCGCGAAGTTCCGTCTGAGTGATTCGGTTAACCATCCGCCGTAAAATGCCGTAAGGCTGATGAATGGTCCGGACAAAAGTATAACGTTGATATATATGTACGTATATATACGTTGAGATAGTTGTCGGGAGACGAACGAGAGTGATAAACAGACGAGCTTCACTCGTCTTCTCCGGGCTCATATTTAGAAGAGTGAAACATTCGTTGATCCACTACGAATCTGTAACACTTTTTACCTATGCGCGAGAAATTAACGTTTAACCGTCATATTGATATGCAAATTTCCGCTGAAAATTAACGAGTTCGTTTACTAGATAATCGCTGTTGTAAATGTTCTGAAAATTCGTCTCTCGTGATAATAATATGTTACATTATAGTTGTGTATTCGTACCGTCGCGAATAATGTGCTATTTAGAAAGAAAAAAATATGTCTAGACGTGTGCCGAATAATATATTATCCTATTATCCGGAATTCGAATAGTTAACATTTTAAAATAGTTATACGATTAATGTTCAGTTCCCATGTGCAATCATTTGCATAAAGTTTATTTTCCGTTTCATTTCACCATCCGCGTGAAATAATTTACGACGTTAACGTCGTGGTGTTTATAGGACTTGTATATCCTACAAGTGTTATGAGTTATTTGAATATTGTATCATAAAAAACAATCACATTGATGTGTTTATTTTCAATCGGACAATCTCTGAGCCCATTTATCGACTAATGACGATCGAGTTCGTTCTATTGTTCGGCTTCGTTTGTATAATACGCTGTGATTACTCGCGTTTCATCATTAAAACATATAATTTGAACCAAAAGTATTGTGTAACTGCGTTAATACGATAAGTTTCAATGCGGTTTGTTTTTTTATTTCAATAAATTACACAGAAAATTACAATGTAGGCACGTATAAATGTATTCGCCTTTAATCAAATTATTATAGTATTCCAGGCTAATTCAACAAAGACCTGTTATTATAACTGGTTTAATATCACATACGGATGATTATAATCAAAACAAATAATGATCGTTGCGTTTTTTTTTTCCAGACATACGCGTATATAATTATCATTCAAAAATACTTTAGGACCGTATTTTAAACACGTTTTTCGAATATCATTTGTACACATTTCAAACGATCGCGAGTATAAACGTGCCGTGTAACATTTTTTCAAATATAATTTAAAAAAGTCGAATTTGTCTGGAATATTATTGTGAGCGTATTTTTTTTTATTTTTTTTTATCAATCAGTCGAAAACGTGTAATCATGTTTGACGCCTAAAACAAATATCGATAAATCATATTTTTTCTTTTCTCGCTCGATACGAACAAACCAGTTTTCGGACACCGCAGTCACATTGTGTGTGCGATAGAAATTAAAAGTTAATATTCACTGTTTCAAGGGCACACTTAAATAACTAATAAAAAAAAAAAAAAAAAAAATGATATTAATCAGACCGGTTGGCTATCCACATAACTCGTGGTTTCTCGTGCGAAAGTAAAATAGAAAAGTAATTACAATAAAAAAAAAATAAAAAAATAAAAATATATATATATATATTAATGACCGTATAAACCTGTCACCCTCAAAATGTAGACGTTTTATGAGTTGTTGATTAAAATATATATATATATATTTTGCACCAACGTTTATGGTCTCGTTAATCTAGGTTAGACACGGTCCGAGTAAAATTGAAAGACGTCTAATTAATAGCACATTTCACTAAATACTCGAGGAAAGGCCTCGATTTCCGCCAACTCGGGTAATTGTTATTATGTTGATTAACTCCATTGTTTACAAGCGAGCGAGATTTTCCTTTCCTTTTCTTTTTTTTTTCTTTTTCTTTCGTAAACTCACTTGATAATAATAATTACACTCGCGTAGAACAACCGCGCGAATCCGAGATGCATCGTCGCGATGGCCTCGCGCTGGCGTACCTCGAACCGATGATGCCGCCCTGCACAATACGTTTTGCCGTCGCCCGATTTGAACGTTTTTCTCGACGTCTATCTCCAGTCGATTTATCAGTCCGCGAGGCTTCGTCGACGATATAACATTATGTATAGAGGTGGGCGCTTGGCGTTACGACGGGGAAACTGGTTTTCTAGTGAGTAGAAAAATCGTTCAATCTCGAGTAATTACCACCCCCTTACGCTTGCTCCGTCGACAATGGATATTTAATTATACACGGAGATGAAAAAAAAAAATGATTATTCCTTGAACGTTGACCGTAACATAGATTAAGCGAATAAAAATACGATCGTGCAGGTGGTACGGTATGATAATCACATGGGTAATGTACGGTTTTTACGATTGAAAAAAACAAAAAGTCGGCGCGAGCGTTCGGCTTTCGTCGTGTCCACGTCGATAGTAATCGTGAAATTTTCGAGCTCGTTTGTAATCCACAGAGTAAACCACTAAATTACGCATTGTAAATTATTGTAATATCCGCGCGCATGAAAACGGAGAGAGAAAAACGTTTACGAGATTCGTCGAAAAAAAAAAAAAACAACACTAATACCCGTGTAATGTTTGCCAGATAAAATATTACGTGTTTTACATAATAATATCACGCCGAGTATACGTACATATCTGCGCTTGGGTCGAACAGAAATTAAATTGTCTGCTCGGCTGCTCACGTCGGTGAGCACTATAAACGTACGCGCAGGACACGAGACGCGCGCGTGTAATCGGAACGACGTTGTTTCTTTTGCCGGCGAACGGGATCGCACGAAAACGCGCGTCGTGCGTTAATTTCTTTCCTCGACAACGAATCGGCGGTGTCTTAACAATTATTAAACTCTCGACTCGACGATTCAACTAACGCCGCCACCGGCGCCGACAGACTTACGAACGCTCGTTCGGTCGTGTACTGACACGGAAAAGCGGCTGTAATGTCAAGTGTATTCGGCAGGTCGGTGCACGTGTGTGCGAGAAACGAATACGAAACGTTAGCGGGCAACAAGGCAACAACAATGTTAACTGGATATCGAATTCTCGTCGGTTTTTTTTTTTTTGTCCCTTTCTAAATTGCATCCGAGCGAATGAGAAAAGAAAAATCGACGCCTCGACAGATTTTATCAATCTAGAAACGGAAAAAAAAAAAAACGAGAACGTGGGAGTAGAGTCGATCTCGAGTGTGCGCGTGTGTCTTCACACGGCGAATTAAAATCTTCCAACCAATATGTCAAAACGTTTACTCGGTTTTACACGATTTTAATAATTTCGAATTGTCTTGTCCCTGATCCGTGATGTATAACTGCACCAGAGTCCCGCGCCATTAAACCTGAAAACGTCAATCGGAGACGTTGGAAATCCGTTTGCGTTTCGAACTCATTATTATTATCGATTTCGTACCGGCGGCGGCGTATTCCGGATTTTTACGAGCGCCTCGTCGTTACAATACGGTTTTGACCGAACGCGCGCGCGTAATAATAGTAACCGCGGTGTGCAATATATTATTATAATGCCGCGGTAAATGACATTACGCCGGTATCTACCGCGCGGTCGACATAATATATATCATTATACGGTGTTATATGGTTTTTACGAGCCTGCGAGAACAACGCGGCGGCCGATATCGCGTTCGTAATATTATAATAAGTATTGTTTCGCGGCGTGTATACGAAAGCGTACCGGCGGGACGTCGTCGTCGGCCGCGCGAAGAAAACCTAGGTCGTTTTCTATTATTTTCTTTTCACTCGTCCCACGCGTGATCGCGATAGCGTTTCCAGTGCAGTTAAAACTGCAGTGGCGAAACAATAACCACGCGAGTGCAGCTTCTGCGGTGCACTGCGACGCCGGTGCAGCAACACGTTAAAATTGCAGTAGATACGCCGTCGTAAAATCGACACGCCGGGGGTTGCGGGGGGGGGACGTGTCTTATCGCTTTCTCGCGCGTTCGAATCTTTACAGACGTGCGGACGACGACTTTTGTAATCCGCGACAATAGTAGAACGACACGCCGACGATTTAATTTTATACCGGACGGAAGAAATTTTACACTGGCATCCGTGACGTTTCGCAGCAGAACAATATTTTTTATCGATACGCGCGCGTGGTACGTCCGGGAAAAAAATCCCTACAACTACGTTTGCGCTTCGACTCGCGCCGATTTGATTTGTTCGCGGTTTCGCCACTGTACCCCAGCAGTAGACGAAACAAATGTTATATTCACAAATCCAGACGATGACGTTCCGGTTGTTGAAAGTTTGACTCGACGTCCCGAGAATTCGCGTTTGGACTGAATGTTCGATCCCCATAATAATTAGTTGTTGTACGAGTCAAACGATAGACGAAAATGCACGAAATCAGTTTTGAAAATTTAACTAGTCGATTTCGTATCAAGAATACTGAATACTCGAAATACGAAAATTCAAACGAATCAGTTATTATCAGTTTACTACGTTTCATTTACGAATTAGATTTATGTGTTAATAACGCAATATAGTAGCGTATTTCACTAATCCCTATGCACTCGTCGCGGAGATAATACAATAATATTTCATAATTTAACGCGGGTTCGAGTGTCTCTTTCAACCGTTCTTAAACAATCGAAACGACAATATAATAGACAATTAAAAGCGTTCTCGGCCGACGATAAGCGTTGGATATCAAATTTTGCAAGCGCTATTTATTATAGTACGCGTTTCATTCATCCGGAATCGAATTGAGTTTGTTTCTATGGTTTATTTATTATCTAGACTCTGCGAAATCAAACATATTATCTATTATGCGTTTATGTCAGTATACAATCGAATCTAATTCGTCGATTCGTTTGTACGCGTTGTACAACCGCGTCCTTGTTTTGCATTTCTCTCTTTGTTTTTATGTTTTTTCTCGACACAGAACGCACGGCACGTTGACGACGATGTGGTCAGATGACCGATACTTGTCCGACGCGTGGGTGGTCTGAGGTTACTTTAAGCGGTACGAAAATATTTACCCAGCCGAAACACGAAACGCGCGTGTACTAAAATTATTAAAAGGAATTAGCGTTATAACTGCATCGATGTGCGTTTAAACTTTTAAAGGCACACGAGGACGGCAGAGCCGCAGCAGCACAAGGAACGGTAACTGTACATCGAGACGAATCGTGCGTATTCGACGAAACGCTCGGTCGCAGTAAACGAATAGATACGTTCTCGTTTCGACACACGACCATAATATTATAAAATCGTATGTTGTGAAGTGCACGCGTGCTCTGAAGAGCGATTCAAAATGCCGTTGCGCTTGTTTTTTTTTTTTTTTTTTATAGCCGATGTGGACGGCGAGATAAAGTGCATTGGTAATAAAACTGCGGTTTTGAAAATTGCTCGCAGTTTACATAATTAATTCGACTGTATAATAAATATATATATATTTATATATTATGTGCATCTCGAGAATATAAATGTTATTATTTTGATTTTATAACCGTGAGAACACAGATCATGCACGCTATCTGAGCAAACAGTTATTTATTATTATGATTATATTCGTCCTTTCGCTGTTAGATAAATATTATTTTTTAAATTTACTAGTATCATTCCTAATTATCATCGCTCACAGCACTACACATATAATATATATATAAATAAGGACTCATATATTATAGACATATACGCGCGTTAATAATCGAAATTGTTTTCTTTTTATACTGTAAGACTGAAAGAATTTCTAAAAGAAAACATTTCATCGACTGATAAATATTTTATTTTTATTTCTCTATGATAATACGGCGTCGTATACGTATATAACATTAGTGTGCGTCCGCTGTAATATATACACGTCAACAATTATTATTATTATCAATGTTATGCGTTATATATATACCTATATGGCCGTTGACTGCATGGCTGAAATTACTCGCTGATGCTGCGGCCATTTGTTTTTTAAGACTTTCTCGCGTCAGTTAATCACTTCGCGGCGTTGAATACAAACTAATATACGGACTGGAATTCACGAAATTATATCGTCGTTCTTTTCGTTTTTATTATATATTTTTATTTTTTATTCCTATCGCGAGTATGCGATAAGTTTATCGACGTTACTTTTCAGTGTGGCCGGGAAAAAGCAAACGATCGATTATTGTTGTTGTTCTATAGACGTCGGCGAATAATTATTATTACTGTCGACACTATAAATAATATTATTATTATGTTATTATCAACATTGTATTCCGGACGACTCGCGCCGTGCGTCGCGATTGTACGCTCCGGAGATGATAACAATAGCGATCGCTCGCGCTACACTTGCGTTCGCGACAACGAAAATGCATTGTGCCCGCGGCAGAAATCCGTGACCGAGATGATGTCCGTAAGAAAAGAAAAAAAACAACCGACACACGCGTCCTAAAAAGGTGTCCATGGGAAGTCTCCTAAAACACATTACGCGCGCGCCTCCCTGCGAAAGGAAAAAAAAAATTCCCCGACCAATTTTACCAATTACAGAACTCGCGGCGGCTACTGTTTTGGGGCCATCTTCGCCATTTCTGGAGCCGTTTAAACACGACAATCCTGTCTAGAGATCAGCGCACTGCTGCAACAGTTGTCGGCTTTTTCAATCATACGACACACGTACGGCGTATTTCTTCTTACAGTTTTGTTTTTATGAGAATATATATGTGTATTCACTCTACTGACCATACAACGAAAACCGGTTAATCGGTTTTTTTCCACGACTTTTTTCTTTTTTTTTTTTCCCGTATCCCTATCTATCCGATCGATTTGACGTATCTATTATCATTGACTATACTACCTACGACTTATCATTATTTCAAGCGTTAAATCTGAAGGAAAAAAAAAACCCCCCGTTTTATATTTTTCGGATTATGTTTTATTCATGCGCCACACATTTTATTATATATATAATAATATATACGTTAAAAATCGTGCGCTTTGAAAACAGTAAATGCTATACGACCGCGAATAATATCAAACCCACCGGCAACTGGTCCTCATATTATTATCATTATTATGCGCGTGTGTTGGACGTCGTTTGCTCGCTATTAAAAACGTGTGACCGTCGTCTCGTCGTTGGATTTATGTTTCGTATTAGTATTACAGTTCATCTGCAGTAGGTGTACATTATAATTCACGTGTTTACACTGTACGGCTCGATTGCGACAACACGCGGTATATTTATATGTATATTATATGCGTTTATATTATATACATGACTCTGGAGTGACTTCGGTACTTAGAATTTCTATCGTACGGGTCAAAACGACCCAAGCGTTTAAAAACAGCTAGTATTCGAGATTTTACGTTTTTAGAGTCTTTTTGACATCACGGTTATTATTGTTCGGTTATATACAACATTTAACCGTCGAAATTCATTTTAAACACTTGTTCTATTGTTTGCAATCATATTTAAATAGTTATAAAAAATAAATGTAAAAAAATGTTATGATTTTAATCACTTCACTATTCCAGAGACTTAAACAGTCGTGAACAATATATTAAACATAATATTTTTTTATATAATTTTACGAATTTTACGTCACGATCGACGTTAATACGATTCGACTAATTCAATGAAATCAGGTATTCTAAATTTCGCAAATTCAATTAAACGGCGAAAACACATAACTTCCGTTTTTAATAAAATATAAAAATTTTATTTTGAAATAATTGTAATAATTTTTTATGCAGAAGAATTTGAAACCCAAAACGTTTATTCGTAATTTCGAGTTGCAATTAAAAAATATGTTTGCTTTTATTTATTAATCGACGAAACATCATATTTCCATTATCCTTTTACAAATATTGAAATATGCGTGTGATCAAAGTAATTTAAAGATAAATCTAAAGTAAATATAATTGTTCATGTTTTAAATGACACATTTGTAGTTTGACGCATGACGTATTTTATTTTGTATAGTAAAAAAAAATTGTTTTTTTCGTTTATTCGGTTGACATTTATCTAAAAAATATAATTCACTTTTTTTAGTACAAAAGAATTGATATTTATAAAAATGTTAAGTAAATTATGTTTTATGCGAAAAACAAAAAAAAAATGAATAAATAAATAAAATTCTCCGAATATTTTGCAATCTACATATTTCATGTGTTAAAAAGAAAATTATTTTCTAAAATTCGTTTTGTGATATTTATTGAAAAAAAAAATTGTTATTCAAACAAATATAATAATATTATAATTTATACATATTTCGCGTATCGTTTTTCTCGACTAAAGCGAATAATATACACGCAACGCCTCGTGCGTCGTATATTCCGAGACCCGTCGACTAAGGTTTTCGCGATCGGCGTGAAATAATTACATTTTTTTTTCGTTTCTTTATAGCGTTAACATCACATACCTGATTTTCGTTTGGTTTTTCAATAATTTGTTATCGACTTGGCATGCCCGGTGCCTAGTCTAGTATCCTCGGACCGCATAATCCGCACCGGAAGAATCGCGAGATCATTAAAATTAAAAAAAAAAAATTCAAAATATGCCAAAACGACGTGCGTGCGACGACGACGAAATATTATTACGGCGGTACACGATATTTTATGCTTATTATTTATTTAGCCACTGCACTAGAGCACGCGCGATTACCGATCGATCAGACGACCGCGACGATGAACGCGGTGTTACACGATCGTCGAGCGGTGTGCGGTGTCGGACTGCCAACGACGATTCGCATTTTATACGACGACGGCAATGAAAATAATTAATTGAAATAATTACAATGACGATACGAGCGAGCGAGTATTGTTATCGCGAGATGAAACTGCAGAGTCGTGGCGCGACGGAGCGATGCTATTTCGTTCGCGCGATTTGTTGTGTATTTTCGCCGCGCGATTATTATATTTTCTGGCCGGCGTACGACAGCGGTCGGGCAAACGGAACGCGGGAGACTGCCGGTGTTCGCGGCGTACCAGACGACGAGCACGTGGCTTTGACGGACGGATCCTTGCCGCCGCCGCCATCGCGCAATACGGGGGGAACCGCGGTTGGAGTGGGTCGTATCGTCGTACACGTTCTAAAATAATGTTATTATATTATTATTATTATTATCATCGCGCGTAGGCATACGTATTCATTCGCGCCGCGGTACGGGAGTAAGAGACGATACGTGTTATCGTTATCATATTATACGTATTATATTTTATTAAACACGCGAGGACGTCATCAAATTGATCGCATGGAAATTGGAAAACGCGAACGGTGCGAATAGTGCAAAAAGACAAAGAAAAACCACCATTTTCAATTTACATTTAAATCCACTCTCAATATTGTTCAAAATCGACTACATGCATAATATGTTTCTTGCTAATTATTTTGTGACGAAAAATAGAAATCGTTCACTAAATCTACAATTCGATCGTTTATCAAAACATTATACTGTTCGATAGCAGTTCCACCTATATTTGTAGTGCTTGGCGACTTATGTTAGTGAAAATAATGGAGTTTTAAAAATTAAAATAAATATTGTCGATGCGAACAACGTATTTTTCCCAATGACTGTAAGCTAACCAACAAACCTTCGCAATTTTAACATGAAAAAAAATCGACGAAATAATAATAGAGTGAGATATATTCGTTTCTATCAGTGGACTTTCAAAATCAAAACGGCGTTTGTAACAGTACAACTGTGACATCCATTACAACTGCAGGATTCATAATAACATTTTAGATAGCTAAAGTTATTTAAATAAATAGAAACAATCTGTTAGTCCCAATAAAAATAACTATGGCACACGCATGCGACGGCGAAAAAATCGACAAATATTTCGGACGACGATATGCGACAACGATTCGAAATAGATGATTGAAACCATAAGGATCGATCAGAGAAAGCTAACGATTTTCATTCGAATTGATTTCACTTCTCCCCGGGATACCATTGTCTTTGCCACGTAATGAGCGATGTGACGCAAGAGCAACCGGATTTCTTTTGTTTATTTAATTGTAATTCGTTTCCGAACTCTTAATAGGTACCATTATTTATTAATTTTTACCAAGCAGTACACTATGTAACGCAACCGTATTGCTTTTTTATGTTTATTTGAACTTTGAACACGGTTGCATCTATTTCATATAGGTAACAAACTAAATTCTCGCGAATATTATGTCCTTAATTTCTCGCTTAGGAGTCACATAAATAATAGAATAAAAACTAGTGGGCAAACATTATTAAAAAATTTGAGCTACCTAAGAATAATAATCATCGAGCCTTATTTATTTCGGACATTTCTGTGAGACACCCCTTTTTTCCCCTTGGAGCCACCACTGATTATTGTTAAAAGTTAATGGAGTTTACACTTACCGGTGTGTTTATAGAACAGATTTGACCCCTTTCCAAAAAATAAAAAAAATGTTTCAATTACTCCCGTGGACATGCGTGTACTCGTATCATATTATAATTTTAAACATCGACGTCTTTATTGGAAAACGGTTCACCGACAGATTATATGGTATACTTTTATACTACTTTAAAGAGTGTCGTATAAACTCGTATATCCTGGTCGTATTATCTCTGCTGGCTGAGCTATGGAGTTTTATAAACTTCGAAATAAACTAAAGTGACACCGAAGACGCGTTAAATACATTGAATATTATTATTTTAGTTAAAACTCAATCGCGACTAGAAAATAGTTTTTAATTTTAAAACGTAATTTCATTGTATTGATAGGTAGATAGTTTATCGTTAAAGATAAACTAATACGGCGGACCAACGATCCAGTTAATTTAAATAACGGTCTATTTTTTATTTAATTTTTTTTTTATAATCAATCTTAAATCATAAATATATTTTTTCTTACGCGATTAAATTAAAGCAATTTAAAAATATCAGAAATTAAGGCAATTTACATAGCGGTTATTTTTTATGGTATATATTATATTTATACAAGCATAAATCTTTTAATTATATTTGTTTTACATACCTAATAATATTTATTATGGTTTAATAAATTATTAGTATAAATTTAATGACAATAAAATATAGATATAAAGAAAATAATGAGAAAAGTTGTTTTAATTTCATCGACCAGCGTTAAAATAAACAAAATATTGTATTTAACCTAAACGCAATTATTATGGAACGTTATTCTGATCGAGAAACATTAAAATATTATCAATTTATAGTGAATTGCCAACAGTTTATTTAATGTGCGCGTACATTTCATTTGTATTATTTCAAACTTTTTAAAGAAAATTCGATCGTTTTATGTGTTACCACTTTTCCCAATTATTTCGATGTCATTAAAGTTAGAAATAATATGTACCATAAAAGTGGTTTGATTTGGAAATTGCAAAGTCATCAGATGTAAGTGTAAATGCAGGTCTGAGTCGTGAAAGTTCCTATAGTCGCTCCTAGTCGTGAAATTAAATTGTATGTTTTACGGTCTTGTTATTATCAAATGATTTGTTCTATTTTATATTATAAGGTTTGGATATCGATAAATAATTTTTACTCGTATATATAGGAAAAATACGTTTAGCGAATGGTTCGTATGTGAATACATATTTGTCATATTAATTAGAAATTGTTCAGCTGACTTTTTCGAATTACTTGACGAGTAGAAATTTTTCGTTTCAACTAAGTCCTAATCAAAATAGCAACATATTATATCTTAGACAATGGTGAGATCATTTCTATAATAGTGGAATTCAAATTTTTAATTTTTAATTCAGTAAAATAGTAAGCTGGAATGAGAAAGCCTGAAATTAATAACAACAATTTATTTATAATCATTCGGTATATACCTAGTAATTTAGATAATGGACTATCTAGAACGTTACTATTTCCTTGAGAGTATTTTATTAATTCAACGGCATAATAAATTATGATCATTCAATAATATATATATAAAAAAAAAACATCGCAAACTAGAATTTTTAATTCCTGTAAAAATCAATTATATTTTTTTATATCGTGAGCCATTAAAATTTTTAAATCTAGTTTCCGGGAAAGTTGATGTTCAGGGGATTAGCTGCCAACTATTTCTAATTTTTTATCAAACATATATATTATAAGTATATAATATAAAAATATATATTATATATTCATAAGTTTATTCACTGATAAGTTGACGTTTATATTATTCGAATATGCGTGTGTATGCATAAAATGACTGTTTTAGTCTGTAATGGAATCGACACAGATAATAAAAAATAAAACGTAGTAATGAAAAAAAAAAATGCAAATACTAAGTGTAAAATTGTTATTTGCACGTGTATATTTATTTTATTTACGCTATATTATATATAAATATAAGACGTCTAAATAAAAGCTAGACACAATAAATCACTTTAGACGGTAAAATTAGCTTGCGATGTATATAGTAAACGTTCATACACGTATATATTTGCATAAATTCAATGGTCCAGTAAAAACTAGTTCGTGAACCATATTTAAATATGATTATCATTACCATATAATTAGTATTCAGTAATATATATTGTATACTTGTATACGTAAACACAATGGACGTACCCCAAATAAATTGGAATAATTGAATCGAGAGAAATAACGTTGTTAAAATATTCAAGCGAGATGTCGTCGTTTACCGCAGAATTATTGAATACGGCGTTGACGTTATTATTGATCAGCGAGATCACAAAAGAATCAACAATTAATGATGTGTACGAGTGTTCTCCTTCGGCATGTACGCGTGAATAATATTATTATTTGGTCGAAACTATTGACGGTCTTTACGTGGTGTGATTTTCGTCGCGATTAAAAAACAATTTACAATGCCTCGTGCGATCGCGGTGCGGCTATTGATCAATTAGATAATAATAATAATGATAATAGTAAAAATAATAATAAAACGAACAATCGAGTAAAGCCTCTAGTTATCCGCGGCATTCCTCTGCCTCTGAGATTTAAAGAAAACTTTGATTTCTCTCTTCGTGTAAAACTCGCATATGAATAATAAGTCATCGCGTTTATAGGAGTATCGGCTAATTAAATATTATTTTCAGCTTTTAATTAATTACTCGGTTTAAATTAATAATTATTGTTCCGCGTATAACGTTTCGCTAATTAATAACCGCGTTGGGTAAAAACTCTGGCGAACGAAGATAATATTTTATATTGTAATTTCATATAGGCGGTATTCGAGTTTTAATGATTATGTGTGTTGCGAGTTTTAACAAAACGTGCGTTATAGAATAATATGTGCCTGTTTCAAAACAATTACATTTTACTAGTAAATGCGTTTTCAAAATATCGAATCAATGATTAACAAAAAAGAAAAAAAAGTAATAAATACTCCTCGTTCGAGTTTAAAATAGTTGACTTATAAAAAAAAAGAAAATTATTATCCTGTAATGTATTGTTTTCTGAGATCGCTTAAACGTTTCAAATCGAAACCCGACGAATTGAAACCGTACTTAAATAACTGTACTTAAATACACGTTTATAATATATAGACATAATTATTGTACCTGATGTATAAATAATAATAATAATAATATTCGAGTTCCGTTACTTAAACATTGTGTCACCCATAAAAAGGATCGTAATTATAACCGACCGGGTGGAGGGATGTCGGATGAAAATTCTAAAAAAAATAATAATAATTATAATGACGGTAGAACGTTGTATGTACCTGCGTAACTTTTAAACGCGAGCGTGTTTAAAATTGAACCAGTTAAATTGGTTTTTAATGTGAATTCGTATAACGCTGCATCGTGCGGTCATGAATATAATTGTAAGTTGTTTGACGGCTATGATATATACATTAGGTGCAAGAAAGCTGTTTCCGTTTAAGTGCCCATAAAATTAGTACGCAGTGGTATTCATAAAATAATAATATGGATACGCACAGTGCGTTGCGGCGTGAATCCGTGTGTCCCGGCCATAAGCGCCGAGAATGATGAAACGCGTCGAGTTAAAATGTTAGATAAATCCCAGACGAAATCATTGTTGTCTTTATCACTATCGATCTACCGGAATCGCACCAAAAGTTATTTATTTCCAAATCTAATCGAATAGTACGAAAATCGCATTTCGTTCGTGGCGATTTTCAACAAAACCTAACGATTTCACACACGTAAGAGATTTGATTTTCAATTCATTCGACTGCGCGACTCGATGTATTATATTATAATAGTCGTATGAAGTGGACGTGTTTACGACGAGTGAAACGATATCGTGCGTCAAAAAGCCTACTGAATACAAATACGCGTCTCGGCCGCAGCAATCTGGGCGATAATAACGTCATCGTTATGATGAATGGACAGTCCCGATGACGGACCGACATTTTATGATAGGTACACGACGTGTGTTTGTACTCCCGTACAATAAAACCGATCGGAGGAGGTTCGGGTCCGTTTATCGCGGCTGACTAATAAACGACGGACGCCGTCGATGAGCGGGACCGGAGCTACTCGTACAACCGTCACGTTTTCGCGGTATTTCACGGGAAATTTTTTAAAAATACGTAAAAAAAAAAAGCGTTCGCTCGCCAAACAAACGGTTTATACCTCTCATTTATATGTACGCTGTACTCGCACGCAAGAGGGCTCTCTTCGAATCGTTCTCTCTTCGACACAAAAGCTAAAATCTCATAACAACGTCTCTGGAGAATATCGACGTCCGTGATTTTTGATTTTTTTTCATCTCCGACGCCCGCGAGTTTTCGCCGCCAACTCCCGACTCGTCCGTCTCGTAATTATCGTAATCGCGTCTTTATCACGCCTGCCGTATATCAAAAGCGTTGGCCGGGATTAATCCTCGCTCGCGTGACCGACTGTAATGCGTGTTTTAAGCCCACTTAACGGCGTTAGATACGCACTTTATCGTTGGCGCGTATAGCACACGGCGCGTCGAGCGGTTAGGTTAGCGCGAAAACGCAACAACAATAGTTCTCTGTGCGCGAAACGGTCAACGGTTATTGTTCGGTCTCGTCCGAAATAGACGATTATGTACGACCTTATGGCGACTGTATCGGATCCGTGGCCGGTTAGGTCCTGCAACAGGCACACGGGTACCGACCGTAGTCGGCCATGTATAAATCGGTCGTCAGAGACGTCGCGCGATCAGATTCGTTAATACATATTATATGGATTCGTTTAACAAATTGACCCAAAACAACTCGCATATCCATTTCGAAATCGTTTGGATTATTCTATAATAACAATTGGAGGTGAATTAGCTAGTCAAACTGTTTTCAGCCACGGAGACAACATACCGCGAGTGTCGATTTCGTGTTATTTGCTCAGCGCTCTTAGGATTTTGCGCTAGGATTCGGTGCAACAGTCAAACTCGCGAAATAATAACGCAGCAGGTATATTACGGGCATATGCGCTAATGTCCCAGAACCATATTACAGATATTATACGCGTTTACCGCGTTCAGTCAGTACCGTACTGTATTTTCGACCGATAAGATTCGTAAATATGCACTCGAAATCGGCACATACCCATGTATATGTGTACATCGTATGCCACACTGCTACTATATAATGTGTATACAATGTATATACACGCTCTCTGCAAAACGTATATTCAAATCGGTTGTTTAAACGTATGGAAAACGATTCTTCCGAACACAATGGACGTATACCCTCGAGAATTTCGTATCCAAACGTCGTAACCTTGATTTCCGATTTCGAATCCGTCGGTATATTTCTCTTATTAGGCCACGACGCTGCGGATCCGGTCTTACGAAAACATCCAACCCAGATGTGTATGTGTGTGTGTGTGTGTATAAAGAGAAAAAACATACAAAATTATGTTCTATTTTCGTCTCTAAATCGTTAAAGAAAACAACCGCAACGTATAATAGTAATAATAATAGTAATAGTAATAATAGTAATAATAATAATATCCGCGGACCAAACGCTAAACCAATCTGTTTAACGATTGCGGTTTTTTCCGACTTCTACGCGTAAAATACCTGCTGCAGTACAATGCACGGTCGTATTGTTACTGTTACAGAATATTATGTTAAAGTCTTCGCTAAACGCGCGAGTTATCTCAATCCTTTCTCCGCCGCGTACGAATATTATTATAGCGTACCTCTATATATGCGTTATATATGTTATCGGTGTACGCGCGAGGCAATGAAATCATATCGTATATAAAATATACTATTGAAAATTAGCGATCTCGATGGGGGTACACGTTAATATATTATAATGTTTGCCGTGCGCATGTGAAAATTATACACTTTGTAGTTTTGTACAAACTCCAGTCCGATATTCCGTAAACACCGTAATTAGGTAATTCCATGTACGGCGTGTGTGTGTTTAGCTGGCCGGTATTATACTGCATATAGCGATGCTATTCAAACGTCAAGTTCGCATATAAAACCTTATAATAAACGCGTTTATGTTATAGGCACACACAAGCGCACTAGCTCATAGAAAACACACACACGCGCGCGCGCGCGCGATATTATCATTTTACTTTCTTTGATAAAATGTATGAGAGAATATTTTCGTTTCTGCGCCGCGCCGACCGACGTTCGTAAAGTTTAAACGTTTTTTTTGACCTCCATCGTCGTAATGATATATAACGTCGCGCGCAGCCGGTATGTTTTCCGCCCAAAGGTCAACCTATTGTCGATTCGTTAAAATATGCGGATAGAGTATAGGCATATTCGTCGGGATTGATTGGAAAAACTGTCGCGCGAGTCGACGCTATGGATTTCGGAAAAAAAAAACAAAAATCTCTTTATGTTTCATGCGCGGGTCGACTCGTCGAATGTCACAAAAAAATAAATAAATAAATACATTACGCGAGATAGAAATTGATATGTATAATATATTATACGCGTGTACGTTATCATAATAATGTTTCGCGCACGACTGGCCATCCGTATAATAATGAAATCATTGTAATATATAGTGTAACTTAATTATGTAAATTTAAATTAAATACACAAACTGTTTCCCCCCCCCCCCCCCCCCCAATACCGACGCGAAAATCCGGCCAATGTATAGTAATTATTATTTTATACGTAAAATAAAATGTTTCCGCAAAAGGTAATATACGAACACGAATCTATTTCAAACTGCGTTTGCTCGAATCTCGTATAATATACGATAGCGTCGTCGTCGTCGGTACGCGTCGAATTCCTAGAGTTCCCCGAGAAAAACATTAAACACGAGAAATAAAACGTTTTGAAAACGATTCCCGACGACTATTCCTAGTTTGTTTTTTTTTTTGTTTTCGTGTGCGGTACAATAATACGTTTTATAATTATTATCGTCTCTAACTGGTAAATTACACACGACGTGTTCCAACACACCCTCCCGATCGTAATTAATCACCAGCGGTATAGGATGTGTTGTCTGTCGGGAGCCAAATTATATAAGATAATACAGCCGTGTCGACCATGACCCGGTTTAACGACGATAGTAATAATATGTAAAGAAGATCGGGACGAGACGAATCGATCGGCGTGGGTAAAACGGGCTGCCCCGGATTAATGACGAAACGCGTCATTATACATTCGAATGGTTACGTCAATCGGGCGGATTGTGTACTACGAGTGAATAAACAATATATCGTCGAAAAAACAAACCCAACGTCTCGTGTAATACGTCGAGCCGATAAACGACGATTAACCACGAACCGGATGCTATGCGATCGGATGAAGTAACCGAAATTCTAAAGAAGCATGCGTCATAATTACACGTTACGATTATAAAACTAAATCAATTCAGGATTACGATCATAACAAATACTCGCGCGTGAATTCTGTAGGACGCCGGAGACCTGATCCGGTACGATGTCACAATAATCGAACATTTTTCGTCACTATACACTATTATCGAGAGTGACCGGCCTACACCATTTGTTCCCGTAAGACGTAAAACCATTTCAATTTACAACCATAATGTAAAAACAGTCTATATTCCTTGTTATTATCGTCCGTTAAACTTGAAAGATGTTCAAATCGGATTTGACAATTATTTTCACTGTCGGGTAGTGTAAATAAGGTTTACAAAAATGTGTGCTTTTGTTAATAATTGTTAACGTTAATTTTCGGGCGTTAAATATTTTACAGCGAGTAGGTACGAGTTTTCGAACTTTCAATAGAATCTGTTTTTGAACCGCTTCAGCCCGTCGTCTTCCGATCGTTCTGAGAGTCCGAATTCTAAACAAAATTCCGTTTATCTATTGTGAATTCACTATATAGACTTTGATTCCGTAAAAAATATTCCGTGCTCCATTCGTATCCCGGGAATTCGAAATCAAACTTAAACAGTTACGTTTTGCAGTATAATGCGTTCCCCCCCCCACCAAAGTGAAATTATTTCTGTGAACTCCGTCGGTTGTCAACGAAACGTCGCTCTTGCTCTTTCGTTTTAATGAAAATCTCAACGCACACGCGTGATGTCTCGAACGCGATCGATCGTAATAATAATACGGACAGCGAGCGTCGTGTGTAGCATAAAAATAATTTACGGTAACGTGGAAAAGTGTGAAAAATTAGAGAGGTTAAAGTGAAAGCCACGCAGAGGTCCATCAGGGATCACTATACGATAATATGTTATATACTCGTGTGTGTGTTTTTTTTTCTCTCTCCGAACGCTCGCTAGTCGTCGTGTACGTCGGTACAAATTATTACTCGGAACGAGATAGGCATTCTCGTTCGTGTGCGCAATATTTATACGACACTGAGCTCAGAACGAAAACGACAAGTAAACATTATGATCTAGTTTTCACGTCGAATCCCAAGTCCTCGCGAATACCGAACCGCCGAAAACAATCGCTAATGGCCACAGCCAACGGATAATGCGTACGATAGAGGTATTATTATAACGTGGGTTTTGTTTTTTTTTTTTTCTTTACGAATCGAATTCAATAGCGCCAGAAAACACGGTGACTATATTATTATACATGTATCGCAATAATATTTTAACCGGAAAATAAATGAATTATTTGCAATCCCGAGAAAGAGAGAGAGAGCCAATTGTTTTTTTTTAGTACGTTTTCTCGAGAAACGTACTTTTTTTTTCTTTCCGGACGTCGAAATATTCCGAAAATTGCGTATGATTATTTATAGTTATTTACTCGGAAATCCGTATAACACAAGTAAACAGTATTGAGATTTTTAAGTTATTATTATTTTACCGAAAGAATAAAAAAAAAACAAAACAGTTACGTGTACCTGTCCGCGGAATAATATTCACGAAAAATAATATCATAAATCCGCTGTCGTTTCGTTTACGGCTTGTTCGTAATAGCAACTACTTGGAATTATTTTTTTTAAGCTAAAAATTCAAAACGTAAACCGATATGAAAATAAAATAAAAAACCATTTCACTCTTTCAGTATCTCACAGTTTCTATTATGTACGAGTTGGTACGTTTTTTAACACGGCAGTCGTTATGCGTACATAAAAATCGTATTACAAGACTGTAAATATTTTACGATTTCCGATCTATGTACATAGACGATCATCAATATGACACTGTTGTGCAGCGCGATTATTTTTTTTTTTAAACTCTTTAAACGACTAATAGCTACCGGTCGGTACGTTTTTTAATCGGTTCGAGTATAGAATGTCATTTACGATCGGATATTTCGAGTCGTCTAGAATACACCGCGTATACACTCGGACATGTCGGAGAAAAAACCAATTGAAATCGGTTTTGTTATTAAAGATTACAGTCAGGTACGGATTCGCCGAGAATATTATACCAGGTGTTATACAATATTGTTCAGCCACTTTGGAAAGCGAGTCGTAAAAACAATAATAATTTAAAACTAGAACATTATTATTATTATTATTATTACTTTAATTAGATTACCGCGCGTCGTCGTTTATGATATGATCAAACGATTAACGACGAAACATCACGTCGGTCGAATGTACAGTTTATTTATTTATTTTTTTAATTTCGCTTTGTTTTTCTTTTTTTTTTCCTCGCACTAATTATAACACGAAAATACGTAGAAAGCCGCGTGTGCAACGCGTTAAAAGTAACCAGTCACTTTTACTGTGTATTCTGTCTGTCACCTGATAAACCTAGTTGAAAAAAACAAAAAAACCGTATTTTTTCTCCGACGATGTTTTTCTTCACGCCTACCGAGAAACCTTCCCCCCACCCCGCGCCTCCTGCGCCGGCCATGTAAACAAGGCGCGACAAGTGACTAGCGTTTAAATGACCAGTGTGAATGATTTGAAGAATAGCCGGCAAGTGAAAACGCAAACAATATTATTATCGTCATCATTCATTATTATAGCTATAGATTCACGGTGTCGTAATATCTATTCATTCAAAATTACCGTTTCGCGGCGGTCGTGCGCGGTGTGGTGCATGTCAAACGATCGGTCCGCACAGCGCACACGCGTATATAATAATAATTAACAGTTAAAACGCATCGCGGAGTGAAACTTTTTTTCGGACGAAAACGATCGAATCCGTCGTCGGACGAACATTGTTTTCGACGCGCGGGGGGCGTTTTTCTCTCTCTGTTTGTTTTTCGATAAAAAAAAAGAAGAAAAAAAAGAAGAAAAATGTCAACGCGAATCCAGAGTGCGGCGGAAAACGCGCGGCGGGGACCGAACAACTCGGGAATTCGCGCAAATACGTTTTCGACGTTCGCGGAAACGTTCACATTCTATTACGCGCTAAATACGTTTTTAAACGATTTTTCAGTCCGTTCGTGTTTACATCGATATAATTACATCGCCATTATTTAGCCGTTACGAACGCGTCCGGATTTGCCCCTTTAGTTGTTATTGTACGAGTTGAGATTTGTCGACAACTGTTTTATGCGATTTTAACATAATATTTTATCCATAAAACTATCTGTGATCGATGTTTCAACGTATTGTTTATTATAATAATATTATCCGGGGCAGTTGTGCTGCCAGTACAAAAAGCTAAAACTAAAGAAATGATATGCTTGTCAGTATATATATATATATAGTTGCCGATCAAAACCAACGTGGCATGACATTTAGTAGGTTATAACGAAAATAAGAATGCGACGAAAAGAAAAAAACGAAAATGTGTTCTTGGTACCTAAGACATAAAAACGACCCTAAATGGCTAAATCAATCTGAATCTATTAGTTTTATTTACTCGAATTGTCAGTCATGCAAATAATATGATATTATTTATTTATTGCTCGACCTATTTTCCTAACCTGTTCGGATGAAATGTTTTATTTCGGTTTTATTTATTTGAAAATCTTGATCAGTGCTCACTGCTCATACATCAGAGACCGAGCTTGGTCGACGATTTTTTTTGTACAACATGTCTTTGGAACTCAAACGTCGTTTGTAACAATTTTGGTTAGATTTTTATTAAACGTGCGTTGCATTTTCCAGATTATTTCCCATAGAATTTTGGTTTTATGGATCGGTACGTATATGTATTAAAATCTCAAAAATCGTGACTCACGCGTACTGTGGCGATCGATTCTTTTGAAATCGACACAACTACGTGTAATTCGTTAAAAATCGTTTAACTCTCGAGCCACTGATTCGTTATTACTACTTTCAGTTTTCAAAATTTTAAATAGTGCGTTACCGTGATGAGTGTGAAAGAAAACGAACCGCCTCTCGCCGTCGGGCCTTGTCTTTGAAATATACATGCACAATTCAAAATTAGGTTAGGTCAGTTCTCGGTAGTGTTAAAAATAATTAAACATTCAAATGCAAATGTGAGAAACGTAAGGCTTTGGAAATTAAAATAATATTATGCAAAAACTAATTCTCTAAGATGTAAATTTTAGAGAGTAAAAACAATAAAAAAAATTAATCGTTTTTCTGAAATATGTTCACATAACCTTGGTAACTTTTGAAAACGGTGAAAGTTTCCAACATTTACATTTATATATATATATTTTTTAAGATGAATGCTTTGTGCAATTAAGTTCGTTAGAAAAAGCAGTTTAACCGAATTAATGAAAATTGCGTACGCTATACACCGTGACGACAAACGGCAATAGCCTTACTATTTCTACAGCTATTTGTCGTTTTCCCCATATTCCGTTTTAATAATTTTACGATTTGTCGGCTCACCGCTCTTCGACGTATGTGTACTTAAGCTTAGACCTATAGAAAATAAATATGGCTGGGATATTTCATTTCTCGCGTCCAAGTGTATCCCTAGTTATGGTAAACGGACACCCAAATAAGTAAATTTCACTCTATTTTGTGACCGAAAACTATACATTCTTACCTACTTACTCAATTTTGTATTATTGTTTTTCCATTCAAAACTTTAAAACGCAGTAAGGAAAACCGTTTCTCTTCATATTTTATCTAATTATTTAAACATTTTATAGTTTCCGTTTGTCGGTTTCACTATACAGCAGCGCATTGTTATAAAAACGTTTGTCGGGGAGTTTTAGACGCAAAAAGCAGTGGTTTTTAAAAGTAAAACGCAGTAAAAGTCGATGTGGTTTTTTTTTTCGTTTTCGTGAAAGTATAACGTATAGAAGATACTCTGTTTTTATTAACGGTTTACTGGGACTAATCGAAAATCGTAAAGAAACATGTAGATGTACCGGACACATAAACGTTCGAAACTTTTCACCGTCGTTGCAGTGAATCGTAGATCCTCGGGCAAGTTGGCCAAAGTATCTGCGGCGCGATGTTTGTAAATATGCACCGAAACGCAAAGCCCGGTCCGGCACGACGGGATTTTAATTAAACTCTATTCACGCGGTAGATCGCCTTTCGGGAAAACGAAAACAGACAGCGGCGCGCGCGCGTATTCTTAAAAAACCGCAAATATCTAAACAACTGCCAGCTACTGCGTGAGTGTTATAAACGAGCGGGCGAGACTCGGTACGGGTTACGAGAGAGAAAAACCAGCCGGGTGGCCCCCGAGGATCCGGGAGCCGGTCGTCCCGATATAGCCCGTGTGGATCTGATAATATTCGGCAGGTCGACGACGTCTCCGGGGGGGGAGATCGTGACTAATACGGATGCGGTGACTAACCTAACCGCGTCGTGTTTTTACCCGGTCCGCCGCGAAGTATTACAATGATAATAATAATCGCGGCGACCGCCAAAGTCGATTACGAGATTATACAACACGCTCGCGCGCCCGCGCACACGGCCCGGCGAATGATAATAACAATTATTGCGATCGCGGTTCGTGTGGGAAACGAGCGCCCACCGCGCGTTCCGTCGCCGACGACGGGTGAAAGTAAACATTTGCGCGGGGCATTCGTCATAGTGTTTGTCCCGAAGTGTTGTGCGTCCGTCTGTGTGAAATCTCAGACGACTGGGAAACGATTTGTATCGGTGAAATTGGATATTTCGTTTTTCCGCGACAATCGGTTTTTGTGTGATTTTTTCCCCTTTTTTTTTTGTCTCTCTTCCGATATATTGTTTTTGGTATTTTTCTTCTCGTTCCGGCAGTCCGCCGCCCTAAACCGTCGCGTCGTCGCCTGAAACAAAAAAAAAACGATCTCACGCGAACCGCATGCTTAGACGAGAAGAATATTACGGGCGAAGCGTATATCGCCGATAAATTTTAATTAAAAACGTACTCGATTCGACTTTGCGTTAAATAAATAGATGCGCTTTTTCTTACACCGTCGTCGTAAGATCAAACGTATCCCGACGGAACGGCTTTGCTCTGTCGGTTTTTCGTTCCGAAAGCTCTATTTCTCTGCCGTGAAAACCACTATTCGCGCGTTAGATTTTTCACCGCGAGACTTTGAGAAACACAAAGCGAATCGAATAAACACAGTTCTCGGGGGGAAAACAGATAGAAACGGTCCGAGTTTTCAACGTTGGACTCTGAAAACCCGTCGATACGCGTGAATACCACCTCGGCCGCACAAACGTAAATCATAAACGCGATAATAACAATTATATCTCATCGCGTTCGATACTTCGATTAGCGGCCGATTTCATTACGACGTCGAATCGACCGCGTTACCGTAACCATATTATTATAATTATATTCAAAGCCGGCCGTGTTAATGGTGTTTGTCTACCGAGTTATGTCGATTTAATTGTATTTATTCCCCGATCGAGTCGGCGGTGTTGAATTCAACGGGAATCTTCCGAGTAGTGATGTCGAGTTTAAGTTCACAAATAAACACCGAGACTTGGATTTAATTGATTTTATTTTCGGACACACGTCCGAACATATCTTTTTCGGACGCTATAGATCAGATAGATTTTTACAACGCGTTAATGACTTACTCCGGACTATCTATAATCTATTTATTACAATCTCATCGCGAACGAAATAAAAAAAAAAACCTCAAGCGTGGTAGTGATATTTAAAACGCGCTAATTTGGAATAGTTATAAAAAAAAAGTAAATGATATAAAATCACATTTAAACGAGCGCAGGGGCTGACCAGTCGAAATAAAACCAAACCGGTAAAAACCCGAAATTAGCGAGCCGAGTCGTTGAGCCGAAAAATCGAATCGATTCTACGTCGTATTTGCATCGTTAACGCCCGAATCGACAATATTATTTATAATATCGCGTTGGTCGTCGGCTCCTTCAAATATTAATTATGATCGACGATAAAATCGCAGAAGTAATGAACATTGTCGTTTCGATTTTTGTATACGGACACATAATGTATTAACGGACACTATATATTATAATATTACTATACTCGTATTACCTACGTGTTTCACACACTCGCAGCACGCCGGAGTGAAAAAATAGGTTCCGTGGCGGAGGGGACGCGCGTGACTGGAACCTATTATACATGCTCGCACCGTTATAATTATTATTATTACTATTAAAATCCGGTAGACCGAGGAAATCGTAACTCGTTTTAATTTATTCGGACCATATAGTATTACCTATGTGTGATGTGTGCGTATCATGTCCCTGGGGCTTTCTGTTGCCGCGGTAAAACAGAAGCTTTTCGCACCAGCGACGACGACGGTCTACTAGTTTTCGTTTTCCGTCGTCCGCCCCGCAAATAATAGATTTGTATATTGTATTTTTTTTTCCGGTTCGAATTTCCGGATGTGTTCAATATAGCAATTATTTTTATCAAAGCAATAATTGAAAATTAATAACTATACTCGATAAAAAAAAAAAAAAAAAAAGGATAAAATACTAAAAACACTCTACAGACGAAGAGACATCCGAACTAGCTCAATTTTTTTTTCAACACACCGGGTCGAAAAAAAATAATATCATAGTAATGTTTGTGTTTCGTTATTCTCTTCGCAATAGTCACTGCCGGCACAGTCACTGCGAGATTGTATTTGTCTTTGTTTTTATCTCTGCGTACGGTGGCTCGTGAAAAACGTCCAGTTACGATAAAAACACATAATATCTTCTATTTTCTCTGCCCCGGACAAAAGAATCGCCCGGTGTACGACTGTAGGATTTAACAAAATGTTACTATCAATTGATACGATGCTCGCGAAAAGCGTCCTTAATATTTACACGAAATACCTATTGCTATAGAGTGGTGTTATTCGGTCTAATATTAAATTGTACACACACACACACACACACGAATACTATATATACGAGTATATTATACTCGAGTACATATTGTATGAACTGTTACGGCGGCCGAGTGTAGGAGCTCTTGGAGGGTACGGGAAGAGTATAAAAAATTATGAAAAAATTCTCTCTCTTTCGCAGGTATAACGAGAACGACACGATTTATCACGTTGCGTATATAAATTTGTAATGGTTTTATTTCATGCCGTTTTTCTGTAACACACGCTCGTCGCGTACGTAAGAAGAAATACAATTTTTTTTTTCACGGTGACGTTATTTTTTTTCTTTTTCTTTCTTTGCCTCCGCTGCGAGTGTGACTTGGTCCGGTGTCCCGCAGCGACGTTGGTGAGCAGATAAATCGTCACTTTCTTCGTCGTCACTAGAGTGCTTACACGAATATTGATATAAAAAAAAAAAAAAAAAAAAGAAGTAATCAATCACGTAACTGTGGTGGTTTCACGTAAGGTCGACGGAACGAACGCCGCGCGGTTTAGTAGTGCGGACACGAAACAGGTATCGCGATGAACAAAAAAGAAAAAAAAAGCAACTATATACACTTGTGTATTATATGATGACACCGTATAGCCGGCGGCGGCCGTATATAAACGGATGTGTTACAGATTGGTGTTTTTCGTATTAAACTGCGTGTCGTCCGACGTCCGCCGTTCGCCGAGACGCATGCGAACTATGCGCGGAAAAAAAATTCGGCCATAATAATATAATACCTCATAAATAAACAAACGGTATGAAAAAAACTATCTGAAAGACAATCCGACGGTTCGAGTTTGTCAAACGCCGCGCGCCGTCGCGAATTCTTTATTTCGATCGTATTCTCGTCGCCGCCGTTTCCGCGAGACGCGTGCAGCACACGATACGTATTGTACGCGGTCGGTTTTATTTCGTTGTGCGCGCACATTGTTTGGACGTTCGTCGACCGTGTCCCTAGTGCGTCGACCTTTTATTTTCCTTTTATTTTCGTTTTTGTCGATAAGATAAATATTGTCTCGCGAAACACGCGGCGGCTATGTGACTCGTTCTCACAATATGATAACGCGGCGTCATTACAACGCGTTTGAATAAAATACACATTTTTGTGGTGGATTTTTGGCGAGGTGATTTTCACTCTCCCCGAACGCTACCCGTCTGAGGATTTTCTTTAAAAGAAGACATAATATTTATGTGTATAAAACAGAGTCTCTTTGAACGAAAAAGTCATCGAGTAAGAACTTAATCAAATTAGCACTACATCGACGACGAGGTAAACCAAATATTGAAGCTACGTCGTCGTTTGAAACGATAGAGCCGATCGGTCAAAGTGTCTGCCGGGATGCAGCTCAGCAGTTTTCTCGCTCGAGCCGAATGGAAAATCCACAAGGGTGCACGATCGGTGCACGCACCGACTCTGCAACCGACTACTTTTCAAACTCGGCTTTATCGGCGTCCGGGTCCGAACGGACTAAAACTATTAACTTTGCCGACCAATCATTTTGCGGATTTCATTTCAGCGTTCAAAAGGACGGAAAATTTCGATTGACATCGACGAAAAGAAAGACACTGCGCGTGGTTTTTTTTATTCTTATCTTTAATAAACTATCTCACTATCGTTAAAACTCGACTCGTCCCGCCACGAGATTCGGTTTAGCCAAACGAACCGGCTAGGTTAGGTTAGGTCGCGTCCTCTAAACGAAGCGAAGAATGTTTGTTTTTTTCTTCTTTCTTTCCGACGCGAAATCGCGAAAAGCGGCACGTAATATTATTATTTTTTTTCTCGGCACCGACCTTCCGCGAACCATTGCCCATCGCGCAGGACACTTGATCCGTCTCACCGTCCGGAAACGGCGTACAGAGGCCGTCGTGTTTTCACAAACTCATAACACATAATTGGAGGCGATAATAATATTATATACCTGTACAGTGCAAAGTTCCATTAAAATCTATCAAATACTTAATTAAACTTGGCCATTACAAACAACACATACCGCGCTAACGAACGCTTATAATGAGGTAATTTCTTTAACCTTTTATATCCGTTCGCGCGACGACGACGTACGTCGACGTTCGTTTATAAATAATAGTGAATCTCGAATGAGACGACTGGCGGTTTCGAATTTTTTCTATTTTTTTTTTTTCTTCTTCTTCGACTTGGAAAATATCACAAAAGTCACTTTCTACCGCGTCTGTTGAAAAAAACACACTCGATCACAATGAATGTATATTGTTGTCTAACTGTGTCAAAGTTCTTCGACGAAACTTTATTATACACATCACAGGTACATTATTATACTCTCTCCCTCCACGATATACACAGTAGCGTCTTGTTTTTTTAAATGTTATTTTTATTTTTTCGGTATATTTATTAGCAAACACGCGTGTTTTTTTACGGTACGACCATCGATTTCGGGAAAAAAAAAATAACGTAAACAATTGAAAATCATAATGAAACAAACTCGTTGACCTCGCGATATCGTACGTACGACTTGTATTTTATAATAACAAGTCTTTTTCCTCCGTTTTCTGTCAGAATATATTACCAATACGTATGTTTTGTGCGTCGACCAAGTCGAATTTATTTCGATACGCGTGCACAACAGTGATTTGAATACGAACGGTTCGAGCATAGGTAACGTGTTTTAATTGTTGCCATACGTTATCACGTCGTTAGTGCATGTCGTCGAGTTTCGTATGGTTAAAACGAAAGAAAAAACGCAGTGGATATTTGTGAATTTATATTAATTATGAAATCCGGCACGTTTATAATTAAATTCGACTTTTTCATTTACGAGCGGGAAAATATACGAGAACGCGTTGATATCGAACGTGTCGAATCCGTTAGAATGCAAGTGTACCCGTTTTCGGTTATTGTTGAATCAAACAAATCCGTACGTAACGAAAACGTTACAAATATAACAGTTAATGAAAAATTTGATATAGCAATATTACCTTCGTCCCTCGCCCCAGATTTCGCGACGCAATTGGACTGTTCGCCGTATACGTGCTCCGGAAGGTCAACGGTAATTAACGACCGCTGCAGTGGTCGAAAATACTTTTCGTTTACTTACCAATACACAGTACGCACGCGCGTCTCGTTCGGGTACACAAAAAAAAAAAAACATAGGACGAGTTGGTATCAAATTATTGTAATCAACACGCAGAAATCGAAAAAAAAAAAAGAAGGAAACGGTCACACACTCGTACTATTTTCGGTAACGAACCATTCGAATGTTATCTGTGCCACAACAATTACCGCGAGCGTCGTTCACGGTTTGTTGATGGAATCGGTTTGGATGCGAGGAGGCGCAATTCAAAAATCTCCGCAATAATGACGTCTGTTGACAATCGCACATTGCACGACGGGATCTCTCGCCGGTGTTTTTCTCTCGCGTTTTTCTTTCATCTTCTATTTTTTTTTTTTGTTTTTCGCGCGCCGTCCGCGACATTCGATATCAACGACGACGACGACGACACAATAATATCAAGACAATAAAAATATGCGGTGCCGCTCGCGCGTGTCTATCGCGTTATTTACTATACGCGGCGAGGCGTCCGAACCGAAAAAAAATCGATCGACGAAAAGCGCGGCGCAGACTTTGTTCATTGCCGCGCTTTTTCCCGGCGGTCTGTGTTTCGACAAACTAGAAAACGTTCTTCTGTATATACTTTCTATTCGTCGTAATATGCTCTATAATTCATACCTCCGCAGCGCACAACGCATAATGCCCATACCATAATATTATATCGAGAATTCCTCGCACTCATATACGTGCGACGACGCCTGTTTATCCGTGCAAGATCGTCCGGCCGACGACGGACTACATATACGTATTTATATACTTATACGATAGACCGTATCTCACGTTTCGAACTTATCGGCTCGCCGGACAACGGTGCACGCGTCCCGTACGCATTGTATTTCTATCGCCGACTCTCGAATCGATTTCAATCCACCGAGCGCTTCCGTTTCCGTTGTCCGTCACCGACCTTGAATCGGCAGCAGACCGACGACGTCGTCGTCGTTTACACTCGTCTGTTTCTCGCACAAGCTTTTGGCCGGCGGACCGTGCCGATATTTTCTCGCCGTCTGTCGCGCTCCGCAGAGTGCACGTCTACAGCCGCGTCCAGACCAAGAAACATTTGTCGTCGACTTTGTCAACAATGTCGGCGACAAAATGTTTCTAACAATGTCACCAACAGAATTTAAAAACAGGCGCGTCCACACCAAAGTAACATATTTGCTAAACATTTGTGAATTAACACATGTAAATTAGTTTTACATTCCCGATAAAATTGACCAATCAAGTTTTTTTCGACTTCTAATTTTTCAATATTAAGAATTTTTGAAATTTCACACCACGCATCATTTATTTTAAATTTATTTTTGTACTCGGGTTGAGTTTAGTCCCATAATATTTGTTTTTCATGATATAAATCAATCAGATGACAAACACTTTCTTTCGACCATTCCATTATTTGATTGAAAATATACCGACATTGTCGGCGACACGTGTTTCTGACAAATGTTTCTTGGTCTGGACGCGGCTTACTATCCGAGACGTGTTCGACTCGAGCTTTCAAAGGACTACGTATAACGCGAGTGAAACGCTCGCCCCGTCGTCCTCAATGCGACGGCAGACGAGCCGCACATATAGAAATCCTATTGGCGTCCGACTCGTTCGAATATCTTCTTCGATCTTTGCGACGATATATATATATATACACGTATTGTTATATTTCGTAAACGGAAAAGCATAGGCAAACACACACATCGCACACGCGCGTACGACTCGATCGCGCGAGGTCATTGATGAATCCGTCGTGTTGCCCGTTGTGTAGACCACTTGTCGTTTTACACCATTTAATGCCCCCGTTGTCTGCTATTATGTCCGGCGCATCTGTCTGTCCGTCTCCACGAGTATGTATACGTGTATGCATGTGTGTGTGTGTGTGTGTGTGTGTGTGTGTGTGTGTGTGTGTGTGTCACGACGACCAACGACGACGTTAGAGCCCTCCTATCATGACTTTTGTTCGCGCAGTGCGTCGAGACGTTTTGTGGGTCACCTGCGTACGTAAAAGCAGATAATCGATCTTGAAAGTTATACTACTGGCAAGCGCATTTTTGTCAAACCACTACTTTTACCGCGCTTGAGTATTTATTCTACTTTTGTGACGACGACGATGCGCGCGCGCGCTCGAAAAACCAATACGGCTTAAGAAATAATTTATAATCTCCCGCGTTCTTGCATAATGCAGCGTGCTTTTATAATAAATTGAAATGCGACTTTTCAGCGTGGGAAAGTTCTCGACCGAGAATAAATGTATTCAAATTACTTTTAATCGTATTTAAATAATATGTGTTTACAGTAAGTTCTATGTGTAAGAATATAAATTTAGTCTAATCGTTATTAAAAATTTGAAATAGGAATTCACGAAGGTAAATAGGTAAAATAGGCTACCGTTTTGTACTAAAACAAAAAATGTATGAATTACAAAAACTAAACATTCTTTCATCAATCGTATAGTATTTGTGTGTTTGTATCATATTGTATTGTTCTAAGTTTCGTTGATTTTAATCGAAATTGGAATTTTCCAAAACCTTTAAATATTAGAATCACTCGACTTCGTTCTACAGACCGAAACCCAGTTGAATTCTTGTTGGTCTTTAATAATTGTAACAGCCGCTGGTTTTATTAAAAAAATAATAAAACATACATATTTAATCTCATTAAGATAAGGTAATAAATTAATTAAGATAATCAAATAGGTATGATCATAATATTATACTATAATATTCTTTTTTTTTTTTTTGAATAACCAATAACAAGTACTGCCATTTTTTTTTCTACTGCGTAATATAATCGTATTGTAATCGAATTATCCTCGTGAAATAAACAATAATAATAAAATATACATTTTATGCGCGATAATTGCATTATGATGTTGGTCAGGGCTGAGGTAAAAATTAATTACCGTTGAAAAAAATGTCTGCAACAGTAGCAACTAGTGTACACTACACGTTTTGTTGATAACATAATATAATGTATATTTGATGTGTAACAAGTAATAAGCATGTACGTATACCGCAACTGTCGTGTTGTGTAAAAAAAAAAATAATAATAAGTGGTGGCAATCGTTTAAAAAGTCGGAACGGTATATTCTTCGAAACTAATGCATTAAAGAATAATATGAAATTCCAAGCTCGGAAGAAAACATTATACTGAAACTTAATGCATGCGGCCAATTAACAACCTGCGAGGAATCATTGATTAGCGCAGACGGCGTGTCTATAATAAAATGTTTAAGCTACTCGCGAGGGAAAAAAAAGTATTGCCTCGCAGAACAGGCTTTTGGATACGATTTCGCGGATATGCGTTCGAGTATAATTTAATTGCCCCTCACATCGTTGTCCTTGATGATTTTCACCGGTAATCGTTGTCGTTTAAATGGCGTTTTTTTTTCTTTCGGGTAATAGATATTTAAACAAAAGTCGTGTTTGTATAATAATCGTCGTCGGTGAAAATATTTTATAAGTAACTACTGCGGCTGGCAGCAGAGCTGTTTCAACATTAAATAAATAAAAAACAATTAGCCGACTGCAAAGACGTTTTAATTTTAGTGCACTTTTTAGCTTTTACGATTTTAAAAACCATATATTTGCACACGGACCCGTGCGGTCTTGTAGACGATTTTTCAAGTTTTTTACTTGTTATTTTCACGCACTGACTTGGTCAGTATATATCTGACCAATATATCACACACTCGTTATACCGATAATGAGAAAAATAATGAAACGACATTTCTAAAACATTGAAAACAATTTTGTAACTTAGTGGATTTTCGTACTCACAAATACTACAACCGCTCGATCTATATTACTATTGCTCGTTTATCGTTCAATAATAAATCGTTTATACTCAATTCTCCGATTGTTTTTTTTTAACAAGATTTAACTCACTTTAAAAAAACTTTCATCGGTCGTGGTTATGAGTTGTTTAAGTTTGTTACCATGTTAGAATATTTGTTTTTTTTCTTCAGAAGTTCATAAAGTGTTTTGACTATGAACGAAAAATGAGATTTTTGTTATATTTTTTACATTCAATTAATGAGGGGAAAAAACTATAAGAAGATAATTAAATTAATGTTTCTTTTTGGAAATTATGTAGTTTATTCGATTTTGGATTGAACTAATTTAAAAAAAAAAAAAAAACGAGATTAAAATGTCTGAAACAATTCAAACGCGTTTATAGTGTCATCAGAAAACCCATGATTTAATTTAGAACGAAAAGGCTTTTTTTCATACGTTTACGAGTAAATTGAATAATTTTTGTAGTTTCTTTCAATCCTGAATAATTTTCACGGCGATTAAACTACCAATGATCTAATTACAAAGAATATATTTATGAATCTTGGCGAGTCATCACAATATTGTTTCCACTATTTATTCACGTGCATAGAAATCGCAAAGTAAAATTATTCTTGGCCGAAATGTCACTCCGATATATTCTGATTCACGGTTTGAAACACAGCACGACGTGCCTAGAGATTTAAAAATTCTAACGCTAGTTCGAGTATTATTTATATTGTTAACGAAAACAGAAGTTACTACAAAATTATACGCTCTTACTTTTATTTATTACTTGTCTACGACGATCGTGACGATTACGCGTTGCAATTTTTTAGATAAACATCTCAAACTTATTACGTTTCGATAAATCGAGTATATTTAAACTGAAATCATACTGATGACATGCCTCCGACTTAATTTACGCCTTGTCGAACTTGAGTATTTGATTTTTAAAAAGAAAAGAACCGAATAACATTTATATGATCGATATATTTTTCACGTGTTTCGGACGTGGTATTTTTCGACTCGAAGATTTGATACTTCACTTCACTACGTACTACTTCACAATCAAAACTCCGTAACTCTGTGTTCCTATAATTTATGGACGTCTCTCGATTTAGATAACCGTGTGATTTCATTGTTTCAAATGCGTTGCAATTAGTCATTTGACGCGTTACACGAAATGCTTAATCATCAACTGGTTATTAAAGACCCCGGTCATCTTAATCATAGGTATTCACGCGGTGAGTGTACCAAAGCGTCGGAACGGTTTCGCGAAATTCGAAGTTCGGGCGTTATATCGTTGTCGTCGCCCTAGAGCAGAAGTGAGCGACAATCGTCGTCGTAATACTACGCGACACTGTATATACGCACTGCCAACGAGTTGGGAAATTAATGATAACTGCAGTGGGTGTAATGACGGCTTGTCGTGACAGAATAAATAAATAATATATATATCGTACCCATACATGCGCGCACATAAAAAAAAAAAAAATCGTTTCGTAAAAACGAGGTCAGGAACTGCAGGAGATTATAGCGGAAATGGAAACTGGACACGTGCTGAAAAATATTTTTTCTACGACACTAATGCGGCAATTACTTGTGTGCTTATAACAGAACGCGAAATAATTTTTAAGTCGTGAAATATATATATTACGTACTAAATATATATATGTGTGTACTTCTAAAAATTACGTTCTATATAATTTATTGTGTATTACGTAATATTTATGTGTTTTATACTCTGTTCGATATATACATTATCTTCGGTATTTTATAGCTCTCGCGTTTATTACCGAAGCGAAAAAACATTGCGGTGTTATACATAGTTTTAAACGTCGTATTTCTACTGATTGCACTGTTAAAATCCTTTGATCGGGGGCATAGTTTTCGCGCTAAAAGGCATAATATGATTATAGTGTGTGTGTGTGTGTGTGTATTTCCACACTCGTATTTCACGTACGAGCGATAAATTAAAAATTGTCCGCTTTGGGACGTTTTAAGACGTTTGCAGTCGAACATTGTACTCGAAATGTTTTCAAGTCGATAAAACTATTTTTATGTTTGCCAGTCGTACACGCGTAAGCCGGAGCACCGATGCCGAAACATTTCGAGATATTAAATTAGACGACGTAAAAATCTGCAGTCTCTGGGTCATAAATTTATCGTTTTATCGCATCGAACCGATTGTGGAGCAGATGTCGAGAAGAGAAACCAAAGTAACTCGTGGATAATAATATTATGTTGTTGTATATTTTAATATTTACACGTTAAAGACTCGAGACTACCGGCGTAATTGTGTTAGGTTTTAATTGACGTGCCTTCGAGAATGTCCGCAGAGAGTTTATATTATTTCAAGCCGTAACTATATTATAATATTTATACGCCGCGCCGTGAACATTTATCTGCGAGGTCTATGGCACGAAACCGAGGAGAAAAACACAGATACGTCGATTATCGTGTCATTGAACCGCACACTAAACTGCAATAATTACAGTATTACGTTTATTGGTTTTATGATAATAGAACTAGTCAAATTAGAAATACATTTTAGTCGTTATTGTCGGTTTATGCTCGACTACGAGTTTTCCGAAACGCAGATTAAATTTATGATTCATCTGTCGCGTGACAAAAGAACAATAGGTGATTATGCGAACACGACGTTAGGCGGTCGTCGAACAATGTTAAAATTGAAATAGGTAACGAAAGTAACGAAAAGCGGGAGAACACCGCTGATACAGTGACGAATTTTAGGGGTGGTCATGGAGAAATGATTGCCCCCGAAAGTACTTTCTAACAATTTCCCGGGCGGTAAATCGTGTGCGAGTATTTGGTTTTTTGTTTTTTCTAATATCAGATTTATTTCTTTGTCGCGGAGTTTCTTCTGTAATAGAATATTGTAAAAAAAAAATTCTCCAAGTCCAGAACTCGACGTCTGACATCGCGCGTGATTTCGGTGTAAAAAAAAATCGAAAAAGAAGAAATTATTAACGAATTAGTCTACCGGGCAAAAGTCGTCCGATAGGATTTCGATCGGACGAAACGAAAACGCGTTATCGGTAAAACGGTTTTTGGCATTTGTTTTTTATTTCTATCGGTAGAAACGCGCCACGCGCCGCAGGAATAGATCGAACTCAATCGCATTCGTTATCGCGTTCGTACACGGTTTGGATCCTAATACGTTTTCATAGTGCCGTTATTTGTACGAATCCCAGTGTGGAATTTCAACGTGCGAGTTATTTACGATAAGAGTTCTCACTTTAGGGTCTCGTAAACACTTCGCTAGCGAAATCATAATAGATTTCGGGCCGTTTTAGACGACGATATAATCGAATTCAACAGCGGACGAAAAACATTTTACTCGATAACGAAAGAAAAAAAAAAGTGATATTTATTCGCGAATGTATATTTTTTTTTTTATGAAAACACGTTATTTACTCGCATTACACGTGTCGGCGGAAAAACGTTAGCGCGATGTTTTTGTTTTTTTTTATACACATCTAAACGGGTTTTCAGCATGAGTATATATATAAGCGCCGCCGCGAACACGAGGTATTCTCAATACGTCGTTTTTAAGTTTTACGACGTTATACTTTCCGGTGCGACTGCTGTACACACGATTTCAGTAGGGGCCGATGAAATCTCGGTCTGAGAAAAACGAAAAACTGAAAACGATCCGTCGTCGTTCGTACAACACTCGTGTCGCCTGTGAGTTTTTTTTTTTCTATAGAAAAGCCGATGTTTTTATCGTATAGACTCGCTCGCGGAGCGACGACCGGTCTGCGACATCTCCGGCGATTTCATCGCACGAAATATGAACGATATTAACCTAAAATTTCCGGCACATTAAAAGATAAACTTACAATCAAATCTGGACAATCTATTATATTTCGTTATTACTGCGATGTAAACAAAACAAATATTTCCTTCTCGATACTAATTATTAAACAGTGTGCGGCGCGCGCCTGATTTCGAGTGCAAGGCGAGTAATCGAAATTCGTATATAACGCGGTGCGACGACGACGCGAACGAATGATATTATTTTCTTCGACAAACGTCGAGCGCCCGTAGTAACGCTCTTCGACGTTCGCATCACAGCGGGCGTATCGTAATGTATTTGCGTTGGAAAACGTGATATGCCACCCGGCGAGACGAATGAATCGCCGCTGCTCCGACGTCAGCCCGTTCAATTAACGCGTTCCACTCGCGTCATTGAATCATACGTCGTTATTAATAACATTATTATTATTGTGTGTGTGTGTGCGCGCGTTGCGGTAGGTGTACGGAACGAAGTAGGACAGCATTTTTCGGTGAAATTTCCAAAGCGTCTGAAACTCGAGTCTCGCCGCCGCGCCGTGGCGGCCAAGTGTTATATGGTCGCGGTTGCCCGCAGACTGCAATCTTCGGCGGCGGTGTTTAGAAACGGGAATCGTCCAACTGAAATTGATTGAGTATATAGTGTATAAACGATTGGAAAGGTCGTTTTGCGCTAATGGACCGAGCGCCATTATTGTACGCGGTAGACGTTTGCTAAATATACTTGTTAATGAATATGCGCGTATTTAGTTTGTGGACGAGTGTGCGTGCGCGCGCGTTCGAAACGACCGAGTTTTATTGATAAAATAGTAAATCATCTTGTGCCATCTGTCGAGCGTATGCGTTCGTATCGTACGTTCGTTCAATAACAACGCTTCGCCCGCGAAAACACGACCGACCTAAAAATGTAAAACGCCGCTCTCTACCCTCTCCCGTTCAAACTTTGAACAAACCAATAAATCGCTCGTCTCATATCTGATGAGGCGTGTGACGTAAGACTTAAATAATAAAACGGGTACCGTAGGAAAATCGAAAAGTAGACGCTTCCTTCATATGAACGTTAGAGGAGGTGAACATAATATTTACAAGAGTACATAAAGAGAATCTCGTACGAAACGTCGAGTAGGGACAAAGAAAAAACTACGACAGTAGATACTCGATAGTGCGAACGAATTCTGACCGCGGATCGGGGGAGATTTTAGATAGTAGAAAAACGTCGTTTCCACCTTTTAATAATAATCATATTCGTTTCGATAACAAAAGCGATCGGTTTTGAAACAAACGTGAAAAAAAACAAAATTTATTATTTATACATACTATTCATATGGAAGTAGTTAATTGTTGGCGAATAAATCGTTAATTTTGTTTCTCTGTTTTTTTTTTTTTTACTACAATGCTCTCGACTTCCGTTTTAAAATTCTACGCAAATACAGGTGATTGTGCCGTACGGATTACCATATACGTTACACCGAACCAAAAATGTAATGTTTTCGAGACATAAGCCTGATTCGAGTACACAAAACACAAATGTATAACACTATTCTAATGCATATTGTAAATTATGAGAATCGAATAATTATTATTGAAAAGACGCGAAGGATTATTTTCGGCATTATTCATGGAGTAGTTTGATTTTATTCAGGAAAATGAAATAATATATCTATAGCACGCACAACGGTGAACAAAGTAACAAAAATATTTCGGCACGACTTCGATCCCGATGACGATTTTTAACCAGACGGAAATGACAAAGACTGACTAGAGAAAGCCGACGACTTTCGGTCCGAATCGATTTCATTTCATTATAACTGCTTCCGGGCCTACCGCTGTATTTCCAAGTAGTGTGATGATGACAACCGGATTTATTCTCTTTGTCTGTTTGACCTTTGTACGCGACCCCAAGGTACTGCTTTTTGGCCACGTAGTAGGCGGTATGGCAATTCAGCAACCGAATTCAATTCGGTTGTTAAATTTAAACTCTAAACACGACTGAATTAAATGTTATTAAAAATTTGGACTATCGATGAGCTAAAAAAAAACACTCGTCGATCATTATTTGCTTAAAAAATTCAGACGACCACCTCTTTAGCCTCACTCCACAAAACCAACTCTTATTACAAATATATCGTTTTAATATTATACACAATTGAAACAGTTCTGTTCCGTTAAAAATCTCCCCCGTTTTGCCCACGTTTGTTTCGCTTGAATAGTATGATTAATATCGATCGAAATTATCTTAAATAAATGTATTTATGAAGACATTAACCGTTTTCATCGCGAAGAGTTTGTTTCTGCATTATACCTATTTTTAATAACTATTTAGCCCGACGTCGTATATTATTATATTGCTCCAAGTACGTTTTAAACTCGTTTCGTACTTTACGAGAACTCTTATTTAATTACGCATTTTTTTTTTCTTTTTCTAATTGCATGCAATTAAATACTTAATAATATTAGTAGTGTGTAATTATATAGTAATTAAGTTATAATAATCATTTATGTTTAACAGTTCATTACTCGTGTTGTGTAATATTATGTGACCGTACTGCTGATTTGTGGAATCCAAGTAGGCACAATAATGTCCACGTCACTCTGAATGAAATAAAAGAATAATGATTTGCGAATAGATCTCGGGCACAAGCATTATCTCGTGAGTCGGGCCAAATCGGTGAAAATCAATCGGTTTTCGATCGATCGGACAATTTTTCGGACTTAATTTTTATGCAATGACAATACAAGTATGAAAGACAGGAAACGATTTGTTTTCATCAAAGTGGTTTTTGACGATAATTATTCAAGTGACTGTATAGGTATTTGGTTTCGTCGAACAGCGAATTTTATGATATTCAGAGCTATTTTTTTTTCAAGTTTTCATCGTCTATGTTTCACTCGAAACACGCATACTACGGATACTTAGCGACTAAAATAATATTTTTTCGGACAATAGCTTTTACAATCTCTGACCACGGGGTACTTCGGACGTACGTTAAAACAAAAACTAAAAACATCGCAAAAGTAAACACTTGTAAATAAGTAGTCGTTTGAATGAAATAAATTAGTGCACAAAATTACAATAAAAAAAAATAAACGATTTAATGTGCGCGACTAGTAAAGTATTTACCGTATATTCCTACGCACAATACCCGGCGTTTGTATTAATTTTCGATGCGATTTTGACCTTTTAACAGTTCCACGGAAAATAAAAAAATGAGTCGCCATACGAAATAACATATTGTTATACGTATATTTTTACCAAAGAAAATCCACTCTTTGTAGAATGTTTACTGCCGTCCGTCGAATATTTCCGCTTTGATCGCTCGCGAATACTTGTTCAAACTATGAAGCGTTTGCGTAGCTCGCGTACGCCGACTCTGTGCATCAACCTCGGTTTTAAAACTATGCATTATTTCGTCGAATAAAACGAAAGATGTACAACCGAGTATAATATACGTAACAAAGAGCGCTATATCCCGTCGGCCAGTTTTGATAAGGCCGTATATATATTATATTCTGGTGTTCGCCGCTCGCGTGCGGCGTACATTTTTCCGTGTGTTACTTCGGTAAAACGGATCACACACGCGGCGGAACTCATCTCGCTGTTTTCACTTCTTTATCGGCGCGTCTCGAGACAGATGGTCACTTTTTTTTTATTATTCACGCGACGGCCGTTCATATTCATGAAATCGAAATGTACCGAATCGAATTTCATTCCATATCCACTGCGGGCGCATGCGTATTGGAATTAACGGCCCTACGCGATATTATGATAATATATCGTGCATAATTGTATATCGCGTAAAACAATATTATTCTAGGTCAGTGTGGACTGCGGATTTTCCATGTTCAAGTGCCGAAAACCCCGCCGACACGGTAAATAATTGTCGCGTAATCGAGAACGGGTAAACGTATTTGACGTTTAAAAAATAAGAGATATTATGACAATGATTTACGTTTAGTGCGATAGGTGTAGCAAATTAAGGGGCGATTATTTTTTTTAAGACGTTGGAAAGCGTTTAGGAAGCGACCATCGGCGCAGCTATGTAGACAATGATCGAATAGGAAAAATAAAAGTTCTAATAACCCCTGAGTTTAGTAGTTCAATATAGGTACTACTAAAGCAAAATCAAACGTTTATTTGAAAAAGAACGTATTACCCGACATTCGGTCGACTCCGAAAATAAAATGTGAGGAGAACGTCTTGCCCCTGAAAATGACTCGACAGTAAAAATTTCAAATCGATTGTTTTCTAAAACTTAATCATCAAGTTTCGACACTGATTGATGAACGAAGTTTGCTATACATTTGGACATAGTGCATGTTGGAAAGAAACGAAAAAACACCGTGTCATTAATTCCGTTATTTATTAATCATTTATACATAATAATATCTACGTAGGAATAGAATGAATTTGTAAAGACGTTTAGAAAAAGCTGAGTTTACATTGAGAGCGACATTTTTTTCTTTTTTACACTTTAAGTATTTCACGTAAAAAGTATTGACGCCGAGTAATTTCTCTATCGAAGCTTCGATCGTGTCTAAATAATAATTAACAAAAATTACGTATGCCTATCGTATAAAAAATGTACAAGTCGTATGTATAGGTAATATCTAAATAAATGTTTATAAGAAAAAAAACTTTAAGTGATCGAATAATAAAAATCGAAATGTAAAATATAAATGGCGTACCTACTGCATTATATGTTCCACTTCTAGAAAATTAGAAAGGGTACGCTGTGAAAGTATTTGGGGTACCCGGTTCCCCAATGTTCGAGTACTGGACGTATGGGAACAATAAAAATCACTATTGGTCCACGTCATAGTTTTGCAAGTGCACCGAACATAATAGTGCCAGTGCAGTAGGTATCGGTCTTTGTTGCTTGAAATTCTAGACACACGCTGTGAATTCGTTTTTAATAATATCAAAATATTCTGATGTACAATTGAACCGTAATTAACGACACAGATTCGCAACTTTTTTTTTTTTTTCTGCTAAAACAGAAATTAAAACTCGATCGACTTGAATATAATGAGTTTTTTCGAATGATCTTAAAACAGGCAAAAAGTTCATCTCGTTTTCAAAACGCGATTAGTCGTACGGCTTAAGTTTAAAACGCGAAATATAAATATCACCGTTCGCAAAGTGAGCGTATGACGTTTCTCACGCGACGCTATATAGTTCTAAAAACGGTTTAAACGATCTCGTGGCGTTGTAATATGATATTGCTCGGCGTGTTTTCAACGAAATGATAATAATATAAATAAAATACTTTCATGCTGAAAAATTAAAACACTTATACGAAAAACACCGCGTGTAACACGTATCCGATAAATATGAATATCGTCGTTGACGCTTTATTTGTCGCAACTCTGCAGAATAAAACGAATAGTGACCCCGAGCGATTACAAAATAAGTACTCTGATCCAGAGATTGTTCAAAACGAATTTGCAAAAACATTTAAAAAATATACTCTTTTTTTTATCTGTCGAGTTGACTGTATTCCCGCGTTGTTTCTTTTATAATATTACTAATCGAATCTATAATACTATCATCATGACGTGTCGGACGCGTTTATTTCATATCAGACGAATAGAGTCGGTACCGCGTCGAAGTGGCGTGTGTTTTATTCGATTGACGGAAACGACTATGTTATAATATGCTAATGTTGCTGATCGCGATTAAAACGTGTTTTAGGCTATGGCGAATCCAGACGAGGTAAAATTAAATTGCATATTTATGCGAATCGGTGTTCTATAGACTGTACTGAGCCCGGCTGATGAAAATAATATTATGACAGATTTTTAATTCTAGTAGTTTAACCTAACCTAACCTGTTTGGCTTAAAATATAATAACACTGTAAACGTATAATCATAATATTATAAACAATTATAGAATATTAAAATCACTTGAAAATTTGTTGGTCCAAAGGGACAGAGGTGATATCCTTATCACACCCTCGTTTCTCCGTTGCAATATTCGTCAAGTTTCACGCGACGGAAAGTCAATTAAATTTCAGTCGATTTTACAAGTCTATTATAATATAATCAATGGCACAATACGAGTATAAACGAATGTATATCACTTATATTCTTATGACTTTATTTGATTTCCTTTGAATCTGTAATTCAATTAGACTGTAAAAACACTGTAAACATAATATATTATGTCGTTTCGTCACGTTTTCGTTTGATATAGTAATGCATATTATTATGTTTTTGGAATTCATTTCCGCGCGTTGAAAAATGATTATTGTTTTACTTTGAAGCAAACGCGCGTTACACGGCTTGCAAATGAACGATCTGCAGTGTACCCGAATAGTGTCTGTAAAGTGTGAGAGCCTCGAAAATTCGTAACGGTAATCGGATACTACGATAACGCGCGCAACGATTGAAGATATCAATTTACCGATAACACATTTTTTTTTTTAGTAGACATTAAATTAATCGCTAATTAAATCAAATCAATATTTAATCTCTGCTCGCGCGTCGCGTAGGTAGTGTAAGAGTGTTTTCCGTTACAAATTTAGTGTTTCCAAACTTTCTTGCACATCGCCGTGTTATAAGTAAAGTATGTGTGTCATTTTAGTTCACGTCGAACGCATATCGTATTTTATCGTGAAATGTGTACAAACATTACAACAAGTGTTTTCGTGACTAATTCGTTATAATATTATATTATCGTAGACTGTAGTCGGTAAGTGGCAACTACAAAGCCCGTTTATAGTAATATTATATTTTCTTATCGTATCATAATCACGTCTTTACCAAACTAAAATGGAAATGAAATTTCTCAAACGGCGTAAGCATATTAAAATGTACATTGTACATTTTACTTAAATATAATTAAAAGTATATAAAGCGTGACAAATTGTTTTGTTTTCATTTTTCTCTCGATATAATTATAATCTCGCTCATTGTTAAAGTTGGTTAATTTCTTAAGTACCTGTACAAGTTTTACGTTGAATTTAAAACAACAAATTAGTTTCATTAAAACGAAATATACGTATACGAGTATATATATATATATTTTTTTTTTAAAAAATCATGTTTTCTATATTTTGTTACGAGTGATGTTTACAGTTGAGTCACTATTGTGTATTATCGTCCGTCGAATGTTGTTATTGTGATAATTAACATTTTGGAAAATTCAAAATTGAATAGGTATGTATTGAATTTGTACTCGACGACGGCTAATCAACAGCTGTGATAAAACTCTTCGGAGAACGAAATTTAATTAATCGCTTGTGTCGTCATTTAGTTTCTCATTAAAATAATATAATACGTAATACACGAAAACGTGAATTCGCTCAACTCTCGATGGGTTCGGATGTAAGAATCGTTTGCAAAAATAACAAAATACCTAACGTCCGCGCATTTATCACGCCGCGGCGGCCGTGTCGGCTCGAAAACATTTCGTCTGGCGATTTATATTTCCATCGCATTGCACTGCGATTTACACGACGCGCGTCTCTGGGAATCGCAGACCGTCCGTCGCGTTTGAATTGATAAAACCTCGTGGACCATAATTTCCGATCTGTTGGATATTTCTCGTCGATTGCACACGCGTGCGATACGGCAAGTCCGTTTTGAATAGAACCGACGACGGGACATTTTCGTATGACACATATTTTTCCAAACAATAATCTGACCCAGACGTTCCGAGTCCGTGGACGAAGCATCGCACAGCACACATTGGACACGCGGCGCGGTTGCGTAATTTAAATACGACTTTCTCCCGGCCGAAGGTTTTTACATTAAAAGTGACAATAATTACAACAACAAAAAAAACACACAATGTAATATATCTATATAAATAACTAAATAAATAAACAAATAAGGAAAGAAAGAAGGAAGGAAAAAAAATACGAGAGACAATGAGTGTAAACGAAGTGTCTATACTAGAAACCTGGTTTTAATATTAATGACGAACACGGATAAACGTGGTTATAAATTATAATTTGACATTTTCTTTGATAACCATTTCGGTACGTGTGCGCTGCACACCGGTTCACGGTTTATGATCACTCGAATCCACTTTGGGTTATTCAGGTTGTGTATTATAGTGAACCGCGATATTCGGGCGGAATCGGTGCAGGATCTGCGTGAGTCTACGTTTATATCGATATTCGTAATGAAAAAAAAAAAAAAAAACGAAATGAAAAAAACTACTTCGTTTGCAGATATCGGTACCTACCTACCTACTGTCCGATCTGATTTTGTGTAAACGGCATGGACGTTTATTTTTTACGCGTACAGTTAAACCTTCGCCTGAAATTTAGACCGTCGACGGTTCACGAAAACACTCAATGCTCCGTTGTCGATTAAAAAATCAGACGATTCGACGACGGTCCGATTGATTTTAGGTGAAACGAATATCGTTCGAAATCGTTTCGCTCGACCTTCGATATTATAATAAAATGATTTGCTCACGCGACGTTCTCAAAGTGTATTCAAATGTGGATGTTATTTTCCGCGGCGGCGACGACGTCGGAATCGCACAGGTACCACCGCAGCGATCGACCGTCACATTCGAACAATAATAATATTATGTTATAACAATAACGATTCCGATTATTTTAGCGAATCGTCGTCGACAAGTTAAAAATTAATTTCAAACCAAAAGTGAAACGAATAATTTCGAACTCTACGCGCAATCGTCCCGATTATTTTGATTAGTTATTGGTTTTGGAAAATTTCCTTTTCATTTTTTCACACAGTATTTATTATTCGTATATAGCGTTATTCTGTACATACGTATTTTAACATAATAACCCTTTCTTCTCGTACCATATACGTTTTCATTTTAGTGACACGTTTTTTAATTGTATTGTCCGTCTCATTTCGACAAATATTTTATTATTACCATTATATTATATTATACTCGTAAAAGTAGAGTGTTTGGCATGCCGTTTTCTACAGTGTTCGGATAAATGAAAATCTTTGTCGTCTATTAAACAATGTGTCTCTAGCATCCGACATGCACGCCGCGTTAGATTTTTAAATTGTATTTTTACAATTCAACGCTCATCGTTTCTATCGCACAGATCGCCATAATGTACGTTTGTTCGTACGGCGATAGGTATTTTTTTCCTTCCATTATACCGATTTGAATTCCCAACTCGAATATAATTCATATTCCGTGTCATGTTATTGAATACATTCATACAATTAGAGAACGGAACTTTATGGTTTTTATTGGCTGAGGTATTTATTTATTTTTTTATAATATGGTAAGCTGTACGAGCATTTTATTATGTAACGAAATTGTATACGAATTTTTTTTTACCACGTTTTTTACACATCTTACACAATATTCAGAACAATGTAATATCTTTTAGAAATATATGAGTAATTTTTTCATTCTGACAAATATATACGTACATATTTTTTTTGTTTTAATAAGTTTGATAGGTTGTTTGTTTCGTGGAAAACTTAAGTAATAAGTTTATTCAGTCGCTATCACTATATATTTTTCATTCGTAGTTCTTTGTGTTACCATAGACATATTCAAAAGTTCGGTACAGAGTAAAATAGGTAAACACGAACGAATATTTTTTATTTATTTATTTATATATATTTTTTTTTTTAGTAGACTTAAGGTGTTATACACACGGGCAGGATACAAACACACTGTAATAAGATTACACTAATCTTATTGTTTTCCGTCGGTACGGTGCTATATGATTATTGCTCTTATTTGAAAGTAAAATTCTCTAGACATTAATTATTCATATTTAAAAAGTTACTCGAAATTGCGAGTAAAATTAAACCCCTAACCTCGTACACGCACCAGAAAGCATATGATTATAAACTTTTAAATAACACCGTATCTATTTATATGATGCATAATTTCACCAAACTATATACGTACTTATTTCGGAGCGAAGCTACACTATTATAATAAAACAGACTGTAGATAATAATTTATCGTTCGCGAAAACGCTCTCCGAGCGTGTTCCGAAGTCGCGCTTTAGGGAACGCCGAACGCGATTTGATTCTTTATTTCGACCGCCGCTTCTCCGTGAAAACGAAACCGGCAGAGCCTTGTTTTTACAGTCGGTGGATATAATATCGTTCGGAGCGACGCGCTTTACAATATCGTCCGCCGAGATAATACGATGACCCGATCGCCGATTCGATCTCGTCCGGTTTTTTTTTTTTTTTCATCATTTTCTATTATTATTAGTATTGTTGCCGCCGCGTCTCGAGAACGTACATTGTACACAACTCGTATTATTATTATTATTTTAACAGAAACGCGTGTCCCTCCCGTCGAGTCGCAGTAGCCGTCGTATTGTGTGTGTGTTTTTTTTCACATTTACCCGGACGATGCCGAGAAAACTCTCACTTTCTGCGGCGGCCGGGGGGGGAGGGGGACCCCTGTTCGACGACGAGCACTCGATCCCGTAGAGCTTTCGTAATCGGGTGCGCTTTCTATTTTTTCGTCTTCCCATTGTGTGCGCGCGCGCGCGCCACACACGCGCACAAAAACGTTCGTTGTTATAATTATTATTACTTTTTTCTTCTTCCTAATACTGTTACGACATTATTAATTTTTTTTTTTTCTCTTTTCGTCCGTACCTGCCCGTTTCTTTGTCGCTTCTTTTTCTCTCTGTCTTTTATTCCGTCTCCACAATTTAATCGCCCCGGGTCGCCGCCGCCGACGAGAGGGAAAACAATCGAGCCCTTTATCCCGCCGCCACCCGCGCCCGTTCCGGCTCCTCGCCGCCCGCGGACGGAGAAGAAGCGGGTCGTCGTCGCGCGTTTAAATTCCTCGCAGCAGCCGGCTGCGTGAAAGTCACACAAACACGCGCACGCACTCGCCCGATCCGCGCGCGCGCGCGGGTCTGTCTATAATCGCCCGCGGCGAATAAATATACTTTATGGATGTCGAGAGACAATCTTGTTTTGATTACCCGGGTCCCGGGGCGCTCGGAATCCGGTATTTCAACGACGCGGGCCCGGTAATATTATTATATATCTATATAGTGTCTATTGTGTATAAAATCGAAACTCTTATCACGCGACCGCATCGTCGTCGTCGTCGTAATGTGTAATCTCGGTCCGTTCCGTCGTGCGCTATGCGCGGCAGCTGCTGCGGTCGATTGTTTTCGCGATGGGAAAAAAAATAAATAAAATCGAAACGTTATCGAGTGTCGCCGGCGGCCGTCGTAATCGGCGCGAGTGTCGACGAGCCGGTGCGAACCAGCGCCATGTCATGAGGGGGAGGCAGGAGCCGAGCAGAGGGTGGTACGGTGTCCGCGGGCGGCGAATTTTCAGGGGAGGAAACGCGAAATAAAACATAAGCGTCCGTCGTTTTCTAATCCGCGACGCCTTTTGGGCAGAACTATTAGTGAACTATTGCTTCCGTTATGAAATAGACTCTGTTTCTATTTCCGCCCATGTGACAAAAAGACATTTTAAAATCGGCCTCCGAGCCATTCTATAATGTAATTGAGACGAATATTTTCTGTATTTAAGTTGGTCCGTACATATTTCGGGACTGAACGCGATTTCAATTTTTCTTTTTTTCCTACACCTCAATTTTTGCTCGGGTTTTACTATACGTGTACGTAACTCTTTTAGAAACTCCTGCAACGATGAAATCGGGATCGATACATTTATGAAAAACGATCAAATCAATTTCATTCGGTAGGTGCGTGCCAACGTGAGTAAATATTCACACATTTGTGTACGACGTTTTCAAATATTAATACAATTTTTGACATTTCGATTACATCATCATCGCCTTTTATAAATATATGCACGTGTACTCGACTACGCGCGTGTCACTGTTATAGTTCGGATTTAAAGGTAATAACCAATAGGTAAACTGGATGATAAATTCAATATCGTTCTGTAAAATCTAAAAAAAAAATAAAACAGTTATAATGCCAAAAATCGAGACACGAAATAATTACCAAACTAATTAGAACCGACATGTAGCGATGTGATGAAACTGGTTTGTATTTATTGTACATTTAAAGTTGTTCTTCGAACACGAGTAAAAAACAGCGTTTTGCTTCGAAATCTTTGGTCTATTTTTTAATTATTACATAATATTATAAAAAAACGAGCGTCGAAGGCGGGCGGATACAATGGACAATATCGTTTTTATTGTTACTGAACGTCGTGAAATTGCACCTGTAACACAAGAACTGCGCAGTGGAAATCATAATATTTTATATTCCGAGGCGAAAAACAGTGATGTGGGTTGACTCGGTAACGTTGTGTTTACAAGTAGTCGCTCAGCTCGAACCGACGACGTTCAGTACAGTCACGAACGGGCACACGAATGATAAAAGCGAAACGACACACGAACAATTGATAGCGTAGATTTAGATAATGAATTCGCGTCCCGGGACGTTTTCTCAACGGTCACGATATCGTTTCCGTGTTGATGTATCAACAGATGGAAACGATATTATCAACCGTCGTACGTCTGGTTATTAAATATTTTATGCACACGTCACGTCATAATATAATATAACCCGTTGAATTCATAAGCGTGCAGACGCGTAAACTAAAATAACGTCTGTTCTTTTTTTTTTCGGTATTTTGTAAAAACAAAAAAAATAACTCACCCGCGATGCGTAATAATAAAATACGTTCGGTCAGGTATAAAAATTAATGTTTTAGAGTTTGACGCGGCGATAGTGATTTAACTCGAAAAAAGTATACTGCAGAATATACTACTACGACGTTTTAAAATTTTAGAAATTCAGTTTTATCGAGATCAATTCACGAATAACGCTTCGAGAAATCACGGTATTATACTTACCCGTGCGTTTTTAAAAAAACGGATTCTTTCTAGATAGTAATCGGTTTTCAAGTCGAACGTAATAGTGATTAGGAGATAAAACAGCGAAAGATTGAGTGTTGTAATTATGGAATGGAAACAACAAACAGACGGTGACAGTTTACGTTTTCAATTAGAGTGGCGGCGGTTTGATGATGGATAATTCTTCGAGAAATTCGGGAGATTGCATTTTTCGGGCGGCGTGTCGGCTGAGATTTTCGCGTATAATCGTTTCTATTTTTTTTTGATTACAGTTGCCGAGAGCCGAGTAACTTTTCGACGTCTGTTTGAATTCGTCCGTTTTATGTTTTGTTTTGTTTTTTTCCATGCGATTTGTGATGAGGTTTTTGTAGATTCGTCATAATCGTTCATAATAGGTACGACCTCGATCACAGATCGCATTTGACGGACTCAGATCAGAATCCAATCGTTAGACCGACGAACCTACCCTCGTTTTTTTACACGAATCGTAGTACAATCAACGCGGTATTGCGCGAACTGTAATTTACCCCGCGCAGAAGCGACTGCGCGTATTCGCGGCGGCAGTCGTCTATCTATTTTTCGTTAGTACATAATATATTTATAACTGTCGTGTTCTACTATCATACGGGTAGGTGCGTAAAACCGAATACTTTAACGCGGAGTTTGGAATTATATTCTTTGAACTCGCGGGACGGCAGTGTGTGTGTGTGTGTGTGTATCCCTTTTTAATAATTAACATCGCATACATTAGAATTTACACGCGCGTACATTGTACACGGTCTATACCCGTATGGACACACCGCATAGAAAATACATATTATTATTATTATCATGTATAGAACACCGAGGGATAACTTGTTTCCTCGGCCATAATAAACATTGTAATATTCAGAAATTGTATTGTGTGTGTATAAAATTAGCCGTCTTTGTGGATCCCTACAAAAACTAATTAGGTACGACGAAACATTTATATGGTTCTCTAACGCTGATTGTAAACTAGCGTACAGCGTTTTCCTAGCTACACACACATACGTATAAACGAATATAATATTAGTTATAGTTATGTATACGTACCTACGGTGTCTGGCAACGGTACGCTAGGATTCAAAGATAGATTGGCCCCGGGCGGTGTTGAAGAAGTGACGGAATTCTCTCACAGTTTTTGTAATTCCGTTGTTTTTTGTGCATCGCTGGTGCTATAATAATTATCGTAGTAGTGGATACGTTGTGTAACTACTCGAAATTAAATCGGAGAACAGTATGAGACGACGCCGGAAACAATTTGTTTGGTTCCCCGCGTGCAGCCGGGACCATGACCTTATTCCGACGGTGATTATTGTTATTTGTTCTTTACATTTTATTACGTAATAATATAATAATAATTATATATTGTTTCTGTCGATGGGCTTTCTTTTCTCTTTTTCCCTTTTTTTTCTTTCTTTCTTTCTACTTCCGCAGCGCGATATTAAGAATACGCGTATCGTTATTGTTTTCGCGAAAGGTTTATTGTATATAAAGGCGTTTTATTGGTATAAAACGTCTTAACCGCTATCCTGCGAGCGCATTGGAATACGTCGTACACGCCTGCCCGCGCGCGCGCGTGTGTAACGCGTACGATTTATATTATACCTATACCGGTGCGTATAACTCGATTTAATTCGCAATAACGTCGGGAACTCGATGGTTTCGATTGCCTATCGGATAGTTTTCCGCGCCAGAATACAAAACGACGACGGTTAATGATAATCCTATTTGAAACTGTTGAGACCGCAAGAAATCAACAATTATTTCAACTAGGTTCTCCGAGTCGCATTGCTTTGGAACAAAGAGTATAATATTTATATTATTAATACATATCTATATATATAAAAATTTCGTGTCACGATGTATGTTCGCGATAAACTCCGAAACTACTGAACGGATTTTGATAAAATTTGGTAACCATTTATAATATGATCCAACTTAAAAGATAGAATAGTTTTTTTTCAATATTTAAATGTGGCGAGCGCCGAGAATATTCTGGAACAATGGAGCCAAAAATGTAAAACAATTCATCAATTGAGAACGGCTGGGCCGATTTGGCTCAAATTTTTTTTGAATTGTTCGTAATTGCCAGGAGAAGGTTTTTACGAAAAAAAAAAATTTGAAAAAACCCAATTAGGGGAGGTGCTGAAACGGGAATTTTGTGATGTACTTTTGAAATTTTAAATGGTTGCTATTGGTTATAGGAAAAAGTCAGCCCATTTATATCATATAACCCATTTATACATATGTACGTATACCTATACTGTAACCATAGTGACCATTATCATTGTTTATAAATTTTTTTGCGAATCATTTTCAATTAAAATATGTGTTTCATATACTTTTCACATATACGTACATACTTACAATAGGTTAGTAATTTTTCATAATACAAAATCCCCGTTTGAGCACTTCCCCTAGGGGGGTGTATATAAATAAATCTACAAACTTATTTTTCAAAATTCAACCCTTAAAAGAAGGGGTAAACTTTTCACGGGCTAGATTTTGAGATGCAACGATCAGCGAGTGCGTGGTAATTTGCATTTTATATGAATAGATTGTTATGTCATCGAAAATCCCGACGATCTTTACCAAAAGCTATTGATTTTGCAATATCATATTATTACACAACTTTTATCGAAATCGCGTGCGTGCGATGAACAATAGAACGAATACAATAGAACTTTTTTCATTGGGCGGTCGAATACGATCGCAGGCAAATCTATAGTCATTGGTCGATAGGCTCGATAGGCGTATACAATTTTAAAGCGAAAACCCGACGACGACGTTTACGCAAAAGGTATGGATTTCGCAAAGTCATATATTCTTACGTAACTTTTACCGAAATTGCGTGCGTGCGCGCACCATTCCTCTTTCAATCGTAGACGCCGTCGTCGTCGCCACGCACTTACAATAAGTCAGTTATTGCAAAATTCACTGGAAATATATGGCAAAACAACGTTTGCTGGGTCAGCTAGTATATATATATTTACCGTGAGAGGGTACGCCGTCCATACATATATGTATGCGTTTGTGACCGGAAGCCATTTCGCTAGTAGACGGGTGCCGGGGAGGGTCGAGCAAATAGAGTTTTTCCACAGTCCGCCGACCGAAGACGGCCCGCGGTCTGCCGGACATCCGACCCTGCAGGATGTTTCCTGTTATAAAACTCGAATCACCAATTTCTCACCGAATTCGCGTCTACGAATACGTCGCGACGGCGATAATTGAGACCGACTGTACGTATTGATTTCATCGGCGGCCAACGGCCCCGTAGTGATGGCGAGATCCGATCGAATTCTCCAATAACACTCGACGTTTTAACGTCGTTATTTGAAATTAAAACTCGCGCGTTCCGCAATAAAATCAATAAGGCCGCGCGCCGCCGGTTTCGCAGAATACGTACTTTTGGGACGATTATTTCGTACCGATAAGGAATTATATTTCGAGTCAAATAACAAACACCTCCTACAACGGTGCGCAAGGATTAAGTAGACAGTCTTTTGAAAATATTTACCGTGAAGACGAATTCGACGAATTATCGGTTTATTGACAGACGAAACGAACACTTTGTCTTATAGGTTGGATTTTTTTTTTAAAAGCGTATGAATATCAAATAGTTAATTATTTTTGAGGTCGATTGCGTTTAAAGTGTAGTTTAATCTTTCTTTGCGTTCGACTTAAAAAACCACTTAAAATATTAAAAACGAATATTTTATAAAAGGAAATGTATACGTTTTAAAAATGTAAGAGCTCATCCAAATTATATTTCACTTTATTTTGAGTAGGTATTGACGCGTACGCGTGGACGACAGCGCGATGAGCTCTGTAAAAATCGAAACGTCATAATAAACGATTTAATCTCGGAAATACTCGCATCGTTTGTGACTTGGTCCGACTGTCGGGATCGTTTGCATGGGTACAACATTAGTAACAATTATCACAATAACAATAATAAAAACCGTTTACGGGTAATTTATCATTTCTATATAAGCGAATATAATAATATCGCGAGTAATAAATCAATGTGATTTGTACGTTTTTACATAATTTTATCTTCTCTGATACAAAATAATATAACGAATTGAATATTATTAAAAACAAAAAAAAAAAAAAACACCTGACCCGTGAAATTATTTAAAACGTAAGAATATATACCGGCTATGTGTTGTGCTGAACGTCGCGCGGCGAATGATATATGAGAGAGCGTAATTTGTTCGTAACCCGAAATTGTCGAGGTGATAAATTGCACAGAACTCAAACTGCGTTTGATAATAAATATTAATAATTGTTACGGAATTCTGTTCATCACGGGCAAACTCATAATTGGATACTAAATAAATAGGTTGGCGCGCATAGATTACACCTTAACCGCGGACGTGTTGTCGCAGCGAACGTTTATATTTTGTACTCGTATGTCACTCCGTCGAAAACGTTCGAGTTGTTGCTTTTTTTTTTTTTTATGTTTTTAATCGAGTAGGTATACCGCCGCTCCTACGGCGGGGAACTTTCTGATATCACGGCGAAATAAATAAACCGAAAACCCCCCGTACGTTATGACTGTGTGAAAACGACTGGCGAGCGTAACAGTTTCAGAGTAGAATATTATATCAAGTGAAATTGGACGAATCGTACGTTTCGGCGGTACCTGCACAAGTGGTACCGCAACGATTCTTGAATTGAGAACTGGTTTTATTTTTTACCTTTTGGCTGTCCCGCGTAACCTATATAATTGTTATCTTTCAATTAACTATACTATCTTAGCCCGGATACCGTTGTTTTTCGAGGTGTGGAATACATTATACGAGTAAATATTATCGTATTATTTCGACTAGTAAAAAAGCGGGGAAAAAATAAAATAAACGAGACGGACATCGATTAAAAATTAAACAGTCGGTCCGCCGTAAAGTTTACAGAAAAAATGTTTTTCTCCGTAAAAAGTGTAAAAAAAAAAAAAACAACAAAAATACTCGCGGCGTGTAAATAAGCGCGCGTCGTTCGATTCGTTTTATTGGAAGCACATAAAAAGTAACGTTCGGATAGTTTTCGAAACTTGAAATCGTGTATTTATGCTTTTTGGCAAGGCATATATATATGTGTGTGTGTGTGTGTGTTTATACATAACTTGTAATGCGTGCACGCAAACGTGTCGGCTGTCCGCTGTAAAATTGATCACCGTACACGGCGCGAGTTTTCGCCGTCGCGAAATTCGAAAACGTTCAATTCATTATCACAGTCGGATGATTTGATTATAAAAATCATAAGAAAGCCGCCGACTCTATCGGCGAATCGCTAATTAATTGACGATTATAATGTGTTTAATTATTTTAATTCGAAAAATTATGCGTTCTAAATGAGCCGACTAATAAGCAAACAGGATTTTCCCGTTGGCCAGGTATAATGACTCTCGCGAACGTTTTTTTTTTTTTTTTCTTCACACTAACGACGTCAGACTCGCTGGAGCCTTCTTTATATGCAAATCTTGTGGGCTTCGGGAATATTATTCACGTTTTACATTTAATTTGTTTGCAAAGGAGCACTCTGCGCGAATTAACCGATTGCGGAGAACGTTTCGTGAACGACGATTTCGTGTTGCCGAGTTTTCGTGAAGAAAAAAATAAAATAAACCGTTTAAATTAAACAGTCAATAAATTATCATATTATTATACACCGCGCTAGTTATTATTTATTAAATCAATTCAATTCCGAAACGCCATCAAATACATTGCTCCGATATTCGTGTTTGCGTGGTTTTTAAATTCCTCGATCGTAGTTATTACGATAAGTGCACTTACACGGTCGTAATTTGAAATTTAAAACACGGTTATGGTATCGTGTTATTATAATCAGTAATCACTTAAACGTTACAGTTAACCTCAGCTCCGTTCCCGTTGGATAAACGTATGCGAAACATTTACCTACTCTGAGATTTGTCGCGTGATGACATGTCGGCCGAGAGTCTTGCACGAGAACGCGATAATTTATTAAAATGCAAATCATTTGTTTCGTTCAATTCGTTTCTCGCGTATCCAAATAATTAGTGCGACATTATAATTTAGATCAGGCCGAAATCGAATTGAAGACGAATTATTTAAAATGCTGTCCAATATAATGTTCGAGTTCGAATTCAATCTGGGTCATCGAAGCTGCGAATCGGCCGGGGCGAACGAATGTTGTAAAATGTGTACCTACAGCGCGTTAGAACTATTACGTGTCTGGGTCGCGTGCGCGTGTGTGACACATTAGTGGCTTTTACAAAACGAGCGTAATTATAATATATTATAGTACAACCGTTCGCCGAATTTCCGAATATTTCTGCGCGCGTACGTGCGTGTACCTATTTGCTTTGCAATATTCTCGCGTCCGAAATCGTGTTTAGGCGAGAAAGCAAAAACGTTATTATTATTTTATTTTTTTTTCAAGCAAAAATATTTCACCGGTAGATAGGTAGGTGGGTTAGGCAAAAGATTCGATTGATAAACAATCCAAACTGCGCAGCGTTATATTATAATTTATGCGACCGCCGCCGCCGCGTGAAGTGCTCCCCGGAGATGATTGGAATCTTGTACATCGCAACATCGTTTAGTCGCCCCGCTTTTGTTGCGGTTTAAATTAACATTCGTTTTTGTTGAATGTTATTCTTGTGAAATGTTTATAATAGAACAGCTGCCGGCAATGATACTATTATTACACTTATCATTTCGGTAAATTACACGAAACCAATACCGACCTGGTGAGCCCGCCGCCGCCGCGTCATATACTCGTACTCGGGCATTATTTATACTCAAATACAAATCGTTTATTTCTTCGAACCGTTTCTTTTGCCATGTACACGTCGATGTATACGTAAATTAAATAATAAAAAGTTTTATAAAAACGTCAGTATTTATAATATACATATATTATAATATTCAAAAAAGTTCCATCATATGTTATATGTTATCAAACGAATGCAAAATCATCGGATGATCGTCAAATTCGATTTTTTTTTTCTCCATTAGAATGACAGTAAGCCCAAACGATAAATTCCCAACAATGATCCATCATGTGAGGGATTTCTCTATGAGAACGGCAAAAAAAAAAAAATGATAATAATAATGACGATAATAATCCGACGTTTATGATTTGACCTTTTTCGCGCGCGTACTACTACACGGCCGCGCTTGCCATTGAATGGGAGGGCATCACATCGCCAGCCGCGCTCGTAGCAATACGTAGCAATTACCGAATGAACAATTGCGCATTAATCACGGGCATTTAATAGGTGGATCAAGAAATCCGACACGTAAATCGTGATTCGTGTTTCGGTCATTAGTTCAATTTTCTTCTTCATCAAGTGCAACAACGGAGTGAAAGTTCAACCGATTTTCCTATTCTTCGTCGTATATACCGTACACGCCGTAGCGTACATCATATTATATGAGTTCGCTTTCTCCGAAATAAACTGCAGTACACCTTATGATACGTCATATGCGTACGTTTTTTTCGATCGTCCCGCTATTTTTATTTTTTTATTCATACTTGTTGTTGTTTTTTTGTCGATATAATAACCAGTGATTATTAATACGTACAATCCATACGTAACAGAGAAAACAAATCGATGCGCACGTAATAGTATAGTCAATAAGATAACGATAAAATGCGAGGTTTAACTAATAACAACTGATGACCGACCGAGGTTGAGGTATATAATAATATCACACGAACACGGTAAGACAATATTATCGTAGTGAAATATAATGTAGTCCGGTGGTTTGCGAAAAGTGATCCGTGAACCCTCGGGGCGTTCAATGTTAGGGGGTCCGCAAAGAGAACGAAAAAAAAAAAAAACCATAGCCAGCCAAACATGGACGAGACTATGACTCGACGAGAATGCTTTCACTCGTTTCGGACTGTTCTAAAATCAGTGCAGCGACAATATTATTACGATTTACTTACGAGTTGAAATGTAAATCGTAATAAAAGTAGGTGTACAAAAGCGAGTGATTAAATTTCTGTTCGCGCGTTTTTATCTTTTCTATATTTTGTGTATACGTAAATCGTAAATTTTTGTTCGTAAAAGCATAAATTATCGCGTGAGATCGAGATAAAATTAATTTCAAAATTCACCTTCTTAATTGTTGCGTTCGAACGAAATATTGAAACGTATGCATAACCGAAAATCGGGCGTGGGGATTTTCACGGATGTATATGGGAGAGAAAAAAGGGTTTCCAGTTTTATTTTAGTTTTTGCCCGGGACCCGTGACTCATTGCTAATTGGGAACCGCTGGACACGAATGTCTGTAATGAATTAATACGAACAAATGCGATGAGATAAATAGCAACGTATAAGTTAATAAATACATACCGGGCTAATCGTTTCTCCAAAACATTATTTCCAAATATTTGTTCGATGACGAATAAAAAATTGTGATTTTTTTTCCTTTTTTTTTTTTTTGTTGTCGATTGTTATGTGCAAAAAATTTATACTCAACGACATTACAGTAACTTTTTTTCTTTTCTTTTTTTTTATTAATACGCATTATGTAAACACTTTTCGTGCTTATTTTCGAAGAAATCAACTAGATAATAAAACATTTTAAAAATTCGATTGAAGAAAACATTACCTCTCTTACAACACTAAAATTGAAGCTATAAAAAATATTTCATTCGTCAGTACCGATGATTTTATCTAAATAATAAAAGCAAAATTATAATTATTAAAGTCGTAACGAATCGTGTTTTATTATCAAATCAAATAATTTATTATTTTCATTATTGTCTGGCCAGTCAACATTGTAGTTGCTTTTATTTTACCTCGCGATTTTCACGTTTCTTCCTCTAAGTCGGCTGACCCCTCCCCCCCTACATGTTAGAAAACACCGATTTAAAGAATGCAATTTTACGTAGGAGTATGCTTTCGCGAAGCAAATGAAAATCCAACGACAGCGAAATTCGGTCAAGGAAGCTTTTAATAGTAACGGAATAAGAGCACTTGGTTTTTATTGACTCATTTAAACCTTTTACATTTAAACCATAACACATTGTGTATACGCTATATGTAAACGAGTTTAATATTATTTTTCTCGTGTGAAAAACATTTATTTTCCCCCGTCGGTCTTTGTGAAGAAACTTGAAATAGTTAGATTTTTCTCAAATGTACCGTGAGCACAATCGTAAACGCGAAAAATAAAAAAATTCAAAGCTGTCTCCTCCAAAGTCTGAATCCTCTAAAACCTGATTTCATTGTTCAATGCGTCTGAAAGATTCCGTTTTGCCGCCTTTGATTTTTGTATTTCCAACCGGAATATATACACGCGCTGAATAAAAAAATAAAATAAAGTCCATCACTTACGCAATACTATTTTCAATGTATACAAATACTTAGAGATTTTAAAATTACTTTTGGGTGTTTCATTTTTTCCACCGAAAAATAAAAAAAAAAAAAATCGTTTTCGTTTCCGCGCGAGTTGACTCGAATAGAATTTCAGATGTACGCTCGAAAATATACATTTATACCTGTGTATTGTGTAATATATACATTTCAGATTGCGCGTTCTTTAATATTTCTCCTCTACACGCGTAACGCCGCCCGTTGATACTGTTACGAAAGAAAATAAATATGACTTTCGATAAATTGCACGAATGCGACTTCTTACGCGCGTTATCGTCAGTAAGGACTGCAGCCGAGTCAAACGTATTCGAAACGTACCGATTCCCAGAAAATCTCGCCCATGTTTTTCTTGCCGGTCGTCTCTGTACAATACTCAATCGAAAACAAGTACATAACACATAAACACTATACGACGTGGCGAATTCGTAACCAAACGGACACGCGAACTTTGTTTACCGATTTTTTAAGTTATTACACGCAAATGTGCAATACGCATATGCGATATTGTAAAGTCGCGATGATCAGCGGATGTATAGACATTACCATTTTAAACCACTGACGAATTGGGTATAAAAAAACGATTGTATAACGATCATAACAATAATGTTCATAAATAATTATTTAAAAAACGAACGAAACGTCGACGTACCGCGATGACTACTTTACGATTGTAAAGACGACTCTAATATAACTTCACTCGATCCGGTTAATAAATTGTAATAGGACACTCAGAGTGCAAACTCGATGACCGGTATGGATTTTTGGATTTAATTCGAATAGTAAATTTGGAACTATTAGAGCTTGAATTCAGAACAGTTGGCGACGTCACTTCGGTATTGTCTTTATTCGTTTCTACGATGAAATTGAGCTCCGTCGAGCAAGTTCGTTATAAAAAACCTCGCGCGCCGAGGTAATAAATACGACCGTTTTAAGCGGCCGCGTGTTTGGCCGCGTCGAAACGGACAGGAGGGGGAATAAAATAAATACAAAAGCACAATATTAAAATATATAAAAATAATAATAATAACATTAATATTACGGTACGGCGGGGCTCATTGTTTAGCGCCAAGGTGTTCGCGTACAATGTACACGCCGCGCCGCCGCAGGTATACGCTTATACTCTGCGTCGTTTTATATAAAAAAGTAAAAACGCTACGGTTTTATTGTTATCGAACCGCCTGTATACGATATAATATAATATTTGTGTCGTATAATATGACGTCGTTATTATTATTATGTTATTGTGGTTTTTTTTGTAATTTTTTTTCTCTCCAGTTTTTGTTTTCCCGTCCGAAGAAAGCGAAATCGTCGCCCCCGCCGTGCGCACCGAGAAGTCATATTATAAGCACGTACAAAATATATAGCTGTGTATATATACATGTATATAGGATATTTCGTTTCGCGCATTTAGGCCGCCAGTTCCCCTAATACGACAACCGGAAGGTAATTGATGGCGCGCACGAAATTATATGGATATTAATAATGGGCAGCCACGGTCGCTTTTTAGCGAGCTCGTCGTGCGCGCGCGCGCGTGTATTAAATTTTTTCGAAATCGAACGCTGCCGGTATTTTATATACATTTTTTTTTTTTTTTCTTATACGCGGAACGTTGATCATCGGCTCGCGATTTATCATCAAACGTGCGAGGCCGCCCGTTAATGATAGACCGGACCGGTTGCGCGGCGTACGTACGTCGTCGGGTACACGCGGCACGAACGGTCCGCCGACAAAAAAATAAAATATTGTATTCAATATAGAATCCGCCACCCGGACTGCCGTGCGTCATCGTGCACGCGATCGACCGCCGCGCGATTTTTCGCATGTCTGCGAATATATTACTAACATCGCGTCGATTTCCCAGTCGGATTCACGCGTTTCTCGTCGTCTGGTTTTCGCGCGAGTTGGTGGTTTACGCGAGTTTCGGCGGACGAGATTTTCCCGATTAGGTATCCCCGACTCTACGAAGAGTCGTTTTCCCGATAAAATCGATTCGTCGTAGGTACATCGCGCGTAAGCCATAATATTAACTATGTTTAGAAAACACCTGACGACGTGTTTATCGCGTTTTCGCCGAACAGGTATATGGGGTACAACATGGTCGTCGTGGAACGCGAGAATGACCGTCTCGTCGGGTCTAAAAAAGGGACGACGACTCGCCGCGGGTACGTGCGACGGTCGTTTCGACCGATTCGGTTTATATACCTAATAAATTTCAATGATTTCCACCGCACAGAAGGCGCCGGATTATTATTCAAATCGAAAATTCGCTCGTCGTTTGCGTCGCCGTCGTCGGTTTATCGCGTTTTATTAATATTGTCGCCGCGGCGGCGGTTTGTGGTGGTAGAGCATAATAACGCGATAAAAAAAAAAATTCGCTTTTTTCCTGCGGCCACAATGGTATATTAATAATAACCATACAGTTCGTACGTTTATAATAGCGACACGGAACGTTCGAAATGCCCATAAAACGGTTCGTTAAGATTTCTTTTCGTCGCTCTCATATTTTATAACGCCCGAACACCACCGCGCCGTCGTCGCGACGCACATCGGATCAAACCATTAAAACGCATTTCATCACGTCGTGGACGGTAATAATAATTACGCGTAATTCATTTTAATGGCTCGTTCGTTAAAACAGAGGTCGAGCGAAATTGATTTTAATGGGAAATAAAGAGTGAGAACGGCTCTTGGACACGATTTGCGAGTTCGTGAGACGCACTCCCCTAATGGATAAAAAGAAACACATCGTTACGCGGTAATGTCTAGATCAAAAGGGACTTACTTAATCCCCGCTCGCAGACTTGTGTTTTCTTGACCGGAACGCCGTTCGTCTATCCTGTTATAAATGCACCCACTAGTATGTGATTAATAGACGTTCGTCCCCATCTCCTATAAATCACCTGCGAATTCAGGATTAAGCTATACTTCTCCTTATAAACTATAGAATATGGTCCGGTTTCCTAGGAGCTATGTTATCTGTGCGGAAATCCTCGATTCCGCCGCCATCTAAAACCCATCGTTAATTCAGAAATCCTCGCGACCTACGCGAGATTGACGTTTCTGAAATGAACTAACGTCTTCCTTTATCGGCACTCTTTAGAAAACCATAAGTGATAGCCCGGATAGACGCGTTTCGACCATTTCCCATTTAGTACACGAGTACGTTTATGGAGGACGATATGTTTGTGCCGACTTAAAAACAAACCAAAGTTAGAGCGGAAACGCATAATTAAGCGGGCGAGTATTTAAAAGATTTAAATCTATGATGTTTTATAAAACAATAGTAATTTACAACTATATTGTTGACGATCTTTATCTTGAAGTAATCAATAGTTGATAAAAAATAAATTTACGTAAAACCTTTTCTTTTTTTTCCAATAAGTCCATCGTACTAACAAAAATACTTGTATATAGTAATTGTATATTAATTGTGAATATTATTATTACTCAATGTTATTATTTAAATAAAATTCAATATTACAAGTTTTAAATTATATTCATTTGTTATTAACGAACTGTTTTTTTTTATAATTTTAAATACTTTAGAAGTTTTAATAATTATTATAATAGTTATATAGAGCAGCCGCACGACTGGTTATAATAATTATCTATTTCAATTAAAATTTCCATTTTTTAACCGTATGTTTTTAGCGAATTTGAACTATTTTATAACGTTGATGTGTAAGATGTTTTTTAGTTTTTTTTTTAACGCTTGAGGGCTATTTTTCGCTAGAGGGTCGGTAATATTTTATTTGGCCTTAGTTCAGGTTTCGGCGCCTATGTCCATAAGCATTTGAAATGTTTATAAGTGTGAAATCGTATTATTCCACAACAAACATATTAGATTCCAAGTACATCGAGAGGCCTTATATGTTTTTACAATAGGTAATGTTTATATATATATACAGCTATATAAAATCTTTTTATGATACCGAAAACATTGAAAACGCTCGAAAAGTTGTCTATAGCTCTCCACTAGGTTAGAAATTGAAATCAGATTGTGCTTTAAAAAGCTTTTTCAACTTTTCCAGTAGTTCTCGAGAAGCTCGGGGAAAAAATAAAAAGAAAAAGAAAAGAAAATAAGAGATGAAGAAATACTAACGAATGACAGTTTTTAACGATTTTTCAAAGATACCAAAATGTAACCAAGCAACCGAGCGCCGCTAATTAAAACTATTTTTCTAACGCGGCGACCGTGTATCATCAGTTAAAATTCTCATTAATAAAAAAAAAAACAAATTTAACCCGAATAAAAGAAAAATTAACTCCAGACCAAACTCGCGAAGAGGTGAACGACGAATCATCATCACAATATCTGTTTATTATCTGCCCGTTTTTTTTGTTTTTTTTTTTCGATAACATTTTGGTTTTATGCGGTGAAAAATGTAAGATATTACTTTCCCTCCCCTCTTGCCCGAGAGATTACAGTCCTCGTCCTTGCCCATTAACGCGGCGTAGGAAAAAAAAAGTAATCTCTAAAAACCGTCACGTGTCCCCTGCTCACAGTATACCTATTACCTAAACACAAACACACTTCACTCTTACAACTACTACACTGTCAACACACGTCGTTTATAATCTGCGAACTCCAACCGACTAAAAAAAAATAAAAATAAAAATATATATGTGTGTACAAATATGAGTGTTTGTGAGTCACAAATTGTGACCTACAACACTTCAATGACTGCCAGACGTTAACGCGCGTCCGACTATTATTATGTGTGTTTGTACACCGTAAGTGGCTTGTAAAAAAAAATCCCACCGCGAGATTTCCGTAAAACATCCGATTCCACGCGTATTATTATAATAACGACAATAAACTACATTCGCGATAAAATAGATAGATAAAAACACAATCGTATATTATTATATTATTATTAGAAATCGAGCAATATACGTATATGATATTTCGTTTTACTTCTTCCGGAAACGTTTCAAACGGACTAACGAGACACGTTTACGGTGTTCTTTTCACGAATAAGAAAACGCGATTTAACGTGTGTTTGCGGATTGTTCTTGGGCGGCGCGATATTTACGTACGTTGAAAAAAAAAAAGATTTCGAAAATAATAGCACATAACAGTTGTGTGTTATTATTGACGTTAACCTATTGGCTGTTGCATTAGACACGCGTTGTGTAATGACCATTTTTTTTTTTTTCGGCGATGTCTACCATTTACTCAGTATAATAGTGGCAAATCGTTCCGTCTCAAAAAGGATTTATCATTCCGTTCGTATTTGGATGCTCTCCAATATGGAATAACAATAAATTATATACCACGATAGTAATTGTTATTATAATAAACTTATCGAACAATTTTTGTTTTTACGAACGCTTTATTGCTCACGATCGTCATCTCGCGTAGGGTATATTTTGCACCAATTACTATACGTTTATGGGTGGGGGGGGGGGAAATCTGTCCTCGTTATTTTTTTTAATATAATATATATAGTCGGATACTTTTTCTCTTTTTAAGAACATGCAACAGACGACGTATCTAGGACGCACGCGGACGACAGTAATTTTCGTTTACATACAATATGGATTTTTTGTTTACTCATAGTTAAAACGGAAGAAAAAAAAATTAATACAAACAGTTTCGTTTTTCGACTCGACGTGCGCGAAGAAAGTTACGTGTTTCGTCTGAATTAAAAATATCGCGCAGATCCCCCGCGCACAATGTTATTATTTTAAATTTCAACCGATAAAATATATACCTAAAAACGCGAGAATCTTATAACGTATCCTTTCTCCGAGGGTCTTTTTATTTTCGGCGCGTTTTGATTTTCGGTACTTTACGCAGATAACGTTACTCTTTTATACGCGTCGCGACGAGATTTTTTCACATAATATCGCTGTTTTTACGCGACTTATCAGTTCGTCGTGTCATTCAAACTAACGGTTATGATTTGACTGCCGTCTCGCTCCCGGCTGCAAATAAAACGGCCAACTTAAATTATTACGATTATTATTATTATTATTACGACGCGATACGAGAAGACGAACTTTTTAAAAGTGCCCGTCATAACTTTACTCGAACGAATCCTAATCTGTACGTTCCGAGAAATTTGACGGGGGAAAAAAAAATCAAGAGATAACATACGGTCATTGTCGGAAAACGCGCGCTATTCGTTCGCCCATTACGAACCGTTTGATTTGGCCTTTTTTACGCGAACTATACGTATATAAAAGATTGCAGTCTAATCCCGGTTAATTGACAAATATATATTTTACGATCCGAAGGAGTCGAGCGGGATAGGAAGTCAACGAGTCCCGAGAACTTCACGTCGCCGCAACCCCTAGGTTTAACTGCTTAAACTGACCTCGGGTACACTATACCACCAATGTACACAGAAAAAAAAAAAGAAAAGGAAAAAAAGGTTCGGCGCGGTACCGTCGAAAACGACTTTGCGGCAAAAATCGCTATGCTTAAATATCAATATAAAAATTTATAGGCCATTAAGTCCGATGACACCGCAATAACGCGGCTATATTATGTATGTTGTATATGTGTATTTATAACGGCTCTATATAAACCCCGTTCGCGATATTATACGTAATATATCAATATCACATACGGATTTGTCTCTTTTCGCGTGCGCGGCGAAATATCTATTAGGTATATATCATTGGATTCGTCTGATCTAAAACTATCCGATTAAAACACTCGCGCGTGTAATAATTTACTGTCCCATGACTACCCGCCTAGAAGGAAAAGGAAAAAATTGCCTTGAAACCTTGAAATATTGAAATGTGTCTGGAGATACCGATCGGATTCTCCACTCGCGACAACCGAAGTTGTTAACATTGTTTAGCCGTCGTCGTTTACTTCTAATTTATCGATTATAAATACAGCAATCGTTACGATAAAATAATAATCGTTTCAGCCAACGTACGTGTTATCTTCGACGTGTATCTTAATTCGCGACAGCTGACAAAAACACTCTGTTTCAATTACCATCGACCGAGAGAGTACGTCGCAAACGCGCGATCGGATCGAACGTATAAAGAATACACATACAATTTAGAATCGTATACGCCGCAAATAAATACAAATCGTACTGTCGTCTTGGAAAACGTATCGTTTTGAAAACTGAAATATCGGATCCGTGACCAAAACATAGATTCGGAGACTTTTTCCCGTCGCGCGTCGTACGTCTCTCCACTTCTCAGTCGTCGGCTTTTAGATCCGTATATTATTATTTTACGTGTGTTTACTCGTGCGTCGTGTACGGATATTTACATATTACGTACGTCGAACGAGATATTTTCAATTCGATTGTACGGCTCTGCAACAGTATTTAGACGTGAGTCATTCGAGTCGTTTTTTACCCGGTCTTGTGCTAGTCGAAAACGGTACCTTCGCGACGTGTGTTGTGTCGCGTAGGTGTTGTTCGCATGATCACTGTAACCATCACTGTCGCAGATTTCGCGTACGACTATATTGTTATAATGACAGTAGTGCCAAGTAATTCATTCGCGACGACGATAAAAACCCTATTACTTAGCATCCGAGAAACGTGTCCGTTTCCAACGACACCTGTGGGCATTTTTTCTCCCGTTCTCGGTCCGTCTGTGTAGGAGGGACTAAATTGTCGCTGCGTTTTGTATTTTCCCTTTGAAAATATAGTTACCGTCGTCGTCGTGTACGTTATTTATTTCCTTTTAGAATTATATACGTATTTTCTAAAGAAGACTAGAATATTAGCATTATACTTGGTGATTTTTAAAACATGTGTGTACATTTGTGTACTTAGAAAGTACTCGGGAGTTGCGGGGGTGAAGTCCTCATATGTAACAAGGTTTTTTCCAGCTCACCCACAAATTTTTTTCCGACTGCATCATTACTGTTATATGATAATTCGACCATCTCGTCGCGTCGTGATTCCCTGCGCCCGCGCACTGCAATTATTATAAAACATAAATTCACCGCGCGCCCGGGGTGTGTGCTTCGACGAGTTGAAAAACGCAAACTTATCGAATACAAACAAGTCGACGGCGGCGGCGGAAGTGGAACGGCCGTCAACGCGCACGCCGAAACAATTTATGTATTCGTATCGTTTCGCCACGTAGCGACCTCGTCCTGCCCAGGTCGGACTGTGAGCCGCGTAACGCGAACGAAAATAAGCACCCATAGAATTCCTTTTCGACCGTACGCGCCTATATGTGTAGAGAACTCGATATCTATTTATATATTATACCGTCTAATGTATTTCGACGGAAAACGGTCGAAATTTTTACAACACGGTGAAAGCTTTCGATGTAATCGTATTTTCCGTAAGGACGCGTTGGTCTTCTTCCGCGTTACGCCGACGTTAAGGAGACGTCGTCGTCGTAAGTCTGTCTTTAATTATTCCTTTTTACCGTGATGTTTGTGTGTATTTGTTTTTTTATTTCGTGTCTGTGGTACACGATTTCGACCAACTTGATCCGATCATCAGCGTCACGAGTGTGGTTTCGAGTAGCAAAGTTTATCTAATTTAGTGCACGAGGAAGATCATTTTTTTTTTAATTTCCCAACGGTTTTCTTAGTAAAAAATTAACGGAAAATGCCAAAAAAAAAAAACTAGAAAATTTACTGAATATTTAAGAGTCGCGACCAAATCGAATTATTTTTCACTGTAACTTAAAAAGTAATAACCCCGTTGGGACTTGAATTTATCACCTATTACCATTCTCAAGAGATGGTATCATTTTCAAAAGATTTTGACTGTGCTCTTCGAAGACGTTTAAAATTGTTTAGTTTTCTTAGATTCTTTTATATATTTTTTTTGTCAGAAAATGTTGATAGAAAAATTTCGGTTCGAAAAACAGTCTTGAAAACATTTCACAATCTTATATTATGAGCTGATGTTTTTTTATTGAACAGAAAATACCAGTCAGTCATAAAAAAAAAGTTAAGTATTACATTTTAACCGTATAAATCACTTGTAATATGTATATAATAGTTAATACCGTCCATAGAAAATAGAAATAAAAGCTGGTAATCCACCTATAACCTCTTTCGTTCGGAATCGATTTCCGAAGTCGACGCTAAATTTATTTCAAATCTACTAGGACAATAATTCAGCGAATTCAATCGCCCGTATCTCGTCCGAGTCTTGTATCTCATTATTCTGTTTATTTCTTTTCTTTTTTTTTTACCCATTCACTGTGAATTACGATTTTATAATATTTATCGCGGCTTGCCCTGTTTGCTGTGTGCGTTTCTACGAAATATCGAAACAATAACGCGATTATTTCCTTTAGTTTCACAAGCGCGAATTCGTATCTTGTTTACGGCGTGAGTGTATGTGTGCCCCAGATAACTCGGGTGCATTTAACAACGACGATCGTTACTGTTTGAACTTAAGAGCCAAACCGAATTCAAAGGTATATATTTTTTTGTCCGTCGGAATTCAGGTCGATCGTCGTGTGATGATATTGTTTTAATAGAATACTTTAGGTTCCTATATCGACTAAGAAAAAAAAACCGCGTTTAAACGTACAATTAAACTAATCGTTAATACTTTTCAACGATAACTTCACGTTAAATTCACGTGCGATCTGTATTATTATTTATTGCCAACGCCAATTATTATGAAATGAAAAAAAAGTTCGGTATAATTCGATTGATTAGGCCGATCAATGGGTGGTTGACGTGCGATCAAAATATACCGAGGCCGCATAATATTTTCCGAATGTATTTTTTCTTTTCTTTTCCCTTTGATTTCGATGTGTTTCATTTTATCGGTCGCAAACACGTCAAATAAACTATGGATTTTTTTCTCACACGCGCCCAACGTGACGCAATTTTACGGATACCCCGAGCATAACTTTATTATATGAATTTCCATTAGGTAGTAAAAGAAACATTTAAACGAAACATTTTAAAATAAATAAAATTCAAAATCTATAATAAAAACAAAAAAAAAAAACTTTCCGATGCTTACTCGACCAGTCGATATTCAGGCTTAACGACTGTTGCAGTGCTCCAAGTTTTCATTTATACATTATTCTCCTATACGTGGTCTATTCGTCGACTCTCTCCCCGATGACTGCAGTAATGTTTCAAGTTTTTTTAATAAATTATTTCCTCCGGAGTTCAAAACTAAATTCCAAGTGTACTAAATTCAGCGGTTTGATGGGCACGAGCTGAGAAATAAAAAATTTAAATAAATTCAAAGCAATTTATAATATAAAACTGCGCGGAACTAGAAGAATTGTATTCTACGTAAATAATAAGTATTATTTTCAGTGTTCTTATTACAATGAAGTCAGCATAATATTTCACATAATACAATATTATACCGCGCGAAATAATGACTTTTTTTCTCTTTTTTTTTTTCGAAGAAAAACGCGGACAAATAATAATATGCATTTTATACTAAACAAATGTCGTATATTTATTACGGCGCTGTTCGCGAGTTTCCATTGTCTTGAAGACCGTCCGTCGAATTTATTATTTAATAATCGATCGAACCGATACGTTCGATGTGTTATCGTCACGATGGGCGAACGAACCGAAACCGTAACGCAGTACACGCCCGCATTAAGTTCGCGGTCCATTTCAAGTCCAAAAACGAAAAATCGCGTTTATTCAAAAATAAAAACATGTTTATGCCGCGCGCGAACTTATGATGTCTATTATCTGACGATAGTTTAAATCCGGTGGAAAAACGTTTTTCTATCTTACGGGCCCGCGCCGCGGAGATGATTCGCACCACCCACACTATTCCGGACGGTAGTGGCAGCGTCGGCGGTAGTCCCGTCTCCCGCGCGTAACGAAACCAATTAGAAACGGCGTGAAATGCGACGAAATCGATTTGACCTGATAACAGAGAACTACGCGAGTATAATCGTTATAATGGCGTATAATGGTTATCGTTTTTAGCGTTTTTACTATATTTGTTAGGGCCGCGGGCTATTACTGCCCGGGTGCTGATGCGATTCAACGTGTATAAGTCGCAGTCCCGCCGGTCAGTCGCTCTATATACGTCGCACGTTGACTCGGAGTAATTTCACAAATATTTACTATTCTCACTTACGAATACCGTTTTAGAGATTTCGCGCGCGATGAGCAATTGCAGATGATACGTTTATTTAATTTTTTTTTTTAAATTTTTTTCCCTCCGATCGCCACTTTTTTTAGAGCAGACTCTCGCGCCATCGTCCGACTCTCTCGCAGTCGACTGAAAACCCGATGCGATAATGACGGATCAGTATTATCGGAAAAACACCCGAATAATTTCCGACGAAATTGACACACGCCGTGTGGTGGTGTTACTCGCGCCGACTGTAATTTTCGTAATTTCTACTTTTTCACTTTAGTTTCAGTCCGAACGTAATGAGAAAACGCAAATATTCCGCTACGGCACACTCGAACGTTTATACCTGTACGGTGATTATATCATGAGAAACGTCCACTTTCCACACATTAAGTTGAAAACAACTCGCAAAACGTTCTCATTCATTATATGTACAAAAAAAAAAAAAAAACGACAAAAAATATAGTATTAAAAAATATTAAATTATATAAACTACGAATAACCCGGATCGTGTTTTGAATTTAAAATTTAACAACACAAATCTGTGCCATGTCAATACTGTTATCTCCGTATTAGTTCATAATAAAAAACAAATACTTCATCGAGTAATTTATATACTCGGCACTTTATAGATCTCAATTATAATAGAACCGTCACTATATAGTTTTGAAAACAAGTTTTGGCCTTCGTTATTATTACTCGTCTATTATTATACATAATATTAGGTTGGTAAATACTATAAGTAGCAGCGTTGAGGCTCGTGCTACGAGCAGTTATCCGCTAAAAACGAAGCTATTCGTTTAGGTTTTTTCCATGAAGTCAAAATATCACATTTCCTAAGTGTTCGCCGTGTGATACAGTAATATAATAAAGTACGCATTTTCGCCCAGCCTCCGACGAACCCCCTACAAACTATTCCGTAGAATCACTGTACGTGACGATGGAACCGTGGAACGTTTAAAGATATATTTCAAAATTACACGTCACTAAATTTAAAACCATAAAAGTAGAATCGATGATATGCTCGATATTCTGCAGACGTTCAAATAAACTAATAACGTTCGGCGACTTAAGTGTTAGAAACGATATCGAGCACGTTATTGAAATAGTAATAGTTACGCTGTTATTGAACGTACGTCATGTGTGTTTATTTAATACGATTCATACGGTACTACAATCGTTTAACGCGAACCGAGCGATTGAAGTTATCGTGTTCTGAGTATTTTTGTCCGTTCGTTAATTCGTTTTTTTAAGCACGGTATAACATCTTTAACTAATTTTTCAAAATTCAACCCTTAAAAGAAGGGGTAAACTTTTCACGGGCTAGATTTTGAGATGCAACGATCAGCGAGTAATTTGCATTTTATATGAATAGATTATTATGTCATCAAAAAACCCGACGATCTTTATCAAAAACGAATTGATTTTGCAATATCATATTATTACATAACTTTTATCGAAATTGCGTGCGTGCGATGAACAATAGAACTTTTTTCATTGGGCGGTCGAATACGATCGCAGGCAAATCTATAGTCATTGGTCGATAGGCTCGATAGGCGTATACAATTTTAAAGCGAAAACCCGACGACGTTTACGCAAAAGGTATGGATTTCGCAACGTCATATTCTTACGTAACTTTTACCGAAATTGCGTGCGTGCGCGCACCATTCCTCTTTCAATCGTAGACGCCGTCGTCGCCACGCACTTACAATAAGTCAGTTATTTTTTATACTGCAAAATTCACTGGAAATATATGGCAAAACAACGTTTGCCGGGTCAGCTAGTATATATATATATATATCTGATTATTATATGATAATAATGAATTATATTTTTAAACATTCGATATGCTTCTCGAAAAAGATACCGAATTCTTAAACGGCTGACACTATTATAATAATATACACAAAATATGAAACAGATGTGTCAAATTATTAAATCAACTTTCGTCTTCATCAAAATAACGTTTGAGTCCGCGCCCGCGAAACCGTTATTATTTTCATTATAAGTATGAGAAAAAAATATATAATTTGATACTTATGAACTTATGATATATTACGAAATAAAAATGAACATCTTTTATATTATGACGTGGCATTCTGAAAAAAAAGTTCAACTTTCGTTCGTTCATAATTAATTTTTGGACAGTCGGGGATGATTGTTGCTCTGGAAAAAAAAAACAAAAACGTAAATTATTTATTCTTGTCAAATAAATTAAGACTTCTAGTTTAAGTTTATAAAGTCTAATCAAAACTACCGCGCGCGCGGCAACCGTCTCGTTTCGGCAGTATGATAATGCACGGCAAGAGTAATTTTTTATTGTTATTATTCTCGCTTGTACGTCTGCGCCCAGTGGCGCACGCCGCCGTGGCACCGTCTCATACAAAATTAAAAATAATCACATCATTTAGTGCGTTTTCTAATTAATAACCTCGAGCCTCGTGACTGTTGTTGCGCGGATTTTAAATAAGACGCTGTATGTTTTCGGCACTCGGTATAGGCGCCATCAGCAGTAAAGACATGACGTATATTATATAAATTATTTATACATTCGTCGAGGCTAGTCGTGTTGCGTTTCGTTCGAAACACTCTGAAACCAAAACGGAGCAAATATCAAAGGTCTGCGCAGTCACATAATATATTGTGTATTTTTCTCTGCATTTCTTTTGACCAGAGAACACAACTAATTTTACTTAAAAAAAAATCGGACTGTTTTCATAGAACGTTGTTAATATATATATTAATATTACGTAGAGACACGCATTTTAAATTAGACCTAACCTTATTAGCGCGTGGAATAAAAAAAAAAAGCTTGAAAAATCGGGTTTGACGGATTTTAACTTAATTCTGTAAATTATGTACATCAAATTTCCATTGAGTGCAATCTTTTACAAGCCACGTTTGATCATTTTAAAATTGAATTATACCATAGTGACGCATATAATGCACTTCTAGTGCACACCTGCTATCATACACGTTCGCGGTACGTACTACATAGAGACGTTTAAATTGATACGACTTGTGTCTGGCATCGATTTAAATATTCTATTGATTTCGTTGGCTTTATAATAATAAATAAAATGTCATCTAGACGACGACATATATCAATAAGATGTTATTTTGGAATTTTTTTTATCGTCCAATACGGAAGCCCTATCAGAAATAAATTTGTTTTGCACAGTGCGGGACGAGTAAAAGATATTTTGGATTTTTTGCGATTCAAATAATTCTTGGTGATTTCATCGATATTTTCGGAGCTTCTTTTTTCGGCTTATCGCGGGAGTTTTTTTTTTTTTTTTTTAAGTTTTCATATTGCTACAACGTGTATAAAAGGTAAAAACTGTTTTCGACAACATTCTACTCGTATTACGTATAAAATCGTATCGTTTCGCGATGCTCGACTACTCTATGCTCGACCGATACTGCGATCGCATTCGCAGGCGAGAAGTAGCTTAAACATTTACGCGTGCATCCGGTCGAGTGCAGCACGTAAAGCGTATTGTTGCACATTTTCTTCGTAACATTATTACCAGTCGGGTCTCGTTAATCCGAAAGACGCTGTAATCCGAACGAGCTCGAGCAGTCGAGCGTACATCGCCGCACCACTATATTTACAGACACGCATACTGTTTATGTATGATTTTGAATTTTCCCATAACGTAGAAAAGTAAGACACGAATAGAATAAAATAATATCAATAATAATAAATAAAAGTATTCAATAGCCGCGAAAAAAGTTGATAAAAATTAAAAGTTATTTATATTTGATTTCAATTTTAAAACGTCACGACTTTAGTAATAGAAATTATTGTATTTTTCATTGTTATATGTATATAATAAAACAAATGTAACTCGAATTCAGAAAAACAACAAAAATCGAAACTAATAATAAAACATCATACAGATATTAAAACCGAAAAGAAAAAGAAGATTCTAAAAAAATTTAAATCGTAAAAACTGCAGTTTGTTTTATTGAAAAGTCGACGATAATAATTGCGAACGACCCCTTTCCCCAAATTCCGTTTGTATTGACGCGTGCGCTGGGAACGGCCGTAAAAAATAATTTTACAACTGCCGAACAATCTGGTCGTTGGACGTCGCGTTCCGGTCAGGATTGATCAGTTTCCGGTCAGGATATTTTTATGATAATTGTTTTTTTATTTATGTGTGTGCGTGTATATTATATTTTCGACGGGTCACGACGGAACACGTTCGCGGTCGGCCCGCGCCGCTCAGCAGCGAGATAACGCGCAACGCGATACGACCGCGACGATAATGATTATAATAATAGTGGTTATTATTATTTTGTTTTTTAATCCTTTTCCTAATCAAAGAAGTCGGGAAGACGGCGCGCAGTTTGACACCGCCGCCGCCGCCGCCTCTCACCTGTGAGTCGGTCACTGGGTTGACAGACGCGGCGGCGACCGCAACCGCACGCGCGAGCGCGCGTTCGCCGATCGCGGCGTACCCATAGTCGTTTACTCTCTCTCTCTCGGCGGACCTGGCGATCGACGTGTCGGTTCGGTCGAAAAAAAATCTAAAAAAAAAAATCACACAATAAAACACCGAGGCCGCCGGTGTTATATTCTCCCGTCGCGACGTCACCGCCTCCGGTGTTTCCGGACTCGGAAGTTCCGCGCGCGCAGCGGGTTTTTTTCTCAAGCCGGATTTCGAGGCGTCCGATTAACTGCGAAAAATACGATCGCCGCAATACTGCTTTTTTCACAACGATTATTATTTTATTTTTTTAATTCTTTCTCCGGCCGCCGCCGCCGCGGACCGTGCAATACTCGCGGCGACTGGAATTCTAATGAAATTACGATATTCGTACGAGTTTTTTTTATTATTATTATTATTATTATTTACGAACGACGAAGTGAAGTTTGCGTGTCGTGCGGACGGGTCTCGGATACGGACCGTATTGTCGAGTCTTCGAGCTCGTTAGTGACGACGATCGTTGTGTTCGCCGAGACGGCCCGTCGGTTATAACGTACATATTATATTACAATAATAATTACAATACAGTGTGTCCGGCGATGTTGTCTAGCTCGTCGAGAGGTTTTTCATAACCGCGGTGTGTAAGAAGATAGCAGTGCAGTCACGTCACGACTACAAATAATATATCGCGCGAAACGGAAAAATCCTCAAAACACTTTCGAATATCGATCCTTAAAAAATGGTCCAAAGGTCGTAAAAATATTACGTTGTAATAATTTTATTGTAGTCATCACACTGAAATCGACGATCGGCGAAATCGCGTTGCAATTTATCGATTTGTTTTTGAATTCGTCATTACAGCATACGCTCGTATCGTTACGATAGCAGCATACTTACACAGTGGATTCGGGATTAAATCGGAGAAGCAAAATGGATCCTATACAGTTGGCCAGTGAAAAACGAATACAGTAAAAAATGTCACGTTTTTTTTTTTCTCCGACTGTCTGAAAACGTCACGCGAAATGTAAATAAGATCTGTTTAAATTGTCACCAATGTTAGACTCGCGGTCGTCCCGAGTGAAATCAAGTCGAAACTTTCAGTCCGTTCAATATACCCGTAAAAATGGGTAAGCCGCGAAAGAAGAAAATTTCAAAAAAAAACGAATTTATACCGTCGTTAAACCAATATATTCGTCTCTCTCTCTCTCTGTTCAAAACGTCTAAAACAGTAGGTATATTTGATAAAACGACTTTCATAATTTGAGCTCAGTAAAACGAATTCGCGACATCTCGTGTTTGCTGGTCGCCATCCGTCTGTCGATGACAAAATTCGTATCCGTCGAAGCCGTTCGACCGCATTTTTTGTACATGGCCGCGCAGGCAACTAAATAACAATTTAAAGATATCCAAATGTTTCGAAGAATTAATTTTAGTGCGTTATTTATAATTGTTTTTAATTTCAGAACCGTAATACAACGCGTGTCGTCGTCGGCCCGTCGCTGACGGAGTAGGTGTAAAACGCTTCGTTCACGGCTGAACTTTTACGCGCGCTCGTTTTTTTATGTCGACCGCGTCCCGTACTGCAGAACAGTCGCTCGTTTATTATGTTTTATTGTTCTTGTTATTATTCTTACTAACGCGATGTGCTGACTGCGGATGAGCGCGCGCGTGTTTTGCATAAACTTTTCCCAAACGATTTCCAAAACGCACTCCGCCGGGAGTGCATACTGCAATTATAAACGATTGCGTAACGAATCGCGCGTGACAGTCACAACTGTAATGTAATCTAATAATATGATACGTATACGTGAGTGTTTGTAGGTGTGTGTGTGTGTGTGTGAGTTCGATGACGATTTGAGAAATGTTTTTTTTTTTCTTTACATAAAAGTTGAAACTCACGTACGGACGGTCGTAAAGAAGAAGAAAATAATAATAGGCGATTTCTCGCTACACTGTTCGTAGAAATCACAACAGTATAATATATTATTATTATTATTATCTATAAGAACCTTTTGACGCGTGCGATTGCATATATCTGTCGCGAACGAATTTTTCATTTTTCATTTTTTTTTTCATTTAATTTATTAAGTAAAAACACAATCTGTAAATTACTTTTTACAATAAGAGTTCGGACACGGAGTCCGATAACAATAATCACGGTAACAATAGTGATGATACTCCGCGCGGCCTCGAGGGAACCGAGTTTTAGTTGAAAGGTGTTTACACACTAAATAACGCCAAGCCGTTTCGGGGAGGGAAGTTTCCAGGAATGAATTCGGCAGAGAAAGCGTTCGTTCGTTCAGGAGTTGATTTCAATGACCGGAAATATCTTGTTGCGAGTTTCAGCGACATCTGCGATGAAAAGGTCACGGTTTCGGATACGATCGCGGTATGGGGCTCATTTGTAAAATTCTCTTGGGATTTTTAATCGGTAGGTCTGTGTAATGGTAACATCGATAGGCTTTGCTGACCGCCCAGCGCGTTCAATCGGTATTCGAGTAGCGTTTTGTGCGGCCCAAGTTTATTTCGAGTGCATCGCACTACAGAGATCGGTAAACGTCACGGCCGGCGGGCGGCAACAATCGTCTAGAGATCGGCGTTCAACACGTCTTATGTGACGTGAGTGAGACGAACATCCCATTGGGTTGCCTCGAATACACGCGGTAATTATTATTGCGATTAAATCGTGTTTGTCACTGTACCTACAATGTAGTGAATCTGTAACATATTGTGCTGGTACAATTAGCAAATTGTTTCGTAGAGTATTTACATGGCGCGACTGATATGAGGAGGGAGGCTTTCCACTGACAGAGCACTCAAGAAAATATATTTATACTTAAGATCAGGCATAAAACTCGTATTATTAATGACACTAGATTTTAGATATTTTTAATTTTCTCGCGTTTACCATATTTTTACAATAAAACAATCAATTCAACGCAATTGAAATTCATTAACTTTATAATAGAAAATTAAATTCTTTATAATTTTTATGAATAATAAATGAAATATTCGATATTTTATCATTTTTCTTGGAAAATAATAGATTTATCAAAAATATAATTAATACGTTCAATTTTTTTTCTTGAGAATATTAAGAGTATCTATTGTTCGAGTTCTGTTCATTCGGTATCTAATTGATCTAATAATTGATTGACCATGTTTTCAACCCTCTCGGGGCGCGTGAAGGGGGCGAGTGATCATGACCGAGTCTTAACCCCGATTAATTTCTAATAACAATAAACAAAATGAAGAGGCGACAGAGCAAAAGTTCACGAGTTCAAAAATGCGGGCCACTCTGTACTGTGCATATAATATTATCGAGTTATCGTGTGTCAATATTTGTGACGGCATTAATCACTCGATGCCTGCAGAAGTGTGTAGAACAAACGGGAATCGCCGCGCGTTGTCGACCGCGATATCGTCGAAAATCGAAAATCATTTAAAACGCGCGTCGTGTACACACATTATATATTATTAGTTATTACGTAACATTGTATTCGTATGCGCGCGTCGAAATGACACAATTCATACGCGGCAGACTTTCTAACGCGCGTGTCAGAGGTACCCACACGATATTTCGTACGTATAATGTTTCATTGAATAATAGTATAAACAAACGTTGCGCATAATAACAATGACTTTTCGCGTCACGCGAATTCGTCGATCGGCCGACGACGTAACAAAATATTACAAACCGACGCCGCCGTCGCTGTTGCTGCTGCTTCCCGTTGCGCGCGGTCATTCGGATTCTGTATAGTAATCAGGGACGGTCGAGATACTCGAATAGTTATGAATAATTAAATACAAGATATTATAGATACTTATCTGACGAGTATTCGCATCACTCGACGCTTACATTTTAAGTATTTAAACATTATAATATACTCGATACACAATTATAATTAAAAATAATATCGTATTGATTATCGTATGGTATAATTTTGATATACCTACCAATTAAATCACCATAATTTAATCATTTTAAGTTAATTAAATATGGGTAAAATCGTATATGATGTGAATTTATTATCTAAATCGAATAGTTTATTTTTTAATCATCGCCTTTAAAATTATAAAACTTTAGGAACTGGTCAATTATACAATAATTATGTTCAAATTATAACGTGGCGCTCATTTTTTTTTTAAATTATCATATTAAAACGTTATAATATTTTATCAATTATATATTCTAAACGTTTTTATACTTGTCCAATGGCAAGATACTTCAATGTGGTAGTATTTAAATACTCGACACATTTATTATCAGCGTCGCGATACTAGTACTTACAATAGTAAGTATACTATTGTATTATAAATATTATACTAAAGTATTACAAGTATGCTTACAATAGTAAGTACATTACTACCTTTTTTAAATACTATTCTATCTAAGGTACGTATTTAAGATATCGAAGACACTGCCCAACCCTAGTACCAAAACTCGACATAGTAATTCGTACTCCGTCGATTCGAATAAACCGCCACAACACGTCTGGTGATCGTACGAAAACGCTTCTATCGTTTTGATAATAATATTACACGGTCGTATAGAACGTAAAATCCGCCGAATGAGAATTAAAATCGAATCAACGAACGTACACCAACTGCGCGCGCTAGTTAAACACGGCCTTTACGAACCAACAGTAGTCGGGGCGGTTGTTTTGTTTTTGTAATTGTTGTTTTTAATGTGTTTTTAATTTTTCGCTGGCGCTAACGCGTTAACATATGTTAACACATCGGAGTTTTCGAAGAAAACCAAAACGAGCGTGATCGATTTAACGTGATCGGTATTCGAATTTCCGCGAAAATCGCGAGATCTCGTCGATCGACGCGCCGCCGCCGCCGCGCCGGTTTCCGTTCGATAGTACACGTCCCCAGCGCGGTTTTATCGCGCGTTTTTAATTGCGCCTCGTGTGTCTGCATTTTTGCGCGCTCCAAACAACACCGATTCGCCAACACTTTCTCATGCTTCGTGTGTTCCATACCCCGTGCGCTCGTAATTAAATTTTATTACCACTACGCGTCGTTTGACTTTCTTGAAACCGTACGTCAGAGAAAACTAATAATGTATAAAATAATCCAACTATTCGATAACCAGTTGTGGGAATGATTTTTCTGCTTTTGGCGTTAATTTTTCTCCAGGCCGGCCGCGATTTTTCGCTTTGTTATTCCTGCACGCCGCGACTCTTCTCGACTCGGCCACGATGGTTTAGATTTTTTAATTTTTTTTATTTCCCCCCCCCCTCCCCCCGATCTACTCGCGTTCACGTGCGTCGTCGGCCGGCGCGGCATCGACCGCTCCGTCAAGAAAGCCGTTTGGAATGCCGTCCGCCACATCTCCCGATGACTTTGGGAATTGGCCGAAACCTGCAGTGTCAGTTTAGAAACGCACAGAACAATATTAAAACCGCAGAATCGGTTTATAAAATAAATGAACGAAATTCCGTGCCGCTTTGTGCCGAGTTCGAATTTTTAAAAGGAATTCTCGGGCGCGACATGCTGCAGCGTTACCTACGATATAAAACATGGTGCGTCTGCGGCGATGGTACGACGGCACGACCGACAATTGCAGGTGTGCTTGTTTCGAAAAGTCGGTAAAATGTGTCGGATAATTTAATAAACCGCGAGCTCCTGCGACGACTCGAAATCTTAACGTCCGAATATTATAACCGATACGAAAACGAACTCGCCCTGGATTATTTTTTCGCTATTATACTATTTAGTCATTATCGTTTGATCGTTGATTCCCCTCGAATCGACGATTTTAAATGTACGAGTATTTCAATATTATTTGTTGTAAAAACGCAAACTAATATATATTCAACGTGCATGACGCGAAGAAGCGAATTCCGCGGAACAAAGAAAAAACGGCCAATCGAATATCGAATCTCGTTATAAAAATATATATATATTTTTTTATTTTTAATACGTTTGAGACGATACCTTCGATAAAATGATTATATTATCGATGCACATCGCACACGTAAATTGAAAAATCAGACGATCGATAAAAGAACGTACCGAGACCAATTGTCTGATGTTTATCTTATCGTCACTGTTCACTCTTCGCACGGAATACTGATGGCGAGTATCGCGAGAGAGTGGGACATAGTTCAAACTTAACCATACGTATAAGTCGTATTGCTTCGTGCTCGTATACAATTTGAAAGTAACACAACAACAGATCATCGCGTTCGAACAACGATTATTATTTTCGAGCAAAGATTAAAAACACAAACGTTTTCAAATAATAATCGCTACTCGAGCGGTTCGCGTGGTTTACCCCTATCTGATTAATAAAATACGTATTCGTATTAATTAATTCGAATTATTTAAGTTATATTAAATCTCTGTCGGCAAACCGGGCGAAATAACACGCGAGTTCCATATATTTATCTTTTGTCACTACAAAGTGTACACAAGCGTTTAATTTTCATCGACAAATCACTTTTATTTGATTTTCTCGAACCTATTTATATTAATTCGTATTCTTAACCTCTCGGTACGACATTACGTATAGCGCTTATTCGCGTAGTTTATTGTACACGTATAATAATATACATTTAATTTCGTACATAACTCGAGTATATGTATCTAATATATAATTCTTATGTGAAAAACTGTCATAGCTGACCTATTTTGGCTACGATGCGTTGAATTATTGTTAATCTGTACGTTAAATTCTGAAAATAAATCATATTTCTCGGAAATAGGTGATTTTGTAAGAAACTTTCATACTTGACCTGTTTCCATTTGAATTCGTTAAACTCAATTCGTAATTCTCCGTGTATGCATATTCTCAAAACACTTTATTCGTATTAAAATCGTACAGACTAATACAGATGGTATAATCCGATTCAAAATATGACGTCTTATCTATAGTATAAAAATGAATAGCTGAATGTGGTGTTGCTAAGCGCGAATCTCGAGAGCAGCTGAACCGATTTCGCTAATTCTTTTTTTATAATATTCCTTGAAGTACAAGGATGGTTCTTACGGAGTGAAAAATTAAGAAAATTAACCCTAAGGGGGTTAAAAGGGGTAAAAGTGAAAAAAATCTGGAGCCACTGGAGCTTTGTGGTATTCAATTTTAGTCAATAGTTTCGTTTTATATAGCAGAGGCCCCTTAAGAAAGGATTTTCCAAAATTCAACCCCGTTAAAAATGGAAACGTTATTTATCGATAGGACTTTTTTGAAATTTAACATACATAGTAATGAAAAATCTATTAACTTATTTTTCAAAATTCAACCCTTAAGAGGGTTAAAGGGGTTGAAAATGAAGAACGTTATTTCCCTCTCATACCGGGGGAAAAACTTTTCACGGGCTAGATTTTGAGATGCAACGATCAGCGAGTGCGGCGTGGTAATTTGCATTTTATATGAATAGATTGTTATGTCATCGAAAATCCCGACGATCTTTACCAAAAGCTATTGATTTTGCAATATCATATTATTACACAACTTTTATCGAAATCGCGTGCGTGCGATGAACAATAGAACGAATACAATAGAACTTTTTTCATTGGACGGTCGAATACGATCGGAGGCAATTCTATTGTCATTGGTCGATAAGCTCGTGACGTGTACAATTAAAGCGAAAACCCGACGATGTTTACCAAAAGGTATGGATTTTGTAACGTCATATATTATTACATAACTTTTATCGAAATTTCGTGCGTGCGCGCTCCATTCCTCTTTCAGTCGTAGACGCCGTCCCCACATACATACAATAAGTTAGTTATTTTTTATACTACAAAATTCACTAGAAATATATGGCAAAACAACGTTTGCAGCGATCGCGTCGAATTTCAAATCGTATAATATAATATTCAGTATTAAATTTTAATGATAAAAGATCATGTCGGGGCTCGTGAGATTCCGTTCAGTTTGGATGCGAATATTTGATAACGCGATTATTAAAATCACGTGTTCACGACAGTCAGACGTTTAAGTGTGCGCAAAAAACAATTTCGACCGTTTCTTCGAGGAACAATGTGAACAAATCGAGCTGCTATTGTTGTTAACGTCACGATTTTCTAACTTTTGTTACGTATAATATTTTATTACGTTATTATTGTGATAATAATATCGCTACCTCACCCACCCCGCATACGTCGCACATCTGATGTAAAACAATCGGCCGTTGTCGCGACGACGTTTTTGACGAGTTCCCGTTGACAAAATATTATATTGTGTTTTAATAACGCTGCCGTCAATGGAAAACAAATTGAAAAATGAATTATATGAATACAAATTATGCAACGATAAAGCGTTTTTATACCATTACGTCGCGTACGGATCGTAATTATTTAAAACTCGATAGTTTGAACAATAAGAAAAACAATAGCGTTCCCGTCCGCGTAACCCACGGTAGGCGGAAGGGCTTTACGTAACACCTGCAGACGTGCGTCAATTCGCTCTATATAATAAACGATTTGATACCGCGTCGAAAGGACGGGCAAGGGAATTGGCTTATTTCTATAAAATCGCATGTGATTTGACGACTGCGTTATAACAATAACTGTATTATTATATTATGTGCATTATCGCACAAAGCGTTTGTATGTGATCATTGTTATGCGCGAATAAGTGTGTGTGTGTGTGTCTTTTATGCTATTATCATATTTTGTTTGACACTGGCGTGCCGATGACACAATATAGACGTAGGTATATTATTACTGCGCTATCATAAAGAATTCGCGAGAAATGTGACGTGTCTCGATTGAGCGACTCGCTCGTCGTCGAACGTGTCTTATTTAATTATACGCGTGTAAGTTTAATTACATAGTAACCCGATTGTCCATCAAATGCAGGAATCCCGAGGAACCGCCAAAGAGGCACGGACGAATAATTCGGTCCTATATTGCGATCAAAATATGCTCGTGAGATTATGACGTAGAGATGAAAAAAATAAAATACAAAATCGTTCCTGTAGATCGTCGAGAAAACATTTTACTTCTTTTTCATTCAGATTTATCATTGCGTGTCAGAGTTAACGTTTATAAATTAATATAATATATAGGTAATACAACATGAACTCGTTAAAGTTCGAAAAACGTTAAAAATAAAACCACATCAAAACGAATGAAAATAGTTTTTCGACGCGACGAAAAGCTCATCGTCGGAGTTTTTAAATCTATTATGAGTTGGGCGTTGTTTTGAAATTTCAACGATTCGTAAGAGCGTCACGTATATAACGGAGTAAATGTCCACGATGCGAGTGTATTTCACTTAAACGGGTAGCGCGACAGAAAGTTCTTCTATACAAAATCATCGAATCTTTTCAAGTAAACGATCGAGCGCCGCGCGTATATTTACCGGTGTCACCGGACTCGATGACAGGGACTCGAGAGAAAAGGCAAGCGTAATAAAATAATACATTCCTCTTAAAATTGTTGTATACAAAGAGATTGTCGACTTATACGGGCGTTTTTCCCCGTGAAAACTGTATTTTTAACGTTCTTATTTAGGAAATTATTTTTTAGATTATTTCTACGATAACACAACGATGAATTGGGTTTTTTTCCTCGTACGAAACGAGTGTTTTTTTTTTGTCGTCGTTTTAAAAAACGTACAGGCGCGCATCTGTCCGCTCGTTTCGAGCAGCCACTCCGAACCACTGCCAGACTACACTGAATATTCACGACGTTATGCGGTGTACGTACATCACTCGAAGGCGCGATAAAGAGAGAAGGAAAAAGCCAACAACGTCCGGCGATAATATTCATCGGACGATTTCTCCGCGCCGCCGCCGCGGTCCGAACGCGGATTAGCGCGTAAATCACCGTGAAACTCTTCGCGCGTCGCACCGCGTTCGGCCCGGAGAGAAAAGGAATATCGTAAAAAATAATAAAATATAAAAACCACACGCGGCAATAATAGGAAACTTTGCGTGACGTTCCGGCGGCGGCGGCGCGAAAATAATCATCGTCGTCGGCGCAAACGTGCCACACTCGCACACACGAGCGGTGGAAATCGCGGGCCGCCGCCGCGCCGTTTGTGCGGACGCGTTTCGTGCGGAATAGACGCCCGTAACGCGAATACGACACGTATAATTATACGTTTGCGCACAGACGCCGACGGCCGCGCGACGATACGCGTACGCTGCGGGTGCAAAACGATCGTCCTTATTTGTTTTTATCTAATCGACCGTATCATCCGCAAACTGCCGTCGCCGCCGCCGCGTCCCGGTCTCGCGAAATGATTTATGCACGATCTATATAATAGCGCCGGGTCGTTGAAATTACACGTTATTACACGCGTAACGCGTATTTATACGTCGTCGTAACGTTTCTGCGATTCGAAACACTCGGATACGTCTTACCGAATAATCTCCGTCGCGACCTCTTTCGCGGCGAAATCATGATGTGCGCGCGCTCGCGTTGTATTTGGTTTTTCGATCTCTGAAATCGTTATCGTTATGCGTCTCGAACGAGCCGTCGACACGCGCGGTGCGTTATAGTTTTTGCACTAAACTTGTTCAGTTTTCCGCTCGGTTTTATCTCGGTACTCGATGGGGCTCAGAGGCACAACAACTCCCGATCTGTTCACCAGACTCCGCGAGTCGTTCGCGAGATCGTCGGCTCTTCTATATTCAATACTCGATTACGAGTTATCGGTTGCCGATGTGAGCGGGACGTCTAACGGAGGGCAGAAGTAGGGCTTGCTGGGACGATTTGATAGTTTTTTTCCGACTCAAACAGTATTGTCCTGTGTTTCAGCTTGGTGTCCAGTTTTTTTTTCAAACAGTTCGATATTTCAATCTGGGTTTTGTTGTTATTATAATGTTTATTGTTTCTTGGTTTTAAAGTTGAAGAATTTTTTCCACTGGTTTTTATTCATTGAGAAAAATGACTCGTTTCGTTTTTTATATAATGTGTTCGCCATTATGCTAGGATCCGATCGACGGACTATTTGGGAGATTTAGGAGACCCGGAACAGGATAAAGCCGTTGTTGACGATATATATATAGCGTTTAGAGTGAAATAGAAACGTTGAGGAAGGACGACCATAGGTATGTGATACGTCATTTCGACGGTCTGGATAACCGGGAAAATAACGGTAATTGCGATTCGATAAATATACAACATAAATAAACAACGCGCACATTCGACCGGGAACGGCAAATATGCAGCAACGCGCGGCGCGAGGATTAAACAAACCAAAGTACGCGCTACGACGACGGCAGGTGCGAGTAGAGTACGTATAGCAACAACGAACGAAAGCATTTTGAAATATCGCCGTTTATTATTTGCTCACACGTACGGCTTTCGTATTTGCCGAGATTCTTATAAATACACATACGTACACACACACACACATATAATATATTTATTAATAATAAATGTATGCTATATATATATCTAACACACATCCTATGCTCGTTCTATAAAGGACCTCGATCGCTCATTACGCATCCTTAACGCAGATAATTTAGGATTACTCGCGTGTGAGTAAACTTTGTTTCTATGCGGCTGTGCAGTGTTTATCCCGGTACATTAATTTGCCTTGAAAATTACACGCGTGTGGTGTGTGTGTACGATCGGACAGTACTATTATATTATTATTATTATTGTTATTAGTAACCGTTCGCAGTTAATTGTATTGGACGCAACGTTGATTAGACGTAGACTCGTAGAGTGTGCAATGCGCATTGCTAATCAAACAATAGACAAAGTGTCCGTTTACCATTTAAAATTGTCGGCGTTTTGATCTCTCATTTTATACGATTAAGATAATACACGCGCCTCTCAAAAACGAATTGAACGCGGTACGACTAGCGCGAGGATAGAATAATATTATTATCTTATACATAATCAATGTGTGCGTGTGTGTATTTTTGCTCCTTGAGGCACATGGTTCACATTAAATTCTCCGGAAAAAGCGAGACACTAGAGAGCGCACATTAGATACTTATCATAGCATAATATAATATTATAATATTCGATATTTATTGAGTTTGTTTTTGGTCGTATCCGATTGGGTCAGGATAAGTCGCAATACGTCGGTTTCGCGTATTCGACACATATATTATGCACTGACCGATATCAGATTTTGGCTTTCGACTAATTATTACCATTTTACTTAACATTGGTTTTTGTTTTCCACTTTACTCTTCGTCCAAAACTAAACACTTTAAACCGTCCATTATCCATTATAACAGATCGACTAGAGGGCCAAACTATAATTAATAACTAAAACGCGTTTATAGGTTGTTAAACTTATCTGCAGGTACGGTATGAACTTAGGTAGGTATAAGTTTTACTTCTGCCGTGGTACATATTATAATACGTATGGTCACGTATATAATAACCCCATCACGAGCGGGAAATGTTTAAAATAGATTTCAATACTTTCTCGGTCGCAGCGTACGTACCGTTTTCACAATAGTGAACAGATATGGTCGTGTAAATCAAACATGACGATCTTATCTGCACCGGCACCGTTCGGTTTCACGATGTACGCGATCATTAAAACGCGAATTTCCGATATCTCGCCTAAAAATCAGAATTCATTTTAACATAATTCGAAACCGATTTCTTCAAGACGCCCGTGTGGCTCGCGGACTCGTTGGACATTGTAATAGCGGGGCGTCTAGGTCCCGAAACGTCTCGTTTTCTACAGAAATAGCCGACAATTCTTTCGGCCGATGGATCCGGCATAACCGACGAAAAACATTCTCTCGTATTATAATACCGCGCGCCTCCGAATACCGGCCATTGTCGCTCGTTGATTTCAGAAGCACCGCCGCCGTCTCTAGTCGCAATTATCCTTCGTTTTCTAATAACGAATTCGCTCGCATACTATTAGCTGTACCGGCCAACTGGCAATAAATGAAATGGTAAAAGCCGAAAAGAACGTATAATACGTATATCGATAAAAACCCGAAATACTACTCAATAATAATAATAATTCGCGTCGAACGGTCAACGCTACCTGCAGTTTAACAGTCGTGTGGACGTCAGTGTTCGTATGGATTCCTAGCGCGCAATCCCTAGCGAAACGAAAACTCATTATTATTGCACAAGTTCGGTAGTTTTTTGTTTTGTTTTTTCACTCCCTTTTCCGGACATTAATGGTTTTAAGTTTTTGTACCGACGAGCGAGCGAGTCGAAAAGAAATTGGGTCAACGCGAGTTCGTGTTCGCGTCGTCGATACGCGCGTCATTTTATCGTAAAAACCGCCACGGCGTATATGTAATACGTAATATATTGGTCGTGGCAAGCCGTTCGCCGTATACCGTACAAACATAACAATAGGTACACGCGAACGCGTCTCACGTGTATTATTTACTGTGGACGTCTGGAATTGAGAAAAAGTCATCCGTCCACAAACGACCGTGGCTAGCCTGCTACGGTACACGCATTCTACTCGCGCTGGGTATAATATAATACGTTATGCGGCCGTTGGGTTTGTTTTTTTACATATATATCATTATTTGAGCTCCTCGGAAATCAATGGTTGTATTATTTTTTTTGGTTTTTTAAACGTTTTACACGTTTAATTTTCCTAAATAAAAACGTGTTCGATAACGTACGAATCCAAACGAATATAATCTTGATTTGATTGAGTATATACTCTACTAAGTACTCTACTATACTCTATAATAACTACTTAATCGTGAATTCTGATGTAATTACTGACTTTAAACCATTTTGAGGGTGTTTTTTTTTATGTTTTTCTATCATTAATTTATTTTTAAGGACATTTTTTTAATGTTTTTCGTGAATTTTTACAGGTGTTTTTTGTATCCACACTCGGGCCCTGAATAATGTAAGTACACATTAGATAATATTTATATAGGCGCAGTAATATTCTTTAGACATCGATCTCGCGGACGGTAATCGTTGTCGTCAACGTTTTCATTTTAAAACTTTCGTCGTCGAATTTGACAATAAAATAAATAGAAACTATTGTTACGTTATATTTAAGCTAAGAGTAAATGGAAAAAAAAAAAAAAACGTTTGTTCGAATATAATAGTGATCAAAGGTGTTATTGTAATTAATTATTACCACGGAGTGGAAATCGTAGACTGCGATGAAAGTTTATTGGAGTATAGACGAATAAGAATAGTTATGGGTCGATGATGAATTTGAATTCTTCGAAAGGGATAAGTGGAGATGGCATTTTCGAATTGGATTGATTGTGATTTTTGAGTAGTTGTAAATTATTATAATTTCCACATAACGTCTAAAAAATGTAACTCGTCAACAGCCGACTGCGGTCTTGTTCAGTTGCACTCGGAACAATTCGTCGTTTTCGTTGTGCCCGTGTAGTGCTCTCGTGTCTCGCGTATCGCAAACCTATCGAACACGTACGCGTTTTTTACGTTTTATATTATTATTAATACGTATTATTGTTGTGGTCCGTCTATTAATTTCGGAACGTTATCGGCTTGGTTTCCTCGCGGGGCAACCGATTTCCCCTCGGAAATTAACGATCTCCCCGGACGACAACGCACGTCGCGGGTAATTTATTTCTCTGTTTTTTTTTCTCTCTCTCTCTCTTTCATTCTTCGTCGGACACGTCTATAATAATAATAATAATATTACACGCGCCGCGATAATAATTACCGGCGCCGGTAGTCGATCACAATCGAGGCGCGCACCGTACAATAATATAAAATAATATCGCGGGCAATCAGACGCGCGCGTACACGTCGATTTCATTCCGCGCTCTGCGACTGTGGCAAACCCGCAGTCGGCCGGCATGACGTACGGTCGATATTGTGCAGGCGGTACCTATGTACGCGTGTGCGGTCCGAGTAAATTTATCTATACGGCGGCGTATATTATTATAATAGGATAATATAATAATAATAATAATAATATAATGTATCCCGCGTACAGCAGCATGCACGGCTCTTACTGCGCGCGCCGCTCTACTGTGCCGCGCGAACTTTCTTCGAAGTCATCGAGAAAGTAGAAGCGGGCCGGGGCTGGCGGGGGAGTAGCAGTGCGCTTACGATTGCATCTATCATCGTGTCGGACACGTTATATATACCTACGACGTGTGTGCGTATGGTACAAATAATTTATACATATTATATACGCACATGTGTACGTATCTCCTCGGACTATTATCGCTCTCGCCATCCCTATTCCAGAGCTCAGCTCTCTCCCGCCTCGGCCCGGCCCGGCCGAGTCCGCGTGCCCGTCACCGTCTGTCGCGGCGCTGTGCGAAACGCCGGCGGATCGCCCGCAGTGGAATAACGCGATATGTAGAAAGTTCGAAAACCCTAAATCCGTAACACGTAACGGGGCTGTACGCATTATCGCGCGACATCGTCGTGTACGACGCGGCGATATAATAATAATGCGAGCCGAAGATTATCATTTCGATTCGATTGACGCGCAATATACATACGTACATATTATATTCAACGTGCGCCGCGGTCGTATATACCTATCGGCCGTCGCCATCTCGTCCGAACGTTGCCGTCACGCGCGTTTTCCGCACTGTTGTGATGTGCGCGCTCGGCGTTTTCAGACTTTCTAAACGAGCCGCAGAAACGAAACAATAACAGGATCTGTGTGTTGCCAAGAACTATTCGAAACCCCCGAACGTAATGAATTATTTCTTCAACAATATTCAACTGCAAACGACATTACATCGAAAGTATACTTCGAATCCGACGACAGACCTTTAAGCTCTCAACTCGACCTGACTCTGCCACGTTTTAAGTCGCGATAGTTTAATAGACCTACGAGATAATCCCCAAATAATACTTGCCTACATTTCTTTTTCTTTTTTTTAACCTACATTTCGATAATTAAAACACACATACATATGTTATGTATAACGTGTTGTTGAGAATTGTTACGTTACGTTCGCGTCCGTACTCCCACGAACAAACATTGAAAGTTGAAATATATTTGTCATGTTAGTCTCTGTTTCCCATTCGTTTGTAATCTCACGTTGCTGCGCGATGATACACTACTATTTGGACGCTATATTTTCCGTCTTTTGTCTTTTCGTCATTTTGCGCTATTGTCTTATTGTTCCGTACATGAAAATAGAGAATTGAATTCGCGTTTCGTTTGACTTTTTTTTTTCACCTGTAGACGGCTGCAGTACGAACTGCGTACAATATGCAAAAGTAAATACAGGTACTCAAATAAACTTTGACTTTCTTGTTTTTCAGAAAGTCATTCATTACATCTCTTTCCATTTGCGCGTTACTTACACGCTTTTAATCATAGTTTGGCATAATACACTACGTAATTTCTTTCACGCGCTCCACGTTCATTTTGTATTACACTTTGGGCGAGGCGAGAAGACCATTGTCCATCACATTAGTTTTACAATGATGTGTTTTCTATTTTTAAACATTTTTTTTTTTTTTTGCTGCGTTGAAAAGTATGTCTGCAACGTGTTTGAATCGGTAGTCGACTGATTTGTCGAAATCGATAATGTTCAATCGACTCAGATTTTCAGACGCATTTCGAAAAATAATAACATTTCTCTGCTCCGTGTTTTCGACGAGAGTTAAAATTAAACAGATGTACGATAAAAAATAATTCCGGCCGATCGGAAAAAACAAACGCGAGAGTTATGATGGGAATCGTTTTAACAAAAAGTGCGGCCGTTTTAACATTAAAAAAAAAAAAAACACTGCGAACGAGAAAAAAATAATTACGACGGTTATTTGATTACGGCGGACCGAATCGTTAGTCGATTTTCACGTATTAAACCCCGTCGGATTGGAAAATAAATAACCCAAGAGATAATGTATGAATTACGAGCGAGATAAGGAGATTTTTGAACAATCGGGATTTTTGTTCAGCATTCACTCGTCTGTGTTTAAACGTGCGCAGTAAATACATCGTCCACACCCGTCGTTTCAATGCACTAACACGACCCGTGTTCAGCGGATTCGTCGTGTATTTTTTGTGTACTTTTTTTCTACATAAATCTTCTCTCTCGCGATAATAATAATATAGTTTACACTATTTTCATTTTCATTTTTTTTTTTTTATAAGGACGTCAAAATATTTTATATTTTCTTTCCTCAGCTCTTTCGTTTTAAAACGTGTTAAAAGATATTCAGTTATTATAATATTATTATTATTATTATTATTATCATCATTATTATTATACCGATTTGGAACGGGAAAATTATTCTCCCATCAACACAATGGCGCGACGCCTGCCGAAATCGAGTAGCGGCAAGATATGATACTTCCGACTGCTTTGTGTGGCGCCCGTATACGGACGATAGGGCCTCGGGTCCGAACAAAAGAGAAGACCCGAATAACGTCTCGTTACCGCGCAGAAATGTCACCATTCATCAGCTAACCACCGGACTGGTAATAAACTCGCCGCGCGCATTATTCACGGTGGAACGGACGTATAAAATGAGGTCTTTAAGTTTTTAATTGCGCCCCGAGCGCCGAAATATTATAAAGAGACGAAATATCGGTTCCGTCGCGCGTGTCACTGTTTATACCTATTGTTGTTGTCGAATCGCCGTTGCAGCGGCTGTTGTGTACGCGTTAATGCCACCACGTGCGATCCCCGAACGCAATTATTATTGATCGACGTCTTTTCACAGTCTCGAGCGCGTAAAAACACCGATTGCCTTTCGTCAAAGCGCGGCGGTAAAAGAACAAAAAAAAAAAAAAAACTAACGAAACGTTTACGCGAGTCGTAGCGCGCGTTAGTCCTCAAGTGCACGTCCCTCGTTCCTCCTACGACGAGTCCTGCACGACTCTATTTCCAGCGAGATCTCGGCCACGACGACTCTCTCGTCGACCCAACTCCTCTGTCCTTTATCTAATCTTTTCGTTCTTTTCTTCGTCCGTTTTTATCCCTCGCGATCTTTCTCCCATCAGCTATTGGCTAAATTTCGTTCGCGCGTGATCTGCAGAAGTCACATACGTTTTCATATTCTCCGTCTATCTTCACGTAAAACTCGCCAATGAACTTCCGCTTCATTTTTCTTTCTTATTCATTTCAACACTATGTAGCTATTATTTTTTATTCGAGCACATGTTTGTAACTGTTGTAACGCGTAATTGTTTATCAACTGGTATTTATTTTTTTTTGGTAGAATAGTGATTAAAACAACTTATATAGACAAAAACAGGCACGCGTCGTTACTCCGTGCTCAGGTACATCGGATACGGTACACTAGCGTTGTGTAGGCGACGAAAGTAGTGCTGAGATCATAATATTATTTAGTTCACACATTTAAGATGATTATTTTATCATATTGACAACGTATTGGCCCCGAAAAAAGGCGGTTCGCTAACGTATCTATTTTAGTTTAACTATATGTTTTTTTACTACATTAACCCTTTCACTACCCTTGTTCATTACAATGGACATGACTTTATAATATTTTTCCACACTTACTGTTTACCAATTTTGGTAATGTTTAATATTGATAGCAATCTATAAGTTCTGTAGAACATTATAAAAATATTTTCATTCCGTTAACTATTATCAATTCTTGTCAATAAATAATTAAAAAAAAAAAACATCGTGTATTACAGCATGTCAAAAATATCGAAATATTTTCTCATTTTATAGCTAAATTATTAGTGTTGGCTAAACTGCGTATTTTTTTCTATATCATAAATATTATCAAGAACCTTATGCCGCCAATAGAATTCACCTTTAGCAATTATTTTATTAGTTATACGTGATAATACGTATGTCCATTGTAATGGGCACTGGTAGTTCCTGCGCTACCCAACGACCGTTTTCGACGGCACAAACATTTCTTGCCTCTTGGTATTAGAAATCAAAAACAATGATACAATAGACATATACTTATTGTTTCTTTTGTATATTAAGCGTCATTATGATAAATATATCCCTATGATTCCTATTTACAGTGGGAGGTTCAGGTACTTTTGATTATTATTATTATTTTATTACATTATTCCGATCACAACGTATTTGTATTTTGACGATGTATGAGCGATTTTGAGCTGTTGTGTTGTGTTGTTTGTGTTTTGATTTTATTATGGCACCAAATTTTAAACCTTTTGGGAGAGGGAGATATAAGGGATTTATGTAGTTCGTCCATAACATCCGAGGATGAACTAGAGTTTCTTCTACAAGAATTTGAGAACAACGATTATTCGGGGATAGTTGAAAATGAATATTTAGTATTGGAAGATGCAGATATATACGACGAATCTGATAATCTAATCGAGCAAACCCAAGAGCCAGTGGCCGAAGTCCCTAAAAATCAAATATTAGGTCAATACAATACCATTTATTAAAAAAAAAGAAATCGAATGGATAAGAATATTTTTTCCTGAATTCCCAGTGTCCATAGTAATGGACATATGTGTAACTTTTTTAATAATGTTCCAAAAAAAAAAAAAAAAATTGGGATATTATACTGTTAGATCACTGATTACGAATATGCAAAAAAATAATTTTTTTGACCAATATTTTTAATTCGGTAGTGAAAGGGTTAATATTGATCGAAAAACAAAATAAGCTTTTCACTACTTTTTCGGTGGTCTTGTTTCTTAAAGAATATTGTGGATATCGCACACCGACGGAAATGGTTACCGTGTTCTATTTGTTTACTATTTTTTCTGTCAAAAATAATCTGAAAAATCTAAAATCTTTCTAGTACACTATAGATGAAAATTCCGATTCCAAGTCACGCGATATACGAGTGAATTTCAAAATTCCCGTTCGTTGTACATATAAAAAAAAAAAAAAACCCTTATTTGTCCAGCTGAAAGCCGAGGGGTTCAAGAGACGCGGATGTGGTGAATGACGCGAGAGAAGAGAAACGCGACGCGAAAGCCACTTCAAAAGATCGGTCACGTGGAATTGTCACGTATAGGAGCTTCAATAATAGAGCTAAATACCTCGCCGCGAGGTGTGGAGATGACCGTATGCGGATGGAGAATGGGGTACGGGAAGAGACGGACGAAAAGTGTTAAATGTTTTAACGGGTTAAACTTGAAAATCAGCTCGCGCCGTATTTTACGTTTATCCGTACAGTAATAATATAATTTTGCCGACGACGACGACCGCGACGTAGATTGTACGGCGTAAATATTCGAATACCTAATAAATCGTGTTAAAAAAAAAAAAGAGAGAAAAATTTAAACGATCTAACGTTTTCGTCGATTTATTAGACGTCGCGTATATCATATTATGAAATAAATATCCGTTGCAGTTTCTACGGAAATATTTGAAATCGACCGTTCGAAAGACCTAAAACTGCACCGTCTTTATGCGTGCGAGTATCGTATAATAATATAGTCAACGCGATAACACGAATAGCGTTATATTAAATGTATACGTATTGAACGACGCGCGGGATTTATGTTTTAGCGTTCCATGATTTATGTGGAAAGTATTGGAATTCCGGTACGACGAGCGTCTTGAAAATTTGACACCGGAACTAACGACTACCGATTATTATTATAAAGACGCGATATAGAGGTAATACAGGCTTTCGGCTGTGACGCGCCGGACGCCAATTACTATTTACTACTGCTGCCCGCTACACACAATGATAATAATAGTAATAATAATATACGTAGTCGCTCGGCACGCTCGCAGGAGATCTCGAAACAGAAAAAACACGCGCTCGCGCGTCCTTCAAACGGACACCGTCACTTTCTATAACGTCTTGTTGCCCACGAGTGCAGTATGTACGTTTAATTATTGTTGTTTTCTGTACGCGCAAGCGTGTTTTTCGGTCCAATTATGCGCGTATCGAATTTTCATAATAACACGTTTCGATTCGAAGAAAGAAAAGATTCCCCGAGCCGTCGACGGACACGGACGAATCGATATGAAATATTATATTCGAGAGAGAGAAAATCGATCGAATGTTTTCATACTTTTTCGAATAATAACGCATATTATAACAATATTATTATCTTGTGCGGATATACGTATTATTATCGTTCGACACTATAGGTTTTCGGTACAGACTGCTGTACCTACTCGCGGTTTTAATAACAATAACTAGAATAATACTCGGTTACTTTTTACAGCTGTATGACTAAAACATTATAGTGTATGAAATTCATATTTCATACGGCCGCTCTGCGGTGTGTCGCAATTAAAATCATTTCATTTCGAACGAACGAGACACCGTGTTATAAAAAAAACCTACTCCGAATTAATTTGTATATGAAAAAGAGGCAATTTAAATAATAATATCGTCGGTTGTTTATTACATTCCGCATTTAGGGCTCGTTAAAAGTTCCATAAAAATAATAATAACGACTTAGAACCGTCGCGGACAATAATCGTATGACGAACGAACAAAACATTTTCCACCTTGTATATATTATATTGTATTACATTCGTCGCCGTGCGCGTAACTCGAACATTTTTTTTTTTCGGGGAGGCGGCAAACTCTGTTTTACATATTATATACGTATGATGTAATATGAGTCCCTCCGTCGATTTTCGAAACAACATACTCGGCGATGGTTTTGGAGGTGAGGCGGAAGAGGCGGTGTGTCACCTGAATTTCCTGAGTAATTAATACTTGATTAGTATTCTACAAAGCTCGTCGATAGATCAAAATATTTTGAATACATTTTTTACCTTTTCGTATTTTCACTTTTTTATGTTCGCCTATCACTGGATAAAATAATATGGAATCGAAGGAACAGCAATCGCGAAAACTTACGTAGTCATCTGTGATGTTGAAAATATTTTATTAATTTGTTTATCGTCGCATGGTAGGTACTCGTGGGAGCTTCTCGCTTTTAGCTTAACCGAGATTGATTTCGTTCATGTTAAAACGTTAAATATTTAAATTAAATTGTAATAATGATGACTCCATAGACGCATTTTTGCAAACTTTGTGACGAATTATCTCTTCAAGCAGACAACCCTATTCAGTCGTTTTACCATGTTAAAACTTTGTAATCATACCGGCTATAAGTCACTGGGATCACACGTCGTTCGACAATAGGTACTTTATTGTACTTTTTAGTTTTTACTAAAATTAGTCGCTTTATCTTTATTAAATCTTTCGAGTGTTCGACGTAGGTATATAATATACGACACAATATTATGTTGAAATAACTTCTATGCGCGTGCGTTGTGACGACGACGACTGGTATCGAAAAAGTGGGTCGAACCGATACGTTACGAGCGTGTTCGCGTGTAAATATTAAAACGAACAACGGGTACTTATACGTAAATATAATATGCGGTTATTGAATAACGTAGCCGTGTGTCAAAACCACGAGAGTTCAACAATTATTCCACAAGTCGGTAAATAATAATAATAATAATAATAATAAAATAATAATCGCGTTCGTATTGCATTAAAATCGTATTTCATAATTAAACCGTACGAACAAATAATAACAAACGAAACGACGTACACAGACTCTGTTTAATCACATTATACCCCGCACGGTAGAAAAAAAAAAAAAAATACAAAAATACAAAACAAAACAAAAAAACGGAGCAAAAAAAATAAAAATAAAAATAAAGGTCATCCGCTCTCGCGCGCATAAAAATTTATATTCATTTACAACAGGTCAACCGCACTGTGTAGAGCGCGTAACTCTGCGCGAAATACTTATACGGTCACACACAATGGCGTTTGATTCGCACACGACGCGGGTTTATTTTCCATTTGGAATATTACGGCGGCCACGTGTTGTTCTATAGATTTGTGCGCGCGCGCTGTTGATTTTCGGAAAAACGAACTGTGCGGGGGGGAATAAAACGGATGCGCGTGGTTTTTTTTCTACTCGAAAACGCGTCACATCGACCGCAGAAGAGTGAAAACGAATCGCGTGTGTATACTCTTATTCGATTCAGTCATCATAGACTTTTAAAACCAGAGCCCGCGGCGAGTAGTATGTATACAATATATTATATAATAATACGTTTTAAGTTTATAAATTGTATACGAGCACTACTCGTGCGGGTAATGGTTCGTTAATGGTTTCGTCGCGTTGTTTATTTGTTTTTTTTTTCACCCTGTGTGTGCTAGTGTGCGCTGTCCTATACCAATAGCGTCAATGCAAATACTATTATCGGAGACGCCAAAATACGCGGAAAGTTTTTATTTTTATTTCTATACAACGGACTCTCGTTGACCACACTCGCGCCGACACGACGCGCGAACAATAATCGTTTTCCGAGAATATAATACCACGTCGCGTGGTGTCGCAGTTGAAACGGACGTGAATTCGATTTTTCCGAGTCGCCCTTTTATCGGCCCGGTCGAAACTCGCGCGTCACGTTAAAGTCACCGCGCGCCGCGGACTTTCGAGCGATACGAAATGTTATTGCAGTTATTATGAAATCCCAAAGATAATATTGCGCTCGCGCAAAGTTAGTATCGTTCGTACACAGGTGCGAGCGCGCGCGGTTAACGCGCCAACAGATTTAAAACGGTGACAAACAAAGGAGATATAGAAACCTACGCCGCGAGGTGTGGGACGATCCTCCTTTCCACTGTCTGCTACGGTTTAGCGCGTTTAACCACCAGCGTAGGCTCGCGCGCAGGTGAGTAAATAATACCATAAGTACCTCTGTTCCTGCGAGTGTTACCGTTTTTTTCCTAATAATAACTCCGGCGCACGATATTCAGCTAAGAACGATAATATTTACTCTCGGCATGACTCGCGACGACGACGACGATAATGGTACACAAAAACCGCGTTGGCGCAACGTCCTTAGAATAACACACGCGATCGCAGTGGTTTCAGGGGAGGTGTCTTCGGGCGACGACGTTAATTTTTCCACCGCGTTATTTGTATATCCCGGACAAAACGACCGGCGGTTTCATCGAATTCCATTATTTGATCACGCGTCTATCGTTTTCCAAAAAAAAAAAAAACGCTTTGATGTGTTTCAATACTATTCTATTGTAAGGTTTTTTTACTTTATAAAAAATCGTTCTTCATTTTAGCATTGAAATAATAATAATTCGGTTTGGTTCGTCGTTAAAAAAAAAAAAAAATGAGCCCGTTTTAAGAACGGTTTGATACCGTAAAAATTGAGTTTTACCTCTCTTGTATACATATTGCATGATCATATATGTTACGAATAAATACACAGAGGGTTGGGCAAGGAAGGGATATTTTTTTAGCTCGGTTAAATTTAGTTAATAATTCTTTTTTTTTCCAATTGAGTTTACCGTCGAAACTAATAGACATTTTCCAAACATCATTCGAGTTAAAAATTATCAACTCACTTTAAATCAATTAAACGTTTTATACCTACCAAAATTACATGTTTTTTTTTATTATTTATTTCGAAACATCAAAAATCGTGATAGAAAATAATTTAATGTTTACTGTTCAACAGTAAATTTTAAGAACATATATTTTAAATTAAAATTACCGTAAGTGAATAAAAATTATACATCGATAATTTAAAAAATGAATACAAAACTTTTGAGTTAACGAAAAGAGCAAATAATTCTAGTTAAAATTAAATAAATAAAAAATCGAAACCAGCTAGTGCATCAAGTTTAAAATCAACTTATTAACTCATTAATTTCCAACTATGTATACATAGATTATAAATATCAAAATTCTATATTGTTAATTGTAAACGCTGTGTTTTTTTTATAATTTTAACTATGCAAAGTGAAAAGGCTCCGTGGACCTTTTTCTCAATCCCAATTAATGTTTCTTTATATTTCGTACGATTTCATTACATCGCTATAATTTCATTCCGACGACGGTATGTCAACGTCAAATCCGTTACAATAATACAATTTTACCAAACGATCGGGCGACAATAACGAGTTACGAGTTCATTTTGCGTCGTCGGTTTAAAGTTTGCCAATAATTTATCCATCTACGTCTATCGTTACAGGTCCGGTCGACATTACATTGCGTACAATACAACATAGGTACCGCGCGTGACCTAATGTTAAAATACATAATGGAACCGCGCGCGTATTTATTGAAAGTAAACGATCGTTTTACATACCGAAATGAGATTCGCGTCTATAATTAATTCTTCGTATTTGCATATTATATACAATGCGCGCCACGTATAGAGGGAGCAAACCGCTAGAATATGATATTAAATTTAACGAGACGGAAAATAAAAAGGATAATTTATAACTAATAACACGGTTCGTGCGCTCGCATGTGTCGTACTGGATGGCGTATGGCGTCGGCGGCAGTCTGATCTAGCCAATATTTTGTCGTCATCCATCTTTATCATAAAATCATCTTTCAATCTCGGCGTCTTTTATTTTTTATTTATTTATTCGTTCATTTTCATTTTTTCATTGTTATAATATTTTATTACCGTTTCTTATTTAAAAAGCCATTACATAAATTGCAGCATAAAGCGGCACGGAAACGCGCAATATAATAATATTATTATATCAAATCGTTATTATTTATTATTTATTTTCAACGGATTCGCCGTCGGACAACGGACGGTATAATGCCGAATTAGACGAAAATTCTACACAGCAACGCGCGTTTAATTTCATCGCGGGTGAATTCCGGGCGTTTTATATTCGTCACTGGGATGTCGATGGTTTATTTGATTTTCTCGTAATTTGAATTCAATTTATGAAAATGTACACAATTACATTGTATGCGTTGTGTTTTTTTCGGTAATGTTATTAAATTCGAGTTTGAGCAGTAACATTTGAAAAGGTTCAACGGAAAAAGAACAAATTTAATATAATCATTTGCCGAGAACGCAAATATTAATAATTCATAATAATACAAGGTAATAAAATGATCGAGCAACAGAGGTATATTATTATAATATTTGCCCACTTTGGCTGTATTCCAGTATGTATTTGGACCATAGAGACGTAGACGGATAGGTAAAAAAACGAAAATTATAGCTGATACCCAAGTGAAGTTTCCATGTCGAGAACGTTGCGACATTTTGGTATTGATATAGTGAAGGAATTATAAATTTAACAATATTTAACCGTTTAAAACTAGTATAGTAGATGCGAAATATTTTACTCAACTTGCAGGTTACAAACGAAAATTAATGATTTTTTTAATAAGCGTTTGTTTAGATCACTATAAGAAAACTACGACTTTTTTTTTTTTTGTATCGACCGTTTTAAAGTTTCTACATTCGTCATAGTGCACACTAACTGAACAAGAAAGGTTAGCTAACCCGACAACGTCGACACCCAGCTTTGCTCGTTTCACACACGATTTTCGACTAGTAACTAATCGACAAAAACCATACTATTTTATATCAAACCTGTATAATATTATACTTTATCCGTACATATCGCGAAATACAGTGAAACGCCCATTGTAAATATTATGTAGATCTGGTCTACGTCTATGGAGAGACGGAGCACCCGATTTATATGCACAGACATTAAACGTACGATATGATTAAATCGACGACAAACATCGTAATTAAATTTATCGCCAACGTGGAATATTATAGTGTGTCGAAAGTTTTGCGCAAAACGTTTGCCTGTTTGCAATCTAAGTTGCGCTCAACGTCGAAAGTCGTTATTTTCTCACCGCCGCGTCGTTTTAATACACCAGGGTGGCCGTATTATTCTATAAACACGGGAAAGTCGTTAACCTTCTCGTCACACGTACGTGCGAATGTACAGCTCAATTTTTTCACATGTTTTTTCACCCGACTTTGGTAGATTTATCTATATCACATTTTATCCACAGTGAACACACATCTCTCATGGAAAAATGTTTAAATGACTGTGCGCATTACGATTTGTGCAATTTATTATTTTGTTTTTCTGGAAACGAAACCTACGCATAAAACGGGACAAAACGGGAAAAACGGCACGGTGGTTCCGGTTCAGACGAGATGTATGGGGTCACCTTGGTATATACGAGGGTATATTAAATTGTATGCTTTTATACCGCGATGCACGTAAGAAAACGATTGTTATGGATCTTTTTTTCTCTTTTTTTTCTCATCCCTCGACGGAAAGGACACGCAGTAAAAATGTATTTCGCGCGTGTGTGTACACACTCGTATGTTCGTAAACATCGTACGAAAATTTACTAATTTCTCCCGCTACAGATTCTGTAGTTGTTTTTATATCGATTCGTTTAATATAAGTAAACGAATCCGTCGGATTATCAGAATTAAATCTTTTACGTGCCGACGAACTATATTTGGACGAAGGAACCGAAATATTCGAATAAAACTCTTTATTGTAAATACCTAGGACTGCGGTTGGAATTTATCCTCCAAAGTCGCTTTGTCGCGCGCCGATAATGAAAACACGCGTTTCGGGCATATACTCTCCCGGCGCTCGTTTTTAAATACAGATATTATAAATAATATTGTTTTAATAGAAGTGTAACGCTCGGATAGGCAAAAATTAAACTCGATCGTGCAAAAATCGCGAACCCGGCGGCGACCGGAATTTTAATCAGCCATGTCAAGGGGCCGGTATTACGCCGAAAACAAAACAGAAAAAAAAAAAAACTACGGATAATAATTTGATATTTTACGTGGGCGTAATATTTTGTTGTTTCGCACACCGACACAACGCAGCACGACGACGACGACGGGCCTCGGAGTAATTTCCGCCACCGAGTCGCGGAGCGTAGGCACGAGGGGGAGGGGGAAAGCCATTATGAAACGATGTAATTTGTTAGGCTTTTTTTAATTTAAATTTTTTTTTTAATTTTTTTATTTCATTCACCCGGAGCCCGTCAACGGCCCGGCCTAATTAAAACTAATCATAATAATAAAAATAACAGTACTAATTATCGTGCCCGTGGAGTTGGTCGTTTTCAACGTGATGATTTTATTTGTGATTGATATTAATTTGTAGAGTATGTTTATTGTTGCGCTGCGTTTCATTCGTCTCGCGCTCGCCGCGCTGGCCGGACACATTGTCGATTAACGGATATTCCCTTCCGAATAATAATTAAAGAACAGGCATTTTTTTATGTTCCCGATTTGTGACGACGCTATTTATAACTTTTTTCCAATTTTTTTCCCCACAGAATCGTTCCAAATACCTTTCCGAGTGTCACCGCGTCGGCCGATTTTCAAAATTTTGCTTTTAAAGGGTTGAAATCGGTAAAAATAATATATTATATAAAAATCAATCCCGGTATCTTTATCACGCGTGAACGACGACGACGGCTGGACCGATTTAGCTAATTTTTTTTTTCTTGTGTTTGTTATTGCCAGGAGAAGGATCTTACGGAAATAAAAATTAATAAAATTAACCCTAAGGGAGTAATATGTGTTAAAAATGGAAAACGTTATTTCTCGATCGGATTTTTTTGAAACTTAGCATACATAGTAATGAAAAATCTACTAACTTGTTTTTAAAAATTCAACCCTTAAAAGGGGTAAAAGGTGTTGAAAAGGCATTTTTTTTGAAACTTAGCATACATATTCTGTAAATCAAATAATGAAAAATCTATCAACTTATTTTTCAAAATTCAGCCCCTAAGGGGGTTAAAGGGGTTGAAAATGAAGAACGTTATTTCCCTCTCATACCGGGGGAAAAACTTTTCACGGGCTAGATTTTGAGATGCAACGATCAGCGAGTGCGTGGTAATTTGCATTTTATATGAATATATTGTTATGTCATCGAAAATCCCGACGATCTTTACCAAAAGCTATTGATTTTGCAATATCATATTATTACACAACTTTTATCGAAATCGCGTGCGTGCGATGAACAATAGAACGAATACAATAGAACTTTTTTCATTGGACGGTCGAATACGATCGGAGGCAATTCTATTGTCATTGGTCGATAAGCTCGTGACGTGTACAATTAAAGCGAAAACCCGACGATGTTTACGCAAAAGGTATGGATTTTGCAACGTCATATATTATTACATAACTTTTATCGAAATTTCGTGCGTGCGCGCTCCATTCCTCTTTCAATCATCGACGCTGCGCCGTCGCCACACGCTGACAATAAGTTAGTTATTTTTTACACTACAAAATTCACCGGAAATATATGGCAAAACAACGTTTGCCGGTTCAGCTAGTATATAATATGTATTATATAAACGAACGTACACTATACCACGCCAACCGCACCCGCCATTATACGACGGAATTACGCTAAAATATCAACCGCCGCCGCGTGAAGATCCGACAAATTGCTTCAAGGTACCTATATTATTATACTACGGCAAAGAAACTAACTCTGTAATTCGGACGTTTAAACTTGGCAATCAGTTGATTCGATTTCGACCATTCGCTACCGTTTAAGCGCAATTAAATCTCCCGCTCGGGTGATAAAATGTACAGTTATACACACACACACACACATGTATATATTTAAAGGTGGTGCAGATGCGAAACGTAATTAAATTAGCCTAATGTTTGTTTCTAGTCGAAAGATTTATAACGAAATACGCACAAGTCGTACACAATCATACCAGGTATTCTTGTATCGCGTATCGTGACTGCCGTAACCGTTAAAACGAGCGAGACTTTAAAATTTGATCTGCATTAACACGTCAACGCTCGAAGGTGAAAATCCAAAGAGGAAAAATGAAAATTGCATCGTTACAATGATTGTAGATTCGTTAGAGTCACCTGTGCAGACCACATTTTTGGGGCGTCTGTTCCTTTAACTTTTAAGGTGAGTGGGTAAATATTATGAACGAGTGGATGACTCGGCGCTGCAGACCAACTATGGAAGTTATTACGGATTATGGCGGCCAGTGGCGGCGTGACCCGGGCTCTAACAGACGCGCGTATCTCATGGCTGTTTTGGAAGTGGGCGAATGGGACCACAACAACAATAAGGCACACGACTATCGTGGTATGTAGCTGTGGATACTTGAAAATTTAATACAAAGTGACTCGTACCTTTTTCTTACTTGTGTGAAAAAATCTCGAGAATCCGGGGGGTCAACATTATTATGCATGTTTCAGATAGGTGGGTATAACGTGGTTGCGAAAGTTGATGACGTCCGTCAGGTCACCGATTGAATTCGTATTTATTTATTTATACTTTTATCGGATATAATCAATAAATATCAATACAAGGTACGCGAAAAATCTTTTCCGCCAGACGTTGTCTGACGATTTTCAATCTGCTCACGCGTTCTTATTTTCGCCGCGCAAAATTAATGTTCAAAAGTCGAACATCGCCTGCACTATATGCATCGTGAAAAAATAGTTCTTGAAAGTTTTTAAAAACTCCATAAGTGATCCGTTTTCATTTCATACACGAACAATCTAATTCGTTCATAACTATTGTATATACACCGCCGCCGCCGTGGCGTCGTCGTAATAATAATATATCTCTGTTATTGCGCGCGGAGGAGCCACTGCGTTCGGTGGAGTTTTTAAACTCTCGAAAATAAATATCAACTCATAACGACAGACGAACATTAGTCGTGGCTAATTAAATTTGTTACGAGATTTGTATCGTTCCCAATCTTAAGTACAGCAAATAAACAATAAAGAGAGCCACACTCGGTGAATCATTGCACGACGTTTCGTAAAATGTAATGTACTGTTATTACTTGTGAATTATACTGAGGCGAAAAAAATTGTTCACGTACGTAATAAAATAATGGAGTTAATATTATCGTCGTTGTTATTATGAACTTGTTTTAGAATTATTGCGTCGAGCAAAAAGTGCAGTTCTTCTTTTAAAAATGCAATCGATTCAAATCAAACCGAGTGACCTTGTCGACGATTCGCTTTTGCCACCATCGTGCGTAGAATGCTGCACGTGTTACAAACAAACAGTAAGTACAATATTATCGATTTGCTTTTTAATTATCGTTCGTTCCGTTTCGTCCGTCAGATGCACGTAAGTTGCAGTAGGATTATTATCGTATCGATAACATATATCAACGTTTTAAATGATATATCGGCGGTGCTGCCAGGTGCACCGGACACTAATAATTTTAATACGCTGACTTCGTGGTGTGTTTATACACTCGACGAATGTTTCGTCTACTCGAAATCGCGTTTAAAACAAATAAAAAACTAATTCTGCATTTCATTGAATCGCAAACATAATTAAACTATAAAAACGATTTCGTCCCGTATGGCGGCACATGCGATTGGAAATTCGTATTCGTTCTCGACCTATACACTGGACGAGTACGCTGCGTAGTATTCGCCCCATTGAAACGAACGTGATTTGTTTGAATCTATAAAACAAAACAAAAACAATACGATTAAATTCAATAATAACCGACAATGAGCGCCGTCGTATTATATTTAATACGTGTTTACCTTGGTGTGTACCTATACTTGTGTTACCTATCCGAACGCAATGGCGATTTCCAGGCCCAATAAATTAAAAATCTAGTTTCGCGAAATTATGTAATAATATCATTTGTAACCGAATCGAAACTATTTGCAACTCGCCAAAGTAGAATTTCCCTTTGTCGGCGGTACCAAGGTATAAAGCCGCCCCGGCCCGGAATTCGGGAAATGCTACATCGACATTTTTGAAAACTGCTTGGAATTATGTGACGTAATTTATAACCGTTTGTAACCAACCCGAAAATCCCTCGCACCGAAAGAGTAGCAAAAAAGTCACGCCGAGTCGACGACGCTCCGTCCCGCAAAAGCTATGTCGCCGCCGCCGTGCCGCAGAAAATGCACGTTGTTACCACCACGTCGTCTCTGGAAAATATAATTTGTTGAAAATCGGCTCCATCGAAATGTAATTTTTTTATATATAAACGTCGTGACTATCCAATAATTTCTTTTCTACTCGTAAGACGGACTTGTGCAGAATCTTAAACTTACTTTTTCCAACTTTAGAAATTGAAAGTTTTATGTGAATTTTCAGCGACGAAAAGTTTGTGAATTTTGACGCGCGTATTGTAAAAAAAATTAGACCTCGAGGGATTTGGAAAAAAAAAATTGTTACCATTAATTTTTGATAATAAGAACCATTGGTGTGCAACGAGTTTCGGAGAAAAGTAATTTCGATTTTGTCGAAAATCAGTATGCCGTAAACGTTGTATTTTCCTGTCAGCTTTCTCAATTATTATTGGAAAACTAACGGAGTTCAAAAATGACCTCCGCAAAGTGCCGATAATAGACAAAATACTCGAATACTATCTGAAACCTTCCAAGGTACAGACAAAAGAAAGAGAAAAAGCTTAAACCGCGATAAAATCGATACATTTCTCTCGTCACTCAGAATCTAATAATAATATTAATACACGTAAACAGTTCATCGGAAATAATTTTACAAAATAAATAATACTAAAAGGGTGTAGCAAAAACGTGCGACGAGCAATTTATTATTGCATTATCATATTATATTCAAACGAAATTTATTAAAAACATTCGTGTTTACATATACAATTATTAATTATACACGGACATTGGTCTCATATTCTACGTACCTGTTTGTATTGAAAAATTAACAAAATTTTACCGCGCCAACTCATAAAGGATTGTATGCGGTTTTTTATTTTTTTCATATCAATTCGTCGTAATTTAATAATGTAAAACATTGCATATATTATGTATGCATAACAAAACCTACTACATTTTTCAATTGTCGAATAGCAAATAAAATTGTTCGCAATTCTATGAAATCGTCAACATTCTATGATATCTCTATTCTATTTTAGATAGGAAAATCGAATTAAAACATTTTTTTTTCCGTCAATCTACCAAGAGAAAAATAAAACGTATTCTCCTCGCCTTTATTCGATAATTGTGTTTATTCGTTCCGAAATCGCTGTTCAAACCGACAATATTTCTTTTATCGTCATTTTCAACCGATTGTTTAATACTATTGTTTAATATACGTCGATCGTAGAATTAACTGATCGATAAACTTAATTGAAAATCAATGGTTTTGAAATAAACATTGGAATTCATAACGAAATTATTATTTACGAGTTCTTAAAAATCGATCCACTTTAATTTATTTCTCCTATCACTAGTGATAATAATAATATAATCTCTATATTTGTTTCGTAAACATCGTCCTTTCCCGAAGTCTCGAGAAGAGTCATTAGGTACTCTTTTTTGTAGAAACTCTTCAACGACGAAAGGATGTCGTGAACGTTCGTGTAAACTCTCAAACATTTCTCGTCACCTAGTAATTATTTTTCTTCGAGTACAAAATGTACAATCGACCGGTTTTTGTACACACATTACGCACGTGAGTCTACGTATCATGACTTCTATATTGTACGTCATGTTTTTTACATTTCGCAATTCGAATATGACATTAATTTAGTGAATTGTTTTAATTGCAACGTAATTGTTGAAGATTTAATATAAAACAATGATAGACTAATAGCGGCGCTCAGCAAATCCCCGTTTCGTTAAAATCGTGTGAGAAATAAAATATGTTTATTTTGCTAAATACGTGTAAACCATATAGGCGTGTATGGGCGGCACAAATCCAATGGAAAACAATGTTAAGCGACTACATAATTGTAATAATAATATCGTTTTTACACCGGGTACGTTACGACACACGATTGACTGACAATCTAAATATATTCACAATTTCAAATACCGACGTTTCGTCGTCCATCAACAGGTTTGGTTTAGAACACCGAATAATTGAAATGTCGGTTGATGAAATATCGATGTACAAGCTTGGTGACCTAGATAACGTTGGAGTGTTTACAGGTATGCGCGTTTCGGTAAGCTGACGAATAATACACAAGTAGAATTTCAAAACGACCAGAATTATACTCGAATTTCGAGTCGATCTTTCATTCAAATAGAAACTCGCTTGAGTAGAAAAAAAAAATACATACGATAGCAGAGAGTATGGGCGTAACTCGAAGGACAAAACTTTAAGGAGCGAACTGTGTCTCATAAATATAATATAACATATACATCCCAACGACTTAAAATAATATGATCAGTGGCGGCTTTGATGGTGACGAGACAAGAGTGGATCGGTGTCTCACCAGAATTTTCGGAGTAAACAATGATCGTAAAGTATAAAACAGTTTTATCTATCCGTAACTTTTACAAAATTATATGAAAATAAAAAATTACGCGTAAACTCGGTGGTTCGTCGAGATCGTGATGACATAGACGGTGTTTTGATGTGGCAAAAAAAATGTAAATCCGATTATCGCGTGACAGCGCCTTACACCTGGCCGGACAATGGTAGTAGCTTGGGCAGCGAACTGCCTACGTATTTTACAGCCGTCTTTTTCGTGTATCGATTTCAGAAAATACAAAAAGATACGTCGCACCAGCGACGACGGGTGTCGGAGCGAAACGAGAGACAGAATGCATTATAAAATAACAACGTGTTCGCCACGTCGTCGTCGTACGCAAAACGACGGCGGACCAGAGTAAGAGTCGCGATCCGCCCGAGTGCCGCAAGGACTTAAAAACCACGTCTTTTCCCGAAATGAAAACTAACACAGTAGGTATAACGTTACGCGAGTACTCGGAAACGGTTCGGTCTCGCGAGTCGACGAACCCGTCCGAATGGGACTCGTAAAGCTGTGCTAGAAAACAAAAAAAACTCCACCACACAGCGTGCGAGCGTGTGTTTTGTTATGTTTTATCACTCTTCGTTTTATTAAAATCGTGCCGAACGGCGCGGAAAATTCAGTAAAGATTATAACAAGACGTAATATAATATCTACTTTCCACTCGCGCGCATCACACGTTGAACGAATACACGCGCGCTCTATAAATTTCGCAAAATATTTTTTCGGTTTTTGTTTTTTCTTCTTTTGTTTTTCCTTCTGTTTTCGGTTTACATTTCACACGCACGTAAACACTGACGTACGCGTACGTCGTCGTCGTTAAAGAGCGAGGTGACGATGACGTCTCGCGCTGCCTCCGGACGAATAATAATAATAATATCTCCCGGCATATATATTATGTCGTATGCAACATAATATAGGCTATTATAGACGCGCGGAGAACGATATAACGCACTGGCGGACGACTGTATTTTGTACGCGAATATATTTTATTTTCGATCTATAATATTAACCAGACGACATCCTCGCACGTCGTATCGTCTCGCAGTCGCATAAACACGCCGTCGTTCGCGCATTGATATCTTCACTAATCCCCCGAACGCGTAAATAAATATTTTAAACGTTTACGCGCGCTTGCGAATAATATTATCGTCGTAACTCCTCGGATACGCCGCGACGCGACAAAAGCAATGATAATACCGTATAACGTATTTTGTATTATTACTGAATTTCGATATACGACTCGGCGTCGTCGTCGGTCGTCGTGATGTAAACGCGCGACGAAACGATTCGATATATTATATATTTTATTGAAAAATACGTATTTAAATTTGATTCATAAAACGCGAACGGTAATCATTTGTATTGCGATATATTATATAATGAAAAAAAATACAAAAATATTTCGAAAATTCGTCGCAAAACGTACGCGGTAGTATATTATGGTTTTTTTTCTTCCGTATATTAGAACTGTGCAGCATTTTCGAGGAACTCGCGGTACCTATATTATATAAAATAAGTTTTAAAATGTTTGTAATAATGCACATAAAACGGGAAAAAATAAATTATAACCAGTGTAGTATGTATGGCAAATTATTATATTTTACATCCTATTCCGGGAAGCGCGGTCTGATTGATGTTTCCAAAATATTTTAATGATATCGCGTGCCGTTGTCAAGAGGGTAACATCGACAGCGCAATCATTTTGTACTCGTACGAAATAATATTTTCCCCTCATCTATTTGAAAATAATTTGCGACACGAGAATAGCTCTAAAACGAATCTAGTCTGCGTTACGTTCTACATATTTTATAATAATTAATAATATGTTATTGTGATTTTATGAAAATACAAATAATAAATCCGAAAATAACACGAATAGTTTCGTTTTAGTAGTGCGATGTGTAGAGGATTTGTCGACTTTCGTGTACATTTGGTCGTCGATCGCTGACGTATACGGGATGCACGTGATGCCATATTATTATTTTCGTTTTATATTCCAACACTTCAACAATTTATTATTAACCATCTACTTTTTGGTTTAGAAGATCAGCTGACCTTCGTTTATTTTCTCTCAACGTTACGCGACTTTTGTTTTATTTAAGTGCTGGGTTTCGTTTGAAAAAAAAGAAAGTATTTTAAATTATAATTATTTAAAAATCTATCGCCGGTCTTTCTCAAATCGTTAAAACGAACCTACGCAGAAAGAATGATATCATTTTTACGTTTGGCAGTTTATATTTATATTTTACTCTAAACGGTTTTTTTTTTATTACTATTCATTTAATTATCGTGGGTCACTTTTGCAACATTTCAAAAACGTGATTTTTACTTTGGATATGTCGCATATTTCACGAGTCACGGCTGCGCGTTCTCAACAATAATAGTGCACTGTTTTACCGTTGATCCGTAGACGATTAGTAACATTAGCAATCGCGTTTTTTCTTCTTCTTCTTATTAGTTATGAAAACGCACATTCGATGGTATGCGGCGAGTCGACATCGCGGTAAATGCCTATTTAGATAAATCGCAATAAAAACGAGTGGCTTCGCTATTGGCGAGTACGTCATATACATGGCAATCGGTCGATACACTATTATACGCGGAGTGGCCTCTCTAGCTGGTCGGTCTGACACTAGCAGCACTGAAATCCCGGACACGCCGCTGACACCGACCCGAGCCCGACCGAAAGGAAAATAAACAAAAATCCATTAACGGTCGAACGTTTCGCGATCCTTCGCGGAACGCGTACCCGACGGTGTTACGCCGTCTCCTGCGCTCGGCGATGTATATAAATCTTCACAATCACGCGGGCGCGTGTGGCGCTCGTACAACGGGGGCGGATCCGAGATCCAAGGGGGAGGTAACGGGGTGAATACCTCAACCCCCCCCCCCCCGGAACTAGATAAATACGGGTATAACGGGTTTTTTGTTTTTTCAAATATATGACTTTATTTCGAAAAAATTACCATCCATACAATATATGAATTATAATTACGGAAGTATAAGGGAAACTAAGAGTGAATAATGACACGGTTGGAAGTCTCACGTTGGAGACGCCCAATGACTTTACGTTTACATTTACAATTTACGTTTTTTACGATTTTTAAGTCGCTGCACCAGTTCCGCTCGAGAATCGTCCGGTGGTCGGGTTCCCGGGTATAACGTTGATGAGACCGATGAGCCGGTCGGAGTTTTTCGTGGAAGCGCAGTAGAGAGTATAGCAGTTTCGTTGGTCGGAGGAGATTTTGAAATCGGAGTTTATTACAGAGACGTACCAGTGTGCTCCAGTAATTGTGCGACAGCGGATATTCCGGAAGTCTTGTGGAGTTCTCTTATCAGATCTTTCGGCAGTATGATATTATATCTTATAACATAATATTGTATCGAGTAGAACCCCCCCCACACCCTTTTCGTCTAATGACTTCCTGCGAAATCGCCGCGAATAACAATTTTCCGTTCACATTTCACAGAATTCCCCTTTTCGTCACTTCCGACGCGCATTAATTAGGCACGAGTATGATAATTGTTGTTAGTTAATAATTTGTAAAACACAGTCTCTTTGGGCGTATCATATTAATTAATTCGATATCGCTTACTCGTGAATAATCAAACGCACGTAATTGAAATTAAATTTAATCAACACTTGTTTGAAACAGAAACGCTTATTATACTGCGCGAGTTGGAAATTGTAATTTTTTACCAACTAAAGTTTAAAATCTACCCGGCTTAGCAGATATATCGTGCCTGAGACGTTTGTTTTCGAAATTAAATACAACCTTGCGAAACCAAACGATGCGGTAATATCGCTAAACAAATTAATTTTGGAATTTTCCAACTTTATTAAGGTTTTCATTAAAACAAAAACAAAAAAAAAAAAAAAAAAACAACGAACCGTTGAGAAAATGTTAAATCCACCATCTTATACACAATATATCCGGTCTCGCCTTATTACGACCAAGTAAAAATGAAAACGGTTACCCGGAGAAGTGAAACTGTAATATAAAAAGTTTCACGGTAGACCTCCCATAGCAGTCGCGTCAGCCCTTCGATTGCTAATCTTCTCACACTGACAAACCTTGGCCGGCATCCCTTGTCGACGATTAAAACGTATAAACTTGGCGCGCAGAGAGACCTGTAAACCGTAGTGAATTGCAACCGTCAAATCCAACTATAATAATCAAACTCTAATTAAATAACTTTCGAATCGGGTGTGTTCAGTGGAAATGGGGTTCCTTAATTAAAATAAAATCACATCGTTGCGTCGATGTTGTTATTATTAAATTCACGCACTGATAATATTTGAATATATAATATTTTACTGTATAAATAAATACCGTAAAAGTAAACAATACTGTATCCGTCTGAGGCGGACGATTTTATTACTCGGTACAATATTGTTTGTAATTAAATTGTTATAGGTATTTGTATTTGTAGTTTTTATTGTAAACATATTATGATTGAACTCGACGTCTGTCAAACGGTATCGAAATATAATAATAATCGTAACAGTTTCACTAACGTTTAATGAAAAAAAAAAAAAAAAATAAAAATAATAATAAAACCTAAAACGCCGATTGATTTAAACTCGTTCGCACATATAAACCAGACTCATTTAGTATTATCAAATATTCCATTGAAAAACCTTTCCAAATTGATTTTAAAATGTATGACTTCCGAACGGAGGGGAAAAAAGTTATTGGTTTAACTGTGATTTATGGGTTTTTTTTTTCTTTTTCAGAAAAACTTTGTCGAGGTCGTAAACGTGTTCCGAAAGTTTTTTCACAACATTTGCAATTGATCGGAAATTAAATTATGCAAATCGCACTTGAGGTGTGTACGTATATATGTCGAGACTGTACAAATACAACTTAATTTACGCAGTGTCGAAACGTTATTTTTTAAATCGAAGAGTTAATACGCACAACTATTCGTTTTGAGTATTGCGAACGCTTTACAGTTGCAGTTTAGATGGTTACGTGTGATGTATGTAGTTCGATATTACCCGTTATGTTTTGTTTCTCTCTCTACATTAAGTCAATATTTTCTGAGAACTCTGACGAAACGTCAATTGTCGGTATAATTACTTTAATTGCAATGTTTTTTTTAGATCTCCGTGCGCGCGATAAATTCAAAAAAAAAAAAAAACTGATGTATACACGACCGGCGGCAGCGCGCAGTTCATATAGTATAAAATTTATACAATATCTAATCGTGTCAATTATATTATACTACGTCTACACGTCAAAGTCATGGCTGTTAAAAAGAAAACGACACGATCGCGTGGCAATTATTACATGTTTTTTTTTTTTTATATTGTTTGCCAACCCACGCGTGTTTCTTTTCTTTTTTATCATTATTATTATTATTATTTACAACCGATGCACACTGCTGCGTCGTCTATTATACGTCATCATATATTATATAGGCGACGAATCGTCGTATTTATTATTCAAATCGTTTTCGCGTCAGCCGTTGAACATTGAATAACGTGTTCTTGTCACCGGTCGCGCCGAATTCCTCGTGTGCGACACCGAATCCGTGTCCGGAGAAGAGCACGCGAATGACGTGTATAGATCTGAAACGTCTCCGCGCGAAGCGATTTCTCGTCAGACGCGCAATCAAACCGATCGGCCGATAATTTGTCTCGAATACGAAGTACTCCACCCAACGAGACGTTATGATTTTGTTCGTCGATAACAAAGGCGTACCCAGAAATTGTAAACAGTAGTGGACGTTATAATAGTTACAATATATTATGTAATGGCTTCGAGAGCTTTTAACATTTTTCACAGTCATCCTTTACGGAATAATATTTTGGACTTCAATGTGTTGACAATATTACATTTCCAAATATCTTGTTTTGTCGCTCGAAAGCACCTTCCCCTCGTTTAAACCTTGAACGCTATTCGTATAAATCTCGTGTTAGCCTCATTTAACCTGCAGGTGTGTTTTAGGAGAAATATCAAAGATACCGAGTCGGAAATTATTAACGTTCATCAAATTTAGGCTGCAAAATACAAATGTGCCAATACGCCGCTATGACTTTATCATTGTGTCATATTATAAAAACAAATTTTAATCACGTGTATGATTCAGATACATCTCGGTCATCGAAATCGATACAGACAAAACAAAATTCGACAGAATAAAACGTATAATATCAGGCACAAAATGAATATAATCTTAAGCGTTCAAGTATGATAAAACGTATATTATGTAAAAACACAACTAGTAGGTCGATTTCTATTGGTCGGCTAAAAAGAACAACCGGTGGAGCGGGTGAATCGCCAATTCTTCGTACTGATCACATGTGTAAAACTGGTCGGTAAATTCATCAACCCGCGGCGACTTCACGGCGGCGATACACATTGCGCCAGGATCAGGGGAAACTCGATGCATCGGGGGGCTCCGTAATGGTTTTCTAAGAATCGTGTCGTTTTCCAGTTTTTTTTTTTTTTTTTAGTTGAAAATAATGGATTCTTAAGAATGCGTTTGCGTTTCACGTTTGCATTTGCTTTAGTAAAAGTCGATTATTTATTTTTTTTCCGAGTAAAATATGAATCGGTTGGATGGAAAACAAAAGGCGTTGCCTGCAGCCGCGTCGTCGGTGTTTTGTTTCGGGCGATGACGACGAGAAGTGCGAAACGTCGTGTTTGACGACATAATGGTGGTCACACCACTCGCAGAAAACCGAGTCTGCCAGCACGTTTGCGGTCGCCGCCGGGTCGGTCGGTCGACGCGGTCGGTTCGCCGACACGACGACGACGTGTTGACAAACACCGCGAGTACAAATTTGGTCCGTCAGACGAGTTTGACGACAAATCGTTTCGCGCACGGGACGCTCAAGAATCCGCCGTGTCGCAACATCAACGCGATACAATGATGTTACCACAGAAGACATGCTCGCTCGCGGTCTAAATATTATCCGTACGTGTTTTTTTTTTTTTACTGACGTCGTGTTTGTGCGCGCAATATCGTACCAAACGTTTCCGCCGGACACTTTTATGTTTTTCATATAGTTTTGTGTTATATCGCACATATTATTATTGACGTGGCGCACACGTCGTATTTAATAACATTGTGCAGATGTGGTTTTCCGCATTGAATAACTCGTCGCGGTCGCGGTTTCGTAATACGCAATCGTCGCGATTGCAACGAATTCGTCGCGTTGTTTTCGGTGTCGAGTGTTCGAATATTACGTTCGATTTGTTTTTCGATCGTTTAAGAAGTCGACGAGTTCCATTGTGAACGAGTGTGTCCGGCGCCTTTGTTTCATTCGTCAAAGCGTCTTTTACTCCAAATAAAGAAAGCGTTTCGATGGTTCCGACCGCTTCGAATCGCGGTATCGGTTGTACTCGGTGTTTCTGTTCTGCCGAGTGCGAACGCTTAAAATCGGACATGATTTAACACGAGCTGCTGGTGTTACGTACGTGACTTCTCTTGAATCGGACTCGAAATATACGTGTGCTCGTATAGATGTAATATTGATGGATGCGTCTCGGTAAATTGGCACCGCCGTTGTCGTTACCGGAAGAAACAATAGAAATAAAACGGCGAGAAATATTCGTTCAAGTTTTTTTTTCGTAGCGATCGACTAGGTATCTTTTTATACGCTTCCGACTTCGAGCTTCACACAAAACCGTTTTTCAAACGCGACGATTTATCATTGCGTCGAAAAATTCAAAACCGCGATGTGAAAGTAACGCACCCTCCGGAGAGTTGACAACCTCCGAATACCAGCTGTATCTCATTATTTAAAATCACTCAATATTAAATTTGAAAAAAAAAAAACAACATGAAAGTTTTATACTCGACAAAAAAAATCGAGTACGGAAATACTTTTTCGAAAATAAATAGCCAAACTGCAGATTTCATATTCACGGCGCATTTTATTTTATATTTATATGGTATTATATATATAATAATAATGTCGAATGCCATTTTAAATATTTAAATCGATCAATTCAATTGACGTGTGTTCTATGTATAATATATACTTTCGTCCGTAATAAAAACTCGGATAAATCATTTTTTTTTTTTTTTATATTGCGCGTCAAAAAGAAAAGAAAAGAAGCCGAAATTTTTCATCGACGTAAGATTACAACAAATAATAACCTATTTGTCTAATGAAAAGTAAAAAATGTATATTCCTCGGAAACGATTAACAATGAATTATCGTCGTAGTGTCGAGTGTAGAATTAGCGGAGAATTCGCGAGAAATCATAAAATACATTGACAAAAACATCACAGACTTCGTTTTTTTTTTTTTTATATGATTTAAAGAGAAAATAACGCTACCTTAACGAAATCCTCGAGAGTTTCGAATATTTAAGCATACAATCAAGTCCTTTTGACGTTTTTATTTTTCTTCATTCGTCGTCATAATATTAAACGCGTGCTCTATGGTAAATACGTCATATAGTAATGACGTGAAACTTAAATGAACTCGGCTATTATTCAGTCGTGCTTTCAGTACACTTATTGTCTATAACGCGTAAGTGCGTACTAATAACTTAGAAAAAATACTTATTGAGAAATAAAAACAACCACGGGCGCTCATACAACTGACGCGATAATTAAGCGCGTATTTCATAAAACTAAAATAATTTGATACACTTCTTGACATTTAACGTTAAATATTAAAATTGCTTTTTGCAACTCGGAATGATTTATGTACGGGATTTTCTTTTTAATTAAACGGAAAACCTTTGTAGTCTCGGCGACGACGCTCTCTGCATTCGCATCGTACAATGATTATTATTATATTATTATTATTATTATTATTATCATACAAATACTTGTGCAATTTTTTTTTTTTGTCTTAAAAGTACAATTTAACAAGGCTGAACAAGTAAAAGAAATTTTCTATTTCTCGTTTGGTTGAATTAATTTAGGAAACAGTGAATTAAATAAACTAATTAATTTTCCATAGCGAGTTAAAAATGAAAGGGAAAAAAATTTACTCGGGTCGAGACTAATTAAACTGCGTACAAAACTTATCACTTTCTAATCAATAAGAAATATAATAATTAAAAATGATATTTAATTCTTAAACAATATTGTACATTTATGTATTATTATTATAATATAAACACTCACGGAATATATAAATACAAACACCGTATTTTAAAATTTTTCTGTATAGTTTAGGACGATTTCATGGTATTAAAAATTTCTCAAACAAACAAAACGGAAAACGTAAAATTTGAATTGTTTAATTGTTACATTAAAATGTTTCTTAATTTATAATATTTCTGTGTACGGGTAACTTAAATTTGAAAGTTATGAGTTGAAAAAAAAAACTCGAGTATTATTATATAAAGTTTATTCTAGAAAAAAAGTAACGATTTACTAAACTTAGTTGATATTAACTTCATAATGATTTTAATTGTTGACTCGTAAATGTCCAGCTTTGAAATGTAAATACTTATAAACTGATAAATGATTACTTCGTGCAGTATAGTTGATAATTATTCTTAGTGAATTCGTTTTTGAACATTTCGCCGCCAATAATATATCGTAACCGAGTGTAATCGACAAAATAAATACAATAAAACATTAAATATAACTTACTGTATTAAATTTTTCGGTCAAGTCCGTCGCACCGTCCGGTATTCCGATCGTCGAATTTTGTATTTTGCAACGTTAAGTCAACACAAAGCCGTATTTGAGTGTCGTCGAATCCCCCGGAATCCCATTTAAAGTGTATTTTCAGGGATAATCGCCACATTTAATAAACCTCAACTCGTGATAATAGTTTTTCATTAAAATAGTACGATTACAGGTTGTAAATGCGTTTATTTATTTATGTTCACGGTTTAGTGGGGGGGTTTTTTTTTTTAAAAATAAAGTAATTTAAAACGATAACTCCTCCTGAAAACGTTTTCCAGCCACGACCGAACCGAGTGCCGAGTGTTGAACATTCGAATTGTTCAGCGGTTTTTTTTTTTTTTTATAATTCTCCGCTCATTCGATTTCGACGGAACGTAAAAAAATACATAATTTTACTCGCGTCGATTAACCGAGTTGTTTTGCCCGACAAATACTAATGTAATATATTATATTATTATATATTAGTCTTGTTCGTTTATTAATCACTGCCGCACGTCATCCGGTCAGATTATTAGCGGGACGTTCAACGTGCCCGCCATCCCTCCACGTCCTTGTTGCCTGCGCAAGTACGAGCTTTCTCTCCGCAACGTATAACGGATCGTTGTTGGAACTTTGACTCTGTCCCGCTGCAGCCGCAAAACGCTAATAATAATAATAATAATAATAATAAGATCGGAGAGAGGAAGAAAGAGAGATCGCGGGTTCAATTACCGATGGCCGTCCGTTCGTTTCCGATCCATTAATTAAACGCGCGAACATGGATAATACGTTATTTTAACTTCTGCGAGACATCGGAAACAATTCCGCGCGCGGCAACAATGGGCCGCGGGGAAAGTACGCGCGCGTCTGTACGTATACCTGTTCCGCCGTCGCGGCGCGATATATTGTTATATTATACGAATCGATCGCGTTTTTGCGCAATAAATTATTATTATTATTACACTATCGAACGGCACCGGTAAACGTTTATTCCGCCGCCCGGCGTTGTACAATGAACAACGCGGATCGCGTTTAATCGTTTCGCCCGTCGTATCGATACAAGTGTGTTTAAATAGTGGCGAATTCGAAATACACACTGCCCGTCATCGTCCTTTCGAAACGTCACACATATCCTGAATTTCACCGCCGCCGTCGACGACCGTAGTCGACTACTACCATCGTCGTCGATTGAATTCCAAACAAAGAGTGCAAGTATACGGCCGAAAAACGTAGTTTGATTGTCACGCGAAACGGTTGACTGTCTCGCAGTGGGAGGAATATACGAGTTCTAGCTGGCCAATATGACCGAAAAATCGACACGTTGGATTTTTCATATAATAATATATTACATAACGTGAACCACATGAAAACTCGAACAAAAAACTAAGGTAACCAACGATAATACAAAAAATATAAATAATCTTTATCATGACAACTTCGCGATTTGTTTGAAAATTTTAAAAATTATTGTTACATAATATTAGTATTCTAAAATTAAAAAAATTATTAATTTATTTCAAGGTTACATCTTCACTATAAGTATAGTGTGAGTTTTGGGAATGCTAATTTTATATTTGACGGCGCATAGCTCCTTCCCACCCCCCCTCCGACAATGCTGAACGCCAATCTCAATCGATATTAATTGATACGAGTATTTACTTAATAATAATTCATCTAGTTTAATTAACGATTGTGTGTAACTCGGCGTATTTTAAGAGTCTAATAGTTGACATTATAAATTAATTTTAATTTTTTTTATTTAAGTACGTTTGTAAATATATAAGTATAAGAAAACTCCACAACAAAGGAATTACATCAAAAATTAATAAGTCACAAAATAATTTTTTATAATACCCTATTGCTCGTCTGAATTATGCGACGATCAACTATTTTGTGATCGAGTAACGTTATTATTCTGTTTGACCTAAAAAACCGAGTTTAACTTACTACTCTATCGAACATTTACTTATAACTTAACGTTCTGGCGTTATAGGTTCGACGGTTCGAAAGAAACGGAAAAATCGACGTGCCTATACGAGTTCAATAGATCTTAAAAACGCGTTGGGAATTTTTTAAACGACAAATAGTATACGTTCTATATTGTTCTGAATAACTCTAACTAATTGATTATTGCATCGTGAGCTGAGACCAGTGTTCGCGATGACATTTCGTTGCAATTATCTAACAGTTATAGATAGCCAATACGTCACGGTTCCCATCGAGTTTCGTATAATTTAACTAATTTAAACATAATTGGTATGGAAAAAACCTGGGAACGCAGACATCGCCGCAGAATAAAAATCTTTATGCACTATTTGTGACGACCCCTATATATTAGACTTAAATACATAACAATAATAATAATAATTTAATGCGGTAAACGAAAATCTGACGCGCAAATCGCATCGATTTGTAAATGTATTATAAATTCAAAATTGCGTATTTTCACACCGTGATAAATGTTTTTTTTTTTACAGTTTTATGCGTAGTTTTACCGACGACGTGGAAAAAACGAGAAAAAAGTGAAACGCGTGCGGTTTAACAGCGACGACCAGTGGAATCGTCAAATTTGTAAATAACGACTGCGACGTAACGGCTCTATAGTAATAGGAATAAATTTGCGTTTTCTTTCGACGAAACGAAACGAAAAAAAAAAACTATTTAACCACTCCTCGGTTCGTAACGGCAGTAAAATATCTCTTTTATGTTTTTATTCCATTTCAATACAACGCGCGATTTCGCTGAAAACATTACTTCACAAACAAATAAATACGCGTGCATGTATGGGGGCACTGGGCTCGTGTATTTAATACTTGTGTGCGAATACCAATAGCGTATGATAATATTCGTGTAAACGTACTCGGTCGCTTACGCCGCAATAACATGCAGGCCTGGTGTTCAGTTTAAAAACGATTTTTTTTTTTTTTTTTATCGAACTGTCAAATTCATACGGATAACATTCCAAGTTAATTAAAATGTTTGGCCGTGTAATTTCGAAAAGGTAACGTTCGGTCGGTAATAACTAATTGAAACGATCAAACGGCAACGTATAATATTATTTGTTCGGATACGTCGATATGGGTGTGCTTTTTCGATTGAAATAACATTACAAGTTTCAAGAACTTTCAGAGCATGTTTTAGGATTTGAGAATTTTTCATTTCAACCCAATAACGCGTGCATAAAATTACGAATGATTATGTTTTTTTTTTCCTTTTTCTTTTCTATCGAGCGAATCACGAAAATGCGGGGTAACCTCTTTGGATCCAAGTATATTCATTTTATTGTATAAGGGCACTAGACCATTTCCAATTCAAAGCATATTGTTCGATAGGGTTTTCGCTACTCGATTGGGTCGACGAGTTGGTTTTTATATGATTTCTAAATTATAACTGCTCAAACCATCTTATTTGCTTTTATATTTTAATGGATATCAAACACACCGATAAATAATAATATTACTATGCAATGTTTTAAAATACGATTTAAACGGTTCACTTTTCTTTTTTTTTTTACACATTTCGTTTCTCAGAGCCATTTATATTTAGGACATAATGTCTACCTAGCATATATATATATATATTTCATAAGTGTTTACGGGGCATATAAACCATTATCTGCCCTAATAGTAATCAATAACATCTATTTTATAGTCATAGTATCTTGCGCGCGCACTGCGGACGCTCATTTTTAATAATACATATAATATTATACATTCCGGGTCGGAATTTACACGTACCCGAATTCGACCAGGAAACGTTTCGGCGCGGAATTCACCAATTTCGGTCGGAATTTACAATATCGATAAACATTTTTCCTCCCGTGTCGGATAATGCAGCAGCAACGCGAGTGCGCTCAGGTCGTATTATATTACATCTATGCAGCTAACGCGCGAAAACGATCGTTTCGCGGGATCCTCCATAAATAAATACCCAATACCTATACGTGTACCTTTACGCAGGGGCGTCGTTTCAGGTTTTTTTTTTCTCCGGGCGTGCGAGGTTTCGAGCAGAGCATTTCGAAATTTCACCAGGCCATATAAAAATAGATACACCCAAATGTGTACGTTATGGATTTTCACGCGATAAAAACAATGGAACAAATATTTTTCGGAACAAAAGGTCAACCCACGATTGTGATATTTACCGTGTTTAAACTACGATTGAGCGACGATCGAAGATAGTTGAAGTATACGTCTTAATCGACGGTAGATATATCTGTATAATATATTTGATATATATAATTGATAGCGCGATGTTTGTTTAATAACCAATGTGAGTTGTAAGTGTTGTAATCACGGTTGACAGTAAGATACCAAGTACGTCGGATTACGTATACTGGACACTGTAAAGAGATGCTTTTCAAATGGAAAATGACAGGCCTTCCAGACTGTGATTGCGGACATCCCTCCGAGACTATCCATCACGCGCTAATAAAATACTACCCCATCCGTGCATTTAAAGGACCAACGCTGGAACTTGGCGATTTTTTTTTCTAAACGTATTTACTCGTATTTATATCACACTCGCCGTGTGTCAATATACATTTTACACCGCTATTAAATTCATATCGAATCATATTATGTATTTATGGCTGCAGAAAGAACAATTTCGTGAAGCAATTAATTTACATAGCAGTAACAATAATAATAATAATAATAATAATAGCATAATGCACGTTATAAAATATATACAGCTGTTGTACCTGTAATACATATTATATTATACCTACTGGCATAGTTTTTTTGTTTTTAAAACAATAATAATAAATGAATAACTCGCGCACAATCCTTTGTACACGCGAATTACTCCGCGTGCGGTTCTTTTAGAAGAACGTTATGATTAAAACGCAAACAAGAATGTGATATTTTTAATTGGTGGAAAAAAAAAATTAATTAACTTGTACACAGGATTCGCGAAATGTGTTTGTTTTTAATTAAATTTAATTGTTACACTCTGTCCAATCTTGAAATTTAATTATTAAATATTACATTATGCACACACACACACACACACACGCACACACCGCGATTGTATGCTTGCATGTGAGAAAACAATCTCGTCGTCATATTATAATATGTCACGATAATTATGTCATATAATATAATAATATTATGCCCCAATCAATATTTGACTTCGACGATTTGATCCGACAGTCATCGTACGGCGAAGACTGCAGCGGGTGAGTCGTCGGGTCGAACCCCCGCGGGCGTTTCTTTTCAAATTGAACTTTTACCGAGAAATACTCGTATATATCACGGCTCGACGATTATTATTGCGAGACCGTGATGGCAGCGAATACACATTTCGCCGTACGGAGCGAGGAATTAAATCGAGAAGCCGGCGCGCGACGCGCCGTCGAGGATAATTAAGGTTATTATACCGACGACAGCGGGGGAAGGACCGGCGAGCGGGAGTTATGAAGAAGTCTTACATAGCGAGGGATATATAATCACAATCGTCTCGAAACATCGGCGTTCCGATTTTGTAAACAATGTATACGGCGTTTTGAGTCGCCTTTTTCGGAAAAAAAAAAAGAACAAAATATCAAGAGTATTGCGAGGTCGTTTTCGGCGTCGAGATTATCACGCGAGTGTGCGCGTCCGTCGCAAACTTTACCGTCGTACTCGATTTACGCGCCTCTATTTATCACGATAAATACATTTATTATCACGATTTATACGTCATATAAATAGAGTGACATTAACATAATACCTATACGAATCGTTGTATAGATCACGCGGCGCGCCGATTGTTTGTATAATATTATTACTAACGAATAACCGCCACCGCCGTCGCGCGCGCGCGACCCGCACACCGCCGATAACCCTTTCTGTGAGGAGCAAATCCTGTTCACAATTATTTCGCACGCATACAAAATAACGGTAATATTACCGCCCCGTTGCCCCGTTGCCTCGTTTAAGCCGTTCCGATAATGAAGACGGCGCAATATCTGTCGTGATTTATGCGCTCGCCTATAAGTAGACACTCAGTCAAAAGCCGTTGCCATTGCAATAGGTGTATAATACGTTTCACTTATCGTTCTTCGGCCAAACGGTGCTCGCGTTTCATATATATTTATCTAACTGCGGCGAGTGATAAATAACACTGTGTAACGGTGGTTATGGCCTTCGGTGCCGTAACCAGAAAAGAAACTACGGGCGCTTAAGTCCTTCCCCCCCCCCCTAATAAATCGTAAAAATCAAATGCCGCGTGATTTGGCCCTCGCCAATAGCCGCGGAGATTTATAACATCGATATCATCGTAATCGTCGACACGTTCGGCTGCGATAAACAGGTGCAGACCGTTCGAATTTTAATCGTTGACAAATTATGATACTTGAACAAACAATACTTTTATAGAGATAAACATATTAATAATATCTATGATAAATTATTATCGTTTTAATCAGTGACGAATAGCGTGTATAATTTCCAATTGATTTATTATTAAATAAAATCATACATCGAACATGGACCAATTATAGAAAATAATATATCGAAACCTCTCCATGACAAAAAAAAACAAAAACAAAAATGCCTTACGTTAAAGATTTTTCAATTTTTATTTTCCAATCGTTGTAATGTCATCTCCGCAATGAATTTGATTAATTATATTATTATTTATGAAAATATTATTATAACAATACTCAATTGTTTGAACAACGGACGCTGCAGAATCGTAACATTTTATGTGTTTCCGTATAATAATATTATATACGTAATACGTATTACGTATGCATAATGATTTCATATAGAAGTTAAGTGGCTAATTTTAAATCGGATTTTAATTAAAGAAAAGAAAAAAAAAATCAAGAGGTAAAACGTAAACAATAATACAGTTGCGCAAAGTGCAAATCAAGGTATAAAGGGCTCGTATTTGCTTTGAGTTTATTCGGCGACGACGTTTCCATTTCGAAATCCCGGTAATCTACTTACACAAAATGTTGAACTCGGAAAGACCACACAAGTCAAAACATTTGAAAACGAACGTTTACAGCTCTGAAACGTAACGCGTCGGAGCGTAGGACGTCATATTATTATTGTACAATAAATTAACGATAATTAGAGTAGGACGGTATTTAATAGCCGTGTTCACTCTGATTACGCTGACGTAACGTAACCCAAGACAAGACGCGGTAGAATGAATGTATTGAGCCTTTGGGCTTGTTGACTTGTGATTAATCTATATCACTTATTTTATGCGTAGATCCTTCGAGTTGAGCATCATCGTTGAGTTTTACAATTTGTTCTTTTTTTTTTTATTATTCGTTTATTACCTACACAACAGGATGTATACATAATATCTATCAATTTTTCCGATGAAAATATAGCACACAGATTAAACGCGAACAAATCGTACGATTGGAAATATTATCCAGATGAGATACTTGGCGTTTTAGAGAGATCGTTTTTCAAATGTTCCAAAAGGTCACAATTTGTAAGAGCTGTTTGATTTTCAAAATATTTAAATCATTATGAGCACGTCGTTTTTATGATTGTTTCAAGTTGAAATATTTCATCAGAATTAAAAATTTGGCACACACAGCGATTCGATTTAAATTAAAATCTCGAAGAATTTCGATTTTGCATTTCTCGAAATTGAATATAATAGGAGGTTGTAAGTTATAATATTGTACAGACCAAAAAAAAAAATATAAAATGTTGACTTCGTTATTATTGATTATTATCGTAGGAATTTTAAAATTTTAATATACATTAATATTTCTACCATAATTCGACTACAAATTAAAAATATCTCTTAAATCTCGAAAAATAACAATGAGTTTTTATGACCGCTTAAATGTTTTTAATTACAGTGAATTATTTTAATTTTATTACTACAAAACTTTTAGTTGTCCGTATAATAAATATAGTTTGTTGTTTTTAAATACTAGGACTCATTAATATTGATTGAGTCATATATTCTTGTTGGGATTAAAAAAAAAATCTCGAAATTCTCAAACTCCTCTCAAACGGTTTTTTTTTTTTCAAAAGAAATAAAAATTTGTAACCACCGTATTATTACAGTGAACGGGCTGTATGATGATAACGGCACGTAGTGACTATTTTTTCTTTTTCTTTTTTTCACGTTACTTTGTGCAGCACACACTTTTATAAAGTCCAGACGCAACAAAGAGATTCTTTAACAATATTTTTAAATCCTTATTTAAAATCTAAGACTCGACCTCGTTCGAATTTAATAATCTAATTTACAGACACAGAATATTAATTTTATATTTATTAATATTACATATACTCGTAATATGTAACAATTAAAATAATCATAATGATATGAAAAATGTATGAATAAAAAAATAATATAGAATAACTGTATACAAATTTTCAACCTTCAAAAACTTTTGCCATTATCGACATTTTGATTCTTATCGAAAAATTCGATATCATAATAATACACGCGTCGTCGTAGAGAATCTATAGGGTTTGTGAAAATAATATCTACGACACATCGTTTTTTTTTTTTTTATCGACAGCGCACTTTGATATACGTAATTTCGCGGTGGGCGGATCGAGCGTGTCGGGAATATAGTGCACGAAAAATAGCCTCGAGATCATAATCGTTTTGCGGACGCGATGATTAATCGTTGCTCAAAACTCACAAGACGGACCACCGTCTCGACTGCCCACTGCAAACCCGCGCGCATCTATATTATAGTCTTTGACACCGCGAACGATTTCCAAAGGACGAAACGACAAACGACGCGTCGCGCGTCTTTTAATACCCTTGGCCGCAATCGTACGCGAAACGGATTTAACGCGCTTTCGATTGTGCTCGTATAATACAAGCACACGTCGTACAAGTAAAAACTATATACGGCCTGCGAAAAAAAAGTTCGAGAGAAACTATCGTAATATGACAATCGTAAAATGTAACGACCACGTCGTTTTATTTCCGTCCGCGGCGATATCCGTCGTCGTCGTAACTATATATTCAATTAACGATATATTTTATTCGAAACAATTATTGTCGAGACGTTGCGGTGTTCGACCGAAAGAAACGTACGTAACCGTAATAACTCCGCTGTACAATAATAATAATATAATAACGTCGTTCACGTCATCGCACACGGGAACGCGAACGATTATATTGCCCTCGAACCCGTAACGCCCGGGCCCGCGCGATGATAAATAATATCATATATATTATTATATTGTATTACAAAACGGTCGGTATGATAATAATAATCGTTCGGCGCGTTTTCCGTTCGTAAACGTCGATTTTCGGTTAGAGAAACTATGGTTTTTACACGGTCGATAACGATTTCACTCGACGTGTCTCGCGTTCGGCCCGGACGAACGGCGACTATTAATTGAACGAGACAAGCACAATTTGTAACACGCCGGCGACCGGGTCGATCATCGCGATAAAGGATGATTTGCCAAGGCGGAAAAGATTTATGTGTCAGATCACTCGGTTGCACATCCGTATACGGCGGTATACGTGTGACGCGGCGCATATGTGTGTGTGTGTGGACGCAGTGAAAGTCGGGAAAAGAATGATTTAGTTTTGTTGAACGATTTCGTAACAGAATTCGATGGAAAAATTAAGAATTCTTTTTACGCGTTTTCTCGACTCGTCTGTAAGTAGGTAGGATTTCTAAGCGATTTTTTTTTTTTTTTTCATCCGCCGTCAAACAGTCTTAGGACTACGAACCCGCGTGTATGATAATATGGTTTTCTCGGAAGTCGTTTTATTTCGTTTTTTCGATTATTTCCAACTTTTTTTTTTTTTTTTGAATATGTTCGTGTAGCAGAGTGTTCTCCCTCGTCGTGTTTTAAATTACACACCTGTTCACACAGAGATCGTATACGACGGAAAATAAAGTATTCGCTATACGAGCATACCCGCTCCTAATTGCAGTATCGCTCTAGAGAACGGGCGAAAAATATAAATACTACATTTTTACAAATTCACGACAGTCTGATTTTTTTGTTTTTTTTTAATTTTTTAATTCAATAGTCCATCAGTGGTCATTGCCGTATCGAGTAGGTGTTTTTTTCCTTTCAACTTTAACGTACAAAAAATTAAATAAAATAATACCGAAAACATCAAAGTGTTGTATTCGAGTTTTCAGCGGTCGTTTTTTGTTTGTTGTTTTTTTTTTTTTTTCGTCGCTTATACACCGAAAAAGAAGAAAAAACCCGCCCCGTTAACATAGAACTAAAGCGTAATGATATTATAGCTTTGACGTTTCGACCTCTATCGCGAATACCGCGTATTTTTACAAACCGCACACCCACGTCGCAATAACTTCACTCCGAACACGCGCGTGGTCATCGCGACGGCGTTTTCGTACGTAAATAATATAATATTTGCTTTCCCCTACGTCAAAACAGCGCCTGTATTAGCGTAATGAGATTATTATTTTTCGAACTATGACGTAACGGTGTGGCCGACCGAACGCTCGTGACAGACGATAAGTCCGCGGCGCGTAATGCGTGAAAAAAAAGCAGCCGGATTGAATCGAAAATAATTGGTCGTGAAACGAATAGATCGCAGCCGCCGCGCCGCGCCGTGGTGAGCCCCGCGCGCCGTTCTAACGTTCCGCGAGAACGAAGGATACGTACGTCACAATAATACTATTTATAAGCCGGCTGTATTAAACGTGCACAGGAGCCAGGTGGCGGCGATACCAGGAGGCGAAACCGTTGACCGTGAACGACCATCGAATATTACGTATGCCTCTAAAGCCGCCCGCGTCCACGCTATAATAGAGAACGGCGAAGACAAAAATATAACGTATGCCCCGGTAATAACGTTTCCAATCGGTCGCGTTCGGTCATGTGTATTTTATTATTATATAAACCCACAGAAATAAACCAAATTACGTATATCGCCGCGTCGGACGTTCGTCAACAACTATGAAATAAGACGGAAAATCACACTAAAATTCCATTGATGTACGGGGCTCTTTTATCGGGCGTTGTTTGTTTTATTCTCTTTCGTTCGACCAACGTTCGCGGGCACTCGTCTGCAGTGCAACGGACGATGCCGAACACCACGCGTCGAGGTATGGTACCGAACATACGAGATCGTTTCGCAGTACAGTAGAAACAGTTTATCGTGACATACGAGGGACTAGTAACGATTGATAATTATAACCAAAGTGACGATGAAGAAAAATGAAAAAACTCGATTATACATTTTTTATACTATCAACATAATATTTTATTACGAAATTAATGTGTTATACAAATTTTTTCCACTTGATCATGACTTCAATACATACAGAAAAACATTAAGATAAACAATTGTTTAACCATTTAAATATTATTTTACAGTTAAATTTACAACATTGTATTAAAAAAATCCGTTAATCTTGGTTTGAACTTTGTATAAAAATCATACTCTATTTATTTTTTTTTCTAGTTTTTCAAAATTTGTTTTCGAACTTACATTATTCAGTAGCTATCTTACGTCAGCAATATTATAATCTACATTGTTATCGTTGAAAATCGCTACGTTTTTGTTCTGGAAAACGTTCGTCTGCTCGGAGAAACGCGTAACGCGTACAAAACCTACTGCACCTACGCGACGGACATCCTTTCATTCGCTGCGCCATGGCCTGAATCGCGATCGGTACGACGAGAACCATTTGCGCGCGGGAAGTTGGCTCGCGATCAAACGTCCGTCAATGTTGTTTCGCACGATCGCGCGAGGAATCCGTCCGCCGTCTGTAAGTCATCCGCGGGTGCGGTTTCACACGCCCGAAATTCGCGAACGTAACCTAAACACAACACTCAAACACTCACGGATTCTCGAAAAATATCGTCGAAAGTTTATATCGACGACGGCGGCGGTACGAAATCTCAGTGTTTGTTGGGAATAATATAAAAAAACCTCGCCCGGCATTATAATTTATGACGCATGATAAATATATTATTATGACGACGACATTAGCCGACTAGCGGTTGACCCGTCGACCTGACGAGCGTTCCGAAAGAAACAAAAAAAAAACAACAACCACATCATCGACGACGTTATATCACGTTCACGCGCGTACGTGTAAAAATATAGGTTACGGCCGGTGGCGGCTCGTCGTGCATATCGTCACTTGTAAAAATTCGCCGTTTAAAAGCTGTTTTAAGGATACGTTTTTATGAGAAACAAGCGACCAAGTCACAACGATACGGGCCTACCATCAACGCGGATAACACAACAGTGTTCAAAAATGTCCGCGAGAAACTTTACAAAACTAGCAATCCACTATAAAATTGACAAAATATCCATTAAACTAAGATCAAAGCCACGACTACCACAGGACATTCTACTACTGGAAACACAAGAAGACCATTCAGATTCAAACTCATAATCCCTACGAAAAGCTATATTATGTAAACGTACGTGTACATTTATTTGTAAACTTTAATTCGGCGTTGTAAAAATACTCGGTGTATTGGAGCAACCACCTAGGTATATCAAATAGTTTTAAAAAAAAATTAAAAAAATACGTTTTTGATTATGTATTTGAGAACTACTCAACTAGGTAGCAAGATATCGGCAAAACAAAAATACGGATACTTTTTCAAACTATTTATCGACGTTTTCGTATACGATTTTCATACATCCATATTAAATTTAGTTTCCAAAAAATGCGCGTACAACTAGTAGTCGACTACGACTTGAAATTGCCCACGATACGGTTATAAGGGTGCTTGTTTTTTTCAAACTCTAATACATTTCATTTGACGAATCGGCTGCGATTAACGTATGGTGATTTTTCATACATGTTTTTCATAATATTATACCTCGTTTAAAGTGAACATTTACTAAACTATAAATCAAATCGATTTATAGGAGGGCTGAACGAGTTGAATAGATTTTTATAAACTACCGAAAAAGTTATCGAGTATAAAATCAGATATTTGAGAAGAAGAAAAAAACGAAAAAAAAAAAAACAGCGCGTTTCGAACGGAATATTCGATTATTTCCAACACAAACGCGCCGAGCAAGTATTTAAAAAAAACTCTCCTCTTGCAGGGCACGTCTTCTATTCGAATACATTTGCTCAGACACAATACGTCGTTGTGTGTTGAGATCGCAACAATGAGGACCTCGTGGTGAGTTTTACTGGAAACAACCGTAAACCTACTCGTTGTCGTCGTACACGGCCCGATATCAAGAACAATATTACGTCGTGAATAAATCGTCCGTGCCAGGACGAAACAATATTATAATGTTTTGTTCGTTTTAACGCGTACATGCATATTATAATGTACATTTACATAGACACGTGTACACGTATAGTACATTAGCCGCATAGAATCGGGGCCGGACGCGTGTTGGCATGTTTTGACGTTTAGGGTTTTTTTTCTTCGTTTTCCGGCAAATGTTTTTTTTCATTCGACTATTTCGTCTCGAGTCAAAATATTGGAGTTTTGCAATGTTTATGCGTTTCGGTGAGTTTTATAGCGCCTACACATATTATATACATGCGGGGGCCTTTCAAATTCCACGCCGCCGTAATGAAATATTTCAACAAGAAAAATCGATCACAGTGAATTATTAAAACACCAAACGGTATATTTACTACGGCGGATCGAGTGGGGGGTGTTTCCCCCATTGTTTCGAACATAAAATCAGGTCAAATACTCCTAATAAAAATTCGATGATTTTTTTTCTATTTTTTTACAATATACATTTTGACTGATACCATTACTCATAGGGCGAAACTTTTTCGGTACACAATTTACTTGTAAAAAAATTACTTCAGTGAACAAGACGTCTTAATTTAAATAATTATATTAATCAATATTAATAATTTAAAAAGTCTATTAAATTTGTATTGCGAGACAACACACGACTTAAAAAACATCCACCGAGATACAGCAGATTTCGCACACATTGGTTAGTATTATTTGACTGTAAAAACGTCAATGATACAATATATTATTGTTCGTCCGCTTTGGTCATTGGAGAAGAAGAAGAAGAAGAAGAAGGGGAAAAAAATGAGAGAACTTTGTTCGTTGATTTTTAAAATCCAAAACGACAATCCACGTTCGAAAATTTATTATAATATTATTATCGTTGCGGTATACGATTTATTCTCGGTGCTTGATCGACACGAATTTCCGACCAGTTTAATTCAAAACGCGCCGCCGTATACTACGAACGAACTGCAGAATGATATTAGTTTTACTAAATATGCGTACGTACACAATACATAGCGGTTCGGTGAATTTATGAACAGCTTCTTATTGGATAAACGCACCAATCGTAAACAAAACCCACGCGCGTATAGTACGTTTGTGTTGTGCACGTGCACCGAACATATTATGTGCGTACACACCGTGTGTAATACAGTTGCCCGTTTGCGCGAATAAATCAAACAGGTACGGGCGCGAATGTTTAAAATTAAAAAAAAACGGCAAACGAAAAATAAAAAAACACCCGCCGCCGTCGCTCCGAACGTTAAGTTACGGTTCGAAAACATAAACACGTCTATTCTACTTTTCTAGAAAACGCAATAATACGTTTGCATTAAAAAACAATATGATAAAACACTCGTAATACCTGTGCGGTGCGAAATTATTTAATGATAAAGCGCTCACTTGTATATACGAGTATACCTAATATAAACACACTATTGTATATTGTAATATACTATTGTCTATTAAATGTAGGCTACGAGTTTTAGGTATAAAAAAAAAAAAAAAAAATTAGTAACCTACAGCGATCGTTTTATTTGTTTTCTCGGAAAACGTAAATATGTTAAGTTGTTTTTTCGCTCTCGAATAATAATATTCTATTAACGAGGCGGGTGGAAAAGATGAGACGGCGGAATGGTTTTTTTTCCCTCTCTCCGTAGCGATGCGATACGAAATTTAGACACTATACTTTTTATGCGGTACGAACAAAAAGCTAAATAATCGTCTGGTTGTTTTACTGCTGCAAACGCCGTCGCTGTATACGTCGTATTATACAACGTATAATATTCGCCCGAGTGCATCACTATCTGCCGTAGTATTCTATTGTGTACGCGTATAATCTACCGTGGAAAATGTGTACGATATTTTTATTCTTTTGTCATTATTCAAGAATAAAAAATTATAATAAGCGACTAATTTTTTTTACATTTTCCAGAATCTAGTGTCACGGTCGAGCGTCGCTGTATATCGATTCCGTCCGATTTATTATCATATACGTATTTATTTATATTTTTCAGTAAAAGAACGTTTCGCCCATAACGTATACACAATATTGTTCCACACAAAATAAATGTAAATATAAATATGTATTGTACGAAATAATTATACACTCGAGAGTTGAGACACATTTTTATTCTTTTTCAGTGTACGCCGCGACGTATTATTATAAAAATCAAATCAGTTTGATGATTCCGCTTGAGAATATTTAAATAAAAAAAAATTCCACTCGGGGTTATTCGAACGTTTTCTTTTTAGTCGCTATATTAAGTTATTCGGCAACGCCGCGCTGGTATAATGGTGTTTCCGCGAGATTTAAAAACTTAGTTTCGTACTTGGAGCCACACAATGTGCCTTGACAAAAGGAATTATTATATAATATTTGTAGCGCGACACAATTTACACGACGAAAGTATATATTATAAAATATCATATCGCAATGTTTAATTATTCCGATATAAGAATATTTAAAATGTAATATTTAAACCCTTCGCGTGTATTATTAGTAGTTCTACCGTAATCGGCTTAGGTCGGATCAACCAAGTCTCTCCTCCCCCGCCCAAACATTATATTATGAGGGCCAATATAATCAGAGGTCGTCCTCGCAAAAACCGCACAATAACTTTATACGTCACGATAAAACCACTGCAATTATTTATTTCTAATCGTTATTATCGTCGGATGTTATATAACATTATACGGCATAATGTCGCGCGTTCAAAATGTTCGTCGCATAGTAAATTATTCAACACATAAAATACAGTGGCGGCTCGTGTATATTATATACAATAAGACGCGCGCAAAAAGGCGATAATATGAAATTGTCATGAAACAGACCAACGTTGAAAATCACATTAACACAAAATTTAACCCGGTATACAGGGCGGAAACGATTTCGGCTAGAAAGCCGCGGACCAAAATTATTATTATTTCTACCCCGCTCGAACTTGCCGAGTTTAATTCTAAAAAATATGATTTTCAACGTGGCTCGATGTTTTCTCATTAACACTCGTACGGATCAAACGCATTTCGGCCGTCGATTTCAGCAAGACCGCCTGTCCGTCGAGTATTTTCCGTGCAGCCGAAGCACGCCGGCGTGGATCCTTCCAAGTGTCCCGACGACGCCGCGCTCGATGCACGCCCGCACGAAGTAGAGCTTCTTCAGCCGCGGCGCGCGCGCGTCCCACACGCGCGTCTGGTCGCGACGGCCGCGTCGTCGTGCAGATCGCGGTCCGACGCGCGGCCGTCCTATACAGCTCGACGACCGGCGCGGCGATCGCGTCGTGGACGCAGCTGTCCGTCGCAGTCCCGTTGCTCCCGCGTCCGGCGACGGAACCACTTTCGCCGTCGTCCCAGGCAGCACCCGGGCGCGTCTTTCGTTCTCGATTTTTTTTTTCCATTCGAGTCGGTCGCCATCGACTCGTATCGTTTCCGTTTTTTCTCGACGGGACGACGCTAGCGCTGAATCCGCTAAACCCACCGATAACAGTCATGTACACTGTGTGGCCGCGACGTTCGCAAATCGTAATATAAAAATAAATAAAATATCGATTTCCCGGCCGCACAGGGAAGACAAATGTATTATAAAAAAAAACCAGTGTGTGTGTTACCAGTACGCGCGCGGGAAGTTAAACTTCTTTTGAACGGTACACGTGTGTGAGTGAAAAAGAAAGAAAGGCACGGATAGACTGGGGTAATGAGGATAATAAAGAAAGAAAAGAAACAATGTAAATTATAATTTTTATATTTTTTTATTATTTTTTATGCTAATGATTGATTATCATTTTGCTCAATCGGTATTGAAGTTATGATTGGCATATTATGATGACTGAAATACGAAACGTACATTTGCGATAACTGAACATTATCGCGTAAAAATTGCATCGATTGTTGTGCCTGATTTAGTAGTCGATATTGTTGGATCATTAAATTCAGTTGCAAACTGAATTTGTCTCGCAACAAAGTTACGAGAGGTGCTGAATCAGAAGATGCAAAATTAACATTGAAATCCCCACTTCATGACCATTGCACATGTATCTTCGTCACCACCATAAAGAGCTGCCTACCTTCATGGCTATACACTAATATTATTATTATGTCATATTATGTACATGACGTACTGATACGCTTCGCACCGCCGCCGCCCCGACGACCGTATGAAATCATCCCGGACGATCATTCCGTTTTTATCTAAATATTTATCTCATTGATATTATTGTTGAGTATTCTTTGTTTAATAACCCAACCAAAAATACTGTCGCTTAACGACACAACCCATAGCCGTTTACAAAATACAGCTACGACAATCCGCGCTGCGCACAACGACGTGTTCGCGTTCGTACGGCCGCCCGTTCGCTTCTTTTTTTTCCTCACTACCCTGCGTAAAGAAGTTTAACTTCAAAAAAAGTAAAAAGCCGCCGTAATAAATTCTCGAACTCGATGAATAAATAATTTTCACGTATAAATGTACATAATACGTTTCACCGAGATTAAAAATTCCGTTCGTTAGTATTGTAATCGGTGTAATATAAGAACGGGTATCGAGTTCGCGTCACTCAGAACTATCGTCTCCTTTCCGATCGATCCTATTATACCACTCGGAATATTTACGCGATGGTTCCCTCTTTCTCTCGAGTTCGAAAAACAAAAAGCTTTCGAGGAAACGTCATTCGCGCCGCGGTCGATCCGACCTAGTGCACCGGTCTCTTGCACTGCTTTACTATTACGCCCGTCGTTTTGCGCCGCGCGCAATAAATAATACGATATTATCATAATATTATTAACCGTGCCAACGATAATATTATAAATTCGAAAGATGATCGATTATTTTATTCCTCGCGCGTATGCGTACCACGTCTGTATGTACGCACGAAGTGTACACGCGGACTACCGCGCGTACGCTATGATTTACGACGTACGAATCCGTACGCGAATATTATTATTACATCGTAACGGTCGTCAAGTGTCATTACGTCGGAAACGCGTTGCGCCGCGCGCGACGTGAGAACGCTAGTCATTACTACAGGTATTTCGGATTCAAGGTGGATTAAATGTAAAAAAAAAAAAAAACGGAAACATTCATTAGTTTGCGATTAACGGATTTTCGGCGAAACGGATTTTGATGGAAAAAAATTATTCTCGTGTGATCCTAACGTCATCGTGTTGAGATTATATTTATATCATGAAACAATAACAGCGACGCCTCACATTTCATTAGATACTCGGCTGTACTCGCTTATAAATTAGCCTATAAGGGGTAGCGAAGGGTAACAGTCGGCCACCCCACCTTTTTTTACGAGATAGTAAAATCATATTTTTGTTACCTCATAAAAATATCGTGACTTTTGCACCAGAAACGAATAAAGATCGACCCAGATCAGTTATTTATAGGTACCTGATTATATAATTATATAAGATAGTTCGTTATGAATACATAATTATGTAACAATAGTAATTACGTAACATTATTATGTAACACTAAAGTGTGTTTGCGTGAAATCGGAATAATAGAAGTTCACGTCAGTCCAATATTGTGCAAGTGACACGCCCAATAGAAGCCAAGCTACCCGACCAATGCCAACCGAACTGCGCACGCAACTATACCGATCGAGTGACGCACGAAAATACAACAGCTCACCGGTGCATAGTGTGCAGACGATCAGTCTAGTGTCGATAGTCGTTCGGAGAGCTCTTCTCGGTTTTAACGTTACAGTTTTTATTTTTCTCCGTGACGGTCAATAATGTTGTCGATTGTTATTTCAATTATCTCGTCGACAACTAATCAAACTTTTAATCGTGACTTTTCATTTTAATTCTTTTTATCGAGTGACTTTTTTTTACCTGTGCTTACTTTATTTCACAAGCAAATACGAACACCGAACCTCAACAGCGACCCACCGACGTAAGGCCGTAAGTAGTACCGATTATATTTATTTACAGTCTATAGATAGTGGGTATAGTGGGTCATGGGCGCCGATAGCGGGTAGCGATCACTACTCCGCCGTTTTTCACGAGGTAGCAAAATCATATTTTTGATTTTACCTTATAGAAAAAAATCGTGATTTTTAAACGTATAACAATCGAATAGACCAGTTATTTTTACCTGATTACAATGATAATATAAGATATGACCTCTTTTTTTTTCATATTGCCGTCGTAATACTCGTAATTCGTTAACATCTCTATTGAACTCGTTTTAATTTTCAAAAATATCCGTTAATCGATTAAATTAAATAAAAAAAATACCAATTCATTTTTATTTTATTTTTTTTTTATTCATCTATAACTACGTAATACCTGATTACCGGTTGAAAGTTATAAAAGTTATTTAACAGTTTTAAAATAGTTACACTGTTAATCACTTATTTGATTAAAAACGTGTTAAAAATTCAATTATTTCCGAAACTATTTGCTACCCCTGAAGTTTTTCCCAAATGGTTCCACTATTGTTATGTATAGATAGTGCGGAATTATTCGTTCATATTATTAGTTATCGTCTGTGCGAGATCGAGAAAATAATCTCTTATTTTTATTAAAATGTGTTGACGATTCGTTTATTTCTGGAGGTTTTTTTTTCTGGAACAATTTGCTACCCCGGTGGTTTTTCTTAAAGACGTACACACGCGTACGTGATGTTTCGTTTCGAACGAACACTATATCTATTGTTAAATCATAAAACAAACTGAACGATTAAATCAAAAATTACACATTGATTCGATAATTAATTAAGTAGCTAATAATCGACTGGTAATTTAATAAATAACATAATATCGTTGTTAATATGTTTTTTTCTTATAATTACCGCGTTCGATTGATTTTAATAATTTCCGAGGAAAATGTTTCCCGTCGAGCCGTACAATTATTTATCACGGTTTACTTGCGATCGGTACGCCGATGCTCAAAGAATAAGACATTTGTTAGCGATTCAAAATGATAAAAATAACAATGATGTACCAATAAAACAAAGTGTTTTGTTTGCACTGTAACATTTTTACATTTTAACTGAAGCGTCAATATTTATTTGTCATTGACTTTTATGATACTCGCTCGATCGATTTCGTCCAACGCAGAAGTCGATTTTAATGGTCTATAAATATCAGGGAGGGGCGGGCTTGTTCGCTAAAAATAAAAAAATAAAAGAAAGAATTGTATAAATAAATGATGTAGCGGGTGTATAACTTTGCAAATAATAATATAATAGCGATAAAGTGCCGGTTTAGCGCAAACAAAAAACATCACAATTTAGTTATTAATACATTAATTTTATGGCATCAATACGATTTAGCGTAACATTTGATAACAGCACGACAGCGAAAATTTTTATTTTTTCATTATTATTTATTTCGATTGAATACAATGTGAACTCCGCTGAACGTGTTAATGCTCGTAGACCCCTCGATGACTTGAATTACGTTGTTTTATTAATGTCAATTTAGTTTTTTACGTAAAATTTTTTTACGATAAAATGTGAATCCGCGGTAAAGATGATTGGTTGAATCTAGCGTATATTATATAGTAAAATAACAGATGAATAAACATTTGAAATCAATTTAAAGGATAACTTTAACGTTAGTATGCGATTAAATATCATTACTTTCATCGGGTCCTTATAGTTTGTTGCTTCAATCGTTTATTTGAGCGTTTCTTAAAATGTGCATTTTTCTGTTCTACTGGCGTTGAATCGAATAAAAAAAAGGTCCTAAGAATGGATAATTAATGACGTTCGTGTAGTAGTTTTATCACGCTCTCTAGGAATATTATAATATTATTGATTTTATACCTATATTGTGTTTGACGTGTGGTCGTCGTCGTCGTCGTCGCTTTTGCCGAGTTATTTTTAACTATGAAAACAACAGCTGTTTTGTAGAAAATTTTCTTTTAATTGTCGAGACTTTGAGTTCGGTAAATCATTTTCCCTCGTGAAAGGAGTAGTTTTTTTTATTTAAAATAGCAACGCGATGATTCGGTAATAAAACGATCGGTGAAAATAGTTTACCTATTGACAAGCAACACGCGTAAATTTAAAACAAACAACAGTATACTCACGACGCGTTCTGTAGTATAAAAGATACCCCCCCCTCCCATACGGTGCAGACGGCATCAGTCGTCTTATAACGCGGCGATAAAAAGCGATCGATCACAAACACTTAGCCGCAATAAAACGAACGGAGTGCCGACTGATTTGTCAATCCATAATACGCGACCGCGCCGAGCGAGGCCTGTCATTGTTCTAAAACGGATGCGAATAAAAAGTACGATTTGACGCCGCACGCTCGTATACAACAGTAATATCGTCGAATTTCTAAAAAAAATTATAATTTTATATTTATAAAAAAGTATTCCGTCGAATTTTGGTTACTTTTGCTCGCCAGACGGGGCCAACACGGGGGCGAAAATGTCTGCGGCAATTACTAAAAATCGTCTCGGTGTTGTCGCCGTGAGAAAATGTGTACGAAATTAAGAGTTTTCGGCGAGACACTCGAAAGCCTCTGACTACTTCGAGGAACACGAAAACACGACCGAAAAACCGTTTAAACCATAATGATAATAATAATTATTGTAATAGACTAAATTGCGGAATCTGATTTCAATTTACAGTTTCTGATAAATGTTGATAATTTGAAAAATGTATATCAGATAAAGTTAAAGATAAAATATAATAACAATGATAGTATTAAAATATTGATAACAAATCAAAAAAAAAAAAATAAACGTTTGAAACGGATCAAATTAATAAAACAAAAATCGAGCAACTATTTCAATTTAAAGTCACCATGACCAGTCGTTAGCCGCATACATTTTTTCTACTGAATTAATATGACGCGTAATTTTTACTAAAATACAATGTCTCACCCAAAAAAAATACAACTAAAAACCGTCGCTATATAGATTATAATATTCTTGTAGCATAAACATACACACTTTAGATTAAATTTATAAAAAAAATTGTTTATTTACTATAAAATAATAAACAACGCGACATGCCGTCGATATTTGTGTAATGTGTAATAATTAGTTGTTCTCGTTTTGAAATATAAGTATATTACAGTCATAGACAATTTTTTCGTATGCGCTCTAGAAAAGTGCTTTTAAAGCAAACAATTCGTTTCGTATACCATAGAATTAACATTTTTTTTTCGATTTCGTTTTGTTTTTTAGAACATATATATTATTATTTTTTAGTCATTTCTTTTTTATGCATCAAAATTCCCGTCCAGGGAAACATCATATTTTTCTAAATAAAATACAAATAAATAATCGTCTTTCCGACTAAATCGATTTATTTTAAAATTAACAAAAATAAAAATCATCTGGGCCTACACGTTTTCATAAAAAATGCAGTCGTTCTCTCTTATCTCTCCCCGTTCCCCCTTTAGTTACGCCTATGTCAAGCGGTATATAAAGGTTATATATTACATATATATATATATATATATATATATATATATATATATATATATATATTGGTATGTGATTGTAACATGGACTATATAACAGCAAGTATATATTATATACACACGTTACACGCTCGAAACGACATACGATTTACGATTTTCGCAAACAAAAATTGGAGAAAAACGGAAATCCGAAAAACACACGAACCACCGCGGCGGTATATCCATCCAGAGTAGTATTATGTCGAGGGTTTCAACTCACTAGAGACCCGAATAGACTTGCCGCGCCAGTCGCACGCATCAATTTTCGTCACGCCGGCGACCGAGTATTACAACTGAGGTATTTATAACGCACGCCAAGACTCGCGACATTGCCGATTTCTTTGTTTTCGGCGCGCCGACGATAATAACAAAACACGACGACGAGGTCCCGGTCTCTCGGCGAACACGGCACGCCATCTGCCCACGTCCAGTGCAATACTCGTCGTACGAGCTAATTTTCACGATCAAACCAATCACGCCCATTGTAGTGCCTAATCGATTTTCTCGTACATCGATGCATAGACCACAGACGCACAAATTGCTCAGCGATTTACTGTGAAACGTGTGGGTTTAACGGCCAGTTTAAGAAATCGAATCTCACCCGCTGCGGATACGCTGTACGGTTATTAATCAACGAGAACGCGAGAACGTAAGAAAAATCCAATTCCACGTGGGATGGAGGGGGAGGAGAGAGAAATGATTTTCCGACACAAATGGTGTTTACAGCGCGAACGCCGCCGCCGCCGCCGCCGTATCGTAATTGAAAAATAATTACTAAATAATAACGCGACGTCGAACGTCTGTACGCGATCGTACATCGCGATTGTTACAGAACGTAACAATATTTTAATGGACTGCGTTTAAATGTGATAATATATTATACGAGTGTGTGCTGGGCGACACTGCGGGTCAACTCGGATCGAAACGATTTGAATATTTTTTTCGCCTCGAAAACTCAACGAGATCGGAAATATAGGTCGAGGACGACACGCCCGCACACGTACGCGTCGTATAATAATAATATGACGAGAGATCCAAAACGCTCTGCGAGGGTGAACACCCTTTTAACAACGCCCGTCTACACGTTTTCCGAAACACACGGGTCATGTTTATTAATTCCTTTTTTTTAAATTTTTTCTTATTTATCGTTTCCGTATTGATATAGAGAACCGGAATTAAAAAAGAAAAACAAAAATTCCCACTTATTTTTGAATCGGCCGAATTTATTTTCCGTCTACAATAACAATAATAAACAACGAATTTATAATCATAAAAAAATACACCGTATTTCCGACGATTATCTTTTTTTTTCATTTCGATGCTAATAGAAAATTATGTTTTTTTCGTAAAAATAATTTCACCGCCTTCACTTCCTAGCTACGCGAATACGAAACATATAAATGTATACGTAACAAATGTACGTACATGTTAGCATCGCGATTTGTATAAAAGACTGGAACTTTTGCGAATACAATAATTATGCCATCGATTCTCGACCACGGCGAGAAGAATTAAAAAAGAAAAAAAACCACCGCGAACCCGTTAACAAAAAACATTTTACTACAAATCGGCGTGGTCAACGACCGGATTTTCGTTTGTACCGGCTGCGAAAAGATTAAAAGAGGGAGAAAAAAAAACCTAATCTTCGCGAGATTAAATATTACCCAATAAAAATATATTAATATAATAGGTATTGTGAAAAAAAAAAAACATTGCGCTAATGAGGCTGCTGCGGCCGCGGCACCGGCGGTAACTGAAATTCTTTACGATTATTATCATTCGCTATTATTCAACGCGCGTTTTCATCGGTTTAAATCGCGTTAACACATTTTTTAATGGAAAACAAAACGATAAACGGTTTTTTTTTTCTGTTAATCTTTTTTCGTACGGTTATATAAAATTTACCAGCGCGTTCAATTATATACGTATATATAATTACACCGAAAGAAACTAATTATTATAGTGAAACGGCGTTTAAAAATTAAAACAGGACTCTTACTGTAGTAGTGTGTGCCCGTATGATAATGTACGTATTCCTAGTAGGTGTTATAAATGTACCTGCGTGTACGCGAAACCGTGTTTTATTGAAAATTATAGTTCCGACGACGACGTTTATGTAACGTTTCGAAAACTACGAATACGGTATTGCGCGGCCTTCGCGAGTAATTAAAACGGTTGACGATCGATAAAATGACGAAACTATTGAAATTAAATTCTATCAGGGCGAGCGAAAAAAAAAAACGACTTTTAATAATTATTGTGGTTTTCGGTAATCAAATGAAACACGTCGTGAAACGTTCCGATATAGAGTGCAGAGGACATCTCGGCCGCCGTATCGAATTTATAATCTGTTCAATGGCTTTACGTATAAATATAACTTTTGGAGCGCAATGTCGCGCCCGCCGGTTCCGGAGAATATATTATTTATTACATATTTTATAGTGTTATAATATTATGCCGCGGCGCACTCGCGCCGACGACGTGTGATCCCGAGAGTTAAGACGCCCAGTCACGTATCGGTTGGAAATATCAAATCGAAATGATTGTAGGTATTACTTACGTGGGAACCGAACGATTTCCATTCGTCCTTATTTCCGACGTTATATTTCGTACGGGCGAACATGAATTTGTTATTATTATCATTTATTTTGTGTTACGTAAGTTTCTCGAACGTTTTAAACGCCCGTCGGATGCCGCCGATACAATGCCCAGGAACGGTTTTTAATTGGACCGACCGAAATGTTGTAAAAGTATACGGTGCCGTGTGATGTCCGTCCGTTATTATTATAACACGAGCTATAATTTTTGTGTTTCAAACGATTGTTATTAACGTACGCCGACGCCGCCGCCGCCGCCGTTTACGTTCATTTTATATAACGTGAAAATGAATTTTCAAGTGTTATTACATGCACATACGACGGAGCGTGTGTTTATATCATCGCATAACACCCGGAGCATAACATTGTTTGTCTATATTCCTTACGCTTATGTATAATGTATACTTTTACAGCGGCACTTCCACTCGTTTTCTTTTATACAAGTGTTTTAATTCGCCCGGTCAGACCGGAAACGTGGTCGTCGTTCTCGGCCGAGTAAAAGCGACCTTGATCCAGTGGCATATTACCTGTTTAGGATTTTTCCTGATCCAAGTGAATCGTTTGTTTACCGGCCCTTGCCCTACCTCTATAGGCTACGGTTCGTGTAAGTCCACGTGTGCGTGTGTGTTGCTAAAAGAAATTTTCACGCGAGAATAACATAAAAAAAAAAAAAAACCGAAAATAAATATAAACGAAACAATTTAGTGAAAATTTCGTCGTATACACGCGCGATTTTACACAGTGACATTATCGCCCAGAGCGATCGCTCTCCCCTCTCGACGCCGCCGCCGCCGACGCCGCCTCGATCAATCGTCTCCCGGACATCCAGGAGCGACCGGCTCTAGGATGTTAGACCCACACCACACCGTGGACGGCATACGAATATCACGTACACTAGATTTACACGTTTCGTTGTGTTCTAGCGGAAGGAAAAACATAAATAGAAACCAGGAAGTGAGTTTTCTTCTTGCGTTGTGTTTTCTTGTTAATTGAAAAACGACAGTTCGAATATACACATTTCCACGTTTATTATTGTCGATTGTAGATTCAGTATTACAACTCCCGCGCGTCTCTCCTGACTGATTTCAAACGTTAATCGCACTCTATGACATAATACATATTATTATTATTATATACTTGTTCGAGTCCTTATCGATATGAGTCACATATTATGTACTAAAAAATTAACGTTCGCCATAAATAAATAGTTTACGTTCTATTCGTTCGAATCGTTGGCATACTATTTACTCGTTTTAAATTATCATTATTTTTATAATAATTTTTATACAATCTATTTCTCTTCTTAGTTTCGTTCGATTGATTTCGATTTCTTAGTGATTTTCATGGTCGCGCCCCCGTCGAAAACGTACACACCAAGACCGGCTCTGAAACGTTCAGGTCCACGATACACTTCGTAACATTATGCTCGGCTCCTACGCGGAATAAAACATTACGGAATATCGAAAATAACCGCGTACTTCCCGCTAACTTTCAAAATGCAATAGATTTCAACAATCGCGACCTGTAATTATATCACGGTGAGCAACGCGGTATCCATAGGTTTCGAACTATTTCATATACGAATCGGTCGACCTGTTTGCCTCGTTTCGACGCGAAGCATCCGTCTCGAAAAACGGCTAGTAGCCGTGTGTTATACGCGCACCGAAGCCGTAGTAACGCGATTGCTGTACCACCGCAGGTTACTGAGATTAGCGCGCTAGCTTTTTATTCCCCGATTCTTGATGACTTCGCCGGAAAAACCGATACGTAAAACTCGTATTTCGCACACGTGCGCGTGCGGTACTTGGGGGCGCCAAAAGAAAATTGCAATTTGTCCGTAACGCCGTAAAACTCGTCCGCCGCGCGCCGTCGACTAGTCGACGGAGAGGAGATAACGAGATCGACGAAAAGCAGCTGATTACTTTTTTTCGCGAAACGTTTTTATAATTTCTCCGAAAGTCGACCGAGAGATCTCGGGTCAGGATACGTTTAAGCGCAAATTGGTTCGAAGTAGTGACTTTTACGGCGCGAGCTTATATTTTTTTTTTTTTATCTCGCATACACGTCGAGCTGGGTGCCTGTGCACGGTAAGTAGTATAAACCGACGACGGGCTTTGCGCCCGGCACTCCCCTAGAGATACAACGTCGTGCACACGTTGAATTGCAAATTCGCACAGACTTTATAAATTATTTTACGCGCGTGCGCGGTTTCGACGTAGCCTGACTCTGTGATCACAACGACGAGATGCGACACTCGGCAAACATTAAATGCATTCTGCCGTCGATACGCGAAATAAAAACGATTCGGTCGAATGATGACAATTTACTGTCATAATTATTTGTCTAGCGCTGATTATGTGTTACGTCGTGTTACGGCTTGAAACCTCTCGTGACTCGTGAGTCATAACTAATAATATATTGACAATTAGTTTGAAAAGAACGCGATAAAGTCTCGACGGACGTGTTTACAGTGTGTTCCGCGGTAAAATGGCATTAGACCGGACGTTTTGCGATTGGTTTGCAATGCTGAAATAGATGTTCCGAGCCAATTTTAGATACTTTAACACTTGGCGTATGCATGTGCAATCCAACTTTATTGTTTTGAAATTTCGATAAGTAACTTTTTTCTCCCCAGGAAATCGACTGATTTAACGTGATCTCGATTCTAAACGAATAAAAAGAAAAATGCAGACAATTCAAAACGTTTTTTATTTGCTAAAAATTATTTTTTTCAAAAACATATCAAGTTTAGTGTCTCAAATTAATACTTACGCGTTCAACTGATAACGGGGCACCTACCGGGGATGGGATTGAATAGAATATTATATCATAGTTCTAATATTTTAAAGTAAATCGTTCGAAAATACGAGTGTATTTTTTTATCACGAATAATAGACCGATAGTCACGTGAAAACTACTTAGACCAAATATCACGTATTTAAATAACCATCTGTAACACTAGTTTCGTTGATCGCCTAGGGCGGTGGTGGATAAAAAGGGGCGATAGGTTGAAGCTCTACCCTTGAGCCGAATTTTTCACGTAATTCTAATATTCTAATATTGTTCAAAACATGACGGTCAGGATCGGTGACTACGAATAATCGATACGATAAAAACTTTTTCAATTTTGAAAAAAGCACGATAACTGGGCCACCGCCGATTACGGTTAGTTTTAATTAAACGTTTCGAGACGAACTTGTACCATAGAAGTTCACGATTAACTTTTAATTAAACCAAATTAGTGCACAATAGTCGATTCAGTACAGCGGTCTATGCAGTACAACGTAAAAGTAAGAAGGTGCTCAATATTGGCGTACTATATTATTGTTTAATACCAGAAACGATTAATTTAATAAGTATTTATTTTTTTTTACCCTACCTGGGAATGGTGTTCGGTGCCTCTGCCCTCCCACTAGATCGTTTCGATTTATTTAAACGATTCGTATTGATATTTTTTCTCAATTTTCGCGTATTTTAACTCTGGGCCCGATTTAATGAATGATTATAATTATTCGAAACAGATTTACACGTAAAAAGAAAATAACGTATAATATTATTATTTACTATATTGATATTGGTAAACCTTACCATTGTTATTAAACAATGAGACGTTTTCGGACCCAGAAATTCGGATTATACACGAGCAAAAGAACAATAAACACTATTGTAAGGCCAATGTATAACAACGATCGGCTTTTTCGTAACCAGCGCAATAGCATTAATTCGCGAAGAGTGAGAACAAGATGCATATCCTGAAATTTTACTTTAAGGACAGTTAATAATTTTTACTCCACTAAAAGTGTTTCGTATTTTCAATATTATATAAATAAAGTATTGAAAAACGATTTAAGGTCGTGTTATTTGATGAAATTTTAATATTAGGTACTTGTATTTATTGGTTTTTTAGTTTTCGATTTTGGAATTCAAACTACATTTAAATATCATTGAAACAACATTAGAAAAAACAAAAACTTAAAAGAAACTCATAGAAGACGTATAAGAATAATAAGGTAATACGTCATTTGTTTTTAAATAGTTTTTTAATTTTTTTCAAATTATTTAATAGTAAATAAAAAGAATAAGGGTAAGGGAGTAATATTATACATGTTTAATACATATATTATTGTATGTTTTCCCACACCAATGATTGTTTTTTCAATTACGCCACTGCTGCTCGTTGTCGTTGTACAGCAATTGAGCACTGCGGTCATCGTGAGCGGCCTAATTTTACCACAGTAAAGGGTTTACGATGAGGGTTATCAACGCGGTAGTATTAGGGGGAAAAAAACAGAGCGTGACATTCTATATCCTTTAAACATATTCTTGCGGTTCGTCGTCGTCGCGAACGATCGTTACGATTGTTTGAAATAATTTCGAAACACTTTGCCAAACGTCAGTGTCGAATCGATAATCGAAAATTAAACAAGACGTGCGCGTTTATCGCAGTCCGAGTCGGTGTCGACCATGCCCTGCCGGCAAAAACCACCGATTGCGATGGCCGTCTGTTTTCACCGAAGCTCGATCCGAGATCGAACACATGAGAAAAAACAAACCGACAAATAAACCGACGTTATGTTTGTTTTGAAAAAAAAAAACTCTGTACGATCGTTCACATTTCCACCGTCGGGATTGTTAAGTTATTATCAGTACAACAGGAAATGATTTTCAAACGTTTCTGGTGTTCGTGATTTCATCCCGTTTTCTATTCAAATGGTTTACACGTTCGAGTCGCAATATTATACACTGTGAATAATAATTGTATGCCTATGAGCGGCTTAAACTGACAGAACTGCAGCGGTTCTAGGACAAAGTTTTGGGAGGAGCCGATTACTCGAAACAATATAAACATTTTCTCCGCACGTCATCGTACCTCAACGTTGTAAGTAGATTTTCTGTTATGTTAACAAAAGACAAATTAAACATATTAAGCCGTGATCCTGCATACATTGATAGTGAATCGTGATGTTAAAATTTATACAATACCTACGTATATAATATAATATAGTATAAATAGACTTTGAACACATTCTCTATGAAAAATATATTTAATGTTAAATTTTGTAAAACTAAATCAACAGTCGTCGTCATAAAATTGCATGAAAAAATTGTTTATTCTGTTTTGTTATCGACTATGAGGTGAGTGACGACGTCTAATCAAAGTCATATTTACATTCGCTTATAGATAGTGGTGACAAATCAAATGTCAAGGTTTTTTTTTTTCAATCGTTGTTTTGACTTTTATCTAAAAGTATTTCACGGATTTGATTTCCATTGCATTTCCTTTAAATTGAAAACCCTCGACTAAGCCGTCCGTCTCTAGTGTTATCATTTTTCGCGCGTCCTCTCGGTCGACTTCACATGATATCGTTTTCTTCGCGTTAGTCGCATTTTAATTTCTCCCTTTCATTCCGTAGCATTTGATTTTATCACATGTTTTCGAATCTCATGGTGAAACGCGATTTAATATCGATCGGATTCCGTAAAAATTACGAGTTTAATCGGATTGTTTTCGTACTTCCTCCCCCGCGACATTTTACAATGGGTCTTACAATGGTAATGCCGATTAAACGAGCAGTAGTACGTAATAACTTAAGTGCGGGTCGTTGTTATATTTGTCTGACTGTTATGGAGCTTTTAAATCTTAAACTTGGCATGATAAATAATAAACTTTTATTAACTCCGTCTTTAAGGGTCGTAAACTCGTAAACAAAAATAACGCAACTCTAAATTCTATTGTCCGTCTCTGCGGCGGTGTATTTACGCGATTTATGAATACGTACAATGGGCCTGTGACGCGCATACACGCGTGTTTTTACGTACGTCGAAAGCGCGTGTAATACTTTCGCCGATTCTCGTGCATCTCGCCGGTATACGGGCCAGAGTGCGACACTTTATCGCCCACCGCCGCCGCCGCCGCGGAGTTACGCGAAAACACAAATCCGCAGCGAATTACTCGCTCGAGTGGGGTGAAATTATTTAAAAAGTTCACTTAACCGCGCCATTGTAGTCGAAATAAGTGGACGTATTAATACGCGATGAAGTGGGTAGCTCTATAATATTATGTATCGTTGACGTTCAATACACGTGTACACTGTACATATACAGGGTGGGGCAGTGAATCGGGCGATTTTAAAATAACTATAAAAACCCAACAAGTATTTTTTTTAACAAATATATTTATATAACCTGAAAGTATATAAAATAGCATTAAAGAAGTGTTAATTGGTTATTTAATTTTTATAAATGATATCTGCAAGATGGCGTCCATTTCGAAGCATTCGTGAAGGCGTCTTTGAAAACTGGTCATGACGTTTCGCAGAATTTCCGGTGAGATTTGTGTCACCTCTTCTCGCATTCTTTGTTTAAGATCATCAAGTGTCCTTAGTGGTGTTTGGTATACTCTACTTTTGATATACCCCCACAGAAAAAAATCACAGGCCGTTAAATCAGGCGAACGTGGAGGCCATGGAATATTCCCATTTCGAGAAATTATGCGGTTCGGAAACAAATCTTTTAGAATATTCACTCTAGCTGTATGACTTACGAGTAGCCCCATCTTGCAGATATCATTTATAAAAATTAAATAACAAATTAACACTTCTTTAATGCTATTTTATATACTTTCAGGTTATATAAATATATTTGTTAAAAAAAATACTTGTTGGGTTTTTATAGTTATTTTAAAATCGCCCGATTCACTGCCCCACCCTGTACAATATGTTCGGCGACTTCGTTCTGTAGAATCTCGCGGAGAGAACTTTGTACTTTAAATAGCATTACAACGCGCGCTTTGTAAACTTTTTTCTCCGGACAAAGGGAAACGCCGCCGGGGCGATTATATCAATCGAACAATCACGCGGGCACCGGGGTTCGCCGTACTGTTCTGAAACGTGTGGGCGGAAAAATACCGTCAGACAATAATGTGGTATCCAATGAAAATCGTAGGAAATTTGATACAAAAAACCTATTATAATATTATGATGTAGTACCACAATCGAAACGACGCGATCGCGTCTCTTTAACAACATCAGTGCATAATTATAATAAATAATAAAACGTTTTTATTATTTTCGTATAGGATACTTAATATAGATTTTTTTTTTTTTTGAAGGTCTCTTGTTTTACGATATGTTGTTGTAGTTTTTTTCGTCCTCGCGCACGTACGCGCGCGTAATAGCTATCACACACGCGACATTTTGGATACTATCCATTTCTCGTTCGATTACACACTCGACGTTTCCGCTCTCTTCTTTTATTTATTTATTTTTTCCGCTAAGCTTTCTCGCTGACCGTATGCCAGGTGGTGGCCTGACCCGTATCCTCCGCGTGTGGGGCCGATGACCTTGAGTCGGGAAACACAACGTTTCCCCCCCCCCCCTCGACTCCTGCAATCATAATATTACAATAATATATACGCGCGATGTACCGATGTATTATGTGTAACGTTTATACAATACGTATGTTTTTTAGCGTTACGCGGAAGACGCGATATTTTTTCCGAGCGATTTCACGGGACGGCTGGAAAAAAAGAAAAAAGAAAAACATTCGTTTTATTCAAATACACGCGCGCACGCCCGCGTCGTTTTGTACGTGGTAAATTTACGTGTTGTTTGCTGTTTATGCCTACGTTCCGATACGAACACGCATCATTCCACAGCTGTCGAAATACTGTTCTAAAAAATACTTCTTCGCAATACACAATAATATACCCGTACATATTAGGTCCGGAAAAAAAAAATCCGTTGTAAATCGACCTCGCACATAATATATAACACATGAATTATGTACGAGTCTGGGAGTTTTTTTTTTTCTCTGATTTTCCGTAAAGCACATTTTAAATTTTCCACTCGATTTCTAATGACTGTGGGAGAAGTGGCGAATTTACGATTATTTATATATTTTCTTATTATTTATACTAATATTATTATGATATGCGATTACCTAGACTTTGTTCATCACACGAAAAACCCTATATGAAACTCCTATTACTCTTACTAAAAGTGTCTTACACTTTACTCTACTACGAATTTTGCTTCCAGAAACCTTCAGAAGTTAAATATTGGACTATTTCTTTCAGCGTGATAAGGAAACAAAAAATGAATAAAATGACACGTCGTGGGAAACCCAATCGATTCCTCGTTTCACTCGAAATCTGAAATATTATTGCGATTGGTTTGGCGCCAGGTCCTTCGAACAAATCGGACACTAGAGCCACGCGCCAGTATGTAGTGTATGTAGGCAATCATCGTCGTGATGGAGTTTTCACTAGAAAACGTGTCAAATTCATACAATATCATCGTAGTATGTTTACGATGTACATTACGTATTTCACGTAATTGGCGAAAACGATCGATATTTTTTCGTGCGTATTGTAAAGGTACGCGTGTACGTGTTCTACAGAGATCGTATCCGGTCGGCAACTGCACGTTTCGTAAACGTCATACGTGTACGTATATTTTTGCTCTCGAGCACATCTCCGAAAATTATAATCGAACCGAACGATTCGCGTGTAATACGCCGTATACAGCTGGTATATCTAATGTTGAAAATGTGTCAATTAACTCTCGTCGGCCGCGCGACTGATTTTGATTGTGTATTGTTTAGATCTGCGGTTGCTGACGTCATTTCTGCGCGGTCACGTCTGCAATGCGAACAGTAATCATTACACAAACAAAACACTTTATACGGCGATAACGACGTTTTTCTACCACATAAATTCGATTCGGGCGTGCGAGTGTGAGAGAAAAAAAATGACTAGGACCTGTAGGACACAGGTGACGGGTGATTTATACCGGTGAATTGTTCGTGGTATGCACTTGAAACCAACATACCCCGTTGCTTGAAAAAACAACCGTTTCTGAACGAATAAGGGTGAATGCGTCGCGACGAAGTGATTCAAAAACTACCACTCGAGTTGGTTTTCTTCAGCGTGACCAAAACGAAAATCGTAAGCTTGAATAAAACTTGGAAAAAATAACCTACTACATACTCTTATAATATTTTAAAACCTAGTGTGCTGTGTTTTCAGATTGTTCTGGCCGACTACCGACATGATAGAGACGGCAGTTCGGCGTAACCAACGCCTAGCGAGGTCGAGCTCCGTCCAGACTATCCAAACGTCCAATATTTGTGAGTACAGAAATAATAACCCGTACGTATTTCTAAGTAATTAAACTCGACCACATTTATTTATAATTTTAAGATCCTCTACGTCCTTTACGCTCCAGAGCTACGCGGTTTAATATATTCAAAAGAGCATTAGAGTCTTCCCCGAATTTCTTATATTTAACGGGTCATCCCCTACCACGTCACAAATCTATTAACCGAATTAGTCAATAAATGCCCAAGAATAAAAAAGATATATGGTACAAGGTACATATTTACTGCAATAAATAAAAAATTTAATTTTCCATGCACAATTCATTACTAATTGTTTATATGTGTATTTCGCATTATACGTAATATGTATATACATACATGTGTCTGAACTCTCATTTGCCGGTGATGCATTTTCTATTTTTAGTCGACTTTTCAGAATTCTACCCGGCAAATGCGCAAGATGTTTGCATAATATTTAATAATAATGGTACCTACGTTGTTTATTTTGGATTTATATATATTTTTTAACGATCGTATTATAAAACAGGGGTAGTATTCACAATGAACCACTGTCGATAAAAATAACAAGTATTAAAATAGCACTTAAAACATAAAAACAAAAAAAGCGCTTGTATTTAGATTTCATCGCGCTCGTCGATTTATCATTTTTTCTTTTTTTGTGTTTAGTCATATACGTAAGTAATATACTATTATATGATATAAACGTATATATTATATGTACTCATTTCGTCGTATAATAACTATTATAAATGCGCATGGTACACATAATATCCACGTAAAAGTGCATGTGCACAAGAGTTCATATAATTTCTTTAGTTTCCCTTTTCTCGTCTTAAAAGTTTAATACGATATATATTTCGACGCTGTAGTAAAAAAAAAAAAAAAATGTCTGCGAGCTAAAACGTGTCAGAACATTATTTTCTCACACCACCACCGCTGTTAACCCGTATGTATATATATACACTCACATGGTGAATTTCTTGTATAAAAGGTTTTCACCCTCAAAAAAAAACTTTAGAAGAGAAGTCGTAATGTCTAGTCACAAATCGCAAAAGGCGTGGCCGTACGACATAAAAATCATTGGGGAACCATTCTACAGCGGACCTTCCACTATATACCCAAACTCAGTGAATTTATCCGGTCAGCCGTAAGTGCGCATACAGTTTTATCACATCACACCCATCTAATATAAATTTTTTCATGCGTTCTCCGGACAAAGTGTCGACGAGCACATTCGTCGTCACTAGTGTCGATCAAATTTTTTTTTTTTTATATATATATATTTACCCGTCGTATTTAGTAATAGTATTATAGGTACGGATTGTAATATTTTACTAACGAAAAATAATATCCTAGACCTTCACGTGTTGCCCTGTGATCGCGATCGACAGTTGGATCTTTAGAGAAATATTGATCGACAGTTATAAAAACTAATTACGTCGTCTTACGACATTATCCGTCGATAAACACATTATTGTCTGCGATTTGGTTTTTTATTTATAAAATTTGACTTTTACACAGTTTTTAATTTATAAATAACGTCATAAAATATATAACTACGACATTTGAATATTAAACTAAATATTTCATAGTTTTCAGAGAAAATATTACGCGTACAATACTGTTTTTTAAATGTTGAAATATCGAGATTTGAAACTTTGAATGCAGTCAACTACGTCATAATAGTCGGTGAAATTACGGAGACTTCTGATTTATAACGTCGTGTAATTACACGACACGTATACAACGTCTGGCCGTGGTATGAGCATATAATGTAGCGCGTATAATAAACGCTCGTCTCCGCGTTTTCAAACCGTATACATTAAAATCTTTTCTTATTTATCCGAGTGATAATGTGTGTTCTCGGTTTCTGCGTCTCCCGCGATCTGCAGCCCATCGCGTAAGTTTGCGATCACAAACAGAATTCGTTTGTGTATATTATACAAGTTGTTATGCGCGGATCTTACAGCCGGTCACGCGTTTATAGAAATGCTCGCAAACACGAGCCCAAACTAAATAATAAGTAAGTAAAAGCACACAGCGCACGCTAACTTCTCGGCTCCCGTGCGCGCGGCCGCGGCGGCGTGCATTGGTACGGGTCTAAAATTAAACACCGCAAATAATTAATGTCGCGCGACCTAATCAAATCCGATACGCGTTCGAGTATAATGATATTGTAAACGCGTCTAAACAACACGTGTTATTCTATTGTTGATATCGTATTGTTACTATCGTGACGCTCTGCGCAGGCCGCCCGTGAAATATGCATTATATTATAGTCGTGTGGCGCGAACGATGACAGCAATAATATAACGATTTAATTAATTTTATGTCAATAAAACAATAATATGTCGTGCTAAAAACAATAGCCCTCTTTATTGGTCTTCTGTCGATACTTCGCCCTCCGTTTATAGGAGCGTACAGGCTAAAAATATATCTACGACAGTACGCGACAGCTGGCGACGCGGGGTAGGTACAGGGTGCTATATTTCTTTGACGTCAACCGAGACTTTTTCGTGAGAAATACAACATCTAAAACCGACAGATATGTGTTAACTGTTTTCGAATCCTTTTGTTGAAACGGTTAAATAATCATCATCGTATCGTCCGTTTTTATCTGATAAGCGACGTTGTTGTATATTTAGGAATATAGTATCGTAACGTTTTCAGGAAAACAATTTCCTCCGGAACGTATGATTGAAATCACAAGAGACCGTTTGGAAAATCCAAATTTTACCCGATCATAAGCGTATTTAAAGTGAATTTAGAACTGAAGCGTTTTTGTTTCTAAAAAAAATGTCCAACGAAAATAAAACACTATCACTCGTATTCACATAGATTCAATAATATAGTCTGGTTCACGTTAAAACAATCGCCCCGTGTGTTTTTTTTCTCGAACGCGTATAATATAAGAAACCAAAACACTTAAGACTTAAACCAACTAGGGATTTTGTTATTTATCGTCGGACAGAATGTTTTTGGACTAGTGAAAACGCAATAAGTGATTTTTTTATTTTTATACACACACACATACACATACACATTACTTAACGCAGTCGTAACTCATAATAAATATGTGATGATTTATAACTTGTATTTCAAACGTTTCTCTTCATTGTGTGCCGCGTATTATTTTAAATTCTCATAGTGAATCCAGATTATGTTATAGTTGTACAATATTATGATTTCACAGATGTGATTTTATTTTTTCTACTTCTTCTTTTTGGAACTTTCGGGCTGTAAATCTGCGCCAAAAAGTTTTAAAAAACAAGTGCTCGGACTCCGTATTACGAATTGCAAAAGTAGTTTTTAAATTTTTTTAGAATGTAGCTTTTTTCCGATATGATTGAAAATAACGAAGAAAACAAACCTCGTGTAAAATCGTTGACTTTTTCGGCGAGCGTTTTTACATTTGTTGATAAATACATGTGATTTTATGTTTTGCGGCTTGAAAATACTATTTACGACAAGTTAATAATTCTAATCTATGTTACGAAGTGCTGAAAAATCGAAATATTTCACTCGAAGTCTTTAAGGTTTTAGAGCACAGAACACTGCAGCTAACTAGATTATTTTTACACAAATCACAAACGTTGGCGATTACTTTATTATTTATTCATTTACTATGTGGTAAAGTGAAGAACACCGTTAGGTATACAGAATTCGTTTGTGTACGCCAACGAATAAGGTTCTTTAAGGTTTCCCAAAAAAACATGACCGACTCGAGTAATCGAAACCGAATCAACCCCCGGGTCCTCGTCTGTGAATACATTTTGTGGGCCTTTATCGTTTTGATCTTCTGGGGAAAAAAAAAAAAGTGACTTAAAATTCTATTTTCTATTATAATTCTATAATTTCGTAATATTAATGTTATAGCTTGTACGTATAGGATTTTAATACATGTTCGTACATGTTTTTATTATGACATAAATATTCCACACTGTACAAACACATCATTAAAATATAACCAACCGTCTACAAGGAGACCTAGAGAGCTGTTTGCAAAACGCGATTGTGTGCTAAATATGTATCGACAAATAATGATATTATACCTACATCTATACGAGTGAGTACGTAATCGATAATCGCTGCAGACACGTGCAACTCGTTTTCATTCTTCCGTCGATTTCAACGGGCATAGAACACAATACGCGAGTAAAAAAAATGCTCAGTTTCGCAGGTGTACAACTCGTAAATAATAATAACCACTCGACACTCGTTGCGTTCCGGACTCGATACTATATTTTAGTGATCGAAAACGACGATGGAAAAAAATATAATAATGAGATTTTCGTAAAATCGCTTTGATTTTATTAATTAATATATTAAACGAAGATGATTATTCGTCAAACGTAATTAAACGAATCGATCCTATTAATTAAAAGGAAATTTTTTTTTTTTGAAATTTCGTAAAACTGACATACATATTTATAGAGTATTTATAGAGGTAGATAATATTTATAAATGTTGAAAATTGAAATCCAGTTACAATCTGACTATTGTATCTTGATAAGTTTTTTTTATGCAAATACAGATGAGACGGCAGCATTTTTTTTCTTCGATACAGACAGAATGAGACGTTTCTTTTGACGTTAAACAGAATTGTTTACAAAAATAACGAACGACTATTGATCATAAGGAGTTGAAGTGTTCGAAAACAGGGTCGGCCCTCAGCCCACCAAAAGTATCCCGAGAACACCCGCCGGGCACGTCACTACTGCGTCAGTGCCGGAGCGTTCGAAGAACGCGAATTTGACGTGTCTTATACGGCTTCTGGTCGCCCCGCGAGAAAAATAACCCTATATTTTGATGATAAACAGAAACCGATATAACACATTATTCTAAATCCATTTACGGACGTGACAATGCACCGCTAAATTATTATTATATCGCTATGGCTGCCGCGCCGGCGAGAAGTTGCAGCCGGGCGCTCCCCCGCCGACTAAAAACCAAAACAGATTTCGTGTGCACACGCACGCGTAGAAGGATATTTTTACACGCGCGCCGCCGCCCGCCGCAGAGGACCCGTCATCCTGCTTATTCCAAGTGCTTGCGGCAAGGGATTCTTTTTTAAATATAAAACAGGCACGTGTGCTCGTGTGGCGCAATCGTGTCGTTAACCGCGTGACGTACACTAGGGTTTTAACTATACGGAATTTTTGACTTTCGATCTTTGGCGTTCGGTGTAGCATGCGGCTCGTCACAATACGCGTTTCGACGATACTATTTATGTCACATTACGGTCGCGACAAGATCGTTTTTTCCCGGAAATAATTTATGCAGATTATTGTACGTCAAGCGTTGTTGTTTTTTCCTTACCTCAAACGTATAACGAGATGTCACTACGATACACACACTGTTCATATCGTTTTTTTTATCACACTTGCACGAAATTACACTACATTTGTTCGATTAAATAATTTTCAACCGCCGCGGGAGCAGAGAGTACGGTTCAAATGTTAACAATCCGCACCACTCGGTCACGTGAATATAAGGAACGGTTTGTCGGGACAACGTTTCTTTTACACATTTCGATATAAAATCGTTAGGTGCAGCGTGTGTTGATTCACAGTACTCGGTAAGATTAATCTTGCTCAACACGTTTGTGAGTGGCGAATATACACACTCGTTGAAATATTTAATTACAGCGTTATCCCGACGACGGTTTTCATACACATTAAACATTATCGCAATGCGTGTAATGCCGCATGGATGCCAAGCACCTATATACGCAAAAATATACGAAAATTAAAATATAATATGTCGAAAGATCGAAAACCAGAATGATATAATAACGGGGTGGTAACGTATTACATTATTATTGTACGCGAAGTCGCAAATAAAGTATTGCCGCAAGTAAACCGATCACTCCGCTCCTCCTCCTCGCTCACCGCTCTCTAAGTGAACACTCTGCGACTCGATAATTAACAATTAATTGTAGCCAGTGTTTAATCAAAACGATTCGTAACGTTTGAAATAGAAACACATCACCGATCGGATTCGAAGACAAACCCGCCATTGATTACTCTTAAATAAAATGTATATATATATATTTTGCGTTTTAATCAATTAGATTTATTGCTACTTCGTTGTTTTTATCTCGATTATTACTTATCCGGACAGAATCTTTAAATTTACCAACACCTATACACCAGACACACAAAGAAATAAATGCACGTACTGGATTTCGACTACGTACAACGGCAGCGATATAATACGTATATATTTCAACACAACAATTTATAAACGGTCGAGAAATAATAATAATTATTATTCTCGATTGTATATTTTAAATTAGCAAAGTTATAATTACTTTTAAGTTACAAGTCGTTTTTCGTTGTTTTTTTTTTTTCCCAGAGCTTTGCGCGGCACCGACACCTCTACCGACAATACAAATGGCCACGCAGTCGTAGTAGGTATAATGTATTTTATAAATTACAAAAGTTACCGTATTATTATTACGTGTAGCCAAACGAAAACAAAGACGGAACAAATTACTTGTGACCGTTTAACATTATTTTCGGTCGCAGAAAACATTTTTTAACTGACCGACTGCTGTAGAGACTTGTATATCGGTTGGTAACTAAATCGTAGCAGCAAGAAGCGCATAATTTGATGCTCGTCAGATTCATACATTCTTCGAATTCCCCCGAGCTTTCACTTCACAATGTCTCGACATTCCTAAAATTTCACACTGCGGATGAATCAAACACTGCACACTTAATTTATACGTAAACGACGTGAATTTGTTTTTTTAAGGGGTCCCGTATTAAGTACGTAATACGGCGAGAGAAAATTATGTAACATTTCAATCGTATTTCCGATTGGAAAACTCAAGACCGTTTATTTACGACTTATATTTTCTTTGTAGACGGTTTATCGGATTTAATTACGTACCAATTACACGTATACATTTCAGAAGTCAATGACATTGTTACGAGTTTAATCGAAAACTGCTAGACGTATTACTTCTATGACTATGTTATCGTCATGATGTGGAGATTATACTTATAGGGAAGAATCGTCAGACAATCCGAGTACATAACATTAGATATTCGTGCCAAGTAGCTATAACGATTTCGGTTTTCGAAGCAAGAATGACAAACAAAATACAAGTACTTAACCCACGCACAATAAGTATAAGAACATCAAAAACTTGTAAAATATGCCGTGTTCGTGCCTAAACGCGTAATTTATAACAAATACATATTTTACGTAAAATAATAATTGTATTTGAAATAACCGCCGTTATGTTGCATATAAATCTTCTAACATATTATTTTATAATATATACATAAATCTATTCTAAAACGAAAATTATACATAGTAGACTACAATAATAGACTTATTATTGTTTTGTTTGAAATAAAATGCTAAAATATGGTTCAATATAAATAAATAAACCATTCAGTTTGATTCCAACGAGTGTAAAATTTTAATAACAATAATTCTATTATAACTGTAATTATTATACTGACAATTAGGAATTTGTTATTTTAGATTCCAAACGAAACGTTCTACTGATCAAGCCAAAAATGTCTATTATTATGAAAATCAATATATAACCATTAAGAGTACATTAAAACTTGATCGATTGAAGATTGAAGCGATGTCAACACTCGACAGAGGATTGTCTTTTTAGTTGGCACCTCTTCATCACAGTTATTATACCAAATCGTAAGCGATTCCTTCAAATTACACGTGTAAGTATTATTTTGATTTTTACACTTGTCATAGATTAGAAAAGACTAATTAAATATCGACTGAAATAAACGTACGCTTTTCGTCAGTCAAATCGTTATTAAAACTTACACAAAGTGTAAGCTGAAACACGGGTAATACCACTATAACACCTAAGTATGATTACACCTTGGAAATTATGAAAATTTAAAAATCGTTTGCGACAGTTATTTTCTCGTGAAATAATTCGTTTTATCATTTTATACATTTGCAAACAATCAAGACAATAATTATTAAAAACAATTAAATTAAATATACCTGCGAAGTAAATAATATAATATTATACAAGTACACACATGCGGAGGATAGTTAACCTATTATTATCGTGTGCGTTAAAATAAATAAATTAATATTAAATTCGCATTTCATACGCGCGTACGTTCTACTACAATCGACGGTTTGTATAACATACGCAACAATAACGATTATGATATTTGAAAGCCGTATAGGTGTTAAATGTTTGCATTCGTTATTATAACATGTACTCGGTCGAATAAATTTGTTTTAAAATTCTAAATTTAAAAAAATAATCGTTCGCGTAGGTGCGCGCAAACGATTCTCTGAGCGGCCCGACGACGTGAAGATTCAAATTATCAAATAACTACTCGACGAGTTAAACCGCTTAAATCACGGAAGTTTCCTTTCGATACGGCAAAAACAATTAAATCGCGTACGGTGCGAATGACTTTACGATAATATTATAATCGACACTCGTTTCGAATGTGTATCGTTTCTGTTATAAAATATTATATTATTATCTCCCACGACGTAAAACGAAATTGGGCCCTGTAGTGATATATCTTATTATAAACATACGTGTATAAATATCTACCGCCGGCTCGACTTCTGAACTGTCGTACACGACGTATCGCGCAGTGATGATGAATGCGACACGAAACTCAAACAATAAACTAATCGGAACGGATTCCGGTAAACATATTTCACTCTGAGTAATTATTATTATTTTATGACGCGTCGACCGCGTGCGTTCGGAGTTTATCGCGAACTCGGCGACAATCTAACAGGTGCAAACGTATCGGTGTCGTCTTAAAACAATTAAAGTACGCGTAACGTAGACGTAATCGTAGACGAGTATAATAATACGTACCTCCTATAATATAGGTATTTTCAGGAGGTAGATATGCTTAATATGATAGTAATTATCACTCGCAAAGTGAATATTCGTATAAATCGTACGAGCGCACGCGCGTGCTCTATTATTATTTAGAATCTATTATTTTTTTTTTACATCGAAATATGATCTCAAACCAATTTATTATATCCCTTTCACTGGCGGCTGGTCGTAGCGATGATATTACCGCCGCCGCCGTGTGGAATATTTAGTACACGCGGAGCACTGTGCGTACATCAAATAATAATAATACCTATTCACTTCTACCAGTTTAACTTTCATTCAACACACTGACCCCTAAACCCGCATCACAGCAATCAAATTCATCATCACTTTCGATTGCCCTTATGGTCGGTTTATCACACTTTACCCGTCCGACCGTTTCGTATGTAAATGCGAACAAGCGTTTTCGGTCAAATAATAATAATAATAATAGTAGATTAAACTACTCGGTTTTATTTGAAAACCTAACGACTAAATTACTAAACTCTGTTGATTTCTACATGACGTTATGTCAGCTTGTGAAAAGTTTAAAAAAAAATCAAGTAGTACAAAATATAAATTTTATTTTAGTAATCTCGTTTTCAACAATAAAGACAACAAATAAATATTATTATTTATTACATTTTGACATTGACTACAATATTTCACAATATTTCACTTTATCACTTATTAATTACCGACCAGATCCCTAACATACTAGAATCGGGTATTTACAACAATATAGCTACCTTGGAAACACAAAACAATGTTATTTTTGAAATGTATTATATTGTACCATTTCTACCTTTTAATTATTATAAATTTTATGTTTGATAATATAATACGAGCGTATATTCTAAAACAAACGTTACAGAATTCGTTTAATTCATTTATATTATTTGTGAAACTCGGAATTTTCGTTAAAATAATAATACCAAATGAAATGAAAATACGTTTTTAGACTTTTTGTATTTAAATAAAGTTAAACCTCCTGCATTACACTTTTTAAATAATATCGCTACAAGTCTACAAGAATATTGTTCGTTATTTTTCTTGCACGTAAGTGCACGACATAAAGAAAAATCTGTTTTGCAAGTCTGAAATGTGGAGAATACTTCACAACCCAACGGAAAAGCTTCCTTGACGAGTGTCGTGTTATAAAATTAAATTTGAAAGCAAGAATAGCAACTTTCGAGCAACAAATTTGTTTTGAAAGTAGTTTTACATTTTCAGAAAATATCTCAAGACTTAAATTCGTATCTCTTATTATGCTCGGGGTACTATTAATGTTTGATTTTTAAAATCGGATGATATTTTCGCAGCTCTTTATAAAATTCGCTAAAATTTTGTTTGAAACCTACGGTCCGACTCGAGAGATTAACATAAGAAAACACTATAGTTATATTATATGCCAGAACTAGAGTAACCTAAAACGTCTTCGGAACACCTTCTAAACAATCCAAACATACACTACTTTAGCGTAACAGCTTGATTAACATTGGATTGTATAATTTATATAATCTTTTGAATAAGTACCATCATTTAGTAAACGAAGCGTGAATTGGTTAGACGACGGTATAGTTTATACTGTAGGCACGGCGCACACATAAGTTGTTACGCGTTTGTTACACGAAGCATTATATTATATATTTATAGTACTATTATAGACTACAGGTGAATTTAAACAGACGTTGTAAATTATTATGCGTGCTATATGATGATGACGCCTGGTGTATTATGAGTAAACCTTTAATTCGATGATGGAATTCCGAAGTGCTTGTTGCAGTGTTTAGTCGAATCGTAAAAGTATTTTCAAGTCTCGTGACGTTTTCTTAGTCTTATTAAAATCTCTAAATCAACGTAGGAGGGTATACGGTGTTTACGTTTCATAATACGTTGACCGCCCGTTGGTCTAAAACCAATAAAGCCCGCCGTTAATAAGTTGGGTATATTGTACCTGTACAACAAAGTGGTGCACGAATTCTTATATCATCAAAGATTGATTTTTAATTAATTCCATTGTGACAATGTTACACGGAGTATATATTATATACCTATGATATATTTCTATGCGTCTACACTTGACATTGGTATAATAATTATGGGTACAAAGTCTTATAAATATCTCATCCTTCTAAAGATAAACAACATCGATAGTACTCATACTGTTAAGAATTATTGAGAAAAATATGATATTCTTACACTTGCATAACATAATATAACCTATTTGCAAACATAAATATGGCCGATGACCGGATAAAATAGTTTAATGTTACAATGTCTAAAATAATATTTATAATTTTATTGTGTAGTCATGCTTTCACATGTCGTCATTTTAACAGGTGCCATTAATTTATAATAAAAGCTATCGATATAAATGAATATGTCCTATGACCTTACGGGGCACTTACTAATATATTCTCTGCGGACAAAACTCGGATAACAGCTCTAAGATATCATTTATTATAAATAATAAATAATGATTTTTTTTTAAAGAATAATCATAATCTTAATGTTTTGTAAATAAATCTTATGAATAAATTATAGGTTTCCTTTTCAAATCGTAACTGCTCCGTGTCCGTATCGTTCTAAATTATAACTAAATGTGCACTTATTTAGTATTTATTATTATGTTATCGAATTTGTCGGTTTTGCTATTACTTAAGACACTTTCTGTCATAGATAAATCATTTACAAGAAATGATCTTTTACTATATTTTTTACGCTTAAAACATTTCAAACGAATGATTGACAATTTAAACCTATGTACGTATATCCCATTATTATATTCACCATGTTCCGCGCACAAATCTGAAAAATATAATTATTCACATAAATATACCTACGGTGCGTCACTAATTCGACTGGTATACCACGATCGTGTTACAGACATGAAAAAATACGATATGACAGTAAAACGTTTTTTTTTTTTTTTTTAAAAGAGTCCTGTCATTACCTGATTTGCATCAATTACGGCTCCAGTGGATGGTAAATGTTACACGGTATTTATTTCGACGATATTAAAAATAGTCACTTTTTCTGATAACTTATAAAATAAAAGACAGAAAAAAAAAAAACAACAATCATAAACAGCGTGTAAATTAGTCACGCAGTATAAAAACCATAAATTTCAAGGAAAATAAAGTGTGCCTATCGTAGACGGTGTGTATTATAATATACACTAGTATAACCACGGTATTCTAATTTCAGAAGTGTATACAGTATGCCCACGAATACATGGTGCACTGCAAACTGCGAGAACAAGGAACTCGAATCACAATAATAGAAAATCTAGCGTTCGCCCGGTCGAGATAGAGGCAAAGAGAGGCAGGGATGTTTGATTAGGGTTTTTATCGTATTATTTAATAAACCCTTATTTAATAACTAAATTACGATTCGCTGGCAATACAATACGAGAAAAATGTGAACGGTTTGTCGTGCGCTCCTATAGAAAGTTTGGAAACCTGAAATCTGCAGTAGAGATAATAAATACACACACACACACGCACTACATATATATACATATATACGAGTATATACGCGTGCAATAAATAATTATTAAAGCCAACACCGACACGTCATAAAACCGAACATTAAACATTTAATTAAACGTTAATTAAATTTAATAAATCTTTAATCGTTTCGCGTTATATATACATAATATAGCCCTCGCTAAAAATTTAGGGTTACCAAACTTTCCATAAACGGCGTCGTTTGTACACAATACCGTGTATGCGATGTACCACGTCTACGGCTGTACGGGTGATCGTATGGAATCGGTTTAAACGAATAATATTCTCCTTCTATTTTATTCTATTTTATTATTTTAGTCCAGACGGACTCGCACAGACGCATAGTGTTCAAATCGCGTTTCGCATACGCCAAAATACCATGTCAATGATTAAATACTATCCAAATTTCGAAGTTTTTTTTTTTTACATCGCGTTATATTGATTATTATACTATAATATTTACGATTTTCATCGATTATTATACACATAATTTACGATGTTGGCACGCACGCACGCACGCACTGGCGACCTAATCGATAAAAAGAAACTTTTTAAAAATTTACTACTTTGTCGACTTATCGTTTTTGTTCAAGTTTTGTATACAACTGTATACATGAATTAAGAGCTCGGATATTTTACTAAAAACGTTATAGGTACTCGCAGCCTACAGGCTGACAATATCGTGTGAAATGTTCGGTACACAACAAAAAAATTAGTAAATTTGTTAAAATTAAAAAAAAATTATATATCGAAAGAATTATAAATCGCAATGAAAAACGTGAGGCCTTTTCTGTGGGCGTTGCTGCCACCATCCGGGTGGATGTCGCGGCACTGTTTCAAACGACGACGGCGACGATAATAATTAACGCGAGGTTATAAAACGCAACGACGATAACGGCGGCCACACGTAACGATAATAATAATTAATATAAAATAAATAATAAAAAAAAATAGTGTTTAGCGGTTAATTCTCGTGAAATAACAACGAAATATTATTAAATACGTATATATAACAAGAGTGCGCTTTTTATACCCGACGATGAATTTTATACGAAACCTGTCGTAAATTGTATGCATTTTTTCTACGTTATTATAATACTCTAGGCAAGTCCTATTTTTTATCTATCATTAACACGTTGACTGGCCCACATGGCCGCCGGCGACCCAAGTCAGTTCGGCCTATGACGGCGCCATACGATTTTACGTATGTAAAAATTACGTTTATAAAAATAGCTATTACTCGTTTGAAAAAATGATTTTATACATTTCATAATAATATTTTGTCTTTACGGTCAATAATAATAATAATAATAATAATAATAATAATAGTGTTGAATATTCGATCCGTCCGTCTCTCGTCCTGCGGGAACGTGTTGCGCCCGCGATAGTCCGCGAGCGCGCCGCTAGATGGCGGGGCGCGCGCACCGGCGGCTTCCTCGGAACCGGAATAATAACAGCTGGTCGCCGCGCGTCGCACAGCGAGTCGTCCCGTTCTCACGTTTCGGTTACCAGTCAGTACGCGACCGTCGACGCCGTTGTCGTCCGCCCACCGTCGTGTTTTTTCTCTCTCGTGAACTGGGTGTTTTCTTTTTTCTTTTTTTTCCATTCTATCCCGCCCGATTCGTAGTGTTTTTTTCTCGTAGTGTTCGTTTTTTTTTTTTTTTTTTTATCCTCTCCCGGAACGCGTCGTCCGCGTTCGAAGAATTCGCGACGTGTTTCGCTCCGCGTGCGCGCGATCGTTTTTCAAATCTCCGACGCGGATCGTCCGATGCCGGTGGTACGATAAGAACAAAACAACTCCCTGCGCAGCGACGGGTGAGTACCACAATATTGTTTGTTATAGTTTTTAGAGCGTATTTTTTTTTTTACTTTTCTCTTGTCGCTTTCGTCGCCGTTGATAACGTTATCGTGCCGCGCGCGAAATTGGCGGCAAACGGCGGCGGCGGCGTCGGGGTCGGGGTGTGCGAAGGGGGCTGGCCGGACGTCGTCGTCTCGTCCGAGTTGTTTTCACGGGACCGTCTCCGCGTACCCTCTCGCGCCCGTGTATTATTATTATACCCACCCGCGCACGTTGTTCCCGCCGCCGGTCACCGGTCGGGCGACGGCGGCGGCGCGCAAAACCCGTTTGACCGCATTCTGGTGCCGTCGCCGCCGCCGCCGCCGATGCAGTTTCGACACACGACTTCGAGAAACCTATGCAAAAAAACACCAAAAGCCCATAATACGTATAACGACTAAAGTATAAATGAAACCTATCGCGCGACACCGGTCGCTTTGAAATGCGCATTTACACACACCACACGATTCACCTTGTTAATATTATCATATTGTAATAATATGCGAGGTCGTAATAGGATGATTTGATTATGTCTCCCACCCCCCCCCCACCCCCTTCAACCCCTTTCTCCTCGCTGTTTGTTTGCGTCTGACCCCTCTGTGGATTTAGGTCTTTGGCGCCTTCGTAACGAGATATTATATACACCGTCGGTAATCACACTACACGTATAGGTTTGCGCAAAGAAAATACACCGTTAAATCCTTCCTCTTTATAGGATATACGATTTATAATATCGTGTATCGGCTCAGTCGATTACCGTTGATTAGTACATTAATTTGATTTTTATTCACGCGCCGCGCCGTCCGTACGATATTTACGGTCGTTACTCATTTATACTATCCGTTAATATTTTTCAATAATTCTATATGGTAAGGGACGAGAACGTCAGGATCTAATTATATTGGATTTAATTCATTTTTGGTATTATCAACAAATTCTTGTTCCCCTATATTTTTGTTCGTGAAATTATTATTTCGTTTGCATAATTTATAAATTAAAGTCCTATCTAATTTCTATGTTTAATGATTAAACATTTAACAAAACGTACACGATTATATATCTGATTATTAATTTCCGGTCTTAGAAACATATTTCCAGAAGTTTCCCGTCGAAATTTCTCGGCTTTAAATTCCTGGGAAATTTCTACATCACTATACGTGTTTCTATACACGTATGCTTTTTGTGTGACCGAGTGTTACGGAAACGCCGTTTTATTTTTTTTTATCTTGCGATGTTTCGTCGTACAATATGAGTATTCACTATAAGCGCATCGAATTAACGTAAACCTACTGCACCCTATTACGCCCACGAATTATTCAATTTGATTTCCATTTCGTTGTCGACCACGTTTACGACAACGATCATCCTCGTGTATAATATCGTATTGGCGTCGTCACATTGTTGCGGGTGTACACTGTACAGGTATTATCTATTATATGGTTATGTATGAAGAAGATAATATGTAGGTATATAGATAAAAACGTGGATAGAATTTTGAATTTTTTTCTTTGGTTCTCAAACAATACATAAAGATGTCTGTAAACGATATCGTGTTTGAAAATATACGTTTGGTTGACGATACCGTTGATCAGACCGCTGATTATATTACGGTCGTGTGTTCACAATGTTTTATTGTTACGACAAATATCCCATAAAATATAATCGTCTTCGAATTCTATATTTACGTACCTAAATCTATTATATTTATTATTATTGTATGGTACCCGGGTCTAGAGGTCTTTCCAACCCATACGGCCCGCGGGCTTGTTTCGTCTCGTCGACGTGTTCGAACCAGTCCGCTAAGCTAACCGATGTATATACATATATACGTATATATATATATATATATCAATAGCTAATATATAATGATCAAGTATAATAATAATATATTTAGTTATTAAATAAAAAAATAAATATAAAAGGGTGTTTGTTAAGATTTTTATCTCATTTTTTATTTAATCTCATTACTTCCATACCGTTTCTAAAATAATTTTAACCCGTGATGCCGAAACGTATCTCAGATTCGGCCAGCCGTAAAATAACATTGGAGACCCCTGTTAGATAAAATATAGTGTGAAGTACCATAACAAGTATTATATAAAACGTAACGCCGTTAATGTTGTACATTATAACGCGTAAGAATAATACACGTCGATATTTTCAAACGGCCGTGAATAATGCGTAGGTACAAATGCGAAATTCTAATAATTTCCAACGCGCCGTTTCACTATCGATAGTAAAAAAAAAAGTATAATAGACTGTTTGTTTTCTTTATCAAATACTTTTAATCGTGAGAAAACGCCCCTGTAAATAAATAACAAATAATTTCGTTCGAAACTTCCGAATCAATTGAAACGTACCAGCTACACCACCGCGCCGGGTCGATGAAAATATTTGTTTAAATAGGTATGTGTGTGTGAGCTCGTGTATTATGACGTATTAATCAATAAAATGTATTAATAATACCAATAATAATATGATAGAGCGTTTAAACGATATGGTTGAATGTCACATGTTGATAGAACATTATAATATTATTACAACTCATTTATTATAAACTGCGATAGCGATGGAAGATAAGTAATAACGTCAATTAATAATTATGAGAAATAAATTAAATATGTATATTATTCTTGACGTTCGCTTTAATATGAAACTAAAACCAACGCGTCACATTTTTATAATTATTGTGATTTAAAACAGTTGCTCGGGATTTTTTTGTCCGTCACAAATACATTATTTCACGATATCATGAACTAATCAATTTTTTCGTCATATTATCCGATCGTATAGTAAACAATATTAACGACGAGAAACTAATCGGTTCACTATTTTCATAACGTTTGACCAGTTTAAACATTTCTCGATTTCTCATTAAAATATAAATAATGTTGTGTATTCAATTCATTTACATTTTCGCGCACAAATTATACACGAAACCGTATAATATGTACTTGCAAACGTATGGTAAAATATTTTCCCACCATTTGCGCTCCACTTTTATTTAACCAAAAACACTTTAATCTAACAATTTATGAAGTAGAAAACTAAACATATATGTTATACGTATATGCATATCTACACTACCAACCCTACAATAATAATAATAAAAAAAAAAAAGAAAATAGTGTTATACGAAAATTCAGGCCAAAGGTTATCTTTGGGACAACACGATTGCGGTCTATTGTTAAAAGTGAAGGCATAATATCTTAACGTATTTATTTGTACCTTATTTTATTACTATACACGCGAACTAAAAAAAAAACAAAAATATTTTTAAAAGTAGACATTAGAATAGGTTTTTAAAATCGTGAAAACCTCCGTGTTCACTCGAATATAAATGAATATATAATAATTTGAATATTCGCCGTGATGATAATATGATGATTTATTTTGGAATAGTATTGTGCAATGCAATTATTCATCGGATAATTTTAATAAGGAATTCGACTTAACTCCATACGGATTTGATAAAAAATAATTATTATTTCATATCAATTCGTATTATACACTCTTACACGCACGGTGGCATTGAATCTTAAGACCTTTGTTATTACTATCCAATTTTTTTTTAATTTAACTAATATTATTGTACAGTAATATTAAACATAATTACACTTACCGAGAAAACATTATACACTATAACCAATTTAATAATGATTGACACTCGAAATTTACAGTGCAAATATTATTATGTACTTAGAATCAATGAATAGGCGGCCCGGTCAATACTTATGTTTATGTCGTAGAGTGTCGTCGTCGGTCTGATTTTCACACTGTATGACCAACAAAACGTTGTCGCAGTACATAATTTATATATTATATCTATGTGCAATGAGTACGAATGACTAATGCGCGTAGAAATATTTTAATATACCGAACGGGAAAATAGGCATGCCTATTCGTCTGTTTACGCCAATTATTCTGTGCGGCCGATCGCGGGAGTGAATAATAATTATTTGTATATTAATAATTATTACTGGGAAACCGCGAGTACAATCTTAATCATCCGCGTGGTATGTATTCCGGAAGAGGCGTAGTATAATATACCGATTAGTAAAATATTAATACATTATATGACCGTGGTCGGTCGGATCTGTGCGGTAGTGATGGTCTGACGTGTTAAATTGTGTAGCCCGGAGTTATGTGATATTATCACTGGAGGATGTTATCTGTAGTCATGCGCATTGTGTTCAGCATAAAACGTCAAAACCTTTACCATAAAAAAAATAAAAATATGTATTATGTTTTGTAGAAGAAGAGACCGCGTCGTAACGAGTAGTTTATATTATGTTACTATAATAATATCTCGTTTATCAAATCGTATGAAACTCTCGATTATGATAATAATATCAATTGTTCGATATGCATCCGTATAGTCACTGTACTATAGTGTATAGTTTTACGTAAGGACACCCCGTATATAAGCTGCGCGCGTCTTTATGTGTCCGTATATGGAAACGGACTCTAACTTGAACGACTGTACCGCGACTTTACTCTGCCGCGCCACAATGGGTATTTATCTATTATCGGTAGAACCGGTACGAGACTATAAGACGAGAATATATACTCTCTAATTTTTCTTTCATTGTCGACGCTCTCGACGCGTGGTCATTTCCCACCCGCTGTATACTATTATTTGTGCTGTTCCGAGGTCTACGGCGTTTATTCAAAAATTAGTTCGTGTTTTTCTTGTGCGTCGTGTACGTATCGGTCCCGTTCATGAATGTGTAATTCACGTGTAATAATTCCGTATCGCTGCCCCCCGTCTTCGCGTGCGCGCGCGAGATTCCCGACGTGTTTTCATCTCGAGAAAATATGAATAGGCAATAATAATAATCGTATAACATAATAATAATAATAATAACGGATAATACGTAAGAGCCCCGCCGGGTCGTGTGAACGACGTGCTCAATATGAGTTGGAAAACGGCTTTATTACGTTGTTATTATCGTGTACTACCTGCGTGTGTGAGGAAATTAACGCCGTGATCTTTTTTTTTTTTTTCACGTCGGTATATTTATATTTGTTCCGACGTGCAGTTCGTGTAACAACGCGACTAACGTGTAGTGTACAGGGCGAAACGCTTCACAAAAACAAACGTACCTCCCGCGATAAAGCCAATTCTCGTGACACTTGGATCATTGAACCAATTTTAAATCGTGCGATCCGTTATACCGTCACCGAATCCGTACGAAAACAGTGCTCAATAGTCCGCGTACCAGATTATTGCGTACTAGACACGGGTAGTCTTAACGAGCATGTAATATATTTTCGAATTACACACGGTTCGTGATATATTTTTCTCCGTGTAAATAATAATCGTTACGACAGAAGATGGTTTTTATTATTATATTTTTATTGAGTCGAAAATCGAATCACAATCGGTACTATATCGAATCGAATAGCGAATAATAATCAATATCTGATTGTTTTTCATTAAATTATATATTACCTTTACCTCCCCCCCCCCCGTGGTAATTACGAGGGGAAAAACTCCCAATTTATTTCGTTGCATTATTGAGAATAATAATACAAAAGAATCGATCGAATTCGTGATTTCTTTTAATTGAAAAAAATTAATATTTAATAACTTTATTGGTTTTTTCTTTTTTCTGTCAGTAAAAAATGCTTTGCGTGTTCAAAAGTTTTAATAGAATTTAAATTACAACTCTTTCGAAGTCCCATGTTTAAGCGATATTATTTAATTTGCGGTAACTTAATGACGAATGGCAGAGAGGTGTGTACAATAAGAGATAATTGGTAGGTTGTAAATTGAATGCAGTGTGTATAAACAATTAGTTTACTTTAGCGAATTATCGTTTGGCCAAAGTGAAATATTTATTACAGGTGGTTAGAGCTCCACACATTATATTGAGTACACAACACACGACGTTGATAAACAAGAACAGTGTATATTGTCTAGATTTATAATTATTATTTTAAACGCGCGTAAAGTGGAATATATAACATACATTGTCAACACTGCTTCTTTAATATTGTTCATCAAAAGATGGGGTTTTTTTTTCGCCAAAACATTCTTTGGATAATAGTTTAGTAAGGAAATCGGTAATATAGGCCATAATATAGGTCCCATTATTTTACTCGCGCATAAAAAAAAAAAACAAATTATAAATTTATTTGATATTGCTTACATTGTTCTATATATTTTTCACGCCTAAAACCATTTCGGTATAAAAGTAATAGTGATTACGGTCCAAGTTCAAAATGTCAATCTAATTAATCATATTTTGTTTTTTTATCTAATAAATAAAAAGAGGGAACGGAGTTTAAAAGTCGAGGAGACCTGTGAAAATGTGTGTATAGTGTGTACATAATAAAATTATTATCAATCGTATTATGTTATAATGACGTACGTTCGTTTACGTTCGATTCGGTTCAACGAGAACGAACGAATCTATTATTCTTACCAAAGTGATGGAAAGTTTTTAATCATACCAAGTCGATCACTCATCGGGACCAATGTTCGTTTCACTTTTTTTTCTTCAGTTCGTTTCCCGAAAACTGGTATACCAAGTACATCGATCCTCGGTACTATACATGTATATTATTTCGGTAGGTTACTGACCACAAATCACCATAATAATGGTTAATGATATTTATTTTTATTTTTTTCTCTATTGCGGAGCTATATAATGTCGCGATTTGCATTTCTACGCTTAAAAAACAAATTATCTACTTATCGACGAGGTAGGTTTATAGTACTAACTCTCGAATAATCGTAAAACGTATTTTTAATCTATGCTACGCTTTTTTTTTTTTTTTTATCGTCGTAAACATTATACGTACGGAACACACGCGTTTTCTGACCGTCTCTGCGGCGTTGTTTCCGATTCCGGTTATCGCCGGATTCATACGCGTTTATTTCACATGTAGGTAATATTAAAAATAAACAGCGACGCGCGGTGTGTTCACGTCTGAAACTGACCGTATAGACGGACCCGCTTGGGAGATCGACTTATGTCGGCGGCGTCGACAAGTATAGTCACCGCTATACGCGGTATAGCATTGTATATAGTATTCCGGCGCGCGCGCGCGCTTATAATACGCCGTATTATACGATGCGGTTTTTGTGTCGGAAAAAGTCTCTCCTCTTTCCCGTGTCGTTGTTACGGTAGGACCCGCGGGGTTTGGACCCGCGACGAGACGACGGCGTGTATTTCCACCCCAAACGTGAGCGTTCAAGTCTTCGTCCCCTCTAATGAATCGAATCCGGAGGGTGAATCATTATTTTCCTTTCCCTTTGTGTTGCCGCGGCGACGGCGCAGACGGACGCAAATAACATACGTCGCGATACGCTCGCTCCACACAACACAGCTGCGGCAGCAAAATAATATTATGTAGTATCTATATAATATCTATTATTAATAATATTGTCGTCGTCGCATCGCGCGCATAGAATATTATTATTGTTATTATCTGCACGCAGCGCGTAAAAACGATCGAAATGGAAATTAAATATATAATAATATAATGGAGTGCAAAAAAACGCGCACTTGTACGATTTCGCGTTCGTTATGGACCAGTGATTGTATACGTACACAATATAATGTGTGTGCGCGTGTGTGTGTGTAGATAGGTGTGTAACACGATCGCGCGCACGACCGACGACAACGGAGGCCTTACGTGTTTAGATTTTCGCGTTTCGATTTTTTCTCGTCATCATCGTCTAAATAAATCGCACGGGATATTGTATATTTTCATCCGTGCGATACCTGAGGCGGCGGCGTCGAAAAACAAATAACGACGTACCCATGGGTTTTTGTTTTATCTGGAAACAAAAACCGCGGACCACCGCCGCCGGATCGCAATCGGCGGGCGCAATGTATTTTTTATACGGTGAAAAATATCAACGCGTACGGCGTGTACCTGTACACCTGTAACAGCACATCATTATATACACATCATCGTCGTTGTCGTCGTCGTCGGTGTCGTTATATATAGGTTTTGTTGTTAACCGTGACAATCCGGAATAATGATTCTTTTAGAGATTTACGGTGTTTGCCGGTTTCACATTATCTACCACGTGAATGGTACCGGTTTATCGTATGTATAACGGAATATTTCTCTCTCACTGGGTTAACTCGGCGCGTATATAATAATATATGTATATATAGTATACACGAGTCGTACGCCGCCGCCATAGGACCATAGAGTATAATATAATGGTGTTCATAATATAGTAATAGTTGTACCGCGGCGTGTATCAGTGTAAATATACACGCAGTCCGTCCGCCGCGCCGCCGTAGTTTATTACAGTCGGCGATGCTCTCCGTCGGCCGGCCGGCCAAGGTTAAAAATGTTTTCATAATAACATTCGTCGTGATGTGTGTGTACGTATTTATAATATGTTATTGTATGTACGTATATACGTATGTACATCGGAGCAATGCCGGATATAGGATAACATATCTGACGCCCGGGGTGAAATTATTAATATAATCGCCCCCGACAACCTCTCGATGACCTTTTTGGTTTTTTTTTCTTTCCAACTCTTTATGAAATATATTTTATTTCGCCTTATTACTACCACTCTTCTTCTGACCCCCCAGTACCTACGGCTATGGCTCGACGTGAAACGAATCGGTCGTCTTTTTAATTACATATTATTTTTTTTCAAACAAATGTAACTCGATCACGCACAGCCTTATTTAAACTTGAGGTCTTGAGCGGGGAACCGCCGTCCCTTTAACTTAGATCGGGGGGTACTGCAGTGTACTCGTAATGTATCTATTATAATTGTATGCGATTCTTATAATCGCGTCTTTAACGCGTACGATATTTTATTTATGAAATCAAAAGACTCGCTGCACGTGACAACAGTCTCCGGAACGAGTTCTAGTAAACATAATGTATATACTTATATACATATATATATATATATATTGTATATAGATATATATTTTTTTATAGTGTATATAGGCATCATTATTTACTATTTAATATTTTTATGACACGGCATTCTTCTGCCGCCGCCGCGACGACCTCAATAATATAAGTCTAAACACTTTATTATTATTATTATTTGAATCTGCACACGATTTACCATACGTACAGGTATTATCGTTCGTGTTCGTGTATATTATAAATTTATAATTCGCCGTATATGACCGCGCGCGCGCGTCGTATTACATGTATGTATTCGGATGCTCTGGTCAATCCGTCACCATCGGTGTACGCGCGACCTTTTCGACATAAATAGCTAATTCTTTGGGGATGCCTTTTCCTACTGCGCGCACTACAGCCATGACACCTGCGACAGCGGGCCGAAGCAACACGGTCTGCGTTAGTAAATATTAATTGTAATAATATGTAAACTCTACCCCGCGTATATAATCGTCTTCTCGTCCGTGGAAACCGTTTTTTAGCCGTGACTGTATTACGACGGCGATGTCCGCATTTAGCGCGTATTCATACACATCGGTGTATCGCGTCAAAGTCGCTGTTAAATCGTTGCCCATCGGTCCGTTTGCATGCTTTGGCGCGGCATAGACGAGGAACGAATACGATATGTGCATTTAAAGCTCAAACCTACGAGTGCTCGGCTCGTTCGAGTCCGAACACGTTCGCGTCAAACAAAAGAACGACGACGGCGCACATAAAATTCACTCGCGATGTAGTGATGTCTTAAGTATTTTTTATGCACCTACTCGTATATACACGTACCTATTAAACCAAGGTTAGGTCCAATCTAAGTTAATCTCATGACGTTTATAGAAAAATCTATTTAGGCGTATTAATAGACCGTGCAATTACGCCGATTACCTACTTGTACGCGTATTACGAGTGTCATTTCGGTATACGTATATACAGATATTATACATTGTACGTTTCGCGTAGGCAAACTGGGCTCGTCGAGTGTTATAATACACACGCACGCGTATATGCATGTTATATCTTATTATTCGTATACTTTTCCGTAATTGGTGAGACAAGTTTCTCGGAACATTTCGTCGATATTTGTAACTATGAGTAATCGTCGTTTTACAATAAGCGTGCAATATTATAACAGTAAACGCGAAATTATCATTTTACATATTGTCGGTTAAAGTGGAAAAAAAAAAATTGGCGTTTCGAAAGTCAATAACGATTTTTTGCAGTGTAAATATATATAAAAAAAAAGAAGGTATGAATAATATCTACACGGGCTCTCGTATTATATACACGTGTAGTGTATACCGTAGCTTATTAATATAATGTCTTATTATAGGTATTTTCTGTATACACACTGCGGCAGCAACTCGTTTTTAACGTTTTACTTTCTTCGTTTTGCTTGACCTCAATCGGTTTCAATCTGCTTGAGAAGCGTACTCGCTTTCAATATATTACTAGGTATCGTCTAATAAAATGCATATTGTTAAATTCTAAAAGCCAACTCGCGAAAGCTGCTAACGTGTACCGTCTACGATATTAGTTTATAATAATATATACGCGTATATACATATAAATCGAGAAAACGCTGAGAGTCAAATATTATTACGCTACGTCATATTGCAGTACGTTCAAATTGTTGTTATTTCTTTTCTTTTCTGTTTTTTTTTTTTATCATTATGCGCGTAGGTGCATTTATCTACACACACGCGCGCATACAGTTTACTCGGTCAAAACTAACAACACTTTTACGCGCCAGTACGTATAAGAATACGGCGACTACTACTAAGTGTACCCGCGTAATATTTTTAAAATATTCTTTTGTACGGCGTTTCGTTTCGAGCGTACTAAAACTGTTAGTTATTGTCAATCGCGCATGCTAAATTGTTGACTGGAACAGACCGATATACATAATATGAACTGTATATGGGTACGCACGACGGGGGAAGAAGATTCGAATTGAAACGACACGATTATTTTTCAAATTTTCTCTCTTTTCTATCCATACGACGACGTTTTCACGTAACGCGTACACATTGAGTGCTTTACGCTTCGATTTACTTATACTACCACTATCCGGTGTAGATGAAATTCGAAATTACAATATTTTCCGAACGTTTTTCGCTTCTTTCTTTCTGCATAGTGTGGACGATTCGACGGCCATGTCGGAGACTCGGTTAATGAGTGTCATCGATATGTGATTTTATATTATAATAATAAAAATTTGCCGCTCTGTCGTGCTCTGTCGACTCTACTCGATAGTTGGAATCGAACAGCACGCGTGTACGCGATGGGAAACACAAAGGGCGGCTAAATTAATTACTATAGTCGGCCGGAGCAAAACACAACCAGTCGCCGGCCAAGGAAACTGGCCTGCACGAGCAGTTTGCCCGGTCACTTTCGTCGGCTTTCTAACGATTGTTGTGGATGACAAGATTTTCATTGAAAAAATCGGGCGCCTGAAACTGGTTTTCTGACGCGAAAAAAAAATAGTAATAATAACAATAGACGTCTGCGGCGGCGGCAATCGCATGTGAGAATTACGAATGTTTATACCTACGTAAAAATTATTAAAATTAAAATTAATTATAACACATTAGCATGCGATAATTTTTCGTTGACTTTCATTGTTTTGTAATTTTTCTATGAAACGTTCTAAAAGCCAAATTACATATTTTCTAAGAAAACGTTACTGAAAGTCGTTGTATATTCTTTGGGTGTCTGTTCACAACGAATCGGGTCCGAGATATTTCTGCGATACGCCAATGAGAAAAAACGTTTAAGCGTATAATGCCAATTGTAATCATATATAATTTGTTGTTTTCTTGTTGTTCAGTTCAAGAATGCTGCTTATATATATATATATATATATTTTGCTTTGCAAATTATGATGGAGAGTTAGAAATGAAAAATTATTATGCTCGCTATTATTATCATTGTTATTAAAATAAATAACTGTCGCTCAATTACGGTCAATTAAAACCTCGATTCAAAAGTATTAATAATATTATAATATATTATTTGATAAACTCGAAAATACGTCACATCTTTATATATATATATATATATTGTGTGTGTGTGTGTATATATATATATAGGCACATAGCTAATTTATTAACCAACTGCAGTCTATTGTCCTGTAATTAAATCCTAGCTAAATACAGGACATGTATGCGTGGTACAATGGACACAAATATTCAGTATTATTTTATGTTACGTTTATTACATAGTGCAATTCAATGATCCTAAAACGGATTTATTTTATCAGATCTTCCCTCCTCGTCTAACCTATTGAATTGTATAGTACGGTTTGTGACGTTTGAAGGAAGAATTCTGTTTTCTGCACAAGTCGTTGAACTTGTATAAATCGTAACCACATTATTACCTATATATTTATATATATATAAATATATATATATATATTTATATATGTAATTGGTACATATAATAACATATAAACGATTTGCGCTTAGTCCTCGCGCGTTTGCTTAAAAAAAAAAAAAAAAATCAATTATCATAATTTTATTTTTATATCGTAGCAATATAATCGAATAGTTGTAATAACAGCTATATAATGTCGACGATACGTTATTGTTTTCAAGTTTTGCATTCCTAATCGGTAATAATAATGTAGTGTTAATAATTACAGTCGCGATATTAATTTATTATCACTTCCATAAATTATAATAGCATACATATTATATTACTATTATGAAGTCACAAATGTTTTACGCGATAAGTTTTGACATGATATTTTACGGTTTGATTCGTTGCATCATTTCTTTTGCATCGTCGTTGTCATTTATTCAGAATATGTCACCGCTGACATCAGCAGCATCAACTGCATCGCGCTCTTCCGGATAATATGACATTGTACCTATAATGTCATGCTAATATATATATATATTTGTATGCGGTGGACTCTGAAATATTTATATACATTTATATCGCCAATCTTTATTCCGCGAGAACAGATGTATAACGATGTAGTAATTTGCGACAACGCGCTTCCCGCTTTACGATCTCTAGGGCGTTGTAAGTAAAATGTGACGCGGAGCCGTCCGTTTCGGAAACGATAATCGGACATAATTTTACGGTCCGCTCGCCGACCAATTGGGATTGTATAATGAAGGACGCGTGCGATTTGGTTATGCGTATCCTACTCTGTAACATATGATTATAATTTGTAGGACGTGTTAATAACAATATATATACTCGTATAATATAATACACGAACGACACGTATAAATCTTTGGCGTTAGACTCGTTTCAATACCGTCGTCCGGTTTTCGGGTACGTAAAACGAGTGAAGAAAACGTCGCGTATTCATTGACGATTCGTCTCGGCCGGCGCGGCGGTGGCGACTGACGGATGCGTACTGCGGTTACACGCGTCTGCGAGCACACTCACGCGGCGCGCATCCGATAAAGTGTCGACTTGAGGCCACGATAATAAACTTATTACGCGCGCGCGCGGTGCACTGTGCACACGTCTCGGTGTTTTCAACCGCGCTGTCGTACACATCGTTATATATATTATATATATACGGGCGGTGTGTGCGCCGTCGCCGTTCCCACGACCGTCGATGTAAAAATATTATAATAATATAAAAAAACCAAAAAAAACGTATTACATTACATACGCTGTATACTTTGAGCGAGACTTTGGAAAGTGTATCCGCGCGGCGTGCATTGTGTAGGCTCCTCTATAGAGCCGGCGATGTGCAGCGTAGTATATGCGCGTCGCGTTTACGTTTCTCGCGCGTACACACGACCGTCGTCGGGTTTGGATTTTCAGAGGGCGAGACGAGAAACGCCGCTATTCACAATAACGTTGAATATTATTGGTGGTCGCGTGTCGAATGAAAATGATAGAAAAAAAATTGTTTTTTTTTCCCCCCTAAAAATCGCGTCACACACACAATCGTAGTCGGTCCTGCACGCTGTCTGCGCGGATGCTGCGGAAACCTACGGACGTACCTGCCCGGTAATACGTGTGTGACCGCCGTGGCGGCGTGTGAGAACCGAAAACGCATCGATCCGCATGGTCGGTCAGATTTTTTCGGGATAATCGTCTCGTGTGTTACTGGCGTAACCCGTGCGTTTCGGAAGAGTTTTGCCGCGGCGATTTATTCGATTTATAGTCGTCTGTCACGCACAAATCGCGTAGGAAAAATAAAATAAAACGGCGCGCGGGGCGCCGGAAATATTTTTACTCGTTAGTCGTCGGTCTCTGACGACAAAAAATCCGAGCCCCGAGCGCCATCACCGCCACAGCCGCGCCTCCTCGCGATAATATTCGCAGCGTATACAATCGATAAAAATAAAATCGACGAAGGGTTCCGTATGAAAAGTTTATAGGGCGACCGCCCTATGCGTGTAAACATAATAGATTCCGACGTTTCCGTTCGCGTGTGAATGACAGTGCGAGCGAGGGAGTTTGTCGAGAGTTTGGTTTTTTTTTTTTTTTTACGATTAAATCGTGCGTCTCTCCTCCCCCGTCACCGGTTTGACGTAATCATAATAACAATGTCTTCTGCTCCGTTTTTACTCCCACTATACCTTTTCGTTCCGTTACACTCTCCGTGTGCTGCTCGGCCGATGTTTAATATATAATATATTTTCAACGTGCCATTTATTCACGACGATCGGTCGTTATCTTTTCGGTGCGATCTTTCCTGGCAGGTCTTAAAACGAGATTCCGTTCCAAACGCGTTCCGCCGTTCATCCTCTAGCCTTTTACCGACTCGGCGGCTACCGTTGCCTCGTACTTTACAATATCATTTATCCGCGCCGATTGACGTAATATAAAATGCGCTTGCGTTCGACCTTTTTTTCTTTCAAATCGTCGTCTCTCGGGTCCGGCGGACTGCTGCAGCGGATCCACAGACGAGTGGATATCGTCCTTTCAAATATAATTAGTTGGGCACATAACGCGCTGATATCAAACTACGCCACTAAATCACGTCCGGTGTGTGCGAGTTTTTGTTGTGATCTCGAGTGCGCGTCGCAGACGAATCGTTTATCATTCTTTTTTCTTTAAAAAACGCGGAACCTCGTGATTCGTTTTTTTTTTTTCTATCTATCTATCCCGTCGTACCCGTGACCGTTCAACGAAACCGTTATAGGTACAGGTACGCGACGTCGCGAACGTGCGGTGGAAATTGCCGGCGGTTTTAGTGGTCCGCCGTACGTTATTGGCACTCGTTCCGTACCGCAGGAGCTGTTGTAATTATACAATTACGGAAACGGTATATAGTGCGCGCACGAGCTGATGAAAAACGGTTCGGAAATCGCTAAAACTGTCGCCGTCGGAATTTATGATCTCTCGAGCACGGGCTCGGCTCCAATTAACGTCTCTGCCCATTAAGTGATGGCGACCGCGGTTAATGACAGCGTTATTAAACGGCTCGGCATTAACCGCAGTGTGTGTCTCGCCGCGCGTGCGTGCGTTATAGTCTATAAAAGCGCATATTAAACAAGTGTGCGCGTTCCAGTTTCTTACCGTCGTTGTGCAATACTATTCTCGACTATTTTAACGATTTTGATGTTTTAATATTATTATTACGATTATCATTATTATTATTATTATTATTGTAGTCTCGATGACGACGACGCGCACCGTATAACACAGTATAGAGATTTATCCTAATCGCCCGTGAAGTTATCTTAACGTGCATAACCCGATGATCCTATACCGAGTAATCTCGTTTTAACCGTACATTATATCAATCTTAGCGGTCGTCGATTTTTTAACACAGTTTTTTTTTTCCTTCCATTTATTTTTATTATTGTCGTTCTTTTCAGACGATTAGAACCGTAAACTCGTAACCACGCTAATCGGTTTATTATTATTATTATTATTTTCAATTAGGTTTAATGTCTTTTTGTGTACATAATTAAGACGGTTCCAGTTTACGACGCGGTCAGATCGCCCGGTAAAGCGAGAATGAATATTCGTGTGAACTCTATTATAATGATATGTTTTCGTTTTTATCACTCGTCGTCTCACAACAATAGTGATAACAACGCTATAATATAACTGACAATAAACTACAATTAATTGTTTTGTACGATTTTCTGACCACTTATGGTAGTAAATTATATTAAGCCCTTGTTACGTGGTCGGTAATTGATTTCAATTCGTTATGCGAGCGACTTTTTAAATTAGACTGATATTAGGCGTGGCTTTCTGTTGGCGCATGCGATTCGCACACGTAGGTTTCGAAAAAAAAAAACCCTCTGATAATAATAGCGAAAAACTAATAGTGAAAAATAATAGCGAGACAACAACACGGCGGAATCGACTGACTGCTATTATATGTAGTCGTTCGAAGATTTAGAAACTCATATCGACGGTTTGCGCGTGATATGGTAGACACCGCAGCGGCGGCGTTCCAAACCTGTAGGTCGGACTAATAACGTTATTGATTTGGAACGCATATTTTTCGAATATAATTATGCCCGTAATTATTATCATTAGGTTATAATTTACGAACGAGTTCGTTCGACGAGTAGTATACTACTCGCCCGTCGAAGGTTCTACGCGCTGGAAGTCTGAATGTGAACGGCTACTAAACAGTATATACTATAACATAATAATATATAATACATAATATTATGCACCGTGTACGCACGATAGAACGCGTTGTTGACGATTCAAGGTCCTCGCGATCTCGTCGCCGCGCGTCTCACGTTTCTTTGTGTGTTCCGATGGATTTTCACCGGCGTTTCGTATAATATTTATCAAAATATAATAACAATAAAACGTCGCGTTCCCACTAGCACACATTTACACGGCGTAAAATGATTTCGGTCCTCAACTCGGCGCTTTTTTAGAGGGTTATCGGTGGCGGCGGCGGCGGCGGCGGGGATCGTCAGACGTGCGACGGCGGCGGCGGCGGCGGCGACGACTACGAGTAGCCACATGTTAGATTCTGGGCAGACGGGCGTGTCTCGCGCACGGAATAACAAACATCCTGTACAAACATAATATATTATATACGTGCACGTTTCGTTCGTGACGTTATTGCGCTATTGGGTTTATCGTTTTAGGCGCAATAATAACGACTTTTTTTCTTTTTTTTTGTACGTCTCGGCGCGGCGGCAGCATTCGATCTTGGAAAACCGTTTGGCTCGATTTGAGACTGTAACGTGCATGGTTCTCACGCGGGAGCACACGAAATGTTCAAAAAGTCGTCACCCCACTCTTTCTGACGCTCGACGTTTGTGTATATGTATTTTAACTGTTTCCAAAGTTTTGAACACGACACATATAATATTATTTTGCGCGTATGCGAACACGGTTATAGGTCGCTGCCGCCGCGTTCGAATCACCCAACTCCGCTCGCCGTTTATCGGCCGATATCGGTTTTTCTGCAGCTGGCAATCGGCCCGAGAGTATATAATATTTCATTATTTTACTTATACTGTTTAGGCTCAATTGTATACATAATATATATATACGTCTGGCGACGTTAGTATCTCGTCTGGTGTGCACCGTGTTGACGGTGTATGCAATACGTATTATTTTAACGTTCGCGAGAGAATAACGAGAGAGGATAACAGACACCGATTTCTTTGTTGTGCGCGTTATAGTGTTCGTATAGTGTTTTGGTGTGCGCGCATTTGAAAGCAATATCGTAAATCATCGCGTTGGAAAAACGATTCTGAGCGAAGGTCGACGGCGCAGTACGATAATAATATATGTTCGTCGGAGATCTCTATGTGATGGGGACTTTTGGTCAAGATTTACTGCTCAGAACGTATTTCTGAAAAATAATATCGCAATAACGATCGACTTTGCTGCGTTTCAAATTTTAAACGTCATTAAAAAATAAATAAATAGTAACCGATCCATATCTCTTGATTTTGACTATTATCTCGAGTCACGAGAGTCAGCCTTGCTCATGCGTTGCACATTTCAAGCTATAAAATAAAAACAAACGTAATTTAAAACGTTTTCTGTAAAATATGACGTATTATTATGGCGCGATTTGTTCCGATTTGTTTTCAGTTTTTTCTCACATCGAAATGACTGTAAAAAATCGAACGATTAACTTTGTATTATTGTCTTAGTCTGTGTTCGATCTGATAAAAAACCTATACCGGAATGTTAATTTTCCAAAACCGTCCGTATTAATCGAGAATCCCGATAATCCCGCCGCCGCCGACACGCGCGACACATATCGCGTCGATCGCGAATGTTTTCTTTTTCTGTACAAACGATTCCATTCTTATTTTTCACTCCTCTCGACGTTCGATTCCTTTGTACATCACAATGATTTATAATACATTTCGACGACAGTATGGCGTCTCAGGAGCGGGTTAGGAGTTATCAAGGTTACCTACGTTCAAGCCGTCGCATAGTAGCAGACGTCTCGTAGACGCGGCGGCGGCGCGAACGTCAACGATCTCCTCCTTTTCGCGCGACCTGATCCGATTGTCATTATTATTATCGTTGATTACCATTGTGTGCATTCATATATCATATGAATTCAGTGGAAGGAACAACACGCGGTCTAGTGAATCGGTACGCGGAGACATGGCCGATATCATCGTAACGGGCACGCCTGCCCGCGGTAGTCGAGATGGTAATAAAGAAGAAGAAGAAAAAAAACGCACTGATATCACACTTTATTATAACCCGTCAATTAACGGCGTGCGTGTGCGTCGTCTATTCCCGTCGCAGCCACACTCGATTCCGACTTATCCGCTCGTTTTGCCCTTTCGGTCCTGCCGGCCCCCCTCGCCACCGCACCAAATGTCAGTCGTGAACCGGAAACTTTTCTATACTACACGCGGTTCTTTTCCCCTCGTCGAATTTATTACGCGCGCACGCTTTATATATGTATATTTGTATGACTTTCACGCGTCGTCGTTTGATACACACACATACGTAATATCATCATGTGAAATCCATTTCGACGGACGCGAACGTTTTTTTTTCTTCGATTCCTCGATGTCTATAGTGCACATTTCTAGGAGGCACCGCCGCCGCCGCCGCCGCGCAGGGTATTATCATATCGTTTTATGTATTTATTTACCAATACATGATGCCTCTCTACGTCACATTGTGCTATAATTGTTACAGAAATACTGCAGCGTGCCAGAAATAACAATAAATTCTCCGCGGGAGAACGTTATTTATTTTAAGTTTGACAGTGTGCGCGCGCGCGCATTCGTATTATATAGCAGTGATAACGTTACGAGCAAAGTATAATAATACATTTTTCTCGTTCTTTTTGTCGTTTGAGACGTCGATACGAATTCAAATTGGTACAATGTCCAGGACGATCGGTCGAGCCGTCGGAATCGAATAAATATTTTTTCGTACACGACCCACTGGCCGCGGCGCGATATGTGTTTATTGCGATCGCGTGCGCATCGACCGAGTAAAAAATTCGCCGATACGCGTGTGTACGCGCGGGCGCGTTTAGTTGAAATTTTCACGACCGACCGCGTTGCGTTATACAACAAACACGTCAGGCGTTAGCACTCGAAGATTTTTAAAATAAAGAAAACGAATAATATTATTTTTATTATTATTATTATATGCTTAAAAGCGCGTAGGATTTTCAAGGCGAAATCCGTCGCAGCTCGCGGCGCGGTGCTCTATTTAACTTCTGCTGCTGTGGTGTATAGTGCGTGGCGAAAATATTATTTTATGTTTACCGAACGAATAATAATGACTCGGCGTTCTTCAAAAGTCCTCGATTCGTCGCCGTTCGTCATGGACAATTTACACGAACAGTAAATTATGATAATAAATTACAAAAGTCGCTCGTGCTCCGCGCGTCTGCTACGAGTCTGCGCACGGACGCGACGACCCATTGTTCCGTGGCGTTTGAATTCGACCGAAATACTTAACGCCGCGCCGTCATCGATATTTTCCCGATAGACTCGTTTTAAACGGTATGTTTTGTAACTCTGCAAGTAGAATATTACGGACAAAAGTTTCGACGAGTGAGCATAATATTTGCCCTGGACGACGTTTGAATCGTTAATCGCATTTGTGATTTTCCAAAAAGCCGATATTTTATGTTATTTTATTATTATTATTTTTTTTTTTTGTCATCCGTTTATGGTGGAAAAGAATATACACTATGATGTACCCACATGCTTGCCTCAAAAAAAAAAAAAATAAACCACTATGATTTTAGAACGTTTTCCTCGCTATTCATAATATTATAATGTTTGTTTCGACAATACAATATGTAAAGTTATTCATAAATTCTAGAAAAATACTCACTTTATATTAGACTTTAAAATATAGTATCTATATATCAAAACATGTGCATCCGACGAGATTTATGTGTTGATAATAAGTATCCCACACAAATCCGAATGGATTCATATTCCCAACATCACATATAATAGCGTTACGACCTCACGGATCGTATCATATTTTTGTACGTTTGTTGAACAGACTCATTTTAATGGAATATTCGTTTTTCTTCTTCTATTGTGGCCATTTCATATTTTAATTTTTTTTTTCATAACTATTGTAACTCAAAAACATTGCGCTAACTCGTTAAATACTCTGATTTCAAGCATGTTAAAATTTTTTTTAACACCATCACAACTTTTCTCACAGACCAATTTTATTATACCGCACACTACGACGAGATGGAAAAATGAAAACGAATTATAATTATGTAGTCTTTTAATCGGGTCGTTAAATTTCTGGTTATAAAATAATTTCTAAAATAGAAAATGGTATGTTTGTGTGTGTGTGTGTGTGTAATATTATATTAAAATGTTACACGTACTCGATCGAACATCATTAAAATATTAAAATTATTCGACTCTATTCACCTTTAAAATTTTACTTTCTTTATTTTACGACTATATCTATTTCAGAGTACAATGTTTATTATCTAGAAACCTACGCGCATTTGTTACTAGGTATTTTTTATTTATAAAAAAAACGAGTTATACACTTTTAGTCGTATATGGGTGTGTTGATTTATTATTCAGCCGGGTTTATACTCGTATATTATATATAGACGATATAGTTATTTATATTTTTTTGTAATGGTTAAATTAGTAGCACTGTAAGTCCGTAACTATCGAACGGCATAATTTATCAAATAAAATTAACATAATTCCATTATCTATATGTAAATCTACGTTTTAATTCAACGCGTTATGTAATACTCATTTAAATTTAAAGGAGTTGTTGACACCGCGTTCCACACTGTTCGTCATCTGCTCTTATGTTATGTGTTACAATACTTTTATGATCTGCTTATTGGACCGCAGTGTATATATTTATATTTATATAGTTTGAATATATCGTCGATTTGAATTTTCGCAGGATTATGGCAAACGAGAAATCGGAAAAATTTATGTGCATCGCCCGAGTTAGGACTTGCAATTGAAGCACCATGTCGCCGGAAGCTGTTTGTCCCAGGTTCAAACAGAATGCCTGGAAGAAGGAACTGTGTTCCAACTGTTTTCGCCCGAAAGAGGAGCATCCCCAAAAACCCAAACGGGTGCACGTCGACTACAAACCACTACCGGAAGTATCTCCGTCGCAGGTAAATATATTCGAACATCGTACGCGCTTTTTTTTTTTATAGACACCAATAGAGTAATTTTATAATTTAACATTGAATATTTTCATGAATAAAAAATAGTTTGATAAATTATCAAACCGATATATTTAAAATGAGATACGGATGATATGTGATTGATATCGGAAAACTGGTCTTTTAAGATTTAAACCAATTGTTTACCATTGCTTCTAAAAACATACTAGTAGATCAGCTCCAAATTTTTTTAAATAGTTCATATAGTAGTAGAACGAAATCTTTTAATTGGGTTAATTTTGTACAGTTCGATTTTATCGAAAACCGCAAGTGTTTCTCTTCGATTTAGCTTTTTTTGCTGTCATTTTTCCTTATTTATTTGAGAGATTAAAAAAATGACATACCCAGTGCACCGGTTAGACTGGATTACCTACCAGAATTCCCGGAAAATGTTTGATCGGATCGAAATTTTAGTCAAAATCGTGATGATATAATTTCGTGGTAAAACCGACGGTTTCCTCGTTTCGCTCGGAATCTAAAACACACGTCCAATTTAGATTTTTCAAACTCGTGGATTTTAAAATATGCACTGCAACATGTGATCGTGTGTGGTCTATAACTCGCGCTCGAACTACAACCTACAACAAGGCGCGTTGCTTTTATATACATATATACGATTTGTTTCAAATTATATTACATTCGTTATACTACACACTATGCATAGGATTATTATTTAAAAAAGGTTTTTTTTTAAATTTATTGTTTGTTTGTTTTGTGTGCTCGTAGAGTATATTGAAGGTGAACGGTTCGTGCGACAAATCCCGCAATGTGTCGTTCTCGATTACCGAGTCGGAAGTCATCGGGTACGGCGGCGAGGAGTACTCGACCGACGAGGATTACTCGTCGGACGAGGAAAGTCACGGCGAATATTTCGATTCCGGAGACGACGACGAGCTGAGAAGACTGACCGAAGCCAACACGAACATCAATAGCAAACTAATGGTGCCCGAAAAAGTCGTCAACAACGTACCGAAGGCGAAGGCGACGACGGTCGGCGGACATCAGAGCACGCCCGCGAAACCGACGCTGAAAAAGTCGCCGCCGTTGGTCACCGTTCAGCCGCTCGGCGTCGCGGATCCGCCCAAGTCACTCGTGTTCAACTTCCTAAAGAACAAAGAGATCGCGGCCGCGACCGCCGCCGCCGCCGCCGCCAAGGAGGCGCAAAAAATCGAGAAAAAAGACACTGACGACGTACAACTGAGAAAGACTGATGCTGCGAAAAAAACCACTCTGTCCAGGAGCTCGCTGGTGGCCAACTCGAACGAACCGTATCTGAACATCAAACGGTGCAGTTTACCGTCGGCGGACGAACAGGCGAAAATCTCGTCGCCGCCGTTGCCGCCCAACTTGCAGGAAATCCCTCAGGTAGAGTTTTCAATTCAATACGTGTATTTCGCTTATGTATCTCACATACTATTGTTGTATAACAATGTCGTAGTAATCCGTATGTAGTGCCTTAAAATTCAGAAATTCACACTATTTTTTTAACTCGACTGACGTTTTTAAGGACATTTCTGAAAGGAAAAAAAACTCATTCAATAAAATCATATAAACAGTATATAATATATTTAAGTATTCGTATTACAGTTATTGGAAAGCCGTTTTATGCGGTATAATTGATTTTTTATTTAGCGGATTAACAATAAATGATAATATAATTCAAATTGATATCATAACAAGGCTATAACTGTTTCTAACTTTCTATTCCGAGCCACTAAAAATAAAATATACATCGTTCAAAGAAAATTTAAGAGTATAAATTGACTATTACAGAACTTAAAATGTAGATTAAAAAAATAATATTATTAAAAATACGATACTTACGGTTAAAATTATATCACTCTCGATCGCACTTGTAATCCAAGATGTTTTTAGACATTTAATATCTATTATTATAAGCAGCGCAACTCGGCCGGCTTCTAAGTTATGTAATGTCAAAACGGTCTCTCGCGCAGATCACGATTTTGTTTTATAATTTCATACACACTGCCTGTTTACAACTATTTTGTACAATACAAATCTTATGTCATACAATTTTTTTTACGGGCTGTATGATACTAACTCGCGTCTCTTTCTACAGGTCAAATTACATCCTCCGGAGACGGTCTGCAAGTCCGTCGAAGACCACGCGCCGGAAAAGGACGCGCAACCGCCGCCGCCACCGCCGCCGCTACCTCCGACGACGACGACGACGAAAGACCCGGAGATCGCCGCCGACACTGCCGCCGGACCGTACAAGATGAGGACCAACGTGCCGCGTATGGGCACCATGCAGTTCAAGCTGAAATTGTCCGTGGCTTCGTCTCTGAAACCGGAGTCGACGAAACCCGCCCTGCAGGGTAATACGGCCGAATCCACGCCGGAATCGTCGTTGACCAGCCGGGAGATGGCCGGCGAGCCGGACGGAAAAGCCGATTCCGACGAGCCCGGCGACCCGACTATGACCACGATGATGACGGCCACTTCGACGACGGATCCGACAAACCGATCGTTCCTGCACAACTTCAAAGACGTCTCGCCGTCGCCTTTGCGAAATACGACCAACGTCACCACGACCACTACTACGCCCCCCAGGACGCCACCTAAAAAGGTACGCTTAGACAATATATTATATATAATATTAATCGTAACGTTATTCGCCATAATTTAACTTGAGGAAATCACGTACAACTTGTCCACCCAGTCTTTTCTTGTAACCCGTGTAGTACTTGATAATATTTAATTTATTTTCGATTTACATAAAATAAAAACTTCCGTATCCAATTCGCACTAAAAACATTGCCACGCCTATCTTGTAATACTCTGGAGTGTACTACGCCTGCTTCTGATTATTATTGTTCGTATCCCCTTTTGGACGATTTCAGAATAAACGTTAGATCTCACTTTTTACCAGATATAGGTACTTCGTTTATAATAACGATTTGAACGGCTTTTATATTACGACTATTATTTTATTATCGTTTTAGCCAAAAGCGTAAACATTATTTCCTCCACGTACGATCGACGCCGTGTCAATATATATTATTACCTAACCCGTCTTGGTCGTCTCCGTTTTGTCCAAAGGACGAAACAGCGAAATAATCCGCCAACCTAATCTAACCGGGTTTACCTAATGTAGCGATGAAACGGAAACGCGCGCTCCGATCACGCAACAGAACGCAAACAGTTCGTAAACAAAACGAAAACGATTCGGAAACACGATAATCGCCGGCGACGTATCGTTCTCGTTTCCGGGAACGTTCGCTGTCCCGTGGGTTCCGGAAAAAAACGAAAACAATTTATTATCGTTAAAAAATTCATCTAAAGTTCTTCGTCGTGTTTCCTCCATTTAATATATAAACACGTATCGGTTCCGTTTATTCGGCGACAAAAGCGTCGAAAAACTATTTCTAAATCTTAATCTAATTAAAATCTGTACTCAAAATCCTCTCCTAACGCCCAAAACCGGATACCCCAAAACTCTTCTCCAAAAAAAAAATAACTAGACACAATTTCTATCGTTTTTCCATCGGTTTAGTTATCGTACGACCAGTGGGCGGCGTGGCACAATTAGGTCTAAAATCATGAGGGGAGCTAAGGACATTTAAAACTACCAGTATATTTTTTTGTCCATGCGGGTTAAAACAATTTGTCGCTCGCCGCGCTCGCTAAAATTTATTCATTACCTGTGTACACAATAACACACGCATTTCATTAAATATTAACGATTAATAAATATATTGTAATTTTAAAGTTATTCGATCTTGGCAAATCGGTGGAATATTCCTTCGGACTTAATAGTATTGCAGGTAGAATCTTTTCCGATGCTATTGAAATCGATCCAAATTATTTTAAAACAGCACACACAGACACGGTTATTGACGGTCGATATTGTTGATAATAACCTTACACGTTTACAGCAAAACTACTATTAAATATATTTCCTAATTTGGCTTTTCTGTTCTCTCCGATATGTTTACGATACGTATTTTTAATTTTTCAGATTTCCGTCTGCAGCAACGGCAGCGGCAGCAGCAGCAGCAGCAATAACAGCCCGCCCGAGTGTCCCAGGAGCATCAAACGCCAGGCCCCGAAGCCGCCGCCCCCGCCTCCTTCGACCAGGTGCTCTTTGGCGGCGGCGGCCGTCGATCCCGGCTGCCTCGGTGTCGACGGTTCGCTGTCCGACGACGAGTTTCGGCCCGTCGACGCGGGCGTCGTGAACCGCAAGCTGTTGGCCGAGTACTGCGAACAGATGGAGAGGGAACAATCGTCCGTGCCGCCGCCGCCGCCGCCGTCGCACGGCAACCACAGGACGCAGGACGCGGTGACGCCGCACGGCAACCACAGGACCCAGGACGCGGCGACGCCGCACGGCAACCTCAGGACGCAGGACGCGGCGACGCCTTTGGCCGAAGGAGCACCCCCCGGCGATTCGTCCTCGCTGCCGTCGGTCGGCGGCAAGCGGCCCGGCTACGAGAAGAAAAAGTTCAGCAAAGCCGGCCGGATGGGCCTGAAAATCAAGAAATTCCTGCGCATCCCCAGCCGCGAGTCGGTCGGCGCGCCGCAGCAGCCGTCGCCCAGGCCCAAGCTGGAGATCATTCACCCGCTGGACATCAACAAATCCGCGGTGGAGATCATCTACAACGCCGCGGACTATCGGATCGGCGGCTCCGCCCTGGCTGCCGATCAGCTGGCGTACGGCGTCGCGACTCCGCCGCCACCGCCGCCGCAACAGTCCAACAACAATCATTTTGCCGCGGGTGAGTGATTTTTTTTTTTTTTGAAAAATTTCCTCTCTCTCTCTCTGTCGGTTTTCCTTTTACGCGCGTTTGTAGTCTGACAAACGTTCCGTTTTTACCGAGTAAAAAAAAACAACGTACGAAATTTAATTTTGTTTTTCTCTCTATTGTTTTGTTTACTGTTTGAAAGTTTTTTTAAAAATATTTCTCTATTCGCTCGATCAATATGTGCTCGTGCCGGGGACGCTGTGCCCGCAGCGGTCCGAAACTACTACCGATATCCCCTCCCTCAAACACCGTGCTTTGACGGTGCTCCCGACGACGACGTCCGGTATATTTTTAAACATCCTATGTGTTTCGTCCGTATCAAATCAATTCGATTGAATTCCGCACGTCGTCGTTAATTTATTCGCGATTCCCATTGTGCAACATACTCACGTATACACTATGGCAGATAGTTTGCCGGCCGTGTCACGTCCGGCTGGTATTTTTTCGCAAGTATTCGCGCGTTTTTATCCCATTTCCCCTTTTTTTTTTTTCTGCGTTCGTCGTTGTTAATCGTAGTTACGGGCACATTACGATCGTCCAAATCGTATTGTTTATACCATAGGTTTGTACCGAATGTACCACCTTGTAATTTACTGGCGCGAATTCGCCTACAATCTCGGAGGCAGGGGTAAAACCGTAAGAAAAAAAAAAAACTATTTATACGTATAATATGCCTACCACAAAGCCGTGATTCCATCGCACGTCCGCAGTGACATTATATTCTTAAATAAAAATATATATTCAATGAAAATTTCATGACAAACATTCACATATTTTACTAAACGCAACTTTGAAAATCTTTTCTAATATAAAATATGCTCGTATCTAACGTTTTTTCACTATCGATTATAATCTCATTATCAATACGAATCACTGCTAAATTTGTAATTGTTCCGTCCAACTACGTGCCCCGATCTGTATACGTCACATTCGACTGGCGTACGTGACAGGTACTTTTATCTAATAGACATTTGCTGTTTGCAATATCAATATAAATATGATATCGTATTCGAATTTATCAGTTTCTCGTGAAATACACGCAATAATATTAGAATATTTTAATTAAATTTAATCCGACTATCCTGTACAGATTACAGTGTCATTTTCAGCCATTGTATCGGTATACCGGTCTAGGACAGTGCGATTATTTTTTTCCCCCATAATAATCGAATATTTCAATGATTTCGATGATTTTCAATATTCGGTTGTTCGGATATTTCAATTAACAACCGAATAATCGATATTTATCGATTATTTTTATAGTATAAACTTATAAATAATCGCACAGTCCTACACCGGCGGCGGCGGTCGACCGATTGTGACAGATGTTTTATTCCGTGATTTTTGTACGGCCAAAGTAGACGCGCGCAATAAAAATGCTACGTACAATATATAAATTATTTATATAGGTAGACGATGAGAAACGCTTATTTTGTGTTTTCACGTGCTAAGGAACCTAATAAGATTCCTGGAATTTTCGCCCATGTCTCTCGTAGGTGCGTGCTCGACGCGTTTTTCTTTTGTATAAATATATTAGTAAAAGTGTTTTTAATATTATTACATTATGATAATATAATATTATCGAATGTCTAATATATTTTCTCGGTGAGTAGCTAGTAGAAATGTCGATATGTTGCTCCACGTGCATTATTATGTAATGCATAATATACATGTTATACCATATAATTGGTGTTTAACCTAATTCGTAAAGGTAGAGGCACAAAAAAACATGTTATACCATAATTCGTTAAAAAAAAAAAAATAACAATAAATTCATATAGTTTCGTTTATTCGCAGCATAATATATTACTACATTTTCAATTTAGTATTGTAAAAACATAATTCAAATAAACGTCGGACTCGGATGTCTGAATTTATTTTTAAAATCAACGAAACTGTAAAACGTTTACATTATTGTATTGTTACAATACAAATTAGACGGATTGAAAATTTCATGTTAAAACGCACATGGATAATCCATAGTTTGTGACTTTTTTTTTTCAGTTGATAAACCCAATGCGTTTCCGACGACGAATCCGCTAAAATAGTATTCTGAAATTCAAATCGCCCATTAAATCTGTACGAAATCAAATTAACTTTCCCTGTTTCGGTAACAATAGTTATAATTATAACGTCGGAATTGCATTTTTGCTCATTCGTATTCCGCGTGGCACCAAGCTGCGCGCAATTATTCGACTGTTAGGTGCAGCCTTTTTTTTCGCCGTCCGTTTTTGCGGATAAAGCACTAAATCTGCGCACCGGCGACCTGCCCGGAATGCGTTTTCTGGCTGCATACAAATCGAGTCCTTAATCTAAAAACAAAAACTTACGAATTTCATTGATCAAATTTCATCGCCAATTTATTATGTTCTCATATGAAAATAAGTATAGAAATAAAATTCGTAATAAAACGTTTGAAAAATCAAAAGTTTCCTTCTGCAGTATTTATATTAATTAAAGATATTCATACTCGTCCATACTTTTATGATTTGTACCACCATAGGGTGGTTGATAAATGTTGATTTTATTTTTAACCCGTTTTGTATATTATGTATTTAAATACACATCGCATGGTTTATATTCTATAATCGTAGAATATTTTAACGTAAATCAAGTTTTATATATAAATTAATCTTATTTAAGATATATATTCCAGCTATTTATCTAGATAAATTTTAAATTAAGATAAATTATTAATTATTATGAAGTTACATGCTATCTTTATAGACGAAAAATAACAGTCCAATCAAAAATTTTTAATTTTCATCTGCTTTAAAAAAATATAACTGAATGATGTATAATAGATATTATATGTGTATCTGTTATATAGATAATATAGATAATATAAATAAAGGCATATTTATATGATACGAATGCTTTGATCATAGTTTTTATATTCATATAATTATTCGTATTTTATCTAGATAAAATATGGATTTAATTCGTTCATCTCGTGTCTCTAACCTTGCCGGTTGTTCGGAAATGTTTCAGCCCGGCCCACGAAACCGCCGCCGCCGCCGAGAAGCCTGCCGCCCGTCGCCAAGCCGGCGCCGACGAAGACGACGCCTCGCGATATCGCGGAGGACTACCCGGACGCGCCGAAAACGTGCGATTCCAGCACGTCCGAGGAGACGTACGAACCGGTCAATTTCTCCGCGCCCGAATGCGATCACAGTTCGCCGGAAATGGCGCGGCTCACGTCCATGCAATGCTACGGCAGCGAGACCGAATCGGAGATCTACCCGGCCATCCAATTCGGCGACGACGTGAGTTGATTTTTTACTTATAAAAGTATGTTTTTAAAGACAATGTATTATCCGGCAAGCTTTAAAACTGTAAATATTTTAGAGGGGCTCTAACGCTCCGCCCCCTCAGCCCTTGTAACGCCACCGATATCATCACCGGCCACCCACTTCCCCGCGAGCCGTCTGTCGTGCCGTCAATTGTTATTCTCTGTGCACCATAATTCGATAATATTTGCGCTTGTTTCGGATTGCCAACGATTTTTAAGGGGACTTAAATCCGCGCACGATTTAGCGTGACGTTTACACGTATATTTCTATCTTTCTCGCAGTTCGGAGCCGAAGACAGCGTCAGAAACACTCAGCCTGGACGCAAGAGCCTCGAGGAGAGTTACGACGCAGTCGTGATCGCCAACCACGAAGCTCTGACCAAACTCTTGGACCAGGTAATGACGGTATTATATACGTACACAACTAATACGACTGTGTTTTCCGCCGGGGACCCGTCGATTCCGCCAGCACGAGTAGTTTAGAAAAATCTTATCGATCCTGCCATTCCTAAAACTTACTACTTTTATCATACTGTACGTATGATAATAATGCAATATTATTACGATTATGATCGTAGGAGAAAATTGTCGAGAAACATCGGTAACATTTGCTAAATGGCGGAATCGATAAAGGCTTAAAAGACTCCTCGAGTACTGGAGAAATGTACTCTGGCGGAATCGATACACCTCGTACCCTTAAAAACGAAGATCTTGCGCGGAATCAATGCAATGTTTCCCTTCAGAAATAATTTAAAGCTTAAAAATAGCCCTTTCCGACCTCCGAATAGCAGCACTAACCTCTCGCGGCGTTCTCGCTTTTGTTCGCAGGCTACGTGCGGCCCCAAAATACCGAAAGAGTTGTTGGCGTTGAAGACCAAGAGTCTGGAATGGTCCGACTTCCGTGTAGACTCGACCAGCCGGTTGCAAAAGTCCAATTGCGCGTTCTACAACGCCAAGTGGTACGACGTCCCGGTGGTGCTTAGCGTTTCCGGCGACCGGGTCGAGCTCAACAACGTGCTGAACAATCATTTCACTCTGACCAAAGTGACGGAATTCGTGACGCGCGTGGGAAAGGAGTACGCTCCGGGTGCCGAGAACGAAGACGGTGAGTCTCATATTCGAAATCGCGACTTCTTCGAAGAAGCTCTCCGTGCGATTTCCAAAAGAAAGAGAGAGAGAGAGAGAGAGAGAATGGAGTCGGGGAGAATCCGTGTTTTATTTTTTTCTTATTTGTTTTAACAAAAGACGATTATGGAAGGAAAAAAAACCGTGTCCTAAACGTCCGTTATCGTTATTATTGTTTACACACTTTGTTCGTCCTTGAAACCGCGAACGACCAGAAAAACCCATTATTTCCCACGAGATAATTATTGTTTTGGATGTTCGATCGTGTGTAAGTGTTTCAAAATATTTTCTAATCTCGGCCGTTCGTCAAATCACGAGCCAATATACGGTGAAATATTTGACGAAACCGTTTCGTCATAACCGCGGTTTAACGTGATCTGACGCGGTATAAACATCATCGCCAATGCCGTCTTAATACAAATATCTGTCGCCTGGAGGCAGGTTTTAAAATTCCTTCTATTATCGCTCTTCTACGCCGTAGACGGAGATCTTGTAAAATTCTACCGAAATCTATCTTTACAATTTTATAACAATAATAACATCCTAACCTAACCTACGATTGTATTTCATACACAGCTTACGTCACCCTGTGGAATGTTCACCGCGTGGAAGCCGTCGATACGTATTGCAAGGAGTACAACGCCAAGTACGCGGACGTGACCAAGGAAGCGGGTCTCATCCTAGTGGAGACAGTCAACTTGCTGATGGGGCTCCAAGCGTCGGACGTGGAACGGTACAGTCTGGAACCGTTCGTGGTCACCAGAAACGGTTTCGGAGCCGACCCGACCGTCGCCGTGATTCAACTGCGGGAAACCGAATTCGAGGTAACGTTTCACGCGAACAATAACAGCCAGTGTCCCATACGCTGACCATAAATTTATATATATAATTAATATAAATTTTGTATTTTTAAGATTTCGGGTTAGGTTAGGTTTTTATGGCATTTTAGATCGCCAATGCACATTTAAGATGGATTTTCAAGGAAAAATCAATTAAATTTTATTCGTCATTATTAACATTTGTCGAATGCAATTTTTTTTTTTTTTGAGTTTTTTTATGGCATCGATATCCTATTTCTTATAATATGTAATACCTTTGAACATCGTTTTTTACGCGTATTATGGCAACTATGACATACTTTTGACAATAAAACATTGGAACGACGACGGCTTATACATAATGTTTGAGCTCGACATAATGGTCTTAACAACAAAACGAAAAAGACAGTGTTTTTCAAGTTTGACATATTATTCGTGACGATAAAATGTAGGAAACCTAAAAAACGTTTCGCGCACGAAAATAATAGTTTATAATTTATACACCTTGATAATGATTATGTTTGTCCGGCAGACATGTCGTGTGTTTTTTATCCACAGAAAAGAAAAATTAAAACTATGCTCTCGCACGAGTCGCATTATGTGTAGTAAATGTGTGCGCAACTAGAGTCGAATTTTCAGGGGGGCTCTATATAGTTCAAACAGAAATATTTATGAATCGAATTGAGCAGAGCTCCTGCCCGTAACTTTAATTTAAAAAATAGTTCCGAATCAACTGGATAATAGCCATATGTACGTATAATAAACCTACGTACAGTAAATCACTACTACGATAACTACTAACGTTTTTAAATTTCTCATAAAAAATAAATATAAAATTCGATTAGGCAATCTATTTTGATGAAATGAAAAACAAATTCGAAAACTCGGTCACGTACCTTTAAACACCGTCAAATCTTCGATAAACTCATGCATTTGGTGACATCGCGCTCGCCGACGAGACGGCTCTCGCCGAGGACCCGCTCTAGGTAAAGTTTGACCTCCCCCCCCCCCTCGAAATTTGAATCCGAACACGTGCTTGTGCGCGCATACGTACATATATTATGATATAATCACATCGACCGGTTTATTTTTTTATTTATTTTTTCAATTATTTTTCCGTTTTCCGCAGGACCTGGACGACACGCTGTGCGAGATCATGCTCAAGGTGCTCAAGATGCTGGCGCCCACGTGGGAGATGACGGTGTGCCTGTCGCAAGTGTTGCGCCAGGACAAGCCCAACTCGTTGTCCAAGTGCAAGGCTCTGCTCGAGTTCTGGCTGTGGGGCCCGACCGGCGTGACGGCCGCGGCGGCGGTCGCGCCCGTCGACCACCGCGTGCCGCTGTTGTCGAAAAGGTAAACGTCGTCGCCGCCGCCGCCGCCGCCGACGACGGACGCGCGATCGCCATAAACACCGCCCGCAGGCAATCGTTTTATTTTTTTTTCTCCCCCGACGAAACGAAAACAAGCCACCAGCAACCAGCAGCCCCCGTTTGATAGAAAAAAAAACTTTCCAAATAAAAAAACTCCGACCGGGACACCCCTCCCCGCCCCGCCCCCCCGGCTCGATAAACGCCGAAAATCATAAAAACCGCCCCCCCGGGAAGCGCGCGCGCCCTTTGAACTCCTGGAGTGCTACGTCCTGGAATTATTGTTACCAGATGGCTGGACCTGGAACGCGCCAAACACCTGCACGGCCTCGTCTGCTCCAGCGCCGACATGTCCGTCGAGCGGATCTGCCGCACGTCGTTCCTGGTGGCCGACGACGAAAAACTCTTCTCGTACGCCTGGACCGCGACGCTGCGGGCGGCCAGGATCTCTAAACGTTGACGCCCGAGCATTTTTTTTTTTTCCTCGCGAAATAACAACACGCTCTCGTCTCGTCGTCGTCGTCGCGGCGTGGTCACCGTTCGTTTTTAGAATTCTTTTTATTATTTTATTATTTTTTTTTTTGTTTTTATTCGCCACCCCCGCAAGCGCGCCGCGTCTCGAGCCGCTCAGACTGATCGCTATCGTTTTTCTTTTCACCCTTATTCACATCACTCCGCGTCCCTCCGCCACCGTATGTCACACAGTTATGATTTGTTTTAAATATTTCGCTTTTCCTCCTCTTTCATTAACTTTTCGACCTAGGATCGGAAAACCCTCATCCCTCTATTATCATCTCCGCCGCTCTGTAATGTTCTGTTATTGTGTAATCTCCATATCGATACCGCGTCCCGTATTTGTTTGTTGTACATTAGAAAAATGAATCTTATAAAACTACTAACCGTTACGTTTTTTATTTTATTTCATTTTTTTTTATTATTATTATTATCATTAGGTATACATTACAATGTGTTTGCTCATTAACTGTTATCATTAATATGATTATTATAATATTGTATTTGAAATTACCTATATACATATTTTATATTTTCGTGCGAATTATTTTATATATATATATATTTACGTATGTATTTACACACACTATAAATATTATTATGTATCTGCCATATGTTAAGACGTTAAGTGTTTAGATTATTATTATTAATGTACTTAAAACTAAGTATTTATTTTTTTTTGTGAAGTTTGTGTAGAGGAAATGAAACAAAAACCGAAAAGGCTCTCTATTTTGTCAATTATTTTTCTATAAGAATTGAATAACTACAGGTATTATAAAATATATGTGTATATTTTCAAACCACTCAATGAAAAATGTACCTTTAGTTATATTTTTAATTATATGCATATTTTTTTTTACATGTTGTTTGTTTTTTTACTCTAGCCATGGGTTGTTGATACATTTGAAACAATCGAATAACAAGAGCCAAAAAACCTTTAGAACGATAGTTTTTAATATTTTTACCTTTCGGGTTCAGCGAGATCAAGTGTAAGATTCTCTAAAGATTGTGTCCGAAAAGAAATCACTATGGTAAATGTGAAAACTAATCGTACCCATTAAGATTTTAACTGTTGTATTGTGATACACGGATTACCAAATAATATTATATGGCAATGCAAATTAAATTATGTTCTTGAATAATATTTAATAATATTAAATTTATATTTCAACCAAAAATTAGGCTATTAATATTTGGATGGTATACTCGTAAGTAGTAACTGTCGCGGTAGATTTTAAGAAATCAAAAACATAATTATGTTTTCCAATACCACTTGAAGTCAAATTATTAAATGTAATATAATTTACAGGTTTGAAAATATGAAAAAAGAAAAAGAAAAAGCTAAATAATGTTTAACAAAATAGCAATATATTTTCTATGAAAAAGATTCATTTCATAACATATTAACAGCAAAAAGTACGAAAGGTAATATTTCAAATTTTAAATATTCAAACAATCTTATATTTATGTAAAATAAAATATTGAAGGTGTTTCTAAACAATACATAAATGAAAAATTCTTAAGGTTTCTTAGCGCTTATATTTAAAGTTTGAAGTATAATACATAATTAGGACTACTCGGAAGTTATAATAATTAAAAACATACGCTCAAATATAAATAAAAAATATTATAAATGTACATAACAATTTCATTTGAATTTTTGATATGATAATTAAAATATTGAGAGGAAGTTATTTGAAAAATTTAATATTTTTCAAAATCTAATTACATAATATTAATCAAATGTTTATAATTTTTTTAATAATTAGTAATAACTATTGAATTATTATTGGATAGTCTTAACTATTTTGATTTGATTTTAAGAAAACCCAGATTTTTCATTTAAAAAAATATCTAAAACATGCAAAAGTACAAAAAAAAATAACCATATTTCAACTTATATATAAATAAAATTGATTTATGACCTGGTCTGTTATAAACAGGAAGTATACAGAAAAACGTGCAAATATCATAACTTCCGAGTCCTACACATAATACATTCTACATTCATCTCATTCCTACTGATATCAGATTACATCTCTAGAAAATATGTTTTGCGGGTATGAAACTTAGTGATTGATTAGCTACAACAGCTTTTAAGATGTTTATTTACAGTTTATGTTTACATAATGAAAAAAATAACAAAATTTAATCGGTAAAAATGTATGAGAGAGCCGTTTCAGTTCTATTAACTCGATCACATTTACATTTCTGCAGTATTTTTCTGTAGGGTATTCATGATGGAGTTCAAATCTTCCTTCTTTAAATACTGTTTATTGCCCGATCTACTTCGATATTATTAAAATTAGTTGTTTAGATGCTAAAAATGTTGGTCAACATATACTGTACGGTGTTAAAATTAAATACTTAATAGAACATTGATTTTATCAAGTGAACATAACAACATAACTAACATCAAAACAACAGTATGTTCGAATACATTTATATCTGTATTTCGAATTATCGAATAATATGCATCTAATATCTGTAGCATATTGTTCTAACACAAGTAATTTTAGGTCTATCTTATTTGAGTTTTTCTTCTCCTTAAATATTGTATGCTTTACACTAATGATTCTTAACAATTAGTTTATACTACTCGTTATAAAATTAATTATAAAAAATTTAATATAAATATAACATTTTTTTCTTTTCATAATTATTTATTAAAAAAAACTAATACAACAGTTAACCTTACAACATCAACTTAAAAATAATCGTGTTAATTCTAAACATTGGTTTTCAAAACATCAATCAAACCACTGAGTTCAAAGTGTTCTGATTTCTTAGTACTAGCATTATACAATTCATACAACGAAGGGTTTTCAGTAATTTTCTTTCCCAATACGACTACAAAAGGAAATCCTAATTTTTTTGCTTCAATAAATCGCTTTCCAATAGTCATGTGCGTCCGATCATCAACAACAATTTCATCTCCAAATATTTCAACTAGATTATTGTAAAGTGAACATAAGTTATTTTGTGACGCGGTTTCCTCGATACTGCCTTCTTTGGCCGGGACTATGCAAACCGTAAACGGAGACAGCGCACGTGGCCATTGGATAATGTCTTCTGTGCTCAAACATTCTACCGATGCTCCGATTATGCGAGAAACGCCCAAACCATAACTACCCATGTATGGAGGTTTCAAAGTGCCGTCTGAATCTAAATAATTGGCCGACAAGGCTTGCGAGTAAAATGTACCCAGAAGGAATGTATGACCGACTTCGATAGCTTTTGTACACTCGATGTCAGTGCTAGAGCACTTGGGACACTTTGTCAAGTCCGATGACATTTCTTTGTTCATTCCAAAACCACAGTTTTTACACAGCAATAATGTATCATCGCCGACTTCTGCTGGATAATGAAACTCATGGGACTGACTGCCGCCCATCATTCCTGATTCCCCTTCAACTGAAATCAAATTCACGGTGATTAAAATTCCAATAATATTTAGCTTAACATTTTCCTCTACCTTTTAAAAATTTTACACCAATATGTTTAAATATTTTATCGTAGGCCTCGCAAATTTTGTCATAAGTAATAATGGCGCTCGGCTGATCCTTGTCAAAAGAATATAAATCCTTCATCAGAAATTCTTTGGATCTGATGATGCCCAATTTCGGCCTTATTTCATCTCTGAATTTCGTGCCGATTTGATACAACATGAAAGGTAACTGCTTGTATGTCGTTGGATCCGAACTAAATAAATCAGTAACGACCTCTTCGTGAGTCTATATAAATATATATTGTTAACCATTATTGCATAATTAATTATATATGTATTACCGGACTAAGGAGGAACTCTTTGCCTTTCCGATCATTCACTATGTATAAATCTTCTAAATTTTTACTCAGTCGACCTAAAAACAAATGACAAAATGTATTAACTGTGAAGTCAGTACAATATAACTATGGACAAAATAATTCAGAATTATGGAAAATGATTTAAATAACAGTTGACGCATCAAGTTAATTAATAGTAATTAAAATCTATAAATATTTATGATTTAACTCACTAAAAGATTTAATTGAAACCACATTTTTGATTGATAAAATTTAATATTCTTTGTGTAATAAAGTTAAGTTTTTCCATAAGGCCAATGTATAGCATTTATTTGTCATAAATAATAATATTAATAATGATAATGAGAAATTTGTGTTATTAGTAATTATTAGATAAAGTTATGGGCATATGAGAAATTATAGAAAATAAACCAAAATGAACAAAAAAAAAACTAAATACACATTAATGATCGTTTAAAAGAAAAGTAAAGCATAAAAACAATTGTGAATGGCAATTTAAAGATCCCATACGAGGTACGCAAAACATAATATTTAATATGATTTATGTTTTTAAATAACTTAAATATGAATTTAAACAAACGTACCAGTTTTTTTCCACAATTTACTTTGTATTAATACAGGCATGGAAATTCTCTGAGCGCCGATGTCCGTCATATTTGTTTTTATAATGTCAACCAATTTGTCCAAAGACCGTTGAGCAAGAGGTAGCAAATGGTACAGTCCATTGGCGCTTTGCCTAATGAGACCGAGCTCCAACATCAACTGAAATATGGGAACAAACAATGCAATCGTCGGTGAGCTTAACGTAGTTTGAATTGAATACTCACTTTCTGACTGTTGGATATGAGTTCGTCCGGTTTAAATGAAATCGTCTTTGAAATCGGTTTTGTTGGTCGAAAAATATTTTTTAGACTATTCATTTTCATTTTTTTTTACAGTCGCAAAGAAACGTCACGGTATTACGAGAAAAACAAAACGTGTTAAAATACTGACGGTCAATTCAAAACGTACGCCAAAAGTATGTTAGAAATTTAAAACAAATTTTTAAACATGGTTATTCGATGTTTTTATTATTTTTGTCAAGTATATTTACAGATATTATAATATTGTTTTATCTATCTGTGGAAATATTATAAAAAATCTTATCATCATAGATTCATGGAGAAAAAAACCTAAGTTTTTTACTCCATGACTCCATGGTTAAATGATAAGATTCACAATGAACATAATAATAATAATAATAATATATGATGTTGATTTTGTTATAAAAAAAAGTATTATTAAGAACTGAGCGCACAGCAGTAATTAATAGCCAAAACTATTCATAAATGTCAAACGAAAAATGTAGCAGTATTCACAAGTCATTGGTATAATAATATGTGTAATGTATATTCAATGAAAACATAAACAAATAAGTAAGACTCATACAGGGTTGAACTCGAGAAAACGTTTGGTGGTCGTCTTACTTCAGTCTCAAAGGCAAATTTTTCAAATTAAAGTCGACTTTGTACGACTGAAGTCGGCTTCAAAATATTTTCTCGAATGCGACACTTATATATTATTATATAAACATTTAACATTAAATCATATTATTTGTAAACGTAACGATAATAATTAATAATATACTATATGAAAGTATCGTAAAAATGATTAAAATAAGCCCATTTACAACAAAAACAATGGCACACAAATAAAATAAGCAATACATAATATTACGCAATAAGTACACCGCCAGCTTCTTGTTTCACAGCACCCATTTCATCGAGTAGTGCTGGCAGACCGTCGGGAACTCTTCCTTCGTCTACCTCAACGCACCACATTCTATACTGTAGGACAGAGCAAAATGGTAAATGATTACTACACAACTAAAATGCACAATAATAATAATAATAATACTTTGTCCAGTTCTTGTCGCAGTGAAATCACAGCTTTTTCTCGGTCGGTCACCAGCTCCTCGAGATACTGGTAGCGTAATTTTTTCCTAGCGCGGCACTCTCGAGCGCTTTGTCTGCTCCGCTCTGACATTCGCGAGAAAACAAAACGATAATAAAATATAATACTCAAAAATCATCGGGGCCATCATAGCCAGACACATACCCAGTTTAGCTCTGATGTCCACTTTGTCGCTAGACTTCTTGCCGGGCTTTCGTCCCCGTTTGTTGGCCACGGGCGGCGGAGTGGTTGTAGTGCTGGTCTCTTTCATCTCCTGCGCTTGTTCCTGTAAAGATTATACGCAATAGAGGACGAGAAACGAAGGAAAAAAAAAAAAAAAACAACGCGTCTCACCACTTGCACCAAGTTATCAAAGTCCTGAGCGTTCATGAACGACTCTTCGAAATCCATTTTGTCGAACGTTTCGGGTTCGGGCCACTGGTCCGCAGAGAGCGTGGAAAATGTTCGCAGGCAGCGTATCCAAAACCCAAATCGAAAACCCGCGAACGCGCAATGTTTACAAACAAGAAGTCGTGTGACGGATAATGATAAGGAGACGAGAACGTTTATCGTCCGGACGCCAGCAGCAGTGGGGCAGCAACAGCTGTCGTTGTCGATGTTGCAGTAGCGCGATATTGTAATTCACGGCGCTCGGTCGCTGTTTATCACGTGACTGGACTATCAATGTTTCCGACGGTTTTATTGGGAAATGATATAATTTATTGCGCATAATAATTGCGACGAAATCACGAAACGAGTCCGTTTCCGTATAGTCGATATGTATCACACTGTCACCCCGTGTTAAAATTGATTATTAATGCGAAAAAAATAAAATAAAACTATCAGTTTACGAACGATAATAATATCGTAATAAAAAGTAACTGCGACGATTTATTGTATGTTTTACCATTGATAAACACTAGTATTTATATGGTTTTTTAAAAATAAATAAAAAAATTATCCTGAATAATGAAATTATTATCGAATTCGAGTATAGTTACTTACATTTTGTATCATTGTTCTATGTGTTTTAGTACAAATTTACCTACGGTAGTAAGCAATTAAACTGGGAAGTATTTGGAAAGATCGAGTTTAGTGAACGACACACTCGTTAATTTGAAACGGAACGTAAACGTGAGTAATAGTTCTGGAGAACTTGAACGTTGTGTAACATTTTATACGACGTTTAATATTTTAACAATGAAATAATTTTCTTTTTTTTAGGTAAACTGTTTTATATTGTCGCATACATCTTTGAATTTCCTCCGAAAAAATCCCAAAAATGTTCACCTTCCCTCTTGTGCCAAGATTTAATCAACACACACATACACATAAGACATATATAATATAACGCGTGTAATTAAGTAGGTTGATAGAATTATTTATTTATTAATCATCCAAAAAATAATATAATTAAGATCTAGGGGACCCTTCACGTATTCTCTGTTAATTCTTGCGATCAATTTTTAGTTCCGAAATAACACAAAAGAAGCCAAAACCGACAGAGTCCACTGTTACATTGAATATCGAAAAGTCGATTGTTGCAAAAACAAAGAAACCGACGTACGCATGATTTTTAATTATCTACACAGACTATAATATCTATACGTGCACGTGTATCGTGTACCATTGTGTATTAATTAATAACTATTATCTCGTATTTTTTTTTTTTCCAATAGATAGTTGTTGCAGAGGTAATCGACCGATTGGTTTTTCTCATTGTGTGCGGACCAATATTTATTATGTTTTCATTGTAATTACGTTTTGTTTACAGACGTGTTTAATTATTGAACCGATCAAATAGAAATAATCTCACTGGGTTCGCCCAGATAATATTTTACCTTTCGATTGTTGTTATGACGTTTTGTTGATATTGCGAAGTAAAGATAAATTATGTATCTACAACAAAATATTTACTCTCGTTATTTCGCATCCAATAACGAATAATATTTTAAGTTTCAAGTTTGTTCCTTGTCGGGCAGAGTTATAACGATGGACGATTTGGGAATTTAAAAATATTCGCGCGATTTAAACGTGACTATTATACGAATAAATAAGACCGACGACGAATATTTTAAGGAACCCAATAATATCCTTTCTACATCAGCCAATTGCCACGTACGGGGGAAAAAAATACTCGATTTTGACGTTTTCTTTGAACCTGATTTATATAGTAGTCGTATACAATGTGTGACGTCAGTGGATACTGTTTATAAAATTTACAATTTTTAGTCAGATGATTATTATATTATTAAAATATTCTAAATATAACAATATATTAGATTGACAACTATTTATGAACAGCTTTATTGTTCGACTGTTTTATTTAATTATTTAATGCTGTTAATCCGACTAAATAATAAGTGATGCGCATAAACTATTATTATTATTATTGTTGCAATAACGTAAAACGGAATAGTTGAAAAATGTATAAGAGCAACTTATCAGCAAGAATGTGTCGAATTACACGAACTTATTAAATCTGACACAACAGCTACTGTTCCACGTGATTTCAATATTGTAAATATATATTATATATTGCAATTCAGATCGCGTACGTTTAATATTCAACAAATGCAGAAGACTTTGTAGAAAACACCAGTATATACGTATGTTATTTTAATATAATTTATTTCGTGTTTTGAAATGAATCCTTGACCCGTTTATGTAGGAAAATTAATTGCACACGACTGTTTATTGACATTTTTCACAGAAGCTGCAATAACACGAAACGCCAACGTAAGTACATTTTTAGTTTAAAATTTGAAACTCAAGGAAATTAAAATGGATCCATTCGTAGGTACTTCTTTCGTTTGAAATCGTACCGTTGAAAATTCAATTATTGTGATACTAGTACACTAGTATATTATGATATGTATTCAGTGAAAAACGAAACCGAAAGCGAACGGTTTTTCGTGCCATCAATAAGCGAGCGTTTAAAACATTTTACGTTTCGTCGTCCGTAGACGAGTCTCACTCGTTGAAACCGCGCGACGACGTTATTATATTATTATTACGGATTGTGAATTCGCGAAGACGTCGCAAGTCTTCCGGTTCCGGATTCGGCTACTGTCACGGAACGGAAACTATATACAAGTAGCGAAGGCGACATCTATGCGAATCGTCGTTGTCTGTGACGTTTTAATCTCGCGTATAGAATGGCACGCAATATACCTCGTGCGATTTTATATTATGTTATCTTTTGCAGAATGACGGCGATGAGAGGTGCCCGTTAGGGTACACTTGTGAACGATTTCATAACGTTTCGCGTGAACGGCCATAAAAACACGGTGTGTATCGACAAACAAACAAACAAATGACGGCCAATGTGGAACAATAAAGAATTACGAACGTCGCGGGAAAGATACCGACGAATTCTGAAAGTCGAGAGTATGTTTTAAATGACAGATAATCTTGTGATATAGAGCAAAATAGTTAGCTATATGAATTAACCAGCGTGTGTACGAATAGTAGTTGTTGCAAGGAGTAAAATAAACGTGTATGATGAAAATAATCACGAGGATCAAACGCTGAAATTCAGAACGCCATTGTTATAATACGTGCGGATCTAATTTCTGGTGATTATTATATTATTATTGTGAAATATTGAACAACGTCGTAAATTAAAATCATCCATCGAAAGGTGTACTATTATGGTGCATGAGTAATCACCGCTGTGGACTATTGATCTCCTCATTTGTCTGGTGTCGTATGCGAAATTACGAACACATGCGCCAGAAAACTATAGCAGTCACGTACCCGGCCAAAACGACTATAACATAAGGAAAACACGTCTCAGACTTTTCAGCGCGCACATTTTCCGCCGTAAATGCATTACGTATACACCGGACCTCGGGGGAGATCGTCGACTCTCGTGATAAAGTTTCACAATGATATTGTGTGTGTGTGTGAGTGTGTGTTTCGAGTAAATTGCGACACGTTGTTGTTTTATTATATAAAGACGATATCATTATTACTTAGTATCTTTCAACGGTATATTATTCGCGTAATGATATTTTTCTATAATATTTTACGTGACGCGCGTTTAAAAATCCTTTCGCGTCGCGGTCGAGGCACGTAAAGAGACGACGACGCGTACCTATTAAAAATTATGTTTAGTTTCAAACGCCCCGCGTATAATAAATATTAAATAATTATATCCGAAAGTCCAGTTGATACCGTTAGAATTTACTTTAATAATAATAATCGCGTACACACGAGATAAAACCATCGCGGTTTCTCGTATATCGTATTACGTGTCGTTCCCGTGTCGTGGGAATAATAATGTATCGTTTGCGAGATAATCTGTTTAGATTACTCATAACAACAAGTCTGTCCGGCGATTTATTTTAGATTATCATCATCAAACTTATTATATAGAATTCCTTCTTCTCTTTTGGCAATTACTAATTAGATTAAGGGTGAGTTTTTAATTTTCGCGTTCAACGTTATAATCTAAATACCTTTTACCGCGGTGCCGTGTAATTTTGGTTCTTTGCCCGTTTTAATAACAATAAATAAACAAAAATATATATAGACGCTTAGATATTATGTATACGAAGAGAAACCCGGGACTGGGGGGTGGGTAATACCTTGGGGGCCTCATTATTTAAAAAAAAAATCGAGTAGTTCCAAATTTACGGGCCCTTTCGAAAATACCGGGTCCTTGGGGAATTCCCCCTTCTCACTATTCTCATCGGACCTGTATATACATTTAACAAACCGTAGTACGAGTATTTTTACCGTAGTATTTCGTTTTAAAAATTATCTAACAATGCCAGACATGTTAGTATAGTAGCAACAACGACGCAGTCACTTTAAATAATTTATTTCATATTTTTTTCATAATAAAATATAAAAATATGAGATAGTTTTATACCCGCGGCTCTCGATCCGCCGCGTGTCACGAAGTAACGCGAGGCGTGTCATATAGAAAAAATAAAAAATCGTCGATTCATCTATAAGTCAGTAACGCTTAGGTTTGCAAGTGTGCGCACGACACGCTTGGATTAATATAAATATCAAATAGTAAACTCGCAAGATCAATGTAATATATGTTTCAACTATATTTATTCTATAATACATAATTAATTTTGAAAACATTTTATCAATGCGAATCGCTTTGATTGCGAAAATATTGCACTTAAAATTCGGTTGCATTGTCTCTTATGCAATAAACACACATCGACTGGTGTACAGCTCATTCAGAACATCCACAATCCGAGTGAAATGCATTCGGTCGTCGAAAGCGGAGGCTGACGCATAAATGGGACCTCGGAGTGCGTTTAAACCACAGCCGGCCGTCGATCTGTATGCGATATCGCCGTGACGGCGTTGCTTTGTGAACTCAATAATGTTATAAAATATATTAACAAATCATGTTACAAAATAAATATCGCAATAACTAACAATGACGCTTTAAAATTTTAACTTGACTATTGATTTTCTTTTAAACGGCCATTTAAAACAATCGAACATCATCCACTTTGAACGTCACCAGCCGCCATCGATCTATATCACCATAATACGGATATGAAAATCGATATAGTAAATGAATAACCAAAGATCGTACGAAAAACGCTGACGGATCGGTCTAAATTGGATTCATAGAAACCGGAAACGTATAACAATAGACCAGAACAGATACCTAATTATAATTATATAAGATATTTCGTTATGAATACATGATTATGTAACACTAAAATGTGTTTTCGTGAAATCGGAACAATAGAAAGTTTACGTCAGTATAATATTGCGCAAGCTACCCGACCAATGCCAGCCGAACTGCGCACGCAACTATACCGATCGAGTGACGCACGAAAATACAACAGCTCACCAGTGCATAGTGTGCAGACGGTCAGTCTAGTGTCGATAGTCGTTCGGAGAGCTCCTCTCGGTTTTAACGTTGCAGTTTTTATTCTTCTCCGTGACGGTCAATAATGTTGTCGATTGTTATTTCATTTATCTCGTCGACGACTAATCAAACTTTTAATCGTGACTTTTCATTTTAATTCTTTTTATCGAGTGACTTTTTTTTACCTGTGCTTACTTTATTTCACAAGCAAATACGAACACCGAACCTCAACAGCGACCCACCGACGTAAGGCCGTAAGTAGTACCGATTATATTTATTTACAGTCTATAGATAGTGGGTATAGTGGGTCATGGGCGCCGATAGCGGGTAGCGATCACTACTCCGCCGTTTTTCACGAGGTAGCAAAATCATATTTTTGATTTTACCTTATAGAAAAAAATCGTGATTTTTAAACGTATAACAATCGAATAGACCAGTTATTTGTACCTGATTACAATGATAATATAAGATATGACCTCTTTTTTTTTCATATTGCCGTCGTAATACTCGTAATTCGTAACATCTCTATTGAACTCGTTTTTATTTTCAAAAATATCCGTTAATCGATTAAATTAAATTGAAAATACCAATTCATTTTTATCGTTTTATTATTAATTATTCATCTGTAACTACGTAGTGCCTAATTACCGGTTAAAAGTTATAAAAGTTATTTTACAGTTTTAAAATAGTTAATCTCTTATTTGATTAAAAACGTGTTAAAAATTCATTTATTTCCGAAACTATTTGCAGGAGTTTTTCCCAAATGGCTCCACATTGTTATGTATAGATAGTGTTGAATTATTCTTTCATATTATTAGTTAACGTGTGCGCGAGATCGAGAAAACCTTAACATTTTGTTCACTTATTTTCTTAATGCGTTTACTTATATATTAGATAAACTAAACGCGTATCTAAAAGCGTCGTCTCTCTTATCAGTGCAATGTTATAGTTTGACGCTATTACTATTTATTACGAGAGACTCGTATTTATTTGTCCCGCGGCATTTCGATTCGTATTTTATCCTTTGTACAGGGCGTTCTCTGTAAAAAAACAAAAGTACAATGGATATACTTTTAATATGAAAGGACTAAAAAAAATTGAAATTGAAATCCAAAAACGTTAAATTTTTTATCTTACTAATGACTAGACGGCCGTAACGTAAAACATATTCACATCCGCAATAGTTGGTATAGTCATGTGACCCATGTAATTACGTAAAATTCTTACCCGAACGTCACGTATGACACGGTTAGTTATTTCCATTATTGCGTTTAAAACGTGAAAAACATCGTATTTTTAGGGTACCTTACAATCGCGCGCGGGTGCAATTTTTTTCCCTACACATTAAAACGTTTTAAGAGAATAGGTTCGGAATAAAAAATGTCCGTCGTATTTAAATTGTGCAGGTAAAAAGTAATTTGAATTTGTTGTACGTGTTAAAAATTTATAATTATTGCTCCAAACGCCTTTACGCATTATTCAGACGAGTTTCTTACGCCGTTATATTTTAGATATTATAATTTGGTCGGAATATTAAATATTAAAAAGTCGATTTAACTGAAAATGTGTTTTTATTTTCGTGTCTATTTCGCACCTAAAACTTATGGAAATAGAAAAAAAATTACACGTACGATTGAGTGAAAAACGTTATCCTAAAAACGTTATATATTACACTTTTTCCCCTAACGTTTTCGGCTTCGCCGAGCACCGTTTTAACACGGAGTCGAAAACGGCAAAAAATACGTGACGCCCGAGTCTCGGTCGGACGGTCAGAATTTTACGTTCGTTAACGCTGCGTAATTAGTTTTTCGCTATAATCACGTTGTATGGGGAAAAAAAATTATAACATATTTTTTTACGCTTTTACCGCCACGGTCTGTGATCCTCGCCTCGTCTCGGGGATATTTGAATTTATTTAGTTTTTAAAAACAAGCTTTTGGGATATGAGAATCCGAGAATACCGCCGTCCCTTATCGATTATTTTTTCGTCGAATAATTTATAATATAAATCATTGTAGTGTAATGATGCACTTACCGATTATTTTTTGAAAATTCACACTTTCCACTAACTCTCGTTTTATTGTCAAAGCTCACCGGGCGAGTATTTATACTATAATAATAGAAATAATAGAAATTTCTTGCGAGTTGATCTTTCTTCAACGAATAAATTTCGGAAACACGTGGACGCAATTTTTTTCTATAAACATTTTAATAATCAAATTTTACTGAAGTTTTATAAAAATACGAAAATCTACTGACTTTTCGTATAGCACACCTGTTTCAATTTTTTCGTAGAACATTGGTCTCGAATTTAAAAGACCAATTCACCCATCGACTGTATCTTGTGTCCCACTTGGCCGTTTTTTTATTTTCTCGTAAAATTTGCATTACAATTTAAGCCGAAAATCTCCTCCTCGGATTCGTCGATATGTACGATGTCCTTATATAAGGAGATCCAGTAGCGGCGCGCAGGCAATTTCTCGAAGCTCGAGGCTTAAACCTTTCCAGCGAGCAGGCGGGTATAAAAGTACATGACAATATTGTCTCTCGTCTTTGTGGATAATATTATATTTTGTCGTTTGGTTGGTGGACGTCGTCGATCAAAACGAATCGCGGGGACACACGCGATAGTCATAAAATTTCGCGCCGCCGCCACGTAAATTCTATAAAATCTATCGTAGTCGTTTTGAAACGCTCTGTACACATCTGATTAAAATACAATATATATATATAAATAATGTAAACAAATGAGAACGTAAAGTACTATATTTTCTAAACGGATATTACACTTAGAAACGATTGGTGAAACATTCCGTTGCAGACTCGCGCTCTTGTAAGGCAATATTGTTACGGAAAACCATCTTATTTTGTTTTATGCGGGTACGTCGCGTGTACATACCGGCGAAACGATTTTCTCGTTTAGTTCTGCTCGCGTGAGCCGCTATAATATAACCAACGACGCAATAAAAACCGTCGCGGGATCGATGGAAATGTCGCGTTTAGGTAAATACGACTCTTACGTTTTTCGAATTAAAAAATCAGATTTACAAAATATCGATAGTGTACAAATCTTTACTCACAACGAACGCGGAAACGTTCGCCGCGTGTGTGTGCGCGTATTATACGTAAAAACGCGTTTGTCAAAAGTACGTAATATTTCGAGAAAAGCGCATTTTAAAGATTCGGATAGAATTCAATGTCGTATGACGATATAATAATATATTCCTCGATATTGATATCGATGTAAAATCAAATTCCTACAATATTGTGATATGTACGTACACACACATATTATACACGCCGTTCATAACTTGTACAACAAGTACGCTGTCATTTGAATTTTAGTGACACGTGTTTCGAGTCCGTTTTGAAGAGTCGTTACGGTTTATATTATCGGTTAGCGACGAATTGTTACTACGCGCGTTACCCTGGCGCGCACCAACACTCATCTCATCATTTTTTTTTTTTTTCACTGATTATTTGGTATGCGATTTGTATCGTATGCATGTGTGTGTGTCATAATTATTGTTTTTTTAATTTTATCTTACCTAATTTTAATATCCCAGTCTATTTTTAATATTTTAATATTATTTCGACACATTAATTAGAACTACATATAAACGGAGTCGATTCAAATGTAAATTGAATTTCTCTGTAGGAGCCTCTGAAAGTGAAAGTGTTCGAGCGAAACATTCTTTTCGCGTACCATAGAATTGAAAATAAAAAAACATTTGATTTCGTTTTTACGAGCCTTTATTCCTTTTTTTATCACACAATTATTTTCTAAACGCAATGAAATCCGTACCCTCACAGGTACGGGCAACATTTTTCTGAATAAAAGCGCCAACTACTCCAACAAAATACAGAAATTCGTGTTTTCGACGGTATTCATTTGTTTCATAAAATTTACAAAAAAAATCAAAGAGATCAAAGGCGCGCCTTCACACCCCTCGATTTATAGGGTAATATTTTTATCATTATACTCGTTTGGTACGAAATAATTTAATATGTTGTACGCGCTGTGTTTTACTAACGATATATTATTTATTTACCTATTGTTTCATCGGCATTAATTATCATGTTTATACGTTTATGTTGATTATTAGTTGATGGGTTTTCTAAAAAAGATTGGGAACTTCAACAAATTTAGAATTCATACACGTGCACTGTAATAATATATACGGTAAATGTACGTACATAGTACTTTAGCATAATACACGAATATGATTAAAGAATATTAGTCAAATCGATTTTCCCTTATTATTTTAGTTTATTTATTTATTTATTTTTTGTTATTCTTTCCTAGGCATATTGAAGGTTTTCCGTAAAACGCGAAAGACGATCCACCCCAATTGCGAAAGTATATAGGCAAGTACTCATATAAGTGTATAATTTTAAAGCTAATAAAAACAAACTGGCGTACTCCAATATTTGTTTTGGCTCTGCACCGTGGGCAATTTTTCTTTATTAGTTTCACCCTTAATATGTATAACAATATGAGAATACCGTATTGCGATTGAATACAAATCACGTTTCATAATAATATTGTAACGGCGCTTAATTAATTCATAACAACGGTCAACGACAGTGATAAAACGTGTTTATTGAATTCTCTTTTAAAATATTATATCTTGAAAAAAAAAAAAACGTAGAATTAATGTGTTTCTACAATATCATAATATAATATACCTAATAAATACATATGTTTTTGATTTAATAATATTTCTATTTATATATTAAAAATAATGGCTTGAATGTCAAAAAAAAATTGAGCGTTACATTAGTGTTTAGACGAAAGCAAAAGTGTTTTGATAAAAAATAAATAACATTGGAAAATTTCTAAAAAAAAAAAAACACTAAATTTTATTTTAAACTTTTAAAGCTTTATAAACTCGAGAGAAGGAAAACTTTGTTTCGGCGAGTTAAAATTTAGAAATTAATCATAATTCGTGGTATTTGATCAAAATTTGAAAGCAATGTTTGCATTTAAAAATCGATTGTTGTTCGTATAGTCATTTTAATAGACTTTTGGTCATTTACATATTCTGAGCATAAAACTAAAATTTTTTTCACATAAATCAGATAGACAGTTCACATACATACGGTACTTATAAAATATCTACGTAACACAATATGATACTTTGGCAGTAATTTTTCTGAAAAAACATGAACAAAAACAAATGAATGCGTTCGATAAACGATTATCATTCTCAGGAGTACCGTCACGACTTTCAATACAGATGCATTGTTTCAAAATGTTATCAATTCACGGGCCTCGATTCAAATCATTCTCCGAGCCTCGCAAAACTCAGGGACGGCGGGCGCTGCGACGGGCTGGTATAGTCTTTTTCGGCGGCGAGGAAAAACGTCAGACTACCAAACACGACCGCGCTAGTCCGGCGCACGGGAAACTCGTCGGACCGCATTATTTTTTTTCTCTCCCTCCCCGGGGCGGCGCGGCGGCGGTGTTCCGGATAAACCGGACGAAAACTCGCGTCGTACGGATTGTCTGACGGTCGAATGGGAAAAAGATAAAAAAAACGGGCACGTGCGCGTATTACATAATACCACGTCGTACACGTCCGACCGAGTCGAATATTCGCCGAAGATAATGTACGAATCGCGTTTGTTTTCTCTCTCTCTCTCTGCGCGTCTCCTCCGGGCCGCTCCGCGGGTCGCGACGGCGAGGTGCGGGGCTTTCGGATCTTAAAGCGTATTCACGCTCGGGGGGCTTTCCGCGTAATCCAATAAGGAATAAGGATAAAGGACTCCGAATCGCGCCGTGTACACGAGCGACGCGTCGTCGTCCCGAGAGAGAGAGGGTTATTGAACCTCAGACATCAAATCCACAGCGCGGGAATTTCCGCTGCCGCGGACAGCTCTATACATATTGTATATACTGTCGGCGGCGGCGTCGGAATAACGTTTCAAACTTAACGAGAACAATAAAATGACGACGTCCGCGGGAAAACGGTTTCGTTTGATGTGTTTTCTCCGTCGTCGTAGTCGTCCGACGCGTGGTATAAACGGCGGTATAGTATACCATTCGCGTTTAAAACGTTCCGATGTACTCGTCGCGCGCCCGGAGGCGGAAATCCGAAAAACCCGTGTACTCGCGACGAAACGCGATAGCATCGTGTACGTACTTAAAAATGTCAAAAAAAATACCGCGTTTTTTCCCCCACTTTTCCGCGAATTGACCGAAAAAACCGTTTATTTTCCCACAAAAAAAACACACACACACGGTCGTTCAACGCGAGCAGCTCTCGTGTGTCGTTCGCGTACACAACGCCACACCACGGCCACGGTTTTTTTTCTCCAGACCGTTGCCAGACGATTCGCGATTTTCCCGCGCGCTCATGAAAATCTCGCGCATCACGGTGTAGTATACGCGCATTATACGCATACAATATACGGAGGAAATGCTTTTTTCGAATCGGCACAGTTCATATTTTCCGAAAGAAAAAATAAAAAAAAAACGTCCGAACTCGCTCGACGTGAACTCTCGTCTGTATGAAAGAGATAATAATGTCATGCAAATTGCTTCCACTCTTCTCCGCCCGCTGACGCAACAAAGTCGACAAAATTGGCCGTAACCATTTCGACAGTTCTCTCTCTCTCTGGCGTCGTAGTTAATCACGTCGAATTTTTATTTTTATTTTATTTTTCATTCAAATCGTTGACGGTTCGGGGGGTTTTTTTTTCCGGAAACCTGTAATTTGATCGAATCTCATAATAAATAGTTCTCGGTCCCTCCTCCGAAGTGAAAATTCGGGAACGAATGCTCGTGCCGTACACAGCGGTTCTGCGGCGGCGAAATTTTATCGTCCGACTAGTTCTTTTGGCGCACTCGTAGTACTGTACGTGTTGTTTGTCTATAATTCGGGTTATTTTTCTTTCCCTTCGGAATAGCTACGAAAAATTAAAATTTTACAACCGGCGAGAAACGCGCACCGCGGACTAGCATGATTTCCTGAGTAGATACGATGGCAATTCGGAATACATTGCAAATTAAAAAAAACAAAAACAAATGCCTTTGGGTCGTTATGGAAAGTTTTATCGTACTTTGTCGCGAGACTGTATTATTATTTAATTCGTTTAAACGTATTTTCCAAATGAAATATATAATCGAATAAAAACAAAAGTAAAAACAATTAGCCGAAGAAAAAAAATAAAATAAAAATACAACCAAGCGTTTTAAATAAATTATTTAAAGTTCACAATTTTGCGTTTCAACTATGTCATTTAGTAGAGTAGGGTATATACTACACCTACTACACCACCTATACCTATATAATATATACTCTAACGAACTACTCTATTATTTTTTTTGCTTCTTAACCCAATATAAAAAAAAAAAACACTATGCTAACTTCACGTCGTCAAGACAACCGGTATAATAACAAGAAGTATAATTTTTTTATTTTCCGTTCACGTTAATCTCGTCGACGTATTATTAAAAATAATTAAACAAACGTTTTGTTTTTTTTTTCTTTGGACTTTCATCAAGGAAACATTATATTTCGACTATTAGGTAAAAACAATTATTATTACATAATAAAAATAATATTAATATAAAACATTTTACATACCTGTAAAAAAAAAAAATTAAAAAAGTAACATTATAAAATTTAATTAGAAAAAAAAATTACCACACATTATATTAAAATATAAAACCTATTATTTATCCCCGCGTTATGAGCTTTAACATGAGGAACGAAATAAATTACGCCGACAAAATATGTATCTCAAAATATACAATTTGTCGACGCGTCTTTGTTTATGTTTCTCGTGAAATAATAATAATGATGAGAAAAAAATTCCTAATTTTTTAATCGCTAAAATAATATATAATTATCAATGATATGTTTTCATTGAACCGACCGCGCGGTGAAACAATTATTACACAATATCAAATTGAAACGACGATCGGTTCTAAAAAAGTGCTTTTGTGTTTGATAGACCTAAAATATTATTATCATTTTACGAGAGTGTGATCGAAACTGTTCTTACTCTATCTCGAGTTACATTAAAAATAACTTTTAATTGCCGTATATTTGTTTAAATACGCCGAATGTATTTCACTCGGTGAACAGTGATTGTAGTCGGTAATACGCGCTCTACTCGACCAATCCGAGACCCCGTTTAATCTAAAATTTTGTCTTAATAATATTTATGATTTAGTATTGAGAAGATTCACAGAGGATACTCGAAAAAAAGCTTGGATCAACATACAATTTGTGAACAAATTTTTCGGATCATTCTATTTAAACGTGAGTACAAATAATACGATATTAATAGTGAAAATAAAAATATTAATAATATGCGCAAATGCGCAATAACGACGTGTTTATTGTGAATTTATGTAAGCGTATCCATACCCGAGTATTAAATAAAAATGTTTGACTGTTCTCTCTGACGAAAAAAACTTAAAAGTGGGTTATAACGTCGTACGACTACTATACGCTCCAATGTCGTTAGGTATCTTTTTTTCACACCAATGCTTTCAAGTTCAAAGACAAACGGTCTAAAGGTTCCATCCGACTACCGTGTCTCATAATCGAACGATTTTTTTTTTTTTTTTTTTATATATATTAAAAGATTGAATACCGATCGTTTTTGAGTTCCACGTTAGCGTACAATGAGCGTATGCGATTGAAGACGGTCGAGATTCGAAATAAAAAGTCCCCCCGCGATCTCTGTAGGTATGTTACAAGACCGTCTGGAATCGATTTTATAAAGGCGATGCAAAATATCACGTTTTCAAAGAACCCTCTCTCATCAGATCGAATAAATAATATTATCGGATGGAGTACGGTTGTGTTTTGACACGGACGAGAATTAGATAACGAATACCACCTACATTTATATGTGTATCTATCGAATTATTTTCACCAAACGTAAATATCAAAATAGCTTATTATATTGTAAGACGGACGAAGTGTCGCGATGAAACGCGTGTCGTTAAAAGTCCGGTTTTGATCTTGTCGTTTAGGGTTGTACATGCATATTACGGTCACTTTGGATGTGCACGATCGATGTTGCGTATCGGATCGAGTACGGCCGTTGAATATCGGATTTTTTTGCGGACGTCCAAGTGCTCGGGATTAATGCGGAACGCAAAGGCCCAAGTTGTACGCTGGCGCGCGCACATTTCAGACACGTCATGCGCCGGAAATTGGATATTTTGACGTTTCTCGCCGTGGCCACAATAATAGCCGCCGGGGCTTTACATTATATACATCTATTAATGGGATAAAATCGATTATTGTTACCGCGAGACATCACGTTTTGACGTTAACAACGGTTCGACGAAAGCTTTGCTGGATTCGGCGCGAAACGAAACGTCCCGACGATCGATGTGCGAGCCGACTAAAATAAAGATTAATAACGTCACTCGCTACTAATATAACGCACTTACGAATCGAAGCGTTAAAACGAATCTTCACGACCGATCCACTATACCGCCGCGTCTATTTCCGACACACACCGACTGCAAACAGTTTTTGAAATTTTTCAAATTCGACAAAAACTGGCGAAAATTTCAAACTTTACTCTACGGTCTTATAATCAATAATATACAAATAGTATAAAATCAACAAAAAAAATGTCGTGTCCTTTGCATTAATATATATATTATCACGGAAAAAACGCGAGTTCGATTATGGGTGTTTTAAATACAAATCGTCTGATATTATCCTACTGGTTTTGAAACCAATCGCGATTTTCTCGACACAATTTCGACCGGTTTTAAGTCGATTAAATGTAAAATATCAATAATTACGCATCAAAAAGTAGTTCGCAGTTAGGCCAGAGAAAAAACAAAAACGTTGATTTCGGAAACGTTTGCTAATAGCTGGTTGTTTGAAAATTGACATTTCATACGACGCAAAAATGTCGATTGGATTGAGTTTTTGTTTTGTTTTCATTTTAGTTCTTTGTTCGAGACTCGACATCATGGCCAAGAGTATATTATGTTTTTATTGCGCGATTATAGTTCATATTTTCATAGATAAGGTATTCGAAATTGGAAATTGTTTTCAAACTTTTCGCTCCGCTCCCGACAAAGTTAAAGCGAAGTGTTTTATAGTCTATCCGGTATCCTTCTTAAAAAACCAGAGGCCGCCGGCAAAATGTATATTTCATCAAACAAGTATAGTCGCAAACAACTTTTGTTTTGAATGAATCTCTCGTACCGCTTTTAGCTATTTATTTTTTTTTGAAATCTCGCGTTTTATATTATTACTTTTTACACGAATTATTTCACCTTATTTCTATACATACGCGCGGTCTTGTTTTTTCTACTTTCCCGACTATCTACTTTGATATAATAACCGTCTTTTCTCGGGACTCTCGGCTCAAGGCGTTTTCTTCAATTGTTCGTGTAAATTCTACGTTTCGAAACTGTATTTCTAAAACAAATTTCATTTCGCCGGCTACGAATAACTCTGTACCGCCTCATTGATTGTTTAACACGGTAAGAATAATCTTTTCATTTCCGTAAGACAATTTACAGTCGGAAGCACCAAAAAACGTTTGAGCGTTTTATTACATTTTTAAAGTGAGCTCGAATATCTTATTACATACAATTCTCTGCAGTCTGACTTGAAAATAATTTTCATCGTTTGCCCTCGATAGACATTGTTAAAGTTTAGAAACTATTGGTCCGAAATAAGTTTAAATAGTAATTATTATACTCAAACATAACTATTTTTATTGGTAGCCAAACATACTTTAGATGTGTAAAGAAAACAGTTTGAATATCTTTATAATTTTATCGAAATCAATCGAGAACAATCATTGTTCTCGAAACAATATTTTTCAATTTTACCTTTACTTACAATGATTGATTATTTTTTCAAAACAACAAACCCCACCTTCTAAACGATTATTATGCGTAAACTCCACGATATCTCATACGTCCGAAACAAAATTTTTAAACAACCTTGTTACCCCCGGGTTCTACAGTTTTCGTCGATTCAAACGCAACTATAATTCTTTTCAGTTTTTTTACAAGAACTATAACAATCTATTTTACCACAGCATTCCTTTGAATCTTTATAAAACCATTTATTAAGATCCCAACATTTTTTTTATTAATTTATTTACCAGCGTACGTCTTAATTGAGTGCCGTTATTTTAATACTTTACATGAAGTTTATTCAGATTACAGGCTTTTCGTATTCATGGGCGTAACTTGAATTTTTTTTTTTTCGGAATTTGAGGCGACCAACTCTGTTTCACACACGTAATATTATAACACGCGTCTCATCGACTTTTTTTTTTTTTTTTAATTTTTATTTAGCCTTTAGTGAGAACTATTTGGCTCGACCATTAGATAAGTGATACATATATACAGATTACAGTTTGAGGTTAATATATACAAAATAATAGTCTCATCGACTTAAAAAACAATATTATAATTAGTAATTATAACCGCAAAAGCTTAGTTCACAGTTCGCGACGACGAGAAACAGACGGCAGCCGCGTACTGTCGTCATAAAATTCACCTAACCAATTATGTAAAATTGATGTTTCTTGACGAGTATAATACTTCATCTACGAGGCTTAATTATTAATACACAATGTGGTCGGTGACCGGAATGTTCTATACGAATATCGCGTTATATTTTAATTACCCTCGCCAAATGTACTTATTACGTGCTTGTGTTCCATACACGGTGTTTCGCGGTACATTTCGAATAATTAAAAAAACTACTCGCACAATAATGTTATTAATTCACGCGTGAAACGTGGTATTTCACACACGAATACGTGTTGCGTATAACGAAATACATTTTTAAATTCGAAATTATTTTGCATTTAGTATATGATATCAACGAATAGCGATGTATAATTTTGTACGGATGGTGAAAACAGAAAAAAATTTTCGCAAAACATTTCCATATTTTAATTGATAAAATAATTCAACAGTCGTAAACAAGGGATTGTTTGTTCGGTAAAAGTTGTATGGATAAAACGATTATTATTTGGTAGTATTATTCGTTTACGTATAGTATTTGTGTTCTTTTCGATAATCGTGATTTCTTTTTCTTTTTTTTTTTTTTGTCAAAGGCTACGAAAGATAATATTTAATAACGAGGCAATCGCGCGCGCCATCAGTCGGTTATCGTTCGTCGGGGCGGCCGCGAGGTATGAAATGAAATAATTTATTCTTCTTTGACATCTTTTCGGCGGAGGTATTCATGAGAAATCGCGAGTTTTTTTTGACATGACCGCATGGCTGTCAGACACCCGGAGCAAAGTTATTTCGATACAGTACCCATCTGATAGTATTCCGATTCGTCGTCGACAGACAAAGTGTGCGAGGCGGCGTGGGCGCGAACTGATTCTCCGGCGAGGCAGACGACAGACAGCACCACGGCGAGTAAATTAAAACGCGAAGACGAATATTCGTATCTCTCTATTCGATTTGGTAAAAATGTCTCGTGGCTGTCAAACCCCATTCGGCGCGTTTTGGTTTGCGCGAAAAACGCGTTAGTGTTATACACATACGTATACGCGCGTATTTAACTCGTAAAAATATAACGGCGCAGAGTATTGATTTTTCCCCGCAAAATAAATACGCCGACGTATTGACCCTCCCCGCCTGTCCGGTTCAGTTATTATTACAATTGCAATTTGACGGGGAAAAGGAGAAAAGCAGAAGATCGCCGTCGTGTTTATTTTACTTGACGAGGCGGGTATAGGTTATTATACTATATAGGTGTGTATACGCGCGCACACGTTTGGAAATACGCCGAATCGAATTATTCGATGCATTTGTGGTTCTCGCGCTCTCGTACCGTAAAAGCAGCGTTACATCACGGAGAAGTAATACAATTACTATCGACGCGATTGAATGACTGTTTGTTTTTTTTATATTATTCAAAACACGGCAAACTTTTTTTTCAGCCGCGATGGTGCACAGTTTGTCGCTGTATTTTTTACGCGAGGTACAATATCTGAAACGTTCGAATATAAAGTGCAGATAAAGTGAAAAATCGGCAATTCTCTAGAATTACAATAAGTTATGTAGATGGCGGGTGACGCGTGAAATATTATGTTCTATCGCGAACTTAAAATCATCTAACTTTTCTACAGATAACGATAGTGAATAATATTATAGTTAAAACGAGAAAACGATTTTTTTCAATTTTTATGTATTGTATTTTCTCTTTAAAATAAACAATTTCGCAATCGAGAATAAAAATAAACACGACCGGCGCAATATTTTTAATTTTATTATTTCAACCGAGCGAGTGTATAATACGCGTATAGAAACTGACTCGAATTATACATTTTGTTTCATATGAGATTATGATTTTGTATTATTATTATAAGCCCGACGAAAGTGGTTTACGGAGGAGAAAAAAAAAATGCGATTTTCCGTGTATAATTTCTAACGCAATTAAAAACGTAACTGTAAAAATAACATAAATAAATACGTATTCTAATTACTCGTACACAATATAATAACACACACGACGGGTTACTTTCGTGACATTTTGTGATATGCAAAGTCGTCCGCGACTTTTTAATTCATACTTCACGTTAATTATTATTAACGATTTAAAGTTGTTTTTTATTTTTATTATCGTTTTGAGTTCACGTTGCTCGTTTTGCGCAAAAGTGGTGCATGTAAACCGGTGTACCGGAACGGAAAACATTCGAATTTTCATTCGCGCCGCCTGGAAAAAAAACCGCAGGACATTGTACGAAACACTCGGGAATTCGATTGAACGGCCGGGGTTTTCGATTTTGCCCGTAACACCGCATACTCGTCGCGCCGCCGCCGTTCGAGTGCCGTTCAGGTACTTGAAATATTATACGAGTATATTATATTCTATTGCGAACCAATGGCGCTAAAGTTATCGTATCCCGCGTTTGTGTACCATAATGTCACGGCGGCGTGTGTACACAATAGTGCACTTGTCATTAGTTCGGTTCGATAAATCCCCGCGAAAATGTTTTACGATTTCACCACAACGAGTATGTTAAAACAATATTATTATCGTAATATAGCTGATGCGGGAGTCTGCACTAATTGCGCGATAAAATCGGTAGCGAGTGTTATTATTATTGTAACGCGACGAATTCCATAGAGATTGCGAATCCGATTAAAAGGAAACCGCTAAATTAATAATTGTAAAATATATAATAATAATTATATTATTCTCATGATAATATGGGAAATTTTAAACCGCGGGTTTACGATAAAAATACATTTCATTCGGTGTTAACGCTCGACAGTTTTAACGAGGCGCCGCCGCCGTGTTTTATTCGTTTATTGAGTTTTGGGCGAGTTATAGTATTTTAGGCTGGTGCCTACCACCTTTTGCGTACATTTTTTCTCGGTAATATAGCATCTGCAGGTATCCGATTGTATACCCGCCGGAACGACTAAATAATTAATTGCGATTAAAAAATAATTAAAAAATAAACGAATATTTGAAATCGTTTCGATCTCAAAACCAATTATTTTATTTTAATATTATCATTATTATTTTGGTTTTTTTTTTTATAAGCGCGTATACGCGATGAGTGGTTTTAATCGAAAAAAACCTCATGCGTCTCTCAGTATTCTGTTGGATATTTGAGTTTGTAGAGAATTTTTTTTTTCATATTAATTACGAATTATAAAAATCCCGTGTTTGAACGATAAAATTTAAACATTAACTCGAAAAAATCTGTTTGAAAATAGATCGCCTAACCCCTGCACATTTCCGAATATTTTTATAATGTCGCGTGTCTGTTGAATATCATACCTGACGATATTCTTTGAATAAGAGCGTTTCGCTTGTACATTTATTGAATTACAATTTTATCATTTGAGGATATATTCGCGTTCGAACTGAGTATAGGTAACAAAAACAATGAATAATTAACTGCGTAGTGCTTACTCGTAATATATTTCATACTCGAATATTACAACAGCTTGCAACGTAACACACACATGTGATTTTCCATACCAAATAAAAATATATTCAACGGTTTCGACGTCTTTAATGATTATTAAGTACAACTTTATTAATACGAAGTACGTTTCGTTCTACCCAAAAGTCATAAAACGTGATATATAAAATATGAGTCACTTCTGTTGGCTCGTGTGTCTTTTCACGAGCGAAACATATATTAATTGTCTTCTACCCGTTAAATCTACTGCCTCCGTTATACTTTATTATAAAATTGTAATGATGTAATGATTATAAAAAATCGAGCGCCTATTCAAATAATAGTGAAAAAATCATAATTATTCCAACTTTAAACTTGACCTATTATTCGTATTATAATACGTATATTCGTATAATGCATTTCTCGGGGTCGATGAGTTGTTTCTCTCGTTTCCCGTTGTGCAGACGACGTTATGAATCGCGAGACTCTCCGACAGTCGCGAAAGTCATCCACTCAAAATAAGATCACGAAAAGTCTGCCAATATTTGTTGCGCTTTTGATTACGCCGAACAACATAATATGTATGTGGCGTAAAACTAATTTGCGGAATGTCATTCCCGGCAACATATCATCTTGTCGAACAAGTTCGCCGAACTACTAAAGCTGACGCCTCAATAGACGAATAGCCGTATTTTTCCATTTTCTCGAGTAAGACATACGTATCGCACGGCCGGGGAGAGGGACGAGAGAGTTCGGCGGTGATCCGTCTTATATCAATTGAAAACCTCGAAATACCTCGAAATACGCGACGAACAAATATCGTTCACACGTACGTGCCTATATAATTATTTGATTTTATGCATGAAATTGTTCGATTTATATGCGAGGCCGTGTCGAGTGCGATCGTCCGCTCGAACTTAAATCGTAAAGATATCGGAAACGAATCTCGAAAATATCATCTTTTTCATTTGCTTTTACTCTGCGAAATGCTGCGTTTCGAATTCGCATTTTCAAGCCAAACGATATGGGGCAGTAATAACTAATAAGTATAATAACAATTAACCGAAACGACGGCCGAATCCGTTTAATTTTTTTAAATTTAAAATTTATTAAAAAAATAAAATCGACCATTGTGATTCATTATTAACGCTAAGCAGTCTTGAAACATTTGTTTTTAAATTTTTTATAGTATTACATATTTATATGAGTTTATAATTAGCATTACAGTTTCTGAAAATGTACAGCCTGATGTACAGTCACTTTTCTAATGATTTTCGGTTTTAATTTTCGATTTGTAACACGGGCAAACAGAAGGCAAAGGGCAGTTGTTCGTTGTAATCATGAACAAAGTATTCATATATTTTATGTACACCTCAGTTTCAAGTTTTTTTTGTTTTTTAATCACTTTCGCGAGCTTAAAGTTTTGATTTATTTGCGTTAAAGTAATCGCCCGATACACTGTAAATCACTTTTTTTTCTTAGAATAGTGTCTATTTTATTTAAAGTGCATTTACCGGGAAAAGCACTACCGCAAAATAATGACTGCCGTCACCTTTTCTGTCAGTTAAAACTTGACATTCCACTCCATTGCCGCGCGTACGGTTAGGAACGACGAATCAATAAATTCATAGCTCGTAGAGCACGGCAAAGTACATCAATAATTATCGCCATAACCATTTGGCGTCTTTGGACAATGTTCAATTTCGCCCGTGGCCCGCAGCAACGACCCTTTCGTCCCCGAGGGCATATCACTTTGTATCGAAACCCCTCAGACGGTTATTCATTGGCAATCTGTCGTAGATAAAGTTCGTTAGTTCGGATAAGACTAAAAAGTTTGCCGTCGCGACGACGGTATCGTTTTACTGAAAGATAATTACTTGTTATACCACATCATATCTGTGGTGCAGACATTATTAATTACACTGGAATTTATGAAAACTATAAAAACGTTGAAATTGCCACCATCGATTTCTTCTCACTATAATAAATAATACTTTGTGTTTCAGATATCAAACGCGCTTTGTGGTTTTTACGTTTCCACATTGTTCAAGAACTCAATACTCTTTTATTCGCTGGAAGATAACTCGTATCGATCAAACTAACCATCCAAGTGCGTATTATAACATTAAAAAAAAAAAATTCCGTACATTTATTTTTAATACCGTTGTCGACATTCGATCGACGTGGTCCGTACGCGTGCACATTCCCGTCGACGAGACGAGATGAGAAGAGACGGAGGTCGTGTTGTAAAATTGTTATTATTATTTTACTCTATATCTATTTTAATATTCAACCGACCGTAGATAATGTTAGTAGATTGACGAGTACGGTTTGAGATGAGCAAAAATAATATCCATAGGTATAAATTGTTATTCATTTATAATATTATGTTTAATTCGTTGCACGACAAGGAATATCAGTTTTAATTAACAGTTTAGCTCCGTACGAAATCCTTTGAACGTCCATAAAAATAAACTCCATTAAAAATCCATTAAACTAAACGCTGAATCGATTTTACGTATCGATTTCTAACCACCCTCGCGACTAATTATTCGATTCGTTTCTCGAGTGTATCAGCGAGAGAGCTCGATTTCATAAAATATACCTAGATAAAATCCAAAATAACAGTTCAAAAAAAAATAATAATAATAAATGGTTAAAAAAGTCATATATATTATTTTAATAAACATTTTAAAACTAGCATGATGTGTCGGAAGCATTTTTTTACAAGGTAAATCATGAAATCGTAATGTAATAAATTTTTTAACGTATTGCGTTGAAATTGCACTTAACATCCTGTCGGGTATTCATGTTGCACACTCATCGTTCGCTTATTCCAACACACACACACATATGCGTATTTGAAAACGGGGTGACTGTAAAATGTTCTAAAATAAAATACGTAAATTTGTCTATGCACGAGCAGTAGTAATACCGTGGTAAATTTCCCGGTACAATAATGGACTTTGTATTCACAGAGGCACAATGTTTTATATTATTTCGTTGTAGGCGAGGAAGAACACAATTAACGAAGTTAAAAAATGTATAAGCCGTAAAAATGTACTTAAACCGACTTTCACGCGTTTAAACAGACGGGAAAATACCAACATAAAAAAAGTGATCACTCAACTGTCGGGAAGAAACAGAAAGGGGCAAAAAAAAAAAAAAAACGTTCAAACAATGTAATTTTAGCAACGCATCGGTTTTCGTGAACCGCGCGCGTACGTTTTATTAAGTTTTTCAATTTTTTCGCTTTTAAAAATACTCACGAAACGTATATTATTATTATTAAAACGAGCGTTAAACATTCATATATTATGAATATAACGTGTACGTTTTACGGCATCGTGTACACATAATAATAATAATAATATATGATAATAATATATTTATATAATATCGTGTCTCGTCGTTCTGGAAATGTATATTGTTCGAGTTGAATAAAAGATAGTGTGCAGACAAAGACTCGGCGGCGAAAAGTTTGCTTTAATGCGTGTCTGCGTAAAAGACGGGCACGTGTCAAGCCATAAAATCGTAACGAAAAACTTGTAAAGACGCGCCAAGACATTGTCTCTCGTAACGTCGAATCGTTTTGAGAAAACAACAAAAAGAGGAACCCGAGCGTCGCGAACGACTTTCCCCACTCGCCGTCGTTGGACCGTCGCCGATTATTGAATTCGGCGTGCGATTTTTCATTGGAAAAAATATTTTATATCGACGACAAACCGACAAAACCGACGACGACGGAAATACGCCGATCGTAGGTGGAGGAAATTGTTCTGTGCCCGAAAGAACAGCGAGTGGTACATTTTTAATTATTTTTCTTATACACATATTATGAGGTCAAGCCGATACGATTATATTATGAATTGTACGGGTAAAAACGTTTGAAAAATACTCGGAATTAAATTGTTCGACATTAATTAACGTCAGAATTTACGTCGAGTAAAGCCCCGTACTGTTATACGTACACCACTATAATAATAAACTCGAGCTGAAATTGTTCAAAATATCACTCCGTCTGCGTGTCTCGACCTGGGCGGTGAAATAACCGTAAACGATTTCGAATCGCGGAGTCAATTAAAATTAATTTAACGATTCAATTAAAAATGTAATCACTTTTATCCTACTCGTTATTCCGGTTTGTTCTAAAGTCGGTGTCCTGAGAGTACCCTCTCGACCGTAAGTCGATTAATGAATATTAAGCACGTACGTTCGAGTATACGTTTAGATAAGTCACTTTTGATGTGTCATGAACAAGTCATGTACGAGCAAGTATAGCGTGAAACACGTCACAAGTGCGGAGTTATTCGCTATATTGATTGTCATCGCGTTGTCGTTAAATCGAACACGATGATTTTACGCGAACGATTTATACTTCGGTTTGTGCGACGAATAATAATCACTACAGATTTTGAACGAGGCTAAGAATAATCGTATATGAATAACGATTAATAATTCGCAACGGTGAAGTTTCTTCATTTTTTTCGTGCCAATCCACCTATCTTCCACTTCGGTAGTCGCAACGAACAAAGTCTGTCTGGATATTATTATTTCAAACGGGTTGGTTTTTGAATCGATCAATAGTTGAGAAACGTTTAATTAACCAGACGTGTAAGGAAAAGTGATATTCTCTTAACCGTTTTTATAAATTATTTACGCGTTATATACACATCTTTCTTATTCGCATAAATAATGTTTAGTCTAAGTTTTAGAGTGAACTACATAAACATAACGTATGGTAATGTAATTCTGCCAAGTATATTTTCAACGAATCCCTATAATAATAATTATAGTTTTTTCTCTGATAAACGTGAAATAATTTAACTACAACTATAATGATTGTTTAACCGTTTTACAGCTATAACTTTATAGTTGTTAAAACTTTATACTTTAAACGTATATTTCTCGTCCGCGTTGATAAAAATTCGTTTTTTACAATCACTCATAAAAAGTCGAAATATAATAACCCAGCTAAATTTAATGAGAAATATTTCAATTCAATTTTTATGAAAATAAAACTCGCAGGCAATTAAATATTAAAATTTCAAATTTTAATAAACACCTATATAATATGTGTATGTGTATGCGATGTATTTAGGTATTTTGTTATAAGTTATTTTTCAATCAAAGTTAAAATAAACTTAAATCAAAGTTTATTCTCCTAAAGTACATTGGAAATATTTTAACAATGGTTCTGAGAGTAGCCGCTTTGAAAAAGTTTTACTTCTTATATAAAAGATAAGTTTCTTATGAATAAGCTCTACCATCCAACATCCAACTACTCACGCTTAAAGTTTTTGACTTAATGAAACGTAAATCCTGTCGTTAATACCATAGATGTACGACCTAAAACTGTGTGTTATATACTGGTTCAAAAATAAAAACATTGTAAGTTAATGAAGAAAAATGGGAAATAATTAAAACATAATATTTTTAAAAGTACTTCCAGCTTAAAACTATAGATAAATATACTAGGTCCAATATATTTATTAAATACAGGTACTTCGGTCGTGTTAAAATTTTATTTTTCAAAGATAATTTCAATATTTGAAACGTTTCGGCTTCCGGTTACAGATGCAGAAATAAAATGTGTTTGAGTTTAATATCTAAAGTGTAACGACCGTAAATCATATTATATAAAAATGCACTATATTTTTTGCGTTAAATTATTCAGCAAAAGTCTTTAAAAATATTATTAAAAATCCTAGAATTTTTTAATTAACGACATATTATTTTATTTTTGTAATCGTGTGCTTTAAAATTAATTTAAAAAAAAAAACTAACAACAACAAACGAATACAGAAAGATGATACTGCGTTGATAATAAGGTGTTCGGGTCTATTCAATTCACTCGCTCCGATGAATCTAAATGGTTACTCGGATACCAAGTTGATGTAGTTGTTATTAAACAGAATTCCCCAAAGAATTTAATGAAAAAAAATCTCTACCTTTTGTTTGAAAAGCTTCAAGGGTTCAACGTCTCTGATTAATTATTATCTCGGTCGCATTTCATTTTCCTTCTGCGAATAACGTTATATTTTCCAATCAGTTATCAGATTTAAAGCACTTTAATATAAATTATTTCTCAAATGGTAAACACGTCTAAACTTATCTATTTGAGCGGAGCTTCTTTTTTTTCTTCATTTTTTTTTTAATTTCACCAAAATCCATTAATTAAAAATAAAATAAACAATGAAAATCCATAAAGGAAAAAAGTTTATATATATTTTTATTTTTTTTTGAGTAATAAATTATAATATGTACCGATAATTCTTAATATTCTCGTGTCAGCTACGGAAAATTACCTTTTACATATGCGCTGATTAAAATACGAACGAGCTTTCGATTTCAATTTCAAAAGCAACAGTTTAAAATATTGCTATTATTTTTGCGTTCTCAAAAGTACCATCGATAACGGAACGTTTTTAATTTAATTTTATAATTAAATAATTTTCGGTTTAACGATCGTTTAAAATTATATATTTTGCAGGTCGCGCTTGTTCGTTACATTTTATGAAGCAATTATCTTATACTGCTGATGTAAGTATGCGGTGTCATATATTTTATACTATTACGTGTACAATGTTTTAACTGTGCTTTGTTTATTTGTTTCTCAACATGTTTTGAAATGCGAAGTTATCGATACCAGTTCACGTGGCCAATGAGATATTCTCATCGGGTGAAATCTCGACGGAAACATAAAAACCATTTAGACGTTCGATTGATGTTTTTTATACATTGCAGAAAAAACCGGCCTTTTGTAAAAAGCAAATCCAATTTAAAAAAAAAAAAACTCCCCGTTCGTTTCAAAGCAGATAAAAGCAGATCTTAATATACATTTTATGAAAGATTTAATCGGCCGAGACATTAATTAAAATAACCGCTTCGATCTTTTTTGAAGCCGAGGTAATTATTATTAAATAACGAAAGATTGAAAAGATATACGGAATTAGCATACGCCGTGCGTTGTATATAATTCGTCGGACGATAAAATTATTTTTTTTCTCGAACTTTCATAATTATATTATTATTAATTTTCGAAAACCAAAGTCGAATAATCATTTAAAAGGCCCGTTTTAATAATATTTCGATCCGAAATAATTACATTATTATTATAATTTTTTCTAACGATTGTTTTTATTTATTCGTTTAAGGCTGCCGGCGGCGGTGACGATAAAACTTGGGCCGAGACCGGCGTCGTCTGAACGAACCTTTAAACCGAATCGTCTCCGAGAAAAACTTTGCCGACAATAGTACGAGTAGTAGTAGTACAGACGTGTTAATTTGCAACGAACGAATCGACAAAGTTTGTTCGGTGTCGTTTACTCGAGAGCTGCGTGGAAAAAAAAAATTTCCGGGTACGTTTAAACTTTTACGACAATATTTGTTTTCGTTTCGCTCTAACCCCTGCCGAGCAGAGAGCGCGCGTGCATTATACACGTTCTACTGATTTACGTTGCTGCGCCGTATAAATTATTTATTTTTCTTATGATTTATACATAATGTTTTAAAAACATTTAACGTTGAATGGGAAATCCGAGCGACTCGAGAAAATGCAAATGTAATAACCCATCGTTGCACCGTAATAACGACGACGACGGCGTACCTATACGACTATATTATTTAAAATATTCGCCTTTTTAGCGATTTAGCTTGGCGCGTTGGTATTTTTTTTTCACTTTTCTTTCTTTTTTTTTTTTTTTCCCGGTACTTATAGAACCTTTACCGATATGACGGCCGCGAACGCGTGCGCGAAATCCATCAATCTAGAGAAAATTGTCGCTTGATTTATGGTGCCGCCGCCGCGCCCTATACACACAAAACGTCCTCTTATCCCTAGTTTTGACGTGTAATCATTTTTCACATTGTCCAACCCACGACGTCGGCAATCGTGTATTAGCATATCAATCCGTAACAACTGTGTCGTAGAATGTGTACACGGAAATATTATAACGCCCCTAAACACAATAACATTGTATATATATTATAAATATATAAATTAATAGCTGCTCCCTCGTCGAATTTTCGTTTATAAATATATTATTATTATTATCGTTTGCGTATAGCGTGTACAGACTATTTTATTTTTTTTTTCAATCCAATGGATAGGATTTTTTTAATTAATCTCACTGAAAAGGATAAAAAAAAAAAGAAAGAGAAGCCGCCGATCGGATTTGTTCTTTGAACGAAACGCGCACATATACCGTATGGTATACAGTCTACGTCACGTTCGATATATTATATTCATCTCTAAAAAAAAAATAAAAATACTTTTATACGAGTTGAGCGCAGAAGGGGTCGAAAACGAAAACGTAACGACGTGATATGAATAGAAGAAGAGAATAAAAGCGAAATGTCTGCCTTGTATACCGGACGTATTTATTTATTTCTTTATTTATTTATTTATACATACATCTCGTATATATTGCCAGAACTATTCGCATTTCTCACTCGGAGTGGAGTGTGATTGGTAAAGAAGGACAAACTTTTTTTCTTCAAACATCGCCCCGGCGCGGCGGCGGCGGGTTCGATAAACGTTTTACGATTTGTATATATACATTATACATGATATCGTATATATATTTTGATAAGTAAATACACGTTCCCGAACCGGAATCGAGGGTAAACGAAGGAGCTAATCTGCGATACATTTTCGGAGAAGGTCACCAAACCCCCCGTGGACCCGTGTGAGTTGACCGACACCGACCCTAATCCCTCATAAACCCCATAATGCGGTATCAGACGTGGATCCACGGGAGAGGGGATTACGGGACAATATTTCTCGCTCATTATTACAGTGTTTTGAAATTATTATTATTGACGTGAAAATATGATTTTTATTTTTGAAATTCTAAAAGATACGCTGTATACGAAACGCAAGGGTCCGGATACTGTAAGGGGGGGGGGGTGGTAAAATCGAAATCAAAACGATTTGGAACAATGTGTAAGGGATACCGTGTAGTTCAAAGACCACGACAAAAGCCAGCGTAATTTATCTCGTAACGCGTCTCCTGCGCACAAAATGTGACTCGAGCAAAGGATTTCGCGGATCCGCGTGCCTACGACGACAGAAAAACAGTGATAAATCGTCGCCGACAAACGTCGTGGCTACACACGAGATAACTCGATCGTGAGAACGGACGTGTTGGATAATAACATCAATAACTAACCAAAGTCTTTAAGGCAGACGATGCAAACGATGCAACACGATCAACGATGTGATTGATTCGATGGATTATAAGCTCATAATCGATTCGTATATTTAAAAACAAAATCGTGTTGTTTTCACATGGGCAACGATCGCGTATTCTACATCTGCGCAACACTATGATTTTCATTGCGATTAAAAAACACACTATAGTATCAACACGTCGTATTGTACGCTATTGTAAACGCGAGTTTTACCGAACACGTGATGAATGGAAATAAAACGCTGATCGGCGGCGCGATGTATCTACAATAATAACACACGCGTGTGTACGGTACGCGAGCGCGCGTATACTTGTACCGTGGTTAGGGTACAATAAGCCCCGCGATTGAAAAAAATAAATAAAATATATCGAAATAATACGACGACGGTACGCGAGATTACGACGTCGCCGTCGGTCGGACCGAAGATTGTATATTTTAATATTATTACGGCTTGGCGCCCCGTCGTCGGGACTAATGTACGTGAACGATTTTCGACAACAATGAAAGACAAAAAAAAAAGTAATCTTTTTTTCCATACAATCGGGTTATTTTTAAACATCTCACCCCGAATCGATCATAAAATATCGTTGCGCGGAATAATATTATTTTCAAACGGACAGAGGACCCCACAACAGGTACGGTCGGAAAATATGGATCGCGTCGAGTTTGAATTACGGTCGGGGCATTTTTCCTTGCCGTTTTCTCCGAACAAATCGAAGCGCTGTGCCAGCGCCCATCTAGAGTGCTAACATAAACATGTGTGAAAAAAGAAAAGAGAAAAACTAAGTACCCATTTCCACCGACCGTATACTACGATAACAAATGTTTGTTCTATCCTTTTTTTTTCCCTCACTACAAAACACCCTTTTTTCCTTATTCCTTAGGAATTTAGCCATCGACATAATAATATATTACACCGGTAACTCGGTTAAAGTTGCGCATAAAAATACAATAGCTATTATAGATGTTAGTGACGTGAGGTATGGCTTGGAACCGGTATTGAAACCGGAATATTTTGGAACTCTTCGACGATTCATTTAGAACCAGAATTATTAGAACCGCAATCGAAATATAATGATTTTTCCAACCGGGCATTTTAAGATTGTTTCCCGTTCTATTCGATTATTTCAATGTTATGAACTAAATTTTTTCGGTATCAATACTGAGGTCGACTACCTACTGACGCTCTTTACAGTATTTTATTCTTTTCATCCGAGTTATTTCAAAAAAAAGAAAAGGAGAAAAAAAAATGGTAAAATGTTTTTTCGATTTTTAATCAGAAATAATATGATTAGATTCTTTCGGAGTTTCGAATACCACTATTCAATGAAATCGAAACGAAAAATATTACTGTAAAATGGGAGTTGCTCGGATATCAGCGGATCCCTAAGATTCCCGAAAAAAAAAAAACCATTTCGATTCCGAGCCAAGTTTTGAACATTTTCCAATCGTAACTGTCGACTCCGAAGAGAACACTGCGAGTAATCGCGGCCAGAGTCGCGAAATGGACCGGTCATCTTGCAGACCGACGAGAACGCGGAAATCGCAATCGCAGGACAATCTTCGTCGCACAGTCGAAACGTCCGCAGGCCTGCGGGGTCGAGCGCAAAGTTCGTAAAGCGAGAATGGTTCGACAAACGATAAAGCGTAGACCACCGACGCCGTCGCCACCGCGTCAGGTTTTTTATTGATCATCGCGACGACGGTGGCGGCTAGTGGCGGCGGCGGTGGGTTCACGTGGCGTGCATTTTACTTATTAACTGTTGAGGACTCGAAACACGCGAAGTATAACAGCAATAGTAATATATACTATATGAAACGTACGGTGTAGAATAATGAGATATTATACAATATCATGCTAAGCGTGCGTACAATGTCGTAAAACAGGCGCGCACAGTCTTCGACAGGGAAAAGAGAAACACTATGACTAAACTAAAATGATGTTTAGTGATCATTTCTGTTTTTGATTTTATATCGCATTTCACCGTTACTGTATCGTTTACTTATTTGTTACTATAATATTATATCGTCTACTTTAACTTATTCTCATAGATTTTCGTTTAAATATAAATGTAGGTATATTTATTGTTTGCGATTTAAAATCATATCTAAAGAACAAGTTGAAGGATATCGCCCTCTTTACTACACAAAAAGTCACTTTAATAGACTAGACTCGGGTAGGAGCGTTCCGATTATTTTGTAAGAGGAGTGATAGTCGACCGGTGCAGTGACATTTTTTTTTTCTCTTTCAATTATTTCACGGAAAAACATGTATTTCTCATGAGCGTCGAGACAGTCGAGGACATACTCGAACCGAGTGCTCTAAAAAAAAAACACCGAATCACTGATAATCGATAACGTTCGTTTTTCTTTCGGTGAATAATTTATTATAATTTTCTATATCACTTGATATCACTATAATTTCTACGATATTATCTTTTCATATCATATTCTATGTGAGAGATAGCATTGTGAACGCGAATACGCGCGTACTCATACATAGTTGAACAGTTCAAGTATCGTTTTAGTGCGAGGTTCAAAGAATGTTTTCCCCTCCAACCCCGTATCAATGCCGTATCAGAGACCGATCGGTAACGGGTTTTAAAAAAATATACTTAAATATCATAAATATCGAAAAAGTTCACGGGGGGTCTATTCCTATCGTCCTCCCCTCCCCCCGTTTGACCGCCACTGGTCGTCCCCCCTCCTGAAAAAAATACAAGATCCATCAGACTCGGTCGCGCGGCGTACGAGAGCGGAGCGGCGGTTTCGTCGGGCGCTGTCGCGCGTAGCGTGCGCCGAAATCGCCGCGCCGCGCCGCGCGCCGGCGTGTCGCAGTCGCATGACGTGCCTTTGCACGCGAGAACCTCTGCCGCCGCCGTCGATTTCAGTGTCGTCGCAGCCGTCGACTTGGGTGCCGCCTCCGCCGCCGGATCGTTGCGAGCGCCGCCGCCGCCGCCGCCACCACCACCACCGACGACGACAATAATTATAAAATACTATTATGAAATGCTCTCGGCCAACAGCATCACGTCAATCGTCACCGCTCTGGTGTGCACCCTTTTGTGCATAGCCGACGCCAGTAAGTTCTCACGATTTATATTTTAATTATTTAAATCAAACGCGCGTTTTTCGATCGTTTTGACGTGTTCGCGTCGTGTGTGTTTAAATCGTCGCGAATGTTCTCCAATCCTTTTTCTCTCTCTCTCTGTGTTTTTTTGTGATTTTGTCGGACCCGGTGGATTTCGACGTCGCGATTGTCCCGGCGCAGCGCGATCGATAGAAATATGACAAAACGAAATCTTTACGCCGACCGTTTCGATAACGTTATCGTTGTATCTTTCTCCCGGCCTCTGATGGCGGCACGTTTCCGCGAACAATCGCTGTACCGATCGCCTCGAATCCCGACAGCGGTGTCTGAGCGTGTTTTATTATCTTTTCACCCCGAAAAGAACTCTTTGATTACATTTCGCGATACGTTTTCAAAGCTCGCTTTTTGTCCGCGATAACAACCTTCTCGTACGCAATATATTATAAACGAGTATATATATATATTATAATGTATACAGGGTGTTTCGCTAGCGTTTACTTATTCAATGCTGTTTCAAAGCGATAGATTTTTCATTTCTCTCACACATCGATTTCAAATCCTCGAGAGGCACTCTGTATATATATATATGTATATATCGTACATTTACATCGGTACGATTCTGTTAAACAATTTGTAAATGTACTTATTCATTCTCTCTCTCTCTCTCTCTCTCTTTCTCTTTCTTTCTGATGTTGCGCTCATGCCAGTACGCGATTATCGTTGGTGCCAAAACTTTACCCTGTCTACAAGCTGTAAGACTAGGCATTTTATGTAAATGCGTGTTTTTTTTTTTTTTTTATCTTTTGTTTATACGCGCAATAAATGGAACACGTTATTAGAAATAACTACGTGCGACTGATGTTCAATTTCAGGGGTTTTCGCGTTTGATCGATTATTTAATCTAAAATTGTTGTTAAAACGATTTTCATCGGATACGGTTTTTATCGGTATGATATTATTGTTACTTTGGCAAATCGTAGTAACCGCGTAAATAAATCGCGGTATTCGCTGACAAAGTATTCGTTTCGTATGAAAAATAAGAAAGCGTGTGTACGGGTTCTCATTATTGCCGCTGTCGCGGCAATCTCTACAAGTTGCTCTAGTTTAAATGACCCATTCAGCAGCAGCGCAACACTGCGCGCGAAGTCGAAAAAAACTTTCGTTCGGTACGCCACGCCGAGTCAATTTATATCGCAACAGCGGATTCGTCGCGTTCTTTTATTTTATTACAATTTTATTATGTTTTTTCAATTCCAAACTAACTACACTCATTACACGCCTTCGCGTGAAATTCCCCCCGCCGCGCAATGTACGGTTAGTTTGATTTCGTATTGGCTTCCGCAGTGTGAACGACGATAAACGAATATTATTAATTATAGTTTCGTATGTTTTCGCGTATTTGAAAAGTAGAATTCAAAAACCGACATCCACTGGGACCCGTGTGGAAAACACGCTGTAAAAAAAAAACCGTAATTTATTGTTTGTAGAATGAAAAAAAAAACCGATTGAATAAACATGTAAAATTCCGAGATTAATTGGTTATAAAATATTTTATGTGAAGAATAAAACGTCGAGTTCTCAAAAATACTGAAAACCATCGAGTCAGTTGCAAATACAATGTCGATCGGCGGGAGTTTTTTCTACGAAAACGAGAACTTTAATTACCATATATAGTTTCGTATTGTACGTAGTGTTTTAATATTTTTTTTTTATCGATGCGTTCGAATTATAATTGTTGTGACGCGTTCCATATTGACATATCAATTTAAAATGTTATTTCTCGCTCGAAATAAAGTAAAACATCATGATATTTTAGATCCCTCGAAATGAGTTTTTAAACGAAGTATATTCTTGAAAATAGCATCGTATAAATATATAATAAACAGTGCAGTATAACAATCAAATTTTCTTTGGAAAAGAAACGCATTTCGTTAAATTAAAAACGCTTCGTAATAATAATTGTAGTTACTACAAAAATGATAACCGAATGAATTTGGTGATAAAAAATAAATAAATACTAAAACACACAATTATAATATACGTATATTTGAGACATTAAATTAAAAACAAAATTAAAAAAAAAAAAAAAACATTCATCAAAGATCTTTATCAATTTGTTTCCAACTTTGATCAAATAAAATATTTACGAGTCAACATCGTTTGCCGCGATGGCCTCGATGAAAGCAATAATAATAATAATAAATTCGGTATTGATATCATGATCGCGCTATCGCGTTTTAACGTCATCAATCATCCTAAATAAACTATTAATAAGTTCTGCCTTTATAATTGTAATATTGTTATTGGCCAAATACTAGTATCAACTGCAATGATTGATTTGGTAAAATAGTATCTGAAAGAATAATAATTAATCCACGGTTTAATTTAAATACCCTGATAGAATTCCGAGGTGTAAATTTCGATGATTTTCGGTAGATATATTTTCTATCGTATTATTTTGGTAATCGAGCAGTTGAAAATTTTTTTAAAAACGGGAAAAATTATTCTGTTAAACGTTTAGATTTTCTTTTACGGATAACACTTTAGGAGGGTGGGGGAACGAAATATGCGGTCTGTTTTGTGTCGTACGAACACACGTGTGTCGTGGAAACTTAACAATAATTAATTTGAAAATAAACTTTTCGCACACCAAAATCGCACGTTGTTGTATACGTGATAATAGCCACGGGTGTGGCCGGACGTATAACACACACGCTGCGAGGAATTTATTTTTTTATTTTTTTTTATTTAGAACGAAAATAAAACGAAATGTTTACGTTTACGGCATTCGTAGACCGGCGCGCATACGTACGCGCGTTACGGCGGTTGTTCACAACAACACGTGCCTATAAAAATCCAAGACATACGCGGCGGATCGTTTTAATCCACTTATAGAAGTCGCTGATAAATTCATAAATATTATTTAGTCGACGGACGTAAAAATCGAGTTCGAAAACTCATTTGTAAAACGAAAAGTAATAAATTTCCGTTTCTTTTATTTTTTTTTTTTTTTTTTTTTCATTACGCTCGAGAGTAGTTTTATCGCCACCTAAAGGTAGGTATCCGCTCGTTCAATAAATATTACATTGTACTCGATAAAATGTTAATACACACTTAACGATTTTTTTTTTTTCACGCGAAACGACCGATAAAAAATTCAAAAAGGGCACGGCGTTTTAAATTTCAAAAAAAAAAAAACCGAATTCATATTGTCCGTCGTAATATTCCGTATTGCATAATATTGATCTGAAATACACGCATTCGGAAAGAAAAAATGTACTTTTTTTCTCCGAGTATATTCATCAATTTTATATTGAAATGTATCGATATTTTCTTTTTTCACTCAAACCCGTCTCGATATAAGTACGTACGAGCAGAATAATTTCAGAATGGTTTTTCGCAATTATTTACTCGAACGCAATAAAAAAAAAAACAAAAACAAAGAAAAGAAAATAAAGAGAGTATAAAAACAATATATCGAAGAAAATAGGGTTTATAATTTTAAAAGTTTTACTTCCGAACCATAGACGGGGGGGGGGGATTTATCTTCGAGTTTATTCCGATATTTATATTCCGATCGAGTGTCTTATATAATATATACGTGGCATAACCAATTAAAACTTTTTCTCTTCGAGTCTCTCGAAAAATGATTTTCAAATCAAGTTTTGTAATGAAAAAATACATTCATAACGCGCGCAGGTATACAACGTGCCTAACCTATTTTATAGAACGTACGAAATGATAATATAAATTGTACACAACAAAAAGGGGTACAGCGATGGGCACGAGTATATTATAGTACACACACGTGCACAACACAATATAGTTTCTCATGCAAATGTATTGTTCGCTATACATTTTGTAAATGTATGAAAAAAAAAAAAAAATGCATATTGAGTTATATACCCTTTCTCTTTGATGCGGGGTAGGTAGCGCGGATATAAAACAAAAATATGTCTTTTGTTCGCGACACGGAAACGTTTTTTTTTCACCATTGGAAATAAAATTCCGCACTGAAAATGTATAATAATGTTATGCCGCGTGTACTTAAACGCGACTGGCCGATTGGGTTTGAATGGAAAAAAATGAATCCAAAGGTCAGTGCACCTGTGAGTGAGTGGCGCGCGTCTGGACGGACGGACGTAAAAACGCGATTCGAGCGTTGTTTACTCTGAAATTCGACGATTGTGATCGCGAGGTCAAACGCGGCGATTTGCATTATGTGTGCAATCCGTGTTCGTACGACGACGGATCGGCCATAAATATTTGAACGGCCGAAAACGATTAATCCGTCGGCGGTGGTTTTTTTTCTTTTTTCGATTTCGATCGATAAGCGCGGGGACCGATGAATAATAATATTATATTTGAATAATAATTATACGCAGACGGTCCGATTTTTTTTTTTTTACATTTTTTCCTTTTCATATTCGATCGATCATGTTACAAATTTTCTCAATTGCCGATATCGATTCGCCCGACCCCTTCGAAAGTTCCTTATAGTTGGCGTATCGGCGGCGGAGAGTTATTATTGACTACGCAACAAACCAACATAAAATCGCAGGTATTTATTTGATACGTCGACAACAACAGAATTATCAAATAACATAGCGAAACAAATTTCCAAACAAAATAAATCATTATTAACAATGGTAATCCGAAACATTTCCGAGACAAATTAAAACGGATATCATTAACACACGCCATTATCTAATTAAAACATAAAAAATATGTACATACCTGAGCCTTTAATATATTTTATAATTAATTCTCTTTTTCAAATTAATTAGGCGTAGAATTAAAACGAGCCGGGCCCCAAGTAATCCACAAAATACTGGGGCCAGACGATTTTTCAGCATTATTCACAAAGAAAATCATATTTTATAATTTCTCTTTTACGAGTGAAATCCTTTTGATCGTGTCGACTCTTCTAAATTACATCACTATGTACGCGTAATATGCTAATTTTCCATATAGATACCTCGTTAAAAAAAAAAAAAAACGCCCAATTTTTCGCAACCATGGTGTTCGTATAACGCATAAAAAACGATATTAATGCGTTTGTAGGGTAATTATTATCACGATTGATTTAATTAATTTGTGACTGACCAAATTTCATTCGCGTTTTCCAGGCGTCGGTATCGATTGCTTCAAATGCGTTTCCCTAGAATGGCAGAACCGTGCCTGCGATGACCCGTTCCACAATAATTTCAGCTCAGGACTTCTGGAGTCGCCGTGCATGGGCGGGCGGAAAGGCCGCAATGGTCTGTTTCCGGCTACCGCTTGCATAAAGCTCACCGGCTATTACCGTAAGTGTTCGCCGTTTGCCACTCGATAGTGTACCTAATGCATAATTTTAAGCGCGATTCGTTGAATTGTTTTAATGGATGTTTATGTCAAACGTTGGGTAAAAATAGAACAACGATAATAGAGCGCACGACCATTTTGTACACACAAAGCAAATCGGAAGAGCCACCGAGTCAATATTAATAAGAATAAATAAAATTGTACAAACATGTTATGAAAACAAATCCATCATACCGTTCAAGGTATTCCCAGAAGCTAAAAAAAAAAAAAAAAGGTAAAAATTGAACGGTATACATCGTGTCGTATAGTTTCGGTACAAATATCAAATATAAAAGAATGTTCGTTTCGGCGATTGCGATTATTTATTTTGAAATTAATATCGCTTACGGCATAGGAAGGAGCCAACGATATTATAAAAGAACAATAATTAGACTGTCTCGTAATATCGGTTTCGTTTCAAAACCTTTAAATGATTTTAAATAATCGAGAACGTCCATTGCTTAAAAGTAGGTGTTAGTTTAAAATTAATCAAAAAAAAAAAATCAAACTAATCGATAAATTTAATCGATTTTGAACTTTTTAAATAATTTGATTTAAATGACGTTTCTCAGACGATTGAAGTATTATATTCATTCTTAATTATTTCGCTCACGATTTTAAATATTATTATCTTTCATATTATCAACGGTAACACAAAACTTCGTGTTGATTATATTAATGTGAATCTGTTTCTTTTAAGATTTAAATACAATTTTCATTTTTTTTTTTCTACATCATATTTCACCCCGTTTCTTATGTGTGAAGTAAAATACATTTTAAATTATATTATATTATAAAAAGTTTTAGAGGTGATAAAAAAGAAAAAAGAAAAATAAGATTTCAAATTGCCTTTTCATAACTTAATTTTCCGTTCATTTTTTTTTTTTTTTTTTAATCGAAACGAAACAAAAAATATTATTATGAAATAGCGTACAAAAATAAAAAATGGAAAATTCTCTCGGTTTTTTTTAAAAATTAATTTTGTTTTTTTACACCTAGTACTCGAAACAAATGTTTTGAAAATATTTATAATTCTCTTTAAAATTAAAATATAACCAAAAACTGTCGATATTCTTATATTCAAATTGAATTATACGTATGATCGTGACGGAGTCGCATAAAGTTTTGGTTTTTCTTTATGGCGTAGTAAAAAAAGATCACAATAATTACAATTTTTCGATTATTTTAAAACGTTTTCGCTACACCAACTCATCGGTTATTGTTAGACAACTCGACCGACCGCATTAGTGTTCCTATTTGAGCATATTTAATGACGCGCAGACTTGTTAATATTTCATAGATTACTTTATTACTTATTCACCATTCGATTAAACTAAATTAGATTGGCAGATGATATTGGCCTCTTATGTTGTTTTTTTGGCACGAGGAACCTATAAGACTTTAGCGGTTATAAAAAAAAAAAAAAAACGATAGTGGTCTCATTGAATATGATATTGCTCTAATTTAACACAAATAATAATATGTAAATCTAACATTAAGGTCTAAGAAACTCTATCGATAATTATTAACTCGAAATTCCGACACCGAACTCGTATACCTGTAAAAGGTTCGGGATTATTGTTTGAAATGTATTTTGATTACTTCGACTTACCCATAAAAACGTGTTTCCATCGATTACGCCCAAAAGAAAACTTTTGCTTTGGCCGATGTCGTTAAGTCAAAAAAAATATGTGTGTATGTATTTTAGAATCTACAGGACAGCACGTTACAGTCAGAGGATGTGCATTAGACAGCGGCACATTGACCACAGATACCGAAATCATTCGGATGTCACATTGTGGAGGATTTTATTTCGATGACAAGTGAGTGGATCAATATTTAAATCTAAAATTTAATTGCATTGTTCGTTGAATATATAAAAATCAAAGAGTTGAAAAACACAGTTAGTAAAATAAAGTACTTGAAAAAGTATAGACGAGCACTTGTGTGTATGACGTGTGTGTACGAAGTTGAAAACTAAATTTTCTTTAAAAATTTTTCATACGAACGTGCTTACATATTATTTTACCAACGCGGGTTGTCCCAAAAGTAAGGCACACTCGTATTTGATAATCAAGTCGATAGATAATTGTATTGAAAAATTCTATTATATTAAATATCGTCGGGTAAATTGCCACGTAATCGCCATTAATATTTCTTCAATTTTCGTGATACCGGTTTGAAAATACATTCTTTTTAGTAAAATACGCGTCATAACCGAAATAAATATTTCGCGTTTTTCATAGCAGCCTTGGCAGCTTTTAAAATTAATTCCTCTCGGATGTCAAATGTTCAGAATGTTCCGATAGAGCGAGATCGAGAATCCTACGTGAAAACTTACGATTCGTTTTTCCTCTCTTTATTTTGCTCTTTTGTCGACGCCATTACGGCGGAATCCATTTTTTAACAGCCGTCCTTTAGTTGGATTTTCGTATTGGTTTTAACTTTTTAACGCGAGAAATCGAATGGCCACGCGTACTTGTACTTTTGTGTAAGCAAACAATGATCAAAGAGGTCGTGTTTACGAGCGTACAAACATAGTATCTAAAAATAAAACTATTAAACTTAAAGTTATACTATGAATTCATATCTATACAACAAATATTTTTGAATTTGATATATCTTTGCATCAACACAATCAGGAATAACAAAGTCGTACCATACTCTGTTGGGACAAACTAATATAATAAGGTACTTATATAACTTTCGATACGTGTAAGACGTATCAGAAGGAAAAATACGAAATAAAAAATCGATTTCAAATAGAGCGATTGAACAAATATTTTATTTTATTTTCAATATTTACATTAAAAAAAAAAATAATAAAACCAGACGATATTTTCAAAAGAAAGCAGCGGACAAATAACACTATTATTTATATTATTTATAAAACTATAACATTGACAAATGGTAAAATACGAAAATGCGTATTGTTGGTGCACACGAAATACTACAGTAACATACGGTTTCATTGTTAAAGGATTTGACGGGAGCCGGTACTTCTAATAAGACTAGGATTATTAGCAACTTGCCGTCGTTATATTACGTATTTTATTTGTCTGATTCCACGCGAAATGTATTGTCGGATCATTTAATTATCGTTGAAAGCACGCGATAACAAAATATGACGGAAAGAGCCGAATGAAAACCATAACTCCTCATCGTGTCTCTTAAAGTTTGCGAATCCTTGCGCATCACTCTGTACACTACAACCCAACCGCGAGTTTTTGCCCCATCGTTTATGTACATCGTTCGCATTCATAGGCGCGCACACCGGGGTAGCATGTGTACGAGACCTTTTTTTTTTTTTGTTGGTCCGGTCAACAATGGTCGACCAACTTCGAGCCGGCGTATAAATTTTATCTTGGAAAATTAACTGTCACAAACAACCGGCCGTTTCACGAACATAACAAAAATTCCACATCAAATAACGTTGAATTATTCTTTCCCTCGTAGAGTATTTAAAAATTTTCAACGATCGATTTTTTCTTGGTCATTACGTCTATAATGTAAGAACAGACACACGCGTTATATCTTTCGTTCACATACAAGTTTTGCTCAGGTCTCGATTCGTTTTAAAAACAAGTCGATTTCGAGCGAATCTTTGTTTTGAAATGATGTTTTTACCCCCGTATAGTATAAATACTCGGACCGACGATGCACCAGAAATTAACGCCCGCCGTGCGCGTGCGCGTCAAAATATTATAAGAAATCCGAGCACGATGGCACAGACGTTTAATAGAGAAGGCTCGTTTTTCCTATGAGATTTCGTTTTTATTATTTTATACGTTTTTTTTTTCATTACATAGGATTATCATAAAAACGAAACACATTTTTCCCCATTTTCCACACGACCGCTTTATAGTTTATACTGTGGTATTGACTTTTGTAAATAAAGGATGACAAGGGGGGTGGGGGCGAAACCGTCCACTTTATACGTATACTGAATGAGACGTTTTACTCTAAAACCTATTGACGAATGTTCGCACCCCGTTTGCGTCCATGTGCATTGTTTCGCGCGTTACGTGTGCCTAGAGGTGACGTTAAATCGAGCGCATTACAATATTATATGTTTTCGATCCATTCCGTGTAGATACGTCGAAGGATGTTTGCAGAGTTGCGACGACGCAGACGGTTGCAATCCCGCTTCGCCACCCACGTCACTGAACCTAACGCTGCTGATGGTGTTGGTCGTGATGCCACTCGTCGTCGAGCTCATGCCTCAAGAATGGGCTAACGTGTAACGAGACTTCGTTTTTATAATAATTATTATTATTTATATTATTATGTATGTCATCATCATTACCAATATCATCATCATCATCATCATCGTCATTATCATCATCAACGTCATCCGTTTGGAGACATTTTCGGGCGCGTCGTCACACGTGAAACTGTGCGCTGACCAACTCATGATGTACACGCAACGATCAATTAAATTATAAAAAAAAAAGAAAAAAAGGGGTGCCTTAAAATAATGTGTCGCGAACGTCGAATTTTCTGTTTAGTTCCCCACCCCCATCCCTCCCACTAAACCCTAATCAGATGTATAAATAAATATTACATAATATGTGTATACTACCTCCCCCTTGACCAATTCAAGAAACGATGTACGTCGAGCGTTCAGCATCAACTCAAAACGTGTACCTTTCGCGTGAATTGTTAATTAGATTCATATTAGATTAATATTATAATTATTATTGTGTAACATGACATATCCCAGTTGAGCATATCTTACTGATGAAACTGTATTTCCATTGTATAACTATTATTAAGTAGATGTAACATTATATTTGTACAATTGAATATAATATTGTCCGATTGAAAATACATCATCAAATATATAAATGTATCGATAATATAAGGTATATAAATGAAAAAGTTGTTTTTTTCTAGTCCCGAGTGCAAATCGATATCTAAACTAAATTTTGCACTGAAATTGCACTCAACTCTTCGGTGTGTCACGCGTAGACGCGTAGTGTATAGATTTTTCGTTTCGATTTGGAAGCGATACGTCGAGAGGCCAAAGTCAAATGTTTTTATTGAAAGTTCAATTGTTTATCGATTTCGACTTTCAGTTTGAATATTGTAATTCGTCATTTGTGCGTGTATTTTTACTATAAAGAATTTTCATGATTATTTAAAATATTTAATTTTACATTACACAGTCATCTGTTTTGTATTAATTATTTTCTATGACCCGATAGTGACGCGTAGTTTAGCCGGTTCAATACGTATACACGAGTCCTTACAACAAAATTAAGTATTACGTTCAATTCGGTTTCGACGCGATTACTGAACATCACATTTTCTCTTTTCTTGAATTTTCCGTTTCGACCAGACCGTAATAACGTTTATTATTTGTTTTTTAAACGCGATATTAAAATCAATCTCGAGTAAAGGTTATTGATTTTCATATTAACCTCCACCTACACACATAAATACATTATGTATAATAATATATACGTTCAACGTTAATGTGCGTAACTCGAAATTACACGTTTAACTCTTTGTATTTTTTTTTTTAGAGAATTATAACTTCGAAACGTGAACCGCGGAATCAAACTTCCTGCGAAATTTATCATCAATCTTTATTATCTATCCTGATGTTACTTTATGCCGCCAAAGCTTATTCTGTGCGACTACATTGCGTGCGGTGTCGAATACGCGAGGTGTTGCTGAATTTCCAAAGTGACTTTTTTTCTCTCCATATTTCCAAGGTTTTCGAGAGTCGAAAAATGCAGGTTAACACAGAGTTTCGCTAATGTGGTGTATGCGAGCAATATGAGACACACGACTGGATTACGAGAGAAATAAATTAAAAATTATTGTTATCCCTGCGAGCAATTGACCGACTAATAACTTATAATTTATATAACTATAGAAAAAAAGACTTTAACTTTAAATTATAAAAAAAAAAAAAAAACAAATTATAGAATAGGAAAAAAAAACTTACTCTCTTAGTATTGATTTTATTATTATTATTATAAAGGGTTTTTTTTTTTTTTAATGGAGTCTAATAATAGTGTTTTATAAACCTAAAAATGTCATAGGTAATGTTACAAATAAATACTCACACGCAGACTTATGAGTTCATTTATCGATTCGTTGAACAATAAAAGAGAGAAGATTTTATTAAAAATATTAAAGAAGAAGATTTTTTTTTTAAAACGTGCACGATTACTAACAATAATTAAATAATAATTAAACCGTCCCTAATGGTTAACAAAAACAGATAAAATATTAAAACGCGATAACATTCTTTTAAAGTTTAATATTCGATTTTAGTTCTGTTATTAATTTTATAATGATAAAATATGTCATTTTCGAGTACGTTCTAATGGGATTAATAAAACTATTAAAAATAATACCGTAGGAAATTCCAAAGTATGAAATTACGAAAACCGAATAATGTTTTCTTTTTAAATTGCATAAAACCCGAGTAAAGGTTGTTTGTGAATTCCATATTTTTTATGCAATACATTCTCAAAGCTTGCAATTATTAAAATATTTCAAAGAATATATTTTTAATGAAATAAAGAATAATGGTTGGGTAAATATTCATTCATTCGACTTTTTTTTTTCTTCTTTTTTTTTTTTAAGACATAACGCATGAATTAATTAAAAATTCCATCTCGGAACACTCGAAGATATTTTAATTTTTCAGAAGGCAACAGAAAATACAATATTTATTTCGGAAAACACGGTTTTATATTATTAAAAGAATAGAAAAAAGAAAAAAAAAAGGAAAGAAAAGCAGTCGATTTAGTATATTATTAATTGTTTGCAAACGAAATTCGACTACTTACACTCGAGCGAGCACAAATGCACAACACTCGACCTTAATACTTTTCGAACAAAACGCTTCTAAAACTCTCTAATACGAAAATAACGAACGCGTTTAACAGACGAAACTCGCCCTGCCCCTCAAACTATGAGACCTCGAGGTACGTTTGTTGTTTTTATTCGCGCGGACGGATTCGATTTCGACGATACGCAACAAACGGTCGGTCGGACTACTATACGATATTAATCGAGCGGGTTGTATTGAAAACGATACGAGACGGACGGGGCCGCAGTAAGTACAACACGGCTATTTCAGTGTTCGACAAATGGGCAAGCGTTCAAAATAACTCGATCCATCATCGCGCGGAATAAATATAAATTAAAAAAGGCACCGCCCGGCCGAGACGAGGCGGCCGAAAGGTGCGAACACCGCGCGCGCGCCATCCACCGCGACAACAGATCGTCGCGACGTGTATATTTCAGCGTGCGCCGCCGCGCACAAACCGAGCGCCTCCTGTGTACGTACAGTGTAAATTTACAGTAAATTTTACGCGGTGTGTTTTTCGTTTTTTTTTCAAACGCCACGCTCTTCTTTCGGGGGGCGCTCGATTCCAGCCGAGAGAAACGCCCCGAACGCACGGTTTCTGACCGTTTCTGCGTCGCGGACAGTCGACGTTCGTTTCGATTGGCCGCAGCTAATGGGAATATAGTAATGTACAGTAATAACAATATTATGTACGTACGAGTAATTCGTTTCCGGCTAGCCGACAGAGCGAACGTATAGGAAACATCACGTCCGTTTCGTAGACGTCGATTGATCGTCGTGCGTTTCGCAACAACGAAAGATATTCAAACAAACGAGCGGCCGCAGCTCGGCGTGCAGACGACGGTCCGCGGTAGTCTCGGACAAACAATTAAGAACGTCTCGTGATTTTGACTTCACTCCAATCCGTCCGCGATTTCCGACCGCTACGCAACGTCCCCCGCGTGTCTATTGTTTTCGAAATCGTTTGCCGGACAAGGACCGCCGCCGCCGCCACATCGTTGTAAAACCAATTCGATATATTATGGCTTTTCGTTCGGGTCGGAAATCCAAAACGAATTAAATCGCGATTAAAACCTCGGCGGCTCTCACGTCCGTTTTTCATTCGCCGCACGGACGAATAAAACCAAAACACAATATGGACGCCGAAAATCGTATCGATCGTGGTCCGTTCGTTTACCTAATGGTGATTAACGTTCGAATTGGTTTTTTTTTTTAACTCTACGTTTATCAATGAAGAGGCGAATGAAAAAAAAAAAAAAATCCATTTCATATTAAAAATAATAATATCATGCGACGTAATTAATTACATTATAATTTTTATGACGTAATAAAAAAACAGTATTAATTATTATTGGCGTGTCGTTTCGACGAATATTCGAAAGTTTTTTCTCGCCGCCGCGCGCGCCGCCTGAATTTTTTCATCGCACTCGCGAACTTTTTTCTAAATCAAACGATTTTAAACTCATAATTTACAAAACGAGCATTTTTTTAATAATAATATCATTACGATTTTCTTTTTTCCCCGACACATGTTTCATTAAACAAAATATATAATACATGTTGTACAGATTGAAATATGAATGCGAGAAAGATGGAACAATAGTAAATATATAATTGATTTTGTATTTATGAAACGGAACAATAAGGGTGAAAATCAATTTAAAATTTTAATCGGCCCGACGACTTTATCATAGAAAATTAATGAATAGAACGCAGACCTACGTGGCACGCAACGCAATGGTAAACAAAATTAATTGCGCAAGGTAATAATACATTGTGTTTTGCTAATGAGTTTTTAACTAGCTGGATACATGTTTCTATTTGACATTACTAAGTTATCGTTAATATTATCACGCGGCGCGGAGACATCGAGTTTTAGTATTAATGGAATAATAAATGTTAGACGTTTTCAAAATCACAACGTTCGGCAACACGTTCTTCGCGGTGTGTACGACGACAACGCTTTCACATTTTATCATATCGAGTAATCATAATTAAGTTATAACATTCGACCTTTCGAGTAAAAAGGACACCAAAATAAAGTAATAGACTACGATGATATGAGACATAATAATTTAAATTATAATATTAAATTTATATACGTCCGACACCGGCTCCAACTATCACCGTTCGGAAGAAAATTTGAACGAGAAAACTTTTTAAAAAAGAAACATATTTTTTAAGGCGAAATTCTAATTGCGATGTTAAGTAAACCTACTCGTAAACAATCAAATATTATTTTAGTTTTGGGTTAATTACGTTTGTATAAATATTACAGAAAAAATAATGATTATTATAACAACTGAATACGATTTATAAATGAAAACATAGTAAACGACAAATTATTTTACTTTATTCGTTTTAGGTTCTTATAGGAAGTGAAAAAAAAATTTATTGAATTAACAGGGATATTATTTTGTTCGAATAAAATGTGATAAAGATCGAATGAGTAGTTAAAATCATTTTATATTTCTTAGGCATACGAAATAAACGTCAGGATATTTTTAAATGTACTTATAAAATGTAAGTTTAAATGTAGCGCGTACAAAGTATAGATTCATGACTATGGATTTAAAGAACGTTATCTTTGAGATGATAAAATATTTACAAACTGAAAAAAAATATCATATTTGAACCACTTGCGTAATTTAATAAATAGCCCGGCATAATAGTCGAGTGTCATTATAAATAATAGATTTTAGTACTTTACACAAATTATTTGTAATATCGCTTTCAACGTTTCGAAAACCGTAACACGAGATGACGTAAAATTTTATGCTTAAGAAAAGATCATTCAGGTTTTATGGATTTTAATTAGTTGAATCCTACGTAGGTATTTGAAAACTGTTTTTAGTTTTTTTATTTATAATAAGAAAAAAAATAGAAATTCACCATTGAAAGGATTTATGGAGATTTAGGGAAACACAGTATCATAAAATATTTACACATATTAAAATTGTATAGAAAAAGACAGAATAAAAAAAAGGAAAGCTGATTGATATACACTAAAATATGTAAATCCGAGAAAGGAGTGCAACAGATGCTTTGAATAATTGACACAAATATAATACATTAATAAACACTACACACACGTATAACATTGATTTTTAATTAATTAATTAGTTTTGACTTTGTTATTAGATAATCGTTTCAAAGTAAAACTACGAATAATTTTGAATACATTATATATAATGTATGAGGTAAATGAAATCAATATTAATATTACACCGATCACATCTAAGAGGAATAACTCATACCAATATAAATTTTGACCTTGATATTGTAAATGAGGTGCTCCTTTATGTCGAATTACATACTCTGTCCAATAAACGACGGACTGTTGTGGTGACATCGGTCGGTCTTTGAACCGACCAAAAGCTATTTTCGCATTCCGCATGTATCTAAAATGGATACGATATTTATAAGCGATACGATTTCAAAAAATTAATTTCATTCAACTAACTTCTCGTTATTGGTAAGTTCTGAAATAGCATTTAACAATGAATCCTTCGAAACGGTCAACACGTCCATGGATATGGCCATGCCGGCATGAACTAAATTCGCAATGTTTCTCGGCTGGTCGTAAAACAACGGAAATCCGAGCACGGGAACGCCGGCGTCTAAGGCTTCATAAACTCCAGACACACCACCGTGACTAATAAATAATTTAACGTTGGGATGCACTGAAAAAATTATTGGACATTTATTAGAAAAAGCTTAAGGAATTAATGAAAAAAAAACTTACTAAGTATATCACGTTGCGGAAACCATTTTCTTATCATCACGTTGTTCGGTAAATCTGTCATTTCCTCTTCGTATTTCCACAAAACCCTTTGAGGAACACTGGCCAGTGCCCCTTTGAATGCAGTTTCAATGTGTTTCGGTAATGAGGATAGTTTAATAGTTGAGCCGAATGTGAAGAATATAACACCGTGAGGCGACTGCTCGATAAATTCTAAGATATCCTATTAAATCAAAAATGAAAAGTTGAAAAATTAGCTCAAGTCTGCAGACATTTGAGCAATATTTTTTCTCCGGATTATCAAACAAATAAATAACATATTTTCAGTTATTCCACCCCCGACTAACAAGCAATATTTTATATTTTTATAGTTTATGCATCCTTACTCTATTTGAGTTTGAAGCAATGAAATTATTATTAATAATGTAATAAGTATAACTTGTTTATTTTTTTTGCGTTTCATTTAAATTAAATTAACGTCACCCACTTTTGGAATTGTTCTCACTGGCTTCAGATGAATTCCTCCGACGTCGATGAGGTTGGGCGGGACAGGTCTCGACTTTTCGGTGCCGTGATAACTGTTTTGAAATATAACCGAAGGATAGACTTTGGGAGACGATTCGTACGGTCTCGGATCGGTGACCGCCAACAACCAATTGTTGAAATAATACTTAAAAGTCATGTAAATCACTGTGGCTGTGTTCGTCAGCCTTTGGACAAACGTTTCGGGAACAGCGTGATGAGCTAAGAAGTGTGAAACGCACGCGGGATTAGATAAGTCTCCGGTGGTATCTCGTTCCATGAAACTGATCATTGGAGACGGAATCGAGTAAATAATCGGCAATTTCAGCGTTGTCGCCATTTGCGACACGCAGTCGAGCATCAACGGTTCCACGATGATCACGTCGAACTGTGCGCGTCCTCTATCGTTCCGCAATATTTCGCTGAACCACGGATTGTCGAAAATCGCATCGCAATGGTATCGGCTATAGTCAGGAACCATTTTCATCACCGAGATCGGACCGCCCAGTTCTGTCATCATTTCTTTCAGGCCCATGTGAACTCTCATCTGAAACTTTTCCGACACGTCCACTTCCGTGTAGTTTTCCCGGTCGCCGTCCGGGAAAGGCGTGACCGCCGTCACGGTGTGTCCGGCGTCCGTCAGCGACCGCAGAATCGCGCTCAAAAAGTTCCAGTGGCTTTTTCCGGCGATGGTTTCCACGGCCAATATCCTGGCGTTCTCCACGGGCATCACCATCAACAAGGTGACGCCGACTACCGCAACGAAAAAAACCGAAACGTTATTCAATACGCGCGCCATTTTTTTTTTTTTTTTAATAATTTTGTGAACTAATATTGTATGAACAACAAATTTTTTCGCGTTTAACTTTATCGGTCGACGATACGTTTGCGATTGAACGGACGTCGCAACGATTGCGGAATATTTCATCTAAAAAAAGTGTTACTGATAACCCTCTCAATCGTTTAATCTACGCGAGAATCGTGAAGCACATAAATTGAGTAGACACTTGAAATGTACATATACTTCGCGTTTACCACGTGTATTTATGATCAATGAAATTGATAAGGATAACGGTACTAAAACGAATGAATAGAGTCCACGACATGAAGCTTTTTGCAATTTATTTATCTATTATATATATACGAGTATATTATGTATAATAGAAACCTTTTTTTTTTACATACGCGCATAACTCGAAATGTACTCGGTGGATTTTAGGACGAATTTCACAAATGGAATGACCAAGTCTTGGGGAAGGTTTAAAGTTATAGAACGTCTCGAAAAATCAACCCTTATGGGGGAAAAAAAGGGTAAAGTGAGAAAAATCACTTAGCCGGAACCGCTGAATCTTTGATCATACAATAGTTTCATTTTATAAAAAGACTCCTTGAGAACATTTTTTCCAAAATCAATCCCAAAGTGAGTAAAAAGGTTAAAAATGGTATAAGAATTAAAAACACATTCGAAACTTTGGAAATTCAAAGCCGCTTTTTCTGAAATTCGGTTTTTATGATGTCCATTATAGGCTTCATGAAAAACAAAATTTTAGATTTTTCGAGAACGTTTTCTATGGCATCATTGAAAACCGAATTTTTCGAATTTTCGAGTGTTTTCTATGGCTTCATCAAAAATCAAATTTTTCGAAATTGATAAAGCCATAAAAAACACTTTCGCAAATTCAAAAATTAGGTTTTTTACTAATCCCTTAGTGGACATCACATAGAAAACATTTTCGAATTTACTATTTAAATTTAAATAAATCTTAGAAGGTACTCTATGATATTATGTATTAAAATTCATTATCTCATAAATCGTAAGATTTAATTAAATAAAATACACTTATAACATTAACATATTTAAAATTATTAATCAATTAGTTTTAACTTTATTATTTTGTGAACGCGAAAATAATTGCTTCAAATTGTAACTAAAAATGAACTTAAAAACAATATACGTAATGTACACAAATATAAAAACTAATATTAATAATGCAGCAGCCACGTCCAACAATAAATATTGATACCATGATAAATTTTGACCGTGATATTGTAAATGAGGTGCTCCTTTATGACGAATTACATACTCTGTCCAATAAACGACGGACTGTTGTGGTGACATCGGTCGGTCTTTGAACCGATCAGAAGCTATTTTCGCATTTCGCATGTATCTAAAAAGGATACAATATTAATTAGCGATAGAATTTCAATAAAAAACCGTACATTTCATTCGACTAACTTCTCGTTATTGGTAAGTTCTATAATAGCGTTTAACAATGAATCCTTCGAAACGGTCAACACGTCCATAGATATAGCCATTCCGGCACGGACTAAATTCGCTATATTTCTCGGCTGGTCGTAAAACAAAGGAAATCCTAGTACGGGAACACCGGCGTCTAAGGCTTCATAAACTCCAGACATACCACCGTGACTAATAAATAGCTTAACATTTGGATGCACTGAAAACGTATCGACCGTTTAATAAAAAAAAGCTTAATGAATTTATGAAATAAAACTTACTCAGTATATCACGTTGCGGAAACCATTTTCTTGTCATCACGTTTTTCGGTAAATCTGTCATTTCCTCTTCGTATTTCCACAAAACTCTTTGAGGCACATTGGCCAATGCCTCTTTGAATGCATTTTCAATGTGTTTCGGCAATGAGGATAGTTTAATAGTTGAACCGAATGTGAAGAATATAACACCGTGAGGCGACTGTTCGATAAATTCTAAGATATCCTATAAAATCAAGAAATGAAAAGTTTAATAATTAGGTTTGTAAATTTATGCTCTTTGAGGTTATTGGAAAAATCTCAAATTAATTGTGATTCTGAGAACTGACTCCCCAATGAGTCAAAAGTAACCTAAAATCGGTATACTCGTATTAAAACAATTAAAAAATATTAATTTTTTTCGGCGCTATAATCGATAAGGATAATATTAAATTTATTTAACTTTACTTTTTTCTTTTTATGCGTCGTAATTGTACATCGTTTAAATTCACTTATATATCGATATGAGTTTATTGGGTTTAGAATCGATTTTTGTACGTATATGACGTAAAGTTGAGTCGGTTTAAAATATTTTGGGATATAAGCGACGTAATAGAAAATCCATCTGATTTTTCAGTCATGTTTAATGTTTCGTAAGGTTAAAAATCGCCTTTGACGTTACTTATTATTTCCAAAACTTAAATGTGAAATATTAGTGCTTAGAAATAATCACCATCGATAATTTTACAGTTTTCTCACACCATGTTTTCTAGTTATATAATCTAACGTACCAAAGTACCTTTGGGATTTTTTTCGCTTGTTTCAAGTGAATGCCTCCGACGTCTATGATGTTGGGTAAAACGGGCCGCGATGCCTCGGTGCCGTGATAACTGTTTAGAAATATAACGGACGGACTCACTTTAGGAGACGAATCGTACGGTCTCGGATCGGTTATTTTCAGTTTCCAATCGATACACTTATTTAATACCATCGTGCACGCCAACAGGACCGTGTTCGACATTTTTTGGACAAACGTTTGGGGAACGGCTTGATGAGCCAATACGTTAGACACACAGCCGGGGTTGGACACGTGTCCGGTGAATTCGTACTCCAAAAAGGTGGTCATGGTAGATGGGATCACGTATATGACGGGCAAATTGAGCGTGTTTAACGCGTCCGACAGGCAATCAGACATCAGCGGTTGCACGAGGACGACGTCGAAAGGACTTTCGTCACCGTGATTGTTTCGCATTATATCGTCGAACCGCGGTATCCCGTACATCAGATCGCACTGGTGTCTGCTGAATCTGGTCAGCATTTTCACCATCGTCGTCGGACTCGTCCATTCCTCCGACAAATACGTAAAATCGTAATTCATTTTGAATTTAAATATTTTGGACGTGTCCACTTCGGTATAGTTTTCTCGATTACCTTCCGGAAACGGAGTGAACGCGGTGACGCTGTGTCCGGCATCCGTCAACGACCGCAACAAGGCGCTCAAAAAGTTCCAATGGCTTCTACCGGCGACCGTCTCCACGGCCAATATGTTTGCGTTTTCCACGGGCGTTACCAATAACTGCGTGACAATGGCTATCGCCGCCACGGTTGTCACCGACACGTTGCGAGAACACGATTTACGCGTCATCGCTTCGAGAAACACTTTTGTGAAAATGTTCATAAGACACGCGTTACGCGCACTGTTATGCGTTTACGATTGGATTTCGAATGGTTTCGTTCACTCGATTTATCGAACACAAGTGTAGAGATACGGCACAGTGCGTTTTATCTTTACGAGTGTCAGCGAGTAACACTAGTTTATAAGTGCGACTTACGACCTATATTCTGCAGCCAACATATTGAACCGTTAACTTAATATACGAAAGCGTTAATTGCAGCACTTTGTCGCGATTGCCTACCGTTTCGCCCAAATAAATAATTTCGTACGCATATTTCATGAGATCTTGACGCATTAGACAATTATATGAACACGTGCGTAAATATTTAAATGCTCGCTTTTGCAAACATTTGTATCCGATTCGAATTACATTTACTACGCCTGCAATGGCGGATGTGTACAAAAGAAAAGATGCACACCGTACACACAATATTAATTTCGTACCACCGAGTGCTGTGTAGTAAAAGTTTAGAAATGGAAAGTTATCTGTAAATATTTATCTTTGCGGACGAACCTTGGCGTCTCTGCTATGCGTATAACAGTGGTGCTCGTTTTCGGATTTACTTGGAGTTTCAACTCAACTTTACATCAACTGTTTTATAAACAAAATAATTTAGTTTGAGTAAATCGATAAACACTATGATAGGATAAAGTTCGTTAAGTACCAAAACGATTATTGTAATTATTTAAACTTATAAAAAACATCAAACTCAATCATTTTAGTCGTTTAAAAAACACGGGACTTAATTTTTAAGGTTTAAAGCACGTCGAGTCGTTTCCAAAAATACCTCGAAACAAGTCGCCATCGAGTATCTGCGCGTCTATAATATTACTTTTAAATCGTTATCCGCCATCGTTTGATCTACTTTTTAAAACTTAGGGGGCGGTTCGAACGCCCCCTGTATTCGGGGAGAGGGGGGGGATGAAAAACCGTCACCTACTTCGGGAACGCTCTCGGCCGGCTTCAAATGAACGCCTCCGACGTCGACGACGCTGGGCGGCATCGGCCTCGAGGCTTCCGTGCCGTGGAAACTGTTGACGAACACGACGGACGGATGGACGGTGGCGGACGAATCGTACGGTCTCGGGTCGACGGTCTTCAGGTACCAGTTGGTGTAGCCGATCGCGAGCACCGTGTACGCCCACACGGCCGCGTTCGTCAGCCTCCGGGCGAACGTGTCGGGCACGTCGTGGTCGGCCATCACGTGCGACACGCACGCCGGGTTGGACGAGTGTCCGGTGAAATCGCGTTCCACGAAGCTGGTCATGGGCGACGGGATCGAGTACACGACCGGCACGTTCAGCGCGGTCGCCGCGTACGACATGCAATCCAGGGCCACCGGCTCCACCAGCAAGACGTCGTAACCCGCGGCGTGGCGCGCCCGCAAGATCTCCTCGAACCGCGGATGGCCGAGCATCGCGTCGCAATAGAACCGTCCGTACTCGCGGAACATGGCCATCAGCGCGACCGGGCCGCCGAACTTGCCCACCGCCACGTCCAGGTCCATGTTCAACTTGACCGGGATCCAGTCGGACGTGTCCACTTCCGTGTAGTTGGCCCGGTCGCCGTCCGGAAACGGCGTGAACACGGTCACGTCGTGTCCGGCGTCCGTCAGCGATCGCAACAGCGCGCTCATGAAGTTCCAGTGACTCTTGCCGCCCACCGTTTCCACGGCTAATATCCTGGCGTTTTCCGCGGGCACTATCGACTGCAACAGGACGGCGAACGCAGCCGAAACGGCCAAGGACCGCGCCCACACGTTCGATTCGCGAGTCATCGTTTTCGAGTGACGACCGTCAGCTATTGAACACGCGGCTGTCGTCGAGTGCATTCACTCGAACGATCGACGACGTACAGACCGCGCAACGTAGGTACCGCGCGGCTAGAGTTGTGCGCGATTATTTTATGCAATCGAAAACGTTTGTCGATTGTTCCCCGTGTTTAGTCGATATAATAGATAATAATCGAATAATCGATTCAATTGTCTCGACTTATCGACCGCATTGAAAATAAAATAATCGCGCAGTGTCGTGTTTATCGCGGTCGTCGATTTCGCGAGCGTTGCGTCGATCGTCTCGGACGCGTTCCGAACGGGCGCTCGATTTCCGTCGTATCGTCGTGAAAAGTCAATCAACACTCGATCCGGAAATGGGCGAACATCGCGCGCGACAATTTCTGCCAGCCGGAGGATCGTGGACGTCAACGGTGACGCAATGACCGCGACGGCGACGCTCTCGGCACCGACGTGACCTTACCGTTACTGCGAGAAATAAAAAAGGAAACCGAAACGTTCAAAACTTTCGATTCACGCCCGCCATCATCGAGTTGTACACGTTAACGAGTGCTCGCGAAAAACTACTTTTTTATCGAATCACTACGATTGCCTTTTCTCGCTCCGATATGCGAATCGCGGCGACGGCGTACTAGATATAGCTCGAACGGTCTAATACGTGCGAGGGTACGGTGTGACGCGTTTTATCTCCGTCCATGTTGTAAGCCGCAAACACGCGCGTCTCTACTCGTGGTGACCTCTAGTCGCCGGAAAACGTATACCCGCGTGATCAATACGATTAACTAATCGCGCAAATATGCATACGTTACCCGTTGCCCTTTCATTTCCGTCTCGTACGACCAAGTCGATCGCACGTGTTCTAAATGAGTATTGTGTTGCGGAGAAACGCGCCGACCAGGGCGACGCCAGTCGAACGGCCGCCGTCGCACGTGCGTTCAGAGTGTTTTGACCCTGTTTGTGTTTCTTTCTTTACCATGTAAACAGATCGTTTTTTTTTTTTTTTTGTTACGAACTGCTACAGCAGGAACCCGCGCACGAAAATACGGTCGAACGGATTGCGCGAACCAGTGACCGTTAGACATTGTAATAATTGTAGAGCGATATACATGTACGATGCGCGTTACGCGTAAATCGCGATCACTCGGTTTTTTTTTCTTTCTTCTTATCACAGCGAGTTTCAAACTCGTTTGAAGCGTCTGGAATAGCTACTTGATTGTTATTGCGTTTCGAGTTCAATGCGCAGATTCAAAAGCGTAGAATTCAATAAACGACAAATCTAAAAAAAGAATTTATGAAAACTTAAATACGAATAACATAAAATCAATGACGTATTTTAATGAATGACCCATTATAGTTATTTGTTTTAAGGTTTTTTTTTTTTAATAATAAAAATAATTACGCTTTCGTAAAAATATAATTTATATTATAAAAATATTAAAAAATATGAACTCTATATATAACACTGTACCAATTTATAAAATAAAAGTAATTTTTGTCTTTGTATTGCTTATTTAAAATAAGTATGATAAATTTAATTAGGCTATCACGACGAATACAAAAAAAAAAAGACTTGTTATTATAAAAAGTATATGAAATGTAACATTTTATAATTCTCGTTCTATATTATGAAAACCGTTAAAGCATTTATAGAAATTTTAGTAATATCGAGTTTTGAAATATCTAAATCGTTTATAAAATTAAAAATTATGCCAAAAAAAGATGCCAACATAAATACATATCAAAAATATTTTTCATAAACTAAGTAATTTAAGTAATCGTTACATTCCACAGACTTATAAAGTTTATATTCATTAAATCAATTGGTTTTAACTTTGTTAATAAGTAAACGTTTCAAAGTATAATTTTCTATCGATTTAAATACTTTATAGGTTACGACTAAAATTATAAAAATTAGAATTAACACTACAGCTATCACGTCCAAAAGGAAATATTGATACCAAGTTAAATTGTAACCGTGATGTTGTAAATGAGGTGCTCCTTTATGACGAATAACATACTCAGTCCAATAAACGACGGATTGTTGTGGTGACATCGGTCGGTCTTTGAACCGATCGGAAGCTATTTTCGCATTTCTCATAAACCTAGAACAAGTAATTTTTTTTAACAACACTACTAGGAAATAGAATAATTAATTTTTGTTAAAATTGACATGCTTTTCGTTATTGGTAAGTTCTGAAATCGCGTTTAATATTTTATCCTTTGACACAGTTAACAGGTCCATGGATATTGCCATACCAGCGTGGACTAAATGTTCTATATTTTTCGGCTGGTCAAAAAATACAGGGATTCCGAGTACAGGAACCCCGGCGTCTAGTGCTTCATAGACTCCAGACATACCTCCGTGACTAATAAATAGTCTAACATTTGGATGCACTGGAAATGTATTGTCCATTATAAAAAAAAAAAACAATAACAAATCAACTTTAGAATAAATGAAATAAAACTTACTAAGTATATCACGTTGCGGAAACCATTTTCTTGTCATAACGTTTTTCGGTAAATCTGTCATTTCCTTTTCGTATTTCCACAAAACCCTCTGAGGAACACTGGCCAATGCTTCTTTGAATGCATTTTCGACGTGTTTCGGCAATGAAGAAAGTTTTACGGTTGAACCGAAAGTGAAAAATATTACTCCTTGAGGTGAATCTTCGATAAACTCTAAAATATCCTGTAACATCAAAATTAAAAGTTAAAAATTACGTTTGTAAATTTACGTATATTCTTAATGGTAATTTCAAAGAACTCAAATTAATAGTCAAACACTGATACGTGTACTTAAATAAATTTTCACTCTCGTATTATTTGATACTTAAAATAATAATAGTTAGGTACCTAAAGGTTTTTGGTTTTCGATTAATCGTTTTAATAGAGCTTATAACATTGAATTTTAACATGTGGTTTATATATCCATTGACTCGCGTGTTTATTTAATTTCGACCGATAAAGAAATGATGGGAAAATGTTTAAAATTAAATTAGTGCAAAAAAAAAAGGAAATTAGAATTTCTTAAAAAAAAGACTCCACCTACTTTTGGAATACTTTTCACCGGCTTCAAATGAATGCCACCGACGTCTATGACGTTGGAGGGAACGGGTCGCGAAGCTTCGGTTCCGTGAAAACTGTTTTGGAAAATTACCGAAGGATTGACTCTGAGAGATAAATCGTACATTCTCGAACCGGCGGCGGCGGATCGTTCCAGTAACCAGACGTTGTATTTGTAGACAAACGTCGTGTACGCCAGCGAAATCGTGTTCGTAAACCTTTGGACGAACGTCTCGGGAATGGCGTGGCGAGACAAGATGTTGGAGACGATCGCGGGGTTAGACACGTGTCCTGCGAAATCGAATTCGACGTAGCTGATCATCGGGCAGGGCAACGAGTAAATGATCGGCAAGTGCATTGCGTTCGCCGCGTGTGACATGCAATCGATTGTCAACGGTTCCATGACGATAGCGTCGAACCGTCGGTCACCGTTGTCATCGTTTCGCAATATTTCGACGAAACGCGGGTCCTCGAGAATCGCATCGCAATTCGCCTTGTCTTCTTTGAATATAAAGTTCACCGTCGCGGCCAGAGTGCCGTAATTCTTCGCGATTCGCGCGAAATCCGTGTTCATCGAGATCGGAAACATGCCGGACGTGTCCACTTCCGTGTAGTTGGCCCGGTCGCCGTCCGGAAACGGCGTGAACACGGTCACGTCGTGTCCGGCGTCCGTCAGCGAGCGCAACAGCGCGCTCATGAAGTTCCAGTGACTCTTGCCGCCCACCGTTTCCACGGCCAATATCCTGGCGTTTTCCGCGGGCACTATTGACTGCAGCAGGACGGCGAACGCTGCCGAAACGGCCAAGGACCGCGCCCAGACGTTCGATTCGCGAGTCATCGTTTTCGAGAGTCCGTCGTTTGACGATCGCGGCGGCGGCGTGACTGTGTCAATATATTATTGTCACAACGTGACGCGTTCCGAACGGGCGCTCGATTTACATCGTATTACGTCGAGAGTCTGTTAACGGTATTTTCAGGCGTGTAAAATCGTTTATTGACGACGGTATCGTCGAAAAGACCATAAATATCAACACTCGGACAGTATACGCTCGCCAAAGTTCCGACGGTTTCCCTCGTACGTTTCCAATATCCTGGCGTTTTCCGAGCGCGTCATCGTCTACACGGCAGCTTAATAGCTGTAATCGCGGCGGCGGGAAAAAACTAAACGCTTAGCGCGCGCGCGCGGTACACGCGCGTCATCGACCGTTGAGAAACACTCGTGAGCGTGTTTTACGAGCACGCGCCGAAACGTTTACGAACGAGAGAAAAAAAAAAGAAAGTCTTTCGTAAAACCCGATTTACCGCGAACGCGCGCGTGTAGTAGACGCGTTTTATCTTTACGAGCGTGCGGCGGTGGCGGCGGCGGCGGGCCTACGCGAGGATTCGATTTGCGCGTCTCGTCGGGGCTGGACGAAAATCTTAGAAAAATGTCTCGCGACGTCGAAATAACGGTCTGACACGCGATTGCGATCGAACACTACTCGAAGGCGGCGGCGGCGGCGGCGGCGTGACTCCGCGGCGTTTTAAATCGACCGGTCGATTAGGCGCCGGGCACGTTTGGTAATGCGTTTCGTACTTACTACGACGAGTGCAGGTCGACCGCAGGCGCGCGTTTACCACTGCCTATAAATTATCATTCCCTCCACTTGTCGAGAAAGCACTAATGAATACCGATTTGTGCAAATCAGTTTCACCTTCTAGCCTTTCCGTTTCGCAGCATAAAACTGTTTGCGCCTTTTATTCGTCACGTCGTGTCGCACCGCCGCTGGTGTACGGCGCGCGATTCGTTTGACGCGAGACCGTCGAAAGCGTATTCGTACGGGGGCAATCGCCTCACGTCAGCCCGTGTGTAAGAGATTATCGTTACAGATGCCTCGTAGTGCGTCCGATGTTGTTATTTTCATAAGTAATCTGTTTTACTGATCTGACAAACGTATACTGGTCTTCGATACCATTACGTCACAGTCGTTTAAAAGACGAAAATATTTTACAATATCGAATGAGTTCGACCTGATGAATCTCACAGACTAACTTTACGACCGTAACCGCTACGGACTAAGGCATATTCAATAATCGAATCGAAAAAGATTTTCCACCCGAAACTCGATTTTTTTCCACAAACCGTAGCGTTACTCATTATAACAGACTGAACTGTTCTTCATTTTCGTTGAACATTTTTCGTTTATATGATCCAATAAAGGGTATTAAAATAAAAAATAATTATTAAAGTATTAAATAAAAATATGAGAGAATATATAAAAAAAAAAATGATACGCTCAGTGTTGGTATGAATTATATTTTTTTTACCGTTTTATTGTCGGAGCTCAGAGTCCTTCTGGGTGACGAAGACATTTACATTTCTCATCATAGTCTACAATAATAACACAATGTATATATTTAGTTTTTTTTTTTTTACGTATTCCTTTGTATAAACTTTGTATTATATACGAATATTATGGTGTTTTGTCGTTTCTTTTAACACAAAGTACTAGTAAAAAGGAAATATCTTAAATAAATTGTAGCGATATAATATTTTTGTTGTTTAGTCATATTCAGGGATTCTCCTTTTCTTTTCTTTTTTGCAAGTTAAGTACGCTTTATTTTAAGAAAAAAAACGCATCTTCATACTTTTACGTTTTCTAATTCGAGCACTAGAACATATCACTCGTTTTCGAGCCGCAGTACACGTCGATACGATTGAGATTGAACGAGTGAATGCGCAAGAGAGTGTTTGTTGAATATTGTGATCGAATCGAAACATGACGAAAAATGTACAGGCACATCATGATACGTAGTGTTTTACGTACGTCGTTTGTTTTATCTCGGCGAGTTGTGTACATAATCTAATTGAAGCGCTAGGGATAAGTATTTGATTTTTTATTGTTCTTCGAGTTTACCCCGTGGATTCATAAACTGTAACGCACTGCCCGTCTATGGAAACACGTCGGTTATACGACCTTACCTTTATATAGCTCCAACGAGCTATGTAAAATTTTACAAGCCAATAAAATAAGGACGCACGAACAAAAATCATTCGTGATTATAAAAATATTATGAATTTCGTATTTTATATTTTTCATCTTACATCATCATGAATACCGTAAAGTTGCCGTACCGCGCTGGTATGAAACGGAACGGAGTCGACTTTAAACCGTGTTCGGGACCCATTTGAAGTCCGCGGCCTCCGCGGTTAAATATTTTCATGAAAAATTAATTCGTTGTGAATAACTGACGACAATTAGATAACCCCGGCGGCGCGGCGGATTCTTTGGAGTTTTTCGAACTTTTTTTCCCCGAGCGTTATATTTTACGACGTAATGAATTCTCGTGCACCCAAAGTACACACAATTTCCAGCTACTTTTTAATGTATATAAATTTAATCAAAGTAATAAATAAAATATACGGATGGCACTACGGCAATATATTAGATAGGAACGCAATTACAGTGTGTACCAAAAACAGAATACAAAACAGTAATGATTACATTTTGGGCCAGTACGTGTCCCATTTAACGTGGCCAATGCACATACGTTTGCGTTGGGACCGCTACGAAATCCGTTAAAAGATTATTGTCCGACTATTATGTTCCGATCGGATCCGACGAGACGTTTTCATTTCGATGCGATCACGTGTTCACGGAAATTATTTGAAATGTCGTCGAATCTTAAAATATCAAAACTATTTGTAAAAACAAAAGGTTTCATCGGTTATTTAATTGAACAAATATGTAAAACATATCTAGGTTATACTAATAATATTATGCTACATTTATTCACAAATATATATAAAACAATAATTATTACTTCTTGAACGGAATAACTTAAATACTTAAACCACATTTTCAGATGAGAATAGCGTCTAAAAATTAATTAATTAATTTTAACTTTGCTATTGGATAATAAATGTTTCAAAGTGTAATGACGTATGATTTTAAATACTTTATGCGTAACGTATATGACGAATGAAATAAATATTAATACTGCAGCAGCCACGTCCAACAACAAATATTGATACCATGATAAATTTTGACCGTGATATTGTAAATGAGGTGCTCCTTTATGACGAATTACATACTCTGTCCAATAAACGACGGATTGTTGTGGTGACATCGGTCGGTCTTTGAACCGATCAGAAGCTATTTTCGCATTTCGCATGTATCTAAAAAGGATAAATTATATTTATTAGCGATCAATAAATAACTGCGGATTACAATCAACTCACTTGTCGTTATTGGTGAGTTCTGAAATAGCATTCAGTATCGAATCCTTCGAAACGGTCAACACGTCCATGGATATGGACATTCCGGCAGCGACTAAATTCGCTATATTTCTCGACTGGTCGTAAAACAAAGGAAATCCGAGCACGGGAACACCCGCGTCTAAGACTTCATAAACTCCAGACATACCTCCGTGACTAATAAATAGCTTAACATTTGGATGCACTGAAAACGTATTGACCGTTTAATAATGAAAAAAGCTTAATGAATTCATGAACTAAAACTTACTGAGTACATCACGTTGCGGAAACCATTTTCTTATCATCACGTTTTTCGGCAAATCTGTCATTTCTTTTTCGTATTTCCACAAAACCCTCTGAGGAACGCTGGCCAATGCCTCTTTGAATGCATTTTCAATGTGTTTCGGTAATGTGGATAGTTTTACAGTTGAACCGAACGTGAAGATTATAACACCGTGAGGCGACTCCTCGATAAAGTCTAAGATATCCTTAAAGTCATAATTAAAAAGTTTTAAAATAATGTTCGTAAACTTATACTCTTCGAGTGCAAAAAAAAAACTCCAAATCAATAAAATTGAAACTTGTACCATAAATTTTAATTGACGTAATATTTGATAATAACTAAAATAATAATATCCACGAAGTTAAAAGTATCGTTTAACATTAAAAATATATTATTTTTGTTAATTATTAATTTTTAATTTATTCCTACGAAACACAAATTATTTATTTCTTTTGTTCGTTTATTTCATTTTGCTTTCTTCTTTCTTAAATCTGACCGCGAAGTGTAATAAGTAATATATAAGGAATTACAGTATTTACTCATTTTATTACAACTAATGTATATAATTAGACGAGAAAAATGATTTGTTGTTGTTATATTATAGCTAACAAAGTTGTTTACAAAATTTTGTTTTACAAAATTTTAACAATATATGTTATGGATATACGTCAATTGATCGCAAATAATTCACCTCTCAACAATGAATGCGTGCATCATTTAATCGCACGGAAATTTATCGCAACAATATTTTATCGAAAAATGAATCACATACACGAACACTAGATGTGTTCATGATCACATAATATCAATCAATTTTACACCGTTCCGATACAATTTTCGTTACCCACAACTTGTCTTTCTCGTAAAATATAATAATATTGAATGTAGGCGATACAGACTGAATTTGTTTCAATGTCCACATTATTGCCGTTCGCACTTTCGACTCGTGCCGTGAAGACTTAATAAATTATTCCAATAAATTACAATCTAAAATTAAAGAAATAATAAATGTATTACTAATTTTTGTATTTCAATATAAATAATAATTAATTACGTCTCTATAGTACTGTTTTTCAAGAGCATTCAACACGTTTAAAATTGAGTAAAATATCGCGAGCAACGAGCCTCCAAGTAAAAAATAACCTTATCGAGATACAGAAGAAAAAATTTAAAAAATTATGTACCAATTAAAATAATAACTTGGAAGATATTTTATTGCACACCATTTTCAACCTCGCAAGTAGAATTCTTTTGGCACGCTCGTTTGATTTTTTATCGTAATTATTATTATAAAAATGTTTTATTATTATTTTTTTTTTATTGGAATTCAAACAATCTGTAAGTGTATTTTTTTCACAATAAGCATGTTTCCTATTTTAATTGATCGACGGTTGTTTATCGCATCTTCGTTGCGGACGACGTTCGTAACGAGACCATTACACATACATGTGATTACAAATTATTAACCGATTCAATTATACATCACGTAATATATTCAAATACTAAGCTGTTGTCTGATTTCTTTATATTAATTATTATAAATGTAATTTTTTAACCGATTGAAATGTTTAATTAAATATCTCTCGTATTATATTTGAATATAGAATTTGAATACTTATAAGGTATTTTAATTTGCGATAAAAATCTTTTCAGTAAATATTGTTATTGCGACTAATTATTTGCCATCAATTGTCGTGTGGTAAATTATTTACGACGAAAAGACAGGATACCATTTGTTTTTGCCGGGTTAATAAACACATAAACGAATAATTTTCAACTATTCCACCCCTAAATAAAATGTTCTACCTTACTCTATTTGAGTTTGAAGCAATGAAATTAATACTATTAATAATAATAAGTATATTTGTATATTTTGGGCATAGCGTTTAAATTAAATTCAAAACTGTAGTACCTATTGTCTAAGAAACTATTCAGTTTAGATAATACTTGTAATTTTAAACGATTTGAAGAGCATAATTTTCCTTTTTTTTTTTTTTATTATTATTATTGAAATACAAAAACTATTGTATTTAATATTTTGTATATTATTAAATTGTAACTATAAAATAACTTATGGAATGTAATAAACGTGTCACCCACTTTTGGAATTGTTTTCACTGGCTTCAAATGAATTCCCCCGACGTCTATGAGGTTGGGCGGGACAGGCCTCGATTTTTCGGTCCCGTGATAACTGTTTTGAAATATAACCGAAGGATAGACTTTGGCAGACGATTGGTACGCCCTCGGATCATTGACCGTCAATAACCAATTGTTGAAGTGACGTATGAGAGTCGTGTAAGTCAATAGGGCCGTGTTCGTCAGTCTTTGGACAAATGTTTCGGGAACAGCGTGATGAGCTAAGAAGTGTGAAACGCACGCGGGGTTAGATACGTCTCCGGTGATGTCTCGTTCCATGAAACTGATCATTGGAGACGGAATCGAGTAAATAATCGGCAATTTCAGCGCCGTCGCCATTTGCGACATGCAGTCGATAACCAACGGTTCCACGATGATCACGTCGAACTGTGCGCGTCCGCGATCGTTCCGCAATATTTCGCTGAACCGCGTGTGGTCGAAAATCGCATCGCAATGGCGTAGGCTAAACCCCGAGTTCATGTTCATCAGAGAGATCGGAGTGCCCAGTGCCTGTAACATTTCTACCAGGCCCTGATGGACTTTGAGCTCAAACTTTTCCGACACGTCCACTTCCGTGTAGTTCTCCCGGTCGCCGTCCGGGAAAGGCGTGACCGCGGTCACGGTGTGTCCGGCGTCCGTCAGCGACCGCAGCAACGCGCTCATAAAGTTCCAGTGGCTTCTCCCGCCGATGGTTTCCACGGCCAATATCCTTGCGTTCTCCGCGGGCACTGCCATCAACATAGTGACGCCGATAACGGCCGCGATTAAAGCCGGAACGCTTAAAGCGTTCGACTCGCGCGCCATAATTTTTATTCTTTTCGCGCACTAGTGTCGTACGTACGGTCGCCAACCTACGTTGTCCTCTTCGCGTCGAACTGTGACTCGGTCGTCGACACGATTGCGATTGAACGCGCGCGTCGCAATGACTTTTATTCAAAAAAAATATGTTACCGACATCGCGGCTATTCGATCGATCTATACGAGATTCGCGAACAACATACCTATCGCTATTTATCGGTATTTCGCGTTTACCACGGTTGTAGGTAGTATGCACCTATGGTAAACTCTCGGCGACAGCCGAGCCGACAACCTCTTATCGACAGCCGAGGTCACTGATCACTACCGTTTCCCGTGTTCGTTTTTATTACTAAAATATTCCTTTTTTTTTTTTATTCGTTATTCGTTTAAAATGTATTTTGTGTTTAATTTTTATACGTAACGTAAACTAGATAGCGCAACGAGGCGGAGACTTTGAAACGCGTTTATAGATAAAATCTACTATAAATATATTATCTATAATCGTGCTTTGTAAGAAGCTTTAGTACTCTTCTTATCGTATGTCGTTGCGTCACCATATTATTTACAACCGTTGTTACCGCGTCGATTCATTTGATTATTCAAAATGTTTATAAAAAAAATTGAGCCTATATTGTATTTCTTGAACAACTTATAAGGAACTTTTCATACGACTTTCGAAAGTTTTTGACGTGCCGAAATTATTTTATTGACATTTTACGAAAAAAAAAAAAAAAAAACTTAGAAAACTCAATAATGTCAAATGTCTATGGCACAAAAAAAGCCAAGACAGTTTGAAATTTATACCATCACTGAACAATTGCCATATAAATACTCGGTCAAAATGTCTAGTTCCCACAAACAATTCTTTTTGAGATACGATGTAAATAAAAATTCAATTTTGTCGAAAACCGGTGGTTTTGCCGTTTTTCATCAGTTTTTCACGCACTACCTGAAACTCAATACTGGTATCGAAAATCGGACCAGTTTTTCGATTAATTATCGTGTATACAGACAAAAAAAAAACATAAAATGGTAAAAACAAATGATTCCTGATTTTCACTCGTACTAAGTTTATATATTAAAAAAAAAAAACTCTCTATCAATAATATTCTATAAAATACTCATAAATGAATAAAAAAATTGACTTTGCTTCAAAATACGACTAGTTTATTTGAGAAGTTTACATTTAAAGTTTATTCATAATATTATGTTTAAAAAGACGTGATGAAATATTTTGTTATTATAAAAGTGTTTTTTAACACTTATATATCATCATATTATGAAATAAAGTTTTTTAATATCTGTTGGCACTTTTGATAATTTCGTGTCAAAAACTGTTTTAGTAAAATAACTGTGCAACAGTGTTAGAAGCGAGTTACGTCTCTGATGATATTTATATTTAATTACCTACGTCGTAATATTTGAGTTTCAACGATGAAAATTTATACTTTGCCCGATAAGAATAAACCAAATTTTACCAGTTCCTTTTTTTATTTTACGATTCGATTCGTTGTAAGTACTATTTAAATTTACTTATAATAACAACCTGATATCGAGAATATCATAAAAAAATTTTAAAAAAAAAATTCATAGTTGCATAAAATATATGTTTGGAACAATAATTTTTCTTGGAAGGTAATTTTTTGATATTGTAAAGATTTTTTTTCTCGTAAACCATAAAATATAATAAAATATAACATACTTATAAAATGTTTAAAATTATTAGCTAATTCGTTTTCACTTTATTATTCGGTGAACGCAAAAATAATTGTTTCGGATTGTAACTATAAATAAACTTAAAAACAATATACGTGATGTACACAAATAGAAAAACTAATATTAATACTACGGCAGCCACGTCCAACATAAAATACTGATACCAAGTTAAATTGTAACCCTGAAATTTTAAATGAGGCGCCCCTTTATGACGAATAACATACTCTGTCCAATAAACGACGGATTGCTGTGGTGACATCGGTCGATCTTTGAACCGATCAGAAGCTATTTTCGCATTTCGCATGTATCTAAAAAGGATAAATTATATTTATTAGCGATCAATAAATAACTGCGGATTACAATCGACTCACTTGTCGTTATTGGTGAGTTCTGAAATAGCATTCAGTATCGAATCCTTCGAAACGGCCATCACGTCCATAGATATGGCCATTCCGGCACGGACTAAATTCGCTATATTTTTCGGCTGGTCGTAAAACAAAGGAAATCCTAGGACGGGAACGCCGGCGTCTAAGGCTTCATAAACTCCAGACACGCCGCCGTGACTAATAAATAATTTAACTTTGGGATGCACTAAAAAAAATAATCGGACATTTAATAAAAAAAAAAAACCTGAGAATAATCGGAATGAGACGTACTCGGTACGCGAAGAATTTTGATGAAATAAAACTTACTGAGTATATCACGTTGCGGAAACCATTTTCTTATCATCACGTTTTCCGGTAAATCCGTCATCTCCTCTTCGTATTTCCACAAAACCCTTTGAGGGACATTGGCCAACGCCTCTTTGAATGCATTTTCAATGTGTTTCGGCAACGAAGATAGTTTAATAGTCGAACCAAATGTGAAGAATATTACTCCGTGAGGTGATTCCTCTATAAAGTTCAAAATATCCTAAAACATGGAAATATTAAGTAAAAAATATCAGTTGGCGCACAACTACGAGGATATTGAGTTTTCTTTTTCGAACTTGAAAATCACATTTTTTTATATCGCACAAAAAGTATGTATAACATGTCGATAAAATTGAACGAAAAAAACGCCAGATACAGAAATCGGACGACATGCTGGCGACAATGTCGTTGATATTGATGAATGGTTCTTATAAATTCTAAAACCAATGCATCGCGGTGGATAATATGTTTGTACTAGCTCGCGTAATCGAAATTCGTCAAGATATCCGAATTGAAAAAAAAATAAAAATATTTATTTTCGAACGCTCTTAAAACCTACACTAATAGCGTCAAAGATTTATCGTGACACGTCTACTCGACGACGTTTAGCCGTCACTGTTATTAGATGATCGTAATGAACGCCGCTTACTTTGGGTATGCTCTTCACCGGCTTCAGGTGCACGCCGCCGACGTCTACGAGGTTGGGCGGCACCGGGCGCGCGGCCTCGGAGCCGTGATAGGTGTTGATGAAGACGATGGACGGCTGGACGTGGGGCTCCGAGTCGTACGGCCTGGGGCTGACGGTCAGGTGGTACCTGTGGACGAGCGTGATGTACGCCAGCAGTGCGGCGTTCGCGAACCTCTGGACGAACGTCTCGGGCACGGCGTGACCGGCCATGACGTTGGCCACGGCCGCGGGGTTGGACGCGTGGCCGGTGAGGTCGCGCTCCACGAAGCTCCACATCGGGCACGGCACGGCGTAGATGACGGGCAGCCCGGCGGCGCGGGCCATGCGCGACGCGCAGTCGACCGTGAGCGGCTCGACGAGCAGCGCGTCGAACCGCGCGCCGCCGCCGTCGGCGCGCGCCACGGTCTCGACGAAGCGCCGGTCGGCGAACAGCAGGTCGCAGTTCTCGCGGCTCTTGCGGTACATGAAGCCGATCATGGCCGTCGGCGTGCCGTAGCGCTCCTGCACGCGCCGCCAGTCCGTGTTCACCGACGTCTGGAACGCCGCGGACGTGTCCACTTCCGTATAGTTGGCCCGGTCGCCGTCCGGGAACGGTGTGAACGCCGTCACCGCGTGTCCCGCGTCCGTGAGCGCGCGCACCAGCGAGCCCATGAAGTTCCAGTGGCTCCGGCCGCCGTACGTCTCGACGGCGAGGATTCGCGCGCCGTACGCGCCGGGCGCGGCCGCGGTCGCGGCTAGCAACGCGACGGCCGCGAGCGTTTTTCTCGCTGCCCCGAAATCGGTCATTTTACCCGGTTTTCGAGCGCGCGCGCGTAACGTCCACCGGCGTTTTATTTATACCACCGGTCCGGTCGCACTGCCGCGGCGGGAGATCGCGTGATCGCCGCCGAGTCGGTCGCGGGACGCGTCGAGTTCGAAGTCCGTTCGCACACTGCCGCGGTGGGAGATCGCGTTATCGCCACCGCGATTGTCGAGTCGAGTCGTTAGCTCGTGTTCGCGGACGACGCTGTGTCGCGCGTTTTATAATATACTCAGAGTCTCTTATCTGCACGAATCTGCAGATTCTCTCGATCCACTCGAAACGCCGCGTATCTCTGTCACGTCGAACGCCACGCTCAAAACATACTCGGCGTCCGCGGCGTTCCGAACCTGGGGCTCACTAGTGTTTTAGTTACTCGGCCGAGTCGCACCGTATAAGCTGGGTCGAGTCTAGTTATTTTCGAAACTGATGGTAAAACTGATTATTTCACATTCTGAGTGATGATTTTGCCACGTGTGTGTTTTTGTTTTGTCCGTGTACGCGAAAAAATTGTCTGATTTTCGACTTGGGTCGTGGTTTCAGGTAGCGCGTTTGGTTTTTCGAATTTCCCAACAGTTTAAAAGTTGTACGTGAAAAACTGACGAAAAACGGCGAGATTCACGGCACACCGGTTTTCGACTAAATCGAATTTTCATTTTCATCGAAAAGTTTTGATCGCAGGCACTTGACATTTTCACCGAATATTTAGAGTTGATGTAAATGGTTTTGATTTTTTTTTTTTTTTTGCGCTACTTTTAGACATTTCAAGTTTTTTTGAGTTTTCTCGGTTTTTTTGTTTTTGTTGTTTTTGTTGTTTTATTAAGTAATTTTTTTTGTAAAAACTTTTGAATAGTCAAATTTTGCTGACATTTTATAAAATATGAAAATCTGCAACATTTTCGTAGTCGACCAATCACACCTTTTTTCACTCATAATCATTTTTTTTCGACAGCAATCTTGGTACATTGGTCTCGAATTTAAAAGACCAATCCACCGGCATCAATCACCCGTCACCTGTATCTTATCCAAGTCTTGAATTTCACCCTTTTTTATTCTCGTGGTGTGATTGAAGGAAAGCAGGACAATATGTATTCTTATATAGGTAGGTATTAATTCTACATTTTTAATACATTATTGGATTTTGGTTTTTTTTTTTTTTTTTTGTTATAGTAAAAAAAAACTGCATACTAATAATTAGTTTAGAATTAAAAATTTAATAAACGAGGAACTGGGACGTAAAAAAATTTATTCGGATAGAAAAACGACTTGAAAAGAGAAATACTCGTGGACGACATTCCGCTTACGATTCGCGTTTAATTAATTGTTTATTAAAAATAAACGACATTTCATTAGTTGTGTTGCAAACGGCGATGCGCACACCAGGTATTGCAACACCAGACGTTATTGCGTAAAACGAGAAACTTCGAATCGGTATCATTGAATACGACGTCCTAATAACAGAATAACGCTAAAAACGTTATTCCACACTCGATTATTTTGAGTGAAAACGGAAATAGTGGAGATAGCAGTGAAAATAGCACGTCCAATGACGTGATGGACCAAGAAAATAGAACGTTTTTCTCGTGTACCGACTGAAATATCTACTGAAACCCGGAATAATTACGAAACGCCGTGTCCGTATTTTAACAAGTAGACAATTAATATCAGCCTAATACGTGTTCGACACGTGTTCCAACCGACTTCAATCGTATGGTCTCGAACGCCGAGTTTGATTACACGTAATAAACGTAAATGGCAATGGATTTTGAAGTGCCGTTATTTTTGATCACAGTGCCACTCGTGTTTTGTATCTGCGCAGTATCGCATTCGCATAACAAACATAATATTATTGCAATATTGTTTGATCATTGAAATATATACGCGTGTATTGTCGCGGTATATTAATAACACGTGACAAAACGATGGCGGTCGAAAAGAAAAAAATGTTCTATGTCTTTAATTTATCTCGCTCCGACGAACGCTTAAAACCGTGTACAGAAAGTCCATTTGTGAAAAATAATGGTGAAATATAAAAATTAAAAATTTTTTTTAAATATAGTTTGACGTCTTCGTCCGGACCATTATTTTCCGTAAACAGACTCGAGAAGAATGTATAAAGTCCCGTCCCTTCTAAATTCTACGTTATTAAAAGAAGGTTTATTTTAATAGAAATATATATAGACGTACGACAAATGGCGAGTTTTTTTGTTATTTAACGTACAACAGTTTTTCCAGGAAATGCTCTGGAAAAATGATTCGATTATTTTCAACCACGAAAAATAACAAATTCATTGTGTATTTTGATTTCCGTTCGATTTCTGTGAGAAGATAATATAATATTCTCAAACTAAAAATAATAATAAACATGCCGGTTTTTATTTTTTAACTAAATCGGCTATTTAAAAACACGACTTGGTTTTGAAAGTGTGAAAAAAAATTACGGATGAAAATAATTTAGGCAAAAGAATATAATATAACATGGCTGACATCTCTTACTAAAATAAACGGAACATTTTTTTAATCGTTCGTTTCGATTGCAGAAAAAATGATTTGATTTTAAATCCGATAAAGAATAAAGTCAATGGAATTGAACACAATTAGTAAAGACAATAAAATAATTATGCAGACAGTTGAAAATATAATAATAGCAATTAACATGTCAGACGATTGATCTCGGCTATTTGAAATATTTAGTTTAATAATTACTAAGTTTAACGAAGTATGTTTTGTAAAATTACTAATTTAAAACAACGATTTAATTTAATTATTATGTCCACAAATAAGCGCCTAATTCAAATCCAATCGTTATACTGGCTATTCAAACTTAAATTATTGAAAGAGTCCAAATCGCGTGGTTCTTGTTTTAACAATGTCAACAACTGTCACAGTCATTGATGTTTATTATACCTAATGAGATTATAAACACACAATATTATCATAAACGTGAAACTATTGGTCATCAAATGCACGATTAGCGAAAATTAACAGCATTCCATTCGTAATTCATAATGTTTAGCCGTTTAACAAGACGTTTCATTTTCAAAGCATTCGAAACCCCGACAATGCGTCGCACGGCTAGGAATGCTTCTCAAAATAATAACTGCATTGTAAGTTTTAATTGTTTGAAAGCAAACTAATGGAAAACTATGCGAACAGAGCTATATTAATTTCAATAGCGATAATAACGTTATTATATTATTATATCGTTGTTGTTATTAAATTTATGAATGCCGTCTCACTATAATAACTCCAAACTAAACTTATACATGGTCTTACGGTCACGATGTTTATAATTTTATAGAACTCAACGCCCAATTACAAAGTTGTAATGGTGAGGCATGGTGAAAGCGAGTGGAATAAAAAAAATTTGTTCAGTGGTTGGTACGACGCCGAATTAAGTCCTAAAGGTAATATATTGTATATTTATACAATTCAAAATATTATAATAATACGTCGTTTCGATTTTCGCGAAAATTACCGCTCATATTTTAACAACTTAAAAGCGAGGATAGCAACACTATTATAGAGACAATATATAAAATAATGTAATTCTTTCCGTTCCTGACAGTCTTAATTGACTCGTTCGCAAATATATATTATATGTATATCGTATTCGTTGGACATTGTTTTCCATATGTTATAACTGTTGTGCGAAATGCCGACGAAAACATGCCGATTTAATAGGCGACGATAAAAAAAAAAAAAAACTGTGTAAATACACTTAGAAAAACAAAACAAAATCGATCGTGGCTGCACCTCGAAAACACGCTTTGTGCGACGAAAACTATGGACAAATAAAATAGTAATAAAAATAATACGCCACCCACCGGTCATTAACTTTTTAGCCGTTCGCTGCGCTGCGTATCGTGTTGTTTTAAAAAAGGTTACCCTTCTCCCCTATGTTTCATCAGGCGTCGAAGAGGCTACTGAAGCGGGGAAAACGTTGAAACGGGACAATTACGAGTTTGACGTGGCTTACACTTCCGTTTTGAAGAGGGCCCAGGACACTTTGTGCATAATACTCAATGAACTCGGACGGACGGACATGCCGGTGCACAAATCGTGGCATCTAAACGAACGGCATTACGGAGGTCTCACGGGCTTCAACAAGTCCGAGACCGCGGCGGAATACGGCGAGGAACAGGTACACTACTAACTACCTGCCTCACCTTATTTGCCCGCAAAATAATATCGAGGTTGGGCATTGGTATTAGAATACAAAACGTAATATTTACTTTTTCAATTATTGTCCTCGCCGAGAATTTCCGTTGGCCCCGAATTATATTTTATATCTTGTAACTTTTGTGTTGCAACGTTAATCGTGTAGTTTTCATTCTCGGGTAATATTATCGCGGTAAAAATCCATCTGAAATAATATAAAAGCAAACATATTATTCAGTGCAGTATTTAATCGAAAGTTCAGCTAAATAATTGGTTTTTATCGATTTATTTAGTCAATTTAAAAAATCAAACTTAATTGAAAAAATGAATATACGATTACCTATGAGAGGAGGTATTGGTTAGCGTTCACATAATATGAAGATAGATATCCATGGCCTTTTTTTTCTTTTTTTTAATTATCTGGTTGTGTCTCTATTGATAATTTTCATCAATATAATTTACATTTATTATAATCGATTAGAGATAATAAGACTCGAAATAATAAAAATAGAATATATTAATACATGTGAGGTTGCACGCGTCCTGCAGGTCAAGCTGTGGAGGCGCAGTTTCGACGTGCCTCCGCCGCCCATGAACGCAGATCACGCGTACTACGATCGGATCGTGAACGACCCTCGGTACAAGGACGGGCCGCCCAAGGGCTGCGAGTTCCCGATGTTCGAGTCGCTGAAATTGACGATCCAGAGGACTCTGCCTTATTGGAACGACGTCATCGTGCCCGATATCAAACTCGGCAAGCGGGTCATAATAGCCGCCCACGGGAATAGTCTTAGGGGCATAGTCAAACACTTGGACAGTGAGTCTCGTTTGTCGTGCGTTATATCCGTCGTCCATTGTTGCGGCATGCGCTTGTTTAATAATATAAAATAATGTATGATTGTTGTCGCGAGATATCGATAACGTCGGCCGAAACGACGACGTCTCCCGGGGGTACGGCGCACGACCGATAGACATTTTTCATAGCCACGCCGCAGACCTTAGGAACATTGAGTATTTCGTTCGTTCGCGGAACGAAGTTTCCCGATATCAATGGTTCTTAAAAATGAGCAAAAATCTAGTTGCACATTTTTTTTTTTCCGTCATTAAACACTGCTAAATATCGTTTAATAATTGTTTATTAAATATTCAAATGCGCATACGCCGAATCAATGACAATAACAAATCTAGTCTAGTTATATTCTTTGGAGAAAAAAGATCCTTAATAGTTGACAAAACGTTCATTTTGATTGTTGAAATTAACCTCACGTGGTCCGAGTGTATATCCGCGAGGGACTGGAGCCGGGAATAGCCGATATATAGTTCACTGCTGGCTCCGAATCGTCGTGAAGTCGCGCCGACCGCGAGATAATATTATTATAAAATAAGTTCTACTTCAATTGTTGTTGTTGTTCGCAGACATCACCGACGAGGCGATTATGGAGTTGAATTTACCGACGGGCATACCGTTCGAGTACACGCTCGACGAAAACCTCAAGCCGCTGGTGTCGATGAAGTTTCTGGGCGACAAAGAGACGGTAAAAAAAGCCATGGACGCCGTCGCTGCCCAGGGCAAAGCGAAATAATCAATAAATACGCGGCGACGGACCGGCCGACTTCGCGTACGCGTTGGTCGTTTGTGAGGGCGGGTTGTCTAGGTATTCATTTATAATTCGTAAAACGCGTAACGAGCACTATAAATGTGTACAATGCGCACGTTTCGCGCACGTGTGTTAATAAAATACGTTTCGTTGTTTCGAGCGAAATAAAACAAAAACAATTGAAATAATAAAACGAGAAGAAAATATATCTAAGCGCGTATAGGGTCTCTCCCGAACGAGTGTAGTACGCGCGAGCGCGCGCGCGCGGGGAATACCTCATTAACTGCAGAATAATACGTACACTGCAGCCGGATGAAATGATACCTGCAGTTTTCGCTGCACTTGTTCCTCTACCGACTATCGACGTCATAATGTACGTACAGACCCGCGGAGGGCGGAAAATACATTAAATGTCTCGTCACAATAACAATAAACAACTCGTGTTGATAATAATTACGTCGCTTTTTCTGTGTGGTATCGAGTAAAAACTTCAAAATGGTTCCGTGAGTTTTCCGGTCGAGTGTCTGAGTGAAACGAGATATTTATTGGTTTTACCATAAGGTACGTGTTTTTTATTTTTTTATTTCTGTATTGTAGTCACGATTTCGACTAGAAGAAATGGTTCGATTTTTATTAACTCCAGTACGGGTTTCTGGTAGAAAATTGCGTGTAGTTTTTCTATCATTTTTTTTTTAGATTCCCAGTTTTCTTCAAAATTGCGCAACACTGACTAAAAATAACACAAAAACGTCAAAATCTCATTTTTTTTTTCTTATCACAAGGACTTGATATTTTCACCAAATATTATGAGAATATAATACAATTTTCTAAAGATGATATTACCTCAAAAGATATTGGTTTTTTTTCGTGGTACTTATAGACATTTCAACATTTAAATTTTTTGATTTTTCTCAGTTTCTTTTTTGTAATTAAACGTCGTTCATTAATCATTTTGGTCGGACAAAAAGATCTTGAAAAATGTGTATAAAATTTGTTCGTACATTGTTCTAAAAAAACGTTCTAAAATATGAAATAAGTGACTACTATAATATAACAATTATATCCCAATACCACACTGTAAAGTAAACATTTAAATAAAAAAGAAATATCAAAAAAAAACGATGGCCGAATTGAAACCAATAAAATTGACGGTACTGATGCAAAACTTTGATAAGCACTCCCTGCGTGTGCCTGTGACGTCAAGTCGTGTACGCCGGAAGGTCGGTCTGGTATTATGATTGTACGCTACGGTGACGTGTCTTGAGCCCTCGTCAAAAACGGAAGTGTGCGCGACGGCAAACTCTTAATCGTCTCGTCTCGGGAGTTTTTCCGGCGTTATTAGCCTCTTGTACACGCGCGGGCAGCAGATGAAATGAAAATAAAGTACGAAACAAAATGAAAAACGTTTTCGAAACGACAGCGTGTAACGTCATCGTACCAATAAAGGTCCAGCAATATATGACACATGCTTCTATCAAATATAAAAACAACCAACCCTTTAAAGTTTAAAGTTTAAACAATAAACAAAAATAAAAATTTAGTTGTCAGAGGGAAAAAAATATAAAACTTTAAAATTCAAATACCTATATTAGATTAGTTATTATTTATGATGTTCGTTTAGTTATATTTTATGAGAAAAGAGTTAGCATAACTAAAACTACAGCACGGCACATGAATGAAACGGCGAATAAATTAACTAAATATTTCGGACATCGACTATATCCGACGACGATTGAAATAAGATTGAAACTATAGAAATGAAATAAATACAGCTATTGTAACGCGATATACGTATATACGAGTTTATTGTTGTTATTGACAATGTGTTTTTCGTTCTCGCCATAAGACGTGTTTTTTTTATTGTATTTTAATATTTTCAACACAATTTTTCGTCATGTTAAATAGACTCGTTTTTTTTTTTTTTAGTTCGCGACGAATCAAAATTAACTACTAAACATTATTCGACTTTCGTAAAATAAAATCAATACTGTTTACAAACGATGAACGTACAACTTTCAGAGGCTTTAAAAAACTTTTAAAATATAAATTTGTATTTCTTTGTTTTTGTTATCGTCGTATTGTATCTCATGAAATAAACTTACAATTACATAGCGGCTTATTTAACACTAAACATTTAAGCTTTATATTTTATGTATTTTACGTTTAGGTACCTATGTTTGAACAGATAATATTGATAGAATATTTTTATAAGACTTAAAAATTCGTCAAAATTATCGAAAATATGGTTTTCAAAGTCTTAAAATTAAGTCGCAAAGTCCATAGGCGTAGAAAGAGAGAGAGGAGCCCATCGTTTACGAATATGTGTTAAGAATAAGAGTATATAGAAACTCGCGACGTACTATATGTTATCAACTCGAAGAACATATCTACCGCAACCGTTCGTATATTCCCAATATTCCCAATATTTCTGTAACCCACAATAAAGGATGTGAAAACGTACGTTTTTTGCATGGAAAAAAAAAATGTTATTCATATCACCGAAAAATTGATCAAAAAGGTTCTTGTAGACGTTGGGTGCCGGATCAATATATTGGTGGCGCGTATTATTTGTTTTTACGCCGTATTTGTCTTGCACGCGTCTCCGTGAAAACCCTTTTCCTTGAATATTGGACCCTGTTTCCGGATCAATGAAGTGCGACCAAAATATGGGGTTGTTATTGCAATTATGACATGCCAATGTTTATTTAGAACCGACAGAAGCCTTCCATCAGCTACATACGAATGAGCTAGCGAATGATTTAAAATTAATCGTTTATTAACATTCTCGTGACGCTAATAATTGTCATGTTTTAGTCAGCTGTTGACTTTTTTAGACAACCGTTAAATTATTTGTAATTCAATTCGTTTTGCTCGTCGCTCAATCAGCTACACCAGTCTTTTTAAATTGCAGTTCGTTAGTTTCCAATAATTATTTCTCGGAATAACTGAAGAATCATAAAAAAAATACAATTTTTCGGTCCGTATCAAAGAGTTCGTTGATACATTTAATTTAAGACTGTCATAATGAGAAGAGAAACGACGAGGAGACGACGACGGCGATGAACAAAAATGACACTTTTGACGAATATTTATACTATGAAACTAAAAAATATATATTATGACTGGTATTACTGATACAAATGAACAGGAATAAAGATCTTCGGGGAAATTCTTCAATAGTTACTCGACATTACATTCTGATTCGGTTGAGCGTGATAAAAATAATAATTTCGTCATATGAATGTTTCATTTTCGATGATAAATTATTCAGAAAAACATTTTATTTTGTTGGTAATGCATATTGATTTTACCATTTAAATTTCAAATACAATACATGTTAAAAGTAGAATACGCTTTTGGCGAAATGCCATCAATAAAATAAGAAATATAAGTTCAACGTTTAAAAACTAAGTACTAAACTATTTATATGTGTATTTTATTATTTCCTCGTGGATTTTAATTATTTTAAAGTAGGTAGGTACTTATACTTCAAGAGGACGTTACACACTGACTCTCTCTCACTCTCTTTCTTTATTCGACGTATTTAAATAAGTACTTTGAAATTAACAGTTTTTTTTTTTTTTCATGCAGTCATAAAATTATAATTTTTAGGTAAGCGTCTATTTTTAAATTGAAATATCAATGAAAAACTAAAGAAACTAATTACCGATAAAACGCTGCTTTTATGTAGTTTATAGGACACTTGAGTACTTTACTAAAAATTAAGTACTATTTAAAACTTCATTAATCGTGTAAAACAAATACTATTTATTTAACAAACTTATGTGTGGCGTCATCGATAATTTCGTCCATGCGGTAATACTTTTGATTAATTTAATGAATAATAAATAAGAAGACAAGCACGACGTGACGATTTTTATAAAGCCGTACAATAAATGTCAACGGCATGATATTATTCAGAGGCTAATATTTGAAATAAAAAATTTATATTAATAAAATGTGCCCTGCAAAGAAAATTAGTACAGTTTACGGTGTTTATATGAGATCACGTTTATGTATACATTTTTAAATTTATAATACAACCAATAGATGAGAACTAATTTAATTTTTAACACTTTACATTTGTATTGTACACTCACGCATGATAGATCCTCCTGGAGAATTCAACAGTGTAATGTTTATATTTAATGCATTTCACATCTTGACATCTCACAAAGGGGGCATGCGTCGTTTTTACCAAAAGCAAAATATTATTTGTTTCCGTCGTTTCTGAAAAAAATTACAAAAGTTTCAGTTTTCGTTTACACCAATATAATGCGTCTACTTAAATTATAGTATTTGAAAACCATTTAGTATCGCCCAGTGAAAGTGAAAGTGGTTCTCTTCGAGCCCTTAAAAATTGATTCTGATATATTTTGTTAAATTTCGTTTCTTAACACTATGTATATTCGTTATAATTTACAATACATTTTATAATATTATGTTATAAATGCTTTATTTTTTTAATTTCATCAATGAAACAGTTTCAGTTTTGGTTGGCTAAATAGTTGAACGATGATGAAAATAATGTTACGTGTATTTTCGATCGATCGTCTTACGTTCTCTACGGTCTAACGTCGAATATTCTGTATCGGATTATGATTAGTAAATAGCGGTTGAAAACCAAGTGGAAATATACGTTTGGCGGACACGAAAATCGAACCCTTCTTTCGTTTCAGCGCAGACGATAATTGGCGGAAACGAATATCTTATTTTTGGCGGAAACGAACGACTCCCCTCACACAAAGTCGCATAACTCGCATAACCGTTAAACGATTTATTCTCAAAGCGCCGAACAAGCGTGATAATATAATAGCCGAGGGATAAATAAACGCGAGCACGTTCCGCGAACTCCCGGCGCAAACGGGCGTTTTTCAGACGATAAAAAAAAAAAAAAGTAAATAAAAATAAATATCGATCAACGAGCATCCGGCACGAGTTGACGCGCCCGCCGCGCCGCGGCCGAGACGAAATGCGGAAATGTGTTTTGACATCTCGATTTGGCTATTGTTGCCAACGCCTCTTAATAGGCGAATGATTTATATCCAAACTTGTTCGGATTAACTTACAAGCAGGTAAGTAAACCCGACGCCGCCGCCGCCCGGGGCGCAGAGGTCCAAAACTTTTCGACGACGCTTCGCGCACGACTACGCGTCACGCCGGAGGCCCGGAGTAATTTATTTTCGTTAATAATTTACGGTCCACCGATCACGACATAACGTACTCGGTAGTCTGGCGTTAATTAGTCAATACTTTTACCCGATACAAGACAAATATCGTACTAAAACCAAACGCTCCGATGCGAAATAATTTCCACAGTAAATTCGGACTGTGTAAAGTACGCGTCATTTTTTTTTTCGTTTATAATAAACAATAATAACCGCGTTTTAAAGGGGTGAAACCTATTGTTATCGTTCTCAGAAATAAATAACGATTAAAAAACCATAATTTTCTTCGACATCCGCGATGCCCGTCGTAATAGGATTCGTAGGCGAAAGAGACACGAGCACCTCGTTCAGTAGTTTTTATGATTTACGCGTACGATCAATTTGCATTTCGATCGAGTTTAATTTTTAACATAAGACGTTGTACGGTACCGCTTGAAATTATTATTAGTATCGTAATAGCAATGACGTTACGCCTCGTCGACGCGTTATGATGGTGTTGACGTACGTATTATGCTAGTAATTTCGACGCGACAATACTGTTCCGTTCGAATAACGATTCTGAGTAGAGAACGGTGTACCTCTAATTAATGATAATAAATTGCTGGACATTGATTTTGTGCTGATGTTTGTTTAGTTTGACCATTTCCTCTCGTCATTATCCGGGCCTAACAACCTTATTGTCCGTAGTCACTGGCGATTTAAATTTTAATAATTATTCTCGTCTCTTGGGTTTATTTTTATTTTTATTTTTAATATAAAATATATTACCTTTCCTAAACCAATGTTTACTTTGAATAATGTCAATGTTAATAGTTATTACAACTTTTATAATACGAAACATTATATTAAAATGAAAAACTACGCGCGTCTTGATAAAATATTAGAAAAATTTATGATAGAAATAATAATAATACTGTCATTTAATTTAAATATAAGCGTAGTATTATAATTAAACTTTTATAGACAAAAAAATGTCTGTCGATTTTTTTTAATTTTCGAAAAACGAAATTCCAAAACAACGAACTTTGGTATAATAATTTTTATAGGTCTTCGCGGTATAATTTTAGTGGTGCGATATATCGAAACAAAAATCATCGTAAATTAAAAATGATTTTTGTTTTCTAACGTCTAAAAACTTATCAGTTTCAGAGTAATGTCTACACAAACAAAAAATAAAGACGTCCTACAAAACTATATAAACAGTACTAAATAATTAAACGTGATGATATTATATAATTTATATAATATCTTACCTGGGGTCTTTGTTCGGCTAGTTTCTATTTCATTCAGCAACATTTTGAAATTTGATGATTACTTCTATCGTTCTTAGTCACTTGGTTTTCGATATTTATCAAAAGTGCACACATCATAAAATATTTAAATTAATTTCGGCGATAAAAGCAGCAAGTCTACGCGTTACAGACCATCGCAAACGCGATCCACAGATAATTGATTCGTATAACGATCTCTATCTACACATATTTCTACTGATTGGTGACCATCTTATGATTTCCACGTCCCTCGGTCAGGGTGATATTTCATTTCAAATTGATTTCACCCGGCGATTTACGTGCGAATACGATACAACGATGAGCGGGGAAAGCGGACGAATTTCAGTTTACCCCGAGACTTTTCGGACCTCGTCGAAAGCTACAGGTGGACTACAATAATTGCGACGGTCGCGTAGAAACTATTTATCTCCCGTCACTCCGATTATAATAATCGCGTGTTCGCCATGGGTAATCGGCACCAAAGCGTATAGTCGAATTCTGAATCGACTCATTGAAAATGGTCGAAATTAATAAATAATGTACAGCGATTACTCGTTTCGCGCGCCGAGTATACATATAGCTAAGACAGGACTCGAAGCGTCGAACGAAATTTCGCTCTTCCGGATTAAACAAAATTCGCGAAAGTTTTCTCGGGAATGCGACGAGTGCTGCTGCTAAAGGAGGTCTCGCACGCGTACAATAGATGAGCGACGAGCTTCTAGGAAAACTATCGATCGCCGCGACGTGTTTAGATATATATATATATAAATATTTATAACAGACAGTGGACCCTTCGTATTTATTTTCGAACAATATATATATATATATGTATTAGCGGTAGGTACCCAGCTGAGAACGAAATTCGGAAAACGTACAGCCATATTATTATGTATATTTACCGCGTCGCGTCGTCTAGAAACTCATATAATATTAATAATTTATGGTTATACATTTTATAATTGGTCGGTTAGTAATTTAATACGAGTAAATTAACTCGCGTTTCGTACGTCTATATAATTATTGGACGACCGAGAATAAAAAAAATGTATTCTCTATGAATACTCGCGCTATGATATTTAAAACGATCCCTAGATATAAAATATGAATGCGTGCGTTCCGTTACCAGTAATGGCTGTTGGATGTGATATTAGCGCGGAGAACGAAGACATACTCGTATAATATAATAATTATACCATTACGGTAACTGACTTAAAAACGTAACGCTCTAAAATATTTACTCTATGCTAAAGAATAATGTGATTATATTATATTTATTAAATCGTCATCGAATACATATTATATTAAAACGTACGATTTTAACGGTACGACTGATATCAGTACGGATAAAAAAAGTAAACGTAATTGATGACTTTTCACGACATAGAAAAAAAAAACGATTTAATCCGACAGACGACGATAAATAATATTATAATGCCTTGTAAAACGATAATCGTTATTATTCCAATATTAAATAATATATTCGTTATTACGAACGTGTGACGATAACGTTTATTGCCATTCCATCGCGCACATATTATAATATAATATCAGGTATTTTTATTTTTTTCTACCAACACAATAATACTACGATGTAGATTTATAATATCTGTACTCGGTCTGTTCGTCACGGCATCGCGGCCCCCGTCGGCTCCCATGATTTATTATTATTACGTGCGTTTCTCTAGACTTAAAAAACGTTCTTTTTATTAAAACCTATCTACTAGCCCGCCGTTAATTTTCGTCGAGCCATTTTGTAACACTGTCGAAATTGGGTCATTTCGTTTTAATGAAAATTATAATATATTCAGTATAGCGTATAAATAAGGTATGATATTACGATGGTCGTGCCTACTACGTACAATACTCGCGTGAATTATTAAACTCGGTCGGTAATGAATAATATGTTCGGAATTAGGCTAAAAAGTCGATGGTTAGTAGTCAGATATGAAAATATATACGACAATAAATTACTTGCGTGACTGAGGCGCGGAAATAAACTAGACCTAACCTATAAAAAATAAATATCCGAACTTTAGTTTTTCGTGAAATACATTATGTCCATACGCCTATCGATTAATCGGACAGAACTGTTTAATCATTATATCCAAAGCTATTAAATTTTCGGTAGCGTTTTTATTTTTTTTGGTCAACCATTTGAATATCATTACGCGATACGTAATAACAATAATACATTCACGACGAAAAAAATATTAACCGTACGATAATAGCACTTATAGTTTCCTTAGAAAAAACATTCTACGATTTGATTTTCATTCAATAATAATAGATTCCATACGAAAACTGTAGGTACTGGTATAAATATATACGATCGATATGAAATACTCTTGAAAATATACATCGTGTCATGTTATACCCGTTCAACAAAACACGCGTACGTCGGCATCAAACACCGATGGTATTTTGTTATTTAATATTTATTACCAATTTACTATGTAATTCGATAATGATTATATTTCGATTTCGTTTAGTTTTAAATACGCTTTATATACACGCTACTGTCTCCGGGATTCGATAAATTACGTCGGACGTCAAATTAGAAGTGACAACATGTTTTCACGCGACATTTCCATTACATATATATATTATATAGGAATGTGCGCACAAAAGAGGGCCTTAACCTCTCGCGCGACACGCGTGCACTTGATTAGGACGTTGCCATTAAACCGACGTAGGTACGAACGCGCGGTCAGACGTTTCGGACACTCCGAAATCGCCCTTTCGAAACCTATTGTTTTTCGCGGCGTTCGACCAAACGAACGGTGCGACGACGCGACGATCTCGGTGGAGAGCACAATAAACAGAGTGTTTCGGACACATCGCCACACGCCGAGGTTCGCGATGTCGATCGCATCGTGATTTTCGGACGAACGGTTTTCGCGCCGCCGCGGACGCGATTGATAACGATATTACTATTGTTGTTGTCGAAACGAATAAAACGCGAACAAAACACGCGTTTTGCGACAGCGGCACACCGCCGCCGCGGTCGCCGTCACCCGGGTCGTCGACCGCGAAAGAGTAAAAGCGCACGCGCCCATAAATAACGCGTAAAGCCGATATGGTTTCGACGCGCGGTCGCCGGAGCGATTCGCGCCGACGAAAATTCGGCGTTCGGCAGGTGTACGCACACGCCTGACCCGCCCCGACCCTCTCGGCGAACGCCGCGTGTCTGTGTACCCTACGCCGCGTCCGTCGTCTCGACGACGACGACGACGACGTCGGCACAGAGATGGAAAATCAATCGGATTAGTCGCGTTGATTGAGTTTGTCGCGCGCTGTTTGATCGCGGCAAATCGAATAACGGCGTTTACGGCGGCGCGCACACGTCACACGCGTATTTTCTAACGCGCGATCGCGTTTTTTCGTTTGCGCCGGCGTTTACGTGCGTATAGAATATTCTACTCGTACGCCGGCCGCCCCAAACAGTAACGACCCCCCGGGGGGGGGAGGGGGAGTCCGCCTCCCCCCGTCGCGCCCCCGGTCCCCGCGAACGCACACTGCGCGAAGGCTTAAACGATTACGAGGCACTTTTTTTCTTTTTTTTCCAACCCCCGCGATACAGTAGAGATTAAATAATGTCAATTGAAAACAATGCGAGTTTTTGAACGTTGAAAATTTACTCGGTCATTTGTCGTGGAGAAAATTCTCGGAATTCATCGCGTTATTATAAAACTGCGGCATGCGCGGGGGGGAGGGGTAGGGGGAGTTCTCGAACAAGGCGGGGTAGTATATACCTGAATGACCTTAAAAACGTGTACAACAAAACAACTAAAACGACGTACTCGTTTATCACCACGTCGTTGTCGAGTGCTAAAATAAAAATTAACCGAATATTCGTCTCGTCACGGGACAAACAACCCCTCTCTAACCCCTAAAATAATAACTCGGATCTGCGAAATATTATGTAATATAGTATCAACTCTTACCTGCGGCCGTCGCGCGTCGTCTGCAATAATTTCCCAGTCGAATATTTCCCCGTCGCCTCCGTCGCTCGCGCGTTTTCCAATTATTACCCGTCTAATTCACATCGTCGTATGGTAATTTTCGCATTGTTTTCGGGCCACTTTGCCGTCTGACAATGAAAACATTTCCGCCAAACTTCACGCGCGCGGGGGCCAATAAGATCGACGTACGGTTTTGTTTATATTTTTCAACGTAAACAAACACCTATAAACTATTCATAAAAAATACGATTAAATTAAACGACTATATATACATTTAAGAATGCGTTTAAATACTCATCTGGATCGTGTTCGTCGCATATTGAATTTGATTTTTTTTATTCTTTTGTGTGAGAAGAGACCAAGACTAGTATACGATTTAAGTATGTTATTCGAGTGCATTGGACGGAGAAATGTTGTTCGAGAAATTGCAGACAAGTAAGTGTTCATATAACTCGTGCCGCTATAGTTGGCCACTATTATGTGCAAATATCTACATTACTGTTTATAGTATTCTAAAGAAATTGTGACGTAACGTCACAATATTATAGTATAGGCACTGTTATATTTCAAACTACGAAACGACTTCGTTATACAGTACGCCGTATTTCGTTGTCGGTCCGCGTATCGTTGAAATCGCGCGGTGAGGGAATGATGTCGAATGATATCCGATTCCGTCCGCAACTGAAGTTTTATCGTTTCGAATCTTTACGATGTGAATCCATTTCGGATGCGTGTGTGCGTGGACCTGAAGCCCCGGAGTACGGACAAATTACGGGCCGCCACAGATCGTTTGTGCAGTCCACGAGCGATAAATAAAAAGTCGGCGAAACGACACTGCTGACGCCGAATGTTTTTGTTTTTCGGTTCGAGTTGGTTTTAGTACTGCGATTGATTGCCATTTGATTACAAGTCTCGGAACATAAATTCCTGTTCTCATTTCATTATCTGCGAACAAAAACAAAGTTTAAAATATCGTTCGTTATTTCTCTAAGGCTGAACGCACAAATGTTGTCTCGTTTCAAATCCTAAACGTTTAAAACGAAAAATTAACAGAGTAAAATCTTTTGGGTGTTTTTAACGCTGAGAAAAAATGACTAGTAATAAACCTCGCGTCGTTTAAATGTTCAAGCGCCATGAGAAATAAATTATTTATTCTATTAAAAAAAAAAACACAAATGCTTTTAGATAAGTAAATGTTTTTACATGCGAAATTTAAAATTATTATTATCAAGTTCTCCTTCTGATTTTTAATAAAACACTATGAAAAAAACTTCGAATAATAATTCTCTTTATAAACAGCCCCGTCATCTAGACCCGATTCTCGATCTTACGCGTTTACTACGCATAAGACTTTTGGAAATCGAAAAGCGCTTATGAAAATAAAATAAAAATCTATAGCCGTAAAATAAATACTTTTCGCGCTTCGATCGGAATTTAAAATGCATTAATACCAAAAATAATAACCGTGCGGCAACGCGTACATTACAATTGTCGCGTGTTTGCATCAAAACAACATCGACTGTCAATGTATGTATAAATAAACGAGTGGTATGCCTACAACTTATATATATAATAAAAATGTAAAACTTTTGAAAATATAAAACACAGTTTTGTAAAAATGTAAATAAATATGATTGGCTGCCGCCAACGGTTTTCAGTATTCAAATATTAGGTACATTTGTTGTGTGTATGTTATTAAAAAAAAAATCAGTAATACTACTCGAAATATATAAAGAAAAAGAATATTAAATTCTAACAGAAATATAAAGTTTCCACTCCCGTAACTTTTAACCCAACTGTTCTAAAAATTCGAGGAATATTATTTGTACTTGGATATTGGCTTTACAAAGAAATGGGGATTTTTTTTTAGTATGTCTGCGACACATTCTCTCGAGTGTAGAAGAAAAATTCTAAACGTTTCATATGTTCCATACGGACTCTCGTTTACAATGAAAATCGAACACATGTGGTAGGTTTAAAAATAAACATTTTTTTTTTTTTTTTACCTTACGTAGTTTTCAAGAAAATTACAAACGAAATGAGGAAATCGACGGCGAAGTTAACGACGAAAAATGTTTGAAGCAAAATTATACCTTCGACTATTGACTACCGTCATTGTTCGGAAAAATAAATAACCCCATCAGCGACTTCGATTTCCGATCAAGTATAGTTTAAGTTATAATCTACACAACACGCGATAAAATGTTTGACAAATATAAGCCTGACATTAATATTTTAAACCCTATATTATACGGACTTGTGAACGTTTGAAAAGTTTAATTTTTTGTTTTTACCAAATTATTCACAAAAAATATTTTATAATATGAACTCTTCAAATATTTTGCAGTTGATTTATGTAATTATTATCCTGTGTTCAATCAAACCGCGAAAATCTGCAATTGACGGTTAGTCTTGACGAACGCTTCAAAATAATAATTATTCGCATAAACTTATTGTATATTACCACCTAATGGTTTTGAGCACTATGTAATAGTTGGAAATGTTAACATTCAAATTTAACACGATTCTTTGAAATACACTACCCGTCCACCCAAAACAGTGTCTCGCGTAAATACTACGGCGGCTGCCTCTAGAGTGAACATACCAACTCGTATTGTTCGTTTTGCGTTCGAAACGTTCATTGTTATTCTGTACACAAACGGCATATTTTCCCAATCGGTATACACAGCGAGACAATACACGTATACCGCGCGTTTTTCTATTCCAAAGTCTACGCGTTTACATTTGATTATCAATTATACTAACTAATCGATTCAAAACATGGACCGCCATCAGTTCAATCCGAAAATGCAATCTTCAGGTTCCGCCGACGAATTTAAACCCGTCGCTGATTTATTACTACTTATTATTAACTACCGACAACAAACTCTCGCCGTCGACCGTCATTTCCACTACAGAATAATAACACATCGTATTTATCACTGTTTCGCCACACACTGTTACTGTTTGCTATTTATACTAAACTTTTCGTACTTTTACCCCCCCATCACACAGTGTATGTGTTTCCACGCATTCGACGGAATAAATTATTTTCTTCCGCTTATAACTTAAAAGTAACAGTCGAGAACACCGCAACGGTGTTATATGACAGAGTATTATCAAACCGAATCCATTTCTAGAGCTATCCAAGTACGAATTTGAGTATTCGTTTTGAAATAGTTTTCACGAAATCAAATGCGCGAAAAACATATTATAATATATTATACATGTACATATAAACATTTTACGACGATCAAACGCAGTGTAATATTATTCCGACTATAATGAGTATGGGCATAACCTGGCCGCGTGGGTCACCTTTTCATAACGATAACGACTATAATGAATAGAATGTCATTCGGACTTTTGATAGCGAACCGCGGCGTGGCCGTATTGTATTTATTACGTTTCGCGTCCGGGTTCTTAAGCCCGGATGTCGGTAGAACGAATTTTTCGTTTCGTTTTGTTTTTTCCGTCATTCGCCCGAAACGTATAAATATCATTTTTCCGCTGTTTATTTTTCATAATGATACGTCCACAGATAATGCGTATTTAACATCGCGCATTGTGAATACGTACCCCACGGGGATTGGGTGTTACCCGTTTTTTTGTGAACCCGCATACGCGTCCGCCAAAAACTACCTCTCCGATATAAACTACGTACAGATTATACCTGACCGATCTAATAAATTTTCTACCGTTCAATGTTTTAAGGTTTTTTTTTTATTTTATTTTTACTATAGTCACCGTCGTAGAACCGTGCGCCGGGTACAGTTGATTATATTTTATGTTTATTTTACTTTTTTGGACTAAAAACGTAATTCATTTAACATTTTTTTCGAAATCTAAAGTAGTCATTTTATAATTTGATTTAACAAAAAAAAACTCGATGATAGAAATATTTATACACGATTAGACATAATAGTTTTTACAGTTTTTTTTTTAAATCTATGAAAGTTAAAACATTTTATTTTAAATTCTTTGCGATTATAAAATTCATTTTAAATTATGTTTTGTGTACAACAAGGGTTATAGCAATTATTTTAAAAAAAAAACTTTAAAATACCGAGTAGAACTAAAGTTATTGCATTTTTCAATTCTTCATGGAAAGAAGAATGACTCAATTTTTGTTTAATTATTATATTAGTTATTATTTAGGCTTAAATGTTGATAACTTTCTTAACAAAAAATTGCAATATCATACAAATCTAAATAACTGATTTTTTGTTTGGCTCTTCAAATTTTAGTTTAATGCGATTTTTTGTAATAATTTCGAGTTTAAACTATTTAGGTGCCATTAATCGAGAAAATAATTACTTGATACCAACTATGCAAGTACTGTAAAATATAGTAATATTTTTAATTTCGTTCTCGATTAAAAACAGTTTTCAAATTTCAATTAGTTGATAAAGTTCATCATAATAATATTAATAACTGTTTTCTTTGCATACGTAGTGTTATTAATTTTAATTTAAATTATTAACATTTAACATAAATGATAAATAAATGGATTTTAGTAATTTTAACCGTTTTAAGAGTATTTTATGCTTACAGATCATTAATTAATTTTCAAATTGCGTATTTTAAACTTTTTAGGTCATGAACACGAGTAGGGAAGGGGGCATTTTTATGCGTATTTTTGGGCATCGACATACGGAGCTCTAGTATTATTACATTTTATACTTATACACAATACACTCGGTGTTCGTATAAAATATAATTATGTTGTTACATTTTTCTCCAAAATAAAAAACCGATTAAACGCAGATTTTTTAAAAAAAAAAAAAAATCGCCATTCGATAAGAATCTTAGTAAATTTCAACAAAAAAAACGCGCTATTGGTATACCTCAAATAGTATAATTATTGCATTAGGAATTATTATACAACATAGCATTTGTCGAGTGCGAATAAGAAGAAGAAAACGCTCGTCCGTAATGAGCACATTAAGATTATTATTATTATCATAATTAAATGGAAAACGTTGGCGAAATTAACCCTTTCACTACCGAATTAAAAATATTGGTCAAAAAAATTATTTTTTTGCATATTCGTAATCAGTGATCTAACAGTATAATATTCCAATTTTTTTTTTTTTTTTTGGAACATTATTAAAAAAGTTACACATATGTCCATTACTATGGACACTGGGAATTCAGGAAAAAATATTCTTATCCATTCGATTTCTTTTTTTTTAATAAATGGTATTGTATTGACCTAATATTTGATTTTTAGGGACTTCGGCCACTGGCTCTTGGGTTTGCTCGATTAGATTATCAGATTCGTCGTATATATCTGCATCTTTCAATACTAAATATTCATTTTCAACTATCCCCGAATAATCGTTGTTCTCAAATTCTTGTAGAAGAAACTCTAGTTCATCCTCGGATGTTATGGACGATCTACATAAATCCCTTATATCTCCCTCTCCCAAAAGGTTTAAAATTTGGTGCCATAATAAAATCAAAACACAAACAACACAACACAACAGCTCAAAATCGCTCATACATCGTCAAAATACAAATACGTTGTGATCGGAATAATGTAATAAAATAATAATCCCAATCAAAAGTACCTGAACCTCCCACTGTAAATAGGAATCATAGGGATATATTTATCATAATGACGCTTAATATACAAAAGAAACAATAAGTATATGTCTATTGTATCATTGTTTTTGATTTCTAATACCAAGAGGCAAGAAATGTTTGTGCCGTCGAAAACGGTCGTTGGGTAGCGCAGGAACTACCAGTGCCCATTACAATGGACATACGTATTATCACGTATAACTAACAAAATAATTGCTAAAGGTGAATTCTATTGGTGGCATAAGGTTCTTGATAATATTTATGATATAGAAAAAAATACGCAGTATAGCCAACACTAATAATTTAGCTATAAAATGAGAAAATATTTCGATATTTTTGACATGCTGTAATACACGATGTTTTTTTTTTTTAATTATTTATTGACAAGAATTGATAATAGTTAACGGAATGAAAATATTTTTATAATGTTCTACAGAACTTATAGATTGCTATCAATATTAAACATTACCAAAATTGGTAAACAGTAAGTGTGGAAAAAAATTATAAAGTCATGTCCATTGTAATGAACAAGGGTAGTGAAAGGGTTAAAAGCTGTCAAAATTACCGAGACCGTTGTTGGCATTTGTCCGAGACGCTTATTAATTTAGGCGCGTCATTATGTTGATTGCCATGTCGGTACCGTAAACCACCTCTAGCGCCAAATATCCGTAGATATAGTTTTACCAAGAATTAATTATTGCAATGTTATTCGCGGAATTTCGCAATGTTTTTGAAATGTTTTACGTGCCCTGCGCGCAGAATATTTTTATGACACGCACGAAACGAAATTTGTTTATCTTGTCGGATCTATTTTTTGTATGGTTAATCGACCCCGTTCTCACCGACGACGTGGATAAAAAAAGAAATTCAAAGCCGATCGGCGAAAAGCTTGTTGTGAGTCGACGTAGAAACAATTATTATCGGTACTCGAATGGTTCGAATAATAATTATTGTGATTTAATTTTATAAAATAACATAATATTATCATCTACATGAGAATACAACGATTTTCGTTTTTAGATATTTTAATGAAAGTCGTGTATTCTTCTAGTCGTACAGATGAAAATATGCAGTTTTACATAACGATCGCCTCAAAAACCCTTACCTAACCAGCCCCTCTAAATGACACCCTTTAGTTAGGTAGCGTGTGTTTACGTTATCGTCTCTTTCGATCGTCAACTATCAATATATTATTATTTCGAATAACACTACGGAATACCAAATAGATATTATACTAATAGACAAACGTATTGAATTACCTACCAGTTTAATCTATATTATAAAATCAAATATTATTTCTCACCCCGTGCACCCGTACGATGCGTAATTTGTTGGAAAACACACACTGAGGCGCACATTGTTCCTATAACTTGTCTCGAAATTGCACGTCAGGTCTGTGTTATTTGTTTTCAAGACTGATTGCGATCATGATATCCTGGAATACTAACTTTAGTAAGTAAATACTACACTGCATTTATACAACGACTCGTTCAAAGCCAATTTCTACCTACGTAGCGTTCTGTTTTTGTCTTTCGAAATGGTATTTTGCACACGTACAAGTATACACGCTCTTATGAGTTTGAGCTCTGGTCCTGGTACATACAGAAATAGAAATTAACAAATACGTAAACGTCGTTCACTCGAAACAGTAATGAAAGAGCTAGGCAAACCTTTAGATTTCTATTTCAACTGGCATACGACATCACGAATAGTTTAGGGTTTTCATCTTCTACGGTAGATGCCTTCGAGCATCAAATTGCGTATTTATTCGTCGGGATACGAGGACATTTTTCGACATTTTCCTCGCGGCTATTTGTGACCTTGTTAAAACTGCCGACGAACAATTACTTCCGGTTAAATCAATACTCAAAAGTGATTGCAACGTCTATGTTTGGAAAATTGAGTTCTTGTTAATATTTTCGTTGACGCGTTCTTGGAAAATTTTCAATTGTGGGTGTATTGACAACGCGGCAAAGTAATTGCGTGATTTTAACACCGACTTTCGGCAGGATAAATAATTGTCCGCAGAACGAGATCGTTGTCATACATCAGCTTTATACTGTTATCCACTATATAAAATGAGATATTTATTTGTTAGCCAGTTCATGGTATTAATAATACTAAAACGATGGCGACGTTAATGATGATGACGATGACGAGGATCATCACGACGACGATAATGATTATGGCGACGACAAGTATTATTACGTCTAGCAATCGCCTGGTACGGTCGGAAATGTCGTTTCTTCGATATGAGAGTCGATACTACATGTTTTATGTTCAAAGATTCCGACACTGCGATACCCGAAATTATCGCTACGCAATCGCCTAAACCCACCTCCAACCGACCGGTGTAATTAACGATTCTGTCATTTCACAAAATGTGCTCGGAGATACTCTCAATTATAGCATCCTAATGCGATCAAATATGGACAGTGGCGATAATGATCGCGATGTATGTAGAAAGTTTCCAAACAATCGTTTCGTGTTCGAAATTGACGAGTGGGTCAATTTTATAGTAAAAACGGGGACCTAGTATTCATAACAAATAATATTGCATAATTATTCGCCAAATAATCTGTACCGTTACAATTTTAATTACACAATAAAAATAATACCTTATATTTTATGTTTGTTATTTACTTACACATGGTTTTTTTTCTTTTTTAAACATAATTTACTTGTTTTGACAAACGTTATTTTGCTACGTGGGATGTTCATTGATCTTCGAAAAAATTTGTATTACTCATACGACATAAATCAAACAGCGACTTCGTTTTCTTAGCTATAAAGTATAAATCAATGGTTTTTATGAGCATATAAATAAATGTGCAATCGTGCAGATAATTCGTATCGAAACTGAGGTGTGAAATTTATATATTATAAGAAGGGCGCGAGGAAGAAGACGAAATCGCCAACTGGTCTCTTTGTCGGAGATACTGAAAATGGTAGCGATAATATTTTCAATATACTATACTTACTTCAAAGACTAAAAGAGTTCTCGCCACATGTTTTATTCGAGTCAGTCGCAAGACGACGATAACGATGCATAATATGTATTATACGTGTCCTTCTCAGTGGTCGATGTGGATCGAAATGAGTGAAGGGATGCCTGCAATTTAAAAAATACTTAAAACGCTAAAAATACTTGTTTTAAACCAAAAAAAAAAACAACGATAGACATTACTGTATTACTGTAAGGCATTACAATTTATATAGATATATTTATTTAATAAATACAATTTTCATGTAAAACACCTATATATATATATATATATATAGGGGATGTATTATTTTGGACAAAATTAGTGTAGGGATGAAAAATATAAATCATAACGAGTGGAGAGATGACATCCCCCCTCCCACTTCGACCGCTGCGTGTCCTGCAGTCGAGACGTCATGAACACGCGACGTTGTAGACCAGTTACGGCCGTCACGGGCTGCCGGCGTAAGGATCCACGACGAAAAGTTTGATGTCTCGTAATAGACTCGCGCGCACAAAAGACGTGATTCATATTATATTATTATATTACCACTCTTCGCGAAACGTGACGATAATAATCGCACACCGTTATTGTCGTTAAATCGTTGTTGTATACCCTTCGTCGTCGTCGTCGTAACTTAATCGTTCGCTTCTACAACTATTCGTACGCGCGCAACAATACAATACACGCAGATGTATTATTCGCCGAACTCGCGAAGACGGAACACGTCTAGTACACAATTTGGTTTTGCGTACGGTTTATTATTTCGGTCGCCCGCGGGCGCAGAGCGCTATCGGCACTGTACCGCAATATAGTATAATACTAGTATTGTTATATATTATAATAACGAACGTGTGTGCGCGCGCGGTCGTGGTATTCATGTGGGGCTATGTATTATAGCGAAGTTATGTCGAGAAAACTACTGGCGCACAAAGTACACAACAGTATGATATAATACGGCTCTGGGAATGTCGATGAAACGTGTCGTTGAAATAGGTACCGCCGATTCAATTCCTCCCCCTCGCAGAGTTGGCACACGCCGGGTAGATATAATTATTATGTTGTGGGCATAAAATTGTGAAATCCCGGTGTTCTGTGTGCGAAACGCCTTGGCAAATGATCAACTATTTTAAAGATTTAATAGAAATTTACCGTTGGCCGTTTATGGTTTAATTGTGTACGTCTGGATCAGTGGTCGGATCGAGGATGTATTTATTTATTTTTTAATATATAACTGCCAAGAGCGGGTCTTGAATCCACCGCTATAGTCTAGATGTTATATTAAATAACTACTGTTATTACGAATCGGACAGATTATAAAAATACCACAAAATGAAAAACAAACTACTTACTACCCAGGCACCTAATTCAATTTTCCCAACCAAGCATGACTACAAAACCATGTTTGGCACCCTTTACTCTCACTCCTCACTGGGTTAGAGTAAAATTTGGTATTTAGTAAGATTAAATAAAAATATAATATAATATATTTTGTATTGAAAATTCAGTACACGAGACGTGGCCTAAAAATTAATTTCAATTTTGATAGACTTACTTATATTTTTATAATTACTATTAGTACTATCAAAACTTGACTTTTCTAACTTTAATTTCAGAAAATTTTTCGACGGCTTCTTCGTAATTAACTTTCCGGGCTAAATCAATTTCAATCGACAATATTGCAAACGACGAGAGGCTTTTAATCTGTAATAAAATAAATATTTCAAATTAGTTAAACATTTATGCGTATTAATAGTTAATAGAATTGAAATAATTTACAGTTTAGCGCCTCTTCAGTACTGGAGCCCAGGACGTTCACTCGAGTCACCGATAGCTTCTGCCGGCCCTAGGCACTTGAATGATTTTTCATTATTATAGACGTCAAATTTAAAAAGTTTCAAATAATTATGATTAATAAAAAAAGTAATTATATAAGATAAATTACTTGAAAGTTTAAATTTCACACAACTATCTTTTCTTTTCTTCTTTTTTTCATCAGTTAGTAAAACTACTAGACAAATATTATGAATTATTCGTGTTAGATATTTATTTGTAATTTCACATTTTCATATAATCTGTGATCAGAGTATGTATGATAAGTATAAAGCGTACACCAATCATACGGTGATGTGAACAATATATGACGCGCGGCTCCGTACACGCGACTAAACCGGCCAAAACCACTCTGAAAGCCACTGGGACGTCGTCGTGTGCATCAATAATTAATTGTCGCATTAATGCATTAATTGTTCAGTTGTTGCGCACTGCATGCTCCCATGTAGTGCCCTCGTCATCGGCATATATCTAAGAGAGGGATTGGGTCGTGTTAGCGCCACGATTCGTTTTTCGACGCACAAATCATATTATCGTTATACCTAATATTATTGTCGTATCTTTTGCGTTGTGTTCCGACGAACGGAAAACAAACTCGTCGAAGGAAATAACCAAAAGTCTGCAGGTATAGTTTCCCCAGAGTTCACGGTGTCTGAATTATTAGTGTTCGCGCGGCGACAAAGTCGAATGATAAATGATGGTCGCGGCACCTGCGGCTCGGAACAGCTAATATTAGCTATACGGCGACGCTGGGCACTAATCGAAGAGAGAAAAAAGCGGTTTTAATCAGTCGATTATAACGATCTGAAACGAACGGCGGCGTGTCGCCTCATGAATTATTTAGCCCCTAAAATATAATACCGGGACTCTAGCCGCCGCCCTCCAGACGCGAAGACCTAGTTACGTCATCGGATGTGTATATAAAGAGCGCCGAGCGAACACGCGGGATACCTGCGTATATATTATAATATACACACACGCACACACGTGTCGGGCGGAACCGTATGAGATTACTTTGCCGCGGTGCAAAGTCGATTCAGTATGATGTAATATAATATTATAATAACGCTCGTGTTGTGCTCGTTGTGTGCTGAGGAAATGATCAATACGCACACGACGTACGTGCTGTATATTATCATTAGAGCTAATGTGTTAACGCGCGATAAAAAAATAGCAATTTTTTTTTTTTTTTAATACGTAAAAAAGTGGGTTTTTTTTCTTACCGTTTTTTTTTTTTTTGGGGATGAATATACGGTTTAAATTATTCGACTTGTCGGTCGTTTTCGTTGCGTTTACGTGTATTTCAAGTTTTGAGCAAAGCACCTGAAAACAGTGAAAACGTTCAGTTACAGAGTTTACAAATCGATCGCAAATATAACGTATGCGCTGTAGTATTTTGTCGTCAGTTTTGAACACTTCGATGGGAAATTTATCGAAAAAAACATCGTCTCGAATCGGCACCTTGGATTTGAACTGACTTTCCGTGTCTTTCGAAATCATCTGTGTAAAGCTGTCGCGTTAGATGTCGCGCACGAATTATAAAAAAAAAAAAATTAAACGTATCGCACAACAGCGCGCGCCGCCGTACTGACGCGCGACCACGGTCCCGACGACGACGACCCTATTAAGATACGAATCCTAATATCGTCGTACTTATGCGCTCGATTTAACCGACCACGTCTCGAGCCCTGCGAATGTGCACTTTGATAAAAATCCACGCCACACTTGCCAAGTTAAAATTGTTCTATTCGATTGAGGACGAGCCAAAAATCGCGCACGTAAAAGTTTACCGACCTAATTTGGAGAAAAAAAAAACCATTCGAACGCATAGATGTAGTCTTGTAGCACAGTGCTCACAAGACGGTCGAATTCGTGCGGTTATCATAATATAGGAACGACAATAGCACGCACATCGGTACGGTTGAAACACGTGCGGGTACATTATTATATAACGTACGATTAGATGGTAGATTTGACCACGGAGAATTTAAGAGTTTTCCCGGAGGACCGCTTAGAGAGCGTGTATCGTTTCCGACAATACGCGTAAAACGGTTCGATTTTCGTTTCCGTCAAATCGGTTTCTAGTCCACGGCTGTCGTCTGAAAACCAGTAATCGTATTATAATAATTATTCTATTAGAATGTACATTACACGGCGTAATCGTTATCGTCGGACGACGGTATAACCCGTTTGAAACAGAACGATTTTCACCACAACTCTAAAGATTGACGTGTATTAACACGTGCAATGAAAAAATACCCGTAAAATTAAAATTATTTTTCGCGTAGACTCGAAAAAAACGATGAAACTGTTAATAAGTAAATTATGATTGCAATAGTTAAGCCGCGAAAATTATCAAACTGACAAAGACATGTAATAAATACAAACAAATAATGAAAAAAAAAAAAAAAACGATTTTCGGGGGCCAACGTGGTACCCCGAGGCTCCGCCCCATTGCCAGAGCGATTCTAAATGGTTTTAAATTTAATATATTTATTTTTTAATTTAATTTGATAATTAATAATTTTTAACATTGTAATCGATTCGTTCGGGTAGAGTACGCGAAATGATTTTTATTCGACCACGGGGTATTGTCGTAATCGCGTCCGTGTACGATTATTATAGCGAAACTATGGAAAATGAAAAAAAAAAACACAAACGAAATACTTCCGCGAAACGATCCTCGGCAACAATAATTATTTTACTACTTCGAACAATGTTTGAACTATATATTACTATGCCCATTTAAGCCGCACCTATTAACTTAATACTTATAATGCGTATTATTATACTTACTACATGTACGCCGCATTACAAATGACAAATATTCTGAGCTCGGTACCTTGCGCAATGGTTACAAAAACCATACCTTTCGCGAGATAATCCAACGTATGCTCATTGTTGTATTCTCACCGGTATCGTAAAAGTAAACAAATTTACCGCGCTCGAGTCGAAATCTTACGTCCAATGCACGATGAAATTTCGTCAATACGAATGATTTGTGACAACTCCGACGACGATTGTGACGTCTACAATTCGACCTCCGTAGTGATGTTTAATTTCTCTAGTTCGACTCTTCTTTTCTTCACTCGCACTGGACCTGCATGAGAGAATTCCTTATTATTAGCATGAGCCACAAGGTCCTTATTATACTCATAAATGTGTTATAATCATTTAAAGAAGATTATTAATACAGTAAAACCTCATTAATCCGGACACCTGTTTATTACGTAAATTACGCTAGTTTGTGCTGTAGATGAATGTCTTAATACTATATGTAATGGTTATAATTATTAATTACTATACTATCCAAAAATAAATTGCCATTTTTTAAAATAAGCATACTTTACGGTAACTAAGTTGTCATTGAATGAACTCGACCATAGGCGTCAAATGATTAAGGACAAATTTAGAAAAAAACCTATAAAAATATGTTGATATCGAGGATTAATTGAAAATTAATGACTGTTTACGTTATAAATTTACATTTTTTTGCTGATGAAACTTGGTATTTAAATCGAAATTCTGATAATATATAAGTACAAAAAATGTATCAATCCAATTTCAATAACTGGCTACCACTAAATGAATAAATAAAATCAAAGCTATGGCAACGGGTTTTTACATATCATTATATTTATTTGGTATCGAGAACGATTATAAATATTCATTAATGATTTATCCGTGCTCGATTCTGTAGAATTGAACAATAGTTAAATACTGTTAAAAACAATTGAATTTATTCGATAAAGTTAAACATAATATAACGAAGCACGTTATATTATTTAAATTCTATTATAAAATAGAAGAATTTTGTCGATTTCGAACGCGATGGAGTTCAAACCTTTGGAGAACCAATCGGCTATGATCTGTATGATCAACTATTGTTTGAACACCATGAGAAAACGAACTATTGACGAGCAGCTGCAAGATTTCTCGGAAATAATGCAGACTTCGTTGAAGCTTCAGATCTCTTATGGGAAAACCGACTTGGAAGTAAAATACGAAATCGGACCACATACCGCGTCGGTTCGTGGTTTGAACGAAACGGTATGCGATCGTGTTTATATAAATAATATATAATTTACAAATATGTAGACTCGAGAGAATATTTAATTTTTTAACGTTTAATTATTTTTTGTTTTTAGGAGAGAGTACAACAGTGCAAATTGGACATTTTGCACGCAATACGAGTGTTCTGCTGCTTTACGAATAACCCGAACAAAAGATTTCATCGACGCCAATACGTCAACGACGAAATCGAAAACGGTGATTGGAATGTCGTAAGAGACGTATATTCTGAGATGAGATTGATCGGAAATAGGAAATACGATGGAAATAACGATAAAAAAGACAAAATATCAGAAGATATGGTATTACTGATCGACCCAGAAGTCGATCAATTGAAATCGAACGCGATGGCCCGAACGACGTGTAATTCGGCTTCATCGACAGGCCCTACTACCAAATCGCCGTTGATATTGACGATTTGCTATTCGAAAACAGAACTTAAAGTTACTTACCAAATCGGACAGTACAGCGCGTCGGTCGTAGGTGCTGTAGAATCGGTGAGTGTCGTTATAGTTCGTAAAACGGATTACAGATTTTTTTCCATGACGATTGTAATTTTCCAGACGTGTCTACGACAATGTAGAATGGAATTGTTAGACAAATTTAAAGAGACCCGGTGCGACGCGAATACAACAATCGGCACGCGGGAAATCAGCGCCGGTTCCACGTCATCTGAGGCAAATAAAAAAAAGAAAACTCACTGCGAATTGGGTCTCGGAGGTCAAAAAACTATTACGACGTCCAACGACCGAGCAATGTTACTCGTTCGGAAACGTCCGGAAATTTCCAGCGACTCGAATGCGAAGTCCGCGGCGTCACCGGCGAAAACGAGTGACCTGAAAAACGAGGTAAGCTTATTGGTGAAAATATTTTTCATTCGTCAAAATGTATAATTTCGATTCGTACCAATGTGTAAAAAATAATATCTTAAATAATATTGTACAGACCGACGGTATTGTAAACGGCTCGACGGACCGCGTTACTTCGGTGACCAAAGTCGACGAAAAGACAAGAGGAAATTCGACGGACGGCAGGCCAGCGTTGCCGGCCGTTTTAGATCCAAAAGGTTCGGTGAACGTGACTGACGTCGACACCGCCGGGATGACACCTCGTGCCAGCTATCAGACGGCCGGAATAAATACGTGGGGAAAATATATTTTTGATTCCAACGAGGTAATTTCTCAATAGCCTATGTTGTTGCTTGTATCTTTACTGTCGGCTTGTTGAAATAATATTATGTAATTTGTTCGTTCGATGACGAGTAAAATGTTTTTTTTATGTCCAACAGAATTTTTTGACTGTAAACATGAACGGTTCGAGCAGCGACGGACCTAGTAAAAATGATAATGACATAAAAACCCGCAGCAGCAACGTGCCGAAAGGGTCTCAAGCTCAGACTCCGAGAACGACGGGTTTGTCGACAATAACCCCCAGCACCAGTTACCGGCCGATGGGATTGTCCGGTAGAATACGTTCGGCCGAACCGGTTAAGGTAAGATAACTGTAGTATTAAGCAATTTATATAAACTTATAAAAACACCTTGTAATACTAGACAACAGAATTAGTTAATAATACTAGACACTAACTAAATGTTCTATGGGAACCAAAATGTGCTGATACTAATAATATGACACTATTGGTTTTCCACTTTAATTGTAATAGGACACCCTGTTGCCTAATACATGTAAAATGTTATATTTATAATACGCATCAATTTTGTCTAGTCGTATAATCATTTTACCGAATAAGTTTATATAAAGAATGAAAACAATGAAATAAAGGGCACTTCTCCAGTGGTCGTGAGACTCGACCACTGTAGGAAGATTTTGGATAATTTTTAAGTATATTAATTTTGTGTGTTTGTGTCTATACGATCGATTTGATCGGCGTATACGACATAACGCACCGCGAGTCGTTGGACGACGAGTCGTCGACGGTGTTTTGAAAAATGAATTGCGTGTGACTCGGTGTTTTCATTTCAGAAATCCGCGATAGACAATGTGGCTGAAATGATGGACAACCTCTGGCCGACCACGCTTTCTGCGAGTGCTGAAACGCTACTCAATATCCTTGTGGAAATCAACGGCACGCGATTCCAATTTGTGCGGGTTATGAACGCGATCGTGCAAAAAGTACTTAATTTTGAAAAGCAAAAAAAAAAAAAAAAATACGCCGTTTTACTAGAAAAAAAAAACCTTGTCGTAATACTATTTTAATATTTAATGCGTAATATTTTAGGCCATTGACAAGCCGGAAAAGAGTTGCTTGTACGCACAGCTGTGTTCAGAAACCAATAGGAAGGCGCTGGCGGACGTGCGAGACGACGTTCGGCTGGCCCTTCCCGGTATTTTTAAAGACGAGTTGATGAAAGCGTGTGTGAGAGTCCTGGACGCTGGAAAGGTCCGAAACCCGGAAGCGTTGGACGCGGACGCATACGTTCGCACTCTGGGAGCTTGCAAGTAAACGTCGTCATTATCGTTTTTATTTTTGTCGCACAGATGTATATATATATAGAACGTGTTTTTATTTCACCTCAGGTTTATGGGCGAGATCTTCGTATGCAACAGTTTTAAAATTATCGGCGTCATAATGTGGAACATCGGGAATTTTATCAAGACGCCCGACGCACATTCATTGGAATGTCTGTGCGTTCTGTTGACGACGATGGGCCCAAGATTTGAACGAGTAATCTTTTTTTTTTTTGCTAATAACAGATTTTACGGATGTTATTATTATTCAATACAAAAACACGAATAAAAAAGCAGTATAATATTTAAATGTTTATTTACGTACGCATTGTTTTCAGATAAACACCACATCTACGACCCAAATGTCTCCGCAACAGGTGTACTTTGAATTAGAAAGATGTGCAGTCATCGGGTACGGTCGCCGGATTCTGCCCGAACGAACTTTGTTTATGATCAACGAACTTCTTCGGGCCAAACACGATTGGATCGAACGACATCGGCCTACGTCGGTAGACCCGTATTCTTTCGCAAGAATGCAATCGACACATCGCGGTCATCACCGTAACAATAATAACAACCGACCGGCTCGTGGTTTTACATCTTGTGAGTATACTTTGAATCAGTTGTCGTGACTAAATACTAAAATATATTTGTTTACGTTAGTGCGCTTTCCACCTAACGACGTACGATCGCCGATGTGGAGATCTGGTCGAACGCAAAACCCGGAGCATGGAAGACCGTCTCATTCCCGTCGGAATGATACTGAAATGTAATATTTGTACATATTATAACCGTTTTTTTTTACCTTTACAATTTCGTACAATTTACCTTTACAGCTTCGTACAATTTTTTGATTTTGAACATAAAGTAGCACGTTTTTAGTAATTAAAATCACCTTGACATTTTAATTTCCATTTGCGAAAATGTGCTTTAACTAAAAAATCGAATCAGTATGTACGTACAAATTAAATTCAATAAAAACTGTAAAGGCACAACACTTATTACGAGTTATTGGACTAATTTAATAACGAAGGCCCTCCGCACACTATGCGATTCATGCGCCGCGTGATTTCTGCCGCGTGCGATTTCCTAGCGAAATAAATGGGAATCCACTAAAGACGCCATTGCGACGTCAGCGATCGGGACGCAGTGCGAGAATTGCGTGCGATTTCATTCATTTTTTTCATTTGAAATTTTGATGGAAATAGAAACGCGATTGACACTGTACGATCGACTGAATACCTTTTCGTGTCGGTGGACCGACCACAAATCGCTCAAATCGCACATGTCGCGGTTCAATTACGTCGCGTTGCAATCGCGTAGTGTGCGGAAGGCCTTAGAATAATTAAATGTAGTTCTACTCGTAATAGATAGGTAGGGAAATGGTAAAAAAAAAAAAAAACTTTTTGGAGGATAATGAGATTCGCCTCCTCGTGGTGTCCTCTGGTTAATACTAAATGAATCTCTGCAAAATTCAATAATTTAAAATTTTATTTTTATTATTTATTTAATCGTAATTTTGTTTCTACACATTATGCTATTGCTATAATATATGTAGAAGGATAGATGAATATAATATTAAGAACAGTCAGTGTATTAGAAATATATATTTCATATCATTGAACGCGAGATCATTTTCTTCTAGATTATTTACAGAATGATAAAATGTAATTTCGAAAAAAGGAAAAAAAAAAATGTTAAATTTTAGGTTTAATATTGTTGGATATATGTATTAATATTAGATTAAAATTTAAATGATATTTATATCCAATAACATTTTCTTAAATTTATAATTTACGATTTTTGGTTATTTTGTTTAATTCGGACAACCTAGAGCCCCAATCAATCCGGATTAATAAGGTTCTGGTGTATTCATATTATGATTATATAATTTCAAATCACAAATCGAAAATGTACTACAAACGACAATGGTAAAGAAGTATGTTTTGTTAGACATACGATTTGTTGTTCGACAAGCGCAATCGTATAAAATATTATGTATTTAAACGTTTTCAGCGTTTCAAAATGATACTTTTGCAACACTAAAACTAAACGAAATTATACACATTGTTATATAATGTTATACCAAAACACGAATTACCATCCATATTAAACCGATATACAACGTTTATACTTTGACACGTGCCAGTGAAATATATAATATATATATAACACAATACGGTGAACGTCGCAGTAGTAACGTATTTATACGCGTAAGAACTCGACGTTCCGATGACAAAAAAAAAAAAAAAAGCGCGTGGTTTTTATTTTAAGGAGTTAGTCGTGGGCGGGATATATTGAAAATAATAATTGACGTCCCGGAACAGTAGTTGTCCTTTTTGTCCCCTGCCGACGACGTCTACGACTGCGCGGAGCGTCGAGGCGAATACATACGCGCTTTACTATAATATAATAGTGATATTTTATACGATATTTCTTATAGCCCGTGTATTTTTCGTACAAACCTAATCTATATATGTATGTAAAAGGGTCCGCCGTGCGCGCTGTGCAAAGATGGGTTTTGTGGTACACAGGTGAAATGATAAAAGAGGATTTATAACCGCGCCGAGACGTGTAAACCTTTATAAGACGGTCGGACGCGAATAAATAACTAAATATATATATATATATACAATATACGAGCAGAAATAATCCGAATGACTGATCTCGCACATTGTTGAAGAGGTAAAGTGTATATATATATTATATACATATTGTGTATGTGTGTGTCACTATGTCACTGTTTGCGTGCGAGCACGTGTGTCTACTGTGTAACGCTATTACGGCGGGGAGGACGCGAGTGCTGTTTTTATTTGCGAAAAAGAAAAAAAAAACCAAGCAAAAAGAGACTATTGCGTAATTTAGCAACACGTTTCGAGAACACTTTACGTCATACGCCGTGGCAATATAATATACGGCGGGGAGGGTTTTTTTTTTTTCTTTCAAGTTACGTCTGACGCTATAATATACACCGTAACATGATCCACTAAACGTAAAACGGGTGTACTACACGCGCATAGAGACGTAGAGAAATATTATGTTTATTCAATAATTTTTGTTGCCCCCCCCCCCCCGTATGGTTGAAAATAATAGTTGTAGACTAGGTGTCGCCCCCACAGTGAAATTTTCGTTTTTCTTCGGTCGGGCACACTCTGATAATTATTAAGCGTTTGAAAAAAAATATACCTGATGAGCAATCAAAACAATTCGATTATGTAGACTTTTATCAAAAGTAATCTGAACAATAACAGCCCATTTCACGGGAATTACGTTTGAAAAAATCATTTTACGCATATTAAACGCCCAAGTCGAGGCACGGTCTTTGAAAACTGCAATTTTGTAAAACTATAATATATATTATGCCGGAGGAATTGCTTTTTTTGTTTCTTTTCTTTTTTTTTTCATAAAGTTTTAGAAAAAATATAAACTACTGCCAACTTTCGCGCGGGTACGCTCTACGCACGGTGTAAAGTGTCGTAGTATTTGCCTGGCGTCGATTTAAAATTCCTTTGAATATTATAATAACGTGACCTCAATTAAGGTCTGCGTCGGACCAAAGGCAAATGTCCTTATCTGGTTTCTCCTGCGTGTACAGTTGTGTACCTGCGTACGTATACAAATGCACGTTGTACATATGTATGATGTGTACAATACTGCAGCTGTGCACCTTTGTCATACAAAGTAGATACTGTACATCAACGTCGCGCATAACTTTAACAAAACCACTTTACACGGTTTAGAGTTGCGCCAGGGCCGCGCGAAGACGGAAACATATATTCAAATCTCAAATGGGCTCGGACAATTTGGTTTACGAATAATTCCCCGCGATCATACAGGGGTCCGTATTCGAGGGGAATAAGTTTTCGGGGTCAAAACTGTACGCTCAACACTTAAGCATTGTACACGATATGCGAAATGTAGGAGAAACAACAAGTGTACGTTTTATAAAACTATTCGAGTACAGGTCAATATCATACCGGACGTGTACTAGACGAGGTTATCGATGCATCGCGTGATTCGAGAAACGGGTCGAGTAAGATTGGCGTGTAACTTGATAAACGTAAATTAAAATAAAATAAAATCGTTACTTTCGGTCCCGGGCGCGCTCAGATCCAAGCGACCGCGAGAAACTGATTTCATGTGTGGCGGTAACAATTTTCGTCGCAGACAAAGGACAACGAGCGTCGATTATTAATATTAGAAAGCGGAAGAAACGTCACGATTGGCCGCCCGTTATTTTCAGTCCCCAAACCAATAACAGGTCGTCACGCTCGTGCAGTCCCCGCCGTTTTATGTTATTTAGCTTTAATTGTTTTTATCGCAATACGTCACGCAGTGGCGGCTATCCCATACTTAAGAACGTGCTCAAGCACGCGTTTCATTTTTGGGTTGGTGGGCGAGTGGCTGGGTAGGTCTCAAACACCAGTCTTAAGTCCTAAGTCTTAATGTTATGTTGACAACAAATTATAATAAATTATTCAAAAATATAATACCACATGAAAATTAGTTTTTATTATTCGAGGTACTTTTGGTTGTATAATTAATCGAAACGATATAAACAAATATGTGTTGAATATTTTTACAAAGAATTGGCATGATTATAATTATAATTGTATTTATATTTTTTACCAGCAAAAGTATTTTGTTAAATACGTATAAACCACGATGACGAACTGTAGACTATAGTCAATATTCATTTTATTTATAAATTTACTTTATTTAAAATATTTATGTGCTATAAATTATACTTAAAATTTATTTTATTTTTATAATGTGGTTAATTTTATTATAATATATAATATATAAAAACGACTGTATTAAAAATCATTTATACGTTATTGTGAGTACTTGAGTAATAATAAAAATATTGGTTACCGACCTATTATAATATGATCAATACAATTTTTATAGGTTACCTATTAAAACAACTCGTGTACTAGTAAAAAAAAAAAGAGGCGCACAGAGATGTAAATTATTCATGATTTTGAACTTCCATCCTTAAACGTAGTTTATAGTTTTTTATTGGTTCGATTTTAGTTATTTAACAAAACTCGATTAATCATAATGATGGTCCACGAAAAAAAAGGGGGAGAAAAAAGCCACAAGTCGTCACCATATATAGTTGTACCAATTTATTAAGTTTTAAGGCGGTTTGTAATTATTTTCTACGCATTAGCTAAATGGTTCAATTTATAAACTCTTCCCGAAAATTCGGTCCACTATATGGGTTTAGATTATGCAATACTAATTGCGTTATAACTCTGTTACCGTCAGCCGTAAACTGTGCATACATAGTATACATTAGTATTCATTCATATTATATTGTAATAGGTATCGTTATAAACTCCGCGCGCGCACACGCGCGTATCGCGCGGTAGAGGATAATCGATATTGTAATGCAAATATTAAAATATTCTAAAATTATTATTTTTCCGATTTTACGTGTCGCGCGTTATCAACCTCAATACATCACGGCGCGTACGCACGTACGGGGCTGAAGAATGTTTACGCTTTCGAGTTTAAAAACGTAAATTTTCAAAGACTACAGAGAAAAAAAAAAAGTACTTATTCTTTTTATTTTCCCGAAACACTTCTACGGTTAAGTGGCAGGTACTCGTGCGCGGATTTTGGTTTCAACGAGCTTTGCAAAACCTTTGGCATTTCATCCCTCGGTTCGGATTTTAAGGACATGCGTGCCGGGGGTTTTAAAGTTCGCTGCGTAAACGATAATATTATTAAGATGTCCGAGCTAGGCGCGTCGGTCATTCGTATATTATTAGACCCTATTAACCCATAGGCGACGCGAAGGTTCGATCACGTTCGTTCCATTCGTGCCTCGGTCAAATAATAATTGTATTGTGTTAACACTACCGATAACGGTCACCTCGCGGCCGGGTTAATATGTTAATGAGCGGCTGCCGAACGTTTCGAGAACAATATATTTTATCGGAGCGCGAGCTGCCCGTTCTTAGAAAAGATTGCGCAAGTGTGAATATGTTAGAAACGCGTTTGTCTGTGTTTTCGATGGTTTTGAAAATCAATAGGTATGAATTGAAAAATTGAAACTTACTGACTGGGATTGTGAAAAAAGTATATTATATAATTACTATTTAATTATTATATATGATAAACGATATAACTAATTGTACTTGTAGTTTAACAAGTTTTTAAGCATTAATTACATTGTTTATTATTACGTAATTGTATTGTAATGTTATATCAAATATTACTCCTAGTTTTAGCGACAATATTTTCAAATAAAAAGCGAAATGCGCGAGATAAAATCGAATCACAATGAAATCTCCCAGGTAATGAAAAATGTATAAACTCGAGTAATAATCGGGTAGTATATAAAAATTTAATAACTTTATTAAAACGCAATGCAAATCTAAACAGCTGCAGTTCACACATTTTTTTTTAAATATTTAATCCATTTTCCAGGGTACGGATCCTGCAGCTGGCGAATGAAAAACATAATATTCCGAATGAAAATACCTACTATTGTTTGAGCAGCAAATAACCGGAGTGTACTCGTAATAATACGAACGACTCTGGATCGTGACTAGACCGTGTCTAGAGCATGATCGGACCGTCACCTGTAGTGTGAAAATAGTGTCTCAACGAACGTATGCGTGAACCCTACATACGCCGTTTGTGTGCGCGCGAGTACATATGATTAAACAAAAACGAATCATTGCAGTGAATGCGAGTGCGAGTGGGTGTTTATAATATATATAGAATATTCTAGTTCAATAATAAAAAGCTACTCAACCATCGAAATAACGCCAACATATCGTACGGTGTCGCCGATATCGAACACAACGCAGAGTAACCCACAGTGATATTCCGATTGAAATATTTCCGACGATGTGATTATTCATAAGTACAGTTCAATTATAGGTATCGAGAATCTACTATCTACTCGAGGGGAATTTTTATTTTCATTAAAGGAAAATTACTTTTTGGATTTTGTGTTAAAAGTTGTGTTAAAAAGCTCAAAAGTATAGCGATTAAAAATCGAATAATTGATTTCAAAATTATTAACAGCGAAGTTAAGTTAATAGGAGAGGATACGCGTACGCGGTAGTTGTATTGGCTGTTGTGATAAATTAAGTTGTTTTTTTTTAATTTTCAATAACAATAACTTTACATCCATCGTTAATTACTGCGATAGCATAGGTGCATAGAGAGAGATAGTGTAATCGTAAAAATGCTTCCGACATAAAGTGGTTTATCTTAATTAAATTTTTAAACGTTTATATTTATTTTAATTTATTAACCGACCGATATAACTACCGAGTGCGCCTGTCATTTTCTATACATTTATATTTACATTAAAGTTATTTGATTTTCAGTCGTGACACTTTGACATTATCACTATCAGTTGGACCAAAGATTCCAATCACTTTTATTCGATTTTATAAAAATTCAAAATTTAAAATTTATTTTTCCCAGTAGTCGCGGTTAAAGGATGAAAATACAAATTTGACTATAATATTATGACACCCTACTGTTATTATTTCGAGATGTATATATTTTAAACGCGTGCGTATTATTTTCACGAATAAATTAAACTAGTCAAATCTGTACAACGTTGACGTATAAATATATTATAAGAGATATATATGACATAAGAGCGAAAACTATGAGCATCGAATATACGCGCGTACACAATATATTATATAGACACTCTCGACACGACCCTCGTGACGCATCAATATAGCACACGAGTCAGTTTTTCAATCATCTCTCACCCGTCGACGTCGACGACGTCGCCCTCCACAAAATCCCACAGGCAGACTTTAATACTTTATATATACTTATACTCACTTTTCGGTCCTTTGTGTGTATAGGTATATATATATATATATATATATATGTGTGTGTATACCACACATGCGGGCGAAAAAAAAATAAAAATAAAATACCGAACAGTGCGAACTTTCGATATAAGTTTAGGAGAAAAAAACACTTCTCCCGTAGAGCACTATATTATATATCAGCGCCGTTTCTACTTTATAATAGTATCGTAAAAACGTGTGAGTGTGTGTATACGTACATTATCTTTACGAGATCTTACGTCTCCGGCACACGCGCACTCGCGCACACGCGCGCCCACACACGCGCGCGCGCGCGCAATTCCGATCGAACACAATGCGTGTTAGCTTCCCACGAGCGCGCAAGCAAACTTTCAACCGACAACTTTGCTCTCGTCGCGTCCATCGTCGTCGGGACGATTTCCCTCGGATATATATAATATTATATTGGCCCGTCAGTCGCGCGCGCCGTCAAGTGTCCGCCGTACAAGCCGTCCGACCACTTGACGCGAAAAGTATAATATGATATTTTATTATTATAGATTCGCCACAGAACGACGACGACGTGCCCGCCGTCGGCGAACTTAATTGATTATCAAACGACGCGCGCCACAACGGTGTATAACTTTAAAACACACGGTACGAACGCGGCGAAATTTCCCTACTACGAACACGATAACGGTGACGTCGGTAACAGAACGCGTTTCAAATCGATTCGTCGAAATACGGGAGCAAAGTTCGCGACAAACATTTCGTTGCAATAATGTCATTCAAACGGGAATTTGTAATGCCTAAGGGTCCGGCGCGGTGTGAGTAAGCGTATGCAATAACAACAATGCGTCATCGAACACGATATCCGAACAACAATATTAAAAACAAACGAAAGTTTGTAATTTAATCGATATTATTTGAACTCGCGCTCGCGCGTCGTTTTTTGTACCTATATCTATGTATACGTATTCGACACGCGATTGATATACTCGTAATTCCATTTCGACTAAACGAGTCGAAGAAAAAGTAAAAATACTCGCAATTTATTTCGCGATCGATTTATTCGACAACTCACGATTATTTTAGTCCTGCAGCTCTTAGATTTAAAATATTATGTTTTGGACTTTGTATAAAAGGCAAATTATTTTTTATAAACATACGATTGTATTATATTGTGTTTAACTGGGCTTAAAGTGGACTTAAACAGAGGTAAAAAACGCAGGGAGAGACTATGATCTCTATACCACTCTGTGCGGTCCGTGTGAATACGATGGTTTTATTACTGATTAGTTACGAATTTCAATTAGGTATAGACACATAATTTCTACATATATATATCGGCCCTATCGGCGTCTACCCACTACCTATCTATAGACAGTAAATAAATATAATCGGTACTACTTACGGTTCCTGTCGGTGAGTTGCTTTCGGGGTTCGGTGTTCGTATTGGCTTGTGAAATGAAGTAAGCACAGGTAAAAAAAAAGTCACTCGATAAAAAGAATTAAAATTAAAAAAAAAATAATAAATAAAAATCACGGTTTTAAGTTTGATTAGTCGTCGACGAGAAAAATACGGCATCATTATAATGACTATTACGGAGAAAAATAAAAACTGCCGTGTAAAAAACCGAAAGGAACGCACTGAACCACTGTCGACGCTAGACTGATCGACGACGCATTTGTTGTATTCGCGTCACTCGATCGGTGTTAGTTGGGTTGCGCGCGCAGATCCGGTTGTCATTGGTCGGGCGGCGCGAGCAGCTTGGCACGCGTAGGCCGTGTTCCCCACGCAGTATTGAACTGACGTAAACTTTATCGCATTCCGATTCCACACAAACACACTTGTTAGTGTTACATAATTATGTTATATAATTACTATTTTTACATACGTAATTATGTATTCATAACGAACTATCTTATATGGGTAATTATAATTAGACAAAATCGTTTTCAGTGGATAATATTAATAATAATATAAACTTAATAATATTGTGGTATACTGGTGTATTATAGTCAATAATAATTAATTATCAATGCTTATTATTGAATAAACTAAAAAGTGCACATAAAAAATGTAAATCGACTGATATTGATAAAGCTAAAAATTTAATAATAAATTATTTTTCATGTGGGTGACAGTTGAGCGTTTCAGTGGACTTTTTGGTAAAATGTTCAAGGCAATGCTTTTAAGCTTGCTCCTCTCCCTTCACTTAAGCCCCGTGTTGTAATTTTAAAACGTTTATGAAATTTTTAGTTAAATTAATCGTAAAACTAATTCCTTTCTCGACGATCTCGTTACCCAGTGTAATTGATTCTCTTTCTCTTCTTACTGTGATTGATTTTAAATTTTAATAAAATTCCAACTTGTCCAAACACATTCAATGCCACGTTCTTTTCTGCTCAAACAACTATTTAATTAATACATTTTCAAATCGCGTTATAAAATCGACAAATCGACAACCTTTCCTTTTCACAAATATAACCGTTATATAATATAGTACCTACTCGATAAACATTGTAATTCGATTTCTACTTGAAAATGTTAAATATACCAATGCCGTTGTATTTAACAAATATATAATACATCATTTTTAAATTACAAAAATAAAAATAATTCCACGAACGTTTTCATTATTTTTTTCGTTTTCTACGAAAGCCGACGTGTAATTTTATTACTGCCAAGGGCGTGTTTGCAGTTTTTCCACTAGTAAACCTATGTGAAAAATGTTCACTTTCAGATTATATACATAATTCTATCTGAATGCGAGTTTTTTATGCGATGGTATATATTGACTCAATATTGACTATACACAACTCGTACTCAGGGCTATGAACGTCGGTATGTGTGAGAGGGTTGGAGGGTATGGCACCACTCCTAGTTTTTACTAGGTAAATATTTCGGCAAAGTATAATTTTTATTAATAATAGTTGGCGAGTTAGTAATGAAAGTAGAAAGTAGAAAAAGTAAGGTATTGATGAGAACAAATTGTATAGAATTTAAATATTACGGTCACGATTGGTGTCATATCGTTAATATAAAAATACTTGTTGGTAAATAGTCACAAGAAGGATTATGGTGTAGAAATTATATTATATTCACCTACTTTATAGTAGTACCTATCCTATAAGACGTAACCTAATCCATCTCGATTGTTACATATTTTGAACTCGACGATTACACGAAAATCATAACGAAATTGGATTTGTTATTTCTTTGATTCACTGAAGTCGACAAATTTACACACCCCCTCCCTCTCGTCATTCATAAGCCCTGCATATACTTGTACCGACAATAAAGACCAACACCGTTCATACCAGTTTTTTATTTTCGAAATTTGAGTTTAGAAATGTTTTTTCGTTGAAACTAATGCCGTTATATTTTATAAAAATAATAATTGCTAGTTTTCATAAACTTCCCGAAACAACAAGCCATCTCTCCCTCAACATTTTCCGCTGGAAGCATGTGCCTATATAAATTATAACGCACGCATTTGAATATTACACCGATTGCTGCGGAAAAACAAAAAAAGTGAAGATCTTAAATATACATAATATAATTTGTTACATAAATAGTTGTCATTCATATCAAACACAATATTATAATATTACATAGTGTTTTATTTCGTTCTCGGTGAATTAATTTGCGTCACACCCCCTCCCCCTCCACACACACACACACACCTAGACGTTTATTGTTTTTTATCGAACGGTTTATACATTTATATACTCGTGTATATAAATAGGTGTATTATAAAACAGACGTTAATGTAATAATAATCTGTCGGCGTCAACGATTGCTTGACAAATTCTCAGAACGTAACGTTTGTACTCCACCGCCACGTATATTATGTTATGCATAATGTGTTTTGCGAAAACGTTTTGATTAATTTCATTTGGAACCCTTTTCCGGGGGATACTATGCCGTCGTCAATCGTTTTTTTTTTTTTTTATGAAAACCAGCTGGTTTCACACGAAGCTAATGTTCGCGTGGCGAACGCGATTTCAAATCGCTACGAACGTTCGCTCGAAATTATTAAACCGTTACATTTAAGTCTACGTATTCAGACAATAATAATAATCGCTTGGATAAAAGTCGTGACAGCTCGCAGGAATATTCTTTTTAGCAAAATAAACACCATGTTCTGCAGACAACGCGCGTTCATAAATATACGTTTATACATAGATACCTACCACCAACATACATAAACAGCAAATTGTATAATATTAAACGTTTGTTTGTAAATATAAATTTGATATATTTTTTTTAATATATCGATTTTACTATATAGTTATACGTTTTATAATGTCCCTGGAATGTCGATTGATTTTTTATTGCCAAAGCCTTCCCTTTGATCACGTTTCGATGAATATTTCGTCTGCACTTATTATCTGATTTTTTTTTCATACGAACGGTTTATTATATTTCCCATGTACACCGGCTTTTATATATATATATAAATCGCTTGAAAATTGTTACATTTGACTTTGCGCCTAGCGGCTTTGGCTAACAACCAAATACACCGTCGTCAAGCCTAAATAAAAACAGCAAACACTGAATATTGTTCATTATAAAATAAAAAATGATTCATAATATTATTATAGTCTTTGTGAGACTATTTTTATTTCTTTTATGAAACGTCGTAGACACAACGTTATCGTTTAGTGTAAACACTGTAATAAGCGTAGGTATACAAGCGAATCATATTTTGGTCGTTGAAGTGAGTTTTATTATTATTATTTTAATGATGCTTGTACAGGATACAGGAAGATTACGTACCTACTTAAGTCCAAGATATATACAAATAATAAATAATAATAATGGGAGAAAATCCAATATACTCTAACCGGTCAGTATATATTATTATAACGTTGAGTCGCGTATCGATATCTTATTACTCGTCGTGGTAAAAGTATAATAGGCACCTGCTGAAAAAATGTATTATATAAAAGCATTTATCCTTGGTAATCGAATGGACTAATTTCCAAAAAAAATAATAAAAATAGCAAAATAGCTATTTATTTTTTCCGACTGTTAAACGACTCGAACAAACAGCGCGAGTAACAAAAGTACAGTTCGAATGTCATATTACATTCGTAGGTGCCTATGCATAATATAAGTTTTGCATCGATTTACTTTGACGGAAACCGGGAGCGGAACTTAATACGAGGCCGAGGCAATAAATGCGTATTGCCCCATAATGTATAATATTGTAATATACAAACCTAACCTGGTATGGCAATAAACAAAGTGGACCACCGCCGCGATATATCGATGGCAATATTTCCGTTATTTATTATTTAAATTATTTCACGTTAAAATTATTAATTTTTAAAAGTTACGATTATTTAATAAATACTTTATTGGCATGATATATTATTAAAGTCATTTATTTACAATAAAATGTATAATATATAATATGTGTGTGTGTGTGTGTGTGTGTGTGTACCGCGCTGCAATATATTTGAATATTTGATACATAACTATTATTTATTATTATACTTTATTCTGTAAATATACAGGTACGCACTCTCCTGTATTACCTACCGGAACTCATTACAATATTTTAATGAAATACGTTTATGATTTTATCCTTCTATTTGTATAATATACCTTAGGTACATTGTAAACCTTTAGTCCGCCGTAATAAAACAAATTATTTTGCATTTATCAAAAGCGTTTTAATGAAAAAGCAAACAATGATAATTAATGATCGTAATTCATAATGAAGCTCAAATAAATAACTGTACCTACCTATATGCGTGATAACATCTAATATAATAAACGGACGTTATAAATAAAAATTATTTTCAAAGAAAAAAAAAATTATAATAAAATACAGAGAGGCGAATAAACGAGTAGGCTTATTATAATATTATTCCTCTGGTTTTGAAAATGAAACTATTGTTAATTTAAAGACGTGCTATATTTTTCGTCACATTATTACTATTGTTTTTTTTTTTTTTGTTTTAAGTTACGCAACGAAAATTAAAAACAAAAACACCGCATAGTACATTAAGAGATAAAAAAAAATTAGAATCCTACAGTCAAATTTTCACAGCTTAAAGCGAAATAAATTACGTAGTTTTTCAAGAATACGTATACGGATAATCGTGTTTTTTTCAATTACGAGTTAATGGTAAATTTCAATTTCCAACAAAGCAGTAATTTAGTCGGCGGGCTTTTAGATTTAAATCGACTATTTAAATACACCGCATCCGTATATTACTACCGCGGTTCATTCCTTACTCTATGGTTTATACCCGCGATATTACCGGTAGCCTTTGATGTTGACTTCAATAGATATGAATAATTTCAACCGGAACAATTTCTGTGTATTCAATATCCAAAGCGGAGCGGTGAAAAACCGACGAGTGGGTGTGGGTTTTGAAAAAAATCCAGCCGAAACATCTATTAATAAAGAGGGTTCGGTCGATACCACGACCCACGGGATCACGGCCGATACCTACTGTATATGGTAAAATTACAAACCTTTTGCCCGAAACATAAGGTCACACCACCAGCGGTGACCCGTCCGCCTCGTCTTGCAGCTGTAGTCTCGCAAACGAATAATCATTAATCAGCAGGCTTTTCGTCGTGTTCGCGATAGTGTTTTTGTTCGGTATGATTGTATTCATAGACGCCGATCAGACAAATATTTTAGATGATCGCAATCGTTTCGAAGAGCTCACAGGGCGGGTTGCATAAGGATCAGTCTGTAAATGTGTTACCGGACCAATAACTTCTTATTATTCGTCCTGTAAAGTTTTGTTAGTCGAATATTAAAACAATAAATTATAGGTGTTGCATAAAGACATTTCGTTTCATTGATTAACGCAGTTAACAAATAAATTATACACGATAGTGACGTTGGTTCTGTAAAAGTTATCGAAGCGCACCTGTAAGTTACAGATCAATAATCATCAATTCGATAACCAATAATTTACAGAGCCGTTAACACTAACGGGCGTTCAAGCAACGCCCAATTTTATTTTAGTTAGTGCGTTAACGGCTCTGCAAATCACTAATGAACGTTTATGCGACCCGCCCACAGGCTTTACAATAATTATTGTTGTCATTATAAACACGTTGAAATTATTTCAATCACATATTTATGTATAAGCTGCATTTTGACACGATTAAAACAACTGAGACAACATGGTTTTTATGGAATCTAAATTATATTTATTTAAAATGTATTCGCTTTTGGAGCGAATTTGGTAATCTCTAACGATACGGTTTAACTTAATATTATAAATAATAAAAGTAAATCGCTGTTGTAGCATTGCTTAACCGTAGCCGGACTTTTATGCAAAATTCAAAAACTACAAACTAAAATATTAAAAGGACAAGAGCTACAGGTTTCGTTTTGTTTGTTAATTTGAACTTTAGACCCCTATAGGGGTACCATTATTTTACCAGGTTAGTATACGATGTGACAATATTACAACTGGATTCTACGTTTGTTTGTTTATTTGGACTTTGAACGCGGCTACATCTATTTCATCATCACAAACGATAAGTTTTCGCTATTATAACGTAGGGGTAAGTAAAAGGTAAAGTAAATATTTCAATATTATAGATTAGAATGATACCGAAAATGCTGATATCGTTAAGAGAAGCGGCAAAACATTTTTTTAAAATCTCTACGGTCAAGGATATGATAGTAAAATAAAAAATAAACCGTCAGTAGTACTGTTTTTAAACAAATATTCTGTAATATGAATAATCGAAAAACGATTGATTTTAATTTAAATACATTTTTATTAAGGACTAAATATGAGCACCGAGTGTAAAAGTATTATTAGCATTTAAAAACAATTATTAATAACACCAAACATATTTATACGAAACGTATTGAATTTAAGTAAAGTAAAATGAACTTACCCGCTTTAAATTGCCAACACGTTTCGAACAATGGTAATAATCTGTAATACGATGGACTTTTGTTGAAATTAGTTATTCTCGTTTAGAATTAATCCCCGGATATCTACTCCCAAATCGTGTAACAAACAAACGAATGTAACATTTTAACACTTTTATTTCCAAGTACATATTTTAAACACAAGTAAAGTTTTGGGGCACGTCCCAGACGGCGCAACAACAATGGGACGTGGAAAAAATAATCACACGTCACACGATTATTAAAAACGCCTGTATTTCACGTTCGTCCTTGGGAGCGTGAAAATACAGACTTGACGACTCGAAGGATTTTGAACCGCGGTTTCGACGCGACTCCTTCTTTTGCGTCGACTAGCGGTAGGTTGCGTTTCACTACGGTATCCGCGTCCGATCCTCCGCGAACCGCAAGATCCAGGTCGGACACGGTCGTCGTCGTTTCCGGTTCTCGAGCCTCGCGGGCCCAACCGTTTTTCTTCAAACGCAACAGGTCGTCCAGCATGGACACCGTGCGTTTCGGCAAACCCTCGTCCGAGCGCCCGAGCGCGGCGCACCGTTCGAGTTTCTCGTAGATTTCCTCCGTCGAGCAATGCGTCTTCTTCGTTTTGGCGACCTGCAACAACAACGCGTGGTTATATATATATATCGCGATATCGCTGCGTCGCGATTAGCTCCGATTCGGAGAACCGACGCGTCGGTGCCCCGAGTAGGCCGCCCCGCGACGAAACAAAAAAAACGCGTTACTTTTTTCAACTTTGGCCCGACGGTCGTCAATAGGATACACAAACATTCCAGGCAGCGGTCGTCGCACGATCGTATTAGATTTTGGACCGTGCGCGACACCTGGAAGTAGATTTTAAAGTTGTCCATTAGGAATAGCTCGCCCAGAAGTCTGCACGCGACCAACGAGCGGATTCGCGATTCCAGGTCGAATTCGACGCGTCGCTCAGCGGACGGTTTCGGCCTATTGTCGTCGGCGAGCTTGGTGCCAAACAAGATGGAAACGCACGAGTCGATCAGATGATGTTTGAACGTCACCGCCACGACGTCTCGGACCCCGGACTGCTCGCTGTTCGACGCACTCTCGTTAATTTTTGAACATAATGACGCGTAGAGCACACAATTGTCTGCTACGTCATTGACGGCCTGCAAACAGTAGAGTAATAAGACGAGGCACGATAAATATAAAAAATCCAGTCACTTTTAACTGAGCGATTGAATTTTTTTTTTTTATTCCAATAGTTTTACTAATCGATTTATTAACTTTTTTTGTCACGTTTTGACTTTTGTCAATGTATTAACACCGCCGCATTCCTCGACACGAAAATGTCAATGAATAGAGAGGATGGTTTTGCGCGATGATGATGATTTACTATAGTAAATACTAATATTTTTTTTTTTTAGTCGTAAATGTACATTTTATTCTTTGTCAAACGTAGTAAACATTTTACCGATTAAGTCGTGTAACTTGTTTAACGCGTGACTCAATGTGAGACGAATAAAAGTTACCGTCGAAGAAGTAAAAAACGACCTGTTTGGTTTAAAGTATACCGTTGTGCGCGGCCTACCAGAAAAAGTTATCTGCATATTAAAATATTTCGCGCGATCTACTGATACGTGTACTAAAAAATATTAAATTATAATATATACCATTTCCACAATATAGTCCGCGATTAATTTGATGTGCCACACGTGTGTGTCGTTGGCCGCGAGCATTATCAACAATGAGTCGGCCGTCTCCGAAATATTTGTCACCGTCAGTTTGTTTAACAATCCCGATACGTCATCGATAAATGGCTGAAAACAAACGAAAATAAAATAAAACCCGTTTCTCACAAAGTGTCAAGTGTGAAATAACACCAGTCGTCGGCATTCCGTTTACCTCGTATAGCCCGGCGGCCGTTGCGGGTTGCCGGCTACAAGACGTTTCCGTCGCTAAATCTGCAGTTTTCTCCGTCAGGTCCTGACAGTCCTGCACTTTCTCCGACGATGCACCTTTGTCGTCGTGAGCATTTCCATTCTCAGCGTCCGTTTCACATTTCCGCGAGGGGTCCTCGACAACCGACTCGCGTTCAATGTCGTTATTCTGAGTGACAATAAAAAATATTTCGTACATTAACGCGCGAGAGGTTTTCGTACGGATACACGAACAATATCCTATCTCTAAACGCATTTTCGCACGGTTAATTACCTCGTTTCCTGCAGGAACGTTCTCCGTCCCTTCCGCCGCCATCGCGTCCTTATCGTCCTGTAATACTACAGACGGAGGCACGGTGTGGTTCTCCGTTCCTTCCGCGACCGACACAGATTTGTCTGACGATGACTCGTCATGGCTGCGTGTGTCCTCTTCGCATATTATTTTATCGTCTGCGTTACACGCTTCGACGATTCCGTCGCTCAAGTCGAGTGTCGGTGCGGCGGCAGCGTTCGGAATCGACTGTTCGACATTTTGTTCCGTCAATTTATCGGTGTCTCTTTCTTCCGACGCGTCCTGCTGCAGCAGCTCGATCGGTTCGAGTTTTGCCATATTTTCCGTCAGATCCTTCTCTACTGGTTCGGTCTGTAAAATTACATATTTCATAATATAAATATATTATCAATTATCATAATATAGGTTATACAAATAAACTTACATATTTTTCGATCTACCGACAGTTAGCATTGTAGTTCAATTAAAAAGTTTTAAATTCTACCATAGTTGATAACGAACAAATGTAAGTTTATTTTTTATCTTAAATTACATTTGTCCGGACATAGAAGACCTCCCACCCCCTCAAAAAAAGTACACGCCATTTGGGTATAATATGATATTGATGTTTTTACAAAAAAAATAAAATAAAACATTTCGATAAACGATCGATACGCATAATACCTCTTGGTTCTCATCGTCGGCAGGCGATAAAACGATGTCATCCGCGGCGGTGCGGTCACTTCTAGCGTTTTCAAGCCCGTCGCAATGTGTTCGAAGTTCAAGCCTATTTATTTCGTCGCTTTTCGCCTCGCGCGACTTCTCCACGCTTCTCTCGGCCGGAAGCGAGGACGTCGACGGCGGAGGTGTCGAGCAGTCTTCGCCGTTCATGCTGAACACCTTCAACTTGAACAGGATTTCCGTCCTGCATCGGTTCATGCAATCCTAAAAGAAAAAGATTAGAAAACATTAGAAAACCGAACCGGGCACGCGCGTTTTGGAAAGCTCACCAATTCGTCAGAACCTCTGACAGTCGCACGCAACAATCCTATTTCGTATGTCACGCTGTACACGCGGTCCTTATAATCACGACAATAAGACAACGTAGTACCCATCAAGTCGGAAAAGTCGCAAAGTCGCTCTTCCAACGACCGGCTCTCCATGCGGTTGAGACAGTAATCGGCCAAGTCTCTCTGCAGCTGTCCGATCGTGAGTAATCCGCCGGTGTGTCGTCGAAAAGCCATTATTCTTCGAGTTTCCAGAACGCGTATATAATACAACTTGTAAATATTATTGTAGAATACTCGTCGAAAACCGCTTTGAAAGTCGCGTAATAATAATATAACAACAATATTTTATTAGAGCGATAATTCAAGATAATATATTCGAAAGGTAGGTATGCTAGATATTTATCCGTCGAATTAATAATAATCGTGAGCAATCATTTGTATCGTAAATATTTTAAAAATATCGTTACTATGGTTAAATGTATTTATGATATTTACAGGACGTGTTTGTTTGAAAGCCAGCTTTTAAGAGCTCGATATATTTTGTTTTTAACGTTTAAAACGGGATTGTCCCTTTTTTGATAACCGTGTCCCGTTGTCCCGAGAAAATACAAACGCAACGCTTTTTATCCCGTTTTTAGAAAACAGTCCCGTTTTAATTCCGTTCTTTCCATATCATTACATTATATTTGTAAAAGAGAAAAACAATAAATCTATGAAACAAACATGAAACAGTTATATAAAAAAATGTATCAGCTAGTATTGATGTGTAACAATGTACCTATCGTTTATTACTTTAAAGTAAATTATTTTATTTTTAGTAAAAAGTAATCTTCTAATTGTTAAACAAAACTGTATTATATTTATAAATATTAAATTTTCTTATGCAAAATATCGAGTACTTGAATGATATACATAACTGTATAATATATTATATGAAGACGGTAAAACTTACGTCCTTGTTTTCGCCGATATCATCATACCCAGCCGGCAGCCGACCGACCACTGATGTCGAGCTTGAATCGATTGCTTTAAACTATTAAAAATCCCACCGCCACTGTTCTATTTTGAAAATAAAATTTTAGAATTTCAAACAGGCTTTGCGACGTTGATTTTTGCGCGCAGTTCACTACATAATACTATTATAGCTAGTACATGAATGCAATACATAATACCTAATTTGTTTTGTTCAATTGAATAATACCGTAAAAAAGATTATTACTTAATATTAAACCTATATAACTTGTCGTTTTTTTTTTTTTTTTAACGTTCTTAATTATTGTCGAGTTGATTTTCTTTTCTCTACTTACAATACCAATATAGGTATTTTATATTTCATCAAAATGGTATTATGAATATGTAGCTGAAAAAAATATGATACCACAGTTACTTTATATTATTATACAATATATTATAGTATATAATATGACTTAAGAAGTATATATATTTGAAAATAAGAAATGTAGAGAAAATTAATAAACTTTTTGCAACCAAGCGAACATCGTTTGCCAAAAATGAAAAAAAAAAAACCAATTATTCGTATTTTTTGTTTCAAAAGATTTTTAAGAACATAAAATTCAAGATTGTTTGATACTTATTGGCAATTATTTTTATTTCGAGTTGATATTTAATGTTGGACGTGATGTACTCGTATTTTTGTCATGACGTTTTAAACTTTTCAGTGATTTCTTTCTTTTTTTTTATATAAATTATTGTATTCTATCGACTGGTTCGTAAAAATATTTTATAGGTAATTTAAATGAAAACTTTTAGTTCATAATTAAACTAAGTTATACATAAAAGCGGGTTGTAACTACTTACACAAATATATGTATAACAAGATATTCCAAAATAAAGAAACTTGAATAATTACTTAGTGTAACTTACTCAACCCTGATTAAAAGTACTTTTGTTTTAAATTATTTCGGACGTCCCCGTCATGCAGTGTGCCCATTATTCGATACCGTAACCGACCAGAAGACTCGAGCAACTTCTTAACACGCTTGACATGCAGGTAGAATCTAACATTGTACAAGTAATAATTAGTTTTTTTTTTCATTTTCAGCATTTAGACGAAATAAAACGGTTATGATTTAATCGAAGTAAAGTCTCGGTTATCCGTCGTCTCCTGTAAAACTATAACAAATCATATTTTATATCAATCAAATCGTTCAAATCGTTTTCAAAACATCATTACGGTTTAACGTGATTTAATGAACCGTCCGTTTTTATCGGCTTGTTATTTTGTCAACGACGTGATGAGAAAAGTGAAAATCCGTTTAAATTAAAATGTACCATTTTTCACGTTTAATTATTAATCAATTAAGATTATTACAAAATAATAAACATCTATAATGGTTATAATAACGAGGCTTATTTTATAAACGTACGAAATCGAATTCGTAACAAAATAAATCATTTAATTGAAACAGTTACAAATGTGAAATTATTAATGACTTGTACTAAATTATTCTGTTTAAAGACCATTTCGTCAATCATCAATAGCATTGAAATAAAATATTTACATTCATACATTACTTTATAACTATTGATTAGGTATGTATAAAAATACATTGAAAAAGTAATAAATTTAAAAAATATATTTTCACTTTCATTAAAAACGGTAAGTGTTTAAAATGTTTAATGCGTTATGACGAAATAATAATTTGTGTCAGGACCAAGGAGCAATTACCTAGGAGCAAACAATTAATGGTCAATCGAGTTAAGCTTTTTCGACACAATTATATTGTTTGCGGCCGTCAACAAAAATGAAAACATCTCGAATACCTGTTTTGAAAAGTGGGTCGACCCCAAAAGGTACATTGTGTGTTCAGTTATTAAGAAATGAAAAAAAAAAACAGAGAGAATCGGCCGTAGGTGTGTGAGACGCCTGCTCTCGATGACGTGTGCGGCGTAGGTTTACATCTGCAGGACACTTGTTGAGGAGGGCGTTTTAACGTCGTCGTCGAGTTTTTCGATAAAAACGTTGCCCGACGAAACCCCCGAGAAAAATTAATATAATTTAATAAAAAACAAAAAAAAAAAGGGCGAAACTTTTACGCGACAACAACATGAAAAAAAAAAAAAAAGAGATAACGTCGTTCGGGAGGGTGTCGTATATTATACCTACGGCGGCGGCGGCGGCGGCGGGCTGAAATTTAGTGCGAAAATAGTTGAAAGCGACCTTTTTCGCGGCGGCGCGTAATTATTATTATTGTACGAGCGCAAAAGAGATCGAAGCAAAGCGTCTCTACCTATATACCACCCCGACGGCAATACATCATAATAATAATAACAACAACAACAACAACACAATAATAAATAATTGCCATTATATTTTGCGTCGTCGTCGGCCGAACGATTTTTCACCGACAAAAACAAAGTCTGGCGGTGGCGGGCGCGGAGGGCAGCGCAGCTGCCACGCGCACATAACACGACATCGCGCGCCGCTTTTCCTCGCCGTTTGATTTCGTCTAATTAATTCCCCTCGGCCGGGGGTATGTACGGGAAACGTTGTTTTTTCACCACGTCCTCGGCTTTAAAATATATAACACTGTGCGCGCCCCGTCATGTCGTCGAAAACGGACCGGCGAGGCTGAAAAATAACGAGCAGTTTTCGAACACGACGACGACGACGTCGACACGATTAATTTGATAAATTATTAATCGAGACGAGATCGGGCTCGATAATATTCGATAAAAATCGAATTTGGCCAAACTAGGGCTGCGCCCGAATGTTTGACATGTTAAAACAACTTTTGGAAATCGCGTTTTCGAAATGTTCGACTTTTAAAGGGATAAATTGACGTGTTGTGTGGAATTGTTCAAATGAAAAACGAACGTGACAATGCTGCTCACATTTTTAACGTTTTAAAGCAATTTAGATTTTGACGATAGTAACTTGACGATTGCGGAACGCGTCGAAATCGGACACCTACGAACAGATCGAATTATGTGACGAAAAAAAAAGAGAAATAATAGATCATTATTTTCCAATAGATTAATGGAAAAAACCAGTAGAAAGTTCGAAGTTTTGCGTTCGGTCATAATACAACGAAAATAATGCCATGAACTCACATTTTTTTTTTATTAAAACGCTTTTTCAACGTGACAGAGGTCTCCTCCACTTGCTACTCACAAGGTGGTATTTGTTTGATAAAATTACAACGAACGATATACTCATGAAGCACCTACAACAAATCGTTTTGGATGCAAGTGCTCAATCATTACCAAGGCGATATAAATAATTATTTTTAACGTCATTACAATGAAATATCATGAGAACTCAAATTGAAAACAAAAATTAACCCACGCAAATATCAAATAAAAACGAAATTACCAACTGCTATGATGGCAATTTTGATCTGAGAGACAATAACAGCTTGAAAAACAGCGTTTGAATTTACAAAATTAATCACCACGATACCATCAGCTTTATTGTTTTCGAATTCCGATGGTTTTGATATTTCTATTTCGGCGCAGTCCTGAAAACAACGTCATCTCAGACGACGGCCGGCCGCCTCCCACTAGAAATCGTCCTGCCGCCCCGGCGGCGGTAAATCATAAAAAAAAAAAGAATGTACCGATTTTTACTCCGCGCTCGTTAAAATACCCTTCTATGTGCGACTACACACCACCGAGGGTCAGACTGGTCGTAGGCCAGTTTTGAATTATCGTCCTCGGCGATCGCATCTAAATCCAGGGCCGGCGACGCCCCTGATCGCCACTTTGCTGCTGCTGGCGCCGACGGCGAATTAATAATCTCGTATCGCCTTCGTATTTATCGTATTGTTTAGCGCGCGCCGCCATCAGCACCACGCCGTTAAACCTTCGTCTCGTATATCATTCATAAATCTCCATTGTGCGCCCGCCGGAGACGTTTTTCTCCTCCGCGGTACTTCACGGCTGTACTTATTACAATATATTATTACCATCACAATACGGCACGCGGCAGACGACACAACAATCGCGGCCTGCGACGGCGATGATGTATTATTACTCGGATACTCCATTTTCGACTACACCCCGTTCGCCGAGCACATATTATTATTATTATAATCTCATCGGTCCTCCCGGCACACTCTCGTTCTCCGTTCGCTTCTGCCGGTATGGTAATTTTAATAACAGTCGTCGCTTGACCGCCAAACCTCGCTTTTGAAAGACTCGTGTAAGCCACCCGCCGCCGCCGAGCTCGCTGCTCGTGTCGCACTTGTCAAGTTTTTGTCAACAAGCGTGGATTAATCAAAGGGGGTAGACGAAAAAAAATTAATTCTCCCTTGGTAGTGTATATGGTGTAAATATTTTCTTCAAAAACACATTTTCGGTGCGTAGAACTGAAATAATAAAACTATTACCTATTGGAAAAATTGCAATCGATTAAAAGCTCTAACTATGTTTCACACGAGAACGACTGAGACAAGTCGGTCATTTAGACATCTATTTTTTTTTTTATAGGAAATAAATTCTAATAAAATATAATCAATAAATTCAAATTCGTCATTAAGTTGTGTACTTACAATTTATTGCGATTAATTTTGCAAATTTTAGTAGGGTAGACCGATTGTCTCAACGTTTCTTATGATGATGTGGCTTCACCACTGGTAAAGTGACTTTCATTAGTTTTTTTCTTCAAAAAGGAAATTTAAATTTTACATCATTATTAAGTTTTACACAAACACGTTTCAACAATTTTTTAACTCTTTATTGTCATTTTTTAGTAATTTAATAGAGTATACTTACTGTTGTTTTGTGGATTTATTTTTTGATCAGGACGATTGATTACGTTTGTTGGACAATTTAAGCTTAAGATCTCTACACATGGCCTATATTTATTATAGTTGTTCATCATCATCATGTCTATAACCGTTCATCACACAAATATCAAACAACTCGAATAAAAACATGACAAATTATGATTAAAAATGTCTTTTTTTCAGTATAATTTGTTAGTTAACAAAAAGCAATATAATTTATGTTAAGGACATAAGTGTATGCATTGTGCACATTTTCTGTTTATGCATAAAAATGAAAATTTGACTTGAAATAAATAAAGGAAAAAATTATAACACTGTTAAAGGGAAAATAACATTATTAACATGTGTATAATATATAATTGCAATCTTTTTACAATTAAGAATTTCGATCCAGAAGAAAAATGAGTGGAGAGCTTTCTTATGCTTTCACACAGGAGTCATTTACTGCAAATTTGAGTTGACCAAATGTTTAATAATGTCGCAGGAAACTATATAAATGTCACTGGACAGTTTGTCGAGGATCTCACAGTTTATCTGTGTTAATACTAAATGAGTGTTAACAACATCCATAGTGTTAACACTACATTCAGACAGAGAAATTCCTAAAATTTGCAAAGGATTAGATTACTATAGCAACTGAAGTACACAATAAGTTAAATTAACAAATTCTATTTTACCTTTCACGTAACATTTATGTGCCGTTGCTGGAAGATAGACAAAATCTTTGGGCATTTTACAAATATCTTCAGCATTAACTAAATATTCAATTCCCCAATCCAAAAAATAAACAAGGAATTTTTCATCGTTTGGCGTTGTAGTTTTAATACAAATGGCCCTGTACCATAATTCATCACCTAAAAAACATTTTGATTTCATTATATAAGGTCGATAATTTCAATTTTATGTCGAAACAGTTAAAATTTTAAATTAAAAAAAAAAAAACGCAGGTACTCACAATATTTAGCCAGGCAGAGTTCGTTTTCGGCTGGGCTATAAGATTCTCTGGACCGGTAGCAGTAGTGTTGGATTTTGGTTTCCAAATCCGTCAACGTATCATCAATTAAATGATCCCTCATAATAAAATAGTCTTGAAATATGCACAAAAACGTTATAGTTTTCAGTGTCCCTTTCTGCCATTTTGCATATTGGACATCTTTGATTGTTAATATATTGGGCAAGCATTTATTTGATGAAATATTAATTGGCGAGCTCAGCGAGTTTGAACACATAGGTGTACACTGGAAAAAAGTGTATACAATTTTGGATCAAAAATTTAAATTATATTTACACAACACTTACCACACTTTCTTTGCTGCTTGAATTATATTGAAAGTGATCTGAGTCTTCAGGTATAGGCGTCGAAGAAAAAGATGGAAGTCCTACGTTATCCTAAAACGTGATTTAAATATTAGACAATTAGTACTATCTTAGTTGATTTAAGTGTATACAAACCAGATCGTCGTAGGATTGATTAATAGGAAATTTTACAACCTCTACAATAATAGTGTTGTCCAACTGAAAGAAAAAAAATAATTTATTTCAAGTACACTTAAATACAAAAATGAATAGATAATAAATGTTTAACTTAAAAAAATCTTACATAATTTTTAGCAGCAATTTTGAATGTTGTAATTGATAACTTTTCTTGAGGTTCTGGTTGTATTTCAATATTCAGCAACTATAATAAAACATAAAATAACTTTTAATACTTAGAATATTACATTTTCAACTATACATACAAATACATTAGTATGTAATATATCACAAAATAAAAAATACTTTACACATTAGTTAATGAATTTTACTATAATTTACTCAATAAAAGAATACAAACATTAAATTAATAATATAATTTATTATTAAAAATAAAATAAAAATCAGAACTATTATAGTAAGAAAGCAAAGTATTGAATAGAAGCACCATTTAACATCGGGTAAAATTTAATTATTGATTAGTCATTACTAATATTGTATACCTTCATAACTCGTAATTAATAGTTATACACTATAAAAGTATCTAAAAAAAAAAAAAATGATGAATCATCATATACAAAAATCAAGTATCAGCTTTTCTCTTTTATACTTAAAATACATGCAGATAACAATTGATTAGATATATAATCATTAATTTTATTAAAAAAAGTGTTCGTCATAAAATACACCTTATTTGACCTACTAAACAAAATGTCGTATGAATTCAGAATTAAAAGAAATAATGTAAAAATAATATGATGTAAATATTATTCAAAGATTTTATTATAATTATAACATAAACAAAATTAGATTTTGTTTTTAAAACTACCGGGGTCAACAACTTAGCAGTATTTAATTACATCAAATAATTCATTGATTAATTAATTATTGTATGATTTAATTATCTCTTTTAAACTAAGGTAGGTTTTACATTATAAATAACAATGGCTGGTGTTATACATATTATAATGAAATATTAAAAAACAATTATTAAATTCTCATTCATTAATTGATCATTGAACTTGTTAATATCAAGACTTTTAGAAAAATTTAAAATAGGAATTCTTTTATTTCAATAAAAATATTTTAACTAGAGAATATTTATTGAGTATTTATTCAAATAAATTAAAATTTATCATTAACTCCAAAAAAATTATGATAAAGACAATAATATTTTGATAATGTTAAAATTTGGATAAAGAAGACATTAGCTGGATAATGTCGACTTTATCCATGTGTGTTGGCTAATGTGTAATTTTTCGTTTATAAACATGAAATATCAACTCTATCCGGATAATGTTAGATTTTATAATCGTTTAAAATAAAATAACAAAAGAAAAATAGAGTTATCCTTTATTATTGCATGACATGCTTCAGTGACATTTTGAATTGCACAAAATGCTAGACGATTTACACTTACATCTATTGGTGTCACATTTCCCATTACATGAACACCTTTTATATCCTTGACCACCACCGTCTGACATTTTACTCGCAATTTCCCTCAATGATTTTTTTTTTAAATGTACCACCTCATCTAGCAGTATTAGAGACAAAGGGCAAACACCGGATAGAGGTTATATTTCATGTTTGTAATCGAAAAATTACACATTAGCCAACACGCATGGATAAAGCCCAAATTAGCCGGCTAATTTCGACTTATAATCCAAACATTAACATTACATGTAACATGTATATCATGCATTAAACATCAAAAATATGAATTATTTTTAAATTCAGTTCCATTCTTGAATTACCACATATTTATTATGATAGTATTTTATATGAAATTTTGATAATCTATTTTAAAAATCTATATAATACATTTTGTTTTATGGTAACCGTGTTTAATTCAAACTTTTAGTTGAGTTGAAACATTTATTACTACAGCGCTTTGTCGATGACGTGACGCAGAAACGGGTAAAACAAAGTCTTAGTAAATTTTAGTTTTACGCTGTCACTCGTCTCAGGCTTAACAACATGCAAACACGCGAGTTGTATACAATAATATTGATTATATACACACAAAGTCAAAACACTGGTTTGAAATAAATTGCCGTGATTTTTATATATGAACATTTTATAAAGGGCTACAAAGTTTACGTTGTTGGAAATGTGTTACAATTTACACATGACATTAAATTTAAAGATCTAGAATGTATAAAGAACTATTTTATTTCTTATGTTTGATTAAAAAAAATCTAGTTGAAATTTAAACAAAATAATGCTCCTTCATATGATAAAAATCAAAACTATATAGTTAATACTGATCAAAAATTACATTATTATGTTTAAATACGTTTTTTTTTCCAGATTATACCTAACCTAAGGTGACTTAACACTTATCTATTACTCACCAATGATTTTCCTTTGTATTTTGATGGCATGTGAAATATTTCTTTGATGTTACGCGTTACACTGAAATTTCCGACGTCTACAAGGCGAACTTTTGCATTAAATGTATCAATCACTTCAATTATTTCTCCACGATACCTATAAAACTCGAATATTATATTGAGTACACGAGTAGCATTAAAAAGTTTTATTTACCAACTAGGACTGAAGTATATAATACAAGGCTTATTAATTTTGATGGATTTTATAGACTTGAGACTTTTACTATCTTCAAAGATTTGTTTTTCCAATTGCAAAAATTCAATACGATTCTCATAAGTGTATACCAAGTATTTTGAAGAAGATATTTTTTCAGCAACCCAAACCTAAATATGTATTTATAATGATTAGTAATCTATATTGAATAAGAATAGTATAAAATATAAAGCAACATAAAATTATAATAATAAAAAAGGTAAATCACACCTGTATGGGAACTTCTAATGGTGGAATGTAATATTTTATTACAGGGTTTTCAGTTTCTGCAATAAAGTCTAAAAATAAATTTTTTATATTAATCAAAATATTATGTAGAATTGTTTATGTTGAAAAATATAATAAAATAATTTTACCACCACTGCAGAAACTTAGGTTTGTTTGAATTTTTGATTCCGTATTTACTTTTGTACTACATACTACTTCAGTTTCAGGCGATTCTAATAATAAACAATGAGAAGGAAAAATACATCATTGTTTTAGTAGATAAAAAATAATTGTTACATTTTAATATGATTATTTATCACTTGTGTTTAGGTTTAATAAATGATTTATAAATTCTGTAAAACAGTTAAAAATAATCATATTTCTTAAAAAAAATAGTCAAACCTCCATCTTTTTCAATTAAAAGCTTTGCTAGATGACTATTAACGTTTTGATGGGTTTTGACAGTAGTTAATGTAACAGCATTTAATCCGTTTGGATCATTTTCATCAAACTCCTATAATATAAAATTTAATATTGAAAAAATAAAATAAAACAAATGACAATATGGTAGAAGATACATACAATAATCAAAGGCATATTTTCACAAAGCATATTAATGTATGACATTGCTTGAGCATTAAAATTGTTGGAATGAACATCTTTGAGACTGACAGAGTAAATAGTTCTTGGAATCTAAAACAAAAGAAATTTTCAATCAAAAAATAAAACTATTTATCAAAACTATAAAAAAAAAAAAAAACAGTTAGGTAACAGTAAAAATAGTTGGATGCAATTATTAAAATATAAAATATTAGTTATATAATATATACTTTATAAAGTTATATTATTAATGCTACGGTTTAAAAACAATATAGGTATAATTAATAAATATCAATTTGTTAATTAAAAAATATGTGATTGTTTGAATGATATCATTATTGCTAGTCACCATAAGTGCTTAGAAAAATAATAACTTTACTATTTTATACATATTCTTAAACATAACGTTTAATACATTTGCCATAAATATTTCATAACAAATAAAATGTAAATATAATCATGTATATTTAAAAATGATGAAACATTAGAAACATTTTTTTGGATTTATAATAAGAGAAAAATATACTTCGGCTTGAAATAATATAGTTTCAAATTCTCAATCATTAAAAATATGTGCAATAAGATAAGTACAGTAAAAGAGTAGTAGACAACGCAGTGAATTGACTTTCTTTTAATTATAAGTTTTTCATACTTGAAAATAAAACACAGCTCTATATTTTTTGTAAAACAAATGATTCAAAAGACTATAATCACAAGGCTTATTGTTCACTTTTTTTATATATCTATATAAATTGCAGTACCTTTGAGAACTGTTGGTTTTTCTTTTAAAACAAGTATGATAATTAAGAAAACTCAACAATTTAAATTAACAATGAATAAAACTAAGTTTTTCAAATATTTGTTATTTATTCGTTTTCTTGTCACAGTTGATTCTTTAGAATTTTTAGATATTTTAAGTGACTATAGAATAATACTAATAATACTTTTGTTATTATTTTTGTTGTCTACTTAACGAATCTTCTAAAAACAAGGTCTTTAAGATTAAAATAGATAATAAATACTTATTATAATACCAACAATAACTTCAATATATATTTTTTAATTTAATGATAAATAATAACAGCATAGTAGCATTAAGCATCTGATAGATTTGCTTTGAGTCATTATATGATCACAAACATAAATTTTATTATGGCGTGTTTGAAAAAAAAATTATTAAAATAATTTTCACATTTTAAACGAAACAATTAAAATACGATTTTTATTTAAAAATTGCTAAATTTGATCTATTGTATATTTAATGACGAATTCAAAACTTGTTTTCAAAAAAATAAGTTTTATAAAAATAAATCTCAATGTCTTTGCTTTTTATGTTAGATATGCAGAATCATTAAAAATGATCTACAGTAAAAAAGCAAGCAAAATCTTTGGTGTTTGTCGTTCTCAATCTTATTTAGGAAGTTTAATTTGAAATGTTACTAATGTAATAATTACTCAATCATAATATTCAAAAAATAACTCAGAAAGGTAAGTTGTACAACATACATTTTTAAAATAGATACCAAACAAATAAGCTGAATTATTGAAATCTAAAACAAAATTGAATATATCAAAGAAAAAATTATTTACCTTTTTTAATTCTTCTGGAATTTCGACTAAACTATCAGCAGATACAATATCTTCGGTGCCTATATCAAAGAAAACAACCTTATATTGATCATTTATTTTTTCAAGAACTGCGCCCCTGTTAAATGATCCATCTGTAGATGACCTGATACCAAAAATTTCCCCAACGGCCGGATACCTATTGATAGGTAGAGCTGAAAAAAGTTAAAAACAAATGTATTTTACTGCAATCCATTTTCATGAAAAAATGAAAAAAATAAAATAAAAATATTCAAAATACATACAGTTCAAACAAAACACAGTAAATTCTTTTGAAAACTTGTTGAAGTTTGATTTATCAATTGGAATGCTAATGTAAATATCATTTATACTAACAAATGCATAAATAGTGACTATGCTTTTGTTAATCAACGGTGGAATTTGCGGAATAGTGACGCAATGAGATGTGTTCTCCATATCTAAATTGAAAATTATAAATGAAAATTTAAACTTAATTAATTATTGGTTTTTGTTTTTCATATTTACTTGACACTGATTGCGCTGAATTGTTGACCACCATAGTGTCATCCACATGTAATTTGTTTAAATAATCATTGACATTCTGCTCTTGGCTAACTGTGATTAATGTTGCAGAAGATAAATTTTCAAATTCCTAGTTATAAATAAAATTATTATATAATTTGAAAATGAATATGACAAAAAAAAAGTACACAGAGAAACATTTTAACCGTGAAAGACAAAAAAATCAAGAATTAGTTTAAAAAATGGTTTTTTTTAAACTTATTTAATAATTTTTAAATAATTAATATAATTGTAAATAATTTGATAAATAATGTATAATGCGATTTATTAGGATGAGAATGAATTTTTTTTTCATAGTACTATTCTCATATCGAACATTTATAAATTACTACTCCAAGAACAAGTTCGAAAAATAAAAAGCAACTTCTTTTTTCATTGGTAAAATTATAATTTAAATAACCAAATGGAAGTATTAAAATAACAACAATTGCAATTAAATATTTCATATTAACATTATGTGGATATATTAATTTGGAATTTGACTCATAATAATTTATTAATATATTTTCATCGATTATTTAAACAGATTTATGAAGTGAAAATATATACCAGTATTGAATTGAAATTAAGAAAACTTAGACAATATTTTTTAAACTAATTTTATGTGGGATATTTGGAAATTTGGAATTTATAATAATAAAATTCATAATTGCGATTTAACTTACTATTTTCATCATTTCCTGATCAAGCATCAAACTTTCAAAATATTTGTGTCCTTCTTCATTAAAATTTTTAACTGTTAAACCTTTAAGCCCAATTACTAGGGTCGTCGAATTTGGCTATGAAAAAAAAACTTTATTAGTAGACTTTATTTTTTAATGTTTTAATATTATCTAATTTAACTAGTTTATATAAGGTGCTGACTTTGATAAGTTTCAAATTACAAATATTAAACACAATAGATACTTTTCTAAATAATGATAATATTAACCTATTCTTTTGGAGAAGATATTCACACATTCCTACTCTAAGAAAACCAGAAGTATAACAATATATAGTCCATTCAAAATGAGATCAGTAGCAAACCGCCAAGATCTGTACATGGGCGTGGCTTCGTTCCAAAGTTTTGGCTTCAAACATTAGTGTTACAGGAGCATTACATGATTTAATCACCGTCTGCCGACGTGAACACATGATCTGAAATGTATTGCGCGGTATGGTGGATATTGTTTTAAACGTCGTCATCAGTACACATCCCCTACGCCGTTAATTACAATGCCGAGCTAACAGTGTACAATTGGAAAGGCGAACTGATAATTGACTCGGTGGGGAAACTTTTGTCGTTCGGCAACGAAAACTGGTTTGTGCGCAGTACCTTGCTTATTTTGAATGGACTATAATTACATACAATTCTTAATTAGTGGAAGGATATGATGGCTATAGCTTGTCTCAACATAATATCTTATCATTTTAAACAAATTGGATACAAGATAAATATTAAAGTCAATAAAAAATGAACTAATCAGTAATAATATTTAGATAAATTAGTTTGTAATTAAGCGTAAGACCTGTGAAGACTTATAAACTTAAATAAAATTACTTGTAGAGCATACATACAATAAGTAGGATACAATAAAAAAAATGTAAAAAAATTATTCACACTTTATCCAATTTTTAATACTGGTGGTAAACAATAATTTTTGTATAATACTTAGAAAGAAATGTAATTCAATTAAACCTGTTGTAGTGGTGAGGGAAGAAGAACAATATTTGCCACATTAATGTTTTCTTCAAAACCAAAATCAAAAAATAAAACATCATAGTTTTTTTCATCAGTTTTATTCATAATCCTTGCACGATAAAAATATCCATCATTTGAACATTTTGCACCAACAATTTGATATAACTCTGGCAGTTTACTTTCTGAAGTATTTCCTATGAACAAATAATATAATTTAAAATTAAACTGCAAAATAATATTTTAGAAAAAAGTACTGACCTAAAGAACAATAGGTATTGACTCTTTTGTTGAGTTTATGAAAATCATCATTAAAATCACTAACTTTACGAATATATATATTATTAGCATCACAATATGCTGAAATATACACAATATCTCCACTTTTCAATAAACTGGTATCGTTAAAATAATTTTTATCCTTGAAAATATTCTGAGATACTACAGATACTTCTGAAATAAATTAATAAATAAACAATTAAAATTTACAACAATTGATCAAAATTAAAAATGTTTAAATTTCTTATAGATTTAAAATAATAATTGAATAATTAAATAAAACAACTAAACTATTTTAGTATAATAAAAATGATAAGAAAACATTGATCATTTTTTTTTTTTTTTATGTCTTTGTTAATTTATAATAAATATGTAACATAATAATGTTTTTTTGTACAGATTTTAAATTTTCTTTTAATAATAAAAAAAAAAAAAATGTTTTAGACCAGAAATAATTAATTCACAGTTATTATATATTATATACAGTTATATATTTTTTATTTAATTTTAAAAATGTTAACGTAAGTTTATGATTAATATAATTGTTGGTAAATATGCAACAATATTTATAAAATTAAATAAATATAAAATTTAAAAAAAATCATATTACTTGATGTCAATTCAGCATCAAAACTTTTATGATCTTCAATATTATTCATGTTTTCTGTAACTACATTGGCTTCAATATTATCTATATCTTCTGTAATTTCATTAAATGCGATATTCTCCTTTTTATTAACAAATTCATTAATTGCATTATTATCTCCATATTCTAAAGCTCTATTAGCTGCAATATTATCAATATTATTAATGTTTTCTGTAACTCCATTGGCTTCAATATTATCTATATCTTCTGTAATTCCATTAAGTGCGATATTCTCCTCTTTTTCAACAAATCCATTAATTGCAATATTATCTCCATATTCTAAAGCTCTATTAGCAGCAATATTATCTACATCTTTTATAACTCCACCAACTGCAATATTATCCACAACCTCAAAAAATGTATTTAGCTTATCAGAAACATTTTCGTTATTATTAATAACTACTAAGGTAACATCTTTTAAAGGAAATGTAGTATCAAAGTCCTGAAAAAATATAAAACTATTAAGAATTTCTGAGTTACAATAATTTTCATAAAAATGTAATTAAAAGTTACAATTATCATTGGCTCATATGTAGAAAGTAAGTTAGTGATGTAGTTTGATGCTTCAACATTCAATGCACAAGATTTAATTCCTTTGAGATTTATTTTAGTCACAGTTGAAGGGATCTTAAAAATATAATAAAAGTGCAATTTAATATTGGAATAAACAATGAAACTTGAGTAATAATAAAATAAATAAATAAATATACTACCATAAAATGCTCAGGAATTTCAAATAAATTTGACACAGGAATAACATCTTTGTCACCAAAATCAATGAACTGGATTAAATATGAAATTTCATCAATTTGTTTCATAACTTTACCTCTGTAAAAGCTATTATCTAATGAAGACTGAGCTCCAATAATCTCATCAATTACCAAAGGTCTATTAATTGGTACAGCTGTAACAAATATTTAACAATTAATTATATAAATTGTCAGTAGTTTTATATTTCAGTTTACCTGATGAACAGATTTCATTAACTTTATCTAAAAAATTATGATAGTCATCGTTATAATCTTCCATCTTTCTGATATACATTTCATTCAAATCGATAAAAGCTGTCATATAAACTATACTTCCAGGTACTATAATTGTACTATGACATTTTGAAAAAGAATGAATAGAGGAATCTAAAAATAATGTAATATAATAAAACATAATAAAATATTATAAGAGTGTATAAAATAAAAATATAATAGAAATTTGATTTACCTATTTTTAACTCTTCTTCTATTTCTTTAGATCTAATAGTATTATTTTCCTTCATAAACTGATTTCCAGACATTAGCATATTAAAATGATCGTTTACATTTTCGTTTTTATCAGTTTTTAATATCACTTCATTATTATTTTCAATATCGTACTATTTAATATTTATAATAACAAACGATTATTAATAAAATTCAAGAGAATTATAACACAAAGGAACTCAATAAAAAAACTTACTATCATTAAAGTTTCATTTTGACATAAAGAATTAATATAATCAATAGTATCTTCATTTACTATATTGACAGGAATATCTTTAAGTTTTACCAAAATAATTGTAGGAATGACCTAATCAGTTAACAAAAACGAAATACAATCATATTTTAAAAACATTTTATTAAGTAATTAAAAGATTAAGCTACATTATATATAATTAACCTATCAACTTCAATTATTTTGGAGTTCTATAAATATTATGTAAATGGTCTTTTAATTTTCTAATTTTAATTAAATAATACAAACCTGTTTTAACTCAGTAGGAAGAGCTACTATTTCAAATAAACTAACATTTTCTTCAATCCCACAATCAATAAATATTACATCATAACTAACATCATTTACTTTCTTTAAAACTTTTGCTCGATAAAAAAGTCCATCTGCTATTGATTTTGCTCCAATAATGTCATTTACTTTAGGTAATTTTCCAATGGGAGTTTCTTTAAAATCAAATTAATATATAAATAAATATGTATACATAAAAATCAACAATTATTATTATTTTACAGCATCTAATTTTAATTTAATAAATACCTGCCGCACAATATTTCTCCACTTTTTCAATGAAATCCAAAAATTCATCAGTTATATCTTCAACTTTACGAATAAAGATACGATGTACATTAGCAAACCGTACAATTTTAACCCAATCTCCATTTTTCAATTTAAGAAAATTGTCATGGTTATGCATATTTTCTTTGAAATTTAATTTTTCTAAAATAATTAAGATATAAAAATATATATTTGTATTTCAATTAATTATCTAAACAAAGATAGTTTTAAAATTGAACTCTAAACATAATAAATTATTAATTCACTTTAAACTTTTTATGTTTTGTTTCATTTTACACATAACAAAATGTATTTTACATTTTCAAAACATTTAAAAATTATAAATACAGAAAAAAAAACAAATAGTTAAAGTGTTATACCTGGTTCAATTTGGCCTACTATTTCTGTTGGTGATGAACTTATAGTATTCAGCAATTCATTCAATCGTTCATTCACGTTTTCATTGTTATTTAATATTGTCAAGGTGACATCATTAGGTGATTCTTTTGAAGGTAATTCCTAAATTTTAAATAAAATTTTTTAATATATTCTAATTTAAATAATGAAATATACACCAAAATATAGAAATACATTCCATTTAAAAATATTAATTTTGATTTCTTAATTATTAAAACTTATTAAAATATGTCCATAAAACTCAATGTAAATTAAAGTATACTTTCAGTTTGATTAATAATACATTTTAATACTAAGATAATTAAGTAGGAATGGAGTGGCTAATTGGACTATGAGAAAAATATTATGTTGCACCATCAATGATTTGAACTCTCGCGCTTCTCTTTTTCTTTAGGCAAGAAACTGACCAAGAAGAGTATGCCATTCCGACAAGTCAATGTTCTATCAATAGGGGTTGATATGAGATTAACAGTTCTGCATGTAAAAGATTTAGTAAAAAATAATAAACAACAAGCAGCAAAAGGCCTATGTTAAGTATATATATATTTAATAACTTAATTATATAATACTATATTAAATATTATATATATATATATATAATAGGTTATATAATTATATAACCTAGTATACACCTACAATCCTGTTAATGTATGATGTTAGTATATTACTTCTAAATAAATATTTAATTTAAAACTTACAATTATCATTGGCTCATAATTTGATAATAAATTAGTAATATAATTTAAAGCATCAGTATTCATTGGATTAAGTTTCACCCCTTTAAGAGTAATTTTCATCACATTTGATGGAATCTATAAATACGTTGAGATTAGTTTAATTTAATAAGGCTTAGTAAAATAAAAAAGTTGAATATCAAGATTATACAAATTAATAAATTACCATAAAATTACTGGGAATATCAAATAAATTTGACATTGGAACATCATCTTGGTCACCAAAATCAATATACTGGATTAGATATCTAGTGTCGTCAATTTTTTTTAAAACTTTGCCTCTATAATAACTATTATCCAATGTAGATTTAGCTCCAAGAATTTCACCAATTATTAATGGCCTATTAATTGGTGTAGCTAAAACAAATAATTAACAATAATAATTAAATGACAAAAAAAAATAATATATAATATAATTTACCCGATAAACAGAATGCATTGACCATATCTAAAAAATTATCGAATTCGTTATTATGATCTTCTACCATTCTAATATATATTTCGTTCAAAGTCACAAAACTAGTCATGTAAACTATAGAGCCAGGACGTGGTAGTAAGGTACGTTCTACGGGTTCAGGCATAACTAAAACAATTAAACATTGTAATAAACAAATTTAACAAATTATCACTATAGTAATAAACAATAAGCATAGTTCATAAAACATATCAAAAGGAATATATTTCAAAAAGAGAATAGAAATATTTAAAAAAATTTAAGAACACAAAGTTTAGACCTAAACATAAATAAAGTTTGATTTAGTAAGTATAACCAAAATACAGCAAAACCTCTCTATGACGTACCCTCTATTAGACAGAATCCTCTCTATGACGGACAAATTTGTTGGTCCCAAGTGATTTCGTTACAGAAGTTTTACTCTATTATGATTTAAGTAATCGTAAATTCATATTTATAATACAGATAACATTTGATAAACTTTTCTCAGTCAATGACTATATTATGTAAATAAATATTTTGACAACAAGAATCAAATGCTATTGTCAAGTAATCAATAAAAAGAGTACAATTGAAATGTTTTCTATATTTTCTATATATTTGATCATATTATTGGAAAACATTATCATAACCTACTGGCCTCATTAATGTTATTTATAAATATTTTCCACATTACAAATATGAAAATTAACTATACAACTATTGATGACAGTAATTATTTTTTATTATATTTATTTTATTGCAAATATTATTAAAGATGTCCAAACCTTGTGATATATCAGACTATGACAATAAAATTTAAGAGTATTTTAATAACCTGATTCTATAAGGTTTTTTGCTTTCACAGGAATAATTTTATCTGATTTCAAATGTGTAAAATCGTCATCACAAAAAGGATTTAAACTAATATATCCATCATCATTTTGAGGATCTTCCACACATTTCTAATTCAAAATAAACAAATAAATGTATTATTCAGTTGTTTAGGGTAAAGTACATGATAAACTCATGTTTTAAATCATTAGAACTACGATTGTCATACGGTAATTAAATACTCATTTGATAAACAATTTTTAAATTTCAAAATTACAAATTAATATAATCGTGTTGTTAAGGTACATAATTTTATGAGCAGAGGTTAAATTAAACTGAATTCTATGAATAAAATAAATGACTTGAAATTCAAATATAGCATATCATATTATAACTAATTGTATACAATTTAAAATACGAAAAACTAGTTTTAAAAAAAATTATTATTATTATTATAACTTTAAATAGGAAATTATTAGTAGTTGTAGATATGAAAAAATAATGATTTTTCAGAGTTTTAAAAAGAATCTTGTAGCTATTAGTTAAAATTAAATTAAACTAGCTTATTGTCTACGAGTATATAAGCATTCAATAGGAAATATATGAATAAATAAATAAAAAATATTCAAATATACGAATAAATTATGAACTAGAAAGGTACCAACTATAATATTAAATTTAATGATTTTCAAAATATTGAATGTAATTCAATTTTGTGTTAATAGTTTATATTATAATAATATCTATTATTATAACGACAGAAAAGAGCATATACAATATGCTTTCCAATATGATAAAATATTAGTTAATTTATGAGACAAACTATATCTTACTAGAAGTTCAGTTAAATATCCATTTACATCTTCATTGTTATTAATTATAGTCAATGTAACAGAATCCAAACCAAACGTATCAAAATCAGTATATTCCTAAACATTATAACAATATGGTTAAATAAATTAAATTATAATAAAATCATAAAAATGTACACTCATAATATCCATAATAAACTCTAGCAAAATTTTAATGAATTAATTTTAAGAGCTATCATTTTAGTACATTAACATTTATTTATTTGTATGTCACTAAAAGTAAAAATTTAGAATATAAAAAAAATAACGAAAAAGTTAGAACTCATGACTTAGACTCAGCCACTAGCAGAGATTGATTTCTCTGCAGTGCGAATAAAAATAAAATAAAATGTAGAAAAACCAAGTTAATTGGAATTGATATTATAAAGGTATTTTATATATTCATAAGTATGATATGATGTATAATAAAGCAAAAAACACGAAATAGTTTTCGGTGACTATTCTATTTTTTTACTCATAATTATAATTGTTAAAAACAATATTAATAAAATTAAATTTTTTTTCTAGAATACTTTTTCAATTATTAATATTATTCATTAAGTTAGTAAATAATTTGGTATTGAAAATAAAAATCTCTATTACCTATATAGTTATTTCTATCTATATTTATTCATCTTTAAATATTTTTAATTAATAAAGCAACAGTCAAAATATAATGTCATCATTTAAGAATAAAAAATTTCTTTTCTGGTTTTGACTCAAAATATTAGTTTACTAACTACATAAAAAAATCAAAATTTAAATTATTTAACCAAATATGGAAGAAATTGAATTGGTTTATTAAAGAAAATAAATTATTAATTAAGTGTACTTGATTCCAAAAAAAAACCTACATTAATTGCAACTATGTAACATACATGGTTATGAAGGAGTGATCGTTTAATTTTCGCTTGAAGATCACCTGTTTTTATTTTTTCAGATGAACCATTATTAAAGAATTTCAAAGATAAACTGTAATGATTCTATGACACACAATTGGATTTTCTAAAAATATAAGTGTTGAGATATAATAGTAAAAAACAATGATATAAAAAAAAAATTCAATGTATTTCCCCTTTAAAGTACTTTAGATTCAAATTTGACTTAATTCTCATCTCATTCTCATCTTCTATAACTTCTTCATTAGTTTTTTATATGATAGTTATTTTAGGATAGCTCATTATCATTAGTAATGATTCATTACTATCCATAATTCAATTATTCAAATTATTTCTTTAAACATTTTTAAAAAAAAGTTACCAAACCAAAATAAAGAATCATATATGATTGATTTTTGTATACTTCTGCTTATTTTATTATTAAAAAAAAAAGTATTTTTATTTTAAGTGAAGAATATTTCAAGACTTTCTTTTTTAATTATATTGAAATATAACAATAGATTAAACACAGAATTGCAATTAATATTTTTTAAATAAAATATAGAAATAGAATAAAATTAGTGAGAGCGCAATACAGGTTAACTAAATATCTAATATCTATTAGTTAACTTTTGAATTAATAAAATAAATATATTTCTTAGTTGTTAGAATATTACTATTATAATCTAATGTCACTTCTTACCAATATCATGGCTGTAGAATTTTCAAACAATGCAGAAATATATAGATAAGCCTCAGGCGTCCATGGTTTAAAATTAATATTTTTTAAGCCAACTAAACATACAGTTGATGGAATCTAAGAGAATAATAATTATTATGTCAGCATACACATAAAAGCATTTTCATAAATTACTCAATGATTAAATTGAAATTGTGAACGTAATACTAGACAATACCTTTTTTAGTGTCTCAGATAAATCAACTATACAATCAACCGAAGCAGATATTACACAACCAGCATCTATTAGATATACAGAAAAAGATGATGTATCTAATACATCTAAAATCTTGCCCCTGTAAAATTTATCAATGCATTTCACTGCTATAACATCACCAACAATAGGATCACTCTGAATACTTGATGCTATTAATAAAAACAATATTAATCTCATTATGCACCAACTTCTAAATGTTAATTGTAAATTAATAAACATTACCATTTTCACAATAATTTTGTAAGTGTTTGCAAACATTAATAAACTTTTCAGCATTTCTTATAAATATATGCCTTGAATTATAAGTTTCTGGTTTTGCTATTGTAACAGTACTGCCATTTTTAAACATCCGTGAACTATATGTATCATTATTATTCATGCTATTTTGTAGGTCCCATTTTTTTATAATTAAATTTATAGATGAATATTTATGAACCAGTTTCATTTTTTTATGTGTTTTAATATTTAGGTTGTTCATAAATGGCTTAAAAATTCCGATATAGTCTTTAAAATTCTAAAAATAGGGACAAAAATAAAATATTAAATATGGAAAGACAATCAATAAGAACTTTCTATCCTTATATATATTTTCATTTTTTTATGATAAATAAATAAATTGATTTAAAATGCAGTTATTTTAAAATAGGAAAACTAATATGAATAACTCTTTTTATATATTATATTTACACAGCACAATTAACTTTGGTTTCGAGACTAGAATGAATAAAAACAGTAATAAAACGTTCGATTATAACTATTTTCTAGAGCTCAAAAGTAACAAGATGACCTGAAATATAATAATGAACAAGGGATGTGAAGCAAAATAAACGACAGGGAGGATATTACCCTTACCTGAATATGCATAAATGATGTGCTTAGTCAGTATTGTATGTAATAAAATTAATTTAAGACAATAGTCTGGATAAAAAGTCCTAGAGTAGAAAAAAATCCCAATTATTTTAATAAAATACAATTGATATGCAAATTTAAAAACAATCCAATCACACCATATTATATTCATCAATTTTGTTCACTTGTATTTTGATGTATACGAGTACATTTTGTAAATAAATATTCAATGGTGTAAGTTATGTTTTGTGTTTTTGAACATCAATAAATGATATTTCATCATTCTACCTAAATTATATTAATTATAATTAATCTACCTCCATTAAATGTCGTAATTTTCCATAGGGGCAAATACATTGAACCTCAGCTTCAAATGTAATAATAGGTATACTTTTATACCTATCAGGAATATTTTTAAGTCTTTTAGTCTTAGTCATTTCACCAGTATCACAAAGCGCAACATAAGCTTGATGCAAAATAGAAACAACATAACATCGCATCCATTTTTTATGTTGTGGGTGAAGACATCCCAATAATGTACCCGGCTGTACTTCAGACCTTCATTAAAAATAAAATAAGAATATCTCTTATCTATCTCATTTGATATAAATACACATGTAAATGCATGTATAAATAAAAAATGAAGTAGGTAAAAAATAAAAAAAATATTATTGTTATTAATAGCATTAAGAAATAATTAAATTTAAATGACAAATAATCAAGACAGAATATCAAAATCCAGGGAGATATAACCTTTCTTACTTCATATAACTCGTCTCAATGTTAGATTAAAATAATTAAATTGTAACTAATAAATCATTTCAAACACTCGAAAAGCTATACGAGTAGATGTATAAAATATTAATTAATTAAACGTTTTATCATAAAATAAAATTCATTTTTATAGGCAAAACTACAAATTTTATTTGAAATAATAAAATAGACACTGAAAAAACTTTGAAAGGGATTTTGAAAAATATCATAATTATATGAAATAGGATAAAAATATTTGGTATTCCTGATATATCAAAAGAGTGGGGATGAAACTCTCTAACTCTTTACATATGCCACTGCATATGTGCCTTTATAAAATACTACAATAGGGTATAAAATATTAATAAAAAAAGTACTAGTTAAGATTTAGAAAATCTTTATACAGTATAAATATAAAGTATAGATGTAGAGAACCAATTTATACTTTATATACATATTGTTTAAGTACAATAAACCTATTTGTCTAATTATTGAAATAAAATAGTTTATAGGTACTTATTGGAAAATCTTTAAAATATAAATAATTAAAAAAGGAAAAAATACAAGCAAAATAGGTATGGAAATAATGTAATAAATGATAATATAATATAGAACTTACAAAGGTTTATATTCTTCATTTAATAAAGCCAAGTTAATATCATCACTATCAATTTTTTCGCATTTTGGTAATGTCATGTGAATTATTAATTTATTGTTTTTACTCCTTACTATGTTTATAACTTTACCAATTAAATCATTGTCCAAATAATTTAAAGTCTCATTAAGTAATGGAAATTCAGGCCTACAAATTATTACAAAAGAACAAATATATGAAAATTTAATTATGAAAGGCAATAACTATAACAATTTCAAAACATATTAAAGTAATATTATGTAGGTACCTTTCTAATAATTCCATGATTTTAGTCCATTTAAAAAATTACCCAATTATAACTTGAGATCAATTGTAAAACTGAAAAAAAATCTTCTTTACTATAACTGTTAACTAGATACCTATAAAATAGTATAAGAATTTGAATCATTTTTAATATTAAGAACAATAAATAATACAGTAGCACCTCACTAGTTTGAATTAATTATAACTAGGGTTGTTGAATTGTATAAGTTTGTCCGATTACCGAGGGTTTGACCAAAACAGGCAAATTTTGGATTATCAATGCAATAAAATATATTTATTTTTATATAATTATACATATTTTAACTGAATAATGGATCCCACTGAGAATGCTCATGTGGGGGGTCCATAAAAATACAATATATATATATTATGCTTTAAAAGTGATAGATTACTGAGGTTTTCAGACTAAAGAATGTTGGAATGATGATATCTTACTAAAATAAGCTATGTTCAGAATTAAATTTTAAAATACTACTATCTTCGTTATTATCTAACATTAAAATAATTGTAGTTCGTAGTATTTCATGTAAGTATAGTTAATTGAATTAAAATTCATCTATTAATATTATTTTTCTATTCTAAAATCTGTCTTTAAGGTGTACTATCTGTGAAAACCAAAGGGTTCATTAAATTAACTCAAGTATTCAATATGCTAACAAGATGGTAACACAAATTAATACTTATATATTAGAATTTCTTATTCAAGAATATCCATGTAGATACAAAAATTAAATAATTATTTTTTCCATAAATTCACTATTAAAACATTACTCCTGTGGTATACTCTTAATTTCTCTGAATCGTATAATCTTTGAAGTGAACCTATTTAAAGGCCACTGTTTTTAGTTATATTGTAGATGTAAAAAAAATAAATAGTTTTTATGACATTCCAGACAAAGTAACTAGTATAAAATTTAATTAAAATATTACCTATGAAAATTAAAATAGAATTTTCAAAAATAACTAATTAAAATTAGTTTAATAAAAATAGCTATACTATTTTTATGCTTTAAATTTAATTACAAACAGGTATTAATAGATTGATTAGTACCCGAATTTGTACCTATCCATAAAAACTTAAGGCCAATTGATTTAAATAAAAAGAATAAATAAACGAGGTTATCCCAAAGATTTCATTATGCAATTTCAAATGTTTTTACAAACATGTAAAAAGAGTAAGAATAAATGTTCTATTTAAATATTTATCGCTAATACATTTTTAATCGAAGATTTATTGTCATGCAGATTTTTTTATTTTAGTCGAAGGTTTTAGTTAAAATTGGTAATACTATTATGAAAATGTAAACCGTTATGTAAACCATCTGTGATGAATTGTTAATACTCAAATTTTCAAAGTTATTTTATTCTATTTCAGCACAAAACTGAAATTATACAACACTAAAAATATATAGAAAACATAAAATGAAATGAATCAATAGTAATTATTTTCATTATAAAATGAATTTGAAAAAGATTTAAAGTAAAATTGTACCATCTTGAAAAGTATAGTAAGAACATAATTTAACTAAACGCAATATCTAAATAGGGAAGTAACAAAATTATTAAAACTCTTTGGCAGGTCAAGGGAACAAGTCAAGTCAATCAAATTATTGCGCGTTCTCCTTTGTAATATACAACAGTGGCGCCAGTGTTAAAAATTTACTATGACATCATACATCATGGGGCCCCCACGATCCTCCAAAAATTTGTTCAATATAATAATTGGATGCATCCATAAAATAAATAATTAATGTATCTTTGTTTTGTAGCTGAACAAATATTTTAATGCATTTTTTGCAATGTTTCGATTGTAAATAAGTAAGCCGTGCCTCCCACCTATAAAATCTATGACATCTGTCACAGATAACTGTTTACTAGTCGTTTAAAACAATACGTACGTTGTACACGCCCACCTAAATTACTGGTGACATAGGTACCTAACTAATAAAATGTTTGTTTCATGAGATACTAAAAAAAACAAAATGGCTAGTTCCATAGTGTTGAACAACATAAGCAGCCACCGTCAGGTCTGCAGAAACGGAATCAAATCGCATCAAAACTTCAAGTAAAATAACAAGTACCCGCCCACGATACATATACAACACCGGAATTACCTGTAAAACGAGTAATGTGAAAATGATACGTACTTGAGAACAACGGGATGGCGTGTGTGGAACGCGAATGTAATATATGAGCGCAATTATTAATTAACGAGTACTCGAGAGTCGAGACTGAATCCGGATTCGGAACGAAATCGGACGAGATAGAATTTAAACGCGCTCACGAAATGGGCGAACAGACGGCGGTCCGCGTGAAATGTAATCCAAGTCAGAATAGGGATTAAGAGCAAAAAACCACGGAAAAAGTGATATTTAACCTTAAACGTAATACTCGAAGGAAACTTTGCATACACACACACACACACACACACACACACCGGAGACACGCGGTCGAAATGTGAGAAAAAAGCCAGTAAAACGGAAAAAAAAAAAAACGAACAGATTACGTGGCAGTGAGACCACATTGACGGGATGATGGGTACGGGGAACGGCCACCTAGATCCTCGGTCAACTAGGTCCCCGAGATGTGTGTGAAAAGCATCTGGTTGACGCGGGGGGGATCTAAAAGCTGCGGGGAAGTAGTCGATCGTGGGAGAACTATAGTGGCCCGCGGTCGAAAAACTCACCCGAAACGCTTTGTCCTTGAGATATTTACTTCGAGCCATGATGAACACAGGGAGATTAGTGATGGGAATAATCGAATGATTGTAATAATCGAATGATTAGTAATCGAAAAAAAAAATAATCGAATGATATGAAATTCTAAGTTATTTTTCGTAAAAAGAATTTTTAATAATGGTATCTCTTACCTTATAGAGATGTCCTAAGATGGTTGTGTTCTATGAACACATGGCATCTGTTATTTAGTAGGTTTGGACTTTTGAGGTTTTCCGGCTTTGAATAATACTTTTTATGTCTCCCAGATCGCGTTGCAGCATAGATGTTGTATGTGGAAATATTGTCAGGTATATGGTTACAGTATAATAAATTTATAATTGTCAACTCATTACATCTGCCATATTATTCTTTTTTTGTGTTGAGCCTCCACAGAACAGCTGGGAGGTCACATGTATGTGAAGAAAAATTTTAATTAAGGAGAGATTTTATAGAATATAATGATAATGGAGGGTTGTTATTTATACAATAAGAGAGAGATATAGGCTGCTTAAGAGTAAAACACAGTTATATTTACTTTCATTTACATTGATGTTTTTAAAGTTAAGATATAGATATTTATTTGATGGATTGTAATGGGTGTTACAGTTTTTTTTTTTATCAATTAAATCTGTTCCATATATCATTCGACGAATATTGGATCTTCCATTGGCTGCAAATCAAAAGTAAAAAGAAAAAATATTAATTTTACTTTCATTACATTGTTGTTTTACTGTTATGTTATGATATGAAATTCTAAGTTATTTTTCTTAAAAAGAATTTGAAATAATAGTATCTCTAACCTTATAGAGATGTCCTATGATGTTTGTGTTCTATGAACACTTGGCTTCTTTATTTTGGTAGGTTTGGACTTGTTTAATTAAATCCGTGGCATTTGATGAAATTTCGACGACTCGTGAATCATAACGGCTTGTCCGTGGCTTGCTGCAGAGGTTCGGCGTTCATGTTGGCTTGTAAAATAATGTAAGTATGTTGGCGCATACGAAAGTCACTCGATAAATTTAATTTAATTTAATCGAGTCGCGATAAATACGAGTAGTAACGACATTTGACGACATTAAGCACTGTCGCGGAGAAAAATAAAACCGAGAGGAGCTTTCGGAACAGCCGTCGACACTATACTGAACGGCCGGTAGGTTAGAGCTCTTTCACACGAGACACTTTGTGGCCGGCCACTAGAATCAAGATTCAAGACACAAAAATAAATAAACTTAACCTAACCTACCTCAAATATTGGCTTGTTTGTGGTGCCATCGCAATACAATAATGAACGAATGTGATGCACCCATTGTGGCTGGCCCGTTTTAAGTGATCGCCAATTTTTTACACGCACAAATCGAAACGAAACGAAAAAGAAGTGTCATATTTTTACCAGCCGAGCCGTGTTTTCACGCAACTCGTAACACGGCAAAATGGCGGCGATCGCACCGAACGCGACGGCGGCGATACGAAACGACGACGTCAAAAACGCACATTCGAAGCCTTTACCGGCTTAGATTAGACGTCGTCCGAGCCTCGACGGAATCGTTGAAAATCCGAAGGCGACGGCCATTACACTCGCGTAATGGATCGCGCACCGGACGCGACAGCGGCGATACGATAGGAAAAATACGTTAAACACCGGATATCGATGGTACGGTAGTGTTTTAGCGACGAAATAATTTGGTTGCGCCCACGCGACCGCCGTGAGACGTGCGATTATTCGTCGATAAATACTATTACCATCGATGCGAAACAAAATTTAGAAAACGTGAAACGAGTTTATGGCGGTCGGCATAAAATCTCGAAACACGGACCCGTTCGGAGGAGCCCACCACATACTCGCGAACCGACGAAGACTGAAGGGACAACGGAAAGGAAATCCCCACATCGTCCGTTAAAACGGTTGAAACGAACAAGCCAATGAGAATAATTCAGGAATCATGGAAAGTAGTTGTTTTCGTAACGGCTTTTTCTTAACCGAGAATCGTTACCGCGGTATCCGGAGGTCCGTCCGCTGCGCGCGACCACGTCGTCGTCGTCCCGTCACGGCGGCCACGCGGCCACGCTAATATAAACCTAGCGTCGTATTCCTCATTCGCTCGACCGAGTGGCCGTCGAATTCACTAATACTATACTCGCTACTCGGCGCTCGGACTCGCCCGGCGGATTAGTAGGCACTTTTTGAACGAACACTATGGTATAATAGTATATATGTATATTATTGTAAAAAACATCAATTTTAGGGCTCTCCCTTCAAAACGACGCTAGGGCCCAATTTGGCCCAGTCGCGCCACTGGACGAACAGCGTAAATTTTTACTAGTGTGAACCAAGATACGTATAACATGTAGTTCCATCCGCCGCGGATGTTATATTTAAGCTGTGCCAAATCCGCATAATTACCAGCACCATAACGAAAGACTTTGCGATTCAGCGCGCGTGATAGGAGACGATCGGATAAATAAACATATGGCTATAAGAGTGTGCGTACCTAATATAGGTGACTAGACGACGCGCGTAATGGATTTTATCCGTTCTCGTTATTAATATTACTCGGCGCCGAAATGAAACTCATTTCCGAAAATCGTATTGATGACAACGCGCAATTTATCAGTTCCAACGCGCGTTATATAACAATAATAATAATATATAATAAAAATAAGTTCTTCACAACGCGTCGGTGGGTCATACTTATTTATTACATCGATATAATATTATCACTAACCTCGGGCCGTCGTCGAATCCATTGACGACCGTTTTCATACGGCGGGTCCGAAACATTTCACAACGTATTTCGTGCTGGTACACTCAAATAAAAACACCACGGAACGATTCACTACTCGCGATTCACTACTCGCACGATATTACCATAATTCGATTGTTTTTGGCGGACGGTAAAATTCACAAGCTGTTTTGGCGAACAGCGGCGCACTGCGAACGCGACCGAGACGGAAAATACGATAAACGTCGATGGTACGGTAGTATTTTAGCGACGAAATAATTTGGTTACGCCCACGCGACCGCCGTGAGACATACGATTATTTGTCGATAAATACTATTACCATCATCGCCGCGAAAGGAAATTGTTGAAACCGTGAAAACTGTTTCGTGATAATCGAGACAAGCTTTCTGAACCGCGGTCGACACTAGACTGCACATCGTACATTGGTAAGCTACCGCTGAAGGTTCGGGCGTCTCTCGATCGGTCGGGTTGCGTGGGCAACTCGGCTGTCATTGGTCGGGCGGAGCGAGGAGCTCGGCTCTCATTGGCCGTGTCGCCCCGCCCAGTTTTGAACTGATGACTCACTTATTTCTGGTCACGCGCAAACACACCTACGTATAGTTATTATTCGTTTGATTACTAATTCTATTGTTACATAATTATGTATTCATAACGAACTATCATTATATCATTATATAATTATTATATAATAACTATTATATAATTACTGATTTGTTCGATTTTTATACGTTTCTGGTGCAAATATCACGATTAATTTTTCTCTTTAATTTTTATTAAATATAGTCCCCCCCCCCTTAAAAAAAAAACGAAAAAAGTCCCCTCCCTCAACATTTCCCCACTTTAACCATTGGATAAAGGTGACACATACTGCATCCCCGATAAAATAAAAAATAAATAAAAATGTACTTAGCTAATTTGACATTTCTTAATCTACGGGTACACTAGCGAGTAATAAAAATATATATATCATTACTTACAATGACGAAGCAAAAACATATTATAAAATCTCATATTAGATCTAATAACTAACTAAATAACCATCCAAATAAACTTGGCCACTTCCACCATACCTGGCAATCCATTGAGACGCTTGAAGCATTAGTGGTGTCGCGATGTCTTAAGATAAATTAAACTAATTAAAAAAAAAAACCACAGAAAGAGCCTTCGGCGAGTGGATTCTATCATCAAATTTTTCATGTCAAACAATGTAACTCTCATCAAATATGCTCATTGTGTCTAAAGTCTGATACAGATTGTGTAATACGAGTAAAAATAAAATATCACTAATTATAAAAAGTACTTACGATAATATAAAATGACGAAATGAGCAGCGCTCTCTGTTAAAACTTCGTGTAACTAAATAAATTGTGGTTACCATTTTCCTATACCCATGGTCTATCTATGGTATATTTAATCTATGAGTGTATACTGTATATATAGATAAAAAATTAACGGATTAATTTTATTTTTTTATAGAAAATCTTTTTATAGAATACTGAGATTACTCGTGTGGAGGTCCAGGAATAATTTAGAAAATGTTATCATTTTAAAAAAAGGGAATAATAATTTAATACAATAACATGGTAGGAGACAAGAATAAGCTCCTAAATGAGTTCCTATAATAAGATGTACTTCTAATGATTATAATTATTAACAACTATCATTCGTCATTACTCGAGAGCGCACGGATTATAATCGTACTCTAAAGCAAAAATCAGGGGTGCCATTTCAACTTTTTACAAGGGTGTGCCAACATTTTAAGGGGTCCAATTATTTACCAATTAAATCCCGTGTTCAGGTCCAAGCCCTTCAAAAACATCCTCATAGCCTTCTTCTTTGATTAATTTATCCTTCTAATTTTCTATATATTTTTTTAGTCTTCAAATTTTCATAGGCCTGTCACAAGAATTTTCATCAAACCTTCATTATATACAATATAATTAATTAAAATTAAAATTATCCACGTTAATTAATTAAATACATTAAGCAATTGTACTCTACTTAAATTATATATATGAAATCCACAAAAGCAATTGAATTTTTAATAAAATTTATATTAAATATTAATAACGTGATGAAAAATAAAAATAAATTAATAATGTTATACACCGCCAAACAAAATGGTTTATATTAAAACTTATGTTTTTCACTAATTTATTTTGATTTTTAATCTTAAAGATATTCAATACCTAGTCAATATTATTTTAATCAGTTATGCATTATTTCAAACTTTTCAGAGATTATTTTTGATTTTAAAATCAAGATTTGTTATTTCAATATAATCTTATAAAGTTCTTTTAATTATGTGATGGCGATGCAGTAAAACTACAAATGAATCAGATAAGAATAATTAAGATATTAAATACATAATTTAAATTATACTTTCCACCCACATCCCGTAGAAGTATTTTTAAATACGATGAATAAACATTGTTTTAAAAAATATATAAAAAAAATTACCAAGGAAAAGCACGAATACCAATACCTTAGAGGTGTTTCTTTTATATACATTTAAGATTTTTAATACTTACTTCAAAGCAATTTTTCACTGAGCAAAGTAAATCTGTATCAGTTTCACGATTATTTTTTACTGTGCACAGTTTTTGGCCAAGGAAGTTAATCTACATTAGATACAACAGCATGTTTTAGGTAAGAGTTTGGACACATATGTTCATAATGTGAATTACTTGGTAGTTTTTCTAAGCATAAGGAAAAATTGAGTTAAGAGTCATTTTAGAAATTTCATAATTGCTTTCAAATTAAAACAAATAAATACACCAGTATTTCAGACACATTTTAAACCAGTAACATCGGGCAACTCTACATTAAAGGCTCTTTGAGTTTAGTTATTCATTTGAATATTAAATATACAAATTTTATAAATATATTTTAATCTTTGGCATATAGTTAATTATTGTTAATTATTTTCAATCAAATTCGAATTTACTTCTTTACAAACTGTTATTATTAAAAGTTAAATTAATTTAATTTTTCTAATTCGATACATTGCTGTATGATCTGGCCATTATAGCAGTGGTTGAAATAATAAAATTATATCACAACCACAAGTCCTACTAGTTTCCTAAAGAGTATACTGTATTATGTTGAGAAAAAAATCAATTTAACATAAAAAATGTATTTAACATTTGTATAACAGTATAAAAGAATGATTTATATAAATGTAAAAATAAAGATTACGTGTAACTGGTAACAGTTAATTCAGCATTTTCCATAAAATCACTAAATGCACATGACAAATTATTAAAACATTGGAGGATTTTACATTTTTTAATATTGTATAATATACAACTACTCGTTAATTGTTAATCCAACAAGTCAGGGTAGATTTTATTCCTTCTTCAAAGTTAGTGTGTATTCCAATACCTAACTCATTGATACGTGAAACATCTAATAAAGTATTAAATGGCCGCTTAACTCCACCTTGTATATTAACAGGAACCACCCGTTCCGTATTCATGCCAAAAATGTGAGCCATTTTAAGCACCATATCATACTTGGTAAATGTTTCTTTTCCACACCACTGATAAATACCATTGATACTGTCGTTCTATAAAAAAAAAATATATATATGTAATTTTACATTTTACATTCGACAACATTTTATAAAAGAAGGGTTTTCTTACAGATGCAATATTTTTTGCTATTAAATTAAATATAATGTGTGCTATATCATTGACACTTGATGGATTACGAAGTTCATAATTAGAAACTTTAAACATTTCATTATTCTCATCTTGACACTTTTTTAATCCTGTTAATAAACAAGTTACTGCACTTTCTTCTAAACTTTCAACAGAACCATACAGTACTGGCACACGGAAAACTATATTTTCTGCAAGTATAAACATGAATATTATTCTTTGACATCTACATGGAAAATTTACATTACAATAAAAAACTATACTAGGATTAGCAGCTATGACTGCTTTTTCGCCTAATAATTTCAATCTTCCATATTCATTTATAGGCGTTGGTTCGTCGGATTCTTTGTATGGACTGTTGTCACCATTAAACACATAATCTGTACTGATATATAAAATTGGAATATCAAGCTTATCTATAAGCATAAAAAAAAAACCAAAAATTATTTTTATTTAAATAAGCTTTTAAATATACATACAAACACATATATGATATTGAATATGTGAAGGTTAATTTTTTAAATTACATATATACTGATACGGAAAAATAAAAAAAATTCTTATCTTTTCTAGGTTATTAAAATATGCTTTGAGAAGATGTATTATAATAATTAGAGGTCATTGGTTTTGTTAATTAAATAAATTATACCGTTAGTTATCAAATAATTGTAGTAGAATTTTGTGTTTACTAGCTAAATCAGCCAAATGAGCAGAAACTCCAACATTTAGATCATAGGCAGCTTGAGGATCTCTTTCTACTTTATCGGGAAATCGTTCGGCAGCACAGTGCACAATCACATCAGGACAGACGGCATTTAGGAGATTAGTGACCGCATCTTTGTCAAGCAAGTTTAATTTTGTCAATCCAGGACTTGTCCTAAAAAGTAATTCAATATTTATAATTTACCAATAACTCTTAACACTGTGGCTAGATATGACGACGCACACCAACAACACATATAAATACTATATAAGTTGACACAAGTGAAATTTAGCTTTTTCATACATGCTTACTTTTAAACACGTGAAAAGAAATTTTAGAAATATGAACACTGTAAACACACATGGAAGTTTTGAAATGAAGCTGTAACTTGTACACTGTCAATTATGTAATAAATCTTTGTATATTATTTTTATTGTTAAGCATTCTCTTTGCTTAACAGCTCAATTTTTTGAAATTATTTCTTTATTAAGACTATTGTATCACATAGAATTGCGATGTCGAAAAAGCGAAAAGTCTCTTACAAATTAAAAACGCCACCGTCGATGAAATCAGACAAACACTTGTATATGGAAATGGATCTACCCAAATTTATCATTCAACGTGTTGGAAGTGAGTTGTACGTTCGATTTAATCGTACGAATGAGGTTGACCCGTAATTATCGTGGACGTCGTCATCGGGTACTACTTGCCTCTTGAACGAGATACCGCACACCGACCAGTCCGGTTCGTTAAGAAACCGTTCGTGAACGGCCCTTCCCAATAGGCCCGATGCACCAGTCAAAAAGAGCTTCATCACTGATACAAAAAAGAAAGAAAAAACGGTCGAAACGTCAGTTGAATTAGCAGACACCGAGCCAGAGAAGACTTCTGACGACTCTGAGCGCACGCAAACGAAGACGAACTGTGACTGAACCACTCCGGTCGAACGACTCGGACTTTCTATAGTCTGGATTCGTTATAATTCGTTGCGGACAGCTGGTGCGGATTTTGAACTTTCAACTGGTGGGAAAGGCGATTGTGTGCACACATATCAATTATATATGTATATATATATAGTATCTACTGATGTATTTAGATCATAACATTACACAATGCTACAAACATGGTGGAATGCGGTAAAAGTGATAACGTTGTTATCACAGTCGGTGTCCGTGCTGAAATGCCAGAAATTCTTTGAAAATCCGTGGCCATGATTCAGAATTTCAGTTTCTGATCGAATGAGATAAATCGTTGATAAAATATTTACTCGTTCTCTATATATTATAACTGTGACTCTATTACTTCGCGTTCTATAGTCGTTTTTTTTTTCTCATACCAGTTTAATATCGCAGTGTTAATATTCCAACGTTCTACGCGTTTCTGTCTATACTATAGGTACGGCGGCAGCGGAGGTCGACTTCCAGCTAAATATTGTATACTTGTTTTTTTTTTTCCATTCCCACGTTTTTTAAATCGCGTTGTCGTCACATCGCGCTTTAGAAAGTTTAAAAAAATAATTTTCAAAATTAATATATAAATACATATTTTCATATATAATATATTCTTTTAGTTTCATTTCGGGCGCAAACACTGCTAGACTCATGAAGCCCATAAGCGATGTCAGAATCGTCAACACTAAAGAATCTGCCTTCATCAAGCCATTTTCCATGTTATTCAAACGGGTATAATAATTTTATTCATAAGTTATTCTTGGTTTTTGTAAAACAATGACATCTTGATTGGCCAAGTAAATGTGTACTTTTTTTCTGTTTTTAGGACGGACAGGAAATCAAATGGGACCTAATTGACAGTCATGATGGGTAAATATATATTTTACATTGAAATCGAGTTATTTAAATTATCGTGTAAGCTTTTTACTTACAAGATTATGTTTTTATACCTACTTAAATTAATTTAATCGGAGTTTATTCGACTAATAATTATTTATTTAATAATTAAATTTTCATAAAAAGTATTTTCATACACTTAAATTATTGGTATATTATATTGGCAAATACATATTTTATTATATTTATTAACATTCTTCGAGTCTTTTAATTTTTACTCCATTTTATTTGTAGAGTGTTTGTGATCATTTATAATCGAACCAGAAACACATTGGTGTGCGTTAAACAATTTAGACCTGGTAGTATTTAAACATTATCATTTTATTTTATAATAGTTTTTTTAATAATATAACTATATTTAGGCGTCTATTACCAAAGTATACCAGAATGCGATAGACCTAAAGAAGGAATCATCAACACAGACAAATATCCACCTAGCAATGGTCTTACTTTGGAGTTTTGTGCTGGTATTGTAGATAAAGATAAGAGCCTCGAAGAAATAGCAGTTGATGAAGTCAAGGAAGAGTGTGGGTATGAAGTGAAGGTATCGGATATGCAAAAAATTATCAGTTGTAGGTAATGTAACTGGTTTTTTCATTTTTAAGTTATAACTACTCTAAGCTCTAGTTGAAATATTACTACTTAGTCTGATGTTAAGCAAATTAATACAATTGAGTTTTATACATTTGTAATGGATTAATTCTTAAAAATCAATTAATAAAACTTACTTTAGTTAATTTTATTAAGCAAAAAAATATTGTTTTAAAATACTTTACCAGGTTAAGTAATAAATAATACGTTAATTAGTACAATAGACTTTTAAACCAAGTAAATAAAAAATTAAAAATTTTACTATAATATTACAAGTATTAATTTGTTTAATCTAAAAATATTTTATTAGTTATCTACTATTGTAATTATTTAATATTTAGTTTGAGTTGGGAGCAAAGAAAAAGATATTAAATATGCTGTTTTAAAAAAATATTATGGTGGCCGGTTATCGTCCAGCGGTCCATCAACAGTTTGTTCCACTACATGACAAAATGTTTAATCGGAAACTTAATTGTGTGCAAGTTCAGAAATGAATGTCATCCGGTTGTCGTGACCGCTGCGTACATAACAACCGGTCAAAGGGAGAAAATTTAAAGCTGATTTTTAATGGCTATCTTTTGTTTTTTATTTGTTCAGGTCTGCTGTAAGTTCAGCTGGTTCAGTTATGACATTTTTTTATACTGAGGTCACCGACCAAATGAAAATTTCTGAAGGAGGTGGTCTTGCCAACGAGGGAGAAGACATCGAAGTCGTTGAATATACTATACCTCAAATCAGAGACATAATTACACAGTCAGATGTTCTAAATGTATCATCTAGTTTTCTATTTGGCATAATGTGGTTTTTGACTAACAAAATTGTTTTGAGTACTTAAACATCATGAAATCCCGTCTTTCATTTACTATATTATATAATTATTAAAGTTATTATTTTACATGTTTACATTTAGATACATTGATACTTAATAAATTATTCAAGTTATACATTTACAATGTGTAAATATAAAATATAAATAATGTAATTTTTCTTCAAATTCTTAATAAATGAAAAATTTATACCTACATCTCATTGTTTATTTTAGCAGATACCCATCCTAGACCCCATTTTAAATTTGTTAACATAAACTTAAGTGCTTTAGTCCATCCCTCTTCAGAATTCAATTGGATTCTATAACAAAGAGCAATAAAAAAAATCAGTATTTTACCATAATATTAATGAATAAAATAAAATCATTACCGAATGTTGTATGTATTTCCAGTTGCTGAGTCTTCTATTTTACCTTTTTCCATTCGATATGGTAAATGGAACCCTGAATTACCTTTTTCGACTTCTTCTTTAAATTGCTGAAGACAGTCTAGAAATGCCACCATCGCTAAATCAAATTTTGTGTTCCAAACAAAACGTATCCCACCTTGACCGTACAGTGGCAAAGTCTTTTTTTCACCTAAAACCTGTAATATTAAAAGTATTAACTTATACAAAACCTGAATGAAGATTAATGCATAATTTCTAGCATGAAGATATCTTATAATTTAAATAAATCTTAGTAACTATTAATTTATTATCAGTATATTACAAATAATGCAAATACAAATTGTTTAACCGATGAATTGATCATAAATATAATATTTCAATTGATAGAATAATAAATCAGAATAGCAATAATATAAAATTAATGCAAAGAACTATAAGACTAAACGATTTAGCCATACTGCCTGCTACTGTCATACCATTGATTAAATATACTTATATAAGTATATTTAATCAATGGTCATACTATGCGTTTTATAAACGTATCACATTATTTTCTGCTAATAAACCTGATAATATTATTATCTTATCAAAGAGTCTATGGATTAATTAAATATATTTAGGTGCCAAACTAGAGCGGCAAAACGCACAGCGTGACCACTTTATTTTAAAACAATGTGTTCAGTCAGGTTGACAAAAACGTATACAAGTGCGGTTATGTATTATCCACAAAGCCTAATGCGGCTACCGCACTGTCGCAACGCATAGCATAACCAGTGCCATTTAAACGCGTGGTTCTGTTTCATCCAGAGACCGAACACGTTAAAACACAGTGGCAGAAAACACTTAGTATGCCTCTGGCCTAACTATCTTAATTTCAATTATAATCTAAATTAAATAAAAAAAAAAAATCTCTTACTTCAACATAAGAATGATTTCCATATGGTACAAGACGATATTTATCGAATTTTAAATTCATGTATCTAGCTAACGACACTAACAGCAACGTGACTTGACCCCAAGCAGCATTTATTTCAGCCCAGTCCACTGGAGCGGATGGTAGTCTACCTAATCGTAATTTGTTAATTGTACCAAAATGGCCATGATGCCATATGTGAAATGTTGCATTAAATACATTTGTTTTTCTTAACTTGGCCAACTGTGATGTGGTATAAGAAATTTGGCATTCAACGCTGAAAAATAATTTGAATAAAAATAAACATAAATTTAAATTTGCAAAAATATCCTGTAAAATAAATTCTATTTTTAAACTCAAAATAATTAAAACTTCAGTTAAGTACATCAAGATTCAAATTCAAAATTATCAACCCAAATAAATTTTATAAAATTAAAATAAAGAAAAACTACCTTTTTTGTTTATCATCTATTAGAATACAATCTCTTCGGTGTTTACTATATTCTTTCCAATATCGCTCCTCTTCTTTAATTAATCTTTCTTTCTCTTTTTCAGCTTCTTTGATATCACTATCTAATGCATTTTCAGTTTCTTGCAAGTTGGCTAGTTCGCCCATTAGTTTTTTCTCTTCTTTCAACAACTGCAAAATTATATTTTTCATTAAACACCAGAATATAAATCAATAGAAATGATTATTTGTTATTTATTAGTGTGATACAAGGTTTTAAAGAACATTATAGGCATCAATATCTCAAACTTCCAAAAACTGCTAGTCAACCAGTTGATGGTAACATGGTTATATGTTAAATTTTAAATTATTGTTTACCTATAATATATGTATTTTTAATTTTTATGCATTACAATATGCAGAACTTAAATTGAGGTGTTTATATTAAATTAAGAGGTTAAACACCTATTGTTAAACATGGAGAAAATATTTTTGAGATGTTATAAGTATCATTTTTGTATAACATTGTCTAAAAGAAAAATTACAACTAATTTAAAAATACCATTACTTTTTTTTTATACCTCCTAAACACCTCAATATCAATGTAGATATTAGTTACTATTCGACGTAGAGATTGATACATTCTTTTTTTCTATAAGGCTTAAAGAATTATTTAATATAAATTAATATGTATGAATATATTATTACTTTTGGTAACAAATTACTAATATTACTATATATTAATTATCTATTAACTTTATGCAATTTGTTATTTTCATGTTATTAAGTATAATTAAAGTGCAAACAAAATAATGACTTTGTTTTTATTAAAACTGTGACCTATTAGAAATGGGCTATGTATATTATAAATGTGTTTAATACACAGAAATGTAAAATAAAAATAATCATAAATAGCATAATGAGATAAGTAATATAGTTAACTAGTAATGCCAACCTGGTGACAATATGTCAAATGAAGTCATGTACAAATCATATTACCAATGGCTAACCTCTATACTTCAAATTATAAACTTAAAATAGATTTTGTATTTTATTAATTAATAATATTTGGATAGTTATACTTATATTATATAGTTGAAAAACTTTAAAAAATAATCGTCTAGGCCCAGGGTCGGGTATTAGTTTCTAAATCCGAATAATTTGAAAAAAAAATTTCAAGGTCCAGTAAAAACTTAAATATCACTTAATAAATATATTTTTTATAATGAAAACCGTTTAGGGTAATGTATATTATTATAATATAATATATATATTATAACATTTCATAGTAATAATATATATGTATGTCCTTAAATACACCATAAAAATAGATCAAATATCCATTATATGCAAAAAATTAGCATTGAAAAATAAAACTTTTTTGGGGGTTATTTATTTCCTCTCCATGGTCCTCGCCTATTGCTGACCCCAGGTCTACCCATGTTAACCTCAATTAGTTTTAACAATCGAGATTCTATATTGAGTTATAATAATAATAACATGTTTATACTTACATCTTCCAACTCTTTATTCAAAGCATCCATATCTTCTGGTTCTTCAGTAGAAAGTCTAAATCAATGAACACATATACACCAACAGTTAATTAAGTGGAGAAAAAAAATAAAAAGTTAGGTACATACTCTTTCAAGTAATTACTATAATCCATATAGTCTGCTTCGGCTTGCTGAAGCTCTTCTTCCATCATGTCCATCAATAAGTCTGTGCACTCGTCGCATAATGGATGATTTACTTTTGAATTTCCAGACACGATATCAAAAAGGTTCGCAGCCACCTAAATTAAAACAAACGGTTAGAAGAGATCAGTAATGTGCATAGCGAAGAGTTTCAAAACGTACTGACCTTCATTTGATGACTGAGCGTCGGCGTTTCTCCTTCGCCCAGCAGTGTAAAGCCATTATTACCACTGGACGAATCGTTCAAATGGAAACCGGGTACCATATAATCGACCTGATTGGCCTGAGATTCGAGATCGACTTCGGGGCACGAGATAATGGGCACTACAAGTACACAAAATAGATTGAAATCAAACGATAAGCAAACAACAAGAACACATTGAATTAAAATAGCCGTGACCGATGAGTGCTCACACGATAGTTCGGCGATGGTGTGTTCGCTGATGCTGTTGAACGAGCTGTCCAGCCGAACGGGCAGGGAACAGCGTTGGCACGCGAAACTCACGTTCACGTTCATGTTTTCCCCGGGGTCTTTTAGCGCATTTCCTGCAAACGATTCACGGCACCACTCCTACAGACTGACTGCCCGGGAACCAGAGTGAGAACTAATTAGCGAGCGCAGAGATCTCGACGACGAACATTGGGCACGTTGCCTCGGGAAAGAGCGAAACGCAATCGGTGAGTGGCGCACAAAAGAATAGTACGAACAGGTAACAAATAACAATAACAATAAAAATATTACGACGACGACGACGGGCCAGCGATAGCGTCCGTTGAAGAAACTTCAGGGTGATAACATGCACGCGCGCGCGCGCGCGCGATAAGACGACCTTGAACGATACACAGTCAATCAGTCGTGGTCAACAACCCTTTTCCTTTCTCTCTCGCACGTTTTGAGGTTATGTACCTTTATGTTTGTTTTTTTTTTTTTTTTGTTGTTTTGTTTTTTTCCCCATCTCTATAATGTAAACAAACCGAACTCGGCGAGTCGGCGACCGATTATTGTTCGGCTTCTGAGCGTCCGGTGACGTTTCTCACGCGATGAAAACAATGTTCCGGAACGAGTGGGCCGCACGGTGAGCGATCCCCGCCGATCGTCCCGGGGGCACGCCGGTTGACACCGCCGCAGGACGTGTCGGCGACCAGTGGACGCCATGTAGTCGCCCAACAGGATAGCAGCGACCGTCACCTACACCATGCACCGCCCCTGGGGCCCGTGGCTGTGGGCCCTGTCGCTGATCGCGTTGGTCGCCGTCGCGTCGGCCCAGAAGATGGACTCCGTGTGCCCGGAACGGTGCGCCTGTCCGAAAAAGCGGGACGGCGACAAGTTCACCAAGGTGAGATGTGGCGGCGTCGACAAGTTGATGACGCTCAACGACATACCGTTTGCCCAGCTGTCCAACTTCACCGGCGTGACGTTTCTGTGAGTACACTTGTCATTATGTGCGAAAAACGCGCGCGCACACTTTTTATTCAACCCCGTGCATTCGCTCTTCTTTCCGCAGGGACTTGTCCACTAATGTGATTGCCGCTTTGCCGACCAACGCCATACCTGTACCGACTCTGCAGAAACTGTAATACCATTGTTCGATTTGATTCGGCCATTTACATTTACCTAATAACGTTATGTATGTGTTTCAGAGATTTGACCAAAAACCTGATATCCATTATTCAAGACGGCGCATTTCTGGGTAATCCGAATCTTAAAACATTGTAAGTCTTTAGGGATATTGTAATATTTATTCTACATATTCAAAATTAATTGAAATTTAATTCAATAATTGTAGAACGCTAACAGACAACAAAATTAAAAACATATCTCAAGGAATGTTTGAAGGACTCGTGTTATTAGAACAATTGTAAGTCATCTAAAAAAAACAAACGAAAGTAGAAAATTAATTTCATGTTTCTTTTCTTTTTGACAGGAAAATAAACAAAAATTTGATTACCAGTATACCGGGCAATACATTTACTTTTTTAATTCATCTTGCCAGAATGTAAGTAATCCTATTACATAATTCTTTAACGTTTTAATAATTCATTTCAATTTCTTTCCAGAGATATATCAGACAACCCATTGATTTGTGATTGTGAAATTTCTGGTTTTCTTGATTGGGTTAAGAGAAAAATTAAACTTGGACCAAAATCTGAATGTCATGAACCAGCCAGTCTTAAAGATATATCAATTAAAAATTTACGTGTAGATATGTTAAACTGTGTGCGTCCAAAATCAAATGCACCACCTGAAATTGAAATTATACCAAATTCAAATCTTGTAAGATATTTATTTATAATATTTATAAACACTAGTTAAGATTCATCAGTTTTAAATTGCTTTTTATTTTATGAAGGTTCTTTTCGAAGGAGATTCAATAGAATTGTTATGTCGAGCTGTTGGCGCAGATGCTCTTGAAGGGGTTATTTTGACTTGGAATATATATAGTGTATTAAATACCAACGATTCCATTACTATTACAAATGAAGATTTAAAAAAAACAGGATTAATACAAAGGTTAATAATATAAGAGTGAATTATGTTTTAAGAACGGTTAACATTTGTTAAACAAAATACAACTAACATAATTTAAAATTAACTTAACACACATTATTTAAATTAATTTTTTTAATTTGTTCTGTTAAATTATAATGTATTGATTTTTTTTGTTATTTAGTAATATTTCAATAGCAAAACTTAATTCAAATCATACTGGTAAATATGAATGTAAACTGAACTCGTCTAGTGGAACTCGAACTCAATCAATTTCGTTGACTGTTATTTCAAATAAAACTAGATTTTGTGGAATTGAAGGTATATATTATAAGGTTAAATTTGTGAGGTATAACTTAATAGTGAAATTATTTTTGGTAATTTTAGATAGCAGAGACAATAAAGGAACATATACTTGGACTCGTACCGTTTCGGATGTAAGTACTACCAAACAATGTCAAGCAAATGACGAAGTTGAACCTTTAGCTAGGGGTACTGTTAGTAGATATTGTAAGTGGAATGGTAAATGGGATGAACCAGATACTTCAGATTGCCCTTACACAAGTCCGATTACTCGTATATTTTATACACAATCCAAGGTATGAAAAATTATTTAAAATTATTTATCTTTTAATATTGAGCATATAAATTGAATGATTTTAGACCAATGTGACTCATAAAGATAGCACGGAAACAGCTAGACAATTATTTAACTATACGAGAGATCATTTTAATGAAATAAAGGATTATCTTGATATCAGCTATATTGCAGATATAGTAGATGATTATTTAGATGTAATACGAAATGAAAAATCGGTATTGTATTTATTTAATATTTCAAATATATATTTCTTTAAACTAATATGTTATTATTTTTCTAGTTGGCGCCAATCGTTGTGGATTTAATAAGTTTAATGGCTGAATTACCTAAAGAATTACTATTTGCTGCTCAGAAAAATGATAAATCTACTTCTAGACTTGTGAATGCTTTAGAAACTGCTTTAGAGTATACCTCGACAGTAAATTCTCGATGGGTAAATAATATTAAATAATATTTTATTATTTTTACAAAAAATTAATAGGAAAACTCCTAATTAAAATGTATATCATTTTAATAATTATTATAATTATTCACCTATAACAATAATAATTTATAACATTTTAAAATACTGATTATTGTTTTATATGTATAATAAATTCTATAATCAATGGTACTAGAGTATAATCATGGTCTAAAAAAGTATGAATTTCAAAAGAGAATTGATAGTAATTTTCAATTATTTAGTACATAATATGTATATTATTATTACTGTCTCAGTATGGTGAACCATAATTAATAATTGATTTAACCCAGTTATGAGGCTATGACTTAATTTTAGAAATAAAATATTAAGTTAAAAAATACTAAGCAAAAGATCTATAACTATTGCATTGTTTTATATAATAGGATAATAATTAATAACTCTTTAAGTTAATTAGGAAATACTCTAGAATCTAGATAATCTTTAATTAGTTCCTTTTTTTTTTTTTATATTTAATTACATAATATGAAATTTTTTTTTTTTAGACATCAGCTATAGCTATGGAAGAATTCATTATTACCAAAGAAAATTTTAACGGTTTCACTTGTATTTGGGGTCGGGATGAAGATGCACCAATAACCATGAATTCTTTGACGTGTTATGTTTATACCAATCATACATTTCCTCAAAACAGAGTAAATTAATATTAATTATCATTTAAATACCTTTTACTTCCAAAATTGGATAGCATTATATTAAATATAAATATCAATTTTTAATCAAAATTTAAAAAAAATAACTAGTTTTGTAGATCATTTGGCTGACCATTATTTTTTTTACTTAGATCATTGAAGCGATAATAGAAATACCTGGATCGATATTTTCAAGTGACACTAAAAATGATTTGTCCAACAACGAATTAAAATTAGTCTTCACAGTTTATGAAGACGGGAAAATGTTTCCAGACCCTATGATGATGTCTGAAGACAATGTTACTTTAATTTCTACAGAAGTAAAATCTTGCGTATTAGTGACAAAATTAGTTGGTGTCGAAATGGAAGTTACTCCAGAACCTCTTGTCATAGCATTACGTCAACCGGAAAACTATGATCGTTATTTAACAATAAGACCAAGCCCATCGTGGTGGAATCCTTTATCTGGATTATGGGATATAAACCCAAACACCAGTTGTCAGTTGGCACATATTGGTGATGGCATGTTGGTGTACAGATGTTATAGATTTGGTTATTTCGCTTTGACAATGAATCCAATACTAACGCATAATGTTTCTCCTCCAAAAAATAGGTAAACTAAATGATAAGTTTTAATTTTTTTTCATTATCAAATTATTATGTGTGCACAATATTTTATTTTAGTTAACGTTATGTAATTTTTCAGCACTATCAAAAAGAAAAAATTGTTTGCTCATATATCAATCTATGTCGGGACTTTTGTCGGAAGTACATTTCTAATATTCTCAGTTTTTCTCTATGTGATATTAAACAGTAGCATACAGATGGCAAAAAAATTAAAACACTCGCTCCCTAACACTTGGTTTGCAATGGCAATGTTCTACTTAATTTATTGGTCAGTTAAATAAATATTAATTATGAAAATTTTACGTACGTTTTAATACATTCTTATTTTATTCTAGTAATGGAATTCATCGAACTGAAAATGCTAGAACTTGCCAAATAATTGGATTGTTAATTCAATTCTTCAGTTTAGCTCCATTATTTTGGATGACAGTTACTATAAAGTGAGTTGTATTAATATTATTCATACTATTATCGACATAGGCATTTAAAAAATAAAATGAATTCGTTTATTTCGTTTAAAGATAATTATGATTTTGATTTTTTAAATATAAATATTTAATATATTTATAATATGGATAGTAAATATAAAATATCCCAAAATATATTTCATTTACTTTACATACCTATGATATCTTGCATCTGTTTTTTTTTTTTTCATAGAGTTTTGTATAAACGGGTCCGAAAACCATTTCTTCCAGCCGGCACTCCGTCAGAGGATGGTGGTGGTATGAATATACCTCATGAAGATGTTGTTGTCAAGAAGCCACTTCTAGGCATATACATGGTGGGCTGGGGCATACCAATGTTGTTGTGTGGAATGTCAAGTGCAGTTAATTTGCCTGGCTATGGAGGACACGAAGGAGATTATTGTTTTTTAAAGCCCGGTCCTGCTTTTGGCTTCATCATAGTAGTCGCTTTAGTGGTTATTAGTTGCATATTCATCCTTAGTCTGTTAGTTTCCTGTGCTGCCAACGATCTCGACTCCAACGTACAGCTTTCAGAAGGTACACAAGCGACCGATTTGGAACTATTAGACCAGACAAATAGTATGGTGGAGCACAATAGTTGTCGCAGTCTCACTACTCCATCTAGTAAAGTAGAAGATCCTGAACAGTCTCCAGTTGTCCAATTGAGATTTTTCAACGGGACCCTGCTAGGATTTTTGTTGACAGTTGCAATGACTTATTTTAACGTTGCAGTTATGCACAATCCAACTATACAGCTGTGGTTGGGCGTATGGTATGCTTGTTTCAACGCATTACAAAACTTTTTAATCATGTGGTTTTATATATTTGTGAGAAACGATGTTCAGAGTGCATTTGCAGAGCTCAAAGAGCATCGCTGGGGAAGGAAAAAAGTTGTAGATTCAGTTCGTGCTCCATCAGTCAGGACCGACAGTTTCCAATCAGTGAGACCAAAATCAAATAGTGAAGTAGTATCGCTTCAATCGTTTAGGTCACCTCAGCTGCAACTGGTTATGATGAGGCATCAGTTGAATGCTGAAAGGCAGATTGACTATTACAATCCACATCAAATAACTGTGGCGAAGCGTTTTTTCAAAAAGCAACGGAGAAAACAGAACAATTTCCCACGACGTCCGCCATTGACTTCCCCAGAATTGACCGACAATGGCGCTTATTACTGTCAAAACGGTAATAATCTGCGTTTGGAGTTGAAACAAAATGGCGTGTTCTCAGACAGTGCTATTACTGATCATGAGTATGTCGAAGTTGATGGCCGGTCACAATATCAGCACAAATATGCACAGCCAAGAGATTACTCGACCGAAGAGTTTGTCACCAGTCAAATGAGTGGTGCTAGTTGTGAAGGAATTTCAGACAGTGTCACTGATTGTGGTCGAAACATCAGTGAAAAAGAAACATGCAGCAGTCCGCATGTGATTGTATCCGATTGTTCCAGTGCGAATCCAATGAATCACACGTATGAAACAATTACACCTAAAAAAGAGAGATGGCCCGATGCTAATAAAAGAAAGAAAGACACGAGAAAATCTCACAAGGCGTCTGGTTATACGCTCACAAGAACTAACAAATCTGACAGTGATGAAAATGACGAGACTTGTGTTTAATAACTATTTGACTGAATTAATGAAATTTTGATAGTCTCACGAATATACATCATCTAAGTTAATTTTAAATTCTATTGAAATTTAAGTGCTTGATATTAAGCAGTATTACGAGTTCCAAATAATTTTAAGTGTTAGATGATAATATGTTAGTTTTGCTACCTGATGCTGTTAGTGTTTCGAATCCAATTCATTGGTAGCTTCTGTAGTATTTAACGACTATACCCTATATTCTGGTTAAGGTATTTCTTCGTACGATTAATTTGAAATATTAAGTATTTTAATTGCAAAATGAGACATAATTTTGGAATCCAATGAGAAATCAAATGATCTAAACTTTTTTGCCCTTCAACCATTTTCAATTCATTTTTTCTTTTGTCTATAAAACAATTATTTGTTTATTGTTTCATTTTACTTTGTAGTTGGAATTTAATTACCACACGAGAGTTTTTATTCTACACTTATTTTGTAGTCGATTTATTTAGTTATTATAATTATTATTAGACGATTAGTATTATTATATTAGTTTGAGTTATTATTATTTTTAATTATTATACCTAGTTTTTACAGGTAATCCAGCTGTACTACTGCCATTTTTTTGTCTTTTTCTTAAGTTGATATGAAATCAAACAACATTTTGTATGGTATAAAATAAATAACGAGCTATAAATATTCTATAGGCTTATAGCATAATAATATAACAATGTTGTAACTAGAATGTACGTACTATTAATTAGTGCCATTAATAATTAGTTATTGTTTCACTTTAAAAAAAAAACATGTGTACTTAATAGTTTTAATTAGGGATAGGAACTATTTTGTAAATTTATTTCTCTGTGTATACGATTTAAATATAGTTATTTATTTAATCAACTCAAATGGGTTGACTATTATGATCTTAATAGTGAAATACTTTTAGTAATAATTCTAGTTAGGTAAAACTGGTCAAGTTTGTAAAAACGAACATGTTTGTTTTTTTTTATACATCTTAAAACTAAAGCATAATCGTAATCTATGTTATTTATACATTTTTATCATCGACATAGATATTTTAAATTTAAATGTGTCTCGATGTGTTTAGTTTTAGTTTCAAGCTCAATTAAATCGAAAAACAAATATTTAAATTTTAACAAGACTTGATCAGTGTTCAATGTGCGTATACTGTATACTAACTTAATTGTGCTTAATGTGTACATTTTAAATCGATATTTGTAATGTTGTTTTTCTACTTACTAATTTTTGTTCGACGTGAAATTTTTAAATAACAATTTATAATATTTATGTTGTTTATTGCATTGTAATGATTGATTACAATTGGTTTTTGTATTACTTCATATTTGTATAAATAATTCACTCGTCAAGCTAAACGACGTACATTTTAAAATATAATTATTAGCATTGTTTCCTAAAATATCATTTTGAATTTCAAAAGTTGATTTTGAACAAGTTCATGGCATGTGTTTACTCTCTACCTACAAAAAACAACTAAAACCTATACTCATGTTTGTTTACATTTTTGTAATAAATTTTTCAATCTTTACAAACTGTCATAGGTTTTTGTTTTTTATTTACTATAATTCTACTAAATGTGCAATTTTAATACCGAATAAATGAAAAGATCAACAATACTTAAATAATAAGTATTAACATTGATTATAGATTAGAGTCTATTCTATAATCTATGGTATTAATCAGTGTGGAATTTTAAAACGTGCACACGTTACTCGGACCAAAAAAAAATATGTTCAAAATCTTACTTCAATATAGTAGTAATATATGTCTTGATATATAATTTCCAGTTTTTTTTTTTTTTTTTAAATAAACGCTGAGATTTAAACGTACTTAAACTTAATGATAACTGTTTAATATGTTGATTTGCAGAGTTTGCCGTGCTAAAAAAACAAAAACGATCGTATATTAATAAAACGAAATGTTATTAAATTGCTATTCATTGTTTAATATCGTACTGAAATAATACTATAAAAATTAAAACATTACAATAGGTAGTAGACGTACAATATAACATTAGTGACATTCCTCTATAGTAAAATACTCGATAAAATGTTCTGTTCAGATCATACACATAATAGTGAACACAAATCGATTGAGAAAACGCGGTGTAGTCTTGACTAGACGTCTCTTATTAAAAACTATAATAAACATTATTGTTGTCTTGTCAAAATCGTCTTGTTAAACCGATACATATATATAAACAATCGTCGACACCTACTTAATACGTATATATACATTAAACTATTAAAAGTCGTAAGAAATAAAATACAAAAGTTATACACGCACACATATAATAATATTATGATATTGATCATTCGAGATTTTTCAGAAATATCATCTACATACCTCTCTACATATTTCTATTATTGTGAGTGTCAGTCTTAAAGGGCTGTTCACGAAATTGATTACAATGATATTAAAATTACGTTCCCGCGTGGTTTTTGTCCGATTATTCATACATTTCTATCGTTGGAAAGAAAAAAAAAAAAAAAATTAAAAATAATACAAAACTTAAAACGACATTAAACATCAACACAAAACTCATAATATTTACAAAACAAATAAAAACGATAACACAATAGTTCGTTTGGGTAGTATACTACCTATCATAGTAGGTACCTTCACGCGCAATAAATATAATAATCATATCTATTTAGTTTACGAAAATAATAGGGAATAAAAAATAACCGTCGTGCAACGACGACGGTGCGTATTAAATAATAGGTAGAAAAAAATGCGAGACTGCAGCGCGCACGCGATATAATAATATAATATAATATAATAATTATGAAATCATGGAAAATACTGTTACGGCTTTCGGTCGAAGCTCTCTGGTGCGCGCGTCGCGAGTATTGTCGTTTCGACTCGTAACGGGCAAGTCCGGCAAGGATTGTTGTCGTCCGGCGGCAGGACGACGCGGCGATCCTTACGGTGATCCCGGGACGGACGATATGCGGCGCGGTCCCCCCCGCGGGAGACTTTAACCCGAATATCATTTCGCTCCGATCATTTCGACGACGCTCGCTCTCGCGCTCCGAATTCGCACGACTGGTGTATTCCTCTATGTTGTAGTGCAATACACGTCGTTATTCGAGTGTGTTTCCGAAAAGACTGGCCGATTCGTCGCTGCGCCAATGATGTTGCTCGCGTGATTTATTCGGCGGCGCGCGTCCGCGGTCCGGAATCGCCAAGTCTCGTACCACCCGGTATTGCGTTCGCCGGACGAATGTGTTTTCTTCGCCTTGGTTTCGATCCGAACAACGAAAACCACAACGTCGGGCACGAAACGTGCGGAAAGAAACGGGGGAAATATCGCGGCTGTCGGCTGTTTTCGCCGGGATTCGCCGCGGTCGCGCTCCACCAGGACCGCGGACACGGTAGAACGATAATTAGAATCTATCGGATCCGTGTCCGGGACTCGTCCGACGGCGGCGTCCGTGGGGAGGTGTAGACGCGGCGACTTCGGACGGAGACGAGACGATTTTTACAATACTTAATGGCGACGAACGCAGACTAATGTCGCCTATACGACGCGCCCGCGACCGACACGCGGTGAACGCGACGATCACATGTTGAAGTTGACTATGTCGTTTTCGTCGAACGACTCTTGGCTGGTGGGCGGCGTGTCCAGTTGCGGCAGCCCGAAGTCCACGTACTCCTGGTTGGCGGTCACCGACAGTATTTGACCGAGGCTCTCCACCAGCTCTTCGAACACCGGCCTCTCGTTCGGGTCGTAACTCCAACAGTCGCGCATTATCATGTATCTGCGAAACCACGAAAGACGATCGTGTTATTTATATATATACTAGCTGACCCGGCAAACGTTGTTTTGCCATATATTTCCAGTGAATTTTGCAGTATAAAAAGTAACTGACTTATTGTAAGTGCGTGGCGACGACGCGCGACGGCGTCTACGATTGAGAGAGGAATGGTGCGCGCACGCACGCAATTTCGGTAAAAGTTATGTAATAATATATGACGTTGCGAAATCCATACCTCTTGCGTAAACGTCGTCGGGTTTTCGCTTTAAAATTGTATACGCCTATCGAGCCTATCGACCAATGACTATAGATTTGCCTGCGATCGTATTCGACCGCCCAATGAAAAAAGTTCTATTGTTCATCGCACGCACGCAATTTCGATAAAAGTTATGTAATAATATGATATTGCAAAATCAATTAGTTTTTGGTAAAGATCGTCGGGTTTTTTGATGACATAATAATCTAAAATTCATATAAAATGCAAATTACTCGCTGATCGTTGCATCTCAAAATCTAGCCCGTGAAAAGTTTACCCCTTCTTTTAAGGGTTGAATTTTGAAAAATAAGTTTGTAGATTTATTTATATCTACCTCCTATACCTCTATATACCTCCCCCTAGGGGAGGTGCTCAAACGGGGATTTTGTATTATGAAAAATTACTAACCTATTGTAAGTATGTACGTATATGTGAAAAGTATATGAAACACGTATATATATTTTAATTCAAAATGATTCGCAAAAAAATTTATAAGCAATGATAATGGTCACTATGGTTACAGTATAGGTATACGTACATAATATGTATAAATGGGTTATATGATATAAATGGGCTGATTTTTTTCTATAACCAATAGCAACCATTTAAAATTTCAAAAGTACATCACAAATTTCCCGTTTCAGCACCTCCCCTAATTTTTTTTTTCATAAAAACCTTCTCCTGAATTACGAAAAATTCAAAAAAAAATTTGAGTCAAATCGGCCCAGCCGTTCTCAATTGATGAATTGTTTTACATTTTTGGCTCCATTTTTATATATATATATATAACCGTTCCAGAATATTCTCGGCACTCGCCACATATAAATATTGAAAAAAAACTATTCTATCTTTTAAGTTGGACCATATTATAAATGGTTACCAAATTTTATCAAAATCCGTTCAGTAGTTTCGGAGTTTATCGCGAACATACATCGTGACACGAAATTTTTATATATATAGATATATATATAGATAATTCGATTTAGATAATTCTGTAGATGCTTACATGTCCAGAGAACAGCAGGACGGTTTTTCCATGCGATGTCCGCTCTGTAGCAGATTGAACAATTGCTCTATGTTGGGCACGGAAGGATAGGGTGTACCACCTAAAGTCATGATTTCCCACAACAGGACTCCGTAAGACCACCTATACAAACAAAACACAACAAAATTAAAAAATTATATACATTAAAAACAAACTGTTGTGAAATTACTAAATCGAGATAGGGGAGTTTTACAAGTCAAGTTATCATAACGAAATATCAAGTGTAAATGCTTGATATTGTATTTTCGGTTCTTTTTTTTTCACGCGAGTTTAAGTCTATTTTAATGCGGTGTGAATCCGGTCAGTGAAATAAACATGACCGCGATTTTATATAGCCGGTTCGTCTCCGGGGAATGATTTTCAAGTATTTTTACACCGACGCCTAACCTAATTGCGTTTAACGACCGGCTTGATGAATTTGTGTTTATTATAAGTGTTTGGGAAATAATTAATACGACATTTCGTGGGCATATATTTTATTTTATAATATATAATTTAAATTTTTAAACGCAATTATCGTTATACATATTATCATACGAATGTATAATAAATACTAACACATTAAATATTATGTTGACGAATTTTATCACCGTTTATTAGTGCTACTAAATTAAATTCTTTAAACTAAAATTGTTTACCAAAAGATATTATTTTCAAGGATAAGGGATAAATGTTTTAAACTGACATTTTGTTTTACATTTTTCCCATCACCCAAATAATTTGATTCTTTATTTATACAGCAATAAAACTAAAAATTAGTACGGGCTTTTTGGCCAACTCGTTTTTATGTTTACTCACACGTCAGACTGAGTTGTGTACACTCGGTGGAAAAGAGCTTCTGGTGCCATCCATTTTACTGGCAGTCTTCCGTCAGTAGTTTTTCTGTAATATTCTTGATCTTGGATGTCTCGAGCCAAACCGAAATCGGCGATTTTCATGACAAAGTCTTCGCTAACCAACACATTTCTGGCTGCCAAATCTCTATGAATACACTATAACAAACAACAAAACATTATATTAACAATAAATTAAAACTGCCGTAGATACTACGCCTATATATATATAGGTTTGATGGCGATCTCTCCGATTTTGTTTGTCAATAAAATATTTCCAATATATTTTGATGAAATTATTTGTTCGGTTATATTTTATTTTTATTTATTCTACAATAATAAATTACTATCGGGTCGGGTTTAACATTTAACTCACTTTTCTGGATGCCAAATACTCCATTCCTCTGGAAACTTGATATGCAAACGATACGAGGTCCTTTTGCGTTAGGGTATCTTTTAAGTTTGATCCGATAGCCGGTTCATAGCCCGAAGATGGCCTGTGCTGTCTCAAAAAATCTCTGAGATTTCCGTGCAGTGCAAATTCTACCAACACGTACAACGGCCCGTCTTGTGTACAACATCCCAATAGATTTATGATGTTCATATGCTTGCCTATAACTTTCATCATTTCCATTTCTGACACTAAATCCATCATTTCGGTATCACTGTGTCCGTCTATACATCGATTAAGTATAAAATAAATTATTAGCTTTTTTTACGCACCGATTTTTGTATTTAAATATTAACCTTTTAGCATTTTCACTGCCACCGTGGTCAGTTCATTTTCAACCAAATAAGCTTCACCCCGCAAAACTTTACCGAATGCGCCTTCGCCAAGAGTTTTTCCTAGCGTTAAATTGTCTCTCAGCACTTCCCAAGAGGGATCGAGAGGTAGCTCGTATTCGAACGGACATACTTGATCCAACTTTGTGTATTTACATTTTTGTTTTTCGATCTTGACGAGCGGCATCAACTGAAATTAAAAAAAAGTCTAAAATTTAATTCATATTTTATTTGAATAATTCGAAAATGCGCGTCTATATAAAAAAAAAAACAGTTACAATGAATACAAGAGTAAGATTTGTGTATTTTAAACCTACTTTGTAAGGAAAAAACACGTAAGACGTAAACAATTATACCAATTTTCGCTTACCAGTGCTTCGTTCGCATCAGCCATTTGCTTTTCGATGATTATTTTTTTGGTCCATTGGGTGATCATTGCATTCCTGGCCGATTCTCTAGCTACAAGCTCTTTCAGTTTCTCTCTCTTTCTCTGACTACACACTAGCATTGCGACGCACAAGGCAATCACCAATACGAAACTAATCGCCAACGCTGCCAACTGGTACGTGTGTAATTGAAAGGCTTTGACTTTTATCGGATCTTCGAGCTCTAAAATGTCATCGTTATTAATTTATTAATTTCTATAAACGACATTGTAAATGTTTCATGTTTTCCCCCGGATCACTTACCGTTTACCACTTTCAGGTAAGCGCTAGCGAAGCTCTTGCCCAGTTTGTTAGCGGCCACGCACGTATACCATCCTTCGTCCATATACGTCACGTTGGACAACTGCAACGTTTCCGGGTTCCCGTCGAAGGAAGTGCTGTTCTATAATGCAATTCACACAAAGTCAGACAAAATGATAACGCATAATAACGCATGCGTGTCCAATATTATTCCCATTATCCACAACTATAATTATTATGATAAAATATTCGAGCCCCGCATAAATGAACCCAACAATAAAACGAAGCGAAAAACGAATAGTTACACAAAATCGTTAAGCATATAAAGCGTGTTGTGTTAGATTAAAATATGAGCTCCGTCTTTCCCAAGCATACCTCAGACACCTTCACCAATGTTGTTAAATTTAAGTTGTCGTTATTCTCTTCGGCGATTTCCCCAATATACCATCCCATGTATGGATGCAAGTCGGACAACACCTTACACGTCATAATTCCAGTACTACCCAACACCAACGTTAAGTTCCGGGGTGGCTCCGTAAACACCGGACGATGGTGTAACCGTTCTAGAATAAAAACAAGTAAACACGTAAAACAACATTGACACGCGGATGTACTTTTCACATTTCAAGCTTCCGTCCCCAAAAACATAAATGCACATTATAATATGACAAAGCGCCAAAACCATCCGAACACCAACCATAATATTATAGCATGCCACCGATTCCAAAAAAACATTTGGCATTCGGTACCTGTATGTAAGTGCCGTTCATTAAATTTTCCTCGGTCACGTTCTCCACGCCATTATGATAATACCATTGCATGAACGGCTCAAGATCGGCGTACGGGTTACATTCGAACGTCACATCGGTGTACACCAACGCGGTAACATTATGAGGGTCCCCGTCTTTTATGTAGGGCTTATGTGCATATCTTTCTATTTTTTGGGGGTTGTATATTTGCAATGTTAGTTTTAACATTTTCACGTAACATAATAATAATAATAATAGTATGTTGCACGGATATTTTCTTTATAAATACTGTTCTGAGTTCACTTTGCTTACCGATTATGTCGACTTTGTACGTGAAATCGATGCATCCATTCTTGTTGCACACCTTGCACGTGTAGTTACCAGAATCGTCTTTGACCAGGTCTTCGAGCACTATGCCCCAACGCGAGTACTTGACTACGCCCATTACGCGCTGGAACGGCGTGGCCCCGTCTTTGTACCACGTTATGTTCGGCGATGGGTTACCTATATACATGTAACAAAATTAACTCTGTCGTCTAGTCGTCGAATAATCGATGGGCTTTGTGTACACGTATTATATTAGCGCGACGCTAATGAATGTTTACTGTCCACTATGTTTGCCATATCGATTTGAAATTTACCTTCGGCTGTGCATTTCAATCGTATCATGTTTCCGGCGGGCTTGGCGACTACTCTGTGCATGTTTTCGATTTTCTTGAATTTCGGAGCTGTGGAAACTTGTTTCTCGTCGTAGTAACCTATTTTGCCCGTGTGGTCTTGCTGACCTTCTCCTCCTTCGTCTCCTTCGTTTCCTCCTTCGTTTCCCGGGTCTTGATCATTCATTTCGGCGTCTAAAACGACCACACACAACGACACGTTAATACATACGCAACTATATTAGTTAATATTAGTGTTAAAAGCTCGCCATACTCGGATTTTTGACCACGTCTAATTTGACTCCGACAAATATCGGCTCTTTGGTTTCATTTATGTGACAAGCGTACCATCCAGCATCGTCCATTTTGACGTTTTCTAGTATCAATACGCCGTTCGACGATTTAACCTGTTTACAAGAAAATAGTTATATTCTCGTCCGAAAGTCATAATATATTAGGTTCATAAGTATCAGAAACGACATAATATATCATATAAGTTATTTTATTGTTGTTAATAAAAACATAGGGTAAAAAAAATATATTAATAATATTATAAATAGGGGCGAACTCACCGTGTCGTGATTGATAATTTTTTTGTCTGTCATCAGGTCCTCGGAAAATGTTATGTCTTGTGGATTAGTAGTGTTCAAGAAATACCAATCGACCTTTTTGTCGTTCACGTCAAAAGTTTTACAAGTAAACGAAGCCGTGTCTCCTAGCTTCGACGTCAAATTTTGAGGATACTCAACCAAAAGGGGCAATTTGTTTTTGTCCGCTATAAATCCGCAATAATTTTATCCGTCATTTTTTTGTTTGCACAAAAATATTATGTAAAAGTCACATCGATTAGGTATAGTATTTCACACTAATGTGTTTACCGTAAACGTCCACGAGGAATCTGTGTTGAATGGAACCCAATTCGTTTTTCACTACGCACACGTAACCACCAGCATCCGACAATTCTACTCGATTCAGAGTATAATTGACGTGAGTGCCTTCTCCGATGAGTACGTCATCTTTATACCACGAAAACGTCACCGGAGACGTGCCTGCAATTATTAATGATTATCCGTACGTTATTATTAGCAGATGAATTAATCCCCGAGTAATTTCATACTAGGTACGACGATAATATAAATTTTCTTTGACGCATAATAATAATGTATCGACGTTTTCAAATCGATTTCTTACTTTCGACGGGACAACTCAGAGTTCGGTTGTCGTCAATCAGTAGCGCTACATTGTTGTCCATGAATAGTCTGTCGATAAACCTCGGTCTGGCCCCGTCTTTCCGGTGAGAATAGCTCTTCATAGGCACTGTGAACTTCATCTGTTTTCCCGCGGCTTCCGAACTTTTATACGTAGTCAACGTAATATTACGCCATTTGGAAAACATTCCGTTCTCAGTCGAGCCACTGATCAAACAAGCGTATCGCCCTTGGTCGGAATGCTTCACGTTTTTAAAACGTAACCTGTGATGACAGATTAAAATTAGAATTCGATAGATTCACCGAAAAGTCATGCGATTTAAGTACATTTGTGATTTCTTCGGTATTATGATTGGCGAATAAAGAGGCGATTCGTCTTCCGACTCTTTTATCCATTGAACTTTATCGATTTTTATGGCATCAGAATAATTGCATTTTATGTCTAAACGTTCACCTTCTATGGCCGACACATTAGTCATCTCATCTGAAAACAACAACATTATATTATTCGTAAATTCATTTTCAAAAAAAAAAAAACAATTCATCATACCGATCATATCAAAATAAAATAATGTTGTTAGTTTAATACGTCCACAAAAGTGAAATCCGTAATATTTAATAAGTAACTAATATTATTACATTTTAAATTTTAATCGATAATTAAAAAATGCACATTTCCATAATTATTTGCTTTAAAATTGATTTTATCTAGATTATTCTTTAATATTTTATCACACCTTCAAAATCGTTAAATTGAAATGAATCGGAGATTAAAAACCATACAAAAATCCACAGATCGAACATTTCCAAACGTATATTATATTTTATCATACACGTTATGATTAATGTTGAGATCTACTTGAGTATTATATTTAGCGCTTAAAAAAAGTCAAGGGTCTAGTTGGGTTTATCCCACGTGTTTGAAAAATTAACGCTTTGAAACATCATATTTATAGATTAAAAAATAAGGGGTCGGGGCTGACTTTGACAGTAAAACGCGAACGTTCGACGTCGGGCCAACGAATGAAAACTCATTTTATTACGAGTTATTATGATTTCATATACCACCGCGCGCGTTTACGTGGAACTTGCGCGCCAGGGAACCGTTAAATAAAAAAAGAGTAATTAGCTGTCATAACATAATATTAAGAATTGTAAATATAACTGGCTCGTAAATTGTTGGAAACTTATTTATTTATTTTTTGTTTTGTGATATTTTTAACCAACACTGCTCGCGCGCTACACCTTTAAATAATTATTCCGGTCGGGTCCCCTTTAAAGGTCGCAAATACAAGAACACAGTTCCAAATCGTTCGAGGTCAACCTCGTTTGGCGCACTCGAAGTACCACCATATTATTCTCAGAACACAATAATGCTACCATCACGGTCGCTGGCGAACGAAATTATTATTATTATGTCAATAATACTCTTCGGCGGTCGGTTATAACACGCGTTATGAGCATAATAATATTAACGTCCGAGTTAAATGCGTTTTGTTTTTCGTTCGAAATCCACCGCAGTGCTCGGAGTATTTTTAAACTGCGACCCTACTCCGACTTCGAAACGCGTATAAGTTCCAATTACACCGTACACCATAAAACAAAAAAACATCATAAAAAAAAAAAAAATCGAACGGTCACGTAATTCCCGTACGGTTGTTTCTGGACTCACTCCAAAGGTCATTGTGGTCTACTAACCTTTGGTGTTTGAATATATTTTTAATGGAATACAAACATGCGATAGTTTTTTTTTTCCCTTTTTTTTTTTCAACATTTTTATAGGTACCTAGGCATACCTACCGATATTTTATTATAATTCAAACGCGGTAATAATGATAATATCACGTGTATAGAATATTATTTTTACGGCCGATTTCCGAACCCCCTGCGTACACATCGGTCTGGCTTTTGTTTTGTCTCCCGCTCGGCACCGACGCAATACTATAAAGAACCGTATCCGATGCCAACGAATTACGCGAATCGGCGCCAGTTATAGATTATAATAATTCTAACAGATATTTACGCTATTTACGCGCCGCCGCCACTACACCGTTTTATGTCTGAGACGATTTTCTGGCTGTGATATTAATGAATCATACACATGTTACATGTGTGTGTGTGTACTGTACACACGTTTTCTCAGAACACTGTGACTAATACACCCTTTAAAATAAAACAATCTGTTAGACCGCTGAATTCATTTTTAATACTCTGATTTTAACATGAATGAATATTATTTTCGTTACGATCTGTATTTTAATTTCAGCATTTTAGTATTTATATAATATGTACGAACACTTGAAACAATATATATAAATTTACGTATGAATAAATCAACAGATTCCGACCCGGTGCTAAATCTATTTATTTTCGTTTATAATAATAATTATCAACCATCTATAGTGCCGAGTTGATTATTGTTCGTATATTGTTTCATTTTGTGAACAATAAAATAAATAATAAAAATATAGGTAGTAAATGAAACTTTACCTTCCAGCACTATATTTTTCGAATGAGGCGTCGGCAGGCAAAACCCTTCGACCACGAAACATAATACTGCCAAAACGACCGGCAGTAAGTTTTTCAACGGGATCGGGCGGTCAATCATTTTTCTGTAACAAACAAAAAAATCACATTCTAATCAGTACAATTCAACAGATTCATTTTTAGAAAAACATATTATAAGCTCGACCATATTAACGTTAGTTATAGGTAATAAAAATATTATATATATATATATAAGTGTTTTGAACTAAATCCCGAAGGAGATAATGGCTATTTCAGACTCGAAACGCGCGACCACCACTCGAGTAACCGCGTTCAAGTGGGGACCTCGGTCAGATTGGTTTCTTCCGTCTGTCCCTTTTATCTCAATTTACATGCGGCCTTTCTCAATTATTGTCTCCTCTACATCACTAAACAGGACCAGACGAGAACATCGTCAAGACGTTATCCCTTCCCCTCTCTCTATCTCTATCTCTCTCTCTCTCTCTCTCCGTTAATAAAACGACCATTACGGACGATTAGGAGCGGTCCTATAGAACACTCCAACGCGTGTTTTACAACGAGATCGAAGATTTGGTAATTGAGTAAAAAAAAACTCCGTCTCCGTGTACGATAATGTTATATTAATATTAAAACAACAGTCTACATAGACCGTTGTCGTTTCTATCAAACCGGGGTATAAAAATAAATATCACGGTTAATAAATTTAATCATAAATGAACAGTCTTTTATACATGTATCCGACTCGTGGTTTTTTTTTTTTTTTATAATCCTATTCGAATCAAATCAAATCAAACCTATAGACCTGATGATTATTAATTTATCGATCGATATACTTGCCCGTGTAAACGGCAGACGTAACTTCGCAGGTACGCATAAAATACATCGAATACGCGAGTTGACAACGGTCATATTATAATGTTCGTACAGCGAATACAGTTTTATAATGTATTTTTTTCACACACCGTACGGTTTGTGCGTATTACGTTTATATTAGTGAATAATTGCCTTACGCTCTACACGTTTGGACGTCGCAATTTAAGGTTGTTAACGCTGCAAGGTTACGGATTTACACGATGTTAACAGACAAAACGGTACGAGAATATTAAAAAGAAATTCTTACGCGATTTCAAAAGCCCCAGATGACCTTAGCCCGGTGTTATTCAATAATGTCGTCGAAGATTAACAGACACGCGTTTCACCGGCGTATCGTCACAATATTAGTGCGCGAGTGATAATTATGTATGATGTGGACGTAAACTCGTACGAGTCCGACGTACGTATTATCGCCGTGCGAATAAAGCGATAATCGATCGTCGTTCGCGCGGCGATAACATCCGAACTTCCGAGACGATTCCAAAAACAAACCCAACAGATTTATAATAATAATTTTGCAGGTCTGCAGCTAACACATATCGCGGGGTCTGTCGTAATAATCTACGCCGGGGACCGTCGTCGCGCCACAGTTGTAAATTTTAAAAACGAATTACATATTATAATCGTACGATACTAAAATATTATATACGTACGCACACGCCGCGTCCCCGCCCCGCCGAAATGGATGTCTGAGATTTTAATTAAGTTGTCCGACATCACGTCATGATATTCATTTATCCTCCGACTACCTACATCATCGGGTTTTTCTTCATTTTAACGCGCCGTTTCCACCCACGACCGACATGTGAAACGAAATCGTGTTCGCGAACGAAACCCCGCGATAATATTACATCGTAATATTCAATAATAACGTATCGTTTAATTTCACTATTGCTTTACGCACACCGTCGTGTGCCCATCATGTTGGTCCCGTCGATTTTACTACCGTATTTATAAATATAATAAAGTAGTATTCTTACCTAGTGTGTAGCTCGCGCTACTCGAAAGTTTTTTTTTTTTTTTATGTTGATACGACCCACATAGGTCACACCGACTCCACCATACTTAATACGCCGCATTAAAGCGTGTATAAATATATATATATATAGCAAACCGCGAGGTTTTATTTTTTATGATGTTCGATCGTAAAAAACGATCTCAGTCCTACCGTTTTTATTATTTTTTACGATTATTTTTTTTTTCGGTAGGTCCCTTTTTACAAGGTAGTAACCTTGTACATAATAATAATAATATATAACAGTACGAGTTTTCCCCTACGAACGAATACCTAATAATAATAATAGCAGCGCACAACGTCGGACATTATATTGTGTTATATATACGGGCACCCGTGTACTTTACGACACACACAGAGAATGTCCTTAAATTTCTCAGCTTGATTCGACTGCCGGCCGAAGGTAATTTTTCGTGTTTCCTCCCTCTCCCCGGTAAACAATAGTCATAATAAACGGCACAATACGGTATAATATAATATTTAGCTCTCTCGCGACAGAATAACAATAATACGGTGTATAACGGCCCACTGTAACTGCGTGTCGCCGTAACGCGCGTTTGATTCGCAATTCCCGTCACACGCTGCAGCGCGTATGCATCGTACGCACACACGTGTTGTCGCGCCTTTTGGCCAACACTTTCCAAACACATATTATCGACACTATAAATTATAGATTAAATATTTTTCACAATATACAGGGTGTCTCGTGGCCTTGTTGTCCTCGTAAACGGTAAACGCGTCTACGTTTTAAAAACCAGATTTAAAAAAAAATCAACGAAGAAAAAAAAGTAAATTTGTGGTCTAAAAACATTACCAAAATATATGCATACACGTAGGTACTAACCGAATACTGAAAGATCTGTAAAATAGCGTAAATAGTTTTCGTTAAAACGTTCATCGGACGTGTGAGATTGAAATTTTCCAACAGTCATTAAACCCAATAAAAATCCATTCGTACTCATACGACACGTTTGTGATATAAATATTTACTATGCTTACATTTAAAAATTTGACGATTCTAATACTCGTAAAAGTATAATATATTTTTTGTCGAAGCGCGTATAAAATAAAAATTACCACCGGGGCCGTCCGACTGGCAGCACAGAGTGATTATTATTGTAATATTGTTGGACATATAGTTTACTCGAGCGATCTATGAAATAAACACAACGACCAAACGAAAAGATCAATTAGGTATAATACGCGTCGAAGCATTCACCAATTTAACGATATTGTTTACACGACGATTTTTATAAATAATTTATTTTATTATTTTACACCTAATAACACCGGAGTTGTGTGCGTCTCTCGGTCGATTTCTAAATAATTATATTGACTGCGCGTAGATAACGTAAACACGTTCAACTCCGGAACGGCGAGTACTCGTATTTATATCAAACAGTTTATGAATATTGAACATAATTTGTTTCTCTCTGGTGGCGCGTAATTGGTGGAATTAAACGAATTTCAAGTTAAAATTTAATTATGTTATCGATTATGTAAGTGTACACATATAATATTATATAAGTTCTCGTAATAAAATTCCTCCGGTAATAATTATTATAATACAGGGACGAACGAAGACACGATTCGATATCAACGCGACGATACGATTGACATTAATTATCATTATAAAATATAATCCAATTATTGCATGTTTATGTGTGTCCGAATAAAATCCGAGCCGTATTTGAGTCATCGATAACAATTTAATGAAGTTTATTCCATGATGAAATCGAAATCGACCGTACTGGCGGACAAAATAAAAAGACCACACTCAAAAGACGACGGAAATTTCGATTTTCTCTCTCTCTCTCTCTCTCTCTCTATAGTCTATACTATCATTACCATATGATAATATAACGAGTAAGGACCCACGATTTGAACACGTAATCGTAAACGCGTCGTATTTTAAAAACGGACCTCGTTTAGCTAGGACAAAATAAAGAGGTTATCTATATTATCTCGAATTTGTATATTATTTATGTTTTTGATTACAAAATAATATTATGCAACTATTATATTATATTATTGTCGTACGCGACGACGTGTGTGTTCCGCGTCTTATCGATTTTATCCATACAAAACCGAAACCAAAATCGTTCTACACCGCGTTTTCGACTGTGTTGTATACGCGTTTGTTATAATACAATAACATAGTTATCGGGCACATCTTGTAAACAGTAAATGATAATCGATTTTCGATGTACGGCGACGGCGTTTTTTTACACGTATTTGTATACAAATGTCACATTATTCGGGGATGGAGAGGAGGTCTAGATCTGGGTATCTTACAGATGTCGTACTGTGGCTAAAAATTAGTTCTTATGTTATCGTTTAAAAATATAGCCTGTATTCGTTTTCACGCGATAACGAAACGCAATAGTTTAAAGCGATATTTTTTTGTGGTATACGTTTTTCAATATTTCCGATGACTGAATTTAAATATTTTAGACTGGTATTGACACCGAATCGTGTAAATATTTGTATTTGCTTGTTGTTGTACACGTGAATTTGCTTTTGCGTTTAATCCGAGCTTAGTGAAAACATGATTTTTTCCCCCGAGTTTTGAATTGACGAGTTTCAATATGCCGCGGCATAAATTTGTAGTTCCCACTTCACCCCTGTTGGTATAACGGTCACGTTCGAAGTACGTTTCGTCAGCGCTGGCAAACCGGCCATACACCACCACACCGTACAAAAAATATAATAATATAATTCGTAATAATGACGATATACTCCGGCGCGCCGGTCGTCGGTGCGTATTATGCACCGGTTGTCTTATACGCGTCGAGGACGAGCCGCGCACAATATGTATACCTTCAACCCCATTACAGACACCTCTCAACCCGTTCTCATAAATCCTTCCCGAAAACCCGTCAATCAGATACGTCACGCCGCTGTACACATGTGCGATACGATCGTCGCAGCGTATATAATAATAATAATATTACGTGCCCCTGCCCTGAAGTCGAGTGTTGTGGCGATACGTTGTAGTCGAGTGGCGTAGCAGCAGCAGCAGCAGCAGCAGCAGCAAGCGTGCGTCTGTCTCGTGTTATTATTTTTCCCATAACGACACCGTGTAAGACATTATTATTATTGTTGTGCTACCCTCGAGCGAGGCTTACGTAATGTAATTACCTTGTTTGTGGCGTGTCCCCGTCGGATCTAGATAGTGCGTACATCTTCGTGACGCTGCAGACTATATTATACGATTACCACACCACGGTGCACACACTTAGGGTCGAAAGTCACTATAGCAATATATTACGATAATCAAGCGCCACGACGAATCGTACGTATAAACCGACTCGATGCGCCTAAATGTTAAAGTTTTCAGATGCGATCGGTTGCGTTTGAAATTCACGCGACGCGTTAACGAATCGTCCGAAAAATCGAGTTATAAATTAATTATATAATCCTGAGAGAGAGTTTATTCCGTTCGGATTGGGAGTGGGAGCACGAAAAAAAAAAATATATCGTTAAAATGTGCATTTATATAATTTTATGTTGAAATTATGTATTGAAACACGTAAGGATAAACTTGTGAAAAAAAATCGGAAAAATCTATTAAAGCCGAGACGAAGGTTCTTGAAGGATCGCGTCCGCTCGTATAACTATTTAATCGCCCTGTCCGCTTATATCAGATCTAACGTGCGCAGATAATATTCCTATACGCTAAATTATGTAAATATGTTGTTTTTTTTCTAGGCCATAAGTGTTGTGCATTGTTATTTTTATTCATAATTTAAACTTGAGACTTTACGTTTCCAACTGGTATTTTCCAAGTAGTAATACTAAAAAGTAAAAACCGTTAGATAAGCTCCGACGCGCCGACCAGCTATAGAATTATTTTCGATTTGAAATAGAAATTCTCGTACTTCGATTCTCATATGACTATACATTAAAACCTATACCATTTATACAAGCCCTACGCTATGTTTCACCGCGTCCTACATAGTGTACACAGTAGACACATCATAGAGTTTGGATATGCAAATGCTACGATGGTCCCAAACCCTGCGCAGAGGCGATACACAAAAACGAAAAACCGTAACGGCATTCACACGCACACATGTCGCCAGTCGCCGCGCCGCCGCTGAGTCAGTCACCCTCGTAGCACGTTTCGTCGACACAACAATGTGTGTAATTTAACAAAAAAAAAAAAAATGATTATTATTAGTGCGCCGTGCGTGTGGCACACATTTTGTGTGTCGTACCGTACCCTAATGGTAAAAATTTCTCTCGAAGGGATGAACGAACGTGATGGCCAAATAATGGTCGGGTCTGACCCGACGGTACATTATTGTATAAACGTGCGTGTACACAATGGCCCCTCGTCGCGCGTAATTGAATAATAATGCAATAATTGAATCATATATATATATATATATTTTTGTTATTATGGTAAATAAATTAACCGCGTATTTGATTATCCCATATGGAGGTCGCGCGCGCGCAGACTGTTTTGTGAGAAAGAGGGCTGTCGCAGAAACGCGCGTTATATAATGTATTTTTTTAATTTTTTTTTATACGCTTCGGCCGTTCTACTCCGAACATCAATTAACGCAATTGACAATGCATACGAATCCGTTTAATTACTGCGACTCGCAATGTCTATTGAAACGCGTGCACGAGATTTCCCCCCCCTCCCCCCGACGACGTCGTTTTCTAACCGCTCTGGTCCTGACGACCCCCCGTCCTCGTGCGAATCATAAAAACGACACGTTCATTGTGCTTTCGCGAGCCATTGTAACGCAAAGTCGAACGATGGTTATCGGTTTGCTATTATTATTTTTGTCATTGTAGTTTTTATTATAATATTTATAGTAATGTATGCATTTGCGTCGTCGTCGCCGCCGCCGCCACTGCGGTTGTGGTAGGTCGAGACGCGAGTCGATTTCCAATAGCTGCACACATTGCACACATGTCGCTTGGATATATTATTATGTGCGCGCGCCGCTGCCAGTTGCAGTCCTTTTAAAGCGCACGAACACTTTATTTTCTCCGAACTTTTTTCGTTTTCTTTTTCTTCACGTGCACGACGACGTCTGCCGTACACACCACGTCGCGGCGTAATATATATTATTATAATCGAGTAATAAATATTCCGACAAGTTGTATGCGTGTGCGCGTGTACGTATAGCGTCCGTATTGGCGTACACGAAACTCTGGCGCAACAGTAGACTTATCGCATGGAACGCGTTTTAAAAATGCAAAACAAGTAGGGTTTGTCTTCGATCGATGCACGTGCGTGATCGCAGCAAGTTCGTATGCGAAACAAAACATTCCTATTCGAAGAATATTCCCGGATGATAATAAATAAAATTATCGCAATCGATTGTAGTGTGCTCAAACCATTTTCGTGACGCGTGTTAAACATAACAGAACAGTCCTATTCACTACACGGCCGAAACTAAACCGTTTGCATACGACGAGGTTTGCTCGAAGTTCGACTCAGTAGATTTGAAGAACAATAATTATACGAACAGATTTTTAACAATCTGACGAGATGAAAAACTATAGAAATACGCGACTGACTTTAAAATTCACACACACGTCTCTGTGTATGTTGTATACCAATCGAATGGTGAACGTCGTATTAAAACGAAACGAGAAATCGCGGGTTTTATTAATACGCAATTAAAATCGACTAAAAATTAATAAGATAATAAATCTCCAGCGTCTTCGCTTTGCGCGCGCGCGTGTTGTTAAATATAATCGAAACGATTACGGGTGGCGTTGGCCGCCGACAATTATAATTGATGCCACAATTATTTTTCCTGTGCCTACGCACAGATTTCTGCTGTCGAAATCATATATAGATTCATATTTTTACTATTAATATTATCATACGATTAATACACCACACGGCTATCGACAATCAAAAACCTCACCGATTTCCGCGTCTTTCATCGGTTGATATCATCACCGTATCTATATAGGTACGCAGTAGGCAGCAGGTATTTAATTTGGCGTGTAGGTGCGAAATATAATGACTTGTTTTTCAAAATAAAATATTATAGTCGTAAAGTGTAGATAATAATATGTTTGAATAATAATTACCGTTTTAGAGCAGATTGGATTATGTTTTAACGTTTGGATTTTTAATCGATTTCATCAAATACTCGAGTGGCCAATTTATTTTAACAGCGTAGTATACAACCATCACCTGCAAGGGATGTTACCCCGCAGCTTTATGGATAAATATAATATTACCGCCCCTTGCTCACTAATTTTACAGTACAATATATTAAAAAGCGTGGTAAAATATATGCATAATATACTACTAAGTAGAATAATTAATACTTCTCGAGTTTTAAGTTTAATTTTTAATAAAAGTTTTGATCAAGTTCTTTCTAAACATATCTCGCTCGAGACAACCCCCCCACCTTCTAAATACAAAAATAAATAAATCGCGTAACTTAATAAAAAGAATTCTCGACTCGCACAAACACACATTATTATAATATAATATAATATATACCGTGGAAATTGACCGATTCGGCGGCGGAGGACGTTAATCGGCGAGTAGGTGCTTATATATTTAAGTACGAGTGTGTGTGTGTGTGTATCGGTACATGTGGGTACGCGTATGTGCGAGGCGTATAGGTACCCTAAATCATCTCGCGCACGCGACGACAATGGGTCTACTGATTAAAAAAGACGTGCGCGCATCATCACGATAATATTCACTTTATTCCTCTCTGTACCTATACTCGTATACAATAATAATAATATATAAACACGATAATATATTTTATGTACGAGCGCGTTGACACGGCTGACCGGCCGGCCGGCCGACCATATACCATACTGCTATAAATTAGCGTTTCCTCCACCCCTCGGTTCACGTTTCATAATATAAAATATCTGTGTGTATGTATAATTTACAATACACACCTGCAGGAACGACTTACACACCCGTATATAGGTACCTATATATATATATATATATATATATACATCCGTGTGGCGTGTGACGATTTACACTGTCTTTCCGTCGTTTACTGCACATTATGATAATAATAATAATTTTTACGTACCTACTGTCATGTTTATCCGTACAAAAACACATGACACAATATAATGCGCAGTATAATAAGTGCGGTCTTTCGCGGCTATATTACTCGTATAATATTATACACAGAGTGTCCCGCGAGAATTAATTACTTTAAAATAGTTGTTGGAATGGTGGATGATAAATCCACTACTACGTATACCGCCTCATTAAATTAATAAACTTTTATGGGAGACATTTTGTATATTATTTTGATCGATAGGTGTAAACACGTACAGAATATCTCATGATAATTTACCGATGTACAGTGTGGATTATTGAAAAGAGTTTGGTGCCCAATAATATCGAGGAGGAAACTAAACCGTTTCTAATAAAGTGACAGTTTTCAAATATTCTAAATACCATAACTTATCATTGGAACGTTTTCGATTTCATAATAATTAATAGTATTGTTATCCCGAAGCGTCATATTATAAAACGTACTATTATGGAGATGATAACCTAACTTAAAAGAAAAAAAACGATTCACAACCCTCAAACCCTCTGACTGTTTGCACCTTGCACCGGTGCAGGAAAAGGAAAATGGAGTTTTCATTGCTCCCACTACTTAAACTTAGTAACGCTTTGTGAGACATCCTGTTTATAATATCCTATGTTTGTGTATGAAAATGTACTAAATATATAATCGTGTGCCACCCCGTTATCGACACGGTGATAGCGCGTATACAGTAAACGCCGACTACCTTATTCTCTTCTTTCGGTTCGTTAATATTCCAAAACGCACGCCGCCGTCGTCTCTCTTTTTTAAGTAACCAAATCGCGTCCGCGCGAGACGACCGCCGGGGACACGTGTGCGTTTTTTATTATTATATGGTTTTGTTCTTTTTATCTTCCCTGCGTTTGTTTTCGTTTTACTATACTACACCGCGTCGATGTATTTTCAGACACCAAGGTGGCCTCGTAAACATAGAAACACGCGATATTATTTTTACACGCCCGATAAATTTAAAACGCATTTGCGAATACGCGCACATTGGAAATCAACACAATTTCTACTGTCGTTTCTGCTACGAGTGTTACAATATGGTTTACAGCAGCGTATAAGTTTATCGACGACTGGCGTCTTCTGACATGGACTTATCGAAGAATTAAAATCGTTCGTTTTGGATATTTAAAGTGCAAACAACACGCGTAGTAATATGGGACGCATTACGGGTCGAAAAATACCGTCGAAAATGATTTTACCGTCGACTATAAGTTCATAAACCCCGAGCGATTAACTGTGCCTAATACGGTTATTGTTTTAGATTATCAAAAAAGCGTGGAGGAATGCATGTTGGTACATTATTCGTTTTACAACGATGTCTTTTATTTTTTTATTTTCGAGTAATGTTTCTGCGCGAAAAATCACATGAAGTAACTTTTCTGATGAAAATTCGAGTATATAAAGGAGATATTTTAAACTAGAAATGTTCGATTATCTGGGTAATTTTTTCGATTTAAAAAAAAAAAAAAAACAAACAAAAAACAGATTTAAAATAATTTCAAACTTCGTGCAGCAAACATGTTTTTATGTCTTCCGATAAAATATAACTCATAAGTTATTTTTTTTATTTCATTGCGTGAATATAATTATAAGCGATTTTATCTTGTATATTTTAATAATCAGAAGATTTTATTCAGCCAATTATTTTATTATTGTATAAACGGCATATCTGATTCTAACGCACAATGACATTCGCTTTTTCTTTAGCTGGGACTGGTTTAAAGAAACATATATTTTTTCATTTAAAATAAATACTGAACGTTTTGTTTTGCGATTTCAATAAAAACATATCGAATAATTTTATTGTGTAAAACATCCGAGTTTTTAATTATATCAGATAAAATATCCACAAAACATTTATACGATACATTAATACCTACATATTTATATTTCATGCAATATGTTTGAATATATAAATTCTCTCAGAATCAATGTTCGACTGTAAAAGCCGAGAATATACAATTGCTAGCAAGTCAAAAAATAACCACGGCCATAATACAACCAAAGGATGAAAAACTAATCGAGACGAGTAAATAATAGGCTTTTAAAATGGTTTAACACTTCATATAATACTATTGCAACTCGAAAGTATCTCATCAAAATCTTACGCTCTTTGTTTAGCGTCAATTTTTCAAAACTGCTACACCGCAGCAGTGCACACCAGTAAGGTATAAACAAGCGCTGCTGCAGTAATAATAATAACAATATTATTAATAACGACCGGAAGACGCGAATACGTTAAATCGATGTGACGAACGACAGCTATAATTTTAGATATGTCATCGCTTTATTTTCGATTCGTTTTTATTCATATTTTTTTTTCTTATATACGAAATATTATGTATAAATTTCGGCCGGAAGCGATTAGCGTTCGCGATGATACAATGATGCTGTCATATATAATACGCACACACATACACAAACACGCACACACACACACGTGTTCGGTGGAAATTTTGTGCACGATGTCCTCTCGAAAGCAAACCGGTGCGATGCGCACATAATATATATTTGACAACGAACAGTTGCTGAAAAAACTATATAAAAGCGTCGCGTCTGATTTACGTGTACGCGCACATCGCGCCGCGGTTAAAGCACTTAACGACCTTTTTCACTTCTCTCTTTTTTAGCGCACGTGTTGGCTAAAACGCGACGGTTAAATAGACTGTTAAAAAAAAATCGGTAGTATTATTTTAGAGGCTCTCGGAAATGTAATTACGATAATGGCGAACTGATATTTGGTTCTCAGTTTGCGCGCGCGCGCGCGCGCACACACACACACACACAGCGTGAAGTCTCCACCCGCGCGCGTTTACGATTATTTCGTTCACGTCATGAACACATTACGCCAGCACACATATACGCCACTCGCAGATTATCGACAACCCTGGCCAACATGTGCCGTTCACGTGTGTGAATCAGAGGCAGCAGCGACATAGAAAACCCCGAGGAATTGTCGTTTTATAGCGACTCTAGGTAGGTAGTTAATATAATATATAATATAACTCTGGTGTCCGGACACCCGTAGAAACGCCTGTAAAAACGCCGTCGACGATTTCGTCGAGAAAAGACGGTTATTTTTAAAATATCCACGGGTCTCGTAACATGTACGAGGCGCGCATATGCGCCCGATGTTTACCACTTCTCTACTACGTCGCTCGCACATCGCATTAATATATTCCACATATAATAGGCCGCACACGACACACGCGCGTATTTGTCCAACGGTCAGAGCAGAGTATTATTATATTACACATATACCGATATAAACTAAACACTGTGCGCCGTGCGTATACTATTATATGCATATGGTTTCGATAACTGCGGACACGACATGGAACATCTCAAGAAACGACAATATATAAGGTTTTTCTATACGCATTAACGCGCATCGTGCGTGTCGGATTTGAGTAAAACGTGATTATTCTCTTTGTCGATATTGTGTCGCATTGTACGGGATTGAAAACGTACGATATATGGTTTATTTTATTATTATTATTATTATAACTATTATATTCTAAAGTAAATGGCAACTGACGCGCAGTATAGTATTATACACACGTCTCTTTCGATCCGTTGCCCGCGCCAAAAAAAAAAGAAAATTCTAAAAACACAAACAAAGATCTAAATAACGTCGTGACGCATTTCCGGTTGGAGTGTATTGCAAATGCATTCGCGTGGTGACGGAAACAACAAAATTATTGTTCGTTTCAAAAAGTTGGTCGCATAATCGTAGACCGTCGTCACAACTATCTTTTCCGATCAATTTATACGCGATTACGAGTATTGTTAAAAAAATATGTTGACAAATCGTCTTTATACTTCTAAATGTTAGAAAACGTTCGAAATATACACACATCAATACGATGACAATGTGTCCAGCGATGTTATCGGATCGACCCCGTTGATTCGCAATTCGGTTTCATTCGTATACTATTTAAACAACGTTACTGGAAAAACATACGAACCATGTGTTGTGATGGCTATAACGTCAAATATTAAATTACCATTTATACCTCAACAAGTTTGGTATAATTGCGTCGTACATACGAGTATAAATACGATCCAATGTACCCAATTATTTTAAATGAGTGAAATGCAGACAAAATAAACAACCTCTTAGCCAGACTTCTCGCCTTTCACAAAAATCCAGCAGTAAACGCGACTTTTAAAAAACCGTTTTAATTTTTAGATTTTTTTATTTTTTACGCGACAGATGCGTTTGCTACGGTCAAATTGCAAGCACATATGAAATCCGACGGACGTTTCCAAACGACTAATGAGATTGTACACGACTGCCATTAAATACTATTATACGTCTAAGCAATAGAATTTCTTCTCATAGCTGTAGATGACGAATTGTGCATATAATACGATTAATTAGAGTCACATCAATTGAGTCGAAATAATACTATATAATATATAGATTATGTGTGTAGAATTGGTTAATGGTGTTGGTAAATTTGATGGAATATACGTGTATGTAATATAGCGATAGAACCGATTCTGTTTAATTCAGAGTTGAAATATTTTGAAAGAATTATACACTTATTATCAAGACACCGAATTACTGTAAGTAATAGTTCATATCTTTTGTTTTTGAGCAGCTTAAAATGCAGAGCTACTGATTTAATAATTACGAATAATTAAAATGTATTTTTAAAACGATAAGTCAATTATTGGAGGCCTGTATAGTATTATGTTTTGAAAGACAGTACATATACTATTATAAAATTTATATGCAGATTGATATAACATTAAGTGAACGTTGGATATAAGTATAATGTTTCGTATAATATTATCAAACGCATTTGTGTTATAACTTACAATCGTAAATTAGACTGTATACGTACTCGGTAGATTAAAAATGTTATTCTCTGTGAAGTTAATTTTCGTTTAACGAACCTAATAAATTAAATCAACACGCGCGCATATAGTAAACACTCACACACACACACACACACACACACACACACACACACACACACACACACACACACACACACACACACGCAGAGCGTTTTTGAAATATTATTTAAATTGAGCTTTTTATATTTCTTCTCAGCGACGCGCAGTGTTATGCTCGATGATCGCAAAGTGTTTGCTTTTATCCAGAAAGAAATCAACAACGCGGTTTGGTATCGATCCTATTCGTTTCGACCGGTGTGTAAGACAATATTATAGAACGAAATCCAATGGAATGTACCCGACGACACCACAAGAGTAATATTAGAAAGCAAAAAAAGGCTTATTTTTCGTTAGTGCGATTTGACTATATTATATTTTGTTTGTTCGCAATCAAATACGTATGTTCCTCCGAATTCGAACAGATCGCGAAATAAAACCGATAGTTTTTGACTCGTTCTTCTCCTTTGCGTCTGCAGCTACGATATGGTCGACGTTTCTGCAGTTCTTGTAATCCGATATTTTGTCGCGGCGATTCAGTTGTCGCGTCCGGCCAGGTCATTAATGCCATGAGCGAGAGAAACGCTCGCACACCATTTCACGTCAGTGATATTAATCATTTTATTTTCTGAAATATCACGCCAGACTTCTCGACCCTCCGACTTAGAGTGTACACAGTATAGCGCGCGTCTGCGCATCGGTATTCATACCCCTAGTGTGCCTTTTATTACAAAATGAAATAATATTCGCTCATTACATATTTTAACAACGCAGACGTGCGGCGATTTTGTCGTATACGCAATTCTGCATAGTTGTGTGTAAATAGGTGATTTATTTTCACTGTAATACGTATTGATTATTAATGTATGTTTATATGGTGTGTAATGCAGTGGTCCACAATGCATTTTTGAACGTACGTGGCCAATTTTAAGTCATACAGCACTATATTATTACGCCACTGTAGAGGTGTGTTTCCAAGTGATTTTATAATGCGCGAGTGCGTGTGTACGTGTTCGTATGCGTGTGTACGTGTTCCGTTTGACGTTCAATTCTAAGTCAAATCCTCATAAGACCCTACAGTCCTATATTACCTATATACTCTTAGAAAAACTATAAGAATAGTTTAAAAACGTATCGTGTCGATGATGTTTTTACCGAGTTTTAAACTCAAAATAAAACAAAAATTGCACACTTATTATACGAATGTATTAATCGAAGAGCATATTTTTCAATAATATTACACGAGTAAATGTTGAGATAAACTTTCTATCCGTTTGTTACGATTTTATTCACTTGTTATAACGTGGACTCGTGTAATATATTTACTACGTCTGTAAATCGTGTGTTTTTCGTTTTCACGCTGAGTATACGTTATACTGTCCCGTCCTCAGCAGGGTAGGTTATAGTTTGGATGTGCTGCCAACGCCATGTGTGTGAACACTATATATATGAAATATGTACAATGTGTGCGGCGTAGGGTTAGCTGGGAACGTCATGGTGTACCCACTGCACATATAGTTGACCGTGAGTATTATACAACGTTCGAATCTTGCACCAAACTACACGACCATGTATTAATATTATCTAGTGTACACTTTGGCCCAGTTGCGTTGACGAGATTAGATAAAAAAACAAGTCATCGGTTTCGGTTAGTCTCCAGCAGAATATGTAAACACACGAAAATCGATATTTGTATTTATTTATATTTTCTACGGCGCATTATACCCACGGTATCGAGTTGTACCAGAATTTGTAATAATATAGTATGGATCATCGCCGTGTAACACACGGGCGCGAGCGTATCGTTTCGGGGCGCGGAGACGAAAACGACCTGATAGATAAGCGCAGAAGAAAGACGGCTCGACGGTCGCCCCCGAGGACGCGTAGGTATACAATATACACATAAATCGTAATTCATAGATAGTGTGTCATCATGTGTGTCGTCACCCCCGTGCGATCGTTTTGTCGAAAATGTCCGATCCAGGGATTATTTTAACTCGCGTTCGGGATCACGTCGCGTACGGTTCGTAAAACGCGCGAAGCTCACATTTAACCGTCATAAGCCGTGCGGCGTTCGTTGTGTAATTCGGTTTTTTTTCTCACAGATAAGTCAGGACGTTTATTACTTTTTTTATTCCAAACGACAGCAGTCGTCGGCGAGGGAGGGGGTTGTTCCTGTAGATCACGCGCGCGCGCGTCTTAAAAATCCTCATAATATACGCTCCGCAGAGTTGTTCAATCGAACCGCCGACGCGTACCTGACGTGTGCACACGGCACATCCGGGTCGTGTCGTATATTACCAACGCGAGAGACGGCTCGCCCCAGACGGCTGTACGTTATATTATTACGATGTGGCCGGAGCAGTGGCGCGACCAGATCCAAATAAATGATTATTATCTGTTTATTATCCGCGCAACGGGTGTACGTATATACCATATACGTACGCGGTGTAATCTCTGACTTGTCCGTCGCGGATTTAATGGCTGTATCAACACCCCGTGCGTAGAGAAGCGTAGAAGAAACAACATATAATAGTACATATATATATATATGCGAACGATCGCGAGCGCGTGTCTGCACATCGTCTCAGGCCCGGTGTGTTTATCTTACTGCATTATTATATTACGCGCGCACACGCTCTCACTTTAAATACGCGTTATAAAAAGTATGTATACGTACGTAGGATACACGCACGCGCCTCTAACAATAATAACGTCGGGCCGCGGGTCCCTTATCATCACACGCGCACGTAATACATGTATATAATATATTATCTTCGCGGTACCACACACCTGTTTGCGTTCGTCCTGCATCACCCGGCGACACAGACCCCGCGAGGATCACAATAAACCAGCCGAGTCTACGCCCTGCAATACGTACACGCGCTTCTGTGTGTGTCGATGGATAAGACGTTTCCCGAAAATAGCCTGTTGCCAGAGCTCTCTCTCTCTCTCTCTCTATATATATATATATTATATACATACATGTATATAATAGAGGTATACGTATATAGTATGTGTACACGCGCACACCTTTACGCCGCGGCGGAGATGATGAATGACGGCGTATGGTGTATAGAGACGAGACGTTTTACCGACTGCCGAGAAACGAAAGATTAGAAGGGAAGAAGAAAAAAAAGAAAGAAAATACGATGCACATACATGCATATGCATTAAATTATCCATGCGACAACGTAAATATTATAGGTATATTTGTTCAAGCGCGAGAACGGTAGAGAAAAAAAAACCACTACAAATTCGACAGACGTCGATATTATAGTAGGCGAGTGTGTGTGTGTGTGTGTGAGTGAAGTGCAACTACGACCGTAATATCGTATAATTTTCTTACGACGTATTTACTAATTTATCTGTAATGTGGTATATGCCGATCGACAATGTGTGACGACAGTGGAAGTAACTAAAATATTAATAAATTAAGGTATTTTATCCGTGCGGAGACTGTTTCGGCGTATTTTTTAAAAAATATTATGATTTATTTTATTTCTCATAATTATACTTTATTTAAGTTGGTAAATATGTTTTTCGTCAGTTTAAAAAAATCTATTTAAATTAAATTTGACTGTACTATAACTTTAATTAAACCACTAAAGAACGGTTTCATAACAAACATTTTGAACGAAAAATATTAAATAATTTTAAAATAGATTATAATTATTAACGATACCCAAGAACTCGTCATAAATATTATCGTAAACAATATATTTAATTTTTGATCGAAGATTATCATTTTTAATGATGTAACGAGATGTTAATAGTAATATCGAGTTTTTTAGATGTTTCATATTACACCACTCTACATGCATTAGTATTTAATATTTATTGTAAGCGATTCACGTACGAAGTATATTGACACTTAAGGTCCTTAAGTTAAGGATATTCAAAGGTCAATCTAATGAAAGAATCATCGTTTTAAACACTTATAACAACAATAGATTGTACGTATAATACGTTATATATCCATGCCATGATAAATGCGTATTTACAATTTAAAGTACAATATATATGACAATATAAATCTTCAAATAAAAATTCTAATATTTGGTTGCCGACCATTGAGTTAATTATTACTATTATTATTATTGTTCATAAGTCATAGCGACGAGTACCATGTGATAAGTCCACATATATAATAGATGTGATTATCATGTGAACGGAGCCCCCCGATCACAATTATTATTTTCACAGCACAATAATTTAATTTTGAGATTCGGTGGGCTGTCATCATATTGAACTCGTAAAAACCGTATCATGTGACGGATTCCCATTAAACGGCGAAATTTATTGTCTCGAACGACTAAATGCGAGTCATTATGTGTATGTGTTTTTGGGGATAGCACAGCGTCGAAGGAAAAAAACATTCGTATTATATATTAAGAGACATTTCGTGATGTCCGTCTAGCGAGATGGATTTGTTTTTTCAAACCGGATATATTACGTACGTTATATACATCGTTAAGATGTGAATATGCGCGATGCTGTGGTCGCAAAACATCTATAGCTACATATTGCGGGGCCGCGGACTGTCGGAGGATGAAAAGATTACAGCCGCGGCACGTTTGCGAATTATAACGAGTAATTTGAGACGATTTTAGGGCGAACCTTTGTGTGTATCGTGTACCGTGTACGTGAGATATAAGCTAGAGTATAGGATTCCGAGTGCATCGGCAAATGCCGTAGACGATTTGAATTTAAGCGCAACGATTATATTATAATATTATTACAATCATTATGCAACTGAATACCATTCATTACACACCAAGCGTATATCTATAAATGTTATAGTTGACTAATTTATACTATACACATTATGTTAAGACTTTTCGATTCGATACTGTAAGTTGCACGGTAAAGTTTAATATTACTTAAATATTATCGAGTGATGTGTTCGTATCGGTTTCGAAACATCGAAATTAAATGGACAAACGACGAAAAATCATCACGATTAGTTCTGTTATAGTTTTGAATGTATATTCTAGACATACGAGTTTAGTTATCTTAACCTATATTAAGGGGCTTCGGAGAAAAACGTTGTTCGACGTTAACGCGACAATGTCGTATATATCTGACGAACATTAACGGCATTGATTTATAGGCATGAATTAGTGTGATAAATATGAGCGATGATCGACCCGGGGATACTGTGCAAAGATGGTTCAAATGTGTTACGATAATTTATGGTGGTCGCGGCAGTGTAATAGTGTAATACATACGGCGTGCGTTCGAGAGTAGGAGAAGACCAGAGGAGACTAATGAATTATTTTGAACCCCGAATTTTATTTATACGTGACACAGGGTCTACTATCATTTCCAGCACCCAATTAAATAGGAGATTTATAATGTTCCATTTGGAATCGTATCCTACAGGAGGTTTTTAAATCTTTATACTATTATACTATCGTTCTAGGTAACAGCATTTGCGAGATATTTATTTTTACTCTAAGGTAGGATCGTCGAACGTACATACACGGCGCACGTACACGGCCGACGAACAAACTTATTCTAATGATTTTTTTTAATATCTTACATCGAGGTTAACGAAATAATTTATTTACTTATTATTTTAAACATTTAAGAGCTATAGAAGTTATATGCAATAATACTGATTTGTATACCTACGACTGTTCATTCGAAACCTGTATATAATATAATAGTATGATATGCACGTTGCACATATTATTATGATTTAAAAAAAAAGAAAAATTGAATTCTATACAATTTTTACGATTGTGTATCCATAATAATATTATGATTTGTGTACATATATTATCCACAGGACTATAGGAATTGTGTTTTAAATTACATACGAGATGGTAAAAAAGGCCGTACAGTTATATGTTAATTATAGTAATATTTATATGTGTATTGTATATACAATATACACGTAGAATACATTAATACGAATTTTTGTAGATTTGTGATTTTAAAATAGGTGTTATATTATATTTATATAATGTGTAGTATTCGTTTTAAAGTAAAACCTATCATTGCACTGTACCGTATATTATTCTTCGTGTCATTCCACGGCTTTATATACATACATATATATTATATAGGGAAAATACGTTTTAAAACTTGTTTTCTTATGGGGTTGACATGGTCCACATTTTAGACGTTTTGAGAAAAACAGATGGTACGATCAACCCCCCGCGCATGTGTCCTTCGATCGAGTAACATCGAGCTATTCGCGCCTACAAGCACTATATATGTGTTATTTACATAATGTAAATAGCTACCTACATAACACATGTAGTTTTATGAGTTTTGATCAGTGGCAGTATTTTTCAATTTGTATAGAGAAGAAGAGAAGAGTTTTTAAATTTAAAACTAATCGACGAGTAAAAAACGATTTTTGATTTAAAAAAATACTATATTTATAGGTGGATTTGGAGGGAAACGGAGGCTTAGTCTTCTCAAATATTTGTGAAGTAACAACATTATTTTTAGCGAAATTAATGTAATTTCACATTTAATAAAATGAATCCCCCCATCCCCTAAGATAACAACCAGTAATTATATAATTAATACTAAAAGCAATGTATTTATATTTTTTTAGAAAATAAATAATAAGTATTTTTATATTCTATTGGTTTAAAAAGAAGAAAAAAACTTATGAAAACGAAGGGGCAGTAAATTTCGAATTGAATTTGTAGATTAATATTATATTATATTAAAAATTAAAATTACTTAAAAATTAGATTCTTTTTTAATCTATTTTTAGAGTTGATAAGGGGATGGTTATGCAAATGCTATTTAAGCGTAATCTTTTATTGAAAAAACAAAGCTCCCCACACTTGATTAAATTCCCGTCTACGAGTATATCGATATTATGTATGAATTTTTGCGGTAGATTTACTACTTGAAAATTTGATCACAATTTCACAGAAATAAAACATAATCATAAAATTCGCGCTGCTCAAAATTGTATAATTCTCTAGTAATAAACTACTTCGTACACGTCTATAATTATGGTAAAATATTTGTTTTTTTTTTTATCGAATTTATCGATTATAAGAGATTCCATCGATAAAATGCGAACCAATACGAATCGATAAAATATTTGCTCGTTTGACGTGAGCCAACAAAGACAACAATTATTTGATCACGTTAAACCCTCAACCCCTATGACGCGGTCGCAGACGCAACCGACTTAGACGATAAATATTACGCAGACTCAGACGTAATACGAGTATATGGCGTAACATGTAAGCACTATTATAATAACGATAAAGCGACGTAAAAACACGTCTGCCTATTGGCGAAACGAAATTTGTCTTACCTGGAGAGTCGAAGCCACACCGTGCCGACGGGGTCGATTGAAACGTCTCTGGATACTATTCGCGCGGGCCCGCCATGGTTTGTCGAGACTTAATTGCGATGTCGCGGCGACGACCGAGCGTTATCGATAGTTTCTATATAGAAACGTCGTCGTGGGGCGGACGCGAAGAAAACGAGCGACGATCCCGGGCGGCTTCGTCCTCGGGGACGACGGGTATAATAAAACGGACGGATCTCTCGCAACGCGCGATATTATTCGAAACGATGTAATTATTCCGGGGACGCGAATACGCACTGAGCGACGAGCGCGAACGGACTGCGAGAGCGTGTGCACGATGAGAAAAATAAAAAAATAAACGATTGTTAAACGATCGCGACGAGCTATGCGAACGCGACGGCGGCGACGAGTGTACTATTCTTGTGTTGCGCTGCCGCCGCGCCATGTCTTTTGGCGCGGGTACACGCACACGCGCGCGCGGATCGTCGCGAGCCTGCCATTGGTCGGCGGCACAGGGTAAACGGTCGCCCCTCCTCCTCCCGCCGCCGCCGCCGCCGCCGCCGCAAACGGTACGTTCGAACGCGCCCGTCGAGTCAACAAGTCAACAACACTGTATTTCCCCTGTATTTACTACGTTTAGATAAAAAAAAAGTACCGGTAAAACCTATGGGTTTTCTGTATCGACAGAACATTCGAGTACGTAATATTTATATGCTGTCACGATCGAATGAAAATCGTAATCGATTTGTTACGGTAGACGGGTGGTCGGTATGAAATTAATTAAATTGACTATTATTGATATTATTCGATAGCGAACTAAACGAGTTTCTATCTATCCGTTGATTTAATCTGTAAGGGTATAATATTATGTTTTATGACGAAAAAACTCGCGAAACTGCATTTTTATGCAGAGCAAATAAAATCAAAAGTACCATTCGTACAAACATAAAAGTAAACACTCAATAGGGTACACGCGATAAACAATGAAAACCAAAAAATACTGTATTCTTTAAAATACTGATCAATACAGATCGGAGAAATAAAAAATGAAAACGTTTTTTTTTTTTTTTAACTATAGATAATATTATTATGTTGATTGTTCGACATGTAAATTAAACTTTTTGAAGTTACGCTATAATCGTCATTGACGAAATATTATTAAATAATTTAATAAAAGAACACATATTATGATATAATATGGATATTACACCTGTGTAAGATTATAAAATAATGTTGTTTCGACATTTAGAAATTATAATAAAACAACAAAGATATTTTGACGGTGAACAGTACTAATTCGATTTACGTTTTCAACGAAAAACAGCATCGTTACGTCGATAGTGCTCGTACTACTTGCATACATAGATTCATTCGGGAATCGCGATAGGGAACGACGACTGATGTCATCCCATATCGCGATTCTCCGATTACATACAATAAAATAATAATCATAATACGTAATATATTGATTGGCGCGTCAACAAATATATCAAAATAATTATTAGTTAACATTTAGTCACTAATATAATATATTATGTTATAATTTGTGTTGATTTTTTTATAGGCTGGTGCGGTAAGTACTGGCAGGCAAATAATTGTACGTATAGGTTGGTACTCGAGAATTTATTTATGACTACAGATATAGGTATTTAGATTAGGTATTGATATTTGTGATAGAAAAACCTTATTATAGGTATAATAAAAATATGACACTTGACCCAACTTGATACGAATATTGAAAACGAATATTTTAATAATATTATATTGATGATAATAATATGATATGGTAGGTAGGTATTTCCCAATTAATACTTATTAATTTAAAACTCTTTAGTAGATACATTGTCACGTATAAACTAATGTCTCATCCGCATCATATAATAGATATCAGCGTGAAATTTTAAACGATTAAAAAGATATTAATATATAATATTTTTTTTAACGATAATATAGGTAATCGCGATTAAAGGGAATACAACTTCTTCGTGAAGTTTAAAATCATATTGAATAAATTAATAGTACTAATAACAAAATGGTTTTTAAATTAATTTCAAAACATTTTATTTAACTGTAACGTTAATAGGACATACCTATAGTATGCCTACCTACTTATAAATAATTATTAACCAGTGATTATATAATGTTTATATAAAAACAAAACAAATATTATTATACTTGAGATAATAAAAGCCATTGTTTTCAATAATGCACCAAGTACGTACTTACGTATAACTTTGAATTTTCGTCTAGAGTATTATTGTATTAACTCATAATAAGATGTTTTAATACCAGGAGGTGTTATTTGAAAGTATTAACTGCGGTGCACTCGGTCAACGGTTCATATAAATAGAATGAGAGACTGCTGTTCCTTGCTAACACCAGTGGATCAGATATTATTTTTAAGTTCACGCAAAAACACACAAAAGTAACAAAAAAAAACAGTAAACTGTATATATATATATATATAATGTATATATACTAATATTTCAACGAATTTCAACTCAAAGATATAAATTTATTTTAATTGACCGAGAAAATGCACAACATTAATACTCGAGTAACTTTTTTATTTACCAAATAAATTAAAAGAAAGTTATATATTATAAGTATACACAGATTTTTTAATAGTAAAAATATTATAATAGTATCAATTTAAAAGCTTTAATAATTATTAAACCTAAGAGACTGTAAAAAAAGTTAGTGAAGTAGTCTCACCCGTTCTTGCTCCCTTCCAGCTTATGACTATAGATAGGAAGAAATCGGATTGTTGTCGAAACTTGATAATTAGCTTTCAAACCAAAATATTGTATTTTTTTTTCAATCTGACAGTTTAATTAGCAAACAAATATAATACCTAGTAATTATGAATTTAGGTACCCCTCACAGAACATTTATTGTAGCATAGCACCGTTGAGATAATTTTAAAATACAATAAACTTATTGTTACAAATAACATGTTATCTTCTGACTTGTGTAAAAAATATAAACACATAAATAACCGGTTTACAGTCATTTATTTGTTAAAAATATAACATATGTTCTAGTTGTACGTACTTAAAAGTGTCGTTATAACGAAATAAATAATAAAAGTATCTATTAAGTAACCACTTAATGATTTATTTTATTTTAATAGCTTTTTGTTTTACTATTATTATGGACATTAGAACTCTCAATGTATATATTTTTATGGCATAATTAAAATTATCATCGCGACCGCCAATTTCGGTTTAAATATATATATATATTATAATATATAGTAGGTACTATATAGTCATTATATTATGTTATATTTCACCGAGGTGATTTACAAATTTAAATATATAACATAAAGGTATAATACTATTCAAATTGATTTATAAACAAGTATCTATAGGATGCCATACAGTAACGTATAGTTTTAAATTGTACTCACATTTAACGTGTACTCACACGTGGTGATGAAAATCGAGTATTATTTAGGGATTGAGTGTATGGAGGAAGAAATATCTTTAACTTAATATTTATAAGGGTATAAGAGGTAGGACGGATGATTGCCCCATTGCTCTTCTTTTCAAAACGCCCCAGAGAGTACCTAATAATAAAGTGAAATAAGAAGTTTGCAGTTTTTAGAAAAATAAAGATATACGAGAAACATTTGTGTTTCGCGTCGGCGTTTTACTGGGGTTTTTTTTTTTTTTTTTTTGTGGTGTTAATTATACTGTAAATGTCATGTCTTTTTTCCGCATCGTGCAAATATGAGAGTATACATAATACATATATATATATATATACTTACCTACGCATAACTACGCCATACAGTATAGGTGGTATTGCATTTCTCGAACACGTGTTTGAGATAAAATGTCAAAACAGATTGAAACGCGCGCGACTCGGCGACGACGGCGGCGGCTGATAGGTACCTACATATAATAATAATAACACACAATATGCACGTTTAGAGTTCTATAAGACGCGCACGAACGTTTGACATACCTTCCCCATCTATAACGCGCAACACACACGCAGATAATTCCACCGGAATCAAGATGTCCGGAAACGCACGCAGACCTCGAGTCAAATTAGCACGTGCCCCGGCCCGCGATGAGCTCCCGTTCGAGGGCCGGATGACACGCACAATCCCCGGTGCGCGCCGCAGCAGGCACAGCGTGTGCATCGTATTAAACACGATAATATTACATAATAATGTAATAAGTGTATACGAACACACGCCGCACACGGGGCCGGTGGGGACGAACTTCGAGCGCATATTACGCGTGTAACGCGTTGACATCAGAAGCGTACATTAGACGTACACTATAATACCTACGTGTAAAGGTGCTCGCTCGAAGGGATGTAGAGAGAAAGAAAAAAATATGTCTCCAATTATACGATTGTGCGCAGACGACGTCCTCTGTGGCCGCACATTATATTATATAAATCCACGTGTACTCCAAATGTAAATAAGCGACGACGACGGCTTGTATTATATATACATACATATACATATATATATATATATGTATTATAAAATAATATATAGCAATCGTCTCGTACAACAAAATATCATATTATTATACGGTATAAAATCGTGGCTGATGGTTTATGATTTTCTGTGGGACCAGATTCTCTAATGACGTACCTCTCTTCGTCTCTTCTCCCGTCTCTTTTGGTCGTGTTTTTAATATGGTGACTCCGGCAGTAGCGCGGACATCTGATGACCTACACGTGTAGCGCGCTCGCAACACACACACACACACACACACACACACACACACACGCCGTGTCGTATATACTATGTGTTATATATTATTATGAAGTACGCATGCGACCCGAAACTGTATTGTTAGCCATTTGATTTTTCTGTAATTCGACCGACAGAGAAAAATAACTAACTCGAACATCTTGCGACCTGTTCTCAGCTGCCGTTGCCGGGGTATTATATACACGTCGTCGCTCGCGCTTAGGTAACACACTTCGTCGTGGCAGTTGCAATGTGTGTGAATACTGTGTTCGAAAACACTGTCGTCAGTTTTAAAAGTTATCTCAAAGTCCGCCCGCGGTCGACGTTTGAAAAGGTTCAATTTCCTGTAATCACTCGATCGATATTATTTTGTTTAAATATGGAAAAAATTCAAACTTACAATATTATGAACGGTCGTACCGCTGTGTGAAGACCGTTCATTCGTGATATACATGCGACATAGACACCAGTGATTTGAACAACTAAAGTTATAGCTAAGAAATAAGTACAACTTAAGATAATAATTATATTACACATAATATACTATTATTAATTGAAATGATGTGTATCATGTCTTTTACGTGTATTTCATTGTGAATAATCGATAAAATGACCCATGAGTGTCTATAATAATAATAATTATTAGTGTGTGCTCTTAAAAATGATTTGATATTGAGACTTAATATACGAAAAATATATTTAATATTAGATAATGGTTTTTAGTTATCTATTGTGCCTTCTTATAATATTGTATTTTTTATATAAACTTAGTATCATATATTATCTACCTTCTACCTATATGTACTCACAAACATTTAATTATTTGAAGAAAAATGATTATTTTTAAATTAAAAAAATGTATAAAGTAAATATTAGTAGGTGAGATTTTGTGGATTTCGAGATTTGAATAAATACAAATAAATAGGTGCTGAAATAAGCAATAATTAAATTTTACCTGTGTTATTTATTAATTTAACAAAAAATCCAACATAATCTAATCTGTGAAATTCGGCATGCGCTGACACATGGCCCTGTGGCGCAACGGATAACGCGTCTGACTACGGATCAGAAGATTCCAGGTTCGAATCCTGGCAGGGTCGTTTCCATTTTTTTTTTCTTCTAATTTTAAGTATCCTGTTTTGACCAAAATTAATATTGTAATAAACTTATATTACTAATTGTATTACCAGTACATTTTTACTTTTCAAAAATATAATAGACTCAATTTATAATTAATGACAAAAGAACTTAACATCATATTCAATATTACCTAAGTAAATTTTATGCTATATTTATATTTACCCTTTTTAAATGTATTTTTTTTGGTATACTTATATAAATATATTATTACTTGATAATAAATATAATATAAAGCTACTGGCTGTAAAAATTTAAATATCAATCCGACTCAATCGGGAAAATATAATTAAAAATGTAAATAATTATAGAAGGATAATAATTATTTAAATATTATTTGACGTTAATTACAATGATACAATAAGAGAATGTCGAAATACATCTTAAATGAATATTGTAAATAACAATATGAACACGTGAAATATTTTTTGAAAAATAGAATGATTATATAAATAAAGTCCTACGACCCTGCCAGGATTCGAACCTGGAATCTTCTGATCCGTAGTCAGACGCGTTATCCGTTGCGCCACAGGGCCTCTTAGAATAATTTAACGTATTTTTATCGATTAGATCCATTTCAAATTTTTCAATTGAATAAATATATTTCATTTTTTCATCAGTTCAAATATAAAGAACTTGATACGTCGACACTTCAAGCTACTTAACATAATTTTATCGGTTAGCCAACAGATGTAGATATACCTAGATAGAATATATCACTTTGTATTTTATTATGCATTTAATATAATACAATAATTAATAAAATAATAAATATTAATATATTTATTACCAACATAATATGTAGAAGATGAGCATCAATAACTATTCGATTCTGTTGCTTTGGTACATTTTTTATTCGTTATCTAAGGTGTACGGTGAATAATATAATAATTATAGTAAATATAGTGAAATCTAAGCATACAATAAAAACACATGATTATATAGTTTTTTTCTTAATTTAATTAAGACAACTATTTTTTATTGTGATAAAGGGAAAACGTGTAAATATCAAAATCACTGTCAGTATTTAGACAATAAACTGGTGAATGAAAATAATTTAAAATGTAATGAAATTTCCTTTATAATCAAAATCAAAAGACTGCAGGTAAAAAATTCACGCGAAACCACCAAAGAAAACGAATTTATACTACCGAGAAGAAGTGTAAATATACGTAAATAAACTTTTCAAAGGCGTTATAAAAAGGTCTATTATTTTTCACAAAGTCATAACATAAATTTGATTCGGTAGTTGATTAATAATAACGCCTCGTACTAAAACTATCAATAAACTAGTGTTACAGGGTTATATTAATAAAAGTTAGCCATACTAAGTATGGTATGAAACAATGTTGTATAGTTAAGTTTATGTACTTTATATACTCAATTTCGCCTAATTATTCGTTGCTCATAATTCTTTGTTTTTCTTTTGTTACACGAAAAATGAGCAGAGGGTCACATTATGGCATCACCGGAACAACGTAGTTAAACAGAATAATAATAAATTAACCTGAATAAAAAAACAATAGTACCTATTTTATTATACAATCAACTAATAAAGAAACATCGATAGAGTAACATTTATTTTATTATAGACCTGCAGGTAGTGCGAATTATTGCACTGAAATACACATGGCCGAAATAGTCAACTTTAATGTTTTGTAAGTGTTACAGTGTACACCGTACACACAATTATTAATTATAACACCTACAATGTTTTTTAAATAAATCAATTGATAATAAATATAATTTTATACGATGAAAATGTTACTGTATATTTAATTTTTTTAACGAGTAAACTATTATAAGGCAATTGAAAACGAAGTAGGAACTATTTTACGAAATTTTTAAAAGGGATTTATAAATTTTGTAATTCAGGAATCAAACGTCCTATGGCCAATAAGTAGGTACCGGGGACCTTTTATCCAGAATCCATTATTTTACCAGGACCTTTTAGTTGAGAACTTTTAGGCAAGGACGATATAACGTCCAAATATTGTTTTAAACCTAACGTTTTTCAAATCGATTACAGTTGAGTATAATCAAAAGCTTTCAGTCGACGCTACAGGGTTTGAACACAAATATTAGTAATATTTGTTGATATTTCTTCTTTTACTGTCTTTTGATATTTGTTTTTCTTGTTAAATACTTTAATAGTTTTCCCACGCGCGTAGATCGTATAATCCTGTCACTAAATGAATTCAAAAGTATATAATATATGTACTCACATATTCGTGCGTCCAATTTTTTGAGAAAAAAAAACGTCGTATACAGTTACGCTTGGTAGCCAACATTTCACGTTCATTAAATCCCGTTGACGATCTAAAATATTTCTTAAAAATGCATTCGGCCTTCACTGGCCCATAATATTTCATTCTAGCATTAATGGTGTTTTGAAATTATTATTACTCCCGACTTAATATAATTCTACGTAGTATAATTTTATCAAAACTATTGTAAAAAGAATAATTTACAACGTGTAGTTCTTTATAAACTATACCTACCACGAGTTTCCTATTTAAATAATAATAATGATTTTAGGACAGCACTATATATCTAATATAATCAAACATCAAACCTACATCGAACTAAATAATTATTACATAAAACTGAAATTTTCAAATATTTAAAAAAATTTTGGGTAAAACAAACTTTGGAATAAAATTGTCGTTATGTTTCTTGGACATTTTTCTGTAGTGTATTTTCTCTGAAAACTAACCTATCGCGTCAGTCAGAAAAATAAACTTATCGTAATAACTATTCATGTTATTGGTTGTGTTGTGTCGAAAACCTTTTTCGGTTTATTGTTTCTCCCTTCCTAAAAAAAATGTTACGTATGTTATTCTTTAATATTTTAATTATTATACCAAAGCAATTTGAATACAATACTTCTTTCGAAAACGTATTAACTAATTACACAATCCGTTATTTAGTATTTTACTTTTAATAGAATGTATGTTTATAATTGATTTTCAATATAATTTTATATACGCTTTCAGTATGCCTTTGACATTTCTAAAATTATAATTGTGTTTATATTTTTATAATTTCCTAGCGGCCTATCGAAAACATTTTACCCTATAGGTGACCCTATAGGTTGAAAAACACTGATACAGTGTAATATAACATAATTGATAATACGTATACCGTAGGTACTTATTATTATCATTACTCGTCATATATTTTACGTAGTAGGCACGTTTAAACGATATCGCTCAATAAGTATATACTACAGTAATATTATAACGTATTAATTTAAAATTTAAATAGCATACGATAATATCAAGCATAGACTTTCATAATTATAGTCAAAAAAACAAATAATAGGAAAACTACGTACTTTAGTTTAACGATTAGGGCATTTAAAATGTGACAATGGATGTCAATAACACCGAATTCTATATTGAATAAACTTTTTTCCACATATCTTATAAAAAAACAATCTAATCGCGTGTGATTTATAAACCTACCGCAATAGAAATCCAGTTGAAGCAAACGATACGAACATCGACCGATGAGTTCTACGCCAATCATTAATAATGATATTATGTCAACACGTTTATTGTATAGTTATGGGCGTCGGATAAAATACAAACGTACATTATACAAACGTACATACAATAATAATAGGCGTTGAAGGATTTATTGAAATTTATGACTAAAAATTTACAAGCTGTCACGACGAAAATATGTAATACTTATGCCGTAAATGTGTACAATAAATATTGAGGGATATTAATAAACCATAAACGTAATGATTTTTATATTGAGTTCTTTCGATTAATTATTACTCGCAGCATATTTGACATGTTTAATCGTAGTGTAAAAATCAATCATCGAACGCGTTCTTCATATAAGAACGTGAATATAATAAGTCACATATTATTATGATTTAGACTCCCTCGACGAATGTGTTGAAGTAAAGGTTTATTATCATTATGAATTTGAATGTTATCGACGATGACAGTTAATCGACATATTTGTAAGTATTCAAATATAATAAAAAAACAAAAATAAACTCGATTATAATATTCCAATAAATCTTCATACTTGGCAAAAATATCGTATGAAAATCATAACATTCAGTCGATTTTCCTCTGGCTGAACATTCTCATGAAAAAACTACAATAATAATTCAAATCATTTCGGGTTTTTAAATAAAACACTCGACAACAATGCTGTAATTTAACGGATTATTATCGTCCGTCGACTCCGTCTGTATAATAAATTTACTATTGGCAACATCTTGCGTTTTTCCGCATCACCGCCCGACCGTTTAAGCGCACTTTTGTTTAAATCTCTTCGGAGTCGTTACGAGCGTTTCGTTTTGTTTTGTAGATTTCGCGATAGTCTACCGCGTCGAACACGGCGTACAATAATATAATATTTTATACGCTCGAGCGTCGGGTATATTTTTGGTTTCGTATTTTTTTTTATCTGCGGCCGTTCGTCGTCTCGTTGCGGTCGACACGACGCTCGTCTGGGCCGAAGCTCGTAAAAAAAACGTCACATAACGCGAAACGAAAAAATAAAAAATAAAATAATGATAAACCACACACATATTTACCGCGAGGTGGCTGCTGAGACACGTGCGCTAAAAACACGTTACGCAGCAGTCGTTTAAATCTACGTGTTAAAAAGGGTGACGACGAAGACCCCTTTCGCCCGCCCGCGAGTTCCGCATGCACTATTACCGCACGAATAGTTAAAATACATATTATATTATACAACTCGTGTCTGTGCGCACATACAGGATGAACACGGACAAATATATTTCGAATTTGAAACGCTGTATCCACATAAAAAATAAAAAAAAACTAGTGTCTTTATCGATAAATTCATTTAAAAAGTAAATTATAAGTGTTTATTCGGTACACCACATCGTCTTAAATGTTTTCAATGCATTCGCCACGAGCAACTTAAACGACGTTTATACGACAATCTAACTCGTTTCAGGCTTTTTGTTCGTGCAGCACGATCGTGATCGATTGGACGACTATAGTGTTATTTACATGTTCAGTTTCTCGATGTTGACTGGCAATGACGGTGACTGGAAAACTTGATCTTTGCAGAAACACAACAAATCTTTACGCTATCTTGACGGCCTATTCGGGGTTTCTCGGGGGCCGGCCAGTAATAAAGCACGTTGTTCAGAACGCCCGGCAATCGTTGCGAATACGTTTCGCACAAGTCTCGGCCATTAGATAACACCTAATAGGTATTATATAATCTACTCCGTCCAGTTAGAAAATTAAGTTCCCAGATTGCTTTTTCGATCCAAATATGAATGTCCATCGGTCGGAACAATGTTCTTCGGGCCGTTTAGCATCCGAGACACATCTCACTAATACTCTTAAAAATAATTTATCGACCAAGAATCCACTTGTTTTGTTTGATATACACATATGTATATGTATATAAAGCGTTTTAAAATCGGGTTGTTCTCTTTTATGTTCACCCTATACAACTATGCGAGTATTCATTAGCCGCGTGCCCGTGTTGTTTTTAGCATCGGGCCGAATGATTTCTTCACGGCCGTCCATCTGCGTATGAACCGTATAAGATCGTCACCGTCGTCGGCGGTTTCCTCGTTTCCTGTGTATAGTCGGCAGACTACTCGCGTGCGCATAGACATATACGCATGTGTGTCTTACGTGTATCGCGTTAATTTGTAACCGAAAACAAAAGTTAATAATAGGTATATTATATACGTGCGTCAGCATCACGGCTGCACTCGGGACAAAAAATAGTTTTTCGTAGCCGGAAACTTTGTCTACGAGAGCGTAATATCTTGTGTAGGACATAGGTACTATAAGTATATGTACTCGCAGCCGCGCGACTTGAGCGACGATGACGAGTGACACGGACGTCCGGAGCAATTGTTGATGACGTCGGACGCTCGGTATACGAGGCCCTGCCGGGCTTCTAATACAAGTGTTGCCTCGTATGCTCGTTTATTAAAATATAAATAATATAAAGCGTACGACGGTTTGCGGTAAAGCCTCGTCGTGGTGTACAGTGGTGTCTTAAGTTCAGAATTTGAATGGTACCTCCCAATTTCACTCGAAAACAATTTTTTCCTCTTTTTACCCAAATACGATAAGGTATTTTCTTTTTTCATCCGATAATAGTCGGATCAGGAAATAAAATCAATAAGTACCAATAAATTACTATTCTCAAATTATAATAATTCACGGCGCGATCGCCGCGACTGTGTCCGCGATCGCCACGACTGTGCTCGCGATCGCCGCGACTGTGCCCTCGATCGTGGCCAGCCACAACGTCCAACGCACGGTATTCGCCGCGGCCAACCACACCGTGCATGACGTCGGCAGCGGCAGCACGCCGTTGACCGCGATCGAGCCACCGCCGTCGAACCGGACCGGCCAGTCGTCCGGGCGCGGACCGGAACAGTTGCAGCGCCGCCTCGGCCCGTCGCGACACTAGCGACTCTGGGACGGCACCACTACGGCCAGCGCCGCGATCAGCAAGCCGATCGCCGTCAACGTCCCGCCGCGTCCCCGGAAGTATCCGCCGGCGTTATCGAACGGCGACTAACGCAGGCACGTAGCTAAGGGGTGGCCTGGGGTAGCCCGGCCACCCAAAATATTTACAGGCCACCCTGATGGCCACCCCATTACATTGAAATATTGTTGAAATACCCAAGGCTCAAATAATTGGACAAAAAAATTAAACATATTTTAAAATTTCTATTATCATATTTGTTATTTTTACATAATTGTCTTTCCGAACACTATGGTCAGATTACCAGATATCAGAACTCAGAATAGAAATCGTTCATACATACTCGTCGTATTCGTCGTATTAACGACGACGACAATGCATCTATATTAATTATTATAAAGTCGCAAGAACTCGCAGGTATTCCTATTCCAGTAAATCGGAATTTCCCATCGCGGCATGACATATACATTATATTATATAAGGTTTATATAATATTAAGATGAAAATTATCTAATTTATTTGTTTATCAAATTTAGTTCTTTTTGTACCTAATTACACTAATTATTATATTCAGAAACTACAATTTTATTATATTATAAACAATATACCTATACATAAACATAATTCTATTAGTGTCTAGTGTGGAGGGGGGGAGGGGTAAGTAAAAATATTGGCCATAACTGTGCCACCCTAGTTATTTAATCCTAGCTACGTGCCTGGACTAACGCTCATCGTCCTCGTCCTGTTCCAACTCGCATTCGCTCTGAGTTTCCGATTCGCGTTCGGAACGTATTCCAGTTGTGTCCTCTTGCTCCTCCTCCGATTCGCGCTCGAATCGGTCTCCGTGTCTCGGTTCTTCTTTTTTTCCTTCGACGCTTTCTCGACATGCGCGCGAAACTCCGCCAACATCTTTTGAGTGCCGTCCTGTCGATTTTATCCGGCCGCTCGTCTCGCAATTGCGACGAATCGACCCTACGATATCTTCCACGGTCACGTAATCGTGTAATCGAATATTCTATAGTAGTCGATTTGATTCACAACAACTTTGGCCAGACTTTGGTATCCGCTAGTAGTTTATCTGCTCAAAAACGAGACGTGAATTTTCAAAAGAAAATATTTTCATTTCATTGTGTGAATTTATTTGACGTCTGCAATTTTGTCTCTTCTATAGATCTAATATTATATGTACGTGTGCTTGCATACGAACCAAACTTCTGAGCCATATTTTCTGTGCTGTTCCTGAAATTGGATCTGCAGTGTTTCAAATACAATACAATTGAAAATAAAAACATGTGTTTTTATACGTTATTGGAAAACAAAAGAAAATAATAAATTACATACTATATGAACACGTGAAAACTTATGCACAAAAAGTAAATTGTCATCAGCTCATCTCTTTTATTAATTTTTATATATTTCTCCTCGCAAAGAAAAACTTGCCATCATACTACACACTGTTTTTCGTCACACTACTTATAATAGATAGGCATTACACTTCCGTCAAGACGATGCGACTTCCTTGTTTTAAAAAAAAAAAACATTTCCTTAAAATAAACACACAGACTAAAAGCGTTGAAAAATCCTAAAATGATTGACGTAAGAAAATATGTTCGTTGATAGAGCAGAACTGCGGCCCTGGTATCGTGTCGTACTGAATATAGTGTCTTCGTGCAAGTAAACTATTTGGTCACTTGGTACACGTATATACCGTGGGGTACAGGGCCGTATTTAGAATTTAGGCATCATCCCGGGGCACTTAAAAAATGCCAACCCTCTTTTAACTGAGAGCGTAATTTTTGTTTATAGTATTAAAAAAAAAATTAAATATCGTTAAAGTTTAAACCGCGTCATAATTGATGATATCTTATTATTTTTTCCAGTACGTTGATCGTTATTTGAATTCCGTGTTGTCGTGTGAAATCACGGGCTGGTCGCTGTTGCGTGTATGTATTTCACGACAGGATACGAATCGAATCTTGAATCTTGCGATGCCTAAACCGATGCAATAATAAACTATTGAGTACACGTCGTCGCTGTACATTATTATTACCTATGGTCAATTAATCGCGACTTTTATTTTTGTTTAGAAGATTATACATCTCGCGGGATTCCCTCCGAGACATTTGCAGACTTTAGTATAAAATGACGTTGTACACGTTCTTCGATCTGTTTACTATTTCGTCATTTTATTTTCTATTTTTTTCTTCCGTGTCCCGTCGCCGTACCAAACGTTCGATACGTCGTCGTCGTTATTGCAGAACGTATAATAATGACATGTACCTACAGATGGTATAATATGCATCGTTGCCGTGAGCCGAGTCTGCCCGCCGTTTGTTGGCGGCGGCCCGCTTCGTCGGCGTCGCACGGCCCGTGTACCTCATTTGTTAACGGTCAAACGTTTTAAGTGCCAAATCGTGTCCGACGCGTACAAATCCCCGGAGGACGGCTAATTCGGTCTCGCGACGTTTCGAGCCCGCGCCTCCGTGCGATTCCGCCGCATGGAGGCCGGTCGCAATAATAATAATATTTGAATCGACATTGAAAACATTATTATTGAATTTATTAAAAAGAACGAATTAGGTTTCAATATATTGTTCAATGAAAGTGGCAAGAATACTAAGCCTAGACTTCAAAGAAACGCCATAGAAAATTATCCAGATAATCGCGGCTTATCGTTTCATATTATACGCGACCCCACCCCGCGATATTAAGATTAATATTATATATAAATATGAGATAATAGATAAATAATTACATAATGATTATGATATCATTTCTGATATTATTATTATTTATTCTCAACATCTACAGGATACTTGACCACAATTACACACCACAATAGTTGCGCGCCTATTGTTGTGATCCCATTAGCCCATCCCCAAAATAATCACGAGACGCGTATCTCATTGAACCCTAATCACGCCGTCTCTGTTACTCGTGTGAACATAAAAAGCCCATCGAGTCTATAATATATTTGGTAATTACAATTTACATAAGAGTTAACAAAATCTTTATAAAACGAGAAGGTTAAATATAATTTCGCCTACTCGATGTATTTTTATTTTTATTCCGGTAAATTATTATTGCATGATAAAACAGATAAATGGTATAAATGTATCGAGTAACTACGTACCTAATTGTTTTTTTTTTTTATCATAATAATGTCTGTATTTTTTTGTTTTAAACCGTTCGAAACCAATGTTCAAAAGATTTATTGATTCGTTTAGTGTATTATTTTCAAGACGCGTTGTTTTCAGTGTTCTCTCGATTTCGCGAAATGATTTATAACACATAATAAAGTATGTGATCCCAGTGGTCCAAACAAACAAAATGACAATATTGTACCGGATGTAGTCCTGCGACACATCTGGATTGCGCGTTTGACCTGGTGACAGGTCTGTTGGTTCTTGAATTTGCAGCACAGAATTCCGCACATAAAATGAACGAAACGCAGGGCTATTTGTCATTTCCCGCGGTGGTTTTAAAAATAATAGAGACCGTGTGAACAGTGTCAAGGCCGACGGACAGTCATTCAGTTGTACAATACCATGAATATGATTTAATTTGTGTTCTAATTGAATTACGTAAATACATTTTTTTATTAATTTCAACTAGATTATACTTAGTAAGTTATTTGCCTTCGTAAAACAATTAAATGAAATCAGTTTCACGACAAGGTATCACCAATCAGCGGTATTATATAACACGACTATTATTACTTTTTAAGTTACAATTTAAAAACGCTCAATACGAAATATACAAATTATTATTTAAATTATTTTTATTTAAGTTTAAATAGTAACAGTCTTGAACAATAAACTTAATTATTTCAAATGTGTAATATTAATAACAAGTTTAAAAAAAACTGCCAAAATGAATACTAGTATATTTTACTACCTTGGTTAATTGATTACATTTATTGAAATAAATACTTGTTAAAATAAAATTTGTTATTTTACGTATCTATTTTAATTACAACTGATATGCATTTAACGAGAGATAAAAAACAGATTAGATCTTTTTAATATCAATTTTATACATTACTATCGTGTAGTAGTATATTATAATCAATAGTAGGCACACGTATAATATTCTAAAAAGTCAAAATATTTAATATATTTACTTATTTATAAGTAATGTATCATATGAATATAGGAGGTACCTACATTATTGGAATTTATTTTTTAAATTTCATACCAGTCATTTAATTCATAAACCTAGTCTATTTTTTTGAGGAATTTTTTGTTTTAAATTTAAGTGATCTCAAACATAAGTAAACAGCGAACAAACAAATAAATGGTGAAGACTGTTTGCCAAAACTTTAATGGTCCAATGTTTACATAAACCACGCAAAGTGTTAATTTAAGTTTATAATAATATGCGAAATAATTTCACGATTTTCTCGTCAGCTGGTACATATTTTTGTGAATCGACACGGCAATTACTAATAATTAGTAAATGTTTATTACTTGCCATATATTACCGAATAAAATAATAACAACGTTTTTAGCGTTGTTTTTTTTATAAATTATAATAATATACCAATATGTTATGGAAGCATGATGATGTCAATGAACTTCCACTACTATTGCCGCGTGCCGTGTACTTGTGTTGGTTATTCCTGTGCGTAGACTGGACTGTCTAGACACACGATACAATAATATTGAATTAGAAAATAAAATTACAAAATTCTGTGTAGGTATCTCATAATATACTCGGCTGAGGTAATTATAAATGTCGGAAGAATCTGCATGTTTGTTATTATATATGTTGTCGGTTATTATGTAATGGTTTTCAAGTTGTCATACGCACTTTCCAACGTAATTAATTAAAATCCTCCAAGTGTATAGGATATATTATATCTGGTCCTCAGGAAGAGACAACGATTTATGAAGGCTTCGTGCCAACTACACACGGACGGATCCGGAAAGGAGTAAAGCGTCGGTACAAATTTGTGCGGACAAAAAAAAAAAAAAAACCTGACACGTTAAAAATAATTTTCTAGCCTAAACGTTGGCCGTCTGATTTTTTTCCCAAACTTTTTCGTCGGTAAGATTTAATCTAATAATATAAATATTACACAACGAAAAGATCAACAATATTCACAAAGTGAAGAACTGTAATAGTATAAAAATCGTTTGACTATTGTCAAAAGCTGCAAACGTTCCGATTTGATTTCTTGGTGTTGTACTACTATGTTTGTATTTTAAAATCAACGATTGAGATTTGAAAGTCTACTATGTTAATTAAGACTCGGATGTTGTTGCATATATGTAAGTTTTCTTCCACTGCTCGAATTTATTGTGAAGTATTTTTTAAATCTGTTTCGTAGAGGTTCGAATTTAAATCTGAACATTTTTAGTGCAACTTTTTACAATTATTGACATATAAGAATATAATGATGATTCATATGATTTTTAATAAATTAAATAATTAATAAATAAAATAATAATTTAATTTGTATGTATACATTTTTTTATAATTTTAAATGTAAAACGATTTTAAAATATTTCATTATAACCTCTAAGTATAGACACTGTTCAATAAAATAAAATAAATATAATTAATAACAAATCGTCGTTATTTTTAGTGCAATTTTCGGTATTTTTAGGGAAACTTTTGGTATTTTTTTCGTGCAATACTGTAATAAATTGTATTAGTTTTTTTACTGTTACAACGTCCGAGCATGATAATAATACGTATATACTCATCAATAAAATATTGTGCCACCTCATCAGTTTTTTTTCAGTGGGACCCGTAGTTTTTTTTTTTCCACAAGAAATTAAATTAAATCAACGCTATTGTTAACAGACTATAGCCTACCCACATGTTAATCAATTTTGAGTTTAAACATTCCAAAATGATCGAGGACTAACTCTAATCAAACCAACTGAAATGTAATTTTATGTCGAGTGTTTATGTTTATGGTTTTTAATCGTTTAAAGTTGCCAGAGTTGCTTCAAGAATATTGTATAAAAATAACGATTTTTACAATACTATTCGCGAGTTTTATAAAACAAAAAATGCAAAAATAACCATCGACTAAGAGAACAACAGTGTATAAAAAAAATTAAATAAATATAAAGCGTATGATAGCGGAGAAAATCTCGTTTGTAGATGTTACGATGTTTATACGTGCTAGGCAGAAAAAAAAATTAAATCATAAAACGAACCCTAAAATATAGTATTATATGCGTTTTAAACTTCTTCAGAACTATCCCGACTAGTTTTTGTTCTGGCACTAAATAAATAGTTTATTTATCTGTATTATGAGTTGTCTGTGTAATGCGCTCGTAATAACGCGAAGATAAAAAGATCGCCGTAGAATTAAATTCCAATAAAACTTAAGAAGTACAACATTAAAACGTGTACTTTGAAGAAAAATCGTTTTCGTACGAGTTTCACATACTCGTATATCACGCGGATACGTTCAATAAACTTTTTGTTTATTAAAAACCATGATATAACTGTAAACGATATTTTAGTGTCGTTATGAAATGATAAAAATGACAAAAAACATGTACGTAAACGCGTACGCTTTGATTCTTATAAATAGTACACTGTTTATATTTTTGGTATCTATACTATAGTTGAGAATTTAAAGCGGTTTTTTAGTTTGATATGAAATAAAGTTTAAACGATTAGAATTATTTAACTATAAGTGAACAATAGCTTTGACAACTAAGTGAGTGCATGTGTATATTTTTGTCAGTGTCGTATATTTTGAGTAAAGTTAACGAATAATGTTTTTTTTATTTTTTTTTATGTAGCGTAGTTATGTGTATGCGCTGTTAAAATCATACCATTTTATTTATTTTTTGTTTTATATTAAAAATACGATTGACATAAAGTTGTAAAATTTTAAATGTCTAAATCTCCACAGTTCAAACATATTATAATGAAAAAACCACCTTTAGCACAAGGGGACGACGAAACACACAACAGGTGGTAGACAGGTTTTATGGCTTAGACTCACCCTCGATCTTTTTAATCTTGAATAATCTCCTAACCGACGCGGCTCGTGCCCAACGCGTATGCGCTTACCGATTTCTGATTATAAATGTTCTAGCAAATATTTGAAAAAAGTTTTGGAAACAAACGAGCATTTATTAAAATGTGTACCGAACCGATAATGCGACTAATGTGTTTATGGGGAACGAGTGTGGAGGATTTACCCTTTTTTTTTTTTTATGTATTACTCTTCGAACAAAACGTGCGGCGGTGTCGCGGCGGCTTCTTTGACTCAAAAGGATCCGATCGGTTAGATCACACGAGTGATTGAACACTCCCGCGTAGACTCTCCGTAGACATTTCTTTTGTCCAAAACAATTTTTTTTTTCTCCGATGCCTTTTTAACTAGAGCGGCGTGTGCGATTTTTTGGCGAAGTATAAAAAGAAAAACTGATCGAATATAATGTGTCATCGATATTTTGTGACGGCACGCCACGTAGCACACCTGAACCATACCTATTACCAATATCGTCTCACCGGTATTCAATACTTGTATTGTGTTTATGAAAATATCTAGTGCAGCGGCTCGGGGCAACGGCACCCCTTGATCCGATTCGTTTTTACAGGGACATAATAGAATTCATATAATAGAAAATGGGAGTAAAATACCTTTAATATGATATCTAAACCATCCCTGCAATTATTCACTATACAAGCCTTCCAATCCATCATTCTCCGTATTATCATTTCTGCACCTTGGTATGTATCAAATTCCACACTCTAAAATGACTTAGAACTTGAAATAATACGTAAACCATATATCTGCCGTGTACAATGGAAATTTCATAGGAATCCATTGATAACTTTTCGCAAATTTTCGCTGACGCATTATTAAAAACTACATTTTGCCTAACAAATAAACATTTTTAACGTTAAAAATGATAGATTTGCGATAAATTATACAGATATATTTTTTATAGATAATATATAACATAATCTAAAATATAGTTCTAAAAATGTTCTTGTATGGTTAGTGATTTGGTTTTTGAAAAACTATTCAACTACCCTCTTTGGTTTTTTTAACCCTCTTAATTTCCCGATCGAAAAAGTTTCGCGATACGGTACTTTATTTTTCTTCATGATGGTCATCATTTATGTAGAAATAAAAGCGCTTCGTCGTAGTCATGTGATACAGTGAGGACGACATTCAAGGTGTTGGCCATAAGTCGAATGGATAAACAAAATAGACGTATAATCGTAAACCAAAAATTTTAAATTAAGTTACGTGACGTAATAAAATAATAATATATTTTTATTTTATTTTATCAAACTCAAATTAGATTTTATTGTTGGTCGTCGATGCGATTTATAAGAACAATATTTTATGTTTATAAATTAGTTTAATTCCGTAGCGTTTAATCTTGTATGTCATACGATAGGATGATGATTATTTATGTTATTTCTTATTTAGATAATTGTTAAAAGTTGTTTACTAGTTCAAACGAATATTTTCCGATCTGCCGCTCTGATGTCTGTTTCAGCAGGGACAAGCACACGTGTGCGTATTTTATTTCGTTTTCGTTGTTGTCCAATTTCAATTTTTTCGTATTTCATGTCAATGGCTCCGTTGTGTTCCGTATTCCTCGCACGTTATCAATTAATATAACGACATCGTCTGCATGTCAATTTATGTTTTGGCAATAATTCTCCGATATTCTTCTTCTGATTGCTTCACCGCTGTCTTCGGCAATATTATTTGCACATGACGTGACGTTTATTATTACGTTTGTCTTGGATGTCGTGTGGCAATTACACATTACATTTAATACTCGTCAATAGTGCGATGTATTCATTGGAATAGAGACGACTGTGACTGTTAAGAGTAGATTACGGATTGCATAGTGTAGGCGTTCTATATCATAATGCCCTGGAAATTCATAAATTTATATATTGAAAAAGTTAAAATAAAATGTATTATATTTTAATCAAATATATTACTTAGAATTTATATAAGATCACTAGACACTGTACTATATAGAACGACGAATTTAAAACAGTTAATCTATACAAAATACAGTGTACAGCTATATTATCGATAAAAATTATCGTGATCATTTTTAAAACGTTGACTATAGAATACTCACAGTGTTGCTTTTATTAAATATCTTTATTTTCGTCGACTGTTTTAGATTTGTTTATCTAATATATATAAACACTAGCTGACCCGGCAAACGTTGTTTTGCCATATATTTCCAGTGAATTTTGCAGTATAAAAAGTAACTGACTTATTGTAAGTGCGTGGCGACGACGCGCGACAGCGTCTACGATTGAAAGAGGAATGGTGCGCGCACGCACGCAATTTCGGTAAAAGTTATGTAATAATATATGACGTTGCGAAATCCATACCTCTTGCGTAAACGTCGTCGGGTTTTCGCTTTAAAATTGTATACGCCTATCGAGCCTATCGACCAATGACTATAGATTTGCCTGCGATCGTATTCGACCGCCCAATGAAAAAAGTTCTATTGTTCATCGCACGCACGCAATTTCGATAAAAGTTATGTAATAATATGATATTGCAAAATCAATTCGTTTTTGGTAAAGATCGTCGGGTTTTTTGATGACATAATAATCTAAAATTCATATAAAATGCAAATTACTCGCTGATCGTTGCATCTCAAAATCTAGCCCGTGAAAAGTTTACCCCTTCTTTTAAGGGTTGAATTTTGAAAAATAAGTTTGTAGATTTATTTATATCTACCTCCTATACCTCTCTATACCTCCCCCTAGGGGAGGTGCTCAAACGGGGATTTTGTATTATGAAAAATTACTAACCTATTGTAAGTATGTACGTATATGTGAAAAGTATATGAAACACATATATATATTTTAATTGAAAATGATTCGCAAAAAAATTTATAAGCAATGATAATGGTCACTATGGTTACAGTATAGGTATACGTACATAATATGTATAAATGGGTTATATGATATAAATGGGCTGATTTTTTTCTATAACCAATAGCAACCATTTAAAATTTCAAAAGTATATCACAAAATTCCCGTTTCAGCACCTCCCCTAATTTTTTTTTTCGTAAAAACCTTCTCCTGAATTACGAACAATTCAAAAAAAAATTTGAGCCAAATCGGCCCAGCCGTTCTCAATTGATGAATTGTTTTACATTTTTGGCTCCATTTTTATATATATATATAACCGTTCCAGAATATTCTCGGCACTCGCCACATATAAATATTGAAAAAAAACTATTCTATCTTTTAAGTTGGACCATATTATAAATGGTTACCAAATTTTATCAAAATCCGTTCAGTAGTTTCGGAGTTTATCGCGAACATACATCGTGACACGAAATTTTTATATATATATAGATAATGCATTAATCCCATAGACATTTCATAATATGATCCCTAGACGATTTATTTAATTAGAAAAAACGGTGTATATTATTACACGGTTTTTCGAAAAAGGACAGGCGTGACGTACGTTTTTCCCAGACGTTATGCGATGGAATACCAACGTCGTACACTTTGCCGGTAACATGAAATAATATTATAATACTACTGCTGCTGCTGCTGCCTTCCCACGTGGGCATGGGACGCGGCGGCGGCGCGGCGCCTGCAGTCGGTTTCGGTCGTCATGCGCGACTGCCGCGGCCGCAGTCTGATTGACGATTTCAAATATTGTCCTTAATTAACCCCCGCACGATGACGTCTGATCTGATTGGACTTAATTATAAACTAAACGTCTGCCGTATACGATGCACTCGGCGGCGGCGGTGGCGGCGGCCGATTTGTGCACGGCCATAGCGCGTTTCGTATATTGTACAGGCCGCGACGGGACGACGCGCGGTGATTCGATTTAACGAAAACGGTTTGTGCGTCGTGTTTTCAATGGAAAACACACACCAATTACGCGTAGGGTCCCTTCGTTGTGCGCACACGAGCACATTATTTATACCGCGGTGGCGCGGGCGGGACCCGATGGCACCGGGGTTTGGAATTCCACCAAAAGTCTCGAACGCGCTCGAGGAATCGTGCCGACGACAAATATACTCGCGATGATATTATTTTCGTCCCTCGTGAACACGATAATATGATATTCGTATGACACGGAAAAAACAACTACACTGCAGCATAACTCTGTAATGAGAAACTATTTTCATTGAAAAACCAACCGACTTTACTACATAATGTTTGTCGCGAAGGATCATAGATTTTTTCTTTCTTTTTACATCTGAATTGACTCTTCACCCATAGATACGATCATACATTCTTACATACGAGTGCAAGCTTGACACGCCTGACGCATAAACAACGTACGATATTTCATCATTAATCGATTACGAATTTCGATTTGTCAACCGAATAACATCTACGCGCTATAATAACGATTTGCGTCGGTAATATAATAACTGGACTATTAATTTTTTTTTTTTTTTTGAAGCGATGTAGTTTTGACGAACGTTAAAGCTTAAAACTATAAAATCATCATACAGCGATTATAATATTATTTGATCAATATTCTAATCAATATTACAAACATATTATAGCATTTATTTGAGATACAACGTATAATATTATAATATACAACTATAGAAACACTTTGGACACGATATTTTATATTTAACGTATTGTACATGACTAAATTGTTAATTGATTTTAATGTTATTCATCAATTTAAAATTAATTTCGTTCTATACATTCGGTTAGGAATATGTATATAGCTACGGCAACGGTTTGAATTGTAAATAATATTGAAAATATATGGATAGTAGTTACTCGATATGATTTTAAAATCAAAAGTATATTTCGTAATTCACAATAAAAATCTAATATCATAGTCGACACGGAATATCTAAACGCACGTTTTAATATAGTATAATAAATTATAAATTCCAATTTTATTAAATATTCATATCAACTATTACCGAATCGGCTGTTAATAAAATGCAAATAACGTGTATTGTTTTGGAAAGTGGTGTGTGCGTGTACCTACTATCCGTTATGATATAGGCCGCACATTTAAATATTAATAATTTATTTTATAATTACTAAATTGTATTGTCGATTATGCGTAAAGACCTATCTCAATTAATTATAGTTTGTACGTTTGATTACAGCGACGAAAATCAACAGTATAGAGACTATATTTTTTAAAACCCTCGTTTCATTGGCATGGGCTAGCCGAGAAGCAAGATGAACAATTGTTGTTTTTTTTACGTAACACGCGTATTTTCACAGTGCAGCCTACCGACAGCTGCTGAGGTCGGGTAGATTTTTTCTTGAAAACTCTAGATAGATTTTTTTCGGACTCCCACTTGTAAAAATTTAAAAAAAAAATTAAAAAACCTCGAAGAAATGTATGATGGAAAACAAATCGTCCAGATTGAACGCTTTGTTCACAATACGAGTCTAGTCAGAAATTTGGATTCTGAGTAAAAAAAAAAATTTCTGTTTGGTTTGTACTCGCTCCCATTGCGGCCTATCTTACTATTGTGTACAACCTCGCGCAGTATAACCATAGCGCATTAATAACAGTGCGCGCGTGCTGTTCTTCAAACAATGTAAGCCAGTAGAATAACATAACACATATAGCGCGTCTCTTGAAAACTTCTTAATCCCGTGTCGTAATAACAATATGTGTCCACATTTTACAGAACGCGGATCGAATCGCGTTTCGCTTATAATTCCGAACCATTATTATATTTGAACCGATGGTTGCAGAAACGGCATCGGCCACGTTTTTTATGAACCTATCGAGATGCTAGCGGGAAGTCTAAAGTCAATAAAGACAAATACGTCAAGTTATTAATGCTTCCGACTCACACAAATTACAAAATAACCATCTGTACGGCGAGATGCGTCTCGGTAATCATTCGTTCTTGAATTACAATTTTCGATCTATGTTTTTAAAATAACACATTGGTTCTATCTGCGATCTCACAAAAATGTGTAATGATTATCGACTCGAGTGGACGTGTTGGTTCATTTTAATAAGTTATCGATTTATTTAAACGGCAACCACTCGGCAAAGTCGACTTACGCGTTCGGTATGGTTTTTTTTTTCTAGTTTTTTTCCCTAGGTACTTACTACCTATCTACTTTCGTTGCGCAATTGTGGTTGTATACCACAGTCGACTGCAATTAACAGGAAAACGCACTTCGGCTTCTGACACGCGGTGCCGTACTGGAATTGGAATGCACTTCCAAATAGCGACGCGTACATGGCGGACGCGTGTAAAATTTCGATATTAATATTTAATAAACAGAGAGAGAGAGAGAGAGAAACATCATCGCGGTTGTTGGCCACGCGTTTTAATTAGAATCGTATAGTAATAATAATGAGTCGTCTATTTTCGGAGGCGAGACATTATTTTCGTCTCCCTCGCCAACGTTTGACCGATTCGAATTTAATATAATACTCGCGCGTGCGTGTATTTCTATATTTACACGCGCCGAGTTTTTGATACGAGAAAAAAAAAAACGCGCACGTGAAAAACACGAGAAATCCGAACGACGTGCGCGTAAAAAAGAAAAAAAAAAAAAAGAGAAAAGAAATTACATTTTTTTTTTTTTTCATTCAGTCCGTTTGAATGCCAACTCCGTGACGGTACACATTTGCCCACCCTCGGGTTTGGACGGCGCTTTTTTTCCACCCCGTTTACAGCGCACGCTCGCGGTCGTGTGTGCGTAATATCCGGATAACGACACACGCATGTGCTTCTGCCGCGCAGGAAGAACAGGATACGCTCGGCAACACGTGTGTTCGAGTAGTGCTCATTTTTTTCATCATCAATTGAGCCAGACAAATTGGAAATATCTCTCCGTGCGCGGTACGCGATGATAACACGCCGTAAAGTTGTTGATATTTAGCTATACGGATCCGTTTCACCGTAAATAAAAATTAAAAAGAAAAAAAAAACAAATAGACAAAAATCGAGAACATAAATATTCCTCATAGACGAAATAATAAACTATACGCGAGACCGTTAATCAAATTTAAAATTAACAACATGAAAAAAAAAAATCAAGAAAAACGATCCTCACTTCCTGTTATACCGTACGAAAACAGAATACAGCTATTTCAAATATTTTGAACGACGACGACGTAACATAATAATATACGTCAATTACATAAATATCATGTGCGTGAAACGATGACATGTTTTAATTAGTTGCGTAGGAATTGAAAATTATTAAATGTCACTTCGAGCGTCTGAAATACGATATAAATATAGGCAGTGGATAGTCTAGATAATATCTAGAACACGATGGCGTGTAACAGTGTCAGCGGGATTTAGGATTTTTTTTGAGCAATAACTTCGAGGCTTCGAAGCTTCAATATCGGTGGAGGAGGGTGAGTACGATATAAACGAAAATGGGGATCTAAATCTTTCTGTCTTTTTATAGTATATGTTCGGCCCCCCCAACCTTTCAAATAAGTGAGCTACACTCGAAAATGTTAACATTACCTGTCAATGTGTATTGTGTAAAATTTGATTCAACACATTTTCCCGTTGAACTCGAGATCATACAATTCAAAGAAACTATGTATGCTAATAATTCTATTTAATGTCTATGTGATATCATAAAACACTTAAAACATTTTTAAGTATATAATAATTACAGGTATATAATTAAAGACGACTATAATTACGTGCTACAATAACTTAATGAACCCATCGAACAACCGAATGCATATTTATAAATATAACCATGTGCGCTACAATACGAGTAACTGTATTGGAATAAAAATTTATATGATTTCAAATCAAACAATACGTTTTGAACCCGCTATAGTTTAAGGCACGTTTCGACGTAATCACGAGTTTGCTCTTACGTGCTTACACTCCCTGTATGTGAATTGTATACTATGTAGCGGCACGAGAACAAACACGATCGTGTAGTTTTCGTAGTTTGCTTTACCCGTCTGGTGGAACTCGAATCTTTATTTATCGATATTTTTCTTTGAATTTCTTTGTTATCGTTGCTCCTATTGGAGATTTATAGGCTTGAAAAATAATACCGTTATTCATGCCCAGAATCTATGTACCTACTACTATATTTCTCATGAATGATATTTTCCCCAGATTTATCACATTTCATGAGCAAATCGAAAACTCTATATCTTTAAAACCATACTGTGAAAATTAGTATTTGATTTCAACATGGATCGTAATGCAACTTTTATTAATAACTAATTATTAGTAGAGTAGAATAAATTATTAAACTTCTAAAACGGTCTTTTTTCAAGTTAATAATAATTGACGCTCTTAAAAAATCACATTGAACTCGGATAGTTGCCATTTTCCGTAGGTACGAGCGTATTCTACGTCGTAATTTAGAATTTAGATCATCGAGCGCCGCCCACCTCGTGGTAAACACGGAGAGTATACGACGTTGAAACACGCGGACAAGACGCATAAAAACGTTTGTAGACTCGGACGACGACGTAGAAACGTTTACTTGACGACAATGGCAACCGTGGCTTTCGACTTCAAAATTCGGGATCAACGACTTGGAAACGCGGTAATATAATACTGTGGTTAATATTTGCTTTAGTTCATCGTATTATATAATTACGTGTTTGTTCGTAAATTTCACGCCGTCAAATATTTAGAACTATGGTACTATCTATACGCGCGACGAGGTATACGCGCATTTCGTTTAGCCCGGATGGATTTTTTCACCGTTTTTTCTGTCCGCGTCTTAAGTTTTTTTCACGACCACATTCGGGGGACCCTCTTTCGAGTAGGTGGTATAAAGCCGGTGGCCGCGGATCCGCGTGCTCGTATACATTTCTCCCTGCCGAGGAGTATATATAAATATAAATATGCGTGCGTGCGTTGCACAAGACGACCGAGTGCGACGGTGAAATCATATCACGGACACACGCCCCGCAGCCCAGCACCGGTACAAATTGCTCCCGACGCATAGAATAGGGATCCATAAATAGTGTAAGATATCACGGATATTTGACAGGTACACGGCTGTCGTCGCCGCGACGTCTTACAGCCGCGATCGCGCCTGCAGGACCCGGTGCGCGTACACATATGATTTGTGCGGCGGCGTTTTAATTAAACAACACGTGTACGAAAAATTAAAATGGAGGGGCGGCGAAGGTTTCCTCCCCTCTTCCCGCCAGTCGTTTTATTTATTTATTGCGTACGATTTTTTTTATTTTCTTCACTTCCGCGTGACGGAAAAACGACCCGTCCGCGCGTTTTCTTCGCCCACGTCAAATTTACGCACGCGTTACTCTATACGCGTATTATGTGCACCGCGGGACTATGATTTATTTATTTTTTAATCATTATTATTTTTGTTACTGCGCACACACGCGTCCGTTCGCAACCATCCGGAGGAGTGAATCCGCGTCACGTAACGCATACCGCGATCCGTGTCTCACATACATCATATGGTTCGCGTGGCCCTTAGCCGGTCGCTGCCTAACGTGTAATATAATATCGTTTTATAGTGTGTCCCGTCTCGTAATACGCGCCACTAAATCCATCTCGGCCGGATAACCGTGGAGGAAAATACGTTTCACCGCGATAGCTAGGTTCGAGTACCGATTCGAGAACATCACAACATTTTACCGCTTTCGGTGGGCTCCACTGTTTTGGTCGTCAAATATAGATCATGCTTGGACGAGTTGATGATGTCTTTAGCCATAATAGTATATTAAAATCGATAGAGCAACGGCAATTTGAAATTTGAAAATAAATCGATTTTTTGTAAAATACTTGACATCTGTATTTTGTATTGAGTAATTTTTCATATAGAATTGGACATTTTTTTGAGAAAGCTAAAAAATTAAGCTCAAAAATCAAGATCTCGTCGAAAACACTTTAGGTCGGGTTAATAGCCTTATTTTAAGAAAGAAAAAAAACATACCTACAAATTATGAAATAGAGACGAAAATTCCCATTTGAAAATGGGCATAGTTGAATTGTATTGTAAATGTTAGTTTCCATAAAAAAAAGAATCACTCAATTTCAATGTGCATATTGTGTACTTAGTCATTTGTTTTTATGCAGGCTTAAAACCGTAACACCGTCACAGTGCTATAAGCGTAATTATGTAAACGAAAATAAATTTATGCAAAATGTGTAATAACATAATACAAAATGCGCACTAAAAAATAAAATTAAATGCCATGTCTACCTTCAGTGAACTTTTTCTAACAGGGGCAACGATTATTTTAAATAACAATAAGGTAGGTACCAATTAAAATCAAAAATTAAAAACATTTCCTGAATATAATATACAATGGTTATTATTATTTTAATAATCTAATAAAATAATACTTAAGCGATCGTCGAATGACGATACGCCAATAATTAATAACTATACTATAATGTTGATGCGATTTTATTATCAAAGCGTGCGCCCAAACAAGCATTATATTTTTTGTTTTAAGAAATTACGAGATGTGCATTTAATGTTTTAATTATTTTCAAATTTTTTTACTCACTATTAATACTAATGTATATATTTACTACCTGCATTTTAACTTAAAGCGTTCTATTATCATTCACAATTAATGTATTCTATTTTTATTGTACACGCGTTTAATGTATTTTCGACTTTCGTGAATTGAAATCATCACATAAAATAAAAAGAACGGCAATAAGAAAAAAGATGTAAATCATTCTTGATGAGTTTAGTGTGTACAACCTAAAAGGTTTAACTGACGAGAATCCTCGTGCTTCACGAAACCAAGAACATAATATAAAATGTTCTTCTACCCATAAATAATATAATACACCTATATATAGCTTTCAATTATTTCGTGTCGGTTAACATTCTAGTGAGCTACCCTGGCAAGCCGGTGATTTTTCAGTTTTTTTTTTTTTTCTTAGGGTTTATATCAACATTCCCAAACCAGTTTCGATGGACACGAACCCGGCACGCGGATTATGAAAATATTCCGAACTCGAAGAATAGTTGATTTTTCATTGGTTTGTTTCTGAAGGATTTAAAAATTCTTATATTTTATTACCACGCGTGGGGCGTTGAAAAGGTGAATTATGATTGTTAAAATCCGATAACCGAAAAAGTTGAACAGCGAACGTCCTTACTGTTTGTATAAAGTATGATAATATAACACGAGAACGGAACTGTTGTAATACCTAATATATATATATTAATAAATGTAATGTTTTCTATCCTTAATGTTTAAATAAACCATACGCACCAAAGTCATAAATTGTTATCTAGACCCGGTAAACATTCCTAAAGAACTTATTTTGAAAGTCATATGCATACAGCCGTATGTCGCGCTGTGTGTGATGTCTGAATGAAAAAATTCGGTTTTTTTTTACGTCAACTAAACTTTAAACTAAACGGAAGAGTCTCGTTAGATCAAGGAAACTGTGCAAATCGACTGGATCGTATCACCCACGATTCCTGTAACGTATTTTTTTTCAGTCATATCCGTTCTATTTGTAAACGACATGCTTACACAAATTGAAAACTCAAATAGCAATGGGACAGAACGAACACATTTCAAAAGGGAAAAATTGAATTATCGCGTTTTTAGTTTCTCTACTGTAAACAATTAAAAACTACATTACGTGAGTACACACAACGATATATTTTTAGAGTCAACAAAATACAAACAACGCGAACTGAAAAGGACTTTTTTATCATTTTATTTTCTAAGGCTTGAATAAACTTGTTATAATTATAATTATTATTCTAAATAATTTTTCATCATTTACGATATGTTTTTTTTTATAATTCAGGTTTTTTGTTGATTAAATAATTTCATCGTTAAGTTTGTGTACAGTTAAACTGTGAATTCGACCATCTCTTATTGTGTTTACCGAGTTATTTAAAAATATTCTCGAGTGATTAAAAGTACACGCTCGGAAAAGGAAAATACCACTCCTCCGGCTGTCAATCCTGCGAGCAGATAACTACTCCCCGTTTGTTTTAATGCACCCCGCGGACTTTTGACAATTCGCCAAAGGTCTTTTACCGTGTGGTATATGCGCGTGCGTGTTATTGACATATTGTCACAGAGGTCTATAAAAGAAAATGCCTCGTGATGGACAAGCCCGGGTTCGAACACGAGACGTTTTAATGACCAACTACACGCCACTCGTCAATGTGATTAATGGAAGTTTTATTATGTAGATGAGATTATAAAACGGTTTTACGTGTTAAATTTAACTTCATGTCCAGAATAAACGGTACATGACATGTTTACCAGTAGTTATTAACCAATATAAAAATACTATATCGCGATGCGAAGCATTTGAGAGCAACACTCTCGGCACGACTATCGGGCACTAAATCATAAACAGAAATAAACCACTATAAAATTAAAAGGTTGGGTTTGATCGCGTACATCTTTTAGATAAATATAAGTACACGAGATGTGCTATTGGCATTTACCATGCGTTTATTTAAGTCATCGGCGGCAATAATCAGTCGTCTCTCGGCGGAGTCGCTAAATCGGAGTCGCAATTTCGATTTTTATAACGTTTGAAAAATACAGCCGGAGAGTATCGGGTCAATCGATCGTCGACTGTGAGGAAAACCCTAGTAAAATTCGTTTCAAACAACGATGACCATGAGATTGTTTTTATTTCATACGCGTCGACAAAACAAGTTGCAATCGGTTTTTTATCATTAAAATCTGTCCATATTCTTTGACCAAGTTTTAATATTTGTTGTCAGTGAGTATAGTTGAAATAAATTTAAATACTGAATTATACAAATATCGGGGGGGGGGAACGCTTTTTAAACAGGACATACACACAATGATGATATTCCGTTTACCCAAACCCATTAAATAATATAATATGGACGGTTAACCTTCACACTAATAGGTACTATGTACTAAGTATTTAGATCAGTATAATATACTATACATTATACTCGCACAGTGTTAAACACAAATAAATATTATATTTTAACGCGTCAATTATTATTTAAATAATTGTATTATTTATTAATTAATGATATAATATAACGGAGTCGTTTGAAATGCAGTCGATAACCGAGACATCAACAAATATCGTTATAAAAAGAGAAGTAAGTATATATATTTAATTGGCAATATCAATCAATATATTATATACGTATATAATGTCTTTTATAACATTACCATTTACCAATGTTTGAATTATCGCTTTGTTTCAGCTGCATTAATTTATTTTATTTTGATGTATGTACGTCACGTATAGATTTGCCAAATTGGACCTGAGCCAGGTTCATTTTAGACGTATGGTTGCAATTTCAATCGGTTTGCGGGTAATAATAATAATAATAAACGCTGTATGTCTGTATGGTACCGATCAGCACGAGAGACCCATAAATAAATATAAATATATGTATTTATTTGTTTCTTTGTCGATTCTGGTTACCATTCAATATTCACGAGAGCTCTGTTTAAAGTTCAAAATATAATAAAACCATTGAAACGTCTATTTAATGATAAACAATTTGACTTGTATTTTTGTGAAAATAAATTATTCGGTTTTTTTTTTTGGTTTTTTGTAATATTTTTTGAATTTTTTCTGTTCGAAAATTATACGCGCCGCAAAATGTTAACGTTTTAAACTTCCAGACGAATAGTACACGATTCGTCAGATATGTAGACGTCTATGCTCAAAACGTCCGAGGGAAAAAATGTCATTCGACCTAGGTATTGCTTTCGTATTTGTTCAGATGCTTGACGTGCCGGCAAATCAGTTGTCGAAACATCGGGGATATCCTATAAATATACCAAGACGATTCACGAAGGGGTTCATCGGATTCTTGCTGAAGTGTAGACTATAAAGGGAGTACCGCGTAAAACGTATATTATGTGTAAGCTCGACCAAAATTTAAACATTGTGCTTCGTAGTATTGTAATGAATGACGTTATTCCGCCAATGGCATTTAAATCTGTAATGTCCGACGGATACTGTGGTTTATTTATATTAGTAGTTTATAAAAAAAAAAAACAATTGTAATTTCATTTTTAAGTAGTAATAGTAATCGAGGAAAATAAAAAGTGGAGAAAAAATTGTTTATTCGATTTTCGTTTTCGTTTTTAAATACTGACATCACATTGATTATTTTTAAAACGATTTTGAAAAGAGATACAATCGCCGGTTAAAAATAAAAGGTATTTTCAGCAGTATAAATGCAAAATATCACTCACTAAACGCAGCCGTCCGAATCGATGACTCGATTTCAATCGAGTATCCGCGGATGTTTTTGTTTATGAATTCGTATCCGTTGTGTTCTAAGCGTTCGATATTTTTAATATAGGACTATAGTTAGGTTTTTCGATAGATTTCACATTTTTTCTCGATACGATTTGACACGATATAATATACACGTATTCCACTGAAAAAAAAAATAGGAAATTCAGTTGACACTTTAACGCAACAACAAGTAATATCAGATTCCTTATAAACCTCGTGAAAGTGAAAATTGATACGCATGCGAGTACATCATTTTCATATATTAGTATCATTTTATTTCGTATGAGTTTAATACGCGAGAGTACGATATTTACCATCATTGTTTGTGACACGGTTGCAGCGAAATGGCGTTTTTTTTTAACCACCGCGGTGTAAACAAAAAGAATTATTATATTATTATTTTACAGATTTAACGAACTTACGTAATTTTCGTATTATAATAATACGCTTAACGTATACACACAGATATCATATTACCATGCGTACGTCGTCGTACACGTGTATACATATATTATATACGTGTTCGTTATTGTGTATTCACAGTTGAGACTCGGCGGCGACGAAGATGTCGTCCAGAGTCCAGATTCGTCGGTGGAATCGACGGCACATGGCCGTGAATCTTGAATGATCCTCGGTAGCGGCGGCGGTGTTCCGAGGAGGCGGGCACAATGGCAGGAAGTGCACCCGGCTATCAAAATTCAAAACGCGGTAGTCGGCGGCAAACGTACGTTTAATACTATTATATACGCAGGTTACGATTTGATTTTTTTTTTTTTTTTTTTGTCTACTCATATAATTATTATTATTATTATTGTTTTTTCCTCCCGACGAATTTGAATATAAACACACGCGTACGCCGCACGCTTAAATAAATATACAGGATGGCGCTATCGTTCGCTCGGTCGATCTATGATGATCGTTTCTATGTGATTTCGACGAGTGTCAAAGCCACTCGGAAGCGATAAGTCAATGACTTTCATACAGGTGTTTGTACGTATATTGTTTCCAAAGTCTAGAAGAGCTGATTAGTTCACCGACCGCACATTTTGCGAGACTTATATACACCTCGATCTGTGCGTTTTCACAGGGAATCAGTTGGCTTTTTCTCGAGAACTAAAAAAAACTAATCAAAATCTACATTATTTACCCCGATAAAAAACCGTTCGTATCGAATAATACGATATATCTACCTTCTGTATTCTTTTTTCTTTTCTTTTTATCCTTGTTAAGATTTTAGTTCTTTAACTCGAGTAAAAACTTCAAAAAACGTGTTTGAAATTTTCTTCGAAACAATCGAAAACAACTTTTTCAGAAAACCCCGTAAACTATAAAACAAACAAAAAAAAAAAAACAATCACCCTACAGATCGCGTTATTTTATACCTATCATCGATTGACTAGAATATTATCCCTCGTGTCGGACGACACGAAACCAGCCTCCTCCGTCGCATTCGCATCTTTTCGGACGTCGAGGGGGTCGTTTACCCGCCAACGCCGAGCAACGCGTACGCGCAAAGAAAAACAAACCGTTTCCTCGAACGTATTGTTATTAATTTTTTTTATTTTTTATTGTTTTTATTACGTCGTACTATTATAGTACGTCGACAGACGCGTGTTAACTGCGCGATATGGTATCGTGTATTATAATATTATGTAGTATAACTGCGGTCGTCCTGCGAGATCGTCTCTTTCGTCCTCCGTGACCCGAATGACAACTACGATTCATTCGTTTTTTCGTGACGCGTGTTATACCTAATAAAATATACAGTTTAACGTGAACACGACGAATGTTTTCGTCAGCACAAAAAGGTGGACCACACGAATCCCGGCGTCGCCGCCGCCGGTTAAGTTTTGGAGTATTAGGACAATTTTTTAGGACCTAACTTTTTTTTTACTATCGATTTTACCAATTTTTACCATCAATTTCAGTAAATTTATTTTCAAGAATAAATTTGTTGATAGAAAAAAAGTTCGGAAAGTTTATCTTTGTGGTGCCAGAGAAACATATCTTATTATAAATTAAATTTAAAATATGAACTTATAGTTAATTTAATTTAGTATGTTCATTATTTTATAAAAAAAAAATGTATTTAAATTGGCATTTTTTATTCCTCACACATTTATCAAGATAACTAATTCCGACGACTTTTTCTAAATTTGAAACTCTTGTTTAACTTTTACCAAAAACTATATCACTGTTGAGCGTGAAATTAATCGAATTCGATGATTTTCGCATAACATTAATACATAATATAATATAATACTTAATTATCGTTCCTTATTTTTTTTTTAAATAAAAGTCTTCTTTCTAATGTTTTTTTTAGAATGTGTTGAAGTCTGATATTTTGAAATCTATGACTTGCAATGATAAAATGTTGATAGATACCTGCCAATTAAAAAAAAAACCGTTATCAGTTTTTTATTACTATTAAAATGCATTCATGTGTGTAAGCAATCAACACAATCGTTTTATGCGTTCATTTAAACAATAGATAAGCTAATGAATAAATATTTAAAATAGGAAGACGAATCGATCTGTTGTAGTCTAATGCCTTACTCAACAACGATTGTATTGTTTTGAATTGTATATTCTTTACCCCAAAAAATAAAAAAATAATAAAAAATTACACGCTGTTTCCGTTAAGTTTTTTTATGTTAGTACGTGCCGTAATAATATTTTTCTATATATATATTTCATACTACGCATTATTATACATTTTTATTTTGTAAATAAGTCATAAAGTCAAAAATTATTTACGATGGAATAGTTATTTGTTAACCCAGCTCACTTAGGCGCCTTCGACAATAACGTAAACTGCGCGTTCGGTATTTTTTTATTTTTTTTGGTTTTACAAATAAACATTATTGGGTAGTATATACCTACATATATACATATATTTTCTTTTGCCTTTAATAGTATTGTAGTTTAAAATAATGGCAATGAAAATTGTTTGACCGGCATATACTCAATCTGAAAATATATTTATGTAAGAATAATTATACAATTTACCGACAAAGTGTAAAATATAACGGACGAATCGTTAAAAAATGACGAAATTATTGTGCTTACAAAACTCTTCCAATCGCTATGAACATTTACGAGTTGATCTTATACCAAAACTAAATTTTGTGCCGATTATCGGTGTCGATAAAATTCTGGTTTTAGCATTTTTAGATTTGATGGTCACGAAGAAATAATGAGTAAACGATTTAAATCCACATATAATATATTATCAAATGTGCTCGATTGTGTCCGCGACGTGCGTTGTGCGTGTTACGTATGGAAACGCGATCAAAACTCGTTGAAAATGCAAACAAGTCAACTTTAAAAGCCCAATGAATATATTCGACTGACACAGGATACTACAATATAATATATATATATATACGATATAATAGATCCTCGCGCGCGTGTATCCGGCCCCGGTGACAGGCTCCTTTGTGTACGCACTCGACAAATTTATCGTGTTATTTTTGGCGATCAAAGTATAATCGGCTCGTGCCCAAATGAATACGATATAGAGAGGACAGGATAGTAGGAGAGAGTGTGTGTATACCTATACACACGATATTTTATATCACACGGCGGTGGCGTGCCGCTGACAAAAAGGAAACCATGTGTCCTGGACGTTGTTCTTTTAAATAAATGACACGTGGTGAAATCATAATAATAATAATAGTAATAATTAAAATTAAAGTTATAACAAGACGGAGGAAATGGAACCCAAGCATATCCGGTACTCACGTGCGCGGCGAAATATCATACGCTGTGTCTGGGTATTGTGAATAACACGCGACAATCGTTTTCGGATCACGTTTGTACAGACGGTTCATTGTAATAATACAGAACGATAATGTACAATACATTACGCAGAACTTTGCAAGGCTTTTTTAATTGGTAATAAAAAGACGCGATGGATTTTATCGCCGCGTCTATATTTATGAAATCGACAAAGGAACGACTTTTATTTTGAAGGCGCGCCGGCCGGACTTTGATCCCATACGTTCGTAATTTACCGTTTGCCAACCGAGACAATAATCGGGTTTATTTTTACGTGACCACAATATATGTGCGACGTACAATACCCGTTGGCGAGTCGCGAGGTATTTTTTCGGTTCCACGTCAATTCGTATTGAGTTTTACGGCTCCTAAAAATGCGCACACTAAAATTATATTCCGTTCTGCAACGTCACGACGGACAGATTCTTTATTTAGTGCATAATATATTATTTACTGGGTGTCATCCGTACGTTTTTCTCAAAACAAATAAAAATAGTGTATTGTTGACCGTAACACATCTGTCTGGATAAAACCTGCCCTAAGGTCTACAACTATAAACTATTACTAAAAAAAAGTCTAAAAATTGAAACGTAAAATGTAAAATGTATTTAAAATGTAAAATGTCAACAAAAATAATGAGAAAAATAAATATTATAATATGTTCTGTTATTTTCACAAAAAACCCCATACACAAAACATAGAATATGCCATTGCTTTTAACATAAAAAACTCACCGCTTGTGCTTTCTCTAAAGGCCCCTTTTTTTCAAATGCCACTCCGCCACTTCACCCATAAGGACGGCCTTGTGGCCTACAATATGTACCATTAGAATTACCAGGTTCTGGTTTTCGGTCGTCGAGAAGGATATTACGATATCGTATATTCAAATGACACTAAATTTCATACACGATATTACGTATATATTATAATACCGGAGTGAATATTGTACGGCATGCATTTTACATATTATCATTACGGCAACGTACACGCCTGTGTGTGTACGCTACATAATATACTACTGTGTAGTTAGGACCATAAAACCTGACGGACCAGATGCCCCTACAAACAGCGGCCGCCTTGCTGTACGTTTATCTGCACATCGCATACAGGATGCTCCGCTGGGTTTGGCTATTTTAAAAAAATCGAGAGCGATTATCGATCCGTTACCGCATCTCGATAAATTATTGAACTGTCATGAAACACCCAGTCATGCAACAGCCGGTAGTTTTACGTACGTACAGAAGGTCTCGAAACAATTCGCCAGTTCAAAGTGGTGGGAGGGTAATGAATATTTCATTGTTCCGCTACTTTTAAATAGTGACGCCCCGTGAAGTCACCCTGTACGATATGTTTCATGATGCACCCATGTGGATAATACGCTGTTTGTTTATCTCGTATGTGGCCTTCTGTTTGCCGTGGCAAATTCGAGCACGTGTCTGGTTTCCACGCGCTGGCAGTACAAAAAAAATAAATATATAATAGACATTTTATAGGTACCTTTTTCAAACGGTATGTTTACGCGTACGTTTAGTAGAAATGTGACTCAGAGTCTGGATTTCGAAGAAATGTTCGACAAATCTGAATTCCTCATTTCAGGCATCTGCAAAAACCGGATTGGATTTTTCTTCGACTTTTGAAATATTTCATATCGAACAGAATATCCGCAATGAAATAGTTACACGATTGTATATAAGTACCTACATACTAACAACGAATTATTACTTGAAACTATAACTCAAAGAAAAATTATTCTATCCACATTTTACGAAAAGAAACTAAGAGAAAATGTTTTGAGAACAAATTTTATTCAAAATTATTTAAGTAATTATACGAGTATTTAGTTAGCTTATAAAATGGTTTTGTAATTTTTCAAACTTTCAGTATATTTATTTTTTTTTTAACTAGAAAGAGCAATCTTGCATTGTACCTACGCAATCGAATTTACATCAGTATTGTAGTTAAAAAAATTATGTGTTTTTTAGAATAAAATGTTTGCAGATTTTCGTGGTTTACATTAAAAACGAATCAAAATGATTATGTAAAATTAATTTTTCACCGATAAATAAATTTAAGATAAATATAATTTGTTTATAATGATGTCTAACCTATAAACACGAATTTGAATGAAATAATAATTCAAGTATGCACGTTACAACACAAATCGACGTCATCGAATTACTCTGAACAGTCTGAACTGCTGGGCGGCGTATCTAGTGGTGGAAACCCAAAAGCATTTTCCTCCTGGTTATTCTGGTTATCCATCATTGATTCCAGTATCTGATCGATACTTTTTACCAAATCGTCGAACGTAGGCCTCATCTCCGGAATCTGATTCCAACAACAGCTCATTGTCATAAATCTACGAACACGAATAAAAGGTAGTTTTTAAATTTCACCGATAATTATTATTATGATAGCGATTACCAGACACAGGCAATCTGCTGCATTAACATGCGAGCAATATGACAATCACTTACATTGGCTGAGGACAACAAGGCGGTCTTCCCATACGATATCCGTTCTGCAGTGCGTCGAACAATTGCTCTGAGGGCATAGTAGGATAAGGCGTACCACCAAAGGTCATTATTTCCCATAAAAGTATCCCGAAAGACCATCTGCGTGTCAAAACAAAATGTTTACACCATTAGATTATTGATTTTGTTAAAAAATAGAAATCATGACTGTATTATAATTGAGAATGATTCTATACAGTTTAAAATTAAATTGAACGTATTCATTTTTTAATGCGTAGTTTATATCTAAAGTTTTAATGTTGTTTTGTGTATATATTAAATAATTAAATATGTAAACTACTGTACTTGAGCCTAACGGCGTTTATACTTGAATAAATAAATATTATCCAAAAAAACTCAAGTAAGCCCAAAGTTTAACATTAATCATCGTCAAGGTAATGTTATACAACAGTTTAGTCGACTATATCCGAGTAGTATCGATATTATTACCACAGTAAATGATAATACACCGTAATCAAAACATTCAAAACCGTTTTTGTTTGAAATAAAAACAATTCGCCACTGTTATAAGATGTAATGTTCGTTTTTAAAGTTTTATTTACGTACGTTTTAATATTTTATTATATTAATATTACATTTATATTACCTTGGTAAGTGAGAATTTAGTCTCTTATAAACTAGTCGTATTCGTTTCCTTAATTTCACTTAATTTTATCAATAATTTTACTCACACGTCAGAATACATTGTATACGTATAGTGTAATAAAGCCTCCGGCGCTATCCATTTCACTGGAAGTTTTCCGTTGCTGGTTTTTTTATAATAATCTTGGGTTTGCATGTTTTTAGCCAAACCAAAATCGGCAATTTTCATCGTGTAATCTTCGCTCACCAATACATTTCGTGCAGCCAAATCCCTATGAATACACTACAACAGTATACAGAATTACAGAGTGACTTTTAATACACATACGCGATAAGCATGAAATTAACTACAATATTTCACCTTTTTTATCATATTTTACAACTCTCAAAACAAAACAAAATTATTCATAAATTCTAAAATTAAATCACGTACGTATAACGTCAAAAAAATATAACTGACTATAAAGTATAAGCACTAAATAAGCGTATGAGTTTAATTCACCTTTTTGGATATTAAATACTGCATTCCTTTACAAACTTGCAGTGCAAACGATACAAGTTGAATTAGTGAAAAAGTTGCTCTCGTGTTCGATTCAATAGAAATTTCTCTTTGAGATAGCGGTCTATGATCCCTTAGAAAATCTCTGAGATTACCATAAACGGCGAATTCCATTATCACGAACAACGGTCCATCTTGAGTACAACATCCCAATAGATTTATGATATTCTCGTGCTCGCCGATTATTTTCATGATTTCCATTTCGGATACTAAATTAATCATATCATCGTCGGAATGTTTGTCTACATAAATTATTATAATCAATATAAGTTAATCGTATTATCGTTTTTTACTCAAAAATTTGACATTGAAATTTAACCTTTTAACATTTTTACTGCAACTGTGGTAGTTAGATAATCTTGCAAAATACCCTTGGCTTTACCGCACAAAACCTTACCGAATGCACCTTCACCGAGAAACTTATCTAGAGTTACATTTGCTCTCGGAAATTCCCAGTAAAGATCTAGAGGTATTTCGTATTCCATTTTATCTGCTTTACTCTTGAGTGATGATTTTGACTGAAATAAAAAATCCAATTATTATGAAATGACAAATTTAATAAATTCAATACTGTGTTATACAAGATATGGTTGCGATATGTTGAAAATAAATAGATAAGTAATAACTTAAACGTGTAATAAAAATCGATATTTTTCGTTAAAATAACCTGCAATGTGGTCAAAATTTGATTTTTTAACTCTCTCCCGGTTGAGATCGAGTAGACAACTAGACACACACAAAACAAGTCTAAACAAAATCAATACATTCCTCACTTCACTCAGAACTTAAAGTTTAAAAACATGAAAAAAGCATACATCGATACAATAAACCTATAGATACATTCCTCGCATCGCTTAGAATCTAAATAATCTTTGAATTTAAGTGATACCTACGGCCTTTTCTTTACTTACCCAAAATTCGGTTTTCACTTTTTTTTCAAAAATGATTGTATTAAACATTTGGGTTATCAGTTCGTGATTTTTTTTCTTCTCTTTCGATTGTTTTTTCTTCTTTTGACAACATATCACTAAAACGACGAACGCTGTGATATTCAGTAGCATACTGAATATTAATGTACCTGTTTGATATGTTAAAATATGTATTTAATTTCATAACTTGAAAATGTCTTATTCAATTATTGACAATAATAATTATTCATATTTAAATTATTTAATTATATTGTAATATTATTAAAATAAAATAAATGTTCAGATGTTTGGTACTATTATAGCTACAGTATCTACGAAGTCATCGTTTCTTACCAATTATTAACACAGTTTCAACTTCTTCATTATGATTATCATCGGAGGATAATTTTGTTAGATTATTGTTTTGATGGTCGGTTAAATTAGTGTTATTATCGTGATGATTTTCTACATATCTTTTTACAACTTTGGAAATCAAGCAATCCGCACAATTTTCTAAAAATATTAAAATAACACTATAATATGTCTACATTATATTACTTTGGCGTAATATATTATTCATATAAGTTGGAAATAGATTCATCAACAAATGGATATTTATTTTGTAAAAACTTAGAAACGTATAATTGTAATAGGTAATTTATTTAAAAAAATTGATTCAATTAAAAGTATTTTGTAATACAAATGTAATCAAATCAGTTAATTAATCAAAAATCGTTAAAAATGATTTTCTGCGCAGATTCGTAGCAAAGTTAACTTAAAATATTTACAATTATAATATTAAAATATAATTATTAGTGGTTTGACATGATTTTGTCGCCACTTTAGTGGTAGTTCAATACCGTCAAGTGTAGAATATACGTATATATAGATATAGGCAAGGCCGTAACTGAGGGATCCGGACCCCCTCCCTGAAATGTTTTCAAAAGTAGAAATATTTTAGCAGTGAATATTGATTCATTGTATTAAGAATAATTTTATATCTTCATTAAACCCAGTAATATGAATTTTTTAAATACGATAACATGTATCGTTTTATTTGGTGACAACATCGTATAAAATAGGTAACAAAAGAGAATAACAGGCGTTTACCTCAGATAATCTGAAATTGAATACGAACATCGGGCACAATAAATCCAATTATAGTATTGTATTACCCCTCCCCCTCGAAATTTGTTTTCAGTTTCGGCCTTGGACATAGGTACCTAATATATAATCGTAGTACCACCACTATTGTTATGCCTCACATTATATACGTAATATACTAATACATGGGCGTAGCTATGATTTCAATCAGGGGGGGGGGGGCAGTGATGTAGCCAACTTTAAATCATTAAAACTCAATTTTTTTTTAAAGTATTTATTTATAATATATTATTCATTAATCATTATTTTTAGACTTCATGTACTTATATCATATTTAATATTTCAATTTGTAAAAACGTACACGTGTGGTATAAGAAATACAATTTAGTTTGTAGTGCAGGGGGGGGGCACTTGCCCTCCCCTGCCCCACACTCGCTACGCCCATGTACTAATATGTATATGTTTTTTTATTGAGTGATATACCTACGGGCCATATGACGTAAAATGATGTGTAAATAAGATATGAAAATGATGAGTATAATGACAAATAATTGACTCGATAGTAAAAAATCAAAAGTATGATTCTAAATTTTTATGATGTTCATCATGTGTATCTATTGTTCCAATGAATCTACATTCTACATCCTAAATTTCTACTGACAAACTTCTTAAACATTTTTCGAATCGTATCAGAAATTGTTTTTTCCAAATTATTTTGGTTTAATTTTTTTATCATGGCAACAATATGCATCACAATACACGCACAATTAATATTAAAATAAAATAAAAAACCTAATCAATAATTAATAACGATTTACAGGATAATGATAATATAATACAATATTAACTTTATTGCCTGTTATCTTTTAACAGAAAAACGCATTCAATTATTGAGATTCATCACTGTCCAAATTTAAGGATCATCGTGCATTATGTCCGAATAATAGGTATACTTTTGATCGTTATATGTATTTATAGATATGATACACATGCATATTATATTTATATTATATCAAGCATATTTTTTCGACGAAAAATGTACATATAGATACCTACTTATTAAAAAACACACGAAAATAAAACAAATTATTATTTAAATTGTAATGCACTTTACGCGTCTCACCTGATAAGAATATTTGCGAATCTGCAGATGATGTTAAAAATCCTTCGACTCCGAACAATACTAACAAAACGACTGATGGTAATACTTTCAACGAAATCGAACGATCATTCATACTTTCTGCAAACATAGCACTGTAATTCGAAAAAAAAAATGTTTTAAAAAAATCACATTTAAAATAAAACTAATTTCAATCGACGCTATAGGAATGTATTTTGTTTCAACATTATTACGAGATAGAATTGTCATTATCGTGAAAACAGTAGTTGTCCGCAAAACTTCCTCTCGTAGCCAATGAGTTGTCCACTATTTTATTGATTAATAATAATGACGCATTTAAATCCCACACTATATACCAAATTTATAATATAGTTATAGTTATATAGTTTAACTGTAAATAAATACAATAATAATAATTAAAATTCAACAGAATAATTTTTACACTGCGAATTTATTGATACCGTTTTTCATAACTTTATCTCGGCGCAAAAATGAAATATATAATAACTAGCTTACCCAGCAAATGTTGTTTTGCCATATATTTCTATTTATATTTGAATTTTGTAGTGTAAAAAATAGCTAACTTATTGTAAGGATGTGGGCACGGCGTCTATGATTGAAAGAGGAATGGAGCGCGCACGCACGCAATTTCCGTAAAAGTTGTGTAATAATATATGACGTTGCAAAATCCATACCTTTTGGTAAACATCGTTCGCTTTAATTGTATACGTCACGAGCTTATCGACCAATGACAATAGATTTGCCTGCGATCGTATTCGATCGTCCAATGAAAAAAGTTCTATTGTATTCGTTCTATTGTTCATCGCACGCACGCAATTTCTGTAAAAGTTATGTAATAATATGATATTGCAAAATCAATACGTTTTGGTAAAGATCGTCGGGTTTTTTATGACATAATAATCTATTCATATAAAATGCAAATTACCACGCACTCGCTGATCGTTGCATCTCAAAATCTAGCCCGTGAAAAGTTTTTCCCGGTATGAGAGAGAAATAACGTCCTTCATTTTCAACCCCTTTAACCCCCCTTGGGGTTGAATTTTGAAAAATAAGTTAATAGATTTTTCATCACTATGTATGCTAAGTTTCAAAAAAATCAGGTCGAGAAATAATGTTTTTCATTTTTAACACATTTTACCCCTTCTTATCCCCTTAGGGATTGAATTTTCTTAATTTTTTTTCCGCAAGATCCTTCTTCTGACAATGCCAAACACAACAAAAAAAATAAATAATTAGCTAAATCGGTCCAGCCGTTCACGCGTGTTGAGGATATCTGGTAAATAGGGATTAATTTTTATATAATATTATTATTACCGATTTCAACCCTTTAAAAGCAAAATTTTGAAAATCGGGCGACGTGGTGACACTCTGAAAGGTATTTGGAACGACTCTGTGCAACAAAAATTGGAAAAAAGTTAAATAGCGTCGTCACAAAATGGGAACATAAAAAAGCCATGTTCTTTTATATATATAAAGGATTAATAATTTATTGGTATGTGGGTGTATAAATGTGTTTTTTGTCGTTACACGAATACGACGATTGTCGTACAATATCGTACATACGAAAATCTTATTTCTAAAAACAGAACTCTACAAACGCATAGTACTAATGTTTTTTTTTTTTTTTAGTCTAGCGTAAAAAATCAAAGGCGCTGAAAAACCGTGACACTTGCCCCCTTCCGTCTCGACGCGAGATGCTTGTGTTAAACGTACGAAAACGACAAGTAATAATATTATCGATCAAATAATAACGATGACATAAAATAAATAACACTCATTAGATCATGTACCTACCTATATATGTACCTTTCTATCTAACTACTTAAAAATATCTAACTAACCTACTGTTAACAAATATTTAATACGCCCGTGGATGCTCTATAATGTGATGCGATTACAGAAAATGTATTTTTTCCTCGTTGAAATTACTATTATAAAAATAAAATACAATATCTATTATCGGGTGGGGGGGGGGGTGTACCCGATTTTAGTAGATATCGTATTTTAGTTTTTAACTATTACGTGGCGCCATCTGTTGCCGGAAAACCGTATCACTTTTGCACCACAGAAATCCACGATTGGATTAACTATAGGCGTCACGACTGTATAGCGGATAAATATACCGGATTAGTGATTTATACTCGGGTATTGTATGGATTTAAGTGATTTTATTTAGTAACGAAGTTGGACTTCTCTAATCTCTTCAAAGCGTTCGATTGATAACACAACCATCGCAATCATAACATTGATATTTATTATCAGCAAGATGTTTTTCACAACAAATACAGTTTTGTGTTTACAAGCTCGTACTTTTGACTTTCGTTTTTCATTGTAATATTTTGTTACTTCATATTCGTGGTACATTCATTCCATCGAATTTATGTTGTTAAATTGGTATTCTAGTGGTTTGATAAATATTAATAAAATCCGTCAAGATGTTTGGATGTAAGTATCATTCTGTTCACCGACTTGCTTTTTACCTCGCCGTCTATTTCCTGAGTTGTGCTTCGCCCTCGTTATTGTTGTTTGTAGTTGTGTTGATTTTCTAAAACAGTTGTAATTGTGTTATAAATGCTTGATTTAATAAGATACAAATATGCCTTGTAGCTCTTGAAATTTCACTGTTTATCGATTGAATAGTTATGTTATGAAAAATAGTGACAGTATTTTGGGTGGTGAGAATAACAAACACATTTTAGTTTTTATACAATCAAATGTGAAAATTCACAATCTGTATTACATATGTACCTGTGTACAACATACAAATCCCTGCAACGCCGTCTTTTTAATTGATGGAAGGGATTTTCTGGGATATGTTCTCTATCATTGAACGGAAATGAGCGAATTGATATGACTGGATAGATTTGAATGGAATTGTTTGTAATAATTAAATGATATTGAGTTGATGGTTTCAGTGCTAAGGTCTTTGAGAAGTGATTTGTTTGAAACGTACCAAAAGGCAGAAGCTATAAAATGGAGGGTAATGGATTGAGATGTCTATATTGTTTGGATTTGGAATGGTTTGGCGATACTCCATGATACTCGGATGGGCTTAGCATTGATTGTTTTATGGATATGACATATTATATTTAATACTCAGTTGTGCTCAGATATTGTTTAATCACGGAAATTCAGATTGCAATTTTTTTATACAAATACCATACCTATTATATTTTAGTTAAGATTATATTAAATGTAAAAATATGGTATTCTAAGTTTTCAATACTCTGGCTTAGAACAATATATTTGTAAATTAGTCTAACCTTGGCTAAAATGTACATAGAATGATATCTTCTGATTTTACATGCTTATTACATGCATTGGTATTCTTGTGAAAAACATTGGTGTAGTGTATACGTTGTATAAGTATTGTTTTATTTTTTTGTGTTTTGTCAGTGTGTATAGTCAAATATTTATAATTCATTTGTGAGAATACATTTAGATAAATTATCAATAAGAAGTTTTAGTGTTTTTATCAATATAATTATTGTTTTATTTTAATTTTTATTTAAATTTATACTTCCAAAGTCAAAGAATCAGAAAATTTGTTTCTATTACTTTTGTTTTAAATTACAAAATTATTTACTGGCTATTTAAGTTAACAGTGAAAATACCAAAGGTGGCTAAACTTTTTAGGTACCTATTTCTTTATACCAATTTAAAATCGTTATCACATAATTAAGAATTATAAGACTAATGCTTATAAGTTTTCAGTTTATTTAAAAAAAAGTTACAAATTTGTGTCTGTATGGAGTTAAAGTGTTCAATGTACATTGTACACATATTAATTTTATCAACAATTGAAAGCCATATTATACACTTAATTTCCAGTAAATACCTTAATACAATATTACTTAAAGACAAGCTATTTAATATGTGCAATGTATTAATATTATATAAAACCAATACTGTACCTATATTATATCTTCTACTTTCAGTCTATTTGTTATTACAATGATCCATCATTTGTTTCAAATATAAACAAAACTTAGACATTTCTTTCTTAGTTTGTATTTTGATTATGTTCTATAAATATCATTAAATATTATATTTATAATATCACTACATAAAATATATATTTACCTGTACCCGGGCCTGTACCATTACCAGTATAAGTAATGTAGTAGAATAATTATTATGAGGAAGAAACAATGTTTGGTCTCAGCCTTTTACTCAACTCTTCTATCTCGTTGAATAACTTTTTTGAACTCAATTTTAAAATTATGTACAAAGTTGAATACATTACTTAATTTTTAAGTATACAATAATTGCATTAATATTGTATAATTTTGTTTAAAATTCCATTTAAAATAAAACTACTATCATCTGATTTCCACACATGATAAATTATAAAATCATTCTGTGATTGATCAATAATAATCAATATATTATTAAACAAATATAAACATTTTATCTAATATTAGTTCATAGTAATTAATAATGAATTTAAAATGTATCTAATTAATGATAATAATAATAAGTTATATTAGAATTATAATTATTATAACTGGTTGTGTTCCTGAAAATTATTACTTCTTAACAATTAGCAAAATATATTACAAGTGTAAACTATGTTTGGATTGAAATAACTTATAAGTTACAATTGCAACTAATATACATTATATTATATTAATACAAATATTGATTGTTATAATATCAATATGAAATGAAATCAGACTTTTTTGTACATATTTGTATAGGTTATTTAACTTGTAATTTGGCATAATAAAATATAGTAAATACATTATAACTTTTATTCAAAATTAGTTATTCTTTAATTTTAATTAAATGTTCATAAATAATTAATTTTTTCCATAGGTTACAATATTATTATATGGTTACTATTTAAATTAAATGACAATTTTAATATTTATCATAGAATTCAATACAAGGTTTATATAGTAAACATAGGTATTCTTGTTGTATGCGGTTTACCGTACATTTACGCTCAATTGTATTAATCATAATTTCTTTATTAATTACTATTTTAAATACTATTTAAAAATTAATATTGTATCTTTTTTTTTAAGCATTTTTAATTCATAGATCCCATTCACTCAGGGTTGTCATAGCAAATCGGAAGAATATTTTTTATTTAAATTCTAAAGTAAACTTGCAAAGCTATAACCTACGGCTGTAAGCTTTTAATTTTTAAATTATTTCATTACACTATATGTTAAAGGTCTAAAGTGATCTGAACCTCAAATGATCAAATTCAGTCATGATTACTATACTACGATTTAAATTAACTTAAAATTGTCCATTTAACATAAAATTATTTTTTTAAAAACTACTAATTATATAAAATAGTTCAAATGGTTAAATATTCAAGTATTTTATTCATTTAAATATGTGTTGTACTCTTTGATATAAAAACCTAAGCAAATGTTAGTGAAGTAACCTAACCAATAGGCGACTTCTCTTATCAAGCGAATCAAGTTTTGAATTATGTACCTATATTTCATGTAACTTGTTATCCTAATAACTTGATGTACAAAATGTGTGTATAGATTGTCTTTCCTGTAAATAAAATAATAAATATGTATTATAAAGACATAGAGTGTATACTAGAACTACACTAAGCATTATGAGCCGGACAAAACTTATATGTACAGTTGACCGTATACGACAAGAATAACAAAGTATATAAATAATTATAACAATTTAATTTCAATTAATATACATGTAATAAAGAGTCCTTAATTAAGTACTCTCTAGAGTACTACATCAGTACTTAATATCCTATTAAAAATCAATTTTCATATTAAATGGTTAATTTTAAATTAGAAATTTAATTTTTTATTCCACCTAAGGATTTAGTTTTAGTTGATTGATGTAGATTTATATGTAATTTTATTCAAAATCATATTATATTACATAGTTACTCAATTAAATAATAATTAGCTGACAAATTAAACCAATTATTTAAAAATGAATTTTCATTAACATGAATAGTGCATATATAATTCATGTGCCTATAAATTTATAGTTTTTTATTTTTCTAGATTATACTTTTTTAAACTTTTTTGCTTAACATTTTAAAATCATTAATTAATTCATTTTAGTTATTTTTAAATTAAATTGTGCTAATAAAAAGTATTTATCTCTTAAATTATATACATATAGATCGGATGCATTTTATAAGGAGATTATTCAGAAAATTCATGAAGCCAATGACTATTGAAGAAGCCCAGAACAAAAAGGCTTTCATTTCGAAATTATATTGCCTTATTAGTTTCGCAACATTCAGTACTGTCTTATACCAAGTAAAGCAAGGTCGTCTCAATTGGACAGAGGCCGAAGGATTAATTCCAGAAGAAGAAACAAAACTGTCACCGGGTGAGTTTACAATATTACCGACGTTGTCCAAGTAATAATGATGAGAATACGTTGTTTCTTTTTCAGCTTTTCAATATGCCAGGATGTTAGGTGTTCAAAAAGCCACAGTCATTAGGATGAGAGGTGCAAGTATTTTAGGTTCTAAAGATTATGATCAAGAAACGTTCAATTTATCTGAACACATTCAAGAAGAAGAAAATTCTAATGTAGATCCCGAAAGAAAATTTTTAAAATTATAAGTTAATTTGTTATCTGTTGTGTACAGAATTAGTCTGTATGAGTTGTTGTAAATTGTAAAAAAAAAAAAAAATTAATACATATTTTGTTTGTATACATTATACTTGACTTCTTTTAAAATGTTTATAACTATTTTGTACTGGTTGCTGTTCTTCCCATCGCGATGCAGTGTGCAGAACATAACCAGGATCATTTGGCGATTTCGGCTCGTCTATGTTGGTACCGAAATAGAATCGACTTTTGACCGACTTCTGTAAAGAATCGTTGACCCTCTCCACTGGCGACTTCAAAGGCAAATCGGTTGGTCGTGTCGGTCGCTTTTTTTCTGATTGGACGTACGGAACACTGGCGTTTTTCACTTCGTGTTCGTTTTCTTCCTTCGGACTCTCCTGTTGGCTGTTGTTGTGCACCGTGCTCGTAATACTGGGCGATTGCAGCTTAACGCCATTTTTAACGTTTACAAATCTATAAAAAAAAAAAAAAACCCAACACCATGAGAAAACAATAGTATCTTACATATTACATCTTACACGTACCTCCGACGGTAATCCGGCGACTGTTCGTCGACGGGCACGTTGATCTCGAGTTTCTTCATTTTCGGCAAGTCCATGTCCGTGTCGTACCAATCGGCGTGGCTACGGTCGCCGAAACCGCGGTCGTCCAGGTACCTGCGACCGTACTGATGGACCGGTTCCGTTCCGTCCGCCCCGTCCGTCGCCTGGACGCCTTCGTTTTTGGTCCCCGGCGCCGCGCGACGGCCGTCGGTGCCCGTCGTCTGCAACAGGCCGTTCTGTTTCTTCTCCGCCGCCGTGTCCCTTTTCATTGCGTCCCCGTTGACGTGCGATACCCCGTTGACGTGCGCTATCCCGTTGACGTGCGCTATCCCGTTGACGTGCGCGCCGCCGTTAACGTGCATCCCGTTGACCGTCCGCGCCAAGTCCGCCGCCTCGGCCGCGGTCCTGGTGCGCGCTATGTCGCCGTACCGGGTGTTCTTGGGCAAATGCGACTTCTTGTCGTCCCGCCTGTTCGACAGACACGTGTCCAACACGAACGCCATGCCCGTCACAATGGACAGCGTGCCCAGCACGACGGCGTTGATCACCAGCTCTCTGGGCACGCTGTCCACGGCCGTCAGCACCAGGCAGCCGACGGCGATGAACAGCGTCGCGCCGATGACCAACAGAAACGATTCCTGCGCATTGAAAACGTTCGCGCGGTTTATTTATACATAGCGATTCGTTTGTACGCAATAATGATATATGAACGTAAAGACGCCAATGATTCCCGGGAACCGCTCGTCATGTGAGGGTTTTATTTATAAAAATTAATAATACGAGAAAGTTTTTTTATCCGAGTTACGGAAAAAATCGCGTTAGTCCGACACCGGGCCGACCGAGCGAAAAATGATTTTTAAAAAAATTGACACCGACAACGCCGTGCAGCGCTGCAAATTATATAATATTATGTATAATATACATCAATAATCTGTTCCCATCACGTGATGCAAACTATTATTCTGACCCCCGGGGCCAGTAATAAAAATCCCACAGCAGTATCTCGACGGCTTTTTTTATCTATTCAATTGACGACACGGCGTCGGATTACTGGTGAAATCAAAATGGTCGAATCGAATTCGGACGGACACGATAAAACGGTACCCAAGTCGAAATAATAATTTACGTTTTGTGGTGTACGTAAGAGGTCGTGCGAGTTTGCACTATCAGTATAGTAACCCACAGTGTAATAAGCGATGATAAACGATATTGCGTTTAGACTTACCGTTCTCTTGCTGTTCTTCAGCTCGCCCATCAAGTAGGCAATGTATAGCGCCACGCATATGATTATGTAGCCGCCGAACGTCACGTCCGCGAACAGAGACCCGGCCCCGTTCCTGGTGATGTTGTTCAACAGCGGCCATTCTCGCGACGTCTTCTCGAAGTAATAAAATAGTCTGGTGGCTTCTGCGTCCGACCATCTCTTATAGAGCAGACAGCTCAAACACAAAATCTGTAACACAGACATTAATTTCAATATATATATATATATATATATATTATCAGTTTGCATATCAGTTTATTGAAATGTTCAGAGATATTTTTTTTATCGCATATTTATAGTAAAAAAAACGGTATCATCGTTCCAGGGTAGGTACATAATATTACATAACTGTATACATTACATCAATCAATTATTATATTCGTATTTTAAATTTATACAGTTTCTAGTTTCTACGCAATATTATATTGTGACCATTCAAGACAGGTTTTCTACAATCTGCTGTCACTACTTCATACATTTCACGCGGGAATTTTACAATGATATGTCGATCGGGTTTTTTTTTTCAATTTTCGTGATTAAAAATAAAGTTTTTTTACATTGTACTTCGTTCAGTTCCGTCTTCACGCCGAGAAAATCTCCGAATGTAAACACTCGACTGTTATACACATTATGTGACCTACTGCTATTACAATTACTCACATAAACTGATGAACTTTTTGTATTGTGCGTATTGTGTTTCCAATGTGCAATTGTATAGTATAACACTTCATGAATAAATAACTAAAAATATTAAAATAACACGAATTTAAACCACAAAGTGTAAACTTAAACGCTGGCGTTAGTGTAATTTACACCCATTGGTTATTGCCGACCACGCGTTATTATTGTTATTTTTGTTTTTATTTAAACGCTTTTAGTAGGGATAAACATTTTTTGATTTAATAGATATTACCTTGCTCATACATTGACTACAATTGCTTATTGCACAAAAGACGGAACACCTTTTCAAGAGGTGAGGTCTCGTTAACTAATGACGTTCAATGATTACCGACTATCGTTGTAAAAACATAACTGCAAAAATTAGTTCTTCACAGAGAGCAATGCGTACAGTCGTATCTATTATAGGTAAGGTTATCTTTATAAGTAACCTAACCTATGTCGAATGTCTTTCATATAAATGAAGAAATGAAATTTCTTACGGAGTCTATTTCGAATCGTAACCTTCGGGGTTAGGGTACTTAATAACTATATATGTAGATACCTAACTCGATTCGTTAAAATTAACAACAATCGTCAAATTCATTTGAAATCAATTATATTTTCTGGGTTTTCTGGCGCGATTCCGTGCTTAATATTGTTGATTGCAATCAATTCGAATTTCAATTATGATCGTTTAATTTTTTGTAAATCTTTTCGTCATCCTCTCCAAAGAAAACTGTTGACGTGCAACTTACTGCCGTTGTCGGCGTAAAAGTAGAACATTGAGCTTGTAGAATATCGAAACTGTTGTGAAATTGTTTTTTTTTCTTCATAATAATCGTGGTTACCACGACATAAACTTCTAACAAAAACTCGGCGGTCTTCGGTCGCCTCGGGTAATATAAAATTTCCACTCCAGCTCTTAACACAAACAACTAATCCTGCTGTCTAAATTCAAAACGACATAAATAAAAAAATCTTCGATTAAATTAAATGTATTCCCGTGGATTAGGCCGTATAGACATAGACGTGTGTACATAATTATTGTATGATACATACGAACTCGATTACATGTAGGTATAACTGCTGCAGTAACGTGTACTCGTTAATACACATTAATTCGCTAAGCCCGCAGGATTCGTTTTCAAGTCGTTGCCAACAACGGGTCTAAACCCGTCGATAGATGAAAAAAAAAAACCGCGGTGTTTGCAGTATCGCGGCGTAGTTTAATCTTTCGTATTATATACTGCGAAGTTTACTCTATTATCCTTAGGTTTTAATTATTCTTGTACCGAGTCATTTTTCATTTTGAACTTGACGACTGCGTTACTATTTACGTTCGACTGCAGAGCTAGCGCCTGTGTAATAATGAGCACAACGTTATTATTGCACGAGTGTCGGTATTTTTATTCACACGCAATAAAAGTATCATAATACTTTTTTGTACACATTTTTAGACGACATTGAATAAAGCACGTAGTACATTATATACATATTGTATATTATAAATGCACATGCATGTGATTTACGAGAATAAAGAATATTAACAACGTATAATTTTTATGTTATTTCCCAAGACCTTGAATATGAAGAGATCGCCGCTTTTGCTAAATTATCGTATTATACAATATAATTACTCGGCAGTCGACGCGGCGAATTATTTTCTTCTGTTTATCAATACAACGAAAATTGTCTCATTATATACCTACTCGTTGCACGCATCATTTTTACATTGCGACACATCAACCGTCGTTTTTACAATAGGTATACCATGATACAGTGCTCGAATTTAAAATAAATTATAAGAGGGACGCAATCGTTTATTAAAACTTGAAATTACTTGAAAATCGGCTAAAATCTCTAATAGACTTGTTCGGGGAGATACGATGACACGATGATAAATCAATAATATTTTCTATTAAACGAAAAAAGTTTTAATTGCAATTCATGTCGTATGATAAAATTATTCCATGCCTACGTGTATCTTTACGTCCTACATGCATCACGAACAGATGACTTTTATTTTACATCCGGTTTTGAACAATTTACCTCATCTGTCTAAAAAATACCGACCTATTTTCATGATCAATGATTTATATACTATTGTTTCCATTTTAATAAAGCAATATTAAAACATTTTCAATTTAATAAATTGTTTCAATCAGTGTAATTATAAATATAAAGTGTTCATGTCAAATACTATTCTCACTCTACTGCTCATAGTGTCTCGTTAGAAATATTAAAAGAGGTAAGCGAAATCGTGTTTAAAAAAGAAAAGGGACTCTGTACCTCCATCACGTCTCTCCTCAATTCAAGTACAGCAGGTACACAACAATGAATTAATTAGTATTCGGTAATAAGTATCTATCAATTATTTGGTAAAATTAGTGAATAATTTTAATCTGAATATAATTGAATTACATTTATCAATAGAACCTACGTAAACATATGCAAGCGCGTAAATTGATTTTTTTTTTTATAGTCAGTCTGCTGTTGACATCCCTTTCGACGGTCTTTTTTCTTTATCGATCGCCTCAAATAGAAATGACAAAAGACATCGGTGCTCCGTAGAAATTTTAATTAAATTTTCCAACTGGTTTTCCATATTGTCATTCAACCATCACCTCCGGAAACTCAATTACACGAAGAATAATAATAGTCGTGAACGTTTATTTTATCGTTCACACCGGCCCGTGTACCGCGCGGCTTAAACTTTAATATAAATGCCATTTGAATTCAATACTATATTATACGAGTGCCAAGTGGTAAATAGATAACTATAAAACAAATATTTGAAATTCTCTATGGAATAATAAATTGTTTATTGAAACGGCTTCTGATGTAACAAATATACGAGTAATGATGCGCGTGTACTCGTACCTATGATATGTTTATGCGTTTTAAATTCGACAAAAAGTATACAGATGTCCCGTGAACAACGAACACTATTACTTTTCAATAAAAAATATTTTTCACGACCATCTTATTGGACAATAAATTCAGTGTGTAACGTACGGGTATTTATTACGTTGGGTAATTTGGGTAAAAACTAATGATTAATTTGAAATAAAATGAAAACCAAAAGTATTAACTTGGTAGATCTGATAGATAACATTTAGTATTTACTCAATTACTTTATTGGTTTGACGAATGCGTTTAAATTTGGTCAATCTTGATTGATCTATATTATGTAGCGACAATTGAAATTCTATATTTTATGAAACGTTATTTTAACCGAATTTTGAAATTAACAGGTCAGAACCGATGTTATATTTTTGAATTCGGTGTTTATATAATGAGCTTATTAAGCTGGGTGGATAATACGACTTGGGTTCAATTCTCACGATCGAATTAATGAATGTATAACTATTGTTATAAATAGCAGATTAGTAACTGCAGGGGTAGAAATTTTTTTTTTCGTCCATAATCATAAAGAACAACACAATGAATTATCATACTCTTAAAAATGTATTTTTGCCGAATTATTCTTCTCTGCTATATAGATAGACTCCTAGCGTTCATAATATATTATGTAGAAAAAACTCATATCCTTGGCCATTTTCCCACGGCACGTATTTTCACGAAGGTTATTCGCCAATATCATATAATTAAATAATTATTTCACATGTGTGTACAATATATAATAGTGAATTTTGTCACTTATGTGTATGCTGTTTTTCATTTTTTTTTTTTTATGTATTTATTATTCGTTTTACTTACGATTTGAGAAAACTTGAAACTGGCCCAGAAATCGCAAACGGACATGTTTTGACCTTGGATGTACAACCAAACTCATTTCATCACAACCTGTAATTTTATAAATGCAATTTATAGAATCAAAAAAAAAAAAAGTGCTTTAATTAGTAAAGCTGTGTGTTGTTGGTAAACATGGTAGATGGGTATTGTAAAATCAAATCTATTTTGTCGTCTATCGGTTAGGTATACTATGTTTTTAAAATGCCCCGTAACAAAACCATACAATCATAATAAACGTTTGCGTCACTCAATTAGGTAGTAATCGTACAAACTGTAGTGTACATCTAACTCGTTATTTATTGACCAACAAAAATAAATTCAGCTTCCAACGACCACAATGCGATAAATATATTATCATAAGCGATTGGTCAAAATATTTACCTACATAAAAAAATTTCTATTTCTGTATAGATACCTCGGCGCTAATCGTTTTGATTAGAAAAAAAATGTACATTTTTTAGGATATTAATTTGATTTTGAATAATTAAAAAATAATCAATACATAGATGGTACAATAGTACACAATCGTAGGTATTATGTTCCTACCGAAAATAAATAAGAATTAAGTTTACGAAAACCTATAAGCTTCACAAAATATTCATTGTATTTTTAAACATTGTAATCTTTTAAATTAATTTTCCCGATTAATTATTTCAACTAACGCGAAATAACATGATAAGCGACATTAAATGAAAAGTATCAATGAAAATTGTTGAAATTTACCTCACACGACGTATCATCACGTGTTCACTATTCGTATTTCAGTTCTTTATTTCCATCAGTCGCATTATAACTGTCCGCGTAAACTGTGAACGAATGGAAGTATTTTAGTTATTTTAAACGAAATCGATTAAACACTTTAACCATGTGTATTTTAAAATGCACCAACCCGAGTGAAAGCTATACGCCTATATGTATGCGTACCTATTTCACGTTAAGTTATAAAATGTAATTATCATTTTCTTTCCGTATTACGACATAATATAAACACATGTACCCCGCTCGTTAACCTGGTACAGATAAAGTGCAAGTAAATATTATTAGTAAATGTGCTATTGTTATTTTAATTATTTATAAAACGTTCGAGTGACTTATTGTTTGTATAAATAACGCGTCGTTTTTCATATTTCTAAAGCAGTACGAGTGGTATAATAGGTAGGACAGGTAGGTATATCTATTTCATACTTATATGCTCATAGGTAAATACGTATGTATACGCTATGCAATAGCCAGAACTATAACTTAGCCCATAATGGGTGTCTACTGTCTACCAATATAATTATACCGGCTATTCTAATTTCAAATGGTTCCCTTATATGCATTTATTATGTTTATTATAATATACATAAGTTTCGTGAGTATACTTTTTAAACGTTGGTAGAAGAACATCGAAATTATTATCAAAATAAACAAAATAAGAACCAATGTTTCACAACGAAAATTCGAAATGTATTCAAACTTCAAACGATTCATTTTGATAAATTAATCAAACAATAAGTATCGGAACGTTACATAATACTTATGTCATTATTATTAAATATAACGATTTTTTAAATAAAATACATTTTTCCTACCGTAATATTGTTGTCATTCGTTTAATTTTTTAAATAACGTGTGATCAAATGTTTATTAAATTTTAATGATTTATACGTTATGGCCGATTTCAAGCCGTTAATTATATTAAAATATAGGTAAACAAAGAGACAGGTGGCATACAAAGATTTATAGATGTTAAAGATTGGTCTCATTTGACTATACACATTGCAGACAAGTGTAAAGAACTGAAAAGATAATGATTAACTATTGAAAGTTGGTGTATTATCCTATAAGAATGCAATAGGTATATACTTAGAAAATGAAATACATAATGAGACGGAATAAAAAACGTAGTAAAATGCATTAAGTATATAATACTTAATATACTATGAAATATAGTATATTCTATCAAACTCTGCACATATGCAGCAGTTGTAGAATACTGCACGCGTGCGCGTGTTAAACCCGTCAGTGCACTCGTCGTGAGCTAGAGCATGAAATCGAAAAAAACGACCCTAGTTGGCCAAAAATAAACCGAAAAACTAAAACAACGGATGGGGCGGGTGCTCACTCACCAACAGCTGCTGTCAAACTTGTCGTCTCGTCGCAGCTTATGCCCCTCGTCGTCGGTATTATATTATTTTATAAATTTATTGTTCGTGCTCGCTTCGCTCTGCTTCTCGGGACGGCGGCGACGTGCGATGATGCCAATGCGAGATTAGGTCGTACAACAAAAACGACGAATTTCCTCACGCCTGTCGACAGTTTCGAACGGAGTAGTGAAACCGATGATGGTACTGATAATATTACGACGTGTTGACACTCGCGAGTCCGTATTTTCGGAACCGGCTGATTTCGCGAATGAACGGAACAGCGAAACCGTTGGTCGTTCGCGGTCGCGATCCTGCGGGCAAACACTCGCGGCAGGACGATAAGTGCACTTCTCTGCTGATATATCGCCGATATACTGCACGGGTTCGGGCGTGTGAATTACTCGCTGCACGCGACGGTCTCGACTCGGGTGCGGAGCGCGTGTGTGATGTCCGCGCGCTGCGAGGACGACACGCGTTGCGCTCGGACCGCGCCTCGCCCCACCTCGCGCGCGTCTGTCGACGCGATCGAATCGCATCGGGCCGAAATCTGACGATAAAATATGTCGGACGAACGCAGGACGACACCCTCCGTCGTATTAGCCGTATATTCTGTTGTTCGGTCGGTTTGGAAAACGTTTTAGTCTTATTTTTTCTCTCTTTTTTTGCCGTTCAAATTTTGCTCGAATGTACTTTGACCACTTGTTTTTACGACTTCGAAAGTATAAACGCGATCGTTTTCGTCCGCGTGCTCAAAAAATGTACCTATTAATCGATTAAAATACAATTTATTATTCGTGTTGACGAATTGAGCGTAAAATAAGCGTACCAATGTAGGTAGTTCGACGTATAATAGGTTTCAATTGATTTAAAATGTTAAAAGTTATTTTTTGGGAGAAGCCAATACCCGGTCCCGCGAGACATTAACTCTAGGTGCACCTATGTATGCCCCGTTTTCATCTATGCGCTCGTGTCGTATTGCACTTGTATATATTATTAATTTGTATTAATTGTTCGTTTGAGATAGCAGTTTATAGTCACGGCAAGTCTTTATACGCGGCCGTGTCCCCTTTTTCGTGAAACGATATAAGGACTTCACGATTTTATATTATTCGCCCGCGCGCGCCACACGAGTTTTCGACGTTAAATTTAACGATATCAAACACGCCGCGGTCATAAAAAGCAATCCCCCTAAGAGACCGCTCATTTCCCCCCATCGTTGTCGTGTCGCAAGGCGCACTTGCTAACGTATCGCTTTAGAAAGTTGGTAAAAAACCTACAAACTAGGTTATTAAATCAAATTTAAATAATTAACACTAAATAGTATTTGAAAGCCCATTATAAACTGGCATAGGTACATCAGTGGAAAATGAAAAATTGTTCTTTATCATTAGATGTTTAAGTTTACAAATGAAATTTACATTTCACAATTTACAAACGATTTTTATTTCTTAAATTTTATATAGTTTTATTCAAAAACGATACACTTTATAAAGTAGAATGAAGAAAAAATAAAAGTAGGTAAAAATCGTTTAAAAAATTGGGCTTTCGATGAGTTAAATAGAGTACTTATGAATTTTACTTACATTTTATTTATTCGCTTTACTCAGGTAAAACACTAACTCTTTGCCTCATCCCCAAAACTGCCAATGGTTAGGTTAACTTAAGTTGATGTGATAAACAGAGTTGGCCCTCACTCCAAAATAAAATGTTCGAGTCTCGTTCATGAACCTTATAATAATTACTGTAAATATAAATAAAAAAACATAAGTTTATATTTATGTTAACTGATACTGCAATGATACATCATGATATTTTTTTTAAGTCTACAGACATACTCGTTAAGTACTACCAAAGTACCAACTCGTACAGTAGAAGGTTACAACAAAAGAAAAAACGAACGTTATACAACAATAAGTAATTCAATAATTATACGATAATATTACGTCCTGTTTGGAGATTGTATATACGTACTTAAAATATCAAAGTTTCGACATTTTCAACCAACCGACGGCACGCGTTGCGTGCGTTCACGCATATTACAATTCATACAACTCGGAAGCGTTCAAGTCTTTTCAATTTCAAAATGACGGATAGTTTATATTATTTATCTGTTGAAATTTTAAATACCAGCGCGTTTGCGCGTCGATAATCTAATACCGCGCTACCTAGATTGTTAAATTGCTTTAACATTGAACTACGTAAAAACCGTTTTGGATTGTGAAATAAGTTGATATCATAAACCAAGAGGTATTTGTGTGTGCGTATTGTAATATCTATAATAGGTGTGATTTAGTTTTTCTACATGGGCACATCATTCAATAATTGCTCGAATGAATTACACGAAAAACCTATAAAAATTAAAAACGGTTAGGACGAAACGAAAAATAACTTTTACGATTACTATATGTCTACACACTATAATGTTTATGACTACTAATAAATTTATAAACGTTAAGTTTTATTTTTAATCCAAGAGTTGTACGTTGAATATAATTTCGAAATAAAAAAATTAAAAATTGAATAGAAGAATCTATAAATAAATACGCTCCTATATTATATAGTATACATGGTATATGAATAATAAATATACGAGGAAATCAGGAAATATATTATTATTATTTATTATTTGTTGCAGATTTCGATGAACGTATCTTTTTTTTCTTTTTCTTTTTTTTTGATACAAAATTATTTGAACTCGGAATTCAGAAATTAAAAGATTTAGTTGACACCACAACTGTTTAAAAACTGTATATATTGTATTAGTCAGCCGAAATAAAAAAAATCGAATTTATTATTATATCGACTATTGTGATGATATCGAGAGCTTTGAATAGTTGTAAGGAAATCTAAAATGTAGTCGAGAAAAATGTATCTAATAAAAAGCATAACAATGTATAATAACGTAAACAGCGAGGATTAAAATAAACTATATATATAAAGAGCTCAGAGAAAAAAAGGTTCTTATATTAATGATATACATTACACAGTTAACTCTGAAGTGAATTAGACGATGTTTTCGACGAAACTCATCCACGTAGAGGTGCCTTTTTTCATTATATTCGAAATTCGAATGGTCTCGATTGGAATTGAATTGGAAACAATTTTTCCATCTAGACTGCACGTTCCGTTTTACATGTACCTTATATATCACACTCCGTTGGCAAAATAAACGAAACATTTGAGTAAACATTATTACAGTCCCATCAACTTACTTAAAATACAATTCGTTTTCCGTTCGCATTTATTTACGTGTCGTAAAAGCGACGCTTTCACGTCAGATTTCAATTTGATTTTTTTTCATTCTCGAGTCGAAATTCAATTTTACAAAAGCAAACTATTATTGTGCTGTGTATACATTACAATATACATGTATATAGTGTTCAACAATAGTCGGTAATGACTTTATGCAACTTTTCACGTCCGATTACTATCTGCAGTGTACATGTAACGCGCATGAGTCATGTCGTATACAATTATTATACTATAGCCTATGGGTAGCACCTTCATTACATTTGGAGTGGCTCGGCTGGTCGACTGATCAATAATCCGCGCTTATCTGTTATCCATGGGGATTTGACTGCAGTCGAGTTTTTTTTTTATGTAACCGCAGTACGAATTACCTGTGGTTTTCACAGCTAATAATATCCAATAATTCTATAATCTTAACGGTGTTCCAAATTTGAAATCGAACGGTTTAGATACAAGTCACCGGCTTTGAGGTCCTGAAAAATAAATATTTTAGAATACATTATATATTTATTTTGCAGGCTAATAGATAAAAAAATAAAAGAGACATTATTTATGCTATTCTCAATATAATTCCGAAAGGCATTATATTGTTATATTTCAATAGTAAAACTTCTAGAATGTATAGTAAATTTATACTTTGTTGTATAAAATTAACTATAAAATAGTTATGATTTTAAAATTACCGAAAAACGTTTACTTATTCGTACATTGTTTAAATGTATTTTTATTCGTTAAACGACAAAAATTAACTCCGAAAAATATCATCTCAAAAGTTTTTACTATAGCAGTGGCGTTGTTACAAAACAAAATGTAACAAATTTACAAATATTAAAAGACACGCGAATGATGAGTGGAATACATGCACCTATAAAAAAAAAATTAAATAATTACACCTATTACTAGTGCACTGTACTGAAATTAGCATGCGATTAGACATTACAATGGTTATACTGCAGCTACGGTCAGTAGAAAACAACAAACAAGCAACGTATACGACATTCATTTTGTATCGAAAATTCATACGTTTGTGTCAGAACGCTTTAGTCATGACTATTTTTAAATTGAAAACGAAAACACAACACAATACATACTTGTACTTGTCTAAATAATTGATACGAATATAATATGTATTTGTCGCTAGCCGTCGGTTTCGACGAGTCCGAGTAGACAGAAAACACGATTGCGTGTCGCGCGAATGTTTTAACGACCTATTCTGGAAAACGGAAATCGATTAAGTATGTACGGCTGCGAAGAGACGCGTAGTATAATCGTAATTAGTACGACATAATTAATAATCACTATTACAGATGGAATCTCGGAGACGCGTTTGATACGCGGATATCATATATGAGGATGTATCAGTTCGCATCGTTGTCAGACGAAAAAATAGTCATAAAGTACCTCCTCTATACTATTATCTGAAATCTACAGATTCGCGCAGTATGACGATTACCAAAATTTTTCTCGAAAAAAGCAGAAAAAAAAGAACAGCGCACGACACGTTTTATTATCTCCTCTCGTTTTTCATAAAACATTTCGCAATTATTTCCAATCCGACGTTGCGTCATAACTGTCGGTGGCTCGGTTCGAACATTGCGGATAACATCTCGGCTGCGGGGCGGTACGTATTACCTACCTAGACATTATGGCGCGCGAAATATTATGTTTGTATCAGCCGCCGATATCGCACCTATATATACACACATACGCTCGTGAATAGGTAACTGTGAAAAGGACACGCGCCGGATTATGGATAGTATAATTACGCGCGTTATGTGACTCAGTCTCTATTATAATATGAACACGACGGAACTCGGTAATTTTCTTGGGCGCCGAAAAAAATAAAAACTAGCGATTTACCTCTATAATACGTTATAGTGGCACCCGATATCTTTTACAATATAGACACGACTGTGTAAGAGTCGACGCAACACAAGCAACGCAATTCGACGTTCGTGCTGCGAGAGAATCGGACCCCCTACCCCCCAAATATTATAGATACTTGAGCCTGATGCGCGTTATATATTTATACGAATACGATAATATATCATGAAGAATACGAGTATAATAGAATTATACAATGCGATGTGCGTACGATTTGTGTTCGTTCGTTTTTCGCGAACGACGTCATTCGAACTTCAAACGAGTAAAATCTACACACAACAAGCACGTGGATAACAATCGTACGTCGAATCGTCACCGGTCGATGTTCGCGGGGTTCACTGTTTTCGACGTTTTGATTGTAACGATATAATAATAACAATAATAATAATAATAATAATTGTCACGACTATTGATTATTATTTCGCTGGAGTTTTTCAAACGATACACCATGTTATATTTAATACACGCCCAATTTTCTGAAAAATTCTCGATCGTAAAAAATAAAAAAAAACACATTAAACACTCGACGACGCGTTCACGTGCGTCGTGTATTGCGCAGTACGTTTCGCATGTTTGTGCCTACGGGTAGACATTATGATATTATAATAAATAATAATTAAACGTGTAACTCAGAAGTACACCCATACGCGACCTATCCGCCGCGCGTGGAGCACACGCGCAAATGGCAAATACGCGCAAACACGACGACGAGGTTGACATTATTATAATTTGTACCCTCGTGGAACAAATCACGAGAAACGCGCGCATACTTGTGTGATCAAGTTCCGATAAACTGAGGGCTTTATTTGTTCATTTCAGGTCGTTTGTTTATCGATTCGACTGAAAATCAAATTTTATATATTACGCATATAACATATTATATATGACATACGCGTTTAAATCCGTACCCTACTGATGAACCACAAAATATATAAAACAAAATTGATCAAAAACTTAACTGCGTCATGCATTATTTTGTCTGCCGTTTCTTTCGTCTCGGCGCAAAATAAATATCGATTCAATAGAACGACGAGCTGATATCGTTCCTTTGAAAGTTTTCGATTTTCATCGTTTCAAACTACCTACGTATAATAACAAGTAGGTAACCTCCTATAAGCCTTTGTATTAAAACAAAACGAATCGTAATATTAAAGTCCTACGCATGACATTGTAGAGCCATCATATTATTTATGAAAACTCTAAAATTGCACATTTATGCATATTATATAATCTCATAGGTTCTTCTGTGATGACTCGATCTAAGTCGTAAAATAGATACGTAAATACCTAATATGTGATGGTTCGCATGCCTATTGTTAAACCCACAATGCGATGTGCATTGCATATGTACTCGAGTCCTAGCTATTATGGTCCTACCTATTGTTTCGTGATGTCGGAGAAGCACGGAAAATGAATTATCGATTGTACGAACGAACGAAACTTACGAACAGAAGGACATATGCAGCCATGCAGGATATTGCATTCAAATATAAAATGTACTCGAACGAGGATTTTTAATTCTTCTGTTCGTTGTACAATATAATACTGTATAGAAATTTCAGCACTTTAAAAATAAAAATCAGAAATTAAAAAATCAAACACTTTTAATGATTAAATTTCCTTAAATTAATGAATACCAAATATCGACAACCTAAATACCTCTAATTTCTATCATCTATGTAATGACACAGGCTGTATCGAGTTCTGACTGCTGATTACTCGTTCGATAACAAACTATTGTTCTTTATAATCGCGAATACAACAAAAACAAAAATTTAAAGCCGTAATGAGCAATAATTATTGGATATAATGAAAGTCACGAGGAAAAAATAAATATTTTCGACGTCATCAAAATTGAATATTAAAAAAAAAGGGTGTTTCTGGAACGAACGAGAAAATTAGTTAAAAGAACAAGAAGATAACCTAACCTATGGCAGGAATCTGTTGACCGTATGCTGCGGTCTAAAGAATGAGCACTTAAGTTTCTTTTGAATTGTTTATTGTATATTGTACTTATATCCGTTCTATCCTTTCGTTATTGTCGTTTCGATATATTTTATTTTCCATCAAATTTCGGCGATTTTTTTAATTGTGTTCAGGGACGGCCCTGGGACGGGTCAACTGGGATATTGGTCCAAGGCCCCCCACGCCCATTTTAGGCCTCGTAGCCCACGAGTCGCATCGTGAGAATATTACGGAATCTAATTGTAAAAACGATCCCAGTGCGCAAGAATTATCTATTATTTTTACACGTTGACAATAAGGTCAAAAAGTCTGATTAATAAGAATTTTAGTACAACGCGATATCTACAATAGTTACGACTTTACGAGATTTATAATTGACGTGTTATGACGGTGAACATTGCGTTCGAACGTTGTAGACGACCAACACACGACGATCTGAATCCTAAATCACGACGTAGAACCTACGGAAAACGGTAACAATTCGAGTTTTTTTGTACGAGTATTTTTAACCGGAATTTTATTATAACGGAAAAAGGCGGTTTTGGATCAAATTGAAACATCCGTACTAAAAGAAAAAACGGACGGGTAACGTCGCTGAAATATAGTTTGCCATTACATTGGCCCGGCAAAACTCACGGCCAACCCCGCGATCGCGTTGTAACATTTAATCTCATAAATCATAATCTATCGAAAGTTTATCCGTATTCTATTGTCATATCCGCACGAAGTTGTCGTCTCTGTCTTACAAACGCACAACATAGAAAATTTACATTTGAGTAGAACCAATTTTGTGTGTTTAGCTTAAATTAGAGTGAAACGATAATATAATCAAACTTAAAGGTAAGAACACTAAAATTATCCGTGTCCTCTCGTCGGTTTTTCAATTTTCAAGCTAGTCATGACGAGTATATAAAATATTAATATTTAAAAATGACGTCCTCGCAATGATTAATATAAATAGATAAATACAAATACGCGTCGACACTGTGGCGACGATCGTTGATGACGTTAAAAATATACAATTCTATAATGATACATAATTTATGCGTACGTTGGACGTACCAGCTATTTGTGCGTATACTACACTCATAGACGGCCGAGGATCATAACATATACACGACGCATGACGATGACCCATATCCTATATATATATATATATACGTCATATACATATGTATATTAATACATTACACTACAATCGTCTGACCTCTGATCGCATCGCACTTGTTATTTATTTATTTTTTTCGAAAGAGAATTTGCGTAACGTTATTATGAATACGCGTAGATACACACACAGAGTCTTGTGGGAAGGTCGACCGACGACGACGCGAACGTCTAATTGTTAGGAAACGCTTTTACGTTACCCATACGCGCACATCCCGAGTACCTACAACGAGTGCGGTTATCAATCTCGTGCGGCGGCGATGACTTGACGTCGAATGCCGTACGAGCCGTCGTCACAATGCGACGCGATACGCGCACGAAGATACGAACGTGCGATATTATAAAACGTAACGATTGAAATTGTCTGAGTGTCAACAACGTCTATTTACTCGAGTTCGAATCGCAAACGCGACGCGCGTTATCGGAGCGACCGAAAAAATAAATAAAAAATACGAATCCTGCGGCGCGGCGGTGCGCTTCCTATGTGCGCGCAATAGGAACAACAACGATAAATAAACACGCGCGTTGCGTAACTGTAGTTCTGGATTTTCGCACGCCCTTGTTAATAACAATGCAACACCTAATATCGCTGTGCTCGGCGTGCAATGAAATTTCGTTGACCCCCCCGCGTTATAAGCCGATTGTAAACTTTAGCAAGAGCAAGTAACAGCGAGCGATTCCCACTAAAAACAACGTGTATGTACGCGTACAATAAACGACGCGTTATAAATTATAAATACCTTGAGGGTCAAATTTTAAAAAATTAGCTAATCGATTTTGATAATTTAAATTACAGCTGAGTATGAATACCAAGCTTCAAAAATAAAATTTTCACTTTTAACCCCCTTAGGAGGTGAATTTTGGAAAATTCTTTCTTAAGGGGGGGGGGCTCTTCTACAAAACTTAAAATTGCTTTTTCTGAAATTCAGTATTTTACAAAGCCATAGAAAACACATTCGAAATTCGAAAAAAAACTACAAAAGTAGCTCGTAAAAATATAACGATTACTGCAACGAATGAAAAAAAAGTTCAATGATTAATTAGAATACAAAACTGCCTAAAAATCGGCTGAACAGTTATGAAAAAAAAAGAAGAAAAGTTCTAATATCGAACATAAAATAGCCTAAAAGTCGGCTCAAAAGTAATAGAAAAAAGAAAAAAAATCAACGATTAATATCAAACGAATAATTGCCTAAAAGTCGGCGGCTCAACAGAATGAGAAAAAAATACAACAAAAAACGTCAAAAAAATAACGAAAACTGGTTTCGAAAAAAAAAAACGCAAGTCTGACGGACGGCTGCTAGCGATCCATGCGAATGGTATCGTCGTCGGAGTTCGATTCCATGTTCTCGGAGCGGCCGTCGACCGAAACCCAGTCCATGTCCTCGGAGTCGTCGGCCGAGTCCGATTCCATGTACTCGGAGCGGTCTTCGACCGGCTCCCAGTCCATGGGCTCGGAGTCGTCGACCGGCTCCCAGTCCATGGGCTCGGAGCCGTCACCGGCAGGGACGGTTTTCATCGGCGAACGGAGTTTCGGTCGGCCACGGCGGCGGCCGTCTCGGCGATCGCGACAAACGACCAAAACGGCGGGCGATATAACGTTACACACGGATAATACAATATGGTAAATATCATGATAATAATGTTTCAATAATAGGTAAAAAGAATAGTAATTATTCAGTGTAATATACTAATAATTTCAATAATAATGTACTTAAACAATAATAATAATAATAATAAGTTGCCTCGTTGGCACGACCGAGACATAAATAAGTCGGCTGTTCGACACAATCGGAATAATAAATAATATACAAACGAATCATATTATTACTATAATAATAAACCTTACCTCGAATAAATGTTTGTTTGTGACGGCATCGCAATACAATAATGAACGAACGTGATGCACCCATTGTGGCCGGCCCGTTTTGAGCGATCGCGAATTGTCGCAAACAAATGTTAAATTTTATTTACACATCGTATATACGCACAAATCGAAAAAAAAAACCAAAAATCATCTTGCCGGGCGACGGCGAATACGATGCGAAACGACGACGTCAAAAAACGCACACTCGAAGCCTTTACCGGCTTGGATGGAATCGTTGAAAATCCGAAGGCGACGGCCATTACACTGGCGTAATGAATCGCGCACCGGACGCGACGGCAGCGATACGATAGGAAAAATACGGTGAATAACGAATATCGATGGTACGGTAGTATTTAAGCGACAAATAATTTGGTTTTACCCACTCGACCGCCGTGAGACGTGCGATTATTCGTCGATAATTACTATTGCCATCGCCGCGAAACGAAATTTAGAAAACGCGAAACGAGATTATGGCGGTCGGCATAAAATCTTGAAACACCCGTTCGGAGAATTCCAGACATTAGCGCGGACCGACGAAGACTGAAACGGAAGGGAAAACCAGTATCCCCGCGTCGTCCAAAAAGGTTGGAAAAACGAACAGCCAATGATAATTATTTACGAATTCATGGAAAATAATTTGTTTTTTTAACGGTCGTTTTTTTAAACGACCTCCGGACGGCCGACCGCGACCGCGGTATCCAGATTTATGTCCGCAGCACGCAACCACATCGTCGTCGTTCATCACGGCGGCCACGCGACCACACGGCCACGGCGGCGGAACATCACACTGTAACGCGTGCCGCGTTATATATATTTCAATCGGAAACGGAAAATTCGCGTGATTCACGCCGCGTGAAGTGCTGTGATAACTCGTCGTTATCGGCGTTTTTACCGAAATAGGTTTTCGAATAAAACAAGCTCACCCCAGAATCATCGCCCCTAATGCCTTCCTGAATTACCATACCAGGTCTGAATACTGATTCATGCCTCTACAATATAAAACGAAACTATTGACCAAATTTAATACCACAAAGCTCCAGTGGCTCCGGATTTTTTCCATTTTTACCCCTTTTAACCCCCTTAGGGTTGATTTTCTTAATTTTTGTTCCGTAAAATCCTTCTCCTGACTATAAAAAACACAACAAAAAAAGAATTAGCTAAATCGGTCTATCCGTTCACGCGTGATGAGGATACCTGGTAAATAGGGATTCATTTTTATATATTATTTTTACCGATTTCCACCCTTTAAAAATAAAATATTGAAAATCGGGCGAAGTGGTGATACTCAGGAATAACGTCATATTTTCTAAATTTTTGTTTCTTCTTTTCAATATTTAAAGGCACTTCTGAACTATCACGTTTTCTACTAGAACTCAAAAACTTTTCCATAATTATTACTATTATTACCACAGAAAAAAACAAAAAATAACACACTAAAAAGGACGTGGTGTGTGTTGAAAACTGATAGATTAGGGCCAAAACATTAGGTACTCATGGCATTGCAATTCATAAATACCATTTCAAAGATCACAAAAACTTGCATTTCTCTGATGTTTATCACTTTATGTGTAAGTGAAAAAATTATTATAGAAAATAATGTAATACAATTATATTTTTAGTTTCTACTGCGGATGCGCGGCTCCTTTGATAATAACTGACGATGCCCCCTGGGAGCTCAGGTTGAAAACCACTGTCCTAGATAATATGTAAATAATAATATATAATTCATAATAAACACATCATTTCAGACAAGCTATTTTTATAAAATTAACATATTTTATATTTTTCAATGTAAATAGTTTCTTAAATTATACATAATCTAAACATACCGAAAAAAAATAAACGATGATAATGTAAAGTTCATGTTCATCAATTTTTTAATTACAATTACAAACCAGTCAATCCACCTTGAACTTAGTTGAAATTCCCGACATAGTGCTACTATAGAAAATTGTTTATTTTAATATTTGTATGCATTACTGAAATGATAACTCATAAATGCTATCAGTATCACATTGTATAATCTGTTATACTATTATACCATTATTGTACTTGATAAAACAAGACAGTTATTTTTATTATTGTATGATGATAATTGAAGTTTTTTTTTTTTCCTAAAAGATTTAGATAAATGTAAAATAACTTTTTTATCACCTAGAGTCAAACATACACAGTACTATGTTATAGCAATTCACATATTTCATTATATTTTAATGAGATTCAATATCGGGTACAAACAACAACAGTGTTTCATTTATGCTAATGGTAAATAAATAATAACCATAACCTAACTAACCGTCCTTGAAAAGTTTCAGTACGACTTGTATTTAAAATAATATTGATATCGAATTGTATTATTCAGTTTGATTTGTACCTGCAACATGCATAAGACGACAAGCGTGCTAGGGTTGAGCTTGAATACTCTATTGTGGACAGCTGTCTTAGCCGTCTCTCCATTACCGCCTCGTCAACCGGGAAATAACAATGTTGACTGTATAGGACCAATTGCATTTTCATCAACTGGTAGCGGAGCAGTACATTCTACAGGTCTGGTGTCTTATAAGAACAGCATTGTTAACTTGGCTGTGACATGGGAACGTGAGATTGGTGTGTTTACATGTGCTTGTTCTGGCCTCTATCAGTTCTCATTTTCTGGCTCCACCGAAGGAAATACAAGGTAATATTCATGGATAGTAAAAAGATAACTTTACTAATAACAGCAAAATCTCATAATAGGATGGTGTTAAAAAAAAAATTAAACAACAGTAAACAGTGGTCATCAATTTTAGCAACAGAACCTGGAGGTGGTTCAGCCACAATACTTTTGGAAATGGCAAGCGGAGATCAAGTTGCAGTACATTTGGAAGGAAATCCAAAAAAAATGAAAACTCGTGAACAAAGTGAAGAAACTACATCGTTTAGTGGTCTCAGAATTGCAAAATCTTAAAAAAAATTAAGTTTTGTTTCACACCATCTTCAATTATAAAACAAAATTGTATTATTGTTATTATCTAACCATAATTATGACAATTTAAACACTAATCAACAATTTATATTGAAAATATCATGTTAATTTTTTGTTAATTTATATATATTATATATTACATATACCTTAAGAAACAATATACAACATTTCTAATATGCTGTTTGTGTAGTTGATGATTATTTGTTATAAATAGAAAATAAATTACTATCAATAACACAAAATAAAATAATAGTTTTAAATAGAAAATATTTTGTAGTTTTAATAAATTTTTAAGTAAAACAAACAGGTTTAAATTACTAACATTTTTTTGTGCGACTAAGCAAAATATATTATTTAGTTAGTGCCTTTAGACATAGTAAGTATGCACAATCAATTTCATATGAAAATCTAAACTATAATATGAAATTAATTAATTTGATGTAGGCATTTCATTTATTTAATTAATGTGCAATAATGTATTAATAAATTATAGTGAGTAAATTAAGGTAAAAACAGACTTACAGATATAGAGATTTATATGTTATTTAGAGTTTCTTAAGGTCTGTATTTCTCCAATAAATATTGTTAAAAATGCATGATAACCATATTAGTAAACATCTTTTTTTTTAATACGAAGCTCTTAACATTTTTTATATACATTAAAAAAATAGCAATAAATAAAACATTTACAGCACATTAAAATATATGAAAATAAATTAATATAAGTAACTTGCATTCAAATTAAATTTCTACGGCTAATAACAGAGATTACACGTAGGTATATAATAAAAAAAGAAGGAATAAATTAATAACTAAATATAAACTGAGCGACAATCAAAATATAATTAATACAGAAGTTTAAAATCTCGTTGCACTTAAAAAATTATCATTTAAATTGATTATAAAAGTTGATTTATTAATATCAAATATAAAATTAAATATATAATAAAATAGGTTTAGTTATTAAATAAATATGCATTCACAGCTATTAGAAAAATTTGTTTTAGGGTATAACAGAATTATTTAAATGGCACCGTGCTTGGACCACAATATAGATTGAAATACATATACATGTATATATATATAAAATCTATACATATAAATATATGAATTATATCATCTTATGAATTATTTTACCTAATTTAAAGCAGCAGATGTTAATAATGCTACGCCCCTTTCATAGAATGTATGATGATCTTGTCCAGGAGCTACATCTAATTCAACAGTGAATAACAATTCAGATCTGGTAGAATTCAAATATACGGGTAAAGAAAGTTTATTAGGCGTTATATGTTCTTCAGCAGAAACACTGAAAAATAAAAATCAACAATTAAATACACAACTTCATTAAACACAAAGCAACAAAAAAATCCACTTACTGTGTCCATCGTAACAATGTAACTGGTAAGTCAGTCATTATAGATGAAGTTAACAACAACTGATTATTACGACACTGGGCGCCCTGAAGTTTTAATCCTTGAATCATAGATAACAATTAGTAACATTACATATTATACAATGGTTTTAAAAAAGCTTACCAATAACACCAAAGCTACACTCATCTTGTTGCACTGAATCATACTCTAATACGTCAGTGATAGTTACGTCTAGAATTAGTTCTTCTAAAGACCAAGAATTAGCTTGCGCTATACACTGTCTAGTAGCAGTAATGTAAGCTTCTGGATTTAAAAGACCTCCAAGCCAAACTGGGAATGACTATAAATAAAAAATAAATATTGTAATGGAAATAAAATACTCTATTTACTCTAAAACGACTCACTTTGATTTGATTGGCTCCTCGCTTAGAAACGAGCTGTGAGACTTGTTGAAGTTGTTTCACACGTTGACTAAAATCTGAAATCCATTGAATTACTGTGCAGCCACTAGGTACAGTATATCGACGCCAACCAACGGGCAATTTTCCTTTGACTAAATCGCTTAATAAGCTTCTATGATAATTTGTTTGTTTTTTTTCTCCCTGAAAAGACAATTTAAACAATTAACATCGATTTGAAATAATAAAATATTAATGCCTATCATAACGAATCATAACATTAAACATACTTGACATATAGCTACAACTTCATTTAAATCATGTATAACTTCTTGCAATAATTTTGAACCAAAGTTCACTTCTCGCTCGAAATAACGATAAAGCGGATCCTTGATATTTTCTACGGTACGCTTTAATGTCTGCAGTGATTGAGGTAAAAGTTGTAACCAAGTAGTTGCTGAGTTATGTAATGTTCTCATCCAAGCTGGACGACCATCAGATGTTGGTAGTCCAACACTAGAATCGGGTCCGCCTTCTTTAACACCTTGTTCAGTAACATAGGCAAGCTCATCTTCATCCTCAAGTTGTTGCATTTTTAATAATTTACTCACCAAATCGGTACCTATATATTATTATTTATTATTATTATTGAACTTCAGTTTACATTTATAAATTCTTATGTCTTAATATACCTCTAGTTGTCAAGAGTACTTTTTCAGCATTATTAGGCAATCCCAACCATGATGGTGATTGTCTGTCAGACAAATTTTCAATCCAATGTAAAAAGTGATCTCGCCTTGATCCATTAGGCATAGTAATATGTCTAAAATTAATTGAGTTATTATTAGTTCATAAGTTTATCAAAAACATTGATGAAAATTATGTTAATATAATTACCTATTATCTCCTCCAACACCATCTACATTGGCGACTAATGCAAATCCTGTTTCAAAACTACGTGCAGTGAATAACTTGCTTAAAAACGATGCCAATAGTCTTTGATCGTAATCGTTATCGATTTTACCACCATATATACATTGTGATAATAATGTCACTAATGCATCCCATGGAATTTTCTCAGGTGGTAGATTTGTACGGCTCTTTAAGTTAAATAAATAAAATTTATATTGAATTAAAATTGAACATAATTAACTATTTTAAACACATACTTTAGCAGTTGTTTCAATCCATGTATCCAGTGTATCGCAAGCAACTCTAAGATCAGATTCGTTGAATTCATAATGTTTGGCCCAACCAAGTGGAGTGTAACGTAAACGTTCCTGAACAATGGCGTGGAACCATGCAAGTAAGAAGTATAATCGAGCCCTTTCATTAGGTACTTTCATCATACGTGATGCCGGAATCTAAAATAATATTATATTAATTATTTTACTATATGACTTAATTCATTTCTTCATGCTTACAGTGTTAAATGTTCGTAATAAATTAGCTTTAACACCAGGTGGTGGTTCAAATACAAATATACGTCCAGCTCTCAACAAATTCACAGGTACTCCAGAATTTATTTCCATTGTTAAAAATAGTCTAAAGTTTGTATGAGGTTGAAGACTGTGTAATTTCTTTTCAAGTTGTACAAGCCATTGAGGTGCTAGATGAACGTTTTTCAATAGTACCCATCTAATAATAATTGAAGAAAAAAATTAATAGTAAATACTAGATACCTATTAAAGTCAACTAATATATCTACTATTTAGTAATATATTATATACCGTCCAAGGCGAACAGCCGAATTTATGGCATCAGTAGCTTGACGGAAACCTTCAGCAGAACCAATTGCCACAGATGACAACAATTGGTTATGTTGAGTAGCAAGATCATCAACACGACCAGAAGCATCATATCCAGGAGCTGAGCACAAAAGTGCTGGAACACTACAATCCAATTCTTTCAAAACAATTGTACCCAAGTCAGGTTCACGTTCTGCTGAAGAAGTTAACTGTGTACCTAAAGTTGCTTCTACAAACAGATTAGCTGATGCTATGACTCTATCTGGTCTAAATGCCTAATTTCAAAAACATATATTTATTAAAATTTTATAATATTATTAAACATTAAATTGTATGTTATATACTTGAATAGCAAGAAGTTGATACATGGCTGTAGCCACAGGACTAAATGGAGTTTGTTCATCCCACAATTTAGGCACACATTGTTCTGGTGTATTCTGTGCGAGCCATGGCCCAAACTCTGGCATTTCCTCAACTCGTTCTGATAAATTTTTAAATGCTTGAATTCTATGGGATAATCTTATCATGGCTTCAATTTGTTCTTGATTCAAACTACTAAGAGAACCCTGTCCTGACGAGTTGTTGGAACTTAAAACTCCTTCTTTGCCTCGAAGGAAAAATTGGAACTCTGAATCTAATAAATTACCAAACGGCGAGCCCTTCAAACTGATTCGACATAATAATATTGCTAATGTCAACCTGTCATTATGCAACATTCCTCTGGCAACTCTTTCGTAACATACCTAAACAATTAAATATTCATAATTACAGATGATCACAAGATGATTTTTTTTAATGTTCTTACAGTAAATAAATCCTTGGTAACAATGTCCAATCGAGAAGTGTGATCAGTGACCGATGCCAATCTGGGATTGGATAATAACACTGAACTGAAGATGTCCAAAAAGAATTTCAATGAATACTGATAGAGGAAGTGAACTTGGTTTAAACTGTCCATAGTAAAGTACATATTGCTACAAGCCTGTGCTAAAGGCTTGTACTGTTGGGAAACAGTTTCAATCTCTGCAATAACTTTATCAGTTTCTTCCACTTTTTTACTGATGTCAGCTGCTTCTTGTTTGAGTCTTTCTAATGTTGTTATCACAGAATCATTATCTAATATTTTACCCTTGGCTTCATTTAATGCTTGCAATAATGATTTTTCCAACTGTCTTAATCGCAAATGGAATTCGCCTAGAAAAATACCATTTTGTAAAGATCATACAATTTCATTAGTTAACAAACAAACGTACCTTGGAGTTTAAGCAGGTCAGATCGTTTAGTATCAATATCAGGTCTTTCGGCCTTTAATACACGATCTAAGCATTGACTTTGTAATGAAGATCTAGTTACAGTAAAGTTGACAAACATTACTCTAGAACATATGTCTGGTGAGAATTCTACAGTTGGATCACGCGTTGATAAAAATATGACGAATTTTGGTGACAAATCAATATCTTGGTCTCCCAATGTTATCAAAACACGACCTCCAGTACGACGGAGTTCTCGGTTTAATACAGGATTTAAAATTGGATCATAATTTTCAACATCCTAAAAGGTTTACACAATTATAACAAAAATAGACAGATAGTTAAATTTATAATATTTATAAATGTAAATGAAATATTTCTAGAAACTGTTCACTTTGATTTCTGAAAAACCGATTGGTATACAGTTAATATCAACTAAGTTCTCTGAACATTAAGAATATATGAATTGCCGTTAGTCTGAAGATAATAATAGTTCATAAAAACAATCATATTATAACTTTTATAACAAATACTCACTTGAACAAGTAACGGATTTCCAAAACGTAGAGCAGATTCAAGATTCTTTCTAAAGGAATCGTCCAAGAAACTTGTTTTTGTAATTTTAGCATCTGCATACTCTTTAAGAATGAACTCTGTTGCTTGACCTGATGGATCAATTATTAATGGATATCTATTGTACCTCTGGATTAAAAAATAGAAATAATAATGAATAATAATAATAATGACTAATAACAATGAGTCAAAAAAAGAAAATAAAAAAAACCTTTAACATAATAGCATTTTCTGTACACAAGTCGTCTGTTGGTAATGAATTAGCATGCCAACGAAGTCTTTCATCGGGATTTGATAAGTATTCAGTCAAAGCTATATCAGATCTATACTGAATTCCAGCTAAATACAAATGCTGACACCATGTGGTAAACAAATTTTGCCGATACTGAAATAAAACATAAAATTAATACTGATTGAAACAAAACAACACTAATAAATATATAATTAATACACTAACGTGTTGATCGAAGTAACCAGCATAAGCTAAATAAGCTGATGATAATAGAACATCTCCAATAATTGTGGCCATCTGAGACCTGAAAGTATCTCTGGTACATTCCCATCTTTCTCTTTCGATCACCAAAGATTTCAAAAGAGCAATTGATCGATCAACCTAAAAAATATAAAAATTAATAACTTTGTTAACAGATGTTTTTCGATTAAAAAACATACTTTGCTTTGGACATTTTCTAAATCGGATTTTATTGCTTGAGCTTGGGAAATAAGTTGTGCATACTCCTCTTGATATTCAGTGATAGTTTGTTCCAATTGAGAAATAAGAACTGTAGTCTCTTCGTTTTTAACTTTGTTTTCTGATGCTTGGTTTTCAAGAGATTTCAATTCATCTCTTAATGGTTCAACTTTTTTCAGTACATCAGCATAACTAACCTACACAAACAAATTTTCATTAGTAAAAAAAAATCATTATAATTATTAAACTATAAAACCTTACTTGTGCAATAGCCCATTTAACCATAGGACCACAAGCCATACTGGCTCGGTTAACTTTTTCAAAAGTGTAATCTGGATTATTTAAGTACCTACTATGCATTTTTTCACGAACATCATCGCTGTAAAAATAATAAATAATGTTATATTAATTAAAGTTAATACAATTTTTACTTCAATAATTAACTTACGAAATATTCTCTGTACTGAAATTATTAACAATTGAGTTAATGAAATTCTCTCTCATGACAACAGCTCTAATGGCTTTCCAATCAGATGCATTTTCACCAAGTAACAAACAAATGGATTCCAACGCCAACTTAACAACTGCAGGTGGATTTGCCATTGATCGAACCTCAACTAGTTGTTGTTTCTTAATTTCCTTTACAGCTGCAAATATGATCATTTATTATCAAGGTATAAAAACAAATTTTAATTTTAAATAAAAATTACCTTGCTGAGCATCCATAACGGCAGGCTCAACATGAGCAAGATCAGCCATAACATGTTCTCGTTTTTCTGCTATTAATACTTGTTGTGCTTTTATCTGTGCTTGTATTTCTTGTGATTGCACTTTCCGTTTTTCAGCTTCGTGCTGTTCTTTAAACATCTGCTGTAACTTTGCATTAGCTGCTTCATTTTTGGTATTCAATTCAATTGATTTTACTGCTAATGATTTTTGCATTTCTTCCACCTGCTCGACAGTTTCAGCTATTTTTGATAGACCTACATTCAAATGAAGTTGCTGTTCTTCAAGTTCAGCTCTCTTTTCTTTATGTAATTTCACAAAATGATTAATAAAATCTAAATAATGTCTAGGAGTAATTGCCATAGTTCGGGAGCCTCTTTTGACTAATCGACTGTTAGCTTTATGTAGAGTTTGGTGTACATAAACAAAAGCATTAACAACAGCAGTACGATAATCAGGGATACTAGGCACTAATGAACAAGCCGATGGGAAGAAATCAGGTGCTTTCCACATTGGTGGACCATCCAAGTCAACAGATCGAGTGAATTCTTGGCCAACCTATCAAATATACATACAATATAATAATAATTGAGTTTCAGACTTATTTAAAAATATTTACTTGGAATAGAGCTGTATCTGACCAATCTCCAAACCAATTGAGAACACATCTGTTGAAAAGCGCTGGAGACGTAGCAGCTCTGTCTTTTAAACCTTCTGAACTAGGATTCATTGTAAAAACAACATGCAAATTCCTCATTACTTGGCCAGTGAACCACTTATAAAGTTCTTCATTTGAATCCAACATCAGACCTTCTCTTTGACTTCCTTCTTTACATTGGGTCATTAAAGTGGTATATTCATCTCCTAAATAATTAATTAAATTGATATAAGTATAAAGCAGTGAATAAACCATTTAAAATTACTACATACCTTCAAATAATCCAGGAACTTCTCCATTAGCCAACAAAGTATTCATTCGTTCAAGAAAACCGGATTCCAAAACATTTGATTCGTCAAGAATGAATGTTATTTTCTCATTTTTACACCCAGATCTTCTTAACACAGCTCTTAAATCTTCATCAAAATCTTCACTTGTATATTTATTATGAACCTTTAAAATAAAAATAAAATTGTAGACAGTGAAAAACAAATTATATAGTAAAAAAACGAATGGAATTATAATCAATCAGTAGTTGAATTTTAAAACTAAATTAAATTTACTTCCGCTACATATTTAATCTAAGAAATAATCTAAATTTACTTATATACATACATGTATTTTTCTCACAGTAGATTAAAAATTTAACTATGTATAAAAAATTAAAAATAATATTTATTAAGAATTTATTCAGATTTATAATGAAAAACGAATTACTAATAAGTAATATAAAATAATTTTAAATTTAAAATAAAACTTTTTAGTTTGTAAAATAATAACTTACTCTTATTTGGAACACTGAAAGACCATTCATAAATGCCACAAAACGTGACAATGTTGTTTTGCCAGCTCCAGACACACCAATTAACAACAAATGACCTTGAGGTTGTCTAAATATTCTGTCTATCCTTAATACATGATCTAATACTTCATCAAAGAGTACAATTTTTACATCCAATTCTTCTTCGTAAAATACCTAAATATATTTTTTTCGTTTAGAAGTCACAAATAATACCCATATTGCAAACATTAAAATACCTTTAATCTTGCAGCTACATAATCACGTAATTGTTTTCTTTCAACTGGTACATAATCTTTGTGTAACCAATTACTATAAAGAATTGGTCTTTGAAGAGCTTCGTCTCTGTTGATTCCAGGAAAATGTTTCATGGCAACTATATTAATATTTTCATTTGTCCATTGACGTTCAACATCGTCCACTAGACGATCTTGGAATAGACGTAATGCTTCATGTGCCCAAAGACGTACTAAACCATCAACACTTAGTGTTTCCAATGGTCTAAAATTATTAAAATATTAACATTTTGTTCATTCATCTTAAAAATAAATATAAATTTGTTATTTAAAAATAACGTATTTACAAAAGTAATAATTACCTGATTGCCTCACAAATTCCTCTAACCCAACGAGTCATCTCTCTAGGAGAATATACATAATGGGGTTGCATGTCCTGTGTAAAACGATCTTGTGATGCTAAGTAAAATTCAACCATTGCGTTAGTTAAAGGTTCTGCATAGCCACGAAGGGTAGGAATCAAACGCAGCATTGCTCTGCTGAAGGTGCCATAAATCTGAATTTATAAAAGAGAATTAATTAATTATATAATATATAAAAATTAAATAGAAATATATATAATTTTTCATTTAATCTACCTGTTTTAAAGATGTTTCACCAGGGTAGTCAACATATATTACAGGGACATGACGTAAGAATCTATGAGATAAAGGCTTTCTGCCTGGATCAGTAGGTGGGTTACACGCTCCAACAAATTGTATTCTTTCCAAAGATACCCAAGCTTGATCTCCTGTTGGTCTGATATTATTTCATTATTATTATTATTATATAGAAATGTATAATGTATATGTTAGCTAACTTGTAATTATTATACAATTTACTTATTGACCTGAATAAATAATATAATACAAAATATAATTACTTGTAAAAGCCTCGTCTTTCCACCAGTTGTCGCAAGAATGAAATTACTCTTTGAGTACCATAGTTGTCCATATCAGGCAAGTTAATTTCATCACAGAATAACACCAACCATTTACCAAGCTTTACATAAAATTGAAAATATATAATTAAAATGTTATTGACAAAAATCGTAATTATTATTTACTTGAACAGGAGATAAAACAATTCCATTTGGTGTTTTCCGATATTCACAATAATGATCAAAAGTTTTCAACAGAAGTTCTGGTGTAGTTGCTGACGAAAAGTTCAAACCAACAACTTCCATGTCAGGAAGAGCCCTTAATGCCGAAAATAAGGTCATCGTTTTACCAGATCCAGGAGGACCACACAAAACTAATAACATTTTTAAATAAATTATTTGGATTTTATATTTTGTGTCTGAAGTAACAGTAATAAATAATAATTAATAACTTACCTAAAGGTTTATGCTCTGCAAGCCAAGTATAAAGCAATGTTTCATGTCGCACAGTATCTAAAGTAGGAACAACCACATCAGGTGATGCAACTTTATGAGTTTCAACTTCTACTTGTGGAACTCTACTTGACCAAGGAACCCAGTCCCCATGAACATTGACCTAATTAAATAATTAATAATAAAGTTACTGTAAACATAAAACTAAATAATATAAAATAACTTCTTTAAACAAACGTTTAATGAATTTAAATCACAATTATAATGAAACAATAAAAATGTCATACATGTAAAATATAAAATATGTTTAACAAATGAAGAAAACATAAAATAAGTACATACTTCATAGTCAATAATATTTTCAGTCATAGGTGGCAAAGCTACAGTTGTAACAGATCTTAAAAACTCCCCAATATCAGAACGCACTTTCAATTTTGCATCACCAGCAAAACTCCATAGCAAAGCATAAACTAAACATTTTGGAATGTATTGTTCCAATTGGTCTTGAGGAAGTGGAAAATCTGAATGGGTTCTATTATACTGAAGAACATTCCTGAAAAAATTTAAATATATAATGATTTTATGCAAACAAAATATAATATTAAGAATAATTTACCTTATGCTTTGATTTATCATAGAAAATAATGATCCAAGTGCTCTTAGTCGGGTGAAATCCATAATATGTTCTTGTTTTATAGCATACTCTAAGCAACGTACAACTAATCCATCTGATGAAAAATGTGGTTGTAACATTGCAACAATATCTAATTGAAGCTGTACAAACAAACAAATATATAATTTATTAATAAAATGTTATATGAAAAGTAGAGGTGAGTTTTCAGTTCTATTAGATGCCATACTGTATGTGTTACCTTCGTCTTACAAATGTACAACATGGCAAATTTGCATTCAGTAGAACCAATTTTGTGTGTTCAGCTTCAATATTAAAATGAAATGACTTACTATCAAACTTAGAGGTAAGAACACAGATCTGTGTTCTCTCATCGGTTTTGTATGGTAGTTTAATTTTTAAGCGAGTTATGAGTATGTAAAATATTAATATTTAAAAATGCTGATAATTCACTTGAAAATTAAAATACCATAATAACCCGAAGAGGGAACACAAATAATGTTCTTGCTTTTAAGTTTAATAATAGGTCATTTCACTCAAATATTTAAGCCAAACACTCAAAATTTATTCTACAAAACACAGATTTGTTAAGCTGTACGTTTTTTAGATGGAAACAACACATGCAGCTATGACGTACTTCAAGACATTAACAAATCAAACACGACTGTAATATTAGGATTAAAGAAAAATTGATATGTCCAAAAAAAAAGATAATATTAAAAAATGTTTGATACAGAAACCTCTATATTAAAAGTTTTAAAGAATAAAGTATTTAGAAATGTATGAGTTTTTAAGCAGTTTTTATTAAAAATAATAATTATGTCAAAAATATTTAAAAAATTCTAGTAAATATTGTCTTACAGTCACAACCACCATTTTGTAACTGTCTTTTACATGGTCATTTTAAATTGGGTGGATGTACGATATTGTATACAATATTGAAAATAATTACATTGTAAATTTATAATTAAGAAACTAGTTATATTAAAAATACAAAATTCTATGATTTTTAATCATTCGTTTTTTTATAATATATTATGAATACAGAATTTTAAAATATTTACAGGATTTTGGAATAGGGACAAATTAAGTGCAGACTCTTTGCCAAAGTTCAGGAAACCTGCTCACCTCTAATAAAAAACATGTTTATGATTATGTATGATTAATACCTGTAATGATGGGGAAATAAATTGATCAACAACAGATCCTGATGTTGCTGACACAGGTTGAGGAATAAGAGAAATTGAATCTTCATCACCTTCGTCAATAGGTATACTTTTTAAACGGCTTAAATAATTTTCAAATATCATTTCAGTAGTTAAAACATCCTCGCTAAACCATATCATACCACAACGAGATACAGTGGCAAGAGTAGCATATTTTAAATCTTGAACCTAAAAATAATCATAAAGAAAAATATGATGATGTTAAAAGTATTTTATTAGTATCGTTAAAATTAAAATTCATACATAATAAAATTAGTGGGTTATTACCTCAAACATAATTCGAACATTAGGTGGGAGTGACAAACGTTCTCCATTTGGCAATGTTAATAACTTATTGTCGTCCAAAACAGAATTTAAATTTTCCACCCATTCAGGATCAACATCACCATCAAAAATAATCCATTGTCGCTTGTTTATTTCTCCACGAACATTATCAACAATTTTCCTAAAATATTAACAGTATGTATATTACACAATATAATATTTATCTTAAATGCCACTGTATAATATATATATGGTACATACCTTAATATATGAGTGAACAGACCGTCAGTCCATTCCCTGGTGTTAGGATCTAAAGCACCGTATAATGCTTCTTTAGATATAGCCTTTGGATCAATTACATGAGCTTGACCTTCCATTCCGTCCATTCTTTCAAGAGCTTTTAATAATACCTTCCATGCACTAGATTTTCCAGACCCACTAGGACCAACCATCATCAAACCATGATTTAATTCACAAATTTGATATAATTGTAGTACCTGAAAACAGAAAACTTGATATTATATATATTTATATACAGTTAGATTTCAAATGAAAAATGTATTACAATAAACAATATATCAATATCAATAATTATAAAATAAACTTATTGTAAGAAATACCTTCTGAATCCAAGTTTCCCCCATATAACACTAAGTAAGCATGTGAATTAGAAACATTTTTTTTATATTAAATAAAAATACTATTAAATAATAAAACTAGTATAAAAATTTCAATGAAATGGTATTACCTTTTCCATCCAAGGTCCTCCAAGCTCATCATCTTCTCCACAAACATAATATTCTTCAAGACATACTTTTCTTATTTGTTCTTTCAATTCTAAAATAATTACATAAAAAATATATTAATGGTTCTTTTTTTTAATTTTAACTTTAATATTCACCTGTCATTTGAGCACGTTTATATTGCACTTGTGGGAATACGTCATTTAACAGTGAAAATAAAAGTGGAATGTCTTCTGCAACGAGTTTAGGTACCATTGTTTCACATACAGATTGAATTAATATCTAAACATAAAACTATTTAATATCGTTCCAAAGTAAAAGATATTTACAAAAAATTACTTCTTGCTCTGGTAAATTTTCTGCTATTTCAGCTTCATTCAAACTATGTCTTTCAGTAGTTGCACTAATACCTTTAATACGTTGAATACGATCTCTTTTAACATTTCCCGCAGATACCAGAACAGACTTTAATGCTCTTAATCCAAAATCATAATGAGATTGATTGGAAAGCTGTTCATCACATAGCCTAAATATTTTATGATATGAGTAAGTTTTAATAATTTTTTAGAGAAAAGTTTATATTACTTGAAAAACGGAACAATTTTGCAAGCAAGTTTTTCTGCTGTACGAAAACCTTGAGAAAACAACATTACTTCAGCTATAAGTTGTCTGTCGGGTTTAGTCATGGCTAATGATCTGAATAATTTTTTAAGATTGTCAGGTAGGTTTGAACGTCCAGCATAACCAGGATTCATAGTAATGAATATAGCCATGTCCGTAGATACTCGAACTTGTTTACCAACCAACTCTACAGCAATGTCTACAAAATATACATAAAAATCTTTAATTTTAACCTTTGATAACATTTTACTCATTTTTAGTTATTAGTTGTAAACACATGAAAATTTAACAAACCATAAAGCACTGATATAATATACATATTAGATAATAATAATATTTATTATTTCATATTTTATTTAAAAATAAATAAATACATTAAAGTTAGAACTATGCTTATTGTTTATTATTTCTGAGTGATATAATGCTAGTGTTTTTGCATATTTCTCGAGTCTTAATGCTCCGATATACTTGAAATTTTAAAAGTATCATCTACACATCAAACTGATCAATTCATGTAAATTCCAAGTCAATCGGTTCATTAGTTCAGGCTACAGGATAGCCGACACAATTTTCGTAAAATAATATCGGTTAAATACGAGTTGGTTCTCTCGTGTAATTATACCCCTTCGTCGCGCGCTGTTTTATCTTATTTTTATTTAGCTCTGCGCCGCGACCGAGGCGTTGGATTGAATATATATAATGAATTGAATGTATACAATGAATTGAGTATATACAATGAATTGAGTTGTTCAGCGCTGAGACGACACGAGGCACGGTGTCATATATATGTCATGGGCAAAGTAGGAAGTCGGGCATTGTGCACCGTGCCCAGTCACTGTGCACAATGCCCGATTTTCGAGGGCAATGTATGCATAATTTTAAATTGTCCGGGCATTATAGGTTAAATATTGAAAAAATTAAAATTAAATATAATATCTTACAGGGTACTTTTATAAATATATTATTTATCATATAATATACTATTTTATAGTATTTCAATATATTATCCAGCTAGGTTAGGTACCTACTTTTGAATAATTAATATTATTATCTAAAGGTAGTTTTAGATGAATAAAATGGGCGGATACATCTTATAAAAGTATATCAATAGTAATAACGAAGTATATTTTAAGTACATTTCAACTTCATTTAGATCAATATGATGGATGATAACAGTGGTTTATGTCAACAATTTAACTTGAGCAAAATAAAACAGAAAAATTAAATTAACTTTTTTTACTACGCTCTTTATTAAATTGCCATATAGAACAGGCCCTTAAATATGGGCCAGACCCCAATGGTAAACCATTCAATAAATGAAAAGTTTAAAATTGAACATGTGTTGGAGTTATATTTATCAATTGACTTACTTGTTTTCTTAGAATCCATTTGAGATTTAAGTGCTTCTTGGATAGTTTGAATTTGTTGAGAAACAGCTGACAACATTCTTTCTTCTAATCTGTTAAATTCATCAAAACATCCCCAAGCTCCCACTTGACAAAGGCCAACAAATATACGTCCCATTGCTTGGAAATCAAAAGTTTCATCACAGTTGAATACCAAGACAAAACGACCCAATTGATGACCAAGAGCTTTGACAGACTCAGTTTTACCAGTACCAGCCGGACCTGAAAATAATATTAATTAATATCATAATAAAAAAACTATGGTATTATACTAACCAAACGGTGATCCTCCAAGTCTAGCTTCTAAAGCTTGAGTCATAGTTAAATAACAACGATCAGTTAATGGAGTTTGGACTAATCTATCTTGTACACCAAGATATTCAAATCCATAGTAAAAATTAGCATTAGCCATTTGTATCGTAAGTTGTTTCAAGACATCTGTCTGGTGAGAATCTAAATAAAAACGCATTTCACAGAGCCATTCGAAGGAACGGGGACTAGACACTTTTCTAGAAATCAGTCTTCTAGTAATCATACGTTTATGGACATATTCATTAATCTAAAATCAATAAATATTAAATAATGATTATAATACAATTTGAAACAATGAATGATATATTATAAACACATACTAAATACTCAAGCTTTTTTCTTCTTAATGGTGGTTGTTCTTGTAAAACAGAATCAGCTAAAAAGTTTAATGATGTTTCAACTTGAGCTAAAACATTTTCTAATGGAGTTAATTTGGGTGTTGTATCATTTTCATTTTCACATTGAACTTGAATTTGATGCAAAGCTGTTTCTATGTCTTCGCTCCACAAAATTTGAGCAGATAAAACCACAATTTGAGCTTGATAATTATCACACCAAGTCATAAAAGCATCATGATCAATAGTTTCTTGTTTGAATTGTTTAATATTAGTTACTGCTTCACCCAAACGGGAAGCCAATGTAAATCGCATTTCTTTCTCAACCAGTGTCAGCCATTCATTGATTTTCGGATGATCAGTTGTGGATATAGGATTAGTAAATATAACTTCCTCGCCTTCACGAGATGCCACACCGAGAATATTAGTTGATGTATCATCTAAGATTATAGCAGCTACACCAGCAAACATTTTTTTGAAATGTTTCTGCAGTCTAGATATATTTTTACTATTTCCGATGATTTCTAACAGATCTTCATCACCAACAAAATAAAACCTTGGAAAAGACATTCTTTCTCTTTCCAAATATTCTCCAAGAGCTTTTTGTATTTTCCCTAATAAATCAGCTAATCTTTCAAGAGATCTTTGTACTCCTTGAATATTGAGAACATCAATAACCATCCTTGACTTAGAGACTTTTTTCATTAAACCCAGAAAGTCAGAACTATAATATAATGTAAATATAAAAATGAATGTTATTACATTACATTATAAATTTTAATTAAAGATAGAATATTACCTTATATTATGGAATCGAGAAGTTTCAACAGGTAGTAAAGTCTTAATATCAGCACTCCCTGAGAAAATACCTTCTAAATACACCCAACGCCGTTGAACATCAATCCAAACATCAAAAAGAGTATTAATTCGATTGAGTTTTTCTTCCCATGTTAAAGCTTCTTCTTCAAAAACCTACAGATCACATATGAAAATTAATTCAGCAAAAATTTGTAGTTATTAGTGTTATTACTTTGTAATAAGGTGATAACTTCATAGCAGCTACAGAATTAATATGTTCTTTGACAGTATTAAAAAGTTCATCCCATCCTCTAATAAGACGACACTTGTTTTGATAATTTATTAGATCTAAAGAATATGACTGCCAAGTATCTCGAACCTACAAAATAAAATTAAGTGATAAAAATAATTAATATAAAATAAAAACATTAATTTATACACATGAGATGTATAAAAATTAAAATAGACTTAATTATTATACACTATTTTTATAAACTAAATCAGAAATGTATGTTGACACAATAACTTTATATCAACAAAAATGTAGTGACAAAAAAACGGTACAAACAATATACAGCAAATCAGTAACTTAATGTTCAAAAAAAAACTCTTTTAGTACCTCGCTAAGTACAAATACTTATTTATAAGTTTAGATGTTTGTTGATATAATAAAAATTTATAATAAAGTATAATTAAAACATTTTTAGATACAAATAAAATAAAGTAACAAAATGGTGAAATGCATAATAAATAATAAATACTAGTCATCATATGATATCAATACTCTAAAACAATATCATAAAATTGTTTTAAACGAATTTCAATATCAATATACAAATATAATAATATTGAAGAAAAAAAATTATTCAATTTTTGATATTTATTATTTAACATCTGAGTGAGATTAAAATATTGGATGTTTTGATTTCATTTTTTCTGATAAAATGTTGGATAAAACTCTACTACTGGTTAAGATTCAGAGATTAATAAATCACTTTTGCAGTGGTATTAAGTAGACATTTGTTAATTTCTTTAGACATTTTCTTAAAAAAAACTAATAAATAAATACTTAAAAGTACTTACTTGTTTTAAAAATTCTTCTAAGGCCATTTCTCCTTGTGCAGTCATAATAATATCTTTAACTACAGCTTCATTTGCTTGTAAATCCACATCCCATATTTGTCCTAAAGTTATATCAGAAAATGTCCAGTTGACTCGAAGTTTCCTCATTAACTGTTTCCAATGGCGGTCTTTCAAAGCATCAGATTTTAGTTCTATCACAGTCATATTGACCTAAAAAAAAGATGAAAATTCCAAAAACTTAATAATTTAAAAATATAAGCACCATATGAATATTATTTAGTAGGAGTTATGAATATTAAGAAATTTGACAATTCTAAAAATAGTATTGAAATTTTATAAAAAAAAATATCTTTAAACTATACAAATCTTTACCTAGTAAAGTATTAATTAAAAAACCTACTACAAAATAAATGATCTATAGTCTACAATAATATAAAATATACGTATATATTTTCAAAATGATTTTGATATATATTTTTCTAAATAAATCAAATAAAAATAAGTCAAAATGCATGATGTGACTATAGTATTTATAATAATATATTTTCTATAAAACTATGGAAATTAAGTCTTTTAGGTCTCTAAAATAGTAAAATATCAAATAATAACTACAATTTGTTAAATTCAAATTTATCAAGTTTTAAATGATAAATATATATTAAAAACTGAATTTACCTTAACGTAACTTTGCAAAAGTTTTTTAACATATTCATATGAAGAATATTGCCTAAAACGAGCAGGTAATTCTTTTAACTGATTAGTCAAACCATCTAATTGTTGACGAAGTTTTCTAGGCTGAACTGATAACCAAGGTTTTTCTCGTATTTCATCAATCTGAATCCATATTTTTGAAAGCTCAGACCATACCCCTTTAAGATCTTGCATTTCTTCAAAAACTACTATCATACGATCTTCAGCACTTGATAATGCACTACCTAAGTACAGCAAATTAAGGTGATTTAAAAAATAAAATAAAAATATGAACATTGTTATTATGAAATCTTTTAGTTTTTTAAAATATATTTACCCGCTGGATCTTTGAGTTCTAATGCTTCTTTAGCTTTAGCTACATTATCTCTTTCTTCTTTAATACGAGTAAATTTATTCTCAAATACTTGAAGTTGGGATAAAGCATCATCAGGTTGTGTATTACCAGCTACTGGTTTACCCTGTTCCCATTCTAAAAGGAAGTCATTTGTTCTAGTTTCTACTGCTTTATTTTCGGCAATGATCTTCATTTGTAAACTTTGAACCTAAAAAATCAAATACAGTTTAAAATAAAAAATTATATATTTATCAACAAATATAAAAATGAAAAAAAAAGTCAATATTATTATTATATTTAAATTACTTGAGTTTGAATTGATTTATCTTTGCGTTTAATAATTTCATTGAAAGCACTCCACTCTCCTTCAACATTATCCAAATCAAGCCAATTGCTAGGAAATTGAAAGCGTTGTCTTTCTAAAATTTTCTGTCCTTTTTTGTAAAGATCAACTTGTTTTTCCCATACTCTCATACTACGTTTTAAAGATTGCACATAAGTAATAAACGATACAGCATCAGATGTACTTGCGGCTTCAATAGATTGTTTTTCCATATCATTTCGAGACTAAAATTGTTATATTATGATTAATAAATAATTATGTATTTCTAAATTAACTTTTAGTAAATAACTCACTTTAGCCACTTGAACATGAAACTGTGTCATACTATTGCCAAGTAGACCTCCAAATTTATTTAAAATTTCTTTATGCCAAGAATCGTACTTCAAGGCAACTTTACTTTGAACTTTTCCATATTCTATAATAAAGGGTCCAAGATCTTTTCGAGTATCAGTTGTATCGAATGTTTTACGAGATTTTCTATAATCAATATGCATTATAAGTATAAATCCTAATTATTTAATAGTTTTGTAAGATTTCTTACTGAATATCATTTAAATATGTCATCCAAGTATTGATTTCTTCTCCCATTTGATTATATAAGTTGTCTGCTTGTAAATCCCATAAAGATTGGTAAATTAACCATTCAGACATATATTTTTCAGCCTATAAATGAACATGTTGTAAAAAAAATGTTCTAAAATCAAACAATAAATGTGAATACCTCATTAATTTTTCTTTCCATTGTTTCAAATGCAGCAGTTAAAACTGTTTCACCAGATGGTAAATTGGCTAAAAGATCTTGATATGTCTGTGATGTAGGTTGATCTAGACCAACTTGGTATCTAGAACTTTGTAATCTCACTTGTGATGTTACAACAGCTTGCCATGCAAAGAACTGTTGCATAAGCTGAACACGGGCTTCACATAAATTTGGATATAAATAAATAGTTTGATTTGTAATTCTGACTTCAAGTATTTGCACTTTAATTTGAGGATCGCCACCAAGCTTATTAGTTGGTTGAGGTGGTGCATCTGTGTCCATACTCAAATCTTTCTTTTTCCCTTCCAATGCTTCAGTCCAAGCTTGTATACCAGCTTGAAGTCTAGATGATAAACTTTTTTCAATCTATATTAAGACAGTGATAATTAACAAGTTAATTTTTTCCAAGAATCTATACAGATAAATATTAATGATCAAAAATCACAATAAATTCATAATATCTACAAACCTGTTGATCTAGACGTGTCACCCAAATATGTAAATTTGAATATTGCCGAAGGGATAGATCATCTACGGCTCTTTGGATTTTAGAAAGAATATCTGCTAAAGTACTGGCAGAATATGCACATGTTTCTAAAGATTTAACATCTAGATCAAGCTGCTCTTCAACTACTAAAAGATCTTCAACTTTTTCTTGAAAAGCGAGTATTTGTTCTGCATATTTCTGTACATATTGGTCAAGTTTATAACTTTCCCACACCATTTGAACACCTTCTGCAATGAGGGCTTGAGTGTCCTTATGCAAACCAGCTATTAATGGCACAATACTAGTTTTATCTTCAATCTGTTTAACAAAATTATCGAATTAAAAAAAGGAAAAATAAATAAGACAACTAAATTAAAATATAAGTGTAAAATATAAATCAAATATAATAAAAACTACCTTTAAGTAAGAACTCCTATTGATAAGCTGATTAAAACAATAATACAAAAAATGTATTTTCATAACAAAAACAAAATAAAATAAATATATTCAAATCTTACTTTGTCTAAAGTACACTCATATGTACGGACACTTTCACGTAAGGATATAGCAAATGGATACAATTGATTAGCTTGATGAGCTTTGTTAACAATTGCTAAAGGAACACGGAATCCAAGATTTTTTAAATGTCTCACTTCTTTTGACAATGTTATAATCTCGGGTAGAAAATTAACCTAAATAAAATAAATGCAATAATATTAGATATAATTAAATAAGTAAATATTTGTTTGAATAAAATTCTTACTCTTAGTTTTAATACATTTCCACGACCAGTTCGAGATCTAGTACTTTCAATGGTAAAAATTCTTCCTGATACACCCATATTTCTTTGTTGAACACCACGAGCCCAATCATCAAAGATATCTTTAGTATTTAATTTAAGTCGAAAACTATCACCATCAGCTTTTAATTTCTGACCTTCTAAATGATCTTCCCATCCTTTACCTATTTGACCAAAATATAATATTTTACATGTTTTATTATGAGTGCTAAGTGTATCATACCCAAAACATCTTCAACTCGTCGCAGATAAGCTGATAATTGACTATCAATTAATTTGGCCCATAAAATAGAACCAGCTATTGGTGGTATATCTTGTTGATGGCTTAAAAAGTAAGCTTTACTTTGAGGATATTGAGTCTAGACACATTAATTTGAGACAACAAATAAGAAACTTTCTAGAAAATTTAAAGACATAATTTACCTTGAATTTATCATGGAGAGCTTCAATATCCTCTTTAACTTTGTTAATAAGCTGAGTTTGATATTCTCGTATAGCTCCACGTATGTGTGGACGTACAAAAAGAGCATTAAAACGGGAAAATATACGAAACATCTCATTAGCATTACGAGCTGTTCCTAATTGATCTCTAAGATGAGCAGTAATTCTAGCTTCAACCCTGTCTATTCTTTCTTCATATCGTGCAACAGCTGCTTCCCAAGCTTCAACTCCCTCGCGACTAATATCCAAACAGTCAACAACTTTAATGTTTTCATAAGCTGAATTCACTTCCTAATAACATATTTTTAAAGTTTAATTAATATTTATTAATAAAGATACAAATATAAACAATGTAAAATAAACAGAAAATAATAGATAGTAATTACTTCTATAGCACTTGTATCGGGAGCAGGCGATAAAGAAGCTGGACCTTGATCTTGATCTTCGCGTACTTGCGATTGTTGGGCTGTAGGCCTCAGAACTCTCATAATAACAGCTTGCAATTGTTCGTGTTGCTGTCTAAATTTTCTCATATGTTCAAGTCTAGTTTGCAACCGTTTATGATCCGGTTGTATACGCCAAACTACCTTAAACGTTTCATCACGTTTTCTTTTCACTACATCCCTAAAAAACAATATAAATCATAGGTTAGTATGATACCTATGTATCAATTCAAAATAAAAATCTTTTACCTCAAAATGACCTGAAGTTTATCAAATTCATCATCATATGCAGTAAATACATTAAAACACTGCAACATAACTTTTTCAAATTCATCATATGGTATATGCATTAAAAACCTTGTACCCAATACCTAAGACATTTACAAAACACAATTGATAGAAAAAATATTATTGATTAATAATCATTGATATAAATAATGAACAGTTCTTACTTTTAATAATTTGGATAATAAATCTCTAGAAATAGCTTCCACTAATTTTAACAATTTTGGCAAAGGATATTTAGTGCTTCGTATTTTACGTAGATGAATAAAAATATGTTCAATAGCAACACGTATACGATCTAAATCTGTAGCAGCTAGAAGATCATTGATGGGGAAGTCTTTCATTAAAGTATTATAATCATTAACAGTAGCTAATGCAGTCTTAAGACCAGTATCACTATCAAAACTGACAGTAGCATGAAAACGTTTGCCATGTTTTAAAATTTCCAATGTAAGGCCTACTTCTAAACTTTCACGTTTTTCTTGTATACGGTGCAGTGCTCTTTCTTTATTTAACCAAAAACTAATTTCTTGTAAAGCTGTTCCATTTAATGGATCTCTGTCTAAATTTGTAACCTAAAACATACAATAAAGACTAATAAAAATATCAATATAATAATTTTAGAAAAATTACTTTTTGTATTTCTTTGATCCAACGATTAACACCAGCTTGAAGCTGATTAAGAAATTTGGAATCTTCAACAAGAGCTCCAAAATCTGAAACTTTAGGTTTACGATTTTCTTCCGCACATTTACTTATTATGGCTAATACAGTAGGATTAATTGTTAATGTCACTTCAGGAATATCAATATTTTGTTGTAAATGTAGTAAACCCATTTCTAATTCGACCATAGTTTTTTCTACTGATGGAGCCATTTTATCTCCATCCCTATTAGATATGAATTTTACATATTATATTAGTTTAAAAAAATAACCATTAGAATATAGATACCTATCAGCTCTTCCAGATTCCTTGACATAACTCTTGAAGTAAGGAGTAATAGCTTTACTAACTAGTGCATGCAACGTTTCATAAGGTGAACCGTCATTAAATTGAACAATTCGCAGTTGACTTGGGATTGGTTTATCAGCTTCTATTACAGTCCCTCTCTTCATAAAAGATAAGCTGTGAGGAAAAATACGAATGAAAAATATCAGCCGAAATCCAATATTAAAATGAAAATGGATGTAATACAGACCTTGTCATTTTTTGATTAGTAAATATTACTTCATTAGATAAATAAAATATTGGCACATCTTTATCGTCATCTCCTTCACCGCCATTTTCTGTTTCTTCGTCTATAAACCATTAGATCACTAATTAGTTCAAACTCAAATAACAGGTAACAAAATACATTAAACAAAATTAAAACCTTTGAGGACGCTCTTTTGTACAAAAATAGTTGCAGTGTTGGGATCGGATAAAAACTTTTTGACACACTCAATGTTGGAGGGATCTTCGAACGCCAAATCTAACATAGACACAGAGGCCGACTTGTCACCTACAAATATGGTGGAGACCGTTTTCTTTAGGTAGTCAACGAACACCGTCATGTCCATTACGGACAACGAGTTGGTTGTGTTGTCGTCCAACGACGACAAGGTGTTGGCGGTGCCGCTATCCAGTGATTCCGTCATTTTCCCTGCAACACAGTCACAAAGACCGGAATCAGGAGAAATAGAAAAAAAAAACACCTAATTTTTGACGTTGCGAAAAGTGGTGGCGTGCGAGACGGATGCTGATGATATGATTAATTATTAAATACCTGCGGTTCGACGACGGGCTGGCGCGGCGCGATCGGGGGGGGGACGAGAAAAAGGGCCGGTTTTCGGGTTTTCACATGTTAAATGATAAGAGGGAAAACCCGATTAGGCTGGCTTTCGATTCAGACGGCGCGGCGTTTTCTTCGGGTGTAAGCGTGGGCGGCCGACAAGACAGATAGAATTCGTCGTCAAAACGGACGGCAGCTGCGCACGAGCAACGTCACAGCATAATAATAAAATAGATACCGTAGGACGGTGGTTCTCACGAAGTATGCAAATTCAGACGACACGAGAAAACGTATTTTGAATGACGAAGAGCTCACACACATAGTATAGATACGGAGATAGTGCGCACACCCCGCCGCCGCCGCCGCCTCCAGCGTATTTACCAAAATCCATCCACTCGCGGTCACACTGTCACAGATTACGGCCGATACGCGGACGCGAATGCCGTGGAATCCGGCGACCGACAGTGGCGCCAACGCAAAAACGATTTTGCGCGACAGCGATTGGCGATTCCCCGTGTAATCGCCGCTGCCCGAGGTGTTTCGGCGCCGATCAAACCGTGATTCAATAGATAAATAATAGTTATAGTTTTTAATATTTGTATTCCGTTTTGCGACTGAACCGTGAACGGAATACGGACATACATCGCGTATTGAATAAATGAATAAACAAAATAAATATCACACGAATCGGCGCCAGCAAAAGGGAGGCGTAAAAAAAGAATCGTCTGCCCAGTGCCCCGTAAACTTTAGGGCCTCACGATTGGGGCCCTACTTGGAGGAATAAAATTATGTATTCACTAAACTTTAAAAAGAACATTATATTTACCGACAGCGTTTACAATATTCTTGCGTTATTCATATAAAGTCACACATTTCATTAGTGTATATAACCATTATTGTTTTTGTAAACATTTAGGTGTGACCAGTGATGATGACTGAGGCCCCACAAAAGGAGTAATTATACTACTCGTATATATTATAGTAATTTTGTATGTATATTGTACAATATAATATTATTGAACATGGTAACTGGTTAACCACAGTATCATATTAAGGGGGGTACGGTTGCTCCGAGCAGTACTTTTTAAGACCTATCTTAAGGCAAAACATGTTAATGTACCTATAAAACATAATATATAAGCCATTATTTTTTAACTTTGTATATTTTTCTTTATTAACTTATTTCTTATTTATTTTCTTTTGTAGGTACTAAAATATATTATTATTTATTTAGCACAATTATTAGAAAATAATGGTTTAATTCACATGTGGTTCGACATTGAACAAATTTGTCTATATAGTCCGGTTCGAATTCAGTTCGATGTCGATGCCAAATTTGAATTCGACTCTCTTTTAAATTGTATATAGATGTAGTTCGAGTCTGTGTATGCGTATATTGTTTATACACCGAGGGTGGACGGAAAAAACGAAAAGCTAAAGGTCACACAGTTTAAAATACATATTTATAGATAAACTATAAAATATAATAATTTTTAGATGACCTTAAAGTCTGAACTAGTCTACATATTTAAAGTGTACGGTATACCCATTGAAATTTCCGTTTCCAATTAAAATATTTGACGTGACGCGCGCGACACGAGTTGCAGTGCGAATATTTCGCCGCTGTCGCCGTGTGGCCGCGTGGTCGCGTGGCCGCAGTGACGGAATGACAATGAGGTCATTGACCTCACTGCGCTGCGGACAGAACTTCGGTACATAAACGGTACTACATACCACGGTAGTGACAGATTTTGGGCAAATGGCCGTTAAAAAAAATTTTCTTTCCATGAATTCGTAAATTATTAGCCAATGGGCTGTTCGTTTTTTTAACCGTTTCGGATGACGCGGGGGCGATTGGTTTTCCCCTTCGTTGTTTCAGTCTTCGTCGGTTCGCGCTAATGTCTGGGAGTTCTCCGAACGGGTCCGTGTTACGAGAATATTATGCCGACCGCCATAATCTCGTTTCACGGTTTCTTAATTTCTTTTCGCGACGATGGTAATAGTAATTATCGACGAATAATCGCACGTCTCATGGCGGTCGCGTGGGTAAAACCAAATTATTTGTCGCTTAAATACTACCGTACCATCGATATTCAGCGTATTTTTCGTATCGTATCGCCGCCGCCGCCGTCGCGTCCGGTGCGCGATCCATTACGCGAGTGTAATGGCCGTCGCCTTGGGATTTCCAACGATTCCGTCGAGGCTCGGACGACGTCTAATCCAAGCCGGTAAGGTTTCGAGTGTGCGTTTTTTGACGTCGTCGTCGTTTCGTATCGTATTCGCCGTTTGTACTATCGATATTCGGTGTTTAGCATATTTTTCGTCTCGGTCGCGTTCACGGTGCGTCGACGCCGTTCGCCAAAACGGCTTGTGAATTTTACCGTCCGCCAAAAACAAACGTATAATAGTAATAGTTCGCGCGAGTAGTGAAATAATCGTTCGGGCGTGTTTGTCCGCGTAGTGGTGTTTTTATTCGAGTGTACCAGCGCGAAATATGTACGTTGTGAAATGTTTCGGACCCGCCGAATGAAAACGGTCGTCAATGCAGTCAACGACGGCCCGAGGTTAGTGATAATTTAATATTATAATATTATATCGATGTAATAAATAAATACGACCCACCGACGCGTTATGCAAAAGTAATTAATCTTTTATTATTATGTATTGTTATATTAAACCGCTGTTATACAATGCGCGTTGGAACTGATAAATTGCGCGTTGTCGTCAATACGATTTTCGGAAATGAGTTTCATTTCGGCGAAGAGTAATATTAATAACGAGAACGGATAAAAATCCATTACGTGGTGTGGCCGCGTGGCCGCGGTGACGGGACGACGACGACGACGTGGTCGCGCGCCGCGGACGGAACTCCGGATACCGCGGTAACGATTCTCGATAAACAAAAAACCGTTACGAAAATAATCATTTTCCATGATTCGTGAATTATTCTCATTGGCTTGTTCGTTTCAACCGTTTTAACGGCCGACGACGTGGGGATTTCCTTTCCGTTGTCCCTTCAGTCTTCGTCGGTTCGCGTGTATGTGGTGGGCTTCTCCGAACGGGTCCGTGTTTCGAGATTTTTATGCCGACCGCCATAGTCTCGTTTCACGGTTTCAAAATTTCATTTCGCGGCGATGGTAATAGTATTTATCGACGAATAATCGCACGTCTCACGGCGGTCGCGTGGGCGCAACCAAATTATTTCGTCGCTAAATACTACCGTACCATCGACATTCGGTATTTTTCGTATTTTCCGTCTCGTATCGCCGCCGTCGCGTCCGGTGCGCTATCCATTACGCGAGTGTAATGGCCGTCGCCTTCGGAGTTTCAACGATTCCGTCGAGGCTCGGACGACGTCTAATTCAAGCTGGTAAAGGCTTCGAGTGTGCGTTTTTTGACGTCGTCGTCGTTTCGTATCGTATTCGCCGTTTGTACTATCGATATTCGGTGTTTAGCATATTTTTCGTCTCGGTCGCGTTCACGGTGCGTCGCTGCCGTTCGCCAAAATGGCTTGTGAATTTTACCGTCAGCCAAATACAAACGTATAATAGTAATAGTTCGCGCGAGTAGTGAAATAATCGTTCCGGCGTGTTTGTCCGCGTAGTGGTGTTTTTATTCAAGTGTACCAGCGCGAAATACGTTGTGAAATGTTTCGGACCCGCCGAATGAAAACGGTCGTCAATGCAGTCAACGACGGCCCGAGGTTAGTGATAATTTAATATTATAATATTATATCGATGTAATAAATAAGTTCGACCCACCGACGCGTTATGCAAAAGTTATTATTATTATATATTGTTATATTAAACCGCTGTTATACAACGCGCGTTGGAACTGATAAATTGCGCGTTGTCGTCAGTATGATTTTCGGAAATGAGTTTCATTTCGGCGCCGAGTAAAATAACGAGAACGGATAAAAATCCATTACGTGGTGTGGCCGCGTGGCCGCCGTGACGGGACGACGACGACGACGCGGTCGCGTGCCGCGGACGGAACTCCGGATACCGCGGTAACGATTCTCGATAAACAAAAAACCGTTACGAAAATAATCATTTTCCATGATTCGTGAATTATTCTCATTGGCTTGTTCGTTTCAACCGTTTTAACGGCCGACGACGCGGGGATTTCCTTTCCGTTGTCCCTTCAGTCTTCGTCGGTTCGCGTGTATGTGGTGGGCTTCTCCGAACGGGTCCGTGTTTCGAGATTTTTATGCCGACCGCCATAGTCTCGTTTCACGGTTTCAAAATTTCATTTCGCGGCGATGGTAATAGTATTTATCGACGAATAATCGCACGTCTCACGGCGGTCGCGTGGGCGCAACCAAATTATTTCGTCGCTAAATACTACCGTACCATCGACATTCGGTATTTTTCGTATTTTCCGTCTCGTATCGCCGCCGTCGCGTCCGGTGCGCTATCCATTACGCGAGTGTAATGGCCGTCGCCTTCGGAGTTTCAACGATTCCGTCGAGGCTCGGACGACGTCTAATTCAAGCCGGTAAAGGCTTCGAGTGTGCGTTTTTTGACGTCGTCGTCGTTTCGTATCGTATCCGCCGTGGCCGGTGCGATCGCCGCCATTTTTCCGTGTTACGAGATGCGTGAAAACACGGCTCGGATGGTAAAAATATAACACTTTTTTTCCGTTTCGTTTCGATTTGTGCGTGTAAAGAATTCGCGATCAGTGTAAAGCTTCGAGTGTGCGTTTTTTGACGTCGTCGTCGTCGTTTCGTATCGTATTCGCCGTCGCCCGGCACGACGATTTTTGGTTTTTTTTTTTCGTGGTTTGCGAGTTACGACCACGGAAGCTCTGATGGTAAAAACATAACACTATTTTCCGTCGATAACGTTTCGCGTGACATTTTCTAACGTTTCGATTTGTGCGTACATACGATGTGTAAATAAAATTTAACATCTCTTTGCGACAATTCGCGATCGCTCAAAACGGGCCGGCCACAATGGGTGCATCACGTTCGTTCATTATTGTATTGCGATGCCGTCACAAATAAACCTTTATTCGAGGTAAGGTTTATTATTATAGTAATAATATGATTCGTTTGTATATATTCAAACAGCCAATTTATTTATGTCTCGGTCGTGCCAACGAGGCAACTTATTATTATTATTATTTAAGTACATGATTATTGAAATTATTATTATATTTATATACTATATAACTATACTGTATACTGTATATTATGAAAAATAGTAAAAATTCCTTTGCTGCTTTTGATTTAAAAGAGAAAAAGGTGGTTTTTAAACAATATGAAGGAGAATTATGAGGGTGTAGGGAAATTGTGCCTCCCCAAAAATGTAATGCCAGAACCGCTACTGGCACTTACCTTGGTTTACGGGCCGGTGCTCGACGAAACGTACGTTACCTGGGTATCGGATAGACATTACCGGCTAGAACCGCGGTCAATGGCTACGATTATTTTTCTTTGGCGACCGTTGCCCGTAGACCGCGTTTAGTCTCTCGTCGTCGTCGTCGCCTAATGGTGCCGCATTTTCCGTGAATAGTTCGTTGTTAGTTTATCGTTTAAACAACCGTCGGAACGCGCGAACATTTTTCTTTCGATCGATTGTCGCCGATTGCCATCGCGGCCGAGGTGACGGAAATAAAATCGTACGTGGGTGAAGTGCTCAAAATTTCGGAAACAGCGGTGTAGATCAAACATGTAATTGAACCGAGAAAAAAAAGATGGCGGACGTCCCGTGAGTACCTATACATCTGATTATCGTGTACATCTCCCGTATCGTCCGGGCCGTCGTTATAGTTTGTCATTGAACAAAAATTCCACGAAGTTGGGACGATTGTTTACGTTCTGTGTAATTATATTTAATAGCTGAATACCCCGCTTCGCCCGTGAACGTCAAGTTCTGAATGTTATAACTTATAAGTTATATTCTAGTTTTCTGTAAATTATATATAGTATTGAATTCATAGTTGATCTTATTTAGGAGATACGTTTGACGTAATATTATACGTATGTACTCGTTTATTATTATTGTATATAACATTATGTATATATTGTGTATACATAGATATAGCTTTCGTTATCCAGCATTGTCAAACATATTTTATTGCATTGTATTTGTAGTGTGTTGATTTAAATTTTGGTTTTTACTTTAAATCTCATTATAAGGAATTGTGTTTGTTTATATTGATAATTGATATAACGAATTTTGATGCAACGAACTTTCGATATACCAAACTATTGAAATTCATTATATCGCGAGAGAAAAAACCTTTGTTAGTGGTTACCTTTATGAGGTGATTTTTCCATTTTTACCCCTTTTACCGCCTTAGGGGTTATATTTCGGAAAATAGTTTCTTATTGCACGCCTAGAGCATTAGACAAATCACTGTTCCAAATTTCAAGTCCGTACATTGTGTAGTTTCTGAAATGCAACGATCAGTGAGTGAGTGATGGTATTTTGATTTTATATATATTTATAGATTAGCCCTATTTATGGATTTATTATATAATGTGTTATACCCGTTGTACACACTTTTAACAGCTAATCAGTAATCAAAAAATACTCAAAAATACTTTGAAATCAAATTTTCGCAGCTAAAGCTAATAAATTATAGATATAATATCTATTCAATTTACTTTAATACATTTGTAATGAAATTTACCATAAGTTTTATTTTGTGATAAAGATATTTTAATTCCAAGTGAAAAATGAAAGATTTGGTTGATTTTACAATATTATTAAGTGTGCTTTTTATATGTTTTTTTTAATGTTAAATTGGTAGACAAGTAGTATTATAATGAAAACTCTTATAGTCTTATATCTATTAATTGAAAACTAAATACTTTAATAGGAAAACCCAATAGAAAACTTGTGAAAATCCTGAATAAATTATGATAGCTTGGTTTTAACATTTATTCAGAATAAGCTTCATTCAGAATTTTTCTCTGAATTTGGTGATTTACTATTTACTATTACTGAGCTTGTGGCTTCTACGAAATAATATCACAAAATTAATACATGCTGAGATAATATACTTTGATTATGATTAAATTAATTAATAATTATATTGTCTTTTATTTTTTTTTATGTTTAACAAATAATACATTTAACCACAGTTGAATTTCTATCTCAGTTAACATTTAAAATCAATCATAGCAATACAAATATAAAAAGTATATATTTTATTTCAATATTACTTATATTTATATGTGTCAAAATATTATATTTATGTATCTAGACAGCTAGTGGGTATATAATGTTTGTATGTTGTATGTACATAGTACATATGTATCTACATATCTATGTACCTATTGTACTCAGTACAAGGAGGACTAGCTACAGTACTATACACTTATACAGTAATACATACCACTATACCAGTGCGCTTATAGTCGGCGTAGATATATATTTTTAAAAAAGTTTTATTATTCTTTCCTAATAAACTCTTACGACAGTTTTATCATGACAACAATTTTATTTTTTTCCTAATAGTTTTTTTAGACTATACATTTTAAGCCAAACAAATAATAACAAGACATTTAATAAATTTGAATATTTTAAACGATCTTTAGTAATTTATATTATTATACCTATAATCATTAGACATAAATAGTACTACTTAAAATCAATACTAAAAAAAAATAATATAAACTATGTCTTGAAAATTTAGTGTCTAATTTGTATTCAATGAATTATAGCATCCTCAAATAGCTCTAATAAATCCGAGTTTATTTGTTGTCTAAAATTGCTTTTAATTATAAATATGTAATTTCTCTGTTGAGGTTATTTTCCAAGATAAACTTGAGGCCGCACTGCCGCAGGTGGTGTATGTGCAATGTGCAATACCCTACATCACACGTGTGCACGTCTATATTACACAGCTATAGTGTACAATGTACCTACGTAGTTAACATTTTGACCATTTGGCACATTCTTTCATTCTAATAATAATTTTTTTTTTTGTCTTTTATTTTCAATGTATATTCTTATAATTGTTAGCTAATTTTAAACCTCTATATTTGTAATATAAATGTGTATTTTTCAACCACATAAAAATAGAAAATAATAAACATTCTAAGTTGAAAATAAAAATATACCTAGGTATATTCAATGATATATGATCAATATTAATTTTAAAGACCTAAATTTTAATGATATGTTCTAAAAACATCATTTTTATTATGAACATTTTCAACAATCCGAGATAAATAAATATATTTATCTTTAATAATTTTATTTTAACCCAGACATTATTCTAGATTCTATAGAATTATATAATATTCAGTTCACACATTATTATTATATTATATGAGAGATAAACTACCTGTGGGATGTAGCCTAGTTGTCTGTAGATAAAAACATGGGTAATAATTTAAAAATTTATATATATAATACTGTTGCTGTTGGAAACTAGCAAAAGGTATACAAATACAAATTCGCATTTTTTTTATTATTTTCTAAATAATTTTTTATAGTTTTTTCATACAAATGTTTTAGTACAACTGTAACAACAATTATTTTATTTTTATGGTATGAAATGTTATCATTTTTTAATTTACACAGTATATTTATACACTTACCTATTATATTTGTTTAAATTATTGATAATAGTAGGTATATAAACATGTTTGGTTTTGTACAATTTACACGACCGTGATTGTTAAGCATGTAAATGTACCTATTTCCTGTAAATAATAGCATTGTAGTTTTATTTTCTAAACAATAGGACAACATTATCTATTAAACAATTTGATTTCTTAATTATCCTATGTAGAAAACAAACATATGTTTATAATTATAGGTTAAAATTGACTATATTTATTTATTTTTTAATTATAATTTATAAACTAATTACTTTATAAATAGAAACCTACTTCTAGTATCACTGATCATCACTGATGTATTCTAATTTGTGTTAATATTAATGGTCGTGCAATTTATAGTATATACCAGTTTTGTATTTATCTCAAAGGATAATTCTTTTTAAACTCATATTAATATTCATTTGATCATATAAATTAAAATAAATAATAATAATAATAATAATAATAGAAAAAATATAACATTAGCTTACTAATGTAATAAATTATTATTATTATTATTATCTTATAATATGCCAGTGTATTTCAATGAAAATATTATGTATTCGACTCACTTTTTGGATGTTATGAAAATTAATCGATCAAGTGGACCGTACAAAATTAATATTACTGTAAACCACTTATTTTTTTTTCTTTTGAAACACTCTATAGCAGTAGGCAGTAGGCACCCTTCTTCGGAACATCGCAGTAGTAGTATTGTTTTAAAAAGCGGGAGCCCATTGGGTTACACGTCTTTTTCAAAAAATTAAAACAACCGGCATTCTTTATTGGCTCGAGTCTCGGATTATATTAATAAATTACTACGTCTACTTCCATCGTGAGTGTTCCTATTCACTCGTTTGTCCGGTGCATTTCTACATACCTATCAGCTACTACTATACTACAACTACATTATGAAAATACGGAATAGACCAAACCATTCGTGTAATCTGTTCCGCGATAATACCGTTTATTTGACTTTTGATCAATTATAAAAAATAATGTCATATTAAATACATTTGGATTTCATTTTCAAACGCAACGTTACAATAAATATTCACGACGGTATTTTACATATTATTATTATTCTCGTCGTTATTATCTGTTATCATTGTGTTTCGACTGTTACGTAAGCGAATTATTTAAACGAAATGTTAGTGTAATATTCGAGAGAGAGGAAAAAATAAAATAAAATACTATAAATACCATACTATTATTTTTCGTTATTATTGTGATATATATTTTTAAACTTTCCGAAATGGACATACCACAAAACTATAATCCTGATGACCCATTTTGTTCAGAAGAATTTAACAAACCTTACCGTACAATGAAGTGAATGAATTATGTAATATTATTATAGGTCTAAATAAAACAAAATAACATTTAACAAATTAGCAGTACCTACTAAAAATAAGACAAAATATTTAGTTAAAATTTTCTTTTCATACAATTGTTTTGACTTGATAACAAAACCAAGGTTTTTCTTAGGTTATGAAAAACGATCATTTATTTTATCGATGCTATCATGCTTATAATGAATATAATGCTATCATGATGAATGTTGAAGCCAAACTGGTTAGTGTTGGTTCACTTGATTTCTCAACCCAAGTTATTAACCTATGAATTATAAACATAATGCATAAGCTATAAAGTATAAAGCAATGTTGGGTTGGTACCAGGTCTGTCAAATTAAACACGTTCATACGACATGCTGTGTTCGTTCACCATCAATTATATTTTCTGTGACTTTTCTTATCACGCAATTGTATTTCATAACCAAGGTACATAGAAAATAGTTATTATAATAACATTAATAACTATTATCTACAAACCTTGTTTCATAAGTAGCAAACTTTTGTAGAAAATAAAAATTGTTACCATGTTTGTTTTCGTTGTAAAATGTCAAATGATACGAATTACAAAATCCGAACGGTATATTATTTTATCATACGTATTACAGTCAAACTTGGTTATCTCGAACTTCTTTAACTCGAAATCGTCGATACCTCGAACTTTTTCTCCGGTCCCTAGAATTTCCTATTTAACAATGTGAAAAAATCTTGTTTAACTCGAATATTTTCGTGGATAACTCGAACTTTTTTCCCGGTCCCTTCAACTTCGACTGTATTATAATCGGTACTCTAAAAACGGATCCCTAAAATACGACCTTGCCGTAATCGATAAATATTATTACAATGTACACCACTGCACATTAAACGCGATGAATTACGACGCGGATAAAAAAATTAAATAGAGACGCGACGTCATTTCGATGTGATAAATAATAATAGTATTCATACGGTTTACCGCGGAACGAATAGGTACCGTCGACTACTTCGGGCCGACCGCGCACACGACGGAGTATAATGACGGCCGGTGGCTGGCCGCCGACTGCGACCGGCGACCGACCGCGACCGGGTAGCACGTGCGCAGTGCACGCGTTGTGCGGTAGATGTCGCCACGGAGATGCCGTCGCGGATGCCCGATAACCTTGCTCCCCACCGCCGTCATCGTCGCGCGCGCTCTGCGATCACGCCGTGCCGACGACGACGACGACGACGACGACGACGTCGTCGTCGCCTGGAAATTAAAACGGGGCAGCACGAAAAGGTTCTTTATTTACACGCCGGACTAGTTAAACACGACAGTCTCATTCCATTAGTCGTTCGGCATTTATCACATACACACACACACACACACAAGCACGTATTATTATTAATATTTTCATACTATACCATACACATTATTATGTTTATTATTTTATTTATATTTTTTTTTTAACAAATTTTTTTTTCTCTCTTTCTCCGATATTTCCGTCGACGGAAATTTTTTCTACTATTCTGTAGACACGTGTGTGTTTGTGAGCGTGTGTGTGTGTGTGTGTGTGTGTACCGTGCTTGTCCTGTTCCTGCAACGGTCCAAAAAATATCCATTTGGGCCTTGGGAAATATCTCGAATACCCCCGGAGCATCCGGAGCACACGTGTCTGTCGTCATCGTCTCCCCGTGGCTTATGCGCACTGACCGCCGCGCGACGACGTGTGTTTAAAATACTCTTGTCGGGCACACACAATATTATTATTGTTTATCACATACGATCGATGAATCTGTGTGTGTATGTGTTTGTATGTGAGAGTATGTGTGAGTGTGTGATTACAGTCTCCGAGGTCCAGGTAAGGTTTTTTTCAATTATTTGCTCATACGTAATGTAATTATAATAATATTATGTAGGTAATAGGTATCTTACATTTTACCCTCGAGTATCTCGATTTCTACGCTCGTGCGATAATAATATGATATAATCGTTACGTCCGCGATGGCATGTGTTACAATTTGTTATTATAATTGATTTACTTTTTACATGTGATGTATTGTAAGTATTTTTACTCGATACATACCCCGTCCGCGCGCGTATATTTCCCGTACCACCCCGCGCACGCGTGTATTTAAATAGAAACGATAATCTGTGCTTATGATTTAATTATTTGATTGACGTTTTAACGCTCGTTTCTTATTATTTTTATTTTAACACTTTATAATGCAACACACATCAAGATTTATTGTTGACAATAATGTGTTCAGACGTATAGATCGCAATCGACGTTGAAAATAATTTATTATTATAAACCTAATTAAGTGGCTGCGTGTGGGTTATAAATATTGTTTAGTTCGGTACAGCTGCAGTCCAATCGAATCCATTGTACTTATATTATTATTACTATTCGATGTTTTTAGAAAAATTGTCGTTGCCAAACGCATGAAACGCAGTATGACGCGATTACTTGATAATAAATTGTCCTTTTTTTCTTCGTTTGATATAACGATATTTTTCATTACTGTAAACATTTTTCATATTAACTTAAACACGGTTATTTTTATCGAACAGAAAAAAAAACAAAGAAAAACCAAGTTATAAATAATTATTGTTTAATAATTATTTTTCATAATGCGACAATTATTCCAGATCTGCAGATTTTTAACTGCAAGGCTGACGTTTTTAACGTTTTGGAATACTCATAAACATGGTCCAAAATCTACTGTGAATATTTAATATGTACATCGTTATTGCACGTTTAGGAACAACATTTGAAAACTAAAAATTTTAAACGATATAATGTGACGAATCAAAACATAACAGTGCAATTAGTTAAAATATTTAATATTATCGTTTCGATTGAAATTATTCACAAATCTTTTAAAAAAGTTATGCAATTTTTTCAATGTAGACAAATCTTGTAGTATCGTTCGGTTTTGATAAGTTTGTGCTGTAGAGTTAAAATAAAAACTTTATCATCATATCCAAATTCGTTATGATTCATTTTTAGATACCATAATACCCATTTGTGTCGAATAGATTATGTTATTCATAACAGGAACCGACGGGGATTTTTTATATTTTTTATTGGCAGGTGAGACCTAACTCCTTATTTTATTCTCATATGACATCATTTTTTTATCTTCGTCTGAAAGATCTGAGCACGTCTTACGTATTCATTTTATAATATAATTGTTAATTATTATTATGCTACGGATATATAATACTCGAATCGTATGCTCAGGCTCCTCTCGATAGCGAACCAGGTGTTCGCACCGAACTGGTCACACGACACATCTGCCCTCGTATACACTATACTCGTATAGTAGTATTCTGGTATTCATATATATTATGTAGTTCCTACCTCATCTTTTGTGCACATCGCCTTCAGATAACGTATTTTTCTCTTAACCAAAGATTAATCCCAGGTATTTCATTCAAATGTTTCCGCCCCACATCATTGTGGAGGAAAAAACCCGCGTAATGCGATACTATGTTCACAATTTATCCCCCTTTATTAAATTATGAAATTAGGTTATGAAAAAAAAAAAAAAAAAATTACAATATCAAAACGTTTCAATTTATACTCGTAAATGGTATTGGACAACGTTTGAACGTGACAAAACTCTACTGGCACAGTGGCACATCTGCATGGTGCATAATAAAATCATCATTATATCAGAATTGCATAAAACATATCATGTACTCCGTAATATATTAATCAATATACGTTTTCTGTGTATCGCCGCGATTATGCGATATATAATGCCTTATTTGCCGATTACCAGCCTCTGGATTTTCATCCAATCTCATTAAATATATTATTTCTGTTGATTGTAAATATAAGTTAATATACCTATTTGTATAATAAATTATAATTATATTATTTTAAATAATAATATAATAAAGTTTATTATGTGTTTTAATTATATTAATATATATTCTTATGTGGCATGTATTAAATTACATAATTTTAATAACACTATAATGTGTATAAATTGAACGCGACCATTCTCACACGTAAATATATATACAATCCAAGTATAGAATTATTTCCATAGGGTTCATTAGCCTAGTTGTCAGTTGCATTTATACGAGGTTCATATTATAATAATGTGTGTCTTTGTGGCCACTAAAAACTATCATGATTTGTCTATACGCGGTGAGATGGCGACGGGAGACACAATCCTCATGTCATCACACTTGTCTGCTCATTAATACAGATTTATTTCTTACGAAAATATAACCTCGACCACCCTGTATCAATGATAGATATACTACATATATTGTATTACGTTGTACGTATATTGTGCTTTGTGTGTGTGCTTAGTGTATCTTGGGAGGCGCTCAAGACGTTTAATATCTAATTTTTTTATGGACATTTATAATGTACGTATGTATATATAGTGTATAGTATACACAATATTATGTGTGTATATATCAAATAGTGTATCCAATGGACGATGACAAAAACAAAGGATTTAAAGGAAGCTACAAGGCGAGCCTCGTGCGCACAGGAAACCTCGCCCATTCTATACAAACTCAATTGCCGGATCACGTCTACCGGCTGTCGCCGAGAAATGTTAAACCGCTATATTTGGTGACCCATTTTCCTTCTCTACAAAATTCGAAAAAAAATAATAATATTATCGATTTCAACTTTAACTAAAATGTGCACGTCTAATTCTAATTAATAATCTTATTCACGATTCTCAATATTTATACAAACTGAGCGTTTAGTTTTTTTTTCTGAATATTTCAACGTTTTATGTTACGGTCTCTGACAAAATTAACCAATGGTCTAGATATTCTCGGTAATCGGTATCTAGTTATTATTCTTATATAGGGATACTATAAAACAAACCTTTTACCAAGACTATTTTATTTCTAAAACGTTCACACGTTTATGTGTTCCATCTTGTTATGTGTTGCAAACATGATGTTTTACGACTTAACGAGTAGGTATATATCATTATTTTTAGCCTTAGCATTATAAATCATAGCTATCAATGAATAACATCCTTATACCTGTTAGCTGTTTTACGTGTAAAAAAGTATTGGCTTCCTTTTATGTGTTTCCTAAATTAATTTACCATGTCTAAAAACAAGAACACGAACAATCCGATAATGTTTTCATTTCCTGTACGCGGAGCCTAAAAATTTGGTATATTTATTTTTTTCTTCTCTCTTTCTCCGATATTTCCGTTGACGGAAATTTTTTCTACTATTCTGTAGACACGTGTGTGTTTGTGAGCGATAATTAGACGATCAAATAAAAAGAAATAGGTAATGGTATATAGCTGTAAATTGTGTAATAAAGAACCAGTTGTAACTGATTTATGTCTGTAGGCGTTATAAAGTATTCGGATTTTTTAGACAAAAACAATGAGATATATTCTATATGACCGGTCCGATCAGATACTAAATGTATATAAAATATATATATATAAATATATATGTAACTATATGCCCAGCACTAATGCGTTTTAGACGACAGAAATTGTTATTATAGAATATTATTTATAATTTATCATAGTATAAATGATAAGTTTAAAATGTTTTCTTATCATTAATAAAACTTCATATTATATTGTGTAAAATCATAATTTTCATAATAAATTTGGTATGTTAATCTATAGATGGGCGTAATATTTTTATAGTTAAAGGTTTTTGTTTATAAAATATAAATGTATTCTTTAATAACAGTAAAGTCTTTATGTTCCCATTTTTTTTAACAATTTACGTTTTAACATAAGTCATAATTTTTACAAAAGCATAAGTTACAGATTTCCAAAACAAAAATTATTTTAAAATATGTAAATCATTAAATAAAACTACTTAGCAGTTAGTCGTTAAAAACTCATAAAAAATGGAGAAATTACTTTAGTCACTACGGTATTATATGTAAATTACTTACATTGAACCTGATGTTCCCAATTTCATTTATATTTTAATATTCATATAAATATATTTGTAAACTGTAAATATTTGTTTTAATTTCATACATATAGTGGCTATCATAAATCAATAACCATATTGTTTAAATTAATAGTATCCTCACTTCTTCCTCTTCGATCTACCACAGTTATTTATAATTTATATTTAGATTCTTAAAAAATCTTAGTAATTTGGCTTAATTTCATGTGCATTAAGTGTGTGAACTGATGTGTTGACTTTTTAGACCTGTTAGTGTATTCGAATTTGAAATAAATATTATTTTTTCTAAATGTGCGTTGGTGTTAAAATATTTTCACTAGCAGAAATATCACGTTGAGTTTTAATGCCACTATTTGGTACGTCTTTGGTTGCTTGTTCGACGATTTCACTTCGTTTGTAGAAACACCATTCGAAGGGTGAGTGCCAGCAGGTAGTTTGCCTTTATTCTGAAAACCGGGTCCAAAATTCCTGAGCCTATCGTCTTTGAAAAAAAGCGAAATAAAGAAAAAGACCTTCGGATATATTGCTCTGGTTTCTCATTCAATAGAGATCAATATATCATTTATGTTCAGGTATACAACACGTGTTTAGTTGTTGCTGTTCATTTTTGTATAGCCTTAAAACTCATACGAATATAAGAGGAAAAATTCAATTTAAATACTTTCAATAAAAATTTGCCTGCTTTTTAGATACAGAAACATTGTAACAGTATATATATATATATATAATAATAATAATAATAATTGGTCATCCATGAAATTCGAGAGTAAGCGCCCGGAACGGATGGCTTTACATTTCCTATTAGGTTATGAGAGGGAATTGTTTAAAGAACACGTGGCTATGAATAAAAAATTAACATCATATATTTTTTGCTTAAAAATTTAATTTTTAAAAGCCAGAAAGGTCGTGTATGATTCTGCTTTTTTTGAGATAACGCCGAGACATATACGCGAGTTTAATGACACTCGTAGAGGTCATTGACGCAGTAAGTTCCAGAAATTTTACAAATCGCTCTACCCGGACATTCGATAATGTCAATGAAGTACATTGGTTTGACAAACTAACAAAGGTCATTTATTATATACCCTAGGTCGTAAATTTTTTTAAATACCGTCGTAAACCCATCTACAATAGTTTCTTTTTTTTTTCAACCGCCGATAGTAAATACAACCGTTTTATAAAGAAAATTGTTCGAGTCTCTTTTTTCCACGTAATAGTAATGTATGTACTATGTAGTGCGCATAATATGTATTTGTAACTGAACGTTTACATTTTTTAATGTATACAGAAAACTATATAACAATGGTTTTTATGATGGCGTTACCCCAAATTGTCGTATCTCTATGTATACACCGACTAGCGACTATCTTGTTTGTTTATAAACTACGTCCCAAATCCGTGACATATTTTATCGAACGAGAATTGCAAAATAAACCAATCGTCGGGTCGTCGTTATTTTTCGCGTGCAATTTTTTTTCTAGCTGAATTATGCAACAAGTGATAATTTAACTGATATTTATATATATATCCATATTAATCGGTTAGGTTGTATGCATTTGAATAATAAATTCTGTTCAGAAAAGCATCGAATTTGATACGAAAAACATTGCATAATCATTGTAGGTCGTTGGCACCATTTCTCGGCGTTTTTAAATTCGTACTTTATATTACCTATGTTGTTTTTCTACCGAAAATGTGTGTATTTTCCATGAAAAGGCGATTTACTTATTTACATATTATCATCTTGTGTATACAGAGTAGGCATACGTAATTTCTAAAATCCTATTTTATATTCTAAAATATCGCAAATGTTTTGTCCGTTTTTAGATTGAGAATAAATAGTATCAATAAGAAATTAAATTCACATATTATAATAATAATATATATAGGTATTTAGAATTTATTAAGTTATTATAAATTATATTAAAAGTATAGAAATATTATTTTTCGTGTTTGGCAATGCCGTTACTTTGTATATATATAATATTAAAAGTACGTCATTACGTGTTTGCCATTATAATAAATATAATTATATAATTTACTATAGTAAGATATATTGACGTATTGTTTTAGACATCAGTTTGTGATACGCCTATATATTACCGATAAAAATCCTAATTATATTATGTAGGTACTAGGTATTTAAAATTTTAAATAAATAGACAACCGACTTTTATTGATTTCACATTTTAATTTCACGATAAAATAATAATATCATCAGGTATAATTAATTAAATAAGTATATTTTTAGCGTTGATGTGAAATTATAAAATCAGTTGAGATTATTAATAAATATAATAAATAATTAGTCGTAATATGGTTATACATACTAGTAATGTATTATTCATGAACTATAACGTATTCATATTATATTATAGTTGGTTTTAAAAATTATGTTTTTTTAACATTGGAACCGCTTAGTTTGTTAAAATACAATAATGTATTTAATAGGAAAGACTAATGATTAAAGTTACGTCCTACATTCTTACCTATGTAGCTATACATATTTAAACTAAACATATAATTATATTTGGTATGTGTTCGAGAATAACTGTGAAATGTATCGCATTAGTATTTATTAACAGATATGCCCAAGTTGTTGACTCAGCGTTAAATAAAAAAAAATGATTTAAAAAACGAATATTTTAATTTATCGTGATGTTTAATTTTATTTCAACTTACCAAATCACTGTGCATACATAGCAAATAACTATACATATAGAAATGTAAAATTTATATTATATAATAAAAAATAATTTATCGTTAGTTTAATTTTTTTTTATTCCATTTTTATGATTTCATCGCTCAAATGTTGTATAGTGTTTTCGCATTAATACGACACCTTGGTTGACACATGCATGCACACATATACTCTCGTCTCTTTCACTCTCAAAATAATAAGCATATTTTTTCATATCTGATATTTTTCTACTGTTTCTTTTGGGTGCTAAGTTAAAAGTTGTTAGATTATAGTTGTAACCCCAGATTATTACCTACAATAGTTGAGCAATAATTGCGTGTAAGGACTTAATTTTTGACCAACAGGGAAGTGTTATTTGATAAAAAAATAGTCATAATAATAATCGCTTCCTACCAAGGGGGAGTGTGTTGTAAGAATGAACTAAGCTTGTAATGCAATGAACAGGAGGCCGATAATAATAAAAAGGAGCAGATGTATAGGAGTTTCATAATCAGCTACGGTTGGCCAACAACTCGGCGACAGATGGTTACGGGTCCGAAGGAAGAGTTTTTTTTTTACACATCCCTGTAGTGTTCTATCTTCATTCAATGTTTTCGAAAATGTACACTCTAAAAACGAATGAGGAATACAATAATTATGTATTTGTTATGGGTAAATAATACTATCATTGTTAGCGCATCTACCTGCATTTAATGAGTATAATAATAATGTATTGAAATTACTATCGTGTTAATAGTTCTGCACAAATTATAATAATATTATAGTACTATGTTGGTAGTTAAAGAGTTAATTTATTATGACGTATGATGATCACATATTTGCTATTGTAGGTCAGAATCATCAACAAATTAATTAATTACGCCGATAGGAAAGTCGAAGAATCGTTGATGGAACTCGCGAAACGCCGTAGGATACTATTAAATTTAACTCGTTTTCGGTGCATATCATAGAGTTGTAATTATTTAAAAAATACTTGTGAATTCTTAACCAAAAAAACGGTTATTCCGAAAATGATAAATAATTATAACTGTCGAGTGTCGATAAACTATGCGAGAAAATTACTCTAGGTATCATTGATAAAAAAAAAAAAAAAAAGGCGGCAAGTAAATTTTAGTTGGAAATGCAACTGTTTAATTAGATTCGTTTAACAGTTCATTTTAAGGAGGAGAAAGCTATCTAATTATATTATAGCTCTAATGCCAAGTGTTATCTTGATTAAGTCCGATAATTTCGTACAAATTGATAGCTGAAACTATGATTACGTTTATTCACGTATGTGTTTTATACACGTGTATACTATTATATTATGTATAATGGTATAATATTATAGAGTAATCTGCACGCGTAACTATAGAGGTACTAAATTGAGCGCCATGTATAGATTTATGTAATACGCGTGTCTTATACTGATTGATTTTTGTAGTAAGTCATGTGCTTTTCACACTTGAATGTAAGAGTAACTGTATTTAGTGTAATAAAATATCGTTTGCAATGCCTGGTCGAAGTAAAACAGTTTTTCTCGACGTATTTAAAAATAAATATTCTAACGTACAAAAGTTGTGTTATGACGTTTAGAAAGCGTTTTTTAGGTTATATTGTTATTGTATGTACCTACGCCACAGCGCGGCGGCGCGGCGTATACATAGCGTGCTGAATCGTATAAATGATTTCACCGCAAGTAACTAACTGGATGTAATATAATACTTTTTGTACCAGGTTTTAATAAAGAAAATTAATTTCACGATGTGTTTTGAATGCGTTCGTAATCAAAATGACGAATCGAGTTTTTCCCCCTAGCGCGCATACGTACGTATGTATACGGTGTATTTTTTTTTTGTCCTCAGTGAATTTTATATCGCACAACGGTTGATAAATAATAATAATAATAATAATAAAAAAGAGTTGTGCAAATATATTATATTCACCCCCAAAGCCTTAGCGTACCGCTCAATGTCACGTAGTCGGGTCCCTGTTTTTCAATTTTCAAAATGGATCTTTATTGATAATGTCCCTTTAATGGTCCATCCGCGAGGGTTTCCGAAACGATCGCATAAGAAGCGAAACTCACAGAAAAATGACACTTCTCCCCATCGTCATTTTTTACGGCCGCGAATAATATAATAAAATCCACTGCAGAGAGGGAGACGAGAACCCTTGTGCGCAGTGTAATATTTTCATATACACTGTGCACTCACCTATGTACAATATACGTGCAATATTCGTATTTAGAGAATTAAACGATCGTCGGCAAACTATAAACGCTTTCGCAATAAATGTTTTATGCATTTATTTTTTAGCAACGTCGCGCGTGTTTCCGCGGCGGCGCGTAAAAAGAAACGTAACCAATTTGTTATGCCGCAGCCCCGTGGAGATCCGGTGCGTTAAAATCTTGTCAGCGGGTTTTTTTTTGTCGTGTGCTTTGATCGATTATGATTTATGACGAATATCGGAATACGACAACAATCGTCAGCGGCGGCGACGAGGTGTCCAGGTGCGGTTTGAACTTCTTTTTTTTTTCGTTTTCCCGACGATGTCGGAGGATAATATTTTGAAATCGGTGCCGCGCGTGTTCTCACTGCATGTGCACAATATAGTTTTTGGGGATAGAAATCGGATGAAATCGGGGAAAAAACACATATACGAGCGTTCGCGCGTATACAAAGCAGATGCTTTCCGGTGGGTTCCATTGTGCGGCTCTCCGTAGCAGTGCCGCGTGTGCGCGTCGGCTTGTTTACCTTGCCGCGTATTATTATTATTTTCGTTGCACATTATAGCGTTCCGAAACAGTGTATCGATGACAATATATTATTTTGATATTGTTTTCCATGCGTTATTCAATAAATCCGATGACGTGCCGCATACGTATTTATAGTATATACATACATAATATTATATTATATATATAGCCATTAGCCATATAGGTGCCCGACGTATCGGGGCGATGACGCGTGACGTTTTTATTCCCCTGGCAGCAATAATCCGTTGGAAAAATAATCTATTATTGACGTAATAATTTCATTAATTATATTTCATTATAAAACACGTCTTCTCGTCGACGAGACTTGTATATGGGCGTTGATGGAGGGGTGGGGCCACGAAGGAGATGGCACCAGAAACGTTTAGGTATACTCTGATATCGATTTAGGATCCTTGTTTTCCGGATACGAGGGGCTGGTACGAGGAGAAAACTTCGTCGTAACCGGACAATTACGATTTTTCTTTTTTTGCAACGTCCACTTCCAAACTGGGTTTCCACAAATTTCAATTAAATTTCTTAATCATATGAAAAAATAATACGAAAATTGCGCTCAAACTCGGTAGTCCATATGAAAACTGTGCGTAAAAATGAAAAATCGTTAAAACGCACTGAACTTGTTTCGTGTGAAACAAATTATTCACATTAAACATCATTTAAATGTGAATATTGTTTTCGCCTCTTCCCGCCGATCTTTTTACGCGGTCGGCCGAGCGCGTAAACAACGACGTGGCCGCCGCCGCCGCCGTAAACGATAATATTTTGAGAAACCATCGTCGGGCGGCAACGACCGTTTCCGTTACGAAAATCGCACTCGCCGCGGCGGCGCGCACACGTTAAATAATAATCTACGCATATAGTCCGCGCGCACGCAGAGCATGTAATATTACATAGCAGTAGGGGCGGACCCCCTGCGCTCGGTCGCGGAGGGTAGCAGCAGCACGTCGTCGTAGCGCTAGTGCGGAGGGACGCGAGTTTCACGTGCGTGTCACCGTCACCACCATTGCCGCCGCCGCGGAACCTCGATTCTCTCGTCGCTCGGGGTGCGGCGGGACGGGCGGTTAGCGCCGCCGCCGCCGCCGCGTGAGAACGCGCGCGCGTTGTTTTGGTTGGTGCGTTCGCGTGTTTTCCTCCGCGGTTCTCCTCTTCTCTGCCCGTGCGCTACCCTCCGGTTGCTTTTTGCCGCGCGGGGTGGCCCGCGCGCACATCCCAACCGGCGATCTGTTGTCCCAGGTTATGGGTGGCGTGCGCGCGTTCGTTCGTTCGTACGTGCGCGCGCGCGCGCGTTTGTTTACCGCGCGCCGCCCGGTCGGTGCGTCGCAGTTTTCGGGTCCGATCGGCGCTCTCGGGGTCCGATCGGTTTTTATTTCGCCCGCGATCGTGGTGCGCGCGCGCACGCGGTGTCGCGGACGCGTCGGCGGTTATTATTTCGTTCGGTTCGGTTCACTGTTCCCGCGCACGGGCTTCGCGACGACAGTACTCGCGCGTGCACTGTCGCATCACAACGCGCACGCCGCGGTCCGCCCCGCATGGACTACTACGCCACACACGGTAAGATAAATCAAAAGGATTTTAATAGAATAACTCGTTTGTTTATTTAAGTATCTACTGATAATGCTGAAAACAGACACGGATAACAAACTCGGGCGCGAAAGGATCGCTATACCATCTTCTTCGGCGGAAATACGCCGGTGGTACATTTCGTTCGATTCGATCCGAATAAGTTTTTTCTTTTTTTTCGACTAATCTATGGTATTCCAAACGAACCGGCGAAAAATAAAATTCTTCTCCTCCCCTGTACCGCATTCGAAATTTCCGCACCGGTAACGCAATAATATATACGTCGGTTTTGTTTACTAGTGTCGTGTTTACGTATTTACGTAGTATGTGTGTGCTCGTGTGTCCGGCACTGGTTTTTGGCGAATTGAACATTTTCCCCCCGCCTCACACGAAACGTATCCGAATCGAAAAAAAAAAACGATACGTCTCGCATATTATTATAGTGTTTTTGTTATGCCCGCGCGGACTCGTTTCGTATTGCCGTTCGCGATTTCGTTATTCGTAAAATATATACACGCATTATTATGATATATACTTCCGCCAACTCCCTCGTGCTCGTTTTAAATACATAACGTTTAGACGATTTAATTTGCGTGAATAATGTTATAATACATTATTGCGCGCGCGCGCGCGTATGTGATATAACCGCCGTCGTATGTACGCAAATAATACGTGTGTATGGGAAAACGATTTAAAAAAAAAAAAAACATACTATTATTATTATTATTGTTGTTGAGTGCGCAATAGCGGTTGTTGCCCGTGCATTCTACTGCCGGTGATGGGCCGGAGTGAAGGGTGCGGCGCGCATATTATTATTATTGTTATTGCCGGGCAACGTAACGGCGAGTGCCGCGCGCTACCCCCTTGGCTCTGCGGGTTTTCGCAGCAACACGTGATGAAATTTCGTCATAACAATAATATTATATATTCAAATGAGCGCGCCTTTTCTCCGGCAGATACATAATATATTATGCAAATCGAAAGAGGGGAAACGGCCGGATCAATGTAAACACGCAGCTTTTGATCAATTCGCCACGCGAGAACGAAGAGAGTAAAATATCGCGCAATATAATAATATGCATAATAATATAAGAGTTCGTACCTACGTTGTCGTCGTCGTCGTACATTTATCCCTCGAAAAATCATTAACGAAATCTCCGTATATTCTTCTTTATTATCTCGTCGCGTCTGTTCGCACCTATTGAATTCACCGAGTATTTACGTAGGCGCTGACTTTATAATATTATGATTTGTATACTTTATTATAATAATACACGCGAGTAATTTCACTGGAACGGCGGTCGAGTATAATTTTACATTCGATTTTAGAAATTCGTCGTCCGGTTTTTTCTTTTTTTTTTTATTGTATGCGTGTTGAAAACTGACTATAGGTATAGAACATATTTTTACTGTATCAATTTTTACCCAGTGTAGGGGCCTTCACACAGGCACACACACACACAAACATATAGTGTACGCGCGCGCATAAAGCTCTTCTCGCGCATTATGAAATCGTTTTGACACGTTTAAAAAATGTGTGTGTTCGAAAAAACCGCTTACTTCTTAAGAAAAAACAGCGCGATACACGGTCCGTGTGTTACTTGAATGACTGATTAAATTATGCACGGTGGACGGTTTTTTTTTTTTTTTTAATAATTTTACTTCCTCGGCATTCGCGCGTCGTACAAAAACACTTTAGCCAACCAATATGAAATAGCTGTAGCGTATACTATGGGCATACTTCGTTAATTTTTTTTTTTGTTCGAGAAAAAACTTTTGAAAAAAATAATAATCGGTCATGTAATGTTATAATATTATATTATGTTCTGTGAATACGAAATCGTACGCCGACGGCGATCAAACAAAGATGCTGCGGGGTTCGGAACGTCAATATATACATTAGTTTTTTAATAATATTCTTTGTGTATATATAATGTATATATATAAATAAACATTATATTACATGTGGTGTGTGTGTGTCTATCTGATACACGCGCATAAGATGTATTTTAATATAAGATAATTTTAAACAGAAAAAAAACGTATCGCACAGAAGCATAATACGAAAACTGCAACGCACCGCATAAAAATTATTTAATATTATAATTATTATTATGAGAATTGCGGGGCGAGTAATATTAAAATACATGGACTCGTTTTATTGGAATATTATAAACTTAAATATTATTATTATTATTATTATATTGTAATCGGACGACGACGACGGCGGTTCCGTTGAATTTTATTGCGCAGCGCGCGGACGAGGGGAAAACGCGCGCTCACAACTGAATCTCGGCGGCGGCAGCTGCTCTTGTTTACCGCCGAGCGCCCGGCCCCGGCGTTATAATATACCTATACGCCCTGAGCAAGTCTTAAAAAACCTACTCGAGGGGGATTTTTTTCCTACAAAAAACCATTTCCATTGTGCAATGTTCTTGTTTCGTGATCCGAAAATGAGAATGTGGGCACACGGTCTCTCGTCCGCAAGCGCACTTTACTGTGGCATAGCACATCGCATATTATATATATTATACTATAGCTATAGGTACATGTTCATAATAATATTACACGTATATATGTATATATTATTATATGTACATACCTGCAACGCGCGTCGACGGAGACATGCGGCAGGGCCGCTGCTAATGTCTCTTTTGTGGTGCGGTCCTTTATATATAATATTATTCTCCTTTTCTCTCTTCGGCGGGGAGGAGGCCGTGTCGGATAACAAGAATACCGTATGCCGAAACACGGACGATTCTGAGTTGCTCCGTATGCTTATTGCAGCGACACACTACATACCTAACGCGTGCAACAGTGCCCATAATAAATTATTCTTCCGTTCGATTTCATTTTTATACATACAATTTTTTTCGACCCGATGTAAGTGCTTATATATGGCGACATTTAAGGGTGGCGTGTATAGTACATAGTACATCAAACCCGTTATTATTTCGTATACAACCCATCGCGTTTTATGCGCAAGTATTAAATGCATAATAGAATATCACCCATACAGTATACTTTTCAATAATCGCTAGTACTTATATACATGTATATACATACAACCATAGGCGTAACCAGTTGGACACTTCCCATCGTCACATGCTTGTAGCAGCGAACCCTTTTGACACGTTATGTTGAAGTCTCTCGGAATATATAGCTATTCGCACGCGAGTGTTAATGTTTAATTTTTTTCATACGGTTCACCAGTATAAACGTCACGTTTTGTAGTTAACGTGATTATAATCCTAACTAAGATTTCAATGTTGATATCTGCGTATGACTTGCATGGATATCAAAGTTTGTTATTTGAATAAAAATTGTCAGACGATCTGCCAGTATTTACATTCATCCCCGACATTTTATAAGTATCGATTTTCTCTTTATATAATTATTAAATTCAACAATTGGTAAATTAATTGAGATTTTTGATAGCGTTAGTTTGTGTGTCTGTATATATAAAACACGTGTATATTTATATCAGCAAAGCGAGGCAGCCCTTCATACTAAATGTACTAAAATATTAGTTTACTGATCGCTAGGTAACATGAAAATCTTTTGAATTGTAATTTATTTGGTCAAATATTTCTTTCAGTGCACATGTTATGCGTATGCCACATTGTGCATCACATGAATACAAATATGATAATCATTGTTTTTCTTTCTTTTAAACTCACACATCGATTCAAACACCGTAACACTGTATAAACTGCAATACGAAGTGTAGTGATATATTGTTCTCGTCGACCAATTCCGAACGTATTATTCGATTTCTCCGTTTCCATACGAGGGGTCGGACCATCCTCGACCCGGGTTCGATATTGTCCGTATTTGATTTATTCTACAGAATGGGAATAGCCCCTATTCCGTATTTATAGTGTAGGGGTGGGCGTGTAGCTGTACCAGCGAGATTTGAAATGAATGTATCGATTTCGAACACGACGCACATAACCGCGATTTAACACCACGTTTACCCCATTAGTCCGTCTTCTCCGACCGCTGCGCTGCGCGCCGGCGCGTAAATATATACCAACGCGTCGTTACGCGTGTAACCAATAAACCGATTAACTATTATATTTCTATTATTTGAATAAACAATTACAAATAATTTACGGTATAATATCCTATGCGTTCCGTTTCAGTAAGTCGGAAAAAGAGAGAGAGAGAGAGAGAGAGAGAGAGACGCACGCGCGCAGAGTGATCGATATTTACAATAAACCGTATAAATATTATAATATATTGTGATGAATCTTTATCGTAGCAGAGAAAAATCGGAAACTGTGGCCAACACAAAAGAACGCGGACCTGTGCCGGCGTAGAGTGCTGCCGAGCAGCAACGCTACGGCCACGGACGAGACGCGCGAAAAACCTGTTGTTAAGAGGATCACGTGTGTGTGTGTGTGCGCGCAACGGCATGAAATGAAATTACGGTCCTGGGTCAACCGGTGCCGAACGGACAGCTTCGCTCCATACCGGAGAGAGACCGATCTTAATTAAATTACACAGGCCCCCGACAGGAAATAAATGGAAGCAGAGACGATGGTATATTGTCACGCCTAATAAACCTGTTTTTGCGCGCTGCAGATCCGATCGGACGTCGCCGCCGCGTATACACGATATACGTACGTATATGCACTACACACACATGTGAGTAGCCTATAGCGCTGAGTCGAAAACAGCATCGTAACGGCCGTTTCAGTAGCGTGAAACGCCATGACGTATAACGTTATCCCCGCGGTTATATTTTATTTATTAATTATTACTATCATCATCATCATTGGTTGGCCGAGCGCAATGTAATAATATTATCACGGTAATATGTAATATTATTTATGTAGGTTATTCACTCGCGAGACACCGCCTTTTCGAATGCTATAATAATATGCGCACGAGTCGAAAGATATTATTCATATTATAGTTTCAAAATCGAACGTACTATCTCTGGAATTTATTTTTTTACCCCTTTATGCATAGGCTCGCAATTTATAAATAATATATAATGATATACACAAACTTCAATTTATAGTTTTTAACAATATATACATTGTGATTGTGCGTGTGGTGAGCGCAATTCATTCGGTTCTCAGAGTGTGTGTGTGTGTGTGTGTGTGTGTGTGTGTGTGTGTGTGTGAATATATATTATTATGTTATAAGATTGTCGTCGTTAGCTTAAAATATTAAGGCGTGAGGTCATTCAAAAGCAATTTCTTTTGTAATACAAATTACGTTTATGATAATAATTACCAGATAATCAAAAAATACATTACTCACGTGTATGGTATATTGTGTCGTGGGTACATTTATTTAAACGAAGAGTCGAAGAATTGAATTACACTCGGTAAATGTTTTATATTGGTATTGTCATACATGGGCTCATCACAGGAAATTAAACGATTAGTAGGTAGAATGATTATTTCTTTTATTATATTTTGAGCGTTCTTGTTCTCGTTTCTTTTCATTCCGTCTTTCTGAATCGAGCAGTCGTGTATTTTTTTTAATTTTTTTTTTTTACGAATTTTATTATTCACGATCATTCTGAAAACAAACAACGTTAAAAACTCAAAACACATAATAATCGTAATAACACACATCGTTTCATCGGAATTTCTAAAAAAACTATTAGCTGTTCGTGTTTCTGTTACAATTATTATAACGTGGCTCGTATTACCGTTTCGATAATTATTTTGAAATCGCTCTTTATGTTTCCAGAGTCAATCCAGTGCCGTAAAACCGTAAAGAAATGTTATTTTTGCTTCGAGTAGTTTTACAACGGACGAACGTCGTTCAAAAGTATCGCCGATCTAATGTAATAATTATGTTATTTAACCAGAGTAACACTAATTTACCTAGTGTTTAACGTTATGTTACATCATTAATTCCGTTCGACAAAACGAACACTTAACACGCGGATTGCAAGACCGATAAATTTTCGTATTGCGTAATAACTAGGTACCTATAATGACGTGAGGTTTTTTGTTATTTACCATTTTTAGTAAATCTTTTTTTGGATTGAGTTTATCTCGTTGTTCCTGCACGTCTTGGTTATACTGTTACTGTCATTGCCAACAACTGCGTCTATGTCGGCCTTGTTTGGAAATCATCAGGGGCACCGCGGTGCATTCGGTTTTTCGTATCATCGTATTACACGCGTCTATGATTTCAGACCGGCGCAGAGCGTATGACGGAAAATGCATTCCTACGACGACCGCGGCGGCGTTTTTTATGCCGTTCTCATTTGTACACGGACATACGGTGCTGTGCGCGGTGGTATGTTCTCTGCGGTAATATAATATAATGTAATTACAACAATTCAGTATTGTCATTTTCAAACGCGATATAGGTATCAGATAGATACTGCAGATTTCCGCGCGATACTCGGAAATCGAAATAATTTTTTCGCTCATTCTATACAACGCCACGGATCGCATCGGCAAGTAAAACAAAACGATCGGAACGGGTTAGCGATTTCCGCTCGATCGTGTCTACGTCGTCGTGCTTTTTTCATTCTTTTTATCGCTAAAGAACGAGTCGCGTTTACTCGATATTTTTATCAATTATAAACTCGTCATGTACACGACTACTGTCGACCACGTCGTCCTACCTACCCGCCTGTACCGGCAGCGACGGCGCGGAAAAAGGCATTCGTCCGTGGCGATGCCATCACGCACGCGCGACTCGTGGTATTCGCGCGATTCTCCTGTGCGTTTTGTTTGCGTAAATAAATCGACGGTGGGAAAGGCGATAAAAGAGAGGGCTTTCGGCGCCCTCCGATTGAAAATCGTCACTCTTCAAATCTACGTATCGATTAGAAATCTCGATCTTATCGACTTTCGGAATTTTTCAAACTCTATTGCGTAAACGTTTAATATTATGCGCATAATCGTGTTTACACAATCCATACGCGAACACGGGTTTTACTCGAGATTATTGTGTAATATCCTCCAAAGGTTTTGACGGTCGCGATTGACAACGTTTATCCATCATTTGTTTTTGCCGAATACGGTTCAACACAGTACTTTCAAACTCGAAAATTCGTTCTTTTCAATAAAACGTCACTCGTGTATGTTAACGGTTAAATATCGATTTCAGTCTGAGAGTAGTCGTCGTCGGCAATCCATTAAAGGCGTCTCGTCGACGAACATTATTATAATACGGGGTGTAACGTATACTATGTATTACTTCACGCGCGTCGCGGCGCACGTGCAAGTAGTAGTCCTTCGGCAGTAATAATTATTTTTAAAATTCATTCCGACCGCGGCCGGTGGATAGAGACGAGGGGGATATTATAACGACGACGAAGACGATTGTTATCGTCCGGCTCGCGTACGTACAGACTATTATTATTACTTTCAAATCCTCGGGCGCGCGTAAACGGCGGGTGCGCATTTAGTAGATCGCGTGCCACGGAATCGTACACCACCCCATTCGCCCCCACACTCGGATAATAATGACCGCGGAAAACCTAACGATCGGCAGATGTGTTGTTCTGTCGCGCGCGGGACACGAGTTTCGACGGCGATCAGATGTTCTTTTTCACCTGGCCGCGGCGCGCGCCCGCGCTCGTTTCCGCCGCCGTCCGTTCGGAATAAAATAATATATCGTGTCCGCTGCTCGCCGCACACGCGGCTCGCGTATACATAACAATAATATTTTTCAAACGGTTTCCGCGCGCGTTTTCATTGTAAACGCATATCGTGTAGAAGAATACATAGAAATCCTCACAATAACACACGCCTGCTGCTGCTGCTGGCTGTTGTTGCGGGAGGGAGACCCGAAAACCGTCTTTCATCGTCGTCGTATTATTTTCGTACGAAAACACATTTTCCATCGGTTTTTGTTGTTTAGCGCTCACTGCGCGTCGCGTGGCCGTTCTGACGGTATTATCGCCGTTACGTTGGTCTTTGCTCCCGCGGCGGCAAACCGATCGGACCGGTAGTTATAGGAATTAAAAATCTGGTCGTACGTCGGCGTCGTCGTTTCGACTGCAGTCATCGGCGGCAATCATCGCGTCCGCGTTCCGAAAAGCCCCCGCAGCAGTGCTGCACCAGCGTATCCGGGAACCGAGTTCCAAAACGGTTTCGAACTCGTTCGCGACCAAGTCCCGTCTCGCTTGCGTGTCTACACAGTAGTACGGCAAGTCTGCCAAACTCGTTACGCGCGGTTAAAGTCGATCTTGAAAATAGGTTCTTCTATTTCGATTTCGATATGGTTTTCCAATGACAAATTTGATTCGGGATCGGGTGCGCGCGCGATTCGTAACTATATAACGTATAAGGGAATCGAAAGATCAGAACTGTAATTGGCAAGGGAGATAGACAAAATACGGTACAAAATATTCCATAAAACGTGTTGGATGTTATTAAAAAAAGATAATACGTATAATGTAATATTCAAAATATCATGTTCATATCGAATTGAAAAAAAAAAAACACAATTACAGTCGCTGGACCGTGTCGAGTGACGGAAGAGTTCGACTTTTCTATAGGGGGCGAAAAATAATATTTTGTTTGTCCCGGGGCGCTTTCGCGCGTAACGGCTTTGACGCCCCCCGCGCGGGTTCGGAACGACTCTGTCGAACGGGAACGAACGCGCATTCCGTTATTTCGCGGCAGCGGCGTCCGAGTGGCCGTATCGTTTGGACGAAAATCGCGCTAATCTCCGCTATCGGGAATCCGCGGCGTTCTGGTCCAAAGCGACGGCGGCGGCGGCAGATGAATCGCGGGCCCGGCGGCGGGGGAAACTCGACTCGTCGTCGTCAACTAGACGGCGGGACGGGGGAGCCGCGGTAAAACACAACCCAATAATAACAATAATAATATAATCGTAAATAAAAATGTATAACCGGCGACGACGGACGTTGGATGCGCACGCACGCGCGGCCGTGTCGGCATAATAAAACGACGCGGCGGCGGCGGCGGACGAGAGGTCTATTGACGGCCGACGGAGGAGCGGTTTTTACCGTTCGGAACAAGATTCTTCGGATGATTGGCAAAGTTCAACACGCACTCAGCCTCACCGCGTAATATCATGTGAAAAAGAGACCACCTCCGGGCGGCGGCGGCGACGAACGCGTTTTGCGCGGAACCACTGGAACCATCTGCGAGGCGGCCGCGGAACGAACCGACACACGCCGGTCCGTGTTGCGTTGCACACGCGTGTGCGCGCGCAGTCTCACGAAACCGCGTCTTATTATTATTATATGGTGTGTGTGTGTGTGGCCGCCGCTGGCTGTGGATGACACACGAGTTCTCAGCCGCCGCGGACGCCGGCGGGCTCCGGTGTGACGCGCGATATTCGATAAAACGCTCGGTGTCAGAGGCTAAGCGATCCCTATAAAATGCCGTTTTTATACTTTGAACGTTTCGATCCATGTACTTTAGGCGTATATGGACGATTCAAACTCGAAATCTTCTCGATCGAAAAAAAAGTCATAATTTTCATTACTCGGTATTGTTTTGATCAAATGAATATTTATAAGTTTTTTAATTCATACGCTATCCTTCCGGATTGGTTTTTTGTTCATCTTCTTTTTCTAATTTTCACGTCGAGTCCCATCTGGTGAATATTACACTTCACAAGGTGTGGTTGCCAAAATGATAAATATCATAATGTGCGCCCCGGCATCCGGGGGTATCCGGGAATAAAAATCGATTTTTTTTTACCGCGCACCGTCGTCGTGTTTTTCGTGCTCGGTGTGTTTTAGGTTTCGCCGATATGAGCTTGATAGACGACGCTGTTTATTTCGTGCGTATCGGACAGATATTTCCAGCGCATCGGCATTATAATATTATGTTAAAAAACGCGTTTATACTCGTAGGTTTTCTCGCCGTCGTGATTATTTCCATTCGATCGACTTCCAATAGTTTCCGTAGGCCCCCGCGAATGTCCGTTCGTCGTGGGAGACGATGACCGGTATTCGTGATTTACTCGAAAACTGGTTTAGGAGGTGCTCCGTACTCATATTACTCGTTAAAGTTTTTTGTTCGAAATATGAGTGGCCGCCGACTATTGTTGGCCGTTTTCGGTAATAATAACTGCAGGCAGTCGAAATACACGATGAACGCTTTATAGCTACACGATCCGTAATTAAATTCGTACGCCGATTGTCGTTCTCGCCGTCGTGCGTGTGTGTGTGTGTGTGTGCGATCGGCGTCCTATTATATTATTGCCAAGTAAACTACGACTAAAATCCCAAAACTAAACGCCCCGACAGCGAATCCGATAAAATAATTCAAACGTACTTTTCATCATGTATATATGAATTTTTAATAATAAAACATATTATTTACAGACTCGCGGGCCACGGAAATCGGGAAGATTTGCGTTTTCAACACTGACGACGGACGCGTCGACGCGCAAAATGTACGAGTCCTGCGGAATGGCCCATTGTTGTTGCAATATAGAACATGTACGAAAAGTGCGAATTACCCGCAGAGATGATATTATACTGTGTGCACGTGGTAGTGTGTGTGTGCGCGCGCGCGCGTATACGACGAACGGAGAGCGGCACATCATCGATTTATTGTTCACCGAAGTAGTATTTTTAAATTTAACATTTGGTCGTGCGGCGGTCAAAAGCAAGACAGATGTTTCGTCAATCACCCGGTGTTCATTATATATATATATTTATTGAACGCTTGTGTTGTATACGTCGCGTTCGTAATAAGAGAGAATACATAATATATTTATGCGCCGAACGTTCGAAATGAAAAATTATACCGTTCGACCGCTGCAGACAATTATTATTATCTCTGCCGAACGCAAAAGTTATAAACCCGCCACACGACGATAATAATAATAATAATAAACTCGTTCTCGTTTTGACGATTTTTTTTTTTCTCATTCGTCAAATAATATTCGGCATTATTATTATTAGTCGTGGGCCATCTGCAACGAGTCATGTTGCGAGTGTAATACGTTAATAAAGTTTCCTGCGACCGTACGTTATCACGTCGTCGTCGTGTCCGATTCGAAGGAAACAAACGCGTCCTGAAAAGTTCGCCGCTCGCACGGGCCTCTCGTCTAGAAGAAGGCACTACGGCGACACGCGTGTAGGAGTTATCGTACAATAATAAAATGTTACAAACCGGTAAACGATACGATATCGCGTAAACGTTATTATTTCTCTTCCATATCGTCCGGACGGGCATGTCGCGTCCCCCCGATACGCGCACAGATGCGACGGCGAAACAACGACCTTTTAACGCGTCGCCGAGAGAGAGAGAGAGAGAGAGAGAGAGAGAGAGAGAGAGAGAGAGAGAGAGATCCCGTTATAAGTACGTGTCGTTTCGTTTAACAACCGCCGTTTATGTTTGTATATATACGAAGAGCACAATTATTATTATATTTTTTCGTAATGTAATGTCTAATTATTATGATACGTCGCCGCGAATAAATATATCGTGTGTTCCAATTACCGTACACTTTATTATATTATATGAGAACAGGTTTTCGATCTATCCTTGAATGACTTTACGATGCAGTCAAACGCGCACACACACGCGCGCGCGCGCTCGCACGGAGAGAAGAAACGATCGGTTTTCTTCGTATCCGTCGGGTCGTCTTTTTCTTCTTCATTAAACAACACACACACCGTGTGTCAATGAAATTTGCTGTTCTCTGCTTACAGGCGCACGTGGTGGTTGGTTTTCGACGGAGGTCAATAAAGCGTTCGCCAGTTGGTCGACGACTTGTGTAACTATTGTACAAATGTAAAATGACTTAATATTGCACATGTCCCGGCCAATTGGCGAATCTCGCTAAAATTCGACGGAACTTTCTTCGCCGCCGCACGCCGGGAACTCGGACCGACGGAGAAAATGGCCAGCCAAGGCAGACGAGACACGGACACACGGTGTTTTTGGAATAAAAATGTTGCAAATTAGGTTGTGTTGTTTGCAATATGTAATATATATATATTCTGGTATATTCGTATACGACTTCATATTGCACTTGACCCAGCCTGCAATGCACATTTTATACCGACGACCGCGTCAATAGGAAATCGCACCTGAGCGTCGTTTGCCCCCACAAAACACGCGACGATAATTTCGAATTGAAATAATTTTTATTTAAAAATGTCAAATCATCGTGATACGTTGAACACTCTGTAAACACCTAGCAGAAACGTAGAATGGCGGATAAACATAATGCATATTACAATTTAAGGTCAACGCACTGTGATATGCTATAGTTGTATAATGTTTAATGTATGTATAATAATGCAGAATTGCCGTGTGTAATAATATGTATTATTTCTAATTTTTTTTTTCTTTTTTTGCTTTCCTTTCAACGATCATCTCTGTTCCGAGATTCTGTCTTGTCTTCTTTAAGCCACCTATCATTCAACACCGCGATGTAACGTTTTTGGCGATAACGTTATAAAGAAAAATAGCTCTCCATAGATGAACACACGTAGAACTCATGTACCCAAATAAAATATTAAAGTGTTTTGTATAAATCAATTGTAATGGTAATTATATTTTTTGTTTTTAGCAGTTGTAAGCGTAACAATTTCAGTTGATAAATTCATTCAAACACATTGAATATTAGATCCATTACAAACCGAACAGTCCTAACCGAACAGCCTTTACAGTTGAGAAAAAAAAATATAAAGATACACATGGGTAAATTAAATTTGTCGGAAATAAAATAACATCACATTTTATAGGTAACTCTTTTCAAATTTAATTGTATCTACTTACCCGTATGCTTTTGCCATTGAATTTCTTCCTGTCCAAAAAAACTTACTGCTATGGTAATGATTTTATCGCATTAGGTTACTTTTCAATTTCAAACAGATTTTTTGATTTACAAGTCCACTATTAATTCTATTTCTTTTTTAACTGTTTTTCTCTTTGAATAATTAACATCGATATTTTCAAATCGATTGATGTACTGAAAATAATCTTATACACAAATATATTATTTACTTTGATAAATAATCAATAGAAACGTGACATTTTGAATACCAATAGTAATAACAGTGCAATATTAAAACACATCGCATAGTTGTATTTTCCAAATAAAAATAATGAAAAATTTATTGTCTATGGGCTATGTGTATAAACACCACATTTCTAACAGAAAACTTACCTCGTAATTTAGTCGAGTTCAAACAAACATTAATTGTACATTATTTTTTGGCCAAATAATTTTATTAAATACACATCAGTAACTTTGTAAAAATACGAAAAACAAAATTTAAATACAAAAAAGAAAAAAAAAATATATATATACTTATATATTATGATAAGAAATTAAACAGTTTTTTTTTTTTGTCAAATAATATATTAAATACACAATTATAAATTATTTTCACCCTAACAATAAAAGTCATCAATATAAATATATATACTTCTATTAAGTTTATAGAGTATATTTTATGATACATACTAATTAAATCTACTATTACAGTAAGATTCTATAAATAATAAAATATTTACATACATGAATATGAAAGTACTTACAAAACATTAACTGATTTTAAATAATCGGGTAGTAATCCACTCCAGAATTCAAATAGGCCGTGTTCAATAATATAACTGTAAACAAAACATAATATTATTTAATTAAATTGGATATTATTGTTTTTGAATTTTAGAATATTAGAGATATACTCTTTACTATGAAATGTCTATATTTTGTCCATCATCAAATTGTAATCGATTAGAAGAATGGTTAACTTGAGGGAGAGTTTTCGCTAGCAATTCTAGTCCGTACATGGAGGGGTCAATTTCAAAATTTTCTCTAAAATTTCTTTTCAAAAATTGAGAAAAACTTGTAAAATGTACAGAATACCAGTTTTTGATTAAATCTAATTTTTTTTCATCATAACACAAAAATGAATTATCATTAGTAACGTTCAACTTTAAAATTATTTATATTACTATTCTCTAGAGATGATGTAATATTCAAGATTTGGAATTTTGTCCATCTATTTGAAAATATTTCTTTTTCGTAGTAAAATATCGATAAAATAATTTTCGTAGAACAAAAAATAATCTTGAAAATTTAATACATTGTTTATTTGGATATTAGTTATTATTTGTAACTTGAATTTCCAACCCTATACTTTTTTTTACCATGTATTTATTTATTTTTTATTCTATTGATTAAAATAAATTATATTTTATATGTAGAAAGGAAAATTTCATAAACATATAATATATAATAATATCTTAAAACGATTTAATTTGTCCCAATATAGTATAATACATTGGGAACCAAGTTGAAATGTAATTAAATTTAATATGAGAATTGGATGAATATTAAAACTTATAAATAACAATTCAAATATAATTCAAGAAAAAATATGTTTAACAATAAACAGTGATTGTGACTCACATTATAAGGCTTTGTAATTCTGGAAATGCATATTTTATGTGGCCATGGGTGGCGCAGGAGATGCAGGAGCTGCATGTTCAGGGGTTGGAACTGGAGGAGGTACACCTGCAGCTTGTAGCCTGTGATGAGCTTGTTGACGAGCTCTAAATTCAGCAGCTTTTAATTGTTCTAAATGAAACTGTTGTCGCTCTTGAATCAACTGTTGTCTTTGATATTCTAGGCCTTCACGTTCTCTTTCCATGGTTGTTTCTAATTCTTCGAAATGCCGGAGTTTTATCTCAAGTTTTTTCATTTGAGTTTCAACTAACAATGCGACCAGAGACTTGATTTTTCGTTCTTCCACCGCTGCTAAATGTTTTGCTTTAACAGCAGCTGCGGCCAAAGCTGCAGCAGCAGCAGCTTGAACTTCTGAGTCCTAAAAATTTTATAAAATAATATTAGAAATAAATTAAATTAAATTATTATTACAAATTACCTTAACTATTCGTTCTGGTTCTTCTTCTGTAGTTCGATTAGCAGTAGTTGATTGTGTAGTAGCTGTATTCTCATCACAACTTTTTTTGTCAACATCCATTGGTTGATCTTTATCTTTTTCAGAAACTTCTTTTTCTGTTCGAATGGATTTGTCTGCATCTGCAACCAACGATGGGTCTTTGACATCTTCTGGTTCTTTTTTCTCTTTTTCTTTTTCCTCTTCTTTTTCTGGGTAAGTACCCGCAATGCCACTCTAAACAAGAATATATTTACTTTTTGAAATGATTTAAAATTATACAATTGTAATAATATTACCTGTAAAAGTCCAACAGCTGGATCGTACTTTCCATCTGTGGTTGCTGCTTCAATGTTCTTGACATGTGCATCCATCAATGCCGAAGGCACTTCATCCTAGAATAATTTAACTTTAATGTCAACATTTTCAATAAATTAATAAAATAATTTTGAATTACTCTAATCGCAGCGAATTCTTCCATGGCAGCTTTAGCTGCAGCAGCAGCAACTCTAGGATCTACTACAGATGCTAAGAAAGCAACAGTAGACATTATAGGGTTTCCAGATTTACTAAATGGAATTGGTTGATAAGACAAGGGACCCAAAGCACCGCCTAAATAATAAGTATGCATTAATTTTACATTATCGCATAATGTAAATGTTGTTACGTGTATGGGAAATTAATTTTCTTACCGGTTTCTATGTCTTCTAGGTAAGGATCTTCAATGGGTAAACGCAAGAAGTGCAAAATACATTCATCTTGAGTTCTGGTACCAACATGCTCACATACTTTGTTCCAATCGTCCTTATACATTTCTAATCCTTCAAGTAATAATAACGTTTCTTGTTCAGTCCAATCTCTTGTCATTCCAGCAGCTGTTTTATTTCGTAATAAACCAGGTTTTTTGGCATATCTAAAAATATCGATTGTTAAAAAAATAATAATAGTGGTATTATTTCATGCTTAAAATCTTTAAACACTTACTGATCTAATTTAAGTCCAAAACTAGATAATGGTTCAGGATGATGAGCTGGATCTTTATCCAAAGTTGCAGGTTTCTTCTCTAAATCCAAAAGTGTTTTAGCTGCCGAAGGCTGTTGGGTTCTAGGAGGATTTACCGGTTGCAAGCCAGATGGTGTATCTGATAAAATATGGAAATGTGATGTAGGGGGTGGACCCATTGCAGTTGGTCTACTATCGGCATCAACCTATGATAATTATTTTAGTTACAATTAATATATTTTAATAATTAATAAAAGTGACTCAGCTCAAATGACACATACTTGATAATTAATAAGACCCCATTGTTCAAGGAAAGCATGAACTCTCATAATTGCACAAACATCACCAGCCAAATTACGTCTAGCTGCTGTACTCGTCATGTATTCAGTTGGGTTAAGTCTATATGTATCGATCATAAAATTTCTGTATGCCAAGTATATTTCAGGAGCTTTAGATTTGTTTTTGTCTGAAAAAGATCAATTCAAATATTATCAATTAAATTGAAGTATTTTCAGAATATTTTTGTTTTAACATACTATTAAAAAACTCAGGTAATGCACGCTTTTCTACAGTATGAATAGAATTATAATCAAACCAAGCAGCATAACTCGGTATGACAATATGGTGCATTTGTTCAGTAGCATTATCTTCTGGCCCTTCTTCCTTGATTACAGATAAAGTCCCTCCAGTAGTAGAGACTCCAGAAGTCGGACAATTTGTACTATCTTGTGTATTGTTGTCAAAGGTTTTATTTTCTTCACTTTTATCTAAATCTTCATCTAAATCCATGAGTGTTCCACTTCTAATTGGCTGAGAATCACTATCTTTCTTTGATGAAGACGATCCTAATTTATAAAACCATGTTAGTAAATAATTAGCATCAACTTTTTTTTAGAACTCACCTGTTTTTACTTGTGATATATTTAAATTTATTTCAGAAATATTTGGTTCAGCTATTGGGTCTTCAAGATCTCTAGTAAGATCATCACTATCATCATCAACTTTATTTTTTTTTACACTCATCACAGAACCTCCACGTCCACTATAAATATAACAATAATAATAAATAAAAGTTAAGTACATAACAAAATAATTATATTACCTTTTACGCTTATTTGGTTTTAAAGGTGGTGATGGCGTTCGTTTTCTTTTTTGTTTTTTCTTTCCTCCTGCAGGGTCATTACTCATAAAATCTTCAACGGAAAGACGTAACTAGAAAAAAAAAAAAACAGACTAATAGAATAAAATTAAAAATACATGGATTAATATTTTATTGTTTTACTTTATGGATTTTTTTTTTGCCTGCTTCATCAACTTCATAATCTTCTTCATTCATCCATTCATTGTACGTATCTAAATCTAAAACCCAAGAGGCAGTGACCTAAACAATAACCATAATCAACTATAAATAATTAAACAAAAAATGTTACTATTGATAAATCTTACAAATATTTAAACTAAAAGAAAAAAAAAAGAGAAATTTCTTCTCCTTGGCTTTTATAATTTTGCTAAATTAAACACCTTGAAAAAATCTAAAATTATATTCACTACATCACTTGCTTAGTTGAAAAATGAAATAACATTATTTTTCAAAAAATATAATAGTTTTTTTTTTTAATTCTGTGAAAAACAGTTAACAATAATATTATTGATATATAAGAATATACTTAAACCGTTGCTTTTATTTATGAACAATAGAAATGCAACACATAAAATGTTTACAATTAAACAAGTGTAATGCATGTGAATTTCAGGTTATCAGTAATGTTTGTTCCTACTATTCTAAGAGTCCATTAGTATCGCTTATAAAGAAGTACTAATAATATAAATAAATTTAAAATTCTAATAATTAAGCATTAAAAAAAATTACCCTCCATGGAGTAGGATGTTGATTGCCATATAATATTTCAGGAGGTTCAACTGGTATTTCTGCAGTTACCCATGAATCATGGGAATCTGGGAAATAATACCAATGCATTTGTATCCAACGTTCTTTATTTCTGTATGCAGGTCGAGCATATTCTTCATCTAATGGGTCCACAACCGGGAATAAGATATGAGTAGCTTCCTGTTCATTTTCTATAAATTTTATAATACATCAAATTAATGATAAAATTAACTTCATAAAATATAAGTATTTTCATACCTGTAAGTGTTCCTTGGTGTCTTTTAATTATATCTTTTATACGGGTTTGTACAGTTTTATCAACATCTGGATGAATAAGAATTACCGGCATAGATAGACATTTGGCATGAATTAAAGCTTTTTCAACATTCATAAACATTTCAATGCTTCTGTCCATTCTAGAAGGACTCTGCGAATAAACCAGAAAATCTTTCATGATCAAGTATAAACTTACTCTAATTTCATTAATGAATTTAAGAAACATACCAAAATTTTTTTTTAAATTTAAATGAACGATACTAAAGTATAAACTCACATTTATACAAAATGATTGTATGGTTACAATTAAGTTAAAAATGTATTTGAATTTAAATAACGTAAGCATTTATACAAGTATTTAATTTTATTTATTAATTTAGGTATCTATTCTACTATTCATTAACCTAATAAAAATTGAATATTTTATAATCAAAATGTGAGTTACATAAGTATTTTTCATAATAAAGCTAACAAAATATACATATAGTTATACTTATCTATTAAATATATATTATATGTAATTTAGATAATGTAATATAAATGTACAGTACTTCCAAGGTAATTGGTAATACCCATAGTGTTGTTCAATAATAGATAAAATATGATTGAAAATCAGTAAAAAATATTTATTTTATTTAAACATGATCAGGACATTTTTTAAAATATGAATTTATTTTAAATTGTTCCATAATACCTTGAATGTTCTGCACATTATTATTCATAATATAATTATTTAAAATTATTCCCTAATATTTTTAATAACTGAATTAGTATAGAAGAAATATATTAGTTCAAATGAACAAGCACACAAATGTTGTTAAACTATTTCTATTTACACCAAAATATTTAAAATTTGAAAAACATAAGCAGTTTTTAGCCCCAATTATACATGTAATAGACTTAAGAACTTACGAAATATCATTAAATGTATAATTTGCTAGCGAGTGGTGCATAGTGTCAAAGCCTATTATAATTGATCAAATTATTATACATTTAAAATTATTAAGATAAATAAGAAAATAATTATCAAAATGTTATGATTAATTATAAATTTGTTGAACTTAATGAAAATTCAAAGTATAAGTATATATGGCATATGGTTATTGCAACTTTTTTTAAGAATACATTTATACATTTCTAATTGAAATAAAATTTAATACCACAAAACAAACATAATTTTTGTTTTTAATTAATATTTTATTATTTATTGGTTTAGTGATTTTATTTTTCATTTTAAGATTAAGTTAAATTTAAAAATTACAGAATTGGATTATTATTCTTTGATGTTTTAATTTTAATTTTATAAATTTAATTAATTGAAACTTGTACATAAAAACTCGAGTACAAAAAAGCCTACACAACAACATTTTATTTACTTTATAAAATTAATAAATTGACTATGAATTCAATAGAAAGATAATCACTTTTGATGCCACTCATAAAACATTTTCAGTATTATTTATATTTTAATTAAGTTATTAGGATATTGAATAAGAATATATAATAGTTCAATATCTATTTCTTTAAATAAATTAATAACCAATAACCATTAACTTAAATTCATTGAGAATTGATTTAATTCCAATCATTTTTTTATCAACCCAAATTGCAAATATAAAGATATCTTTTTATAGGAAGTGTTACTGACCACTTACATGCCTTGACAGCAGAATCATGCGTAAAAAGTTGTTTGCTTTCCAGGCATATAGCTTAAAATATTTACATTAAATGTACAATTTATTAAAATTAATTTCCCTTTAATTATTTAGGAAAACATTGAAAATTTTGAATATGATATTGCATGAAACATTAAAATAATATAAGATAAGTTTTCAAAACTTTTCTTGCACTATTTAAGACACCGTTGAAAATATTGATTATATTAAACTATTATTCAAGTACATTGAGTATTTATTGTCAAAAACGATTGAAATGAAATATTTTATTAGTTTGAAAAAATTAACTGATATATATTTTAGAAACCAAAGGAAAATACATATTTTTTCTTTATAAATACATGGTTATGTATAAAATCTGATGTACAAAAATCACTGTGCACTAAGTAAAATGTAAAATTCCAGACGTAATACATGACATTTATATATAATTTAAATATTTTTGCAATTGAATAATAATAGTTGTAGACAAAAATTATATTTTAATTAATTAAAATATAAATTGCTTAACTTAATAATATATCCATTGAGCATGTAACTAGAAGAGATTAGCCCCTAATCTGGAGCTGTAATACCAGAATATGAATGACACACTATCCCAGTGAAAATAAGGTCTCCTTACTTTTGGAAAAAGAAATCAAAAATGGGAAATGGACTTTTTTTATTTTTCCCTAATTAATCTATAACAATAATAATATAAGTAAATTTAGTATAGGCAATTTAAGATTTCAGGAAATAATAAGTTATACATTGATTTAAATTTTAAAATAAATAAAATTTAAAAAAACATCTTTTCAAAATAATTAAATCAATTTAAGAGTGTATCTGATTATAAATCTATTACTCCAAAATTTAAAAATATATATATAAATGACAAATTTAGAACCTATGTATATACTCAGAAGCTTCAAGTAATAATTATGATAAACTACTTAATTTGTTAATCTACACTAGTCAGTAGTCCCAGAGAAAATACTTAAGTCATTGATGTTACTTGTATAGTCCATTGATGTAGATTTATTGCAAAGAATTAGGATGTAAACCTAGAGGAATGAGGACTGATAGGTGCATAAAGTGCGTGCTTGGCATGTAATTAACTTTTGTGGTCGCCACAGAACAAGCACACAACACGGGCAACATGAACAAATTTCGTACACATTATAATACCAATAATAATAAATTGGAGACGAGCTATAGCAACACAAATTGACAGCGTGGGATTATAACAACAGGTCAGGCGTGCACGTCCGATTAGTGGTTAGTGGTGAGGTGAAATGAAGGCTCGTCTCGCCAAATCATACCTTACTGACCTGGAAATCAAATCTTCGCCACCCCTGTTCCACCTTAAACTTGTACACGGTAGCCAGCAAATGGCACAGAGCACCGCCTGGTTTGAAGTCCATAAAACAACGCATCTGAAGTAAAAACAATCATCAGTTAGAGACATGGACCACAACCGTTGTATGAAGAGAACACAATCGCTGGCCATTATCATGACAAATTTAGCGACGTTATTGCGGAATAACTCACAGGCAGGCGGGTGAGTGGTGGTTTGCTGACGTTTTTGCCGAGATTGTCCTCTTGGAACTGAATCAATTGTAACACCAGAGTAGCGAGCGTCTTGTTGGTCGGCGGGTCCGCTTGAAGGTACTAGACAAGTAACACACACACACACACACACACACATACACACACGTTTACATGGGATTCGACAGAACAGTTGCCTATGGTAGCAAGCGGTAGTGGATTGAACTACCGAAAATATTCATCCGTGGATGTCACGATGGTTAAAAAGCCATAATAAAAGTACCTTTTTGTGATTTTTCATTAGCCACGTCTTAACGCCCTCGAACATGTTGAGCGTTTCGGGCGATTCGAAAAATTTAACATTCGGACTGCCGTCCTTTTTCGGACCCAAGGCCAACATTGTAACGTTGAGTGACGAACAATAAGGGGACGAAATATCGCGAGCTTGACGAACTTTAGGTGGAAAACAAAAACTTAAGCCAAGGTGATTTTTGCCGTACCCGGTGAGTGCCGCGAGAAACAACAACAAAACGTCGATAATAAATATGGCCGAATTGTTTGGATTTTGGAGTGCAACAGTGCTGCCGGCGCGCATACGCGAACTTATCTGGCCACCGAGAACATCGATAAACCGTCCGTGGCGGCGGCGACGTACCACAGGGAGAATTAAATTTTATAAAAGAAATATATTATTCTTTATACTTGGATCTAATTTTTAAAATATTTCGAAACGGTTAGGTCCTCGAAAATACAATTTTCCTTCTCATATCAACAGATTTAGGACGCCGTCTGTAACTGAATAATTACGTGGGTTTTTAGTTTCTACATACGGTCAAGGGTATGATTAAGAAGTCTTTTTCTCCCGTTTTATTTTTAGTTATAAAAAACGCATCATTTACCCGTCGGTTCGATGTTTTTCTCAATTATTCAACGCGTTTTATTCTTGTTAAATAATAATAAAATTCATAGTTTTTCGATTAACGTGTGGTCAATGATAAATTGATAACACTCGTCGTAACGAATTCGAAACAATTAATTTTTCCCGTCGTACAATCATTTTTCCCGTTCATAATGTTTTCGTTCGAAGCGTGCACAGTTTACTCGCAATTAAACTGCGATAAAATTTCGATTTCGCAATTATTTAGCTGCGATTTCCGAGTGTTCGGATGCTACTGCGGGGTTCGAGTGCCCGGTAGAGTTTTCGATTTTGAATGGCGAAAACGAAACATCAACTTGGTACGACTGTCTCTGTAGTCAGTACGGTGTCGATTTTCCCGCGATTTTTGTTTATGCAGTAGCCCGCACAAAAGTAATGGAAAATAATAATGTGCGTTTTCTTTATCACAATGGTCGTCGCCCGCTTGCGTAAATAAACGTCGACTTCGCGTCAAATCTCAAATGTCATTCGAATCGTTTCGTTTCATCGTCCGACTGATCGAGGTAACCGGTTAGTATCCGTGCGCGTCCGTCGTCGTCTCAGTTCGATTCGTGATCGCTCGATCTCAAAATTCGTACTGTGATGCGCCGTTTTCGGGACGTCAATTCCGCTCAAACGCGACTGTAATCATCTGCAACCGTCGTCGGTCCGAATAACGATTTCTGTTACCCATTCGACGTCAACATTACTGGTCGACGACTGTTATTTTCAGTGTTTTCACGTTGTTTAATTATTACGGCCCGGCGCTAATCACTAATTGTCTGTCGTTAGTTGTCAATTCGTTTTCTTCCCATAATCGTACTCGTCACGCGACATCATGAACAACGTGAAGCCAAAATTGAAATCAACTATCACTGAAATAGCCGGTAAGAGTTGGGCTGACCTTTGCGAAAGTTCGCAGTCGTCGCAATCGCAGCCGGACACCGATTCGCCGTCTAAGACTGAAGTGACGTGCACAGCAAAAGATGATGATGACTTGTATGACATGGTCTTTGAACCCGTTAATAAAGAAAACGTTAAAATTACGCCTCAAGACGACCTTAGTTTGACCTCTTTCATGAATAATGTGCACATGGTGACTCCGATTAAACAAGAAGACAAAAACCAGCCTAATAATGTTATTATTGATGAAGATACCATTTGCAGCCCGTTTGTTAAAGAAGAGTCTACGACTATGCTTGATAAAACCCCGAATACCTCACAAGCCAAATCCGAGGTAGAAAATGTAAAAAAAGATTTATTACACGCTAAGAGAAGACTAACATCTGAGTGTGAGCCTGCAGTCTCTGATGCTGTAATGCCTGAGCGAGTGAACAAAGTCAATAAAAAGTCTGCTGACCATGTAAATATACATGAGTTCTCAGAAAGTCCCAAGTACGCCTATTTTATTTTATTTTTCCATTAAATATATAGTAAATTTGAATTATTCATCCCTAATATTTGTACAAACATATTTTAACTTCATTTTTTGTGCGTACACAATATACGAGAGTGTAGGTTATGACTCGAATATTTAAATCAATAAAAAAAATTTATCTTAATTATGTTTACATATTTAATATGAACTTACCCATAGAGTATACAATTCTAGTAATTATTAGGGTTTTATATTGATCATAGACTTCCATAAAGTTAATTTAAAGAAAAGTAATTTTTTTTTTTCATTTATCATGGTTTTATCATAAATTTATTATTGACAACTATATCAATAGCATACCTATTCTTTTCATAAATTATAAAGTTTTCGAGTTCACGTGATATAGGTATCAATAATTGAGTAAATAGCTGATATTAGTTAAAATATATTACTTTAATTATATAATAGTGTTAGATATAATATATATTAACTATCTACCACATTGACTTTTTTTTGATATATTTTATTTCTGAAATATACCTATTTTACTTAATATACCTAATTGCTTTATTTTCATAGAACAAAACTAGAGCGTGAAACTGATCCTTTAGTTTTAACAAGAAGACAAAAACAAATTGACTTTGGTAAAAATACTATTGGATATGAAAAGTACCTGGAACAAGTTCCTAAGTATGTATATTTTTAATTCTCAACAAAATAAATGTAATATTATCAATATTATTTTCTAGACGTGATCGAAAGAAAGAACATCCTAAAACTCCTCCAAAGAATTTGAAGTACACACGCAGAGCATGGGATGGATTGGTTAAAAACTGGCGAGTGAGGTTACATTGTTGGGATCCTGATAATAAAAATGATGATGACGATGCTCTAACCACAGGATCTAGTTCAAATTTGTGCTCGTAAGTTTATGAACCAAAAACATTTTGATCATTAATAATTTTTTTATGTGTGAATTTCAAAATAAAAATAATATTTATACTAGTTAATCAACTTATATACATATATAATATTGTTCAGTGTTTAAAAATTTAATTATAAACATTGATAAATATTGAATAAAAATAAGAATTATTACATTCTTTAGAAATGAATAAGGGGTAAATTGATGGTTTGGTTGTCCATCACTCTACACTTATTAAACTTTTAAACCGAATATGTTTATATTAAAATTTATAGCAAATTAACCATTGAATTGTGTTTATTTTGGTCAAATATTTTGATCTTTGTTAAAAATGTTTTCATATTCTAATGAGGTTTTATTAAATTACATAGTAATAAATTATTTTATTTTAAATTATAGACTTGGATCAATGACTAGTTTGGACTCAAATTCTCAGGCCTCCGACTCGAGGCCATCTACACCACCACCTACAGATAGATCGTCTGAAAATTCTTTACTATTAAAGCGAGAAAAAGTTCATACTGTTTCTTCTCCTGATCCAGTTAAATTCAAGAAATCTAAAACTGAAAATAAATAAGATATTTATTTATTTTATAGTTTCAAAGTTCTTCACTATTAAAGCGAGAAAAACTTGATACTGTTTCTTCTCCCAATCCAGTTAAATTCAAGAAATCTAAAACTGAAAATATATAAGATATTCATTTATTTTATACTTTTACATATTTTGACCATTTATATGAATATTTTTGAAAATAGTAAATTATTATAAAATATATTCTTTTTATTAAATTCTAAATTGTTCGTAAGTTAAAAATTAGTATGATAATTCTTATATTTTTTTTTATACTGTAACCATTTATTAAATTTCAAAACAAATACCAATATCCTAATTAATACAATTAATTTCATTTCATTATATATATTGTAATTACGATATTAGGTATTTAATTTTCACATGAATTATTAAATATTTATCGTTTTTACTCTTGAACCTGACTTCATTTGACTACTTTTGAACAATGTTTCATTTATATTATGTGTATTAATTTCTAAACAGGATTTTAAGTTTAAAAAGACAGTGTATTTTAATGTTTCATATCTACTTTGTACCAATTTTTAACAAATTGCATATTTACAATTAAGTATTTTCTTTTCTATCTTTTTTTTTTTAAATTTAAATGTATAAAATTAAATTTAACACGATATGAAGTATTGGTAAATTTACAAATTATAATAAGTTATTTTTCAAATTTTGTATTATAAACGCAATAAGAACGTTCATCACTCATTATAAGATGATTTGTTAATGGTTTATTTATATATATTCGTAAATAAGTAGTTAAATAAACATAGTTTTGTTAATTCTGTAATCATATTTTAATATAATTATTATTGATAACTCAATTGAATACATTATATTCATTTTATTTATACTATACATTGCATAAGTTTTTTACAATAATATGAAAATATATTATTTAATATTAAATAAAATTTGTGATTAAACAATATTGGTAGCTATTTAATTTTTGTACGATATAATTTGTAACTCCAAAGAGTATTAAGTTAATTTGTATAGAATTAAATTGTTACCATAGTTATTTTTTTCTCTCCCAAATACTAATGAAAGTGTTACAATTACAGACATGAAATAAATACAATAATCAATGTATATGAAGAAAACACTAAGGAACAATTATAATATATATTTATACAATTTCATAATAAATTCTTTTCATTTAGTGCTCCCAACAATTTGTCAAATTTTTTATTTAACATATCAATATTATCTCCAAAAGTATTCAACTGGACCGCCATATTTTCAAGTCTTTCATCAACTCTTTTTTCAAATTGCTTGAAACTGTTATACATAAATTGATCGCTGTTATTGCTATCTAATAATTTAGTGTTCTCAAAGTTCTTTAAAATAGAGTTCAAAATGTCATTATTATTTGATTTAGACTCTCTAAGACTTAATGTAGAAATTAACTTTGAGGCATTTGTGGCCAACGATTCTGGATTTAACAAACGTTGGACGTTCTGCATGTTTATAGGGCCTAAAGACGTCTTTGAATGTTCTTTTGTTTCAGTCAAGTAAACGAGTATACCGTAAATCCAAACAAAATCGGAATTCTTTAACTGTTCAAATTTCAAACTGCATTCTGTACTGTCGACGCGTATTGAATGAGAATTCATTGGAAATTCATTGCAATCTGTGGACGAATAGGCAGGGTGTGTAGACACATACTCTCCAGTTTTGCCAAAAAATTCAATGATTTTGGCCTGAAAATTTTAAATGATTAAAATTTGGATTCCACAGAACATGCGCAGAGAATAATAATTACAGTAACATTTCACCTCTGAACAGACGAAAACTTTAGCAATTGAATATCTCGAATCGCAACTCATGTTTAAGAACAGTTTACTTTGGTCGTCTGGTTTTGAGAAATTTACACAGTTGCAACTCGACTCTTCTATCAAGCCCATTATATCACTATAATAACAAATAATTAACACAATAATAATTGACGGCCGTTATGCCGTAAAATCAAGTATACGCGGATCAATTTGTAGAAAACCATTACACTTCAGGGGTTTCATGTTCAGACTTTTGGAGACGTGCCACCACGCAGTTTTCGATATCCAATCCTTCGACGTTGGACTGCCAGTCGCACTTGACTTTCACGAATTTCGTATAATCCATTAGTTCGTTCATCGAAACGAAACGCACAATCTCTATACACCTCTCGAGTCGAAATCCGACAAAATACTGGTTTTGAACCGGTCGACACGTCTCTCGTTCGCGAACCATACAACAGTCAACCGGTACGAACTAAATTAGATTTATTAATTTCGAACACGACGACTATCGAGAAATGCCGTGAAATAAATCCAGAAACGATTATCGATATACAGACACTAGAATATTTTTGCACTTTGGGGTGATCTTTTCAAGTTTAACTCATAAGAACGACCGTTACACCGTTTTACACGTCTAATTATCCATATTAAAGTATCTACTATCTAGTATCTAGCGCGGACGATTGGGTTGTGTGGCAGTTAGCTCCTCTAGAGATAGCCGTGATTCGCGGTATCTTTTTGGGAAAATACGAAATCGATCAAATTGATAGACAATGTTTTTGATAATGCCCAGAGCTGTTATCAGCGTTTGAATTTCGCCGTCGTTTTCCGTCGCTAACTTTTGGACCGTCGAAGCGAATATTGGTAATAACGGATTGCACCCGTCTTTAATCGTTACTCGTTAGTTAATAAAGGAAATTAATAAGGCATTCGTTTTCACTCTCACCCGTTTCATTCAAAGTATTCGGTTTTTTACTTTTACCTCTTTACATTGGTTTCCTTGAATTTCTCGGAATAACAGACGTCAGTTTTCACGCCGATCGCAAAATCGGTCGTGCGAAATTTCTTTTAAACATTTTTTTTTTCTTCCGTACGGTTTACTGAGTATTATTTTTTCGTCGATCGCAAATCGGATTCGGTGTTTTCTTTTTACGATTTTGAATCGATTACAATTCGCGTTTGTAGTGTCCGCGGTCTTTGATTTATGTCGAACACATCTGTCCGTTCGTTCTGAAAATATGTCGAACAGAGCCAGACAACAATCGGTCGTTGTCGACGCCAATGCCGACATCAATGATTCCGACTGTGAAGAATTCGACTGCGACACGCGCAGGATACCGCCTGAACACTTGCCCATGTTCCAACGTCTGGCCTCGATCAACGGCAGGATTAATCGCATGAAGAGACGTCAGTTGATAGACAAAATGAATCACAAAAAACTCAATGTGGTTGGTGAAATGGACGTTCTGAAAAAGCGCTTGAAAAACCATTACCGGATGCAGACTCTAATCAAAGCTAAAATTTGTGAATCCGAGACCACTTATTTTCCATATTTTGTTGTCATTGATATCGAAGCAACGTGTACTGAAAACAATCCTGCCGATTACAAGTAAGTGTTGAAATAAAACCTATTGTTATATATTAGTGTTTAAAAATATGATCAGTTGGCTTTAAAATGAAAGCTGGTGACTAGCTTTATGTTCTGAAGAGAAGTCTTGGAACGTTAGAATGTCCCAGAGTTAAGTTGATAGTTTTGAAAATATCGATTTTGATTATAATTCGATTGTCATAAAAATAAGTGACGATTGGAGAAAATGGGTCGTTTCTACACTATATATACCTATATTTTTTATTCTCTGTTTTAAGTTTTTGTATTTAAATACTTTATATCTATTGCTATTATTAGAAGAATATTTTATATTAAAATTTTTTAGGTTTGAAATCATAGAATTTCCAGCTGTATTAGTTGATGCCAAAAAACAAAAAATAATTGATCGTTTTCAAGCTTTTGTAAAACCATCAATTAATCCAAAACTATCTGAATTTTGTATAAAATTAACTGGTATAACTCAAGTAAGTATTTTTATTGTTAGTATATAAACTCACTATTTACATAATATTGTACCTTTTATTCAATAGTAATCCATGTTTAATTATCATTTAACTAATTTGAGAAGTATTGTGTACTTGACCTGTATTATTTCATACAAAATATCAACTTCCATTTGAACATTTTTTATTTGGTATATAGGTATATTTTATTTGTTTTTCAGAGTATCACTTGTTTTTATCGCTAAATTTTTTTTACCTACAGAATAAATGTTATTTAGATAGGTAATCAAATTTATTACAGATTACTCAATTATAATAGCTAATAGTTTGCTGAAACAAAACTGATGCCACTATAAAAAATATTATACACCTACTGATAATTTTATTATTTTAGTAGGGTTTTATATATTATTGAATTTAGGCAATTGGGGGGGGGGGGGGTGGAAATGTGGCCAATTTGTTCAGCACAGGGTTCATGAGAAAAGGTTTTTTGCATATTTAAGAAGTTTATAAAGAATTTGGGATATTTAGCTTCGTAGCTAAGTCAAATATCAGAATATATTGTAAATTGTGAGTGAAACTAATTATATTATGTTATTAGTATTATTATTTATACATTATTAAATTGAATTTGGAGGTATGGAACCTAAATATCCAGACCTCAGTTATTAATTTATATTTTATAATTATTAGCTAACATGGTAAATTTAAATAGTTGACAAGTTTTATTTTAAATCATTTATAGTAATTAATTATTTTGTTCAATAGGATCAAATTGATAAAGCTGATCCGTTTCAAGTTTGTTTGAAAAGATTTACAGAGTGGTTGGAAAAACATGAGCTAGGAACTAAACACAGATTTTCTATTGTGACTGATGGTCCATTTGATATGGCCCGATTTCTTTATGGACAATGTCTGGTAAGTTTTTTTTTTGGTAGTTAAAGTTCTTTATAAAATATACTCTTTTTATTTTTGGTTCTAATATCTATAAACTATTATGTTTAATTAATATTGTTTTTATGCAATAATTTCAGATGTCTGGGATTCCTTATCCGAAATTTGCTACTAAATGGATCAATATTAGAAAAGTATTCCGATCGTTTTACTTTACAAAACAAATTAAGGTACATAATTTTAATTATTTGTATTTATAATAAGAATAACTAATTGATTATTATTATTATTGGTTTACTTAAATGTATTTACTTTATGATATTTGTGTAATATAAATAAATCTTACCATAGCACACAGTCTTGTGTAATCTCAACGGAATGTTAAATTTTTTGGATATGGAATTTGAAGGTAACCCCCACAGCGGATTAGACGATTCATACAATATAGCCAGGATATGTTTAAGATTGCTCGGAGACGGAGCTTTTGTTGATCAAAACGAACGGATTATTTCTTTGAAAAATCCTACTCCTTTTGGGAAAGATGTAATTATATAATTTATATACTCATAAGATCGTGTTCAGAGTGTCTCACGGTGATATGTTGGTTTTATTCTATGTTTAAATTTTTTTATTCCCATCAAATAATTGTTATAATTCTGCACTCTAATAGTTTTAAACGAATTTTAATCACAAAGGATTTCTGAAAGTCTTATTAAATTTGTAGAATAAAATGTTGTTACATAATATTGTAACATAATTATAGCTATCACATTTCTATAAAATCTTAGTCCAAATAATAATAATTACTATCAAAAATTACTAATGATAATATTATAAACTATCTTTAGAAATAGAGACTTGTTTATTCACCTTCTTCCATGTAGAATTGTTTTTCATTACATTGCTCTAGTACATTGAATTCAAATTTAATAATAATTAAATATAATTAAAATAGCAATTCATCAATATCAGTCGTCTGTTCTCTGTATCTCACCAGACTCTAGTATTTATTCTTTTTTAGTTTTGTTAAGTATAAAAACTAGCTAGCTACAGAGTTTTTGCAATTATTATAGACAACTTAAACATATTGAATAAAACAAAATATATTACATTCATCAGATTTTTGTGGGACATTGTGTGTGTACACTGTAAGTGACATTTATAATGAATAATACAATTTTGAATTTTGCTTCAGGATCCTTTACCAGTGAGACCTGTACATAACATATTTTGTGACGGTATGCACAGTCAAATTCGTGGTTGGCAGTTAGAATCGCGGTTGAAGAATATAAAATTAAGCGACAATACTTAACTTTGATTTAAATATTAGTAAAACCGAAACGTGCACCTAAAAATATTATGTTCCTTCCAGATGTCCAATATTTTCTTTTATTAAAACACCTAATATCTGTATTTTCTTAGCTGTATGACTTGAAGTCATTACATTGTGATCGTTCGAGCAATAATTTTAATAATTAAAAGTGTAAAATATTATAAATTAGTTATTTTATAAGATTGTTATTTTTAAATCATTGTTTTATTATTAATTATTATTATTGATGCTATTATGGTTTGTTGTTAAAGTGTACAACATTTTGAAGAAATTCAAGTGGGGAAAAATGAAAAATATTACTGTTGTTTCAAATACACTATGAATTTGGAAAAAAAATCAATTGTTATTCGTGTTTTTATCATAGTTCAGAAATAACAGAGGTTGCACCTAACATGAAAACTTAACTGATTGGTATATTATAATATTACAGATTTTGTATAATTTATAGTCAACATAATTTTCCACTAATTTGGTGACAGTTGACAGGTATGTATTATTTTTAAGAAAACTAAATGTACATTTAAAGGCTATAAATATTTGATTACTCTATTCTTGTTTTGAGAAAAATGTAATTGTGTGTTTTATTTGATTTTCAAGTACTTGCAACATTAATATATTATGACAAATTTTTGAGTTTTTGTTTAGCTGTTTACTGTTAAATAAACTAATAAGTTATTAAAATCAAGGTTTAAAATTTAACTATTGAAATTCCAAGTAATGACAACATTCACAAAGATAAAATCTAGAAAAAAATTGTATAGTGAATTGAAAACAACAAGTATAAACTTAATTTTACTAATATTACTTATTAAATCTTATTATTACTTTGTCTATGTACCTATTATAAGTTTCCAATTTGGTTCACATTATGGTGGTTCTAATTGTTGAGTATTTAAAACATTATTTTTGATGCAATTATGCAAAATACAAGTACGTAGTTAATATTATATTGTCAACATTTTCCGGTAAAGATTTTATACTTCTAAAGAAGATGTAACATTTTTGCACCATGTTTCTGAATGCGTTTTCAGATATACATCAACCTCTTGGCAATCTAAAATTGAAAACTTGTTTTTCTGTATCACCATTAACTATTGAACCAGGATAAAGCCTTAATAGATAAGTTTTTAGGGGAAATGTCTCATCTGCCACAATGACAAGTCATTGTATATTGAGTTCCGGGAAGATTTTTATTAACATTTTCAAATAACAAACCTTTTGTAAAACCAAAACAATTTTTAAAATCGGTTTGAGCCCTCGTCTTACAAATTAATTAGAACGTACGTGCGGGTTTCGTAATAACAAGTATTTTTATGTGGACAGATTAACATACGTCTGCTGTTATAATTATTCTAAAAGTTTTCAGTTACGAAAACAGTTTTTTCCTATTATGATATATTTATTTAGTCCATAGTGTTATAACAAACAAGTAAAAAACGTTGATCGAAACTCACAATGAAAAAATGAAACAGACCATTTTCAAAAACCATTTCTCAATACCGAAACCGTTAAGATTTATATCGTTCTATTGCTATTCAATCAGACTATAGCACAACAATAATATTTCAATATAAACATCGATTCGGCGGGATTTAAGTCGACGTCGCACAGTGTTTCCAAATGAAAATATGCCGGTCAAAATATTTTAGTTGCATAATATTTGAACTACTGAAGCAATTTTTTGGTCAGTATCTCTATTTGAGAAATTATAATAATAATTATAAGACCTTCTACTTATACGCTGATAAATCCTTAAAAACTAAGAAATCATATTTTACCGATTCGAAAAAAAATAAAAATAATCTAACATTTTGAAAACATTTTTTTATTCATTAAAATATTACAAAAAAATAATAATGTTATAATAAATTGTTAACTATGTTACTTAATATTTATTTTTAATTATTCTCATCATCCGTGTCACTAGAGGTTTCACTATTATTACATTCCTCTGAAATAATTAAATTGTTTTTATTAATGACTGGCAATAATCTAGAAGACGTTTTATCGAGTAGTGATTGGAGTGGTGTACTGCACTCATTCTCAGTTACATCCATTATAGACGGATATGTTTCTTTTTTTGCTACGAGAACCTTTTTATATGAAGGGAAAAGTTTATGACCATGTTTCAATGCTATTTCACGAGTTTTATTATATGTGTCCACAGACATGTTACATTCCATAATATATGCTAAAGCTTCTTCGGGTGAAATTTCGGTTTGATTATGCTCTGTGTTTTTCCATTTTTTTAAAATTTTTTTTGCTCTATTGGGTGTACTTATCATTTCTTTAATTAACGTGCCAGCCTCAATATTATCTTCATTAAATAAACTAGAAGTCGCTGCATGTGTTAGTTGTATTGATGGAACTGAAGATCTTAGTTCTAATGTTTTTCTTCTTTTAGACCTATCGGAGCAAAAATTGAAGTCTTTGCTCGGCCTACCACTACTGCGGTTTGCTACCTCTAAAATATAATAAATATAATATTTTTAAATATAAATAATGTTTCTTAAAGTATATCAATACAAAATATTAAAATACCATATTATTATATAGCCCTCTTATACATTATATAAATTTAAAGAAAAATGAATTACTTTGTAAATCGAGTGTACACTTGTACGCAGCATCAGAAAAAATAATATGCGTCTCAAGCCAGTTGTGATTTTTTTTCAGAAATCGGTCATTCATTCTTGAACAAGAATTCCATTTATCAAAATATCTGTAATGTATTTTAATTTTAAAAATAAAATGAACACCTAAATTATTGATTAAGAAAAATAGAAATATATTACCTGTTGAAAAACGATGAATTTAAGTTTTTTTTCACAATATTTATTGTATCTTGTAATTCGATATCATCGTAATCAATTTTTAAAATTGTTAATACATAGTTCAGTACAATTTCTTTTTTTTTTTTAGTTGATATTGATTTACCTTCTTTCAAAATGAATTCGTGAATCATTGCGCGTGTAACAGGTGTTATAGAAGTCATAATTAATTAGAAATTGTAAAATCCGAAAAACGTTAAAATCGCGGAACACAAAGTTTAACCGTACAGCAACGAAAATTGTGCAACTATGTGCAGCTAATGTAATCGAAATATTTATCATTTGGCCTTATTATAATAGAATATTATCGACACAACGTGAAACTCGATGAATAAACATACAGATAGATAAGTCAATCTGTTTTTGTTATCATATTGGTTATAGACATAATTATGATATTTTAAAAGGCATCGCACATTTATTAATAAATATCAATTAATAAAATTATCATTAATATCATTAGACCCCTATTATGTTATAATATTAAGCATAACTTACAAAAATAAATTATATAAACTGATTTAAAAAAAAAAAACAAAAAGTATGATATTGTGATTTATTAAAAAAACAAAGATTATATCAATTACATTGCATATTTTGTAAGATTAAAAACAATATTTTGGTTTCAAAAATACACATTATAAGTCCTCAGATACTCATGAATATAATTGCATGATTAGAAAAACTAAATTTTGACATTTTAAATTAACCCTTTTGACCGCCGTATTTTCATTTGGAAACACTGTGCGTCGTGTCCATACGTTTGCGCTTGTATTGGCTACCCTGTAAATTACCGGCAGCGTGGCGTTCTCTGATACGCGTTATCGGTTTGCGTTGTCGGTCGTCATATTACGATTACGACCAAGTGTCCAACGAAGTCGTCGAATTTTGGTGACTTTACTAACAATTCACCGGCACCGATGACGATGTTCAACATTAAGTTTATTTCATAATAATTATAGTATTATAAATTATTAATTTTGTATCATTCGTCGTTTGATTTCTCGTGTTTTAAACATTCCTAGTCAAAGTTTACTCGACTAAAGTCTAATTAAATCCTAAACGATAATAATATGTTAATTAAATATTACGTGTGTTCAATATTTACGTTAGCTCTCATAGCGTTTGCCTCTGCGGCTAAAGAGACGCTGGTATTGCTTAACAGTTTAGTCATCAAAGAAACGCATTCGATTTTATTCAACACTCTTAAAGGTATGGTCCTAATATTTTACCTATTCGGCGGATCGCTGTTATTATCGATCTTTGGGGGAGTATTGTTAGTAACTATAGAGAGCGATCCGCTCTCTATGTTAAATCTTTACGTCCTTAGAAATCTAAAATACGGTGCTAAATTGGTGTATTAAATAAAATCTTGAAAATATTCTCCTATTATTCCATTTAGAACCAAAAACATATGTAAAACAGTCAATAAAATTCAAAATATTTTTTTCACTCATCTGCAGATTCCTTACGTGAATTTTTTTTATTTAAAACAATTTTTCTTTAATAAATTATTGAAAAAAGGTATAATTAAGAAATGTGATGGTTATTATGTATGCATAGTAATGTATACCTTTTGATCACACATCAATACATGTCATAATTTTTATTCATAAATATGATGCCTTTAGATTGATTAAATATAATTAACTTTTCATATCTTTAAATTCATTTTAATGTCAAAAAAGAAACAAAAAAAGTTATAAAGTATATAATTATTTTCATTCACAATTTACAAATTTTATTTTGTAATTTGAACTAGAAGCAAAATATTAATTCTACAAATTTCTCACACTAATCAAAATAAAACAATTCCTGTGAACACTTGTTTTGAACCGCTTTTTCACATTTTTACTTCAACAAATCTGCATACTATGCTCAGTATTGTTATGTAAAAACCTAAAATAAAAGTTCCCAATTTATAATGTTTCTGTTTCTATCTTCTTAAATATTTTAGGTTGTGATGTTTACAATATGTTCATTGATTGAAAAAATAATTACTTATTGCTCTTTTGGTTTTGAATTTTACAGAGAGAGGTTATCAGCTGACTTTCAAATCTGCCGACGACCCTTCGTTGGTACTTTCAAAATATGGCAAATACTTTTACGAAAATGTAATCATATTTGCACCTACTGTTCAAGAATTTGGCGGATCTCTGAGCATTGAAACGATTACTCAATTCATTGACGACGGAGGTTAATAATAAGTTGTTATATTTTAATCATACTCTTATTTGAATAGGATATTATGTATATTTTTCTTTTAGGTAATGTTTTGTTTACGGGTGGTGTGTCTACTGGATCTGCTCTAAGAGAATTAGCTGCTGAATGCGGTTTCGAAGTCACTGAAGAGAATTCGTCTCTGATTGATCATTTGAACTATGATGCCAGTGACCCAGGAAAAGTAATACATTTTTAAATAACATTTATACATTTTATACAAATTCTCCTTGTTATATTTGTATTCATATATTTACACATGCTTCACACTTTAAAGTCTAAATGTCAGAAGTTTAGAACTATTCAAAATTTCTATTAATCAAAAGGTTTAAAATAATTTCTTGATTTATTTATTTAACAAGTCTATCCTTAGAATAAAGTAGTTCAACATCATTCAATAACATTTGTAAAAAATAAATAGGTTTTTGTTTTTATGAAGCAGTAATTCATTACTAATTCACAGTCACTGTATTACAGCAAGTAAATAATATTTTGTTAAAAGTTTAAAATATAATACATCTTTTTACTTAACGAGGTTCAGGAATTTAATTATTTCCAACTAAAGTTGTATTGATTTTTTATTTCAATCTCTTAAAAAAAACCGGAATTTATATACATTTCAATGTAATTTATTATTTTGAAAATGTTGAAAGTTTCAATATTTTTTATATATGTTTAATATTTTTAGAATATTTTTTGGAGTACAAAGACAAAATACTACATAGTACTTATAATATTAAGTCAAAAGAACTATTATTGTAGTTAATCTTACTTTGCTCTCCTCCACAGTCAGAACCAGAAATTACCTTGAATATTGTTTGGCTTTAACCTAACATTTTTTAAATAGTAAATATGTACATAATTAAATAACTATAAATAATTACTCATGCATTAAGTTATTATATAATTGTAAATTGTATTTATTGGTAAATTCAATGTAGTTATTAATTGACTTACTAACTACTCTTTATTTCTCCCAGTCCAAACTGGAACTCTGTATAGTTAATGTAATGTAATGAGTATCTACTATCAAGATATTTTATTGTATTCGCATTATTTGTTTAAATTTGAAAATGATAACAATGAATTATTATTTACTATATATGATTTCATGTAAACGCCAGTTATTTTACATATAATGTAAAATTTATTTTATCTTATAAAATGTTCACACTAATATGGATATGAATTTTTTTTCAGCATACTTTAGTAGTAACCAGCTCATCAAACCTTATTAAATCTGAAGAAATTGTTGGAAACGTTAACGAAAAACCATTGTTATATGAAGGAACTACAGTCATCACTGATCCAAAAAATCCTTTGGTACTCCCCATTCTTTATGCCGAGTCAACTGCATATTCTTCCAAACCTGATATTCCTATTAAAGATGTGAGTTCACATTAATTAATAATAAATTAATTCCTTTATAACTAGTTATTAATAATTGTTATAATTTTCAGTATTCTCTCGGCACAGGTAAAGACCTATTATTAATAGCGGCTTTACAAGCAAGAAATAACGCCAGAGTCGTGTTTGCTGGATCCTTGTATTTCTTCTCAGATGTTGCTTTTAGATCTTCTGTACAAAAAGTTGTAAGTTTTATTTAAAAGTTTTATATTTAAACACATTTTTTTAAATACTCATAAAAATATACTAATATTATATTAGGATGGAAACACATACAATATTTCTGGAAATCAAGAAGTCGCTACAAACATTGTTTTGTGGACTCTGAAGGACAGAGGTATGATAAGAGTGAAATCTGTGAATCATCATAAACTGGGCGAGTCATCTCCTCCATCATCTTATACTATTATGGACATGGCTGTAATATTTTAAATTAATTTTCCTACGAGTCTTTACAAATTGATTTTTAAAATAATTTTCTATAGGTTTATTTGATTGAATTGGAACGTTGGGAAAATGGAAAATGGGTACCTCACAACGCTGATGACGTGCAAGTAGAATTTGTACGTATAGATCCGTTCTGGCGAGGAAATCTTAAAAATGTCGAAAACGGCAAGTATGAGTTTACATTTAGAATACCCGACACATACGGAGTGTATCAGTTCAAAGTTGAATACAACCGGATTGGATTTACTGCCATCAGAAGCTCAACTATGGTAATATTTGTATAAAATATTGTACATTATGAAAATATATATTTTTCAAATGCATTTTTATTACTTTAAGGTGTCCGTCATACCATTGGAACATACCCAGTACGAGAGGTTTATCTTGAGTGCATATCCATATTATGCGAGTGCTTTCTCAATGATGTTTGGCGTGTTTGTATTCAGTTTTGTATTCCTGCACTATCGAGAAGATAAAGCAAAGGGAGAGTAATTCAGACTGTTTTAGTTGAAGGTGATAATAATTGTATAAGTCCATGATTTAATTTATGTAAGTATTTATGATGTAAATGTATTTACTTCTATATATGAATATATATGAAAAAAACAAAAACAAATTTTGCACTTACCTATTAATTATTGTTGTTTATTATTTTTATTGAAATATCTTATTAATACCGTTCATTTATAATATTATTTAGGACAATCCTAAAAACTTGTATTATTATTTTTTTTTAAATATTTTGTAATTGATTTAAATCCATTGAACAATTATTATTGTGCATACAAATACATCAAATAAAGTTGGCACAAATAAACAAATTACAAATGTAATTTCAAACTTTTTATACAAATTAAACAAATCTTCATTAATGTCGCCGTCTAATTATGTGAGCTCTTTTAACATCTCCCGGAGAATCCTGATCATTCCTTTCGGATGAATTTTTCCTCATACTTCTAAACTGCATGATGTTGCACTGGGAAAGCTTTCTAGGACGACCTAGAATAACATTTCAAGTGACTATTAATTAGATATTACATTATCATTTTTGAATGGTGACTTACAGTTCATTTTCTGTGCGGAATCTGCCAACGACTCTCTGCGAACATGTTTTGCCAAAGTCAAATCTGGCAACGTCAGTCTTCTGGAGTACGAGTACGTCTTTTCTTTTTGAACTATCAATTTTTTCCACTCGTGGAGCTGTAAATGCGAATTCATGTTGGATTTGTTTGTACTTTTCCCTGTGTAATAACTAGGGTAGAGAACTCGTAGCATTTGCATATTTATTTTATGCAACTAAAAATATAACAGAGTTAGTTACAAATATGTTTTATATAAATACAAAGTTAATTATATAATTTTATTTTAACATATAGATGTATATGTTTTTCGGGAGTTAATCAAATGTTTTATGATTTTTTTTAGCTACAAGCTAGCTCAAAAAAAAAAAAAAATTTCCATGGTGGTAAGTCAGAATTATTTTATTTTGGTTTAATATTTTAGGAGTATTTCTGTCCTAACTTACATAATATATTATGTAAGGCTTTAATTTTAACATTTAACGTTAAACATTTATTTTAAGTTTTTTACATTTGTTTGATGGAAATGTGTGTGTCTCTTTGTTTTTCTAAAATATTTCTTGTTTTCATTATAAAACCACTTTAGTTGCAGAATCTACCTTGATTTAAACCAACTAAGTACCCAAACTTACTGGAAGAGTAGATACCCAACAGCCAATTGGAACTTCAAGTTAAAATGTGAAGTATGTTATATTTTCATATTTTTAAGTCAGTTGCTATTTCATTTTAATTTTTGAAAATTACAAGTTTTTGTCCAAAGCGTTTTTCAAAACAAATTTCAGATTTCAGAGATTGAGATTTTTACATCCAAAATAAATGCTCATCAAAAAGTCACTCATTGTAATCACAGTATCTCTAATCACATAAAATCTGTATTTTTTTTTTAAAATTTAATGTCTACCTAGACATATATTCCATTTATATTTTTCGAGGGAGCTTCTAGAAGTTGTAGGCGACTATTTGGATTATTTTTTTTAAACGAAATCCTAATTTATTAGTTCATCAAATAAAAAAATTATTTTTTCTGTTGCCCAATGTTTCTCGAGAGGGCTTTTAGAAACGTCGTCTCTCTAAGCTCCCCTATTGCTTCGAGTCCTCCATCCCAATATCAATTACTCGAATATTGTTACTATAAAACGTGTTTACCCTTTGTCTCATGTTGTACTGAACTCGTAGAAAGACGATCAACGGCAGTAGCGTCGACACTGCGATTATCCACCAATTGTTTGCCACCTTGACGCCTAGACTCCTCCAGTCGACGCCGAACATACTATTATTATTATGACATTTGTCGTCGTCGCACTCGACGGGTTCGACTCGATTCGTTTTCCACGCCCGAGGCGTATCGCCGCCGCCGCCGTCGTCGCACGGTTTTTTCGCAAACAATTCGTTCACCGTAGCCGTCAGCGATCGGATGTGCTTCTGGAAACACGAACCACTCACTACGCAGACACACAAACATATGAAAATCAATCTTCCGACATTGGTTTTCATATTTTGCGGGTGTTGTTTCGACTTTGTGACTTGGTCTCGTAAAAAGAAAGAAATTATAAAACTCGAAAGCGAATTTGAAAAAACGTTGAAAAAATTTTAAACAATCATACGTATACCTATTTCATTGGTACGGGTGGTAGTTATTATTATTCACGAGTTTTACCGGGCGCCGCGTAGACGGAAATTTTTGTTTGTTTTTCTACGACGTTCGCCACGGAGGAGGAGGAACGAACGAGACCCAAAGCACTTGTGCTAGCTCTAATAAAGTCTATTGATTTTTATATACCTTCGGCGCATCGCAACCCCTCGTCGTCGGTGCAGTCGGTGCCGACATGCGTTTCTCCGCGCAGTTTAGGAAACATAATTAATATATTATAACGTTATATACAAATACGCACAGTTTCGTTAAAAAAAAAAAAACAAACAAAAATCGTTTCAAAACGTTTTATCGTTTCCCGAACAGACTATTTGACCAGCTGGTGACGTTTTCTCGAGCAGGCAAATATCGCAGACGCGTTTTCTCACGTTTTTTCCGCAACATTGAACTTATCATCGTACATTTTTCCAGCGCTCTGAAATATACGAACAGAGAGAATTGCGATTATTTAATCGGTATATTTGTTGTTGGGGAACCGTTTGGGGAACAACAACGTCGTCGGTTAGTCCTCTCTAAAAACGAATTTATTTTCGTATAAAACCTGTATGATATTTTCGTCCGCGATACGGGCGACACGCACGGTTTCGTGTGCTAATGCGATTTATTTCTACACTTTATGTCATCGCGATACCATATCAATAAAATGCATACAAATCGTAACGAATAATTTTATCAAGCCCCCTTTTTTTCGGATCACAAATCTCACAGTATCGATTTGATGTTTTTCTTCTGGTTTTTTATTTCCTAGCGTGTAAATAAAAAACACTTTCGATCAACGCGTGCTTTTAATAATTAAATTGTATTTGAAATAAATTAAACTCCTATTAAAAATATAAATTTTAAGTACCTTCAACATAGATAAGTAGTACAAATAATTGTATAAAAAAAAAACACTGACATTTGTCGATCAACATTGCTCAGCTAACATTCTACTTCTCGCAGTTATACTTACTCATTTCATTGCGACGCCAATCATAATATAAGTAAACCATAAAACTGATAAAAGAATCGGCTCTTAAAGTCAAACGTCTGAAAATTAAAATTCCAAATTGCGGGCTGCCCGTATACTCGGGGGCTCTCGAGGCCTGTCTATGAATTCCCAAGTACAAAAAAAACACAACGATTGTTTTCAATACCTATATTCGTGCCAAACGATTTTTCTTCGTCTACTAAAAACGATAATGTTTACGTTGTTTTATATATTGCTCGCGCGTTGATAACCGATACCTACCTAATGTGATTCAACACTTTTGAGTTCCGCCGGCACGTGTTGCAGAAATGATTAATGATCTAGCTTGAATGCTCTCTAAGCGATGTACATAGGCATTGTATTATAGGCACGTCGCACGTGTACCGTAATAGTATTTAATTACATAATAATAGTGATTTAAGTCATACGAGATTATAATAATTTAGGTTGGCGATAATGTGTTGTGTCGACGACGCAACAACAACGATTCGAGATGTTAATTTAATTATTGTGGGCAGTAGGTAATAGTGTAGGGACCGGGATTTTTTCCAGAATTTCGAAATGTTTTCCCAGATACTCTCTTACTTTACATAAAATTCAGTTTCGTTCGATATTAATGTTAAATCAACAATTATTTATATCAACCACATCTTATTATCGTTTTCATTTTATATACGCATTCATGTAGTAGGTATACGTGCGACTTCCATAATAAAAGTATTTACATCAAATACATGTTTTTAATTTGTCGTGAAAAATAACGCAAAATGATTCGATCTAGATTCACCGAAAAATCGTCTTAAATTTGCCAATTAATTATTACTTTTCGAGACGACCTTATTACAATTATAAATTAAATAAATTTCCCCCATCGGGTCTGAAAATGTCCCAATGTCCTCGACAACAACAACAACAACACGGTCGCGCAATTAAATCGAACAATACAACGATTTTTATCATCATCACCCGATATCGTCGGCCGTCGAGTAATAATAATCGAACTCACTCGATAACCAGTGCTTGCTGCGAGGTGCCGTCATACCTCTGTGCCGAGTGTATTTCTGGTCCTCGTCGTCGTGATTCATTACGGATTCTGTTTGTTTTGTCTATTTCGCAGTTACATTCGGTCGGAAATATTCCGCGAATCCGATATTAAACACCGCTCATAAATCCAGGTCTCCTCCGCGTCCCCGTAGTCTATTTAGTCTAACCGTAAAGTCGGCGCCGCCACTGTGCAAAAGCTTTCACGAAATAGCAACCGAAACGTGTCCACCTAATAATATTAACAACATCCGAACGAGTCTAAGAAAACGAATACACGTTAATAATTATACTAATGGTTAAGGCTCTAAATTTGAAGAAAAGTGCACATTTTTTTTGCCGATTTTAAAACAAAGCTTTCTCTCAACACAACATCTGAAGCAAACGCGTGACAACAAATTCAATTTTGACATTTTTATTTTGCGTTTTTTTGACTTTTTAAATTCATTTCACGATATTTTCTTATCGATTTTCGTCAATCTTTACATTCATATTTTTTATTTTACACCGACTGTATAATATATGCGTTTAGTGCGCATACATAATATCAGTGACGGCTCGCGGGCTTTGAAAGTGGGAGGGCGATTACATTTTTTTTATTTTCCGAACAATTATGTACCAACATAAAAGATTATTATTAAATCAAAATCAATGCCATATGGAAAAACAAAATTCGCTCGAAGTTTTCTTTATCTAGATGTATTTTACGACACAATTATCGCTCAATACTATACGGATGAGAAACACTTTACGGCCGCGCCGCGGCGCGACTTCAGCAAGACCGCGCGGCTCTCTCGTGGCGGCCGTCAAGCGCCGAACCCCTCGCGCAACAGCAGCCGGTCGCGGCCGTCGACTCGGTCGCGCTCAAGCGTTTTAGCGTCGGACAGACGCGATCCTGGCGCGCGCGATCGCCGCCTGTCCGTCGGACTTCGAGCAGCCGAAGCACGGCGGTGCGGATCCGTCGCGCATCGGGACACGGCCAAGCGGACAGCGCCGCATGGACGCAGTGCTCTATGTACGCCCCCGCACGAAGTAGGGTTTCTTCCCGCGGTCCCACGCGGCCGTCTTATACAGCTCGACGACCGGCGGCGCGCTGATCGCGTCGTGGACGCAGTCCAGTCGCGGCCAGTCCTTGTGGAGCGGCTCCCTGTCCCGTCGCTCCGTTCCCCGACGGTTCCGCCGGTCTCGGTGTCGCCGACAGCCGTCGCCAGCTCGTTGTCCCATCGCGCGTCTTCCGTTCTCGATTTTTTTTCCTATTCGAGTCGGACGCCGCCGACTCGTTTCCGGTTTTTTCTCGACGGACGCGGCCACAGAACGCGGCGGCTCCGGGACGACGCTAGCGTCCGAATCCGCTGGTCGTTTTCAATAGCTCATTGCAAAACAGTACGAGATTTGGAACGTAAAGACGACAGTGCTCCTTTCGGTCAAATCGAACGATAATTTTATCAGAAAATCAACGTCCAGTCGAAATCCATAGTCCGCGGATACCGTTGTAGGAAACGCGTTTGGTTTTATTGGGGACGAGAAGGCGATCAGAAGCGCGAGAGGGTCGGAGAGGGACGGGGGAATAAAGTGGTTTCAAGAATTATTTTAATATTTATAGAATTTGGAAAAAGTAATTTGTTGTCAATTTTAGCAGGGGAGCAACCGCCCCGTCACCCATAGACCCGAGCCGCCGCCACTGCACAATATTTATATTTTATAAATAATATTATATCGTTGTATCAACGCGTTTTAAACTTAAATAAATCGAATAATTTTTATCCATGTAAAATGGACTTAATACTAATTTTTCTCCCGCTAAGACGACAGCTACTTGAATATTTTAAATTTTGATTATTAATGCATTTAAAAACAATTTGAAGCGCGTATTTAAGTGTATTATTTTTGTCATTTTTAGTGTATCTCATACTAATTACTCGTACGTTTTAAGTACGATTTTAAATGCATTTTCTAAGGGTTTTTTTGCGCATTAATTTCACAACCCAATTAATAACATAGTGTTCAGTGGCGGGACTCGTGGACGAATTTCTAAAAAGCCCTTCTCGCGGGAGGACTTACTTTCGACAAAAAAAAAAAAAAATTGGCTTTATTTTCCCTTCTCTTAATAATAATGTAATATTTTATCATTACTATCTGATATATTCGTCGTATAAATTTATATTCATAATATATGGTACTTGGAAGGTACTTTAAACATGATTTGTTGTAAGCAAATAACACACAGCGTTTATTATGCGCGATGCACGTTTTGTTTCAAATCCGTTTCAAGTGTTGTTCGACCGAGTACGCAGTATTTTTTTTCGAGTTTTTCTAAGAAATTCGAATTTAAAACTTTTTTCTGGAGAGAGCCAATAGTATTCGGGTCATTTTGTACCGAAATTCAATTTTTAAAATTTATTTAAAAGTTTTTATATTTTTCGAGACTGTATGCGAAATTTTCACTCATATTATTTATTCCTAGAAATTTTGTCACAAATGTTCCTACATAGGTTTTACGTTGCACGTGTTTTAAATAATTTATACTTTAGGTACAATTCGAAATTAAATATAATTAACACTGAAAAAGATTAAAAATTTTAAGACTGTGTTATTTTCTTCTTCAAGTTTCCATTGTCTTTAGAAATATCCATCTCGTTAAATTAGCGTGACCGACCACTTACGTACTTGAGCACTTTCCATCTGTTTTGTTTGAAAATTATTAAAAATATAACTGTCATAGTATAATTTTATATTTCAAGGATATTTGGACGTTTTTTTTTTTTTTTTCGGGGAGAGAGGCCAATTGAAATGAAAAAGCAGCGCGATCGAGCACAGAAACCTACGCAACACAATACTGTTCATTTTAATTGAAAAATGTTGATCAGTTGTATTAAGTGATTTATTAAAATAATTAAATTCCATAAAATAATAATCAGTTAAATAAGTAATCAATTATTATTTGATTAAAGCAAGATTTTATTCACCCCATTTCATGGTAGGTATTAGTGGCGCAACCACCGAGGTTGTTTCGGATCCCCCAGAACAGTTTTAAAGAGCCCCGGAGGTGTTTTAAAGTATTAAATAGAAACTATTATATAACGTGTCTGTTTCCGAAACTAAGCATGTGTTTAGTTTCAATGGAATCGAATCGCGTAAATGCTTATTAGTTATTCGAATTGAATTCGGAACTATTTTAATTGTTTTCATTGGTATCTGACCAGTGGGTATTAACATTATTTCAATCTCATCAACTATAATAATATTTTAATACCTTTTAAAACGCGCGAAATTGCTTTATTCAAATGATCTTTTTGCCTGCAATTGTTTTATAGTATAAAATGTATACCTATTCGTAGATTAGGTATCGATTGGAACCGAATGGAGTAGTAATAAATGAGAAATTAAGAATTAGACAAATCTAAATGGCAGACTCCAATGGTATTTATCACGTAGAACACTTGGGTACATTATATATCCTTTATATATATAAAAGAACAGGCCTTTTTTACGTTCCCATTTTGTGACGACGCTATTTAACTTTTTTCCAATTTTTTTTCACAGAGTTGTTCCAAATACCTTCCTGAGTGTCACCACGTCACCCGATTTTCAAAACCCCGAGGGGATTAAAAGGGGTAAAAATGGAAAAAAATCCGGAGCCACTGGAGCTTTGTGGAATTAAATTTGGTCAATAGTTTCGTTTTATATAACAGAGGCCCTTTTTTTCTAAAATTCAACTCCTAAGGGGGTTAGAAGAGGTAAAATGTGTTAAAAATGGAAAACGTTATTTCTCGATCGGATTCTTTTGAAACTTAGCATACATAGTAATGAAAAATCTACTACTTAATTTTTCAAAATTCAAACCTTAAAAGGGGTAAAAGGGGTTGAATATGAAGAACGTTATTTATCACTCATACCGGCAAAAACTTTTCACCGGCTAGATTTTGTGCGAGTGCGTGGTAATTTGCATTTTATATCAATAGATTGTTATGTCATCGAAAATCCCGATGGTCTTTACCAAAACGTATTGATTTTGCAATATCATATTATTACACAACTTTTATCGAAATCGCGTGCGTGCGATGAACAATAGAACGAATACAATAGAAATTTTTTCATTGGACGGTCGAATACGATCGCAGGCAAATCTATTGTCATTGGTCGATAAGCTCGTGACGTATACGATTAAAGCGAACGATGTTTACCAAAAGGTATGGATTTTGCAACGTCATATATTATTACACAACTTTTACGGAAATTGCGTGCGTGCGCGCTCCATTCCTCTTTCAATCATAGACGCCGTGCCCACATACTTACAATAAGTTAGTTATTTTTTACACTAAACAACGTTTACCGGGTCAGCTAGTTTGTATATTATAATCTAAAATCTATTGTAGATCGTAAGCATGAACATAACTCGAACATTTTTTTTCGGAAGGAGGGAAGGCAAGTTTGGTTTTATACACAATTTAATGTACGATCGTAATATAGTATATATATATATCCCTGTCAAATTTCAACGGTATAATCGGTGGTGGCTCTGTGGGCGAACGAAGAGAGGCGGTGAGTCACTTGAATTTCGGGTGTAAATTATGTGTTTTTGTTCACCATCGGATCCACTGAAAGTCTAAGTAACCCAAACAATCGCATTGGACCTACACCATTAACCACTCCCGAATTGTATTTTGATCGCCGAGATTTATCGATTTGAAATTCAAAGAAACCCTCCCGAGCGATCCACTCGACTTCCGTATCGTTTTCAGTGATTCGCGCAAAACCTGCAGCCGTATAGTTATCCGGCACGAGACGGTCGTCTGTTCGCTTCATCATCTCAAATGTTTAGACTCTCTTGACGAACACTCGTGCGGTGTTGACGGTGTTGTGTTACGTTTAATTTGAAAGCAGTGACGAAGTGACAACGCGTTATATTTGAAACACAACGCCGTGTTTTGTTTCCGTTATGTTATTAAAAATTGTTTTCGTTTGAAAAATAAAAAAAAATATTAATCCTACCAACTCTGAGCATTTCAAAACCGTGCGAGTATTTGGATATTTTCGAGACGGGGCGAGTTAACGATGGTGTTTTTTCATTCGGTTCAGTTAAGTCATAGTGGCAAAAAATCGACGAAAGTTTTCAGTGTTTAAATAGTCGGGTAAATTTTTTTATTTTCACTCCGGTAAAGTCGAGAGTTAACAAGAAACCGACACAATAATTAATTTATTAACTTATCTAAGTTTGATAATTCGTTGTTGTTTTTTAGGAATGGTCCGTGCATTGTTGAAACAACAAAAATCGTCAAACACAAGCGACAAATCAACTGTTTTATATACGTAAGTACGCGTGCACGTTGGCATTATTATTTTTAAATGGTATGGAAAATACATTTTTCTTTTCGAACAACTCTGTTGGCCAGTGGCAACGAAAATACAATTTAAAACGGTTTTTGATTTCCTTTTTTGTACCCACCTATACTCGTTTTTTAAGCTTACGTATTATAATATATTTTAAAATTAACTAGGTTTGGAATTATCTAATTAAAATCAAAAAAAGCATTGCTCTCCTACTCATAAAGGCGCAATCTCACTCTCTCTCTTTCTCAATTCATGCCGGGTCAAAGTTTATATTTGCCCAGTTAAAAATCGATTCGATAGGTTTACGAATTGAAATCACAAGAAACAGTTCGAGTTGGAAAGTTTAAACTGACGTCACCCTTTTAATTCTTTTACGGCATTGAACATTTACGTTATCGACAGTGCCTAACAGTGCCTTACCGTTTTTCGATTTGAATCGGATCGCTACGAAATGTGATTAGGATAACTGTTATCATCATTTCGTTTCGTTTTGAAAACCGAAAGATCGTGTAGGAGGTATTCCTCGCGCGGTTTAACGACACGGCGGCCTTTATACCGAAACATTTCAATTTCCAAGCCGCGTACCACAAATAATAATAATAACCAATACATATACATATTGAGAATTAGTATTATTCGTTGAACAAAGTGTTGGCCAAGAGAATATTATTCGAGTACAAGGCGCGTTTCTTTTCGTTATTTGAGAAAGTTATCCTACAGATTTTTTATATATGAAATAGATACACCCGAGTACAAAATCCAAATCGACAAACAGCGTGAATCCTTTTTTTACCATCCCGACGCCTGCACCTGGTACAATGGTGGTACTTAGGGATCGCGTACAAAGTCCAAATAAAAAAAAAAAACAAAACGAATCCCATTGTAATTGCCACACCGCCTGTTATTCTTTGCCTTTGGCGAGATAATGTCACATTGTTGAGGTGAGGTGAAATCGATTTGGACGACAACCGCGTTTGATTTCTCTTGTCAACTTATCGTTTGAAAATTTGTTCATACTTAGAGCTGGTTTTTTTTTGCCCGATTTTCACACTGTAGTAATATAAACTGACCTTATTGTAAATCAATAATTTAATTTTCAATTAAATTCATTTAATTCATATTCGTTGAACTATTTGATTTCGATTATTTTATTTTTTATAGACTAGAAAAATCGACTTGTGTACAATCTATTGTATTTTAATATCCAAACCTAAAGTAATAAAACTGAATGCTTTATTAACATAATGTTTTGCACAAATGTTTTGCGGATGCTCGTGATTTTGTTGAGTCTAGTCAAAATTTAAAATTTAAAGTATATGATAAAAAAAAAATTGCTTAATAATCAATCGTATAAATAATTATTATTTAAATTCGTAAATTTCAAATATCTGTAAACCTATATATTCTTAAAGGCGACTTATTTTAAAAGTTATACTAGGCATCTCTAAAGAATGAACTCAAAAGTGATAGACGAAATTGTCATGTCACTGTAAAAACTTTCATTAAAGTTATAATATAATATCTTTCCACGCATTTTTAAATGACAAATAAGTTATATAATATTAATATAATAATTAATATATTTATCCGTTTATAAATAATTCAAAACAAATATTTATACTATCCCTCCAAATAGCGGACAACATTTCGGCGACAGAGGGTGTCCGGTATTTAGAGGTTTCACTGTATATACATAAAACGACGGGTTGTTGTTACTTGTTTACGTATACGATTTACACAGGACGCAATCGTGACATTTGTCACGGGCAAATAATACTTATCGCCGACTTATGGGACGAACGAGGAATAACAATAATAATAATAATAATAAATGTTATCCGACGAAAATTCGTCGGCATTCGTTCGAAAACACACGGCGGATTTAATACGCGACGACATTCAACAACAAACGTTTTGATCGTTTGTTCCAGCTAAAGTCTTCCGACCTTTTTAATACCGACGAGCCTCCATTTTAGATTCATAGAAATATTATCAATTCAAAAAAACTTTTCACAGTGAAACCTCTATAAAGTGGATAGTAATAGGGAATAATAAAATATTCTCTGTAGAGAAAAATAATAAAACAAATATTTAGTGTAAAAAAAAAAAAAATAGTTGTATACATATTGAAATCGGTATTATTTACGAGTATTACAATTAATAAAAAGTTAGTTTTGAATGTTTAAAAGACGAATAAGCATAGTATTTTTATCAATTAATTATTTTCAATAGTAGAAAGTAGGTACTAACAACTCGATGAAGGGACTTTGTCATTTGTACAAAGCAATATTTAATTTAAATTTTACAATAAACGAAGGGCTTCTTCATCAGATTTCAATATTGTCATAATTTTATCAGCGAAATTTTATGTGTCACTTATTTTACACTACGTTTTTATGACTTTGATCATTTGCCTGCACGTCAGTATACCTATAATATGTTGGTCTAGCTAAGCTATTAATGTCATATGTTCAAAAAAAAAAAAACCCCGATAGCCAGAGCACTAGAAAATACAAATAAAAGACACGCACACATTACCTTTTAAGCTTCGCCGATAGAATCTAAAACGTCGTTACATGACCAACTACGGCTCCGAAAAGGATTTTCAAAAACGCACAGGCATTTCGACTGGGAAAACGAAATGAAAAGAGAGAATAAAGATAAGAGAATAGAATTCAAAAAAATATAATGTATACTTAACGCTGACGGTAAAAACGAGTAATTAATGTGGTGTAATTTTATGCGCGAAATGGAAAACACATAACTTGCCTACAGATTTAAACTGCATTGAAACGGGGCAGGAAGTCATTCCGACATGTTCATGATAGATAAATACATGTATATCGGTTTGACGTTGATTATCTGAACATGCGCAAACGAATGGATTTTTCCCCAACTCAGATTCATCATGATTCATAATATTTAATTACACATATTATCATGTCGAAATGACATAAAATTATCAACATGTATTATGGAATATGATAATAACAAAGTTGATAATTGATCATCTGAAAAGTATATTAATTACTCGTACGAACGTTAATTATTTGTAAATTCGTAACTAATAATATTGTATAATGGGTCTGGATTTTTCTTCGTTTGTATTTTTTTTATTTTTTACTGATTTTAGTTTAAAAAGTAGCCGTTTAAAATATATGAATTTTAATACCCGAGAACTTATGAATGTGTATTACACAGCGTTTATCATAGTTTGGTTGAAAATTCGATACTTTTTTTTATGTTTTACTCGATGGTTTTTTACTTTTATAATTGTCTTACACATTTTTATATAGTATTCATTTAAAACACTTAAATCATTAAAATGATAGAAATAATATTTGTTTTTATCACAGTGTTGGAATATGTTCCATTACTTACCGGTATTAATTTTAACATACACCTTATACTTATACACCTTGTTCGTACACGGCTAAAAGAAAAATGCCTTCGGGGGTACATGAAACCGAAGTCCTTCCTCCGAGCACGCCCCTGCCAAACGACGTAAACCGACACGTCGCGTCGAGGTATAATATACTTTGCATGTTTCAAACACTTACGAGTATTAACTATCCTTATTGTAATTCTCTATAACTATTGTTATAATTAATATTCCCCAATGTACGTAATAACGACGAGTGGCATCATTGTCGAACTTAAACCTGGGTAGTTATATTTATCAGGTCACTGTGTGATTTACGAACTCGTGCCTATAACTAATGCTCAACGTCGTCGGCGGAAGAGCGGGGCAGAAGGGGCAGGCAGCCTGTCCAAGGCCCCGCGAATTCGAGAGCCTCGAGATAGGGCCTACGAAATGATGTTTTTCGAAACTTTTGTAAATTCGTTTTGTTTATTAACAACATGCAATATTATATTATAACAATGTTATGTCGTGTTAATTTTCAAGACGAGCATCGAATTTCAAAACTGTCAGTGGTTTTCAATCGTTTGATTTGTACTAGAAAAGAGCACGTCTAGTGCATTGTGTCGAAAATATCGTAAGAACAATATTTCGGTAGATCGACTAGAAGAAACAATTGATCGTACTTTGAATTACTTGAGGGAAAATATGCCACGGGTCCCACGAAACTTTCCTCCGGCACTGACAATACTGCGTGGAGATAAATCGCTTCGTCTAATTCACTGATTTACCTAATTTGTTTAAGCGCGCCGGGTACTGGAACTCTAACGAAAAGAAGAAAGTTTCGGATCCAAAACCTTTGAAAAATATCGGACGCGGAATATCATCCGACTCCTATATCTATAGATGTTTCAGAAATTAGGATCTCGCAGTTTTATTTGAATAATTTTTAAACCGAGATCGGCTACCGGAGCCTATACTTTTTGAAAAATGTTTGTTTTGCGTTTCGTTTTCGCCGCAGATCAGAGTTCTTTTTTCATCGAAAACTGTACCGGCCAAATCGAAATTAAAATTTTTCTATCGCAACGAAACCTATATTATCTGCATCGATAAACACGCTATTGTTAGCTCGTCCGATGACTGTTATAATTATCTATTCAAAATCGTAGGATAATTATTGTCTAACGGAAGTCACGATAGAAATTCTCGGTGCAGTGTTTTTCCGCCAAACACCAAACGTTTACAAAACCGTCTCGAATTCTCGAACATATTTTCACACAAATGGCGCATAAATTATCTGTTTTAATTACATACAACTGTCAGCGATTTACTCGCATATTATACTTATACAGTTGTAACGACGATCACGATATGACTATGCAGCAATATTTTCTACTAACGCGAAACACTTGCGTGGCATAATTTATAATGCTAAATCACGATTTTCCCAAACAATGCTTTTGAAATCTGATAATTTTCAAAATTACTCACCCAAGGAGCTGGCCACGTTGTTATGGTTTTCAATATTTTTTGAAATACTCATATTTACTCATACTCAAAGTTGTCGTGTTAAAAATCGTCCGTTCGTATGATTCGAAAATCCGAAATTTTTGTTTCAGAAAATGTGTTGAATGTAAGCCCCCGTTTCCCGTCGTCTACAAAGTAAAAGAGTTATTTGGAAAAACGTACTTTTTGGGAACACACAATATAGATACGTTACGACTCATTAAATATTAACAATAATTACCCGTATCACAGCAAACTTTGATTTTTCCGTCAACAAGCGGCTGACGAGTCAGTGGTAAATAATTAATTTCATTAATCACGTACGTAACTTGCGAATGAGTTATATAGTCAAAGTAAATAAATAGTGTCTTTAGAAAAATCCGGTCTACAAATTAGAGAACTTTATTTATATATTTTAGAGAACTATATTGAAATTTTTTAGCGAAATATTTCCCGTTGAAAATATGGCCCGCGACCACGTAAAGGCTGCCGAAAACACCGCTATATCTTATTATAACGAAACGTGATCATTTTGCTGTGGGGGAAAAAAAAAAACGTCACGAGAAATGGAGGTAAACTATAGGAACTTATCTGACATATAATGCGTATAAAATATTCACGAAATTGTATAATAAATATTATGCACATCGCGGAGATTTGACATTTCCAACGCCACATTATAATATTGTCTTTGTGATGTGTTCGTGCATAAATTATTATGTATCCGTCAAGTAGTATACCTGCTTAAATATGTATGTGGCTTTTACGATGACTAAACAATATTATAATAATAAACTACTCAGTACCCGAAGCTTCAGGATACAATGTGCCGTCCGACGCGGATAGCTTATCATCCGGAAAATCGTTTTTCGAACGGTACTCCGGCGCGGGGTCGGGGCGAAAGTCAAATCGTCCAGTGGCCGGTAAACGAAAAAATATGACCGAAAATGCATCATAGACGAAAAACTTTGAATGTGTATACAGTCATTGCTATAATTGCAACACATAATGAGGTTATTATCAATAATTATTTATAGCGACAAATAACTACTGATAAAATTATACCTATGATTAAAATAAATTCAAAAATATAGCAAGTGTGCGCGAAAAAATGTTTTCATAGATCAATGGGTATCGATGAGGAGGGCTTAAACTCCGCGGAACCTCCCCTTTGGGTAAAAAGTAGGGGGACGCGTTGACCGTAAAAAAAGGGCGTATTCCTAAAAATAAGACTCAATAACGAAAATATCATATAGATTATTCTCCAAAACTTAATTATCATTCCATAACACTAATTGATTTGAATGATTTGCAATGCACTTGGTCTTTGTATAGCAAAGAGACGAATAAACACCGTTTTATTGTCATTATTTCATATTGTTATGTGCTGTTGTCTCGAGTTCACAAGTCAAGCAGTCGAGTGTGACTTGTTAACAAAGACTTTGAACGTTTTCAAATAGTAAATTATACTTTATTTGAATAATTATACGAGCGTTCAGTATTATTAATGCTAAAACATTCAAAATATAATTGGCGTGTAGGTGTTTTTCTCATTATCGGACCAGTACTCGTCTCGAAAATACACTGAAAAATCAAAACTCTAAAACATAACGAACTAATCGAGTTTTATTGAAAAGAAAAACTCTACTTTGAATATATGATTATTTTACATTAAAAACGAATAAGAAATTGTTGTTTTATAATTTGTGGCGTAAGGGCAAAAAGAAAAAAAAAAATACTAAAAAAACGCGTGTAAAAATTTCACCAAGCAAAACGGAAACAAAAAATAAATACATTTTTCCACAAACTCCTGATCATAAATCGCCAAAACCGTCGAAGCTCACAAATTAATTATGAATATTTTTTCGTTGTAAAAAGCAGCGGTTAGTAATTTTTCTTTCCTTTGAAAAAAAAGAAAGAAAAACCGTGTTATTATTTACCTCGGCACTCGACACTCTCGTTTTAGTATTCGAATACACATATAGATAATACCTGACACGCTATCATCACTAATTAACAATTATTATTATTCGAAACTAGTAAACACTACGCTATTCGGTTTTTTTTCTCCTTTATATATTTTAAAAACGAGTTCTTTGTGTATTTATTTTGCTTTTATCAAAAGACAGTTATTTAATTTATGGTTAACAATATTTACAGATACTACGGAAACATATTTCTTATTTTTTCTAGATGAAGAAGCCGGCGGAGTTGATATAATTAATAACAAGAATGGAGCGAGCGATAAGGAGAAGATTTGAATCGAGATCGAGATAACCTGTAGGGGAAAAAAAAGATGAAAAAAGGAGTTCTGTATTTCAATATTTTCCTTGGTATTACATCACGTGTCACACACACGCGCGCGCGCGTGCGCACACGGAATAGATTCGCTTATATTATTTTTCTAATTCAAACTCTTAGCAACGTGACGCGTGCAGATTCTTATACGTTTCAAGGAAATAAAGATTGTTCGAACATTGCGTTTCTACCGTCTGTCGTGACTCGAGCAAAAATTCGATCCGATGATTCGATTCGAACGCGAAACACATCACATTATATATATACCATATACTCGTAGGTACCTACTGCGTTTTTCGCGTATTGGATATCATATTCGCGAGACGAAAACGTTTTTTACAATAATTTTTCCAGACCGATCTCTATAATATAATATATATATACAACTGTCTAACAACGAGCGGATTTAATATGTTTCACGTGAATTTCAACGCGTCTTCGGGGGATGGGATTCACGGTTTTTATTTTTCGCTAACCGCACGAAATAACGTTGGTATTATACAGGTTGTTCACCAATTTAGGGAACACGCAGTAAAAAGTCAGAATTAATTTGTTTGATCACGGGTTTTTATAAAACGAAAACTTCTCAAATACAAAATGCGTCTCAACAACATAACTATCGTTTATAAATCTATCATTGGACCGGTTCGGTCTTATGGTAATATCTAGGGATGGGTCGAACTTAAGATTTCGCGAACTCGAATAGAGTTTTTTCTCATCACTTAAGCAGAGTTTGTTATTATAATGAGGTTTTCAAAAATTACCAGAGCCTACACGTACGAAAAATTACATCTATTAGATATAATACTGATAATTGCAGTGTCGTTATTCTTTGAGAAATAAACAATCGTAATAAATTATTTAACGTAAAAAGTCTCGAGTTGATAATGCAACGTTTATGAACGTTCGTTGTTCTTTAAAATGCACATATTTAAATCTAACATAGACATGTACCTTAAACAATATCAAGTATTTTAATAGGTTTGCTGTGATAGCTGTGTTGATGACGTTTCTCAATTTCCGTACTTCCATCGGCTGCGTGCAATATTTATCTATGCTGGAAAACTGTGCGGAAAAAAGGGCACGTTCTATACCTATTCACGAAAACAATTTAGCCGGTATATTTTTTGTATCACGCACGCACCGAGAAACTAGCATACAAATTGGTACTTACGTCATAAACTTGCACAAAAACAACTATTGTGTGAAAATAAGGGCTTAACTCCGCAGGTGAAATGTGTCGGGCAAAGATTATAACGTATAAATCTGTTGATGTTATAGACAAGGTTTACAGTTTGCGATGAACAGCTGTTATTGAGAGCCGAGACTTGTTTGACGTTTAATGTTTTACGTTGTTTATATGTTTACTATTCGGTACTTTTATTCGGCTATCGTTTCCGACGAGAGTATGGGAATATGTTAAAATAAGCTTGCAACGAATCGATCGACGGAATAAAAATCAATAATAATTATTATAATAACAGTACGCAGAGGGCGCCGTGTACGCCTATATCGGAACAATTTCCGATACTTTATAGCTTTTCTATTTTTCGGACATAATTTAGTAGATTTATAATGTTAGACTCAAATACATAATACGTACCTATATTATTAGTTTAATCACTTTATTTTACCTCTAACAATGATACACCGAGCGTTGTTTTCGTAATAATTAATCCACAAATTGTATAAACCGCAAGTTTTTGACTGCGCAAAAGCTATGTGTAATGTTTAAAGTTTAAAACAATAACTGAGTGCCAACCATTCTGGCGGAAAAGGAAACGTAACAACAACAACAACAACAACTACAACAACAAACAGAAAAAAACTAAACCTTGTATGATGAATTAAACTTTGAAATTTGTATAACTCTTATACTAATTATATCTTTCAGGTACACTAATATATTCTAAGTTACTAGTTTTAATATGATATAATACCTTTCGGTGTGCAATATCGTCGAGTTTTTTATTTTTTTACAATTTTAATAATTTCATTAAGTTAATAAAAGGTGGTTTTTTTTTTTAATTGTATTAACTGACGTAGCTATTGTTTATTAAAATGCTTATTAATTATTTTTGTTCAATCGCATTATTATTATAAAATGTTTTCTAATATAATAATGCGATTAATAATATTATAAACAAGTGTATTTAGGTTCTCTCTATGATACCACTATTTCTGAGTCCCGACAAATTGAGATATAATACTAATTGACTATCGATAGCCGGCAGGGATTTATATTAGCTATTTAATTTAAATTTAAACGTCGTATAAATGCTTATTTTGGAATTAGCTTCCCTTTTAACATTCCTAGATTATCCTCTGTTTATACGCACTATTGAACTTTCCGTACCAATTAAAAAATAGCTATTACAGTGAAACCTTTAAAGTCGACGTAACAATGACGAACTCGTAAAAATCGCGTTGAAAATAAAACAGAACCGTTTTAATCACCGTAGTAATGATCTATTGGTTCGCTCGAAAAGTACCGGAAAATCGTCACATTTCTATATTCATGAGTTCCTATATTGAATAATTCACGAGCTTTCGGAAAGCGACCGATCAAAACAAAGAAACAGAAAAACGAGTAGTCGGAGACGGTCTGCTTTCTTTTGTTCCGGTCGATTCGTAAACGGTTAGTATAAACAGATTTCTACCAATAAATAAATATCATTTTTTAAAAAAACTTAATTTCGATGATTTTCAATATTTTAATTTTAAACAATCTTACTTATTAACATTGACTTAACTTGAATATAATTACTGTTTTTTTTTTCTGAAGGGGTCAAATTACATTTCGTACAATATGTAATATGATATACATCAACTGAAAACAATATTATATAATCAATGACGGTTTTGGAAGCGAGGCAAAAGTGACTCGCCTGACTTTTTGGATTAATAAATGCTCGTCAAGTATTCTATTCTTACCTCATCGATAGTCCACATATTTTACCGGTTCGTATTTTCTTTGGTTTTAGTTCGATCCTATTTGGGTTTATCACTGAATAAAGAGTGGTATGATATCCAGGAAATAATATCCGTGAAACTCTGTTCATCGTCTATGATTACGAAATAGACGCAGACGTTTGGACGGTCGTGTTTAGAGTTATTTTCACACACGGCAAGACGACGGTAGATACTTAGATTTCGTGTTCAGAGTTCGATTAAACATATAGAAGGAAACCTTTTACATTAGTCAACCTGGAAACACAACGGTAGACCCGCTAATAGGTATAATGCAATCGATTCGGACGAAAATAGTCGACTTTCTTTGTGTTATTGTTTAGTCATGTCCGTATCGTCGTCGGATGCGGTCGTCCGGAGGTTTTTTTTTTATTTGTTCGCCATTGCTCGCGTGCGCCGTAGTATTTATTTTATTTTTTTTTCAAGCTCAACCGATCGATTCCGTTTGTTTGGAGAACGTTAAACGTCTAAATGAAAAAATTGTCGTTGTGAATACAGTTGCAAAGGACTCAGAAATTACTTATCTCGAGGCTGGTGTACTTAAACTATTTCCGTTTCGCCATTTCATTATGCTAAAATAAACCCACCAGGATCATAAAAAAAAAAAAAAAACCAAGTCGAATCATATGCCACGGGCGGTCGGTGTGGACCAGCTTTACGATTTTTCAAAGATAAAACATAAAAAATTCTTCCTGAATTCCTATTGAAATTATTACTCGTAAGTTTTCACTTTGCGCCGAACGGCGACGTGTTATATTTTTAGTTTCGTATTTCGAAGCGAAATATTTGTACGTAATGCACACATATACCGAACTATTCAAACCGGTAGTTAAATATTTAAAGTTTAGTCGCGCTCCAAGTTTTTTCGGGCTATATTACCCTGCCAATAATCCATTACGCTCGTCTAAACTTTATAAATACTTATGAATAATTAACTACTTACGCTGCGAGTTCGATATACCCATCGATTTTTATATTTCATCGACGCTTTCAGAAAAAAATATTACGTTCCCACGACGTGAAATTGAAAATATTATAATTTTGTTTATGACGGTGCAAATATGTGTTGAATTCGACTTGTATAAATAAATTATGTACGAGTAATAAAAAACTTGCCCCGTTTCGATTTTTCGCGCTCTCCTCTTGTACGTGCGCGTAATGCGCATCACGTTTTTATTTTCAAACTATAATAATGATATCTGCCGGCACTCGGCCGAACGGATTTCAATTTGGAGTTGGAAAGGTCCAAAACATTTCCCACCCCCTCCCTCGTTTCCCCGTCCCAGAACCTTTTAGGGTAGTGAATAATTTCCAATGCAATTTTCATAAACCAAAGACGTATAAAAACCTTTTATTTTTAATTACACTACAAAGGTTAGGCGACAGCTTCAAAAAAATATCAAACGTGCGACCGTTCGGTTTTATATTACAACACAATAATTTAATGTTTTCAATATTATCGACATGGGTACTCCTCAACGTACATCGGCGACACGCGTAAATAATAACTGATTATTTCGTGTCGATTTTCATTACGAAAAGATTACGGCTCCGCGGCGAGGTATACTTGAACGTCTCAAATTGGGTCCACATCAAGGATGGCCATCCAAGACATACTCAAGTTTTAAGTATGATCGATGACTTGAAATTTTAGCGTGTCGCATCAAGTATAAATAACAACTTCACCGTATGCGCCACCCAATTCAAGTCGTAGTTTCACTTGAGTTTCGCATAGTCGAGGGTTCCTCAACGAAAAATCAAAATGGATACCTACTTAGCATCAGTGTCGGTCCGGCGTATAAAAGTCCTCGGCTGCGATTTCCCTCTTCGAATGATTTTTCTTCATATTTATCCTTTATATCAAATGCACCACGCAAAACGGTACATTTGTGACCTCCTTTCCTTAACACACACACACACATATACATGGAGCGATTCGATTTTTTTTGCACGACATCATAGCAATAATTTCACATAAGTAAATTATTTTAATGTCATATACAGTTATCCATATTCGAAAAGATTCTTCAAAAACATTGCAAATAAGTGTCAAGGTTAAAATTGGTTGGCAAGTTTTCATAATATGTTTGTTTGAGTAAAAACAGAGGAAAAACTATAGGACCTATACGTATACACGTAAAACGGAACAAGACGCGCTCCGTTTGAATTTGATCGTCGGAACAATGGGACGCGATTTCGGAAAACGGGACTATTCCGTTTTAAACGGGACGTACGGCCATTCTAGTCTAGACCCCCGTGGACACACCTCCTGGATACGTGCCCGATTGGCATCTTTACAATATTATGTAAATTGTAGAAACGTCACGCGATAATTTTCGAAGCACATATCGTCCGACACACATAATACAATCGCAACAGGTGTTTTAGGGGTGTGTGTGTGTGTGCTATCTTTTTCGGATGAAACGTTATTGTCGACTCTACGGCGATATTATTTTCATCCAACGATTTGTCGGAAGGATTTCAAATCATTCACGCAGGTCGATTGAACGAAACCCGTCATTGTAGTAATCAAATGCGTTTTATAAACAACGGTATTTTAATGTAATATTGTAAAATCATATTATAATATATACGTAAAGTTATTATTTAGTAACGCGTACGTTTCGGGGTAACTCGTATATTTGTTTTCTTATAAACTATTATGTACGTATAAATACAGTTTTATAATAATTGATCGATATCATCATCACATATTATGTAATATTATTTTATGCAATATCGACCGACAAACGTCAACATCGTTCTGAAATTAAAAATAAAGTTTATACGGTATATTATCATACGGTAAATAATGGTAAAAAAAAAAACAACCCAAACAAAATATTATAGTATACAATATTTTGTCGTGAATAAAAGCCGCACACGAGTGCTAGATTTATATATATATATATATATATATATATATATATATAAATATGATTTATACAATTTTTTTTTCGTAAGTGAACCGAGCTATATCTATGACAGTAGGTAATGTAGTAAAATATATACACGTTTTAATTTTTTTTTTACTTTTGAACAATTTTTTTACTGATATAGATAATATATTCTTTGTTTATCCGTTGTAATTAAAAAAAAACGGTTCTGTCGAACGGCGCGACCTGTATAATTTTGTACTTAAAACCCACATAAGAGTTTGTTTTTTTTTTTAAAAAAGTTTGATGTCCGCACGAAATTATATAATACTAGAAACACGATTTTAATTATTAGTCGTTACAGTCGTACGAAGAAGTTTCTACGCGCCGAGTAGAGAAAAAGATTACCTGTAAAACAGATTAGAAATGATTTTTACGTGTATCTATTTATTTATTTTTTATTCTCATAGGAATAATGTAATAATCGAATTAAGGAAGATGTCGTTCAGAGTTAATATAAACAGTTTATATAGTCTAATAAGTGGCCGTTTGAAAAAGTCGATGCTTATTGGTATTATGGTAAGTGGGTCATGATGTCACTTGTTCGAATACAAATTGCACGAGAAATACCTTTGTGTTCGAAAAATTTGCACTCGAATATGCGCAAATTTATTTCACGTCGAAATATTTCCAGAGTTGTGTCTTAAGAATACGATTTATCGTTTTAATTTTGATTTAAAATATTATTATACATGGGTAAATATAATGTAGTCGTTTAGAAAAAAAAACAAAAAATATTTACATCGATTAAGAAATTATTCAAATGAAAAACAATATCTACAAAAATACGAAATAATTATTGTATTTGTCACTGTAATTATTGTGATTCATTTTAAATTCAAAAATTATACGCGATTCCGCAATGGGATTCTAAAATGTCATGAATTATTGTTATTACCATAGGCGCGTGCGCAGACTTTTATCGCAGAGGTTTCCGGTACTTTTGAATGTAACACGTTAGTTATAGAAAAACAACTCGCTCAATATCTTTAGTAATTAATTCATTTCGAAACAGCACCACACGAATCGTATTTTTTACCAATTATTTTTACACAAAATCAGGCACAAATAATACATAACAGAAACGTCAACGTGAACATGTATGCCATACGGTCTCAACTATATCGTAAATAAATTAACAGCCGAGTAGAAATTAAATTTTATTCAAGTTCCAATTTTCGATCGAAAAGATAATGACGTGTAGATTCATAAAAACTCGTACTCGCGTATTTGGGATTAATGGTGAGCAAAAATAACATCATAGATACAACAGTATCGTCCTTCGTCACGAGATCAAGAATCACACTGCTTTATGAAAAAAAAAAACTATTTCGAATTGAAACTATATCTTATTTGCACACTTGCCTATTCGCCATCAAGTTCACTGGTTATACGAAAATCGTACGTTAAAAAAAATAATGACCTTTTTCTATACTTTATATATTTGCGTGCACTTTGTATTCGAACGTTTGATTCGGTTCCTGCTATTGGATCAACGGAGGGCAAAACTATTTCCATAACACGAACACATCGTTTACAAATAGCATTTAGCAAACAATTACAAACAAAACAAAAACTTTTACAACTTTCTCCTAGACGTTGCCAGGTTCACGTTAAAAAATCATACCGAATATTATATATATATATATATCAAAAAAAAAAACATCGATCACGACGCCTTTAGCCGATGACGGAGCTCTTCCTATACTTTTTCTTCGTTGTCGCACGGGCCCGCGGTCGATCTCACAAACTGAAACATATGTATCATAATCGATGTTAAATAAAATCATTTGATTACTTCGAACGAAATCGCATTGTTACGAAATCGGCTGTTTGTGTTTTTTTTTTTTTTTTTGATTACTACATTTCATTCACCGACACGATGTAATTTTTTCTACAAAGTCTGATTTGAAATTAGTTTTTAAATATTCGTCGCGCGGCATCGTACTTTAAACTACATTTTAATTTAATGAAATATAATAAAATCGTTTTATTATTTTTTGCGCGAGCTCATTAAAACGTTAAAGACGAACACGTCTTGGCGTTTATGAAAATGTACACATAATATGTTTTATAAACGATAGTCGAAACGTTTCGTCAGAGCACAACACGTTTTAAGAACGAACAATATACCAATTATTAACAGCGATTTCCATAAATTCGTCGTCAGACTGCGAAAAAACTACCCAAACAATAAGCAAACTAGTCGAGGGAAACGGTCTTTTCTATTTTTTCATTTTCATAAATACAATAATTGGTTACAGTAAAAAAAAACAGAAGAAAATATAGTGAACTGTAACAGTGTACGTATAGTTATTAATTATTATCAATGGTCAATTATTTGTTATTAGTTAATAACTAAGGATGTGTTGTAGGGAAGTGCATTTTTGTTCGATGATTGAAAAACGAAGATTTCCTGACTTAATGTTTGAGTCATGTAACAACAAGTTTAATTTTGAAATTTTTATTTTGCGTTTATAATTTTTAGGACTTTTTTCTATTATATTCATTTTATGGTTTTTTTTTTTATCATTTTAGTCAGTTAACGTCTTTACATATATATTTTTTTTATTTTACACAGACTATATAGTTTACATCATATTTATATTTCATAACTAATGACTCTGTTTTAAATTATTTAAACTCAAATAAATTGAACAATTTTTGTCGGTATAAAATTAATGTGAACATTAAAATAAGAATTTTTCTTACCATTAAGACGACAGCTTCTTGGATTCTTAAAAATGTAATTTAAGTGCATACTCTTGTGCATCTTAACGACATTTTTAGGGATTTAAAACGCTCCCTTTTAAGATTTTTTAGCGCATTAAACTCACAGTCCTATTTATAACTCATTGACTTATACATCTTATATTTATTTTATAATTTTGTGAGTACACTTATCAATACGAATAGTTAACAGCTGCTATAATTTGTACAACTACTCATTAAAAGGTATTGAATTTCTTTATTAAAAATAACTACATATCGTGGATACATAATTCAATTAAAATTGATTATCATTTACTAGTAAAAGCTTACTTATGTCGGGGACCGTTCAAATTAAACACAAAAATAACTAATTTGTAAATACAGCTCCCCCCCACCTCCATTTTCTAATAACGATAATGACATTTCACTAGGAAAAGTTTTCGACCGTAATTTAATTACGAACTCCGTAAATTTTTTAAGAACAATTTTTCAGCAAGCTTTTAAAGCTGCAAACTTTTCTATGGGGTTAAGTCCCTACTGTCTCCCGGACTGGTAGCGCCAATGGACTCGATGTGACCGTTCGCGGGGACATACACTGTTTTAAATTCAATTAGTTACTCCGCACCTCGCCTGCCAAGTCCCCTCGGGCGTCGCGACGAACAGTTTGGAAACCGCTGCTATTTAGGTTGTATACCTATCATAGTTTATAATATTCAAAACGCAACTAATTGCTTTTATCTACGGGTCAAATCTTTAATTACATTTTAAGCGCTCGACAATAAGCGACACATCGCTTAAATTAGACACTGTTCATAAAAGTTATTATAAAACAGGTCGATTTCAAATACATAAAACGTTATTTTATAATATATTGTTTTTGAGTATTGCAGTTATTTATCAAATTTTTTTTTTTTTTTTAAACAAGAATTTGATAACTTAAAACTAATCTAACTATATTATTAATTATTTGTTAAACTACTGTGCGCTGAGCACAAATCAACATAATACATATTTTATATTCGCATACAAACATGGTACATACGTAATTCGCTCAAACTATACATTTATATTAATTGTTCGATCTTTCTACTCGATAACGTGCAAACAAAATAAAAAAATAAAAAAAAGTGGTAATATTTTAATAAGTACGCGTAAAACATGCGACTACTAACTACGTACGAAATATAATAAAAAAATAAATCAAAAGCCGCTAGGTAAAATTATGCATCCGAGTGTTACTGGTGGTTCCGTGTCTGAATTCTTTGAAATCTCTGTCGTACTTATTCGTCGAATTCGAATTTTCGTGTTCGCTTACTTCATTTGCTTTCGCGTAAAAAAACCTTGGATGTTAATTTCGTTGTTATTTTCTTTAGTCGGTATGGCACTGTATTTCCCTCAAAAAATGTTCAATTCGCAGTAGTAATACTTTCAGAATGAAATTTAGAGAAATATAATATACGTTTTTCCGAGTGTATATTTTCTGAAAACAGCTCACACTGTTATTGGTGAGTTTTTCGACATATTGCATTGTCGATATTATTAAACAACTCTATCTAATAAGATTTAACACACCTGTTACAATATTATAGTGTTAGTAGATACAGATATCGGTCAATAGATTTTATATTATGTGTAATTTTACCTATTGCTATAAAAAAAAGGATTATCGAAAGTCAATCATTGCAGTGATTCGATGAAAACTAATTTATCCGTCTATGTCAAGTCAAATAAAAGTCGAGAAATAACGTGATTTTTGAGAATGCTGTGGAAGTGTAGACAATCGAAGGTAGGCAATTAAAACACGTATTACGCGAATAATTTGTGAATCCTATGGAAAGATTTCGGAGCTGGTACTTTAAATCGGGCTTTCTCCGCCGCAAAAACCAGAAAAATCATACAACAATGAAATAGAATCAATAAATGTCGAACGGCGCAAGAGGAAACTATTCAGGCACTTTTGAACACGTCGAAAATTCTGTTTCAAACATATTATAATATTATAATCAACATCATATAAAATCAAAACAATATAATTAGTAGTGGCTTTGGCGGTGAGACTTGAAAGGCAGAGTCTCACCTGAACGTCTGGAGAGTACAATAACCGTTGTAAAACTAAGGTTTACTTTCCATTTAGTGACAAAAAAACACAGACCTAAAGTAAAATTAACGTTTAAGTTGAGAAAAGAAATGTCGAGTTTTGGGATACATAAAAAAAAGAACTTCATAACCACTTTGAAAACGCATTTATGTTTATTTCTCTCGTTATTTTGATATTTTGAATTTAATAATCTAGATGTCGCTGTGAATACCGTCTCAATAGAACTTTTAATTTGAATTTGATTCCGTAAAACGTGTAAGCGCATGTCCATCATGATAGCAGCGAGGAAGGTCTGTTTACAAGCATCGGAAGGGTTTAAACACGCGTTACAGAATGAAACTCGAGCAGGTCCGATAGATTTCGTCGGACACTTTATAGACGGAGTTTAGAATGATAATTTTATCTATCCAATTGTTTTGCAAAACAAAACGGCCATTTCATAAGACATCGACTTGTTTTGCAATTCGTTTAAAGTTTATATATTTAATTTTCGTCGAAAACCGTTTGATTTTCAAGGAAATATATTGACGTATTTTAACAAGCGGCAAAACGATCACAAAACGAAAGTTTTCGTAATAATAATATCGAAGCTCTTGTTATAAGTTATAATTAATTCCAAACATTCATAAATATACGCGTTGTCAGAGAACAATAAAAAAAAAACCAATATTAATTGATTCAAATAAATATTGTGTAATTGCATTTTTCTCGAAGAACGTTTCCGCTGAAACACTATGAAGAAAAGGAATCAATTAAAAATCGTATACGTTTGATGGCGAAATTTCATAATATTAATTTAAAATAAATATAGTAATTATATTTATAATCGTCCTCGATTTAATCACAATCGGTATCATATCGTTCATCGACGATTTCTGTAAAAAGTTTACGAATATTAGTTTATAAAATGCCTCGTTTCTATTCATTTATTTTTCTCGTAGATTTGATTGAAAATCTTCTTTGATTTACGCTCATGTGACCATACCTCTTTTTTTTTTTTTTTTGTGATCGTTTTAAAAAAAAACATGTGATTTTTATTTTGAAGACCCGAAATTCTGATACGACCAATTTAATACGTTACTTTTATTATAATAATAAAAGTCAATTATAAATGTTGATGATTTTTAGTATCTATTTCATGAATATTATCATAACAACATTATTTAATTAAAATTTATGAAATCATGCCAGTTTCACTCCGAACACCTAAAGGGTTTCAACAAGAAGTTAATTATAATAAGAGGTTGGATTCAAATACCCTAATAAAGGTAAAAAACATGTACCAAATTATGCTTTTTGACCGCAACGATGCCAACAATAAGTAATCTAAAAGTTTTTAATATTTTTTATTTCGCTATTAAAATCAATAGTAAGGTTAGGTTATGTTAGTAAACCATACATACTTTACAATTGAAAGAAATTGTATTTTATTTCTCTTAAATTTTATCTACAATTATTTTGACAAAGGGCATAGAATATGGATGAAAAATACCTGAAAAACTTATCAGGATAAATATTATGATAATAATGTTTTGGGAGACTGTATTTTAAATCATGTCTACCCACGCGTATACTGTATTCACTTAAAATGAGCGAAATTACCCAAAAGTGCCCCAAAAATAGAACAACACCGTAATACGCAAAATTAAAGTTCCACTTTTGAAGTATCCGTTACCTAAATGAATCGAACTAAATAATCAGAAAGCATTATCCTAGAGCACCATGAAAATGATGCACTTCTCTGTAAAATTATAATCTCATAATAATATGTAAATATAACATTTTAAATGTTATTTATATACATCAAAGGTCTCTTCGATATCTTTTATGAATTTATTAGCTACGACAGAATTCGTTAATTAGTTGCTTTAGTTTATTATTATAATGATGTTAAATGTTTAAATAATCGGATTAGACGTTTTCCGAACGTTTGAAGCTTGTAGTTTAAATAGTGATATTATTATTGAATTTTGAAGTTTTTTAATAGGTACACTCGTTAATTGTACGCCTGCAGATAAACATCGACTCAAATTTTATGTGCTAATCGAGCACTTTTATCGAGTGATAAAAAATAAATAAATACAGTGACCCCTGAATACATTTTGGCCTTTGAAATTTCGTCCGTTATTAGGAGGTGTTCGAGTCCAGAGAAGGTTTGGTTTGGAATGTGGGGTGAGTAAATAAGTGTACAGGTATATTATATGTCAATAATTAATAACTGCTTAATATAACATAATACTAATATTATGATAAGTACAGAGGCCCAATTGAAAAAAAAGTATGTTGTGGCCCAATAAAAGAATAAACAAAGAATTTAGAATTTTAGTGTCGCAGCATTTAAAGGGTTTGCTGTAGAAATATAAATATGGTATGGTGAAAATGAAAGTGTGTGTTCCTGAAAAAAAATCCGTTATTCGGAGGTTCCGTGAAGAGAGCTTAAAATTGTATGTATAATATTGTACGTATATAATATGTATTATGTATGCACGTCATCGTATTTTTATTTTTTTAGTTGAAAAACAAAACGTAAAGTCGGCTCATACAGTTTACGGTAACAATTATTCGGACCTACGTAAATACTAAATACTTATTTTGCGAATTGTCGCTGTTTCCACGCAAATTAAAAATCACCAAAAAGCGAGACGTTTTTATCCTTTATACATATGTACGTATATAAAAGAACAGGCCTTTTCTATGATCCCATTTTGTGACGACACTATTTAACTTTTTTCCAATTTTTTTTTCACAGAGGTGTTCCAAATACCTTCCTGAGTGTCATCACGTCACCCGATTTTCAAAACCCAGAGGGGGTTAAAAGGGTTGAAAATGAAGAACGTTATTTCTCTCTCATACCGAGCAAAACTTTTCACGGGCTAGATTTCGAGATGCAACGATCAGCGAGTGCGTGGTAATTTGCATTTTATGTCAATAGATTATTATGTCATCAAAAAACCCGACGATCATTACCAAAAGGTATTGATTTTGCAATATCATATTATTACACAACTTTTATCGAAATCGCGTGCGTTGTTCATACGAGAACGAAAACAATAGAAATGTTTTCATTGGACGATCGAATACGATCGCAGGCAAATCTATTGTCACTGGTCGATAAGCTCGTGACGTATACAATTAAAGCGAACGATGTTTACCAAAAGGTATTTTGCAACGTCATATATTATTACATAACTTTTACCGAAGTTGCGTGCGTGCGCGCTCCATTACTCTTTCAATCATAGACGCCGTGCCCACATACATACTTACAATAAGTTGGTTATTTTTTACACTACAAAATTCACTAGAAACATATGGCAAAACAACGTTTTGTCGGGTCAGCCAGTACAATATAAATAGTTCAGACAAGTTGTTCGAAAATCTCGAAATCGGTATCGAACGACGAGAATTTGTCAGTCACATTCTAACTTCCCGGCGAGCGGGCCGTCGACTTCTCGGTACGAAAACGTCTCCGGCGGGGTGGCGGGGACGGCGGAGGAGCTCGAGGAGCTCAAAGTATTTGCGAATTCTAAGCAGTCGTCGTCGTCGTCGTCGTCGTCATGTGGTCGCGTGGCGGTGGGCGGGTCGATTTGGCGAACGCAAATAACGGCTCGATTAAATACCGTACCGATTAGTCGGAAGTGGGACTTTTGAGGTCGTACAATACGTGCAGTGTATCCGCGGTTCTCTTCCGCGGTCCGCGAGACGGTCGCGGCGAAAACGGACGCCGTTGACGAATCCCGGGCGAATAACAAAAACACGCGGCCGTCGCGGTCAGGACGCGTCGCCCAGGTATTATCGACGAGCTCGACGACGTCGTCGCGGAGGATATCCGCCGCTCGAATGATTTCAAAACCCGAGCAATCGGCATCCAGGCGCCACTGCGGAGTTTGGGAAAACGAGGTCGCGGAATTATAATAACATAATAACGCGTATAATCGAACCGACGATTGCCGTTCGCGGGTACGGTTTTTGCAGGAGACGTTTCCGTATCTGTAAAAGCGACTAGCGCGAATCATCCCAATCAAAACCGAAATCAAAGGCCACGTGTCATTCGTCGATACGTAGAAACGGTATTATAAATTCACGTGGTGTTTGTGAGTGCGTGTGTGCGCATGTGTGTGTGTGTGTGTGTGTGTGTGCGTGCAACGTGCAAATAGTGAATAGCGGCTAACCTGACGTACCGAGACCGTGGTCGCTGTGTACGAGTTGGCCCTCGTCCGGAAAAACATAAACTGCCATCGTCTCTTGATTTGGGCCACCACCTGCGAACATAATAACGATAACGGTGTCGCGGAAACGATATCGCAGTAAACATGTCTAGTCGACTCAACGGACGGTCAAACGGCGTCGGGTAGAGCAGACGAGGGGGATAGATCCTCCCCGACGAATTCATACAATATTTATAACGGCTATAATACCGCCGAAAAGAATGTTTTCTTATTTACAGACACAAAACGATGGACACGGACAGGGGAATAAAAAAACGTGGCCCCGACACACAAGTCAAATAGGTACTGATAGATTATTACAATATAACTATTTCGAATGACGATTGAATACAAATAATAATTATGTATACAGAATCGTGGAGACGATTATCGAGATGGTGGTTTTTTTTTTAAATGCGTAATCAGAGGGGTCAAAATAGTATTCAAATCACCTTATAATTTGAATAATTTAAGCGCTTCTGCTCACCAATATATTGGATTTTATTTTCATTAATCGTTGCGGTATGAACGATCGTCGCATCCGGTCGTGAATTTGTGACAGATTACATGAATATTAGATAAATTGAATTATCATACTGAACTATATTGAATTCTTAATAAATTATCAATTTAAATCGAATGGTAATCGTTTGAATTAAGAATTTAGTATTAAGAATAATCGGGTCTGGTTTGTTTATTCGTCGGAGATATTAACTATAGTATTTAAAAAACTGTTAAACATAAATGCATACCTCTCCGTTGAGAAAACAAAATAACGTCGCCACACAAAGTCCCTGAAAAGAAACATTAAAAAAAATAAAATAAATATTCAATACAATTTACCAATGTATTATAGTGCTAAAAACTAAAATCAGTCTGTAATAAAAAAAACATATATTATGTTAATCAAAGACTAAAAAATAAATAAAAAATAATAAAACGCCGGCACTGAATGTTTGTTTTCAATTTAATTTTCAGACATGGTTCGAGTTTTGTGCAGATTATTAGAGCACACACGAGTACATTATTAGAGTTACAGTGTTACACACAGGGGAACGCAACAAAAGACGTAAGTTAATATGATTTTAAATATATATCGTGCAAATGATCATAAATAAGAAACAGAGTTATATTCATGAAAACACGTTTAAAAAATAATATGCTTTTGAAAACATTGTCGTATGCTACAAAATATGCGTTAAAGTAGGCAGAGAAAAAAAATGCACGTGGTTTTTTGAACACCGATGTTGTGTTCTTATTGAATAAGAAAGACTTATGGTAATCATTTTGTCGATATAATTGTTGACAGTCGAGTCTACAATTTATTATACGCCGGGCAATGGTTACTCGCTGTTTTTGAATAATTTTTTTTCAACTCTAAAACGTAATTATATTGAAACAAAAGTTTCTGACAAAACTATATGCACCAAAAAAAAAAAAAAAAATCAAATACGCATAAAATGGGCGAAAAAAGGTAAAAATCTGAAATAAATTTGTGTTATATTCTAATGAAAACGATTAAAATCGTAAGGTTTTCCCGTCAGATTTCAAATAGATTATGCTTATAAAAAAATATATTGCGTGCTTATTCATGACTATTTATGTAAATCCGTCCTACAGTCACGGAGTCGTCGTCAATAAACACACGTTTGATAATTTTGCATCGCATAAGTCGTCGAGTTTTACTCTTTTACCACCCGAAAATGACGTGTTCGTGTAAAACTCACTCCGCCGAAACCGTCAAAAATTATTCGGTACGTTTCACACAAACCAAACAGTGACTTTCACACGAATACAAAACTGAATATTTTTAACACGTTAGAAATCATCGAGGTTTTTTTTTATCCAAAGCATTGTGAACGTTATAAAATATCGTCTGCGAAGAATATCATCGACGTACACCTACGCGCTGATTTTAATATGCGTTCGAGTCGACGATCTGCAACGCTAATAAAATTGCATATTATTGTTGTTTCGTAAAACCTTTGGCGACAACGCACTTATATTCCGTAACGTCGTTTTCGGTTTTAATATTTTTTAATGGCTGCCATAATAGGTCTTTGGAGGGATTTTAGATTACTCGCCGTCGTCGTGCGGAGCTTTAACACCGGGGCGACGGAGTAATAAAACTTATTTTTTTATATTCTGATGTTTCAATTCGAAATTTTCCTCTTTAAAACTTTACGACGTTTTTCTTTTTATTATTATAATTTAAATTAATTTTCCCGCTTAAGAGAACGCCATAACACAAAGAAGTATGTTTTACTTTTCGCTCCCTGCCTCCTCTGCCTAGCACAAATTAATATTTACATTGTTTTGCGTAGTTACTTTTCGTAGTTTGTCGCGTAATCGGAACTCGTCGACGTCGAGATTATTTTTTCTCGATCGTTCTGTACGTCATCGCGTCAAAGATTTACAGGCGCGCTGTGTTTTTTAGAGTGAACTCTACAGTCGGAGAGACCCTTTTTATAATCCAGCAGCTTACTTTTTTTTTTCCGGCGAAAATATATAACGAAAAAAAACCGAAAACATTTCGATAAAGTTCTGTGGAAAAAATTTATAACGATGTCTACGAGCGTAGTAATAGTATTTATGTAAGATTGTAAGAACTATGCTGTCGAATAGTGTTTTACAGCGTATATGTAAAACTATTGTAATATATTATCATCGTGTGGTCTGAAACGGACGAACTCGACTTGTCGACGGTCCAAAGAAATAATTTATTCTCAACATAATATAACGATCAACTAGCGGGAAGTTAGTTCGCCCACCACAACGATAAGCTTTTGTAAATATCTCACCAACTATTTGCGAGTCGGTTCGTGAAATTCGGCCATTTACGCGCAAAAGACAAAAAACCACCAAAAGTTTGGGTCGACTTGGCGTAGTTCGCTGCTCGCACTACGACACTCACTTGAAATGAAGACGTGGTGGCGGACACGACTTCGTAGAACCGTTCCCAAGGATGTTGTTTGGGCGGCCGGAAAGGCGTGAGCAGATAATGGAGTCCCAGCAGCGGCAGCAGCAGCAACGTGGCCCTGAACGCTTGCAACAGCGTCCGGGACGGCGTGCTGTTGGATAGATGCGAAGGTCCTGCCTGCAACTTGACCCACAGGACTCGCACGATGTTGCACAGGAACACGAGGTTGAGCGCCATCGACATGCACACGGGCACGACCAGCACCTCCGTGAACGGCGACTCGTTGATCCAGCATCTACACAAATACATAGATTGATTTCGAACACTTGCGATGAAAACGTCGTCGACAAGGACATCGTGTATTACGCAGTGGCGCGAAAATGAGGAAACATTTTCAGAAAGCTCAAAGTCTCCTTTAAAGCGTTTGGAAAAAAAATACCAAAATAAAACAATTTTGGTTTTAAAACTATAACACGATTTTAACGTTGTACGATAAAACGTCTTCGTGGCATTTAAAACGTAATTTCACGCGTATTTTTGGTTTTTGTTTTTTTTTAAACGTTTTTCGGATTTTCATATTATTGATACTCATTCTATTCTTTCCTTAATTTAAAATAATTAAGTTGCCGGCCCGTATTGATTTTCGAATAGTATGTATGCGTGACCATGTTTTTGTACGTCACATAGTGGAGAATAATCATTCGCCTCGGGTTTACCGGACAAGTTTAATAGCCACTTGGAATGTTTTAATAAAATTAGGAAACATATTACCGTCGTTTAGTTACGACTGCTGTTTTATTTCTTGTAAATTTGACTTTTCGTCCAAAAACCTTTTTATTAAATAGACGTTTAAGACTTCAAAGGTCGAATACGTATTCGAAATAAATCCTTATCAAATCAATTTTGAAGTTGATTAAATGCTTAAGTAATAATAATAAAATTAACTGTGAAAATGATTTCGATGAAAAACCGAATGTCTATATTCTATGTACATTGTTCGAGGGGTTTTTTTATAAGTTTTAGTAGACTTAGCTTCTCTAAACTCCTCCTCTTTGCGCCGTTTCATATTCGTTTTTTAAGTCCTAAGCGACAATTATTAATATTTAAAGAATGCCAGTAAAAAATTAAAAACAATGTTAATTGTGAATTGTTTTTTTCCTATTTATTTATTTTTATAAATAATTCTGTTATATTATTCCTACGAAAAAAGTATAAACGTGGTTTTTTTAAAAATAGCCGATGATGATGAAAATATATTGTTGATTTAGCGCGCTTAACGTCCGAGTATTTTTATAGGTTAAGGATCGTGTGCGTATCATAATTTTTATAAGCTTGGCGATCGTTCAAAATGTTATATTTATTTGTGACTATTAGTATAGTAATAAAGATAACACTGCAATTAATAAGATGCAAAAGAAATAAAAGGTAATTCGGGCTGCGATTGGGTTGCGTTCATAAATTAAAGGCTGATGTTGTATTGATCATTTGATTTAGTAATAATAATAATTTTAGTTTGTGGATTTAAATGGAAATTGCAATTTTTTTTTCTAAACATTCCAAAAAGGTTGCAGGTTTCCAAGTACGAAATTCGCTTCATACTTCAAATAAAAACTTTATTTTGTGTTTTTGGAACTTTTAGGACATTTTTACATTTTCAGGGTATATTTCGTATGTTTTATGAGAGTGAATATAAATTTACCTAAATAAATATTAATAAAAACATTAAATATTATTTATTTTGGATCGCCATATTATTACTTTTTATTTACCTGACAAAAGCAGCGGCAGCGCAACCTTTTTGACAAAAAAAAAACATTTTTAACGAAAAGAAACCAACACATGCATATAGTTAACACAATTTATTTACGAACAATATAAACCATACAAACAGATTTTTAATATTCTTTTTTTCAATTGTGTGATATTATTAGTGCGTTTAATCGTGTTTTTTTATATTTTTTTTTTTTGGCAGAGGTAAGAAAAAGGTATTTTTCTTGTTTTTTAGAGCATTGAAATCCGCAAGCAAATAACAATAATGAAATTAATTTTTTTCGTTTTTAGAAGATTATGAATTTAAACAATTGCCATTGTACGAAATCTCTACATTAAAAAAAAAAAACCCATTGGAAGATCCACAACTCCTGCTTAACTACGCCTCCGGCGGTTTGAAATCACTACGAAGCCATTGATAAATACTATACACGCCTCTTGATGACGACGTATTGTTTTAATATTTCCGACGTGACATCGGAACGCAATCGTGTTTTCACGCTGCGTTCTTATAATATGATATATCATTTTGAAACGAATCGCTTTGATCTCATAAGTTCAAATCGTCGGATCCCACGTTTAAGTACCGACTCTCCAAAACGCGACGATAAACTATTGGAATAATTTATTGATACTGCGCGCCGCAGTGTTAGTCGGTTCGCATGAAAACGCCGCCGCCGTTCGGTTGAATTTCCAAAAGCCAATTAGATTTACAAAACGTTGCCGTTTAATTATTACTTCCCAGACAATAACAAATCGAAGGCGTAAAGTTAAAACGCGCCGTTTATACGACGATTAAAGCGGCGCTGCGCGAATAGACCGTATTAGAAACACAGTATAAAAGCCGAATCGTCAAGTGGGGCACGGCATAATACGTTCGCCGTCCGGAGCTACGGTTTGAATAATTAAAACTTTATCGCGGATGAATGTATATCGATGCACTCGCGGCGATCGGAAAGACTGCGTGAAAAAGTTTTCGTTTGTCGCGACGTTTACGATTCGAATAAATTATTGATAGGTACTTATTGTTCGAACGGGATTGGTATAGTAACTAATAATATATTATGTTACACAGTCGCGCGGATACGATTGAAAAACATGTCAGCTTACGTTTTCGTTCATTTTATCTATACATTCTAACAATGGTATTCAACTCGAATCGAAACTGAACAGGACAATTATTTTATCGAAATCACTTCATATTATGTTATGCTCGTGCGTCGATTATTTTAAAGGTTATTTTATTTTTTTTATGAATTTTATAATAAAAATGTTAATTTTTTATCAGTTCGTTAATCCATTGAAGTTTGATCTTATTTTTATTTTTTGGACCAGAAGCATTTAGACGAGTGCTTATCAAGCGACGGCTAACAAGTGTACGACGACTAAGCTGGGTCAAAATATTCAATTATTAATTAGGTTGTCAATTAGCTATCAATCATTCGAAAATCATTAATTTATTTGTTTAGAGAGATAGATAGAGAGGGGAGGAAGAGAGAGAGAGAGATAGGGGCGTTCGTTTATAAAATATTTATATTATGTTTTGTATCAAATTAAATTTAATATTCTGCGATTCCTCTTGTTGATTAATGCTTAATTAATTTTATTTTTAACTCGTAAAACGCACGTCAATCATTACAATACGAGTACCATACGTATGCCGTAACAATTAATTTTCGTCGTAATTCAGTTACTGTCTTACCGACACGGTGAATGTTTAAAAACGTTGTCACGTAGTATACCTGCGCTATAAATATTTATTAGTCGTCGTTTGCTCATCGGCATGGGCGTGACTTGAACATTTTTTTTCGTGGCGGGGGAGTGGGGGAGATATATACGAATAAACTCTGTTTTACACAATATGAAGTATATAAACTGCAGAACGTTAACTGAAAACAATAAATTAATCAGTGGGTGGGGCAACAGAGACGGTGTCTCGTATGAATTTATTGAGTAAATAATGATCGACAAGTATATTCTTCTTAGCTAATCGCGATAGCCCAAATTTTATAGGACTTTTTTTACCCATTCGTGATGTTTTATGACCGAATTCGGCTATTGAGGGTGTTCAACAGAATGAAACGAAATTAAATTTATTGAATAATTATCGCGAAAAATTATTCGATCGTGATGGTGAAATACACGCGGGCGTGTTCAACGTTCAAATAAACAAAGATAATGAATTCGATTATTGTTGCCACGTCGCTTATTATCTGGCAAAATCATAGTGAAGCAGGCACATACAGGTGAGATAAAATCGATCGAACGGAAATCGTCGAATTTCTCTTACGCGATCTTTACCGGTTCATCGGTTCAGTCTTGTTTCAACCGTCGTCGCGGTCGTCGGATATCGACGCGTCGTCCGAAATATGTTGTTTATTTGTTAGTTAATTTAATTCTAGATGCACTGAGACGCTTATTTAAAATTTCTTTTTAAATATTATCATACTTAGCATTAAAAAAAAAAAAAAAATTGAAACTTTATTTTGTATTATTTTAATTTGTATTCTATTAATTTTATTTATTAATTGAGAATTTTTTTTTTTTAACGAGTAATTTTTCGAATGCATTAAAACTTATTTATACCTTTTACAACTTTATATTTTCCTAAATAAATACTAATATAGTAAATTATTTATAATAATTGCTTTTTCGTCTTTTCTATTATATTAAAATAGGCTTTTTTCTAATGCTCTTTAAAAGTTTTATAGGACTACCTTCCTAGATCATATCCTGATTTACGCCTATTCTCGTCGGTTTAAGCGAAAATGAAAACAACAATACGTGATTTCGGCCTTATTATAATTTAATTGTGTGTTTCGAAACAATACAGGGAAAGTATTCTATTGTTATCGCTCATCAGAGTCTTCTATGCGATTAATCTCAATTAAGTTTAAAACCAGAACGTTTCCTCGTCGTTGGACCGAAATTATTTCTGTCGTCGTTGCGTAAGTATTATTACTTATCTTATTATTAGCTATCGAAATAGTGATTTTCGTATAATTGCCGAGTTACGATCGAGATTTTTCGTTCGACACCGCAGATGATCCAATCAAAAACAACTAATTTTGGCTGCCCATATTCGAGTACAATTTTGGATCTTTCGTGACGTAACGCGAGGCTGTCTGTGCGGAGATTAACCGTCCGAAAAAAATGTTTACTGAGAAATAATGAAAAAAAAAAACGTCGCATCGTAAAACTGATATTATATTATTTCTCGCGCTTCGCTTGGATTCTATTAATATATGCATACATGACGTATAATGTAAACTATAGGTATTAAAATCACTTAAAAACAACGGAGTGTTTAAACGTGTTCCGAGAAGATAAATAAGTAGGTATTTTTTTATCTATGACGTGCAGGCATATGATGTTACGGGGTCGAATTTGAAATTTTACGTTTCGGAATGATTTTACATTGCGCACATTTACCCGTTTAACACGAACGAATCAAATCCATAAAAATACGGCTATAAACTGGATTAACCCCGTCGTATTTATAGGATATCAGGGCTAATATCACGGCGGCGGTAGATAATTTACGTTCAGTTTTATCCACGGCGAAGACATTTTTTTCAAAACCTTTTTAAATATCCGAGATAAAAATAGGTCTCGGTAATTTTTGTTTTGTTTACTAGAGTGTAAAAGACGGGAGAAACGTGACTCAATCTTTGGCGGGACGCGATGCTGTACAACGGGGACGACCTCGTATTAAACGCACGATCAGTCTGTTGTTGAAAACAACACTTTGTGAGCGTGGACTTTCCTTGACCGTTTTAAAATTCGATTTTGCGCAATGACACCTGTGGTGTTACTCTTTCGCTGTGTACTCACTCGGACGTGTGCTCGTTGGCGATTCGGAGCAGTGAATACAAAGAGATGACGACTAGCGGCGTCGACCAGGCCAACGTCCACGACCAACGGACCAGAGTATCTTCGGACGTGAAGGCGAACACGAGGAGAGTGTGCAAATAGAATCCTTCGGCTAACATCCACGCGTAGTTGGTTAGCAAGAAGTAGTGCAGGACGACGTGCAGTATTTGACACCACCACTGTAATACAAACGGGCGAAATCGTGTTAGTTCGTTGTGACAGACGTGAGCCGGCGCCGGATGCCGAAGCGCCTAACAGGTTAGTTTCCAACATTTTAATACGCTTTTCCAGTAGTTATGCGCTTAGAATTTGAACCACGCGCGCGCGCTAAACGATTATCGTCTCTTTTATCTCGTATTTTTTTCTTTCTAAAATCGATTCCAACATTGAATTTTACGGATTTCATGCGGCACATCGATAACTATATTATTTATGGATACAAGTAGAGCAATTAATAAAGTAGTATTAGTTATGAAAATCGAATTCCCATTAGTCTCTTTTTCCCAAATTATTATTTTGACATTCGTATCGAAAGAATTGAAAATGTGTTTATTTCCATTTATATAACATTATCATGTTTAAAAACAGCACAAAACATATTTTTGATTAAAAAATAGCTCTAAAAATTTTTAATGTGCTTGAGAAACAAATTTGTATCTTTTTCGGGTTGTTCTTAGATTTACAAAAAATAAAAAATAAAATGTAAAGGCACGAATTCCGAACCCTAATCAAAAGATATTGTTCTACAAAATACTTTCGAGTTTAAACGATAAACCGTCGTCGGCAGGTAATTCAATAAAACGGCAACTTTTAATTCGATATTTTCGTGGAAAACACAAAGTGCATTGTATTATAAAGCGCGTTTTAGTGGTTCGGTCTCGAGAAGTATGATTTCACTGAAAGTACTACTCATCGAGAACAAAGGTGTTCAAATACGTATTTCAAATACTTTTTTGGTGTCTCGCCGCACTCGAAATTAAATACCCCGTTGAATTCTTTTCTCGTTCGATCATATTCCCGTACAGTCCCGATTTTAAATAGTTGTGGTAATACCGGAAATATTTGCATAAATTACGATTTTGAATTTCACCCGGAGTTCCTGAAAGTTTACTTTTCATTTATATACCTCATCCATATTATATTGTTTGACGTGTTCATTCGGTTTCGTACGGTTAAAAAAAAAAAAACCACGACGTCAGAACGCTACATCGATTCGTTACTGTAAAGCTAGTATTTTGTTTTGGAAAACGAATGTTTTACGTTTAAGTGCATTTTATAAAAAAAAAAAAAAACAAAAAACTTAAACAACCGATAACAACAATTATTTTTCGTTGTGTGTTTGATTTATTTGTCATCATTTCGACTTCTCGAGAAGAAAATACGTGTTCGACGAGAAATAATAAACGCGTGTACAAATATTGAGATAAAAAAAAAAAAAAAATCACCACTCTAAAATATATTTTATTATTGTTTATAAAAAAAACGTGGAAAAATATCTATTGGAAATAAAATCGAAATGTGTGTGAAATTATCGTGTCGAACGACAAAATGTCGGCGAAAGAGTTATTGTTTTTCGTGGAAATAGAATGTTGGCGAGAATACCGTTTTAACAATCGTCCAAGTCGTCTTAGGGAAAATAGTTTGGAAGTTATTTCGCCGACTTGGTAATATACGTGAAACCCATTCGTTGTAAATTGTCTTCAAATTTCACTACATGCAGTCGAATAAAAAGGAAATTAAACTTAAGGAAATAATAAATTGCGGAAACTTATTCGCGCTTATGATAGACGCAGCCGCGGGCAACGTTCAAAACGAGCAAACGAATCCTGTTGTTTTTCCCGTCGCGCGACCTTCTCACTACCTGGCAAGACAATGGACCCGCGCAGGATTCGGACGAATTTCCTTAATCGGTATGTCGTCAGTTTGGTTCGAATATAGTCGCGTCGGATATCGTCGACCGAAATATTATTTTGTGAATTTATTCGCCGCCGTGCGCGCGCGCGTTTATTGTTTGCATTAAGTCTGACCGACCGATTTAGTTCGATTTGAGAAGGCTAATAAAGTAATAAACGTTCAATGGGATCGTCAGCAATGGGATCCAGTTGCGATAGACGTCACGGTTTTATTGTAATAGAAAACCAGAAGCGATAATAACCTCTCAAAGCGGATAAACCTATTTCTATTTCGGCGTTTTATTAGGTTAAGTTATCTCAGCTCGAATTCGTTACGAACAGACGTTATTCGTATCGACGGCGATGTTTTTAACACTCCACGCGGATTGATTTATTCAATATAGACTTTAGGACGAACATTTGTTCTGATGAGTAAAAAAAAAAAACTCTAAATAGTAAATATATTCTAGTACCTATATCGTACATAAGATTATGATGACTTTTATTTTTTGCTCATCAAAACAAATTTTCCTCCTAGAATCTCGAAATCTATTTCGATCACCATAGACGTTTCTAATGTAGCTGACTTGTTTGAAAAGGTGGGCGGCGACCCCTTTGGCTCCCTATTGGGAGTTATCGTAAACGTTGAAGACGAACGTTATTAGTGACGATTAATTTAAGTACTTGCCGTTTAGTTAGAGTTTCATTAGTTTATACTAGATCGCGATATAAATCACTACTTATAGGCACTAAAAAAAAAAAATAAATAAATAAATAAATAAAAACAGCACTTACAATTGATTTTTTATTAACCGTCGCGGCAGTCCTATATACGTATTTTATCGCGGTGGCTCGTTACGTTAAATATTTTATAAACAAACGTTTTATTTTTTTTTAATAACGCGGAAAAAATCCTTGATTATGTGCCATTAATTTCCAGCGGGGTGTTTTTTTTTATTTTTATGTCAATAAAATTCGAAAAATACGTCGATAAAACCACTCCGTTAGGTCAGTTATTATTTAACGTTTTATGGTAAAAAATTAAAAAAGTAAACGGCATTAAAGAACCAAAAAAAAAAAGAAAAAAAAGATCGTTTTATTTTACTCGGAACGATAGAAAAAAACAACAACTAAACAACACGGCGCACTTTAATCGCACGGTTTGATGATTAGAATCTACTATTTGCGTACTGAAAATAGAAAAAAAGATAAATCGTTTTATGATATCGCAGTATTTCGACGCGGGCAACGGGTAAAACAACAGAACGATACGTTTTTATTGACAAAAGTTCACTTGTCAAGACCTATTCTTTTGAACGGGGTGTGACTGATAATCAACTAATGGAATCCGCGATGTGGATGAAAAATGATAAGAATACGGACGACGAGCCGATGTCTCCTCATTTATTAGGATACACGTCAAGGTACCGTTTCTTCGTCTGGCACCTGACAAACGTTACTTTTTCCTAGAAACGAAATTCGATAAACTCCGCGAAGCGCACGGTCTACTCACCATGTCGGGCAAGTCATTTCATTAAGTCTATAGTTTAGAAAAATGCAAGTCGAAAGTTAATAGTTACTGTGCTTTTTCCCGACTTGCATGTGTTACAAGTTAAACGAAGGAAATAGTAGTGACTCTATGACGTGGAAAATCAATCATTTTTTACACGAAAAAGATTTTGAAATATCGACGTCCAAAACTTCGATAAAATATAATTATCCGTTTAAAACAGCTTGAAAATGCAATACGAAGTCGGCAAGAGAAAAACATGTCGAGCGTAATTTTCATATTCAATTATTATAAGCGTTTGGAGTTTTTAAATTTTGACAAAACTCGAGAACACTTCATAAATTGTGTATTAAATAAGATTTTTTTTTAATATATAAGTTCAATCTACACGCGTATTTTTACTGAAATATTAAAATGAAAACAACAAATGCTTTTTTTTCGAAATATGTACCTTTAATAGTTTATTTTGCTACTCTTTACCATAATACATATTACCGCATTATTACATTACGGTCGTTTTACGGTTGTACAAAGTTCCTCGATTCTGACGAATGCTGAAATCAATATCGTTAATAAAAATTTACAATGTCGATAAGTAGAGACGGACTATTCAACGAGTAATGAAAACGTCCACACTTTTATCATCCCCCCGTTTACAAAATTCTCGAAATTCATTTGGCCAAAAAAAAAAAAAAAACTAAACAAAAAACAGATTCGATCGTTTTCTTTTTCTTTTTCCCGCGAGAACGCCGATCGAACTTGTTTTTTTTTTTTTTGCTCTCACACTCGCACTCGTCAACAGACGCGTATATTTTCCCATAATCACTTTGGTGCAAACGTCGAGTGTTTATAACAGTAAATAAAAAAAAAAAGTTTAATCCGACTCTACTCCGCGCGAGACGTTCGCCGTGTACCGTATTCACAACGATCGTGTCTTTTCACGTATTGTTCGCGTTCGCGATTACGAATAAAAAAAAACAACGACGACGACGACGACGGCGACGAAGTAGGTAAGGTAGGTTACCGACTCGGTTCGAGATTTCGTTTTGAAACGTCGTCGGCGTCGTATATTGAAAGGAAACGGCGCGAAAACGAGATTCAACAGTTTTCCCATTGTTAGACACGCGTTTATATTATACAATATTATACTTTTGCGAAATAATTATTCATCACGTTAAAACTTTAAATCGCTCGTGTTTCGTCGAACTCGAACCGATTTAAACGTCCGTTTCGCCAGAAACGTTTGATTTAATAACGTCTCGTTTCGAGCGATTTTATAAATGAATCGTTTTACGAGTTAATTTGTTGTGCGCGCGTTTCGAATATCTCGACGGATCAAATGAAATAACGTTCGTTATAAACGCTGTAATTGCGGCCGGCTCGCGATGAATACGTTTCAATTTCAATCGATATCGGAAAAAATATATTTTATACCTTTCGTAACGTCACCGGCTTTAATTTTAAACGAGATAGTCGAAAGCGAAAAATTTGTTCGTAAAACTAGTTTTACGTTTTGTTTATTGTTTAAAAAAAAAATGTTATTCTTCATTAACTACAAAATAACTCGAAGTTTTTCGCGTTTTTATAGAATTTCATCAGAATTTAAGAAAACCGTAGAGAAATTAGAAAAAGGACCTCTCAAAAAACCAACAAGACAATATCGCTGCCAAAAATCATCTCTGAAGTTCATTGGATTAATTCTTCTGTCATAAACCACCTACACATATCATGGTAAGAAAATAAAATCTAAAAGTAGATTTATATCGTTTTTATAATTTTTACATTTCCCCAAAGACAGAATAACTGTCGAACTCTTACTTTATTAATTATTTAAAAGTTATTTATACTCGTATGCGTTCATATTACATATTTTTCCCCGATACGGTATAAATTTAATATTCAGTGTTAAAAAATAAAAACGATTCACACCACTCGAACACGGTCGAGTTATAGTAAATCCTTCGAAGTGAAGAGAATGTAAATCCCAGGTACAACCCAGGCTTTTTCTTTTCGCGCAAATACACATCGGAAACAAATAATTCAACTCTTCAATGTATAACTCCAATCAGGTTTTCTATTTTATTTCGTTATTTATTTTGATCTTTTTAACAGGAAAAAAAAAAGGTGGAAAAAAGATAGACGACAAAGAGGAAAGCGAGAACTCGTTTTCCCACAGTCTCGAGGAAAATAACGATTAGAGTTTATTTTTCCAACTATTTATAGAATAACAAGTGACGTATATTTTTCTGTTCGATACATAATTTATCGTGTAATAAAAAAACTAATAAATAAAGGATAAAATCGATAGGATGTCGATAACAGTTATTCGGGAAACCCAAATATTAGAATAACATTATAAATCACATATAATTGCCGTAACCATAGTCGTTTTACGTTGAGAAAAAAAATCATTACTCGGTTATAAAACACATACGTACGTACCGATAATACTCAATAGTTACACATTCGACCGAGTAAAAACCTCTGTCAGGTGGAAACCGGAGGGGAATTAAAAGGAATTTCAGAGTGCTTTTTTCCTCATTTATCTTTACGCATTTCTGCCATAAATACGATCGCTGCTCAACAGTTTATAATATAACAGTCATGTAATGCGTCATTTAAAATAAGCGGCGATTGCAAACTGCTACGGGTAAAAATAAAAGGGTGACTTTTAATACCGAATTTTCGAGTGGTAAAAATTAAACGCGTAAATTTGGGTTCAGGTTTTTGTTTTTACTTTACTGTTTAGAATCGATATTATTTATACTTTCGAGAACTGTTCAACTCTAATGGATAACATCGCGAGAAGGTGATTTTCGTTGATCTTTTTTTTCGCGTCTTTTTCAATCTCGACAGATATTCGAAAAAGAGTAGTATTAAACTTCTTTGAATCGAACCAAACGATCTGGGGTTCATCATTTGTTGGATGGAATACAAAACCGCGGCATAACATTTCTCCGACGAGGTCATAGATCGTGTGACAAACTAACAGGTAGTCGTTCCGATTTTCCGTTAAAAAAAAAAAAGAAGAAAATTAGAATTATTAATTAGTAAATGTATTTTTCGCACGCGAACGCGTAATTGATTATAAACTGTCCGTCAATGTCTGATGTCGAAAAATCTGCGCGTCCAACTGACAACGGAATCGATATAAAACTTGACGCGCATATTATTATACTCGTTGCAGGGACGAAAATACAAAATATCGCCGCCGCATTAAAAGATAATAATATAATAATCGTATTTCGTATTGTAATTTCGTGAATTAATAATGCACGCGAAACGTCCGTAATTGTCGTCCGATTATCGGCGATCGCGCCCGTTATCAAGCGAATCACTGTACTGCACGGCGAAAGTATTATCGATTGTTCGGCATCGTTTAAATCGGTATAAAAACATTATAGTTTCGTTTCATTCGCAACTTTCGCATGCAACGGAGTGTTATGTTACAATTATTTTAATTATGGGTACCTGAAACAAATAAGATCTCGCGAAATAATAATAATGCCAATAGGTATGTGATATAATATTGTATTTACGCATTCGTTTAAAAAAAAAGAAAAAAAATCTGTTGTTCGAATAACATATGAATAAACTTTTATTAAATTTTAATAAAAATAAACTTTTATTAAGTTTCAAAAGAAATGGCTGAAAGTTTCAATTCCCTAGATTATTATTTTCTGAATTACAACCGAACAACCAAAGTTTATATTATTAAAAACGAGTTTGTTTTAAATTACACCGCTTTTTCGTGACGTCTCGGTATTTTCATCGAAATTATTTTTTAATTATTTCTAATCGTATTTACCAAACGGATATCTAATTTTTCGACTAGTGTTACAGTAGAAGTGAAAAATGTAAAAAAAAAAACCACAACAACGTGTGGTGAAATTTAAATCGTGAAATCGAAACGATTAATATTGAACCACCTTTGATGCGTTCGATAAACAAACGCTTATTTTATGTAAAAAAAATAAAAATAAATGCACCTCTTTTCAGTGGATTTCGCAAGTGTATAGGAGAAAATAAAATTTGAGTTTCGAAAAACAATACGACGGACGAATAGGTATTATTTTATTTTCACATGTGATTTTGACGGACAATCGATTGAGCTTGTTTCGAAAACGTACGCGCAGTCGAGGTGACGTCTCGCGTTGTATTGTTGTTACGAACGGCTGTGACAGTGCGTTATTTCATATTCGAAGGTAAAATACGAATAACGAAGGGTGAAAAAATATTGTTATCGCGCCCGGGGTTCTGGAAACCCTTTGGGCGTATCGTCAGAACGACCCACCGTAGTTCGCAGCGCTAAATTTATGCACAATAGCTGGGAAATTTACATACCCCGTTGTGAAGTACGACTGACGGATGCTCGACGACCAGTCTGTACCATAACAGCCAGAGAAGATTATTAATGGCGAACGACGTGAACATGTGTGTGTGCAGCGTGTTGCGCGCACATCTCAAGGACCTGTAAGTACAAAGGTAAACGTTTATATTGTATTATTATTACGTTTCGAACTATAATAATAATAATAATAATATCATTATGTTTGTGTTTTTCGAAACGAATTCGAAAACGTCGAAAGTGCCCACAACGCGTGTTTATGATAACAATAATAATAAGTGTGTTTTAATTTTCCGGTTGTACGTCATTAAATTCGTCTCGTAGAGTCTGAGGTCTTTCGAAACGGATACAATATAATATGACGTGTCGCGTTAGGATCGTCCGCCGGAGAATGGTTCGTAATATTTCATTTAACGTGTGTTTAACGTATTTTCAACGTGCGCGATTTAACGTCTTCGAGAAAAGGCCACAAACTAAATTTGTAAGTAGTTACTTGTATGATTTTTTTTATTAATAGTTTTTCTCAAAATTGTAAAATATTTTAATGTCAATACGCTCGTATTTATGTTGCCAACAAACAAGTCCTTGGTTGACAATTTAAACCAGAACACTATATTCAGTTTTAATCAGTGGTCAAAGTGGGAAAAATGTCGAGGGGGCCTATGTTTTTCTAACAGTCCCGTGGGTGTCCGCTATTCAGAGGTTTCACTGTAATAGTAATAACACTAATAACTATAAGTGTGTTGGCGTGAAATAGGAATAAGTAAACGTTTACGTCTATCCAATACTGTGCGTGGGTAATATATCGAACAGATCATTTATTTATAGTAGGCAGATACCTAATTATGTAAACAATAGTAATAATGTAACATCATTATGTAACACTAATAACTACTATAAGTGTGTTTGCATGAAATCGGAATGCGAGAATGTTCACGTGGGATACTGCGTGGGAACGAAAGCCAAACTGCTCGCGCCACCCAACCAATGACAGCCGAACTGCGTGCGCAACGCGAACTAATACCCGATCGAGTGACGCGCTAAAGAAGTACCGCAGCTTGCCAATGCAGACGATCAGTCCAGTGTCGACAGTGGTTCAGAAAGTTGCTCTCGGTTTTAACACTGCAGATTTTATTTTTCTCCGTAATAGTCAGTATAATGTTGTCAATAGTTATTATTTATCTCGTCGACGCCTAATCAAAATTTTAATCGTAATTTTTGAATTTTTTTTTCTCTTTCCATTTCAATCGCTTTTATCGAGTGACTTTCGTATCTGTTACTACTCACTTCAATTTCACAAGCCAATACGAACACCGAACTTCAACAGAAACCCACCGGGCAGGCCGTAAGTAGTACCGATTATATTTATTTACAGTCTATAGATAGGTAGTGGGTCATAGGCGCCGATCGGGGATAGCGAAGGATAGCGACCCCGCATTTTTTCACGAGATAGCGAAATTATAATTTTTCTATCCTATAAAACAATCGTAATTTTTGCACTAGAAACGAATAAAAATCGAAAATTTTCGTTATTAAAATAGGTACCTGATATTATAATGATAAAAGGTATAACCTCTATTGTTTTTTTATTGCCGTCGGAATAATTCGTAAACATCTGCATGAAATTCATATTTTAAAAAATATCCGCGCATCAATTAAATCAAATCAAAAATATCTATTTGATTTAAATTTTTAAATTTTGTTTTATCATCATTGATTATTTATCTAATGACTAGTATCTAATTAGTAATTACCAGTTAAAACAAGTTATAAAAGTTATTTTACAGTTTTAAAATAGGCACACTGGTAATCTCTCTTATTTGATTAAAAATAATGTAACGATTCATTTATTTCCGATTTGCTACCCCAGTAGTTTTTTTCCCAATGAACAAACTTATCACTCAAAATTAACTATAAAATATGGTTTAGAACAGAGGTTCCCAAACTTTTTATTGTACGACTCATTTTGGAAATTTTTTAAAATCTGGCGACCCACGATATCAATAAATGACCCTTTTTTTTTTTTTAGTGAACCATTCGACAAAAAATTAATATAATAATAATAGATGAGTACTATTTAAAAATATAGCGCGACCCACCAAAAGTATAATCGCGACCCACTTTTGGGTCGCGACCCACAGTTTGGGAACCTTTGGTTTAGAATACTGTAATTTTAATTTTACAGATACTTAATAAAATAATCATAAATTTACCACACATATATATTGTATCATGACTTGTAAAAGTACACCACGGGTATCGCCAAACACAATAACTTATTAAATAATATTAAAATAATATTTGTTTATTGTCTACCACTGCGGTCATTCTCGATATCGCATTAATTTTAAAGTAGCCGTATTACGTGTCTGGTTGTCGGGTAGGGTTTGTATGAGTGTATGTTTACACGGGCGGCCTTTGTGCAATAATGTACGGTATACGTGTTATCTACACGGGCGCCAGCTGCCCGGAAATCTAATGGCACACGGGGCTACTGGATGATGTTAGTTATGGTTAGTTTCGGAACAGCTCTTGAAATGTATTCGCGAGAAAATCGCGCGCACCGACTGAAAATCCACGTCGTTAAAATTTGGTCTCTGATTAAAATACAAATCGTCTCGAAATTTACATGAAAAATGTACGCTGGCGTACCTGAAAATGACACGCTCGGGAGTCGTGACGTTTTCGGCGCGACGGTGTTTCTTTTTTCTTTTGATATCTCAAACGATGTAACTTGGGCATATTCGGGACCGCGAAAAAGTTCATGTTAAATTTACTATTTAATTTATTATACCATACATTAGTAATGACTTAATTTATACGACGTAGAAAAGTTTTTTTTGTTTTTTTTATAGAAAAACACTGCATTTTTTCGGAAATTACCGACCGTTTTCGCGTTTTTACTTCAAATTTTCAAATTCGTCGCGTACAACGGTGTTACTATTGATATTCTCATAGTTTTCAAAATTATTGCAATACCCATAAGAATTTTTTATTTAAAATATTTACCTCTTTTAAATATATTTGCGTGTGTTTTAAATTTTACAAAAAAGTTAATACTTTTCGAATAAAATAATGTTGAAAAACAAAAAAACCACTTCCAATAGGTATTATATATTATAATTCCACGTTTTTATAATCGCCTCTTTCGAGCATTAAATAATTTTGTGCATCGATATTTATCGTTTACGGTAAAATAATAAAAGCTGCGAATTAATAAATACAAATAATTGTTTCAAGTATCCCAATAAGTATTACATAATGATATAAATATGTAATATGTAACGATAAAGCGTAGACGACCGGAGCGACGACTATGTAAAAAATAATTAAATTTATAGTAAATTACGTTAAACCGTTGCTTATTCGTTTTTCAGACGATTTTATTCTTTTCTTACTACGGCTGTGTTATACTTGATAATAAGTATTTCGCATTTCAATTTATTTATAACTTTGAACTTCTCTTAAGTCGGCGGTCTATAAGGCCGTATAAATATATTAAATAACTTAATAAAATGATTGGTAGACATTCGCATACTCCCGTCCCATCACTCATCAGGCATATGTACTTTACGTCTTAAAGTCATATTCGTTGCATAAGTTTGTTTCTAACTATAAGCTTTGTACCAATACAAGTATGTCTGGTTGCACAATTTCTTTGTTTTCGCGGATGATTTTCAGTAAGTTTTTGTTGTACGTTATTCGTTTAGGCACGGCTGTGTGTTCGGTCGTGTAAAGAAGAGATTAATAACTGTGTATGGAACGATATTTCGAAAATTTTCCAGAATTAAATAAAAGACCAATGAATTAATATAATTATTATTGTAAACACCGCGATTTTGAAAAATTATTAAATTCAATCGCATGCCAAAATAATTTATCGAGTAAAGTGACTTTTTTTTTCTTCAATTTTTAACTTGAGAACGCGACGTACCAAGTCGTGTCCAGACACTTTAAACACATAATTTTTAGCGTAATACGTGGTGTTTTTTTAACAAATTAACGAAAAAGATTGTAACGTTGTTAAGAGAGATTATGCGACGATTCAATCGAATACGAATCGTTACTGTTGTATTTGAAACACGATAGGATTACGTTTAGTTTTTATCGTCAGAACCGTAAAAATAATAGTTTATCCGCGAGCTAGTCTAACTTAAATCGTTTTGCTAATGTCATGTGAATGACTCTAGAAACAGTAGAAACACGTGTAGGAGGAACTCTGTCATGGAGTAATGTTGTTTTCCCAGAACGTTCAATGGTTCAAATCGTTTTCTAGTCGATCATCGGAGTCACGCGGCGTGGCGGAGTCGTGCGAGTGATTCGTAAAACGCAACTGGACCGAACCCGACCGTCCGTCACGGAGCAGTGGTTTTCAAACTATCCTTGTTCTCGGAATCCTCGGATTGACATGAAAAACATTCGCTGAACCCCGAAAACCGGGGACGTCGATTTTGAGCCAAAACTCTGCACGAAAAACAACACACGAACGATAAACGGATGGGGAGGAGGGGTTTATAGCGTTTTGTGAAAAATAAGTATTGAACTCTGGACGTTACTGTCTTAAATTTTAAAACGGAATATTTTTTTTTGTGCGAGTGTTTTTGCGAAGCCCTGGGATTCCGTAGAGCACAGTTTGAGAACAGCTTGTCCGAAACAATGAATAAACGAGTTTTCCCCCCGAGAGAAAAAAAAACCGTACGGACCCGCGGCGAATACAAAAGGGCGCGTGGAACAACTGCATATCCGACGTCAGATCGATCATTCGAAATTTATCTTGAGCTAATTTTTAAAGCAAGGCGTACACTTCAAAGGCACTGGAATTCGGTGAGATTTCAGAAATCAAACGAGTTACTGACAAAATATAATATCGCGAGCAGTAGAGTGAATTTCATTGTCTACGAAACCAAAGATGAGATGCTATTGGAAATATGTCAAAGAGACTATTATTATTGTTGTTATTATTATTATTATTAATCAAAGTCCGCTCGTTCGTTTACTAGGAGGAGGTACCTATCTACATAAAAGTCTTTTACAAACACTTTAACGTTTTGATCTCGTTTTTGTTTTCGTTATTCAAGGAAAAACTTTCTCTTTGACTCGCGTCTCGTAATTAGTCGAAACAATGCAATGCACCGTCGAGTAGAATATTATCTATCGGATCCCGATAGAATATTTTTTACGTCGGGCGCGATAGTGTTTAATCCTTCAAACGAGTTAATTAACTATAATTTTCGATCGCGGTTGATATGATTATAATAACGAATTTGATCGAAAAATAGTTTTAGCATGTAGAACGAACCGAAGAAAGGTTTTTAATATGATATGAGAAAACGCATGTAAAGAAAATACGTTGCGTTTGAAAAACGAGTCGAAATAATATTATTTCAAGTACTGTCACTTTAAATAAATATTATTAGAGTAGATAATATTTACATTTATAAAAATCTACAAAACGATTTGAGAAACGTTAAAAATAAAATCTAAAAACGCAATGTCGACTTATTTTATGAACTTTATTCTAATGATAACATTTAAAAACTTAAAAATTGTGGATTTATTTTTCTGAAAGCGCTTAAAATGTTTTACGGAAATAAAATACTTGGGCGTTTATACTTGACGAAAGACAAACTCGGTGCTAAAAACTCAAAATAATAATAATAATAAAAATAATAAATACCGACGTTAAATCAAAAGATATTGTTCACAAGAATATATATTTGAAATTCCTAATATTAAATTAATGACATTTTTCATTAATTTCATTAATGAATAATGGTAGAAAATTATTTAAATCACTGCGTCATATCAAATAATTATTGTGTTTATAGAATCGAATTGTAGCTGCATACCTAACTATAATCGTAATTTACAATGAGCTTATTGTCCATTTTATGTCCATAAAAATATTTATTACTGTTACTCTATTATTTCATGTTTTATGTATTGTACTTATACTAATTGTACTCGATCGTTTACAGATTCCCAAAGAGTTCACGGTACCGATTAAAAACTGTTGGGCGACTGTTAGGCATTTTTTAATTGAACACGAGTATTGTGAACACAATAAGTATTATTAATCTCGTTACATCATAATGTCGTTAATTTAACTAGGTTAGTTTAATTGCATAACGCGAGAGGCGACTTTCGTCGTATTATGCGCACAGGCCACTTTGAGATCAATTAATTACAGCGTTTTAACCCGATGAATAATTTATGTGTTTTAAAAGTAATCTCCGGGCGCAGCACCCACGGCGAAAACCAAGAGCAAAGATTAAAACCCCAACAGAGAACTGCCGCGGTAATCGCGTAACAATATCGCGATATAGACGATTGCACGTCACGCGTGCGGAAATAAATATCTATTCGGTCGAGCAGAAGTGATACCACGTCGAATGAGACGGCGCGCGGCGACGAAAACGCGAATCGTCGCGGTTGCTCGTCGGCCTCGTTCCGCCGATGACCCTTTAAACGGCAATGAACACGGCGGCGTATCGGAGGGTCCACGGGGCCTACGGCGGCGCACATCCATTACGCATTTGTCAATCACGGCGTATACCTTTTGAAAAGAAGACGTACGCCCGTTTGCGGAGCGTATACCGCATTGAATATTTTTGTTAATATCACACATTTAACATTTCGTATACGATATGACATGGTTACGCAACACTGGTTACACAATAGTATAATATAACCATTTTGATTGATAAGCCCGACAGGAATTCCGTAAATCACGTTTCATGTTATCAGTTATAGAAAAGTGCCTCCGAGAATGAACGATTCGATATTATGATGGTTTCTGTCGCGTAGGAATCGATCTAGGAAATGATACGAATAATCCAATACGATTTTATCTGTTGAGCGAGTGTTGTTCAAATACAATAGATAATAATTTATTAAAAAAAAATTTAAAATTTCGTTTTGTGTCTATAAGGGAAAAATTGAACATTATAATACATTTTTTTTTTTTTGGAACGCAGTGCACGCAATATGTATAATTATTCCGAGCGTGACGAGAAAAAAAATATTTCGCAACAAAAACGTTTAAGTTCAATACGTGCGTGTGCCCGAAAATACAACACACCACAGGTAATATTAATACAATATATGATATTATTAAGTTCCGAATTATTGACCGCCGTCGTCTGACGTGGACCGTTGAGACTAATCCTTCGACATACGTTTCAGCGTTCTCTTGCCCGACGTGAAATTTAGAAAGTCGACACCAACGATTGATTCAAGAATGTCAATATCGTCAGTATGTAAAGAAAAAACACGTCGGCCAATGTCGTGAGTATAAAATATTATAATAATTATTACGGATTGTTCGGGAAAATGTTTAACACGTCGTCGTGTATGAGCAAAAGTAGTACACGACTGTGTAAGTCGACGATTTTGAAATGTATGTTGTGAAATGGGTAAATTGTGTTTTCGATTTTTCTTAGTGTCGTTTTTATACGGTTTTCGACTTTTTGGTGTCAACCTTCAACGATTTTTTTTTTCGTCGTATTCAATCTACTGCACAGAAATGATGACGCGAAGAATATGAAAAATAAATAAATATTTATTCATTTTGAATGAGAAAATTAAGCCAACAATTAATTATTCGCTTTCCGAGAGTAGGAAAATAATATTTTCGAGACATTCTCGATTTGATGTGCCGTTTTGCTGGATGTTTATACCGATGTGACGTGACTCAAAGAATAAAACAAACCTAACTGCTAACTAGTTGAAAAAAAAGGGTAAAATACGAATTTCAACTACTGGTTTTTGGACGTCTAATTCGTACCGTACGTATAGTAACGTATTCAAAGCGTTGGATTTTTAGACATCAGACCATTGCGGAAAAGTTCCAAATTTATAATATGAAAGCGCACAAACTCGTTGTACCGTTTAAACACATCGATCGCTTGGAAAACATTCCACTCGGACGTCCGAACCGAAACGATGAAACAATAATACATTTCAAACGTGCGCGCCGGGAAAAGGGGGGAGAGTTTTTATTAAAGGCCTTGTTTTTAACGACCGTAGTAAATAAATTGCAAAAGCACTTCGCGATAATTGCAAACATCGTTTCGCGCGGGGCAAAACGAAATACCACCGCGAGAATTCTGAGGACAGTCATGCAAATTCGTCCTAACGACGAGGTAAATAATAGCATAAAAAATTTGAATAACTCAACGTGTCCTCGGTCCTCGGCATAGCCCCGAGACATCTGGCCGGTGTTTTTGTTCAATTTCTTAACGTCTGGCGAAACGGGGTGGTCTATAAATTTTGAAATTACTCATGTAAATTTAAGTCGACCCGTACGATGATTAGGTACACAATTATTCTCGGAATAATTTTTTATCTTTTTCGAATGGTTCACGGGAGCCGGGAACATGCAAATGTTTTGTAAATCACAAACTCCAATACAATAATTACGTTTTTTACTTGGAACGCTCAAGGGACACCCACATTATTATTTGAAGTTCGATTAACAAAATCGACAAAACTCTATGAGACACAAATATCTTTTTAGCAACAATTTGTAAAACTGATTGCGAGCGTGCGTTTAAAAATACCGAAAATCGCGCTTAAAAATTAAAAAAGAAAAGAAAAGAAAGCTCGTAATAACAATTTGATAACATTTTTATTTCGTCAAACGGTTTACTGTGAATAATAATATTTTATCTAAAATATTAAGTTTAAAATATCAGTATTTAATAATCATTTGACATTTAATTTTCTTTATATTATAATGAAATTATAAAACAAAGAACATTGAAATTACATTTTTATTGCATTGTAATAATTTAAACATCCATTTAATATTGTCATTGCTTCGGAGAATAAGCGTGTTATTTCGATTTTTAATTTCAAAACATCTTTGACTTGGAGTCAATTAACTTTTACTAAAGTCTTACAAAATCCTATCGTACTTTATCTATAAAATTGATACTGCCAGAGATATAATCACACCGTATTCGTGTACTCGACACTTGTTATAAAGTATACGATTATTTTAATCATTATATTATGTTTTCATAGAAAAAAAGTCTGTTAAAAAATGAGCGAAAAGGTCGTGGGCTAAATTTAATAAAAAAAAATAGTACCATCAGACACGTAAAATTTCAACAATATTGCAATCGAATTGAAAACTTGTCGAAAGTCGTAACAAGTCGCACGCTAAATTTGTTTATAGATTTTAACTCGTATTTCCGCGAAACGAATTTGAATTTCCTAACTCGATCGCAGTAGAAGCAAAGTTGTACGATTATTTAACACCGAGCGAGAGACCTATAAACAACATACGTCGTCGGTTCAAAGGCGATTTTTGCGTACGATTGCGTTGTAATCAAATTTGTCGGGTCGACCGGTTTTTCTGATACCCGTGGACGAGGGGAGGGGTGAGGGCTGGAGGGATACGATATAACATCTCTGTCGCCGAGTAATTACATAAACAATATTGAGCTTTTATTTTGCTGCAAATCGCCGGACGGTAAAATAGAGTGCCCCGGATCCGTTGAGCGAAGTTTACCTTGGATAACAGTACCGCAAATTAACACTCGTTCTGGTAAAACTACTATTATGTCTACGCTGAAAATCGTAAAAGTAATTTCGTCTTAAACAGTCCGAGAGTCTTCGGGTTTTCGTAATAAATACCTGATCGGTTTTTGAGGTTATTTATTTTTTTCTACACTAATGTTAATTTCATAAAATCCACGAGTCGAGATAAAACGTACAAACGAGTGGTACGCGTATAATATAATATCATTTTTAAACTCTCTGTTCTCGCGGGCGTCGGAATTTAAATATAGATAAACGAATAAATGCATTTTGAAATTAATCTAATCGATAAACTATAGTAGTCTGTTTCGTTGTGGTGAAAAAAACCCGCATAGAAATGAACTACGCGGCAAAGATTCCTATGATTAAATTTCGATTCGAACGTAAGAAAAAAAAAAAATTCCAATGTTTTGTTGCGAGACACTCGAAACACCAAAGTATCTTTTAAAAACATTCGATTCGCCTGGAAATATTTGCAAAATATCAAAAAGAAAACTGGAAAATTTTTCTCGAAAAAAATCACTATTATGTTTCGATTCTTTGACTACAAACTTATAAATGGGAACTCGCCGAGCGTAACTCGAACATTTTTTTTTCTTGATTCATGAACTCTGTTTTTTACATATAATAATACAATGTAAATCCCGTTCAATTAAAATAATTCGATTGTTTAATAAATAAACAATAATTTAATGATGGTCTCATTAGGAATGTAGCAATAACGAAAGAGAGGTAGTGTTTAGTGATAGTGTATCTTATTTTTATCAGCTCAAATAACTTTTTATCTATACGTATTTATTTTTGGTTTTTTTTATTTTTTTTAATTTGACTAGTGTATCCGAATAAAGCGATATAAAAGATAAGAGAGAAGATAATATAGAGAAAAATGGGTCGTTCGAGTAGGTACCGCTCGTTTACCGTGGCAATTAATTTTCGTCGTAATTCGGTTACCGTCTTACCAAAGTGCCCGCATAGCGAATATTTAAAATCGTCGTCACGTAGTATACGTTATAAATATTAATTATTCGCTGTTAGCTATTCGGTATGGGAGTGACTCGAAGGGGTAATTGTTTTTCCGAGAGGGGAGGGGAACATTTTGTTTTATTCATATGATATACGCATTCCGTCAACTCTTACGCATATTATCACGAGGGGAAACTTTTGGGATGAATCATTTTAGGTCGTCTCTTTTGAATCTCTTGATTAAAATAACGTTTGTGATTAGTTTTTTTCTCAGCTCGCGACAATCTAAATTTGAACAATCCGTACTTGTTCGTTATATTTTTACGATCGAATTTGATTTTTAAGGGATGAATTAAGCGAAACGGAATTTAGTAAATAACAATTGCGGAAACCTAGTTGGTCGACCGTATCGATGGAAACGATGCGGTCGTGTTCAAAGTTCAAATAAACAAACAACATGAATCCGGTTAGGTTTTTTCTACACTTGGCAAGACAACGATGGTCGAGTGAGTGCCTAAGAACGAGGTGAAGTTGATCGGACGATAATCGTTTGTTTTCCCTTTTCTCTTGTCGGTCTTATTGTTTTCAGTCTTGTTCGAACCGTTGTCCGGACATCATCGTCCGAAATATTTTGTTAATTTATTTTTCGTTATATTTATTTTTTTTTTCATCTTAACCGATTGATTTCATATTTTTTCAAGAACGTTTAATACGATTTTTTAATACTAATTTATTTTCAAATTTTCAGCGGGTCAAAAATTGGTAGTTTAATATAAATTAACTTTTTACGACATACATAGTATATAGGTCACGACACGTTTATGGATTGCAGTCAGCTGACAATTTTCGTAGTTTTCATTTATGTTCAATTACAGCGACTGGTAGATTAAACCGTAGAGGTATTAAACACTATTAACCGTCGCGCGCGTGATGAGTTTAGGTTCACTAGTCACTAATCAGCCATTCTTAAAAACCCGAGCAAAGTCGGTTGTGTTACGGAAGAATTTTTCGCGATGATATTTAGATTACCACTAAGTGTGCGCCCCTATACTCATTAATCAATTATAACTAAAAACTTAACAACGCGCGGCACGCGTTATCTCGTCCCGTTTTGTTTTTAAAATTCCAAATAAATTAAAAGTTTGTTCCAACTCGGAGTGTATTTAATGACGCGTGTTTGGAATTATTTAGTTTCTCAAAAGCGTCGAATAGTTTATCGTTTATTTTATCTAACGTTTTTGAGATGGAAAAAAAATAAATAAATAAAAAAATACCGCCGAATTACTGCTACCGGACGTTATTGGTTCCGAGTACAAGTGATGCGCCGCATTTATTTATTTAAATTCGGAACCGATCGAATCGAAACGGTTTTAAGAACGAAACGTCTCATAGGCCGAATTCTTAACGGTCAAAGTTCGTGAAAACGAACAACGTTTTATATTTTCAATCGCGAAACTTTTGGATTTGCAGTCCTCAGCTCGGCGTACGTTTTTCGAGTGATAAATAATTAAAAACCACTCGTTTGTCCGAAAAGATATCGCGAGGTTAAATTTGTACAATTATCGTTAATATGTTTATATTATTGTTTTAGAGTTGGAAACTTTACGAAGGTAACGGAAAAAATCGAAAAACGGCCGAGAACCTACCATATTTTGTAACCTTGAAAAATACATAGGAAGTATATTATTTTTATCCGTATCGAAAATCTCAAATTAAGCTCATTATAAGGGTTCGGATTCATATGCGTTTGTACGTTTTTTTTTTTTTGTGAGTGAGCACGGAATACGTTCTGCCAAGGCGTGATTAAAAAATACGAACATTTTTAGAGCACATATTCGAGTACCTATATTCGTCTTTTACAGAGCGCGTTTTCCAAATCGCGTATTCGTCAATAAAATATACCGCGTCGCTCAGTGTGAAACCCATACCTTCGCGCACAGGATCTATCGTCTAGAAATCCCACGCGAACCACCCGACAGTTCGACGACGGTCCGCTTTCGAGTTTTCAGTTTGGGAACCTGTGTCGCAGAACTAACACACTATAGTGTTTCTCTGACGCACGCGAGCTCTCGTCGCGTAGTTGTCGGTGGGCGCGTGCTCTCGGCGATTATCGTCTTGAAATTTGGTTTTCACACCGCCATCGATCATTAAATACGCGGAAAACTTTGCCGAATCGAATCGAGACACAAGTTCTCCCCGACAGCGAATATACACGGTATCTATCCGCGGTGGCGACGGGCGGGCGGACGGGGGCAGAGGTGTTGCGCGTCGATAACGCGGCCGAGGCGAATTACACATAACTATAGCCGAGGAGTATAGGTATATCGACAGTATATAAGCCGGAATGCTTTCCACATATTATTATCTCTCGCGCAGAATGTGTCGGCGAATGAATTTATGGGTTGTCACATAGTACACACGTTGAAAGTATTTTAATGGGGACCTCAACATTTCTATAATTATTTTTATAATTTCGTTCGAACAATGTCAAGTTTAATCAATACGCACTTTTCAATGTTAGAGTCGAGAACGATTTTGTAATAAATTACTTGGAATTAAAAAGCAAACAGTGATCGATAACCAGACGCAAAAATCCTTTATTTTTTTTCAAAACTGTACTCATTTTATTAAATTAATCTATCTTCACTTTTACACTACCTATGTATAATATACTTCGTCATTAATTAATGCTCATTTATGAAGGTGATCGAGTATAAAAAAGTTGTTTATCACACTGAAGATTGAACTCGAGAAATAAATAAACCCATGGTCATTTTGAATATGATTAATAAATAGTAATTCTTTTCAGACGTCTAAATCTAAACGGATTATTCGTAACGACGAGAACAATTTGCCATTCAAAATGTAGACATAATGCGCCGTTGAATTTTATAGACAGGTACGTTATCGTAATTGAAATAGAAACGATCAGCTAATAGTATTGTTGATGTAATTATTAAATTATAATATTAATTTCAGACTGAATCGAAGAGACGGAAAATCTTTAACCGGTGTAGTGAACCCACAACGCATACAAATTTTCAACATTCTCCAAGGCCCAAAACTGTGTGCATTACATGAAATATTTTGCGTAGTACAACAAATAAAGCGTGTCGTTTGAAAGTGTACAGTAAATACCTACGTTTTTTTTTTGTTTTTATATTTTTAGATATTTCGTATCAGTAAACATTTTGTACACACACATCCAATCATTGAAAAGGGTAAAATATTATTTTCGTAATGGTTCATCAGCCAGTTTTCGGTGTTTACACATAAGAAAACATAAACGCAGAATTCGTCCACGACAGGTAAAGAAAAATCAACATCACTCCTATGAAAGTACATTTTTTTCCGAAGGCCCGACTGCAACTGAGTAAGTACGTCATCGGTAGTACAGATTTCTATCTGAAATATAATATAGTGTAGTACGAAAAATCGAAAGTTTCCGGCCCTGATATCCTCCACGGTTTGTTACTGGCATACGCATAAATTTGAAAACGGGAATCCCGGGTAGATATACATTGTATACCCTCCGAAACACCGCCGCACATAATATTATCTCTCGCGCGTATAATATACGAGTACAGGTCCTTCCGAGTTGGTCCGTAAAAAAAAAATTCGTCCGTCACCATATTCGATAGAATAACGAACGTCTCTTTTCTGAATTTTCCGAACGTTGTACAAAACAAAGTGATATTAAACAGACTAGTAGAAAAACGAATGTTCTCGTGTATGTTTACTTACTCGTTTATTTATTTAGTAATAAACAGCGAGTCGATAGGAAGAAAACAATCGTGTACGTAAGCAAACGTGTCGCGGAGAGTATCGCTGAAACAGATATATGCGTGTTAAGTCTTTTTGGTGATTTTCGAACGGCTTCGGCGTGACGTGAAAGTCGTGAAATTTTCACTTCCGGCTGGTAGAAATTGTTCCCAATTGCAAAACTACTACATTTTCAATCTGTGATAGGATTTAAACCCGATTCGTATGTCCGGAAATAAGCACACGACGTGAAACGTTTGGAAATTCGGGAACCGCGTGGTCACGATTTCCTACACCGGGCGACGCGTACAAGCGATTTTCTCGTCGGGGGAGGGAGGGGATCACGAAACGATTAAGGGGGGTTTTTTTTTTTTTAAAGAATCGGAGCATATGGAATACGACTACATCCACACACAATGGTTAGTCTAGTATCGGTTCGATTTATTTAGTTCGTAACGTTTTGAAGTTCAATTTATATTTTATAGTCGATAACATTATTTCGAGTCCGACGTATGCATTTCGTTACTTTTCAGTCTGACCTATTGAATCCGTTGCATTTAAGAAATCCTTTTTTATCTAGTCCGAAGTACATTTTAATCAGACGCATTTTATTCGCCGTCGTTCCTTTTTTCTAATACACCGTTCGATAGTAAAATACATTTATACGATATTTCAGTATGTCTCGATATAACGCGTGCGCGTCCGCGAAATCCGGCTAAGCAACAGAATATTTTCAATTGATTTTTAGCTAGGCGTTCGACGGAAAATCTGTCTCGGACTAATACGTATGCATGAGATTGAATCGAATTGGATAAAAAAATGTTACGGATTAAAAATTAAATAAATATTCGACCATTACACCGGTAAACCGTATCTGTTACGCCACGCGAGATAAACATTTAATGGTATTCTGTCGCCCGGGGCTTATCTCAACGTGCGTTTGCGTATTTATTTGCTTTAAAACGTGTATTTATCGATTATTTCGCTCTTTTAAGAATACGCACGGTGTTAATATTGATCTCATATAGATAAATATATTCTAGGTGCGTACAATAGTAGTTGTAAACCTGGTTTTTAATGATGCGCGTTTTTTTTTTCTATAAATTCTTTGTGCGTAAAACGGTTTTATATTCTATAAATGTTTCGGAAATGTTATCTCAGACGACGAAATTCGTCATCTATATTTCATAAAGAGGGGGGGTCACACGCACTTTTGAAAATACTTTAAAATAAGCTCTGCTGTCGTCGTCACGGAGCACGGCTCTAACTACAATCGTGATAGCACTAGATGTGCTAGATGTGTAGTATCGATGTTATAATAACCGCCGACGAAAAATAATTAGTTAAAACAAAAAGTTAAAGGATCTTTATTTTATTTTTTTGATATTTCATTGACGTACGTATTATAGAAAAGAAATATCGAGAGGTCTGAACCATGAAAATAAAAAATAAATCATCCCCTAGCCTGGGAAAGAAAAGGACTCGAATACGTGCCCGGTACGCGAGCGTATACGCTATAACTGTTATTATTACTATTATTATTATCGTCGTCGTCGTCGTCGCGTTTACCATTTTAATATAATAATATAGTTTACAGTGCGGTTTGGCGAAAACTTTACACTCTGCCGCCGTTTTATCGTCACGCGAATCTCTAATTTCCCGTTCGAATGACTCGTCGTTCGCTGACGACACGCCTCGCGCAGTCGACCAACCCGGTGGCGAATCCAGGCGACGAATGCGTTTCTCACTCGGTATTTTTTCCATTTCGGATATTATTTCACTTCGCGTTTTCATCCGACCGTGACGGTCGCTCGGAGGGAGGGGGAGAGCATTTTCTCTGATTTTCATTAACTCGTGAGCATATTTTGGTATTTTTTGTTATTGATCTTAAGGATCGATACATACTCGTATATATATATATATTTCAATAATCGTTAATTACAATAATGATATAAATAATTAATATAAAATAATTGTATTTATTCATACCATTGATGAATACATTTGTACGTAGATTTCGACGTTTGCATATAATATTGAGAAAATTCGATTTTTTATGCTTTTCAAGTGACCTTTATTCGTACCGGGGAAATTTCTGCGGGCACCCACGGACCGTCGCGAGCTATAAAATCCATTTAGGTGTGTCCAAAAGCAATGTCGTGTATATAGTTTGATCTTCTCAAACATGACCTGCAGCCGTGTCGTCCGGGGCGAGGCCTAGGAGACATCGACGTGTGCACCGTGCACATAATAACGCGCGGCTGCTGCGCGAGACGCGAAAACGCCGGGCATTATTATTATTATTATTAACCCTTATAATAGCGCCGGGAGCGTACGTAAATAAACATAAATGTATACACACGTTTCGGGGCCGTTTAATGTTTACGGCAGAGGTCGGAAACGAAATTAAAAAATAAAACCGCCACTGAAACCGGAGCCCTCGTTCGATTATCTACGGAGCCCGAGCGCGGACGATGCTTTTCGACCGTCGGTTTTTCGATTGTTATCCGAATCCAAAGATTGTTATAAACCTAGTGTTGTGTTGTTGACGACGTTTTCGCGGTCGTATGATACGAGTAGTTCGATATTATTTTTCCGACGTCGAAAACTAGAATAATCGTAATAATTACAACGCCCATACAGTACAATAAATTATTATAAACAGCGCAGGGAATTATACTCGTACGCTTTTTCGTTATAATATCCAAACAGTTATAGATACTTTGAGTTAAAGTTTAAGTTTTTGCATGTTAATGGCGTGACAATAGATTTTTCTTTTTTTAATTTGGTATTAATCATTCGTGTAACTTAAAAAATCGTGAAATATAAATTAGTTTTCTGTCAGCTCGCATTTATACAGTTTTGAGCTGGCGAACTTAAAACTCAAGTTCTCGATAATATCGTTCAGATTTTAACAAAATTATTTCTATTTTTTTTTTAAATTTAAATAACTACATCATTCGTTTTTATCGGTGTGATTCAAACTATATTCGTTTTTATCTCCATTTAGATGATTTTATCGTCAACTATCTGTTGTCTTTATCTAGATAATTTAATACGCGTGTACACCGCAGATTAGAAAAGTGTATTTTGTCTTTTCGTCGTCGTCGTCGTCGCCGCCACCGTACTATAGTATATTATAAAACTTCATTCCACACACATTCGATTTCGACTTGATATTCCTCACGAGACTCCGTCTAATCCTATTTACCAAGCTGTGCTTTACACGCGGTGGCTATGACGTGCCTGACGACGAATCGCTAAACTCGTTCGACAGTATTGTTGCAGAAATGAATGAAAGGAAATCCTTTTGAATCGCGATGACCTACGGATTCCGTTATTGTATTCCTCTCGAGAAATACAAACATAGCAGAGTACAAACACACATCGTACGTATGTTATTCAGGACGTCCTGGCGAAGATCTGACGAACTCAATAACAATACACATTAAAACTAAACTATTTTCGTAAAATCCAAAATGGCTATTTTATGATTTTATTTTTGAAAATAATTTCGTCTCTAGAAATGTTTATAAACGATTAGCCACTTATAATTTTCTACGATATTATTTTCGAAAGTTGCGAAAACTCAAAGTATCTATCGTCAGTGGTACGAACGGTCATCGGTTGTATTTAAGAACGAAATTTATCATTCGTGAGAGAAATATTAAAATTTTAACAAACTTCGATTTTTTTTTTTAAACCAATGACATATAACGTATAACTTAAAGTTCGGGACGCTGACATTTTTCTTAGTCTTTATTTCAAATTGGCTATCTTTTTTTTTTTGTTCAAAATTATAATAGAACTTAACAATTACTCATTTTATTGAAATTGAAATCTATTGAATGTTTATTAAAGTACAAGAGTAAAAAAAAAAAAAAATACATTCAAAAACTTTAAAATGTAGAATAGTTAACAAGAGCTATTTGCCATACCTTCGCCGGACTTTTTGGAAAACGACAAATATCTATTGGGTTTTTTACGAAAACGTTTAATCGTAATGATGAAATTGGGTTTTGTAGACGTTCGCGTTTGAAATTGGACAAAGGTACAAAATAAATATAGGAAACGCGGATAAACGTCTTTCGACGTGAATGAACGCACAGGGCGCCCACGGACGTTATTCAAAACGAGAGATTAAAAAATGTAAACGAGAGCATAACATTATAATCAAATTGATGTCGTATGCGTTCGGAATATTTTCAATACAAAACGTCTCCCCGGGACTTGAATCGATTCGGCGCATTCGTTTTTATGTTTATTCGAAAACGTGTCGAATCCTCCGTCGTCGAGCGCGCGAGAACGCGTAAGCCTTTACGGTCGAATGTGTATTTAGTTTGTGTATATATCGCGAAAAAACTGAATTACATTTTTTTTTTCTTTTCGAGTTTCCTACGATCTCCGAGAATGTTTTGTCATTCAATTTTTTATTCACCTTTCATTCGCGAACGAAAAAAAGCAAACAAACGGTTAACAAAACTCTGCGACATTAAAGTAGTTTAACGATGTGCAGGCGGCGATTCGTTCTTATAAATATTTTTCAATCGAACGGACACGGACGATAGTGATTCGTTATTCTGTTCCGAACCAATGTGTGTACGACCGTTGTGAGTTCGAAACTTTCCACCGTATCGTTTGCCGTAGGATTGTACCGAGTAAAAATGACCTCATGCGAATACAAACACCGTTGTTTTACATAAAACAAACACACCGAGACCGTGCCAAAAGATTGGGAACAGGAGCCGATTTAAAGACAAAAGGACACGGAACATAATCTCGGTGCTCTTCTAAAGACGTAAGATGTGCTCGAAACACAATAACTCATCAAATGTGAAACCATCGCGTTCCAAGTGCATTTGAAATCAACAAATGTTTTACTATCAATACTTAATATACAGTTAGCACAAACAATATGACGCGTGTGATATAATATTGTCATTGTGGAAACTGATGGGAAAAACGAGAATTAAAATAGAAAATACATTCTTTTTCGGGTAAATCACTAAGAGTCGACACATAAATTAAAAATAAGTTTGGAACATTTTAAGTACACCGACTTTCTCAGAGTTTTATCGGGGGAAAATACTTCAATGAATTGTAGAGGCTAGTATGCAAAAAGTTTTTTTACGTTAAACGTGGTAAACCAACCACGTTGTTTATAACGCGTTAAACAAATAAAAGCAAGACGAAATATTCAAGTGAACAAAATTTGTATTCGGCGCACGGCATAGAAATTATAATTTGTCGTGGAAAATGGAGGGCCTTGATATCCTTTAAAAGGGGAGTCAGATTACAAAAATTTTTCATTTCGAGTTGATTAAGTCCATTAATACAAGGTACGGAGCATGCATATTGACGGGAAAAAAAATATAATATATAAATCTTTAATATTTAGAACGGAACATAAGTTTTTGTATTTGTACCATCGTATCTTTGTTTAAATCACAATTTAACACTCGTATATCAATTTTAAATCGTTTTTTAATATTTAAAGAACAAATAAACGCGTTAAACAATTTCAAAAATGTTTTTTTATGTTTTTAAATCATAAATCAGTAGTCATTTTTTAAATCACAATTTTGTAGGGAATTTTCGGTATTTCCAGGGTCATAGTTTATTTTTTCAAGGAATTCGCGTCTTAACCATCGTAGTAAGCGTATCGGCCGAAAATTTGTCCGCCGATGGTTAGAGACGCCGATAATTCATCGAGGAAATGTCATCAACCCCCGTAATAAATACAATTGTCAATGGCGTTGGGTTATGCCTCGTGTAACAAATTAGCTCCTCGGTCCTCTACCGTTCTCACGCAATCGCGGGCATAACCTGCACTGCCTCCGTACCCGTCGTGAATTTATAACGAGAGAGATTTCACAGGACCCCGTCGCGCGTCGTCGTCGTCGTCGTCGTCGCCATCGTTCGGCGTAACACATGAAGCTCGCTAAGCGTGATAATTAATACGAACCGTCGTTGTTACTATCCATCGTTTGATGTATGCAAATACGTACATAAATGCAAATCGCGACCAGCCGTTAGGACTAAAATAAATAAGGCAACACTAAAACGATGGTGTGCCGTAAGACCCGGTAGGCATTGAAATGTACTATTATATTATTATAATATATATATTATACTATATTATTTGTTTTAGATTCTGAGACTCTGGGCGAGAAATCGGTGCCCGGTTCCGGCGATCTTGACGCTTTAGATGTGCGTCTTCTATTGGTCGACCGACTTTTGACTTTTACAAACCTACAGATAAGGTATACCCTATACGTTTTTATCGTTCACAGCAGACCTGAGTAAAATATAAAAATAAGCTTTTTTTTCCAACCTTTATTTTTTACACGACAACTTCATAAAAGGGATTTGAATTCAGTTCAAAGTTCAAAAGAAGCGTGACGGGGTTTGTGGACCGAGTCCTGCGAAGCCACCCCCGGGGATCGGCTGCGAAAATTATAGCTCAGCGGTGCCGAAACGAAAACTACGCCGCCGATTTTAGCCCAAGGTAAAAATCCGTTTTTAATCGCAGTGGCGATATTTTATCGTACCACAATAGAGACATTAACGGACTAAAATCGGGAATTTTCGCAACTGTATTGTGAATAGTGAAAACGGTGTGTTCATTTCAATAGATTCGATTTAACATTTAATCGTCGTATTTACGTAACAAGGTAGAGGTGGGGGGGGCAGTCGGGGGTTAATAACATAAATAACGTATTATAGGAGGTCGAACGTCGATTTCACATGACATGGCCATTTGCGCGTGTAAATTTACAAAAAACAAACGTTATTAATGACTGACAAGAATGTATTTTCAGATAATAAATTACGATTATTATTAATATTAAATATACGACACGATAATGTATATTATATACGTTCTTACGTGTACAACGTAATAATATTATTACGTGCGCATTACATAGCCAACATGTGTGTATAAAATTGCTCGCGTGCATGTGATATTGTGCATAAATTATAATATTTCGTTTATAACGATTGTTTATATCCGGCGAATAAATGACGAGAAAAGTAAATCCGAAAAGTAAAACGACCTGCCAAAAATATAGTCTCCGATATATTATTACGTCATTTATGTAAAATCAGTGCAACGTTTATTATTATTACCACCGGGGCCGTACGCTAAACAAGTATAAAATACGCGTGCGTTCGTGCGATTGTTATTACTGAAGCGTACGCAAAACCAAACGCATGTTTTACTAAAAGACTAGGATTTAATTTTTACATTGAATACACCTAATAAATCATTAATCGACAAGTATAATATATTTATGAACATGTGCAATGGTTATATTTATGAAATTATAATAGTTCGCTATGCGTTAACTGGTTTTATGCGTAGATATCGCGTCGGTCATATTATTAAACAGCGTCTGAGATAATCGAAAATAATTAGTATTTTTGATTTCATGAAGAAGAATGTATTCCACGAAATGTCGCGTATTGTATGTGTAACGATCGAATGTCGACCTAGAGGTTATTGACGTCGACTTTAAAACGGTGAGATTTATACGTACACAACAAATTATAATTTTATATTAGCGTCTTAATAATTGTACTTTGAATTACTACCAGGAGTTGTTGAAAAGCCTGTAAAGTCTCGTAAAAGTGCTACAAAAAAAAAAAAAAACGCTACGTTCAGGTGGACACATTACGAGTGAGTTAATATTTCGAAAATCTCATGTACTCGCGCCGCTCGAAGTCGGCTAAAAATGCACTTATAGTAATAATAATACTCGTCGCGTGAGATCCATGTCAAATATTCTATTATTTATGATTTAATTACGCGACTACCCTCGGTGAAATATTAATGTTAAACATCGGCCGCTATAATTAAATCAAAATGTTATTTCGCCATGTACGCACGTATAAATAATACGATAGAATGACTTTGAAGTAACGCGTAACTAATCAAATTATAAGATGAAAATAATAAAAAAAAAAAAGGAAATTAGGTAACGTCCATAAAAACGCGGTAGTTCGGTTAGCGTTTGTAAGTTGGCTTCGACCCAAACGAGATCAACAGATGGAACAACTGCAACTAGGTTTTATTTAGTGTTTTCGCGATATATTTATCCCAAGGAGATCAGACAAACGTTATGACTCGACACCCCTTTACTTTTTTCTTTTTAACTGAACTAAAATTGAACGATTAAAACTGTATTTCAAAATATTGTCCGAAATCTAAAAGAACCGTTTTATTATTTTGTTTTCGAAAACAATGTCGGTGTTAGACACGTTACGTTAACGACGAGTCACTATATATAGTTTCTAAAAATGTTCGAAGTTTACGAACAATAGTTGGATAGGATTATAAAACTCGCGTGTTTATAGCTTATCCGGTTAGACCAGTACTGCTCAACCTTTTTTACTTCGGCGGAGCTAATATTTTTGTCTTCGTGCTGGCTACTACTAATGATATTACATATTTTCTAATATTTTAACATCATTTTATTTGTATCTATACTCGTCTTGTACCGGTGTAACTTAACTTTTTACTATATTTTAAACATATTTCTCATTTTTAATCGACTGCATGCGGTATACGTCGATAGAAATATAAAAGTTTTATTTTTATTTAAAAATCGAGATGACGAATCTAAACCAGACTTTTCGTGAGTTCAATCACAAAAATGTCTCATTCAAATTAATAACATTGTTGCAAACTTCTTTGTAAATCATAACTTTTTTAGTAAAAAAAAAAAAATTAAATAGCTCTAAACTTAAAAAAAAAAAAAAGGTAGTTAATGTGAATATAACTACTAGAAAACATTGGATATATTTTGTATAAGTACGTTTTATTTCAACTCGTTATACGTTTTGACCCGCGGGCCAAGGGCTGGACATTGCCGGGTTAAATAAACCAAGATCTCAGGACCTTTTTGCATTTACATGAACGTTCATTTACTTTTGACCACTAATCAGCGAGCCCCGACCAATTTTATGAGTTTTTTTTTACAACCCGTTACTGATATTTTTTTACGTGTCAATCCACAATGATATTCATCTCGCCGACTTACACATAGTATGCCCCATATGAAAAAGCTAAATGAAATTTGTAAAAACTGTTTTTCAAAAACGAGTCGTATAACGATTGATTCAAACGAATTTCACGATAATTGTACGCCACGACCTCCGCACGACATATTAATACAATAATTACACGGATAGTTTAAAGGTCAGTATAATATCAGAAAGCGATTTTTATTTGAGTGACAATGGTTTTCAGCTTTAACATAAAAAACAAACCGTTTTAAATCAATCGAATTCTACTTTTTCCCACCGTTATCCTTTATTGTACGCACGAAACCGTCCCACAAACTCTTAGGAGTACGCGAACTACAGATTGGGGAAAATCCGAGTTAAACGGTCGTACGTGGTGTGGGTAAATTTGTAACAAAAGTGGGGTGGCGTGCTCATGAGCAATGTATCAGCATTATACATAAATTGTAATTATACTTTAATTGATAAAGTTCTAACACTGTAAAATTGTTGTTAAATTAATCGAGTTAGGTTTATGTTAATGGAAATCATATCTCTGATTATTATGCGATTATTTAATTTTCGTAAAAAAATTTGATGAAAAAATGTCCAACGGTTTTACATAAAAAAAAAAAAATACAGTAGAAAAGCAACTTTTTGGCCACGCCGCTGATCGGTACGATATAATAATAATTATTTAAATACGTTCGCGTGCGTAATGTGTCGATAAAAAATAATTACGGTAAGAAAAACCACTTCTTTTGAGTCCGATCGTTAAAAAAAATGTAAAAAACGACAAAGTAAATATTATTTTTTTCACGTCGTCGCCTAACACAATCGTTATGAATTTGAAAACCGTCGTCTGAGTAGAAATATCGTCCTAACAAACGGTCGGCGGAAATTGTATACTTATTAAACGAAAACAGCCGGCGGCGAAAGATCATTAGATTCCAAAAACAAATGAACGTGTAACGTAAAACGTAACAAACAGTCGTCGGAGCCTCGCGGTAGGTATAGTTTATTTTATAAATAGCTTTTGATAAAACTTCACGGTTGGACCGTCTAGCCGTTTTCTTGGACAAAAAAATAATTAATATCGTAAACGTGGAAAAACTATCGAAATAACAATAGAGTAATAAAATAATTTGATCGAAGAGCGTCCGCGGATCGAATTGAATACATTAATGATTGAAGCGTAGGCGAATTTTCGATTCGTTTTCCAATCTAAATAAGACAATTATGTATTGATGAAATAGAGATTGGCACTTGTAAAACAATATCACCGCCGCGCCGCCGTGATTGTACATTCGAGAAATTATATACAGGGTGGAGACCTAGAAAATTAAATAATAATTTAACTCGGGTTTTTTTTTTTCTAACGACTTCAATAATTCTAGATTCTATTACGAATCGAAATTTTCGTAATACTTTAACGAGAAAGAGAATATTATGCGACCATTCGTACGTCGACCTCGCGAGACGTCGCGCGTGTCCTTATCGCTGGAAATGTTGATGGTTTTAATCGCGAACACGAAACCGCGCTAGTCCAAACCGAATAATATAATGTATTTCGTTATAAAAAAAAAAAAAATATATATATATATGTGATTACATCGTTTCCGCAGAAAGTTCCGCGGACGCACGTATAAAAGGTCTTTTGTCCGTGATAATGTAATTTTTAATTTGATTTCTCGAGTGGTTCTAATTATTTTATGAAACTTTTATTTCGTTCTCGGCGCCGTCGCCGCCGTCGTCGTCGTCGTCGTCGTCGTCTTCGTCGTTGTCGACGTCGTTGTTGTTGTTGTTATTGAAAAAGTTGTAACGCTATAGTTTTTGTCGAGGAGATGTTTAACGTTACAAAAATACAATTTAAAAAATCGATCTCTGCAGCCGAGATACCGCTCGCTTTCAATCCAATTAAAAAAGTTGAACATTTTTTTCGACCATAGGGGTTGCTAACGAATCGCATTCGCTTACATTCGGTAAAGAACCACATTGTTTTTTTTTTTGAAACTTAGATCGTTGCGTAGGATTTTTCCGGTATAGTTTTTGTAACCGAACGTGAACGGAAATGTTTGGTTTGATCGATTTAACAGACGGTTATATTAAATACGTACGTCGAACCGTCCCGACCCGCTGCGCGATAACTACTCCGAACGATCAAAAGTAGATATCGTTTTTACATAGATATGAATTAAAAAAAGAAAAGAAATCCATAAAAATGTTAAATAATTCAATACGACGCGTTTTTACCGAGTTTAATGACGACTACGATTTCCGATTTCAATTATATGTTTATTCGATTATTCGGATAAAAGATGGTATACATATGGTATATATATGTACTTCGCGTCGTATTGATTTGAACGCGCAGATCTGAATGTCGTATACCACTCATTAAAAATATCATACATAATTAAATATAAATATTATATATAATTAAATCTTAAAACATCGCGGAATCGCGACGGTCGGAAAAAAATTAAACACTTCAAACCTTTTAAGAGAATTGGTTTTTGTGTTTTAATTTACGATAAATTTCTGCGCGACTACATTGATCGCCAGATACAATAAAACCAGGCCTCGAAGCACTAAAAATGATTTAAATATGCAATCAAATATCACTTGAAAAATCTGAAAAAATATGCGACTTAAAAATAAAATAATTTTTTTCGATTCGAACGTTGTTGTTTTTAATTTATTGTAAATACAGGTACAGATGACGTTTTCGTTGGATTTGAAGTATTGATGAATTTAAACTGCTGCACGGTAGATTTTCCGACAAAAGACCAGACCGTGAGATGACTTTTTTACACTTACAAAGTCACAGTCGAGTTTTAACCATTGAAAACGTTGTGTGTCACGCGCGATTTTCGATTTCCCCCCGGGTGAAAAAAAATCGAACGATGAAAACACCCGAAATCCGCGTCGCTTTTTGTTGAAAAAAAAAACCCACTGAAATAAATTAAAAAGCCGAAACGCGCGCTTTTTAAACCTCCTCGCAGTACAACATACGAATACGTGCACATCGTGTTTTACGAAACGAATTCGTATCCCCACTAATGGCTACTATATCCTCGCGTTGATTCTACAAACGCGTTCGAGGGAATATTATCGAATCCGAGCTCGGATCACGACCAAAGGTAATTGTTATTTTCGTCGAGTGTGTCGACACGGAATACGTTTCAAAACAACGTCGAAAGAGTTAATTTTTTTTTTTTTCAGTCGAAACGAGTCGACGCGTCGACGTATTTAACAAATAATAAGGCCATCCGGGCGAAAAACGAAATTGAAAATAACTCGATCGATTACGTTTTCGAGTAGGCGACCGTTTTGGCAATAACACTCGACGAACCACCGCCACCATATTATATATTATCGTGCGCTGACGTAATATCAAAAAAAAAAATAAATAAAATATATATTTATTCGCGAGCTCGCGGAAACGCATAGGTATAAAATATGTGGCGAGCGTTTGACTTTCGCCCCGTTTATCTGGACCGTACTAAATCACAGTCGACGAAATGAAAACGAGAGGCTCGCCGCCGAAGGGATCTCGGTGAATTTTATAGTCGTTTATCATCTAATAATAAAATTAAGCTTCTTGTTGCGATGGAGAAAATCGAATTCGAGCATGAGACAGATAGTAGTGAGTGCAGTTCGGAGGAAAAACGTAAAACACGCGAAAGTATAGTTTTCAAACAAAAAAAAACATTGTTTTTGAATTCGTATAGTTAAGTTTTAGAAGGGAAGTAAGATTTGTGTTCTTACACTCGTAAGAAATATTATAAAAAGAATGATTTAAAACGTAATTTCACTCGTTTTAGGTCCCTAGCCGCGTAATGGCGATTGAGCTTAGAGCTCGAATTTTCTCTACCCAAAAACAAAAAACAAAAACTCGAATGCAATAATTGTATGCGACACTCACTTGAAATACGTGAGAATAGTGATGGACAGCAGAAGTGCGATGAACGAGACCAGATAACCGGTCTGGTAAATCTGATTTATCCGTTGCGTCCACTGTAACATAACAAAGCATAAATTAATAAAACAATTAAATATAAAATACGCGCGTGCGACGTACAAAATATACCCGTTTGACGCGTAAACATTTGTTTTCTAAACAAAATATGAATTTATAATTCCATTGTTTGAGTACCTACTAAAAGTTCCAGTAATGTATGCGCAAAGCTTTACCGTGTTCCTCGTAAGATTTCGTTGAATCGAATTTACATTTCATAACGGACACGAAACGATCCCCCACGTCGTGTCGCACGTGCATCCAATTTTTTATTGATATAATATTATGATTTAGAGAAATAAAATATTAAACCGTAACAGTGCCGCGTCAAATCGAATCACTGCCTCCGGAGTAGGAGCAAACCTACGGTTTGTTGCCCGAAAAATGTTTCCAAAGCGAAACGTTATCCAATTAGATATACTCAATCGGCTCGTTCTTTATTATAATCGTCACATTCGTTTCAAATCAAACTTTTAGAATATCATTCTTGTTTTTAGATCGCGATTGCGACGATAGTCCAGCTTTGATGATTCATATAATATGCATGTACTCATATGTATGTATTATCACGTATACGCAAGAGAGACACGTCTTTGCTAAATTAAGGCCTATTACATATATATATACATTTGTACATATAATTGTGTTCAGACTTTAATCGTACAAACAGAGAGTGATTCGCCCGCGAGTTTACGATAATCGTGTGTCGACAACATAATGTATAGGTATGTGACAAGAGGGTATATGTTGTTATTATTATTGAATAATAAATAGTAATGCACAAACGTATTCCATGTATTGGTATTACACAACACGTGTAACGTGTTATACGTATAATACGTGAACGTAATCAATGTGTTTGACCTTTACAAATATTATAATATATTACAAATGCGATTATCTCGTCATCCGTAAGCCATAAATACGAATACTCCGTAAGCGCTACAGACCGATCGATGGACTGCGTTATTATTATACAAAACTTATAGTCTTTTGAAAAAAAGGAAAAAATAACCTATAGCACTATATTATAATACGTTACGACTAAGAGAAAATTCTAAATCACAATGTTATGTGTACGGTATCGTATATCTGTCTGGACACGGAGACGTGTGAAAATAGGTCACGGCCCACGGGATCGCGTATCGTAATATTATCGTAAAATTCCGGATCACGTGTCTCTTCCGACGGAGCCGATACGAAGGGAATACTGTCAAAAAAAAAAAATAAATAAATAAAAAAATAAAAACCTCGAGAATAACGTTAAATTCTCCCCCGACGACGAACGTTTGCACGTGATCAATAATATTTTATTTCGATAAAACGAGTGGTTTTTGTATTCGTGAAAATATATCGGGGACGAGTGGACAAAACCTGCACTTCCTTCAGCGATCTTGTCGAGTTATTCGGATCGGTTCTTAAAACATTAAAAAAAAAAAAAATGAAAATATTAGTTTCGGTTTTTTAACAGTTCTCTAACGAGCATTTACGGTCGTAATTATTCGTAACGACGATGATTAGAACTCGGAACTTATCGGTTTTGCTGTTTTGCGTACTCGGGATGATAAATCGTCGAATATGAATTCTTGCGATCTGCGAAATCGTTTTCACGTCAAACAATGCTCAATGATTTGTTTCGCGTATTTCAGACATTTTTATTGAAACATGCATATTATCCCTCCGGCCATTAAATACAATCCCGAGAATTTTTATGCAATTTTAATCCATTCATACCGATGTTGTATGGATTTTTTTTCGTACAATTTAAACGATGTTTTATATTTCAATTAATTCCGAGTATTTATGAAACGAGATTCAACCGATATCGAAGGTTCTCATAATGAACCATTATTTTGTTTGTTCTCATCATACAAGTCACATTAAACCGCATTGCTATTAACAATTATTAATTTACGTACAAGTATTTAAAATTATTGTTTCAGAATTCAAAGTACGAAGACCGTATCGAATATATTTTTATTTTTAAATCGTCTATTTGCTAACACGAATCAAATCGTTTTTATGATTTTTTTTTTTAACGCACGTTTTTAAGAGCGTACTCCGGTCGTTTCGAGTGCTTATTTGCACGTATAGATTTAGATTTTCAATAATTTCCGAGCCTTAGTGATAAATACAATAGTCATTAAATGTACATAGAGTTTCATAATATTATCGTGTATAAACAAAGACACTCGTGGCAATAATAGTCGGGTATTTCGAAATGTTGTAATTATTACACCGTTAGAAATTCGCGTTCACTCGAATTAATAAATAAGTTATAAAGCACAACCTTGTAGAAAATTATCATTGTGGAGACTGTTTTAACAATACGGTCTGTGAAACGATAATATTATTATTTCGCGAGATAGAATTACCCGTATTATAGAATATTTCACAAAACGTAACGATTTGATTCCGTAGACGACGACGGAGATAATAATTAGAGTGCAGAATACAATAATATTGTTAATTACGAATTGTAATAACAAATGTAATCGACCGATAGGTAAACGGTAGTTCCGTAACTGTAACAATTATTATTTCAACGACCCGTGTTGTTTGAATCATGATGAACATTTCTGAGTATCACAAAAACTGTATTTTATTCCATGCACCGTGTTTCCAATATTGCAGATGCGAAATAATCGCGCGCAGTGTATTAAATTAGTTATGTCCGATTTATAATAGTAGTTACGACAACACAAATCAGCTATCGTGTCTTTATTGTTACAACATAATATTGTATTTGTCGAACGATTGAGATTTCGTTTTTTTTTTTTTTTTGAATTTGACACAAAGTTTTTAAGTAAAACAATAATAATATTCATGAGAGAATTCGGGCGGCAACTCTGGACACGATTCTGTGTCTCGCAATAAATCGTTGCGCCGTCGAGCGACGAAAACTCGAACATCAACAATACCAATTATATTTTAGATCCCTTAGAACGTGTTAAATATTAATCAATCGCGATAATCCGCGGACAGCTGTAATTTTTTTTTTTTTAATCCTCTCTTGAGGTTCGAACTCACGAACCGACTGCACGCATGTAGACATTGTACACATGATACTAAGAATTTTCTGATATTATGATCAATATAACGATCTGTTGCAATATGTTTACACACGATTTTGCTCGTGGGTTCGATGAAATTAATTAATATGCGTGCTTCGCGCTACCGATCATTAGTCTGGTGTATAAAAACGAGAGAGCGAGAGAGAGAGACGAATATATATTAGTTCATTAGTATTATGCTTTTAGTGTAACGATTAATTCAATTATTGTAATTAGAGATTCTATGCAATGAAAAGAAGCAGTAAAATACACATTAAAATTATGATCCAGGACTAAGGAGAGTAGGTGATCCAGTCTCCGTTTCGTATATTTATAAACAGTACAATGGAAATCAAAGTCATTTGAAAAGTTCATCGTATCTGGAGAATAGTAAAGGAAAATCGATCTGTGAAAGTTCGAAGTGTCTCAGATTATTTCTGCGATGAAAAAAAAAAATTCGATTTCGTCACGATTCGCGGTACGATTCCTAGGGAAATTGAAAAATTTACTTCCCAGAACATCAAGAAGACAACGTTAATTGCCACTAGAGAGCATCTGCGAAAGTTGACTTCGGAACGATCTCTTTTCGTTAAAAACGCGATGACAACAAACACATGGAAATAAAAATAAAACACTTCGCAGTAAAGTCGATAGGATATATCTAAAATTGGGCAACACGATTTCGACGCGATTTACAATAGATATAATAGTAATATATAATAGTTTCGATAAAACTTTTCCTCGAAAAAAAAACCTAACAGTGCTCGTCGAAAAGTATTGTCAAAGTTTTGCACCGACACGACCGTGTATTTTCGGCGTTGTAAAATAACGAACGCGTTTTACCGACGACTTTGATGTATATACGACGCGCGAAGTCGATGTCAACACACTCGAGAGCAAATATTTTGTAGCGCGCAATCCAATACAACATAGTCGCTAGAAAGATATCGGAAGGTAATTATTTTTTCTCGACTACGTTGGCCGTTACGAATACTGTGAAAAATCTTGACGGTCGATTCGAATGAAATATTAATGGTTATGTGTAATGTTTGATCTGTATTCACCACTTGTTTTTTTTATTAGATACGTTGGATCAAATTTACGAAAAATATACGAGCCTACGAAATAAAATTACGAAATCGTATAAAATTCATAACTGAATTCATTCAGTGTGACTTTTTCAAGCATTCAACCCTTTGTTTACCTCCGTTTTCGGAGGGTAATGTGTTTAGCACGAACCTATCAATGTGTTATCCTCGCTTAGAGTGTTCATTAATGAGTCGATTTCAACCAATTAGTTCTATGAATCCTTTAGAATCTCACGTGTGTTGTAGACTTAAAAAAATTTTGAATTTTGATTGAATTTTGCGTTTATTTAAATCTCTTTTTTTTGTATTTTTCGTATCTCTTGAGGTATATCGATTTTCGTCTTTTTTTTTTGTTTTTACGTAAAGTAATCAACTCGGTCGATTTCTCTAAAATTTTTAATGTGACTCCTCGATGGATGAAAATTGTTTTCAACGAATTTAATCGAAAGTCGGAACTCAAGCGCTTATACAAAAACGATTATTTAGTCCTGATGTTTTCGATGTTTTCATATTTTGCAATAAGGACGAATCGTGCCGTGTGTTCACGTCTAGTATAATACATTCGATAATTAAAAATGTTAGCAAACATAAACCGATCGAAAATGTAATTATTTTCACACCGCAATTTTTGCACAACGCTATATAATAGAGGTCACATACTGCAACGTAGAACTACGCGCGCGTGACTACAAAGAGATGACCAAAAAAGATAACTTTGAAAAAAAAAATATAATAATATCGATAAAAACAACAAATTTTATCTATTTAAACATAGTGTTGTGGAGAACAGTGGCGTCATTTTAGTTTTTTTTTTCTCTCTCTCTAGACTAGAGAAGCCATTTATTGATTCGGCGAATCGACATTTTTTTACGCCTACTCAGTCACGTGCGTGCGGAGGTGGGGGTGTGTATGCATATAACAAGAGAACGTTATCGCACACCCCCGTTTTTTTTTCAAAGTGTTAAATACAAACAGTTTTGTCAAATATTCAGAAGGAAGTTAAAAATCGAACAATGGAATAATGCGCGAATATCTCGAGTGTTATTTATATTTTTCAAACGCGATGACTCGATGTAGAGTCAAACACTAGGACTGGGAAAAATGCATCAGCATAACCTCCCCCAACGACACCGCCGGAAAATAATCGTTTTTAAAATCATTTAAACACGTTTACTTTAATGCATTTTTAAAAGTATTTAAAATGTATTCGAAAATATCAATATAGTTTAAGAAAATGTACCACTCAAAAACTTTTATTTTGGCACGCTTATTGAAAATATAATTTTTTTTTTTCCGGTTTTTCTACAAATCCCACTGAAGGTGATCATGTCGTGAACCAATTCAGTATAAAATATACAGTAGTGGTTCTAAATAAAGCGTGAGATAAAAAGTATAAACACATCGCCCTGCAAGTGTCATCCGATTAAAAAATAATAAGTGTTTATCAAATAGAAAGAATTTCGAATATTTTCAAGACGAAAACACTTACAAAAACATTTTAAGTACCTAATGGAAATATTAAAAACAAATAGTATCCAATACTGAAATATCTACTTTTAAGTTTTGTTCGAAAACGTATACTCGAATACAACACAACTCAAGCGTATAAGACGATCGCGTGTAAATTCGACGAATTTCTCTGAAACTTTTGATATTTTCTATTTACGAACCGGTCTGTTGAGTGTTTATTATTCATTCGCCCGTTTCGAACAAACATAATAATAATATTTAGTCGACACGGTGACGTTAAGTCTAATTTGTGCGGGCGTTACGTAGTATTTCGTGGGTTATAAAACGCATACTTTAATTATAATAGTGAAGACGCACCGGTTTTGCTAACAAAAGCGCCGACGCGGTAAACTAATATAATTCTGTAAATCAGTCGGTTAATTTATATAATATTATACCCCTAGCTGGGCCGTTTGCCCGAGTCCCCGATTGTTTAACTAATACTCCGCCGCTGATAAATGGTATTCTTTTTGTTTTATGAAATATAACCATATTATAATCGGTGGTATGTTTTGTATACTTTGGACAATATTATTATTATAAATTTACTATCGTCGGAAGTTATAAAGTTAAAAAAGTAAGCACTTTTTATGCACTTGAAAACGCCAAAAACAAGCGTTGTAAATATCACTCATATCGATAATATATACATAATATATGAATAGGTAATAAAGTGGTAAAAATAAAGTTTTTTGTCATGCTGGGCGTGTTTTTTTTTTAAGACTTCTTTCATTAAACTTTACAAATTGTTTTATCACACATGCATATTATTTATTTATTAACAAACTCAACCGAATCACGAAAATCTGCAGAACACGCCATATCTTAAAATGTATAATACATTAAATTTATAAACTTAAAGCTTGAAAAAATAAAAATAAAAACATTTCAGAAAGCATTCGAAAATGCAGACGAAATCGGGTATTTTGACGGATCTCGTTTAGCCTATCATTTATTTCATTTTCAACGCTAATAAAAACGTCTAGCAGATATAATATTATTTATCGGGCTGCTTTAGAGTATAATGTTTAAACTGTTAATATTATTTATCTTTACGCGTCCTGTGTAATAAAAAAAATAACACCGTTAATAGGTGGATTAGATTAGGCGATAGTTCAAAGGACTCTCATAAATTACAATATTACTGGTGTGACTAATTACTACGCGTTTTTTTTGTTGTCGTTGTTATTTTAGTGCCGTATTTTTAATTTTTAAATCGGGGACCACCCTACCCTTAGGTAGGTCTGCATAGGTGAGTCGCGTTTGATCGCGAACCACAACGCTCCACGTTATTTATTTTCCTCCCATAAAATATTATGATTTATATTCACGACGTTTAAGTTCTAAAACTAAAACCTTTAATCTTGTTACGAAATAATGATACTCGCGAGTAAAAAAGTTTTATAGCGACGTATTAAATTTGAATTAAACGCAAACATAATATAAAATTATGAGTTATTTCGGTGGCTACTTTAATATTACAATATGTTCCTAAAAAATGTCTATGCATTCGAAAAAATGTACACGCACAATCTTGTTAGGGACCACTAATTCTACTTTATGAGACGATAATAATAATAATAATGGACGCGGGATTTGTGTTTGCTTCCTCGTTAACTCGCCATTGTCTCGCTCTCGCTATCGCTATTCCTCTATCTTTCTCTTTCACACTCTTTCATTCTTTGTGTTTCTCTTTTCCTTCTTTCTTTCTCTATCCATCTACGTCGACGGAATAGGAATGAGAAAACTTTATGAGATATAACGCGCATTAGTGAATACCAGGTCCGTAAAAATAATAGAAAAGACTGATTATCACACTTTTTTTTTATGATTAATGATACTATATAACCGTAATGCGATATTTTTATAGGCAAAACTAGATCTAAAATGTTTGTTGCGCTATTATTTATTTTTGCCATTTACTGTTTTTTGAATGTTGATAAAAAAATAACATTAGTAGACCGTTCTGCCATCATTTACAGACAGACGTTCATCACTGAATTCGATAAGTATTGTAAAAGATACTTTAAAAAATATTCAAAATTCGTATTTGAATGATCGATAAAAATATATTCGAACACTGATAGTTTAAAAAAATATTTATAAATACGTACTAGTAAACGTCTAAATTGCTAACACTTACTTACTCGTAATTTTTTTTAACATTTAATATTCAATTTTGTATAGTATACTTGTACTTATAATTTCAAGTACAGCTACTTTGGAAACGTATTAGTTTAAAAGTTTATTACGTTTTAAGTAGTTTTTTTTGAAAATATTTAATATACGTAGTACGAAATACTAAAATACTTTTTTTTCGAGTACACGACAAGATCGAATACAGTAAACCGCCGTATGTAACTCAAACGACCCTGTATGATTTCAAACCCAGTGTAACGTTGAAAACGAATTGTATTCCTATCGATCTGATATTTAAATGCCGTCCGGTCGAAGAGGAAAAAAAAAAACACAAATATATCACACTTCACGAGGGAGACTGCAATCTGCGCACCGCGGCGCGGATATAATTCCTCGGTTTTCATCAATACTCGTATGTTTGTGGGGGAAAAAAAAAAAGTATAAATAAATGATAACTTTCGTACCGTCGACATTTCGTTTAAACAAACATTCGGACGTAATTAAGCGGAAACTGACACGAGTCGATCACACTCTTTGAACAAGCGACGACGTTAATAATAATATTACGACTGAATTTATTTTTTACTTCAGCGCGTTCGGGACTAATAATAATTGCCGTTCGAATGACATCGGTTCCGGAGCAAATATACTGTACAGGATGTATGTAACGGAGACGTCTGTCAAACGATCGCTTTCGTCCTGTTCGATTTTTTTTTTTTTTACGAATTCTTAGAACTATTTAAAGTATTTATTTAAAGTAAAAAGAAGAAAACAACATTTTGTTCGATTTCATATTATTTTCGTTTCCGAGTCCGAAAAAGCTATTCGATAATAATTTTGTCCTTCGCGAAATACTCGGTGTTGGAAAAGGTAAATGGAAATCGTAAACACTATTACTATCGATTTACCTCCTTCGCGTTAGGTACGACCGTACTAGTACCATACCGAATTTATAAACTAAATAAATTCTGTTAGAGGAGATTTAATCTCCCCCCCCCCCATAGAATACGGCCTCGCAACGTTACATAATTGATGGACGAGAAGAAAGTATAGATTTTGAACGATTTCGAAAAAATCGTTTAAAAATTAACGACGACGTGACTCGATCAAAAGTTTTGAAACGGTCGTTTTGATTTGAATAAATAACAAAATATTCTTTTCGAGTTGTCTGCGATTCGAAGAAGAAGAAGAAGAAGAAGAATTACAGCGCAGTCGCAGTGCGGACCGTATTACAATCGTTTGAAATTAAACGCTGGAGATATCACGTCGAGCGGAACAACAAACGTCGGCTGTCGGATCCTCGCGCGCGACACCCTGTAAGTGTAAGCATAAAGCCGATGCCAATATTTTGTCCGTTGTCGACGGACCCGTTTGGTAATAATTTTGAACGCGCGCAGTCAATCACGTTCGCGCGCGCGCGTCCAAAAACGGGCACGCACACGTGGGTCATATCATATTGTTGCGGATTCGGCGGGGGATTAAAATCGATTTTTTCTCGCTGTATAACAAATAAATACGACGCGCCGACACGAGCACGCACGTATGAATATTTTATCGGCCTCCCCGCTCGGCGATATAAAATATGATAATATACGTACGTGTCTAGTAAATAGTAACGGTGGCCCGATGTTATTACGTATTATTATTATTTCATATTAAAAGCGTTCGATCGAGTGGCGACGACTCGAATCTGACGCGAGAGGGACGGGGAAAATAAATTCGGATATAAATTCGATTCGCCCGTGCCGCGAGTAGATTACAACATCGTACCGATTTTTAAAATCGTCCGGAACTGTTTAAAATACGCTTGAAAAACAAGCCCAAAGTCAAAAGTCGAGTTTTTTACGCTTTTGTTTTCACTCGACCGAGTTAAAAATGATATAGAAATCAACAATTAATTACGGTTACATTTGGGTCGAATTCGTTTTTATTTAGAAACAGATGGATGGTTTGAAAAAAAAAAAAAAAACAAAAAACGCTTTCTTCGGTTAGTGGTCGCGTTTAAAATGGGCGTGATTGTTATAATAGTTATATAGAGACCCAAAGTGGTTTATCGTCTCTGGTCGAATGAGGCTGCAAACGTGATACCAGTCATATTAGCGGAACACCGCCAGACGTAACTTTATAACATAATATATAACACTATTTATTTACTATCGAAACACCTGGTAGTAACAATTATTTTTTCCGACAGTTAAAATCAATGAAATGCAATAAACAATAGTAATTTCCGACGATGTGCATGTTAGTTTAAAAAATCTTCGAGTTGTGCCGAAAGTATGTAAAATATGAATCTTCTCGTTCGTTAGATCTGTCGTGATGTAATTCAGATTCAAAGTTGATTTGACAAAATTCATTAGTTTATTCAATAAAAACCGAGCGAATACATTGACTGATAACCTATAGCTCATTAACGTCGAGTCGATATTTATTCAAGCTTTATTTTATACAACACCGAAACGTCATAAAAACAACGTATTTATATTCCTGCTTACATTCCTGAATTCCTCTATTCTTCTGTTCTACATTTTTTGTTTTTTTCATTGTTCCCAGTTTGTGAGTCGTGTATATTTTTTTTGGTAACGGTTGTGTTTTATTCGGAAATAGTACATTCAACGAAATGCGAAATACCTCGATATCAGGTTTTCAGACACGATTGTTGCACGACGAGAGAACGTTTCATTTTCCATCGGGGTTTTTTTTTTTTTTTTCGGGGTTGGGATTTTTGGCTATAAAACTTTTAGGTCGTAAATTTACACACAAAGTTTGATAATAATGAAGCAGACTCCCGTGAGATAGGAAATTCGACACGTTTGGGGTATTTTAAACCGGACATTAATTTTTCATTTTCTCGATAATAATAATAAAACCCAGGAAACAATGTGAAATATCGTCAAATAAGTAATTTCATCATATGATTTTAATTTATGCAAAGCTAAACCTCAAGCTATCTAACAAAAGTATTAAAAATCGAGAATACTTGAACCTTTTTTAATAAATATAAATTTAAAATATTGTTGAAAGTTAAAAAAAAAATATAACATATTATTTTTTCGATTTGTAATAATAATTAATCTTTTTTATATCTTTTGGTTGATGCGGTTTTTGGAACAAATATATTTAAATGCAAGTGCTTCATTTTGTGTCTTATTCAAAATCTCTGCTCTCACACGTTTACGCTCGGTAATTCTCAAAGACGTCATGCGTAGAAATGGTTTTTAATATGTTTCGGTAAACTTCTTTTTTCACACATTATAGAGGATTATTTTCTCAATGAAAAACATACAAACTTTACGATTCACCATGTTTAAGTAATCAAAACAGTATTACTAAGATCTTAATTGAATATTATGCGTAATATTAACGCATTCCAGTCAAACTTACAACTGAAGAAAAACTCTTGGAAAACGTGTTTAAAGCAGAAAAACATCATGTTCATTATTCAACAGGAAAAAGTTATGTAATTCATCAAATAATAACGCTGTTTGAAATGTTACATTCATAGTATACAACGAACAATTATTAGAAAGTCTATTAGGATTTTAGCGACCACGCGATATTATGAAAAATTGAAAAACGGATGTAAACTCTAAGCGTTCTTGTCTTATCCGGCGTCTACGTCATGCACAAATACTCGAGTTGTCGATCGATTAATAATATAGTAACATGCCGGTAGATGTCATTAATTATTAACAACCAGGACTCAGATTTATATGCACTAAAAAATCACGAAGTATGCTTTTGAAAACTTATGTTTTGCACCAAATATACGATAAAATATGTCCGTAAAACCAAGTTTAACAATATATAATATAAATGATTTCGATTCTAAATCAATTCAAAATGCCTATTATGATTTTTGGATTTGAATAGTTATAATTTCTAAAATATTAATAATTTTTTATTACACTTTTGGTCGTTAAATTTTTATTGAAATATAACAGTTCTATACGCTATAGAAAAAAACCAACTAAAAACTACTTTAAAACTGTAAAATATGCCAAAAAAAAAAAACAGTGAAATGTTGAAATAGACAAAAATTTGCTCTCCGTGAAAATGATATATTTTTTTAGTTTATTGCTCAAACAATTAGACCGAGTAAATATGTGTATATTATCTTAAAAAGAGAGGTCATTTTGTGTTTTTATTGTTTAAAAAAAATATACTCACAACAGACACAAATACCTAGTATTTAATATCAGAGGAAAAACATGAAAGTTTTTAAAAGGATTGCCTGTTTCTTTTTTGGAGTTGTGGTTATTATTTTATTTTTTTTTGTTTTTTTTTTTTTTATATTAAGGACTTATTTATAACGTTTGTAATGAAGTTATTAAAAGTTATTATACGAACGTTTGTTTTGATGATTTTCAGTGCTTCGCTCTCGGACTTTGAATTTATGTCACTAAGAAACGAATATTCGAACAACTCCTCAAGTAGTTACTATAATAATTATAAGTTACTATTTAAAATTTCGAGTTGTGTATAGAAAACAAGTCTTAAAATAATTATTAAAAAAAAAAAACAAATTAAATGAAAGATATGACCGTTTGAAAAACGAAATTCAACGTTGTCGCGGAACACTCCTCGAGCGTTTCTAAAACTCTATAAGTTAGCAAGTATTTTAGTCTTCGAATTGTGCAGCACATGGTATAGATTTTCCAAATATCAGAATTGAAAAAAGCATATTACTCTACCGCGTACTCCAATAACTTGAAAATTAAAGTACATTGAAAAATCGTAAATCCAAATCGCTAGGTAACGCTTCGGTTTCTTTAATTTTTTACGCACTATTTACCGTCTGACTGGAAATAAAAACGCGTCGTACCGGATTCGATAAGTATTTTTTCGGTGAACCTTTTTACTACAATTTTGGAAATACAAACCGTACGGATTAGAGAACGTTCGCGACGACAACGACGACGACGGTACATTACTTTTCGTTTAACTCGACGCCGTTTGTTTTCCGCAAAGTTCGTATATTAAGCCGCAATCATAATATTGTATTTCGATCCGGTGACCGGAGCGCCAACACTCTGATCAATTTTCATTCGAACCGAGTCGTTCGTAGACGTAAGCCGTCGCGAGCGCACAATGCGACGGGGAGAAGTTGTTCTCGTCCGCATTGTTTAATGTACCAGACATAATAGGTTTGTGTGTGTGTGTGTTCATAGCTGCGGTTCTTGGTGTACTATTTTCTTTTAAAAACGCGTCTGTTCGCCGAAAATAGTTTTAAAACAACAAAAACCATATCATAATTACGGAGATACAGATTAGATCACCGGATAGTATGTATGAATAGACTTTTTATACTCGAAAACAATCATCAAACGGCTCTCGCGAAATTTTCGCTCTGCTTTTATCTAATATTATAAACGACGACAAAATGTTCGTATTATGAAAAGCTGTGATCGGCTGTGAACTCGATACGCACAGAATAACCTTAGAAACGCATTTAAATTCCGAAAAAATGCGAAACAAAATGCTCGGAGAAACCATTGAAATGGTCATTGACAATGTCAAAAAATGCACTTAAATTTTTCAATGAATATAAATAAATGGAAATTTAATATTACGTACCTATTCAGCTTTACAAACGGTGTAAAATATTTAAAAGACTACAGTTGAAAAAAAAAATTTTAAATCATATATGTTAAAATTTAACAGATTATTAAAATTATCGTTAATATTTCATACACGTATTGGCGGTACTCCCTATGTACAAAATTTCAAGACGAAAAATTAAACACTTTTATTCGATCTAAATCTAAATTGCGACAAATTATAATAAAATGTAGAGAAAAAAAAAATGTTAAAAAATTCGCGGAAACGTGAGAAGCGGCCTGTTTGAATGTTAGAAACTCGAAATCGTTGCAAATGAAAAACAAAATTGATTGATCCCAATCTTTTTGTACGTTACGAACGCTAGAAAAAACAGTTGACGATTGTTACACTCGAGTAAAAAGTTCGAGTCGTTAATCCAACAAAATGGCTCGTAGATGAAATGAACGAATTGTCGTCGAAACGAATTCAACGTGAATTCCGAGTTTTTTTTTTTTTTTTTTATTCAGTCTCGCGATATTACTTTAGAAACGACAGTGAAATAATCGCAAAATAATATCATATAAAGTACACCACCATCTGTGTCCAATTTTGAACCTTATGAGTTGCGACTGTTATGAGATATCGCATGTAACATCTCGCGAGACTTTTTCTGTCAATTTATCGCGTAAAAAAAATGTTCGCAAAAGTGAAATCAAAAAAAAAAAAAAAAAAGGATATTAGTGTAAAATCGATAAATTTCCCACTGGATTCGGAATCCAAAACGGAGAAGTGAAAAATGGTTTTGGTCGACATTATCGCTTAGGGATGGCGGCGCGTGTAATTATTATTCGAACTCTGTGATTATTAAAAACTGTTCCCGGTGAAATTCTGCGGTATATTCGAAAACTAGCAAAATATGGTTTTCAAACTTTATGTGTGTCGGGGGTTTTTTTTTTACTCCCTTAAAGTCGTGTCTGTTTAAAATAATTTCCTCTTTATTTTAAACTCTACGGCTCAGGCGGAGATTTAGTTAAATTCCTGAGAAGGCTTAATTTTTTTTTTTTTTTCAAATAGCGTTTAATCGGACACAAATTTGCATAACCAAACATTTGTTTAAATACTTTCGTTCCCATTAGTATCATAAACATTACCCATTGTCGTGCAGCGAAAATGTTTGTTTTTGATTGATTAATAAATCAATGAAATCGAATAAATAATCATATAATAATATTGAAAATAATATTTCTATAACGACGAAAAATTGAAAAATTAGGATTTGCTTTTATTATATTGAACGGCCTTTAAAAGAATCAATCGTTTTTAAATTGCACGCCTAATTTAGTATTACTCGATCATCGTTGGTTATAAACAGCATCGATCGTAAAAATCGGTTTTCATTTTGAAAAATTGTGCAGCCAGTAAATATATTTATGTTTTAAGCTCCAGTTTTATTATAGGTAGTGCAAAATAAATAATAAAATCGATTAATCATATTTTATATCGACGCTAAAGATTCGGGCGAATGAGTCATAGGTTCGCGTTATTTACAATCAATAAAATTACATATCTAATATTATTTATTATTGAGCTGTAAACAAATCTAACCAGTCGAACGTGGCAGTGTAAAATTGTCTGCGCGGTTAGATTGAAAAACATTCGAAAAGCTAAGCCCGGCCTCTTCATAGCCAACTTTTTGTTAATATTTATCGCGAGAACGTACGGTTTCGATTCTGATAAACACGTGAGATTTCGTACTACCACCAGGCTCGTAGCAAGTCGACTACGAAATCGTTTTTTATTTCTTTTACACATTACTCTCGAATAAACGTAATCCGTCTGGAGCGCGTTGGGACACCCGCCCTGCCACGTCTAACGCGTCGCGGTGACCGTTTAAAACGACAAGACAAGTGGATACGAATAAATAAACATTATGGTAGACATAATGTCTCGAGACACGTCCATGACTTATCCTTGATGTCTGTGTAAAAAAAAAACAAAAACAAAATGTCCATAACATGATGTTTTGTGAACCGAATTGTTGCGCGAGTGGATACAATAATTGAATAGAAATGTAATCGGCGTGACAGCGCGTCTATAACTACTAATAAAAAAAAATAAACTATTTAACGTCATAAATAATCGATCACGTTAAAATAATAAAATATCCGCCAATACTTTATTATATGAGAAAACTGTTGAGAAGAAAATATTTGAATTCGATTCCCTAAAATTCATTTGAAAATGCAATAAAAACTATAAAAATGCACTATAAATCCCAAAGAATGCACTAGAATGCACTACTTGTACTGCGACATATTGTTAATTATCTGCGACTTATATAATTATAGAGTTTACGAAAAATAATTAATATCATTTTAATTAATGAAAATGATTCAAAATTACGTGAAACCCATAGATAATAAACAAAAATACTGCTCACGACTGTTTTTGAAATCGATCTCGTCGGTATTAGTTTCTACGTTTTTCCTAAGAAAGCTATGTTTCACAAAATTATCAGCCGAAAATATCGCGTTTTCCTATAAATCCGCAGCTTTTTACTGATCATGATCATTTCGAAATACGTAATCGGAAATAATATTCTGTATTTATATCATACCTATGAAATAATGTGCAAACCTATTCGCGATTATCGATTATTTTTCGCGAAAAATCCCAAAGGATTTAAATCCGTTAACGGTACTGATTAGTTCCGATTAAAGACCCATTTTTCATTGTCAGTGGAAAATACGAGTAATCTCAATCGCACGGCACATGTGGGGGAATATAGACGTGCATGTGACTGCCGATCGTCCGTAATAAAGGCGCGCAATGATTAATGAAAATATGAAATCCAAACAGTGGGACGTATTAAGACGATCAATAATGTAAGATTTAATATTACCTATTACATACGAGAAATGATTAGTCCAACGCTGTAACGGTAAGTACGATTTGTTACCGAAATGTCGCTGAAGAATACGATCGCGGTTGGTTCATCGCGCTCAACTCAGTCGACGATTGTTTGATGGGAAAAAAATTACACGTTATTTTTTCACTCTCGTGTATTTCATATTCGAAACGGTATTGCTTTGCGGTTTTCGAACGACTTACGACGTCCGATTCGGCGTTGGTCAAAGTAGAATATCAAGGGCCTATATAGTCTGGCCCAACTCATAGCATTTGCGCAGAACACCAATCGTGCTCAATAGTGATATGAAGTTTAATATCTAAGACACCGGCCGAATAGAAGTCGACAACGCGCGCGACAGCAAATATTGAGTCTGTGGGTGATTGTAATAATAATGATAACATAACAGTATAGAGACATACGAGTATGCGTACATTCGGCTCATACTTATAGTAATCAGTATAAAGTATATGAAAAACAGTAAAAAAATACAATCTAGGCAAAATGTCCTCTTCACTCCATTCAAATGCGTCCGTAATTCGAACTAATAAAATAATTGATTTCTCTATGATTTCTCTTCTTTTGCTCACGAAATAATAATAAATACTGATGAGCGATTATATTATAATGTATTGGTTTTCCTAACGTGTATTATCAACGTAGTAAAAAGAGAGTATCCGTCTTTGGCATTATTACGGTACGAAAAAAAAAAAAAAATTAAAAACAAGCGGATTTGATTAAAATGTAACGAATCGGTGAGATTATTAATACGAGAAAGTAAATTTAGAAAAAACAGCTGAACAGCTGAAAAAACTAAAAACATAGTTCCGTCGATGGACGAGAAAAAAATGTATACTCTTATTGTTGTAATCCACTTCATTCGGAAAACGATTCTAAACGAGTATTATTATGATGTTCAACCTTTTTTTTTTTTCAATACGCTCATATAGAACACAAGCGCTATTTTCTAGCTCAGACGTACGATTTAAAGTACGACCTACTTCAAAACGTTATATTGGCTACACATCATTCTTGTCTACTTTGATTGAGTGCGCTCTGGAGTGGGTTCGTCGTTTAGCTGTGCGTATACTAAAAAATTACATAATGTGTACTCTTTAAATTTAAAACGATAGTAGTAGCTAGGTGTAGTTTAAAATTCTCTATTTTTTTTTTTTTTTTGCAAACAATCGATTGATTAAATATAAATAAAACTGTTAGATTTAATTGGTTTTTAGAGTGAAACGAAGAATTATTATTATTGAATGGTTTAACGAAATGGCTTTGTTCGTGCCCTCGAAAAGTTCTCGTCGAACCGTAAAATCGATCATAAAGTTTCTAAAATATAGACCAACCAGCTCTGATGTGGAATTTAGTCGAGAACGAAAGAAATATTAAATATTAAATTTTTCATTTTACTTCGCGGCCAATACGATATTTTTATTCGTGTTTTATTTTTTTTTTCGGCTAGAAATAGTACACGGTGGAATGAAAATGCCGTATTTAAATACAATAAACTTGTTTAGTACTTATATAATGTTTGTATTTCCAACGGTAAAAACATACGAGAAACAAGACTCGGGCGAGATACAGGAAAAGGGCGAACGTTGGTAAAAACGTTCTTATAAATTTGAAAAAAAAAAAAAACAATAACGCACCATTGCGTTGGTAAAACGATTCTGAGCAAACGAAGACGGGTGGGTCAGCCTTTGTTTCTATAAACATAGTCTATTGCATATTGTAGCTGTTACAGGCTCGTGTATTGCAATCGAATTAATGATATTGATTTTTTTCTTTTCTTTCGATTTTCAATGTAATTTCGCAAAGTTCTTATTATCCTAACTTATTATAGAAATAATATAATATATTCACTTAAATTCTAACGTTACTAATATGTTGTTACGATTATTGCCATAGTTTTCTTCGTTTATATTGTTCTACTCTCTCCCGATCGCACAAGTTATATTACTAAAACATATTGCAAAGTTCTCTGTACGTCTTCGACGCGTTAAATAAATTATTATCATTGTCAATATAAATACGACCGGCAATCTTTTCATCTAGTAGGTTAATTTCCGTTTTATCAATGGAAAATATGAGTCTTTAAAAGTCTTTGTGAATTTGATTTTGGTGGGTAATACAAAAAACCACCTCCCTATGCACCAAATAGACCGAACTCGTCACCACAAATCTCCTTAAGGAGATGATGTTTAGACTAGGCGGTCTTCTAACCGCGACGACTGCAGACACGGTGAATAATAAAAAAAAAAAAATGTAAAAACAAAAATAATCAATCGATACATTTCACCCGGAACGATTTAAAAACCACTCGCAAAGTAATTAACAACAGTCGTGAGAGTCAACGGACACGAGCACTAGGTTCGCGTGGGGACGTGGTGCGTCGGGAAAAATCTTAAGAACGTGGTGGCATAATGAACTGGGTCATCGCAAAGTGTGGGTAGGTTTGGAAACGTTAAGAAAAAACATAATAGACGACGAGCGAGAAAACATGTGAGACGTTTTGAATATTTACGTTTTTCTCCGAATGCATTTAAAAGCGCCGAAATGTTATGATTATAATATGGATGTCATCGCGACCGAAAATATTCTCGGTGCGACTTTGCATTGGGCGTTATTGATTTTGCGTTTGTGTCTTCATTCGCGTCGGGTCGGACGAAAGGTGAATGATGTACGATTTACCTCTAACAGTTGGGCGCGCGACCAATTCACACGATCGCGGATCGATCAGAAATAATAAACAAGCCGGTAAGATACCGGTGTCGGTCTTTTGTCGCGTGTCGCATTTGAGACGATAAATCACCGAAAAAAAAAAATGAAGAAAAAAAACGATTCCCGAGCAAAGGTCGGTAGACTATTATAAATGATGTATTGCATTGAATATCTTATCCGACACAACCGTATAGCCAGTCAAACGCGCTGGGCAATAAAAAAATACTATTGTGCGCTTATATTATAATCACGAGACGTTCAATTTAAACGTTAAAATAATTTAATATAAAATCCCATATGTAAACGATTTACGAAACAAAAAACAAACAATAATCGTTTCAATATCGGCGCATAGAAATAATAACAAGTCGTGTCGTTTACGGTCGCGACATTACCGGAAAATCGTAGAAAATTTTTAGAAATGTTTATTACGAATAAGTGTTTTGATGTCCATAATATTTAAATATTAATACGTTTATGAACCACATTTGATACATTGTCGTTTACTCGATCTAAAAAAAATCTAACACCTACAGAGTTATATGTTGTTTCGAAAACATATTATATCGATCGTTGTAATTGTTTTAAAATTTATATTAAACGCGTGTCGACGATTTCACTCTACTCGTGTTTAAAAACGAAATATTATATTTATCATAGCACAACGTGTTTATAGAATAAAACACGTAGTATTATTAAATCACTAGAGTTTATTTTAATTTCGTACGCGACCCTTGTTAGTCGTTTTCGGTCAACAAATTTTAATCAGCAAAATAACCTGCGTATTCAGGTTAGGCGGATATACGAATTTATTACACAAATTCAAAAGGAGGGTCGGTTTAAAAGGCATAAGCTATAAATTTTGATTAAAAATTAATCATAGCGACCAAACGGTATTTCTGAGGGAATAATATAATTTTATAATTCAAAACGCGTCAGTCGGCCACGGCGGCGGAGAGAACTATCTCTACTATAGCGTATGAAGGTGAGAGCGAAAAAAAAAATAAAAAAATAAAAGAGAAGAATACGAACCTTCTGTTTCACTCGGCGACACGGGGAGCCGTTTCACAAGATTTGTTTATGCGATCGGCACTTTAAATTGGTTTTTTTTTCCCTCTCCGCTATAGAATTCAGTTTGCGCTATGTAATAAAAGTTTCGTTTATATCGACTCGGAATCGTTCATGAAAATAAAAAAAAAAAATAATAAAACCGATAACGTTTCACATTATTATTAGAAGTAAACGTAATAATATTATAATCGAACAAACGTTATTTGAAAAGCCGGCGGGTCACTGGTGCCGGATGTTATTGGTTAGGGTAGATCTTTATTGCGCAAAGTTGGGACGGTTGACGTATATTTTTCTTCGTTTAATTTTTTTACGGGAGAAAATAAGTCGAGTTAAAACTGTTAACGTTTTAATACGTTTTTCATATTTTCGTTGAGCGAAAAAATCGACGAAAAAAATTAATATTTTTTCACCCGGTAACCGCCGGCCCGATCCGGGCCCCGTTATTGATCGGACGACACGCGGTGGTAGAAAACTGAGCGAACAATTGAAAATCAAGCACTCGGACGTTCGGACGACGCGAGCGAATTTGGCACGCGGACAACGTTGACCCGATAAAAATCGTCGCGACAGAAACGACACTCGACGAGATACGAAACGCGGATTTTTTACGTATAGGCTTAATGAAAATCATTCCGAAAATCAGTCATCGAGCGGTTCATTTATACATATTCCACGTGTTTGATTCGTTTTCGAATTTTAAATAAAACGTAACTACGACGGCGTAATTATTTTCGTCACATACGTCTTACAACTACTACATTTCGTTCGCTCGTTTTTACGCGGTTTATAAAGAAAAAACAAAAATGAACTAAACGGACCGATAAATCGCCGAGGAAAAAATGTTATAATCGTTGTTTAATATCGTTTGCTTATTGTGTTTCGACTACTACGGCTCGTATCGTTTCGATTGGTCAACACTGGATGTGAAACCATCGACGGTTTGAGTATACGGCTTTCGAGCTACGAAAAACAACAAAAACCCTATTCGTTTTATGAAAATAAATTTAAAAACAAATAATGGAAATAAAAAAGGTCGCGGGGTAAAACTGGAAATTTTTTCGTTTGTTTTTCGCTCGGGAAAACTATATCGACAATATTGAATAATAACTCGTATAGAGTTGTATAAACGTATACGCTCTATGTAAAAAAACGGTCGCGAAAAACTTTTTGGTCCTTTCGTTTTTTACGGAAAAACGGAAAAAAAAAATCCAACAATATTACTATATTATTATAAATCGCTGACCGTAACGATACCTACGACATTACGTGAAATATATTTTTTAATAATTCAGTACGGATTTCTAATAACGTAGAACAAATACTTGTACACGTTGAATGGTTGTATGAAAAAAGTCAAAAAAATCTTACGAATGGGAAAACAACATATTTAAACGCAGTAGGTAAAATTGTGCCACGAAGTAGAATTTGTCTATTCGAAAATTTAATTCGACGTACTTTGAATTGTGTTATTCACTGCATATTTGAAAAAAAAAAAAAAACGTTACGAATATAAGTAACGATTCCTTTTTATAGTAGTTGTGTATGGGATTTTCATTAAAGAAAGAATTTTTGAAAACTGGAAAAACGTGTGAAAATATGAAAAAAATAAGCTATATTAAAAATTGTTGTGTATTTTTCGGTTTTACGTTTCTTCCGTGAAATTATGTCTTCTGTTGAGTTATTAAAATGCAATTTTTTTAATCAAAAACTGATTCAAATTTTCACGGTAAATTTGTTTGTCATTTTTAATTTGTTCTACGCTTGTCGCCATACTTATTTGATGATCTGCCGTAATAACAATCGATAATAACTGGAGAAAAAATACATACACTCGCGTACTTGTACAAACAACACGAACAATTGTATTTTGATGAGATAAAATGTGCATTTTAATGCGAACGCCTCGAAACGTGCAACTCTGTGCATACTAAAACTCGGTTCAAATTAAATCATTTCATTTGATTTGGATTTGTAAGTTGTTTCTATATGATTTGGATACACGCATTAAAAAGTCGCAGCTGCACGTGAATCCGGTCTTTAATTATAATAAAACCATTATGCGAATCGATGTTTTTTTTCTTCTTTTGTTCTTTATTTGGTCGGGTTGGCTTTCAAGGGGGAACTGCGCCCTTTGAATTAATTTCGTCGAGCCGTATTTCATTTCGATTCGCGAGTTTTATCAAAAGTCCGATTTTTTTTTTAACCATAGATTCGTGCCCGTGCGCCCAACAAATATTAACGGTGGCGGTACGGCTTGTGTTATCTACCGTCACGGACGACATCGTCTACTTCTGTTCTGTTTTTTCGCATAGGCTCGAGCAGTAAAAAATGATATTTTTTTTAAACGCACAGTTCGTTACGGTTGAAAAAATAAACGGGCTATACACTATTATTCTAAACTTTTAAATTGTTTTATTTTAGCCATACAGTATACACATTGATTAGTGGCGAGTATATTCATGTTTACGCAATTATAGCCATCGCCATGATACTTTCGCGAAAAACATCGATCGTGGAATCAAATTGAAAATAAATACGAAATTCGAATAAATGAGCCTTTACACTAATTGAAAACCGACTTGACGAAAAACGGCGGCGGCGTTTCGTCAAAATAATTCGAAGAATTCCTTCTCGATTCGAGAGAATTTGAAGTAAATTCAGAATTCACAACGCGTAATAGTTAAATCTTTCGTTGTTTACATAATGTACTTGCGAACCTTATGAGATAAGACTTTTTTTTCTTTCTTTTTTTTTTTCAAATTACATTTGATTCGCATAAAACTCAATATTTTATTAATTTATTTTTATTTTGTGTGTTTCTATTAAATCGATTTCGAAAAAAAAAACCACGTACATATTATTGCCGTGGCAGTAGATAACGACGACGACGACGTAGTGAACCGAAAACGCGGTTGTAGCTAATACTCTGAACCACTGTGCCGCGGGTATTACTTTATCGCGTAAAATATCCGAATAACGCGATTCTTTCGAATGAAAATACGACCCGCGTTCGAAGCACCGTTTTTCGAATACACGACTCTAATCACTAGCAATAATTTATACTAATTAATACGTTCGTCTCGGAAAGCCGCCCGAGGATCAAAGCCCTCCGTCGACCGTCCCGCGCCGCCACCACAGGTATATTATCCCGTCCGAGGACTAAAGAAACTACGGACGACGACAAACGGTCAATATTGGCGTTCTGCCGGTTTTTAATATACGAGTATCTTATCCGACTACTCGAGTGTATTAACCTTAGACCACGCACTGCGGATAAACAATATCACCCCGGACGGTACCTTTGTATTATTCCGCGAAACTCGTTTATATATTTTATACTCGATCTGGTGTCGCACTATGGTCTGCCTTATTAGATAATTATTACAGATTCGCTACAAAATCGATGTGTTTTCGTTTTGAACAATTTTTTTTTTTTCGACAACAGTATCAAAAGAAGAAATACTTTTACAATCTATACACTACGTCCGGTATGTCATCCGGTGACACGTGCGTTTTTCAATTAAAAAATAATAATAACAAACGAAATCGTTGAAAGTAATCGGGTGTAAACTATAAAATCGCACGCGTGATGGTTACGTTTCTATAGAAATTGAGCGCGTTTTCAATAAGCCAACACTACAGAGATATGCGCAGAATTTTCCAATACTGTTACTTACTTAAAAGTTCGCTATTTTAGAAAAATAGCAATATTGAAAAAATAACGATTATCGACACTATTCACTAAATTCAGTTTATTTATTGTATAAAGTTTTGTCAAAATAATTAAAATATAACGCGTTAATAAATGTAGATAATAATATCGCATTAAATCGTATCGGTTTTAGACGTTTATAGCGTATGAAAGAGTTTAGTGGTTTCTTTTCGTTTTCAAAAATATTTTCTCGAGACGGAAAAATTGATCGTCGAGTTTCTAAAATATAGGCCAACAGCTGAAAAAATGTCAAACTTTTCGTTTACATCGCTGTCGACGCGATTATTTGTTTTATTTTCTATTGCGAGATAACGTACGAGGTACGTTGAAAAATCATAAAAAAAAAAAAATGTCACATATTTAATAAAATATTACATGTTTGAAATATGAATAAAATATTGATAAAAGATTAAACGAGAAATATTATGTTTGATAAATAAATAAAACAAACATTGATAGGTAATAATAACCAAGTTCCATGGTTTGTTTTGACGTTTGAAGTTTATGAATGTACATAGTGTAACGAATTTTATTTTTAGCGCTTGGTTCGGCAACGATAAGAAAAATTGAGTTCTGTAAATTATTTATCTGACACATACTTTTTAATGTAATATTCCGGGTATTAATAGACAAACTAATCGAGTCATTAAAATCTATGAAATATGTGACGCGTACAAATATATTATAAATGTTCCTACCGAGTATTCATTTTTTTTTTTTTTTTACTCGTCGATGCTATCGATTAGCCTATATCTGTTAAAAACAGGGGGAAAAAGTAATTGACATGCGAGCGTTATTACCCATTAGAGTCGCTGATTAACATCGTATTGACTATTAAAACTCAATGACAATTTAATTTACACGTCAAAAAAATTGAAATAATTAAAAATAAAAATAGTTTACAATTTTAGATAGGTTTGATATTGTAATATAGCAGCGGTTTAAATGTTATGAATTCGATTTCATTTTCTTGGAACCACAAAAGTTTTATTTCCATAGAAGTTATGCAATTCTTAATGTTACTTACCTTAGATCAAAAAACCGAATTAAAAAATAAAAATACTAAGCATTAAAATATTTCGAAAAGGTGTATAGTAGTGTTGGTATTTTACTAATGGTTCGAAATGTCGAAAGAACGTCTTCGAGAGGTGTAAACATTTTGTCTAATTCTGACGACGAGAGTGGCGATAAAACAAATAGCGTTTTTAAAGTAGAGAATGAACGAGACTAAAATAAACACTCCTATATTATTGTGTTTGTAACAGTACTGGTAAACATGATATTGAATTCGATACATTTCTTGGAAAACGCAATCGATCGAATCAAGATCTTTATCCGACGACATGAAAAAGTTACCGAGCGTAGATTTTAAGAAAAAAAATTATACCTAGATACAAATCGAGCTGGTCGGTACTTCGAATAGAGTAGTTATACTTTCAAGACTGGTGGCGGGCAAATCTAATTGGTAACATCGTGCTACGCAATTAATAATTTGCAATGCGTCGACACACGTCGCGTAAACGAAAACAATTTTGATTAGGAAAAAAATGTAACTCGTTTCTAAACACTTAAATGAACTAAGTAAAATAGTAAAAAGTTCCTTTTTTTTTTTTTATGAAAGTAAAAATTAAAAGATGTTCAAATCGATTCAATGAAATCGGCGGTGCTAACTCGAGTGTTTCTCAACACAACTATATGAATATAAATCGATAAACTAAACTTGTGTTGGTCGATCCGAATCACGGTTCGAATTTGTCGGAATATTATATTATTCTAATACGTCAGTTGTTGTCGCACCTGTGCGACGTTATATTGTGTGAAACGTACTGAAACAAAGAGACTATTGTCTTGCGACCACGTTGTATTGTTGTAAGTTCGTCTTTAGATTAATTTTTTTTTATTATTTTGTCTCGGCGAGAATAGAAAAATAAACCGAAAAAGTCGAAACAGCCAACTGATTTTCCTTTCAAACTACGTGCCCTTTGTATTCTTCAGATTACTAAACCGACCGCGTGGACGCCATCCACTTTGTGTATTTAATTTTATTTCACCTCCCAAGTAAAAAAGAAAAAAAAAACCGATAGAAATAAACGTCCACGAAAAGAGCGTCACAAAAGGGTTTTCTGATGAAACGTACAAATCTGCAGGGAAAAGGTAGCCCGGTTGATTTGCATATAATATACATATTCCGTAGTGCTGTATCGCGTTTCTCGTCTCAAACTTTTTGACCTGCGAGGAGCCAGTGTAATATATTATGAATAACGCTCGGTATTATACCATCAGTGTTTTAGTCCCTAATTTTTTATTAACTTTTTTCACCGAAAAACTTTGTAATAATCATCGTATATCCTTTGAAAAGAAATCTTACATTTCACGTCGCGAATTCACGTGGTATGTTCCAAATATGACATTTGTATACGCGGAGTTTTCTTTTCGGTTTTTTTTTCTCTTTTTTACAGGATTAACGCGCTCCACGTTACGGTATTCGAATTGATATTATTTTAGTTTTCACGCGGTCGAAATACTACTTCTTTACGCGGTCGTTGTAAACTGTTATTAGTCTAATTTAGAATATTGGTAGGTGTTATCGGTATGAAAAAATAAAAGTTTTAAAATAGACACCCGATCAAAAAAATAAAAAATGTATCGCGTTTTCATTAAAAGAAATTACTATAATATTACTGTAGACAATGGAAAAAAAAAATTAAATTTCGTGTTCGTCAAGAGTCAAACGACCAAGTCGGCAATCGCATGTACCGCCGATTAATAATACTTGGAAAGAGCATTATTTTGATTTATATAGAGAGGTTGGACCGGACGCGCGACGACTCGACTTTTGCCCAGCATTTAAATCTTCAGCGCACTGCGTTTAATAATTTATAAAACATGTCGTAAAAGAAGAGAAAAAAAAAAATACGAAAAGAAACTCTTAAATATTCATGTAAACTCTTTTGGAATCGATTATAAAATAAAATTCTGAGCCGAATGTTTGAAGAGGAAATAAAGAGCCCATCACTATTATAATCGTGTTCGCTTTACTTTTTGAATTTTACCGTTGTCGATAATTTACCATCGCCCTTTGGGTAAAACTTATTTCGATTATTTCGGAGAGCGTATATTACGTCTGACGAGAAAAATACGCGGAGAGAAAGTAAAAAAAAAGAAAAAAAATGTCGGTCACGTCGTCGTTCGGCTCGAGAACTTTGCAAATTCTGTCAGAGTTTTATCGGTGATGTTGACGACGACGACGACGATAGTAAATCGTGCGCGTAGCGTAAAAGGTATTTTTGATCATTTATTCACGTGCGTTCGGCGGCGGTGTTGCGAGTCAAAGTCTGATGGCACATTAAAGGGACACGGTGGACGTGGCGGCGTTTTCTGCGATTATGGGTCTCCCGAGATCGGCGCGCAGGACGACCGAGAGAAAGCGCCGCGCGGCAGGTTCGATTTTCCATAATACGAAACCTCGCGAACCATGAAGGCCGACCCGGGGGTTACGCCGCCGCCGGCACAGAAACAATATTACGGTAGAATATTGTTAGTGATTACTATTCGGAGTGCGTATCGGATATTAAAATAATTCAGACGTTTTCCGCACACGCGCTCGCCGCCGCTGGACTCTCCAAGTGTTTTTTTTCCCCGCTTAAAAGATATGAGTATATTAAATTTTTGACTTCGTCCGCGTCTTACCGCGACGACCGGTTAGCCGCGTTATTGGCTTTCATTTTTTTTTTCTTTTTTTTTTTTTTCATACGGCTAAAAGCTTCTAAAATAAAAATACGCGTCCGCAGACGATCGTAAAACCGCGCGCGATTCTCAGGTCGGCTAATGTCCTAAAGACCTGAACCGCACATGTTACTAATGGCATCACGAAAAAGGCATAAAAATCTATAAAAAAAAAAAAAAACGTAGTATTAAACGTGGCAGTAAAAAAAATAATTCAAAGGGTTACACTCGACCGTATACATATATCGTTTTCAGTAGTTATAACAACTGTTCTCGTGAACCTTAGCTTTCAAGATCGTATTCGTTTTACGAGCACTCGTATAACGGCGTCGATGGACAGCGAGAGAAAAAAACGGGTATTTAATTCGTTTTTTTTTTTTTTTTTTTAAATACTCAATAAAAACCGTAAAACGATATAAAACGTAAAATTATCTAAAATTTGAAAATAAAAATTACAATTTTAACCGATCGTTAAAAACGAAACACTAGCGGGGTTACTACGATACTATTGGTGTTAGCCTACGATATCGATATTCGAGGTAAAGTTATCGCGTATTACTTATTGAACATCGATATTGAATTTCGATTAATCGATCTCGCGATGTGTGATCGGAAAAATCATAATGATATCTGTGATAAAAAACAGACGGTTTTACCCTTTAAAATAATTGTGGTCGTCGGTGATTGAGCGCAACACATAATATTGTGCGGCACACCGGCTACTTCCTGACCGCTAAAAGCGACTTTTTTAATTATAGACATCACATTATTTATTATCAAATAATGATCGATTGTTATTATTCTATCACTTTTGAATTACTTCCGTATTAATAATTTTTGTGAAAATTATCCAAAAACATCTTTTCCTACGACCACGTGGCAAAAGCGACAACTGCAATGTCTCCCTTTTGAAATACGTTTTAAAACTGACAAAAACAAAATAGTGCATATCTGTGGTGCGGTTGATAGTGGTCGATTCGTACTTCCAACGACCACAAAAATGTGGTTCACAAGCTGTTAATTTTGACGTCGAAAACCCACAAAATGACCACAAAAAGAAAAAAATCGTCCGCGTATGATATGTGTGAGTCAGGCCTAGGCCAGCCGATTTCCGTCCACATGGACAGACGTAAAAGAGCGCGCGTGTCGTTGACGGATCAGAATTTATATATTTTTATGTTCAGTCGGTAAACAACGATCAAATTTCATCATTACGATGACGTTGGACGGTAAAAACGAGAGAAAAATATTTTATTTTCGAGCCGTATATGTAAGAAAAAAAATTAAAATGAAAAATCCTAGTAGCGTAGGGTCCGAGAAAATAGAAAACGCTCCGTAGCGCACGACCCGAAAAAACCCAGGACTTAACCGGCACGCCGTCCACGAAAACCTTCTTACAGAACCGCGAATGTCCGCGGGATTGGAAGACTTCCGTCCTCGGAGAATTTAGATTTTTTTCACCGATCCCCGGACTTATCTACCGTTTCCCCTCCGCACAGGTAATACCTACGTATTATGTGTTTAATTTCATTCATTTTTGTGGTCCTATGAGATTTTCAAATACGCAGTGCCGTCTGCTTTTTCTAACGTTCGTTCAGACAGTTGTCGTCATATTTTTCATAAAATTCTTGTTCGCGCGCGAATCGCGATCAAGTCCTTTCGATTCCGAGTAATTTACGATTATTGTATGCACAGAAATGTACGAGGATAAATTTGAAATTAAAAATTGTCAAGTGATTTTCATTGGTAGGCTTTGTAGATTTAAAACGTCTAACATTTTAGAACGGCCGACCCGATCGAAAACGCGCAACCGAACCGGAAACGTTAACTAGGTTTGACCACTATAAGAGGATGTGAGTATCGCGATAACGGCAATACATTTCGAACAGTTCCGGTAGTGCTAGTTTTCAATTAGAAGACTTACTAACGAATACTATTCGTCCAAAGTCGCACTAGTTGCGTTCGGAAAATGTACACGTCGTCGATGGAAAAAAAAAAGGACAATATACTACATAACGTTTAAATTTTTATGAGGTGAGCGCAAAAGTTAATGCGGATTCAGTTCGCAGCGCACATCGGATAATATCGTCGAACCGAAACGTCTTTGGGATTTCAAAAAATAATGCCGCGTGACCGTATGAAATCAATCGATTTTTAATAAATATATAAAACTAATTACGACGCGTGCCGGTTTCGTCGCGTAATTATTGCCATATCGACTGTCCAATAAGTAGTAATGGAAATATTATGGGAAAGGAAAGACGTAATCTCGTCTTATAGGATTTTATGCGCGCACGCCGAGAGAGACGCAATACAGATTATATTTTAATCAATCGGTTATGTTTCAGCTCAGGTATAGTACGAAATGCGAATAATTATACTCAATAACGATATAGGAATAAAAAAAAAGAAACATAACTATTTAAATGATTTGTCATCACCTCATCCGAAATCGGTTTAAAACAATATATTATTATCGAATACCAGTTTTATTTCTATCGTCGGTATATACATATATTCTTATTTTAAACTATTTTTTAGCACGTTTTTTTTTTTTTTTTTAAGAAACGACACACATCCGACGGTATAAATTGTATTTGAAATAGACGCCAGCTTCTTTCTTTTTTTATTCCGTATTTTCAAACATATTTCAAAATACAAACACGAATGAATATTGCAAGTATAATCGAGAACTTTATGAAGTCTACAAGTGAAGTAGTGAAAACAACATTTCTATACTATGAAATTATTTTAAATGCCAAATGACCAAACTTCCAGAAAGTACCGCGTCATATTTCAGTATTATTCTTGAACGAATTTTAACGAAACTAAATAAAACTAGTTTTCACTAAATATCTAGTAAAAACTAAAACCATTACTGATAATTTAGTAAACACAAGGTGTACCATATTATAGTGAAAACGAACACCCTTTTATGTACATGTACGACTAGTATTTACTAATCCGAATTAATGAACAGTGTGGAGCGAAGGTATATATCCGCGTAAAGCATAATAATTATACCCATACCCATTTTAGGACACTCGCGGTCGGCTACCGTTATGGATTCACGGGTCGTATTTTAACCGAAAATAAAGCAGAAAATTTAAACGTATAATTTAAATTATTACACTATGAAAACCGTGAAAATAATCGTTTTGATTTTCGTTCCCGTACATAATAAATATAACGGTTTCGCGGCGAAATCAATAAACAAACGGAGAAAAATTAATAACAATTCTCAAGTAAAATAATATAGTCTTGTAATAAAAACTCGTCGAGGTTATGGCACAGTAAGGTAATTACTTTTTTTTTAAAATGTTTACGTCCAAATCAATATAGTGCTAATCCGAGCGCACCGTTATCATAGTTAAACGTAATCTGGTATTTTTTTTTCATACGAAAAAAGCATTGTTCCCACACGCACGTGAATATATTTGTGCCATCTCTAACGGAAAAAATTACAAAGCGATTTTAACGGGAAAAACGAAAATCGTCTACTTCTACATTACTATATAGTAAAACGAGCGAAAAACTTCGACGATTAGTCGTAATATAATATTATTTTCGTATTTTTAGCGGAGTCGACTTAAGAACGTAAAAATTGACACGTTCGAGTCGCACCCGATGTCTCTACTCGGCTTTTCATTATACCTAAACGTCGTCGTCGCGCGCGTTGGTCGTCAACGAAATGCTCAAGCCGACCGGCATTTCGTTCGGTTTCTTCTCGGACGCGACCGTCGAACCGTTTCGGGACGAAAACGATTACTCGAAATGATTCTATACGTTCTCGGTTTCGTATTCCCCGGGCGACATTCTATACCGCGTACGGGTTTTCCTGTACCGCGGAGTCGTGCGATGTTTTACACAAAACCACATTTCCATGCGATTGATTCCCGGAGACGTCTAAATCGATATACCTTTGCTGCGGCGCATAAGTATCGAAAAATACAAAAAACAAAATATGTATTTACTTAATATACTACGGGACGAAAACGTAGGTACTCTGCAGATACGACAAAACACTATACGCAAAGTATATTGCGAAAAAATATTTACTACTACTCGCGTTGTCTTTCGAATTCGGTGCGATAGTTATAAATATTGTTGTCGAGTTGACCGACGAAACGAGAAAAGCAACGGCGAGTCCTCTGCTGTGAAAATCGTATTTATTCGCGCGTATACGATTATGGGATCAATAAAAATCAGTTCGTATAAAAAATATTCCGAAACGCGATCGGTCGACTGACAATGTTTTTTCTTTCCAAGACGAAAAACCGTTTTATTTTCACAATAAATCGATATACTAAAATAATTGTAATTTAGGTTTTTTTTTTACAATACAAATTTTCAATGGCTTTTTAATAGATAGCCGCGCCGCAGACTTCATAAATTTGAGTTGACCTTGTTCGAAAAAAAAAACAGTTCAATGTTGAGAAACTAATGTATTGGTTAGTAGTTACATATGTACTCTGGTATTCTGTATCGTTCAAGATCACGTAAAAAATAAATTTAAATTATGTGAAAACAGAATCGTGAACTCGCTCTGCGTTAGAAAAAAAAAACATTACACGCTTGTATAAAACCACAAGTCTCGAAGCGTTTCGACTTTTCAAAACTATAGGCAAAACGTCTTGTACAATGAGCCCGGTATTGAATTCAAAAAAATATTGCAAAAGCCGCCTAGGAAGAAATTCGACATCGTTTTCGAAGATTTCACAGTGTTTCGATAGTGTTTAGATTTCCTCCTAGGAAAAATTACTGAGAAAAACGACGTTTCCAAAGTGCCCGATTTCCGATCTAACGAGATACCTGAAAGTCCTGCAGTTGAAGTCGAAGAAAACATCGCTGAACATTTATACTCCGCTTAGAATAAAAAACGCCGAGTTTTTTTATTTACTTTTCAATCTTTTTTACAGAAGGTTATAAAAGGCCAGAAGTAGTTCGTTTTTTCTCGACATTTATACTTGTATTTACAATAATTTATTATTGATCGATAAACGTGTTTAAACGATCACTTAAGAGTATTATTAGAAACGAGCAATGTTTGTTTTTCTTATTTAAGTACAACACATCGGAGACGAAAAGCTCTAAAATTTTACTAATTGATAATAACAACAAATTGATATCATAAATATGGTTTAATAAGTCCGTGAGATGAATACACCGTTTTATAGGTAAGTTGTATTCTTCTAAGCACATCGAGTTCTAAAATAGTCGCTTTCGTGACGTAATATTTAAATATGAGTGCATAATTGTACTATTGTAATGACGCGTTCGGACTGGCTAACTTTGTAGACTCGTGGGTTGTGATAATTGAACGGAAATTTAACTGATATGTTTATTATGGTTATTATAGCTGTATATTAATCTATACTATATATAAAATTGTAAGGGTTTTTCTTCGACCGCGCTAACCGAGAAAACTACTGGACCGATTTGGCTGAAATTTTTTTTGGCTGAAACCCGACACTCTGCTGAAGGTTATAGTACCACTTTTGTCAGTAAAAAAGTTCATAAAAGTTCATAAAAAATTAAAAACAATTGTACCTATATTGTGCGGCACGGCGGGATAGAGTTATTATTGCGAGCATAATTTGTGCTTAGTTTTTTTACCTACTTTTTGATTATTCTTATGAAGGTTTATTGGGCATGCTAATAGAGTTAAATTTTGGGTAAGTGGCCAATTCATCATCATGCCGTGAACCAATCACGGGCGAAGCTGTGACAGGTCGGCTAGTATATATATACGAGTGTCGAGTATGTATAGTGAATTAAATATTTGTTATTCAATAATTTTTTTATTATTTTTATTTTGAATTTTCATTAAATTTCAGACGTGTTATTGAAAAAAAGAATAAAACAAACGGCTCGCCCGTAAAAATTTAGCGTCGTGACGTCATTGTTTTGTATTTTTGTTATTATTTTGTATTTTTTTTTCCCTAACGTTTTAGCCAATAGGAACTATATATTATTATTTCTTTGCGGACACATATTACAACAACGAAACGATTAAATTTCGAGTAAATTGAAGTTTTTATTTTGGCTATTGAAAGAAAACACGCAACACCGAACACTTATGAAAACGTCAAAACACTTTCAAATATATGACCGTAAAGCTCGGGAAATATATTATTCTCTATAGGTAATTTTTATATTTTTATTTTTTTTTTAAATTCAAAACTTTTTACGACACCGAACCGGCGGCGGCGGCGGCGGCGGCTATATAGAATAACGGATAATAAAAGTGATTATGAACAGTGCTCTCTGCGTTTTTGTCGTACGAAATAATATGATTATTTATATATGTAAGTAAAAGAGACACAATGAAATTCTTGACCCTTAATTAGCGAGCTTCCTACTCTTTCAATGGATTAATATTTACGAGGTATTAAGGCTTTATCCTCTGGGGGTCATTTTTTTTTTTTTCCCACTTCCATTAGTCCCATTGTTTCCATTGTCGTCGTCGCGTAGGGCTAGTAGATATAGTGTGAATATAATTCATAGAGTCAAAGTGTTATAAAAATAAATGCGTTATTGAAGATTAAAGAAGATTAAGAAGCGTACAAACGAACTCGGGTCTGGCGGTTGTTTTAGGTTTTTACGATTTTTCGACGCGAACAAATATAAATCATACCTACAGGTTGCGTTTTCAGGGCAAAAAATAAATATTGCAAGGTGAAATAATAACGTAACGAATAGTTTCGAACAACATTTTTTTTTAAATCGATGAAACTACTTTTGGTAGTTGATATTTTTTTTCTAAAGAAAACCACCATAACATGAGCCGGCCAATCATATTAATCGAATTATTTTACATCATTTATATTGTATTTAGGTAAAACGTGAAGATAAAAAAATAAAAAGTTTCGAGATTGAGTCCTTCGACATGAAGGTTGGTTGGGTTGGCGAGTGACCATACTTGGTAGCTTAATTTGGGTTTAATCGTATTCACGCGTTTTAATGATGTGGTATATGTATACGTAAAAGAATTTCGTGTAATTAAAAAAACGTAACTCACCTATATTTATAACTATCGTGTTTCTCTTAAACGATTCGTATTTGGTATTTAAGTAATTTATTTCAGGGCAACTTTTAATTGGCAAATACAAAATAACTTTTACGTTCACAAGTACCCATTGTATTTGTTTATTAATTAATATTACTAAAATACTAATCATCGATAGCGGCAATCGTTGACCTAATCTCAGGCTGTTCGAAGTATAGTTTACACGTAAACATATTAAAACGAAAAATGTAAAACGCGTGACCTAAAATATTCTGATATTACGGTATTAAAAATTTAATTATAAATTTCGAAAAAATATACTTTGGTACTAAAAAAATTGCAATAAATTACAAACATGCGCGGAGCGGTTCATTAAGAATTTTTTTTAATACCAACCTCATACGCTCAGTCTTTATAATCCAACATAATATACGTATATAGCCCTGGAGTTTTTTTCGGATTATAAGACTCCATAAAAAAAAAGAAGTATCTGTTATATTACATATTATTAAATAAAAAACTTGGCCCGAACAAATTATGTCTATTCGTTGCATTCGAGACGTAATTATTTTTTTTAATATCGAAAATTTTCAATTCTAATCATAAGCATATTATAAGCAATTGAGTTTTACGTTTTGACATAATCACGAAACTATCTCTGAAACTATAATAATTAGACTATGTGTGTATGTTGAAAATGAAAAAGGGGCCGGATTATTGCAGGACGTGTCGGATTATTATACGGCGGGATTCCGAGACTTTATTGTACGGACAAGTTATTGAAAAACGTTAATTATTTTAACCGGAATTATCAAAATGTAACTTTTAAATTAATATAGAAATTCAGTTATATAGTTAATAGTTATTAACTCATGATTACCTAGTTGAAATCAATTGAATAACTTGCCCCATACGTTCCTCGAATTGACGATCGCGGTGCGACGTGGTCGATTCAAATCAACGTCTTCATTACCACAGTGACGTCACTGTGTCTTTCCCGAGGCACAAAAAGTGACTCACGCGAAACGGGCGAAAAGGATTGTCGCAAATCATCGGAAAAAAATAAAACGGCGAAATTAAAATATTATTATTGTATTCGACCGTACGCGGAGAATCGAATGTATTGCTATTTTACCCCTACGCGATACCTATCCAAAATAAAAAATAAAAACAACGAAATCGGTTTTTTTTCCTTTACATTTTTCACAATCGGTTGCGACGTGCGTATTATTCCAACTCCTCGACGAATACAAAACGAAACGAAAAAAAAAAACCTACACCGATAAGATCCTCCAGATGAACTTATATATGAACTATATATGAACTTCATTATCCCGCGCGATGTTCCCGCCGCAAAGTTTAAATTAAAATACACGCGCCGCGCCGGCGAAATATTCTTCTTCGGTGCGAATTCGCCGCGGAACTCCGTGACCCCCGACTTAATGTATCGTGGTGGGTCATCCATCATTGTCAGTAATAATAAACTCTGATTCGGGTGCAACGGGAAAATACGAGTACGGCATAGCCGCTCGCCGCCGCCGCAATAATGATGAATAATCTTAATTTTTACGCCGCAAACTTTGGCGGCCCCGTCGTGGTCGGAATATTTTTATCACTCGTTACCAGAGAGGCCGGACTCGAAACGTTGATTTATCTATTTACGACTTTTTTTCCCATTCTTTTTTTCGGTCAAATCTATAGCAGATCGCGCTGTGAAAATGTTTATTCGACGATTTCATATTGTTATACGAAAATTGAAGGCGCTTGTTGTTTTCGCTTATTTCAATGAAATCACAACCGAATATAATACATACATTTCGTATATTATGTTTATGTGTAATGATTTCACACGGAAAATGTTGATAATGAACGATTAATCGAATTTCATAGTCGTGGTTCGGGAATCACGGTGTTTGTGATTATTGGTTATTAGTTTATTGGTTGCTAATTTGCCATTCATCAAATTATTGGGTCTCTACTGTTCGTGTGGTGATCGTTATGCTTTTTGGAGCCACATAATGCCATTATCGTTTGTAATTTGCACAAATGCGTCGCAACACCTAGTGTTTGCACATTTGTACTTTATGTTCTCTCGCGCTCTCGGCGAGCGACCATAGATATTAAAACGATTTAGGTTTTATTTTGTTTCACAACATCAATGAAATGTTTCGAAAAAAAAAAATTCAATCAACTGAGATTTCTCGTCATTTGATCGATATTCCAGTGTCGATTTTTCGACAATCACGTCGAATACGTAGTTCTGAAGATACGATAACTTTGTTCGAAAATCTTTACGTCTAAAAAGACGTACCCGTTATTAGGTAATCGTCACTAGTCGTATAAGTATTCCTTAGTCCTGGGACGTGGCGCGAGACACGATTGATATTTTTGGACAGTTCGGTCTGGATATGTATATGTATCTGAAACGAACGTGTTGGAACGTTGTCGTTGACAGATGTCTTGAACCGTTCGTAAAAAAGATGCTGGTCATCGGTTGGACTCGACAAAGTGGTTTTAACGCACATTAAATGTTCTATGTAAATAATTAGTAGGACTCTTATAAACTACTGCGAGTCACGCGAAATAAATAACACAAATAATATCCAAACACTTTTAAAGAGACCGATCTTGCCGATGATTAGACGTGATAAATTTTAAAAAATAAATCGCCTATGTTTTTTAATCTTATCGACTCAGATAAACTGAGATAAACTGCGACGCGTTACTAGATTTAGCATTAAACGAAATACGATACTGATGATATCATTTTATATTCGAGAAAATCGAAACACGCGTGATATACGTAACGTGCGTGCGTGTTATACAGACACGTTCGTCGCGTTAAAATTTCGACTTTCCCAGGAGTTTCCAAAGTATACAATTCGAAATGAGTATACGAAAATGTTTCCAAAAGAATTACTTTATTATGTTACACGTTCTCTCCGAGGAATTGTAACAGAAACATGACACGAAATAATTTCAAAGTGTTTTTCTCTCAAAACCGACATTGTTCGTTTCGAACGATCTCGAACCACTCGACTTTAATTTCTCCGACGGCAGTTTTTCCGACGAAAAAAAAATCCCAAAGAGTTTGAAAACATACATCTCCGATAATTATTATGTGCGAGTTGAGCTCACGAACAATCCAAAGCCCGACGTAAAATAATAATAATTCGTTGAACCATTTTATCGTTTGTTTCGGCAGAACGACGTGTGTTATAATTTTGGAATAATTATTTACATAAAATTATAGTACACTGTACTAACATACGTATTCCTAATATTATAATGATTATATCAAGCTATGTTTTATATATATATATAATTTTTAAGCACGCTCACCCCTTTTAATATTTCAATGATGTTTTTTTTTTCAAACTCTGATTTTTGGAAAACTTATAAATTGTATTCAAAGACTATACTTTCAAATATGTTTTTTGTATGTGCCCGTTGTAATATTGACTTTTCAAAATATAAGAATACTATACACATATACATATTTATATATTTACGCAAATTATTAGTGTTCATTTGATTTTTCTAGAATTTTTTATGTGAAATTCAGTCAATAAGTGATTCGAGTCTAAAAGTGCGTATGAAAATTTTACCTGTTTCAAATACCATATGGTAGACCATCGATTTTTTTCGTCTGTTATCGCTATTGTTTTAAGAACGCGCGAGTACAATAATAACACCCCATAAATCGTTTTACAAACGGGTATAGATAAAAATGTACCGACTGCGACAACTATGTGATAATTTCCGTTTGTTCGTGGCACGCGGTGTCGTACGGTTTTTAGAAATATTTAATGAAAGCGCTGATGTTCAAACGTGTAAACAGCAAAGGGTTTTGTTATTCCGCGAAAATAGTAGAACGTAACTTAAATGGAATTTTTCATTAATGTTTTGGTTCATAATTTACGAAAATTTTAAAAAGACAAATTTCGTGGTAAAAACGTACAGTGGAACGCCGGGAAGCAGGAAATAATCCCACGGTGAGCCACGGCCAATCGCCGAGAGGGTCATATTAAATTAAATTTCTCGCCGAAGAGCGACGTTTCGCATTTGAAATTATCAATTTTATTAATTTAAACTGTACTCCGTGACGCGAAAAAAAAATAGGTTCAGACCGTAATAATTATTTTACACAATTTGATATTATCCACGCGCACGGTCTTATATCGATTGGGCGGGTTCATTTGGATTTTCCGATTTGAATAAAAGCCCAGAGACGATCCAACAATATCCACGCGGTCGTCGTTTTATGTGAATATCATTTCCCCGTGATTATTTCATAAAAAAAATACGATAAAATATTATTTTATATAATTTCACGTGATTCGTGTTCACGTTTCACTAACAGTTGAGATTGAAACCACGAGCTGTCGAGAATTTCTTTTACAAACGTGTACATCCGTGACAGATTTTTACGAAGTTCAAGATCGCCCATGACCGCCAATAAACGATAAAGGTCACTGGAACTGCGATTTTCCCGGGCCGATCGTTTCCGCCGGTCACGCGTTTCGTTACAAATGTCGTTCTAAAGTTTTTATTTTAAAAGTTATTATACTATAAACGGTCCCGGCGCAGCTGTTGTGTTTTCCCGGTGTCGAAGTGTAAATCATCGTGAAAACGATTCATACCCGCGGACACTCGGTAGTAAATATGTGTGTGCTGAAAACGGACGCGTGCAGCGCGCAATCGTTTGAAGTTCAAATGCGACGGAAAGCGATCGAAAAGCGATTAAATCCACAACGTATTATTTCCACTTACGTTGTAATCGTCGAGATTAATACAAGTCGTGTAGTTTGACCACACCGCTCCCGACGTCGGATGTTTGAACCACGCGGCGTCTTTGTTGCAAATTTTATAAGCGGTTCCTGTAATACGAAAAAATTGCAAACAGTTATTTCATCGTTCGACAAACGTAATACGACGTCATAGTTGAAATGATTATTATTATCATTATTGCCGAACAGCCAAAGCTGAGCGGTATTCACATAATGTTCAGAGGACTGTTAAACGCAGTAATACGCTGTAAGTATGCGCGAACTTGAATTATGAATAATGCATTGTGAGAATTTCATAAAATCTACCGATAAACTGTATTTTAACGTAATAATGTGGTTTTGTTCCGATTATTGTTTGAATTTACACGTGTAAAAGTTTTTAATAATTCGCCAAATAAGTCTCAAATCGTGTGCGCGGATTACTGAATAGACGCAATATTGAAATCGTTTTCAAACCGTATTCGGATGAATGAGATTTCACGAATAAAAGTTAAACAAAATTTACAAAAGGTTTTCTCAATAGAATTAATGATCGATCAATCGTCGCTGATCAGGTAAGTCGAGTAAAAAGTTAAAATCGAGTTTACATTTGAAGTTAATTTTAGCCCAGTTAAATAGCGAGTTTACTATTTTTTGGCATTGAAGTTAATCGAAGGGCACTTGTTCCGACCAAGGGAAAACCATAACAAAAAAAAAAAAATGCGTTCTACGAATATTTGGAGAGGATACGCTTTCCGTGCATTATTAAATCAAGTCAGTGTCGGGGACTTCAATGCTAAGATTGGTCGAAAATCGTTCCACCACAACAAGGTAGAAGACTCTACAACGGTATGAAATAATTACGAAATGAGAATGCAATCATATTTTATAAAACAAAATTACCCAATTTCAAGTCAGTTGAATTTACCTTCTTAAAAACATTCTACACACAGTAGAAAATAAGCACGACTTTGAAAATAGATAACACGTTATTGTAAAATTAAAAATTTCGTCGTAGGGACCGATAACTATTTAAAATCATGAAATAAAAAATATCAAGTTCTCGCGATGATATTATATTTTATCACATTAAAATAGTCTAAAGTTTTAACGAAACTTACTTTTTAATTTAATTTTTCGTTTATATTTTTATAATTTACACGATATGAAAAACGACGTTTTCTCGACGAGAAGGGAAAGTTTTTTTTTTATCATTGTTATTTACTTGAACTCGAGGTCGAAACGAAATGTATTAACTTTGTATTAAACATTGCGGCGTAAAAGTTTCTATATGTACACACGTGGACAGTGTTTTCTTTAAAACGCGCGATATTGTATCGCGTTTTAAAAACATTTCATCTACTCAAATCTATAACAAGTAAAACTCACTCGTTGGATCGAATCCAGAGATGAACTGCGGACACGGTTGGTGTACAGTGACTCCGGCTTCAGTATCGGCCCAGCAAAGCCATCCATCAAACGTTCCGCGACAGAAATGCGAACCTGTCAACGACGAGAAAAAAATAAAAACCAACATTAATTCTTTTCACGTGAGAGACCGAAACGGAATAGAAACATAGAAACATACACATTTATGGCGTACAGGGCGTTTCTAAAACGGTCGAGGACGGGGTAGCTAAAGTATGAGCGTACGGGGTGCAGCTCGACGGGGTCGCCGAACGACGACGATATTTTGTTTGTTTTTCGGTCTCCGAATCCTACAGTTTTTATCAATTTGCTCTTAAAATATCGTTTTTAAACGAGTGCCATCGATATTGTGTGTGTTAACGCTCGTCGTTTCGTCCGGAACAAAGAGTAAACTAATAATAATAATATGTAACGCGATATCACGTCCGTCTATGGTCGCGAAATTAAGTAAAAATCCACTAAGTCCGCCATTATAGTGTACGGAGCCCAGTGGATAGATTATAATAACGATTTACACGCAACAACGGTATTATGGCGTTTAAAAACGTAGTGAAAATAATCATTATCGATAATCCGAAGCTGGTCGTTAACGAGCATTAAAGGCGTAGCGCCGGATATCGGAGTCGGATGAGATACACGTAACGGGTGATTGATTTTGGTGAATTGGTCTTTTATATTTCAAACCAATGCATACCAATTCAGAAAGAAGAAAGGAACTCGTTCGTTTTTCAAAGGAACGAATTTAATTTTTTTCTTTATCGAAGAACGAGAGGCGAAACGATTTTTTTTCGATAATGAACGTGAAAAACACTAATAATTATACGTAGACGCGTATCCGCGTTTCGCGTTCAAAATAAAAATATTGTTTCAAAAATTTAAAAAGGACCGACACAGGATTAGACCGCGACCCGGAACTCGAGTCGAAATCGTATTTTCAATGAAACCGGAACCTTCCCGAAACGATTATTGGATATGAACGAGGGATCGATTTTGTTTTCAAAGTTCGTTGTCGCCCAACTGAACATTACCTTAACTCGATTTTATTCCTCGGAACAGTGCGAAATCGTGCCGCGATCTGGATCGGACCTAACCTGATCTAATCGTGCAGCGCACTACGGGTGGCGTTGCGTTTTGATTTCGCGTTTTATTTATCGTTTGCGTTGACGAAAATTCATTCCATCACGTGTCTTAAAAAAATGAAAAAATGAAAAAGAAAATACCAGTTCTATCGGCTATTTTTCGATGACGAAATAAATTATACGAATTCGAAAGACTACGCGATCAACTGTGTTTACGCGTGGTGGTCTTCTCGTGCGTCCAACGCGTACGACTAAACGTCAAACGACCGTCGATAAAACTGAGTGGGTACGATAAAACCTCGCGAGAAAGAAGCGTCATAAATTCCGTTGCCGCGTCGATATTCAACACGTGACGTGATATATATTATTTTATTATGTGCGACGACGCCACTACGCCAGAGTGAAAATTGTAAATCGACAGTTCTTATAATACAAACTACACCGCCCCGTTGTAGATATTATTATGTTAGCGTACGACACATATTTTGCGAGGAGAAAAGCTGTCAACGTAATAATGTATATTAATCGGAGGCCGTGGAACTAAAATCGTGCAAGTGCAACAGTTATGTAATTGTTTTTCATTCTAATTGCTTATAAATATTTACATAATATAAATGTAGTTGTTTCATATTAAATATTAAAATAAATCGTATGGGGTTTTTCGCCTTCTTCTCTCGATAGTCCAAAAGTTTTTCTTACGGTTTATAAAACCGTAAAAATAACGATTTTTTTTTTGTTTTTACAATATTTAGTGACGAGACTTAGTCTGTCACTATGAAAATGTTAGGTTTTGAAAAAAGTACTACAGTTTGTCTACCACCATTGCATTGCATTGGTCGTTCGACCTAAAGATAAATACTAAAATGATTTCGTTAATCATGGATTATTATTTGTTTGGCAAGGAAAATTATTAAAAGAAAAAAAAATTGTGCGACAAAAACCGTAAGATTTCAACGCTGTGGAACAAACATCATCGATTGTTTTTAAAATCCTTTAATAATTATTTTATGACGTAATTTACGTATTTTTAAAACGACACTAACGCGGTGCTTACAAAAGCTGAATGACGCTCGAATACAAACAATTATTATGGTACTTAGCATCGAGTGATATTCGTTCATTAATCATAATTGTTAAACAGTTGCTTGTCTTCAATCAATAGTAGATTAGCCGCGTTGATAATTAGACGCTCGAAACACCGTTATCGTGTGCGTTCTGACTGATAAATTCTCGCGTCCCATCACTTCGGGGCGGGCGTCCAAGTGCACTCTACTGGTGCCAACAAAAATAATTTAACGCTCGTCTTTCACGAGTCGTTGAATATCGTACGATTTTAACTCTAGTTTTTTTTTTTTTTTTTTTAAATTTTAGATTTTCATTACTTATCTCGAGGACGTATTCGTATAGTTTTTCGTGCGTTTCGTCGTATATTTTGATTATTAATTTTTTTAAATATTCTACTCTGAGGTGAAACATTGGGTTCTGCTGCTGGTATTCCGATCGTCGGGTTGAATTTAAGACATGTCAAATATTGTAACGAAAAAAAAAACAGTACATATGACCAGGCATAGACGTGAACTGGAAAACCGGACGAGGTATAGTGATGACTATTTTTTGATTGACCCCTATGAACATTTAAGAGGAAAATGACTCCGTGAATTTTGTGAATTGAAAACAAATAGATATCATAGAAAAGGCAATTGTAAAAATTTTATCGGATAAGGTAGGCATAGTTCTAACGTATTCGGAAAAATATAATATAGGGCGCGGATTTCAATGCGTTGAAAAATGATTTTACAAGAAAATAATTTACACGGACTTAAGAGAACTCGAGAATTTCTAAACGTTCAAAATAAATTAGTAATCGTATGAATTTGTAAGTCGCGAACGGTTTAGTAAGGTTTTTTGAAATAAAAAAAAAATCAATCATATTTGTAGTTAAAATACACGAAATTCCATTGTTCGATCGTTGTAGGTTCATCATTGGGTTAAGATTGAGCTTCGGTGTTCTTCACTAATCCCGTCGGCTGAAATAAATCACACGTGGCCGGGGAAATTTACGAGGGTTTTCTGCACAGTATACCTTTCCTCTTTCCCCGCAACGTTCAATGTAAATAATTCATTTCAGATTAATGGGGCGAAAGCCGACCATGGTTTTTCTTTGTTTTGTATATCATAGAACAGAGGTATGAATAATAGGCGACACGACGAACGATAAATAATAATAATAAATCATCATTTTTCCGTACGGACGTAACTATATTTACGTTTCGTATTATATATTGTTATTGTTTCGAATACACCGTTTAACACCTATTCAATACCGTGACAAATTAAGCAATAAAAAGATTACGATTTTGTACGAATACGCGCGTATACAACAATAACGTTTGAGAGAACTTTGTATTTCAAAACAGCCGTTGATTGGAGAAACGGCTTAGAGTGTTCGCGAGCACTTCCGCGGCCCGAGTCGCCGTTGAAATGAATTCGTTTCTTTCTAGGTACAACGTTGGTTTTGTAACCGTCGTATTCATTTGATTGAACTCAAAAACGTCAATAACACGACAATTTAAATACGAGTGATTATTTACTTAGTTTACAGGGGCGGATACGGGGGGGGGGGGGGAAGACTGCTGTCAGGGTTCGATTCTACCCCGATGGATTGTCGAAACGATTTCCAAAAATACGAGTACCTTTAACATTTGTTGTTAGTATGCGTGTGATTTAGATAAAACAAACGTTTTACTTCAGTAGATACACCCAACAGAAATAATCACAACATGTTGTACGTGATGTTTATCCTTATTACAAACTGCTTCATGTAAATTACTACGAATCGTTTTTTAAACGGGTTTTTTCTCTCGAACTTTTCTTTTTCGGCTCTCGTTTAGTCTTTATTATTTTCTAATCGCGATATTGGATATTTTCCAAAACCGATTGAAATAACTCAATACTAAAATTACCGATAGCTTCTCGTCTCGTCGTCGAAATCTTTCGCTAAAGTTTCGATTCGTCAAAACCTAAGTAGATTTGACATCACGCCGAAACGCCCCGAATTAGGCGTTTACAGATCGCAACCGCTTAATCTTGCCGTGACCGAGGAGAGACACGTAGCGCCGTTTACTTTTATACCGTGTTTTCGTTTCGTCTCCGTGTGTGCGTTGCATACAAAGCGGCATTGATTTTCATGTCGGTAGCATACTAAACATACTAAACGAGTGCCCCGTTTTCATACGTAGACTGTGCCCAGACGGAGAGTTTTTGAACTTAATTCATTTGACACTCGTAATTTACTTGTATTTATTAACGGTTTTTTTTTTTTTTTTTACCGTCGCTAATAAAAGTTTTCTTTTCCCGTCGAGTGGAGCGCGTGCTCGACTCGATTGGTGCACTTAACTTTCAGAACGATACGCAAAGTGAATTCGTACAAAGGAAATCCGGTTTTTTTCTTCTTCTTCTTCTTCTAAATCTCGAATAGAAACACTTTTGTTTTTGATCGGGATACTGCAGTTTTGGTATACCGAGACGACGACGGCCGCGGTCGCCTAATGAAATCGTCTGTTGACGCCCGCGGCGGGTTCGGAAAGTAAATACTCGCGCGCGGTATCGATCCGACTCGCGGCATCGCATGATAGGTATCGACGGGTGTCAATATTTGCCGTCATGTCGTATTCCGGCGGCACCGGCCGACGACGACGGTCCACGGACGATTAAATACTTCTCCGCCCCGCCGTCGATCCGGGCGTTGCGGACGCGCCCGCCGCGTTTCTGAACAACTAACTCCGGTGTACGGTCCGCGCGTCTCCGGGGAACGCTCGGGGACACTTCGCATCGGTTAATCGAAACTCTCGATGTTGCGCTTTCTGTGTCGGTCAACAGCGGCGTCTATAATAATAATAAACGCACGCGACATTGTTCGGGATAAGTGCGCGACCGAAAGTCTTAACGTCCGCCCGCCGTACAGACCGTTAAAAACGAAAGTTTTCGACCGAAGAAGCCGACCAGCTTTTCCAGCGGGCGAGACGCGCACAACATTCCCGGCGATCGACGCGTACCGAGATTCCAGTGTGTTGTCGATATCACATTAAATGTCGCGTATTTCGTCAAACGAATTAAATTCAAAAACTCTCCGTCCGAGTGTCTCTACGTCATGAAAACGGAGCACACGTTTAGTATGCTACCTACATGAAAATCGATTGCGCTTTGTTCGCTACACATTAATGTTATTATGAGTTATTTCTATCTAGACATTTCTACGAACAGTAAAAGAAAATAATGTAATTCTTTTGAAAACTATACCATTCCTTGAAAACGGTAATGTCAGTATTGGGTGAAAATTCCAAATCGATATGTCGTACATTTTGCAGGTTTTTTTCTTTCAGATTTTCGTCAATTTTCCGCAATCCGAAGACTGTTGGAAAATACGAAAAATGACTTCTTAAACTTATCAACTGGCCAATGTTTGCTACTTGAAACCACTTCTGAAGTTCACGTTTGTATCAAGTGGTCGTAATGACAGATAGAAAAAATAAATACATTTAATAAAACACACATCGCGGTAATATATAGCTTCCTCGTTATACATTCAGAGTTTAAAAATAATAATATTTCCGTACGAATATAACAATATTTGCGTTTTATGTTATATATTGTTGTTGTTTCGATTGAAGACACACTGTTTAACACCCACTCAATATTACAACAGATTAAGTAGTAAAAAGCTTACGGTTTTAGTAGAACACGTGTAAAACTGTAATCTCTGAGAAAGCGTATTTAGAAGCTGCAGGCTCCGACTCGAGGGGTGGCCAAGAGTGCTCGGGTACTTCAAAGAAACTTCAAAGCTTCTTTTTTTTATGATTATTATTTCGCGTTTAAAAAACGTGCTAACCGGGGCAACTTTTGCCTCCTTCCCGTCAGGCCTTAACACGACACTGTAATACACAGATTCGGGTGATGAAATTACATTCAATTTTAATTACACCCTTGAATCGACTGCGTTTAAACAACAACCACCCCGACTTCTAAAGGCTATTTATTTTTTTCCTCAAACGAGGAACCGCTTTGGTACATTATTTCGTGCGTTTGATTATTTTCACGGCCGATCCGAAGCGCGTCGGTCTCGAAACGATGTTTTTTCCGCGATCAAAAGCTTCGGGGAGCTAGTTTTCACGCGTAAACAATAGACGTGTATTTTATATATTTTTTTAAGTTTTGTAATATTTTTCGGCTCGTTTTTTCCTTTTTTCTATTTTTCGTCTCGGCGAATTCCCGAGCGACGCTAAGTGTAAAACTCTTCGAGCTTCGTTCCGCGACCGTTAACAATATTTCTTTTGATAAAATATTATGTAATTTTGTGTTTTACGACTTGAACATTTTAAACGAGGCCCAACTTTGAACCGGCTCAGTTTTACCTCGCGCGTCGACGCGCCGCAAGTTTTGACTGTGCCGGTTTTGTTTTCATTCGGTGATTTTTTCCCGGAAAATTGGGGTAATTTTTTAGCATCGACTTTCGCTTGGTAATTGTTTTTGGAATGTGAAGACGTATCTTTCGTTTTCGCCGAAATTTCATAAGTAATAAACTAATAACCATAAGGATTCGACACCTGCACCGCTTAGATTATCAACGAGTTAACAATAGGATCGACGCGAGATCAACGTTGTCATCAATTACACCGATATTTTAAATCACTTCCGATTCACACGTCATATATATTACAACCCGTCGGTATGTTTTTGTTGAAAAAAACGGAATTATATAAATCAACATAAAAACAATTGTACGTTCATTAGTCGTGTACTCAAATACACGACGATCGTGATTATTTCGAATTATTCAAAAATATTATTTGTGCACGAGTGAAAATTGAATTGAAATCGGATCCGAGACTATGTTGCGGCCGAGGGCAAACAATAGTTTTTGAGGGATGATAAATTAGGTGGTATTGTGTTTAATCAAGTCACGATATTACAACCGAGAACTGAGAAACAACTATATTAACTATTGTCAAGAATTAATTTTCGGAGTCCAAAATTATGTTAATATTTAATGAAGTCGTATGAAACTACGTATTAAAAACTTTTTATTTTTTTATCGATAAATAAAAAATAACACAAGTACTTAAGTATAATAAATTATTAACTGATTTTTTTTTTTTTATGTGGATGTATTAGGTATATATTGTTTATTTTCATACGAAATGGAATAATTTTATCTTTTATTTTGTATTTTTAATTTAGAAAATGTTCGAAGGAAACTTTATATGTTTAGAAATAATAATCAATTCAAAACATTAATTATTAACTTAGTATATTTAAATCGGTTAATTAACTAAGGTGTAAAAATAATGGAACCAATCATAAACGTTAGTTGGTTAAAAAAAAAAATAAATACAAATGAAAACAGTTAAACGAGAGACACTTGTAAAGTATTTTTTCATCGAACTATAAAAAACAAAACGGAAATAAATTGAGCTCGCCCCCACCAAATGGCATCAAGTGAGCACGACATTCGTTTATCTTTTTCTCGACGTCAACAGCATAACATTTTTCCCGTGCTCAAATAAATGAGTATAATAAACATCTCTTCTCTCCCACTCACTTTTATTTCTCACTCTCCTTCTCTTTCTGACTTTCGGTTCTCTCTGGGAAATTTAAAAATTAAAAACATACACTGGAACCGTCCTCAAACTATAAAATTAATCGAATGTAAAAATACGATATAAAGTATATTATTAATATTGCTGGTGGGAAAATTGACGTTGACGCATTTGTAAATAACAGTATAGTTAGTTAAAATGTAATAATGTTACATCCATTATAACCAATGGAACGCCTTTCATTTTTTTCCCCAACTATGAGTAATTGTGAAAATTATTTAATGTATAAATTCTAGGAGAGTACGAATAATATGTATTTATGTATATGAGAAAAGGAGAAAAAGAAAAAACGAACCGAAACTATATCTAAAAAGAACGCATTAAAACTCGCGTTAAATAAAATAAAACAAATATAACGAGTTGAAAAATTAGGCATGCGCAATAGGAATAATGGGCGTACGGATAGTGTGGGTAGTAGGTACCCCCTGTGATAAATGAATAATAAGTATTCGCCGCGGTCGAAACTAAAAGGAATCGTAAAAAATACCCACGCCCGAGCGAGCGAACACGGCTCGGCACTCTAAAAAGCGTCATCACGCGCCGACGGTGTCGCAGAAGAACCGGCGGCCGCGTCTGAAAACGGCCCGAATATAGAAAAACCTGACGAACAGAAGACGCGTTCATCGGAAACTCAAAAAAGCACACTGTTCGCGTTTAAAACAAAGGCGGTCGTTTTTTATTCGATTTCCGTCTCCCGTATTCGGAGGAACCACGACGGTTGTTATGATATTTCGAGTATACGTTTCTTCGGCGTGCCCGAGTTACCGAACACACCTGCGTCGAAAAGGAAATGATTTATTTATTTGTATTCGCGAGCGCCCGAAAGCTCTGCAGAGTATCGCGTCTCGAATAGGTTCGCGCGGGTACGCTTCGTATGTTTCGAGGACTCAAAGGGGACCTATACTGTTTGCTCGTCGCATTGTAATAGAAATAAATTGTAGATTTTAAAATCAATTTTTGTCATTTGAAAAACGTTAATTTCGCCAAAACTATAGAGCAGGGGTGGCCACAACGAGGCTCGCGAGCCGCATGCGGCTCTTGAACCAAATTTAGACTAAAACTAATAAAATTCTGTTAGAATCGTTAGAAACGTTAGATAGTGTGTTTATTGCCACCGGTTTCGTTATTCGTTTAAATTAATTAAATCTAAATATCGATCTGTCTGATGAACATTTAAGTGAACTTGTGCGAACTGCGCTTACAAATTATCAGCCAGATTTCAATAAACTTACAGAAAAAATGAACACTCGAAAAAGCACTTCTCGTGAGTAAAACAACAATAATGTTAATGTTAATAATGTCAATAATGATCATTTTTTTTTTTTGTGTAGTGTAAAAAATAAATGTTCTTTTATTTGATTTAAAATGAAAAATGTGTCTTCATCGCTTTACAATGTGGCTCGCCTCGAATTACTTTTATAAATTTGAGGCTCCCTAAGTTAAGGTTAGTGGCCACCCCTGCTATAGAGTGTCGCTTCGATCGATGTGATTTCATAAAATTGAATACATCAGGACTTTATTAAATAAATAAAAAAGAGTCCGATGCAATTTGTAAGCACTGCCACGGAGCGTGTGTTCACAGTGACGCTGTCGCGAACGCACTGATGCCTTCGCTCGCTTGCGATTGCGTTTTATACCTTTTGGCGACCGCCCACGTCAGCTTTTAGCAGGTAGTTTCTCGCGCGCGCCTTCTCTTTTGTTTTGTTTGCGACTCACCGGCAGACCACAATCAATTATAATATGTTATCGATGTATTAATGGGGTTTTGTTTTCGTTAGAAATTAAAAAACCTTCTTAATCTAAAGTTTTGTTCGTTATCAGGTTGATTTGAAAAGATTTTACCGAGATTCTGCTTATAAAATGAAGCTATAAATATCAAGAAAACGATGAGATTAAAACTGATACGAAATTTAATAATCAACCAACGTTTTTATAATAACTATAACTTAAGAAAAAAAAAAAAAAAAAGGAAAAGAATTAATTTATTTCGTTTTATCTAGTTTTGAAAGGTCACATGGGGGGTGTGGTTGGTAAAGTACTCTCCGTTAAATGCATGGCGGCAGCAGTAGGTAATTATTACTGTGCAAAACGCGAGAGCGTTTTGTTTATTAATCGAAAACGATCACAAAAGATATAAAGACAACGCAACGTAAACAACAGCGGACCGTTGTGAGTTCGACCCAACGTTTTCGGTATTTTCAAAACGAAATTCTCGGAGTAGAAGTATAGTAGAAGTCCCGCCGCTATATATTATAATATTGTGCTTTTAGGTAGAATTTATTGTACAGTCGACGACTCGCGTCCCTCTGAAATTACATCGTCAATACATCCTAATTGGCATTTTGTGTTTCATAACCAGCGATTATTTTTTTAAATTTATTTATTTTTTTAAACCGTCTCTTTATTGACACGCCTTATCGTCGCTTAATATTCACCGCATAAAACTAGCAGCGTTACTGGCTGCGGCGTTTAACGAAAAAAAAAAAAACGGGGGAAAAAATCCAAACATACACGGATCGAAATGAAAAGAACAAAAGAACATTAACGGGTTTTTTTTTTTTAAATCCGACAACGAACACGCGTGGCTTGTTTTTAAAAAGAACGTTTATTTATTATGAAATAAATCCTTTTTCAATTATTGTCCGCGCGTTGCTAATTAAATGTACAATTTATAAACCCTTTCTCGGTGGAAAAAACCGTCTCTGGTTTCCGTATTTTAATCAACGTCCCGAAAAACGGCAATGGAGAACACTCACTTTAAAAGTTATTTTATAGATTACATACGTGTTTATGTATGATTAGATATTGTAGTGTTCGGCCTTAAATCTTAAAATCACTCTCCCGGAAGGGTTTATGCGATCGAATCGGAAACTTTTCGAACCAGATGCTCGTCGAGGTGACGCGAATAAAATAGAAAACATTATGACGCGATAAAAGTGGTGGGCCGTATCCGTTTTCCTCCATTATGGATTCGAAACTCGCATCTATAAATATCAAATATGTGATGCAAATAATTGAAGTCTGAAAATTGAATCGATTTGTAATGATTTTGTGATTTCCGAGTGAAGAGTGTACTCGCAACTCGCCTATATAGACTTAGGATTAAAACTGCACGTAACGAAAGATTGTGGTATGAATTCGCCGCGGTTTTTCAATAACGTTATGTTAGAAAATATATTATAAGAATACATAATATGTCATATTACAATATTGTCGATAACATATTACAACATAGAGTGATTGATTTTAAAATGTCTTATATTTTAACTGTGATTTTACAAAAATTAATCAATCCGTACCAATTACGTCTTTTTGTAATATTTTACGACGTTCGATCAACAAATGAATACCGCGCGCTACAAAGAAAAAAAATGTAAGTAAGTAAACATCATTGATTAAAAATCAAAGGAGGTCACTCGATATTCCGTCGAGCGTTTTTTTTTTACGTGGGCACAATAACTAATAAACAACCGCGTGGGTACTGTTATATTTTATATACGCTTGCGGCCGATACTACCTATATATACGTATATACGTAACGGTTTTGAATTGCGAGTTTATTTATTTTAGGTCAATATTCGCATGACAAATAGTAATGGTTAACGAAACAAAATAACACCGCGCAGTCGAGTGCAGGTATCAACCAGAAAAATATGTTTGATATAGAAACACTCCATTCGAAGAGAGATAATCCGCGAAATATCACTTTTCACGTGCCCCGGCGTTTTATCGTAAGAACAATTTGTTATTTCCTCGAGGTCTATCTTTATTCAAACGCAGCGTATCCGCAAACGAGAGTCTGTATTGAGTCGTGACCGGTAATTAAATAATATTATTATCGTTACGAGAAGTCGACGGGCGGTACTATGAAACTATACGTCCAGACGTATTACATTGACATCACATGAAATACCAAGTTCGAAGTGAACGACGTGTAAAATAATCGACCACGTTAACGTTAAAATCCGAGGTGGGGATCGAAGGCGGGGCATGGTAGTTGAACGCCCTTGAATAGTACTCAATCCTCCATCCCCCCGAGCCCGAACAATTTTACGCTTATACGGTCAAATGGTTTATCGATAACTTCAATTCGGTGACGGGAAATCGATACGGTCGAAAATTAAAAACAAATTGACTCTGTAATTAAGTGAAAATAAAAATGAAGTATAGGCGAATAACCAACATTTTACAAAAACAAAAAAAAGGAAGCTATAAACGCACAGAAATGAATTTAAATGTGAATATCGTACGTATAATGTAATGAAAAAAAAAAAAAAAAATGAAAGAAGACCTTTAAATTACATATTCCGAATGGTTGTGCAACGAAACAAATCGTAATTGTTTAGTTAACAATGTAGTATGAAGGAAAAACGCATGAGTTTTCAAAATCATATGACTATTAATTATTATACTCGATAAATATATGCGTTACCGGGACGATTCGTAATTATTTTAAAATCGTTTATAAATTACTCTATTTCGGAGTCGAATAGGTAGAGGATTTTAAAATTTATTTTAATTATTTATATTATTGAACGTAGCCAAAAACAAAAATAAAATACAACTATACTCCCTAAAATCTGACCGAATCCGTTGTAAATCTACAAGTTGTTTTCAATGCTACGTACTATTTATAGATTATTTTACGCAGACAAAAACCATCTTAAGTTATTATTGTGGTAACTAAAAATTATGATAATTAGTATAGACGACCGCGCGGGATTAAAAAAGGAAAAACAAGAAATTTTTTACAGAGGGTAAATGAAATATATTCATCGAATGTGATATGAAAATTATAATTACACAATAAAATAATTATATTTTTTTGTTAGTAAAAAATGGCTCACTTTTCTTCTTTTTTAAATAAAATATTATTCACGCGTGTTACAGTTGTTTTGTTCTGACGTTAAGAATCGTAAAAAAAAAAAGAAAAGAAAAAACTACTTTCCAAACGCGGCTAAAACGTAATAAACTAGATTTCCTAAAGACGACGTCTTATCAAATCATATCGCCGAAATCACGGTAGGAAAGGTGAAAAAAAAAATCGAAACCGAAACCGTTGGCGGGGAAAACGCGGGACTAAACACTGTTTCGACCGTATCCGGTTCGACTTGTGTGTTCGGTCGAGTAGACGGGACACCGAGCTGAATAACAGGACGTGCGGGCGATCGCCCAATTTTAGCGGAAAATCAAATGTCAGCGAAAACCGAACGGGGGCGAGACGCGGCGCGGAATAGCCGTTTCGGTGCGCGCATGTGGAAAATTACGTGAGCGGTTTTAAAGAGCGAATATTCCACAGGCGTCGTTCGACCCCCTCGGCCATTCGTTAAAACTGTATACGGACGCGGGGTATCCTCTGCGGTTTGCAAACTTTTTTTTTGATTTACTACGCCTCTCCGAAACGTCGAATCCCTCTCCTGCCATAAATTATAATACGGATCCGAACGGAAAGCCGTTAGTATTTTTGTTTGTTTTTTTATTTTTTTCGGACGTCGATCGATCTTCGTTTTGGGGAAAACGCGAGTTGAAAAATAACACGTCGTGTTGTTCGCGCGGTGTTAGGACAGAACGCGTCTGTTGGCGTTCATATTTTAGCGAACGGCGTGATGGGGGGGGGGGGGCGAGCGTCACACGATACGGATTTAACTCGTATTTTCAGAGAACTCGGACGTTTACAGACTTTCCGCGTTCGGATTCGTTTCGAGTTTTTAATTTATACGATCATTGATTTGTTTCGGTGTATAAGAATTAAAAAGCTTCGAATAATATGTTTCGTAATTCGTTTGATTAGCACGCTGTACAGAACGTTAATAAAAACGTCACGACGGTTTTTTGTCTTACAGTATTGTATTGGTTTCAATCGAATAGAACATTTAAGTGGAAGACGTGATTGTGAGTCGGATTTCTATTCCCGAAGTATTTCGAAAAAATAAACTATTTGTCCCGTTTGTGTGTGAAAAGTGATGTCAAAACGTCTAAGCTGTTTATCGATTCAGTGTTTGAAAAACTAAGACGCGATCGGTGGCTAAGACTTTGCCCATACTATGATGAGTTTAGCGTGTTAAAAAGAGAAAAACCCCGTTTCTTTTCAACTTTTTACCGCGTCTGTCTGATTTCAATATAAATCGGTAACAAAATAACAATGAGACCGATTGGGTTAAAAAAACAAAACACTCGCACGAAAACCAACGAAGCATTGACGACCGTATACTTTTGCAAACTCAACGATCACCTCGTACAGCCGAGTATAAAACATTATCGTTAATTAAATAATCTGTCAGTGAAATATTTACGCGCGTAGGCTATATCGAATTCGGGATCGTAATTAGATCGCGCGTTTCGGTGGATCCTACACGGTCACTACCGCAACCCCGAGGACCTCCATGTGTGTACGGTTTGCGAACCGCTAGCTGTCCCATTGTCCCGTACGAGTGACCCGTTTCCGAATCAATCAGATATAATATTATAGTTACCAGTGAATTCGGTCTGTCGGTGTTGAATAATTTACCTCGAAGGTAAAGTAAATTAAATCGAACACGTCGTCGTGTATTATATTTTGTATATTATTAATAATTTGTCATTGTACTGCGGAGTTATGACGAGTGTTTCAAACGGAAAAAAAGAAGAAGACTTTAAAATGAAAAATTTTAATTATTGATTACTAAATGTTTTCTATTTTATGGAACTAAGTCACTTGCATTTATCAGATCTCTGCGGAACAGCCGCGCGTATATATCAATATTGTGTGCATCGATAAATCAATAATGTTGAAACCCACTTTATATTAACAATTTCATTTACGGCGGTTAGTAAAAAAAAGAAAGTTCGTTTTAAAAATAACCCAACTGCCGGTAATTGTCACCAACTGCTCGAGAAAGAAAACACACAGACTGCAATAAATATAAGTATTTTATTGGTCGAATGACAATGGTTTAGCCAAGAACCGTTCGACGATAAACGTAAACGATATATTGAATCGGACGTAACATTTCGTCGTCTTCGAATCGTTTTGGAGTCTAAGCATCGTTTTAAACACGTGTGTTCGATAATATTGATCACTTTTAAAACATTTTAAAAAAGAATACTAAATGATAACGATCGTAAAACGTTTAGATATTCAAGAAGTCGATTGTTACGAGTATTTTACTTGAAAATTCTCCGCGCGACCTGCGTAACACATTACGGGTTACAGGAATACTTTGAGTAGTTATTATAATTTATAAACTTTCCGAAAGACTCGGGGCAATCTCTGAATTATTGTGTACTCGTGTAGGTACACGTAATTAAATTTACTTTGCCTAAGTAAAAGCGCCTAACAAACGCGGCGCACGTGCACACAGTATTAAAGGTCTTAAAATTGAAATTTGATTGAATTCGCCGACGAAACGAAACGTCGCGTTATTGCACTAGACTGGGATCGCGAGACGAAATATTTAGTTTGGAAAGCCAATGTTCAACAATGATATTATTATGTACGAAGTTTAAATTTGAATAAACTTAATGTCACGTTACTCGCAATTTTTATTCCTTACCGTTTCATAACGAAGAGGTGTAATATAATTGACTAACGCGAACGTATTGTTACCGTATGATTTGTAGGACAGTAAGATATCGATCGGGTGATTTCATCCAGGACATTTTAATTTAAATAAAAAAAAAAAATTGTTGCGCAAAGTTTTAAATCGATATTATAAAACGATTTTTCGTTTTGTTTTTTATTGCCAAAAGTTTAACGATAAAAATCGTTTTTTAATTAAAATTATTTGAAAGTGTTGTTTGTAAGAAGATCATTATATTATAATCGCTCGAATAAATTAATTTTCTACTTCCTAATATATATTTATATGTTGTACTCACACCAGACACGGTGTATAAACTTGAAAAGAAAAAAAAACTAACGATTTATAGCGAATCTCAATACTGTACGATTACTGGGGCAGATGTTTACGTATTATTCTTTTTTTTTATTGTTTCGCCAAAAAAATAGCTATTTCATATCAAAATGTGTGTCACGACCTGAGGATTTTGTGAATAAAATTTTATTTAGCGTATGATTGCATTTTAAGAGCGACTTTATATTCAAATTCAAAGTAAATTTTATAGTACTAAAATTCTCATTTGCGCAATACAAAAAAAAAAAAGCGAAATACAATAATTTATGCATTTAAACATTTAAATTTGAGCAGAAAATTTTAACTCACGAGTCTTTAATATAATATTTTCTGTTCCACTCAAAAGGCTTTTGAATTGTAATCATGCAATAATTTCCAATTTACTATCGTAAGTTAATAACAACAAAACATGTTTTCAACTACAAATCATATTATTGAGTAAGAAGGGGCAGAAAAATCGATTGCCTGCTTATTAAAATGTAGTTTAATTTTTTGTTTGTAACTAGCACAAATTCCATAGCAAAGGCAATAATTATTCGTATTTTTTTGGATAGTTTAAATTTTGTTCAGAAAAATACAAAATAATAGATAACTAGGGCGCGGATTTTAATGCACAAAAATATGACTTAATAAAAAATAAAAATAAAAAGACAATTGTCTTAAAAACAAAACGAAAATTAGAAAAATTGCAAAATTAATTTGTTTTCAATCCTACGTAGTTATACGCGGGACTATAATTTCGTGCACGGAAGCATTGTTTAAGATCTCTTACGAAAAAAATTTAATTTGCATTTAAATCTATTCCCAATATTATTACTCAAACCACGAAACAATATGAACTATTCAAAAAATAAACAAAAATCGAATTATTGATGCATGATTGTTTTAAATAAAAAACTTAATTATTTAATCTTATTATGTACCATTTATGTTCAGTGACAGTTTTATAAGTATTTTTGGTGTTTTTTAGTGAATTTTAGACGTCAAAATGGCCGTTGGAAAAAAAATATATATATTTTAGTTGTGAAAAACTTCTGTTCTCAGTGATTTCACAGAAACAGAAACAATTGTACAACTTTTTTTATCTGATTTGAGAGTAATTAGTTCGTCGGTGATCAGAAAAACGTCAAAACAGTGTTTGCAAGAATACAATATTGTGGCGTTCGTCGCATCTCGATTCACAATGACAATTTAAATTAGATGTTTAACGTTATCGAAACAAACGAAACCAATCGGATGACAATAATAATAAAATTAAAATAAAAACCACGTCACACGCACGCGGCGGCGGCGGCGGATAAAATAGAGAAAACATTTCGGACGACCATTATTCGAACGAGACGTAACGACAAGGATCGACTGGAAAATACCGGTGATTTTCGTACCGATCGATTTCACCTCGTTATCCTTTTTTCCAGGTCTACTATCATCGTATTGTCGACGATGGTAGGCCATATGAAATAACGAGCGGATATATATTTTTATTTATTTTTTTAAATTTTAAACGCGACCCTACCATCGTCTTTCCAGGTAGTAGGCGGTTGGACAATGACAACCGGATTCGTTATGTTAAATTAAGTCGAAATAATTTATTTGTCCTATGGTACAGAGTTAATTTTCGAATTTAAAAATAAGATAATAAGTAAAAATTATTCAAAAATGTCGGCTACGCAATGAAATATACGTTATTATTCATTAAGTATGAAAAATAATAAAATTTACCTCTCCTCCTCTCTTAAGAAATAAAGTCCGATTTACGTACGATTCACAGACACGATATTCATAAAATAAAATATTTACCAATACTTTTAGATCTCATATTTTTAATTAAAAAAAATTGTTGAGCATTTTAATTCTATCTCATACCATGATATATAATTTTGCCAAACATATTCTAACTTCACATATTTAATCGAATAAAATAATTGAAAATCAGAAACGACTGATGTTTACGAGTATGTGACTTATTCAAAACACGCCAAAAGTTTAATAGTATTTTATTTAATCTATTTTTTTAACTCTATGTAACTTACTTGAGTTCGAAACTGTGTGGACCGTTTCATTTAGTTTGCGTTCGCATTCTAACCGCAAATTATTTTGAAACTCTGCGGAAATTCCTGTAGGACTTTCCGTACTGCTCATTTTGTAATTTTAAATCACACCACTTCATGCGTCGATTGTTTGTCTCTGCGTGTGGTAACTGAAAAATAAAACAATCAGAACGTTAATTAAAATACGTTCAACAAATAATATTAACAACTGTTGTACAATCGTTTTAGTAAAAATTCTTTGAATATTAATGAATAAATCACGTTTTAATCAGTTATCCAAATATATGTTGTTTTTTTTTTTAATATGTTTTACTAAACGTAACAGATAAAATTTAACGGAGCAATTTCGAGAAGTTTTAAAATCCAAACATCAAATAGTTATCATTTCAGATAAGAAAATTATCACAAAGGACCGAAAAAAGAAAAAATTATTCTTAATCGACTTAAAATTATAAAAAAAACAGTTATTAAAAATGTTTTTACTATTCATTTGAAATCTTTAATCTAAAATTTAAAAAAAAAATCACTAACGACGCGCGACGTATAAATATTACAATAAAAAATGCGTTTATAGCTAAAAATGCAAAGTGAAATGTATACATTTGAATTCTATAAAGCATGAAACGAATGTTTAGCAATTTAGCTAACGAGTTAATATTGTTTTAAGGATTTAAGGGAAAACAATGCAAAAGCCATCACTAGTTATCTATCAAAATTTTTATATTAAACGATATTTTAATAAATCCGACCGCGAGTAATCTCGACTCAACGATGTCAGTAATATGGTAGAAATTACTTTTTCCTTACCGGATGATTTATGTATCGCTCTACATAGGTATTATTACCTAAACCTGCGGAAAACATCGAAAATCACTTAAATATTTTTCAACTAAATATCAAATATTATTAATTATATACTTATATTATCCAAAAAAATTAATCTATACATAATATTTACGAATAAACAATTAAAATTCAAAAAGAGTATCGTATTAAATTTTCAAGTTTTTCGTCTTACCGAAAATTTACCATCGACCTCAAACGAAAAAAAACTACAATAACTCGGAAAACGTCTAAGAAAGACGCGAAAAAAAAACAACAAACACATCATACCTAGTCGATGATAAAATTTATTCTTCGCTTCACTCTGAAGAATTTAAAATGTTTTTTTTTTTTTTTGCTTTCCGTAGAGTCGAATGTAATATTCTCTTGAAGAGTAACCGTTTTCGTTTTCAACAAACATCGCATTTATCGTTATTCAAATACACCTGTTATGAACGTGTAAAGTGTTTAGATAGAACGCGATAGTTTATTTACGTCCATATTTTCGCGGAAACCACTAGCTTTTTTTTTCGAAACGCGACGTGAATGCGAACGACGTCCCTATACTCTCGATGAATTCGAACGCTTCTCACCGCGGACCGTTTAAATTTCAATTATTTTCGTATTATTTCTGTCGCGGACGTGCCCGACTTTTAAATTAATATTCGCCAGGACTGGCGATAAAAAGGTGCGATTTAATTAACTAATTAAACGTACTCGATTTCTTCTGTGAGGATTACAATAAAACCAGTCACGGCATAAAAAAAAAATCGTTTTCGGCGGCGCGCGCGTCTCATCACAATAATATTATAGTCGTCCACTATTATAGGAGTCGGATTTCGATGGTTCGCATATTTTTTTTTTCCCAACCCGAACAATGAGTTGTTTAGACGGCGCGCGTAAACGACTGATTTCAATTTCGCAAACTGTTTTCGCATTTCTCGGCAATTTCTTTGACATTTCAAAGGCGTGTTTTTCGTAAACTCTGGCCATTAACCGAGTGATAAATCACGAGATTTTTTTCTCTCTTTTCACATTGTATTTCATATAAAATCACCGCTAACAGAGATAAAACACAGGTTATCACACCGATCGGACGTTTTGAAAATTTCAATTTTATTTTATCTCTATACTCTTAATCTACGTGTCCGTCAAGCGTCGAGCTGTTAATCACGAGTCAAGTTCTAACAGCGGTTACTTTTTTTCTTTTTTTCTTTTTTTTTTGAGCACTTTTCTGTGTTATAGAGTTTTTTTTTAAAAGAAAGCTTTTAGGACGTCGAGTCTCGGGGCCTAGTCTTCACAGAATAAATGACTTTGTATTTCCTAGATTTATATTTATATTTATTACATATATATACCTATATATATATTTATATATTAATAAATAATCAATTTTTCATTTTGAAAGACTGTTAAATTTTCACACGTTTTCTCTCCCTCCCCCACTCCGTGTTACCGCTCTTCGGAGTTTTTCATCCTTCAGACGTATAAAATGAGCTCCGCGATAAACTTTGCTTTACCTTGTGCTTTCAGCGACGCAAAGTATTTTAGCAAAAGGTATATTGGAGTAAAATTATTCAAATAGTTTTATAAGTATCGAACACTGTTTTAAATACTTTAATCACTGAGTATTTCAGTAATACTGACTCGTGTTCGATACTTAAATTTGAGTTTTACGGCGATTAATTTGATTAACGTTTTTAAGAAATACTTTCGCGACGTTTACGCGCAAAGCCGGCGCCGCCACATTGTAAACTGACAATCTCACTGACAATAAATGACAAATAGTAGTCTTCGCTCCGACACGATTGGCGAACTCGTACGAGTATTGTTTAACATATATACATAGGTAATACACACAGTCGAGCGATAAGACGGTAAACGAGTTCATTAGTATTTCATACTCGAAATTAAATTCAATTTCAAGCGAGTTCGGAATGGATTCGGAACAGAACGAGGTTGTCGTCGGTGCGAAAAATACGTTTCTCTGAGCTGCGCACGAGTTGTTAAAAGAAAGGAAAAACACAAATAATATTACAGCCCAACGGCAACGGTGTGGGAACAAACGTCAAATTACAACCAAAAGTTGGCGGTCCATTGACGCGTTTCGACTTGGCCGACAATCCGAACCGATGATCTAGTGAGGCGAAGGTACGATTTTAAAACGGATACCTTTATTTGACTTTTCTATCTAGATAAAAAGCGCTGTCGTTGTTATCGTTGTATATTTAATTTTTGTCGAATCTATCTTTATCCAGATAGTGTTCACGCGTCTTATGCACAACACTGGTTGTAGTTTACAAGTTCCTCCGAAATGTCACTCCCGTTGTATACGCTAGGTGTATATACTTGCCGCTGTCGACGAGGTTGTTTTTTTTTCGATCTCTCGTAAAACTTGATGGTTCCGAAAAGGTTCACTCGGTCGAAAATCCGTACACAACCGTACTTACGTAATTCCGTTGACGCTCAAACCACTATTTATTCGACCGTTTGCCGCGCTCACGCGAATGAAAAAAGCGAACTTTTAATGACTGATTGTTGTACCTATATACGAGTACACGGTTCGGTTATATTTTATTATTAATTCATAAGACGATAGGTAGCCGTACTTTTTATTTTTCTTTTTTTTTTTTATAACCCATAAACACACTGTTCGTTTTGGATGTTCTTACTTTTATCAACCAACGTTTGTAGTCTAACAATAATAATAGGAACGATTTCGAAAAATTCGTTTTGAAATTATTTTACTTTCGATGTTCTTCAACGTTTCAAGTCTACTTTTTAACTCTTTTATTTGACGTTTTTACGTGAGTACTCGAGTGGTAAAAATTAACCGTTTTCAGTGTCATTACTTGCGAGCACTAAAAACTATCAGGAATAACGATGGAAAAGTCTATTTTATTTATAAGTTCTGAAGTCTATGTTGTAACATAATAAGTGCAAAACATTCGTGACGTCAATGTATGTTTATAATGTACATTTATCACGAGATGTTATGTAATAATAATAACTATTATTATTTAATCAATGCTCACTTAAGATAATTTATTCAAGGACGTTGTGCGAGCAATCTAAGAAACGTCAATAAATGACCGTTCAAAACGGTACTACACCTAAAACTCGAAAAAATAATTACCACCGTACAACACATTAAATTTAATACGCGAAGATTGACTTTTCGAACGTGCAATACCACTCTGGACGATAACATCGTTTTAATATCGTTGCTACAAATTACAGTAATAATAGCCCGAGTGATTTGCCGAACGCGAAACGCGCGGGTTCAACCTCTTTGAATTTTTATTTTTGGTAATTATTATGAAATAGGCACGTTTCGCACACGATATTCTCGCCATTATTACCACATGTTCACATCGAGTTTTGATTTGTATTCGCTGACCTTTACTTGAAGTTCCAGTATTTCCGAAACTCGGGCGTGTTATGTAAATTACAATTTAATTGTTATTAATTTGAAAACAACAAATAAATAATATAAATAATTTTAAATAATTGCGGGTATTTTTTCATGTTTTTAAAATAAAACTCATCTTTTTTAGGTCACAAATGCATATAGTTTTCATGACGTCAACATCCGAGTCTTAAATATAAGAAATACAATCATTATGAATAGTATGTGTAACCTTGTTGTATACTTAAAACGATAAAAACATTTTAAAAAAAGTCATAGAAATGTCGAGATAATGAGTAAGTATATAGTATGGAGGTACTTTAGGACAATCTTTATCGCCGTCATCGTAATAGCTAACGTTTTCGTGTTCTCGCGACGACGACGCCAAAATGTCAATTGTTACGTAACGTTCTTTCCGTTTCGTTTCGTTTTCATAGCGGCCTTTACAACTAAACGGCTAGATTTCTTTTGACAAAGGATCGGCGAGACCTGTTATTTCCTGTCGTTACCGATGTAAAACAAACGACTCGGTGGTCTGTCCGTTCGAAATGTGTTTTGCAAATAGGCCAAAATAAAAAAAAAAACACTCGAACGGTTTACAACGAATCAAATCGTACACGTTTCTCGCGTGCTTATGAAAATATCAAAAGTTTCCAAGTCGTAAAATGTGTTTAAGGACAAATCAATGTGTCAGCGCAGCGGATTAGCGAAAAATGTAATCAATATGAGATCAACGAATATTTCGAAGACGCGGCAAGTAGAACTTGATGTTCTGAACTTAGCATATACGTACGCATAAACAAATCGCTAAAACTTCGCGATAACTTTTCCTAATTCAACTATAGTGATTTAGTTTTAATAGGTTTAATGCATATTGAAAATTCTGTACTAGTTTAGTTCAACTTAAAGTTTCCAAGAACCGATAACGTGTGGGGGCGAGAGTCAAAAACATTTGTCAAACTTAGATGGCACATATGAAGAAGAAAAAAGCGTTTGTTGAAGAAATCAACTATCCCGTATCGAGTATTGGATGACTTCGATGAAACGCGCGTGACGCGTTCTTAAAATATTGTCGTTCAATTGACAACGTTATTATTTATTTAAACTTTATTCACGAAACGATGGGGGGAAAAACCGTTATTTTAAAAATTATAATATTATTATTTTGCTCTCCGTAAAAGCAATTATATAGGTTTTTATCGGAGTATTTCAATTTCATTCAGAAAAATTACAATAAATAACCGAGATGCAGACTTTAATGTATTAAAATGTATTAAAAAGAGAGTCGATGGTCTTGAAAACAAAACATTTTCAAAAAAAAAATACAAAATAATTTGAATTTTAACGCACACGCCTAAAATCAGTCAAATATTAAACAAAGTTTTTATTTTTTCAATCCCACGGTAATATGAAACGAGTTTTGTGTTTGAAAAGCATTGTTTTACCAATGATTATAACTTGTCGAAATGACGACGACGTAAACTTACAAATAGAACGCGTACGTAACTTTTGTTGATTATTTTGTAATAATTTGTAAAAAATCTACCATAAATCAGTGCGCACTTAATCTCTGAAAAAATAATTTAAACAATAATTATTGTCACTCCTTTAGACTGGGGCCCGTTCGACGTTTAATTCGCCACCGGAGTCGGTCAAGAAAAAAGCGTTATTAATTAAAATCAATTTTTCTTCTTCTTTTTGTGAACAAACAGTGCGTGACGGGATCGCGAAACGTGTACCGGACACGACTATTTAACCGTTTGAACGCGTAGAAAAAACAAAACGAACGAACCACCAAGATAAATTATACTTCGACGAATGTAAAAATGTACCCTTTAGTATTAAAATATTTAAATGATTGCTCTGAAATACGGGTAGAATAATAAATTGTGTTAACGAGTCGTTTTCCACTGGTCGGTCGCAACTAAATACATATTTATATATAAATTATTTTGTTGAAAACCTCGGCGTGACGAGACGGTTTTGAAAGCTCGGCGTGTTGTTATGATTAGTGTAGGTACAATGCGAGCCGCGAGCCGCGATAGAAACGAACAAAATCCGAGCACAAAAACAACGGACGGAACTAAAATAGAATAATTAAATATTAAATCCTACTTATAGATCTAAAGTTGCTAAACTTTCAAAACTGTTGCCGAACGAGCCTATATTACGCGTATTCGCTGTGAAGCCGTCCCGTCGTCGTATAAAACTACTTAACGCGGCGTTTTTTCTTTTTACAGCCGCCGCGTGCGCAACAGTTTGAACGGAACCGACGACGATCCGCCGAGAAGGAAAGGGTTTTGGTACAAAGCGAGTTCGTCGGAAATGCGAGACGGTTTTTTTTTCCGTTTTGTTTTATTTTTCCAACAATACTCTCGGTACGTCGAAACCGTGCTTTTCCCCGAGAACGTATACAAATATACGTCGTAATATAAACGTTCAATTTAAGGAAGAGATTAAAAAACAATTTAAACGGAGTAGGAAATTACAAGAGCCGTTTCGTAATTTAAGCTCCTCTGACGATACATTTTAACGAACGGCATAATATCATACATTTATTGTAATTTATTCGTTTGTCTTCGATTCGCCGTCTTCTATTCGTCGCGCAATAAAACGCATAGGTGTCGTCGAAGAATAATTCGCCGTAACGGTTTCTAAACCAAACATATTAAAAACGACTATTAATAATTACCGATATTTGACGTCACGCGCCAACTCGCGACGAAATATTCGAAGAAATATTTAAACCGATGCGTTTTGAAACGTTCTACCACAATATTATCGTTTTTTTATTTTAGTTTCAAATCACGAGAAATATCAACTAGGACTGTGAATTAGTAGGGAAATTCAATACTTTTGTAGCTTTACGTGACTTTTTTGGCATAAAATTCGAATCGGGCATCGATGGAGTTTAATATCGAAACTGTTATTATTCTTCTTTTTTTTTGAAGTCTTTGAATTTTTAGGTAATTTTTTCTTTCGTTTCATTTTATGGAATTTTCAAAAGTTTTTAATGACTTTCATTTTAATACATATTTAATTTTTAATTTTTTTTTTTTTTTAAGCGGACCGTATAGTATATACTTTACTCTAATAACAATATATATTTTTGTTTTTAAATATTTCATACGAGCCGTATAATTAGACGCTTCAGTGAAATTAGTTACTATTCGATAAAATACGACAATTATTCATGCATTTTTACGTAAAATAATTATTTATTGAATATAGTTTTTTTTTTTTATTATTTATTTCAATAAGACTTGACAACTTTCACAAGGTTTTAAAATTTTTAATTTTTAAGTGCGTTTTTGGAGAATTACATTTGAAATGAAAAGTTTTTTTTTTTTATTGAATTTTATTCAGTATTTTTTCACGTTTTATTGTGGATCCAATTCACACAGCTCTAATTATAAAACGTATTAGTTGCAAATCGCATTATACATAATAATATGTACATCGGTATTGTGTAGTATAATATAATTTAGACTGCCATCGTTGAAACTCGGGGGGAAAAAAAAAAATGAAACGAAGACAATTTCTCGAGTAGAAACATTGACGACGAGCAAAGTCTGATCGATTTTTTTTTTTTACACAATAGAATTACTAATTCAATTATTCCATTCTGAAAGAAAAAATGGTTTTAAAAATAATAATGATTACGTTCAGAATCGAACATTTGTTTACAAAGTTTATTTCCATAACAATATATTAAAATAGATAAAAACACCTCAGATCAGACAAGTCCAAACAGATCCAAAATCGTGTTGGACACAATTGAACTTTTGACGAGTCACGTAAAATGTTGAAATCCATTTTTTTTTTTTATATATAATATTAGAAAATTTGATTATAATAAAGTACAGTTTAATATGCATAAGTGATACGCGTTCTGTTTTAGATAAATGGCTCTTTTCACATTAAATCGATAAATAATACTTTTTACGATTTACTATTAAAAACAGTAAGATATAGTTGAGTGCGATATCAATGGACTTGTAGTTTCGGTGCTAATTATGTATTAAATGTTGTCGGTATGAATATGCATCATTCGCAAACGTAAAAAAAGAAAAAATTAACAAAGGCCATCGATATAAGAACGGTTTTCCGATTTCTACACTTTTCGAAACGAGTCGTAACGCGGAGACTTTGGGAACCTATGCCCGAGGGTCGTAAAAACACTGTGACTACGGAATCGATTCCCAAGTCATATGAAAAATGCACGAAATCGTTTTGGTAATATTTACGAGTTTACAAACTCGTCCAGAGAATATATTTTATTTACGAAAAAGCCATTATTGGAAGCGCGCGGTAAAAAAACGATCTTCGTTGGTCTAAACGATAAATTAATCACTCGATCGTAACAACTATAAAATGCCCTGCGTTGTTTTCGGTGACTTTAGTGTCGGGCAGTTTAACCGAAACGCGCGATAGGTCGAAACTTTATTCTCGTTTATGATTTTCATGAGCCTTTCGTTAAACGCGGTGTTTTTCGAAAGCGCGTGCCGTTTGCCGCCGAGAAAGAAAGAAATCGAAAACGCCGCGCTGACATCTCGTCATAAACGTGTTCCGGAGGGTCCAAAAAATACGCGTGCACACACGAAATCGCTCGAAAATCGGTTAGTCGATAATCATTATCGTGGATCCGAAAATATAATACGTATATTATATTACCGTGCGACGTAAAAGCGCGCGACATAATGATTTCATGCGATACATATTATAATTCGCGTGAAAGTTTATAGTTTTTTATTAGTTTTTAATTTGGTATATTATCCGTAGCGCGTATAGGCGCGTAAATATATTATTTTAACGTTGACGATAAAGAGAGGATATCAATCACCCGTACGCGTCGTAAATTATTCGGCGGCCCGGTGTGGAAATTCCGAGGAATGATTGAATCGTTTTGATAATTTTAAGGGTCGTATAAATAACACTATAGAATTAAGGCACGGTCGACTATTCTTCATTTCTCCAATTCCACGGTTCGTTCTGAGCGCGCGAACGTAGCGTACGCAACCGTCAATCAAGTATATTTCATTAATCAAATCGTTCAACAACAACAACAACAACACCTCGTTGACGATCCGCCGGCCCGGTCAGGTATAATATTATGTTTTATCATTTCATACTATATTGATGTGGTCTAATATACTACTCGTTTCGTCATGTTGATAGTCGGGGCCGCCGAGAAGCCGTTTTAGGTCGAGTCGAATACGTTTCGGGGGGGTTTTTTCTTTCTTTTTCGTTGACAAAGAGGAAAGAAAACGCGATTTTTGAAAAAAAACATCGAAACCGCTATCGTATCGAAATAATTAATCGTCGCGGAGATTTGTCCGCAAACAATACAGACTTGCTACGTTCGTCACCGAATTATTATTTATTAAATATTAATTATTATTTACACTATTAACGAGTGCAAAACACTGTTTAAAGTATTGTTAACTGTTTGAATGGCAATACGGTATTTCTATGGGTTAGCGTAAGTATCTATGATTTTAACCTTTCAATCGACTGAGTTCGTTAGTTAGTGATACGCAGGGTGATTATTTTATAATAAAAGGCTTATTATTTTGAAAAGTATCGATTTTTTTTCGGAAAAGTTTTCTTTTTAGAAAATTTATTTTAGCGAAATCAACACCACTAAATAATGGAGTTAAAAACAAATAAAAAATAGACGCGAATAACGTCTGTACTCGGTGATTTTAGACGGGAACAATAGGGCGAGTTTAACATAACAAAACGAAGAAATAATAACGACCTGTTTAATAATTCGTTTCTGTCACCGGACTTCTAACGTCACAACGACGACGACTGTGGCAACAATACAACTGTGGTGTTCTACACAACTGAAATCATAATGAGTAATGACAATTTAATTCAGCCGTTTAACGTTCTTAGAACATCGAAATCAATCGGTCAAGTTTAGTGGAAATTACGACGACGAAGAAGTCGACAAAATATTCCGGGCGACGATATGCGACGACGATTCCAACTAGACTGAACTTATAAAGATTGAAAAGAAGAAGTCAACGGTTTTCGATTGAATCGATTTCACCAACGCTCCTTAGTTTCATTGTCTTGCCGGGTGTGGCGGGCGGTGTAGTCGGTTTCTTTTGTTTGCTTAATTGGACTTTGCCCGTGGTTGCGCATTATTCTACCATCATAGACGCTTTCTTAAAATACACACTTAACTATGGTGAGTAAATTAAAAAAAAATTACGAAAACAGTTTAAAATGTTTGGTCTACCTAATGATGAAAAAACAATATTCATCCAGCATTGTTTACGCCCAAAATTCTGTCTCTATTACCTCGCCCCCTGAGCCACCACTGATTATATTTTTTTTAAGTCATATTATATTATAGGTACGCGTGAAACAGTTCCCTCCTCTAAAATTTTCGAATTACGCTCGCAATGTCGAAAATTATTCGAATAAAAAATAAATACATTTATTCCACGACACTGCCGTATTGATGTTATCATCATTATAAATGTGTCCGTTTATAAACCTATTGCGATCCTAAACACAAATGAATTGTTATGATCCCCTTGCGAGGTCGTCGTGACAATATAAAAAGATAATTGGTTTATTTATGTGTTGTATCGCGTATGACGTGAAAAACGAGTACGGCCGTATTATCACTAGGATGTCGATAATACCCATGTAGACGACGACGACGACGACGTTTGATTGATAATTTATTTATTCCTAGTCGAAGAGCAGAACGGTCGGATGGGAATCGTGAAAAACAGGTGACAAAGTGTCCTTAGAGCGCTGCAATGCCTCGCATCGTCTACACGTCTGACTGGAGAAAGGGAGGGATACATTGACATTACCCGGTAAGTATATTCCAAGTTATGTTTACTGTGCGGGGGTGAATTATATAAGGGATAATGATATCCCATGACACCGGTGCCGTAAAAAACGCATTAGGTACTCGTCGGACAAACGTCGATTGAAAAAATAAAATAAAAAAATACGACGTATAATAATTATTCTAACGCGTCGTGCAGGACACGTCGGGTCCTGGCGACACCTATCACGTCGTCGGGTCAGCGGTCCCGCCCGCGCGCCGTTATAATGACGACGACGACGATGCGCGCCATCTCCGCGTGTATTAATCGCGTGACCTATTTACGAGCGTCGAATACATTTCAATAACAATAGTCGACCGCGTCCCGATTACAGATTCGTCGGTTTATTGCCCTCTCGGCCAGAAATTCACTCCGTCGCACGGTTTACGCGCGTTCGAAAGCCGTGAATTTCCCATCGATTACACGAAAACGCGGTGACTTCGACGGCGATATTATAATAACGCCGTCGCCGAATTTCGCCGCCCGTCGGAAATCGAACGCGAAAAATCGAGCGCTAAACACAATTACATAATCTAATCGGTACTGAGCAAAAATTGTAAATCAAGACTTTTTCTAATTCGACGTGACATATGATTTTCACAAAACATCATAAAAACTCCTTAAATCTGTACTCGTCTAATAAACCGAATGTGCCGATAGTTCGACGACAAATACCAAATATCGATGAATTTTTTTGTATGCGTTTGGGTGACGCCCCGGATGGTTTAGATTCATAAAAATTTTAGAAAAACCCAATTAGGGAAGGTGCTCAAACGGGGATTTTGTTATGTACTTTTGAAATTTTTGTTTATAAATGGTTGCTATTGGTTATAGGAAAAATTCAGCCCATTTATACCATACTAGCTGACCCGGCAAACGTTGTTTTGCCATATATTTCTAGTGAATTTTTAGTATAAAAAATAACTAACTTATTGTAAGTATTTGGGGATGGTGTTTATAATTAAAAGAGAAATGGAGCGATGACGGCCTATGAAAATAACAAAACGCCAGCCATTCGTTTATATAAAATTTATAATCTATTTATTATATGAAATCTAAATTACCACGCACTCACTGATCGCGTTGCATCTCAAAATCTTACTTAATAATAAGATAATTAAGGTACTTAATAACTTACTAACTTATTGTAAGTACTCGTATATGAAAAGTATATGAAACACGTTTTTAATTGAAAATGATTCGCAAAAAAATTTATAAACAATGATTATGGTTACTATGGTTATAGGTTTAAATATAAAACGTTAATTTTTTAAAAATATTTGTGGTGGGGGCCACCCTTAACACCTAGGGGTTTAAACAATAGTTTATGTCATATTCTCTGAGCTACCAAATATACGTATATAAAAAAATTTCATAAAAATCGGTCGAGCCGTTCCGGAGGAGTTCGATAAGAAACACTGTGACGGGAGAATTTTATTAATAAGCTAATAAATTAGGTACCGATTAATAACCGATCTGTTATACGTTTCTGGTACAAAAAAAACACGATTTTCACTAAATGTGGCGAAAATCGCGATTTGTTTATAAAATAGGGCAAAAATCACGATTCCGCTACCTCGCGAAGAGAGGCGCCAATCACCTAACTTAAGACTGTAAATAAATATAATCGGTACTACTTACGGGTTGTCCGGTGGGTTGCTGTTGAGTTTCGGCGTCGGTTCGGGAAAATATAAATTAAGCACTAACAGATACACAAAAGTCACGATCAAAAGTTTCATCGGTCGTCGGACGAGATGAATAATATAAACTGACGACATTATCGACTATCACGGAGAAAAATTAAAACTGCGACGAAGAACTTCCCGAACCGCTGTCGACACTAGGCCGGTCGTCGGAGCACTGTGCATCCGGTTAGCCGACGTACTTCCTCGCGAGCGTCTCTCGGTCGGTATTAGGCGGGTTGCGCGCGCAGAACGGCTGTCATTGGTCGGGCGGCGCGATTTCACTCGTTCCTATTTATATTCCTCATTACTATTGTTACATAATCATGTTGTCACAATGAACTATCTTATATAATAATTACGTAATACCTATTAATGACTTATCTCGTCGATCGTTGTACGTTTCCGGTGCGAAAAACACGATTTTTTTTCATAAAATAGCAACAAAAAAAAGAGGTATTGCCTCGTGGCAATGCGGGGTGGCGGTCACTATAGGGTCACCCCTATGATTTAAGGGAGACTATCATTTATGTTTATCATTTAAGCGCCCCCGTGTCTTTTTAGTACACATCGCGGGAAAAAAGTCAAAGGCGGCACATAAAAGTTTGATCACAAGTCGGGAGACCTGTAATGCCCCTGCGTTCCCCTCCGATTCAACTACTGCTCCCGCTAAACCTATTCTGCTCGCGAAAAAATCTCCCTTAAAATATTAACAATATATATATAGCTGAATAACCCGGCTTCGCCCGTGTGCAACTTTTTATTTTTTTAATTTTTACCCCTTTTACCCCCCTTAGGGGTCAAATTTCGGAAAATCGGGTGACGTGATGATACTCAGAAAGGTATTTGGAACAACTCTGTGAAAAAAAATTGGAAAAAAGTTAAATAGCGTCGTCACAAAATGGGAACATAAAAAAGGCCTGTTTAGAATAGAAATAATAGATAACCCATTTATATGTACGTATACCTATACTGTAACCATAGTGACCATTATCATTGTTTATACATTTTTTTGCGAATCATTTTCAATTAAAAAATACATACGTGTTTCGTATACTTTTCGTATACTTACAATAAGTTAGTTATTTTTTATACTACAAAATTCACTAGAAATATACGGCAAAACAACGTTTGCGAAGTTAGCTAGTAATAATATAAATTATTAATCCGTCGAGCATATTGTGCCGTCAAAAATAAAACATATTATTTGGAAATTTAATGAATATTAGGTTTTGTTTTGTTAATTTAATTTATTACCATAGTTTTTTTTTTCCAATAAAAATTCATTTGGCTCTTTGGCCATTTAGTCTGTCCAATACATTATTCAGCCTTCTGTCAACCCGCTGTAATCCTAAATAAATGCACATTATAATACCTATATTATATTGTGTAGTATTTTGGTCGTAATAAATAATATTACCTCGACCGATTTTGGCTTTTGTGCGCCGCGTTATTAAAATACGATTCCGTAGAATAACGCAATCTACTATTATTCTCGTCGAGACGTGAAATGTTCTGAACTTTTCCACGATGTTAATTTCGTTTTATTCAAACACAATGCGAGCGGCGAGTGAATGGCCGTAACTACCAAACAAGCTATAATAGGCTACAATCGACGCGTGCGTATACTCGCCGAGATAAGGACGAACTGATCCGGATCGATCCTAATCTGAGTATAAATATTTTTTTCTACAACTCGCTCGATTGTCGGCCACTCAATTGTCCGCGCTTGAACGTCCCGCCGTTAATTGTTTGCGATCAATATTGTCACGGACACCGCCTAAACCGAATGCCCGATCGCATCGATCAGTCGAAAATCAAAACAACAAACGAAAGCGAATTAACGGTGACCGGTCAAAGTTCAGTTTTAGGCGTTACGACGTGTCTACTAAATAAAAAAAAATGGTATTAAAATTACGAGAAATACTAAAATCAGTCTCATTCGCTCGCAAACATCAAACAATAAAAATACATTTTAAAATTATATAATTACTTCTTTGTTTCTATTTCTATTATTGACGAAATGCAGACGATAATCAAAAATCGATTAGATTTTAGTATACTTGTTTTTGTTTAATTTTTTTCAAGGTAAACTAAAAAGTTTGTATCCACAAAGACTAGTTAAAAAATTGAAAAAGATAATTCCAAAAACCGCGACACAAAAATGTTTAAGGCTAGTAGAATAACAATCGATGGAATATGTACATGATCAAAAGTCTAATACTTTCACATAATTTTAAACTTAAATTAAAAGTATATTATTAGATTTTGAGTGAAATGAGGAGTTTATTTTCATTTCATTTCATTTCGCCAATTGTTTTATAGTATTAATTACTATACGTCAATTAAAGTCAATTAAAATCGTTTTTAAAGTATTTTCAACAGAAGATATCATTTTCGAGAGATATTTTTCTGGGGATTTTTTTGACCGAATTAATACGAGGTCGATTTTAAGACGAAATGAATCTCCTCGGTTATCACTTGACAACGCACTCGTGCTAATCTTGAATTCGACGGGATACTTAACTGCGTCCGGACAAAGGGCTCACTCGGACCTGTCGATTGCACCAAAATTAAACGAACAAACACACTCTACGCGTCCGCCACAGAGTATGTTTCGAGTAGCTTAAAAAATTAAATTTTAATACGCAAAACGATAATACAACCCTTCTTGTGGGGGTCGTGCGGCGTCCGAACACGAGGTAAGTAGAGCAAAATCCTCTATTATATGAACATTGTGAGCATCTCGGTCTATCTATCTAAGAGCCACGATAGAAACTCGGTAGTAAAAAATTTAAAAGAAAAAAGCATTCGAACGTAAAAGATTATTAAAATCCTTTGATTCGATTGCTCTATATGTCTGATAAGAGCTCGATACATACAACAAATGAAATAAAAAATAAAAATACTAGAAATCTCGACGACAAAATGTACTATTAGTACATTAGTCTAATTATTATTAGTTACGTAATAATATTACTATTAAAGTATTAACGGTTTGTAAATAATCAACAGAGACGACTCGGGAAAAAACGAGATGCGTAGAAATGAAAATAATAAAAAATATATAACCATTACCAAATTACTAAAATCAAATAAAACCAAATTAGTATCAAGATAATTTACCGAATTCGTTTCCGGGTTATCCTGTATCTTGTTTATGTTTTTTTTTTACGCACAACCGTACAGACGTGAAGAGTCGACAAGACTAATAATTCAATATTGTACTCGATTTAAGTGTTATATTATTTCGCTGATTTAGTCAAATATCGTTTAAATTTGTTAAAATTTTTCGACTCGAGAGTGTAACGGTCACGGCGGCGGGCATAATATTTCAGTGGCAAGATTATCGAGCAATTTTTTTTCGAGATACATTCAAACATTTTCGTCTGCGGGGGTAAATGAAAACGATCATAATAATTAAGATCATTAATTTTAGGCTAAACTAGTGTAAAAACTTGTATACGCTGTGCGACGGGGGGTCGAGAACGTTTGGAGTTACAAAAGCGATTTCATCGATGAAGAAACGACAACAATAATTATTGTTATTATCCGGAACAAAAACCTAACCCGATGTGTCGGAAAAATGCCTTGTTGTTTTTGAGCCGATTAGAAAAATAAAAACCATTATCATACCGAAGAAAAATCACACTCAAAATGAAACGCTGAAATATTAAAAAAACATAGCGATTCCGACGACCGTCGGCTGCCAAGCGAGTCTGACGACTGAAATTTCCGATGGTTTTTCGTTCGGCCATTGAATTATAATATATTATCGTCGTTGATATTGTTTAATGCTCGGCGTTTACGTAAGTAACCGACGCCGATCGCGACGTGTCAAAATATTTCACCGTCGATCGAATCCTGATCGGGCCTTTTTTTTTTTCATCACTATTTATTATTATTGTTCGAATTCGCGTCGAGAATCGATAGCCGAACAACGTTCGGGGTGGTTCCTCTTCGCGATAATATATTTGTCACGCGTATCCGGGGGCGCGCTCGCTCGCTCGTTCGCTCGGCGAATCAAATAATGCATAATACAAGAATCAACCGTGCGTGCACGAACGTTGGCCGCAATAATTACCCATTCTCGACGGAAGGCTTACGGTGTAATTCGCGAACGGCGACCGCCGCCAAAACTTAAAACCTTTACCTACTCGCCCACCGTCGAAAAGGGTCACGCCAGCGCTACGGAATCCGGTCCGCGAGACTTGTAAACACAGATGTGATCGCCTGGCAATTACAAAATACGCACACACACACTCAAAGGCTGTAAATCGGGAAGAATATACGCGACCTCTTTTCTATATTTATAATATTTACGGTGTTTTATCGGAGATATAATTTTTTCAGAGATATTGTAGTACATCGACTATACTGATATTGATCATGCGGTATATAGTTACTGTAATTACAGTTCGCCCGGGACCGTTTTTTTTTTCTTTCTGTTTTTATTTTACGACTCATTAATTTTATAATGGGAAAACGAATTGACGGAGCATGTGGGAGAGACCGTGCCCCGCGCCGTCCCGGGACTACCGTTGAACTGTCACCTTATATTATTATCGAGTAAACTCTTCGTCGTCGACCTTTGAATTGGCCCCTAATAGCGGCATCTTTTTTCAAAGGTGGTTCACAAAATAAATATCAAAGCACGTTTAAAATGTACGTAACGTTAATATTATATTCGAAATCTGACACACGTAGTCATTCGATAGTCGAATATTTAGTTTGTTTTTTTCTTACCTATGTAATAAAACGTATTTATAATTTATCATAAAAGAAATATTGTATTTTTCGATTTGTAATTTTTTTTTTTTTAATGTATGAAAGGACTGTATGAAAAAAATTAAAAATAACAATTTATTCGTGTCAATTAGTTTTGTAATTTTAGTAACCCGTGTATTTACGAACTAATTGAATGATGAAATCTGGGAACCGATTCAATAGTACAATAATTTAGAGTAAACATATCGACTACCTGGTTTCGAGAGCCGATTTAATTGCAACGTGATCTAGACATATATTTGACTCCAGTTGAGTCTAAAAACTTTGAATAAATATGCCATGTATGTCAAACACTTCGAAATATGCAACTATGCAAAATACAATTGCATATCTAATAATTCCCATCGACTTGAAACGAATTTCTATGTTACCTACCTAGAATTTAACACGACTTGGCATGTGATTGATATGCAAATGAACGAACTTACGAGACCCGTTTAAAACGTATTGTAATCGGCGTGGACACACGGACGACACGCGTCAAAAAACTACGAGGCATTCGACGTGTCGAGTCAGTCTTTATCCTTTATCCTTTTACATTAAAAAATAGTGTCCAGTTTGATGTAAACTATAAATGACGCGCACACTAAAAGACGAAACATTTTATCGTTAAATATTAACGATTGACGAGTGACACGTCTCGCCAGATTGTATAATGGTGGATTTTGTTACAATATTATTTATATTGATTTAATTTGAATTGATATTCTGGAAAATAATCGAATTTATTTTGTTTACACTTTATTGTGACGATTGGTGTATTTAAAAAGAAAAGCAGAAGAAAAATCTTATAAGTTTTAAGTTAAACGCCGATTTATAGATAATAAAAGATGTAAGTACGATACTTAATGGTGTTTTTTTTATAGACAATATCATAACAGATTTTTTGTACTATAACGTATTTTAGAGATGAGTTTATATTTTTTATATGATAAAAGCATTGAGATGAGAAGTGCCCATTGGCGAAAACCACCCCCGAATACACTGTTACGCGCACGCACACGATTTAATTCGAATTGGATATCGAACAATCCGACGCGAGATTAATTGGACGCGCGCAGTGTTCTTTTTTTGGAAAACAAATTCGGATCGGACCGACAGCAGACAGATGTCGTTTAAATTATTAACGGCGAGACCGTCACGCTCAGGCCGCGACGCTAATTAGTATAATTATCTGGCCGCTTATGCTTAAGCCGTTGAACCGAAAGAGTAAGCGATCAGTATAGAGTCTATACTATAGACTACCGGAATAGTCTGGTACTCGATTTCTGTATATATTAGAAAGGTTGTCTCGCGATCATGCGACAAATAACTTTAGTTTCATTCCATTTTGTCACACAATTATTATGTATATATTTGATTTATATTTTTTAAACTTCAAATTGGAAAATCAAAATGTTGTTAATTTACTTTCTTTCTTTTTTTCCCAACTCTAGGAACTCGTTCACGAAATCAGGGGAAACCTTTGGGTGTAACCCTTAACCAAGTACCCGCCAATGGAATCATAAATGTTTACGATAAAAATAAAATATTTTGTAAAATGTATTTGATTACGCGCGTTATTGATGTATTTTGAGATGTTGATTTTGTCTTGCGAATGAAAAATAAACGTGTCTCATAATTTCGGCGAATAATGAAAATATTATTAAAAATTATATAATCATCTAAGGAGCGGCTTCGGATTGGTTTTCTGCGTTTCGAATTCAATTTGTTCAAATGGATTTATCTACGTACGGATTTTATGATTTTTTTTTTCAAGAAACGTATCTGGACAAGACAAACGATAGGCGAGCAAAGTTTTTATCCGGTTAACTTTTCTGCGGATAAATCTATCTAGACCGCTGCCAACACGAGACTTCCGACACGAGCTCTGCCACTATTCCGATATAGGGTCACAGTCGTAGAGTAATAACCACGGGACACCCCCCCGTCTGAGACTATGCGAACATTTCGATTAATCGGTTAGGTTATTCGCTCGATTATTCGATTATATATAAATCTCAATTATTCGATCGATCGATTTATAATATTGAAAATTATTCGAATATTCGATTATTACGCGGCAAAATACGTAATAATCGCACAGCCCCGTCTTTGCTCGGTGTCGGGTAATATCGAACGTCGTAAACTCCCGGTATAACTGCACGGATGACTCGTCTCGTTCTGTTTTGAAAATCTCCGAGTACTTTTTAGACAGGAGCCTCGTGCTCGGAATACATCGCTCACTGACGACGTAGCGGAGATATTGCAATTTGGTCACTACCGCGGAAAATTTCCCATTATTTATATTCGTAACGTTTTCGACTCCGAGGCCCGGAACGTATTGGTTTTACGACGACAAGTTTCTTTTTCCTTTTCGTCCGCGATCAATATTTGAAATGCGGTTAATCTGCACTGACGGTTTCGATGGTTTTAGATCGAAAATCCTTCCGAGAACGTCGTATGCTCTAGACGAGTAATTTTTCGACCTATTCGGCGGCACCTGTTCGTTACACGGAATAACCGGAAATCTCGTTTGCCGCCGAGATTTTCTTCACAAAAATAACAACGTTCCGTTTGTTGCAGACCCGGCGTTTAGAAATCGAAACGTTTTACCGGATCGATTCGATTTTCGTCCAAGTTCGAAATGAAGTGAACTGTCGGTTTCACTGCGCATTAACGATCCGTTTGTTAATTTTCAATCTTAAAATGTAGGAAGCTTCTCGAATTGGTTATTACTTTGGCCCTTTGTGCTATTGCTCTACCGTATTGTTATAAATTAAAACGCCTTTTTAAAATTATTGTTGTAGACACGCGACGAACCGAAATCTCCAATGTACCGCGCACAATAGTATCGAACTCTGCGTTTGAGATTGATATTTTTCCCAAATCGATTCGCAGTCTCGGTTACACGTAATAAACGTACGTACGTTGAACTAACGAGTGTTTTAAGACGCGGACATTATTGAGTCTAAAGAGAAGTCAAATTAACGTATTGTTAACGGGCCCATTAATCTAATTTGATATATACGAATACATTAATCAGATGTTTTTCAAAGAGACGATGCACGTTGAATGGACTACATTAGTGAACGTATTTTACCCCGCAACTAGACTAATCGTATAATATTCTTATTCTATTAAAGAAAAAAAGAAAATAATAATTAATGAATTTACATGCACACCGCGATGTTCTACGATTAGCTCCGATTTCTTAAGAAAACTATATCGTCGCTTGTTTATTTCGTTCAAAGCCATGCCAAATTCGCCGCACGCGTACAAGTTTATACGGTCGTAATTCGTCAGTGTTTTAAATCGGCAGCTTATGTTTCAATGTTTCGAAACGTTATCAGTGACATTTATTCTTCTCCCAAAAATTAATTTATAGATAATATCGAAATCGTAAATAAAACGCGATCACACGATAGTTTTGTCCATTTTTTTTTCAACAATAAGAAATAATCGATAGGTAAACAATTTAATAACCAAAAAACTGAAACCATGTTATGGCGGTACATGCCGTCGATTGAAAATTAGGACACGGATATTTATGCATTTGCATTTGCATATTTCAGTAAGTTTTACATTTAACTTAAATATTAAAGTGAAATGATTTGTTTTATTTTTACGCGAGTTATGAGTGTGTACTATATTAACATTTAAAAATGCTCGTAATTCGTTTAAAAATTAAAATACCGTAAAAAACCGACGAGGGAACACAGACTACGTACTTACCTTTAAGTTGTTTGATAATAGGTCTTTCCGCTCTAATATTTAAGCTGAACGCACAAAATTGGTTCTACTGGACGCAAATTTGCCACGTTGTTCGTTTGTAAGACCGTGACAACGCATGCGGGTATGACGTCCTCTCTTAAAAGAGTGAATTCTAAATAAACAATACACGACGTGCATTACAAAACACGAACATTGCACACATATTATATTATGTTTTACTAATTTAATATTTTTAATGTAAAAATAATTTCATTTCCATTGTTTAGTCGATTTTATCTATACGTTTTTTTAACGTTGTGTTACTTTAACACTATAAATTTAATTTTCCACGGTTTTAATACATTTTTCAATAGAAATTAATGCATGCACGGACGTTAAAATATTTTTTTTATTTTTAAGCATACTCGTATAATTCCGGAGCCTAGTAATAACTATTAATATATTATCATGTTACGATTAAAGGATTGATTTTTTTTTTTTTTACCTTTATACCTTTTAAGACTTTCGTGAAAATAAAATGTGCAACAGGCTTTAGAATTAAGTGCTTTAAAATTTAAAATATTCATAAAAACTAATAGAACGAATCGTTTGAATCAACTCAAAATTAGCATTTCACACGTGTTCTGAATGACAAAACGAAAATCTACTAGTCTTACCATCCACTATACAACGTTCAAAAATCTTTTATTTAATATCGATTTTTCAGTTTTCCGTGGGAGTTTTTCATTTTGGTGTTTTCCAAAAAATCGAAAAATGTTTCACACCCTCTTAAATGCCCTACAATGTGATATGATAGATTTGATTGATGTCGATTAGATATTCGAAACATAAATTATACGTACTTATAGTTCTCGCTGTATGACGATTTTTTATCAGACCAAATATTAAAGACTTGGTAAATGATTAGTTTGTGGTCAATATTGCATCGCATTTTCAAAACGTTAATCGATTTATTTTATCTAACGATCGTGGGATGCGATTACCAAGTAGTTTTTCAATTTTTGTTCACGATTATGAAAACAACTTAGAAAATCGAAAACGACTTTTCTAAAGCACCATCTGTTTTCGATTTCTAATCTAAAAAGTTGCCAGGTGAAACTTTCGTCAAAGATTAACTATCTACTTGAAAGAAGAAAAATGTTAACGGAAAAAGGAAAAAAAACACTCTTGCAAAACCGATGTATTCCGCGCGTTTAGCTATTATCAAAAAATTAAATATGCAACAGTTTTTAAATATTTATGAAACCGCATTTTTAATTTACCGTTTAATAGAACAATAATTTATGGCGAGTGAGGATTTTGAAAATTCATAAGGACCAAAGTTTGACGTTTTATCAAAATCGTTTCGCCATCCTCTCTATAGTGCTATTAATCACGAGGTATGATGACAAAATAATATTATTTTCATTGTTGATCAATATTTTGCCGAAATTTATGTAATAAGAATACCGCAGTGACGACACTAAATTTTCATAGATCCGAGGGAAAGTTGTTCATAGTAGAGGCTCTTTGTAGAACTAACAAACTTCACATATTAATGATATTTGTTTTCTCGTAATATGAACTCTGTAAAATTATAGTCGATCTGATAAATAAACATATACATTTATGTATTGTTTTAATGGTTTATAAACAATACAAACATTGTATTTATCGTGTTTCTTTCGCGTGTAAGAGTTTCTATTATTAGCCAACCGAATAATTTATCATAAATGAAAGATAAGGTTTGGGTTTCAATTCACTTCGCGTAGTTTTCAATAATTAGTTTCGTTAAAAATCCGTTTTGCGCGTGTCGTTTGAATAAGACGTATGAAAATGTTATTTTTTTACCATGACATATTTTTTCCAAGTTTTTTAGGCAATTAAATTCAACAAAAACAAAATATTTTTAGTGCATTTTGAATTTTACGGGCATAACGACACAATATGTTATTTCATTTTTTGTGGTTTTTTTTATTTTTTACGGTACGTATTCATCTCGGTCTCCGTACAAATAAGACGGTAAACGATTCTCAGACGCGAGACACAATGCAGTGTCGACGAGGACTACATTTTCATTATAATTGAATGTGTTCTTTATTTTCAAAACGTTTTTCATTTCACCAAACCGTCGTTGATGATAATTATTATTGTTAACGTTATCGGCGAATACGTTTTCATCATGTCTCACAAACGTTTTAATCGGGAAAACAATGTTAATTTACAACTACTAATTAATGTATTTCGTATCGCATACACCGCATAGGTATACGTACGCCGTTGTTTGTCTACGGTATTTTAGTAATGCATTCGCCCCTTAAGTGAAACCGCCGAACAAATATGTTATAAGTCAATTAACTAACGTTACGCGAGCAATATGCGTAATAAAATTACCTGCAGTGTCTAATATTGAAAGTTTATAAGATTTATCAGAAGAAATACAACGCGCGGGTTCAAATAATAATATATTGCACGTGCGCAAACGATAAATCTCAAAGCGTCGTCACTAATATGAATTTATCGAATTCAAAGTTCACCATAGGGCACGTGTAAAAACGTAAACACTTAATAGTAGGCGCGTCGTGATTGAATACGAGCGAGACACTAGGATCGTATATTTTTGGTTAAAAACCAACGCTGTTTATGTGAATTGTGTGAATATGGAAAAAAAAACTGTTGAAAACTCACCACATTGTTATAAACATCTAGCCGTGTCTTCATCATAATAATATGGTCGACGATTAGCGCGCGTTAACAGACGAGCGCGAACTCTGCAAACGACGAACGTGGTATTTATTTTCTTTGATTTTTCTACGTTGAAATGATCGTAACGTTTACATTGGACGAGATTGTAAATGAGAGACAATCGTCATAAGGATATTAGGCGCGTTTTACGACTCGAAATACTACTATATTGTTGAAATAAAGAACACTGCGTAGCCCCTCTAATTAGTGTTTAATTTACGGTAAATTACGGAAACGCCGGCCGAGCGGCCATTTAAATGTTTTGAATGTTTGATCTTATTTACACGAGGTGGAACTATACCCAAAAATTATGGAAATGTAAACAACGGCAAAGGCTAGACCTAGAAACGTTTCGTCTTTGATATCGGAAACGTAATTATATAGGCACACTCGGAGACGGCTGTCACGTAATGAGTTCACAAACTATAGACTTGTTTAGAATTTATCGTTTTTTTTTTAAGTCATAAGACACCGCTTGTTCAACGCGTCTGAGAACAAAGGCAAACTAAAATAAATTGTACGCGTGTTATTATATAATATTATCATAATGTTCGTGTATCGAGAACGATTGAGAAACACTCGGATGATAACCGCAGTCGTCAAACCTAACCGCCGCGATGGTTCCTAAGATTACATTCGATTCGATTTATCGACATTGGGTAGTTAGAAGGCACTACAAACGTATGAAATATTTACCCGAACGAATTTAAAATCTCATTAGGTACCTATCAAAAGGTTAGAGACGCGATGGAAAATCAAAAGAGTAACTTTGAAATCGTAGTTGGAAATCAAACGACAACAAACGTGAATAAATCGCCAAGATACCTGTTGGATTTCATTGCGTACGTTCAGCTGAACGATACAAGTACAATATAATACCGTCGTTGTGACCGACAAACGAATAAATCAGTCCGAAACATTTACAGTTTGGATGTGCTGAAAACCGATGACACGTGTAAGCACTTTTCGACTTTTCGGTTTATATTTCAATGTGTACATCTTGCAACTAACACAATCGCCTGCCTGAAATATTCAAAAAATTAATCTCGCCGGAGCTTTGGGTTTAAAACGTTAGATCCACACTTGAAAACCAAAGGTAAATAATAATGTTCGAACATAAGTTAAACGGATCTTTCTTCTTTTTTTTTTTTAATTTAAAAAAGTTTCTACGCTGAAATCACACAAGACCAAGAAACTACGAAAAATATGAAATTAAAGTTTGTGTGATTATACAAAATAGCAAAATATTTTCATTTCTTTTTTCTATTTTTACGTCTTGGATATTACATTTGTAAATTCGAATATTAAAAACAATTTTTTTTTTTTTAAACAACTTACACCGCCATAAATAAATAATAAAATAATGAAATTCTTTGTATTTTAATCAATATTAATTTTTAATCAGTTTTCGTACCTCTGAGATGAACTGTTTACGTTTGATTTCTACCGGACGTTGTTGATCGCGTCTACTTGTTTACTTGTTATACGTTGCTTTTTCATATTAGGAAATTATACAAACTTCACTTTTCTTTTTTTTTCATTTCTTTATTTTTATTTTTCTCTATTTTAGTTTTTGCTATTTTTTTGTTCGCTGTTTTGGGCAAGCGCCGTTCAAAATATAGTATGAAAAAAAGTAAATAATGTTAAATGCGTATTTTGCACATTTCGTTATAGTTATAAAAAGAGTAAGAGAGGGAGTGCACTTAACTTTCATACTTTGTTCAGCTTATTTTCGCGTATTTCGTAAATAACAAATAAAAAATTTAAAAAACGCATAATTCTTAATGTTTGCAGGTATTATGTTTGCACGACGCGAGTTTAATATTTGCGAATCCATAATAATATGAGTATTTGCAGTTGTTCGTGTACCTATATATTATCATATACAATGTGTTATAACGATTGTAAAAAGCGAACGCGATCGTTATTAGAGTTTTAAGAGCGCCGGAAGTGAATGAGCTCGACGTGCGCCCCGTATCGTTTAATTCGTAGACGTGCACGTACTGTATGCGATATTCATAATAATATGGCAACGAAAACGCCGCACAGAAATATCGATTATTCTGTGGAGGACGGGGGGGGGGGAAATACGTTTTGTTTTAAATTTATACGTATCCTGCCGATCGCGTTTGCATTTTATACTTAAATCCAATTCGTATAACGCGGTTAATCCAATTCCGCGTGAGTAAATTATATTTATTTTTTTTTCGTTTCAAGTAAACACAGACTACCGTCGCGTTTAATTCTGTATTAAAATAAGAAAAAAAAACACCGCCTCTTACAGGGTGTCCCACGGAGATCTGACAAATTGCAATGACTTTAGTTCCGTTCTGCGTTTTAAAGTTTTACGCTATACCTTTGCGCCGTAATAAACATATTATTTTTAAATGGATTTCAACTATAATATAATTATTAAGAAACTGGAGATTAAAAAAAAAAAAAAAAATGTGAAATTCTGTTCTAATTTAAAATTAAAAAAAAATTAGGATAGCCGTGTCGTGAATACGTCTCAAAGAAATATATTTAAGTTGAAAAAACTTGTTGTTATTATTACGTATAGTTATTATTATAGTTTTTAAACGCTTTTTGAATTCGATTAAAATTTAAATATTCATTTAGCCAATCGGTGTCGCCGCCTAGTAGGCGATCAATGGTCGACCGTCATTAATTGACAAAGCTAAATCATTTTAGAAAATTAACGACTACTTACTTTTTAATCATTAAAAAAGATATTTCGGACAACGTAATTTTGTTAAAAACGAAATGATAAAATTGTTGTTTGGGATTTAAAACCAATGTGAAATAAAATCGTAATATTTTTATTTCCAGTTTAAAATATTACAAAGTAAATATCCAAATATAATAACCGTACAAAAGCGCTGGTAACTATAAAAACAAAAAAACGACAAGCCTAAAAATATCGAACACGACCAAAGTTATTTCATTTTTCAGATCTCGGTGGTGCACACTCTAATACCGTATATGCGTTGGAAATACTTCAATATCAAACCCTATTCAACCTAACAAAGGCTATTTTTAACATTTAACTAAAAGGTTTTCGCAGCTAAAAATACGGCTTTCTTTAATTTGCCCGAAAAAAAAAAATAATAAGAAAGAAGTTTAACAACAACGTTTGATACGGTAAAAGTATTCTCCCCGTTAACGTTTCGACGCGACGACGGCAGAAGTGTTACCTCTACAGACATTCTGCTTAGAACGCACGAACACCGTTGAGCTTACGATTATTTTTTTAATATTTCAATTGATTTTGAATCAAGTTATGAACGATAGACGTTAAATCGATAATTAATCTAACTTGTATACACTACGCATTATTATCACGCCGTAGAAACGTATGCGCGAGGAGAAACGTGGCGCGGCCAACCCCAATAGGAGACGAATAAAAACTCGCGAGTTTCGAAAGAAAAACATTGAGAAAAAATGTAGTTTCGAGAACTTTCGAGAGAAGAAAGACCGATGGAATACAAAGACTCTGTAATGCGCCGAATATTCGTCAGCTCGTTAGTATAGTAAAAGACTTAAACGGGCGGACCACGTGAGGCGAGCCGTAAGACGCCTCATAAAGAGAGTTGTAACAGAAAAGCTGAGTGGGATGACTCCCGACGGTTATAACGTCATAGACACACAGACACGGTGAAAGGAAATTTTACAAGACCGAATGCGACTTTCAACGTCAGAATGGCAACGAATATATGTATATCTATCAGAGGATAGTAAAGTGGCAAAGGATCTTAACGATCAGTTTAAATAAACTAAAGAAGATAGATAATCAACAAAATGTACACGTAAGTAATTATTCAAAGCCGTATTTGAAATTCATACGCTCCGGGGTATTTAGAAAACGCTACTCCTCGAGTCAAATAGATTTTTTTTTTTACAATTTAAAATAAATAAATGTAAATATGTCATAAGTAGAAAACTCTAATAATAACCCAAGTATAATTATTTTATCCAATACATTTTTTTATCGTTTCATTCGACAAAGTCGTATAAAACTATCAAAACTATAGAATGACTGGTTGCCGAATAATATTATCGTTGTATATTATTACATTGATTTTACCTCGCCCTTCCCACTACTAAAAAAAAACAATACCTTTACACAAGACATTTTTCCTATTTGAAATTTATTACTATTTAAATGATCAAATCGTCAAACATTTATTTATTGGCCGTCTATAATTTTATATACCTAGTAACTACTATTATAATTATTTTTTAGGGACGGGCCGATACCGATACCCGATATTGATATCGGCCGATAATGGCAGTATCGGAATGTCGGGTAAGTATCGGTTTTTGTTTTCGAACCGGTAGTGAAACTGATGTAATGCGAGTGGCACATCAATTTGTATGTAATGATAGTGGTTATAATTAAAATTTAATTTTTAGATTTATTCGAAATAATTTGGCGTATTAATTATGCGTATCGGTTATTTTTGATACCGTTATATAGGTTTTTTAATATTTGATATCGGTTTTTTTGTTTAATATCGGTTTATGGACTGGAAAAATAAAATATCGGATCGCCTATCAGTATTATTTTCGGTGATTAATGTCGGAATATTGCAATATAATATTTTGCCATGTTTCGATAACTCGAAAAAAAAACACAAAACGTCGTACAACGAGTTCATTTGATAATTTATTTTAATGAAAACGTCACCGATTTATTTTGCTGTACCCGAGTATTAAAATAAAACACGTTTGTAAACACGCGTCTGTAGTAGTCGCCGGATTTAATCAGTAGTGAAAAAACGTCGGTAAGAGGTTTCCGTTCTCGGCCGGGGACAACTGATCGATTCTACGTGAAAAACAGTTCCCGCGACACTGTACGTCGTCGTCGCGTATAAATAGAACGATTTTTTGGCGCACGTCGAACGGTATAGTCCGCGTGCGAGTGGCTCGCAAACGTCAGAAAACCGAACGAAATGGAAAACGATTTTTTAATGTTCGGAGAGCAAACACGCGCGGACCAACAAGACGTACACGCGTAAGCTTCTTATACTCTGTCGGCGCGGTTTTAAATCCACGAAAACAATGCAAATCAATCGCGGAACCGAGACTAATACATATTTTCTCGATAAACATACGTTAGACTCAAGTCTTTACGGCCTTCCGGCACTATTCCCCTGCCGGTGTTATTTTTTTTTTCGTTTTTTTTTCTCGTTTTAATACGCGCGAGACAAATGGACGCGATATAAATTCAAACCGAAATCGGGCTACATCAACTATGCAGCGTTGTGCGATGCATATAGATTTATCTAGATACATTCAACTTAATATCTCATATATCTTGTCCGGGTAATTTCGAGAATTGAAAATACGTTTTGATCCGATTTATAGTGCACGATTTCGCCGGGAACTCTTGTAAAAGGTTTCGGGGTCGGTTCTTTTTTTTCTTTTTTTATGGTCGCGGTTCTCGAGTGGGAATGTCCCCCCGCTGTATATACTTATTATTATTCTTACTTTCCCAGATACGCCGGCGGACAGGCAAATAATTGATGTTGTAAAAATGAAATACTATTGATTTCTATCTAGGTAAGAACAATGTAATTTATTTTTCATCATTATCTTGATTGATTTGATTTTTCGTTATTTCTATCGTTTTTCCTTAACCTCGTTAGTGTTCTCCTTAGTGCAGACAGGTTGTTTTTCGTGTATAAATAATTATTAGTTTGCAACTATGCTGGCGATATGTTATTATAAAATATCGCGTCGAACCGAGTCCGGAGATCTGTAGTGGCGTAAAAAGCAATAACTTTTTTATGATTTATATTCCGTATAAATGTTTACGTGTATAGTTTTAATTGAGTTTAATACAAATAAAATATAAACTATCATTCTTCGTGGACATGTTTTTCACGAACAAACGCTATAAAACTACTAAAATGTTACGCGAACGAAACGTCTATACGAACATGGAAAATGTATAAAGTTTAGAAAATATAATAGTATAGGTACTATCGGGGATTTTACGAGATATAAATTATAAAGAAAAAAATAAATATTCTAAAACCGTTCAAAGAAAGTATAAATTGTTCGTAAACACGAAAGAGTCTTAATAATTATATCCTTTATGGGCATATAGCTTTCACAAAAGAACCGTTAGGGACGTAACGAGTTTGTTTTTAACTTTTCAGACGTTTATATTATAGACTTGAAAAACATTCTTAGAAGACAATATGACATTATTAATAACTCTCTTTTAAAACGTGCCTAAATTTTAACAGATTCAAAATTAAATCCTAACACTATACAATAGCCCAATAATTATAGTGTTATATAATATTAGTTGGAACTTTTAAAAATTTTATCATTTTAAAACGGATGCACAGAATTAAACTGCCATAATAATATTATTATTAGCTCGGATATATACCTATATTTATTTATTAAGTGCAGTCATCCAAGTCCATTGACAGTATGTTTTAGTAATTACTATAAAAGAACGTAAATGGAGTTCGAAAATTCTAATTTAGAAATTCCCGATTTTCTAGTTGAAATTGGTAAATATACTTAAAAATTTCGTGTAATCCTTTGACTTTATTTGAACTGTGACCTACACGCACCGCTATGTCTAATGATCTGCATCGAATTTCTAAATTCTCGACAGATTTTAAAATGAAAAATATATTTCAAACTAACGGACACGATTTTGATAAAACCCTAATGTTTAAAATCTACTCTGTTTAACTCAGAATGGGATTTTTATTTTAATTATAAATTTTGATATTTCAGATACCTTCTATTATAATATCCAAAAGTAGAATGAGCGAATTGAAATCACAGTAACTTGCCATTTTTCATTACAGAATTTTTTGATTATAAATTATATATTACATGATATTACTATACGATAGATAAAAATCGAGTAAATAAAACCACTTTAAAAATTAAACCATTAAAATGCAGCTTCGACTCTGTTAAATTTTTTTATCGAATTAATGATAATAATAATAATAATAACGGACGTGACGTGTAGAATAAAATTTTAAAAAAACACACATTTTCGATACCAATTTGTTTAAAATATATATAACGATATTAGATTAAGATTATATCAGTTCATTGCTCGTTTTTTTTCGTACTTAAAAAAAAAAAGGGAAAGAAATAAACTACGTTTTATCAAATATTCAAAATTATTATAGTCACGAACGTTGTACCTAGGGTCAAATTTATTTTATTTAAAGACTAGACGGATCTAAGCAATCAGTATGTGTCATCGTCAAGCCATTCTATACTTAAAACTTAAATGACAACAATCGTTTAAAGTGTAAAAACCGATAAATTGTTATGAAGACTAACGATTCCGTTACTCGGCCCAAACGAAAACGGTCTAGCGTGAAAACGGTTATTGTTACATAATATAAATAATATTATTACATACTTGGCATCCATCGATCGTTTTACGTTCTGCTCCCGTAGTCGAAAAAGGACGATGGCCCCCGATGGCCAATCTTTTTTTAAATTATGAGCGGCGTCTAATTCAGGATAATATGCTTTTCGTAATTTTCCTAACGAAAAAGAAAAAAAACAATTTAATAAAAATAGAACGCACGACGGATATTATCAACGAATTTTCTTCGGGGAAAGTTACGAAGAAAAAACAAATGTCCTTATATTTGTCGTGGACCAGGAGCAGGATAGCACGACGCACAAATGTTATAAATTAACGAGTAATGTAATAATAATAATAATAATGATAATAATAATAATAAAGTAATACGATTATAACACTCAACAATATTGTGTAAAAAAAAGACAGAGGTATATAAAAAAGTCGCGGTGTTTAGACGGTCACAGTGCCTGGGTGATGACCCGGTGTCTAGCTGGTGACCACTAAAGGCAAGGGGTCTCGCGCCTTGGCCTTTGCCTACGGCGGTGCTGATGTCCCACGCTCCTCGAGCAGGTGCGGGGTACGGGGGAATCGGTATCGCGGTCCGCGGACTGCTGGCTGACAGATAAGCGACGCGGTCGGCGGCGTACGTTCTGGGGAACTACGGCCGCCGGGTCCGCGTCATATTTATAGATAAACTTGTGTGTGGTACTTGGTAGGTCTCGTTGTTTTATACCACGTGAACCACGTTCATATACCTAACGCGAATGAACCTTTCGAGTCCCACTAAATACTAAAACAAAGGTATTCGATTAACATTAATAATATACTATGAAGGACAGATTAGGTATATTATTTTTTATTTATGCATACAATAAGAGTGATTTAACACGTTCACGGCTACGGCATAATTTTGAAAGTCTGTTAAAAATACCACAACATAAAAAAAGATTTTTCAGTTACCAAATGACTTTTAAGTATGCCACTTGGTAATATGGTACACATTTGTGCATTTTGAAGTTTTTCAAGTGATGTCAACTACAGTAACAACATCTACCTAGTGGTCAGATTTGAAAACAAAATACACCAATCGATACGTAGAGAATTGTTTAAAAAAACCGTATTATCATAATATTTATTAGAATAAACCCGGGTCAAATAAATCCGTATACAAATCAATGGACCCCATGTCAACTATACTTGACATGGGTTTATATAAAGAGAACCCCGTGTCAACTATAGTGGCCGTGAACGTGTCAATGTGTACGAGATTATTATACGAATTCGACTTGTTATCGATTATTTTATGTTTTTATATTGTTTATATTCGACGATTTGTAAAAATGCAAATAGAAAATAATCCGAATCGTCTAATTTCCTATTTTCGTCGTTTTTCTATTTTTCGAGCCGATCCTCCAAAGATCCTTGGTAAGACATACGCGCTCGCCGTGCCGTGTATGATAAAATCATACGAATAATGTTCCGCGGCAGATCTTCCGATTCGCCCGTTTCGTTTCCAACTGCGATTAAAGAAAAAAATGTAATTTCGATGGGTTTACGAACGAAATATGAAATTATTATTATTCATACATTTTAATGATCCCGCCCGAAAGTCCGAAGCTCGATTTGCTGAGCTCTATAAATCGCCGTAGATCCGTTCTAGTTATTATTTATCACCTTTCGAGGGCCGCGATACTTATACGGTCCGTCGGTACTGAATAAATAACGAAAAACGGGGGAAAAAATAAAACTTTATGATTAGATTTCTCATAATTCGTGTACGTACGTCTTGAAGTCATAAAATAATCACGCAAAAGCTTTCGAACTACGCGCGCAACTTGTCTCGCCGACATTTTAAATTAGTTAATCCCTTTAAATAGGCACGCTAAAAAGTGTTTGTATGCATTGCTCGAATTCTAAAAGAACGAGGGGTACCCGAATCGTTTTTTTTCAGAAATTATTGGAGCGCACCAACGATAGTATATTAATTCGCGAGTAAAACGCATAGAGAACTATTCGCCGTTTTAAATTTCTGTTTTCGTCGACTAATATAAATTATAGCTTGGAAAAAAAAACAACTTCACGGTATTGTTGTTATTACGTCCGGAGTGACGACGTCATTAACACTTGTATGTATTTAGCATTTTTCTAGGCTTATTTATGAATTCCTCTCATTCTTATCGTAAGGCACGTTTAAATGATAAGTGTTCATAAACTGATGTTTTTACGTCATTTTTCAACACACGGTACAAGCGCAAGGGGAAATCTCAAATCAATTGACATTATGTGATTATCGAATAACAGAAGACAATTTATTTGATTTTTTTTTGTCAGTTATATAGTGAACCGTCGATGAAGTCGTCCGAACGAACGATTAGACGAAAAATATCCACGCGTATCTCGATTGACCGAGAATAAAATCGATTTCAATTTCGAATTTCGCAGAACGTCGTGAACGGCAATGGAATTTATATTCAAAGTGATTTTTCCAATTGGCACGTAAACGATTAATGCAGACTATCAAATAAACTCCGTGTCTGTGGAACACACCGGTGCAACTTATTTTCGCTAATGATAAAACGCGGTATTTCAGGCGGAAATGTCCTAGAGTTCAAAAAAATAAATAAACACGAATTACATATTATTTCGCCTACAGACCGTTCCGTCTTTCCTTATAATTTTATTTAATTGTTCTATACGTTTTCAAATTGAATTTTTCGAGTTTTTAATTATTGTTAAACTTTTATTTTTAATAACCTGGCGAAAAACTTCAACGGTCGAAAAAGAAATTATTTCGCACCTATCCAGGACGCGATGAATATCATTACTCTGCGCAGCTCTTACACGTCGTCGTCGTTTGTTCTCGGCCGACCTGCAATGCGAACCGGCTGTTCGACGTTTTCTTCAGAATTTCTTTGATGACAAACATTTCGGTTCGAGTCGTTAAAAAGTAACGTTTCGTTAAATATCAATACCGTCGATTTACATTAATCACATTGCTATTGTTTTGAAATAAATAAATCGGTTGTAAATAAATACGAAATTAATTGCGTACCTATGTATATAGATGATGCGTCATGGCCCGCTGTGAGTTATTAAAAACGGACGCGAAAGAATAAATAAATATTCGCGAAAACAATCAAACGCGCAGTAGGTACTCGCTCTCACGTCGTCGTCGGTAAGGACCCCGGTAAAAACGAATCGGCAAGAGCTCGTTGTCCGGGAAATGTTCAAAGCGCGAGGTGAAATAACTCGGAGTAAGTCTTGCATAACGTTTTCCGGCCACGGAACACGACGTCGCTCATTTTAATCATTTTATCAAAAGAATTATAAACGGTTTTTCGCGAGATGAAATTTAATTATTTTCTAGTTTAATTTTATTTTTTTCGCGTTTTGCCCCGCGCTTAGTAAGAAAACTATACGCTGATAACGTTTTATCTCGCGAAAGTATCACCAGTTTTCAATTTCCGATCTTTAAACGCTTGCCACCTACCTACTTACGAAACTTTCGGCGTAAATTTACCGCTCGAAAAAGTGTTACGACCGACAAAAACGAAGAATAATAATAAACACATCGTCGTAGAACCGCGACACTCGCCTCGTTTCGAATCTAAATTAAACATCTCGTTTCAGAAGGGGAAAAAAAAAAGTGTTCGCGGATATCTCAATGCGGTTGTCGCAAGTCGCAGTGTTTAACGAAACTCGATGTGAAAACGCAGTGACGTAGACGGTTAAATAACTATTCGGAGGTTGGTGGTGGTGGTCAGTAACGAGGCAAAATAATTTAATCGCCAAAACCGAAATCAGGCGGCGAGTAGTGAAACGTTGAGTTCAAAGTTCGTTTTTGAAGTATACGCGAATATAGAAAAACCAAACTAAACGATTACTACTATGCGAACGAGTTATTTTAACGCGACACACTGGCGAATTGTATATTTATTTTTATTTTTTTTTACTTTAAAACGAACGTCGGTTATAGAAATGTACGTGTTTCAGCTACTATTTAGCTACTACGAGTGAGAAAAATCAAAACCTAGACCCGCCGAAAGCTAAATTACACAGTGCAACGACCGCGATATTACTCGGACGTTTTCGATCCCTCCCCCGGACAAATGACGTCGCTGTGAAAACGCAACAACTGCGTCGTCATTTTAGGCTCCCGCGCACAGTATCAAATGACATAATGCGTCGAGCCGAATCGGCCCAATAGCGCCGAGGTTCATCTGACCGAGTAATTCAAAGGTATATATATAAATTACTCGATTACTGCATGATAGTAGTATGAAATCGACCGTGACGATAATAAGCGATACGGACTGCGTACACCAGAGGACGAATAAAACGCGGAGTAAGTACAAATGGCATTTGTGTCGCGTACTGAAAGCGTGAAATTTAAAATTGAAATCGAATCGTTATAGAATGCGACGAATAATGGATTATCAGTTACGAGTAGTGCCCGGACGTTGATTCCTTTTTAAAAGAACATAAAATATGCTCTGAAAATCTACCAAAATTAAGTTGAAAAAGAGTCGAATGACGTCCTTAAAAATGAAGAAAATAATCCCCGTCACGTAAGTCGGAGAGATTTAAATTATTAGCAATTTTTATTATTTCACTCGGTAATGATGATTATTTAAAATTTTAAAGACATAATTTTTGATTTTAGTCATGATTTAGATTTGAAAACTGCTAATCACTCATAAAACTTAGTCGTAATCTATGTAAATTGTAAATTTATAAATATATGTAAGTATGAAAGATAATTATTGTATTATGAAAAAATTAATAAATCCGTGTATTTTGTCTCCGATTAGTGTAAAACTGTAAATAAAAAAAATCAAATAATAAAAAAGAGGTCCCTCCCAAAGTCAGTCTTATTCGAGACTTTACATACTACTTTTTAAAATAGAATTCTGAAAAAAAAATATCAAAGTAAAAAAAAAATTGTTCATAAGATAAACGAAGTAATTCTAAAATCGATTTAGATGCAATGGATTTCGGTTTGAAAACTAATTTATTGTTCTAAAATAAAAGTGAAAAAAAAAAAAAGTAGAAAACAATCGATGAGAAACCCTAACATTATTAATGACCGAACCGATACAGTGACGATATTAACATCTCAGTCGAACGTTTTGCGTTTACCCGCGAGACCGACTGAAAACCAAACCCGAGTAAAAGAGAGGTTCCTAATCGATTGCGATCGATTTATTTTAATCGCGGGGGTAATTATTAATCGCGATTATGCGTCGCGTTTTCGATCCGTTTTGCCGAGGTCGAACAATCGATGACTTAGCGCCGTACCAAACACGCACCGACCGAGTGTTTTTATTTTTTATTTTTTTTTTGGAAAACGAACCGGACACAGCGAATGAGGACGGGTATAATTTAAAACCGATTTGAGACGCCGAGCGGGGCGATAAAATGCGCCCGAGTCGTTATGGCTTTAGTACTCGTATTTTATCGAACACGAATTGCAACGGATCATAATTACACGAGTGTAATATAAAATATTACTCACACAGAGCGGTTCACCTCGACTTATATAGCTCAACGTACATGTTTACTTATTTTCGTTTTCGTACGGTTGAACAATAGCGGAACCGCGTTAAACTCTTCTGATTTGTATTTTCATCCCTTCGACGGCTGGATGAAATATAACTTTTGTCCCTGCAAACCTAGCTAAACGGCGATGTATAAAACGAGGTCCTAGATTGCAAATCCCTTTCCGTTATCTTCACGGGTGTAATCAAAGTATGAATCCAAAAATAAATATAACGTAATAGAATATTTTTGTTATTGAAATGTGTAAACAGTGTAGTGTGTTGTAGAAAAAAAAACCCCCAGCTTTGAATATCCAAAAAATTGATTAAACAACAAAATCTTCAGTGTTTATTTAAAATTTTGTTTGCGTCGAACGTAAAACCAACAGAAAAAATAATGTTCAAATATGCCACCGTAGAATAATCTAATAAAAATAAGGTTTTTTTTTCCATACCATCGCGTGGACACGCCAATGTTGTCTACGTATTACTTTTACGTTTCAATAATTTCACCCAATAAACTCGCGAATTTGTATTATTTTAGAGCCGGGCGGTCATAAGTTTTGAAAGTCTCTCCTAAAACGAAATAATAAAATCGTCTCCTGTGGATTTCGAATTTAATTCGAAATGGTAATCGTATTCATCCGATTTCATCCGCGATAGACTATTTGATGTTTTCATTTGTCTTCGACATTTTCACTTTATCTTATACAATTATTATATGATTTTTATTGTTGTATGATTACCATCATGTACTCAGTATAAAGATGAAAAATATAGGCTAATATAGAGTAAATATAAGCTAAAAAACTACTGGACCGCTTTGCACGTGACTTTTTCAAAAACGGTCCGGGAAATCCAGAAAAGGTTTAACCTTCGAAATCATTAATCTGACCAGTAAAAGAAAAATAAGCAGTCAATGGTTTATGCTGCATATGCGAGTATAATATGTTTTTTCACTTTTTGGTCACGAAGGAAATCTTTTATTTTGATTAATATTATTACGTTGATTTTACTGAATTCTGAATTAGAAGTTAACTCCACAGTTCACGGGCAAAGTTTATGGGTAATTCAGCTAGTTTTGTATATTTCAAAGAATTTAATTTAGGTCTCCACCTGTTATCACAATATTTTATATAGTAATTATATTTTTCAACAACTATACACGATGTTTTAATTTTAGCTGCTATTTCAATTTCAAACTATACTGTATTTTATTTAGAGTGGCGTGTTATGTGAGAACTGCAATTTAACGTCAGCCCTGGCTCGTACGTATTCAAGTCATTTTTCATAGCATGAAAATCCCAATAAATACTCCAATTTATAATTGGTTATTCACACTGGATTGTTTAAATACAAAAAAAATAAATACCTATTGCGCAGTTTGTTTTGATTTGTCGATACCGTCAAGACGTCTGGGATTTTTCATAGACTGCAGAACTAGAATATAAGTGAAATTGTTTTTCTTCATTCGAGTTCTCGAGTAAGTCTTAAAAATAAAATTATCCATCTCATTGGAAAAAAAAAAAAGAAAGTATACCAACAAACAAATAACTACAAAGTTTATTTGAATAAATTGAACGTTTTTGTGAAGTTTCCGCCTACATTCGGTGAAAATATTTTACTCTTTTCAAACCGTGTCCAATTTCCATTGTAATAAACAAAACTTTCAACGTGCGTTTGTATGTATGAATCACAAAGACGTTAATAGACGAATAACAATCGAGAAAAATAAAATGATGACAACAAGGTCGTTGTTATTTTTCCGTTTCGTTAGGAATCCGTTGAAAATTAAAAAAAATAAAAAAAATAGCGTAAAATCGAACGTAACGATGTGAAGAGCGACTCAACCTAGGCGGGAAGAACAATGTTCGTTTTGATGGAGGGGCAAATACACTTATAAAACGGTGGCGAAACTACATACTTAAAATGTACACCGGTTAAGTAGGGAATCACCGCGGGCCTCGACGCACTCGTCAGAGAAAAATGTTGCGCTGTTGAAGTGATTAAAATTTATACGATACAATGCTCTTTTCGCAGACCGAAGAAACATTATCGACGAGAAAATATTGAGGGAAAAAAAATAAATATCAAATCGCCCCCCCGCACGATTGAAAAACACGTGCGTCCAAGCTAAGAGCGACATGTGATTTGATTTTGTCACGGATGGATTTATTCGGTCTTGATTGAATCGGGGCGAAATGTGGAACTGTTGCGCAGCTGCTAACGTAATTTTAAGTTAGAAAATGAAAAAGCCATCGGAAAAAAGGTACCCCGAACGTGTCATATAGTCTTTTAACGATTGAAAAGCTAATAAAATACTCACATTGTGATTGAGATCAGTGGCGTGACCAGCAGATAGGCTCGGGTCTACTCATGTTTCTTTGAGGAAAAGTTTAAAAAACCTTTCATCGCCAGAATTTTGGACATGAAAAAAAATACATTGTTGTCTATCGAGAGAGAAAAATGGGAAATTCGTAGGTGGCCAACTTTCTGCTGTGATCGATAAGAAAAACAAAAAATACGAATTTTCTCTTAAAAAACAATTATTTTACATAGTTAGTGTCTGAACTTTTTAATTTTATTACATAATATTAATCTATTATGTCTATTGTTGGTTTGGAGAATTTCGTTTTATTTTTATTTTAGATGGAAATCAAAGAAATTATTTTAATTAAATATGACACTTTAATCGATTACTATATTATAACTTATTACACTCACATGGTCTTCATCGATACGACTCGCATTGTAGCAGACATATTTATTGATGAGTAGCAATTTTTGTTTTTTCTTCTACTTGGGATACACTTTTTGAAAAACAATTTCGAGAAACTACACGATTTCTAAAGTGATCTAGACTGAATCGACGACGCATAAACTAGCGTGGTGAATTTTTCAAACGTTCATCGACAAAATTGCTAACAAACAGAAAAAACAAAGAACTAATCACACGGACGAAAACTCAATTGAAATATCATTTTTCATTGTAGTAGTAAAAGTACATACCGCGCGTGTTCATTAAAAATGCATTTTTCAAGTCATTAAACCGAATACAAATACACAATGTGCATAGGTTATGTAATATTATATTTAATTTATGTCGCATAATAGGTCATATTACGACACTAACTTTTTAGTGACTGTAACAAATATAATTACCGAAAGCAGCATCAGGAATATATAGAAATGGGAGTAAGAGTAATTTGATGCGTCGTTGACGAAAAATTCTTAGATTATTCTCTGCTATATGTGTTTATAATTAAAGACTAAAAACTGTAAGCACTTCTATGTACTAGCTGTCATCAAACGCGTTGTTTTTTTCATTAGGACTGAGAATGTAATTCCTTAAAACAATTTAAAAATAATCAACAAAAAAAAAGAAAGACCCTTTATGCACTCAAAATTTAAAATAACGAATTGAAATGTATTTTCAATAGAAACAATAATTAATGTTTCAATAGGAAGCACCTGAGTGGTCGTTGACGTACATTTAATGAGGCGAGTGTAAACACTTCTACGGGCAATCCAATCTAAAAGAAAATATTATTTACCTTATAATTTTAAACTGTTTTTTTTTTTTATAGGTTTGGTTTTGTTGAATATTTGAATTTAATATTGTTTTGAAACGTACGATGCACCGTTGATCCTACACGTGCCATCGAAAAAATGTAAAAATATCTTGAAATAAAACTAGAAATAAATCGAATTTCTATTCAAAGTACTTGTGCAAGTACTATCTGCGTAAGTACTATCTGAAACAAACAAAAAAAAAAAAAAAAAAATGAAAGAAATTGAAAAAATGCTTTCAAACTCAATAATCGTCTTAAATAACGTGGAATAAATACGCAAATTATTGTCGCGATCGATTATAATCAGTACGACGCGCACGAGAAACGAGGTAAAAATGTTCGAATTCGTACGTGGAAAAACAAAAGCCAGAAAAAAAAAAACTAATTTCTCAGATGTTCCTGTTATTTTTTTTTTTTTAGCGAATAATGACGACGTGTGTTTTATCCGTTCAAAAAAAAAAAAACAAAACAAGGTGGTTTTAAAGCCCCGCGCACACACTATTATATTATACGTAAGTATTGCCAGTAAAAATAATACGATTCGGGTGGATTATTTTTTTCAGACCGCACCTATACCGCGCAGATTATTATTGTTACATTATTATTTTAGACTGTGGTTATTATTATTCAACAGGCCGTGACTGGAAAATCCACGCAATAATAAAAAATGTTCTGAAACAACATTACGTTTCGTCTTATATTGTTTTGACAAGTGGTGTACCCGGCCCTCTGCTCCCCCCCCCCCTCAACTCGCCGTAGTCTCGAGAATCAAAACGAAACACTTCTCGAGAAATTATTGTTGTTATGTGTCTTGAAAATTATAGATTCTACGAGTATATCATACTCTGTGTGCGCATAATAAATGCACGTTTTTCATCCGTATTTTATACACAGACAAATGTTTGTTTTATTATTTTTATTTTTCATTTCAAAGACTAACGTTTTTTTTTTTTTTTTAATCAGAAATCAATTAGAGTATCGTAACTGGAGATTTTTTTAGTTAAGTACTTATTGAAAAAGTATTTAGAAACTCGAAAAATCTTTGAAAAATGGCTATTTATTTTTCTAATATTTATAAATTTAGTATTTCAGTAGGTTAGTATTAAAATAATATATTCAAATCCAACCTCAGTAATACATGTAAAAATATTTATATTTTAAATATTATGTTTAATTTTAATTAATTTTTAATTTATATTTGTCCGAATAACGTTTCATTCATAAATTTAAATTTACGATAAAAAATAACGTATACGATAAGCCCACGTGTTCATTAAAATTGACATTAATTGTAAGTACAAAACAAACTACAAATCTATAAAGTAGTTCATTGATATTCGATTTCGACTTTATTTCAAAATCCAAGAGGAAAAATTCTTTCGATTATATTTTTGATTATTCTAAAATTAATAAAAATCTTTGAAAAGTATTTAAAATAATCTTCATTTCAAAGCTATACGGCCGTTTAACCTCCGAATTCCTAAACTCACCAGCAACTATGAACGCCGTCATATATTATGCAACGAACACGGTTCGTTTATTGCTTATTGGAAATTTCCGGTCCTTTTTATCTTTAAAAATATATAAAATATAGACAACTACTTAGATATTATAAATTGTATATTATTTTTTCCGAAATATTCATAAATAACGCGTACACGTGAAATATTTATTTGTGATGAATCCGTAATCCGTATATACACGTCATGTGCGTGAATACGAATTATGTATAAAAACGCCTCAATAGTTTACGCGAGTTAAATAATATATTATATTTTTGATGCATCGTAATCGCATTGGTCTCTCTAAATATTTGATTTTGTTATTCCGGAAAAACTCGATGATACCTAACTCGTGAGTACCGAACTAATTATTACTACCGTTCGTTTCGTTTATAATATTATTAGGTATATTATTGAAAACATCTGTTTGTATATTATACATATTACGCCATGCGCAATAAACATGATTTATTTTCGTGAAATCGCATTACATTACTATTAAAAATAATTAACATTTCACAATTATTACGTTACGTACATCGTACTTTGAGCTCAATCCATAATCGTTGTAATAATAATAATAATTGTGCTAGTCATTAAACATCGGCTAATCATTGATAATATTTCCCAGTGTCAGACGTACATGATGAATTTACATTTCCGATGATAAAAACGCTCCGAAACATTAATAATGTGGTCCTGTTCACTGATTTTAAATCAATATCATATCGCGCGCATTCGGCGGTATCCATAGTGATTTTTCGAATTTTCAGAGCGCCGATCGGAGGAGAAATATCAAAATTTTACCAAATAACCGCGTCAGAAAGAAAAATCTCCTCGTCCGTTTAGTAAATATTAAATGGGTACTTACTGTGATGTGTTGTGTATACGTGAGCCAAACTTTTCTAAACTGAAATTTCTAAGGACTTTTTATGAAACATTTTATCTTGACATTTTTCGAACTACGTGATAGCGAATAACATCCTGAAAACATTTTATTGGTTTTATTAAAATTGGTGCAGCAAAAAACAAAAAAAAAACCAATAATCTTTACAAAACTGTAATTTGTGTATAATATTTATATATTAATAAAAAAATCGACAATTTTCACTTGTTCAATATGAACTGAAATCATTTTACACATTTATATATAAACTTGCACAAACTTGTAATGAAACTGTTTGTGAAGTATAATTATTATTGATGAAGTAGATTTACCTACGCGTTATAAACTATACTTTGTGCGACTAATTTGTCGCATCGTTTTTGCGGTTCGCGAGCAAAGAGTGCGACCCTCGGGTTTTTTTTTATTTTTATTTGTTTTTTAGTTAAGGAAAATAAATATATACTTTGATAAAAAGGTAAATACGCGTTTGTTTGTGCTACGTACTCCAAAGCTTTGGTTGGCGTTATAATAAGACACAAAATATTGTGTACGCCTTATATAGTTTTTACAACATCCAATTTTGTGATTTTTAGTAACTGCTAGATTTTACGATTTTAGAATTTGTATTGCTCAACAATAATAATTATTACAAATTCCGCATTTGCTTTGTGCTTTACTGGTTTCGTTTAAATTGAAGACATATGTTGAGATCAACAATAGAGGGATAACGGTAAAAGGGCTTACTTTGTTTCGCATAGAACGAGACTTCGAAATTGAGGTGGCCAATATTATTTTACATTTTCAAAGCTTTTTTTTTCCACTGATCTTCATAACTTTTTAAGTGTTTAATCGTCAATCAATTACTCCGATCCCGGTCGTTACGAGTCAGTATGTCTGTTTTTTCGGTACTTAAAAAAAAAAAAACCGTAACTTAAATATGATAAAAACGAAACAACTTACGACAATAATTACTTCATATTATGTTGTTACAATGCATTCGGTTCGTTAGTGATAAAGTTAGTGATAATTCGTGATAAAGTTCGATGGTGCCGAAGTGATGGACGTTAACGCGATAATCGTTGAAACGTCAAAATCGCACGGACGCCCGTTCGGTCAAACCAATCTGTTACGATCAAAAACATGAAAGAAAAAACAGGCTGCGCATAATACTCTGAGATATTTTCAAAATCTAGTACTGTTAAACTTAAGTATAGGTGGTGCTCGACAGCATAATAATTAAGAACGTTGCGACAAAAAAAAAAACAAACTGTGTTCTCCAGAAATAAGTACCTTCCCTTGGTGTGGTTCGTATACGTGCTAGGCCGGTTTTCTTTTAAAAATCGTAAGTTTTCATAACTATTAAGGTTACGGTAATTTAGTGTTTATTCCGCAAATTAAAAAAATCTTATCTACGGTAGTATCAAAAATATTAGCGATCGCAGATAACGGATACGTCAATCCGAATAGAGTTCGAAAGACAAAAGGCGTTCCATTAAAAGTACGAGAATTAAGTCGATGAGAAAACGTCGATGATTACCGAATGGGCGGCCGATTCTTATACGGTCTGTAGATAAACACATATCTTTTTCTTTACAAATTATTACGTTATGGAGAGAACTAGTGGTAAAGAGGGAAGGGGAGAAATAGATTATCCGCGACTTGATGAAATGTCCTATACTGTCCGTGAAAGGATATAAACGGTACAGAGTCACTGATATAAGTCAAACGAAACCATGGTGACGTTGCTATACGTAAGATTTTAAATTAAATAAATACGACCTTTTAAATTAAAAACATCTATTTCAACATTTATATAAAAAAATATATAAAACAAAATAATGTTTAGTGGTTATATACTCATATAATAATAACAGAGCGTTATTAAATATATAAATAAATTAAATAGGTCTTATTATAATAATACTCCGCCTATTAATTTTATTTACATTGCTTATACGAGTATATTTAATAGTTTTAATGAATTATTTTATATATTTAATAATATGTACTTTGCTATCGTCATTTATACTATAGAAATTGTGTATCTTGTAATCGCGTCCCGAAGGGCGTAACTTAAGGGTAGAAACCTACACAATAATTTTAAATGAAAAAGGTAATTCTGTTTTTTTTTTTATTAAATTTGTGGTTATGTATTTAAAATACAAATTGTTTTCACAGGAATTCATCATTATCTTGTTGAATTTACGGTTGGTTTTTTTTTTTTTTTAATTTAATGGATTAGCTTCAATAAGGGCAATAAGAAGCAAAGAGTGACACTTCTTCGCCCAAATGGGTTTTTTCGTTTGGAAATATCATCTCGACAACGTCGAATGCGGTAAACCCTAGTTTACTAGTCTGCTAGTCCCGCGATCTACACAGTCCACCGGTCGAAAATTAACTCGTCTTCTAACTTACTAATTTTAAACTGACAGAAGCTTTTCGAGAACATCCAATGTCCCATGAATTTGTATTGAAACTAAACAACAAATTTGTTTCCATCATGATAATAACTTCGGCACTCGAAGGTGCATTACAACTCGGATCCGATCGATAAAGAGTGAAAATAAACGAAATGATCCAACTCAATGTGTGTTCGGCTTTTAAAAACATACTCGGTTTTCAAGTGACCTGCATCCCTCCCCACGCCGAAAAAATGTCCACGGGCGCCCGTGAACGATTGTAATACGAACGAAAATTGAACCGCTCGCGTTCGGACGAGTTTGAGAAATTCTTATTGCTTCTGGGAGAATGAGCTCGGAAGAATTTTCGTTTTCTTTTTCGATTTTTTAATACCGATGTAGAGGGGCCGTGACGTTTTACACATCGTGATTTCTCCTTTATTTTGAACTGCTGTTTCGGGACTGGCGTACCCGTGGACACGGACGGCAGACGTGATTCTAATAAATACGCGTTTTATTTAATCGGGTTGTGATAACCCGTTGTAAAAAGTATATGCCGCACACGCGAATAAATATTTTCGAAAATTGGAAAAAAAAAATCACGTACTTTTTCGCCCGAGAATCGCGTTCCTGGGCGTTTCGAGCGCAACCTTCTGACGATAAAATCCTTTCGACCACCAAACCTCCCTTCCCGAAAAAAATAAAATAAAATAAATTATAATATAAAAATTCTTCAGGACGCGTTGCGAATTTCTCGCACGATGAAAACGAGCCGATAAACACATAGCAACAACAACAACAACGACGATGACGAAATCAGCGTAAATACCTTTATTGTGTCCCGAGGACAGGAGAGTCCTCCTGGCGGCGCTCGAATTTCCCGACGAAAACGAAAACTCGAAAACGCTACGCGAACGGTTGGCGACCGACGGAGCGTCGCGTGACTACTACGACTGGCATTTCGTCGGCGGGACAAAGAGGGGTCCTTCGGAACGCGCGACCGCGACGACGACGACTACGACGACTACGACGACGTCGGCGGCGGCGAACTGTTGCTCTCCTCTTTTGGCTTGCGCACTTTGGCGCGTCCCGCGCGACGACGACGTGTGGTTTCGCGGCGTACGGTAATGATAATAATAATAATAATAATAATAATAATATCCTTCAGAGTTCCGCAGGAAACGTCCCGCGAAAGAAAATTACGCTACGCTACCAGTGGGGCGGCCGGGGCGGGCCCTGAGCTTTTGTTTTTCGCTCGTAAAAAAAGATACGGTTAGATTTACGATCGACCGGCTCGTTTTGTTTTCGCGAAAATCGATAAACGTCGAGCGCCGAACACAGATCGAACACATTGTTGTCTACGGTTATATTGTTTCGTTGTAACTGAGCGTATATTATGAAAACGACATTATTCGTCGGCCAAACAACCTATATTATACCAATATTATAAATACGTACTCGGTCTTGTAAAACACTCTTTTTCAAAAGTATATTCAAGTACACAAAATATACAAATAATACCTATTGTTTAAACTATTTTAAAATACGCATTTGAGTGTACTCGATAAAATATATTCAAATACGAATAAAGATTCTTTAAAAGAGTATTTATGAAATACTTACTTGCAAAAAATGAATTATTATTCTCGGACAACATTTTTCGTCGAATCAACATGTAAAACACATAGTATTATTAATAATATCATTGATAAATTGAACAGAGTTTTTTTACCACTTTCATGATGTAAACATGACGACTTCCCCAAGAGTTACAAACTCAATTTCTGGTATTTTTAATAAAATACAGACACAAAGATTGAGGCTCTGAAAATAACAATCAGAAATTTCAATTGATATAGAAATCGATGAAAAACTGGACTTTGAATTTCGATTAAAACTTTAATGACATATTATGCGCACATTAATTGATTGATTATTTGAACGTGGTGGCATTGAATTAATGTATATAAAATTACAAGAAAAAGTACTTAAAAATGAGTATTTGATTTCAAATACGGTTACTTACTACTTTGGAAAAGTATTTTAAATACTTCGTTTAAGTACTTATTTCTAAACTACTTATTCAACACGTTTTTAGTACATAACAAATATTTGAATACTTTTACTCGAGTACTTATAATAAGCTGTGTGTACACTGTACATATCCAAATGTATAATTACTTATTTTGTTTTTATAATGTCAGGAGAGACAAAAATACCTTTTTCCCCTTTGTCTTCGTGTGATACACAATGGTTAAATATAAAGAAAAAAATTACGTGTTCCGAGTGCTTTTGCAAAAAATGTATGATCCATTCCCAAACTAAAGATAATAATTATTACACCGCATAATACGTCTTTTCTCCAAATTAATTTAGCGCCCGGGCCGCATTCCACGAAGAGGCAAACTGAATCATATCTCGAAAATTATTTTTGTTGTTTCCTTTCAAAATTAAAAGATTATAATGAGAAAGAGAAATCGAAATGATCGATTAAACATTAAAATTTTTTTTTTCATGTGATTTGTTTTGGCTTACCAGACTAATATAATATAATATACTAATATAATATTTGAATAATTGAAATTGTCGAATCTCTTTGATTTCGGTACACGTATTTTGTATTGTACGGGTATCGTCGAAGTATCATTTCAGAACGCATCATCATTTTGGACTGTCAAAAGCATACGATAATTATTATTTTAATAACCGGACGAATTCTGACGACGCGACGCCTAAATTACGAACGCTCGTTGCGATGCAATACAGAGGCACATAGAGAGAGGCGCATAGACAACTATACTGTCTTACGATTCGGTTGTCACTTTGAAATAGTTTTAATACATTATGGAGTTTAAGCGGAAATATTCGGTAGAACGAGACCGACGTAAACTTTCCTCGGCGGTAATGCGGCATACATACACCGCATGACACCCAAACGACAAATTAAACATCGCGCGTATAATGGAAAATAGTAATAGACGACGATATTATGTCGTTATGTTCTACGTCGTCGCTTAACCCTTACGCTGTTCTCGCGAGCGAGTCGTTTTACACAGGTGTACACGCGAATTGTTCGCGAATTTAGTTTGTCGCGTAACACACTTTTTACTTTACCGATCGGTTTTCGTTTAAACAATACGCGAATATTCGGAGAATATTGTTCCGTTCGTATTGATCGGATTTGTTATTTCAAATGGTTGATTATCATATACGCCGTAAATGTAAGTATATCGAGACAGATATATGAATGTAGAACGTTTTTTTTTTTTACAACGAATTGGGAAAATATGTTACGGTATACGCGTCTATGATAAACAAATAAATATTTTTACTTTTCATATTATTATCGCGGTAGACTGTGAATCGTGTGGTGATTTCGAAGATTTTGAAAACTCATTTTCCTGTAAAAAATGGTTTTAAAAATATATCGATTGAGATCCTAAAATTGTTGCACGGTGTAACCCACCGCGCAGGCCCAGAAAATCGCGAGAGGGACCTCTCTAAAATAAAGTTATGATCTCGATGACTTATGCGTTTTTCCCCTGCGAGTGCTAAAGAAATATCTACGACAATAACCGTAACGACGATTCAGTACATCTAATTTTTATTTAACGTTTCAAATATATCACTACGCTTCTTTCTACGTTTTTTGAAGGATTATTTTCATGTTTACATTATACACGTTAATTTTTTTACACTCACTCTCGTTTATGTTCGCTTGTTTCGAGTTGGTTTTCGTAAACATTTTTCACTTCAAATGACGGCATTTTCGTGTTAATGGCTTAAATAATACGTTTGGACGCTCGCCTTGCCCATTCGTATGTAGCTAATAATATAATTGAAGCTCAAACGTGCGTTTTCACCTGTGTTTAAAATTTTTAACAATTATTATAATGATAAAAATTATTTCTAGTGCTTCTGATTGCATTAGATTTTAAAATCAAAGAAATTAATTTCTACCTGAAATGTAAATCTCGTGGAATAATCAAGCGTTTTTGACGCAAATTTCTAAGTCTGAAATAATTGAATGACCTCCGGTTGTCAGCGCATATACTCGTATAAACCAAAAACGATCTTCGTTCGTCCGTGGGTCATAAATAATTCGCTATTATTATTAAGAAAAACACAATCGTCGTTACGTCATTAATGTATTTTGCTAAATCATCCACGTTCAGTTCCTAATCGTCTCAACGTCAATGCTAGACGTAAACGAGTTAAAAGTTTAAGTTAAGATGCTTTTAATTTTTTATCTCAACACTTTTGTTTTTAGTTTTAATCTATCTACTGGATTCTTAACTTAGTTTACTTTTGTTGATATTCACTCAACGAACAACGTATCGTTTTTAACTAGATCTAAGTTAGTTTACAATGTTTATAATAAAATTTAGGTGTACATAAAAAGAAATTGGAAATTTATATTTTATTTCTCATTGTCCTTAGTCACGAATTTCCTACGAAGGAAAAAATAAATACGAGCGTTTAAAAATAAAATTAATTCGTGATGCTTATAAAATAGTAAATGTATTGATCGCGTTCAATGATTTTTATAATAATTATTTCAAACTATTGACGGCTATTGAGAAAAAAAAACTTAACTAGTTATTTGCTGCTTTCGATTTGACTTTCAATTCGACGGAATTCGTATAAAAAATTTACTCGGATATTTCATCTTAAAATTGACTTCAATATTTGTTCACAAACAGAGTTGAAAAGATTCGTAACTAGTCTAGCCTTGAAAGTCTGTATGTTTTCCTATTAACATAATTTAATTAGCTTTCAACAATTTCGACGTGGCTTAACGATTCGGAGCGCACCAGGGATACGTCATTGAATAACGAATTTTTTGATAACATACGCGGTAAATAATTAGATTTTATCTCGCGTACACTTCGCCACGTAGGGCGGCCGCTTGTGATGCAAACGAGTAGCAGCCACGAAATAATATGAAAAATGTATATTATTTTTGGCTATGATTTTAATTTGAAAAATAACGAAATGCACGTACGGCGAAAAAAAAAATGACACGATAATCAAATTTATGCCATAACTTATAAGCATTTGCAAACGTAAGCAACGAAAATAATTTAAAATCGGATTTAAATAATCGCGAGACGCGCTCGTATAGGACTAGATCTAAATTCCAATACTATAACATGTACTCGTTGTTCGGCGGAATTTAATAAGACTTTGAGAGAAAATGTGTATTAAACTACAGAATATAACATTGTTATATTCTGCGATTAGACCTAGACTTTTCGATTGTAGGAAATTGTTTCCCCTTTATTCTCTAATTGCATATCGCGCACAGAACGCGCGATATTACGAACCGAAATACAACTGTCTGGAATCATTATACGAATAAAATTTGATTACGTATGTATTTTACCTTGTCACATGCGGATTCTTTTATTTCTACAGTTACGATTCAGCAGGTTTCCGGTGAGTAAGTATTATTTAATATTTGTAAAAATATGGAAATAAGACGTAATAAACCCGTATCGGAATGCCCCATACTCCTTACGCTCCGATTTTGGCTTCCCTTGTTCTCGACTCCCTCGAATTGTGTAGAATAAAACTTGATTATGATATGTCATATAATGATATTAATTGTCCCGGTTTCCTCGGTCGTTTGTTCTTTTCGGCTCCGCGACGATACGTTCCAGATCGAATTTTACATTTTACGTTCTCGTTCAGCGAACAAGCGATCTATACGATGATGAACTGCCCAGTTTACCTGTAATGTACTTGTCAAATAAATATAACACAAACGTTTTCACTATCCTCTTTTACACAATAGTTAAATTATATTTCATTCACCTAGTTGTTGAAAACAAAAATTAGACATTATTGCTTTGGCAAAATACTCTTTGTATTAATTATTATATATTAATTATTTTTATTGTAAATCTTAATTCTTATAAGTTGGTTGCTTCTTCTGTTTTATTCTATCCTGCGTACAATGTATAATCAAATTCTACTCGAAACACTATTAACTTATTATATACATGTAATTGGGAAATTCGATCCGTTTAATTCATATAAATAAATAAATGTCAAAAGTATTATACCGTGTCAAATCGTTACCAATCGTTGACGATTTATTTGATTACAAAAATGTCATAAAACGGGACACGACACCCATACCAGCTCCTTCTATGATCACGCGCCACTGACTTTGAAAATATGCAAATGCACATTATAGTTTCAAGCCCTGCAAATAAAGATATGCCGCGAATTAAGTCAAACGATCATTATATAAGCGTGGAAATAATAAGTGTTGACGGAAATTAATTCAAAACTATTGACGTGGAAAGAAGACGCCTGTAAAGTAAGTTCGCGTTAAAATGTAATTAATTTAGGACCCGAATAGATTAATACCCAAATAATCTCATAAAGTATCCAAAAAATAAATTGCATTTATGAACTAAGAACACACAAAACCCAGCAAAAATACAAGTGACGGGTATAACTATTGATACTATAGTGAATAATACGTATAGGTCTTTTAAATTTGAAACCAACGTACCATTGTTCTCGAAAAAAAAACGATTCAGATTCTGAACGAAAGAGGTTGGATATTTTATCAGCCTTTGTTGTAATGTTTCTCTATTCTTATGGATAATTGTTAATGGTTTCTTTTGAGAACGTCAACAAAATAACTAACGCCGTTGAGTCGTTGTGAATTCAAAAAATGTAATAAGCACCTGCATGAATATTATAAATAATAATTTATCGAACAAATGATAAATTCGTTGTTTTTCTCTCCTCAAAACTACAAAAAAATAACATTCAAAACATCCCCCCCCCCCCGAAGAAAAAAAAATAAAAATTAAAAACTCAAAATAAAAATCAGTTATTTACTTACATTCGTAAATATAGTATATTTGATGGTATCGAAAGGTATTTTCAACTCGGCGCCGCCGCCGTCTAACAAGTTCCAAAATAAAAATGCAGGAGTCATCTGCAGCATCCGGGCCCTAATAAGCAGATAGGTGTACATGATAAATACCGCTGTTATTAAACACACACGTTCGGCTATTATAGTTAATAGTTATATTTATATTATTTCGACATACGTTTGCGCGGTCGAAACGTTCGTCACGGTTTTTAATTTGTTCGAACGTTTATCTGTGTTATTCGAACGCGCACAATGTGTTTGGCTAAGCGAAATATAATATTCTTAACGAGGTAAAAACGCGTTTTCATATATCATAATATTATCATGGTGGTCGTGAGACCAATCTCGTTTTTTTTTTTTCAAAACGTTCTCGACATTTCCTCGACCGCGTTGAATCCGCGATATTATTTACAAGCGCCGCCGTTTCGCCGTCGTCATAATTAACGAAAAATAAATTATTCAAACGCTTCAAATATAACTAAACGAGCGAGTACAAAGAAACCCGTAAAAAAAATAAGGGGGTCGCGAACCACCACACCACAGTAATTTATTTTCTCTGTTAATGCGTCGTATATTATAAATTTTTCTTTATAAACACAAATATTACGTCAAAAGTTTTCGAATCGGTCGGTTCGGAATGTCGGGAAGTACATAGAGTAGTAGACGAATGTCGTAATTATGAAAAATGCGGTACCGTTTTTTAATCGTCGCAATTACAACCATTATGCGTGCTGTTATGACCGACCACCGAAATAGTTATCGCATATTTTTACTACTATAAATAATAATCAACACGAGTCGATGGTAAATAACTATAATATTTTAATAAATCACGATTCTATAAAAAAGAAAAAAATGTTCGATTATCGATTAACACTGTTCGAAGGTCTGAATCGTCGTAAACGTAGATAATACGTCGGTAAGTGTAAACAATTTAGAAAACAATGTATTCGATATCCATATTATAAACGTTTTTTCTTATTTCCTGTTGATTTTTAAATTTATAGTATAATATTACGTGAATATTGCAAATGATTTAACTTTTACCGCTTAGTAATAATTGAAATTGCAATTTGTTCGGCTGATTTCAAACAGCGGTCATATTTCGAGAGTATTTATTTAGATTATAATTTGAAGAAAAAAATGAATATATATATAAAGATTTCATTGTCTGATCAATAACGAATTTAGTTTTATTTTTCGTTTATTCAAAGAATAACGAATATCTAAAGTGGTCTTTGAAGAGGTAAAACATTCCAAGAGCTAAGCGACGATTATGTACACTCGCTAATAAATACTATCTAAGACCCAACGTCTGCAGGTATAATATCGTTCGGAATTCAGACGGAATTATTCGGCTCCTCCGAGCAAAATCGCACTTCAGAGACGAGAGTAAATAGTTCGGTTTTTTTACTCCGGACTTAAACGTTTGACAAACAAAAACGAATGCGAAAACGTACGAATCACAATAAATATTATGATTATTGATTAGAATTTTATATTCAAATGTATAATGTGGCGAGGCAAAAGTAATGAAAAACGCCATATCATTATGATTATACGGGGAGGATTTTTTTTCACTTTCAAGGGAAATTACGTACTGTCTCGTTATTGCGAATCGTACGAAAAGTAAAATACTCGGCCGGGTACTACTCCGACGTTATAAAAATATAATATTCCGTAAAAATATCAGGAAGAAGAACCCTTTGAGGAAAGACAAAGAAAGCCGGTAGTCGGGTTAATTAATCGGTGCGCGGCCGAAAACAATCATTATGAATATTGCATAATATTTTAATACATAATACACGAAACGCTTGCGCCACACCGGTCGAAATACGCGACGACCGTATTTCCGGAGAGAGACTCGCCGGGGTCTATTAAATTAAAACGAATCGTTTGAAAAAAAAAAAAAAAATGAACCGAAAATTATGGAAATATAATTACGGCACGACGGCGAACACTGTCGATGTTAAAAATACCGAACCAAAAGCGGTTCCGTTGTTTCACCTCCGCGGTCAAAGCTGGCCGAACAAAGTCTTTTAACTCAATAGAGTACATAATTTTCAATATTTTTATTATTTTTTTTTTCAATCGATAGTTAAAACTAATAGGACATTTTCCAATCATCGAATCGATTTAAATTTTAGTTGAAAATTAATTCTATATCTATTAACTCTATCGAAATTATCGTTTGATGTTCGATTAATGGACTTTTTTTTTTTTAATTCATCTAAAAACCACGAAAATGTTAGTAGAATATTTTAATTTCTTTACGCGATAGCAACTTTTAAGTACTTATAATGCATATCATGATCTTAAAAAAAGTGAAGAAAAATCATATTTTGATAGCAATTAAAACTCAAAACCAAATAATTGGGACAGCTGAAAAAATATCACGTTACTTTTGAGTTCAAAAAAATGGGCAAACGAGTAAAGTTAAACTTTAGTCAATTATAGACTTGAAACTTTAAGTTTCACAGTTAAAATAAACTTCTTAACTCGTTATTGCCCGGATTTCTCTAGGGTTTTATTTGAAATCGCTCATCTGTTTGATGTTTAAAACTACACGACAATACGTATAATTATCGTACTCGTAGAGAAAAAAAAATTATATGATCGAAAAAAAATTTTAATACTTACAAACATATCAGACGGTTTAGATACAATCACTTTTTTACAATCACCAAGAAACTTCCGTGATTACTATGAAACTTGAACTGAATCGTTTGGTTATGTTGTTACAGTCCACACATGCGTTTCGAGCGAAATTAAGTTTTAGAGGCTTAAAAATTAAATCGTTGACGAAGGTGCACTGTATATAGAGGACATGGGTAACAAATGTTGTTCCGCGAGCATTCTTCCGTTGCAAAAAAAGTTTTAATATCATTTTTGAGTTTCACATGTCTATGCCTATCTATTATTACAGTTTTCAAAATGTTTACTTACCAAACTTTGTTCAGACGCCTTGTGGTTTGAAAACTTCAAATGGAATTCCGAATATTTGACTTTCGATTTTTATCATCCGCGTCTTTTGTATAACGTTTTAGATTCTTAATTTGTACGTCCAAGAATTACTTAATTTATCTTTGCCCGACTATAGAGAACATTGAGTAACGAGTAAGTACTTATTACGTCCCATTTAGGAATTAAATGAAATTAAAAATTAAATGATTTATGACATACCTACTGTTAAAATTGTTCAAATCATTATTTCTTTCGTTAATTTATACCTAAACAAATTTGTTTAATCGTAATAAAATAATTTTATTATTTCAAGTCTTAAAATACTTACGACGATAGTTCAACGGCAGACGTTTATATTGAATAATATAATGCCGGAGAAGTGAACCATCACGATACTCTTGTAATATCTCCAGTATTTGAAAACTCGAATAGACTGCGCCCAGAATGGAAACCACTGGTCCCCGCGTAGTGATTTTATTATTTTTCTAATAACGTTCTCAGGTACATTGTGTACGTCCTAAAAGTTTCATGCCGTATCATTTTGTGGATCGGACACACAGATGGTACAGAGTAGAACGGTCGCTTTTATCGATTTTTTCGTGGCGGGTTTCATAAACGCGCTGAAAACGTGGAAAAAAAAATAAAAATAAATATTACGATAAATTTTTTCCCCCGACCGTTCGTACTATCTCTTTCGATAAAACCAACGGTTTTGTGTTTTATGGATTGAAAATTTTACGTACGCGAAGCGAAAATTTCGAACTCTCGACTATACACCGCACGTTTATGTTATTTATTATTGTTTTTTTTTTTTTTTTTTCGAAACGTTTCGAGTTTCGAAGTACTAATGTTTCAACCCATTATTTTCACAAATATTACCTAATTATATAGGAGCGCTCGAACTCAACACCGACCTTCGCTCAGAATCGTTTCACGAAACCGAAGATTTATCGTTTAAACGAAACAAACAAAAAAACCATGACAAACGCGATAATGGACTCACACCCGGACACTCGGTAATTTACAGGATTTTTTCCTTCGCAGGGGTTTGTTGTTTTTTTTTCGCGATTCTCGACGCGTGCGCAATTAGCGATACACACACTGGTTACGCGAGTATTGAAAACGTATTTTATTATTTTTAAGCATTTACAAAAATAAACGAATCAAATTGTACATTTTATGTTTTCTTATACGCGGCGCGGTATATTATTGTGCACTTTCGAGAAATTCGTTTGAAAACCGTATTTAAATAATTTAACAATCTATTTTAAAACGTCGTATATATTACGAGATTTTTTTTTTTTTATTTTTCCTCGTGAAATACTACACAATACTTACGGAAAACTGATATTTTTATATATAGAAGAAAAAAAAAGAGAAACTCTTAATATAGTTGGTGTACGATGAAAAAGCAATTTACTTTATTCGCGTGCGTACAATTGAACGGAACGCACATATAGTATATTTATAACGCGATGGTTCTACACAGATATGAAAACCTTATATTATTAAAGCCCTAAACGGAATTTGAGATCGTAACGTTCGAGTACGTTTTACACGATAAAGATCCATTTTAGAGTATTTTATACTTTGTATCGTGTAAATACGGTATTCGAATGAAATAAACGAACACGTGCGTATAGTGTTTAATATTTGTGAGATGTATGAGAAAATATCGAATCGATTCGGCGACAGTGGTTTTTTGACGAGGAGACTTGATGATATTATGTTAATATTAAGAAAAAAATAATATCCCACACCAATAATACGCCTAGTATAGCTAAAAAAACACGGTCGAACCAGTGGCAATATAATTAATGAAAAAAGTAATCGAGTACGATAAAAACGGTAAAGACATGGAATTATTGGATTTATTAGACTTGAATCGGATTGGTTTGATAATTAAATAAAAAACAAACAAACAAATTAAAATTGTTCGAATTATAATGTAATAATTACTCGGGAATCAAAAAATGTACGAAAAAAAAAGGAAAACAATTTTGGACGATAATGAAATTCGCCTCCTCGCGGTCTCCACTAATAAACGATTCTCGGCAATATTTTCCAAAATGCGACTATATTACGAGCATAGAGTCTCTGGCGAATAACATTTTTAAGACGACAATAAAACACTTACCGGAATTCCGATGTCCCGCGGTAAAATCTTGAATTAATATTTTTTACGTTCTATTGAAACGAACGGGACTTGACTCGGCCGAGCTCGAAACACGAAAACGCATACGTACACAATTGGTAATGACATAATAATTGCGAACGACTCGAGACGGAAGATGAGAAAAAATACATTTTCGAACAACGACGACGACGACGACGGTTGGAACGAGACTGAGAGCCCATTGAGAGACGATTCTCGTCGGAAGCGATTCCGCCGCTCTACCGGCCTATCGTTTTCTAGTGGGCGGGGCGACGGTGTTGCAACCGGATACGTTTCCGTTCGGTCGTTTCAACTTTGAACGCGACCGCCGTCGATTGCGTAACCGCCTACGCGTGTCCGATGACAAAGGGATTCTCTAAACGTGACGTACGAACGCGCACGTGATTTCACATTAACGGGGAGGGCGTACATTTCTTCCCCCTACCCTTTTGGATTTTTCAATTTTTCCCAACCCCAATATTTAGTGCCCAATTTCTGTCAATCGCTGCCACCACTTCCGGAATTCTTGATCAACCCCCACCCCCGAAAAATTAAAAAACAACATTTCCACCCCTCACCCACATAGTTTTTTCATTTTAACGAGTTTCAATGTGAAAATCAGTGATTACATAATTTTAAATAAATCATTAAAATAATTAAATATAAATATTTGAATGTGAAAAATCGAACAACGATATTTTTAATCAGGCTAATTACTCTGTTAAATAAAAACCTAGTTATTTACCGTTTCAAGTCTCTGAAAATGAGACCCGATCTTTTGAGTCTCGACTAGTACAAATTCAACTGCACAGCATTTATAATGCTAACAATATAATATAAGTTTAACGATGACGTCGAACTCTGTATAATATATACTTATCTATGACAAACGTCTTGGTAGATTAATAATATTTCACGGAGTGTCTGTCTAGAACCCTAGAGGCTAGATTAACTGAGAACAAAAAAAAAAAAAAAATCAACTGGATAAGTAGCCACTATGAACAGAATGCATTATTCGAGATTACTCATCGAACAAAAAGTTGAGTTTCTATTCAATATATTATTTATATTTCTTTACGACTTTGTCACAGAAACGAATCTCTTGAAAATATAATATAATTTATTATTTACACGATGGACGGTGTTTTACCCCGAGGATCATATTACGTTATACGTATATGTTTGAAAATCGATGGATTTCTTTGTTCGAATAGTGATGTTTATTCTTTTGAGTATAATAATCAGAATCATAATTTCGCATTTTATGATTTTCATTTATATGTACATACGAGAGATGTAGATAAATGGGTGAATCGGGAGTGCAGTAAAACGCCTAAAAAAATTCTAACGAGATTCTAAGGGCGATGAAAATCGATTGATTTTTATTTTACGTCGCCGCCGTTAAACTAATAAACGTTCTTCTCGGAACACATATTATAATACCCATTCGATCGAAGATACGGTGGCACATTTTTGTTAATTTTACGTTCTTTGTGTTGAATTTCGACTTTAGCGTACTGTCCGCACTTCTCCGACCAGTGAAATCCTCTAAACCACCCCCCCCTCCCCCATTTTAATAATCGTAATTTTCAATGGCGGTTTTTTCGAAACGTGAAATCTCGCCGTTTCCGGTCACAAACTTATTTTCGACTAGGCGCTGAGTAGGGGGTGGACACCTTTGCTGGCTGTGTGATACAACAATCCCGGAACAACGCCGCCGCCGTGTGTTTGTAAAAAATGTACAGCGCTTTCCCTCGGTCCGTTTCGAACGGGACACCGACGACAAGCGCTCAGGGACGCGAGCGGCTATAGCTATAGTGCTACTGCACATGGAGTGAGGTCACGTACGCCAAAAAGTTGGTCGTAAATATAGTTAGAAATCAAAACTTTGAGATCGCGATACGCGTACGGCGGCGGCGGTTATTTATAATGCGCCGACGCGGAGCGACGCGTGTAATAGCCGGGAAGCTATTATTTCACTCGCGTGAAAATTTCGCGATAAATATCGCGCGCAGTACACAAAAGCTTTCCGGCTAGATCGAAACGAGTCGGGGCCACACCGAGACCTAGCACGACAATAGTCACGACCGCGCGACGACGATAGATTTCGACGCGTTCAAAGTTCCGAGTGAAAGTAAGAGAAGCGCGTCGTGCGTCTCGTATATTAAATAATTAGCACGAGTAGAGACGTAAGCACGTCGTCGTCGTCGTCGTCTACGAGTATTCGACGAGACGAGAGAATTTCGCGTACTCATTGAAAATCGCGAATATCCGGCGTGCTCGTTCGGTTGAAAACAAAACATCACGTCGGAGACGTGAATAACTCGCGGTCGACCGAAGAAACGCGCGAGAGTACGATGAGACGCTATTATTTTCCTCCGTACCGACAAGGATATGCTTCTTTTTATTTTTTTCTATCATAATTTCATAATTCGTGGTATTTAGGTGTTACTTTGAGTTTCGTTGCTTCCGTAATCCGATAGCACGATCGAGTGAATTGGCGAATTGGTAAATGCACGCTTTTATGATGGAAATCGTAATATTAAATATCTGAGTTTAGAAAAAAAAAAAAAAAACAACGCGAAATTGTTATTGGTAATGTCATCTGTTGCTAAACTGAAAAAAATAAAAAATAAAAATAAATCAGTTATAATAATCCGATTAAAAAGAAAATGAATAATATAACAATAAAATAATAACAATGCAGAGAGTTTTTTTCGAATTATATAATGTCATCCGAGTAAGAAAATAATTTGAATATTGTATATTTTATGCGATACGAGACTCGTGATTTAAAATCCAATAAATGTCAGCAGGTATTTATAAATAAGTAATTTCGTAATATTTTCGAAAAGATGAAAACTTTTTTTTTCTATAAATCAACTTTGTTCTAAATGAAAATACGACGTATATTAAAATCCGTAATATTTTCTGTAAAATCTATTTTATTTAACTTTATCGTCATGTACAACATAGTATAGAGTAAACATACATTTCTCAAATCTCAAACAATTTCCATCCAAAGAATTTTGTGTTTGATATTAAACACGTGTTACGGTAAACACGTGAAAACGATCAGTTTTGACGTATTTCAAACTTGTATAAAAAAAAAAAACCAAAATGGAACGATGTCAAATTTTACTTAATTTCTTGAGCTCTATTTAAAGTGACATCAGTCGATCTGTATGGCATACTGGCTGATCTATTAAATATGCTCAGCCTATTTACCCTATTATTACTATTATGCATTTATTCGAATTCTGATGTTTGACAGTATCAACTTTTATTTATCAAATGGGAAAACCGTTATTTTTTTCCCCCAACGCATATTCGATTAATTTTTCTGGAATTTTCTATATGATTTGGTCAACATTTGAAGCAGTACTTATGAAATGATTAGAATTTACGATTCCAAAACAATAAAAATTACAAGTGCGAAACGATTGGAATATTTGTATTTGTACCACGTTACGTCTGAAATATTACGTTCGCTTAATTTTTACCAATACCAATAACAGAAAAAGTAATCATTATTTAATTGAATTTAGTAATATATGTTAAACAATATTACCATTGTTACTGTCCAAACAGTTTTTCGAATGCGATTTTATTGTGTTGTTACTATACAATTTCAAAAATAAACAATACGTCTGAAAACATTTAGACCCTAAACTAATGTAATAATATGTAACTATAATGCTATATGTTTCTGACTTTTAATTTCGATGTTTTTCAAAATTAAAACACATAATCATTCATAATACATATTTCAATATAGTCGGCGTGTTCGACTTGTAAGTTACGTTTTGCGGTCCACGTACCACGTTAATTGCATTGTATTTTATTATTTTTTTGACAACCTCCCGCAGGTTTAAAATCAATTATTATTATTATTTCTCATTGTCGCCATTGACGACAAGTCAGAGAATTTAATACAAACTTTTCGAAACGACCAAGTACTAAAGTTTTTACTGTATAACACTATTCGTTTTAATATTGTCATTCGCAATTATTAACGAAACGAAAACATTAAGTTACGTTTTATAGAATACAACGAAGATATTTATTTCAAAAATTGTAATAATATTCTGTACGATACTACTTCGTACCTGTGAAGGTGCGAACAAAATTTATGGGAGTCAAATAAATCACGCGAAAAAATCGATAAATTATTATTACGTAACTTACCTGTATAGATTTTCTCATGGTTTTTAAAATCTTACTCGCTTCGTAAACGTATTATTTGGCTTGAAATAAAACCCAAGTCTTGGCAATCACTCTGTACAATCTACCTTCATATCTGCCCATGTTGCGAGTTGCGTGGAGTCACCCTGTAAAAATTATAAAGTATTTTCATTATTTTGATCACTTGATTGTTCATGTACCTATTTTTAAATATGAGTAAATTTATATTTTTCATTATTAGCCTCACTACTTTTGTCGTGGTATTATTATGAGTGAGTGTTTTTTTTTCATATTATCGACTGCATAATATTATATCCGTTTTTTACTTCGTTGTGTTAATTTATTTTATAGTAAGAAAAAAAACTTTAATTTTCTCTAGTATTTGGTTATTTTTGTATTTTGAATATTGAAAAGCAAATAATTGTTATAATACAATTTTTATTTTTATTTTTTTAATCTTTTCTTTTTTTTTTGTCGATAATATTATATTTTAATTGGCTCGTTTTAAACCGAAGACTACACACTACACAGGGGCCTGTAAAACACTTCGCGACCAAATTAAGTGATTTTCAAAGTGCGAAAACAATCAAGTTTTAATTATGCTTTCACGCGAGCATGACGTTGTTGACATAATACTATTACCTATTTCATTTTTCGAAGGTAATTATTATTACGGGTTTACTGTGCTCCTTTTTCGCGAACAAAATATAATTAAAATTTGAACGTTATTTACTTACACAATGTTATATATACAATTTAACAGAAATAGATGGATATTAACGGCAAAATCGTTTATATAGATAATAATTCTACATTGGCAAGATCGTATCTCGCAGTGTGTATTCTATATTATAATAACGAAAAAAATCAACACGATTGTGTTACCTATTAATAATGCGTTCGATATTTTGAGGAAATTAAGTTTTCACGAAGAAATCAGAAGACGAAAATGTAGATCAAAAGTTTACAGTTTCTCGCGAATTTTACGTATTTTCCGAACGCCCGGGCGATCAATTTCTCACATTAAAAACGTGACGTTTTAAGGAGACCGTCAGACTTGCGGTCGGAAATAATAAATGCGCAGGCCACTGTATTATAATATATTTTACCACATATATAGCCTCCACGGGGAAACGTGCTGAATTGTAGTACCCAGGACGTCAGCGACGGGTGATAAAATCGAAAAACGAAGTAATCTCGTTAGATCGGCTTTCGAGAACATTTCGTAGAGTTCGCCGCGACGCCTTCCGTATGGGTAATGGCTCCTCGAAACACTCGGTGTCTATTCGACGCACGTAAAATCACACTTAACGTGATAATGATGATGATTTTTAACCGTACGACACCGCCGTTTAAAAATAACGCGAGATTCGTTCGAAACCGAACTCATTTGACGACGAAACGAAAAATAAACACAGCCGTTTATCGAAATAACACGTATATTAATTGAGTTTTACCGGTGACGGTCCATCGACCCCCGGAAGGTAAGTTAGTTGGCCTTTTTTCGTTCTGTTTCGCGACTCGAATAACATCGAGACGTGAAAACAACGACACGGATAAAAACGCACGTTGTTTGTTGTCGCGATTTAAAATCGTATACCTGTAAGTGAGCACGAATGTTGCAAAACGAAATAAACTCAAACGGCATTCTGATTCACGGTCCGTCCCGAAACGACAGAGTTATTTACATAAAATTTTATTAAAAAAATGACTTTCAAGTATTAATAACGTCGCTCGACGACGAAAGATTTACACAACAAAAACTAGTTACTCACGGAGATTTTTATAATTTTTTTTCCTCGGCCGAATTTCTTCATTTTCCACTTTGTACGTGCGCTTTTACTGATTTACAGTCTTGACAAAGATACTTTTCAATGATATTAAAATACTAATGACAGATAGATACTTAATTTCAATAGTATTCGAATACAAACACACACTGTTTTATAAGATATAGTAATCAATATTTGTTAATTAAATATCGATTCGATGGGTGATACTTGTCGTAGTGTACTGATTGTCCGGTACCGGTAATGTGGCTTCGATGATTTATACATCTAAAAACAATAAAAATGTTCAATAATAATTGATATTTTACGACGTAAACACATATGCGTTTACCAATTTTTTAACGTTCACTGATTTCCTACTTACTAGTTCATTTACGCATACAAAACGTCACTGACCAAATAACTTTAGCACCACGAACACAATTTCTCTGTTCACCGTGAGGCCACGACTTACTGTAGATCTTGGTCCCTTGGCGTCCAATTATTATTTATTTTTTTTTCTAATTGGCCCGTGCCGAAAATAATATGATCTACGTAACGTACGTGAGAATTAAAAAAATAAATAAAAAAAACCCCAATTATTTTGAGTGAAATATTTAAAAAAAAAAAAAAGGAGACTCGTCGTGGGCGCTCGGAATATATTGCTATTTCGCGTTTCGCGGGACAGCGACTAACGTAGTGTGATCGTCGAACGCGAGACGAAATAATAATAACACGGTGTTATATTTTTTCCTCGCTTTGGAACGAATTAACGGCGCCCGTTAAATTAATAATATTAATGAGCCCACTCGAATTCGTACGTGCCGTCGTAATTTATTTATTCGTTTCGAGACGACTCCCCCGGGATTACGCGAGTCGGTACGAATGAAATTAAAAAAAAAAAAAGAAAAAAAAGGCAAAATAAAATTGAAATTAAAACAATGACTTTGCCATATATAAATATATATTACGAAATATAAAACAATAATATCGCGCGTCGAACATTACGCGAATTGATAATAACAATAATAATTATCGCGCGGGTACGGAGGGGAGAACGCGCGGGCTTTTCGCCGCGGTTTAACGGTCTATAAAACGGGGGGTGTACACGCGAGTATAATATTTACATAATAATGCGCGGGCGATCCGGCGATTTTTAATTTCTCCGCGTAAGCGCGCATAACGTTTAGGTATAATATAATATGATGAATCGCAGCGGCTATTATCCGAAATCGGTTTTTACGGTCGATATGACGTGTGTTGCGCACTCGGCAGATGATCGTTTCGCGACCGCTTTAAATACCGAACGCGTACAGGGTGCACCACGTACAGCGTATACGACAATATCGACGAAGTGAGATTGGAAAACTTTCCGAAAACGACCAAACGCTTTCGATATTTTCAAAGCGAGTGTGTTTTTTCTTTCTTTTTTTCCAGAGCCGTGCGCGTTTTTTTCAACTAAAACTATTAAAGGATCACATTCATATCACATTTCGTTCCCGAAATCCAAAACGGCCGATCCAGGCAAAATGTCAGATCTCCGCAGCACACCCCGTATTATATGTCTGCATATTTTATTATACTCGTGTATATATACAGGAGCGTGATTGTTTATTTACATAAAAACCACACAATGCGGGCCGTATGGTAAATGATTTTTAATTTCTCTGCGATAACGATGTTTGAATATGAAACGCGTAATCGTTTCGAAGTGGCTATCGTTCGAGTAGGCCGAATTCGACGACAGGGTTATGTAAATACAAAAAAAAATTCCGATCGTTTTTTTAAACGCGGCCGTACGGGTGGACGCCGGCGAATATTTACTGCCGAACAGTTTAAACATAACGTCATAACGATCGAGTTTGCTTTGGGATCGTATTAAATCGTACAGCCCGGAGGACAACGTTGTAGGTACTGTGTTTAAACGGTTTTTTTTCTCCGAGTATTTAATTATTTTTGCTCGAATTGATAGGGGACGCAGAGCCTTTTTTTTTTCAGCACACCCCTACTAATAATGGTTTTTATCGTCGAATCGTTTTTCAAAAATAAAAAAGCGTGTTCGTATTATATTATTTATATCAGTGCCGTGGCGTGTGGAGTAAAGTGTGCCGTGGGTGCTAAAGCTCCTCCCCTCCCCCTACCCCCGAATATCAAATATATTGTTAAAATATTAAAAACATAAATTATGAGCGTAGTAAAAATCGCACGAGGTTACGAACCCTTACGGGCGTCCGACGTGAGTAGAAATTGATCGGTTCTTTTGCCTACAAAAAGACCGTTCGATTTGAAATCATAACGAACAGTGAGTACTCGCTCTGTTCAAATATTGTTATCTATAAGTATCGCCGACTTCACGCGACAAATTCAATTTTTAAAAAGTATTAAAACAATAAGCGGTTTGTGCGAGTTTTGATTTAACTATCGTCGAATAGTTGGTTGCACGTTAAAGGTATAAAAAAAGAAAAAGAAAGTGAATTTCAAATCTCCTCCCGAAAACGAATCCTGGGTTCGGCACTGATTCATACAAACTTATTAATTAAATCGGACAGATCCCGTTATAAATAACTGTTAGTTTCATTATTAATGGTAAACATCACGATGTAAGTACTTCACTTCTTCTATCTGCCCACGCGTCGTAGTAGAGCTTTGTAAATACAAATCCCCGAAAAGTCCAATCAAATGTGCGCCGTGTTTAAAACTCTTTACGGTGTCTTTTTCAAATTCCGGTACTACACGTGTGTGTTGAGAAGAACGTTATATTTTTCCACGTAAAACGTATGATTCCGAACCTCGTCTCGCGTTTATTATTTGATATACGCATTCGAGATATTTACACAGAACGTATTATTCCGTGTCGTTGTACGCGAGGTTTTCTATAGACTTGGCGATAAAATTTGATTTTGACAAAAAACACGTATCTATTTCTCTATTTTATTCGAGCTGTATTTTTTTTATTTTTTTTCATGTTGATTTCAAACGTTTAAGCCCGCAAAGCGTACCGACTACAAACTCGACTTTTTTTTCATCACTATTTCCGTTTATCGATTGCGGCAGTGTTTATTTTTCGATACGTTTTTTTTGGTCGTGGCTACTTTTTTCTTTTCCGCTAAATATCACTATGTACAATAATAAATGATACCGTGGTGTGTAGAACTAGTGTTGCACAAGCGGTGGAGTTATTTATTAAACGGTTTACACAAAACCCGAGTCTGTTTACAGTGCGTACTCTGAACGGGCAAACGTGTAAGCCACTGGCAGGTTCATCCAGTAGGCGTGTGCGTATTCACTCCGAGCTTTTAAAATTATGAACCTGAGCGTTGCCACCGATAAATAAAGCACCTATTTTTCGCGTCGCCGTATACATGTAAAGAGACGCGTCTAATCTATGACCTCTGGTCCGACGTGACGTTAAGAATTATTATCAATCGTTTGAGCAGTGTGGGCCCTGAGCGGTGCACCCCGCATTTTGTCGTTTCAAAACGATTTTTTTTTTTTATATTTCGTTGAAAATGAATTGTTCTGTACGCTCGAATTGGAAAAAAAAACTAGAAGAAGGACATGTTAATGTTTAGCGTTCCTCGAGACTCGAATGTCTTATGAAGATGTGATAAAAATTAAAAAAAAACCCATAAGAAAAACGACAAACGTTCGACGAGACGACAAATAGAAGACCGTTGGTTTTATCAAACGAAAAAAGTTTCAATCATTATAAGACGGATTTAACTTGTGTTTAATAAAATAAAAGAATTAAATTAAAAAGTAAAGATAAAACAGGGGAGTGATAGAAGAAAAGAAAAATAGGAGTAGGACAAAGTGCGTGCATTTTTGCGATAAGCTTTTGTTTTATATTGAGAAAAACGAAACTGTTCTTTTTTCAGATTTTTGAATTATTTTGTCAAAGGATTTTTTCCTAAAGGACACTTTTTATTAGCTGGCTTTTATTTTGGCTGCTAACGAAAACAGGTTTTAATCAAAGACTATATCGAAAACAAAATCGTTCAATCAACAATCAAACGACCAAATATATCTATAATATGTATGATATAAATAAATGTTTCTTTCTTCGGCATCTATAGACTATAAAAAACTACTTTACGCGATTTACGCGCTGTTTTTTGCAAAACAGTTGGAGTGTTTCGAAGTAGGTTCAAAACTACAAAATCCTTCTCGATCTGCCTAGTATAATTAGTAGGTGTGACCAGTATTTCGGACTGAATATACGTGTATATGTTTTTTTCACTTAACGGTTATCTGGGAATTTTTTACTTCGATTTTTTCAATCTCAATTCTAATTCAAACTTAAATAAGACCAGTAACTTCACATTTTCAAATCACGTATTGCCACAATTGTTTTTTACCTCACAATCGAACCGAAATCGCTCTTTCTAGTCGATCAAAAAAATAAAATAAAATAATAACTCATCAGAATTATGTTTCGATAAATTTCATAATAATTGTTAGAACATTAAATGTTCACGAAAACGCGTAACGTACGGTTTAGAAATAGACGCCGAGTCGCTGACCCACTAGTGCTCTCTTGAAACGATATCATATTATATATATATATATGTGTTCGGATAAAAGTGACAATTGACCACTGCACTGTTCCTTGATTCGTGACATTGTATTGTCGGTCACGCGCGTATGACAAAAGAATAATCCGAACCACTCGACTCTGTCCGAATCGAACAATGTAATAATATCGCCCGAAAATAAATCCCGCGAGTATGTTTTTGTCGCGACGCGATGGAATATTCCGACTCGAAAAACGTTCTTCGCCCAGTCGACCTGTGTTGTTGTTTTTTCACACCGCACTTTCGGCGCAACATATTATTAGCATAATATTATGATTTCAGCGCAATGTCAGATTGTTAAACGAGACAATATTACGGAGGAGGTCCGCCGCGTTGTTATCATTACGATTGGCGCGCGCGAGAAGCTGCAGCCCGACTGCACCGGGTATAGACACGGAGGGCCGCATAAATCGACATCGTTATTTATCGTAGCGATACGGATTTAACAACCCTAAAGTCCACTCCGCCCGCGTGAAAGAATTTGGCTACGCGAAAGATCGATCGTCGACGTTTTTCCCAAGTCCTTCCGGACACACGCGCGCCACCGCACGTATCGCGGCGGATTTCGCCATTGTTCCCCGTGATTTACGTCCGCCAATAATTCCCAACGTCGTCGGTGGCCAACGGACACGGCCGCGCTAGAACAAAGGAAACCGACGACGTCTCTTCATAACGCGTCGATGGAAATCGCGTTTTAAACGACTCGAACGATACGCGGATTTGCCACGAATCCTCGCCGACGACCTTTGATCCGGCCGTCGAGGAAACTGCGGTCGGACGCCGTTTTTGCGCGGTCGTCTTTTGTCACTGTGCGCGAGCAACGTCCAATCTAGACGTAAGTATATATTCTCTATCGAAAGCCCGGATCCGACGGATTCGCGTCGGACAAAATACAAAGTATAAACGGTATTCTTGCGTGTTCTTCATACATCACATATAACTTGTGATGTTACATGTTTCAGTGAAACTGCCTGGTAACATTGCTAGGAGGAATTATTGCATAGTGGGAACCCACTCGGACGAAAAATTCGGTTTCGTGTGCGGATTTAAACGCTCGAAAAAAATACAATTTAATGCACTGATAAAGGGTAAAAACAATGCCCTAAAAATTATTTCAAACATTGAAATCAGTTAGATATTTTTGTCATAATAATGACAATATAATATTTGGAATTCTCGATGTGCGTCGGCACACATTAGCGCAAATGTGTGTACTTTGAATTTGAATTTTGTGCGGCGAAAAAATGTTGAAAATCAGGCGAGTTTGGACACAGGCTCAGCTCGGTGCGTTTGTGTTCACGCCGTTATTGCGTACACGACCCGGACGACGACGGTCGCCGGTCACAATCAAAAGAATGCGCGAGCGAGCGCTGAGAATAAAATACGACGAACACACGATTTCGCTCTAACGCGGACGCGCCTTTAGAATTAATGGACTAGTTGCGGGCCCCGCGTGCGTCAGAGCTGACGATGCGGGTCAATCCTGCAGTAAACATCCAGATACGATAAAAAAAGTAAATAAAAATGAGACAGCGTCGATTTTAATTCATTCCGCCGGGCCCGGCGTGCATGTGGATTCGGAAAACGATTGGTTATCGACGATCGAGTGTCGTCGATTTTCATATCGATACTTGCCGATACATCGAGACTCTCGATATTTTAAACACGACCCATTTGATATTTACAATTCTATGTTGGACAATAATATTATTAGTCAGTAATAAACATTCACGAATCGAAGTCGAACTCTATTATAAAACATGGTCGCTCGAACGATGTGTTTTTTGTTTTTAAACGTGTAAATAGCAGTTGGCGAGTAACGCGTTAATTTAATTGACAAAACTAAATCGATTGTCACAGAAACTTGGTACTGTTACCCTGTTTTGTACAAAAACCAAAAGACGACACGGATTTAACGAATCGTGGCCAACGTTGTCCAGAAGTCAAAAGGGCCGCGAGAATCGGTAATAAAGTAGCACGTGTTGTTTGGAATATTTGAATTTGTCCCACCCGTCGATGTATTAATATTGGAATGTTACTGCTGTTGAAAACTTCACGGAAACACATTTTTTTTTATTTCTCATATCTTTTGTCAGACAAAGTGACGCATTTGTCGTATAGAATATTGTAAAAAGCTTGATTTATTCGAAGCTATATGAAATCATGAAAAACTTTTATCACTCACATGCGAATGTGATAGTAATTTATACATATTAAAGTTTGTTATTATACAAAAGTATGTAAAAAACTTTATCGTAAGAACGGATTCGAAACGACACAAGAGAAAAAAAAATACAAATAATCTCAAAAAACAGTAATCGAAAAAAAAATAGGGTATCTCTCCGTAAACTTTCAAGTTTTTCGTCTTTTATTATTAAACACTAAGCACCTATACAATACGTATGTGTTGGGTCGAGACGGTCGAGTATATTTTTCTAAGACTATAAAAGCATAGAATTATTTTTTTCATTTGAGATAACATCTTTACTTACTTTCAATATTATTATAACAATGATATACATATATATAAAAAAATTAATTTCGATTAAAACCGACAATTCTCTGATCTTAAATTTTATTCCTTGAAAACTCATTAACTTTTACCCCATAAGGTTTCTGAAAAATTACTTTAAAAGAAAAAAGTAAAGAAACCTAACAAAAAACACTTTTAAAGTAGCGTGAAATGTTTACTTGAAAAGATAATTAATTGAAGTCGAATCGAATATTTTCGTCGGGTTTGGATTTTTTCGACCAAAGTTCGTAATGTCCGTTTTAATATTTTGACTGTTTACTCGATTGAAAAGAAAAAAAATCTATCAAAAAAAAGTAAGTTAAAGAACGTCGTTTAATCTATAAATTGTAGAAATTGAATTTTTCTTTTTTGTACTATAATAAATACTATTATAATTATTAATTACATAATGAATAGGTCAGTAGCTACTTATATTTAGATAGGTTGAGACGATGAAAACACGAACAAATTGTAAGTATAAGTATTTCCAATTAAAAAAAAAATAAATAATTTTAATAGAAAATCTTTCGATTGCTTTTAAAACAAAGAAAATATGAAGAAAAAAAAAATTAAAGTTTTCAAATAATTTTACCGAAAAAACATTTTGAGAGACTTTTTACGCGCGTAATCGTCGATTGAAAACCATTCACATTTCGTGTTCGTTCGTCTCGGTAATTCGTAACATTAGTTTGATCGGACACCGGTACGATCTCGTTTCATTTTTAACGTTTGTGTCGTGAAACAAAAAAAAAAATAAATACGTTTACATTTTATTTTATTTTTACGAAATTCGCCGTCTCTCCTTGTAATGCTTTGTGAGAATCAAAGTACAAATAACGCACGACGGGCAGACTAAATCTCACGGGGAAACAAAAGGATATAGGTCGGAGAAATCGAAAATTCGAGACATCAAATTGTATTGTCTAAGCACGCTATTACGCGAAATGAGAGTCTCGATCGAATTACAATTATTAAATTCGCGATTGCGATTGCAACGAACAGGAACAATCTACTCCGCAGTCCCCCTTGCGACATGACGACTCTGCTCAATTGTCGTAGGGAAAAAAACGCCATCCGTTAATAATATAAAAGTGGTTGTTATGTGAATAACATATAAAATTGCATACGTTATTTCCTAAGAAAAAACGACAAAAATCGAAAGTTAATATCATACAAATCAAACGTATCGAAAAAATAAACGAAATATCAAAACTAGACCTAAATTTTAAATACGAAACGCCTGTTGACGTGTAAACTGTTTTAAATAGGAGAGGATGTTTACACAAACGTTCAACGGTTGACCACGATTATTAAAACGGCCGATTTGTTGTTGTTTTTCGTAATCGATCGGAGAAGTCCGGTCGTAGAGCCCGGTCGGTCCGTAACGAGTAAATGGAATGAAATTTGCCATCTGCATTGTATAATAAGAAAATAGAATTGCGCAGAGCCTCTTATTTTGAACGCCGCGAGCCACGTCCGTCTGTAAACGAAAATACACCGCTGATGTCACGTGCGTTTGTCTCAGTCGATTTCCGCGAATACACATCGACGCCTGCGCAAAATAATGACTGTATTATATTAAACGTGACCCGTGTGAAAACGAGCGACTATTAAAAACGATGAATACAAACAAAGCTGATCTTACGCGTTGATGAATATCATGACAATTATTTATAACAGGTACAATTTGTCGTTTAATGTGTTAAAATAATGAATTCGTTTTGATTTATCGCGTTCGCTTAACAAAAGCGTGTGTTAAATAAAAATAAAAATAACTATACAAAACTTTAAAAAAAAAAAAAACAACAACAATATAAAACAATATTCGTGTCCGTGTTGGGCTTAATTAAAAATTATAAAAATATATTATATTTTAAAATACTGATTTTTATTTCAACACTTCGTATACTGTAGACCCGTACGCGATATAAGAAATGAGTGTAGGTTAATCAGTAAATATTGTAATAAAATAAAATCTCCTTAATTGTTAGTTTAAAATATAAGATTTCTAAATTGCTAACGTTGAATGGAATAAATTAATCAATAAATAATATACTATTCGATAATAATGTACAGCCATAATGTACGCAATTAAAATAAGATTTCTAAATTTTTAACATCGAATAGAATTAATTAATGAATAAATAAATTCGATATACGAGTAGTATATATGTACAGCCATAATGTTTACAAAGATCTATACGTTTACATTTTACCCCAAGTCGATTTATCGTAACCGACTGATATTTCGATAAACCCAAAGGCTAAAAGTCACCTACAATCGATCTAGTTGGTTTTTTTTTTTTCAATGGATCCAATCAACGTTGTCGTCTTACGAGGATCGAAAATTCGCTCCCCTCCCCGTTTACAAGACGGGCTCACAGATTGACTTCGCGGAGCTTCAGGTGGTTGTCCAGCACTTCGCTGAACCATTGCTTCTTCGCGGGGTCGGCAATTAACGTCGATACGGTTTTGAGGTGCAGCCCGACCAAAGCCCGGTCGTCCATGAGCGCGTTGATTTCTTCGTATGGATCCAGCAGGTCTTTGAGCGCGTACAGACTGACGTACGGACTCCTCAAGGATTGTTTCTGCAGTTTGTCGTTCATCCATTTGTTCAATGGTTCTCCGCCGGAACCAATTTGTACTACTTGGCCCCGGTATTCCGAATACTTCGATAGATATCTGTTCATCAACGCGTCCGAACAATTGTTCACCATGCACTTTTCGTAAAACATTTTGTACAAAACCGGTAAGTACACGTACACCTGCAACGTAAAAAAAAAAAAAAAAACGATCAAGTCTTCTAGTCAAAACGTTACGACCTCGGGGTCGGGAATGTAATGCCCTAACTCTACCTTCCGAGAAAACAACCAGAGCAATTAGAACGTAAAGGCTCTTAAAAAGTATTTTAACGCGTACGGTAGAGTTTTATCAAAGACAAGTGGGCATATTTTTATTTTATTTTTTGTACACCACTATAGCTGATATTTTCTTACAGGCAAAAGTAAACACAACAGCTACGTCCAAAATTAAAGCTCATTTTTTTTTAAGGTTTTTACATTACATGTTTTTGGCGTTTTTTCATATTTAGTACTTTATTTAGAGCTACACGATCTCTGTCCCGATTACGACAAAGTAATAATTCGAAAACTCGATCGGATATATTACGAGTATAATGACTAAAAAAGTGACGAAAATCCATAGGTTTTTTTTTGTCTGTCGCAACGGCATAAAATCAAACTTTTACGCTAATCATTTCTAATGCATTTTATTAGGAATCGGAATATTTAATGAAAAAGTTTTAAATGGGTTTTTTTTAAATCTGAACATTTTACCTGAAAAATACTGTCTCCCACTATGTATTCGTCGATGTAATGCGAACCGAATTCCGCCACGAAATCCGTCACCATAGACTCGATTCCGATGGACGTGCACATTATTTTGTCGACAAACGCCGATTTGAGTTCGACCAACTGCAAAAAGTTGCCGGTCGTTTTGATTCGTTTCACCGGTCGCCTGTAAGACATGATCACGAATTTTTGTTCCGAATTCAATGCCATTTCGGGAAGGCCGAACCGTTCGGACACGAAGTACTGTTGTCTGCTGGACGTCAACAATTTCCACGGCTGGTCGGAGAGATCCACTCGAAAACCATCGAAATACACGTCGAACAAACAGTCCAGATCGGGACAGAACGTCACATTCAATAGATTCGCGTGGTTTTTCGTCACGTTTACAACTTCACTAAAAACAAAAAACAAAAACAAATTCAAGATTATTTTATTAGATGTCACTTATTATATGATACGTCTATGATAATACTTTTAAAAATATGATATGATTTAGAACTCGAAACTTTTTGCAATCAAAATATGCAATAAATATTGTGGAAATACGCATACAAATTTACTAAACATTTATGTACAATAAAAAAATACATTTTTATTTAGTTTTTAATAAAAGTTTAGAACAAGTTTATTTTTTTTTATTGGTTATATTTTGAAAATGATAACTTGTTGTGATAATGACAATGATAATGTTGTGCAATAGCTAATGTACGTAATATTATTATGTTACCTAGATCGTTTTCTATAAACTCGTCATTAAGTTTTGCATAAATAATTTTACTTCCTGACGGTAAAAATTGCGATGGACGATTACAATTTATTTTCGTTTTTTTTTTCTCTGTATTTGAACGAACTTTGATTTGAAAATAAATGTCTGCTTGAATCATTTTCGAATATTATGTATAATATATTATATTATATAAAAAATATATATGTATTATGTTCGCGTATTTCACCGGTATTTCCGACTTTTCCGAGGCTATTCGTATATCATATTTTAGATTGGCGTATGATATCTGTAACGATCACTAAATTTCAAATCAGCTCGTTTCACACTCCATAAAACACTAAAATTAAAAAAGAACGCATTTCTTTCGATAAAAAAAAAACTCCAAAACATGCAATAATATTCTACTGTTTTTCCAATTCATTTTGGCACAAAATAAATAATCGTTTCGTATCGACTGAACTAATGAAATAAACGTCATCTGTTCTACGGCGATTTCTTAGAGTCGAACATAAATTTATTCAGTCACGTTATAAAGGGGAAAATGTGTATTTCAATAGGAACCGAAGTCATTGTTACTTTAGGTACCTACTCGACAATTTTGCAAAACAATATTATTCTTTTACAATTTTTCGTCGTAATAACAAAGCGGGTATTTGCGGTCTAGATCGATGAAGTGGAGTGGTAATATCCTTCACAAAATATTGGTCCGCCGCTCCGTTCGTCTAAACTATAAACACTCGTAAATAATTAAGTACTAGTACAACTGGGCTCGACAATCGATTTTCGTACGCGCGTTTTTAGAGAAAAAAAAACCGTTTGGTGTATTCTTGTGTATTGACAAATATGAGCAAGTTAATTAAAAAAATTTCCTCCAGTCAGTCGAGTCCACCGCGCAATAATAAAAAGTTATGAGTTAACAAACATTGCGTTTAACGGTGGGTAAAAATAAAGGTAATAACTCGACTAACTCTCTAGTTTTTCCTTAACATTTTAGTTAACCTTTTGCCTATTTATGAACATTGAAAATAATAATGAACACTTCGATTTATTTACTATATCATCGGTAGAATACAGGATTATTTTTGTCGAAAAATTATGTAATCGTACCTATAGAAACGAGTTTTGATTTGTAATTAATTTAAATTTAAATTCTGGAAAAATCACGAAATCTGCAAAGCGTTTGTTTTTCAAATGTCACAGAACTTTTAATTTAAATACTTGAGAACTGAAAACGTTCGCGTCAGATAAATCCCGACGGTTATGATATCCGTACTTTTATGATATTTATTTTACTTTATCATAATATTATGAGACTGAACATTTATTTTCAACATCGATATTGGTATAAGTTTATAAAAGTTTTTGTGTAATAACTATGACTACTACTATTAATATAATAATATCGTCTTTGAAAAGTGATAATTTTTTTTATTATTTTTATTTAAAAAGTATATTTATATAGAGTGTGTATATAGCCAGAGGGTAGATTCGGGCGTTAAAACACTCCGCTCGGTCGTATTTGTGCAATGTAATATATATATTTTAAACAATATGCTTCGAAATATTACTATGTTGTGTCATAATAAAGTTCTATTTCGTATTATCGCGAAGATCGATATTTTGTTGTTGAATTTTTCTTATGATTGTCAATATTATTTTCACACTTCGACCACCGATGGTGTGTAAAGCATAAGGTATGTTTAAAATAAAAATACCTCTAAAAACCACTGGCTATTAACGTGGCAGACGAGTATACATTTCAAGTGTTACGAGAGGTTCTCTCACAACAACAATAATATCGTGTGTTTGCCGTTCTCGTTGGTCGGAAATGAATAATCATGTTTTCACGAGAGTTTTGAACATTAATTTCTGTTTGTATTGAAAATCAATTATGCCGATATCGTGACGCGAAATAATTAAATGAATCAAGAGCAAACCGATCGAAGTAATACATTTTACAGTTATGGTTAATGGTCACAGCTAATCAATGATGCTACGCTGGCTGGCCTTTTGTGAGTTAGGCTGACCCTCGGTACTGAAATCCTGAACACACCGTCGTGGCTACGACGAGACTACGCGAATTCCATTGATGATTCACCTTGTACACCGCGCGCATTCGATTCTTAATCAATAACTGCGCGTTATGCAGTTAAATATACAGTTATTATACTGATTATTAGTGAACAATAATATATGTACAACTATATATTATATACTATACATACATCTTTATAGATATAGATTGTATGTATAATGTATATAAATCCGTTCCCTATTTATTAGTAATTAGTCGTTTGTAGTTTTCTACAATTATTCAAAGTATATACGAAAATGTCGATTGTTTTAATAAGTGACTGATAAGTTTTGTAATTAGTCCCCATTGATAACATTAATTAGTAGAAAAAAAACAAACACACTTTACAATTCTTAAAAAATTTAACCACTTAATCTAGTTAAAAGTTTTAAACGCCATTATTATTTCTCTAAAAATCGTATCCAAAAGTGGCCATGTTTACGTATGTTTTATTTCAAGTTTCACGTGATCAAAATCCATTTGAAAATAATATGTTTATTATAGCGTAAAAGTACATTTCAATAACAATTTTTTTTTTTTCTAAGAAAACTAAGAAATATTGAGCAGAACAAAAGTGTTTACGACTTTCAGATCTCCATTGAGTACTCTGTATAATTAGACATATTATATTTGTTATGACATGTTATATACTGCTTTAATATCGTTGTGAATTATAATATTTTCACAATTTCCAATAGTTATTTCTTTTTGTGTTGTTATTAATACATCAATAGTTTTATCAAAAATATTATCGACAAAAAAATTACATTATCCGTATCAATAATGCGTATCTAATATCTATAGATAAGACGAATCCCAAGACAGCCTATTCGTTTTCATTAAAACAACAGTATGCAATACAATATGCTGTTCATATTTTATTTTCATAAAATTGCGTTTCAATTTGCACGTCTTTAAAATTGTAATTAGATACATTCATTATATTATTATCGGTCATTATCGATTCTTCTTAGACGAGCTCTGTGTTCATAAACGTGACGTCAAAACTGCATACACACAGTACTAACAGCTAGTCGATTATCAAACGAACCGTACACGAGTTCATTTTACATAATAATTACGATCAATCTTTAATATTCAAAGAATACTTAAAATAATACCAAATACAAACGGTATTGTTTTAGTATTAAAAAATATCGCACTCACCACAAATTTTTTGAACTATTTGAAAACAAAAATCGAAATCCCTTCGAAATTATTCCCATGTGTATTTTCAATTACTCGATACGACTTACAATCCAAATATTTACTTGTTAAGTATACTTGAATAATCGTCGAGTCGAGTAATCGTTTGCAAATGGTTTTTGTAATAATACATAATCTGATCCAAATTATTTTTCAACTAATAAACAAGACATAATATATTATTTTCAGGACGTGACAAATATTTTTAAACACGTTACCTCGATCACTTTCGAACAAAAACACTTGAGCGCTAGAAATTTACTATTCATTTTATTAAAATATCATAAGATTATTTTAACTAGAAACCTCTTACTTAAATAATTAACCAAATAAAGTAAAAAAGACCAAAATATGTTAAATGAATTCAAATGCGTTTATCGACGTAAAAAAAGTGTAAATTATTTTTCCTATACCTAATAAATAACAACAACTAATAGTTAACAATAACACTAAAATAGTATAATCCATTGCGTTCACAAATTAAAAATGGCGATCATCTCATTGGCCAACAACATTCGTGTGCCAATTCGATCTACTGAAAGTTGTAAGAAAAACAATATGTAAATTAATCTGAGCATATAATTTTGTATACTATATTATAATAGTCCGACAATATAATCCGTAGCAGACATTACGCATTGTAAAATGTACGATAAAGGACCTAACCTAACCTAATCTTATCTATGTTTATAATTTGAATTAAGTGAAATCAAGAACCTAGTCAAGAACGAATCATATTAAACAACGCTCGCTGCGATTACGTTTTGTTTTTATTTCGTTTCCTTTATATATCGGTAAACGAAAGTTTATATACTATATGAATTCACAATGGGTATTACAGTGAAATGTTTATGTTAACGAAATCAATCAGTTAAACTCAATAAAAAAAAAAAAAACTACGGCACACTCGTGTGACGGCGCGAACAAAATGGGTAACAAAACAATATATTTAGGACGTCGACGATTCGAACAAGACGTGTAACATTTGTTACACAATTTTTGCACTCTTTATTGAAATACTCTAGGCAAGACCTATTTATTTATATTACTTATTATAATATAATATTTAATAGTTTTAATAAATTATTTTCATATTATTTAATTGTTGTTTGTTATCGTAATAATTATAATCACGAAAAACGTAATTCGTAACGCATGGATATAAATACATTTTATTCGTGCTCGTGTAGGTGCATTGTTTTCATAGTAATAATATCGGAAATAATTAATCTATAAGTCATGGCAGTAGCGTATTGAGTATTCCCGCTGCATGGGCTGACGACGAGCTGAGGTCAATTTTTTTCAAACATTTATTTACAGATTTCAAGCTAAAATATGACCGTTTTCGTTCGAATTATTCTGATAAAAATGTATTTCATTCGACGTTATTGATAAATCGATTTCGAAAAATACTCGACGTGGGATTAGGCACTCTCGCACAATAATATTCGATATCTACGTATAGTTTTTTCCCAATTACGTCTTATTCACGAGTTTTCTGGTTTCAAACATAAACTGTACAGGACGATCATTAGCCAAACGCGTTTATTAATATTTTACGGAGATAACACGGATGATGTAATTATTTAAATTCAATAATACATCAAGCGTTAGTTCATATTTTTGACCACATCATCGTTATTTTATACTAGAATAGTAATGATACCGTGGTATATCACATTTACAAAGATTAAAAAAAAAAAAACGTTAACACTGGTAACATCGCTAATGCGATAAAAATCCACTTGCATTGTCATTTCTCCGGGCCGACCGGTCCGTCACTGGATTAGAGTATTACGTTTCAAAGTAAACGCAAGAAATACTACAGGCTAGAAAAAATCCTACGGAATTTCATCTGCTCCAGCAAAATAATCGGAAATCACGTACCCGAAATTTAAACGCCTGACCGCGCACCGTTTTCCTCGGATCTTATGATATATACATATAAAAGTTAACGTCTAATTATTGCGATAAAAGTTTCAACTCGACAGTCGTCTTTAATTTTTCGAATTCGAGGTGGTATCCTTTCTTCGCCCGTACCAGCCGTATATGAGAGAGGTTTTTGTTTTTTTGAAAAACATATTTTGTAACATAATCATATTCTTTTTACAATAAAACTAAACGACATACGTCTATCGATTTACGTTACAGTATTTTCAACGAGCTCGATCGTATAATTCGATAATAATACGAATAGCGTCTCACACGCGAGACCTCAATTACACTGTTGGCCATTGCATTTGTCATGTTATTCGTATATTTCGGATATACTATCACAAATGAGTATATAATGTGTTCGTACATAATATGCACAGCACGTGCAAAACTTCTGATAAAGTTTTCGTGCCGTTTTCATACGACACGCTTTACTTTTTGCATCGCACAAAGTTTGGATCGCGTAATTCGCGCTATTTATGTTATTTATCGCCCATGTACGACGCGTGTTTTCGAACGGGTTTCGTTTAATCATCTCAGGTTAACAACGTTCATAATTCATGTTCACCGAATCGAGTGTATTATATTATATAGTAATATTAATTTGTAATTTAGACGAAACAGGTAGCTGATGGCAGATTTGAACGCTTTAGCGTTGCGCTTAAGGAAACCCAAGAGGCCGAGACCTTAAGAGCTTAACCAGCAATTGTAATATTAATACGGTAGTCGAAGTTTAGAGAAAGAGAGAGAATCGAGGGGGCGATATACCGAAATATTTTTTGTCAACGGAAAAAAGCCTTCCTAGAGCGAGTGTTATGCCGGGTCGATAGTGGTAAAAACGAGTTAAATTATTGGCTTTTAAAAAATAACATTTGTTTAAATATCGACTGTTAGACCTGCTAAACTATTTATTTTTTAATTTTAAAATGAAAAATATCCAACTCTGAAGACAGAATAATTATTCGAAGAGTTCAAAAAAATATGCTGAATTTCACATAAATAATCGAATTATTATCTTATGAAGTAACGAAGAGACACGTTAGAATAATTTGAGTAAAAAGAGTTTGAAAATTGTTTCCTGTTTGTGAAGTAGGATGCTGACTCAGCGAGAGATGGACAAATTTCTTCGGAGAACTAATTGTTTTGTTGTGAGACCCAATAAAAATTTTAATGACCTTTCTAATCATCGTCGCGTTGAAATGCATAACAACTTTACAAAAAATCGATAAACTCGACGTAAACGCATTGGCTTGTGTGTTCTGTAGTAATAGACAATATGTATACAAAATGCACACTATGTGATGAAAACGAAGGCGAATGGTATAAAATCGTAATAAAACAAATCTATTAATTAGAACGATTTACCACGTAATTATACGACAACTAGTTTTAGTTCATTAAAATGTAACTCTATACTCTATGCTCCATTTTTGATATTGACTAATAAACATCAGTTTACAGTGACTCTGAGACTTTTATAAACTAGTATAGTGACTTAACAATAGCAACTATTCGCGTCGTGGTCGAAGTATCCGAACTCTTTTTCCGAACATTACTGTCGTATAATATTACTTTAATCATTGTACTCTTTTCGTTAAGAAAAAGATATAAATATAAATAATAAGTATAGCGAAGAGGAAAATGACGAAATAAAAATAAAATGAAGATACGTATACGATGACAAAATACTAAAAATACCAAAACGTTTAATTATTTATTTATTTTTATCAATTAGTTTGAAACAATACAGTTTGTGTGTTAAATATTTACGTTTATAAACTTAAATAATTAAGAATAATGCTCCTTGAATAATTAGTTGGCGATAATGCGTGTTTAAGATAATGCAATTCTTTGTATTTTTCACGTACATTTGTATGTTTAATGATAAAGGTATCGCGAAATATTTTGGATAGATGGCATTCTATTGAAATGCTATTTTGGGGAGCCTAAGAACTACCGGAATACATTTTTCATCGAATTTTTAACTCATCGACTTTTACACGTGCACAATAATATAATGGGTGTTTTTCGAGTGATTTTAACGAATAATCTATGGTCCCAAACCTAGTATTGAACGAATTACGACTATTTCATGTTTGAAAATAATTCCATTTTGTAATTTTTCAAAAACCTCAAATTCCTAATAATAAGAAAAACTGTGGATGTAATTTTAAAAATGACCGCCCTAGTAACAAGTTGCCTACTAACAAGGCAACATATCTGACCAGAAGCTATTCGCGCGAAGTCGAAAATCTGATCAATTATATTTCAGTCTAAACGTTTTAGACTAAAAAAAAAAAGATAAAAATCACAGATCATAGAAAAATCAATACATTTTTAGCTTGACTTGGAGTTTAAAGACAGACAAAAAATAAAATCTCATTTCAAACACCGACGTGTTTTCCATATCAGGCCCCGACCGTACCACGAGGAACGCCTTAAACCGGGTTTTTTCATGTAGCATACCATAATTTTTATAATATGAAGGTTACATATTTACGATGATATTATGAGCTAAACAATATATTTATGGGTACCTACGAGAATTTCACACAACACTAAAAATCTGTCATAAATATATTTATCAGAATTCGGTTAGTCGAGCATACCACAGTACTCGTATGTTAATTTTCATGAATTTTATTTTATTATTTCTATACTCGCTATGGCCTAAAACTCATTTTAATCTTTTAATGGTTAAATAATAACCTGTGACTCAGTTATTTAATTATCATCTGTTTATCAACTATGGAAAAAATGCGTCTGACATTTCACAAAACCATTTTGTTAACAGTATATTCTCAACATTTTAAAAAAAAAAATAGACTCGAGTAAATTAAAAAATTCATCATATTACTTTCATAAATACAATTAACGAGCTACAGTATTAAAACAAAGAAAGAATTTCAGATCGGACTGTAATATTTCCTAAGTAAGTAGGTATTGTCATTAATTGATATCAATGGTTTTATTGGTACCTAAATAATATTATTTGTATTATTCATATAAACCTACTTAATTACACATTTTGCTAGAACAAAAAATTAACAAGAATAATATTTGATTTGTTTACCCAAACAGCTTACAATAACTTTAAAAGTTTACTAATTTTCTTAAAAAAAAAATACACATTTAACTCGATAAACAGCGTATCTTAAGCGTATTATAAGAACCAATAAAATTATAATAAAAAAATAATAAATTGTAAATTAAGTTCAGTCCTATTATATTAGTTATATATTTTCATTTCTCCACGTCCTTATAATAATAACATTTATTGACATTTAATCGAGAAAGATTTTTGTGAAATAACGGAATAATGAAATACCGTTTATATCCCCTATGGAAATTATTTCTTAGCGAGCTCATAAAACTGTTTACGTTTGTGGGAGAGCTAAATCTGTTTGTGGAAAACGAGCCCCCTCCTACCTGGTAGCGTATTAAATGACACGTGGTTGATAATATTAGAAAAAAAAAATGATACGCAGAGAGGGAAATTTCGATATTCGACGAGACGAGTTAAAACGAGTAATTTTGCTCTCGATTCGCTTTCCTGCCCGCTCTAGGTGGGCTACAACAAAACAGTACTCACGCGAAACTATCCGGGTCCTTGAATATGTCGCGGATGCGCGTCGCGCTGGGTTTCACGGCGGCTGCGACGTCGTCGGACCCGCCGCCGAACACGATGTCGCCGATGACGCCGAACCGGTGGAGCACGTCCACGCCGCGGCCGATGCTCACGTCGGCCGGACCGCCGTCGGCCGAGCGCGGCCACGACCGCAGTAACAGGAACAGGACGGCCGAGGCGACCAACGCGTTCATCGTCGTCTCGGGGGGGGGCTGGTGTGGCCGCGACGACTGTTCTCTCGCTGACTGGCCACGGTCACGGGACCCGAGTCGCGTGCATGTCCGGTTCGCGGCGGCTTCGCAATGCGGCGGCTCGGCAATGCGACGGCGCGCGCGGCGGCCGCGCGAGCGCGTTCGTCCGGCCACGCTTCGCGAACACGTTTGCGCGCGCCGTCGACGCGTACGACGCGATACGGCCGGCGCGGACCACGGACATTACTACGCGGCAACCCGAAGTCGAGGTGGGATAAAAAAAAATTCCTTCGAGACGTGTAACGCCATTGTTCGCGAGATGACTCGCTCGAATCGACACTTCCAGTTAGGCGTGTAATGTATGGCGATGTAATGAAATTAAATTGAAAAAGATTTATTAAACACGCGTTACGGGTATGTAATAAAATTCAGATCTACACAATAAACGATAAGCTCTAGTCGTAAATTATTTGATAAAAGAGCTCAGACTAAACAACGGACAGCGGTGTACAGTTAGTAGCGGTGTGTAAAATGTAATGTAATTTCTATAAAGGTCTGTCGTTAGTTTTTTAAAATAGATAACTTTTTTATGTGAAAATGAATGTGGTCAAAAGTCTCAACCCATACTTATAAACCTATAACTATTTATTTTATTTAATCCCGTCGGCAGGAAAATATACTATTATTATCGTAATTATAAAATGTTAATAATGATTTGAATAAACATTGATAACAGCACACAGATTGCCCCGCGGCACTTGTTTAAACCAGGAAATCCGAACCAATGTCCCGATAGCAATATTTTAATAAGACCACATAGAAATCGAATCGTGCGAAGCTATTATTAAATCTGAATCAGAACAAGTATTTTAATTCGTGTGATCGTATTATTGAATATGATAAATAGATAGCAATAATTTCAACAACAAAAATGTCACTTTTTAACGAAAAATATAAAACTACATTTTTTTTTAAAAATAAAATCGGCCTGTTGGAACATTCCCCGCTTCTGTGGGTACCCAAAAAAGAAGAGAAGATGGACATTTTTCCCCCTACGTTTTTAATTTTGTTAATAAATATTATCGACTTATCGACAAGTATGGTTTAAATAACTACAGCCTCATACTCTACAGACCACTCAAAAGTTTACCAGTTACTATAACTATAATAACAGCTTGTAGAAAAATATTAAATATTAAATTACGACGAATTAAATTCAAAAAATCAAGTTATTAATTTTTAAGCAACCGTTGTCACTCACTGAAAATTTTTCTACGGCCACCCATTCTGAGGTAGTCCTAGCGCGGTCTAGCGTCTAGTCCTCCGTTGCGATGAAATATATTCGTACAATCGTACCACTTGACTAACAGTATTCTTTAAGTACTATAAATTAAAGTATAGAAAACCATAAAGTTACAAGTCACATTTTGTATCAGTCAACGACCAAAGAGTTGGTTAAACTGATGACGACAACGTATATAAATATACTTTTCCAGGAGTGGTTTTATAGGAATTTTATATAGATAGCCCTCGTCCGTGATACATAGCCCCAGGTTTATTGTTCACGTTTGACCTTTGATGTACTGTAAATCCGACAATTATTATTCGTGTGATCGAAATAATTATACGTACATCCTCCCTATAATAAGTTGAAATATAATAGCACTATGTCCAATGTCCATGCCTATCACAACACAATGATTGCGCCAGTGTGGTTCACACCTTAAAACCTGACAAAACGTCCACAGATATAATAATACAATACGTGTGTGTAATTTTTTTTTTTACTCTCGGAGTATTACATATTAATACGTCGCAATACTTTTAGGCACCTACTAAAAGTCATAGGAGAAAATAGATAAAGAACAAGTCATAAGATCAGAGGAAGAGTTTAGCTTCCACTAATAATTCATAAGTCACCTTCCCAATAATAGTTTTTTAAATCTACACGATTGACTATACTATTTCTAATTATTGTTTTACACCTTTAAAATATTATAAACAATTTTTATTGTTTAAATTAGACATTACATTAAATAAATATGTATTTATGACTTGACGGTTACATCTATAATATTACAATGACGTAATTTCAATGTACACGATTTAGAAAAAAAACCCCAATAATAAGTCATCAGATCAAATTAAAAAAAAAATAAAAAATTTTACATGGTATCAATGATTCGAATTTATAATAAAATTATTGTGAATCATCGAGACTGATTCGATTTACATTCTAATTCACAGTGTTTTCAATAAAAAAATCGTCTACGTGTTTTTATGATAATATTATAATTGCCGATGAGTTTTATAATTATCATATGAATTCCATAACCTTATAATTTACATAATTTGGAAAATTGAATTTGTCGACTAATGCATTTTCATAAGAAATTAATACTATTAATCAGTGACTAATAATTTGTACTTTGTTTCCTTTTGGGTGATAACATGTCATGGTTTGAAGCTACACATCATGTGTAATTATTATAAAAAATAGCTAGTATTAACCGCACGAGCTATGATGAAACATTTTTAAACAGAAATACATATTATTAATAATATAATATCTAACCTGGGTTATCTGAACTGGAAGTGGTGGAATTATGCAAAAGCCTTGCTCCCCTCGGACCACCCTCTTGGTAAGTGCCTACCAAAAATAAAAAATTCATAAAATTTACTTTTTTTAAGATATATGTATATTTTACAACAGATAGAACGTGTTTGAGTATTTATTTCAATCTGCAAATTACTTTAAATTAATTTTATTTCGAGTTATATTAATTATTATTAATTTAAATACATATTACTAATATCATTGATTATTGATACTAATATATATAATAATATATAATCAATGCTAATATTTTTATAATTTTTACCATTCCGATACTTTAAAATGTCATAAGTTTATAGTATAAACTTTATACCTATAGTAATACAATCATAGTAATATAGTAACGTAATGAATAATATACTAATTATAATTCTTCTTTAATCTACAGCACCTCAAGAAAATACATTTTTAAAAGTTAAACTATAAATACGATACCATCATCTTTTAACATCGTTCGATAAATAAAGGTATTTTTTAATTTTATAAAAAAGAAAAGATCTCATATGAGACCTCACAATGGTCGATTGAAACCAAAAAATCATTAACTTTGAATAGGTGTTGGCAAAAAACGTATTTTGTTTGTTTATACATTAAAACAACATCTACGTAGGTTTTGAAAATAAAAAACAAATTAGCAAAAATAGGCAAAGGTATTGTGTATCGTAGAGATAAAGAAGAGGGGAAATAAACGTCAGGAAAATGATCGGTTTCGAAGTGTTTCGAAAAAAAAAGAAAATAACTGGATCAAATCTTACGAGGTTTTTTTTTCAACGAGATAAAAAGCTAACAGTAGGGTTTCGCGTCACTAAACACAAAATTACTCGTTTCGTCAAAAGATATAATAGGTATAACTATGAACAACAATCGAGGTGCGAAATTTAAGACTGTTCCTAAAAACATTTTTCTGATATTTTCTTTCATGCCAAAAAAACTATCGTCAAGAACATTTTCCGATCTCGTGAGATACGAGACTTTCGGTGCAAATTTAATAACGAAAAAAGGGTTTACAAAAAAAAAAAAAACCGTCGTAGTAAAAACTAATACATCAGAATCTAAAAGCATATACTGGAAGGGATTCCTACCTTCGACGTATAAAACGGATGATATCATAAAAGTTAATAGGTAGGTAAACGACGTACGTACCTATAGCTAATACTATGTACTTATAAAATATATAATACACACACACATATATATACGTACTAGCTGTTCCCGCAAACGTTGTTTTGCCATATATTTCTAGTGAATTTTGTAGTGTAAAAAATAACTAACTTATTGTAAGTATGTGGGGACGGCGTCTATGATTGAAAGAGGAATGGAGCGCGCACGCACGCAATTTCTGTAAAAGTTATGTAATAATATATGACGTTGCGAAATCCATACCTTTTGCGTAAACGTCGTCGGGTTTTCGCTTTAAAATTGTATCCGCCTATCGAGCCTATCGACCAATGACTATAGATTTGCCTGCGATCGTATTCGACCGCCCAATGAAAAAAGTTCTATTGTTCATCGCACGCACGCAATTTCGATAAAAGTTATGTAATAATATGATATTGCAAAATCAATTCGTTTTTGGTAAAGATCGTCGGGTTTTTTGATGACATAATAATCTATTCATATAAAATGCTAATTACTCGCTGATCGTTGCATCTCAAAATCTAGCCCGTGAAAAGTTTACCCCTTCTTTTAAGGGTTGAATTTTGAAAAATAAGTTTATAGATTTATTTATATACATCCCCCTAGGGGAGGTGCTCAAACGGGGATTTTGTATTATGAAAAATTACTAACCTATTGTAAGTATGTACGTATATGTGAAAAGTATATGAAACACGTATATATATTTTAATTGAAAATGATTCGCAAAAAAATTTATAAACAATGATAATGGTCACTATGGTTACAGTATAGGTATACGTACATATGTATAAATGGGTTATATGATATAAATGGGCTGACTTTTTCCTATAACCAATAGCAACCATTTAAAATTTCAAAAGTACATCATAAAATTCCCGTTTCAGCACGTCTCCTAATTGGGTTTATTCAAATTTTTTTTTCGTAAAAACCTTCTTCTGGCAATTACGAACAATTCAAAAAAAAATTTGAGCCAAATAGGCCCAGCTGTTTTCAATTGATGAATTGTTTTACATTTTTGGCTCCATTTTTATATATATATAACCGTTCCAGAATATTCTCGGCGCTCGCCACATATAAATATTGAAAAAAAACTATTCTATCTTTTAAGTTGGACCATAGTATAAATGGCTACCAAATTTTATCAAAATCCGTTCAGTAGTTTCGGAGTGTATCGCGAACATACATCGTGACACGAAATTTATATATATATATATATAGATATAACATATTGAATAAATTGTAAAATTATTATACGTACAAATAGTTATACGAGTATAACATAAATTATTTACAGTTGTATGAGATCATATGATGGTATTTAACCACCATTATGTAATAGAGTATTTTTCTATAGTATAATTTCAATTCCCTAAAAACAGTTGCAAAGCGATGTCGTTGCAAAATAGTAAAAGTCAAAAAAAAAAAAGGAGCACTGGCGTATTTGGAATTTTTCGGCGTGAAGTGGACCATGCCGAATTCGACGGCTCTCTCGCAGCGGCCGTCAAACGCTGGACCACTAGCGCAATAGCTTGGCCGCGAGCTGCCGGTCGACCGTCGGCTCGGCCGCGCTCTTGCTCAAGCGTCGGGCAGATAATCCTAGTGCGCGCGATCGCCGCCGGTTAGGTTAGGCCTCGGGCATTTTCCGAGTAGCCGGAGCACGCCGGAGCGGATCTGTCGCGGCGGCGGACGCAGCCGAGCGGATAGCGCGACAACGACGCCGTGCTCGATGTACGCCCGCGAGAAGTGGGGCTTCTCCAGCCGCAACGCGCACGCGTCCCACACGCGCGTCCGGTTGACAGCCTGTCTGTGCATATCGCGGTCCGACGCGACCGCCTTATACAGCTCGACGACCGGCGCGGCGCCGATCGCATCGTGGACGCAGTTCGACGCGTCTGGTTGCGACCAGTCCTTGTAGAGCAGCTCCCTGGCCCGTTGCTCGGCCTTCCTATTCGACACCCACCGGAAGCCCGACACCGCCGGTCCCCCGACCGCTCTGGCCTCGGTTTCTAGCCGTTCCTCGACGCGTCCGACGACGGAACCGCTGTCGTCATCGTCGACGAGTCGGTGTCGATCGACGACTAACCTAACCTAACCGTCGTCGTCCCGGGTATTGCACCCGGGCGCGTCTTCCGATCTCGATTTTTTCCGATACGAGTCGATGTTAGACGCCGCCGACTCGTCTCGTTTCAGTTTATTTTCAACGGACGCAGCGGCGGCTCTGGGACGACGCTAACGTCTGAATCCGCTAGTCGTTTTTAATAGCTCATTGCAAAACAGTATGAGAGTGGACCGTAGAGAAAACGTAACGACAAAACGACAGTGCTCCTTAGTCCTTTTTGCATTCATAATGGGAATTTAATATTCTTTAAAATACCAAATCAATCGGTTGAGCTTAAAAAACAATAGGAAACACATGTAACGGCGAATAAATTAACAAAAAACTAACTGAAAACCATCTCCGGCGCTACAAGAATTAGCATAAATAATTGTTTTTATTAGTGTATTTAGTGTTTAAATGATTTCTAAAATATTAAAAATATTAACCGAAACACATACTTAACAATGAAATAAAAATAACATGAACATATTTATTGAAAATCGAATACGCTCGCGCGCGGATAACGACGACGTAGAAATAAAATCGAACCCGATAAACGCGTAGGAAAAAAATAAATACTATAAATTATAATCTACTATTATTAGAGTAAATATAATATAATATAACAGACCCGTATACAGGAGGGGGGGTGCAACCTTCCCACCCCTGAAATTTTTAAAGTAGGTTATATTCAATAAGTGGGTGATAGTGGATAATGATTAAAAAGTAATAATATGTATTTTTAATTCATGTATAAATTTAGATTATATACATCATGCGGGGGGGGGGATATGGAGGTTATATAAATTACACTATATTAAGTAAATAGTATGTGAATAACTAATTGTCATTACTAATCCAATATTAAGGAAAACAAGTATAAAATAAGGTAGTTTCTAAAATAAAATGAAAATTTTCACACAATTATCTCTTATCTGTATGTTGTACGAATCGCATGATAAATTGTCCCGTGATTTTATCATATTATTTATAATTATATCTATCGTTTCTTGCCTCCCAGCACCCAATCATTCGCAAGAACACATATTATACTACATACCTATCACCATTGATACTAATATTATATAATCAATGCTACCACAGTTGTAGATAAATAGATAAAATATCGTATCATCTTAAATTATGTACCTTGTGCTTTTGACACTAACGAAAAACGGTTGTGCATACTGCCTACTACATGACCACAAACGATTTTGTTGTTGTTGTGTTAAACGTGTTTTGTATTATCTTAATTTATTTTAAATATGGATTCTAATTCAATTAGAAAAAATAACAAAGGAGCCATACTTAGCTATTTCAAAAGAAAAGTTTTAACTTCGCCTTCAAAAATCGATTCATATTCAAACCCAAAAAAAGTTTTGGTTATTCGAAATCCGCTAACACAGATTAATTCAAATGAAAACAGCTACATCGAGGACAATGTAAGTTTCTTATTTTTAAAATAATGGTATTACTAATTCATTCATAAAATTTTTGTATATCAACTTTTAAATTATATTTTAGAAAATTGAAACAAATTGCACAACTAGTTCAAATATTCTGCATTTCTGCTAATGATATTGCTTTAATTATTTATCGTAATTTAGATGACGAAGAAAAGCTATTAGTAAGATTTTAGATTTATTAGTAAAATACATACACACACATCCATATAAATATTGCAATATTTTACCATAACATGTTTGATACTTGATATGGCTCTTAACTGCTTATTTATAATATTAATATTGCATAATTAAATGTATTCACAGGTGCTTAAGAATATTATTTAGATACCTCCTAAAATGTATAAATATGCTTTGTGAGAACAAAATAAATACAAAATAGCGTTGAGAAGTCACCGTGGAGAAACAGGAAAAATATTAATTGATTATGATGGTTTGTATTAATCACTATATCACATATTTTTATATATTTAAAGATACTTATTATATTTTAATTATTTATTTTGATTTAGATAATAGACAAAATATTGGAAATTTCTGTGGATTATTGCAGAACAGAGCTAAAGGAGATGCATTTTTACAAAATGTTTTAGAAGGAACAGATTTACATTTGAAATACCTAAGTATTTATATTAGTTAATAAATATATGCAATGATATAATATTCGTTGTAAGAATTATTTTCATTTGGACTGCCGTAGAAAATTGCAGTTACAAAGAATTGATCTCAAAGATACTGTATAACTTGCAGAAGATACAATAACTTCTTTAAAAAATATGGGAGTAAATTCAGAAAAAGAATTTCACATAATGTATAACTATGGAGGTAAAATTTGTGTGAAATTTAACTAAAAATTGAAAACTTAAATAAATTCATATTTTTACTATGTATTTTGTCTTCAGGAAATGGCAAACATTATTGATGTTGAAATTAAAATGAAAAGAACAATAAATAAGCAAAAATACCAAGCAAATCATAAATTCAATTATAAAAACCAAAGCCTTGAAAATTATTTCAGTTTCAATATTTATACCATACATAGATTATATTTTTATTTCTCAACTAGCTCAGAAAATATATTTTGGAGGTGAATTATACATTTTTGTTTTTGTATGTTTCATGCAAACTAATAAATAATTATTGTTACAGATTTTGAATATTTATTTACTCTTGATTCTCCTATGCCAGAAAAAGAACACAAATCTTTCCAGAATTTATTAGAGTTTTACACACCTTTAGTAGATTCCAATAATTCAACAGCCGAATTGAAGTCGTGGAAAGTAAAACTAACTAGACTTCAGGTTGTTCCTAAAAGTAGTTTTGAAGCTCTTTCACTATGTGATCCATCAATTTTTCCCAATATAAATAAATTACTAAACATTTTATGCACACTACCTGTCTCAATAGCCACTCTTCCTGAGAGAACTTTTTCAACTCTTAAACAAGTAAAAACTTATTTAACAAACACAATTGGCTAGGTAAATTTTTATAAAAATTTAACTTTTTGTAATTTATAGGCTTATAGTGTTCTTAAATTTTTGTTTAGAAATGATTAAATAGGCTTCCTATGCTTGCTGTATATCAAAATATAACCCGTCAAGCCTAATAAAGTACTCAATATTCTTAGTCTATCAAAGAAATTCGACTTAGTCATATAATTGTAAAAAAAAAATCTCTTTAATGTATATTTGTATATTATACAATATAGTATGTATAGTACATAAAGTACGTTATACATGTATTAATTTTTATACCCTCCCCATAGAAAAATCCTAGATACGCCACTGACGGCATATAATTAAATATATATGTGTGTGTGTTATTTAATATATACATTTATATCTATGCGCATTACATAACATTGGCCAATTCTATTTTATGCAATTTTTCTTTAACAACAAACCATAATAACGTCCCAGACGATGCGGTAGATTTATACACCATAAACAGCAATGGTTATTTTTGTGTACACTACTATACGACACGTTTTGTATTCTACGAAAAACAAAAATTTGCACTTGCTTGGCTGAGTTTTTACTATGGACAATCTTCATAGTCTGATTTGGTATAACGTTATAAAGACGGACAAAAGATCTAGTTTGAGATTGACACTTAATACTATAAAAGATACTCTTTACATCTAAGCCAATATTCTAAATTTAAGTGATTTTTATCCACTATCAGCGACAAAATTATAGTTCAATTAAAATAGTCACTATAAAAAAGTACATCTAGGAGCCACTAAACAAAGATGGTATCGAGGAGTTCTTGATACCGATAAAATTCAAAATGAAGACTATAAGAACGAACCAAAATTTAAAAATAAGATTTAAATTATTTATAATATAACAATAATATTAATTCAAATTATTACACCTAAATAAAACGCGTAGATAACATATAAATGTTAAGCCTATAAATATAGTATTCTTTTTGTTTTGTTTTTCTGTAATATTTCATTAAAGTCAGACACGTTTAATATGAGGACTAAAGGTGCGATTCCTATGCACGCGTCTAGAGACGCGCGGCTGATGCGGCGCGATTTGAATTTTGGCCGCGCGGTCATTTATTTAGCCGCGCGATCTAATATTAATTCCTATGTACGCGTCAGGAGACGCGCGGCTAGAACACTACGGGACTAGAATTACGCACGTACACGTAGTTGTGTCAAGTCCTCTATTTGAAACGGTTGTACATGTATACTCATAAAAACGTGTTCTAAAATATTACCATTTTACTAGTTTAACCATGTCCTTAACGAAAAAACAAAAATTGATCTTAAACTACTTCTTTTACAACAAATAGAAGAAGAACAAGCTATCATAAAATACGTTGTATCAAAAAATAAAAATGAAGTGCATGAAACTTAGCCAGGGAAGCTGAGGGATTTTTCAGTGTCCTGATTGAAAAACATTTATGGCGAGACGAAACCAAATTCAGGGAATTTTTTAGATTAAGTTGGGATCAATTTAATTATGTATTGAACCTAGTTGAGGAAGACATAATTTGTTGATCCTTGTAATTGGCATTTTTTAAGTCATACAAACACGGATGTTCTCTTACAGATTCAGCCAATAGTATGTCTTCTTCTATTGTGAATGACACTTTTGAAGACATTTTGTGTCACACAGTGTTAACGAAATGTCGAACTTTGAAAATTAAAATATGAATAGCCGCGCGGCTCGTGCGATTTGCCTGCCCTCGAAGCGGTCGTCGCCGCGAAGCGCTAGACGCGCGCGACCGCCACGCGCGGCGGCCGCGGTCATAGGAATCGGTTATATTTAAAAACAAGTAAAGTAGTACCTGCGCGGCTAAAATTAATTCGCGCCGCGTCGGCCGCGCGTCTCTAGACGCGTGCATAGGAATCGCACCTTAAGGAGTGTTATAGAAATGATAATTTTGAAGCGTTTTTCATATTGCAATAAACATGATAAAATGAATAAATGAAAATATAAATTGAGAATTAATCACTTTCCTTACAATCATTAGTATAGTCGAGTTCAAATTTAAAAATGTACACTACGAAAAATCAGAAAAGATAGCCACTGATAAACAAATATAGGTACTTACGGGACATTTTTTTTTTCTCGTTTGATCAGCGTCGCCGTTTTCGAACACTCGAACTCTTGACCAACGCAGACGGTTTTTTCATCGCGACGTAAAATAAGATCGATTGAAAAATAAAACATTCGCACTGTTGATCGATTAAAGTGAAAACACGGCACCGCGACACACAAAGACGGCTACAACGGCGAAAGACTAAAGGCGCAAGTTCGCCCGTTCACCGTGTCGTGCAATTTCGTGTGAATTACTTTTTCCCGATTGGTCGAACCGTGTGGTTATATCGTGGCATACCGTGCGGTAAATTGTGATTTTTTAACCGTCGTCAAAACAACCGAACGATACCGCATATCCGGTTAAATGTTTCGTTCCACCGCGGTGTATTATTATACCGTGCGTTCAATAAATGTGGTGTTTTGTTTTTGTTGTTACGTCAATGAATTTTCCGTCTCCGATAAAATAAACTCGAAACAAAACGTCACGGTGAAGCGAGAATCTGCATTAATTATTATATATACCAACGACGTAGTGCACACCGACTGTACCGTGATGTCAGGGGTATGTTTAAACCCTCAACCCAAAATTTAAACAAGTATTAAACGGGCCGTGTCCGGTGGTAGCGCGTCAACGAGGACGCGTCGTGGGATCGGTAATGCGCGTATTTCCCGATGATTGTGTCTGTCTTTGTGTCACGCGCCGAAGGGAAAATACGGGCGGCGCGCCGTTTTCGCAGAATTTTATTCTTCGACCATTATTTATATCACGGCTGTTTATCAATCGTTCAGATATATTTAACCTGGGGGGGGGGATGAATCGATACGGGCGCGTTCAAATAACGCTCACGTAGAGGTTACCTCAGACGCGCGTTAGAACTTTGTTCGTGTTGTTGCTGTTGCGCGTTTTTAAAGCCGTTAATATTTTAGTTAAATTTAAGTTAAATTTTGTACATGTTCGCGGAGGTTATTCGAGCAAATTGCGGTCGCAGTTCAGATTGGCCGATATACCTGGTAATAAACCATAATTACTTGGTTATTATTACTCAGTGTTATAGGTTAGAACGAGTCGTTTTAAACGAGAATTACGTACATTTACGCGACAACGATACGATCGCAATTACAAGACTTGCCGAAGGATGTCAAAATATTTCAGATACTGTTCACGTACTCACGTAAGTTTAATTATTCGTTCTACTTTTTGTCTATTATATTATAATATGTAGTTTACTTAAGTGGAAAACGTTTTTGTTTTGGCAATTATTAAATATAAAAATTAAAAGTATTAATTTCGTAAATGTTTGATAGGTATTGAAAAAAAATAGCCATAGGAGAGGGGGCTATTATTGTATGGTTTTTCTTTGTACTAATTAAATTTAAATTTGTATTCATTAGGAACACGAATTCCATTTTACGGCCTAGGAGTCGTACGAAATGACCTTGATTCCAGCGGGTAACATACGTTTCGTCGAATGGCAGTTACTACACCGGGAAATACGCGCGCCAAATTGTCGATGACCGAACCGTATACCGCAAATTCCCGACCACTGCGGTACCCTGGTCACCAGTTTTATTGCCATGACTTTTGGTGTATTTCAGACGGCGAGAACAAAGAAATCACATCGTCACGCCATGGCCCGAAATGCGTAAGTGTAAATATTTTATTCGTACATATATTCGCCACATTCGCACAAGTAATGATACTTATTTATTTATAAATAGGATAGTGTAATTGAAACAATATTTATTAATACAGTGTTGTTTTTGACGAGAAACACACACGAAAATTTTATTATTTTTATTATTCAGCGACAAATAGAGGTATGACGATTTCATTTTTTTTTTTTTTTTATTATTCTTAATGTTTGCCTATATCAACGTTTTTCATTGGTAGAACTTTTTTTAATGTCCACTTTTATCGTGGAATTCCTACTTTGTTTCAATATTTTTAAATTCTGTATAAGAATTATGTGCAATAAAAATGTCAATTATTTCAACTGATAATTATATTATTTTCAATAAGTTTCATCTCCGATGAGATATCCGGTTTTTAGATATTTTTTAAATCAAGAGATTTCCGTTAATAAGATTACTTTTTAATTCTTATAATGAAGTTCTAATTGTTTATTTTCATGACATGAAAATTTTCAACACTTCAAGTGTTCTAAGTTTGATTATAAAATTATTACATAAATTTACAATTAACATAAAACCGTATTGAATTATAGGCGATAATTTATAACATATATTTTCAATAAGTCTCTATACCAGTTAAAATTTGGTAGTAATAGCATTGGTTATAGTACCAATAGGAATAGCCCATGATATAGGCCATAGGGGTTTTCGACTACTAAAATTATGTTTATACAAATTGCGGATAGGTGGCGTTGTATTAATGAACAAATAATTTTTTCTGTAATTACATTTTTTATAATACAATTTTTGTTCTTATCTTAAAGGTAGGCGTCCACTAATCCGCATTGTACGTATAGGACGAATCGTATGAAACGGATCAATTTGTGGTAGTGCGTCCAACTGTATCCGTAGCAATCGGATTACCGATGCGACGGTCAGTTATTTTTTAATAACATTCGCATTTTCGTTGCGAGTGGACGATTGGAAACAGTGCGGTGTGCAAGACAAAATGGAAAGTGATGAAGAACTTGTCATTATTGCTTTGTTGTTACTGATTTGCTCAACGACGATGTAAAATTCTTCCAGTATTTTCGTAAATCCGTAAGACGTCATCCGCACCAGTCGGAAAAGTTGCCCCTTCAAGAAATCTCGTCGGCATTACTGATGTTAATAATACATAAGTTAATTCCGCTGCAAGTCGGTGGACGCACTTTTATAAGTAACTATACAAAGAATTCTAAAATCCGTTTCATACGATCCGTTCGATGCGGACTAGTGGACGCCTACCGTAATACGGGCGTCGTCAGCTCCCGCCGTATATTACATATCAAACAACTGACTATATTCTATAATCAATGGTAATAGATACAACATGATAGAATGTTGAGGTTTAAATTTTATAAATTCTTTTTAAACCGTTTACTCTATTGAGTCAAACGGCAAATTACATCTCCGGAGTAATTATGAGTGGCCCATTATTATTTATGAATAAACTTGCCGAAGTGTTTATATATAATATATGTTTAGTATGTATTGTCCGGCGTTGAATTTATCTAAAATTGAAACGAATTAATGTACGAGATTGTTAGTAATTACTTCGATTTAAATATAATTATAATTTATGTATGTGGTAATAATTAATTATTACATATATTTAAAAAAGATATAGGTAATAAATGTTGAAATCACCTACGATAGAACTAGAGAAGGTCAATTTTTTCCAATCGGTTTCGTTGTATTATGAAATGCGTTTTAATATTAATTCTATTTGAGATTTCTGTATCAAAAAAACACATCAAAAATCACTTGCTCTTTGCTATGCATATACCCATTTAATGTTATATTTACTCTATTTCTAAAATATTTTGCATATTTTATCAATCAGTTTTAATGTTTATTGACACTTTTATCACCATGACAACACTATACGAATGAAAACATTGCAAAACAAAATCATAGTAGGTAGGTAGGTGTCACCCTAACCTGATAGTATAAAACGATCATTCGATGGAGTAAGTGGTGATAGTAGTAAATTTAAAATAAAATATGTCTTTACACTTATCATTTGTGATTATTATTGTTTCTATATTATCATTAAGTGAGTTATTATTAGTAAAAAGACAACAACTAATCACTGAAAATAATATAATAAAATATCAATTATACGTTTTAGTATTTAAAAAAATTTTATATTTAAAACTTTTAGCAAAGCTGGGCACTTTTTAAAAAAATGTACACATTTAAGTTAGTGAAAAGGTTTAAAGTTTAAAATATTTCAACTCATCAGTTAAATAAAACAATTTTAACTGGGTCAACATTTAAGTATATAGAAACTAACAATTGATATCATAACTTGGGTTGATATTTTTTTATTTTGGAAATAACCAATAGAGTCTATGATGATAACTTTTATCAAACGTAAACAATAAATTTACAATTTTTTATAAGCTTACATTATTCTTATTCTTAAATGCACGCATGGTATCAATTTTTTAATTTTATTGAACAATTCTGGATGGTAAAATAATTAAATTCAAATTCAAACAAACTTCAATATTTTAGTATATATACACTAATTTTATCATATTTATTAGATAACTTGGATTTAATTAAAACTTATTTATTAATTTAATGTAAATGAAAATAAATTAAATTAATAATAAAAAATATATGTGTTAATAATTAAGTTAATACAAATTAAATAGAAGAAAGTAAAATGAAAAAGTTAAAATTAACTTTGATTAATTATCTTCTAATTATCTAATTCATTGAATTTTACTTTGACTTTACAGCTCATTCATGCCCAGCATTGCATTTTGGTGTAGTTTAAATTTATATCACTAAAATAATTCATAGATTATAAAAAAATTGTTGTTTTTACAGTTTGTCCTATAACGTTGACTGGTGATATATACGTTTCTCCTTTCATCTATGACGTACAAAATAACATAGATTCGGTAATTCGTATAAAAGGATTAGTATCAACAACGGATGTGATAACAATGATCGAGTGTAACGTAATGGATTTGGATTCTCGGATTATTATGGTAATATGATTTATGTTGCTTACAAAAAATACTTAACGAATCAATCTTAACATTTGCACATAACGTGCGAAAAGTATGAATGAGAGATATTTTTTTTTTAGAACACTGATTTAAATATGAGCGACGCACTTACGGTATTGGCACGGTTCGAAACCCCAACGCCCTTAGGGGCTTTTAAGATTCAATGTTCGAAATTTGGTTCGCTTATAAACTTTGATGGTAACTTTTTGCTCGTCAATAGTCTACATTTGATAATTGGAAACGTTGAACCAAACATAATAAAACTAGGGGAAAGCGTTTCGGTAAGTACATATAATAATACCTTATTGTAATTGCTTTTCCCCAATCTGTAACAATATACTGTTACTATAATATTGTGTTTTAAATTTCAAGTTTAAATTGGAAATTTTTAATTTGACCGAGCCCGTCCCTCTGATGTGTCACTTAACCGACGGAGAAGATTACATAATTTTACCGACAAACTCAATCAATGGTAATAAACTGTCCACATGGATAACGTGTCCGGAATACAAACTCAATAGAGCCGCCGAGTATCAAATTACAGTGGTCTACTCGACGGACGCGATCGACGCCATGTTAAGGTATGGATATTATTATTAGCAAATATATGAAAATACACGTCTTTAATAGTGTAGCATTTCTTTACTTTTTTAACATCCCCACAAAAAGAAGTCACATACTGACGGAACAAGAGAATTTAGAAAACAAAAGTAAAAACATATGAGATTTGAAAAATTTGAAAAAAGCAACCCACATTTAAAATCTTTAATTAATCAATAATGAAAGTATGATGGATAAACTTTACTATAATCGAACTGTAAAATATTATTTTTCAACACATCACAGTAGCCAATAAATGGGAGAAGAGTGTATATCCCTTGAAAATGTTTAATTCCAACACCACCCACCAAAAAAAATTCTTCATTAAGTCACTACATAATATTAATGATGAATGTAAAAATGTACACCTTGCAATATTTTGTACTATAATATACCTACCTCACATTTCAGTTCAAACAATTTCAAAACTGTGACGGTTCAAGCTAACCGTCCTAAAGTGATAAAATCCGGGTTCACTAAAGATTTGAGAACTATTTGGTTTCAATTCGACCAAAACGTAGAAGGACCACACTCGTGTGATGACATTTTCACGTTAATCACGTTGACTCAAATCGGTCAAGGTATAATGCTGGCAACTTAGTTAAAAACTGCGATGATTATATTTTATTTTAATGTAGACGAACGCGTTTCGCATTGAATTTTCATATCGATTTGGTTTTCCGCAGATGCTGTTTGTTGGTTCGCATCGGATCATTTGACGGTACTTCTCGGAAATATAAAAACTGTTAAAGATAACAAATTTACCATTCAATTCTCTACTGGCAATAATATTCGGAGTTACAGATCATGGTCTAAAGTTAGTTCACCCATGTCAAACAACGAAATAATCGTGCCAATAGCTCCTTCTGAGGTAATCAATTTAAGTTTTGTATATGTAAAAGTAGAGCCTGAAAGCAGTTTGTGTGCTTTGCCATTTATTTTTTTCAATGATACAATCGCATGAAACTAGAACTTAGATTAGACTTTATCTTATTATCTTAGATTATATTAGATAAGTACCCACTGATTCGATATTTGACCTATTTCTACTTTTAAGAAATTAAAATTTGAAATGAACGCATAATTTAAATATGAAAAAGGAGAGAAAGTGCTTAGAAAATAACATTATGTAATGCTTAGCCTTTAAATTTCGACCTTTAAGGACATTATTATTATTATCATTAATGACTGTATAATATTTTAATTGGCTTAAATCGTACAATTAGATTACGACGCCGGTTTATTGGTTGTACGGGCCTCGACAGTTTTGTAACGCCATCAACGACAGAAAAGACGTCCTCGGCACGCAGTCTACAGACCTACAGCTCGGATATAACAACTGCACCGGTTCGCAAATCATCAACGTGTTGACGAGCGGCTCGCTCGTGCTCAGGTATAATCCAATTTTGAGCTACAGTGATCTCTCGGATCCGACGCATGACACGACGATAGACGAATCTTCGCAGCGCGCCTCCTCTGTCAGAAACAGCGTCAGAAGTCTGGTAATAATGATCAATCAACAAGACTTCGCAGGGAGCGTGTGCTTGAACGGCGCTCTGGTAATTACGAGTATTACGCTAAAATATCGAATGAAATATTATAATGTACTACAAAGCACTGGCGAACTAAAAAGGGGGACTAGAGAAGCTTCGCGAAAACATTTTTTTCAAGATATCTTATTAGTTATTATCATTTACATTGTTTAGCCCCTCCCTCTCATTGAAAAAACTTAATTTTACTTATTTACGCCTCTGCTAGGTGTAGATACATTGGATATTTGTCAAACGCAACAGCTAGAGCACGGGTTTATATAATATGCATTCAAAATTATTAAAACATACCGTATGGTATTCTGAGAAAGTGATGAAACCATAATTAAAACAATTCAATATTTGAAATTTTATTTGTTACGAAAAAAGAAAAATCTAAATTTATTACTTAATTCATTGCTTAAAAAGTAAACTTTAATTTTGTTTTTTGAATTAACGATAAAGTATCAAAAAACGTTTCTCACAACAAAAAAATAAAATAAAAATTATAATAAGATTAATTTGGATTTTAATGAAATAAATACGTAAAATACAATTTCCTTTTATTAGCATTTAGTTTTAGAAATATAAAATTTGATAACTGTTAACTATATCATAGAGGGCTTTTAGTTAATAGTTACGAAAGAAAAATGTGGAACACAATTACAAAAGTTGTATAGCATTCGTCAGGCCTCCGTGGGATACCCTGTACCGCTGTTGAAACTAATTTTAGATATTTATTATATCCATTCTGCCAGATGATGCCGTACGTGGAATACACTTTGGAAGTTTCGGGCACTAACATTTTGAACCAATCGGGCTCGAAAAGTCAATTAAAATTCAAACTAATCGAAACCAACGGCATTAAATCTCCGCCGAAATTGCAAATAATGGCGCGTCCGGCCTTCGCCATCGGGTCCGAAGCCGTTTTCGAAACAGTGCTGTACCCGATTTGTGGCGAGCCCGTCGAAGACAACTATAACAATTTACAAGTAAAAATGTTTTTCTATTAATTCTTGTATACTATAGTAAACAAAGACTGATACGCGAATACGCCCGACAAGACAGTATTAAGGAACATTAGGTCAAATGTCACGTGTTCAAATACAAAATGTATTAAAATAAATAAATTAACATAAGTGTAGTTATATTGTCCGAAAAATTTGCATTCGACTTTATTCGTAATGGTTGAATAATAACGTTTTCTTTTATTTGAATAATTGGCCGTGTCTTATATATCTATGACGGCAAATGGATATTAAATTTATTTCGTATTCAGATACATATTAATTCAGAAACGCGTTGGCAATGGTTTTCGAGGAACGGTTACTCCTTTAAAATTTGAAGGGTGGGTGAAAGTATAGTAGAATGGGTTTTAGTAAAAACAAGTATTGCAAAAACACATTACTTGTGTATGAGAACGCCTGGGACTCGCGTTCATATCATAGACTTATTTCGATTGCTCGGTTAAAGGAATAATAATTGACATTGATCGATTCGTACTCAAAATTGAAATTTGTTTTACTCATTTTTCTGATCAAGAGTTCATATGAAAACATATGTAACATATGTCATATATATATATATATATATGTACAATGTACATATACATAATTTATATATACTTATATTACACTTTTACGCCCTCTATTCTCGATTTCTCGCGTACGCTCTATTTAAATATAAATTATAAATGCATATTATAAGTGTATTTAAATATTATAATTTTTACGCCGTCTTGTATTTTAATTGTTTTAATGATTGAAAATTTCCCCGAATTTAGTACGTCTGGTATTTCATATCTGAAAACATCAAATACCACATCATCGGCGTTAACGGTCCAGTATTGATATTGGATACGAAAGGATTTAATCGAGGCAAAAACTACACGATCGGCTGTGAACTACACGACGAAATCGTTATGCTGGGTAAAGAAACGTCCGCGATAACAAAGGTAATTACAAATATTGAATTACGCGAGTTTGTGTGTTCATTATGTTAAGTTTTCTACAATTCCTTTCGTATACCCGTCGGCCGTCACCTGTGCAACGTAGTTGTTAAGTATTTTTAAATTATGTTAAATTAGACTCTGATGCGGCCAATTTTTAGGGCCGATAGTTGGTATGGTTATACGTATCTGTCATTTCAAATGTATACGCTTTAGTTAATGAAAAAAATGAAGCCCACCCCACCTAAAATTTGCCTTAATCTCAGCCTTTGCTGTATAGAAAGGTAGTAATTAATAGAATTTAATCAAATCTGCCATAAAGTGACATATTCATTATATTAACGCACAAAAAACAAACAATATATTACATTAATATATATTATTATATACATAATATAAATATACGTAATATTATGTACTGTGTCTTATCACACACACGTTACACCACATGTGTAATATCTATACTATATATAAAATTGTAAGGGTTTTTCTTCGACCGCACTAACCGAGAAAACTACTGGACCGATTTGGCTGAAATTTTTTTTGGCTGAAACCCGACACTCTGCTGAAGGTTATAGTACCACTTTTGTCAGTAAAAAAGTTCATAAAAGTTCATAAAAAATTAAAAACAATTGTACCTATATTGTGCGGCACGGCGGGCCGCGGGTTTACAGCTACCTGTAACTTGACCTTTTTTTTGTATCGTGTTTGATATTGGCGTTCCGAGAAGTTTATCGCACTTACACCGACAACACGTATACCCAATATTCATATTGTTATTATTATAACTTCGTTTAGGCTAGGTTCACATGGACGATGGACGCGCGTGTTTAGATATACGGATTTCTCGATCGCGATAACGACGCAAGAATCTATTTCCGCGCGCACACGCGCGTGACTCCGCGTATTGAATCCCATAAATCATTATCGGACCTTTCGGTTGACACGCGCGTTTCGACAACGAAACAGCGATTCATTGTGCAATTACATATTATAAAAATATTTTAATTTGATTCCAATTCGTTAGATTTAATTAGATCTAACAGGTCATCAAATGATTTAATTGACATTCGTCAATAGTACACGCGCGTCCAAAAACATTTGTCGAAATTAATAATCTATATACTATTATATAAAATTGTAAGGGGTTTTCTACGACCGCGCTAACCGAGAAAACTACTGAACCGATTTGGCTGAAATTTTTTTCGGCTGAAACCCGACACTCTGCTGAAGGTTTTAGTACTACTTTTGTCGGTAAAAAAAGTTCATAAAAGTTCAAAAAAAATTAAAAACAATTGTACCTATATTGTGCGGCACGGCGGGATAGAGTTATTATTGCGAGCATAATTTGTGCTTAGTTTTTTTACCTACTTTTTGATTATTCTTATGAAGGTTTATTGGGCATGCTAATAGAGTTAAATTTTGGGTAAGTGGCCAATTCATCATCATGCCGTGAACCAATCACGGGCGAAGCTGTGACAGGTCGGCTAGTAGATAATATAAAATAAGTAACTTGTACACGGGGTAACTAACTATTTTAACTAATGTAGGTATAAATGGAACTTAGGGTCATATTTACACATGTAAACAATGAAGGGTATGAGTAATAAATATAAAGAACCAATTTTATACACAAAGGACCCCACAAAAAGATTTGATAGTTTAGGACGAGAAGGCAGTATATTTTATAGTTTATACCTCTCTTCTACTACCTACTGTCAAAAGTTGAAATCAGTATATAACATTAAAATACATTCTGCAGTTATAATATAATAAATCTATAAATCTAATAGTTATAAATTATAATACATGCGTTAGAGTAGCGTTAGTGAATAATGTGAGTGGAAAATATTCTCTTTATATACCCTTCAAAGTTCTAATTAAAAAAAATAAAATAATTATAAAACATTTCATTACAAACATGTATTCGATAATATTTACCATATTTTATAAAAAAAATATATATTTTTAATTTTTTCGGGCAAAGAAAAGGTAGTAAAGAATAAGGTTTCGTGAGGATTTTCAATCTAAAATTATTGTTTTATTTTCATAAACGAGGGTTTTGCGAGATATATTTCACCCGGTCCCACGCAATACCTATATTCGGCACTGACTGGTCCAAATTTCTGAGCTTTGAGCCGATGACACAGATTCCGCACATTGCCACATTGTCGTAGTACTATGTTTGTGTTCACGTTTATACCAATGCGTGTCCAAACGTTATACGCACTTGTACACGAAATTCTTAAATGTTCGTCGAAAAAACGACCATATTCGGATCGGCCGCGTAGTGCCAAATGATATTGTGTAACATCGGACACACTTCCGCGTTTCAGTTGCGACATTGCATTTCACGGAAATGCGCATATTCATCGCCGGCTTGTAATATGTTAATAATTTATTTTCGAGAAAACAATACGATAATTCACTTCTCTTGGAGGTTCGATCTCTTCCCCCCTCTCTCTCGTAATATTTACCATCGCACACACGTTATGTCGCGTTTGGCATATCCATAAGCGCACGTAAAACCATCGCGTCTAAAACGTATAGCGACATTATTTTTGACAACTTCCGGAAAACAGTCGCAGCTCCAGGATAGGGATATAGTACATAGTATCGCGCGACCGGATTACGAGTTAAATCCTCTTAGTTGTCGGTGGTGGCATCATCACTCGTAACTTACTACTGCGTACGCGTTTGTTACTGTTGGGCGGGACAAAATATCAAACGGATTTTCCTCTTTCGTCTCCCTGGGACCAAGTTTTGAAGAAGAAATACACTCGTGCGGAAATAAAACGAACAGCGCGCGTACAGAGTAGACATATCAGTGCCATTCACAGAACAGCAACGTCATTGATTGTGGCGTGAGACCGCGAAACTCGATGCAATGCATAATAGTTTTAACTCAGTTTATCGGGTAAACATCGCTGAACGATTTAAAGATAATTTTATACGACACGGAGGCGACAACGATGACGAAATAGATCCAACGTGAAAAGTCTGCACGATTACATCGTCGTATGAAAAAATGTAATCGCGTTTTTTGCTTTTCGATTCGGGAGCTGATGCTGAAGACGACAAGCCGCTACGCGTATACATTTATTTTATATGTTTCGTTTTAAATTCCACACTATAAGAACCAAGGTAAACCAAATTCACCCCTTGAAACGATTTGAGTTGAACAATTTTTTTCAACACTTCACGAATTGGACATTGGCCACAATTGGAATTCCCAAGAATTTTAAAAATATAAGTTTTTTAGTAAACGAATCGCATAATGGATAAAGTTATTGAGAATATTGCTGTTATTCTTCTGAAATATAATGACAATCAATTTTTGGTATAATTATAGAATGGCATATTAAATTAACTGCAATGACGGATATGGTTTATACAAATAAATGGAACAATAATTATAGAACGCGTATTATTGCTGCTAAAATTTCTTTTTTGATATTTAAATAGACATAATAATTACATTGTTTACAATAGTTACGGATGTATTCAAACGAAGTAAGATCGGTAAAAAAAATCATCCGTTTCGATTACTTGAAAACGTATATCTGGTATATCTATAGCCGCGCGTGTCGTATAAACGAATGATCAAAGTTGTAGATACGACCAGATTAAAAATGAAAAGAAAAATATACCCGCGGTGTACGTATTGAGAGCGAAGAAAAAATGGCTGCCGAAAAACAGTAAACATCACTAAACCGTAAAATATAATACAATGGTGGTGTATAAATATCAACAAAGTGTTGCCGACTCCTGGTGGAATTCTAACGTCAACGACGATGGAAAAACGTACGTCAAACTGTCGTGGTCTACCCGTGCACGATAATCTTAACTCGCGAAATATCGTATATATACATCGTCGTAAAACCGTCCTCGAGGGTACAGTTTGTTAACAAGTCGAACGGATCAAACCGTTTTGTCGCCTCGACGTTTTATTCACTAACTCGCAATTATTATTATTGTTATTATTATTATTATTATTATTTTACTACGCGTGGAAATCGATGTCGGTGCAGTTCCGATGTGTTATTGGAGTTAAGTTTTCATGAGCTAACGGCAAAAACGAGACACTAGAACCTTATACACCAAAACCTTTGAAATATTTTATCTATACCGATATAAACAGGAGTCTGTTGTAATAATGTTTTTGTTATGGTAAATTTATGTTGGCATGTCTACTCGTTTATAGATAACTTTAATAGTTTTTTGTCTCTATGATATTACTATATAATCTAGTAAACGTTGAATGTTACTTTCATAGTTACGTACCTATTTAATAATATTAGATTAATATTTTTTCGATAAATAACAAGCGTTTCGTTTTTGAAAATTTAACTGATTTAACTGATTAACTGATGAAAACAGTGATATATAGGTTCTGGATCTGAATGCAGTAATTGTTTTGAAAAGTATAAATATTATATACATGAAAAGATAGATCATTCAGATTTTAAGTTAGAGGAGCAAAATGTTATAAATAGGTACTTTGTATAAATACTTTGATTATCTAACCTTTGAATTAGCTAGGTACCTAGTAGCCAAGTATACGTATGGCAAATCAATTTTATAATTTGTAGACAATAAGCAGTCGGTGCGATTTTCAATTTGATTACTAGTGAATTATATTGTCAATCTGTTCAATCCTTTTCATAAACGAATATTTTGAAACCCTTTCCGATAGAAAATCCTGAATGCGGCACTAGACTTCTGTTGTTATATATGTCGGTGTAATTTATTTAAACATTATATTCAGTACTTCTATAACTGTTACCATTTATAAGACCTAATCAGCTAGCTACGTCATATTTCAAATTTTAAAAGTCAATAAAAAAAAATCGACCTGACCGAATCCTTTTGGTTTTTTTTTTTATAACGCTGGAGGCCAAGCATCTTTTTTTTCAAGTCATAAAATAACAGAACGGCTCCTGGTCTATTAAAATAAAAAATATATAAACGTTTGTGACATAAAAATTTAACATTATTTCGGTTTTCCGTTTTGTTCTCGGTTCATTTCTCCCAATCGACCTCGACAGAAATCAGCCGGTCCTTAAACTTTACGCTATGTCTCGACGACGTCCCCATTTATCCCTAATGAGCTATACATAAGCAATGAACCCCACCCACCAATCAGTGTATAAAGCAAACGACCGATAAAAAAAAAACCATTTTTATAATTCTACCCATAACCGTAGTCCTAATCCTCTCTTTGTCAACCTACCTAATTATTCCCGAGATCTCTCGGCGATGTTTTGTAAAAATTTCGAGACGCAGAAATCTCCTTCGGTGTTAAAAATAATGAAAAACAATTTTGTTTTATATTCGAATGACAACATCTCGATTAAATCTCTCTCGGTGTGGGATTACCGTTGCCAATAGATGGATCTTCTTAAGCTCTTTTTGATAAATTACTATACATCAATTATTTAATATTACATCACTGTACAGAGAGAGAAAAAAATTCTAACATTTGGCCTACATCGACAGAGTTTGAATTCATAAAGTTTTGGAATTCAATAACAGTTGAAAGGAGTAACAAACTTTACGGCGAATATTGTTCGATTTAGATCAATTTGTTTGAAAAGACATGACATGTGTTATAGGACTGGAATAGGACATACGCATTATTATTATAGATACTTGATTTAGACTATTCTTGTTGTGTAGAATAACACTGATTTTATTTCATATATATACTCTTTTACCTTTTTTTTTGTACATATTTAAGGCATGTCCATAAAACTTTATAGTGTATATTTTCGTTTTTACCTAGTGTTTTTAATATAATTTCCTTTTTGACTAAAAGCTATTTTGAAATAGCGGTTAGCATGTAACGACTTCCAAGTCGTATAATAAAGTAGACTCGACATTGCGCAATAAATATCGATAAAACTACGCGACGAGCTAATTATTACAATTATATTACATTTTAAGCGCGAGTTAACAAAAGAAAAAAAAATGTTCATTTTGTACCACGATGTGAAAATACTTTTAAAAGCAAATTTCGAAGGTTTTTCATAATACGTATAAATCCGTTGCCCAGTTATTACTTCTTAGCGACTGTACTAATATTCTTCGTACAAGGTTTATCGTTTAATTTAAAAACACTGCACACTCACGCCGTTCGTTTCAGACCGAATTCATATTATTCTTTTATTAAATTCAAATCAAAACGACCGCGATAACGCCAATACAAAAAAAAAAAAGAATAATACTAGTGCATTAGTGAAAATAAAAACTCCCGTAGATAATCGCTACGAATCCCTTAACCAGCCGTAATAATTGACCCGTCCGTGCTTGACAGCTACGAACCTTTTTTAAACCCGGGGTTCTCGGACTCGAATCGCGTGTTTTTAGGGTTTCAGGACCAACGATTCTCGTTTGAGAGCGTCCTCCTCGTTCGCATCGTGTGTGTTTTGTAATGCGTTACGATATGGAAATAAGTCGACGCGTCGCGTTACTCGCATATACGATGCGACTTCATTATATTATTATACAAATTCAAATACGCCATTAAGCGCGTGCGGTTAATATTACCATAAAACATTTTTTTTTCCCGAATCCGTGTCGTAGAGATATGTGCTGGTAAAGAGTGTGCTTCGGGGTGTAAAATTACGCGATAAATTTAAATTTAATTCGACGGTTTTTCCCTTCTTTTTTTTTTTAATAACACGCTGACTTTTTTAATAAATATACGTAATCTTATTATTCGGGCCAGGACTTCAGTGCATTCGAATGTTTTCCCGTCTCTTTCATTCGTCTGCAGTGATGAACACGTCCACGATGTTTACTTTACGTATTATTTTCGCATCGAAACACAATAAGATATATTATTCATTATGATAGCTCGTCGGGACATTTGTGAAAATCCGCGATGCGGTCGGGCGTAAGTCCGACAATATCAATATGAGATTTTTTATTTTAGTCGATTATTCGTCTTAGTTTTAGTGTTATACTTAACTTTTTAATTAATGTTTTCCAAACATACAAATTCAAATGGAAAGTGCTAGATTAAAACGTTCTTTCCACTTTTCAGAATTTAAACAAAATTATATGTGCACAAACAAAATAAATCGAAAGCCACACTTAAACATTATACATCACTCGTCGACATTTTTTGCTTATTTAAAAAATTAAAAACTTATGTAACAATTTGCATTCATAAATCCTAGTCCTGAATATTTTACCAAAGTATACAAAAGAGTATTGTGATTTAAAAATATTATTGTTTGACAAAAAAAATTCCATCACCGCTCACTTCGTAAAAATATTATACTGGTAATTTGATCGATCGATGATTATTTTCAATGTAATTTTAAACGGTCAGTAATTGAGCAAAAAATATAATAACATTAATAAAGGTACCCAGGTAGAAATTGTCGTCTGTCAGTTAGAAACATAGTTAACCTAACAGGACGTCCTTAGTTCTGTCTGTTTTAAATAGACATACCTTCATTTATATTATACGATTTCACAGTTTCGAGTAATCGTATTTCGCCACAAATAAATTTAAAAATCATAAAATTTATCGTAGCTGCACTTGAATGTCATTTTAACCATGTACGTGTCATTTTCAATATTAAATTACACCGTAACGAGCACAAGCGTTTTATCTGTACGGAAAATTATTGATTTTATATAGTATAATCTAATTTGGTTTTATATACGCGTACACTTTCACTCGAACTTTTCATACGTTCCGAAATAAATTCCCGTCGATTGTATATTATATTGACGATTCCAGTAACAATAAGAATCGTGTCGTTTCACATTTCATTCGACGCTATTGTGCGCGAACGCTTTTCGTCGTTTTCTTTTGAAAGTTGAGGTGCCATAGGCGTAAACTGGATCGAAAATTTAAGATCCCAATGCCCCCTTAATTTTGTCGTTCATTAAGAAACAAACTAATTCTATCGAAAAGACAAAAAGGCGATTATTTATATTTCGATTTTATTCAGAAAAATATAACGTCATAACTAGATTGAGTATTATAAGTCAAGAAACAAAATATGTAATTGTAAAGCATTGTCTAAAAGTTTATACAAAAAAGTTCAATTTGCATTTAAATCCATTACTTATGAAGTTATGACTTATGTGTCGAAAAAATGTAATATATCATAAAAAGAAATCGAATACATTGATTATTTTTTGATAAATAAAATAAACATAATAATTTAATCGTATGAGATTATTGAAGCATACCATAATATGGTATATTCAATGAATGTTCTACTTGTGTTTTTCGACTTTTTTAAATAAGTAAAAATTACACGTTAAAATAATGGAATTAAAAAATTTATTGTCGATGCGAATTACATCTGTTCTCGGTAATATTAAGCTGGAATAACCGCACAATTTTAACAAGGCCAAACGTCGAAATAGTAATAACCTAATTTAAGAAGTAATTATTCGTTTCTATCACTGAACTTCTAACGTCAAAACGGTGTTTAAAATAATACTACTATATTGTCTTACTTCACAGCTCAATTCACAATGACAATTTAATTTAGATGTTAAACGTTCTTAAAACAATCGCTTAAGTTCAGAAAAAAAAAGACATCGGAGCCCCGCCATGCAATGTCGAACAAATATACAAAATATTTCGTTTCGAACAAAACTGAAGTGACAAAGATTAAATAGAGAAAGCCAACAAAATCCACGAAATCTCATGGACACGCATCGAAGCAACAAGTGATAAAATCTGACTTACGAGGTAGTTGTACTCGCACGAAATAAAAGCAGACGATTAATTAATTTCAACTTAATGTCAATAAATTACAATCAAACTTCGTCGATTGTAATTACGATATAACACGACAGTGTTACATTACACATACACTGTAGGTATGTAACCTAATCACCAAAGTATCATTAAATACTATATATTATTTTGTATAAAATCAACAATGATATCGGCGGTAACCATGGTGACGAAAGTAACGACAACGGACAAATATACGATGAAATATTTCAGAACGCGGAGACCAGAGAATCAAATATCCCCCTCCCCACTATCTCACTTATAGTGCAATATTTCCATTTCGAAATCGACCCGTCGATGGTATACTGTAAAAACTTAATGGAATGTTAAACTCGAAAAAATAATAAAATAAAATTCGAGACTGGATTAAATGCAGTGAAAAATAATGCGGCGAATTAATACGATATTTAATCTAAATCGAATTCTCTCTGCACCACGCGTACCATTCCACATCGGGCATCACCTGTCGCATATATGTGTGAGTCAATTATTGGCCGAAAGTAATCAGCATGGAATTCGATGGTGGATATTTGTTCGCGACAAAATGTCGTTAGGCCACGACAATTGGTCACAAATTCAGACAATATTTCGTTTTGATTTAGATACATTTTCTAGTCTCTTCTATGAACTCAAATTATGCAATTTTCTGACATTTTCAATGGTTAAAATTCAAACTATTACTTTTGTACATTTTTCGATTCTCTGCCGTGCGCTTCACGTTTTTCAATCGTTTGTACTGTTTGCAGTTTCACAAAAATCTTATCACTAAGAGATTCTTTCTGGCGCGTTCCAACAATGTTTACGGCGTGTCTCAGGGGAGACGATTAACCCGTTTGAAACTATCGAAAACCACAAATTATAAACTCATAACTTGTGTCAGAAACTGAAATACCATGATAATTTTTGACTTTTGCTGAGTCATCATTTTCAACAATTGGTCAGCAGATTTATGCATCGCAATAATCCTACAGAGATCTGATATATGTAAGTGATTGCCTAATAACTTATATAATATGTTCAATATTTTATTATTTTCAAACTAAAAATCCAAAAAATCGTGATAGAAATTTTTAATTAGTAGAATGGTTGATAGTTTTCAATCATTTTCTAAGATTCGCAAAACTTTCAATATTTTTTATTAATTATTGATTATTTAATGTGAACATTAATTAACACGAAAAATATTTCAAGTTTAATAAAAATAAACTCAAAAATTGCTTTAAAGTTCATAACGTGACCTGATTAAAAGTTTTAAACAACAATATTTTTCTGAAATAATATTTACAAAATGACCTTTTTGATTTTGATTTTTTTTTTTTATATATAACTTAGAAGAAAATTATATTTTTGTTATAAGTTTCTTATAGTTAAAATCCGTTTAAAATATGTATATATTAAAGTGCAGAAGTATAACAAATATTTTTTATAAAGAAAAAAAAACTTTAAAACGTAAACAGAACTAAAGTTAAAGCATTCTGCATTTGCCATGTCTTCACAGGCCACCCTGTATAGATTTAATAATCGGATTATGCATTGTGTCGTTAAACGCTTCACTAATAATTCTATAAACTCAAAAGTTTTTATTTTTCGTCTGGAACTTTTTAATTCTTTAAGGGATTAAGAATTTAATCGATTTCAATCCGGTCTCGTTTATATTATGAAAATACGTTATTCAAGTAAATTGTACCTTAATAGTTTAACTTGAGTTTTTTATTCAAACTAATAACAAACTTGACATCATATTATATAGCGTAAGAAAAGAATACAATGGTTATATATCTACTGTAACATGCGCATAGTAGGCATAAATATTACGAAAAATAATAAATTATTATTTTATGTTTTAATTATAATATTTTAATTATTATTATAATACGTTTTCAAGTTTTAAAATTGCAGTAAAAGTTTCATTCGACTATGTCTCATTAGAACAAACATCGGACACGAGTAGTTTTTATTCTACTCAGAGAATTCTTTTTTTCTCAATCGTTTCTCAAAAAACGTTGAAAATTATCGAATTTCTCTTTCGAGTATTTTCGTTCATATTTATTTTCGAATTAAATTAAATTTTCACATTTTAAAACAGATTCATTCGTTTGTTTTAAAAGCGTTCGTTCTCGAACAAACACAAAACTGAGATCCACGACCAAAAAATAAAATTATTTAACGTAGACTAAGGGTTTTTATGAAAGCTTTCCGGTTCAATGATCAAAAACAAATATGAATAAGTGTCGTACTCTCTTCGTACCCCTTTATTCCCTTTGGCTCCTTCGTCCTCAACTATTATATCTCCAATTGTTTTTCATTTTTCTCGCTTTTTCAATATTGTTCTAATTAACGGCGGACACACACATAAATTTCGTTAGAAATTGATTTAAATAATAAATCTTTCGATACTGACGATTCGCTATAATCGTAATTATCTTTCACCGGCTGTATTCGTTCATTAATTCGAGACAAGGACAGGATTAAAATATTCATAAAAAGGCCGACAATATTGTTGTAATAAGACTGAAGTATTTCATCGCATACTTGGACAAACATTTTGTACACAACTCCAACCACTAAAGTGTTTTCAACTGAAATTTTTTTTTTTTAAATTAAAAAAGTTTAGTGCATTTAGTAAATGCATTATTTTTAATTTAAGGGCATAGTGATGTTTTATTAGAACATAAGGGGTTTTTGGGCATTGCATTACTAGCCTCATAGCTATTGTTATAAATACAGTGATTTCATCACAATACTCAGAAATTCAAGAGTATTTTTATTGTATTCGAGTTAAGTTATACCTTGTACGATTAATACTCTTTGCGACAATATTATATTATATTGTATTATTTCTTCACGATTTAATTCTCAGTGCATGTCGTCTATTACTTATACAACATTAATTTTATATGAAAACTATAAAACGAATTGTGTTGAATGTAAATGCTGTTCTTAATTAAATACGCAATTAATCGTTTCCGGTTTACTGAACAGTATTTTAACTATACAAATATAATATATAAGAGAGTAAGCGTAATGTAGACGTCAATATTTATTCAACATTAATGGCGACGACATTGTTATACCAAAATGTATACACCGCTGTGATCAATAAATGTGAGAAGGGATTGATATATAGAGAGTATCTCAACAAAAGTTTAATTTACGTTTTCGGTAAACAAGCGTTTCGAAATTCGATATTTCGTATATCTTAAATTCCTATCTTGTATTATAATCAAAACTGTTAACATAAGAATACTTTTAAAACTTGATCAAATAATGTACAAACAATGATAAATAAATTATAGTTTCTCTTACATAAGTATATAATACAAAATAAATTGCGTTTCATTCTTTATTTTTTTTTTTCAAAGTTACTGTTTCGTTTATAGTTTATAATATATAAAAAAAAGGATGAGATACTAAAATCGAGTGAGATGTAGAGGATAGAACTGTATCATAGTGACTGATATTGGCGAATTGTTCTTTAAATTTGAATCCCATGTATGGGTGCATTCGATAAACGATTCTGAGTAAAGGCTAGTGGATGAGCGGGCCTCTATTTTTAAATATGGTTATATTACTATAAACTTAGGTAATATATAAATAAAATTATTACTCGAGTTTGAAAATCCACGAGGGTTGAGCGAATTCAAAAATTCAACTGGATAATTACAAATAAAACATTATGACTGAATACAAATAAATATGACTGATATTCAAAAAATATGACTTAAAAGACTGAAAATTATAAGAAGATATGTGGTTTTCTTTTCTTATTAATCAGCTTGTACGTTCAATTTAATTCAATGTGAGTTTACGTTATAGGACGAAATTCAATTTGGAATTGAACCGTTTGACGCGAAAACAGTTATTGTACCTCAGCAAATTGTAATTTCATTTGGCCGATCCCTTCACTTAAGGACGAAACATCAAAATTATCTCACCGCAAGAGAAGTGCAAGTGAGTTGAAAATAATTATTTACAATTATTCTCTAGTAGGAGAGTTTCTTTGTAAAACTTTTTTTACAGTTTTGGTTGAATAGTCCATAATATACCTAATATAAAGTTTAGATTTTTAATCAAATAAACATCATTATAACTTTATTTTTTGTATTACAGTACAAGTGGCTTTGTAAAACAGCCAACGGTGATGATTGTTTAATGGTCGGGAACAATCCTGAATTGAGAGAAGCTATGGATGATAAGTCGTCTTCGATGTCTTCAGAGTTAGTGATCCGCGAATTGACATTACAACCAGGAAGGTAAAAAGCCCGCGTGTTTCATTTACTAATATGATCTAATAAAAAGTGGATACTTTCAGGTATACATATATATGTATAATGTATATATATATATATATAATTTAAATATTAATTCTGAAAGCAAATATACTTAAACATTAATTATAAAAATGATTTAAAACAGAAACTATGTGATCGTTTAACTTAAAATGTATTTATAAAACTAAACAAATAAAACAAAATAAATAATAAAACTAATTACGTGTAATCGAGTTGAAAATTCGACTAACTAATGAATTCAAAATCTTCCTTAATAATAGATATTTTCAAAAATGTTCAGTTCAATATCGTTTTTTCGTTCTTGCAAACAATAATTTTAATTCGCTGGTCGCCCAAAAACATACAAAAGTACCGTTAACTAATTTTGTGATTAAATCTCTTGTTTTTTATTGTTTAGGTACTACTTTGTGGTTCAAGTATCATTATCTGGCATTCCAATCGACTCGGCCGTATCTGTGGTAGTGGTATCTTATGAAGCAGGTCCACACGTGACGTTTTATTGGCCAGATAATAATTTTAATCCCAGTACACCTTTGCCGCCTGGAAGCAGCTTTATACTAGCGTCTACTGTATCCTATTTAACTGCCGATTGTTTAACTTCTTGGACCACGTCTTCAGATTCCGGTTATAGCTATTTGACATCCAAACAAATGGTAAAATAATAAGTTATTATTAATAACTGTTATTAATTGTTTGTATTAAGCGCAATCTGAGGAGTACAAAGGGACGCAAGCACTCTCAATTTTCATATAAACGCCTTAGGTTTTTTTTAAAAATTTAAAAATGAAAAGTTTTTACTTGTTTTTTACAACTGTAAATAATACCTAATGATAACCGTACAAATAAATTTAAGTTTAGAGCTATTTGTAAATATTTTCAGATTAGCTACTTACAAAAATCCTATAGAAATCTTTAAAAAAAATATTACAAAAGATATTAATATTAATAAAGATGATAACAACAACAAATTTTCAAAAATAAATAAAAAAATGTACTTCATTTTAATTCGCATTAAGTTGTTGTATTTATGCTATTTTTACTAATATCTTGATTATTTATGTTAAAATGCGCATTTAAATTATTTTGATAGATTCAAGAGCGAATTTCATAGAAAATAGGTACATTTTACTCCCCAACGATAGAGTTTTATTTAAATCTACTAAGAGAATTTGAAAGTCAAATGTTAGCTCTCCGTAGGTCTTTGAATTCCTTAAACCTAATACTCCTAATTTTTTAACTCAAATTACGCTAATATTTTTTGTTCATAATTTTCGGTGATTAATAATGAATAAACCTTACGTAAAATAATGATCGTACTCGTTCAGCTTTAGAATGCTCGAATATAATCAATATCATTATGCATTACAATATATTATAATATAATTGATCAATTCATAAGACGTCTAATTATTGTTATCACACATTTAGGGTGGTAAAAATAAAGTAGTTAGAGCATTTACAACCGGTCGAAACGAAACATTTACACACGACGTTCGTCTCGTAGTGACCTTGCCGAATAAAATTGAACTGAAAAGTGATTTTTTATTGAAACTTAATGTACACTGTGCATCCATCAAACATTCAATGTTTGGGGTCGTGCCAGTTTCAGTGGTCGCTCCGCCTCAACCGTTCAAATTAGAAGTATGTATTTTGTTTTTGTTTTTTCAAATTCACACCAATTATTATTATTATTACGTGTCATAGTATGCCTATAATATGATATGACCTTTGCGTCCATGTTTATTAACAGGTGACACCGTCAGAAGGAATCGGTCTTTTGACCAAGTTCAAATTTTACACCAATACCGCATACGACACAAAATCGAATTTTCCCCTCCAATATAGTTTTGGATTTTATGTATCTACGTTGACTACCGCTCCAATATATTTTTATTCGTCGACTTTCCGATTACAAGCAGAATCGATTCTACCGTCAGGTTGGTGAAAACGAAGCACTTTTTCGCACTATATACGAGTCAGCGGTATTTTCCTGAATAATTTATATGATATCTTATGACACAGTCAACTCGGATCTATCAAAGATAAAAACCGTTTTAAAAGTGTGCAATGTTTACGAAAGCTGTAGTATGATTGAAGGTCCGGAAATATCTATTCGTCAGCCAACACGCATCTCGGATGCTGATATAACGTAAGATATTTTCTTTTTTTATGATTAACAGCCCACGAATTATTAATAATATTATCAATGTCTATCGACATTTGCATAGGTATTTTATAAAAAAATACAGGCGAATGTTGGTGAAGCAAATGCTAACCGAATCGGAAGCGTATAAAATCGTTTTCATGACAACGTTGGAAATGCTCAAAAACGAGCTGTACGAAAAAACTGCTCACGAATTACTCGATGTTATCTCGAATCATATCAACAATGATGTTATAGAAAGGTACTATTTCGTTCGGTTAATAACTATTATACCATGAACACTCGGAACAAAACTTTAATTCTAAATATGTATTTGAAACATTCAGCGTGTCCAACCGTAATGAATACATTCCGATCGGTCTAGCCCTCTTGGATTCAATTGCTCGATCGTTTTTTATTCTACCCAAGTTTAATAACATAATTGTTTTGCAATCGATGGTATTGTTACGAGATCGAATTTACACCAAATTAACAGGTAAACGTAGCCGCGGACGATTATTTTAATCGACAAGACGTTTCCTATAACGATCGACGTGTTTTCGCAGCTTACGTTAACGATACGCCGCCGCCGCCGGCGTCATCATCAAGTGCCGCGAACAATATCAAATACATATTAAAAAATGTGAATTCCAATAGACCGAATATTTACTCTCAAACGGAAATGAACATCGAAGTTGTATGTGTTGTCCTGATACCTATTGTAAAACCGTGGCATAAAAACCTGACAGTAGATATTATTGTATCCGTTATTAGGTCGAATCCTTCTTACAAGTGTCGGAAATTGTGATATTAAATCAACATAACGATTCTGATGAGTTGAATGAAAAGAAAAAATTGCTCGACAACATTGAAAATTATGCCAAGTACATTTGCTTGACATTGAGTGACCGACAAGAAATATACGTCGGTAAGTACATTGAAATGCAAAACGAATTTTGAAACAGTACCTACATATTTTATGTAAATTATGTACACCGTTTTTGAATGCCTATTATAGAAAGGTAAATATTTGACGTTTCTTTGCATGATTTTTATAGAATCGTTGGTTGGCAGTATCAGCGCACGGCAAGTAAACAATGTCAACACAATAGAAGCATCAATCGACATACCTACTTGTAATTCAGATTTCCACAAAAAATGCATTAAACAAAAATCAAAGGTAATTTTGATCCGCGTTTTATTGGTTTTGGATTTTAAAAATTATAACAAAACTGCATAGCTGTAGAAAAATTCAAGTGATTCTTGATTTCGACAATTAGTATATAACCGATATAAATTAAGAAAAAACAGTTGTTAAGTAAAATTGGCTATATTTGGCACTTGTTTCGAAACCGTTCCCCTCAATATAAAATTGTTTTTATTCTAATAAATGCCCTACAGTTGTAAATTTGAATATGACCTTTGTTGTATCAAATTATTTTGTATGGAACATGGTTTTTTGTTTATAGATTTTGACAGGCACTGGGTGGCTTCTTCCTTCACTATTTTCATGTTTTATTCTATTAGCATATATTCTTATTGTGCCCTAGGGCACAGATTTGATATAAATAAATAAATTTTAAAAAAATAGATTTTGTAAAATACTGACATGCATGCTCTATTTAATTTTTTTGAAACTATTTTACTTTATTCACATTTTTCATGTATCGGAACTACTAGAATAGTTAAAACAATAATAATTATATTACTCGTATATGGGTAATCTGTGTTTTATTTCTAAATAGGTGTTGTGAATGTAGTTTATTTAAAATATTTTACTGACCCACAAATTTTTCGATTATTTTTTCTTTTTGATAATTCAAATTTATAAAATCTATAAATTTTCAAAGCTAATTTAATATTAATTAAATTTAATAGTACATTTATGATTGTTTATTATGATATATTTTATCAGATTTTTGTGCTAACAATAATTTTTTTTTTACACTTAGATTATGATTGACAAAAATCTGTTTGTATCCCATAGAACTGATTTTCCATTATGTTTTATGGGCTTCCACTTTTATGATGATTTTTTCACACAAGTGTACGGTAACAAAGGCCAATCTCTTAAAAGGTAATTGACTTTCAAATTATAATTCATATATTTTTAATCATTTTTTCTTACATCCTATAAACCTATGTGTTTATTATGATATTATGATGAATACAAATACTTAGTATGTACTTTAATACTGTTATATGAAAGTTATGTATTTCTATTCAGGTATAGCGGTTTGTACGGATTTCATATCATGAAAACCGACGATAAAGCGAAATCAGACTACGAAAATGTTGCATCGAACCCTTCGAACATAGTTAATGTTATTGAAATTCCACTACAATCATCAACTTCAGACACTCAGCTAGAAGTATTAGAAATAATAATATATTGAATATTTTAACTAGCTATAAAACCGCATGAGTTACAGTTTATTGTTTTTAGTGCAGATATTGGAATGGTTTACTTGGTTGGACAAAGGAAGGATGTAAACTTCTTAGTGTCAGCACTAAATATCTTTCAAAATTTGCCACTTGCGAATGTCCAGCATTTAAATACTATGGGTAATATGTTGAAAAATATCTGTTTTTCTGAGATATAACCTGTGCACCGATGATATTAATAATACTATACTTGTGTGTTTTATCAATTTTCAGAATATTTTCTGTTGACGTTACAAATATTCCATTGGATAATTCCATGTCAGATTCGACACATAATACGGTTGTGTATGACCATAACAAAGATCAATTTAAAAATAATTCTTCGAAAACTCTAAAATCGCTTTCTGATGTTTATGTGGCTTTCAAGTGAGAATATAACATTAATATTATTTGAGTTGATTTTTGAGATACTATTTTAGTTGAGGTAATTTTTACTATTTTTTTCATTTATTACTTAAGCGTCTTTGCTAAAAGAAAAAAAAGGGTTCCAAATTTTATAAAAGTTCAACGCGAATATTGTTTCATATAAAAAATGTAAAATTAAAATTAAATGTATGTATATTATGTAAGTTTAAAATTTTATAGATCAATTTTCATAGTTTTTTTCCTATAATTTTACATTTTTTTTTTTTTTTGTTACCTAACATTTCTCGTGGATTCAAATGTTTGAATTGATTAAAACTAAAATATAAGACGAATAATTTATCAAAATTTAACGGTGAAGCTTTTGTAATTTTGTCACAAAACTAAATATATGTATCGATATAGATTGCTATATGTTTTGCAGACTGTAAATTCATGCTGTTTGTCATTTTGTAATTAACATGTCAATTACTATAAATCAACAAAATATATAGATACTAAATAAACGAAGAGTATTGAGGTTTCTGTAAATATTATTTGTGAAAAATATGAATTAATTATTGCCCCATGTGTTGACAGAGTAAATGGAGATAATGTTGATTTTCATAACCAAAATCTAAAAGATTTAGAGAACTCTTTGAGCCGACAATTAACAGAAAAAATAAAATCACTTTCTTCAATTATGAAAGAATTAAAAATTATTATGAGTAAGTTATTTTTAATCTTAATTTTAAAATATAATATTATGAAAAATAAGTCAGTAGTGTACTTACTGATTACTGATGTGAATAAAGACCACATTTTTTTTGTGACATAAATCAAAACATAAATCTACATGATTTAAATTCTGAGCAAATATATTCCCAATTTTTCTGTTAACTCTAAGCGATAATATAAATTTTCGATTGAAAATCGGACACAGCTAGGTATAGTACTTGAGAGATTATTCTATTTTTAGAAGTATTCCAAATTTAAAAGAGAAAGAAAATAGCTAAAAATTATTCTCCTTGCCACCGTTTATATTTCTTTAGATGAACTAAATAACAGTTTGTTTTGTGTTTTAAAAATTGTCCTTATGACAATACTAAGTATGAAATATTTTATCTAAAGCTCAAAAATCATAAGATTTAGTACGGTAATTTTTTTTATGACGGTTTTAAAGTCAGTAATATTGTTATTTTCACGGATATCAACATTTATATTTTCGTATCTAATCTTTACAAGTCGTAAAAAAAGATAAATATTATACTAACTTTTGTTCACATTTATTTCTCAATGATTTATTTAAAATTCAATTTATTTTTATTGCAGGTGAACCGATGTATGTTTCGATGCATTTGATGCAAAATTTTAATATTACCACAGATGAATCTATTCAAGACCTCGTAAAAAAACTAGCTGATGGATCATTAATTTTATATGATTTACACAGATATAGATTGTATGTACCAGAACAACCATTACGAATTATGCAGCCGCGTCACATTGGTAAAAATTGAAATTAAAAATATATTTAACCAAATAGTTTAAATTATGTTCATTCTTATGTTGACTATCAATTATATGAGTAGGTATATTATAAGTTTGTAATAAAGTAAATTTTATACATATTTATTTATAAAACAAGTTTACTAATGATTATTAATCATCATAATCTATATATAAAAATGGAGACAAAAAATTGGAAATTGCATAAGTTGAGAACGGCTGGGCCGATTTGGCTCAAATTTTTTTTAAATGATAGAGAATGTCGGGGAGCGGGTTTATAGCATAAATTATGGACCTAACTCCTGTGAGTTAGAGATTTAGAGACAAAAACTGAGTTACACTGGTGGCACCATCTAGCAGATAAAAATAAAAATATAAATATAATATAAATAATAATACAAATATCGATAATAGCTGGGCTTGAAATCGATTAATATCGATAAAAATCGAAAAAAAATAAATATATTTTGCCAAAAATGTAAAACAATTCATCAATTGAGAACGGCTGGGCCGATTTGGCTCAAATTTTTTTTCGAATTGTTCGTAATTGCCAGGAGAAGGTTTTTACGAAAAAAAAAATTTGAAAAAACCCAATTATGGGAGGTGCTGAAACAGGAATTTTGTGATGTACTTTTGAAATTTTAAATGGTTGCTATTGGTTATAGGAAAAAGTCAGCCCATTTATATCATATAACCCATTTATACATATGTATTTACTATGTACGTATACCTATACTGTAACCATAGTGACCATTATCATTGTTTATACATTTTTTTGCGAATCATTTTCAATTAAAATATATATACGTGTTTCATATACTTTTCACATATACGTACATACTTACAATAGGTTAGTAATTTTTCATAATACAAAATCCCCGTTTGAGCACCTCCCCTAGGGGGATGTATATAAATAAATCTATAAACTTATTTTTCAAAATTCAACCCTTAAAAGAAGGGGTAAACTTTTCACGGGCTAGATTTTGAGATGCAACGATCAGCGAGTAATTAGCATTTTATATGAATAGATTATTATGTCATCAAAAAACCCGACGATCTTTACCAAAAACGAATTGATTTTGCAATATCATATTATTACATAACTTTTATCGAAATTGCGTGCGTGCGATGAACAATAGAACTTTTTTCATTGGGCGGTCGAATACGATCGCAGGCAAATCTATAGTCATTGGTCGATAGTCTCGATAGGCGTATACAATTTTAAAGCGAAAACCCGATGACGCAAAAGGTATGGATTTCGCAACGTCATATATTATTACATAACTTTTACCGAAATTGCGTGCGTGCGTGCGCGCACCATTCCTCTTTCAATCGTAGACGCCGTCGACGCCACGCACTTACAATAAGTCAGTTATTTACTTATACTGCTAAATTCACTGGAAATATATGGCAAAACAACGTTTGCCGGGTCAGCTAGTTATTATATGTTTTACTTTGACAATTAATATAAAATGTACAACTTATTCTAATATCAAATTAAACCTTTCAGCTTTTTTTAAAATTTATACTTGATTTCGGAGATTTCTCTATTTGAGATACATTTGAAAATTTCAATGTACACAATATTTAAAAATTTAATTTAATTACAAAGCTAAATTTGATAGACAAATAAAATGTAAAAATAAACTAATATGCTAATTACTTTTTTTTCATACTTTTATCAGTCACATAATAAGTACTTATACCTATAATTACTATGTTTATAGAGCATAACAGCATGGGAAAAAATGTTGCCTTATTTTTCGCAATATTTGTGGCATTCCTCGCTTGTTTTGTGTTTGGTTCAATATTGCTAAAACGACATCAGCTACTTACAGATATTTCAGACATCCAAGTAAAGTAAAAATAAATACTTCATGATATATAAATATTTAAATTATAATTACAATAGTAGATAACAATTAAATACGTGCTATTTGGCGAGTTGTATTATAAATATAAAGAATATTAATTTATAATCATTACTCAATGGTCTCAATGGTTAATATTTGGACATACAATGGTAATTAATTCTAGATTTTAATCATTATTCTAGCTATTAAAAATATTATTGTTTAAATGCAATTTGATGTAAAGTTTTAAGTAACACCAAATTGATCTAAATTAACAATTCACTAATTGAATATTTAATTTTCAGCAAAATTTGAAAAAAGAAGAAAATTCTATAAAAAGACCTAAGTATAAAAAACTAGAGTCTACTGAATTGATTGAACAAAATACGAATTCAGAACAAAGATTTCGCCATTTTAATAACAGTAAATTTGAATTATTAAATTATTATAACTGTAATGTACCTAAATATTGAATTGTTCGTCATTTACAAAATTACTAACCGATACTTATGTATTGATTTATAATTTCAGATGTGGAACTTTCGGACTCCGGTATCACTTTGCATTCAGACAGAACTCAAATAAATTTATTACAGCAGCTTCATTAGATTATGATTTAGTTTAAGATATACATATAGTTAAATACATATTCCCTAATAGAATATAAAAACTGTATACTTAAATATTTTATTAAATATAATTTGTATGTAAATAAATTGATAAACTTTTGTGTATATATGTTTATAATTTAGCTCATTCTATTCGTATCTACATTCATATATCATAACGAACTAAACACCAACTTTCGTATTCTCGTCAGCGATAATAGAACACTATTACGTACACTTCACTTTCGTGAGTTTCGTGACAATGGTGTTATTTTGAGGAAGATGCGCTGACGGCTTTGGTGATGATGCTTAGAGTGATTAAACGCCTCCTAACAGTTCTAACTTGTTAGTTCTAACTAGCACCTCTAAATAGTTTTTCTCATAAATGTTATTTTGTTGTAAATGTTTTTGGTAAGATTATTTTGTTTACACGAAACTATAGCATCCCCTACAAACAGTTGGCCGAGTCTAAATACACCAAGAAGGAGAAGGAAAATTTTATAGAACCGTCCATTGCTATTTTCTATTATAGTTTAGTCTGTACAGTAAATTAGTAAGTGCGTTGGCTTTTTTTTTTAATAATTTTAAATATTACATTTACCCTGAAGTATTCTTTATGACTAATAATTATGTATAATATATGAGTACTTATATAATAATAGACGTTCGGTGTCTGTCTATATGTGTATGTATATGTGCTAAGCTGTTAAATAATGTAAAAAGTTTTCAAGAAACAAGAGGAAACAAGTGACCGTATGTAACTAAAATGTTTTTATTATACAGACAATATGTACTTCATCAGTCATCACTAGTGCAACTTGTTCTACGTTGGTTTCCACTGCTCTCTAATTATTCATTAAACTACAGACTACTAGTCCAAATAATATTGTCAATCATCTTCAAATAACAAGTAACAAATGTTTAGTAATTTTATTGTTAAATATGAATACAATAATAATAATAATACCATAATATAATTGAATAGTATAATATACTTAATAGTTAATTCTAATAATTATTAAATGTAAAATAGATTATTATTCATATAATGCCTTACTATAAAATGCTAGCTCAATAAGTTTAGATATCAATAGTATAGAATTCAATTTGTTACCCATAAGACAAAACATATTGTATTTCAATAAACAATAAATAAATCAAAAGAAATGTTTGAATTTAAATATGAAAAACATCAAGTATTTTGTAAGATATTTAAAAAAAAAATAATACATTTGTTTGCAGGGGCTTAACATCATTTAGCCTTATCGAATTCCATTAAAACTCCCTGATCAAAACATGGTTAACATTATTGTTAAAATTATATATTTATTCAATGATTCGAACAAAATGAGTAAAATTTAATTTTGTGTGTTATTCATTTATCCACACTATTAATATTTGTGTAATTAATATAAACTCTATTTGTTACATGCAGTAGGTACCTATTAATCCTAATTGATTTTTAGTTTTAATTAAAATGTTCAGTTTTTAATTTGTTAAATGTATTATAGATTATCTACACTAATACTTATTAATGTATTATTATTCTTAATCGATCGCTTACTTAATGACTAATATAATTAAGTAAAAAGGACTTTTTTTTTTTATAAAAAATGTTAATATATTTTTATAGTACTTGTTAAAACGAATTTCTAAATTTAACAATAAAATAACCAATTGAAAATAATGATATTTAAATTCAATTAAACTAATGAATAAAAAAAATAAGCTATAAAATACTCCTCTTACAAGCAAAAGTGTTGTTTCTCAGGTAATTTGTATCGGTATACAAGTATAATATTATTTAAATTGGTATTCTTTTTTATTTATCATCTATTGATCGATTTTCAGAACTAAACTTGATCAGAATTCGTGAAAGCAAACGTATTTATGTTATTATATTACATTTATCGATGTATATTGTATAATTTAATAATTTTCATTCATATATATTTTATAGCCGTAACGTTGTTTGACGGTATATTGTTGTTTTAATCAATTCTAATTGAGAAATCAATGTTTTGAAAAATATATTTTGTTATACGAAAGTACTTAAATATAGTAGTTTCCCAGGATCAGTCATGTAGACCGTGTGGCCTAATGGATAAGGCGTCGGACTTCGGATCCGAAGATTGCAGGTTCGAGTCCTGTCACGGTCGGAATATATTTTTCTTGTTTTTTTTCATCGTTTCTTCTCGGCGTTTAAACGTGTAATTTTTTTTTTAATTTCCCACTCAAATTTTAGATTTCTTTCCGCTTATATTTTTGCACCTAAATAATTTTGTAATCAATACCGAAATATTCTGGAAATCGAACGAAAACAATATCGTTTAGTTATAAAATATTTACCATCGCAATATGACGCAAGTGAAATTACAAAATATTAATTCATATTATGAACAGTCGTACAAAATAACAAAATATTATAAAACGATTTGTATACTACCGAATAGACTCTAGTTTCTATTATTTCTAGACAAATGTTTTAACAGTTTTGAAAAAATAAGACTAGTTTGATCGAAAAATTCGATAAAAAATAAATAGTTTCATTCATACAATGTACACATAAATAATACAAAATTATCAAAATGTTGGCCTTTATTAATAACATTATGTATAACAATAACAAATTTTTCGACCGTGACAGGACTCGAACCTGCAATCTTCGGATCCGAAGTCCGACGCCTTATCCATTAGGCCACACGGTCTGTATTGCATTTGATACTGGTAACCATATTTAACAATTGGAATGTTAACCGGGTGTATTATTCGTGTGCAGATTTTAAGGGTGCGTTTTCACTCTCTTTCATTTTCTCTCCCTCCATACATTACATACTCGCATAAGTAATCAGGTTTTTTTTTTTTTTCATGATGGAGTCGTTAAAAAGTATGGTTTTTTTTTCGTACCACCGATAATTAAGCACAAAATACTACTACACCCCTACTGCAGAAAAAAAATTATTTACGAGTAGAAAACGTTTAAATAGTTATTAATTTATTATACTTCGCTTTTGTTGCGTGCATCGATAAAAGTCGCACGTTTTTAATAAAATAACATGGATAAGTACAGTTATTAGTATATACATTAAAATGCATCATGGTTATTTCATATTAATATCAAATAGTTATTAATGCCACCACAACCAATGTTTATATCTAATTAATTAAAAATTGTAAATGAATTTTTATTTATTTTATTATATATTTGCGATCAAACTTTCATTTATTATCAAAAACCCAAAATTACTCAATGAAAATTTAACCATGATTACACGTCATATTTTATGCTCATATAATATATAATATTTAATATATAATATTACTTTTTTCTACTTGAACGAGTGCAATCGTATGGGATATTCAAATTTAACTTTTCTTTGTAATGTGTTATTTTTACCATATTAAATTAACTACATGTGTTATCTACTTGTAACACCGCAACACAGAGAATATTGAGATTAGATTATTTCATACCATAATTCCGTAATTATTCAATGAATACAATATTTAATTTTGAGATATCTGTATGCTCAGGTGCATCGTAAAATTGTTAAATGAACTTAAACATTTATCAATTTCTGGTCTTGTCTAGTTAAAATATTTGATAAAAAGTAATTAGTCCGAGCAATAATAAATATATTGATTAATTTGTGTTATCTTCATAATTTAGTATTATACCATTGATTATAATATACTTTATAGTATTTATTATAAAATCAATGGTATTACTAAACAAACAAACCTATAAAAAAAATCAATAAAACCCATATTCATATTGTATTATCTAATCTATAATATTATTACAGTGACTTTTATCTCTAAAGAAAAGAACTTTCAAACTATAGTATTATTTTAATAAAAATGAGAAATAAGACTCGATAAATAAAATAGCATTAAGTAGCATGTAATAAATAAGAGCAGTATGGCTCCGGTGGCCGTATTATCCGTATCCTTTGTTTTTGTATTTTGATCGTATTTTATTATTATATTATATAAGTTTTTGACGGGCGATCGTCAGCGTCGCCCAACGCCAAGCGCTAGTAAATTATTCCATTTTCAATTCTGTAAAGAAAAAGACCGAACTTACCGAGTTTAACTATAAAAATATGATTTTCAATGTCGCCCGATGTTTTCTCAAGCCTAGATGTGTTTTACGACAATTATTATCGCTCAAATACCATACGGATCAAACACCTTTCGGCCGCGCCGTCAACTTGGCAAGACCGCGCGGCTCTCTCGCTACGGCCATCGCGACAGCCTGGCCGCGAACAACCGTCGGCTAGGCCGCGCTCCTGCTAAAGCGCATCAGCGTCGGACAGATGATCCTGGCGCGCGCGATCGCCGCCGGTCCGTCGGATCTCGGGTATTTTCCGAGCAGCCAAAGCACGCCGGTGCGGATCTGTCGTGGCGGTGGCGTCCCGTCGCGCATCGGACCAAGCGGACAGCGCGCCAACGACGCCGTGCTCGGTGTACGCCCGCATGAAGTGTAGGGCTTCTTCAGCCCCGGCGTGCACGCGTCCCAAACGCGCGTCCAGTTGACGGCCTGTCTGTGCATATCGCGGTCCAACGCGGCCGTCTTATACAGCTCGACGACCGGCGTGCCGGACGCAATTCATCGCGTTCAGTTGCGTCCAGTAGCTCCCTTCCTGGCCGACACCGCCGGTCCCCCGACCACTCCGACCTCGGTTTCTCGCCGTTCCTCGACGCTCTTCGCGTCCATCGACGGGACCGCTTTCGTCGCCGTCGCCAACTCGTCGTCCCCGGGTATTGCGCCCGCGTCTTCCGTTCTCGATTTTTTTTCTATTCGAGTCGACGTCGGACGCCGCCGACGTTTCCATTACTTCTCGACGGACGCGCCAGACAGAACGCGGCGGCTCCGGGACGACGCTAGCGTCTGAATCCGCTAGTCTACCGAGAACGTAACGACAATATGCTCCTGTCGGTCAAATCAATTGATAATTTTATCGGAAAATTAACGTCGAAATCCGGCGTCCACGGATTCCGTTGTACAAAGCGCGTTTGGTTTTATGAGGATGGGGAAGCGAGCCGAAGGGCCCAGCCCGGACGGGGGAATAAAGAGGAAACGTGGAAATTTGTCACAATTTTAGCATGGGGGGGGGGGGTGACCGCCCCGTCACCCCTACACACCAGCCGCCACTGTTATTATATCGGTGCTGATACTTACCTGTTTTACAACTATAACAATCAAACGATTTTAATTCTAAACTTATTTGTTTACACACATGTTTTGAGGACTAAGATAACAGAGTGGTGGGACGGGTGAGCTACAAAAAGTTAACAGATTTTCGTATTTTTATAAAATGTCAGTAAAATTTGATTATTTAAATGTTTATTAAAAAAAAAAATTGTGCCCATGTATTCCGAAATATTATCGTCGAAGAAATATTAACTTATACGGAACTTTTTATATAGTTCTCGAGAGTTTTTGACGAGCCAAAAATTATTTTATTGACATTTCACGAACAAAAAAACAAAACCGAGAAAAATCAAAATTCAATTTTCAAGCAATAGTTAGTTTAAAATTAAGAAGAAAAAAAACTAACGCTCAGGGACGATGAAAGATAAACCCAATAAACGAGATCTCCCGGTCTCTGCCATTTTTCTTCTTTCTTATAGCCAATTTTATTGTTTTATCTCCGACGCACCGTGTATTCATTTACGTAGACTTTATTTCCGTCACGTTTTATGCACTCCAGTCCCGGCACCGACGAAGAATCAATTTAGTCAAAAAAAAAAAAAAAAACCAACTAAGAACATTTTGTTGCATGAGCGATTTTCCAAACGACCGATGGGAAACCAAGAAAAAGCGACTTCCAATTTCGTGTACCTTGAAACAGCAATAATAGTAATGAAGAATTTCGCGAAAATCCTAACTCAATCGCAGAAGACGACCGCGATTCAATATTGTAAGTATCAATTAGACCAGTAATAATAAGGCATTGTTAATATACTATGAGGCGTCTTGCAATAATTGCGATGTTGACTATTCGATAACCGACGTTTGATATAATATATCAAATTCAAACGTTTTATCTGTGATATTATGCTCATATTCAGTAATTTAAATGCCTATACATGACGCCTTGGAGATAGCTACTTGCCGCGGGAGCGCCGCGAAAACTTCAAATAATTATTTCTAATTTCAACAGCTTCAAAACATTTCGCGTATAACAGTATGTTTAAATCCTCGATTTACATTATTTCAATCAATACGTTTTTAATCTCCAGTTAGAAATTTAACAATGAATTATTCACAGGTGCCCGTTTCTTTTATCGATATAAAAATTATCTGACGAAAATACTTTTGCAAAAATTTAAATGGTGCGAAGAATAAAAATTAAAAACGGTACGGTTAGGATCCTAAATAGATTTAGATTATGTTTTTAAAAAATAGATATATTTCAAGTTCTTTTGTGAAAATATGAAGTAAAAATAATGACGTAAAATTGCGTCATATTGCGATAATAAATATTTTATAACTAAACGATATTGTTTTCGTTCGATTTCCAGAATATTTCGGTATTGATTACATACGTAATTATTTAGGTGCAAAAATATAAGCAGAAAGAAATCTAAAATTTGAGTGGGAAATTAAAAAAAAAATTGCACGTTTAAACGCCGAGAATAAACGATGAAAAAAAACAAAAAAAATATATTCCGACCGTGACAGGACTCGAACCTGCAATCTTCGGATCCGAAGTCCGACGCCTTATCCATTAGGCCACACGGTCTACATGACTGATCCTGGGAAACTACTATATTTAAGTACTTTCGTATAACAAAATATTGTTTTCAAAACATTGATTTCTCAATTAGAATTGATTAAAACAACAATATACCGTCAAACAACGTTACGACTATAAAATATATATGAATGAAAATTATTAAATTATACAATATACATCGAAAAATGTAATATAATAACATAAATACGTTTGCTTTCACGAATTCTGATCAAGTTTAGTTCTGAAAATCGATCAATAGACGATAAATAAAAAAGAATACCAATTTAAATAATAGTATATTTGTATACCGACACAAAATACCTATTACAAAAATAAATCATTTACAGTGACCAACCTTTTATTTAAGGAATTTAAAAAGTAATTTGACTTTTAAGTACTTTTAATAAATATTTTAAAAAACTATAGGTATTATAAAAAAGAGATTCGATTGTAGAATTATTTTATTTATTACTTGTAGATACAGGGCATCGTCGTCGCGTAAACCCGGTAAACTGGGCAACTGCCCGGGGGCTCGCGGTTCTTATTAGGTATTCTCCTATTTTCTAGGGTCAATTCCTGATTATAATATAATATAATGTAACATATATCTATTTAAATAAAAATAAGCTTATAGAAATAATATCGAAAACATTTAATTAAATAGATGATATTGTAATTTGACCTGTTCAAAAATAAGGTGAAATTTACCGTCGGCATATTTCCTTTGGAATTTAGGATATGTTGTCTTAATTCAATTTTTTACCAAAAAAATAAATTAAAAATATATACAACACCAAGTATAAATTATAAAAATAAGTCAACGTAGAAAGTAAAAGACAAAAAGTATCCGGAGGTGATGTATCACCGACATCATCTCCGTAGTTACACCACTAATCGTACACTTTAAGACAACAATTACAGTTTCCAAATGTACCATCAAATGACTCTAGGCATTTAGATCCAACGACTGTTGTAGGATATTTTGCAGCACATTGATAATCACACTGCAATACACACTGTTCCATCAGTACTGAATCCCCAACTGGTGTTCTGATTTGACATTTTGACAAATCATGAGCAGCGCTTTTAAGACAACAATTACAAATTCCATATGTACCGTCAAATGATGTTATGCATGCTGTTGCAATGGTTAACACAGGAAATCGTTTAATACAATCCTGATCACATTTCCCTTCGCAGTCTGCCATCGGCAATGATTCCCCAGTAGCTGTTTCCAAAGCGTTGCATTTTGTGATGTCGTGAGGAAAGCTTACACTAGTATCGCTCCGAAATATCACCGACCATGAAAATAAATAAAAATAACATACATTCCTAGTTTTATACATATTATTATTTTCTTTTTTTTACATAAATATTGCCAATTTAATTCAATGACATAAAAATTACTACTCTTCACTAAGAAAACGATTGTTAACCAATTGTATAATACAATAAAAAGTATCGAGAACTCTATTGTACAACTCAATTGACAATAAGGGTAGGTATTACTTAAAACTAATTATATTTAAATAACACATAATATGTACCTTACTGTCGTAAATTTAAATGTTAGCACAGCTGCCGTGTTTAGGACATTATAACACAATATGATACAGTTGTTGATGTAAATACATACCATAAATTTTTTGATATATATGAAACTATAGTCAAACTAATCAAAAAACACGTATCTACGATAAATTATAGAAAATTAATGACTTTATTTACGAAGAAATATAATTTACTATTTCGTTAGTTCAATAATATATTTCCCACAAATATGTTCCTGTTACAAGTAGTGATATTTATTTATTTTTTCGTTAGTTACTAATAGGGAAGAATATGCCCTGCTGCTGTCTATACGAGACTTTCTGTTTCTTTTTAAAAAAAACTTAACAACTATTGTCGATACCTAACTATATAAATATTGTTGCCCTGATCTGAATTATTATATTTATAATTAGGTACTTGGACTTTCGTACAAATTTGAAACCTTTTATTTAAGGTTATTTACGCTCGGCTCTTATTTTACTGTGCTTGATAAATCATAAGAAGTATAATATTGTAATATTTATTGTGTCAGTATTAAATCACGCTAATGACATGTTGTAACTACCTATGCAGTAGGTACACATAGTGTATCTGTGGCTTGGGTATTAATGTTGTCCTTTATTCCTATAAAATCAATGCAAGTTCTACCATTGATCATAGAATAGATCTATGATCTACCCAAGTAAAATATAATATAGGTAGGTACAATAGACACGTATAGTGATTTAGTTATGGAAAACAAATAACAGTTTGGTTTGTTTTATTTACAATCGTTTGAATCAAAACTTTTCGATAAAAGTAATACATAAACAGTAAAATAACTGAAATGGTTTTCTACAAATTTAATTAAAAAATCCAATCCATAAATAATCTTAAATAGCAAGTACCTAAATACAATTTTTTTTATTATAACAGAGCTAATTATAAATTTGATATGTTATCAAAACTAAGTATATCCGTATCAGATAGTATATGATATCAGTTGTAATTTGTAATCCGAAAGCAAATTTTTCGCTCTTGGTGTATACGCGAAACAATTTCTAAAATGGCAATCGATTATTTTTTTTAATCTAAGTACCAATTAGCTTAAAACAAGTAAGATGAAGTATCACCTGTAAATTTAAATTTTCGGTCAATCAATGACAATTTTTCGTTTTCCATAGTAGTATTTTTATTTTTTTTTTAAATTCAAACCGAACAATTATATTTAATACTTGGAAATGGCTGCACACGAAGGACTTGATTATGATCCAGCGGACGGACACTATTCCGATGTCGTGTTAACGATTCGAATTCTAATGGGAAAGGTAAAATCATACACTTGGACGCCTTGAAAATTATATTATTCAAACTTGTGGGCTCCTTGTTTAAGAAATTCCATTTTTTCTGGTCCATGCCAGTGCTTTTGTTTTATTTAATTATGTTTACTTGACGATTTATCAATTATTACTTTATTAATTAGCTTTCAATTGAAATACAGTATTTCAAACTTTTACACTGAGCCTCAGTAACATTTGAGCTAGCTACAAATCAATTAATTACTATTTACAATACATAGAAAAAGCAATCTCAACTGTATATTTTTAATTTATTCATAGTACTTGGTGGATTAGCCGAGCGGTATAAGGCGGCACTGCTGATGCGCAGTGTCTCCGGTTCGAACTCGGCCATGGGCGGCCTCTCTCTGTGGGTAGGCAACTGTCTAGAGAGAGAGATACCGCCATCTCCCTGTGCAGAAGGCAACGGGAAACCACTGCACAACAATCCCTCTCCCATGTATACAGGCTATAAGTCTCTCAAACCAACTTTACCGTTGTAAAAAGAAAAAAAGTACTATATATTGCTTTAATTTATTAAACGTATTTACTGTTTTATAGGAAATCATTCCACTTATTGGAGAATATGGAGAAGTCGTGAGAGATCTCAGAAACCAAGTAACTATTCATTATTTATATAATTTTTTTAAATATTAATTAAAATAATAAATGCCATGTTCAATATGAAAGTATTTCAAGCTAGATAAAATTATACCTTGGCATTTATTATTTAAATATTTAAATATTAGTTTAGTTAAAATATTACTAAACAGATTAAATGTTCTGCTTATTATTATGCTATACCTATTTCACTATGACCTAAAAAATGAAATGACTTAACTCCTTTTTGTGTGTTTTATTAATAGTCAGAAGCTACAATCTCTATAACTGATAGTTCAACTCCAGAACGCATTGTGACTGTCACTGGCAATATTAATGTAATACAAAAAGCGTTTACATTAATTACAAAAATTTTAGAACAGGTAATGTAATGATTATATTGTTATAAATAATTGACTAATTCAGGTTACTAATTTATCAAATATTTTAACTTAAATTATTGAATATCCGTGCACCGAAGTAGGTCTATTCCTTCAAATTATAACTGTAGGCATTTTTGATTTTTCAAATATCAATATAAATGACTTTAATAGCTGTGTATTTTTAATATAGAATACTAATCATCTTCAAAACAGTCGAAAAGCATCGAATACAAATTCTACAACAATAAAACTTATTGTACCCGCCTCTCAATGTGGATCGTTAATTGGTAAAGGTGGTGTAAAAATTAGAGAGATCCGAGAAGCTAGTGGAGCTATGGTAAATGTGGCTTCTGATCTTTTACCAAATTCTACAGAAAGAACTGTAAGCATTAGTGGTACAGCAGAAGCGATCACTGAATCTATTCACCAAATATGTATTGTTATGTTAGAGGTATGTATGAAATTAGTTAAAACTATTTGATGTAATTATGTTATATTATGTTCTGGTTTATTATTGTGAATAGACACCAGGAAGAGGGCCAACAGTTGCTTACCGGCCTTTAGTGACTCAGCCAGGACCAGTTGTATTTTGTGGTGGCCAGGCCTATACTCTACAAGGTTCATTAGCAATTCCAGCAGTTGGTGATGTAAATATGTTTTTTATTATATCATTGGTATTTAATTAAAAAGCCCTAATTTATATTTCTATTAAAATTAAGTTTATACTCGTCGATTAGTTTAAGATAACAGAATATTATATTATTTTAAATATTTTTTAATGTAATGTGAAAATATAATCTATTAGTTCAATCAATAACATTTTTAATAACATTAATCATATTTAATTATAATAAAAAAAATTTCTTATACATAACTTTAATTTAGAAACTTGCCAATTGTTATGGTTTATAAATTGTAATAAAAATAGACATAGAAAATATGACTAATAAACCATAATTTGAGTAAAATAATTTTTATTATTTAAAATTTATGAGTACATTTTTTATATTGGACGGAATTTTCAAAGTGATTGTTTTTATTCTTCTTTTTCAGCAATCAGCTTCAAGTACAGCCCTAAATACTATTGCAAGTATTGCTCCAAATCTAATCGTTGGTGCTGGATTAGATCCATCAGGTTGTTATAATAAAATATGTTTAAATATTTTTATAATTAAATTATGGTTTATCAATAAAAAATAATTATCATTCTAGTGTTAGCTGCATTAGCCGGTAGTCAATTAAGAGGCGGTGGAGTGAATTCAAAAGCTTCACAGCAGCATATAACACATGAGATGGCTATACCAAATGATATAATTGGATGTATTATAGGTAAAGGGGGAACAAAAATTGCTGAAATTAGGTAAATTGTATAATTCATTATAGAAATACTACATAGTTTTATTTTATTTTTTTAAATTGAATATTTTATTTTGGAAATAAATTACAAAAATAATTCATAACAAAATATTATTTATGAGTATTAACCATTTAATATTAATATAATTACTTTGTTTATTTATTTTCTATTTTTTTAAAATAATTCATCATATACACACTAAGACTACAAAAATGTATTATTAGTCTGTTTACTTTCTAATTTTAAATGAATTTTAACAATACTTTTTAGTTTAAAAACTATTATGATTAAAATTAATATACAGTTTTATTAAAATTAAATATTTACATACAATGGGTCTTTACAGAAGAATAAGTGGTGCCATGATAAGAATATCTAACACTGAAGAACATGAAGCGTCTGGAAAAATGGAAAGAGCAATAACAATTAGTGGTCAAGCAGATGCTGTCAATGTTGCAAAAACTTTAATTAACTTAAGGTTAGTTTTGAATTACCGTTTGAAATATTTAATAAATTTTTTTTATCATTTTGTTAATAGTGTTGATCAGTATAATAAATCGTCTGGAGAATCGACAGATTTCGATGAAGAATTTTCATCAAATTTTACCGCAGATGCAAAAACGACAACAGAAACTTTAGCGTCATTACTATCAAATCCAAATGGTTTAGGAGCTTTGGGAGCATTGACTGGACTCAAAGAATTATTAGGGAGTATAAATAATAAAACAAAATTAAATAAAAAAAAAGATAAAAGTGATAAATTTTCCCCTTATTGAATATCATTGTTATATAATTTAAGGTTATTTTTAATTACTTTTATTGGTTCCACGTTTTAATTTATTTTTTTACATTATTGAATTAAATTAAAAATATTGTTTGATAACATAATGTCCCAAAGCAAATTTTAGTATCAAATACTTACCAGAAAAATAATTATATAATTTAACCAATGAATCACAAATAATATTTATAAAATATTCAAATATTTGTCAAACGTATTTGAAAAAACATTCTGTATAATATGTAATTACCAAAAATGTTGATAAAATAAATGTTTTATAATTAAAAAAAATGATTAATTTTTAATGGTAATATTGTTGTGAAAAACTTCAGAAATTGAGTATGCAGTAGTCCAGTAATGTCATAAAAAAAAAAAAAAAACAAAGGTATGAAAGCGGCAAAAATATGTACGCATATTAATATAACTGCATACACTTCTTGTTATAATTAGATTTATAATTAACATTTTTAATACTCTATATATTTAGGCTTTATAAAATAATATAATTTGTTGAAAACATTTTCTATTTCATTGTTTTTGATTAACACATGGGGTTTAAAATAATAATACTTTGCCCTCCAGTAAATTACCAGTAGAAGAAACTTCTTGTCGCTCTAGAATTACAACACTGGTATTTATTTATGTATATGATGTAGTCTGGGATATTTTTGATGGTACAAACCTTAAATAGCCTTTTTTTTTATCAATACACCGAGATTTATGTGTTATATTATAAACATTCATTTAAACATCGTAAATAAATTAATGGATACCTATAAATACGCCTTTTAAAATAATAACTAACACTGAGAAAGATTGCATTGCTCGCTGTCAATATACTTAACACATTTTTGTTAGTAAAACTTAATTTATTACTGATTTTATATCCTATATCTTTTATAATATCTCATATATTTTTGTCAGGGTAGGTATCTCAAGTGTTAACGTAGGTCTAGATAAATTATCTTTAGCAGTTCTAAAGCAGTTCTCTTAATAAATATTTTGATTTTGACATATCTACTTAATGTCAAGTAATATGTAAGGAAAATTGAAAATTATTATTTTTTTTTCGAAATAAAATAATAATTTTATTCAAATTGTGTATTCTCGTTTACATTAAAGTAAGTAGTGATTTAGATACGAGAGGTGCAGAGGGTTTAACTCCCTCCCTAGAACCATAAAAACGTCACAGATAAAAATATGAACATATATTATTTAATGTCGAGCTAGCAAAAGAATATCAAATTTGGCTTTGAAAATCGGAATTATTAATTTCCATACTGTCAGACTGTCTTCAGTATTATTTATGTATTGGTAATGTTATATCAAAAATTATTTTTTCTTGTACTCTGTTGTAAAATACTATTTTAAATTCTTTTACATACGCTTAAATGGATTGATTATACTGCAGATTCGTCATACAATAGGTAGGTACTAATTATTCCAAATGTCCTTAGTGAATTATCCAAAATAAAGAGCGGAGGATGGATTTTATTAATTAATTATTGTATAAAATTAATAATAGGAAGGTACACAATAAAAATTAATAAATTAACAAACTATAAGTTTTTACTAACTTTCGAATTAAACTCGAGACTACCCCATTATAAGTAATAAATAATAATACGTCCATCTTATTTCTGTTCACCAACATTCGACTGTTAAATACTTGTTTCGGTAGGTACCTTTGAATATTTATATGATAATATTACCAAACCAAAAGCTTGCTCAGGAATTTTCGATGAGAGATGCAATTTTTTTATGCGTTCGTAGGAGGGTTTTGGTACAATATATTTTAAATAAAAGAAGTCAGTAGCCAAAACTGAAGTATTTTATAATTGAAAAATCGAAATCAAGTTTTCAAAGTTTTATGGCTTATTTTGGAATTCTAACTATTAACAGACGGAGAGGGTAGGTAAAATCTCATGAACCTCTTTCACATTCTTGGATATTAGCAAATAAAATATTTTATTCGTTTATCAGAACCATGGCAAAATATAATATAGATAGGTATTAGACCTTAAAAATTAGACATTAGACCGCGTTCTCGTTTTATTATGTCGTGATCGGAACAATAATTATAAACTTATATTTAAATTACAGCTTTGAATACATTGTATTTTATTACTGCTTATGAACTTATTATTGTCATTTTATAGCCCATATGGCACACGGGTCTTAAAGTTACGCCACTACTTTCAAGACATTCAATTCAAGGAAAATAATATTGAAATATTATATAACTTATATATACCTATTTTAATTGTCTATCTATTATACATTTGTATGATGATTAATAGTTTTTTTCAGCATTACATGTAAATATATATGTGCAAAAATATTAGACTATTTTTAACCAACGAAAATAGTTTTGGGCACTGCACCCAGAAAATATACGCTACCAAATACTTTAATGGCCCATCGGCAGCTGCCACGAAAATTTGCGCACACCAGAGATGAATTTTGAAAATTAAACGAAGAGGAACAGAACAGGTGAGTGTTTTAATTGTCCATATTATATTTTAATTAAGTCGCTGTTGTCGTCGAGTCATAGTGTAATATTATCAAGTCCTCGTTTTTTACGAATTTAAAAATTTATTCGAATCTAAGTACCAAAATTCTAAAACGTAATTCTATGGTATCTGTTTCGATTTAATCTGTTCTGCGGCGCGATAGTGATAATTTTTTTTACTTATCAACGACCAACCAAATTCGACTACATGTAAGTACGTTGAGGTTAGGTATGTTATCTTTTACGTTTAATGTTTACGTCGGGCAATTTATTTTTCATAATATAGTATATACCAGAGACGACTACTAAATATCGAATTGTAGTTTTTTTCCTCGTTAATTTTTAACACTGATTTTTTTTTCAACCAAACGATATGAGTTAATATTTAATTTCAATTTTTTTTTTATTTTAAATACCTATTTGTACATCATTTAGGAGCTTAGGTGTTTTACTATGGCCAACTACAACGACATCGATGGCGAATACACTTCATCAAAACATAAACATAGTAAGACTTATTTGTATTCTATGAATAGCAAACAACAATGGAGTGATAATTAAGATTCTGGAAATCATGTTTCGATCAGCTCATTGGCTGATTGTTTTGGAGGCATATACACTTGAAAACAAAATTCTTTGAACTATCAAATAACGTTTTTTTTTTTATATATATTATGTTGCATGTGTCTATAAGTGAGTCTATTATTTACTAAATTAAAATAGGTAAACATTTTAAATATAAGGCATTAAAACATTTGACATTAAATAATAAATATATACTTTTATAAAAAAAATGCACATACAAATTGTATAAAGTAAACAGTTCCTATTTTATTAATTTAGAAAATAATTTGAATTTTTCACCAACTTCATTTTTCATCATATTATTATCTCGTTTATAAAGATTTGCAAAAATCTTTTGCTGCACCATCTTATTTGCAAAAATCCAGATTTCCAGATCGGCCACTCCCTCTCTGTTAACCATATTTTACGTTAGAAATTAAACCCTACTCACTTACATTACTCTGTCACTAGTGCACTTTGCAATATTTATAATTTTTTTTTATTTATAGGAAATAAGGAATACAATGCTACACAGAGAAAAATTAAATCAAATCGGAACAAGAATGGTATATAATTTTTTATTTAATATTTAAAGAGATATTAAAAAAATATTTTTTAGACAAGTATGTTATGTATAAACCCTTATGTATAAGTATAACATTGTGTCATCAATAAAAAAATCTTCTCATTGGGCTTGATCAAATTTAGTGTTTCTTATTATGGTCTGTTTTCATTGTTAATCATTGTAACTCAGATTCTGATAATATATTAAATATTTCTTTGTTCACGCAATGTTCTCGTTATATCTTCTTATTAATTAATAGGTTGTAATGATCTAATTATTCTAATTGATGATATAACTTATTTATTCATTAAATGTATTCCACAAAAATATATAAATCCACACCCCTTCACTTAAATGTTTTCCACACACTATATAATATATATAATATAGTAGTAAAATAATTTCATTTGTTTCATATTGGACCTGTCGCAGAAGCATATTTTTATTTCTCACTTTTAAGTTCATACACAGATATTTGTGCAGTACAGTATACAATTATTAAAATCATATGTATATACTTTAATAAGATATAGTTATATTGTTACAGTATGAAGTATTGTTTGTCATTATTTTTGGAAACTAAATAAATAATTTTTATTGTATGTTAACTGATAAGTGATTAAGTGAACAAAAACATAAAATTCTATATTTTCACCCGATTAGTATGCAAGTTAGGAGTTATATAAATATAACATATTGAATATCTACAAAATAATTAATAGTTTAAGTAGTTATAATTTCTATTATAAATTTTTTTTATCGCATTTTTGATTTTCCTTATTTTAATTTTGAATACTTAATAATTTGTTTCAGGTTCATCAAATCCATTTTTTTATGTTGCTTTGATATTTTTTGTTCTTTTATTCACACATAAATCAGAAAACAAAAATTTGAAAAAAGGAAAGTATGTTACTACTATGATCGATACAAAATGGAGTATGGTACCTCTAGTCTTAGAAATAGCTGAGTATATGGCCGAAGAAAGTCAATATTCTTTGTGGTCTTTTGTTGATAGTATATCAGAGCTTAATCCTGCTCTAAGTGAACTCGGTAAGTGCTATCTAAATATGATACCTTTGTACATTATAAAATATCCAATTATTATGTTTTAGATAATGACCAAATAAAATACCAGACTGCATTATCTAAGGCTGAGTTATTGTTATCCAATTCTAAACTGAGACTATTGAAATTTTCACTCTCCATGCATACATATTCTCCACGTATTGAAATGTATGCACAAATGGCAGCAGATACAGGAGTACAGTGTTCTACATCTGTAGAAATCGATGGTGAACTTGTGTGTTCAGTTGAAGAATTAAAAAAGATTTTGAAACGTATAATTGTTAGTTTCTTGTACAAATTTTTTACTTGACTTTTTAACAAATACTGAATTAACTTTTATAGGCTAAAGGTTCAAAAGAACAATGTGAAACGTATCATATTGATCACCATCATCCTTCTTCCAAGAATAAAAGTAATATTGCAATTTTATACGGTGAATTAGGAACAGCAGAATTTAGTGTTTTCCACCGGGTTTTAAAACAGTATGCTCAAGATGGGTTAATTGATTATGTTTTGCGTCATTTTGTGAAAGTAATGAATCCAATAAGTTATATGTTTAATTATGTTAATTAACTATGTTAGTGTTTAATCAGAAATGTAGTTTTAATTAATACTTAATTTGAATAGGAAAAAAGTGAACAAAAAGTTCGTCTTTCGGGCTATGGTGTGGAATTACACATGAAGTCAACTGAATATAAAGCTGAAGATGATAGTGTAGTTAAGGACAAAAATGACATGAATATAAATCAAGGAGAAGAAGACACTTCAGAAATTGATGGATTTGATTTTAAACGTCTCGTGTAAATTTGATCTACTGTTAATTTGAAATTATTGTGATTAACTGTTTATTTATTTTCATCTAGTGAATTATATCCAGATAAAAAACAAGATATACTGCAATTTAGAACTTATTTATCTGAATCTAGTGGTGAGTTGGCTCCACTTAAAGCTTGGCAGTTTCAGGAATTGAGCTTACAGGCAGCTCAAAGAATAATGAGTGGTCCACCTCAAGACGCTATTCAGACTTTCATTCATATTGCTCAAAATTTTCCTACTCAAGTAATTTCTAATCATAAACTGTTTATATGTTTAAGGAATCATATAAATAACGTTTGCTTTTAGGCAAGATCTTTGGCTAATATTAAAGTCACCAAGGAACTAAGGGATGAAGTATCTAAAAACCAAGACAGTTTTTCAATGGGATTGAATTTGCAATCCAGCGATACAGTGTTGTTATTAAACGGAATGTATTTTGACATAGATATCACAGATATGTCAACTATTTTAGATTCAGTTACTGAAGAACTTAGTATAATGGAAGGATTATTTTCTATTGGTAATTACTCATTAGTTATTTATATATTAATACTTGAGAAAAATTATTATATGTTTTTTTTTTCTACAGGTATAACAGATAAGAAAGCTATTTCTTCCATGTTGGCATTGGATTTGGGAAATGTAAAAGGAAAGTCGTATGCTGTAGATATTAGAGATTCTGCAATTCAATGGATAAATGACTTGGAAACTGATGCTGCGTATAAAAGATGGCCTTCTTCAGTTGATGATCTTCTCAGACCGACATTTCCCGGCATGTTGAGAAGTATCCGTCGTAATTTGTATAATCTTGTAATTGTTTGTGATCCAGCTTCTAAGAGTTCATGGCCTTTATTAAAACTAACTGATTCATTTTTGAATCATCAAAGTCCCTTAAGAGTTGGTGTGGTATTTCACGTCTCACCAAAGCCAGCTATTGGATTAAAAGATGCCAGTGTAGCTTTATTAAACGCCTTCAATTACATCGTAGAACAGACATCAAAGCCATTAGCTGCATTCAACTTTATAACAAATATTTATACATCAATTAGTGAAGACAGAGATGTAATTGTAGAGGATGTTCTACAAGAATTTAAAAAGCTGTATCCCAAAGCCTCTATTGATGATATATTTGGTGAAGATAGTGATTATGACACTGCCCGAATACTAGCCAAAGAATATGTCACAAGAATAGGGTTTAGAAAACTACCTCAAGTATTACTCAATGGAGTTCCGTTACAAGAGAAATCCCTAGTCGAAGAAGACTTTGAAGAAGCAGTTTTAGTAGAATTAGTGTCTCAAACACAGACTTTACAAAAAGCCGTTTATAAAAGAGAATTGACTGACGCTGATAATGTTGTAGATTGGTTAATGAAACAACCAAATGTAATGCCAAGGTAATTTACTGGACTCAGATCATTAGGAAAATTACTATAAATTTTTATATATGAAATAATTGATATTAATTTATTTAATTTGTATAGACTCAATTCACGTGTGCTCAATACAGATTCTAAAAAAAATTTAAAATTATCTGATAAACACGAGTCTATTTTCAAATCCATGCATTACACTACTTTTAGTAAAAAGTCTGGTATTAATCCAATTACACATTGGATTGTTGGAGATTTTTCAAAATTGTCTGCATTCAAATTAATCAAAAACACCTTCGAACATTTGGTAAGCAAACACATTTAGTCATTTTTTCATTAATACAATATTATACTTTTAAACTTGTTAACATTAGTTGTGAAGTTATAATAAATTATGGTTAAAATGTGTATTAAAAATCTATACTTTTATTTTATTTATAAGGTGTTTCACTTAAGTTTATTAATTTTAATTTTAAATCTTTGTGTTACATTGGTTTATATATACATTTTTTTTTCTTGCAAAGTTCAGTATTTTTAATATTTATTAAATAAATTAACTTTCTACGAGGCACGCGGTTTGTGAACTAATAATCATGTGCAACTTTATCGCAACACTTTATGACAGTTGTTTAAGTTAAACAGATTATTAGAAATGATTGAAACTATATTTAGGAATCTAGATAAAGTTATGGTTTTCAGTTAGGTAATAAAGATAAACATAATACAACAGTAACCATAACATTTGGGGTAATAAATTACCATGTCTGCATTTGTGTTATACACTTGTTTGACTATCTTTTAAATTTAATATTAAGTATTTAGTATTTACTATTATTTAATATTATATAATACTAATAACTTAAGCTTATTTATTATTTAGTATTATTTGTTGACTTAAAGACAAATTTTTTTTTGCTTTAGAAAACCGATTCTGATTCACGTATTGGTGTTATTCCTAACCCATCAAGTAATGATGAACACGTCATTAAAATAAATAAAATTGTTTTTGAAGCTTTTAAACAGAAAGATAAATTAAATATATTGGTTAAGCATTTATCACAAGCCATTGAAGCTAACAAAGATCACATAGAAGTCATAAATTCACTTCCGGTAAGATTTATAAATTTGTAGACTTGTTTAATCTAAACTAATCGATATTTGTTTTGATCTTGTGTAGGAAGAAATACATTTTGAAGTTTCTAACATAGATATAAAATCATATAATAGTTATGCCATTGAAGCGTTGAATTTTGAAAGTGGACAGTGTGGCGTTATTACAAATGGACGAATTCTAGGTCCATTCGATGAAGATGAAGACTTCTTAACTGATGATTTTGCTTTATTAGAACAACATACACTAAAAAGCAGTGTAAATAAAATTATTAACATACTTAAGGATTCAGGTATATTGTTTGAAATATATAAAATGTTAAAACTTACAAATATTTATATTATACCTATTATATTTGTAGACGTTGGTGAAATTACAAGTGATATGATTATGAAAGCAAGTGCCTTAATTACTAGCCGTTCTCAAACAAAAAATCGACATTCTGTACCTGAAGTATCAACTAAACATAGGTAAGATTTGATATCATCTATAATTAGTATTTAGGTATTTTTATTATTTTAAATATTAATGTATATTTATTATTTTTTTTTGCAGTGTTATTAAATTATCTGCCGAAAATGAAGATGAACCTGTTTTTGAAATAAATGTTATTGTTGATCCAGTCTCTAGAGGCGCTCAAAAAGTTGGACCTATTATTTCTGTTCTAGCGCGTGTACTTAATGCCAATATAAATGTATATTTAAACTGTGTCGATAAGAATAGTGATATGCCTGTTAAAAGGTATGAAATTTATATAATTTGCATTATAAATCATATACACAATAATATATTAACATTTTTTTTTTTTTCAGTTTTTATCGTTTTGTACTTGAACCTGAAGTGATTTTTGATAAATCTGGACATTTATCCCCCGATCCAATAGCAAAGTTTTCCAATATGCCCACTAGTCCATTATTAACACAAATACTTCATGTACCTGATAATTGGTTAGTGGAATCGGTCGCTTCTCCATATGATCTCGATAATATACGACTTGAAGATGTCGAAATGGGTGTTTATAGGTATGTGATATAAAATATAAAATATAACTATTTAGTGATATTATACTAATATTTTGTTGTTAAATTATTTAGCCGTTATGAACTTGAATATCTTCTACTCGAAGGTCATTGTTATGATTCAGTTAACATGAATCCACCTCGAGGTCTTCAGATGACATTAGGAACAAAGTCAAACCCAGTAGTAGTCGATACGATAGTAATGGCCAATTTGGGTTATTTCCAAATGAAAGCCAACCCGGGTGCATGGATGTTAAGACTCCGTCAAGGTCCGTCGGCTGATATTTATGACATTATCTCTCATGAAGGATCTGACCGGTCACCTAACAGTATGGATATCAAAGTGCTTATAAGTTCTTTCCGTTCTCATATAATTAAAGTGAAAGTCGCTAAAAAGCCCGGAAAACAGAATTTAAATGTATTGGGTGATGACGATTCTGAAAACAAAGGTCTTTGGAATTCTATTACCAGGTAAATAAAAGTTTATTGTTCTCGTGATTGATCAGTTTATTTATTATTTACTGATGATGTTTTTGAATTAAACAATGTATTAGCAAATCAAATTTATTACATTTGATCCTAGTCAAAACCTCTATTAATTTCAAAATGTATTATAGTTCATTCAGCTCGGGTTCACCTGACAAATCAATTGATGAAACTATCAATATATTTTCTGTCGCTTCAGGTCATTTATATGAAAGATTTTTAAGAATAATGATGATGAGTGTGTTGAAAAATACAAAATCTCCTGTGAAATTCTGGTTCCTTAAGAATTACCTTTCTCCTACCTTAAAGGTACCTATTTATTTAATCGATTTATACTTTTAAATACAACATTTAATGCAAAAAATACTTATTAAATTATACATTTCTATTATAGGACTTTCTTCCTATTATGGCTAAAGAATACAAATTTCAATACGAACTAGTAGAATATAAATGGCCCCGTTGGCTCCACCAACAAACAGAAAAGCAGAGAATTATATGGGGCTACAAAATACTGTTTTTGGATGTTCTTTTTCCATTGGATGTTAAAAAAATTATATTTGTTGATGCTGATCAAGTAGTAAGAGCCGACATGAAAGAATTGGTGGATTTAGATTTGGGAGGTGCACCTTATGCGTATACTCCATTTTGTGAAAGTCGTAAAGAGATGGATGGTTTCCGGTAAGTTTCTTTTATGAAAATATTAATAATGTACACTGAAAACTAATTTTAATTTTAGATTTTGGAAACAAGGCTACTGGAAAACGCATTTGCAAGGTCGCCGTTATCATATAAGCGCATTGTACGTTGTAGATTTGAAACGTTTTAGAAAAGTAGCAGCTGGTGATAGATTAAGAGGTCAATACCAAGCTCTTAGTCAAGATCCTAACAGTTTATCAAATTTAGATCAAGTATGAAAAAATATGTGAAAGTATTCAAACAGATAATTCAATTTTATTTTTATTTTTTATCTTAAGGATTTGCCAAATAACATGATTCATCAAGTTTCTATTAAAAGTTTGCCTCAAGAATGGCTTTGGTGTGAAACATGGTGTGATGATGCCTCTAAAAAGTCAGCTAAAACCATTGATCTTGTAAGTGTTTGACAAATATTACTTATGAATAGAGCACGTAATTGTATGTGAATCCATATTTTAGATTTTCATTAAGTTTAGTGTTTAAAATTATATAAGAATTAGAATATGTAAACAAAATATTATTTTGTATATTTTGACATTATGTCTTTTCATAAAAAATAAGGTCTGTTGTCACTAAGTTGCCTGAGTATACATCTGTTATTGCTATTGCTATTTATGTTATGCTATAATTTGTAATATGTACTAGTGTGCAACAGATATTTTTTTGTATGGTTGACATTTAAATTTACATCTACTTATATATAATTAATACTTACATAATTTCTAAAAAGAATAGGTTACTTACTTTTTGTTGTTATGTTATAAATGAATATATTTTTTTTTATATACCTACTAAAATTTTAAATATTAATGCTTATTGCATATTTGTAACATATTTTAATAATTTCGGATCCATATAAGTCCGTGCTCTGCTTAAGAACATTTCATGATGAAATTTTAAATTCAATATAATAATAATATAAATAACATTTTAGTGCAACAATCCATTGACTAAAGAAGCAAAATTGACAGCAGCCATGCGGATTGTGGATGAATGGAAAGATTATGACAATGAAATAAAAAAATTACAAATTAAACAAAGTGAACATGAAGATGAGGTTTTCAATGATAAAACTCTAATGAAAGGTAAATAGGGTTCTTTTAATGATATTAAGATTATACATTTTTAATGATATTATTTTCTGAAGTCTGTCCTTTAATTTATCAGTTATAGTCATAAAAAAGTTGTATTGTTTAAGTTGTTATTATGTCAAAACCTAATATAAACATTTATCTGAAATGTATTTGGGGGAAATGGTTTAAGATAGCAATTGAGGCCTAAGGTGGCACATTTTTAAAATACAGATCAGGCTTATAATTTATAAATGTATGATGTGTGTGCATAAAAAATATTAGTTGTTATTTAGAATCTGGACTTCTGACTCTAATTGATAATTTTAAGTTTCTTAAAGTAAAAATAAAGTATTTACTTATAATTTTGTTATTACTTATCGTAATAGCAAATTAACATGTGTTTATGTTTCTGCGTTAAACTTGTCTTTCTTATTTAGTTGTGTAAGGATGTGTAAAATGAGAACGAAATTATCGTCTATTAAAAATGATCAATGACGAAGGTAGAGGGGGTAAATGACATTATAGAATAATCAAGGAAGCCAAAATTTTGATTACGTTTCATATTTTATGCTTTAACAAAATATATGACGTACTTATGATATTGTATCATAATAACTATTTTATGTTGGTGAGGAATTGGATAATGTAATCTTTCTTGAACTATTAAATACTAAATAGTAAATATAAAAAATGATAGACTTTTTAAAAAAATATTGCGTCACAGATTAGTTTGCTTTGATTAAAAATGTCGAAGTCATTACTTACTGATAGTATCTTACATTATTTTCTTTGCACAAAAAAATAATAATTGTTCTAGTTTTTATCTTACGATTTTTATCAATTTATATTTTACTTACTTTTAATTGTATTAGTGGATTTCTTTTATACATTTTTAAAACATCAAGATTAGAAAATGTCCAGTTAACTTAAATGAATAATAAATTATTATTTTTATGTATTTTTTTTATAACCTATATTTATTTGTTTTTTTTTTTTTTAAACAATATTATTTGTTTCTGTTTCAGAACCAGAAAAGCACATAGAGTTATAATGGATTTATATTTGAAAATTGTGAAAATTCAAATGATCTCCAGTTTCATGATGTGTCTATACTTAAATTCCAAACAAACAATCTATTTATTGTATCATAATATTATTTCACTATTGATTAATTTTTAATTATTTAATTTTGTTTAAAAATGGTAAATATAAATAATAATTAAATAAAGGTACTACATTTATTTTGACCATGTAAAACTTTTTCAGTTTTATTAATTTATTTTTTGGCTGTTTTAAGTTTAAAAAAATATACATATTAAATTTGTTTAATAATATATATATATATATATATTATTCAAAAATACAAAATTTAAATCACAATTAATTACAAATTTGCCTTTTTACCAGGCTAGTACAATTTTGACAATTTACATAACAGCACCAATGGTATTTGCAGTCACAGCGTTCCGTTTGTTCAACAATCTGAGTGATATAACCTCGACCGCAGCACATGGCGAGACAATTTTCAGTACCAATTGTTGTGGTGTTACACTTTCTAAAAACAAAAAAAAAAAAAAACAGAAAACATTTAAACAACTTGTTCATTCAGAGCATTTATTATTCGGTAACATTTTTTTTCTCATGATACGGACCTAAAACCTTACAAAAGTAATCTAATATCTATATTATACCCACCCATTCTGCTAAAATTTAACCCAAGATAAAATAAACATTTTTATATACTTAAAACAAAATCAAATGAATGTATTGTACTATATTTTATTCTAAAAACTTAGTAAAACTATGTGTATAGTATGTGTTTGTTTTAGATTTTTATTAAGATGTATAATTATTTTTACTATAGATAGAATTTTTAAGAGTAAAAAAATAAATAATAATTGTTATTAAGAAAGGGACATTGTTAGTGACTTTTTTTCTGCTGATCATATTTGTTACCAAGTAAATGGCTTTTTTAATTCATTTCATAAAAGTACAAATTAAAATATAAACATTTTTATTGTAAATTTTAACAGTGGTCGGTATATTTTATATTTGTATAGCGATGTTGTTGATTTTTCACATTTTACCTTTTTGAATGGTTTTAGAAGAATTTAATTTAAATCATTTATACGTGTGAAGTAGCTTCATGATATTATTCGGATTACTTTCAGTCCAATACAAATTTATTTTTGTTATTAAAAAAGTTTTTATTATTATTTTAAGGGGGTCAATGTCAAATATAATATAACATATAACATTTTATGTTGTTGAAAACATATTATCGAGTAAAATTAAAATATAATTACATCTTTATTAAAGCTTTATCTTTCTTAGTGCAATTTTTGTTACACTTTTGTGCATATTTCAATATTTTTTAAATGCAATATTGCAATTAATTTCTCTAGTTTTTTTTTATTACAACAACGTCGTCCGTACCCTATTTATTATGATTTATATAGTTCATATTAAATGATGTCATATTTAAACAATTGTCAAGGCGGGTTATCTTTAATACATCAATTAAAAGTTATCAACCAACTATTATTTAAACAGGGATTTTTTTTCTAATTCCGAAGTAATTTGTATTATAGCTAATTAATGGAGGTATAAATATTTAACTATGTATTATTTTTTTTTGGTTTCATAAACTATGCTTTCTAATTTAGCTAATTAAATCCGTACAATCATCATAAAAAGCACCAGTGCAAATTTATTCAATTTAAAAATATATCATTTTTAGAATTTTGTTTTTAACGTACGTAACAACTATTGTAAATAATTATAAATTTACAAGTATGACCATAGATTAAAATATACATATAAATACGTGTATATTTAATCTATGGTATGAAACAATATGTAGAAGTTAATAGATCAAGAATATAATTGTTGAGGGTCGTTGAGAACAGCTGCACACTAGTTGCAGTTGGTGACGATTTTTAGGACTTTTAAATATAATTTAATGATTTAGGTATTAAAAATTGTATTTTCAAGTTGCAATCATAGCATTTATAAAGTTGATTACATCAACTAAGACTTAAAAATAATATTATTAATATCACAACAATATATCTTAAGCACTGCGTACTTATCCAAGATCAACATTAATCTTATGCAGGTACACAGGTTAATGATCTTTTTAGCCACTCAAGTGTCACCCGAAACATTTTTAACCACGATTTTACTTTTTCTGAAGAGACAAACTCTGTTTCATATATATACCTATATATATATAATATAATATTATACATAAACTTAAAAATACAATCACTAATCGGTGGTAAATTTGAGAAACACTATCATGAATTTTATGCATTATTAATGCTCGATAAGTATTCTTTTAAGTTCATCAATGGCTTTTTGATGATTTCTATATTTTTATATATATGTTCATATTTTTATTTTATTTTTATTCGACTAGGTCGATTATTAATCGAATCACCGAACAAGCCGATGACAAATAATGCAGAATATAATAATCGTGAAAACTCAGTTCGTCGCCCGTGGTCGTAAAAATAAACGCAGTCGTGTACAAAGTTCAAATAAACAAACAAAAGAATCCCGCCATTATTGGCATACCGCGTATCGCCCACTACCTGGCCAATACAATTACCCGGAAATAGGGATGATAAGGTGAAAGTTGTTGACATTTTCAGAATCAACCTTTGTCGTCTCTTCAGTCTTATTCGAATCGTCGTCACCGTCGGATATCGTCGCCCGAAATAATTTACCGATTTGTTCGCCGTTACATTTTTAATTAACTCGTCCGATTGATCTCGTTTGTTTTTAAAAATAGTTTAAATTAAATCGCCGTTAGTTATGAATACAATTGTGCTGGGACTACGGACGCCATTGTTGTATTGCTGCGGACGCTGTTTCAACGTCGGAAGTCCAGTGACCGAAACGAATTACCTCACGGATCAGGTACGTCTATTCCTAATTTGTCGTTTATAAAATTGCGCAATTATTGCGAAATGTAGTCATTGACATTATTTGACAATAATTGTTTTTCAAACCCCGTTATTTTCACAACCACGTGTAATCGTGGTCGTCGCCTCCGCACGGCGCTGCTGAACGGTTCTCGAATTTGATATTTTTTTTATTTAAAAAATGACTTTAATTTTATTTTACATATTACTTTTTGTACATATTTTTATTTTTAAATTTTTATCGTATAATAAAATTACAGTCCTCATAAAAAAAAGCCATGTACTTTTAAGTTGAAATTTTAATAATTGCCGGGATTTTAATACCGATTAGCTTAATTAGGCAGAATCGAAATTTATTATATTTATAGCAAATATTCACATCTACAAGTAAAAACTGTCTATATGTTAAATTAATTTTTTTTTTTTTTTAATTAAATCGCCGATTATAAAAGTTGGGGAATGAAAAAAAGGTCGGGAAACACTGTTTTAAAACGTTTATTGAAATAAAACTTCTATAATATTTTCAATATCGCGTGTAGAAATTCCCCACTGTCGATTTACCGAGAACGTCGTCCGTGTATCCCTTCCTAGACGGTAAACGCCAAATTACGATAGCCTATACAATACAACATTTAAAATTTGAAATAAAAAAACGATCTGCCCTCAAAAGGATCCGCGACACTTAGATTCTGGAGATAGGGAGGGGTTGGGGGTGCTGATTTTCAATCGGGATTTACTATATAAAGGCCTTCGGTTGCGCCTGCGGGAACGTCTACGTCTTTTTCTGATGAAATCGTTATTAAGAAATCGAGGAGTGTTAACAAATGACGCCGCGCCGCGAACCGACGTTTTTCTCTGACCTGCCCACCGTGCCGTAACTGCCGATTTTCGGGTCGTAGTCGCAGTAATCCGATGACTCGGCCACGTACACCAGCGCGCCGTCCGCGTGCTTGGGCAACCCGCGCCGGATCACCTGGGCCGTTTCCACCTTCACCGGCGTCTTGTTGTACAGCTTCAACAGCTTGATGCCCACGCCGATGAACTTGTTCGGCAGCCCTCTCCAACACGTCTTGACGTTACACGATCCCGACATGCCGTGACACTTGCAGTGGGTCTTTACGCTCGAGATGACCACCTGTGTGTAAAACGACAAAACGGCAACGGATTTGAGAACGAGAAAAAACAACACCAATATAATATCGTTTCAGTCGATTAACGTCCGACGTTCTCCTAGCACGGAAATACGATCCCCTTGCCACACGCCGCCGCGCACAGTGGCGCGTTTTTGGTCCCGTCGTCGGCAATAAAATATTTTAAGGTCCCCCGCGTCATTCGATACCCGGCAAATAATATCAGGCGACAAACGGTCCGCGCCGCCGCCGTTTAATTATGAGTAAAAATAACCTCATACCCACTAAATGTAATATACCAGGCTCGAAATATCCGATAAACATATTTTATACGATTCTCGAGACTCTGAGACCCGTATTTAAAACTCAGAAAACACTACCTCTCTTTTAAAGAATAGGGTTTAAATTTTATTTTATTTTTTCTCTCATAACGTCGAATACGTGAAAATATTAATGCGTAATGGTATCATTACACTGTTAGTGTAATATCCCGTATATAATGTTTTATCACTATTCATTGTTCGTATGTATATTATGTATTTACTGTACGCACGAGGGGCGTCTTATTATAACGTCCCGTCCCGATCGTCGTCTTATTATAACGTCCCGTCCCGGCCGTCGTCTTATTATAACGTCCCGTCCCGAACGTCGTCTTATTATAACGTCCCGTCCCGACCGTCGTCCCGTCGATCCGTACTCACTTTTCGGCCGATCTTGTAGTTGTGTTCGTCCACGATGGACATGACTCTCTGCTCTCGCGACACCGCCTCTTCGTTGGTGTTGGGCAGCAGAACGTCGGCGTCGCCGTCGTACTCGCCCGCCGCCGCCGCCGCCGCCGCCGCCGCTGCGTCCTCGACCGTCCATTTGGCCGCGGCCACTTCGCTCTTCACGAACTGCCTGGCGAACTTGGCGCCCCACCGCACGTTGTCGTCGCACCCGCTCCACTTGAACGTGCCGTCCGTCTCGTCCGGGTGCGTGCCGCAACCGCAGCTCGGCAACATCCCTGACGCGCAGTCCCTGGTCATGGTGTACGTGAGCGCGGCCGAGCTGAGCGCGTACACGAACGACTGTTCCCTCGTGCCTGCGGTACACGACGATTATTAGTTATTATAACGTGTTGTGATATTCGATTCGGACGTTGGCTGAGTGTTACAAAGAAACTTAAAAATTAAGGCCCGAGTTGCTATTTTTTTTTTACATTTTTTTTTTTTCGTCCACCCTACTTGTCGAAAAAACATTTGAAAGACATCGATCGCGTACTATTAATATTATTCGATTCAAAAGCCGGACGTTGACTAGAGTATAGTAAAAAAATTAAAAATTACCGTTTGTTTGAGAAAAAATATATAAAAGATATCGATCGTACTATTTTATTGCTATCGATTCAAAGTCGTCGGACTAGTATTCATTAGTTGATCTTAGATTTATTTTGAAGGATGAAGGTAGTAATCAAAAATCCGTTGACATTTCGAGGGTGTTAATACCTGTTTTACATCAATAACCAAACAATTTTGGAAACATTTTTATGAATTGTAGGATACCTGCCTGTAGAATTATCAATATAATAAACAATTAAACTTCGTATTAATATTTTATTTATTCTTGTATTTAAATATAAATATTATATTATATTACCTAAGTATTAAAAAAACCGTGTTCATTTCATTTATATTATTTGCTAAAATTTACAGTAAATTATAATTTGCCAATTAAATAAATTAATGCTTAAACACCTGCTGTTTTTTTGGTATATCAAATAAATTTTGAAGAAAGTACATTTTATTGGTTTTCTTGAGATAGGTACTTTTAATTATATACAACTATTTAAATAAATTTTTTGACTAATAGGGAGGGGCGCAAGGCTCCAATCGTTCTCTCCTTTAGTCTGTCACTAAATGTTACTAATTTACATAATTTATGCAAAAAAAAAACTCATGGGAGAATGCGACACCTCGTAATTACGCCACTGCAGATTTCTATCAAATATAATAATAACAATTTAATTGAATAATAATATAATATAATTATATGGAGTACGCTTAGGACCACGAAGCGTATGAAAAGAATAATGTGAGTGAGAATTGTTACGGAACCAGCATCATGCACGCGCGCCCAACCCGGTTTTTTTTTTTAGAAAAGAGTCTTCTCGTCGCCAAGGGCGCAATCCGTCTTGCTATACGACCCTGATCTCTGGTATTTTGAACAGTGTAAAGGTCGGCAAGGTGTTAATTATTACGTCAAAAGTGAAAATATGGTCAAGTAGTGTTTTTGATGGGTAAAAATGGGCATAAAAAATAAATTAAAAATAAAAATACAATTGACTAGCGCTTATTATTATCTACTTTATGCCTCGGGGTATCTACGGTTTCATTTGCCCACAGTAATTATTTTGACCTGTCATAAACGTTAATTCGAATAGTTTTTAAATGTTATTATCGACTGAAAATTGAAAACCCGGTCCGGAGCGAGAAATTGACGGCTTACGCGTCCGTCTCTCGAAACTGAGACCATGTCGACTCGTTTATTTCTTTTCGGACGAACGCGCGTTAAGTACTCAATACATTTTTCCAGTTTCATTTTGGCGAGTTGCTTTTATATTCGATTGTCTACTGTGTATTTTAATGTTGTAACCAACTCGTCGCATCCGTGCGCGCACACGTATTTATACTATTCGCACGTACTCTTGTATAATTATGTATCAGAGAGTGTTCGAACGAGTACGTTATTCCGCGCGATCGAATTTGACAACTGTCGTCGTGACGTCTCGTATTCAACTTGTCATGTTTTTTGGGTTTAAAAAATGCAGATTATAATTGTTATTACGTCAAACGAAACGCTCGAACGTCTATTTTATAATAATTATGTAAGTCTAAATACCTACCACACGACGCATAATAAAAAAAAACACAACAAAAACCGTAATTCATACAGGGTGTCCGCCATAACCGCGTTTATCCTCACGAATAGCTTTTTTAGCTTTGATATCTATTTTTTCACATTACGTTCTCGCGATTTCGCCCATTTTAACTTGAAAAATACGAACAGCAAACGATTAGAGTAGAGATTATTTTTCTAAAGATACGAATATTGTAAACTTCTATCGTGTATTGATTAAGTTATTGGTTATTTAAAATATTTAAATTTTCTAACGAAATAATGGCATGAAATACGGGTTAATACCAAAAAAAATCGTAACTATTAGTATTCGACGCGGGCATTTTTTTCGAATAACTTATAAAAACACGTGGAAATCTCGTGCCTACGAACCGGTTTTTTCTGCAGATTTTCAATTTCAACATGAAATTACAGTTTTTAAAAATGAAAATTTCGCGTAGGCAGCTGATTCTAGTACAAGTACCCGACCTGTGCATTTAATCGATCGACTTTTAAAACCCGACGGTTCGTCTAGCGGTTTCTACACTGTCTGCACTATAATGATCTGCGGCGAAATCGCGATTTTTTTTTTTCAATCGAACATTTTGGACGCGAGTGCGCCAAAAATTACACTAGAAAATACGTAACCAATCGTGTTTACGTATGTAACGATTAAAAAAAAAAAAAAACACAAAAATCACCAGACTTCGAATAAATCATTTGAGGGGAAACGCGGCGGGACACCCTGTATAGCCGTGCGTGCATGCGTGTTTGAGTATATTAAAATAGTTATACATATATTATATCAATTGGGAGAGAAGAAACGAGTTTTACAACCTTTGACCAGCTCCGGCGTTAGTCTCGGCGCGACCCGCACCGAAGAACAGTTCCACCGTCTGTTTTGCAAGACCGTCTGACAGGCGACCACGGCCAACGCGGCGGCCCGGGAAATGTGCTGCATGACCGGACGCCAAGACTTGCAAATGCGCGCTTGCCGCGAGTCAAGTCCGTATGTTTTGCGCAACGTCCGGCAAACGCCCACTTCGTCCCAGTCCACTTTGCCGGCCGCCTTCTGCATACCCCTGCAGGTGGAAACACGTATATTTATATTATATATATATATATATATATATATATATATATATATATATATATATATGAATATTTAGGTATATAAACATATAAATGCATAATAATATCAATATAGGTACAATATAATATTTTAATATACAGGGTAAATCGTTTTTTTTTTTTTTTTATAACTGAGAATATTATTTAGTTCTATCGAAAAGGATAACATCGACTTTTCAAATTATTTTTTTGGAAAATTCGCTACTGACGATATTATACGATTGGCCGGTGGCGCAATATGGAGGGGTGGGGCACGTAAAATACATATTTTATTTTGTTTTTTTTCTTTCTGTTTTTGCTTCTTTTTTACAGACATTAATTATACTGTCTCGTACACGTGAACACACGTTGTGATAAAATACAATGAATTCTTAATTTAAGGAAGAGGGGTCGATATTGTTTGATGGCATCGACCATGCGAATTGATTTTCGTATGACATATTATTATATTATTATATTGATAGTGCGCAGGGATATTGAATGAAACATCAAAACGTCTTTGGCGAGGAGAAACTCTAAAATTATTTAAGAATAAAAGAGTTAGTCGCACCAGACAATATAATATATGAATAATGAATATATTAGACGTTTTTCTGGTACGATCGCGATTTGAAGTAACACTAAATACTTTGACCTTCTATCGAAATAAGTTTTTAGAGGGGGCTAGACGTTACGTGGCATTTTCAACTCTTTTGGTCAAAAAACACCTTTTTTCAGCTTCAGATTCGGATTGGCCGATTTCCCCAAGTAAAACATTTTTACGACCCTAAATCTGAAATTGACCTTGTCTCAGCAATTTGAAAAAAATTCCAACTTTTCGATTTCACGAAATGTGTATTTCAGAACCTCCAAAAAAACTCATTTTAATCAGAAGGTCATCCGGTCGAAATATTTAATGTTATGAAATCGTGATTACACTGTATACTCGTAGATACAGATACCAATATAATATTATGCTGTATGCAATAATTGTATCAAGGTATTTTTTTATATCATAGAATAATTTCTAATTTTTTTTAGTTTTTGATTTTGTTCGCTAAGCGTCCATCAATTAACAATTCACAAAACTTATTATCGAAACCCCTTAATTTGTTTTTAAGTGCGCAGCGTACTCGTCGGAGTTAAAACTTAAAAGCGTTATTATTTTATTAATAAATTAATAAATTAAAATCAATAACATTTGACGTACATAATACTGTTAGGTAGGTACATTTATTCAATACAATAATTGCCAAGGCGTGTTTGAAAATATTTATGCTGGTCAAAATTACACAGATAAAATAGCAGTACCGATAATCATTCGGCCACCCCTCAAATGGCACTCCTTGGTTTTACCTTCGTCGAGTTTTAATATCTTCAAATAGCGACACATGTATTGAAAAAATCGGAAACTCATAAACCTTGATTTTTGTGAATTTCGGAAATAAAATTCCTATTTTTCATTTATCCACTAGCGAGTATCATTTAGCCTTTTGTAGTTCGTCAAAGTTTAGTATTATAATGGTAGATTTTAATTCTGAAGACCAAAAGTATTTATAGATTCAATAAGTGATTATCGGTTTAATAGCTGTATATTAATTTTCTTAATTAAAAATGTTAACATATTATATAATACATTTCTAAATTTCTAAAAAAAGTCTATACTTTCCGATAAAAATTAAGTGTTTTTCGATAAAAGAATCACCCTGTATTTTTATTTTAGTATTCGCAACGTTCTTTTTATTATTTATTTATATATATTCTTTTGGCAGAGATCGGTTATTGATCGGTCAGACGATAAGATTCAAAATTGGACAGCGGCGGCGGGCGCGCGTAACGTGTACGAAACGAGTTGAACGTACCGCCACACCACCAAACGAGAACACATACGAATGTATGGTATTACTTGATAGAAACTGTTTAGTTTAGCTCCACTCATTCACCCACCAATCCGATCGGTAACCTGTAATCGAAAGAAGCGAGGGATAATAAAATAAAACGTTTACATTTTTGGGAAATAATGTACGAAAAGGATATTTGAATTGTAGAAAGAAAGAAAAAAACACGAACGTTCTTTGCGCGTGGGTAGGTTATATTTTTTCTGGTCGACTTCTCTGGTGGCGGATGCGATTACACTCGACAAACGTGATCACATGGTTGAAAACAAAGATAATTTATCACGTTCGAAACACTGACTTCGAATGAAGTTACAATATGGTTTATTGCTTGACGCGTGGACCATCTATGGTCCGAAGTCGCGCCGTGTAAGATTACCGTTTTCTAAATATTTCCAATCTAAGTAAGAAATAACCATAGGCGGTCGTACGCATGTTGGCTGAACATTAAATGTTATTTGATATTTAATTTACTATTATGAGTAGAGATTGGATTTACATGCATAACAAATTCTTCATAATATGCTTCTAAAAGTATTTAAATATGAATTTCAAATTTAATATAATTACAATTAGCTCGTTGTATCTTCGTCGCTATCATTATTATTTAATTACTTGCTGTTATTGTATCGTATGTATACATAATAATATTTGTTTCAAGTCTGGAATGTTGTAACTCGACATTTTAAAATAGTTTTCATTCCAAAACGTAATTTGACGTAATTATATTATATATACTAATTATAAATCTGCATTCAAAATACAAAAATAAAAAAAAAGGCTAAAAGTTGAAAATATATATGAATAAAATTAGTGATATTTTAATAGGAATGATTTAAATCATCTCATACGTTTCTTATCGAATTTCCAACCACCAATTATGATAATTAATGTATGAAATTAATAATATATCCGTTTCCTGATTATTTAAAGTGAGACAAGAGACACGAGAGCAATGAATACATAAGATTCGTGCAGTGATGCAGTCAGGATAGATTGGTCTAGAAGAGATTTCTTATCTGAAGTGAACTACGTATGTTATATTAGCACATTATTAATGCATTTATTTATCAATAATATTTAAATTTTTTTATTGAAATTTCGTTTTGATAAAACCGGCTTTTCTTTGGTAAAAATTGAAAAATAATTGGTTTTTTTTTCTCGTAATACAGACATATAATTTATAAACACAATGGCATTATATCACAATGATCAATTTCTAGTATATAAATCTTATTTTTCTGAATTATTCGTAGAATTCGTTAGAAATATCTTCTTTGGTGAACTGAAGACAGTACCATTAACGTGGCGATGAATATTTAACGATTTTAATGCACGTATCGGCTATTAAATCGAATTTTCGTAGAACTGTTACTCAACCAGACTTGATTGATGATAAAATATTAAATTTCACTACGGCTGCTCCAATCTAACACTGACACTAAGAAGTTAAACAAAATTGTTTGAATGTCAAAACGTTGGATCGCGTGTTCGCGTTAAATAATAATATTATAATTGAAATTCGAAATAGTGATTACTGATTAGAATCCACATTGCTGTTATTTGAGTCGTTCAAACGAGGGACTCGAATCATTAATCACAACGAATAATTTTAATATTGCTTAGCTGTTTTTTACACGTAGTAGGAGCTTTTTTAACGTTTAATACTTTATTATGTTGTTATTTTTCTTATTACAGGCAGACAGACACTCAATAATATATTATGTACTTATTTATCGATATCGTTTCGTTGATAATTCGATTATTATTCTTGTAAAATGTAATCGAATTTAAATTTTCGTTCAAGTATAATTAATGATATTACATAAATATACAACTATCGATCTACGATACGTACTATCGTTTTTAAATCCCAAAGCATTGGGAAATCATTTTCGACTTGGTCGCCTGATAATTAATAAAAACGTTATTATATTCGTCCAAATAAAACGAGTTTAATCCGCCCAGGCCCTAAAAATTTCGATAAATCTTAATCTACCACGAGGATTATACGCGAATAGGAATTCGCGTGTACGCAGTAGCAAAATGCAAGAATTTCATTAGCATTAGGTAGGTAGGTACCTATTATATTATCTCGTTTTCGACTTATCGTGACTGTATTATCAATATTATACATAATATATTATAATACTATTCACTAATAATTATGGCAGTAAAACGTTTTCTATATTTTATTTGGTCACACATCACACTGCTAAAATTATTTGCAATTTACGTTAAGGATTTTACGATCATTATAGTTCTCGATTTTCATTAGCGTTTCAAACACCTATCAAAAATATAAATTTATATAGAAAAGAATGGAAATTTGATTACGAATAAAACTTTTCAAATCGTTAAAATTTCACGATCGAAATCGCGTTTCGAAATTCATCGTCACATTATCTCGACCGTAAAATCCACGGTTAGTACAATTTGAATGTTTCCCCAGTCAAGTTTGAGTTAAATTCATAATTTTTCAAGTAAAAAAAAAAGAAAGAATTAGAGAAAAAGATTGGACAGAATCAATAATGAGCTTTGCATCTGACAAAGTTACGAGGTATAAGTCATTTTTATACTAGTAGTTTATATGCACGATTTCTAATAAATCTATTATTTCGATGAAAAAAAAGGAAAAACTTTTTCAATGGAATAAAAATCAAAACTTTGTATTCATATTTCACGATTCATCGACGACACTCGTGAAACGTTCTTCCGAAACTTTATTCATTCATCGCACTTGAGAAAATTCTAAATTCGTCACCTGTTGACATCGGACGGAACGTTGTCGAATGTTAAATATAGATACCTACGCATATTTTCTCTCCCGAGTGTGTGACGACGGGTGCGTTTAAGGGTATTATGTGGTGTGTATAATAATCAAACGAGGATATGATAATGTGCGCTCGACCACGCAACGAGTGTCCGAGAGATCTATACGCAATGACCGGTAATAAACCAGTCACGGTGCAACGGAACAACAAGGGTATTATACGCCTAACAACGCGGAGTGTAATAATAACAACGCGCTTCGAAGTAGCCGATGCACACGCATAATATAACCGTCGGCACCGTGACCCGAAACGTCCAATTAAGTGAACTAAAAAATCGACGTGACACAATAAATTACAGACGTGTTATCGGCACCTACCGATTATTATTGCGAAGAGCACCCTATACAATACATGTTGTTTTTTTTTTCTAGACATTCTCGATTAAAATTTATTAGTTTGAAAAAAGTCGTTGTTCCATGTTGTCGCCGTTTACCGTTCAATATAAGAGGCAATAGAAATTTATCATAAATTCCAAGAGTAAAATAAATTATATATTGTTTACATAATCAGTTACGATTATGTTTTTTTTATGGAATACATTTGTTGGCTCGAAGTTGTCGTATCGGATTGTATCGTTGTCTTCAAAAAGTATCCATAAAGAAACTTCGCTACGCATAAAATTTGGGTTACAGATTTTTTAATGATCAAATAATACCCACATCGAATTCACGCTCACGCACTTTAATTCCTTTTGTAGGTAACTAATCGGGATGCTCGTGAAACGTGAAATATTTAACAAATAAAGTATCGTTTTACAATGACAAAAATATTTCAATACACGTTATAATATAATTATATGATTAATGCATTTGTTGAAAATTATTAATCGACTTGCCAAAATTGACGTTCGTAACATGAATCAGGAGAGATAGGTGTATTTTTTAATTCGGGTTTTATATTTTTACGATCAAATTACTCTTATTGATTTTATTAACCATATAATACGACCAATGGCCAGAGCAAAATAGAGATGTCGAAACTAAGAAATGTAATATATCACACTGTCACAGACGTCAAGTTTAAATTTTTATCGTCTACCGTCAAACTTTAAATGCTGTAATTAAAGAAGAGCAATCGCGTTGTCGCTGAAATTTGCAACACTATAATTGTTGACCAAATTGCACCGCTGGTAACTATAATAACGATATACATAACCGTCAATTAACTCTAAATATAACTTAGGTGGGTTCAATTTTCATTGTAATAGGTGAAGTATGTTTTATAAAAATGTCAACGAGAAAACTTTAAGGCAGTATAGTAACGTTAGAAAATTGCTCATGTTTTGCCGGTATGTATGGTTTTTTTTTCAACAGACCAGAGCGTCGTGTCTGCGTTTTATTTGATATACCTACTACAAGCTACTCGTATTTTATTATCGTAGTGTTTGCGACCAACGACTAACCGGCTTCTTAGCTTATCCGTAAATTACTTGTTATTTATTAACTATGTTATTCGTTATAAATTGAATCGAAAAGCACTTACTAGTTTTACGCGTTTATCATTCGATAATTATGTAGATACTCTTGAATACGGTCACGCGTGTGTTTAAAAAAATAATCGTATAAAACCAAACCACCACCGCAGTATCGAATCGAACCGAATTGGCGAGTTTAAAGTTGTAGTCGAAACTATAAAGACTTTTTACGTGTTATTTAAACACTCGAGTGTGCTTCGGCGACTTAAAGTATTAACTTTTTTTGGCGAGGAGGGGGGAGAGTTTGACCTAAAATCTAACAAAGAATTGTTGCAACAAATTTTTTATAATAAATTATTTATATTTTTAATTAAAAAATATTAACAACATTAATGTACATGATGATAATACGACGATTACAAATATTCATTTTGAAAAATTCGTTTTTGCTTATTCTGGAGGTTAAAAAAAATTATTTTGTCTATTTTTTATAATTATACTTCTGAAAACTGAAAAGTTAAAAGTTCAAAAGTTTTCAAAGTCCAAAATTTTAGGAGTTTTGGGTTAGTGCAATTTTTTTTTTAATAGTTGAAATTTATTGTTAATTGAACGGCGTAAAGATGTAATCCTAAAAAAAATCATTATGTTTGCTCTATTGTCATAAAAAAATATATTCAGTACTTAAAACCTAGTATTTAATAATGTAAAAGGAATAACAAAGGAGTTTTTGAGGGTTTACAGCTTTTTTTCTTTTTTGAAGTCTGGTGCTAACATTTTTGAAATTATTATATTTTCTTATAATTGAATATAAACAAGTTCGCGTTGCTAAGATTGTACGTTCAAGTACATAGAAATAATGTCGACTGTAAAACGTGAACAATTAATGGATCAGATTGATTTCAGCGCATTACATAAATGCTGGTGACGAATTAGGTAGATACTTAAAGTGGGTGATAAATATAAAATGTTGATAACAGAAAATGATCTCTTGACGAAAAATGTCGGTCATCATATCGCAGTTGACCAAATAATATTTTTCGAGTTGACCTATTAATAATTAATATATATTTAAAACATTTGACACGTTTACTAGACAAACCACTTAGACATGTTATATAATATATAATTAATAATATAACTGTTTTGACCTAGAAATCGATTTTCCAATAACAATAATTGTCTACGTATTTTGGTTTATATAGTTCTAAAACGCATAAGTATCAAACGAATGGTCCATAAATAATATAAAAACTTAAATGACACAATTATAATAATTATTGTTTTTAATTACTTAATTTTCATATTGTTTGCAAAAATATTATTACCGTTTATGCATCGTTATAAAATACACTTCAAAGGCTAACAATTAAATCATACCAGTTCTAAGTGCAAGCAAAAATATGATTTTCTAGTAGAATTCTGGCCCAAATGTATATAAAGTACAACTTTTTAAACAGAAATTTGGACACAGAAAACACTTAAACGGGGATTTTTTCTTAATTTTTCAGTAATTTGTCCAATCTAAATGAAAAAGAGCCAGAATATAATGTTAAATTTCATCTCGCAGCGGTTTATTATTATATCTTAATAAAATCAGTTATCCCTGGAACTGGAAAATATTGTATTACGATACAATATGTTCTCCAGGGTTTTGAAAAAATCAAGTTTTTTTTATTACCTTTGAAGTATGGCGAAATTGATCGCTTTCACGGATATTAATGATTATTTTGTTTTACTCGTAAACTATAAAATTCTTTATTGAAGATAACATATAATGTGTGAGTATCTATATAAGCTAAGACTTCCACTCAGAACCATTTTTTGTTTCAAAATGTTTTGATTTCGCTGATTATTGTTTTTTATTACTATACTTTTTTACATATTATATAATGATACTTTTTTTATTTCTTATCGTAAAATCATTATGTAATATTGATATTCATGTAACATAGTATTTATGTTCGACATTCGTTTTGGATAGTTTTTGAAATACGATGATTTTTTTTAAATTTTTCGATTTTCTTTCAAATTTAAATAGATAAATATGATAAACACTGAATAATTCACATTAGTTAGTAACTGGGAACACAATTCCGGGGCCCATATGCTGGCCGACAACACTTTTATTACGTTTAAAATAAATTTCAAAAAATTAAATAAACATTTTTATGTCTCAAAAATCTAGTAAATGACAAACTCATAATACGATAACTGAATACATACTTGCAACTTACATACGTGTAGAGTATAATATGAAATAATTAATTTTGCAATCGATTGTTATTCTATTTTTAAACGGTATGAAATTGGAAAATCACACGTGAATAAGTAGAAACCAAAATGTTTTTTTTCAAGTAAGAAAAAAGTTTAGTTTGAGATTCGAGAACTGCCCGCGAGTGTCTAGATGTTGTATTCCGAGGTATTTCTAAGGATTTTTAATAGGCTTGCATATCGGGAACCAGTAAAATATATTTTATGTGTATGAGACAAATACATTTGATTGAAAATATTTTTTTCAAGAGTTCGCGTCTAGTCATAACTTACTAACTACTAATGCACACTAAAGTGCTAAATAATATCAAAATATGCATTAAAAAAAAATTGAATTTGATATATGTACTTATTTTTAGTATTGACGTTCGGTCGATATATTCAATGCACATTCAGATTTGAGAATTAAATACCGTCCGTTGAATCGCAGCAGACAGCAGTAATCGTTTACAATTAAGATTTATCTAGAAATACGATTGTTGACGAGGAATATAGGTCAAAATGTAATTGTTACTTTATATATAACACAATAATTAGACGTATAAATTCTTTCATATACGAGTATGCAATCAATATATTATTATATTTAATAAATGGATGAAAATCGTAAGATTATTTAAATTTTCTTTCAGATCGGAAACCATGAAATGGAAAATTATGCTAATACTTTTACTAAAAACATTAAAAATGCCTTCAAAATTCGAGATATGTAAAAATATGCAGTTATTCGTAATCAAAAAAAAAAAAAAAAAATTGGAAAATATGCAAAAATATGCGGAATGAAATTCGATATTTTCGAGTTTACATGTAATGAATAACAGCGATCCAAGTAAATTTGATGCTGGACCTCCTAAAAATAATAAAATAAAACATGCGAAATCATAAACATTTTGGCCATTAAACGTAACTGACCACTATAAAAAATTATTATTGCCAACAAAATCAATAATAGATATCAATTGTATTCCAATTTAATTCTGAAAAAAATATCCAATAAGATTACATCAAATGTAATTTCCAATAAAAAAAAATACTAAATTGTGAATATGACAAATAATAACCGAATATATTATGCAAGTTGAAGTTTAAATTGATAAAAAATATGCTTTTTATTCATAAAAATACACAGACCTCAACACACGAGCATTTACTATTTAGTGTAGATTAGAGGTTCTCGGCCTTTTTTGTGAAGATTGTATAAAACTATATATTTTAATAGGCTTTTTTTCTTACGAAAATACGCGTTCTTTACAAAACATAACGTTTTAATTATTGTTTTGGTCGTCTTTTCCTAGTCGTTTGAATAATTTTGTCGTATTCATTGGCTATATCTCGGATGTTTAAAATAACACGAACACTTATTAAGATACCTAACCAGAACGTTATTAAAAAGGCAAGCAGATTATCGAATTTATATTTTTTATTACATACGATATACTACTCATTGTTTCGAACAGAGTTTTTTGTTGTCGAGTAAAAACCAAGTCTTAATTAACTGATTTAACCTTCTATACGTTAATCGTACGATGAAATTGTATATTTTCACATTATATGCACTTACCGAAGGATTAGAAGAAGAAAAAAACCGGCCAAGGTTATGGCCGTATAAAAGGGATGCGACATTTATTAATACCACCCGTTGCTGCAGTATTTTTTCACGTTTTATTTCGTTCACCTAAGTACCTATACCTATACTTCGATCCGATAAAAAACCTCAATTATTATGCCCGCTCGCATTATGCGCGCATACAAATGGTATTGTTCTAGAGAAACGCGTTAAAGTCTGAAAAATCTTAACGATTCATAAAAATAAAACCGATTTCCAGGTTAAAACCGTCTCGGAAATAATTATTGTCTTTAAATATCCATCTGGGTAACGGGTGGTACGTTAAATGACCCCGAGAGAAAGGAAATTGAGCCATTGTCGCGGCCGTCGATAAACCTCGGGGCAAAACTCTAATGAGAACTTTAACAAGACCCACGGGTAGGTAACCGAATTTTTATGATCGTCAACAAATTAAACAGGAAATTCATAGTCAGTTTCCGTTTTTAAACTGTCCGTTCGTTTTAAAAAAAAAAAAAACCGTATTCGACACCCTCTACAAGGAGTCAGATAAAACATATATTATATAAGAATAATATAACTGCGCGTCGTCGGGTACATCGTTAACACGTGTTTATCGTGATCATTAATTATACGGCTGATAATCGTGAGATACTGCGCCAAGTGATTTTATTATTAGGTATGTGGCGAGTTTATTTTACGATTTTAAAACGAGCCGGAGACATTGAAAATCGTCACTTGTGGCGCGATAAATTACACAAACTTAAAAAAATTATCGTCGTTTTCCCGAATCATTTCGAATTGTTAAATCTAAATCTATAAGAAAATAATACCATAATACACTGGCGTAAATCGAATCGTTTTATATCATAATTCTTCAAATACAATATTATATTATCGCAGAAGTTTTAACTCTAAATTATATTATGAACACAAATTATTTATAAAACTGTCGTCACGAATCTTTGATCGTGAACATCCAAAAATTGTTTATTTTAAAGGTCCTGATTTTTATTTTTTAGATTCCTATCATAATCGAGCATACACGTTTTCACGGGAGTAAACAATGTGGAAATTTCGTTCGATACAGCAGAGTTCGTAGAAAACAGTGAGTTTTTAGTATTTATTTTATTCTTACATATTTTAGAGTATTATTTCGGAAAACATGAAATATAGATGCTTTTAAGCTACGTCTTAGAATATTTCGTATGAGTAGAAACAATCGTATAAATTATATTATAACTATTTTATAATTTGCTTTTAGGTATAAAACGGTTTTTTATTAAATACCGATCATATAATTATCGTACGTTTTGTTTAGTGATTTTTTTTATTATTTATCATAATGATATCGTTATGTTTTTGTAAACGTTTCGTGTTCTGAATCTTCTCGCCTAAGCAAAAACAATTTATAGCAAAAAGATTTACACTTAAAAGAATGTTTTTTAGTTTATGGGCCACGTTTGCATTTATTTTTTCGTTTCTAAAAGAATATTAAGAAAATATAGGAATTTAATAAAATGAATATATTAAGATTTTTTATTGAATAAACATTGAATGAGCATCGTATTTCAACTATTTTTTAACATAACTATCGAAACCCAAGTCATTATCTTGCAGTTTGATTTAAATCGTTTGACTTTATACAATTTCAGTTGCGTGCGTGTTTTCTTAACATTAGGTGCCTAACACTGCATCGGTCCTCTCTAGCACCTATGATTTAATTAAATTTGAAATTTGAAAAGTTATTTTTCGACGAAAATATTATGTAATAAAAATTAAATTTCTATTGTCTTTTTCGAATCTTTATTCATAATGCCGTGTCTTTTGGATACACATACTCGCGTCGCTATTATAAATTTAAATACATACTTAAAAAAAAAAAAAAAATCATAATAAAGCACACGGAAGATAATCAAAATATCTCAAACCACATTATTAAGTGGTTTTATAGAGAAAACGTGTAAATTTAACAGTAATAAAATATTTTACCGACGCTGACGTCTGATTTATTCAAGAAAATGCGTGTAAAAAGTAACGTTTATGTTTTCAGCGCGTGATTAATCGTGTAGATACGCACGTTGGCTTACAGCGATTTACATTCGTGTTTATGTGATATAAATATTTTTACTTTCAAACGCTCGGATATATTATCTCGTTTGATGGCCGTTTTTTCTCAAATCAAACACTTCTTTCAAAAGCAATGTAAATATAATATAATAATTCAACTCATCTCTATGTTCTTTCCAACCTTTAAATTGTTGGTTTTTACACAGGAATTTATTCGTACAAGTCGCGCATATATATTCGGTTTCAACCGTACGATTAAAATAATATCGTTTAAAGAGTTTTCTGTTTATCGTCAGTTCAGCGGCGGTTTTCGGCCTTTTAACATCATAATACCATTAGGTTACCGATCGAAATACAATCAAATAATCACTCGTTTTTTTTTTTCCTCGATTCTGACCGAAGAGACGGACGAGTTTATTATTGTTAATCTATTAAACTGTAATCAATTGCATTTGCAATAATATAATACACAGGACCCGAGTCTTATAACACTACAAATACTTGACTATTATGTTCTATAATAGATGACTTGAAATTTTGTCTTGAAATCTCCATCCATAATAAACCCTTAATTATATAAAAATAAAGTTTTTCCTTAATGTAGTTATTTATCATTTTAAATTATTGCAAATAAATGTATATGAACATTTTTGTTAAATTGAAGTACCAATTATTGAATTTGAAATCGTTGTATTTCTTACTTGTTGTACTTCTTATGTAAGAAGTAGGATTTTAGAAGAAAAAAAAATCGAATTAAAAGTATTGAGTTATGCTATAATACAATTTGAACATTTTCCTTTTAAAATCACGTTATGTGAATAAGTAATTTCGATCCGATTATTTTGGTATTTCGGTCACACACGTTTTTATGTGTAATTTATCATTTTCCCTTGAAATTGAATTTCATATTTTTCAATATAGTATTCATAGTATATTATTTCAGTATTATTGAGTATTTGAGTCCAAAAACAAAATCTGCATCAGATAAGCCGTACATTATATTGTATATGCACTTTATAGGCATTCCATTAAAGTCATCATTCATCGAGGCATTAATGTTCATTATGTTTATGTGGCCGTCGTCAGACGAAAAGAATTAATCGTTAATCCTCACGTCATTCCGGTATAGAAAATGGACTTCCACAATCTTATTAAATATTTAATGTGAGAAAGTAATCAAAACTTTTTCTATGGGTGTAACTCCCAATTTCCAGGACGTAGGTCTCTTTCGAAAAAACGTTCATGACAAAATATGTTAGCTACATTATATTATATTTGTTTACATAATATTGTTTTCATACACCGAAATATTAATGTAGTAATCAATAAATATTATATAACACACGATGGCTGTGTAGCTTTTTGAAAATCAATCGATGATATTTTTCCGTCCGTTCATTTTTTACATACTTTTTACCAAAATAAAAAGATGACACGTGCACGTAACAATAAAAACAAATTATTAAACGATCTCGTGTAGTCGTGTCACCTAAATACTCTCAGATTTATTAATATTAATTATAATACACAATATAGATGTGTTGATAAAGTTATAAACGATTTTGCCTCTAAATTAAATACAAGATAAGACAACTAGGTCAGTGTTTGTTATATAAAAATAATAATTTTAATGACATTGAATTATTAACCCTGATGTACCCTTGATCTGAATGATGCCTTATTATTATAGTCTTTATGCGACCAAGTTATCGGCTTTATGTATTAATGTCTGGTAATTGCAATTCACATTAACTATGTATAAAAGCTATGTGTAAACGAATATCATGTTGTTTACTCTGTTGAGGTTTTTTTTTTGTTGTTGACAGGAATTTTTTTGCATAAACTCCTATCAAAAAAAAAAAAAAAAAATTCACTCTACTACATCTACCTCATTATTTTTTAGTTTATTAGAACTTGATATTTGATTGCAAATTTGATTGGTCGCACTATGTCTCATTTCTGTCGAAGTTAGAATCAACGACAAATAAAATATAATGTCCAACATTGAAATCGCTTTCAATTCATTGCACGATTTTGGCCGAAACGAGAAACTCTATGATCGTCAAATTTTCGGACAGCCAATCGACATTGAAAGTCTCATTTTAAAGTAGGTATATTTACTTAGACCATAAAGTAGAAACAAACACTCTTTAAAAGTTTCTAGTAATTTCTTGATTTTCCCAGTAATTTTACCTATAGAACTGAAAATAAAAAAACTCAAATCTATTCGTCCGGAATGATTTCAAATTTATTCAATGAAATATTTAAACGACCAAATCGAATATATTTTATTTTCAAGTATGCTAAGACGCGTTCGTAGTCTTAAAAACGGATAAATGAAATCGAAAAAGCCACTCGGAGCCTCTAATTTTTTTTTTCTCGAGTGTCGCCATCTGATTTCCTCCGGCTCTCTTTATCATTACGTGTATCTAGTATTATGGCAAATTTATTCAGCGTTGAAATTATTTAATTACCATAAAAATAATGTTCAATGTGTTAAGAAATTTTAAATGGCATGTGAATAAAATACATTGAAATATGAATTAAATATATATTGAAATGTATGCCACGTGCACTAATGTGGGACAAATATCTTAGTAAGTATATAATCGACTGGTCTTATATATGGCTGTATATTATAATTATAATTAATATGGTATACCTGATCGTCCATTGATCATCGATACATATTTCTATTTATTTGTAATCGCTTCAAATGGATTACCTTACCCTTAAATACCTTCTACATATTGAGTCACAAAATGAACACGGAAAACTACAACGAAATCTGTACCAAACCGTAATTATTGTCAACGAATCTCGTAATACCAAAAAGGATTATAGTCATGTCTGAAAACGTTTCTACTCTATTTCTTACTCTATTCCATTGATTTCCAGTAAATAAATGGACAATGATATTTTCGTTATTAATTCGGCGTCTAATCAAAATGTCATCTCTTATCAAATACTCGATCGAACTCAATCCGAACCAAATCGAAATTTAATTCGCATTCCAGTTTCGGTGTGGAATGCGCAATGGAAGGTTCGAACTTTTCGTCGAAGTTCGATAGGTTTTATTCAAAATAGAACGTCCCATCATTGGATGGCATTTTCCTCGCGATTTTCGATCGACTTTAGTACAGTTTTTTTCTCACCCACAAAACCCCAGACAAATGTCTACGCGAATCAAACATTATCCTTATTTAAGTAGTATAATATAATGTCTATATATAATACGCACGTTGGTACCTAAATCTATATGCGGTATAAATTCAAAACCTAAAAAGAAAAAAGCCAACAGAAATAATTACAACGCAATACTCTGCCCGTTGACGTCATGATTATTACGCTCAGTTAAATTATATGGTATTTATAATAAACGAATTCGTCGAAGCGCGTGGTATATACATTTTCGTAGATATCAAGTAAATATTCATTTTATCCGTCGGCACGTTATAGATCTATATTTATTATCTATGAATTCGTCGACCGACCGAACAACAATCGCGATTAGAGACGACAAGTAAAATAATAAATGTGTCTATTAACATGCGTACCAGTAATAGTTCAGTTCTCAAAAAGAATATAACAGTATGTCAGTGTCATTGTTTTGAAATGTTTGAAATTTTGAACGTTTCATGCTAAAAAACAACGAACACGAACAGAACAAAGGTCTATAGATTCATTAAATTATACTTAAAAAAATAATAATCGTTTTACTCAAAAAAATCTAAAAAAATTAATACTTTAATGATAATATCACATTATGATGGACGTGATTATTCGTGAAAACGTGATCACTTAATTTTAGAATTAGTAATACGATAGATATTAATAAAATTGGAAAAAATGTTAGAAAAACAATACGAGTGTTTGAGGGAAAAGCAATTTGGTTTTGAAAAATTGAAACATTTGCGGTTTCGACGACATTTCAAAAGACGTAAGAGAAAAGTAAATTCAAACGATTCGTCATTGACAATCGAATGATTTTTATTGGCAGTGACTTGGGGCGCCCCGATCCGATCTAAAATCCCGACCACCCCGCGCTGGTGTTTACAAACTCAACGTAAGCACGCATTTAGAGACTCGCATATATGTCGTTAATAATTCTAATTCGATTTTTTTCAGAGCGATTTTTTTCGCGTATATCGAGCTTTCGGCTGTCCGGAGAACCGTCGGTGTAGAAGCGATACGTATTTACACAATGCCGCGCCGCACGCCGCGGTATGTAGGCGGAGTCAAATTCAAACTCGAGCGTGCGTTCAAAATTTAAATTTCCTCTCCTCGTCTCGTCGCGGCAATACGCACACCGTGTACACCACGCGTGTAATAATCCTTACCGTTTACGATAAAGCGTATAGATTTATTTTGTTTAAGTATTTTTATACAAATTTTTATTTATTTTTTTTGCGATTTGGGTGTGCCTCGACACACCCGTAACTCCGCCTATTTGATAATAACTACTATAATATTAACGTGTCGGTCTCGAAACTAAAGTATGTGAATTTTCCAATCGTTTCACACATGTACGCGTAAACACGTTGTGAAAAACAATCGAAACTTATGAATAAACTAACGTTTAAAACGTTGCGAGACACGAAGAAGGTACTGTAATATTATTTATCCACAAAGGAGAATTTAAAGGCAGACATCTAACGACCAAATATTGAGTGCTACAATTATTTTCTAAGTAATTCGAATTCGAAACTCTCAAAAACCACTGCCCTTAATATCAAATAATAAATAAATACCCACATTAGAATGCGTGATATTATTTTCTTGATTTAATCAAACAGTTGAAATAAACACAATTGTTTCGGTTTTCTATAAACTTTGTATTTAATTAATAATTATATAATATTAAATTGATCACTATTATCGCACCATTATATTTTATCGTACCTACCGAATACATAAGTCGAATAATTTTCAATAAAATATATATTAAATGAGTTGGTAAATCTACCTTGTAGCCATTTTTTTTTTAACCTAGTACTAGGAGTGGAGTAAAAATACAATTTCGTTAAAATTAATTTGGTAACGGTGGAGTTTTTTTTTACTTTCTTTTTCTTTATGTCATGGTCGTAACTTTTTTTTTAACGAAACAAACACTGTTTGATACATTTAATATAATAAACATGCCAATAACTTAAAATAATATAACAGGACTCGGGGGGGGGGGGGGGAGTGACGCAAGAAATACCGCGTCTCGCCTGGATTTTTGTAGTAAATAATCTCGATAAGTATATGCTTAGCTCATGATTTTTGTTTTCAATTTGACTATTATTAGTAGTATTAAGTTTTGAAAATAATAGTCGCAAAAACTTAGACCGTCGTCTGTGACGGCGAAATAGATGTAACCGTGTTCGAAGTTCAATTAAACAAAAGAATCCGATCGTAATTGATACACCGTAAACCACCTGGCAGTACAAAGGTGTGAACCCGGATACAGGGATAATGAGATGAAATCTATTCGGCCGGAAGTCGTTGGCTTTCTCTAATCAGTTTTTATCGTTTCAGTCTTGTTCGACTCGTCGCCGTCATTGAATATCATCACCCGAAATATTTTATTGATTTAAATAGATTTCGTATGTTTTAAAAACGTTTAGAGTGTAAATTAAATTGTCATTATGAATCCAGTAGTAATGGACACATTTATATTGTTGCAGACGCCGTTTCGACGTTGGAGTCTATCGCTAGAAAAGAACTACCTCTCAAATCAGGTAATCCTATTTAATATAGTTCATCGTTTTATGATGTTAAAATTGCGCGATAATTCCACCCTATCGTCACTAAGAGCAAATGTTATTCGAATCGAATATTTTTAATATAAATATTATACATATCGTTTGACAGTGTTTTAAAATCCCTGATAGAGGACATATTCCATGTCGATGTAGTCTTATACAATAAAAAATTTCAATGCCATTTTTTATTTGAGAAAATCTCTATGGACACCCCCCACTCAGTAAATATTCACTAAACACGATCAGGAGGTAGGTGCCTGTAGCCTCCAAAACAAAAAGAAGAAAACGTTTTAGATTTACATATGATTCTTGAAACAAGACATGCTTGTAATATGTCCCTTGCATAATTGACTATTTCTAGAATATTACTATTTGATTAACATTTAAATCGATTTAATGCAATATAAAATATACGTACAGAAATGTTCAAAGAAAAAATCTCACCAATATTTACGTTTTTCCAGTTGAGTATTTTAATATACAAATAGTTAATAAATGTTATCAATCTTCGAGTATATAGGTACACTATTTAATTTTTAATATTTCATAAAAAATAATTTATCTACAACATTTTTTTGATAAAATATCAATCCAAATGTTTAAAATATAAAATTATATGTTATTGATTACGATGTTTGTTTCGAAATTATCAGATTATTCCATTCTGATTTTTATTTAAACATCGCCGCATTCATAGAAACTGGTAATATTACCTATTAATTTATAGAAACCATGTTCGAGTAGGCAGACCGTTTAAAATTTTTATCCGACGTAGACGATTACCAAAACAAACTATTACCTATTCATCTTGGTTTTGTAAATCTGAAATGTGTATGTTTTTTCTCGTCTACTACTTCATCAGGTAGGTTATGCTAATTTTATTCTATAACTCTTCCGCCGCACTCGTTTATATACCCATCGCAAGTCGGGCAATTTAAATAAATCAATAATTAAAATAAGTGGAAATTTATTTATACAAAAATATAAATCTTATTGACTTTTGATGCTCAAGCAGTTATTTTCGATTCTCCCACTTGAATATCATATATGGATAATGAAACTTAAGACACCACGAAACTGTGAAAGTATCTAACATTTTCATAATAACACTGCAGATCAATGAAACAAACCCAATACTAACATAGTAAATGTGCAAATCGCCGAATTATAATAAAGATGTTAATATTGCGTTAGATCGAGTGCCAACACTCCTTTTAAAATTCCATTTCGATATCGTGAAAATATGACTGACAGAATAAATTTTTTTCGTTTTTATTTCACATGAATATATATAATTATATATCGTGTAAACCTATAGGTTTATACATATCATATATGATAAAATAGTTTACACACTGCGTTTTGATCGCATTGCGCCTCATAGAGTTAAGAATTAAACCGTATTTAAAGTGTGATTTTCTTCGAATTCAGACAAAACAAAATCAGATCAAACCGAAATAATGCCAGTGCGTGTAAGACGTCCTTAGTTCACTAGCACGCATTGAGTCGGCTCCTGCTTGCGTACGGGCAGAGTGTACTTACTTACCTATTGTTCTCGCTCGTGAACCACAGATCATATAAGACAGATTATATTATACTTAATACGATCAGTGACGGGATCGAAGAGAGCGGACATCGATTTGTAAACCCGGGGTTCCCAAACCTTTCAGCAGACTTTTTTCGGGCGAAATGTTGTCGCGGCACCTGTGCTCTATTAGCTGACAATAATAATCGCAATATCTGTCACGGTTTTGATTTTGTCTCGTCTTATGAGCCGCAATGCCCTTGGGATAGATTTTTTTTTGGGGCACCGAGGTGCACAATTTGAGAATCCCTACAGCATAAACTATAGGACTGCTACATGTGGCTCGCCTATCGCCGCCCCACGGGGCAATGCGTATCGGAAATCAAAGAAAAATCGTGACCGTATGATGTTTTATTACCATTACAGATATCTAAATATATTTTATGATTTGTCATGGCTTCTGATGGTCTCGTATTTACTATTTGTATTGTTCGTCACATATCGACGGTGAAAATAGTATCTATAGTTACGATTATTCAAATAATAATGAATTCGATTTCATAACTCGCTGCTTATTCGTTTTTAAGACCGATTTTTCCTGTTTAGTCCGTGTGATTTACCCGTTAGATAAACGAAATACGTTTGGTAGGTACTGCACGGAGTTATGTCGTAGTGATTAGATGAGTACGAATAATTTCTCGACGCTGGCAAACATATAAAACGCTTCTGCGCGTGGGCGCAAAAATAAAAAATTCAAAGTTGATTAAATATATTTATCAGTCGATTTAATAGGTAATAAAATCGTATATGCAAATAGCCGTTGATTTTGCGTTACAACATTTTCAATAATACCGTATTCCGAAACGTATTGTAAAATTACTCGCGGCTCATCGTCTTATCCGATATGAAATAAAAAAACCGGATATTATTGTTTCGCGTGTTTAACACGCGTGTATGCGTTTGTATGCCAACAAAAACACTTCACCAAATCTCAGTGTAAAAGCGAGCCGAATAAGAATAATTAAAACATAATAACTAAAATATGTATCGTGATGTTAACATTTAAATAAAACCTATATAATACGCGATATTATAACTTAATTTATCTCAAATCTGTACTATATGATATGTAGTCTTGATATGTAAATATCAAAACTATTTCGTGCGGGTTAGTTTAGACCCGATATATAAAGGTGTACTCAGTTAGTAAATTATTTTTCTCAGAGCCAACTAAAAAAAAAAAAAATCACCGATATAATACATGAATAGAATTTTTCAAAAAACGCTCCCCTTTTACGGTGTAGTTAAGTATACGTATTATAGATTCTGATCAAATGAACATGTTGGTATTGCAACGATAATTTTTACTTGTTTTCAAAAAAACCATCCAGACTTTTCTGGGAAGTGGATCTGAATTAATAGTTTAATACAACTTTTTAGATCAAAAATTCAAAATTACATTCGCAGGGGTGGCGATAGATACTTTATAATAATATTTTTACTTTCGGAGTAATTTTTCCAAATTTAAAAACCCTAATGAAATTCGTTTTTATTTATTTGTTTGGAAAATATATGAATTTGTCTCTAAATACATTTAAAAAAATTGTATTTATGCCTATTATACTGAAAAATAATGTTTAGACTAAAATCGTTGTGTTTTCCTACAAAACTATAAAAATAATTTCATTGACACTCGAGACCAATATTAAAACTATAAAACGATTTCGCATCAAACTTTATGTCCTTTTTTCAAATAAAACTGAAAGTGTGTGCAAAAAGTATAATTTATTCACGAGTCACGCCCATTCGATATCGACAATCCAATCACAACAACCGACTTTCATTATAAAAATGTATTTATATTTTATTTTTCGTGAGGTTAAAAGATGTGTCATGTGTCGCATTAACCGAACATAAACAGTCCGTCCGGCACGTCGTGCGTACATAATTTATTAATGATTAATCGATACAATCTCTGACAGGTGTGAATTGCGTAGTTCAAATATGCAGTTGCGCAGTTGAACAGTTTATGAGGTACGACGAATGAAATATTATAATATTATATTCGTATCATATAGAAATTTAACCAATCAGCACATGAAATCAGAGTAGAGTGGAAAATTCCTTTTAAGAACGTATTCAATTTCGTCGGTAAATAATATCGATATCATACAACACATACTTATAGTTACACCAAATATGTTTAATGAATCATTAACAAATACGATCCTAATCGAAGCAACAGCTTATGGATACATAAATATTGTAACACGTCAATAAAATCGAACTATACATACGGACCTACGTAAAACAGAACGAAAAAAACCGAGTATTGCCTAATGTTCACTAATTATTATTAATAAATCTATTAAAAATAAATAACCATTGATTTTACCCAATGAAATATTTTCAAGATGGCTGCACAAACGAACTTTCTATTCGTGTACGTATTGATGTATAATAGGTTAGGTAGAGGAGACTTAAACGCATTTTCTAATTTTCAATCGAATATTAGATACGAGTAAAATACAAAACGATTATAAATACTTAATTGAAAATCATGCACGAGTAAAGACTTGGTCGGTTTTCAAGTATTATTCGAATAGATAGGTAACATACAGTCGATTCATAAAAACGCACGATCTGAACAGCTGATAACAGACACGGAAATTAATGATATTGAATTTTTTACTATCAATACGGAAAAAAAAAAAAAAATCAAAATTTTATTTTATCAATGCTACGCGTACGTATTGTTCAACGATTCAAAGGCCTATATAGCGCCTGTAAAATAATCCTACGTAAATAATATATCTGTACAGTTAAACTATTTTAATTAACAAGTGATTTCGTGACAGTCATTAAAATTATATAATAATAATAATAAAAAAAACGCAAAATACTTACAGCCATTGAATACTGTTTGTCTGCACGATACAAATCGATAGCATAATGAACACGGACTTCCGACTCCACATTACGAGTTCGATTTTTTTTTGTTTCAAGTACAACCGTTTGAAGCACAAAATAAATCGTTCGAGGCCATAAATCTGAATATCACTTAAAATCACATCTCAAACGATCGGGGGACTTGAAGATTTTTCTTTTAAACGAAAAAATTATCCGGCCGACTAGTAACTGAGAGGTATTTTATTAAATCGTTCGTCTTTATAATAGTCGCAAACGTTCGCGATATTCATGTTTCGATCGAAATAAAAATGTAAAACGGTGTAACACACGATAAATTAACACACACGCTCGCGCGCGCACACAAACACACACAGAGACACACACACACACACAGACACACTAACTATTTACTCGTTTTTAAAAAAAAAAAAAAACAATTATTAGTAGTATTAAAAAAATTTATGCGCGTATGAAAAAGAAAACGAACACGAATATCTAAACACTTTTAATATTATTTACACGCGCTAACGATTATTATTATTAACGAACACAGCGGTATTGTGTTATGAAAAATTCACTCGGCAAACGTAGAAACGTAATGATTATTCTTAAATTAAGGATTCTTAAGGAATCGTTATCATTATCATAACTATAAAAATTATCACCGTACGGCGTAAAGATTTAACGATGTATTCGGTACGGGTAGGTAGGTAGGCGACACACTACCTTCCGCGAGGATGCAGACCAACAGGTATCATGTTACATGCACAACTGACTTGACACTAGATGGTAGATTACTCTCTTATAGACTAGTTTTTCTTACTTTTGTTTAACGGCCCAAATTATTTCATTTGGGGGGAAATGTGTATATACGTTTTGTGCGAGTGTGCGTGTGCGCGTACACATTATCGTATATCGGTATATTATATGACGGTGAACGCGCGTAAACTCGGCGCGAGGATTTACGCGAAATAAAATAAATCACAGGTAGCGCGGTACGAAGACTAGAGTCCGTTATTCATTCGTTTTTAGTGTCGGGATAGCCCGCCGCTGGACACCCGGGGGGAAAAAAAAGTACACCTCTACCTCCTACACATAATCGTCTGACTAACAGTGATGTGGGATTCGAATTAAAGACGTCGATTAATCGATAAACTACGTAGTTTTTTATTCGTAAACGGCCAGAGTTATTAAATGACATAGAAGCGTGCAGTATTACTAGAAAACGTCTTTATTATTTAAATACAAAAAAAAAAAAAAAAACCCAAAAATAAAATACCCGAGCATCGACACGCGGTGAAACAGGTACGAATATATTTTCAAAAATATTCAAATGCATGAGTTTTTTTTCAAAGTGAATAACGATGATTATATTATAATTACATACGATAAAATTTTATTGACGGTTAATAACGTGGTCTCGATGGAAATCAAAAGTAAAAAAAATTACAAACAGTTTACGCTTCCGAACACGCGGTGATTTTTAAAATACTTGTTTTTAAGTGAATAACGAAGCAAAACAGTGCGTTAAAAACCAGGCAGAAAACGTGATCCCTTCAACACACCGCGAATAATTATTTAGTCGAAAATGTTAATGAAAAATAATACTTAAGTCGTGCTAGAAAATTAATATCGTCTAAAAACTAAAACAAAATACTTACAGACAATAATAAGTAGGTACCTACAAGTGTTTTAAATGGAAAATACGTTAATAATATTTATTTTTTTAAATGCGAAAGTTATATTATAGTTACTGCGGTGCTATATTTTTAAAATTAAAAAAAAGTTTCTTAAAAGTGTTAGTGATTTGTATTTATTTATTTTGAAACCCAATACTCATTTACTTTTCTCCGATTTTTTTTTACTCGCATAATAATTTTATCTCTTCCCTCCGGTTAGAACTAAAACATAAGGATGGGAATGATTTTTTTTTTTAACGTCAAACGATCGTTTTTTTCTCTGTCAATACTACGTATATTAAAAAGAAAATAATGTTTTATCATAATAATTGAATCATTTTGTATAATATCCATTAACATATTAATCGCTACAGTCTTTATTTTGAAATATTATCTACGCCATTTTTCGATTGCTATTCCTTGCACCTCTCTTTTCTTTTTTTCTTTTTGAAACTAAATCGATTCGATTATATAATCAAGAGCAATTCTGAGGGCGTAAACCGGAAAGGTGTAAACCAAGTCTCTCAACCAGGAAGTACCATATTTAAATTAAGCCCATCAACAAAAATCCCTTTATTAAAATACGTGCGAGTACTATTATAAAACTAAATATATATATTATATATATATATTAAAATTCTTAATATATGTATGAAGTACCAAATGTCAAATAAGTATTGGCAAAATAAAAAAAAAAAATTCAAGCCTTCGAGAAACAAAAGTTAGAAAAATATATAGCTGGTAACGTTACCAAAAAGAAAAAAAATGTTACCTACTTAAACATTTGCACAAACCAGTAAAAATATTTAAATTTTTTCAGATGGTGACAAAAAAACAAATGAAAAATTAAGACGGGAATGAAGAAAATGTGAAATATTATATTCTTTTCAGAAGGAGAAGAATACAAATTGAATGCAAAAAACAAATATTCAAAGGCGAAGAAAAAAATAAAATCTAGAACATATAATCGATGCCAATCAATTATAAATTAATGATCAAATGTAGTCGACATTTACAAAGGCTCCGGGATTAAAAAATTCAGTTCTTTATGTAAGTAGCTATATATAAGTATGTTTGTCCGTAACATATATTCCGGTTTTATACGTAATGTTTTGTGTAAAATGAGTACGCGCAAAAGCCATTTCAAAGTTTTTTTTTTACTAATGGTATCTTCAAACAATAGTATATAATTCAACTAAGGGTAAAATTGATAAATTGCTAATGATATTTCTTAGTCACCACCCTAAAGTCAAGTCTCGACGAGCTTTATAAAAATTAAAAAGACCTGCTTTAATAGGCCTATATATAATATGCCCTGGAAAACCTCATTCAATATGTCTCGAGAAACAATAATCTATATATTTTATTGGTTCTGTATGAAATATACAAGTCCAATAGCAAAGCATAAAAAAAAAATTGTTTTCTATAATTTCTCAACGAGTTTTCGTTGACGATTTGAATTACGTTCAGCTCGCAATGCGCTTTGTCAGACGTACACCAACAACACGCGAGAACGCATCACACGTATGAAGCACAAATTCTGTACACGGACCGGCACAGTTCGCCTCTATACGCTGTGGGATAATCATGTCTTAGAAGTGACGAATTCGTATAAGGAAATTTTATTGATTTTATTGCAATAAAGATAGTACGTCGTCGTCGTCCTCGTCGTGTCTTTATCACGACAGAAATATAGACATCAGACAGATCCTCACACCTCCTTCCTCGGCTTAGAATCGCTTTTCGAACGCGCCAGTACGCATTAGTTTCAGATGTAATTCGCAGAGAACAACAATCGACCGATATCAGTCGCCCGAATACCCGATCAACACTGTACCCTCGCCATTATTAATTTCAGTAGTTTTTTTTTTTAAATCAAGTGGGAATATTCAATTTTAAATTCTGAGTTCAACGAGGAAGCGATTAGTTTTATCATAATCAATGTGTGGGTTTTTTGTGTCCGCGCACGCGATTTTGACGAGAAGACCATTTGGTGTGGTGGTTCGATCATTAACTTCAGAGGAGGTTTCTGGCTGCAAATGTTATCTAGTTGGTATTTTAAGTACCGAGGTACTTATAATTCTCCAAACTAAAAATCTTTATAATCATAATAAAAAAGTTTCTATTTTTGCAACCAGAGAACGCGAAAGTTACGAAGGAAAAAATTTAAGAAAGGAAAGGTGGATTGGATATTGAATTTTTTTCAAAACAACAAACAGATAAAAAATGAAAATGTAGAAAAATGTTGATATTGTGAAAAAATGAATACAAAGTCGGCAAATTCTAGGGGTGACGTGGTTTTTGTGAGTAGTAGACGTTTTTTTGTCATCATATCGGATCACCCTATACACCGGGTCCTATGACTCTATGCCATCCAGGTCAAAGAACGCTGTGCCCACTAGATAAAGAACTCGATGCATCATCGGGGCTAAGCCATTTTCTCAGTCGGTAAACGGACATAAATAAAAACGGATCGTCGGTATTTTATCGAACACGGTGGAATCTACATGATACTGTGTGATCTATAGATTTTTTCGCCAATCCGAAACATACCAAATAAACATCGTAACTATTCTCATACTTGGCGTTCCGAGAGTTACTTATATACGCACACCTGACTATACGCCTAATAATTTTACGGGTATGAAATTTACACGCGTGAGAAATAGTAAAAAAACTGTTTGTAATAATTAGCAACTACAGTAACATATGGGCAATCTTGTTTAGTGCGTCTACCGCTGTAAATTTAAAATTAAAATAAATTGTATTTATTGACGATCGAGTATTAATTACCCAACGAGTTAGGTACATAATATATAATACCACTCTAATCTTAATTAACTTTGTTTTTAAAATGCTCCGAAATTGTAGCAGCCGCGCATGTTTATCGCATTGTTTTTTGCCAATTTTTTCCATATTTATGGTTTTTAGACTCTTAATGCTATTTTTAAGCACGTTTTTATATAAATGAATGAGAAAACGAAAATTTCGTTGAATTGGTTTTGTTTTAAATTCACTTGACACGAATGTCTTAAATAATAATTGTAATTATTAAAAATGAAAGTATAGGATAGGAAGCCTTGACTCTAATTTTTTTACTGAATCTGTATTAATTTTAAATGTTCTCTGCTTTTTATTTAATGCAATTTATTGGTAAGCATTGACAAACGTATGCGTGACATATTTCTACTATATCGAATGTTTATTTATTTTGTTCCTTATCGACTAAAAAAACTACTGTACACGCGGTTTTTTGCAAAATGATCGGGGTTGTTCTGAAACACTATTAAAATGTCTCATTAGTTTTTTAATTCACGTCACGAAAATATTCAACCGAAGTTTAATCGATAAGAAAAATATAAGTTTTGTAGATGTTTTTCATTGCCTGACAACCTAACCTAATAAAAAGATAAACTCTTTGTTGACTTGGTCATATTACATTTATACAAACGGAACACTTAAGCCTGCTTATTTTTACTAAAATCATTTTTTCTGACAAACTAGCTATGATAAATACAGCGCCCCTTTTTAAGTAATCTGTACGCACTATGTTTTTAGTAAAATTCAGTAATACCAAAGTAATTACTTTTGATAACATAAAACTATAAGCGGCAACTTCAATGCAGGCGAAAAGGGCAATGGAATAATACTAAGCAAAGCAGAATCATTTTCACTAGTTTTACACTCTTATAAGTTGACATTAAATTATGACGCAATACTATTTTTGAAACAATGAAAAGAGTAGTTAGTAAATAGTAAAAGTAATTACTGGTAAAAAGGAAGTTGAAAATAAAATAAAATATAATGATTTGGAAATAATTTTAATAGATAAAATAACATCACACGTTATATACTATATAAATACTGTTTTTAAGAGGACAATAACAGAATTCTGTACAAGCCAATCATAAGTAAAACAGCAAGATTTTAGTAAAAAAAATTTTTATTTTCTTAACGATTTTTGAGAAAACACAATTTAGATATTTTTTTTCTTTTTAACTATATGACATGTTAAAAACAAATAACTTAAAAAAACTCTGAGGCATACTAACTTCTCTAATTATAAAACTATTATACAATTTAACATAAAAAAGAATAGAATAAAATTAATATTCAAATATATTAAAACGGGTCTAAAATGTAATTTGAGTTATTAATTGATAGCTATCGATATTTGAATTATCACGATAATTCTACTGTACACTTATTAATACTAAATTAAAATTGCATATATTTTAAATTCTAACTTAGTTAAATTAGAATAAAATATAATAAAGAATGTGAGGTAAAAATAAGGTAACTTAATATTGAGTTTTTGATTAATTTATACATGTATTCAATTCTTTAATTTTAAAAACTAAAACAAAAATTATCAAAAAGTTTACGAACATAAAATTTACCAAGTGATTTTTTGCTTTCCAAAATAATTGATTTAATTGAAATACATATTAGCAAATTGTCTGAAATTTGATTGTTTTTTTTTCTTCTTGTTCTTCTTAAAACAACCCATTTTTAATTCAACAATTTAAGTACCATTTACTAATATATAGAAGAAGTTAATAGCTTTTTTTACATAATTAAGTCGAATTCTGTATCAAAAATAACATCACCAAAAATATTTTAAAAAAAGTTAAAAAAACAAGTAGAAAATTGTAAAAAAATATATATATATTCAAATAAAAATAAATCTCTAAGCTATTTAATAAATATTTTTTTGGGTACTACTGTAATGATTGATTTCAGTTTAAATTAAAAATTACAGCATTTTATTTTCTCATATATGATTTTTTTTATTTTTTTTATTTTACAGACCATTTAAGTCCTTTGCATTTATAACTAAGTCATTCTATTTATCACAGTTTTAACTCTTATGCTAAGAAAACTGAAGTAAAAGAATCTGAAATCTTTCGTAAAATATTAACACATTTTTTTTTTTTTTTAATAGCAACCAAATAATGAATATTTGATTTTGAGATCTAATTAAAGTGTATTTACAAAGTTTATAAACAATTTTAACCATATTTAATAATTGGTTTATAATGTTATCACTAACCAAACAGCAATTTAGTAATTTATACAATTAAAATGTGTGTTATGCAATGCATTATTCATAATTCTACTGTTAACTAAAATATGTTAGTGTGTTTAATTTCTCAATAAAGCTATTGGCAGGGGTGGGCAGTAATCAGTTAAATTAAGCAAAGTTAAATAACTCGATTACATTTGTAACTCGTTACAGATTGATCAGTAACAATACATTAATAAATGACTTTAATATTCAATTTTTTTTTAAAGATACAAGTAGCTAGAGTTACATTTGAACGGTTGTTTTCATCGTATAATATAATTTTTAACTATAATAAATTATATTTACTCAACAATATTTAAAATTTTACCTCTAGTTTTTGGACTCTCGGGCCACATTCACAAATTAAAAAGGGTTGGCGGGCCAGACAATAAAAATTTAATGCTCTTATATTATACAATATATACATATAACACATAACAATCCGTGCTGTTTTATATAAAAATATAAAAATTTGAATGAAACTTGTTCCAAACTTAGTGATGTGACTGTACTTGTAAAAAAATCTTGTAATTTCTAACTTTTCTCTAAATTAATATAACTTGTAACAACTTATAAAGTTATAAATGGATAAATTAAAATAACTTGTAACTTGCCCAACCCTGGCTATATTAGTAGCTTTATAAGCATAATTTGCTGGTTATATTTAAAAACTATAAATAAATAACAATGTTAATAGCAGTGATGTATCATAACAAAAATAGACCGCAAAAGACCTATAGACAGGTATTAAGATTTACTTCCACCAAACAAGATTTGAAGCGCTCAAGTGAAATATTCTCAATCATTATTTTAATGATTATGACCTGTCACGATTTACGTCCTTTTTTAGTAGTTGTTTTTCGTTTAGTCCTGAGTCTTGTTGTAGTGGTCGTCGTGTTAGATTTTGAATTTGTTTTATTGGTTTTTGATTTCACTTGTGTTTGATTTGTAGATTGAGACTGGACTGCAAGTGATAGTTGTGCATTTGTATTCTTTTTTTGAGTGCCCAAATGTTGTTGTACTAAATCAGGTAATATACCTTTTTGAGCTAACATAGTCAAAAATGTACATATAAACTGATCATAATTATGTGTACGCCTACAATCATCAATTTTATATTTATTACGTTTTTCATTTTCTTCTCGTAAGATACCTAAAATCAAATAAACAACTTAGTAAATAACTCATTATTATTATGAAATGATTTAAATTGAATTACCTTCGCTCATGTTTATTTCAATCTCCAAGTTTTTAACTAGAGCTAGTAAATCTTTAGGAGTAAACGTATAATTGGATTTGATATTACTTTCTAGTTTTTGATCATTATTATCTTCTTTATCTGAAGAATGGCTAGAAGGTGTTTCCCATCCTTTAGGCATAGCTCCAGCTTCTAAACAAACACTTTTTATGTCTTTTGGATCTCCATCGCCTTCTGACCCACCACTTAATGACTGGACACGTATGACAACAATATTATTTGATTCTGGACATGTCTGAAAATTGTATAATGAAAAATTTAGTTTTACGAAAAACACATTTTTAAAGAAATTAAGTTTGTTGTTGGAATAAAATTTAACATCAACGTTTAAAACACAAAAATTAAGTTCAAATTCTCAAATTAAATTTTGATCCAACAGTTTTAATTTGCCATAAAATGTTTTTTTTTTATAGATAGTACAGTGTGTCAAAGCTTCACTTCTAAAATTTATAAAAATATGGTAGCATCACACTCTATATTGATGGGATCATTTTATATTTTTGGGAACACTTTTATTGAGCCGAAACGTTAAACTATAAAACCACCGAGTCCCAAGACAACTATATCTTTGCATGTCACCAAATTTTTAAATACATGTAAAACTATCAAACTCAAATAACATATATTAAACTACATTGTAAAAGATTAATTTGTTATTGTCAAAAACACAAATGATACTGCCCTTTATATTTTTTAAATGAATGTAAAGTATATCACCGATTGTTTTCAATGTATATTGATGCTCAATAATTGTTCTTTGTTAATATCAGTTATAATACAACAAAGTATATTACAGGTATAGAAGTTTAAATGACAAACATTATGTTGTACTTTTGAATTAAATTACTCACAAAAATAATTTAAAAACCGATGAAGTTTGAAAAAAAAGTAAATCACCTTTTCTTCAATAAAGTCTTTAGAAGTGCCAGGTATAGGTAACATTTCTTTTTTAGAACATTTACTTGGTGATTGGCTATCAATGTTTCTTCTTTTTTTTTCAAAGTCATCAACCAATACGAGTTGTTGCAAAGCCTCCAAAACAATCCGTCTATTTGTCTTGAGCATGGTCAACTTGTGTGTAATGGCCAATCGTTTATCTGGAACAACTGCCATCAAATTGAACCGTATGTCACTATACTCTGCCGCCGCTCCGAGTCGATCACTAATTACTCTTCTAAATTTTTCCGTCCAATCCTCGTCTTCAGCCCACGGTCCATGGTCCATAGGATACGGTTTCAGTCCATCCAGCTCGTACAAACGACCATTGATAGGTACGTAACTGACAAAATGGTACGCCTCGCCAGTGAATCGGCCAGTCGTCAGGCCGGGTGTCTTATCCATCCGTGGTCTGCTCTTCGGCATTGCATGTGAATTGTGCGCTCGCGCTAACTCAGGAGTGTTACCAATGGCCCATCCCTTGTTCTCTGGGTTCATGCCCCGAGTGTGCTCTTTGAGACGACCCAACGTCTCACCCAGGTGTATGTCCGAACAGTTGAGCAACACGGACAGCAGTGCGTGCGTGGCGCAGCTGTTGGGTATCATTTGCTGCGCGAAAAATATACCATTGATGGCGTCGTCGTCCTTAACGAATATATCCGTCTGGTCGACGATTTTTCTGCGGCTACGGCGCTCCTCGATCCATCGGAACAAGAATATGAACCCGTAAACTGGGCCGTCCAAAGGCTTCTGAAGGTCGTAGATCTCTTCCAGCTGAACGCCTTTTACACCAAAGTCTTCCAAAAGCAACGTAAACAATCCGGGATCGCTCTCCAGTTCCAGCCATCCTCGTATGAGCCTGTGCAAGTCCACCGGCATCTTAACAACTCGGAGTCGACATAACAACGACAACGACGAATACGATAACAATCTACAAACGACAACAACAACAACAATTTGTGATCAATTTTGAATTTTGAATTTCACAATAATCGTAGAAATCTCGTTATCACTGCCGAGCACGGGAAATCTTGATAACGCGCGTATCGTTGTTAGCTCCATGAATAAGGTATAACGTAGGTTATGTTTTTAAATGTTTGAAGTTCGTTATTTTTCAAGCGTCTAATCACAGATGTACTCCGAGGCTGGCGAGGAGACCATAGAGCTGTAGACTAGACTATTTTTACGTTTTCTGCAGTTCCGAATCCCGACATTATTTACGAATCTTTCGGCTCGAGCGTGTTCACGTCACTTTTTCATATTAATATGTGCTCGTGGTGATACTTGATCATTTTAAAAATGGCCTCAAACATTGTCTACGCGACGGGCTTGCTGCTGCTCGCGGTCACGGCTCCGATAAACTCGCTGGTTAATAGTAAGTGTACCCTACTGGTTATTTATTTCATTGCGAATTATCGTCGTATCCGATGAAATATTAACGCTTACGATTCTATTACATCTAGACGTTATCGTCGTCGTTCCGATATCATTTATCTAATTTTCTAACAGACCGATTTGATGTTTTAATTATTTCTATAATTGCACATTTTCTCAAATTTTCATTTTACTCGCACACTATTTTAATTATATTGATCAAAATTAAAGTTGCCGTCATTTCGTATAGCTTTAACCGAACAAACAGAGTTTGTTTCGGAGGACGCGATTAGAAACAATATATTTTATTATAATTATAACTCGTTTGTTTCCTAAATTATGAATATCATTGAATTTAAAATTACATTTTCATTGAACTATTATTAAACTATTTTATTATACTTAAATTTCTTATATAAATTCAGGTAAAGTTTATTCAGTGAATGCGGATGATACAAAAAAATGTTGTTCTCAAAATGACAAGTCATACCCATTGCCTCCGATATATTGTCATTATGGCAACGATAAGAGTGTACTTAATATTTTTCAAACGGTTACGGTATGTATTCAACAATTAAATGAAAAATTCACTATTTATATTTATATTATTTATTGTACAGGTAGATTTAACTATTGGAAAAACAGATGACTTTGTTATATATCAAGCTGTTGATCAACATGCAGTTGAAGAACAAATGCTATCCGATAAAGCTGTATTATCATTAAATAAAATAATATCATATTTTTGGAGGCAAAAAGATTTCAAATTAAATCCATTTGAGCAATCTTGTTTCAGTATTAAAACCGATGCTGATTTTGAAATAAGAATTCACTCTATTGGTAAGTCATAATTATAGTTAGTATATTGATAACCTTAAAACAACCAAAAATGTTTCACAAATTCTAAATAATAACAAACAACAAATTAATAATATAGGTAAATAAGTAAAAAAAATATATCTAATTTCAAATTTATTTTTACTAATACTTTAATATTGTGTTTTTACGATATTATTAAATTATTTTACGAATCGGCTAGACAAATATTAAATTACAAGTTAAAGTATACTGTATTAAGATATCTTAATTCAGGATCCAAAAATATTTTATCAATTTACATGAAAATAAAGATCTTTCAAATCTAAAATTTTGCAAAACAAAGAGCTTAAAATGTGAATAAAATTATTGTATTTCATAAACAAATAATGTGAAAATAAAATGAAAAAAACCTAATAAAAATTACATATTTTCAATCTCTGTGCTACGAAATAAACATGTAAAAGTAAGTTATAGTTATAGTGGTATATAGTTCCTACTTATATAAAAAAAAGTACAAAACTCATCAAAACCTTTTCTTTAACCAGAATATGTGTATCAAATTTATATGTTTGATATAAATTATACATTGTTATTTATTGTTAAACGTTAATCTTAAAATGTTAATTTTTTTTACAGCATTTGATAGTAGGAGATTTGTTATGTTCATGGTTGGTCTTTTTCTGTTTGGATATTCTGATCGATTAAGCCACAATTCATTGTTTTATTACTTATGTGGAATTACAATTGGTGTCACTACTTCATTTTTGATCGTTGTGTTACTCATCAGTCGTTTAATTCCTAAAGTATGTACATAGAATATATATTTTTTCTGTATGTATATTATATTATAATTTTATGATTGATTTACTGATTTTATTTTTTTATTTAGAAAAAGATGATGGTTGGATACTTAGGAGCTAGTTGTATGTTGAGTCTCTATGCAATTCAAATGTTAATAGAAAATCTCAATATGATTTTAAGATTGTATTATAATTACATATTGGGATACATCATTTTCTCTATACTGGTCAGTTTTGTTGTTTGCTATAGATATGGACCGGTAACAAATCCAAGGTCTATCGATCTTATAAGATGGACATTACAAGTAATTATTAGTAGTCTTATTCATAATGTTTCATCTAAAACATTAATCCTTTATTATTAATGTATTTCAGTTAATTGGTCTAACTTTGGTTACATTATGCAGTTTTCATTTAGAAGCCATGGTTTTCACAGATATATTAAGTATTTTATTCTATTACACAAAGTTTTCACTGCCGTTTAGGTAAGTCAATAACAAATTATTGCAATTATTAATTAAGTTTAATATAATGTTGTATTATTATAATTATATTTTTTCATTACAGAATATTTCCTAGAAGTACACCGAAACCAAGATTATTATCTGAAGATGAGTATATACAACAGTCGTTGATCGAAACACCAAAAGCACTTGAAGAATTACGGAAATACTGTCAAAGTCCAAATTGTAATGCGTGGAAGGTTGTGAAGAAACTTCATGATCCTAAAAAGTAATACTATAATTAATTCTGTGATTTGTAATTTGTATATTTTATACACATTTAAAATTAAATTTTAGATTTGCTATGTTCTTGGAAACATCAGCTCATGTCAATACAGAAGCAGTAGAAGAATATGAAAAAGAAATATATGATGAAGATGATGATGATACTGAATATAATGAAGACTCATCACAATCATTGGATGATATTGATGAACTAGAATGTTCTCAAAGTGACTTGGATGACAATGATATATAATGAAGTGATATTTAAAACCCAGTTTCATTAAAGATTTGTATTATTTGTATGAAATGTAAATAATTTAGTTGTTTTTATATTTTTTATTTGTGTATTTATAATAATGTACTGGCCTTAATAATCTTAGAACAAACTAAACATTTAGAATCTAAATTATGATTATTATTTTTCTTTCATAAGTTATATTTTAAACGAGGTAAATGAAATAAAATCTATTTTACTTAACAATGAGCAACAACAATAATACAGCTTATCACCCCTTTGAAACATCTATGCCATATATGGTTGATGCTAGTACTTTTAGTAGTAATAAGAATGATGGAATCAGAGAAAAACAAAAAAGAAGTGCTGTTGAAACTAGTATTATCATTGAAGACGACTATGGACGTATACAAGTAAACAATTTATTTTCAGTTGCCACATTCATTATTGTTCTTAACTTTTGTAAAGGATGAAAATGGACAGAACGTTAAGGTCACCAAATATATACTGCTAAACGAACAAAAAGTTTTCATAGAAATCATTAATTATGGCGCTACGGTTGTTTCGTGCTGGGTGCCAAATAAATATGGTGAATTAGAAGATGTTGTACTTGGTTTTGACTCAATTGAAGGTAGGCAATGTTCTAAATGAAACCTTGTTCACCATTATACTTTAAATTATTAATTAAATAGACTACAGATCACAAAACATGCACTCAATCGGCAGTACATTAGGCAGAGTAACAGATTTTAAAAGTAACAATTATTTAAGAAACAATAATGAACCAATTATAAATCATGGAAGCCAACACATAAAAAACGAAGAAAAGGGGTTTGATAAAGTAATGTGGGATGGTTTTGTGGAAGATGATAAACTTGTATTAACATATTCGAGTAAAGATGGTGAAGAAGGACATCCTGGAACGTTTCAAGCCCGGATCACTTTTTGTCTGACTTGTAAAAACGAATTAGTCGTTGACTATGTCGGTATGACATCTAAATCGACACCAGTAAATATCACCTCAAATATGTTTTTCAACTTGGCCGGACATGTAATTATAGATAAAAGAATAAAACTGATTATTTCTGTATTAAAAACACTTAATTATTTAACATTAGAACACTGGAGAATCTGAAATTGTCAACCATTCGATAATGGTCAATGCTAACGAGTATGTGGCAGTTAAATTACTGGACCAATCGCCTACTGATTTGCTTGAAAATGTGCACCGTACATGTCTTGACTTACGTTTACCAAGATTATTAAAAAAAGCATTTCCTTTAATCCCTGGTTTCGGATACAATCATACGTTCAAATTGTTCAAAGGCAACGAACAAAAAGCATTTAATTTAGCAGCCAGGTAACTAATGTTTAATTATGATTACTATTAAAATATTAATAATACCACCTAATATTGTAAATGAAAATGTTTGTATTTAAATCTTCTCGTATCCACCAAGTTTCACGTATATTATGTTTTTAGACAGAAAGTTTGCAATGAATATAAATAATAAATTTTAATAATACTTACATGATTTACACAATTAATTTGGTATTTTCATAAATTTAAAACATATTCGATTAAATACACACGAAAATTTCAGCAGAATAACTTATTATCTTTGATAATAAGATTCAATTCTCTATAGTAATTAAATTATATTATAAATTGTAGGCGACTGAAAATTGTATTTTCTATTAACATTTTCAAACTTGCTCTAACCTAAATATATTTTTTTCATCAGTTTAATGCATGGACCGAGTGGGCGTATGTTGGATATTTACACCGATATGCCTTGTATCTTAATAAACACGGCTCAAAATTTTCCAAATTACGGTGATATGCTGTTTAAAGAAGAAGTCTTAAAAATAACACATTTAGCTACGCCGAACGCGAAATTCAGTCCAAGTGGAAATGAATTAGAATCAAATTCCAACACGATGGAAGAGTTTATATCCAGGAGCAATCTAGATTTATTTTTACCAGAAGATGAGCAAAATGGCGAATATGAGATGGAATCGCCTCCGATGTCTCAAAATAACCTCTGTGCCCCAGAAAACATCCCCATTGTTGGAAAATTAAAAACCGTGTACAAAAAACATTCAGGAATTTGTATTCGCCCGCAACTGTTTCCGTATACCGTTACACATGTAAGTTTATTAATTATTATTATAATCAACCAACATGAATAATGTGAATGTATAAACATTTTACAGAAAAACGTCAACAGTACCGTTCTAAAACCAACAAATTTTTATAGCCAACGAGTAATTTATAAATTTGGTGTCATTAATTCAATCTAAACAGAAAATAAAGCCGATGTACTAAAAATTTGGTATTGTTTTACTGAATTGAAAATAACTCTAGTATGTGCTCTAGTATTGATAGCTTATAGAAATTCAATAGATGATAAAGTATTTAAAAAAATTTTGATTTAATATCCATGAGGTAATTATTATTTCAGAATAATTCATTTTCTATGATCCATACATTGTTAATACTATTTGAAATCTCAATGAAAATATATAAAAGGCTGAAATCAACTTAAATAATATATTTACTATTACAAATGAGAAAACCCATATAAACTGTTTACAAAGAACTAACAGTTTTATGATACATAATATACTGTTATAGATGGTTGTAATTTTCTACTAATTATTATTGGCAAAAGAAATTAATAATCTGTTATAGACGTTACTACTCCTTGGCCTTAATTTATTGGTATGTCAATTTTAATTTTATTAATTTTTACAGTTCAGATGTGCCTTGTAAATTAAACAATTTTGATTCAAAAGAATTTTATGAACACTTGACATTTGACAAATTGGCTTTGTTATATAAAACATATGATACTCAAATCACAAATTGATTATTTAAAATAGTTTTTAATTTTAATTTGAAAATACGATTTTACTCCCGCAGACAAAGAATTTATTTTTGCAATCCTACGAGACTACTTTTATAATTCTAATCGACACTGTAAAATCATAATGCCTGAATAAATAGACGATAATACTAAAATAATGAAAAATGAGAATTAAGGACGCCAATACAACACACTAATAATAACTACTACATTATCATACACGTATAAAATTTAATATATTTATTCTATAGGAATTCGTTCAACAAACATTAAACACTAAATAAATAAATAATTTAAGCGAAGTACAACTAGTCTTTTTTACAAAACTTTAATAATTGGGACTTGTAATCGACAAGAATATATGTATTAAAAACTTTTGATTAACCATAATATATTTCAGTTTATAAGACACTTAAAAGGTAAAATATAATATAATTAATTTTTAAGATTTTACAAAAACTAATAAACAGTTGTTTAATTGAAGAAGTGATTCAATTGTGCTTCGAACCGTATACTTTTGACAGGAACCTGAAGGTTGAAATTTCTTCGAATAACCAGGTAGCTATTGTAATCACAAACAAGACAGCCCCAATCATGACATGGGTGAATTTGTTTTCTTCGTAATATTTTGCCTAAACAATTAAACAATGATACATGATTAAATTGTTTAATTTATGTGCGTTATATTCAATTTTACTTTTATAAATCAAATGAAATTTAGTATTTAGTTTTAACAAAAACAAATATGGCTAGATTTTTCACTGGATAATTTTTAACAATTTTCTATTTTTGTTTTAGTCCTTTATCATTAGAATTTTACATACCTCGGAATACATAGTACCAATTGCAGACAGTATTAAACAGCAAACAAATGATTTTTTCGGCAATAATCCTCCGAGTGGGTTGTAGTTGGTATCTTTATATTGAGATAAAATGTACCGTCCGCTAGAAGAAGGCAATACATTCAAAACTCTGTTTCAATTCAATAACACTAAAAAATTGTAGGTTAAATCTATTTACCACTGGAAGATTCTGAAGGTGAAATTACAACAATTTGCCAAAATAAAACCAACTGCGCCAAAAAGTGTTGAAAATAATAAAGATATAAATAAAAATATCACAGACAATACAACCATTTCGACATTGTACCTAAAGTTGAGACAAACAAAAAATATATACATCTTATAATAAAACAAATAATTGTGAATAGAACAAATCGCAAACAAACTTGTTTAATTCAGCAACATTCATAGTAGCCGCAGCATAACATTCAGTAATTCCATTAATGGCTAAAAACAGAATGGCCAAACAATGTAATTGTAACAGAACTGGTCCGATTCCAGTGGCTAGTGCTGATCCACCGTAAAGAAACAACACCAACTTGGCGTATGCTTGCCCAAAAGATAGAGCAATTAGCCCAATAGAGCTGTTCACGCGTAACAGGCATTCTAGGACACTAACCGCTTCTTTTATTCGATTAGAATCCTAAGACATTGACATTATGTTTCCATATCGAAAAATAAATCATACAAGGTACCTGATGAATCTGCGTTTTAATGGGCACCTCTCTTTGGACGAGTTGACTGAAATAAAAGTATGCGGCTGTTTCTACAGGTTTAAATAGAAACCTAGCGGCTAAAGATCCCAAGTTGTTGACCACATCATATACACCTTGCTGGTCGAATTTCAAAGTATTAAAAAATGTCATTACATAACGTTCGCCGTCAGTCAATAGCTGTTTCATAAATCCTTGTTTTAGAAAACTCCACAGCAACATAACAAGAGGAAAATCCACACATTCTGACAATTTCTAATAACAATAATCACATTTAGTTTGTACATAATATGGACTGATGATAAGTTTATAATTTAAGACTCACTTTCCCACTGAAATTTGGGAAAAAATCCCGCATAGTTTTGAATGGGAATTCTTTATTATTTTGTTTAACATAATACCAAAAAAATACGTAAAACGACGTTGTGTATGCTATGACTGATGCGAGTTGTGCAAATGAAAACGCCAAAACAGCATTTTGACCGTTGGAGTACAGCACCATCGTGGTATAAACTATTGTGCGAACGACAATGTTTATTATTTCTAATACAACCTAAAACCTGTTCAGTTTTATTCATGATCAAATATAAAATAAAACTTAAAAGAACTCTTTGTTAACACTATGGCTCCAAAGAGATCTCTTTTGTAATAGTTTGTTCAGTACCTATTAAATTATAATTAAATACCTGTAATTTAACGAATAAAAACGCCTGTGCAACAATGTATAACTGCTCACAACATAGTTCGATGATGCAACTAATAAGAATTGACCATACACCAAACGCATAATAAACAGTGACAGAAACATCAGGTTGGCTCAACCAATGTAACCAAATATGACCGCACATTCCACAAATGATGGCACATAGTGGCACTCTAAATAAACAAAATAACAAAATATAATATCGTTGAAATTTGATGAACAATTTGTGATAATATCATACGAAAGCCAAATGAGATTGATGACTTTCAGCCAGTTGTGATGCAACGTGTCTGTTAAACATGCCCGTCGAAATGCTTCTCTGCTCAGAAACAAAATGGTCGACTCAAGTAACAACAGACGGACGTTTGTAACTCCGATTTCATTTTGTGAGACATGTCGTAACACAAATGCATTTATTACAAACGTCAGGCACCGGATTGCAATCTAAAATGAATAACAAAAACAGAAATCATTATTAGGAAGTATGCATTCACACTGAACTAACATTTAAGTTAATATAAACTGACTTGTAAGAGTATATTGAGCGAAGCATTTTCAACGCTACTTTTAAAAAAGTTTTTCATGATCACTCGGCGCTCATTCACACTTCATGTTAAACGATCTGTAATATTTTTAACATGGAAAACAAAGGTGATTAAAAACATAGAATTCACAAGATTAAAAAAAAGAAAAACGCACAGTAAGAATTGCTGATCAAGTAGTTTGTCATTATCACATAATTAATATTAAGTCTACGATCATTATAGACTTTAGTCTATAACATCTACAACTCACCTCACTCGACATGACGAAAACAATTCAATTCGAAAACGTGTAATTTTACCGAAACAATGATTTAAAAAAATTCGTATTCAATCATCGGCTCCTTGTTATAGTTTATAATACGTTATTACGTTGTGTTTGTGTTGTGTGAATTCGTGATCAAAATCATAGGCTGTTCAGTGATAACGTAATGTTGATAACCGTTATATGTGTTAATAATATCCATAATATCTAATATTACCTTAAACCCTAGACAGCTGTTTAAATAATAAGTCAAAAACCAATTTTAATAACACTTTTACTAACTAATCGTTAGCAAATAGACAAGGTTTAAAATAAACTTTAATTTTTTAAACCGTGGTGATAGGTATTATTAAATACCTAGTAATTACTGTTGCTCTAAAAAATATGAACAAATCTATCGAGATTTTGTACTGATATTTAAATTAAATTCCGTTGGTTTTTTTTTATTAAATTCATGTAAAAATGTAAAGTGTTATAAATCCGAGAATAGACGTCAAAACATCAGAATACTTTTGTCAGACAACTGAACTGATGAATTTAGACGTTTAGAGGGAACTTCCTTCGTGCCCAAAAAAAAAAGACAAAATCTTTAGAAAATTTTTCCATGTCTAGAAAGTGTTCATGATAAATATTCGATGAAAATGTCAAGTACCTTAGGCTATTACTTATTAGTGTTATTACTTGTGACGAGAGAAATTGTAATTTGATCGAAAACTGGAACTGGTCGTTTTTTAGTCATTTTACGCCAGTTTATCTCAACTATTTGGAAAATTTGGAAAATCAAAAATAGCGTTCCAAAAATGCACCAACAAATTGAAACTTGCTACCTGCAGAAACCACTCCTGGAGTTGATGCGGTTGGACCAAGTCTTCTGGTCAAAATCGTGATGACAGACAAAAGATAAATAAATAAAAACAGTAAACACACATGAATACACACCTAATGCCTTCCTCGTTTTACACAAAATCTATAGTAAACTACTTATCGATTGGAATCGTCTAGTCTGTTTTATTCTTATCGGTTATGAACGGACTAATTACTTTTGATAACTGTATTGTCAAATTTGCCGATAATATTTACTGTGTAATATCGACATTAGTGTTTCAATTCAAATGCTCAGAAAGTATTCGATATTGAAACGATTATGGCGAGCAGTTCAATTAAAACGAGTCCGTTTAAGATATCTCTAGAAAACATAGTATACATAGTTATGGACTCGAAGAAATCAAGAAAATTACGAGACCTCTGAATTTTGTTTGAACGTCCATATTATCTACTATATTTCATTTCAGTAATTCTGTATGTGTCATACTAGAATCAAGTTATCATCACTATTGATTGAGTGTTGTTGAACATATAGTTTATATAACCTCTCTAATAATATTTTATAATCGATGATAAAACTAAAAAATTAAAGTTTCTTCCGATTCAAATTTTACTTGACTATATAATACGTGTATTACATTTGAAAAATGATGTCATACGTTCGTGCGAAAAAATGAAAGAAAATCAATTATTGTTTTTGACTCGTCGTATCGAAATCATTGGTTTACAAACATCTTCACGCCGCCACTGGAAAAACTAATAATCATCAGTAATTATTGTTGGGCACAAAGGCACCATATTATAATTATTGTGCGATTGTACGAGTCAAACAACAAAATGTAAATTTAAACGTAATTAAAGTGAATTTTATACACAAGACGTATAAATAAATACTTAATAATATACAGTAGTTTAAAAAAAAAAATTAATTAACTTAACTACCGTTATTCATTAAAACTTATTCAATAACATGTACCTAATTGAAGATAACAATTATTATGCTAAACGAAATATACTTTTATGTCTACGTACAATTAAATGGCTTAATCTCGAAGGTTTTATTACTATTTGTTACACAATGTATATAATATATATATATATATACATGTACTATGTAGGTATTTAATAATAAAGACTAATCTTTGTTTCAGGGTCTATATTTTGTGTTTGCGTTGCTAATAGTTAATTCAAAGCGTGCTGCAAATTAAAAAAATGCGTCTTATGATTTAGTTCTAAACGTGAGTCATTGAAAATCACTTTTTCTTCCGATAGACACAACGTATAGTATATAAATAATGCTCCTAAATTAGTTTTCTAGGTTTTGAATTTCATTGAGGGGCAAGACCTCAAAAAGAGTTTAATAGAGTAACCATTTAATTGGGACTATCCATTAATTCCATTAACACTTCAATGTTTTAAGTAATTGGGCTATTATTATCTGAACAAACAAATTTTGTATAGACATTATAGTAATTCTTAAACGTAGAGTGTATAAAATATATCCAGACTGTTCTCTTTCACAATATCGCATTGTAATTTTTAATTAATTATAAAGTTATAAATATTTGTATTTAATTTTATTTACATATTCATACAATCAAAAATGTTGCCAAACATAATTTAATATTAAATTGTTTTTGTTTTTCATAGATAATGTGGAAATTAGTAATTAGAAGTTTATAAGTGATTTTATTCAAATTGTACCTATGCTATATTTAAGATTTTATAAAAAAAAACTTTGATCAAGTAGATTACTTAAATTAGTAACAAAACACAGGGATCACACAGATAGGTGAGATTAGAATTAACACACTAATAATGTAAGTTATAATGGTTACAAATAACAATATCAATAAAATAAAATATATAATGTGTCTATAGATAAATAAAAGGACAATGATAGTTACAATTGTTAATGGTTATATTATACACTTATTAGTTTCTTGAAATATGATAACATTATTAGTTATTAGTTGCTCATAAATTATTACCTTACACTTGATAAATGTGGCGTTTAGTTGTCTAAACAAACACAACTTTAACATAACAATATACATATGTATATCGACCCATATGGATATGTTAAAAAGTTCTGAAACTAATATATATTTTTAAAATAAATTAATTGCCGACGATAATGACAATATCTCAAAAAATTCGATAAAATATTAATGAAATGAAATTAACATATTTTATCTTTCTTTTTTTTTATTAGATTAGGACTAAATGTTAATTACTTATGTAATTAACGTACCTATACTATATAACATACCTATTACATATAAACATGCCATTCACATTTAATTAATGCTAATTTTCTAAATTATAATTTAAATGCAAAATACGCGAATTCTAAATTTTTTTTTTTTAATTTTTTTTTTTTTTTGATAATAATACTCTCTGACCTTTGTGTGAAATAAATAATAGTATTAATTAAAATATACTTAAATTTTCACATTTATTTTAATAACATAACTACTACTTTAAAACTATTCAATCGGTAATCAATACACACAAGCATTTTGACTATTGTCCATTTATGCCTTGTAAAATATATTTCCAATAAGTTATTCTCACAGATATTTTAACTTTAGGTTACAGAAATTTAGGCGCGGGAAAATGCTTAATTTGCCGCCATTTCCAAATAATATTTTTATTGTTTTGACACAAATTGAACTCGAAAGATTCCACCAAAATCAAATTTGTTCTTAACGGACTTCTTAGGTGGGTATGTGGAATACTAAAACAAACAATATTTTTATATAAACGCAATTATATTATATTATATATTAAAATTTTTTCAGAAAGTCCGATTTCCTTTTTCAAAAAGTCCAATAAGTTAGGTTAGGGTTATAAATCAGGGTCGGGTTGGAGACTTTTTTTTAACGTCCCAGACAATGGCGGTTTCCTAGCTAAAATATGTTCTATAATTTTTAAATCTCATCGTGATGATGTGCTGAATGTTTATAAAAATAATTATTTTCCGTCTACATTTGCACCCGGTGCCGCCGTTGGAGACTAAAGGCTATTTACTGCACAAAGATTATCTTGGGAGCACGGAATATAATTTAATAACATTAAAACTGTTACACTCGAAACAGCCGACGTCATTGGACATATTTTCTACATTGTAATTATTTTGTTCGCTAGTTTTGTTAATAATTATAGTGTATAATAGTAATAGTATAATGATCCTATTGGAAATGGGTTTTTAGTCATGACCGTTTCAAAACGAATTCCCTTCGAGAAAACGGATTCGCTTTTCATTTGCCTCGCGTGAAAACAACTCCTGTGCCACGAACTACAACAAGCGTATTCATACTCCCGTTGTTTTTATAAAAAAATAAAAATAATAGCGATTATAATATCATCGTTCGTATTAACTTGAAAATCAATATTAATACCTATATTATACATAATAGCTGTAGGTAGGTTAGGTACCTCTACACAGTTATCAATTATTACATAAAATAACGCGCAATATTTCGCGTACGGGACGTTTGCCTATCTGTTAAAAAGGATTAATAGTGTTTCACGAATTGTGTTTCAGACGTTCAACGTTGGCAGCGTAACCAACGCGTTAAAATATAAAGATTATAAAATATATTAAGTGCCCAGTGGACATATTAAGATTAAATCGGAGATTATGTACCTAATTAAAATATTATCCGTTTATAAAATACGAACGTTATATTATTATAATTGCGGACGATTAAAAACTATGGAAAATATCTTCGTATGCGCGTTATGTACGTCTGTACTGACACAATATTCACGATGTGATCCCTGCACGGCTGCACACATGCGTCGAAATTATAATTAATTAACAGAATAAGTAATAATATATGTTGACATGTTTTACTATCAAAACCGGTCGCACTTTTATTATTGTGTTTTCAATGTTTTCATATTTTATCAAACGTAATAATATATGGAATTCGTTATTAATTTAACACGCCTATCAATGCGTTTCGCATTAAATATGTTATACTTCTATAACTGTGCGACGTGTTCACGTGCCTTGCACGGATAAGTATGATATGATTTCGGTAACAAAAACGAATGTTCTTCCACATTTAAAGGCACTTGTTACTTCGATTAGTTCGCTTTAAGAGTTGGCGGGACGCAGACGTTGAATATCACATGTAGAAAATTATTCCAAGTAGACAGAGTTCGAAACGGCGATTGGCAAAAACAACAATATCATTTGTTCAAAAGCACGTTCTCTCTAATTTTCTCAGTTGTCCTTGTTTTTCCTCTTGAAAACTACAAAACTATTATGCGAGAGCCGGAGAACCGATATACTTACACCGTGACGACTGAGTGACAGAATTAATATAATATTACCTTTTTACTTAATTTTTAATATTATAGACTATAGTACCCGAGTACTTGGTCATGTAGTAGGTGCATCTTTGAACTGGCATTTTTGATAAGAATTCAATAATGAATTTGGATTTAAAAGTATTACTAAATTAATGAAATAATAACTAACAATGCACAATTACACCGATATGAATTTTATTTTCAAAGTAAATTGCATAAACGACGATTTTATAAGTCGTTTTTTCATTTAACGTCTTCACATAAAATACGAATTTTTTTTCTGTACATGTGTATACTATTAACATTTACGTTATGACATAATATAAATGTCTAATCATTTCTGGTCGTGATGGATCAAGTATATGTTTTCTTTCTACTTGACAAGACACGGGTCATCGCGCGAGTTCATATCTATTTTTTTCTTTTTATCGCGTGAAATGGAGAATTTTCAATATCAGCTGTATCAGTGTAACACGTAAACATTCACTTAACTTTTTTTGACTGGGTTCGATTTGAAGTCGAGATCCTAAAAGCTCTCCTCAAATCGCGGCGATGGTTAGACGGGCGAATTGAAATCCGAACAAGTCTTATGCCAACGATTTCTTTTTGGGGATAGTTTTATGACAATATCTTGCGCGCGTTTTGAAACATTACGAATGTAATTATTAATTTATGATTATTGCGTCGAGTACGTTCTACTTGAATCTCGAACACTTATATTTTGAAGTATGGACTCCAAATTGTATGTACTCGTACGTATAATATACATCGTATGTCATAGATTATGCTTTATACTTGGCTAATATCTAATTCCATTTAATGTATAGTTTTATATAATATTGAACTAGATTAATTTATAAACTCCTCGTATAGATAAATCTGAAGTCGTCAATTTAGCGATCACCTAAAATACAGACGTGTTTAATATTATAATTATTATGAAAATCAAAAAAGTTGTGTAGGTCCTAACCGAAATGCATATGTCCGTTTATATTTCATTTATTGCCCATAAACAATAACGAATTCACATCTTATTTATAATATACGTATCTATTTATTTTACATTGTGTTATAAAATCAATAGTTTATGGTATAATAATGGATAGTAAGTTTACCTATTTACGAAGAAAGTAAATCAGTCTGTAATTAATGTCGAATCAAATTAATATTTGTATTGTTATTTCTACTGCATTAAAAAGAAAGGATTAATAATTGAAAGTTATAAAAAGTATTTTTAGTAATACCAAAAAGATAAGTAGGTACATAATCTCATTCCTACCTAAACCTAATTGAAGGTTAAAGAGAACAGGTTAAAATTCATTTTCACGACACTCATCGACGCTACCTTCACATTGGTATGATATTGAATTGGGCACAAGGATAGTACAAGTACATGCAACCGACCAAACATAGAATAAAACATTATTTCGGCAACGAAATGCCTACTTTAATCGTACAGTTGAAATTTAATTTAATTCAAGCGGTGGTATGAGAATTCAAAAAATATTCGTCATATTTTCATCGACTTCAGTTAGGTATCTCAAATCACTTGACAAATTTGGAGGGCTTAGTCCCCTACAATCACTTAAACTCTCCTCTCACGATTAAAAAATAAAATAAAATTTTATGAAGTGAAATAATAGTTTTAACTTTGCTTCAGAAGTATAAAAAAAAAATTAAAATAAATCTGATGTGAAATTTATTGCGGGAAGTAAATAATAAACTTCATAGGTGTTTCTAATAGGAGTATCTTCTCAGAGATGTAAATAATATTGAGAAAGTACAGAGACATTGGTATAGATAATTAATGGGAGGGGTTTAAAAATTAAATTACCCACTGAAAGTTTGAATTTATTGGAATAGACATTTTGAAAATATTGTGCAACATACAAAAAATTGATAATAAAATGTATACTTTTTCAAACGGCTGAGGTGAGAGCCTCTCACTGAGAGGGTTTATATATTATTATTATAATGTTGTAATATTATGTTGTACTCAACAGTTGACATTTTTAGGATTTATATGGATTCAACAAAGACATCTCTATTGAGAAGACATAATGCAGTTTTTAATTTACAAAAAAAAAATTCATTTTATTCGATACTATAATCAGTAGAAAAAAGAGTAAGGGGTTTTTCGAATATAAATTTCTATTGTTTGTTTTAAAATATAAAAATAACATATTTTATCCAAAAGTCTAAATTGTATTCTATTGAATATTTCTTAGTGCAAAAGGTTGAAATCGTCCACAAGGAAGTATCTATAATGCGGTCTTCTCTTTGTATCAAGCGTCTGCGAAAAAGGTAAGAATCCAACTCGTGACTCCATATTATTATTACGTGTAATTTGATGGAAATGCAGAAGCATTTTTTTAATGGAACGCTTAAAAATGTCAATTTTAAAGACTTTTAATTGTTGAGAATTGTTTGCAGCTTTTTAGTCTTTACGTTTTACGTACAAAAGCTTACCAATAGGTCTCACCTATATACAGGTATACCTGCCCTACTGAAATATACCCGTTATACTGCTACAATATTTGTTTACTGTTAGATTATAAATTAAATGCACATAGTTTGCACTCGATAGAATAATAGACCCTAAACAGTGAATAAAATATGACCACCATTTTTATTTTTATTTAAGCTAAAGAAAAATATATACGAGTATATTATATATATGAAAAAATGACCAGTTCTCTAGAAAATCATGTCCACTTTAGATAATTGGATATTTAATTTGTTACCAATCTACAGATTATTATTGTTTTTTATAATGGTGTAGTTTTCATTTTTCTAATTCATATAAGATCCAATACATAACATTCCTTCTTTTCAATCAAATAAACGTAAGGAGACTAAATAGAATAAACACTTTTGTTTTTTTTTATGTAAACAATGCATTTAATCAAGTTAATATACATAAATAGTAAAGTAAATTTATAATTTTGTGACATGTAAAATGATTAAAGAATATAATTATATTTAAGTAATATATTATAAAAAATTATACATAATTTAATAATTCTAAAAACGACTTAAATAAAAGATTTTGCTCAAATAATCCAATTTTTATTTGGTATATTTTGATAATTCCATCAGTTATTTAAGTGAAAAAAAATGAAGTCAACTTAATTATTAACTAAATTTAAATTTTCAAAATAAAAATTGAGACGAAAATAAACACCAAATAGTTCCAATTGTTCATTAGTTTAATTTCTTTTATACACAAATCTCACAAGTTGGAACAATAGTATTTGAAAAAATTATAGCCATATTGTTAATAAGTATGCATTTCGATTATAAGTACAACTTAAAACATATTATTTGAATATGATAAACAAATAAATTATAAGTATTAACAAATGTCCATAATCTAAAAATAATAAAACATTTCATATTTAATAAAAATATAATTTAGGTCTATTATGTATTTCTTTTTTTAATTGTCTTAATTTAACAATATTCCACTAAAAATTATATTTTGTTTTAATATTATAAAAAAAAAAAAAACAACCAAGGATTTGAGTATAATAATCAAGCTTTAAATAACTTGTGAGATTTCAGATAAAATACAAAAAAAATGTGTAGCCATGTTATTAAAAATGCTTCACAAACATTAATTGGAAAAAAAATATATAGTCAAAACAAAAAATTTGTAATAAACAATTTTTTACAAACACTAAAATAATAAAATGTCTTGAATTTAACACAAGATTAGATGTTATATGCTTGATAATTATACACATGTGCTTGGTTAACTCTAAAAGTACTTATGCATACAAAATATTTAAAAATAAACTAGTAGAAAAAAGAATAAGAATATATTTACAAGGAGATAATGGCTGCACTGGTTTTATAAGTAAATTGTTCCAAATTCTAATACTGTACTTATTAGTATATAAAAACGGTATTTGTTTGAAAGTTGTATATGATCATGCCTAACAATATCAAGTCACTATTCAAACATTAGCCATTGAAGTTGAATAATCAGATCATGAATTATTAAATGTAATTCAATTCAATAGTCCCTTAGCTTTGTAAACATCCCGCAGTAATGATTTCAAATACTTAATTTCTCGAGCAAGTTCTTTAGCTTCATCCTTGAGTGTATCGTTTCTCTGCAAGAGTTGTTTTTCTTCCATTACAAATTCCTTGATTTCCGCCTTTTTCTTCATCCTGTACCTTGTTGCTGCATTTTTGTTTTGTTCTTTTTTGCGCAATCGTTTTTCTTCATTCGGTGCCTTTGGTGAGTAAGGTTTAGCCCGTTTGGCTGGGATTTCACTGTAAGAATCAGTATGGCTGCTAGCGTCTGATGACATAAAGTCTGATAATGTATCTTCATCGACTACCAACTGGCTGAGTTCTTCTGGTTGCATTTCATCCAACATAGACATTAACACATCAGCAGTGTCTTTAGGACTTTCTGGCGGGGTCAACGAAGCTGCAGGGGGTACATAGTTGAATTTTGGCTGAACAGGTGTTTGTTGGCAATACATAGGTGCATATTGTTGGGTTGGGTATGGTTGGTATTGGATAGCTTTGTTTGATGGAACGAATTTTTGATATTCAATTGGTTTCATTTCAACGTGGTTTGGTGAAGTATTTGTCATGAAGTCATCAAATATCGGCAAGTCAATGAATTTTTCTTCATTTAGCCAATCTGTGATAGTTTCAGATTCTGAAAAATATACAGATTATTTTAAACTTAAATGTTTAATAACAGATCATCATTTTTAATGAATTATTATAATCAAGAGAGTATCATACTAAAACGACTGAAATATTCGGGCAACCAAAAGCTCCATTTTACTAACTTTTTCCAATATTATAAAATAATATTTGGTTGTGTGTACCTACAATAATATTTGATGACACTACCAAAAATGACAACCTAGTTTGAATATTAAACTATGGAAATAAATACTAATCGTTAGTTTCAATTGTAATTTAAAATATGATTTTTTTTCTTAAAAATAAATGATAAGTTTCATTGAAGTTCTGAGTATAACACAAAAGTATTGATGGATTGAAACTGTCACAATATCATACATTATACTCAATTGTGCATCAGTACATTATCCTATGATAAATATTGACCTTTTATGAAGCACACAAGTGACCCAAATAGACCAAATGGATAAATTCAATTGCTATTTTCTTATCTCGTAGCCTCAACTTATAATAGTGGTTATTAAATTCAAAAAAAAAAAAAATGTCTGGATGTCAATCTAAAATTGACCGAAAAGGGCCAACACCATGTGATAAACTGTAATTATTTTAATTGTTACTTGTCCTCCAAGTAGCAGAATGTTATTAATATATTATACATAATATATTTATATATATAGACACTTGCTTACAGTTAACATAAAATGAATTTCAGAAGTAACAAAGAAGAATATACACTATTATCACCTTATAATTTGATTATTATTTTTCATTATTCATATCGCTAGACAGTCAATAATGTCAAGGAAATTTGCAAGTAAATATACCAAAATATGTATTACATTTTATACAATAAATACTAATATTTTACTTAATTGCTTTGCATAAAAGTGCAGAATATAAGATTGGAAAATATAGCAAAATATAAGAAGAGGTTATAAAACATTCATTAGAAGTACGAAATACATTTCCAGAACAGAACAGTTCATTTATTTATCAAATTTAATTACACAACAATTATCCAATTGATTTTTAGATTTGAAAAAAAAAACAGTTATGAATACTGGACCTTGAGCTTTAGCGATTAACGTCTCGCAAATATTTAATAGAAAAATAATAATTAACTGTAAATGTGTCAATTGAAAAACATTTAATTAAGTCATTTCTGAACATAGGCAATAATATCTTTACCATGTTTGAACAATAGACGACTTAATTCGAAAATTATCATGTTTTTAGAAACGATGTGTGTATGTATGTATGTTCATATATACACACACACTCAACTAAATCAGTAATTACGAAGAATAACATTAGAACAAAGATACTATCAGTACTTAAACACAGGACAAAAGTTTTTTAGTGAAAAATGATTTAAAACTGACATGTATTACTTAATATCATTATTATCATGATTATAAATAAAGAAGGTATTATTTTTCTCGACAGTCGAAAACAACAATTTATAGATTCCTTCTTCCGCGATCTATGAAGAAGTCGAAGGCCTAAGAAGAAGGTCGGGCGGGACGTCACAATTGATTTTTTATAGGAAAATAACCCTTTCGGGAACAAAGTATGAAAATTATAAAGAAACCTGAATCCTAAAGTCCACCGCCCTCTCAAAAAAATAAAAAACGTGTTCATTAATTTTTATCGTTAATCCTTTTTTTTTTTTTTTAAACAATTAAATAATTAATAAACATGAGACACAACATGAAATTTGTTTATTATAATACACTTTTAATTGACCAGAAATGATTATTTGTACGTGTTTTACACGACGAGAATCGCCCGCATAATAATAATTACACAATTACAAAAAAAAAAAAATCACACGAGGTTAGTTGCACATTACGTGCTATACTGTATAACGATTATAACGAGATCTCTCTCGTATGCTATTCTTTTTACAATAACACCCTTTGACCTAGATAAACGTAAATGACTATTAAAATTGGGTCAACTAGACAACATAATGATGGCAATTATATCCATCTTAGAAATATGTTTTAATCAAATCCGTGTCGCATAAAATACGATCACTATAATACATAATATTTTGCATCTCCTAAAAAGCTGTTCACAAGTTGCACGTAAGCACTCTCGTTGTTCCGATCAACGCGGCCGCCGGGAGGGTTTTGTTCAAAACGATAAGTCGAACACGTCTTTCAACTACATTCGAGCATTAGAATATTTCATCTAGAATAAAATATTATATTCGATTTAAAATAAGATATTAATATTTCCGCGTACCGTGCTATTATTACGATAATTGAGTAGAAGAGAGCGGTCGTCTAATCGCGACGATTTTAATAACTTTTGAGAAAACAAATATGAAATATTACGTTGGACGGTCGAAGGAATTTATATTTAAAAGAAAAAAGAAAAAAAAAGGTAACAAACGTCTACTTTTTCCCTCTCGTAATATCCACTATTTATTAATATTTACTGTGTAGAGGTACAACATCACTTGTTCGCGAGACGACCAGCGGGAAGATTATTTTAGACACTTTTCAAGGTGTAAATTAAAAATCCTTTGGCCGATATGGAAAAAAAAACCACGCGCGAAACGACGTGAAATATAAACCCGACAAATAAACGCGCACGCGCGTTTGTATAGTGACAAATATCATATTCTGCCAATAACAACAAAACGCTTAGTATCCCCTCGTCGATCAGTCATAAACATATTTTACGTTAATATATTATTATATAATTATAATATGTGTTTCGAGATAGACATTCCTTCCTAATAGCATGTAGTCGGTACAAATAATTCTTAAGATAAAAATATGATATAAATCGAATTATAATTGATCTGTACGAAACCTGCGATCGATAAAAACAAATACCGTACACCGCGGGATCGATTGTATTCGATATTTCTTAAACAATTACAAGTATTTATAAGAAAAAAAAAAAAAAATGATGCGTCAACGTACCAGAGGAGCACCAAAAAGATGAAATCATTCCGGTAGCCATGTGCTGAGTTATCACCAGCAGCCTTGGCGTGTTTTGACACGAAACCAAATATCTATTACGAAATACCTCTGACGGCACAGAATAATATTAAAACCTCGTAGTTTCCTATATGGTATGTAAATATTTGTTCGTTTACAATTCTATAATATGTATAATGAAAATAATATGTAATAATATGGAAATAATCTCGAAGCCAATACACCTATTAAGAATACGACGAATATAATATTACGAAGACACGAGTGTGGTGCCTTGGGTCGACACGAGATTATAGCTAAAAGCTAAAATAATAATTATAATAATATAATATATATTATGATATATATAAGCAATAACAACGAAGAGAAAGAGAAACGAAAAAAAAAAAAAATTAAAAAAATAGCAGTAAACGATTTTCGATATTTGGTTTCACTGGAAAAGCAACAAATTCTCTTTTGCTCGTTTTACCGTTCACCTTCTTTTCACCAATTTTTGCGAGTTGAATATAATTTGCCTGCTCCAGGTGTAATGATAGATGAACTTCATAATCACACAACTATGTGATGAGCCACGACCTACCATGTGAACGAAAATACATCTATTAAACGAAGTGTGCGCGTAAACTTTCAACGAACAACTGGTTGGTTGCGCCGAGCGGAGAAGTTGGCTGAACACTGCTGCGGGACGAGCCGCCCGTTCTCGGTTTCCTCTACCGCGCACATAAAGACTCCCGAACAACAAATCTCCCTCTCCTTCTCCTCTGTTTGCGATTTTTCACTATTATTATTACTGTTCTTATACACTTAACGCCACCATAACATGCTTACGACGAACGACGCGCGCGCAGCACACGCCAGTTTTTTTTTTTTGTTTAAATATGTATATATTTTTTTCATTAAGTTTCGAACTCGTTATAGAAATAGGTGTACACAATGCTCGTTTATTAATTTATCATACGCATATTCTTAAGAGCACGGGGCAAGGTGAACCACTGGAATTATAGAGGTTCATGTATCGATCACATGTTGTACGATTGTTCCTAGTTGGCCGAATATCAGAATACAGTAGTAGTAGTAGTAGTAGTATTCGTACTAGTGGAAGTGGTAGAAGAAATAGTAGGAGTCATACTTTGGTAGCAATTCGTTTTGGTATTGATTTTGTTTTTTATTTATAAACATTGCACAATTATTGTTCTTTAATATCAACAATTCAATAACAAATAAATCCAAGAAGTGTAAAAAGTTTGGGAGACGTAAAGACAGAGAGAAAAAAAAATATCCAAGCCGTCAGCAGACAATAATCTCTGAAAAATTTCAAAGTGGCCTTGTATACCTATTTTTTGATAACTACTGCTAGTTTAGCATTAAACGTCCCGTACATTATAAAAAGTCTTTCGAACTCATATTACTATTTGTATAGCAACATAGATAATTCAAAGTAAAGACTAAAGTTCAATAATATAACGACTAATAATAATAATAATAATAATAATAAAAAACAAACAAAAGTTTAAAATCGCGTTACAATGAAATATTATGTGTTCCACACAGGTAATAACATTGCCTTCCATATCATTAACTACCTACCAATTTCTTACATGAAAGATATAGGATAAAAAACCAGACAGGTATTAATAATTTTAATTCAATGTATTTGTGTAAATACAGATTTAACTATGCAGAACACTCTCAGTATGGTGTTTAAAAATAAAAATCCCAGACAATAAACACGTTGAAGAAATGTCTGCAGTAAATTATCAAATCAACACCTACTTCTTATGACTAAAAAAAAGTTTAATTCAATTGCAGGGAAAGAAATAATCCATCAAAACACTGATTTTTCAGAGACATCACTTTTTAGTTTTTTGTTGCAATTTATGAAGCAACACTGCACCAAAATAAAACATTTAAAAAGCAACTTTTTTGTCTTTAAATGATAAGACATATAAAGTTGTAAAGAACGACAAGACCTTTATTAATCAGAGCAACAATTATACATGTAATGTAATCTATATGTGTCAGTTAAAGAGTAAAATAACATTATCTTATGAAGAGACTCTAATGAATTACCTATGTTTCAATTAAAGCTTACGATGAAATACGAGACAATGTAAATATTTATCATACTTTTATGGTTCTTTTTTACTAGAATCATCCCTTGTCATAACATAAACAATTTTCATTAAAACATATTACCATTTAAACTGATACTAATATATTGCACAGATATAAAGAAAACATTATTTAGTGAAGTTTTTACTGCATCGCTACCTACTAAAAATACATATTTTGTTACCATCATAAACAATAAATATCATTAGAGTTCAAATATAAATTTTAGAAATGTGATTTTTTTATTTATTTTTATTATTTTATAAATAACATGGGTATTTCACAAACTGATTCAACACTCTAATTATCAAAGTAGGAGCTATTTTTTCTGGTCCCAAATGCAATTTAAAACTGTTACAGACAATATTTTCAAGTCAATATTCTAAACAAAATAAAAGATTTCCTGGATAACCAAAAAATGAAAAATAAATACACCCCAAACTACTTATTACATCTTCTATTTCAACTGGTCAGATAAAAGATTTCAATAGCTTTAATACCTATTCTGGACCACATGAATCATTTTGCAAGAAAACACAAAAGTCAGTCTAGTAGTTGTTTTAATCTATAGCAGGCATAGAAAGAAATATTCAATTATACATATAAATTGGTTATCATAAGATATTTTGTCAAAAACAAGGAAGGATATTTAAAAGGCAAGAGAATCCATGGTTTAAAAAATTTGTCATCAGGGGTCCACCCCACAAACTAGAAAACTGTTGTGTTAATAAAAATAATAATACAGTCAAAAATATATTTTTGATAAATCAATATCAATTTGAAATCATAATAAACATTAAATAATCATCCTTACTTATCAAATTAGATTGTATATTATTTTAAATTTTTAAAGAAAGATTTCACCAATTAAAATTATTTTAAACACATTTATCATTTGAACCTTACTTTTTTATCGATTTCAAGACTTAGGCTAATTAATTTTAAATTAATAATTATAATGACTGTAAATAAAGTTGAAAAATAAATATAATAATGATTCAATATTTTTACAATAATCAATTTATAAAAAGTGTAGTTAACTTATATATTAAGTTTGACTCTTTATTTATATTAATAATTTTTAATAAAATATAACTAAAATTTAAACTGAAGGCTAATAAAAAAAAAAAAAAAACTAAAATTTTCTAATTGCTCAAGAAGTTCCATCATATTTTCAGAATGTATTTTTATCCTACTCTCTAACTATTAATATGGTGTAAAACAAAATAAATTTTAAACAACACATACTGATATTTATAATAAAAATATGTTTATGTTTTGAAAGTTTATGTTAATTATTATAATAAAACATTTAAATTCAAGGCAATGCTCTCATAAAATAATGGCCAGTACATGTTATTAATTTTAATAATTAAATAACAGACTCTAAATTTGCATCTATGTCAAACAATTCAGTTAGTTATTGTGGTAAATAATAATTCTTTAACAAGTAAATCTGTAATTATTATCATTCGAATACTCTTTAAAAACTTGAAACAAATATAAATAAAAATAATAACATTTAAATTTACCTGAAACCATCTCAGATATGGTTGCATTAGGGTATAGAGTATCATACATTTTAAACTTGTAACAATGACTATTTCCAAATCATAAATGAAATGCTCTCCGTCAGTAAATTGAAACGTCGGACAACACAAACGCTGTTGTTTTAACGGTTGAAAAGTGACTAAACACTCCACAACAATTGCGTCAGTATTTAGCCAGCTCTACGTAGAATACTAGATTAGAGCTTAGGATACTTCAAAGCTGCTGTAGAGTGTAGCCCGATGAATATTTTTGATCATAAACCATAAAATCACGCCTGTTATCTATAATTTTTTCAGACACTGTATGGCTTTTTAAGGATTAGTAACAATTAATCTAAATGTTGTTGATAATGATGTGCTTCAGAATTAAAAACAATAACTGCAGAGGTAGTTCATGGATTTTAAATTTAGACACCTTAAAACAAGTAAACTTAAGGTGTTTATATTTGGAAAACCATCAGTCAGAAATTGTTATGATTTTAGAGTATAACTGAGAAAGTGACGAGGATTCACAATATTGAAGAACAATCCAATTATCTCCACGTAAAAATAAAAAACTCGTATAAGTATAAACCTGCAGTGATTTTTGGTATCAAGTAGGTCCTTCTCGAATACAGTCGCTACACGTGAACAAAATTTTGTTTTGTAAATTCTACACTACTAACTATAACTAATTAATAATACAAAAAATACACCTACCATCGTTTTTATCACACATTTTGTCTAGGTATTCTAATAATTTTCCAGCCATGTCACTCCTTGTTAATTTATCCCATTCTGTGTCGTTTAAATTACATATTGCTTTCGATGATAGAGTGTCCATCGGCTCGTTGCTTAAAAGCAACGAGCAATTCGGTTGTAGTACCTGCGACATTCCTGACATTTTGCAACGTATTTGATATATTATTTTTGAAGAACGTAAAAAGTGTGCTGTTGATGATTTGTGTTGATGAATTCTCGATGGCAACCCCATCTTGGAACAAAGTGGCCATAATGGCACTGAAAAATAAATAAAAAACAAATTAATGACGTCTCAACAAAACAATATTTTCCACAATCATTTGTAAATATGAGCTATCAACTCAGAGCTTTAATTATCTTCAGTCGGTAGATATTTATAAAATTTTTATTTTCATATCGATTCTATAAGTCAATTGTTTCATCAGGAATTTAAAGTTTAACTCAACATAGTCACATCATCTCCTCTACTGGACAACTACACTCGCCTAATTAGTGTCAACTCAAATACTTAAGATCTAAGTGACTCAGTGTTTATAATCAATAAGCTCAGTGTAGTACATTAGAGGTTCAAATCTCACACCAAGTGTATTTTTATTATTTAATTGTCAGTGTATTTTTTGACCACAGAGTAGGGTATCAATATTTTACCTACTATTAAACTCCACTCGCCTAAAATTTTAACTAATTAACTTCTAGTTTAATGTTTTGCTAACATTTTCTGAAAAATATTCTACTTGAAAATATGAAATATTAAAAAAATACAACTAATTAAAAATATATCACTGGCTTTCAGTAATGAATTCAAATTATGTACATTTTATTCTTTAGAAAACGAGTATTCAAATAAACAATCATGAATCACTCTGTACATATAATATTGTATAATATTCATATAGTATGAAGTCTTATTATAAATTTATATCAATAAAACATAAATCCCACCAAGTGTTATTGCTGAGAGCTAGATGACTTATTTTAACAGTCCATCAAAAATTACATCATATTATTATGCTCATTGTAAATAGTTTAACATATTGTATATTATTTTTAACTTGGAAATTAATAACTTTTGCATATTATTTATTTTATTTTAATCTTATACATACTATGCTTTCCTAGCTAAAAATATGTCTCAATAATATAGGAATCTAATTAAAAATATGACTAATTTTTATTTTGCAATTTTTGTCTATTTTTAGGAATGTTTTAACATATAAAGGTCATTTTTTTATTTCTTTTTTATTAATTGAGAGAATTGTTCAAAATTTTCAATTTTTAAAACTATAATAATTTCATATTTAACCATACATTTTATATTGTATTTAATATTTTATTAATTATCATAGATAATGATTTATTTCAAAAAATCAAAAATAATTTGAATTAAAAATTTTAAACTATAAATTAATTTTTGATAATATATTGTGGGCTTTTCGGACTATCATTGTCTATTCTGAAAATAAAATAAATGTTTAAGAAAATATATATCTTAACTAGGAAAAAATACTTGAAATCCTTGAAATATAAAAATAATTATACCTTTTTATAATGTATAGGTAAAGTTCATTTTTGCCCCAATTAAAAGAAATTGAATTTATAATGAACTGAGTAGTAAAACAAGGGAGAAAAATGTTTTTTTCATAATATCCTATAAAATTGTATTATTTATTGTCAACATTATTCAAATTTTCTAGTTAAATGAATCAAATACAAATTTTAAACAATAAAAAAAAAGAATGTATATCGTAAATATAAAATAAATTATACTTTTAATAACAGTTAAAATATCATTTTTAAAATAAAACAATTCATTAATTTAAATGTAAGCGTTTAAAATATATAGCACAGATAGTCTTGTGTGAGAGGGGTGCCAAAATTATTGGTGTTGTGAAATTTGACTGTTCATCATAAGTTTAATTTTTTTTCTTTTTAGTTATTTTTATATCATATTATTTCTATAGAGGTACTTGTTATTTCAAAACAATAGATTGCTATACTTGTTGAAGTTCCTGATATGTTTGATGTTAGCAATCACACAAATATATATATTACATTTTAGGTAGGTAAATACAATTTAAAAGACTGATTAACTATTTTAAAAATAAACTACTGTTTACACCTTGCGTCCTTAAATTATTTTAATACCCAAGATGATGTTTAATCTATTAGGTGTATTCTTTGTTTGATTAATATATTTGTCATGTTGTTAAATATTTATTATTTTTCAATTGTTTCTACATGTTTAATTGATTTAGTGACATCTGTTACAATTTAAGTTTGAAGGTATGTATATATTTTTAATTGGGTACCTACAACACATTTTTACCAATAAATAAATAAAACGGTAAAATATTTATAAACAACACCACGAGTTCAATTACAATTACACTTCTAGTTATTATTCTAGATTGTTTAAAATATTTTGTTCTACTTTTCACAAATTCACTTTGTATTAATTGTTTTAATACATATAACTTTCAATCACACCTAATATTACTTTTATGATAATTACTATAGCAAATACATAATGAATTAATAGTTTTACAAAAATTATTTTTAACAGACATAACATTTGAAGCATTTAACAGGCAACAGGAACAATAACAATATGATAACCAATCATAAGTGTTATTATATTAAATATTATTTTATAATGAATAAAACTACACTGTAACCTAAATAAAATAAATTAATTAAGTGTTTACATTATATTTCAAAAGGGTAACCTTTAATCATTTTAATTATAAACACGATTCATGAATTCTATATTATCTTTAAAGATAACATGACCTTTTAAGGCAAAAGGTAAACACGAGTAGTAATGGCAAACGTTTATTGTAGTTAGACTCAATTACAGAGTTCTCAAACAAAACTCATTTAAGTCAAAATATTTTTTAAAGCAAAAATAAAAATCACAGATTTCAAATTTAAAAATCAATATTCATTGTGACAATAAAAACTTTTATGATTTACCAAAATAAATAGCATTCGAACAAAACAATAATACACAAGATGAATGAAAGTAGTCAGTAGCATGTAAAAAAAAAACTAAAATACACAAACAAGTGACTAACATATATGAATAAGTGGCTCTCATCATAACACAAAATAGTGATGTATGTTAATATATATTTGTTTTTTAATAATATTTATTTTGTAATATGATAAATTACTGGTTAAGAGCACTCAATTTAGGTCTTTTAATTATTTTTCACATGCCTAAATAAAGTTGTAGTATACGTTTACACAGATAGTGAAATCAGTCTTTGATTTGACATCTTATCAAATTTAAATTGAATTTGATAGCTTTTTAATTTATTTTGTACACAATATAGTATTATATTAACAGACAATTTCACACAGACAAAACTAATCTTTGATTAACATTTTGATGAATTTAAATTAATAATTTTATATGAATATTTTTTTTTATCACAATACAAATAATCAATCACAATAACTATCAAAATGAGTTATGTGATTGTTCATCAAAATTAAATGAAAATTATTATCAAACAATTATCTAAAAGCAAATCTTTAATAACAGTGTCTTTGAATGCAACTTAAAAATAAAATAAAAGGGATTTAAACGAGAATAGTGACCAAACTTTCATCCCTGTACTACAACAGTAACTAATGGGAAGGGAAAAAATTAGGTCGATTGGTTCAATTTGAAAAGTAGAACACCACTAATATCATAGATCGGCAGTAATGTATGGTGTGAAAGGTAGCAGTGAAATGAAACAGGTTTTATGAGTATTTAACAATAATTATTGTTTTATCGGAACGAGCAACGGGCGACAACAGACAGAGTGCACGGTGACACTAACAATTGACTTTTGATAGCCGATACAGTACATTTTAGTCGTAAGAAGATACGCAGGGTCGACAGGGTGAACCGTCACCCCGAACGGTCGTGTCATATGGAGATAGCGTCGCGTCGTTTGCGAGATAACTGTCGTGGTAATTGGACAAGGCGGATAGGTGTCGGATCGACGCGATAATTCATTTGGCAAGCACTCGACGGTTAACAATTATTATTACCAATTAGCAATATTATCTCGTTAACAGTCGAATTATGTCGCACGGGGCCCGCGAATCGACCAGATAAGCCGAGTGACGAGACTATCGTCCGCCGTCAGTCCACAACTCACCTTGCGGTAGGAAAAACGATCATCTTGTCGGTCTGGGCACACGCCGTGTGCAGGCTAAACAACGAGGTTCAGGCCGGGTTCAGTTCATGTTGGCGCCGTGCGTGGACGATGTCGGGGCGGTGTTGTTGTCTCTGCGAAATAACGAATGCGATTAAACACCGAACGGCGGTGACGGGCAAAAGGATTTCACGGGGTCAACAGTGAAAGCGCTTACGTATGATGAACGATGGCGGCGGCGGCGATGGAAGTGGTTATCGGTATCGGTCGGGCCGTGTAAAGAACGGAAGAGGAACGCGAGTGATAGCGTCGGCGTGGAGGCGGGGGAGGGGAAGGAGGGCGGCCGATTCCGGCGGGGCCCGCGGGACGCCGACAATCGATAGTGCCGTCCAATCGCGGACGATTTATCGCACCGTTGTCACGTCCTCCGGGACGCGGACGATTTGTCGCACCGTTGTCACGTCCTCCGGGACGCGTCCGATACGCGGGACGACGTTGTGCAATTAAATCGATCGTTGTCGTTGGCGTCGGTCTTTATCGCCGCCGGCGAAACACTCGAAACGTCTCGCTTCGAACAAACACTCCAACTCGGGGAAATCGGCCGTTTCGAAATCGTACGATTATATTATTACATATTATATCGTCGATATGTTGTACGATAATTGACGGCGTTAATAACGGTATTAAATTCACGGGTAGTGGACGCACTGTGTCTCGGCGGCGCCTTATCTCGCGAACGCATCGGCCCGCGATAACGCAATTTGCCGTTGGCGCGCGTTGCAGCCGCCGCGCCGCAGAGAGATTATATTTTTATTTCTTATAATTTTTTTTTCCCGGGCCCATGATTGCCTCGTGCCGCCGCCGGCTTTGTTAATCTCTGTTGTTGACTATGATTATTATTATTATCATGAAGGGTTTGCATAGAGAGCGATGAAAAAAAAAAAAAAAACAGCCAATTGCGAGATATGAAGAATGGCGAATAAAAATCAGCGCTCTTATCGGCCCCGCCGATTATTTATTATTGTGTTTACACGTATGAAATATTTGTAACAAAAACGGAATTTTTTCCACTCCGCTCGCTGCACTCGTCGTTAATTAAAATCGTAATCGGCCGCGGCGGCGCGCGTTCTCGGAACCCGTCCAACTAAAAGCAATACAATAATAATATTATTATTCTAATGGTATGATTTTTTTCTGTTTAATTTCGCATCGCTTCGCCGAGAATGGCGCGCGACCGACTACTGTGTTCGCTTGAAGCAGGAAGCTCCGCGGGGTCGAAATCCCCTCTTTGATCTGTGGAAACTCGATACCGTCCTTTTAAGATTAAATTATTATTGTCAACGTATACCACATCAGGGACGTACTTATGAAGGGCTGAGGAGGTTTCAAGCCTATCCTCTCGAAATTTAAGGAAATTTGATTTTTTTTTTTTTTGCTCCGAAGGATGTAAATTGTAGAAGTTCAATATTTTCGTTTTAAAAACTATTGAGGTTTTTCAATTCTTTTGTTATGTAACTATTTGTATTAGAAATACTACTTCTCAATCCTGGCTAGTAGGACTCGCTCTTTTAGCGGTCCATCCGGGACATTTGTGAAGTACATGATGAGATTGTATTACGACGAATTTACTAACCGTCACAAACACAGGGTTTTTAATTTAATATATTTTGATTTATTATTAATAATATTGTTATTATTATTTTAGATTGTTATGTATTCTGTTATTTTGTAAGAACAGTTTGGCGAGACTTCAATGTTAAAATCAATTTTTTCACTACATTTATTATGGTTGTTTTTAAAAGGTTAATAATTGGATTGGTTTTGCTTAGTTTTAAGGATAAAATTTAAAAAACTCGACAATTCTTCCACTCAGTGTCTCAGTCTCTCCTCCTGCTCCACCCCTTAAAAAAAATTCTACATACGCCCCTGTATTATATCGTAACAATTGGGTGAGCCTATGTCTCAGATTTGCCCGAAAGTACCGGTTTCATAACTGATATCTCGCCGCCGTGGCGAATGTTCGCTCAACATTAGGTTTTTGCAAACTCACGTAATTGTGTTGTTACATTTCTTTAATTATAAAGTCTAAAATTTGATAGTAAAAAAAACAACTCGTCAACCATGATCTTTGATTTACCACGTTTGATCTTTCTTATCATATTTACTCCTCGCTCCTGGTGGCCTATGAAAGGCTGTGTGTGTATAATATCATTGAATAAAATTAATTACATTCGTAAAAATACACATCACTTAAAATCATAAGACATGCGATATTTTCGTGATTCGTGTTACGAATGTCAGAAATTGGGTAGCTATGTCGTTGAATAATTTTCAACAAGTAGGTACAACGAGTATATTATAATAAATACATTTTATACCGTTTATGGAGATATTTCCCACATTACAAAACAATACTTGTACAATAATTTAAAAATGTTTTCTGTTGCAAATACATTTTATGCAACAACCTAATTACGTCTCGGTGTGTCGAAGATTGAAAGTCGAAAATGTTTGAAAACTTTTGTCAAAAGAATACCAATTTTCGCAAAACTCGTGGAAAAAATCGATTGATTTAAAAAACACCTTTACTAATGTTTTAATTAACGTTTGATTTATTACTGGATGTCTATCTTATCGTTTGATCTATTTATAATTACTTTACAAACATATTGTGAAAAACATTAAGGTATATCATATCAAATGTTATCTGTGAAATACGTTTTATCTTTCATATTAACAAGTCTCTGAGCAATTTAACTAATAATTAACCATTGGTATCTGTTTTTTATTATTTTTTGAATGTTATGCAATCAACACGGGATATCACAATAATTTAAATAAACATTTTTGGTTTACTTTAAAATTACATAGAAATGCGTCTCGACGATTGAATTAATCAATTTTACCCGAGTTGATATATTTGAAATATAATATGTATACAAAAAAAAAAAAAAAATGAAAAATAGTAATAAATGAATGTTTATTCAATTATTAAAAAGATAAAAGCCTTCAACTCTATAGGCACGTGCGCCGCTGAATAAAATACTCGTGTGATGACGACTAAAAAAAAGTGGCCTGCTTAAATTTGAAACGCTATTGAAAAACTCAAATTGTGCCCAGTAGCCGATAGGCCCATCAGGAAATCTTACTTAATTATTAAGGAGCCATTCGATTTTAAAACCTTATTTTACGTTCAAAATTATATTAATAATAGGATAACAATATCGAATCCGTATGATGGGAAAAAGTTTATTGTCGGTTTGAAAATAATAAAACAAATTTATTTTGTTTTTGCTCATTTTGCATTATATATACATTTGCTATAATTATGAAAGATACAAATGAGCTAACAGTACAACTATTTTCGTTCCACTATACGTTGTAAAATATATCAGCATATTATACTAAATTTGATTATGTCAATACGCATAAACTATAGTCATAAAAATATAATCATTTATCAAAACTTTATCCTTATTCATTGTGACATTGATTATACTTTTTACTATGATTTAAATATGATAAATTGCATAATTTGTAAATTGAAATGATAGTTAGGTGCCTAGTAAGAACGTCGAAAAATGTTTTGATTGGAATACAAAGCAAGTTTAACATTTCTCATTTAAGGGCCCTTGAATTCAATTTCCCGTTACACAGAATAACCCTGTCCACCAGTGAATTTATTAGCGCTACTGGTGTGCCTCGGTAACATTTGAAACGAACAGAGAATCGGTCTTTGTCTACAAACACGTGTGTGTTACATACATGGGTGTTATGATTGAAAAAGAATTTTCATATTTCGGAATGTCTCGGTAAGTTTTAATGGTTTGGACTCGTGTGATAACATCATGTAGTAACGTTCGTTTTTTGTTCATAGGAATTTCGGTTTGGCTTTCGTGTGATTCAAAATTAATCTCGCTTGATATTTCGACGGCGTTCGACCGTTGAATATTGATGTTTACGATCCGCGCACGCGATCGTTACGCGAATTATTTAGAACGTAGATTGGCTCGTATTAATTATTATTACTTAGAAGGTACGCGTTGTACTGATTTAAATAGTTTATTGAACCGCTAAAACGGTGTAAACGTGCGCGAACGTAATCGCTTTCCGCAGGTCTCGGCCGTTTTGCAAGTAGTTCAGATAAAACTACGATCGAGTGAGTGGCAATCGTTTGTTTAATAATAATATATAATTAAATTATCAATAATATTATAATCATTTAATAATCGAATAACCAATACGTATTCGTCGGGTCTCCTCTACGTTTAACGGTTAATCGCGTTTTTTTTTTTTATTGTTTTTCTTGAATCGCGTCTATTTAAAATGTATCATTAATACAATAAGATACACATATAGTATAATACGTTTAAAACTCGAGGACACGATCGTATGATTTATCGCATAGCGTGCATGTACTAATGGCGTCGCAATGTACTATCGTCGTCACAACTCGAGCTGAAGACTGCGGTGACTTCATTGTAAAGGGACTGCAGAGACTACTAAGAGGACACTTACTACATGTGAAATTTTCCCGGTTAGGCAAAGATATCATTATCTCATTCCCTAGGGTCTGGGAATATACTAACAGTATAAATCTTTGAATCTTCCGAAAAGAGGAAAGAATTTTTTTTAATACATAAAACATACTCTATCGACGTCGATGTACATCAATTATAAAATGTGTTATACTATAAGAAAAATATTGAAATGATTTATGAATAAATATTAAATTGCCTATAAATCGAGTAAGTATAAGTAGGTAGTAGGCGTTTGTTGCATAGAGGCCTGGGCGCAACAGTTCATATGGACTAAAATAATAATAATATCAGCAGTAATATTGAATATTATTCATCCAACTTTGTAGTATAAATAATAATAGTTCTAGCTAATAAATAATGTAATTTATTTATTTAAAAAAGGTAAATCTAACGTAAAATAATAATACATTTATATAAAAACAAAATAACAACATATTGTAGAAGTAAATAATGTATTATTTTATAGAAAGAATTTCAAAACTAGTTGAAAATAACCAAATTTAAAATACTTCTAACTACAATTTTATTTATTACACATTTTTTTTTATTGTTAATTTTATAGACTGGGTGGATAAGCATTATTTGACATACCTACGTTATAACTTTTTATTTTTGTCCTATCCTTTATTAATTTTTTTTTTCATAAATATAATACTGGGCTATAATATTAATTATTTAAAATTATTTTTTTAATTTTGGTATTTGTTCATTTTTTTGATCTACACTGTTTTTTTTTATAGTTAAATAGTTTGCTACTAAGAATGTTAGTTTTTATTTGTATTTTTCTTTATTATGCTGACAAATTTACTCACTAGAGTTCTGTAAAAATGATGAATTAAAAAAAAATTAATTAAAATAATTTATTTTTTAGAATGAGTACAGAGATGGGTGTTGAGGGGTGACATTTTAAAATCTGCCCCCAGGCAAAATATTCCTTAACCCCGCACTGGCTGACATTCATTTTATTTGAAACACTATACGGTATAGCATTGATTATTGATACTAATAATATATAATAATATTTATGTATACTAATAATATATAATCAATGGTTATAGGTACTATATACTGTTCAGGTACATAAAAACGTGACGAGAATTATTTGATTATTATTGCTGTGAGCAATATCGATATTCCGATATCGTAATTTTATAATATTCAAATAATTCCGACCTTTGACTGTTTATAAACCAATACACGTTTTATAATAGTATAATAAATATGGTATATTTTTATCTAGTATCAAAGGTAATGTTGTTTAGCCTTTACATTATGATCAATTTTTAACGAAACGTTTCGATTGAAAAAATGATTTGCACTTCAAAGGAAAAATTATTAAAATCTAACTCAAAATTATGCCTATATTTTACATACTGGCCATAGGTTCAAAATATAATTGTAGGTATTCGGTACATTTTTGAACGATTTTTTTCAAACAGAGATTAGAATTTCGAGATATTTATAACTCGTTAAACGATAATCAATAAATAGATGCCAACAGCGTATATATTTAGAGTGGGACATCTAGGCCATGATATTCGTTATATTTCTAATGTGCAGACTATGCAAATATTATGATGGAAACATTTTTAGTGACATGATGTATGTATATTGTATATGTTTACAATACTGATTCTCCGATTATCGTTTCTTAGCATTCGAGTAATGGCTAAAAATTCGAGTAATTCATAAATTGCGTTAATAAATAAAAAGTTTTAAGTTTATTGTAGAAATACCTTCAAAATCTTTTATACGTTTTATTGAAAAGCTTATCCGATTTCTTATTAAAGAATTTTTCTGAGCACGAGCGGAACCCGATGTCTTTCCCACAGTAATGCTTCAGATACAAGACCATAAAATATTAGCAAAAATTGAAATCAGACTCAAAAATATTCGTTTACGTTTATCTATCAAAGTTACATTAATATTGTATGTAAAAAAAAAAATGTGAAATAGTAAAAAAAATAAAATTAAAAAAAATGCCAACGGCACGTAGTGTTCCCAAGCGGTCACCCATCCAAGTACTAACTACGCCCGACGTTGCTTAACTTCAGTGATCGGACGAGAACTGGTGTATTCAACGTGGTATGGTCGTTGGCGAAGAGTAAATAAAATATAGTAGTAAATAAACAACAATATATAAATGTTTTTTCCTTCTAATTGATGTGGTAAAAAGTTTCAATTGAAGCTTATTATTAAATGTTATTAATCACACCAGAAATGAAACTCGAAATATATAAATAAATGACAAATGTCATACGTAAATATAAGATATCTATTTAGATTAGAATAGATCGCCCCCTCGGAGATACGAGTATATAAAAAATATAATATAGATAAAAATAAATCGTTGCATATTTCTAGTCATCCCACGGCTTTTATAAAACATGAAATCCTAATGAGTAATGAGTTTGAATTGGCAACAAGCCGTATACGCCAACAAGTTATTTAGTCTCCATTCAGTATCTGGATTTGTTTGCGTCAAATAGTGTATTCTTTAGGTTTATTATTTTAATAATTTTAATATTTTACTTATCATCTATTATACATATTATGTATATTAGTGTTTATATAGTATTTATGTATATATAAAATAGAAGCCTTTTTTTTGTATGTACGCGCATAATTCGAAAAGTACTTGGTGGAATTTAGTACGGTTTTCACTAATGGATTGGCCAAGTCTCGGGAAAGGTTTAAAGCTATAATAGGTCTCGAAAATTCAACCCCTATGGGGGTAAAAAGGTAAAAGCATAAGAACATTTTTGAAATTCGAAAAATTCTGTTTTTAATGGTTAATAAATCCTTAATTTTCAACTATGCTCTTATTTATCTATGCAGTGTTTTATAATTTCATTGGACAAATAATACGAAAAAATATGTTTAAGACGGCGCACTTTATAGGCAATCGAGGGACATACTTGTAGCATTGTAGCAAAGTATAACAATGTACATGCTTATTTTGTCACACGTGATACGCGATAAAAATAAAGTATTTTAATTACCATGGATTCGTCGAGGGTATAATTGTTTAGGATTAAAAACTAGATAAATTATTCAATTTTAAAGTATTTTATGATTAAATACGTCACGCCATCGTATTTATACCGAATATATTAGGTTATGTATAAAACATTGCTCGTATTATTATTATTAATACTTTGGATAATAATTATATTTTAAATTTATATAATTTTAAAACGTTTATAGTTCCGTAGTACTAAACTATTTGAATTTACTCAATGTCATTATATTAAATAGTACAATATTATTTTATAATTATTAAATTCCACCTTATACTGTTAAAGCGTTTTTAATGAATATAAAAACTGATAACTTATGTATCTAAATTATAGTGGATAAGAATTTTATGACGAATACACCTTGCGTTCCGATGTTACAAAATTAAATATAGTTGAACAATATTTAGGTAGATACAAACACAGTTTACAAACTCTTTTACAGTTTTTCATCCTATCAAAAAAAAAAATCTAAGTACACTCTTACCTTAAACCTCCCTTTTTGTGTACTCCTCTGCTAACGACAAGTATCGAGTGTTGGAGTTTGGATTTAAAACTCACTGTGTCCACTGTTGGCCGTTGTTCGGGCAGTGTTGCTGTCATCGATATGTAAATATAATCAAGCTTCAACTAGTTTTCATTCAAATAGCATTGGCATGACGATATGAAAACGTGCTTTCTACTAAAACAAGTAAAACATAACATTAGTATTCAATCAATTGTTATTTGTAATAATATTGTTTTACCTTTTACTTTTTTTCTCGTCACTTTGTCGCTACATTTATTGGTTGGTTAAAAACTTTTTCCATTCTACTTGAGTAATATTTATTTTGAATTTTAAATGCAAAAAAAAAGAAAAGAAACAATTACATTAGATGTAATGAAATGTAAATAAATACGTATTTTATTAGAATATATTACGACGAAAGAGTCGGTAGAATATAATATTTTTTTAGTATATTTTAATGCGCTATTTGCTAAAGTGAACGACGTGGTCTGAGTGAATGATGCAACGATATTTTTTACACGAAATTAAATTGCCAAATACACATTTTACGGCGAAACAATAAAAAATGTACAATGTATTATTTCAAGACGAATTAAATAATTAATTACCTAATGGATAATGTAATTTTGCCTCATGGTACAAAAGAATATGAATCGAAAATAAATATATTTATACAATTATTATCATATAATATAATATATCACGTATAATGTTTCATATGTATTCCGAGAATACATTAAAAAAAAATCAATGTTGGATAAGAATATAAAATGAGAAACATATTTTACAAAATGTATTTAAAAATTAAGTGTTTTAAGTTTTAACCTTAAAAATGTCATAATCATAAATTGATACTGATATTTTGTTCCAATGTTTTATTAATTTAAAATGTATGATTATACACAACAAAGTGTGTTTTTTAAGGTAGTTTCGAAGATGACTTTTAAACTATTGACACATGTTCTCATTTAGTTTTGATTAATAACATAATTTTATGACGTGATTTTAGTAACTTTGTCCGTACAATACTGATTGTATTTGTTAGATCATTTTAATTTAAAAAAAACATGGGAAGTAAGTACCTACTGAGAAGTGTTAAATTTTCATTATAGTTTTTAACAATTTTCTCATAATTAATTTTAAAATCTGTATGTTAGATTTAAAATTATGATACTGCACTAAATAGAACTTAATTGTTAATAATTTATCACGTATCTGCTAAATTAAATTTAATGATATCAATAAAACAAAAACAAACAAATTTAAATACATTTAAAATCAATATTGAAATTAGAATTCAGATCGTCCTCAAGTATTTTATCTTGTGAGTCAACGAGTATAAAAACAGGGTCAAATAAATAAGACATTACTACCTATCTAATGCAGCAAACTATCAAGGTTATAAATAATAAAATATTAATTTGACTATTTCATAATTTATTTTAACTAATTTTTAACACATTTTAAATTGTTATTAATGCTATTTATACATAGTGGTTTTAGCAAATTATGATTGGTAGATTGTAAATATTATTTTAAATCTTGCGTGAACACAATTTTTGAGAAAATAAATTGCTCGATGAATTATTTTATACTCAAAACTTCCCCCACATGAATATATCAGTACTTTTGTTATAAGAAATTAGAAATAATATTTTATAAAAGTATTGTTTAGCTGGTACGAAAAAAAAAAAATTAAATGCAATGATGAAATGAAAACTATTTTTGAGAAAACAAATTGAAGAAAAAAGTTATTTTCTCATTCCCATAAGTTTTTTTTTTTAACATAAGTTAATTTGTAGGAATTGACGAATCGTACCTTTTGTAAAAACGGCGTGGTAAATTCTTAGCTGGGCAATGCATTTTTCAAGATTAGGCTTCAGTAATTTAAAAAATTTATTCTCATAAATTGTAATATTTTTTTCATAGTTCATATGAACAAAATGTTAGTAAAATGTTGGTACTTTTTAGGTACTCTGTTACTCTGTATCTTGAGAAAAATAATATAGTATAATCAATTATTATCCATTTCCAGAATTTCGTTTTTTTTTTTTGTACCTTGGAAATAATGTCACGCTCTGTTGGAAAACCTGATGAAATGGAACGGGAATGTTAAAACAACCTTCAACTTGATGTCGGCATAAAGAAGAAGGCTAATAAAGTGACACTTAACCACAAAATCGTTCAAAAATGTAATATTCGTGTTGCTACTACATCGATATTATGTTAGAACATTTAAATTTTACTATTCTAAGTCAGCAACATAAACGTATTATTATAATATACGAAAATCTATTATTTTTTTCAGTTTAAAAGTAACACTACATTTATTTCAAATAAGCACATTAGACATTTAAAACTTGATGCATTTAGTTACTACAATGATAACGTGTAATTAAATTATAATTATTAAAAGTTTAACGTTAAGCTTTTTAGTACGTGTAAGTATATAATTATTTATTTTGACGCCATAGTCATTATAAAGAGAGAATAAAAAGAAATGTTAAGAGATAACATTATTGTACCAATGATTTAATTATTCAAAGAACTATTTATAATAATTTAATTAAAATATACTTCAATCGTAATTCAGTAAACAAATGTCAACAAAGGATGTTATAATGATTAATAACGATGGAAAAAATTAGTCGTAGGTACCTATCAAAGATGATGAAAAATGTAGGTATGTTATATTATAATAATTATTTCAAAAAACGTACGAAATACCTTTTCATAGATAAGAATAATTATTTTTAGTATATAATAATGATAGTAATAACAATAGTGTTAATATGCACTAAAAAAATATTTTTTGTTCAAAAAAAACTGTTTTATTATAATTTTAACCATATGATGTATAGTGAAATATTTATCAAATATGAATATTTTTAGCTTGCAAGATAAATTAATCATGCGATACGAATTAAATTTTATCATTGTTATGATTTACATATCGGTAAAAGTGTATAACGTTTAACAGTTAGTACTATAAATACAATAGGCATGAATACATTGTAAAATGATTATAATACAAAGTTTAATTTTAATCTTCTAAATAAATAAATACGACTTAACGTTGATATTCCACCATGATTCAACCAATTGAGCAAATTATAATAAATTATTTGCTACTTCATTGTGTACCTACTTGAAAAAAATTAGGCTTCTATGAAACAGTCTACGCTCTACAATGTAGAGTCTACTCTACACGAATGTTCTTTTATATGTGTATTTATATAGGTCAACATTTGAAAAAAATAAATAGTTTATTCTATCAAATAATTCTAGCAATTACGATTTATTAAAATGGATAACTAGGTATATCTATGTAATATAATTAAATGTTTGGTAATATTATACAAATGTTAATACATTTTTGCAAGGATAAACATTGTCAACATTATCTGTTGTTTTTTTAACTAGATCGAAAAACACGAGTAAAATAATATTGTGTAAACAATAAGCACTATATACATAAACGTAAAAATAATATTTTTCTTCTCATTTTCCTTGATGCATTCCACGTACAACGAAAACAAATAAAATAAAATTGAAAAAGCAAACTGAATATATAGACACCGGGGTTGATGAATTCGTTTCGTTCAACTCTACGTAAAATACACCTGATGGGTAAATTAATAAATAACCATAAGGTATACTTATGTATTATAAGACTCGAATTGATATTCTTGTTTTAGTATTTAAAACGAAATCGTTTTGTCGATTTTGTATACAAAAATAAAATATTATTCGTTTTTGTTGGACATTGATATTTCGCTATTTTAACAGCTACGTTTGTCAAGCTTAAAAATATCAATCGGATAAAAAAATAATCAATAGAAATTGCATGAAAACATATCGATTGACAAAGAAAATGGGTAATTTAATATATATCGTATAATAAATATTTGCTAGAATAAACCTACATGTATTCAATTATTTTCAAGTACCTATTATAAGTGTAATTATCACTATTCATAATATAAATGTGGTTGATTTTACCTTTTTGTAATAGTATTATCGTTTAAATAATTTAATCATGAGATACAAGATACAATTACTAATCGATGAGTAATAATAATTTGTCGACGAAAGAAACGAACTGATAATGAGATAAACCATATTATATAAATATAAGTGAATTTTTTTTCAGCAACGTGCCATTTAATATTTATACAATTATAGATATATACGTATGTATTATAACCCGTGTAGACTACAATAATCAAGTGGACAGAATAATATTATACTTTACTGCTGGACCAGTTGTCTGGATTTTCTTTTCTCTCTCTTTTATGTCTGTCCAATACCCGACCAAGGTCGTTAACTAGGGCTTCTCAAAAAATGTTTTACATTCTTTATATGAATATCCAAAACTATATAATCTACCACAACATTAAATGATTACAAACGTTACTCATAATATCTAAGTAATAGCTATACGTCGAAATAATGACCTAAAAAATAAATAAAAAAATAATACATTTTAAACACTCACGTGTTTTGGATGCCCTATAGCAAACTACAACTCGTTGAATCGAGACGGTTGAGTATGGTTTTTGCATAATTAGATCGGCGAGTTAGTTTGTCGCAGTGATAAAACCGGTAAATCTGAACCGGCAAACTAAACAATAGTTTGAATTTTTAAATGAGCAGATGTTTAAAATATACGTTTTATCCTAATAGGGAAAAGTATACCTAGTTATATAATATACCGTCTACGATATATCAATAAAATAAATAGATTTTTATAATGTCAAACTCTTAAATGCATAAATAATAATTATTCTATGTGGTTATTTAATAGCTACATTTCTCAATTTAAATTGTATGTGTCTATCAAATTATCTAAAGTACTAATAGTTCGTTAAAGTTTAAATTAATTTGTATTTTGTATTAAAATAACGTTTGTATAAAACGTATGAACAATAAACACAACGTGGGATACTAATATTATGTTATATTTACTGTGAGCTATCCAAATATAAATTCAATGAGTTAAATTTTACATTATAATATCATATCATGAAATATTAAATGATAAAACAAATAATGAAACAATTAATATGTCGTAAAATATATCTATATGTACAGTGTAAATTTGTACAAACTATTGTAAGATTATTTAGCGATACTCATTATGTTTGATAATTTTTAGAAAATCTAACAAAAGGTAACGCATGTATTAATATTAAATTTAATATTTTCCTAAAGACTATAATTTTAAATAAATACATGCCCGAGTTCTAGACTCTATCGTTCAAATAACCCGTTTCAACCGTCTGAAGTAATTATGGTGATTTCATACAATTAATAATAGATCTTAAATGATTATAAATTATAATATTTATTTACGTAGTGAACCTGTAAAATAAATGTATATTTATTTTATAATTCGAAGAGGTTTTTTTATAGTTGAATTTAATTTACACGATGTACATTTAACCTATAATTACAATTTACAATTGTCAAGTACTAAATGACATGAACATGTAGTATAATATGTCGTACTTGTACTCGGCTCAAATTCGCCACTTACTCAATACTTGATTAATCAAGATCAAATATATAATACTCGTAGTTTATGTTCAGTATTTTTAAACAGCATAAAAGGAACGTCTCGCATAATATATATGTCTGCACATTCGTCTATCATACGATCAACAAGGTAAATTTACTTTCAATAATACTAACACTGTCAGCTTTGGGTCAGTGGGTTAGTATTAATGCTAATTACGTATTATTATCAAGTTGAACGGTGAGAATATTATTTGTGATCTAACGTTAACAATCGATTATTTTCATAACTCAAATTTTACAATTGTGATTAGGTAAAAAGTAGGTTTATTACCTTATTATAATATGTACAGATTAAAAACGTAGTGGTGCTCATAATAAATTTCAAAATTGTATTGTTAACAAATACTTAACATTACGCTACAGATAATTTCCTCGTGTCAATAATAAATCGATTGATTCTAATATCAACCGTAATCCTAGAGCTATTATTGCGATTTATAACTTAAGGATAGTTTTAGTTCGAACTCGACTTTTATTTTGATTTGATTCAAACAAAAAAGTCATTAAAATAATAATTGAATTCAAAAACTGTAAGTGAACGACTAATACAATTCAGTGCGAACGACAAGGATACCGAAATCGAAACATTGAATACAAATCGGTAAGGTTCCTCAAGACTTGGCGAATTTCCCGTACAACCGAGGAATTCAAGACTATTTTTTCCCTGAACATCAGAACATTCTGACACTTTCGCGATAATAACGTTTCAAAAAATATTATCATTACCAATGAATTATCGTCAATATTCAATATACGCGGCTGCATACTATATTCAGTCACGATAAACACAGGCGTTCGCTCTGTGTGTCTGCTACCTCTGTTCTTAAAACTCAATCACCGCCGAAAAATCGAAACAAATTTTGTATTTTATTTTTTTTCGTGTTTTAATGTTCAACGAAGGCAATTAAAAACGAGGCACGTGTATATTTTGCACGCACACATATTTCGAACCTCTTGTGGCACCCTTGTGGGGCCGATTGATAAAATATTACCACCGTAGAAAAATGTGCTGCGCCAAACACTTTTGCTCTTATAGGCTCGCGGGAATAAATCTACAAGTAACGCGTATATTATAGTCTGCATATTATAATCGAATGTGGATCTAAGCATAATCTCGCGCCGTCATCGTCGTAGTAATATAATATAATAATAATCCGTTCGCGTGTGCATTTGGAGTCGTCGTCGTCGTCGTCGTCGTTATTTGTGTGTGGCACGACGACCGGCAAACCGGTTAGTCGGAATCGTCCGGTCTGGGACCTTCTGGGGAGGCACATTCGTCGTCGTTTTATACGGGCATTATAATAAAATACGATTTTCCCTTTGCCGTGCGAGTCGATTGCGCGAATATATCGCTCGTTTCGTTTTCGCTCGATTCGCCCGGCCCGAGACCGCCCGCCCGGCGGACCGCTTCCGCGCGCCTCCATCATTCGCGTAATTCGATGTCTGCGCGCGTGTACACCGCAATAATAATAATTGACCATTTATTTATTTATTTTTTTATTTATTCGTTTCGTTTGAAATCGATAACCACAACGCGACGATATCATCATATTCGAGTATGAATTCTTCGTTTTGTTTCCCTCTCGTGCGCATAATTTTATAAGTACAATACGTTCAAGCGTTTTTTTCTTTTTTTCTGTTATGTAAACACATACGTCTCGATGTCAGTAGATTCGTCGGATGTAACAATAATCGTTACATAATAATATGTATTATTAACCTTACAGTTGTACACGAAATTAACAAACAACTCGACGTCGCAAAACATTGAGAAATTTTCGATTTGATTTCAAAGTCTACCGTGGCAAGAGACGTTTTTCACACCTGAAGTATGTCAAAGACAATAATATTACGGTAAGTCGTCTCCTCATTGATTTAATAACGTTTTAACAATTATTATATTCGTTAAATTCATCGTAAACGCTATTGTTACGCTGGTATTGTTATTATTTTTTACTGATTTTGAAAGCACGTGTTTCTTGTTTTAGAATAATTTAATTAAAACACGATTTAATGTCTCCAATGATTTCAATCGAAATATTATATGGATTCAAACCCTTATCTTATAGTTATAAGTTAGCTTAAAGTAATTAGTATTATATAATTATCTTATAGTTATACATATCATTAAAAAGTTATATTGATAAAATAATATTATGTTGTATGAAATCTAATTAAAAGTTTAGCTTTTTTAATTTAAATCGAAATTCAAATTTAATAATTTAAAATTATTATTCAAATTTTTAATTAGTACTCAGTATTTTTTTGTGTTTTTACCAAATTTCAACAATATTTTAATTTACAAACGCTTATGAAAAAAAATTGTGCTAATGCATTTTTAATATTTTTCCTTTAAAGTAAAACCCACTTATGAGGAATATTGTATCAAAACTTCAAGTATTAATAACGAAAATTAAATATGTATCAACTATCAAGCAGTAACCGATAAAAAAATAAAAAATAAAAAATTGAAATTTTTAAGTGCTTAAAATAGAACGGTTTTCATAAAAATGCTTCGAAAGTTATTTAGAATTAAAACCATAGTTTTAAAAATGGTAAATGTAAAATATTAAATCGTGGTATTTTCAAAATACTACTTATACTAAATGTAAAACAAACATATTTCTTTACGTCACTAAGCTTACTATTTTTATAATAACAACAAAACAACTAATATCATTTGATGGAATTTTTTTTAAAAATCCGATTTCGTTTTTTTTTTGACTAGGATAAGTAGAATTAAATTTAAAATCAAATATTATATTTTCTAGTATTGAAATTAAAAATTTTATGACCTTTCAACTACAAAAAATTTGCGCAAATTTTTGTGATTTTTTTGAGTTATGTATAAAATTTAAATTTAAAAATATTTAATTGTAACTATAGATTTTTAATATATGTATTTCTATTAAAGTAAACCAATACATGAGGGATTTCATATAACATTTTTAAGATTTTAGTCACCAAAATTATTTTATTGACATTACATAAAAAAAAAAACACCCAATTCAATAAAACTTATTAAATATTATAATGTTCTATTGTTTTTCCGAACGTCACTATTCACATTAATAGTTTACATGTTTACAATGTATATCCAATCAGTCTACGCTATAAACTGTTAGTAGGTGTAAACGCACATACCTGCCCTCTCTTTTTTGTCTTCATTCTTCATCCCAGCATCTTAACTATTTTGGATCTGAAACTTTAATCGTCAACTTCCACTCACAAAAAATGTCCTCTACATCTATAAATAGTAATATAAATATAAAATTATAATTATATATAGATAATTATAATTTATAGTAATACTTATGACAACTAGTGGGAGCTACCATTGATACTTTGGTACTATAAATTAGATAATAATGACATTGCGTTTGTTTTAGATTGAGATTCACAATGGTTGGATATCTAATTATCTAAATGAAAAAGAATCGAGTAATAATTTTATTTGTATTTAAATCTTAACAAGAATCCTATTGTAATACGTATTATTAATAATCTTATTTTATTTTTTCATTTTGAATGGAGAGTACCAATTAGATAGACATATAAGTCTTATAAGTCTTATAACTTATAAGGTTAAAAAATTTAATATACCTATAAATTTATGTACACAAAACCATAATATGAAAGTTTTCAATTTGGCTCATGTAATACTTACAGAGCTAAAACCTGTAATATTAATATTTAAAACTATGATACTGACATGATTTAACTACAACCCCTACTATAGTACTATCTAGTGTAAGGTGACCATACGTCCCGTTTTGAACGGGACAGTCCCGTTTTTTGAATCTCTGTCCCGTTGTCCCCTGGGAAATCTTCGGGACGCTAAAATGTCCCGTTTTCCAAAAGTAGACAAAAAAAAATAATGAAAATGTTGAAAATGTTCGTTGACGAAATATCGTTTTTGTTGTTTGACGTTATTGACCGTAAATGGCATCTAGATAAGATAACGAGACAACAGTAAAATATAAAAATAACTACTGTCGAACGAATTTTTTCAACAATTTATGGACGGCCGAAAAAACACAGCTTCAAGTGTCAAGTTTAAAAGCAATGTTGGTAACAAAAGTTAACTTTAAAATGTCTTGTACAGAATTTTACTCGTTCCTGAAGTCATCGCCAGATTTATTAAAACAAATTTGTTTAAACGAAAAATATACAAGTATTTAATTTTGTAATTATTACACGAAAACATTTTGTTTATAATAAGTTAATTACCTAGTAAGTGTAATAAGTTAATTTAATTTTTTTGTCCTTTAAAAACATTATAAGTACCACAGAAATTTGCTAATAATATTAAAAATATTTGTTTGTAACAAATAATAATGATTTTTTTTTGTCCCGTTTTGATTAAAAAAATATATGGTCACTTTAATCTAGTGACATATTAACATTGATATGCCATATTTATGTTATTACAATAATCGCAATTTAATAAATAATTTTGACAGTTAACAGCCTACATAGTCTTTAGTCAATTGACGAATACATAATGTGTAATATAATATTAATTTTAAACTTTTAATACAAATTATTTAAATTGTCAGCATGTCTGATATCAAAATATATCCTTATAGAGTAAATTAACTCGTATACAAATACTTGTGTTCATTTATTTTTAAATTATCTTTAATTTTTCAATAAAATATAATGTTATTAACATATTACGACCGTTAAATTTATGCAATATTAAATCATTTATTATTTTAAACTTATTTAATTTTCATAATGATATTATTAAATTAAGATACCCAAAGCAACCATAGAAACTTTTAATAAGTACAAATAAAAGTGATTTTTTTTCTTTCTTATTTATTTACACAAGTGATATGAAAATTATATTAATTAAAAACATTATAATTTATGGGTGTACGCATGCATTTAAAAGAAATAGGTCAGTATTCTTCAGTGAATTCAAAGAATAATACAAGTTATAATATTAAAGTTTGAAATGTAAAAAGTATATAGGTACGTTCTGTTTAAAAACCAGCGTGAAAAATATTGATTTATTTTGTATAAAAAAAAAAGTCGTTGTACTCGGATAAAAATGGAAAACGGTTGGTATATGTAGACTATTTTTATAAGTTAAATATAATATTTCTTGCGTATAAACGATACGTTTTAAATAATGTTTTTCTCTCATTATATAGGTAAACCCAATGTTTTTAAAATTTGTCAAGTTTAATACATAAATAATATTTATAACAATCAACGCTTAAAAGTTTAAACGAGCCACGTTATTAGTAGTAATAGTATCTAGTAACATTCTACATACTACAATAGTGTAAAATTAAAATTATAAAATAGGTAGGTGCTAAAATATTGGTAATAAATTAAAGCTAGTAGCTTAATATTATTGTACACCTATAGTGATATGACAGTCATAACATAACATTGCAGGGCACAGGTAAATAACCTATAGGATAAACCGAACAGTTTTTTTGTTGTGATGCAGAATTTTAACAACCAATTTAAATAATTTATAAACCTCATTGTATAAGTACAGTTTAGCTGCATAATATATAAGTATTTAACTTATATTTTTTATACAAACACTATGATGTATAAAGTTATTAAGTAGGTACTAACGATAATGTTTTCGTATCTTAGTGGATAGTTTATTACCGTGTTGAATTCGTAATAAATATGTAAGAGTTATTTTTTTTTTAATTTGAATAACGTTTTCTTTTTCGTGTGTATTTTTTAAACTAATGTTTCGGTTTATTCTATCTATAAATTATAAAACCCCTGTCGCGCGTCATTAAAATTGAAAGAAATGTCATCGCATTATTAAACTATTGCGATTTCCGTTCAAATTAAAATACTGTAATAAATCGTAATCACTCAACAACGCCAATTGTATTATAGAGACGAGAAAGTTTTGAGGAACAACTGTTGTCTTTACCGATTTATATGATATTGTAAATAGGTACATAAAATTCGATCCGAGGTTTTTATTATAAAAACAATTAAAATATTTCGTTTCAATGGAACTTATACGGATAACAAACATAAAAGGCCAACTATAACGTCTATAACGACCGATTGCCGGTACTTAAAAACGTTTTGAAGTCGAGCACCACACTCCTCCTCCCGCTCGTCAACTACCAACTAACTGCCAGCCATACCGCGTGTAGTAGTGTAAAATTCGTTAACAAATAAATGCGTCTCTAAAACCCCCTCGTAAATAAACACACACACATACGCGCGCGGTGTCGGCCAATTTTATTGTTTATCTGGTTTAGAATTCGGGTAAAAATCGTACGCGATTTATTTCTATACACAGAGACCGCAGCGTTTGAGAAACGTCTCGGCGGCCGCATACGAAAAAGAAAGAGCGACGAGAGAAGGGATAAAAAAAAAATTATGAAAAGCCGTTTAAACTTCGTCGGCGTGGTAACGCGAAAAAATGATAATTTTTTGGACCATTCTTTTTTCCTTTTATATACGTGTTTTTTTTTTATTTTTTTTATTATTCCTCCCGACTCTACGTGGTGGTGGTGGAGGTGGTAGTAGTAGTAGTAGTAGTTCGGGTTGCTAAAATATTGATTGTCGGATAGCTGCTGCTCCGCTCCGGTGCTGAGGATCGCGCGCGGCGGCGGCGAGAGGAGTGAGTGTAGGACGCTTTTTTTTAAGCAACGTTCTCCTACACACACACACACACACACACGCAGACACGCACCGCGCGCACTCGCACAGGGTTCGTCTGGGACGTACATTTGGCAACGCCGCCGGGTTGTTCGGCGGCGGCGGCGGCGGCGGCGGCGTCGCTCCCTCTAGCTCGGTACGATCGTCTCGTCGTCTCGCGCGCTGGTATTTTTTTTTTTCTGTCCCGTCTTTGCCGCCCGCCGCCGCCGCCTCCGCGCGACCGCGCCGCTCATTCCGGTTCTATACGGCGCGCGCGCGGGTTTTTTTTTACGTCGCCCCTTTCCGCCCCCCCACCTCCTCTCGCCGCCACGACGTTTATTATGTACGCCGTCGGCCAGTCGCACACGCACCGTCGTCTCCCCTGAGTGTATAGTAGCCGCAGCCGCAGCCGGTGTTTGCCGTGTTCTCGCAAGTGCAACAACAATAATAATAATAATAATAACGCGTCCGACCGTTCTCGGCGGGCCCGGGAGAGCTTTTTTTGTCGCCCCGTACAGGCGCGCGATCCGTTTTTCTCTCGCGTCTCTTCTTCCGCGTTTCGCCGGGGCGTGTGTTCCGACGGCGAAACGCCGCGTACGGGTCAGAGGTGTAGCGTTACACGGCCGTCGCGCGACGATTCGTTACACCGGGTCGTCGTAATAATATCCGCGTCCCGTTGTCCGTGCGCGCATAACATTTGAGTGTCCGCGAACCGTCTCGAGCCATGACGTCGACGACGACGACGACGACAGCTACCGCCGCCGACGTCCACAGGATTACCGGACACACGACTACTCGGTAATATCACAATAATACAAAACAATATTATTCGATGGGCTTATGTGTGTGCGTTCCGTCTCGTAGTGCGCGTGCTGTGCGCCGCGCGCCGTCCACAGTTTGCGCGTAACAAAATTCAAAATTTTTCGTCCGCACATTTATTGTATGTTATTGTACGATTATAGTTTTTGAAATTCCCCGTGCGCAGTGTTTACGCGATACCGGCGCGCGGTAACACTGTGCGCGCGCGCGCGCGCGCCCGATCGCTGTTTTCCCTCGCGACTCGTAGCAACTGCTGCGGCCCGCGATTGTGAGAACCGTCAACTGACAAGTGACAAGGACAACACAGTCCGTCGTTTGCAGTGATGAGCGCGGTTTTTTTATCACGTTTTTTTTTTTATTTCGCCGACGAATTTTCAAATTTTCTCTAATACGTTTCGATATATCGTTCTCGGTTTCGTTTGGTTTTTTTCTCGAAACGTGCGCGCGTGTGTGATATTTGCCGGCTGGCGTCTGCGCGATGGACACCAACGGCGACAACTGCAAGATGGAGTGCGAAGACGAGTCGTTTTTCGTCCAGAAAATGAGAAGACTCAGCTTCGACGCGGAGAAAGTCGCACTGGTACCGGCCATCGTTGCCTGCCCGCCGTCGCCGTCCGATGGCCATCGATCGTTTTCGCCCGAGATCGGTGTCGACTCTTCCACACCGTTTCTTAAGCCGCGGGTCCTACATAAGGTGCGTCTCAGGGGCCAGTCGCCGTCCAGTGATTCCAGCTCCGAGTCGGTTCGTTCCAACAAGTTCCGCCTGTCGGTTAATCCTTTCACGCCGACTGGCATTGAAATATTGAAAAACAAGCATCGAAAGAGACTGTGCTCCGGTCTAAACGGTAGTCTTTCTACCAGCGATGATCACAGTCATGACAGCAGCAGTGGTTCTTCCATTATTACCTCAGACAATAAGAATACGTCTTCAATCGACCCATCCATTAGAGATCTGATGAATGAAGGTGAAGTGACCAACGTCAGTATATACGAATTGCAGACTTCTCGTTTCAACGAAGAGTTTAGAATGGACGAATTCATAGCTACTGGTGCTTTCGGTGAGGTATTTAAATGTACAAATTTATTAGATGGCATTACATATGCCATTAAAAAGACCAAGAAGACAATTTACAAAAGCCAAGAGTATTTTATCCGTAAAGAAGTATATGCACACTCGGTGATTGGACGTCACCCAAATATAGTCTCGTATTTCACAGCGTGGCATGAGAGAGGCCATATTTATATTCAAACAGAATTTTGTAATGGTGGTACTCTGGAGCGTATGATCCATGAGTCTGATCATGTATTTTGTGATAGTGCTTTAAGACGACTTTTGTGTCATGTGTGCAAAGGTCTTGCTCACATTCACTCAAAAAAACTTGCGCATTTGGACATTAAAGCAGCCAACATATTGGTATGCCGTACAGATGGTGCATTGATATTTACTGAAGATCTTGATGATGATGAAACAATTGATAAAGATATTGTGTACAAGATTGGAGATTTCGGACATACTATATGTGTTGAAGATGTTAGAACAATTGAGGACGGAGATTGTCGGTATTTACCTAAAGAACTATTACGCGATGATTACTCTCAATTACAAAAAGCTGATGTGTTTTCAACTGCTCTTACTGTTTATGAGGCAGCGACTAAAAAAGATTTACCTAAAAATGGACCAGAATGGCATCGCTTAAGAGATGGTGAATTTTCATTACCTCAAACTCCAGTTTTTAGTACAGGACTTGAAAAAATGCTAAAAAAAATGGTCGACTTGAATCCTACAAATAGGCCGGATGCTTGCATTGTTGTTAATCTTCTACTTGACAGAGGAATGGCAGCTGTGAAACAACAACAAGATGAGATGGAAGTATGGAAATTAAGTTCTAAATACCTTGCACCATGTTATTCTGTTGAAACACAAACACCGACGAGATCAACTATTGGGATGAGAAGATATGAAAATTCAAAACTTTATCGTACCAGAAAAGAACGAATTAAAAGACTAGTAGGTAGAAAAATGAGCAGGTCATGTAGTACTCCAAATGTGTAACTGGGTATTTAACTATAAGTCAAGATGTTATTAATTTAATTTATAATTATTTGTTTTTTTTATTTCTCTCTTCAAATGAAGAAATTGTTTGAGAAGAATTGGCAAATATTGTGGTAAGAATGTTTAATCATTATTTGCCCCTTTGCTTTTTTATTATTATTTTTATTATTATTATTTTTATATAGTTTCATAACATTATTGTATATTATATCTCTGTGATAGGACGTGAAAATTATTTTCAAATGTATTAAGTACCTAACTAATGTTATCAAAATAATAGAAGTCCAAAAACTACAAAGGATTTTAAAACCTAACACTAATACCTATTAATAAACTATATTATTATTATGTTTTGAATTTATTACTATTTATTTATCGATTATTTTTAAATTATTTTTTGCAAATAAAATTAGTATTAAAATCAACTATTTAACATATATGTTAAAAATTAATGATTATAGTATTCCTTATTTATAATTTTTCTTGTTCCGATGTGATTTTGTTTTGTCTAAGATATAATATACCTATATTATATATTGTACACGTATATATATATATATATTTATACATTTTTACTTTTACAAGATAAAAATTCATTACATTTATACTCAATTTTGTTTTTTTGTATTAATCATTTTTAAACATCACAATATAATTCAGCCAGGCATGTTATTTAGAAAGACAATAGGCCTAACTGCCCCCTTACCTCTAAGATTATATTGTAATAATTAATATGAATATTAAAAATTGAATTATAAGTTTTCCCAATCGCCTAATGCTCCATACGCTATATACACATGTTTAAAGTTTAAAATTTAATGTAATTTTTATCTAAAAAAATGTATAAAACCTTATGTTGGGTATCGGAACCTTGAAACCAATGCCTCCAGTCGTGGCACTTGTCGACCTGCCTTATGTTAACACTGTTTTTCTCACTTGAAATTGTAACCAATTCTGATCCTGTACGCAAATAGAATTTTTATATTGTTAAATTATTTAGTCACTTTATTTGACAACAATTTTAAAATGCAAGAAACAAATTTTAAATACCTGCATTTATATATGTATTTTAAGACTTATGTTTATTAACAATAAATATATATATATTACAAATATTTTATATTACAGTATACAACGTTGTTATATATTTTTTGAGCCTTAAACATTCTGAAACGGGTTAATCCTCCTTTCCTAAAATGCGCATCTAGTTATGTGCTCGAATTCAGTGCGAGTTGTTAATAAATTATAATGACATATAAGATGCCAGCAAAACAAGTACTATGTAACTGTTATGAAACAGTTATTTGTCATTATATTATTAAACTTCAAACTGAGAGAAGAAATATATTATTGGAATAGTTTCATATGGAAATGTAAACGTCATTTTAAAGTCCTAAAAACTTATTTATAATAGACATTAATTGAAATATTTTACTGTTGACCAAGGTAATTGTATATCTTGTTTTATAAAAATCAAGAAAATAATAAATACTAAAATAAATAAGAAGAAACTAATTTTTTGACAGTCTAAAGACTTGGTTGATTAGCTTATTCAAAAGTCAAAATGCAATGATAATCGAAGAAAGTGTAAAACAAATATCAATTAACTAATCGTTAAAAAAAAATCTCAAAATAAATAAACTTTTATTATTTGAACTAATAGTAATACTAAATTTTTTTGTTTTATTTTAATGATAATTAATTATCATTTAATAAACTTAAAAAGTTAACTTAATTTTTGCGCAAGTAATAAACACATTAGTGGCAAGTTTGAGAAATTTAATTCATAAAATTATGATGTTTGATTTATATTTTGTTTAAATAAAATACTTATTTATAAAAAAAAAATTAAAAATATGAACTATTCAAAAATTTGAAGAAAAGTACAGTTGGAAACTTCCTAAACTCTTACAATTTTATTGGGTAGGATGCAAAACTTAACCGTTTGTAGATACCTACTCTTATATAGATAATAAATCCAAATAACGGGATTTATACTTAATTAACTTAAAAAAAATAATAAGTGATTTAATAGGGATAATATTAAGTCAAAAATATTAATATATCTAATGGTGCTTATATCCTTGTCGATACATAACATTATATTTACGAGTATGAATATTATAGTTTTATAGCGTATGAATATGGCAAATTAACATGCTGCATGGCCCTACTGACAACTAAACTGTATAATTTATTATTATTAGTATGGAAATTTAATACATTTTTGTGTATTAGATAATAATTAAATTCTATGTCCAATAAAAGATATGCGTTCGTTAGAATTATTATTATCTTATTAAAAATTCATGTTAATTTTAAGTAGTAATCTCATGAGTTAAGATGAATTAATACCAATTGTGAGCAATTGCAATCTAAAGCAAGAACTTGCGTCCCAGCATCCCAGTCCAGTCCGCGTCTAACAACAATATACGGTTAAAAATAAATTTTTTTTCACGCGCTTTTTCGTCTTCATATAGTTATTTAGGTACTATTCATTTGAGCATTTCAAAGCCACGGTTAAAATATTATAGGCACCTAAGTTTTAGATTTAGAAATTATGTACACTAGCCGTAATTAATATGAAATTCAATTTCGCTTAATAGTTTATAATTTTAATTTACTCTCAAATTTTTAAATTAAAAATTGATGATTATGAAAAAATTCTTTGGCATCGCGTACCACTTGTGATGAGTCCACGGATCATCATTTGAGAACAACTAATCTAAAATGTAAATGCTTAGCCTAATACTTCTTGAAATTTCTCTGCATTAGCATAGGTCCTACGCGTAAGGAACCAATTTACTCCTGACAGTCTTGTTTACAATTTAATAAATTAAAAATAAGATTAAATTTTATTTATTTTTGGACATCATCAATCATAATCGTGTGCGAAGGTGTCTATGTCTATGAGGGTGAGTAAGTAGCAGTAGGAGGGGTCACCCTTTTTTTGACAATTTAGCATTCACAGGTATCATATTCATTTCTTATTGTTCTATATTAAAGCATATTATAATCGATAGTTTATGTGTAGACTATGGACAGCATGATTCTAACAGTATATTTTATGACATAGTAAAAAAACGAAACAAAAATATATTTACCTGATTTAAGAATGAATGATTCAATTTATGCGGCGATACACTTAAAATATAGTTAAATTGAAAAAAAATTTTGAATAGATAAAAAATTGAGTCATCGAAGAGCTAAAGAGATTATACTATAAGAGATTATCCAAAAATATAGGTAAAATACTGCCTCACCCTTCCTCTCCAGCCACCACTTATCATATTGTTCTAAGTTTATGGGATGTATTATATGTATAAAATAGAGTTCCAAAAAAGGTTCAAGTTACTCTCATTGCCCGTATTACAATTTACAATACCTGTATAACATATATTATAAAGACGGTAAAATCTACATCGCTGTTTTCGTTTATAATGTATTTACTCACTGATATTGGGCTTGAAGCAGTTGCATTAAAAAGTCCAAAATTTCCCCACCATTGGGTGTATCTACAATATTAATACCATTATTTATAACTAATACAGGTTATTAATTAATATTTCATTATTATTAGGTGCAACTAACTTTATGGTCCGTGATAATGTTTTGTTTTATATTTTAATATTGTTTTAATTTTTTTAGGAAGTGATGAAGGGGATATTATGGCAATCAATTTCTCAGCATCATTTGCAGCATGTTTGGCAGCAGGCCTCAAAGTTCCTCGGAATTTTATGTATTGCATTGCCCAAGGTAAATTAAAAAATCTATTTTTCATTATTTTAAACACGTTTTTAATCAACGAATTTTTGTCAGTTTTAAACCGAAAAATTAAATGAACTTCTAGTCCTAAAAAACACTATAATATTCAAGTAAAAATTCACTTGAAATCCCTAAATATGAGAAAACCTTTTAAGATTATGCGCTTAAAATAAGGTATATGATAAAAGTATTAAGTAATTTTTAGTGAACAAAAACTTAAACTCATACATGTCACGTCTGATGTTAGTAAGTAAGTGATTTTGTATGTTCTTCAATGCAAATGATTTAACACCAAAATTATATTTATCCACACCACATCTAGATAGCCATCACATGGCTAGATGGTCTTTTTTTCTAAAAAATTAATGAAAATTATCTGTGAAAAAATAGTTGTGAATACAATTATACAGATAATAGAGAAGATATTTTTGTATAAAAATACACATATGTAACAGTTACAAGGTAGCTACTTCAATGACGATTTTGAATTAAAAATTAATTCAATGAAAAAGAAAAAAATGCGAACATTAAAACCCACATTTATGGATTGTTTATTGAGCTATACTTATTTTAACATCCAATGATGTGGCCATAAAGGGGATTTTAAATGTTAATATTTCCTACATCGGCCGAATAAATGCTAAAAACATAATATATACCTACTTCAGATTTCTACAAAATTTAATATCACACGAATTTAATTTAATTTATGTCTGATAATTGATGAATATATCTAAAATAAGTAAAAAAGTATGAAGTTTGATGATATGATTAAAATGTTGTAAAAAGTAAAAGCATATTTAAGTTTTTATAAATACCTTTATTATTTTTATTTTGGTTGCAAAACTATTAGAGAAAATTTTATAAATGTACTAATAACAATATAATATTATAACTTATAGGTAATAAACTAATAAATATAAATTAATATTTGTGAATTTCTTCAATTTAATATTATCTTTTATACCTACCTTTAATTTGTATTATTATTTCATATTTGAATATTTGCATAAAATACATAAAACAATATTTACTTCAACGTTATAATAGTTTTCCTTAAAAATCTCTTAATATTTTACTTGATTTATTTTTTTCACTATATGGTCTTATACTTTTTATATTGAATTGAATTTATAATTTATGTACCAATTATAAACTAAACAAAATTGTTTATAATATTACATTATATAACTTAATAATAATAAAATAATAATTATTAATTAAACGTTATAAATACTCAATCCACAGTGATCTGTAATAGTGTCCTTTTTGTTTTCCAAAAAAATCCATATCTCTTCATCGGAGTTTATAAACATTTTTTTTAATTGAGGCAAATCAAAAATATTTTCAGTTGAAATATAGACATATTGCCAACCAGAGTATGAAAAAATTGACTCCGCGTATTTGAAATCTGACCAAACTGAAACAATTCGTATTTCAAAACATAAAACAATATATGACTAAAAAATCAACGGTTTATCTTAACATTTTACCTTTTATTTTTTGACGATTATCAGCAATCAATTTTCCCAAAAAGAATATTTTTGGCGTACTTCTGTTGATAATCGTTTCTTAATAGATTTCATTTTAGTTAACGTTTTAACTATTGATTAACGAATAATTCAAAACTAAAAATTGTAATAATTACGTCAGAAATATAATCGAATATTTATTTTAATTTTAATAGATAACGTACATATAAAGAGAAAAATACTAGAAATTAATGCACTTCGTAATTAGTAAATTTAATAAGAATATTTAATAAAACGGATAGTTGTATTAGAACTTGGCAATCGTCCGGGATGCCGGTAGTAATTTTCAAAATTTAAAATTATAATACCTCGTTCTTGTCATAATGGCTGGCGGTCTACATGTGCTGCCATCTAAGGTATTACGGCCGTGACCATATGTTTAAACGGCAACGTCGCAACCATAACTACGTAGAACAAAAAGAAAAAAGGAAAGACTAAGAAAAAAAAAATCCAATATTTTGTGATAAAAAAATGTGCTTTTTATCAGTTATTTAGTATTTTCGCTTCGGCACGTTTCCTTATTTTTTCTTTTCGTTCTTTTAATTAAATCTAACAATTTCAAATTTAATGTACGCTGTACATTCTAATATATTATACTAATTTATAAACTTAATGTGTAAGACCAATGATCATCAATTCACAGGAAACACCCAAACATGATGAAGGTATAATGTAACAATTGAGTGGGAAGGTTCAGAGCGTAACTAATCGCACTTGAATCGTTTTATACGCGTACATGTATTTGAGCGTTAGAGTTTGTTTTATTTTCCACAGAGAACGGTGCTCCCTATGTTATATACAACAAAGATGGCCACCACCAACAAGGGCCGAATGGTAGCAATGGCCAATGGGGACAGGGGCCTTCACAAAACGGTTACCCATCTCTTGTATCGACTCAACACGAACCTGCAGAACAATCGACTGAGCAGGCATCTCAATCAACAATTGCATCACCTTTACCATCGCCCTATCCTAATACCAACCATTCAATTCAAGGTACGTACATTTCAATCTATCAGATACAAATTTAACAATTTTCGATTATCTCAAATAGGTTCTGGAAATGGCGGGGAAGATGAAACGCCACCAGAAGATAGTGTAGTTGAATCAGATCGTGCCCAATCGGGCCAGTATGGTCCAGGGGATCCATCCAATTACTATTCTGGTGTAAGAGGCGGACCTCCACATATGTTGAGTCCATCGAGTTTTATGTCATATTTAAAACAGCCTGGTGTTATGTTAACTCCTCTAAATCCGGCTGAAGCGTCTGGTGATTTTCCTAATATGCCAGATCTTATACACCAACAACAAGAAGCATCTGGAAAAAAAGGTTCTGATCTACGACTATTTAAATGTCTTTCATGTGGCAAAGACTTTAAACAAAAGGCTACCCTTATGCAACACGAACGGATACATACTGACTCCAGGCCATTTGTGTGCAGTGATTGTGGCAAACGATTTCGTCAACAGTCTCATCTAACGCAGCATGTGCGCATACATGCCAATGAAAAACCATTTGTATGTATCTACTGTGAGCGAACCTTCAGACAGCGGGCCATCCTTAACCAGCATCTGCGGATTCATTCGGGTGAGAAACCGTACGGGTGTGGAGACTGCGGCAAGGCGTTCCGGCAGAAAGCCATCCTGAACCAGCACGTCCGCACTCACCAAGGCGAGCACTCTCATTCCTCGTTAAATAGTAGCGATTCCTCAAGCTCACCTCCGCCCTCTCAACTTCACAATAATTTAAACGCTTTTCTCAAGTCCTCAGCAGAAGCGTTTAGAATGAAATACTACCCGAATCTAAGCGATAGCGCACAAGATGAACAACATTTGACCAACTCTAATTTTAGAAATGTCGCTTCGAGATTGCTACAAAACAATCTCAAAGTTAAACAGTTAAATTCCTCCACCTACAGCTCTTCATCTAATAACCCCAAAACTTCTTTTAACTTGTTAGATATACCTACAAGATCATTTGGTAGAACCATTGTTAGGACAAATGAAGCCCATTTGAGAACAGAAGAAGGTCTCCCTATGAGAGTTGTAACTGAAAATGACAAAAAATAAATTCTGACCCATGTTAGGTCAGGCATGGTATATAAAAAAAACATCCTACATTGGGTACTGTTTTCAGGATGGCTTGCAAAAAGTTTCTCTGCATCCGTATGATAAAATATTATGCTACCTATTTTAATTGCTGTTTACTAATACACATTTTACTGCCTATTGTCACTATTTCAACGTATTAACATTTTTTGTTTTCCAATTAATCAATGTTTTTTGTGCTTTTGAAATTATGGAGTGATATTTTAAACCACGCCTGATCTTTTTTAATAAAACTGTTAAGTTAACTTGATCAAACATCCATTAAAAGTTTTCTTATTATTATAATTTTTTTTTTTTTTTTTTTAATATAATTTAAATTTGTAAAATTACATTTTTCTTGTAAATATATAATTTATATTATTTTGACAATAATTAATATTCAGTATTATTTAGATTGTCTATTGAGAATCAATTATTTTGTACAATAAACAATTTAAATGAAAAAATAAAACGTGAAGAATAATAACAATAGGCTTGAATATATTTTATTTTCAGTTAAAAGTTTTATTTTTCTTTTTATTGTTAGTATTAGTTACATATTTATTTTAAATAACTTAATTTAAATTTATGTTTTATTTATTTATTTATTTATTTTATCCTTATATTATATAGGTAAAATTCCTTTTGTGTTATTCCTCTTAATATGTACAGGTTTTGAACTGGAAATCAATAAAATATCATGATAATCTTAATGTTATTTCTAATTATTAATGTCGAGCACAATTGAAACATAATAATACATAACTTAAATGAGTATGTATTCGAGTGATGAGTTTTAAAGGTATTGTTGTGTTGTCTGTCTGGTGGCTTCTATCTGGTTTGGAGCGGCATGTTCTTTTAAATTAGTCACGCTGCACATGGACTATTGGTGACATACAATGAGAAAATGTCGCTCCGCTCGTGGAAGGTGAGATAAAGCTCCATTCGGCAACACAAGAGTTTTATGTCTACACGATAAAATTTGTTTGATAAATTAATAACTACAAAATAATAATTTAATGAGTGAGCATTTTAAAATATTTTTTTAGAAGTTTTAAATACATCTACGCTTTAATCGTTGAACCAAAAATATACTTACATTTTAATATATTGGATTTTTTTTCACAGTTAAAATGTAGGCATATAACTGTTGAATATTTTATATAGAACGAAATACATTAGCTTATTATAAATTGGTTGTTATATTATGGTTTTATTTTTAATTTAAAAATAAAACTAATTTAAATCCTTTTTGTGTTTGACGATATTTTAATGTTTTCTTAAATTTGTTGATTTCTTAATATTAAACCAATATTTTTATTTTCGTTATCCTGAAATAAAATAATAACCTATCACAATGAAACACAAATAATTTTTTTTTCGCAGTCCTGAATCAAATCCTCTGAACAAATGTAGATTAATTTATAGATTTAAATATATTTAAACTAAAAAAAACAAACTAAACAAAACTTAGGTTCTTATTTTTATATTTTTCATTTTCCAGACGTTGGTCCACACTTAGTGTATAAAAACGGACAACTTTGGCCACAAGACGTGCCATTACCACAGTCTAAAAATAGCCAATATGATTCAAACGATCCATGTTTTTCTCCAGAAAATGCTCCTCAGTTTCCTGCATATTTTAAAGACGCCAAAGGTAACAAAGACGAACGAATTATCTTTTATTATTATATGTTAATGTTTTTATTCCTCTTCAGGTGTTGTACATGAAATTTTTGGCCAAGCTGGCAAAAGTCTACCGGATGTAATCCAACACGGTCGTAGTGCTGGCATGCCACTCTATGTCCGTTGTCCAATTTGTAATAAAGAATTCAAACAGAAATCTACTTTACTTCAACATGGTTGCATTCATATAGAATCTCGACCATATCCATGTGTAGAGTGTGGAAAACGATTTCGACAACAATCACATCTTACACAACATTTACGCATACATACAAATGAAAAACCATTCACGTGCATTTATTGTGGACGGAATTTCCGACAACGAACTATACTCAATCAACATTTACGTATACACACTGGTGAAAAACCATATAAATGTTTACAGTGTGGTAAGGATTTCAGGCAGAAAGCTATACTCGACCAACATACGAGAACTCATCAAGGAGAAAGGCCATTTTGCTGTCCAATGCCCAACTGTCGCCGTCGGTTTGGCACTGAACAAGAAGTCAAACGGCACATCGATAACCATATGAACCCTCATGCTAATAAGCGTAGATCCGATAGTGGTAAACCTGGGAGGCCGCCACATTTAAATACCATACTCAATCAACCATCCGGCATTGTCAAACCGGAGCTATACTTTCCACAGTGTTATGGAATGCCATCTCCTTTTGCTAACCACCATCATCCTCAACAAAGTTTTGTTTCTTCATCTCCGGTTAATCATGTTCCTCCACCTCCTCCACCGGAATTTAAAGGCCCACCATCGGCAGTCAATGCGGCAGACTTTAAGCCTCCACCTACAAATCTTACTACCGCCGCACCCATCACGGTTGTCCAATAAACATCTGAATAAGAAAGAAGTGTACGGATACTTGTCAATTATGGTTTGGGCACAAAAATGGTGAATGTGATAAATGTTAACTTTTGGAATGGATAATTTAATTATTTTTGTTGATGACAAAACAGATTTAGTCCGTATAACCTTAGTTGTGTGAAATTGTATGCCATAGAGGCAAACCCCTTGTGTTACCATATTGTTCTCTTTTAAATATTCTTAAACTAATACATGTTACCAATAAAATTAAAACATAATATTATGGTGATGTCTGTTGTATATAGTCTCAACTGATATAAATTAATAACAAACATATTTAGATATTTTTCCCCTTCAAATTTTTAATTTTGTTATAGAATTTTAATTTTTGTTATTTTTCTTCATATTTTATGTTTTTTATCATTTATCAAAACTACTTTACAAAAAATATCAACCTATTTGGATAAATTTCATCAAGTTTAAATGTTCTTTTGTTAGAAATTCAACTTTTAAAATATGCTATCAGACATTAAGTAACTCAATTTTGAAAATCTATACACAAATACTAATTTTCATATTTTCATTCGACAGTTTTTTCTATTAAAACAGACTAAAGAAAATAATATTTATAGAAAAACCAAAATTTTGTTTGTATTCATCCAAATAGTATTTAAAAGTGCTAAGGCTATACTCTTATTTCATAAATTATTTATTATAATATATACTGTTTTGCTCATTAATTTATTAATATTAGTCATTCAGTATAATATTTACCTGAGGAAATTTGTAGACTCGCCAACCACGCATGTATCTTTAAACCGTGAAAATGTACACAATTCAAAGTTTGTTCTTTGTATAATTAAATTTATATTTTCTGTTTTAACAAATGTTGTGTATATATAATAAAAACGATTAGATTAAAGAAAAATTAAATTGTATATATTATGAATGTATACGTTTAAGAGGTTATAATTATTTTAAAAATTAAGATTTTTTAATATTTATTATTTTAAATTAGAATAGCCCTAAGATTTAGGGAAATTTATTTATTTTTTTTACCTACCAAATTTGTTAAACTACAAATTACAATGTGTTTTGACTGCTAAGATGCATATAATAAAAAAATAAATTATGTGCTATTTTAATAGCAATATTGTAAAATGTAACTTTCTTGTGAATCTTTTATTTTTATATTCAGTTGTTTCGAATGTAACAACAAAATATATTTGTGATTCCAAAAAAAATGAAAATTATATTATAAAAATTGCAAATAAGCTTCTACAACAGTTTTATCTACCTGTCCTATAGTTAAGATACTAGTTTGAAAATCATTTTATAAATCTAAGTATGTATTTTTTAACTTTACAATAATGTTTATAATTGGAAAAATAATTAAGATGCTTATCTCCAATCTATCAGAGTATCTACATTAAAATTTGTTTTCACTCTTAAAATCAAATATATTTAATTGAAATCGAAAATATTTAAATTGTGATTGACTTATACACTAGCTGTATTAATCATGATTAATTTAATTATACACTTTAATACACCGATACTTTTAAAAATACTTTATATGCGAAAGAAAATGCATAAATTTAAAAACTAACCTGTGGTGTCCATTTTGTATCTAATAAGTGATTGAGTTCATTTTAGTGTAGATAGTGATGGATTTAAAGATTTTCCATCAAATATATCCTTTTGATTCGTAACACAATTCCAACTTGAAAGATTACTGAAAAAGACTTATTACCAAGTTTGGGATTAAATTCCCAATTTAATGATTAAAAAAACACTATTAAATGCCCTAAAAAAAATTGACTGCCCTTAAAACAAATTTAGTCTAGTCCGTTTGACTACAAAGTTTCTTAATAGACTTCCAGAAAATAAAGAAACCATTATATAGTTAATTTTAAGTACACATCAAAAATCAACTCTGTTGACGTGGAGTGGTCTTTTTCTACTCAAAGACATTTTGTCTGATCGTCAAATATTTTCTAGAATTCAAAACATTAGTAAAATAATTGTGATCCAATGTAATATTAACATTTGAAATAATAATTTAAATAATGAACAATTATTGTTAAATTTTACAACTCCAAGTCTGCTGTTTAAAAATTGTTTTATTTTTTTATGAAACAATATTATATTATCTATATAAATATACATTTTTGAGTAGGTATTTTTATGTATTTAAAATATTTTAAGGCATAAAATTGCATATTTTAATGAAGGGGTAAAAGTTAAAAGAACACTAAACGTTTAAGGTCCCAAAGAAAATATTTTCTCAGTCACCAAAATTTGTCACCCCAGTAAAGTTTACTGTCTACCCCGCTGTCCCATCGCCGAGTGAAGGTCAAAATGTGTTTATAACTCTCAGCAGAGACTCTGAAATGTATCCGATAAACGTTCCCAGTCGGTTTTTAAGAGTGCTGACGAATTCGATTCAAAACGGGCACGATGATCCCGCGGATATTGAAAATTTCAACGATTGATTGATAAAAATTAAAAATTTTTAAAATCAATAGTTAAGGATCTTTTTCGATACATCATGGCGATCACGGTTATGGTCACACTGGATGATTGCCATCGGCAGCAGCAATCGCCAGTCATCTGTGTTTTTTCGTTTGGAAAATGTCTTTTTTTAGCGAGTGGCATATGTATCGTTTAATCGTTTAATGTACTCGGAACGATTTGTTTGGAGACGGATTTCGATGTTTAACAATACTTGGACACATTAATCGTCGAAAATATACGGTGAAAATAATTCATAAAAATATCTCGCCGTATTTTTCTGCCGAGATTCGAACGTGAGTATTCATTTTCGAGTTCGTACGGGTATATTATTGCTGTTTGCTGAATATCACACGCAGTAATAATCTGAACGGTTTAAATTTATATGTTTTTAGATACACAGTTGATATTATTGTCTTTTTACTCGACGACGATGTAGGTAGGTGCCAATGCACCACTAATCGCGAACGGTGGAAAACATTTCGAGGCAGGTTTTTCGAAAAAATGTCGTTACTTTTTACCGCATTCGGTTATTGGTACTTTTGATTACGATTATTTTATTTCTTCAAATTTTATAATTTCCATCAAATTTTTGTACATTTCGTTCTCGAATCGGGTTTATTTTATACCCTTGAGTAAAACTCTTCAACGCCATTATATTTGTTTATAATTATCACAAAGTGAATTATATTTTATTCGTATATTCATATTTAAACATTTGATACTTGGGTATTTCAAAAATTATTATCGAATGATTGTATGTATTTTCTCGCGCATTTCATTCTGGAGAGCTATTTTGAAATAAATAACGAGTGAGAATTCTATTATTGGCTTAAAAAATTTCATATTTTTTTTATCGTTGTCAATTAAGAGGCAATATGACGTTTTGGTTTTCCTGATAAATCGAGAATTTCAATTCCCCAAACTCCCTGCCATTTAATTATGTTTAGGAATATATTATGATATATTTTAGAACTTGTTTTTTTCTCACTGATGGATAGTAAACGGCTAATAGCAGTAATTTTTAAATTTGATGTACATACTGATATATAATTTTTTTTATAGCAGTAGTCCAAAAACTGCTGTTTAAATAAACACACTACTGCAATAGCAGTACTTTTTCAATGATTTCATATGAGAGATGATTTTCTACTGCCCCATTAGAACTTGACAATATATTGAGCGCTGTAATTTAAAACCACTTTTTTAATTTTAAGTATTGACTGTTTACTTCAAATTTGGTAGTAATATTATGTCATTTCATAAATTATAGTCCGTAGTATAAAATGTAACTGTAGTTACACATTACAGTATTGTTATCAGTGGTGAAGAATCGATTACTTTCTTGATCAAAGATTAAAAATAGATACTTTATGGGAGTTTCGATGTACACGTACCGTAAACATAACAAATTCGCATTCAGTAAAACCAATTTTGTGTGTTTAGCTAAATTATTAGAGTGAAATTACCTATTATCAAACTTAAAGGTAAGAATATTATCCGTGTTCTCTCGTTGGTTGTTTACATTATTCTAATTTCTAAGCAAGTATGAGTATCTAAAATATTGATATTTAAAAATTAAAATACCGTAAAAACTCAACGAGAGAACATAGATAATGTTCTAACCTTTAAGTTGGATAATAATTCATTTTCATTCTAATAGTTAAGCTAAACACACAAAATTGGTTTTACTGAATGCAAATTTGCTATGTTGTACGTTTATAAAACGAAGACGACACATGCGGTATGAGGACGTCCTCTTGGCGCAACGGTGAGCGACATGCGATTTTAGCTTAATTCCAATTCAAATAATAGATTGATTAATTTATTGTGGTATTAATTAATAATATATTTAATATAAAATTTGTTATTTAAATAAAAAATAAAAATACTTTCATTTGTAAGATCGGCTCGCTGTCCGGGAATATCCCATCGGCAATCGGCATAGTCCGCTACTGCAAATTAATATATTAATATATTGTAAGTAGGACTAGAAAAATGGTGCACTAAAATACTACAGTAAAGGCATTAAAAAATTATTAATAATATTTCAAAGAATGCTTTTTAACCATAAAAATGCTACTAAAAAATGATTTAAAAATGTAATAGTTTAGCTAAAATTTATTTTTAATATAGTTTAATAACTTATTAATGAACACATTTCCAAATGTTCAAACAAATTAATTCTAAGTACACCTAAATACAATTTAAATGTTATACATTATATGTTGATAAACCTTTAGTAAACAAATATTCAGTTAATTAGGTACTAAATTATATTATATTGTTAAAATTATGAACATTATTGCTTTATTAAAAAAAAACAATTACCTATTGAATTTTTACAGATGTCTTTCATCGATAGAATTCGAAAACTTTGTCGAATATGTGGCAACATGGGTTCCATAAATATATTTGGATCATTAGGACAGTCCTTAGATATATCTGAAAAAATAAACACACTATTGCCAATCTATGTATGTATATATTATATTATATATAAAAATGTTTAAGAACAATTAATAATTTATTGAGATTTAATTACTGTTATTAAATTTTTAATTGTTGTCATTTGATTGCAGATAACAGTCAATGACCACTTTTCAACAGTTCTATGTATGGTTTGTGTCAGAAGAATCATCTTAATGGGTCAAATAGTGGAAAAAGGAAATCATACCAATAAGTTGATGATCAAACTACACGAAAAGAAAATTAATGTAAAATAATTTGCCCGAAGATAATTTGTTGACATTAATTTTTATTAAGATCTTATTGGTATACTTAACTGTACACTGCATAACTAAAAAAAAGTGTTTCTCATTCAATTGTTAATATAACATTAACTATGATAGAACTAATATTTTGATTAAAAAAAAAAGAAAAGCTCAGATAGATATTTTTAAAAATTAGTGACAATATTTTTAGTATTCAAATATTAAACATAATTAATGACAACCTCTATCCGAATAAATTCAGCTATACCTTTTATTCCATGATTTCTAGACCTTTCAAGAAAGAATGTTGAAACTTTGTCGTATTTGTGGAAATCATGGACTGTTGGATATTTTCAAAGAAAATTCAGAAAATTCTGTTTGCTTAGCTGATAAGATTAACTCATTTTTAACACTTCAAGTAACTACATATTTTTCAATCTCATAACTGTAAAAATAAAATATTATTTCATTTGTCAGTGTTAAGTGTTTAAATTGTGATGTTATAAAACTAAAATTAATGAACTTAATGTGATGCTAAAAAGTTGATTTAATTTATTAAAAAGTATAATTAAATCAATTAATATTGATATATTTAAATTTATTTAGATATATGCCACATAGGCAGTTCATTAGAATCAATTAAAACAAATGCAATTATTTTTTTTATAAATAATGGTAAATCTAGTTTCAACAAACGATGAATCGACAGATAATTGATTTCAGTGATAATGATTAATTCTAAATAATTAATAATTTCATGAGATATAATATTGTAATATGTGTTAAAACTGTTTTTTATGATTTGACCATTATTGTTTAGGTATCTCTTAAAGATGATCTTTCATTGAAAATTTGTCAAAATTGTACTGATCAAGTAGAAGATGTATATTCTTTATTTGAGTTCTGTCAAAACACAACAAACTTAATGATGACAATTGTTGGAAACATAACGGAAGATAATAAAAACGTAAGTTATTTAATGAATTCTATAAATAAATTATTTTGAGATATAGCTTACAAATTCTGTCATCAAAAATATTAGTTTTCAATAATTGAGTTTGTTTTATTTTTCAAAAGAAAATTTTTATTTTTATTGTGCGTGTTTAAAAATATTTAATACATAGATTGTTTTATTCAATATAGACTGAACATTATAGTACCTTAGAAATCAATAAAACCTTTCAAGGAGATATGAATTTGGAAAATAACGAAGTGCTGCTTTCAGTTAAGCTATTTTATATAACAGTTATATTGTGCGACTTAAAACTTACTGTTGGTTTTTGTTTTTTTAGGACAACAGTAATAAAGAAAACGAGTTTGAAAATGTAGATGGAGATCAAGGTATCATAAGCAATACATTTGTAAGACATGCGTATTTTATAGATTCAAATGAGACACAGTGTTTACGTTGTACAAACACTTTTACCAGTGGTAAGAAACATGATTTTCATTTTGTTCAGATTAAATATGTTCACAACTGTTATTGTTTGAATCATCAGATAAATTAGGTAAATGTTAATTTCTGTCATCATCGTATAGGTACAGATTTAAGACATCATATTCTGCTAAGCCACAACTTGAAAGAATTGGACTGCCATCATTGTTTTCGTCGCTGTGCAAATATATCAGAGTTTGAAAACCACGTAAAATTGCATTTCCCCTCGTCGTGTAGTTTTTATCCGTGTGATTTGTGTTCGATCGGCTTCAACACTTTGGGAAATCTCGTGCGCCACATTAAGACGCACAAATCCCCGCGTACTATAGAATGGGCACTCGCTTACAACCTGCCTGAAAACTCTACTTCTTTCAAGTGTCAATATTGTAACAAGATCTATACGCTCGAGACGTCGAAGCGAATTCACGAGCGGACCCATTTCACGTCCTTGATATGTGAGATATGCGGTAAACAGTTGCCAAACAAATCACAGTTGTACGTCCATCAACGTCAGCATACTGGTGAGAGGCCGTACGAATGCACAAATTGTGGCTCTACGTTCAAATGCCTATCAACGTTGCGTCAACATGAAGTGGTACATTTTGAGAAAAAATACAAGTGCGAAGTCTGTTTGCGTAAATTTAGTCGACCGGAAAAAGTTCGTATTCATATGCGAGTACATACAGGAGAAAAGCCTTATCACTGCTTCAAGTGTCATAAACAATATCAACAAAAAAATGATTTAAACAGACACATGAAAAAAAAACACGAACACGAACAAGTGAAAATGCAGAATTTCAGATTTTAGAAATCTTTAGGGCAGAATAATTAATTAAAAACAAAATTAAATTATCATTTAGAAATACTTTTAATAATGAATAATTGTTGGCTTTTATTTAATTATCTATGTTAATTTATTTTATTTTACCTATAATATCACTGTCATTATTATACTTCTTAGTTATTTATTAATAAGTATATAGGAATTTGTTTTAATTTAAATCATAAAAAATACTACGCACATTTTTTTAATTATACTCTTTACAGTTTTATTTATCACTTGCCTAATCTAATTAAAGGTACTATAGTTATGTATAATGTTAATTGTTATTAGTATTATTTTTTTTTAAATAATAGTTTATTTTGTAAAAATCGTGTCAATTATGCTTATGCACTTATATTTCAATAAAAAATCTTAACATTTATTCTAATAATTCACTTTATGTGGTCTTTAATTTTCTTTTAGAACTCTCGTTTAACGCTTGGATACTCTTTGGATTTGTGTTCAACACTAGATCAATAAAAGACATTGCTAACATGAGGCCGTTGGACATAAGTTCTCTCACGATTGGTTCTTGAACGGATCGAAAAGATAAAACGGCATCCAAAGCGGGAACGACTGGCGTTACATAATCTGGAAAAGTCCCTTTCAGCATCAATGCTGTTATTTCTTGTGAAGATATGATTTCTGAGCCAATAATAATTTTAAACAGTCTAGCATGTACGCGTGCTTTCATTAGTATCACTTTGTTAGTAGATTCTTCTATGAAAAAAAAAAAATAATGCAATAATAATTTGCTAGTCAAAATATATATTAATGAATAGTTACGAGTGTTGTCGGAAGAATTTTCAGTTCGACTGCCATTGTTTATGAGAGCGATTATCATGGCGAGCATTTGTAGTTTGACGTAAAATAAATTGGCGCTCGCAACATTTACGTTGTTAGGCATTTTCATATAATTCTCAAACAGGTAAACGTCGCCATCCGGTAATTCATTCATAATGCCAACCACCTGAATTGATAAATACTTAAATAACAATTTGTGCAACAAAAATATCATGGAGTGTTATCCAATTAAAAAAATAATATTTTAAATAATTTTAAGACAAAAATAGGTATTTGAATAAGTATTCAAAGTACCAACTCAAATTTTAAAAAACAAAAAGGACCTATTCTGTGCCAAAGATCATTTATAAGTGTTTACTAAAATTCTTTACGAACACTGGATAAAAATAATAACAAAGCGTTTTGCTTACAGTTTGGTAGACGTTGTCTAAATGGAATTTGTTCATGTCTTCCGGCATACAAATTGTTTTCCAATTATCTAGAATATTACCCTCTCGGAGTATAGTAGTGCAAATCATATATTTACCGGACATTTGTAGCGAAACAATTGTTTTAATAGACTAAAAACGTCAGTTAGATTAATGTCTAGTCTGAAATAAGTATTTGCGACGTCAAACGGTTTACCTGCTTTCTTTGTTCAGAAATTATTGGCACATAGAAATTGAAGTTTCTATTGAGTTTTCGTTTCACTTTGCAAGCTTCGCTATAACAGCGATATATTGAGTTCATCGGCCGACATCCAAAAGCCTTCATTATCACTAACATATAAAAACCATGACAAAATATTTATTTATAATATTGGATTTTTAATAGATTATTAGACAAAATGATTAATATTAATTTATTACGTTTATTTTGTCATGATGAAAACAACATTTCGATTTGTATTATTTAGAGTACAAAAAAAATCAAATAAAAAAACTATCGAGCGATTGGAAATGTTACTCTTTTCTTTTATTAAATAAAAATATATTTTCATAAAGAGCACAAGAACTAATGTTTATTATATTATAATAATATCTATGATGAAAAAAAAACAAAAATCAATGACTCAGGATATATCGTCCCTTGAGTATTCTGCGTTGCAGTATTTTTCGTCCCTCGATCGTGGCCATTCTCGTCCACCAACCGTGTTTTTTAATACGTTTTTTCTCATTCGGACGGGGGAAATGACAACGTGTTTTCGTACGAATCAAGTCGGCAGACCATGAGTTTAACGTCGACGGCGTCAAAAAACCAGACGGCGCGGCGGAGGAGACTCGCGGCGCAACGCCGACGAATTTTCTAGAAAAAACAGTTGAATAAGTGCGTGAATACAAAATCAAAAAAAACATTACGAGTTCGATGACGACTTACTGAAAAGTGGTGCGCAGAACTTGGCCGAGGGACATGTTTCGGACGGTTTTGGAAAATAAAAAAAAAAAGTTCGGAAATCGTTTACAATGCTTACTTGTTTCGGGCGATACGGATTAAAACATCGAGCCGGTACCTGGTGGGTACATAACTATATATTATTATAGACGTGAAAGAGAAAAATTACAAAGTTGCCGTACGTATATCACGGACCAAGATAACACTATCTGTTATCAATATCCGCGGTATCGATGGTATTTATTGGTATATTATGGTTATCGGAAAATAAATAACTGCGAAATTTAAACGTTTTGAAAAAAGAGGTCGAATTTCGGAAAATCATACGTATATAATAAATTTCATGAAAATCGGTCAAGCCGTTCCGGAGGAGTCCGATAAAGAAACACCGCGACGGAAGAATTTTATTTATAAGCTAATAAATTAGGTACCGATTAATAACCGATCTGTTGGATTTTTATACGTTTCTGGTGCAAAAAATCACGATTTTTACTAAATGTGGCGAAAATCGCGATTTTTTTTATAAAATAGGGCAAAAATCACGATTTCGCTTGCTCGCGAAGAGAGGCGCCTATCACCTAACTTTAGACTTTAAATAAATATAATCGGTACTACTTACGGCTTGTCCGGTGGGTTGCTGTTGAGTTTCGGCGTCGTCGGTTCGTGAAAATATAAAGTAAGCACTAACAGATCCACTAAAGTCACGATTAAAAGTTTCATCGGTCGTCGGACGAGATGAATAATAAACTGACGACATTATCGACTATCACGGAGAAAAATTAAAACTGCGACGAAAAACTTTCCGAACCGCTGTCGACACTAGGCCGGTCGCCAGAGCACTGTGCATCCGGTTAGCCGACGTACTCCCTCGCGAGCGTCTCTCGATCGGTATTAGGCGGGTTGCGCGCGCAGAACGGCTGTCATTGGTCGGGCGGCGCGATTTCATTGGCACGCAGTATCTCACTTGTTCCTATTTATATTCCTCATTAGTCATTACTATTGTTACATAATCATGTTGTCACAATGAACTATCTTTAATCTTATATAATAATTACGTAATACCTATTCTAATAGTATTTATCTCTTCGTTGTACGTTTCTGGTGCGAAAATCACGATTTTTTTTCATAGAATAGCAAAAAAAAAGAGATATTGCCATGGGGCAATGTGGGGTGGCGGTCACTACCCCTATGATTTAAGGGAGACTATAATTTATGTTTGATTTTAAGCCCCCCGTGGCTTTTTAGTACACATCGCGGGAAAAAAGTCAAAGGTGGCACATAAAAGTTTGATCAGAAGTAGGGAGACCTGTATTGCCCCTGCGTTCTCCTCCGATTCAACTACTGCTCCCGCTAAACCTATTCTGCTCGCGAAAAAATCTCCCTTAAAATATTGACAATATATATATTATATTATAGCTGAATAACCCGGCTTCGCCCGTGTGCAACTTTTAATTTTTTTCATTTTTACCCCTTTTACCCCTCTTAGGAGTCGAATTTCGGAAAATCCTTTCCCAAGGGGACTCCATTATATAAAACGAAACTGCCAACCAAATTTCATACTCAAAGCTCCAGTGGTTCCGGCCAGGCAAATTTTTCATAGTTTCACCCTTTTAATCCTCTTAGGGGTCGAATTTTGAAAATCGGGCGACGTGACGACACTCAGAATAGTATTTGGAACAACTCTGTTCTTTTATATATATAATAGATATATAAATCTAAGTTAAACAGAAGAATATTACAATATTGAATTAAATAATAATTCTAATAATAGAAATAACTTTGATATTGGATGACATGACTACACAAAAAAACAGTACAAAAAAATGAGGGTTAGATAAGTTACACACACAATACAATCAGGTACCAGTTGATTGTAGTAGTATTATATAATTCTTTATTTTTTTTTGTCACTAGCATTTCCTAAAAACGATAATAATTGTAATTTAACTTATTCAATGTAATTGTAGGGACAACGTTTTAACTACAGAAAATGTTTTAAAATGTTATATCTATCAAACACCATAAATAACTAATTTTTTTTTTCAAGTTGTGGCACTATTGGTTAGTAGAACAGTATAGAAAACTGTAACAGCAAAGGACTAAAGAATACAGATGAGGTGGTCTAAGTACTAAGCTGTTGTGGTTCTTCTGCACGAATCTATTTCCAAAAACACTCAAGAATTTGAAAAGATAAAAGAAAAAAATATGTCATATAGTTGTATTAAAATAAATAATAACACAAAATAAATTATGAGAGATTAACTACAAAAGTAGTAAAAAAGTCTTTGTTCAAAAAAAAAAAAAAAAACACATATATATATTATATACACATTTAAATAAAAATATCTTTTAAAATAAATAACTTAACATTTTATAATATTTAACCAGTACAAACAAAAATATAAATAATTTAAATCAATAATAATGATTTTGAAAAATAATACAACATAAGCATAGAATTATAAAAGAATACAGTATTTTTAAATAAAATAAAATTAATGGAATAATTTGTATAACTACAAATTAAAAATGACACAAACGATATTCTAAATTTGAGTATAAATAATTAAATATTGACTAGTTTTATGCTAAATCTTATTATTTTATTTCTTTTGGTAATATTGAATAAATTATTGCCAAATAATATAACAATAAAAACTGGTATCTGTGAGTCAACATGATAAAATATACAGAAAAACATACTATATATGGCTAAGTACATATTTTTTGTACACATAAAATAAAAATAAAGTTAATCTACAATCAATTTCAAAATTGTCAAAAAGAATAAGGTCATTTTAACAATTAATGATTTAAATTGAGTAATAAACAATATAACATATTTAATTCATTTAGCAACAACAACACCAAAACAGAAAACAACAATTTGTTTATCAATGAAAAACGGTACTTTTCCATCGTTTTTTATGGTTTTCTTAAGGAATCAAACATAGCTGAAATAAATAATTTCAAATTAATTTCACAATATATTATACATGCTCGAATATTAAATATTGAATTATATGAAATAATGTTACTCGTTAGTGATTTTAATAAAATATACATAAATTATTTATTTTATTTTATTATAAGCACTAGTGTTCAAGTCCACAAATATTTTTAAGTACACAAGAAACATAATACCGTACATAAACTTTTCATTATAAGCAAGAGTAATAATTAATGTTATCGACTACAACTGTTAACAATACAGTGTAGAAATTTCAAAAGGGAAAGAAGTTTAAGTGGAAATACTATAAATAATATTTTTTTATATAAAATAGGGAACATTGGTTATTGAAGAAATAAATATCAATGTCAAAAATTTAAGTTTCATAGGATATGGGCAACACTTGAATTATGTGTTTGAAGTATATAATTTGGTGTATGAAAGACCTGAAGTAGTTTATAGGAATTAAAAGTTAGATGCTCAACTATCACCTCAACCAACCCAAGCCAATGAGAATTTTAACAATCAATTAAAACTCAAAACTAAATAAAAATCAAAATTATGATGGTTGAAATAAAAATAAATAAATCTCAGATACACTTTAAGGTAGTTTTTAAACATTATCAAATTTATTCTATAATTTTCTTAGATAAAAAGTGTAAACTAAATTTTTTTAAATATTATTAATTTATTTTGTCATTAATGGCTGATTTTAGAATAAAATATCATTTGTTTTAAAAGTAAATCATTAATAAAAACAAATATTAAAAATGTTAATAAGCATGTTATGAAATGTATACCTTGGACACTGTGATTGTAAGTACGGATAGTTTTTCGATTTATCCACAACATCATAATTTGGGTTAAAGAAATACGATGGTTTTGTTAGATTTACGAAATCAGAACACTCTAAAAATTATACAAAAGACAGTTTGGTAAGTGTAATTATTAATGTTTACCAAAAGTACCATTGTTATGTCTAAAAACAAATCTACAAAGCAGTTTGAAATCGTTCAACTAATTATTCATAATTTCATAAACTAAAATAAAAATAATCATATAAGATTCAACCAACCTGAATTATGAAGCATTGGTTTTAATTCATAATCTTCTTTATTTTCTGAATGTTCAGAAATATTTACGTACGAATTTGAATTGTTTTCAGATACAGTCGAACAATTTAAATAAGTTGGCGCTGTTAAAAGACTTAAATAATCTGTTGAAGGAGATCCTTCGGTGTTCATTCTCATATAAACCTCATTCAAATTCATATAATGCTATGAGTAAAATAACAAGATCAATTAAGTTTAAAAAATATATAATATAGTCACTACTTACTGATTTTGTACCATCTTTTAGTAAATCACCCAAGCATTCAGCTAAATCAGAAAACGATGGCCTAGACATGGGATTCATTTTCCAACAGTCCAACATTATGTTATATCTAAACATAAAAATTAAATCAGATTTTAAAAAATTAATATTAAAGTATTTATTTAAAAATTTACATTTCAAAATTGGCATATTTTGGCTGTTCCATTCGATATCCTTCAACCAATTTATGAAATAGTTCATTAAATTGTTGTATATCTAAAAAAAAATAATAAGGAAAAAACAAAATAATTGGATTCATACATTTTAAAAATGTTTTTTAAACTAATCAACTATAAAATGTATACTTGGATAAGGAGTAACAGCTAATGAGAAAATTTCCCACATAACAACTCCAAATGCCCAAACGTCCGATTGAGTTGAAAACACTCGATCGCGAAGAGATTCAATCGCCATCCATTTTACAGGTAAGAGATCCTGAAATTATAAATGGTTAGCTTTATACATAAATGGACTATGTTTCATAGATCATACATTGGCTGATTGTTTTTTGTAGTTTTCACTGTTGTACATTGTTTTTGCGAATCCAAAATCACATATTTTTACAATATTATCTTCAGCCAATAGGATATTTCGTGTAGCTAAATCACCATGAAGAATCTTGAAAAAACATCATAAATTTAACACATGGAACTTTTTAAATTTTCCAAACATACTTTTCTACTAGCAAGATAATCCATTCCTCGAGCAACTTGAAATGACCAGCATAATAAGTCGTGAGTACAAGATGGCTTTAAAACTAAATTTTTGTAATCTCCTCGATAATTGGAACGCCATTCTGGTTCATCAGCAACCAAATAACCATCAGAGCCAATCTGTGTACTGCTATCCTCGTGTTTTTCAGAAATGCTAGTTTTATTAGGAACATTTTCATAGTATGGATTTCTAATAAACAAAAAATATTATTGTTAGTCTTCATCTATAGATTTGGTCGGAAAAAAAAACTATTAAATCAAATTACTTTGATATTGTTTTTATATTATAATCTAAATAACCATCAGCAGTGACTTGGTTCACAAAACAGTTCCTCTGTTTTAGCATATACTGATGAATATTTCCAAAACGACAATATTCTACAATGACCATCAGTTCTCCTAAAATTATAATTATTAGATACAACTTTTTAAGTTATTGTTCACAAATTAAACATTTATATTACTTTTGTTTATATTCCCAGTATACGCTCCGAGTAAATTAACAACATTTAAATGTTTGCCCAGATGAATCATAATCTTTAATTCAGATGCTAAAGCTTTTATATGAGATGGATCCGAATTTGCCTTAACCATTTTCACAGCAACAGTAGTAGTGGTATTTTTATCAATTATATCAATTGCTTCAGCTTTGAAAACAACACCAAATGCCCCTGAACCAAGTTGTTTACCTAAAATTAAAATGTAAATTATGAATAAATATGATAATCATATGCTGATGAAAAATAAGTAACTTTTAATCGACAGCTTACCAAGTTTCAGCTTTTCTCTAGGGAACTCCCATCGTTTATCATACGGGAGTAGTTCAGCTTGTTCTTCAATTCCTAAATCAGGATTCCAGCTTTCTACAGCCCCGTTTTCAAAGTGTAACAAACCAGCTAAAGCTAGCTCTTTTCTTAATTTCTAAAACACAACAAACTGATATACTATACTGAATTAAATATTGAAACACAATTATTACCCGTTCTTTTTTTAAACGTGTAGCACAGCCTATCATAAGAATTCCCAAAAGCACTATCAATACAGAACAAAAAGCAATAAAACCAAAATGTTCATGATCCTGTGGTTTATCTATAAAACAAAAATGTTATTGTACTTTTTGGTGTGTATAATAAACAAAGCATAAATTAATATTTTCAATTGACATAATGTTTAAATAGATGAACTCAGATGAGCTGAGATTATTGTAATTTGATTAAGATTCAATTAAGAAGTGTATGACAAAAAATCTTTGAAAAATTGTAGCTACTATGTTCTTACAAGAACCTATTTGGAATCCACGACACAAAGAACATAAAAATAGGACTGGAATGTTGGTTAAGAATCAAAAAGAATTAAATATTATTGGCAGGTTAAATTAGTTATAATAAATTTGTATCATATGACACTGCAGGAAAATACTATTATTAAATTAAACATCACTCATATGACAGTATTCGAAAAACTTATCGGGATAATTTTTAATTTATCAAACAGCACACGAAACTCTCTGCTGACCAATCTATGACGATTTATTTCTTAAACACATAAACGGTCCTTAAATAAATCTACATTGGCATCAATCAGGGCATTAAGATTTTTCGAGTATGCTCTGATTCCATTTTGTTGAATGTCGATCTTTGAATGTACACACACAAGGTAAAAACGCAAAACTATCCAGTTCAAAATCGCTAGAACGCTCATGTCGCAAAAACGTTTTCAGTGGGGTCGTACATTTAGCAAAATTATTTTATTATTTAGACATTTATTTAAGTATTTAAGAATCATACCAAGGAAATTCAAAGTGTTGATTGAAATGGCACTGCCTAATCTATTTGAAGCATTACATTTGTAGACTCCACTTTCTTGTAATGCAGCAAAGCGTATAATGAGTGTTTGATTTTTATCTTTTAGGAACATTCTAGAGTCATTTTTGTTGAAAAGCAACTGTTGGTCATTCTAATAATAAAAACAACAATATTATTAAATGTTGGTATTCAGGTAATAAATTAGATTACTTACAAGGAACCATGAAATAGTTGGTGGTGGCATACCACGTACATAACATTTCCATTGGACAGATGCACCAATTTTTACTTCCCTACTGGAATTGGATGATTCATAAATTATTGCCCTAGATGAATCTGTTATAGGTAATTAGTGAATTAATATAGTATTACGCCAAAACAGGGTTACATCAGTTTATTTAAAAAAAAACTTACCCCTGACAGAAACTAAATATGATATTTTGACGACTGAACTTTGTTCGTTTGCCTCAGTTACAGTACACAACAATTCTCCATCAAAGTTCTTTGTTATGTTTTTTATTGTTAAATATGAAAAGTATGAAAATTTAGTTGTACTATTGGTAATATTCAATTCTACAACAATAATATAATAGTTAATTAATCCTTTGATAGGGATAGGTTTTTATATCATTTTTATTTTGAATTGAAAAATTGTAAACTTTAGGTATGCACTACACAGAATGCTAATTTGATTATATTGTTAAAACGGAATGATGAAATGAAAAATTTAATTACGGTCAGTAATTTGTAAAGGAATCTCTTCGTTATTTAATGCTCGATGAATCCATTTAATGTCTTGATGATACTTGTACTTAGAGGCACCACATTCAATTGTTACATCATCTCCATCAACAACAATATGTGGTCCATTGACTTTTAAATAAGAGTTCATAGATAAATCTAAAATAGAATTAGATACAATAAACAAATTTTTCAAATTATAATTAATTTTGTGCATTTAAAATTAATCTGAATAAAAACTACGGTGGATTAAATAAAAAATAATAGTTCATTTCTTTTTAATTTTTTTCTACAATCCATTAAGTAATTATTCAGTAACTTTTAAGTGTAGAGTTTTTCATAATACTTAAAAAAAAATAATAAGATTACCAGTCCCAAAAAATATTGATTGATGATGTGTACTTCCAAAATCATTTGTTGCATTGCATAAAAATATTCCAGTCTCAATAGGAGTAATATTTAAAAACGATGAGAGGAATATATCCTTATATACGACTTCTCTATACATGTTTCTCTGTAATTCGATCAATATTATTAGATTTGTACTAGAAATCATTTAAGAATATGTTAACAAAATGGATATTATTCAAAGTATTACTGATATTTTAGTAAATGAATCTTCGCAGTTTGGATAATTTGGACATTTTTGAAATGACCATTCAACACCAGGCAAGGGATAACCAGCTACATAACACTGAATTATGTGTTCTTTTCCTACTTCATAAAATGATACCTCAGAGACATTGAAAATCTGTGCTATTGGCGCATCTAAAAAACAATATAATAGAAACATTTTACAAATATTGCTAACAAGATTTTAACATTTATAATTACTTTCCACAAGCAGTTTAACAGTAATTCGTTGTGTATGTGCATCATTTTCAGCAAATAGTTCATAAACACCAGAGTCGTATAGTTGTAAATCACGTATTACTAATTTTGATGTACTTTTGTCATTTTCTACATAAACTCTTTCTGTATTTTCTTTTCCTATTTCTTTACCCTCAGGATCTCTCCTATAGCAATTCAATTACAACTAATGTAATAATTTATAATGATAAGTTTAAAATTGTATTTTGTACTTACCATGTAAGAGTTGGTGTTGGATAGGCTTTCACAAAAATTATCCATTGTACGTACTGGTAACCTGCAGTACGTACTAATTCATCAACACCACCTTGAACTGTTAAATTCAAGTAAGTAACATCAGGAGCTAAAAAAAAAAATAGTTTTTAATATTTAATAGCAATAATATATTATAATATGTATGCGACTTACTATTTGTTATAAGTTTAAATGTATTATGATTTTTATTTCCTGAATGCACCGTTACTTCACATGTATAATCCCCTTCATCTTCTTTAGTAATATTTTGAATATTTAATAAAATACTACCTATACTTTTACCTATTTCATGTTTTAAGCCATTGAAGAAAATTTCACGGTCGATTTGAACATGTCCAGTCTTATTGAAAATAATTAAAAACATAGTTTGATATTAGTTTTCATAAAATAATTAGTACATTTATTTATTATTCTCAAAAGCTTACTTTTAGTTTCTTTTCGTCGGGAACTTTCCAATGTAATGTAAATGACACACCAAGATCCATGCTTACAGAACAATTAAGATTCAAATTTTGACCAATAATTATATGATCTGAATATGCATCACTACTATTAATATAAGGCTTTGCCACATAATGGACTTTAGCTGAAAATTATAATTTTTTATATTATTACAATCATGAATAAATATTAAATAATAAAAGAAAAATAATTTATTCAATGCAAATCGCTAGTCAAGTTAGTACACATTAAAAGTATTGTTAAAAAGAAATGTATGTTTTTTTTTAAGCTGGACATGCAGTTTATGTATAAACACATAGGTCATAATTGGAGCCTGGATTTCAATGCCCTAACAGCTTAACATTTATAAATAACTAAAATTCCCTAAAACAATAATATAAGTAAAAAACTGTATAATGATAAACAAATATACTTTAATAGTTTACTTAATTGATTTTTGAAAATGCAAAGAATATAAGTAGTATTAAATTAATGGAAAAATGCTGTCTATTATTACGATATGTACACATTTATAGGTATGCACTGAGATTAGATTAAGTTATGTCAGTCTGGTTGATTTATTTTCTAAGATTCTAACAAGAAATTAAATCTAAAACATAATTTTAATTTTTTTTTTCTTTATTTGATATAAACAATTTTTGTTTGATTTTTGAGTATACTCCTTGTCTGCCATCAACACCCATCAACTTTATCATCAGATTATAATCGGTTACTATGGTTTGTGCATAATAGCAATGATTATAAATACTAGTATTTATAATCAATGATAATAGGTTGGTCAGCTATATAGATGTTAAAAAAAAAAAGGGAGAAAGTATGTTTCTTCGTGGGACACTAGCTTTGATTTTTCCTTTTTCCGATGTTGAAGTTCTATATTAGACTTGGAAATGTTTGTCAGTTAGATATGATACACACGGTGTACTTGATTTATCGTGCTATGTGAGTTGAAGAACCTGAACTGGGTATCTGGGAGTATGTTATTGGTGGTAATATATGGTAACATCTGTTTCAGAATAAGAATTTAAAAGTAAAATTACTTTTACCGAAAATGTATTTGATTTTGCATTAAATATTTTGAATTTTTCATTTATTCTTAAATTTTCACTATTTTATAATTAGGACCAGATGTTAATAAATTTTGTATCTTTTTTTGCAGCACTAGACAATATTTTTCTAAAAAAAATGTGTTTCAATTGAGTCAAAATATAGAATTTATTTTAATAGATTGTGAATTAATTATGGTGAATTGTCCTATATATTTATCAGCCTAGAGTAATTTCAGGGCATTATCATATATACTTTATGAAATTTGATTGGTATATGTTGGTTCATTAATATTAGGTCTATCGAGATTTATTTTTTATACATTAAACTCGAAATATAATTTGTTTACATTCTAAAGATAATAAGCCTTTTGGCTATTTTGCATTCAGTCACCAAACACCATTAAGAAACATTTCAAACTCACGATTAATCTTAACTGTAAACATTCGTGATTCATTGATATCATTTCTGTTTGCCTCACAACTGTAATCACCAGAATCTATAATTGAAGGCGATACAAGCTTAAATCCTACTTTTTGATCATATTCTAAATTCTCAGTAACCTGAAATATATATACATTATACACATATAATTTTTTTTTAAAGCCAAAAATATAAAACAATTGTACAATATAATAAAAAATGTAAAGCCACAAGCAATCAAGCAAATTTTATACTCAACACATTCAAAATTCCCTTACGCATTACATCAAGCTGATAATTCGTTGGACAATTATATATTTTATCATTCAATTCAGCGCGGCACTGGTAGAACCCAGTATCGCGCATTGACACCATATTGAAAATAAATCCTTTTTTTTTGTCATATCTTAATTCCATGCCATAATATGTGTTACCAGACACCAACTAGATTAAGAAAATGTTAGGCATACAGATTTGATTTAATTCACATAGCACATTTAATAATAAAAAAAAAAGAAGCACATTTCAGTATTATTATTAATTATTGTGCTTAGGCGAGATGATCACAAAAGTGCAGTTTTTAAATAATTAAAATTACCCTTGGTTATTTATTGCTCCAAATAATTGACTAAAACAAAATTAATTTTGATCTATTACGTATTTTAATAAAGTGTGAAGTATAAATATTAAACATAGAAACTATTACTAAACACATAAATTTAATATAATAATTGTCAATTAAAATTTAAAATTACTATAAGAAACATTTTAAGCTATTCAAGAATCTAAGTAGAAGAACCTCATATTTTTCATGAACTTTTACATTACCATAGATGTCCAAATTATAATTACTCGCCCTTGTTTTTAAATTAAAATGAAAGAATTGAAATTTACACAAATAACTTTCACACTATACAACTTAGAATACCTCATTCATCATTTTTAATAATCAAATTAAGCCACAAATAAATTTGGGTATTAGTCAGTCAATTTGTTTACAACTAATAAATTCTATTTTTTGGTACATCATTGTGTTATAAGCAAAAATTTGCACGGGGAATTAAAAAAACCTACATATGAACAACAACCTAAATTACACATCACATTTTCACAATAACTTAAAATGCCACTCAAACGAACCAATTAAATGACCACCTATCTTCTGTATCACTTTCTGACTTTTCGACATAGTATCCAGAAGAATTATTAATGTATAGTATTAGTTTAAACATATTAATGTACACCAAGAAGTTCTAAAATATTGTTTTAAATGTACACTGTACCATAGATTAAATATGCCATTTTAGTCAATAGTTGCCATTTTCCCTATACTCATGGTCTATCTATATTCTATAGTATATTTAATCTTTGACTGTACACACACTATAAAAACTAAATGAATATATGATTTATTTTAGTTTGCCCCATAACTTTAACTTTACAATTAACTAAATGATTCAATTTTAGTTGGTCGATAACAAAATGATTGTTTTTAATTTTTAAGCAATTAATTTTTTTAGTGAACATCCACCATTTTGTTAAAAAAAAAATATTGAAATATTATAATAATTTACGTCTTCACCGCCGTCTTTTATTAATGTCACATTTACATCTGGTGATGTTGGTCTACAAGGTATGACAACATCATCATATTGAAGTGGTCTCAATATTACAATTAAATTTTCTGGAACCGCTAGTAAATATGTCTCATCTAAAAATAATATAAAATATGTAAACTAAAAAATAATGTTACAATTCATTTTAATTATCAGAATATCAATTACTTTCACACATGTTAGTCACCAATAAACAGAGAAAACAAAAAAATTATTTTGACTCATTAGTTTTAAAATTAAAAATTAAAAAGTGAATTGTTGAGCAGATGAAATGTTGAGGGAAAAAAAATTAATTAATATAAAAAATATGTAGATACAAATTTGACTTCATGCTAAATAATTCATAATTAATACTTATTTCAACAAATATTTGAAAAAGTACCACTAGAAGAATTAGTATTCTAAATTCTTTTAATAATGGACAACTCTCTGAAAGGGAAGATTTCAATTTCTCTTCAGAAGGTTTCTAGAATACTAACAATGTAAATGTACATAACTAATTAAATGACAGATTTTATTTTGTAATTGTATTTTTAGTACTTACGTCTAACAAATAAGTATATTGATTTAGAATGTTCTTCATCTAATTTCAACTCCTCTGATAATGGCAAACAATAGTAAAATCCAGTATCCAAATAATTGGCTCTACTTAGAGTTAACATAGATATATAACTATCATTAACCAATCCTTGTGATATATCAATTGTGGAATTCTATATAAAATGTAAAACATACAAGCGTTTTTAGACTTAGTAATATTAATGGTTATGGTTATAAATTTTTATGTTTATTGTTATACAATATTTGTACTGAAGTAGTTCTTACTTTTTTCACATTTAAATTTGGATCATATTCAACTTGTTTCCATTTAACTGGTACATCCCCAATGCATTTAAGTGTGAAATCAGCCCCGGATGTCAGGGTAAGTTCAGGAACATCAGGAAATATTTGTATATCTTAAACAAAAAATATTAATCATCAATAAATATTAATCATAATATCGAATGGCATCATTTAAAAATGTTATATACTTAAGTAAATACATGTCTACTTAAAAGTTAATAAGTTTATTTTGTAAAAGAAAACAACAATTAAAATTGTAAACATCCAACGTTTTTTACTTTTAAAATTTTTTTTTATTAATTAAATATAACACTCGTTGATTTTAAATATAGATTTTAAATTATTTAATTACTGCAGTATTTTATAAGTGTAAATTAGACTTTAAAAATAGACAATAGACAACTTAAAAACTAATTTTTATTGAAATAGTAGATTTTAAGATGATAAATATATAAAACAGATTTGTAATTCCGGTACTATTAGATTATTTAATAACAATAATAATAGTAATAAAGTACAATGCCCTCAATGAGGGCCTCTCATAGTAATAAATATGACAAACTCAATGAGATATACCATAACCGCGATTTCAAAATGGGCAGTTTCATAAGCTGGTATAAATTGAAAAATTTGGTTTTTATAGGTTTGTAATCATAAGTCAAACATTTATTCTGTTTTCGAGTTTTTTATTTCCATCAATTATAAGAAATGTACTTTTCGTAGAACCAACATACTTCAACGGGCTTTAAGGTCAGTATTGAAATTATGAGTAATTGACCTTTAATTGACTTTAATATACATTTAAAGAAAAGAATATTACCTGTAAAAAGCGTTAAGTTTTTCTTCAATACTTAAATTTTGAACTAGATATTTCTCTTATTACGTTTACAGAGTCATTTAATTGAAAAAAAACTTAAGTCTGCCTACGTCATGGTAAATATTCTCTTATTACTTCAATACGTCAATTAAATCTAATATTGAGATCACGGAGTTGGTCTTGGTCTTACAAAGAGTTAATTTGTTATATTACGTCTATAATGGGCAACAATAATAAATCGTAATCAAGCCCTCTACCGAGTAAAAACTATAAATGATAATTCATTTTCCAATGTACTCTGACTTATTTAAAGCATAATATAGGTAATATCTATTTTAATTGTTTTAAATGCAATTAAATAAATCATAATCCCAAGGGTTCAAAACTGTGACTATTTTATCAATATAATATTAACACTAGTAACTTGGCAATTAATAATTTATCATTGTTTTCAAATTTAAATCTGTAAATAATAATACAGCTTCATGTCTCCACTATCGTCTGTAGTCATTTGACACTTACTCGTGACTGTTGACTACTGATAAATTATTAACTATAGCAACTCGTACAAAATATATACCATACATGCATATCTATCGGTATTGTTAGTAACGTACTTATACTGTTACCTACTGAATTATTTTACATCTAAACAAAAATTTAAAACAAATTAATTTTAAACACGTCAAACGTTTCCATGTCTATTAATCAACCACATAGTTTACTGTTTTACGTGCATTTATGGATGTATAAGTAGATTAAATTACGTATTGAATAAATATTTTGCCATTTTAACTTGATATATTTGAATAAAAAGAAACTATTTTTGTAAGTTTATAATATTCGATTAAAAATCATCATATGAATTATGAATAAAAATGTTCGTCTCCAAACGAAAATGTCCTGAAAAAAGTTATCAGCAAGTAGTTGTATTACAAATCAAGAAATATTTTTATTAGATCGACCCTAAGCAATTAATATCCTATTTTATGTGTTGTTATTATTTGAAAAATTACTTTGTAATCGAGTCGTAAAAATATTACTGTTCAGAAAAATTATTGGGAAAAATTAGTTTCGCATTTAATAGTTGGAATATGAATACATTTTACAATCGAATTTTGAATATAAAAGAATTTATGATATTGTATAAATACTACATACGACAGAAAATCATAGTCCACAAAGGAAATTAATAATATAGAATTTAGTGTAGATTATAGTATAGTTTGTTTAAACCATATGTTTGTAATTTTGTGTACAGTAGACGTATATACACGACACGACACACTTGGTCTATGACAAAAATATTGATAACACTTCCGAAGCACTCGAACTATATCCTTTTTTTATTTCCTTGAAATAAATAAGATAGCATTATCTAATCACAGCAATAAAAGTTGTAGGCGTCAATTTTTGTTTTTATATAGATATCACAAATACTATTTAAAAAAAATAAATATTGTATTTAAAATGATATTACCATAATACCATTTATTTAAATTTTAATAAATTATTATACAACTATTGGAAGAAAATAATTTATGGAGTGTAATTTAATTTAGAAAGCTATTAGTTTTACAAGAATATTTTTGGAAATGAGATTATTGGTAAAACAATAAAAGTTAACAAAATGTCATGTCATATTTCTCTAATGACTAACAAATGTCAAACATACACAAATAAATGTTCGTATAATAGATGATACTTACATTCAAGAATTACGAGTACCTTTTAAAAATTCTCACAATATACCCAGTTTTCGATAAAATTATACGATAATGATAGGGCAATGTTTCTAAGTGGTTAGCTATTTACTGAGCATTTACTGAGTATTAAATTGGTAACATTCAATGAACATTGCAACATTTGGAATTACAAAGAAAGGTAGATTTATTTTCAGTACCTACTGTAATATTTTAATCATTTTTACATTTATTTTGATTAAATTTTATAACTTCACACTCAAGATTATACTTTTAAAACTTAATGATTAATAACTGATTTTAAATATATTTTAAAAATTCTTAGTACCTGATTATAATATTATTAGATAATACCTATGTGACATAGTTTCTAATTTTATTAACATATTTTTATGAACTATATAATAGTTTTTGACAATTTATCTAATTTAATAAAATGCAATTCTATTCAAATAAAAATGTGAGCATTAAAATTAATATTCGTTAGAACTTTAACTGTACAAATACATTTAAAGTAAAATCCGAAGTAAAATCAAATCTCATTCCGGTCTTGAGAATTCCAATACATTAGTTTCGAAATTAAAATGCAATTAAAGTAAGTACATTTGTATATTTAATGATTATTATTTCTGGGAACTAAATATAAAATAAAAGAAACTAAAATAATTACTAATAGAAAAACATTAAAATAATCAACACTTAAATCTAGCTATAGAAATAAAAATTAATTACATTTTTAATAATTCTCAAAATGTTAATAATAATTTGAAGCAGATTGACACATTGTCAGTTTATATTTTATTACGAAACTGATTAAAAGTTTATCATCATGGGTTAACATGCTGTTAACCATAGCCTAAGTATCACTCGGGTTTTGAAATATAATAAAATTCAACAGTTTAAATAATATCAGTACTGGCAGTACTCAATATTTAAATCTTTGTAATCAAAATTACGAAATATATTGAAAGATAAAATTCTTGCATAAAATAAAAATTACCGTCATTCAGACTTTAAATACATTATCAATGTTTATTCATTAATCGAAATATGATATTTGTGATTTAAATGTTTTTAATATCATAGAAATATGTTAAATTATTTTTAAATTTTTAAACACATTTCAAAAAAATTTAAACTTCAAATCAAATATTAGTAATAAAACATAAAATAGTAAGATACAATAGTTATCACACAATTTCGAGATGGATCCTCGTCCAATTAATTTCTTAGTCTGACATTTCCTCGACAAATTTACTTTCAAATTATAAAATGAATATTTTAAATATCAACATTTTCAAAATTAAAATTCATTAAAATTTTTTTTATTTTATTTACAAAGAGTTAAATTATTTTAATTGAAACTAAAAAAAAATATGTGTAAAATATTTGTAAATTTAATGGAGCTGCTAAAATTTTTATTTTTGAATTTTCAAATTATGTGTGAGTCCAATTAAAATTTAATCGGATGATCACGATGAAAAATAATATTTAATATTATTTTATTATTATTAATATTTAACATAATCATAAATTGATTTAAAAAGAGTTCAATAATAAAAGAAAGAGTACAATAAAGTATTTATAATTGTTGGGATTAATTTAACTTACATGTTGACCATGGTATTTTAAAACTAGTTCGGCACTAGTTTGTTTGATCATTTTAAAAACTGCTAAATAATAAAAATATCAGATAACTGAAAATCTCAGATATATTATACTGTAAATATTTCTTTTATTGATAATACCATTGATTATAGAATAAAGTCTATAATTTATTATAGTTTATTATTCTATAATCAATGATAATACTATAATGGACAGACCAAGGGACAAACGGACATATTTATCATGAATGGATGATTATAAAAAAAGATAAGGAATTTAATGGAATTAAACAAACAAGACTTTAATGAAGGTATCTACTATAAAAATAAAATACATTTTACCATTGATCATAAAAAAATATTATAGTATTTTATTAAAATAAATGATTTGTGGACCAAGATAGATTTGTTAAGTTTCATAATTATTCATTATCTACATCCATTCATTAAAAAATACACTTGTTTGATGGTCAAAAAGTAATGATAGTTTAAAATATAGGTAATGTTTGATTTTTCACAATAAAGTATATTTGCTAGAAAAAATTTGAACTTTGAACTTTTTTATACCTATTTCCTACTTGAGATTTGAGTCATATTTTTAATTTACGTTTTGTCTATAATTATTAATTACTAATAAAACGCGACACGTAGCAGTCTCAAATACATTTGATAGAGAAATGTTTTAAGAAATTGTTTTTTTTTCGAAAAGGTTTAGTAGTTCCAAGAGTTTGCCAAACTCAAAATGTATAAAATCGACAGGTATAAATAGACATATAGATAAAACCTCTTGGTACTACAACGAAACGAATATATAACAGTATCACGAACGGAACGATTAATATAGTATTATGTTATGGAACATACAACTACAACAATAAGGTCGTAGTCTGTTCTGGGTAAAAAGATTCAAGTCAGTCTATTATAAAATTTTGAAAAACAGCGATTTCCAAGAAATAAAAAGCACTCAATAGCAGTAACCTTTTATTTCGATGTTTTCATCGTCGAGGGTCCTTTAAACGCGCTTGGAAAAAACCCGGCAACTACGACAGTACGATAAACAGAAACAAATCTAAGGCCTCGCCCAGAATGTGTCAACACTCGTAATACTATTATTTTACGTTCGAAAAAAAAAAAAAAAAAAAACTGGTCATCGTCGCCCGTCAACCGTATATCGGGTATAGGTATGCACCTCATACGTTGCACCACGTCGAAAAAAATGTAAACAATAGGATAATGTGACAATGATTACGTTATGACTCACCCAAAGCAAATACGGAGCCCAGGAGAGCCGCTGTTGCCGCCGCGAAGCACAGGACGCAGGTGAATCGAATCATTTTTTTCCCGAAGTTTTGTTTCACACCGCTCGCATGTCCGTCGATTTCAATTAATATTATTACAGTTTTCGTTGATTCCCAATGGCCGTACGTTGTCCATCGAACGTCGTCAGTCCATCGAGACGCGATAGTTTTATTTATTTTTTTTTACGTTTTCCCCAATTCACTCGGCGCAATATAGTTCGTCGACAAACGGACCCCGCGCGTCACATTTCGATTCCGATCTGCCCGAAAACGGTCGTCGGAGGACGACGACAATCGTTCGCGACAATTACACGTCGACTGTGCAAGGACTTCTAGACGGTGACTGACAAACATTGGAATTTCACCGCCACTTCTGGCAGTGTACCAACCTAATGGAGTTACCAATAATCTTGAAGCGATTCCGCGGGGGCCGTCGCGTAGCGCCGCCGAATCGTGTCCACGAATTGAATTATCTCAATCCCGGTGAGTCAGACTCGTCCGCATCGCTTTCGCCTTTCGCCCGTTACGAGACACATTGCCGACCGTCTCTTCCCCCACACTAGGATACGCCGAAAATCAAAATTATTCCGAAGAAATATAACGATTATAACGTTAAATCGCGTTAGAATCGTAAAATAATTACATTTTTCTTAATTAATCACAAAACGTTATGGGATAAAACAGGACTCGCCGGCTCGGTATGGGTGTGGGGGCGCACGCACCGCTTCGTCCCCACTTGAGTGCCGCCGGCACTATCCTTTTTTAATACCTTTTTTTCCGGTGAGAAATGAACCAAACACACGTCTGCGCAGACTTGCACGATATTTTTTTTTCCAGGTCTGCGTGTCCCTCAGAGTAATCGAATGTCTCGTTCGGCACGGGTACGGTTTGAAATACAAATTGAAAGTGCTAGATTTTAGGTGATTTGGGCACTCAAAGTCCACGCTGTCAAATTTGTGATTTAAAGTAAAACTGTAAAATCAAGGGCAAACTGTACTTTTTACTACCTCAATGATTAAAATGTACCTAATTACATTTTATAACATTGATACATAACACTTGGACAATATAATATACAAATGATTTAACTTTATTAAAGATTAGATCAAATGTATCTTTTAATATAGTTCAGTTAATTCATTAATAATATAACATTTGTTAATAATTATATCATTTTTAGTATATAAATTTCCATGATTTTTGAACCATGGATAAAATCTTGTATCTTAGTTATCTTACCAATTTAAAAATAGATAAAAATAACTAAACTTGAACCTAGTTGTATAGTTATAGTATTCACTGTTGTGAAAAATAAGTAAAAATTAATTAATATTTTTTTTTTAAAACAAGTGGCGCTAATATGAAAACTGGGAGTTCAAAAACACCTAAAAAAATTCTCAAAATTGCATCTGACATTGAGTGCTGTGGCCAGGAAAGCATTGGTGACAGTGCCCTCACCCAACATTATCTAGAATTCAAAGCTAAGAAATATTTTTAATTCTATACCGAAAGTTAAATTCAATACTTCATAGAGTGAAAAGTTGACTGACGATAGTTGTATTTGGACAAATATCATTCTTCTCCATAATTTTCCTAAGTGTAAAGGAAAACTGGGAAAAGACTTATATACAATGTTAAATATTGTTCTGAGTCCATTGGTATTTATTTTAATAAAAATATTTAAAAGTTTTGTGTTTTACAAGCCAAAAGTTGTATGAAAGGATAACTATGAGCAATTTTACTCAGTGAAAAAAATTCAGAAGATTTAATCCTGTTAGTTTATTTTACTATAAATAAAGCCTGCCACATGATAATTGTAATCATTTTTATAATGTTTTTTGAATATGACTGAAATTGTTGATTTAAAATATATATACAAATAAATTAATATGACCAATGTTTAAAAATAACAAATGACTATTAACTAATAAGTAGAACCGGTATTTTACTAAACTTTTTTAAAATTATACTTAATTAATCAGTCCTTGGTCAGAATTAAATGATTCATATTATCAAATAATAACTATGTAAATTAACGATCAATTCTTTTCACTATAAACATAATATATATTATGGTAAATTATTTTTGTATTAAATTAGTTCATTAAAATTTATTTCTGAATAAAACAATAATATATTTTATTTTATTTTTGTGATCAATGTATGAAGGTTTACTGGAAATTTTTTTATAGTTATATTTAAGTTTATAATTTCATAATGTTATATGATAATTATCATGGTACTCAATAAAAAATTGATGTGTTTGAACACTTTCAAAAATAATTATAGGAAATCCAGTTCTCTTTGCCCCAAAATAAAATATAAGAAATTTATTTAATTGATAAAAAATCAGATTATAAAATTATCAATGAGAAATCCTTCAAAGTTTCTATTAAAATCAACATACTAATAACCGTATTAATTAAATCTATTTTTACATACCTAAGAATACATTTGAACCTTTTTGTGTCACAATATAAAGTGCAAATAGCTACATGTTAGAGGCTTTTCAAATAATAATTGATTCTTCAGAGATTTGAATATTGTGAAAGTAATCAGTTTTTCGGAGAGGGCTGAATACCATTTTGAAGGATAACTACCCATTTATTCGATTCTATTAAGTGTTGTTGATAATTATACCAATGGCGGTACCTATTAATGATAACACAAAATGGTTTTTTAATATCTGTTTAAATTATAAATAATTTTATTCTTAAAATATAATTATAATATTGTATACATAGTAATTTTGTATTATACATCATAATTACTTTAAACAAATTAATGTAAAAAGACTACAAAAATATACTTCCTAACCTACCTATTTATTAGAAAAATAAATAATACATTTTCAAGTGACTAGACATAACTTCTAGATAACACTTGTTATAGGTGTTTTGATATTAAAATATTAATTTGGTGGAAAATATTAATATACATAGTATAGAATTCATAAATCATAATCTAGAAGTCTTACACATTTTCTTGCTTTAGGAACACTCCAAATCTTGAGATTGGTTTTATCATCAGTCTTACGCACTATATTCTCAAAAATATCAATCCAATCACGTTTCAAATTGTTTATAAATAGCAGTTACATATGTCATCACTAGGTTCCAATCTGGACGTTCTTGAGATATCATGTCATTGATGTTCTAAAAAAACATCCAACAGTTGTTTGATTAAAATTCGCTAATAGTTTATGCTTTTAAACTTAAAAAATATACACTTAATGCTAATATTTAATAATTTAAATAAATATTAAAATAAAATACACTTAAATAAACGTAAATTGTTTTGTTAATGACTCATAAATTTGTTAACATATGATTAAATGCAACAATAACTTCTTTTATTAGGTATTTGTCAATGGAATTTTATGAATTTGGTATTTTTAATAATTATTGTGTAACACAGATATGGAATAATATATTAAGTTATCTACTTGTCTATTTGACCATGGTGCATGGCTTTGCTATGCTTTTGTATATTTTGAAAATGAGTAGAGATTATATTGTGTAACTACCAGGTCAAAATGACCATGAGCGTGTAATCATGCAATAGAATTGGATGCATGTAACGCAGGGTTAAAAATATCTATCTATTTTTAAAATTAAAAAAACTATTTACATTTTAATTAAAACTAAATTATATTTCCTGGAATATAGAATGAATTCCAATACTTACTAAAGTAGTAGGTATGCCAACAGATTCAGCACTTTCAAATGCAACAGTGAAATTACGTCTTGTTTCTGCTGGAGTTAATTCTGAATATGGTATTTGATCAGGTAAGTAAGTATGTAGTAAAGCACATAAGGCTAGTCCATCATTCCAGGAACTACTAAAATTTGTTATGTCTATGTTAGGATATCCAATTGTTCTATTTTGACACCACTTAAGTAAAGCATTGCGTTTTGAACCTCCATTTTTTACTAGTGCTTGAAGAGGATCACGGCGTTCAGCTAAAATAAATAAAAGTATTTTGAACATACCATTACAAGAATATATTAAAATAGTTTTTTTCCCACATATTTTGCATAACCTTTCAGAAAACTCGTAAGTTAGAACAAATTTAAGTTAACAAATTTTCAGGAACTCAAAGATTGGATTGATATTTTGCATTTTATAAAAATGATTTATTTTTATTTAAGTGTTTAAATAATTAAAATTAAAAAAGATCATTATGTGTTAAAGATATTAATAGTCTTAGATAAATATACTCAACACAGGCATAAATATTTAATACTTTATAATAAAAGAGGAAACATTTATAAGTTTATGAAGGTACATTCTATTTTGTTCTTTTATAGTGAACCATTAGGGTTACCATTGAGATTGCTTGTTTTAATGGTTTTTTTATATGCTTAAAATATAATTTTTAAGTACTTATTTAGATGATTTAAAGTACTTTGAGTCTCAACAGCAGGGGTGGCCAGCTTTAATATACTTGTGATTCCACTCAGAGTTTTCCCGATTAACCAAAAAAATATCAATAAATAATAATGTATATATAAATATTTCTGTGTGTGTGTGTTACACTTCTTCTATTTAAAATTTTACATAACATACATTTTAACATATTTTTGATTAAATTAAATAAACGTATAAAAACATTTTTTATTTGTTTTCTAAAAACAATTCAAGATGAAAGGGGGTTGTGATAGACTCAAGTTTATGTCTCAATTAAACTGTTGGCCATCCCTACTCTGCAGAGTTCTTATAATATATATGTATATATTTAATTAATCAAATAAAAAATTACGCATTTCAGTTGCACCCCCAAGGCGAGCAAATGTATCCATGTTGCGTGACGAAGAAAGTATTGATCCATTTGAACGGTAGTCTTCATTTTGACACTTCTTAATTGGATCTTTAAACATTAAATATAAAATAAATTAAATAAGAAAAAACTTAAAAAACCAATATTACCAGTTTCTTCACAAGCAGAAATAGTATTATTGTCTGTTGACAGACAATTTTGTTCTCTTAGTGGCGCTTTAAATTCACAATCTCTTGAAGGTTTATTCGAATTTTCGTTTTCATTTTGTCCTAACCCATTCAAGCTTGATGTTGAATTGCTTCGAGTAAATTCCGCTAAAATTAGAATATAGATAATTAAATTGTTGAAATTTATAGTACTAATATAGTTAAGTACAAAGTATTTTATTTTATAATAATAATCATAAATTACCAGTTTTAGCTTGTTTAGTAGCATTTTCAATACTTTCAATCAGTGTTTTAACGGACAGTTGGCTATCTTGACGAGAAAGTTTTGAATGACTACTACGACGACTTATCTCATGTCCAATAATAACTGGGTTCAGAATTGAATTAGCACTACATGATAAAGCTCTTGGCTTATCCATATCTATATATTTCAAAACAAGGATTAATAATAAATGCTTGGTACTTAAAGATAAAATAGAATTGCTTACGTTTTAATTTATCAAGTTGAGCTTCTAATGTTTTTACTTTTTCACGAAGTCGTTTGTTTTCTGATATAATTTGTTCCATATCTTTTTCTACAATTTCTTTATAATCATTAGCAACTCGGACAGTTGTCAATAAATCTTCTTTAAATTGGTGCCATTCCTTTCTCTATAATTGTATATAAAGATAGAAATAAATAATAATGAAATATTAGTAAAATAGAAAAAACTATATTAATGGACATAGTGGTGATCTCTTTAACTATAGCAGATTTAAAATACCTGGTAAAATGTCTGTTAACAGAATGAATGTCATTAAATATGAAAAATAAAGTATATATTATAATTACTTCAGAATACATTTCAGATTTTTCTTCATCAAGGTCTTTACGTACATTAGCTAAACACATTTGTGTTTCAGATAAAACATCAGCAAGCTGTCTTTTTTCATCAACATATTTTTGACATAAACTTTGTGACTCAGCTTCTGCTTCTTTAGCAGATTTTAATTCTGATGTTAATGCAGCAACTTCTTCATGCCATTTATCCCTTTGCCACTGTAGATCTATTAGTGCAGATTTAGCATTATTGCTAGCTACAGTATATTGTTCATTAGAATTTGTCAACTGTTCTTCTAGCCGATCAATTTCGCAAAAAGCACGTTGCACACGTTCTTGCATTGATGCTATTTGACTTTCCAAATTATCTTTTTCACGTCTTGTATGATTTAATAATTCATTCAACTCAGATTTGTCACCCAATTTATCTCTAGCTGATTCTAATTCTTCAATCTAAAATAAAATTAGTTTTGTAAATTTTAAATAATATAATATAGTGATAATTATGACAAAATTAAATTGTGCTATAATAATTTGATACCTTAGCTCTAGCGTTATCCAACAACATGAGATTTCGATTGATTTCAATATTTTTTGAAGATATTTCCTCTTTAGCAAAAGCAAGTTGTTCGTCAAGTTGTTTAACTTCAGCACTTTTGCTGTCAACAGTACACTCCAAAAACCTAACTCTTTCTAACAGTTGATTAGATTTTTTTGCTTCATTTTCTAATGATCGTCTAGATTCATTTGCTTCAGCATTAAGTTCTTCTTGTTTAGTTAACCATGTTTCACGTTCTGCTTGCCCACTTTTAAGCAGTTCAACAAGTTTTTCTTCTCGTTCAGTAACAGATGACGGAGGATTAGAACCAGGTACAAGAAATAATCCTTGTAAAGCATCAACTTTGGTGCGTGCATCTTCTAATTTTTCTGTTTGTTGACACAACGACTCTAACAGAACTCCTTTTTCTTTGCCTAAACGTTCATTATCATGTTGAAGATCATAAAGTTGGGACTGAAGATCAGCTAATTCTTGAAGTGTTGCTTGTAATTCTTCATTAGTACTAAATAAAAATATACAGTAATATTAAAGTAATAAACTTTATTAACAAGCAAAATAATAATCATGTATTAAGATCAAATCAAGAATTTTTAAATAAATTCCAGTTTGAAATTAAAGTACTTAATGATTTCATAACAATAAAATATAATATACTAACCTATAATGGGTTTCTTCCATTTGTATAATTCTATCTTGCAAGCAAGCCAAAGAAACTTCACTTACAGAACTAGAATTTTTATCCCAGTCATGGGTGTCAAGTAACTCCTAAATAAAAATAAAAATATTAATAAATTAGGTAATAACGAGTAACTTCATTGATAGTAACCTGACTAGCTGAATTTGGAGGAGCTATAGAAGCAGGAGCTGAACTCGGATACCTCCGTCGATCATCTCCTTTATTATTAGAAATTGAAGTGCATGATAAAACATTACGAGTACTTTCTATATGCATTGCTAGATTCCGTTCAGCTTCATCTCTTTGTTCCTATAAAATATACATAAACTATTATAACTGGTGGTTTACATTGATATAAATCGGTATTATGTGTCATTTATAGTTCAATACTGCAGTATAAACATTTTATGAATATAAATAATTTTCCAAATATAAGACCTAACAAAACATATAGATTACAACAGCATTCGAATAGTCACACATAGACATTATATACGCAGTGTATTTTGAAAGTTTGATCATTTAAATCACTTAGAAGCAAACATTGTGTTTTAGTTAAGACTTATCGCTTACTTTCAACTGTCCAACTTCAATGCGCAGCTTTTCCAATTCTTTGATGTAATCGTTAACCTCTTCGGACTTGTCAATCATACTGGCCGGGGACAAACCGACCGCCGTAGCGCCGCGGCTGTCCATGGCTTGTTTCGGAAGTTGTTGCTGTTGCTGTTGTTGCTGTTGAAGTTTTTCCGTTTCTTGTGGCTGTTTGTTGTTTGGCGGGAAAACAGCTGATTCCATTGTCACTGGGGGTTGCTGATAGGGTCTCACCCCCTCGGAAGGGCTACCCTGGTTGTGGTTCCGCCGGAAAAGCGATATGAATTTCATCACGCGCATGTAATGTGCACAAAAACGTCACAACGATAAAAAAAACCTAATATCAAATCGTTGGTTAATTCGATAACCGAAGCGTTTTGTTTATGTTGTTTATCAAAACAAACTACCGTATTGTTGTTTCACTGGGCTTTCGCAACAAACGTTTTTTTGAACGCTTACATGGCGAAAATAAAAAACGAACTAACGAAAAGGCGAACGGGCGAAATTCCTCAGACGGGAAAACTAAAACGTATAACAAAGATAGTATAACAACCGGTTAACAGGTGTTTGGAGAACGAAAGTGGAATAACAACTGGATGAAAACGTGAACGCTGATAACGACGAATAACGAATTTCGGTCGGATTTTTGTAATTCTGTTTACAATATTTACATAGTTAATAGTAAAAGGTCGCGATTATTACGAAACTGAAAACGGATTTACGAATCGAACGTGCAGGCGTTTGAAATGTTTGAATTGTTAATATTAAACGTGTTCACGTTGCTTTTGTGTCACAACTATTCTAATATGATAACTAATCAATTGAATCGGTTATTTATATAGTTAGTAGTTAATATGAGTTGTAAGAATATATTTACCTAACACACTTGTACAAATGAACCGAAGTTAAAGAAAAAAAAATTCAAGAATTAATTAAATATTTGATTAATGATACAAACAAACAAAATAAATTATATTCTTTTGAAAGATTAAATAAACACTTATAAATTAGAAATCAAAGTTGGTAAATACCTACTTACGAAAATTCTGTACATAATATAAGAATTATAATGTATATAGACTATTATGGAGTAAAATGAACCAAAGATATTAAACATAATGTTTTATTCGATCGATGCTTTGAAAATAAAATGATACTTTCTTGATAATGTTTATAAATACTTTAGAGATTAAAAGAAAATGAATTATTTATTTATCATCTATGGATTTTGCCGATTTTGGGACTCGATATGCACGTAGTAAATGCATATCAAATTTTTTTTTTCATTAAATCAACAACATTTTGAGATATAATCTGCAATGGAATTATTTTGTAACAGTTGCAATGTAATTAATTGAAATTAGTGGTGGCGGCTGCCGGCTTAACGGACTTAGTGGAATTAAGTCCAAAAGACGATTTTAAATTTACGGTACTTGAATATTTTGACAAAATAAATAAAGAAAAATTGTCAGAGTATGTTTGTATCTATGGGCGTGCAATAAGAAAGGATTTTGAAAAATTTTAGAGATGATTCGGTGATCGGTCCGGGCGAACCGCAGGCAACGACCGAGGTCTATTAAATATAAATGTAGATACATCTACTCATACCAGACGAATAATTTAGCTAGTTTAACAATCCTATTTATATTTTAATAATATGTGCTAAAAAATTAATAAAATTTCCAAAAAGAATTTATGTTTATATTTTTTTTAGAAGACAATGATACTTTTAGGCCAAGACAAAGACAAAGATACTTTTATACGTCATAACTCATAATATTTAAAATACAAATAACACATAGTTGGTTGCATAGACCCATGGTCTATGGTTGGTTAAACTGATAATTTGAGGTTATAAATCGTTATCATTTTATCAATTTTATATTTTCTTGATAGTCAACAACATGTGTGGTTGTTGTGCCTTTTGAAATTCTAATATATTAATGCCTAAATAAAATAATTTAAAGTGTTATTCAAAAATGTAAACTAATAAGAGGAATAAAGTGACAACTGATATTTTGATACCACGAGTAAGGGTATAAAAGAAATCGAAACCATGCATTCTGAGGAATATGAATTCAAAGATAGAACAAAAGTAAAACGGCACCGAAAGCCAATTAATAGAAAAACCAAACGAACCATAACATTTGACGAAAAATCTAGAACGTAAGTAAATTGTTTATGAAATTATAAGATTATTATTGTAACTTAAATTTACAATTATTACAAACACCTACTTGTCAAGTTTATACCGTGTGAAATACCAGATATCGAATTAGTTGGTACCTTCATTCAAACCTAATCAGCCCACAAATTTTATATTCATTATACTCAAATCAAAGCCCATTAATATTATATTAATTAATTATTGAATGTACTTTTAAGAGATTTTATTTTTAACTACAAATTTTTTTTTTTTGTGTTTTCCTGTCAGTTACCCATCAGATACCTATTAACTGATGATGATTAATTCCATTGTTTATTTATGCACCACAATATAACCATTGATTCCTTCATTCAGAAATGAGGTGAACAAGAATAGAAAGTATATAAATCTAAAATTAAATTTTGTAGAATATTTAGTCACTTGCTATTATAATACCAAACTTTTTTTATAAAATAAGAAAATCGATTACAATTTAAAAGAAAATTTTATTTATGAATACCTGAAATTTAATCCAATGTTATGAATTCTAATAATGAATATTTCTATTTGTGCATTATTATGTTTATTTTAAGTATCATGCATTTAATCCACATTAAATAATTCACTATGTGTTAAGTAAATAACTGCAATTTTCAGAGATTTTTTGACCGGATTTCACAAAAGAAAACTAGCACGAAAAAAGAAAGCTAAAGAAGACTTTGAAAAAAAGTTAAAGGAAGAAAAAAGAAGAATCAAAACTGAGGTGAACATTAATTTGACTATTGCTACTCATTACATTATTTATTTATTTTTTTATTTGACATGTTTTAGGCAAGAGAAGCTTTCAAAAAGCTGACTAATTCTCATCCATTTGTCCCAGAACCTCTTGATATGGTCACAAAAGAATATAGTCTTCAAAATCATACAGTACAAATATGTGATTTATCAACAGATGAGATTGCTAAAAATAACAACTGGATTGGATCAAACCAGGTATATTATACTAATATTTATTTTAATGATTTATAAACTGTTTTTGTAATTTATAGTCAAATTTAATTTGTAATATTATTAACTGAATATTATATTAGAAATATTTCTAATTTCTAAAATGAATTTAACTATTGCTTTTAAGAATACAAAAAATAATATATGCTTGAACCCCGAAATATTTATTTTTTTTGTCAATTAAATATTCATAATGTCAAATATTTTATGTAACTTTAGGTTTTTATTTGAGAAAATAATTAATGTACAATTTCAACAAAAACAAGTAAAATAGTTCAATGTATTTTCAATTTTGGAAATAGTATAATTTTCTTTATTGATTTTGATATACTTTAATAAATTGATTCTTTATCAAATATTTATTTAAATTCTATACAAACACATATTTTCTTCAGGTAATTTATGAAGATGACAAAGAAAGTGATAAAGAAGAGAATGTCGATGGTGAAAATGAAGATGGCAAGGAAGATGTACCTGGTATGAGTTTTAGTTCAATAAAAGAAATTAAAAAAGCAATTAAGAAGCAAGCAGCTGAAACTGTCCAAAATAGCAAAGTATTTAAAATGAAAAATAAAATTGAACGTATTAAAGATAAAAAGAAAGCAAAAAGGAAGAAACTTTTAGAATCAAAAAGGCAAAAATGGTTGAAAAAAAAAGGGAAAAAGAGATAAATAGTTATTATTTTATATATGTCTATGTAATTACTTATGGTTTGCATTGTTATGATATCAATATTAGAATAATTATTGTAAAAATTGAATTGAAATTTAATTTGATTAAAATCTTTTTCAACCCTATACTTTAATTTTATTTTGAAGATAATAAAAACCATGTAAATTTACTTTTGATTACTGTGCTCCTTTGAGCATTTTGTAATTTGAGCATCCTTTGCATAATTATATAAGTTTTTATAGCTCAGATTTTATGGTGCTGTAATAAATTGTAAAATTAAAAATACTACTCTTTAATGATATCAATAAAATAAAAAAACTATTATTTTTATTGACTGTATTTTTCATAATGAATTTATTAAAATACTACAAATTTATGATGCAGCATAGTTATTACTTATTATGAACCAAAGTCAGATACTTTATAAATAGTATACTATTATATGATTTATTATTGATTTGTTTGATGACTTAAATTTATTGGTTGTATGAAACTATGAAAGTATATCAATATATATTTAATCAAAAATTTTTCTGTTTTACTATTACTTGTTTATAAGCGCTTATGGTGTATCTTACCTTATTCTACATTATGATTGACGTTTGCATTTGTCGGTTTTGTAGGCAATGGTTGTGAATAATACTTTTTATGTCTTTCAGATCCCTTTGCGACAAAGGTGTTGTATGTGAAAGTTCAGTGAGGTCTGCATTATTGTTTGTGTTTCTATATTGTTTGCTTATTCAAGCAAAAAGTAGGTTTTGTACCTACTTTTTTACATAAATTTATTATTATTTATAAGGGCATCTGATTCAAAGGTTGTTTTTTTTTACATTACTTGTCACTAAGTTTTTTTTTTAAAAGAATTAAAATAATGTGATTTTTTACCTTAGACAGATGTCCTAAAATGGTTGAGTTCTATGTAGACATGGCTTCTGTTATTTGTTGAGTTTGGACTAGTTGTGATGTTTTTTGTGTGTTAAATGACATTGTATTGAGATGTAGATATCAAGACATATTGAATGTTATGTCAACATAGTTAAATATATGTTCAAAGTATAATACATTAATGATGGTCACCTCATTACATCTACCCTATACTTTTTTTGTGTTGTGCCTCCACAGGACAGCTGGGAGGTCACTTGTATGTGAAGAAAAAAAAGGAGAGATTTAATAGAATATAATGTTAACGGAGGGTTGTTATTCATACAATAAGAAAGAGATATGGGCTGTTTAAGAGTAAAATGAAACAGCAAATTTTACTTTCATTTACATTGATGTTTTTAATGTTTTGATATTGATATTTATTAGATGGATTGAAATGGGTGTTAGTTTTTTTTTACTTCTTTTTTCTAAGTTTATTTTTTCACTAGTTTTTTTTTTTACATTTTTTTTACTTAGTTTTAATTTTAACCTTTTTTTTTACTTAGGTTTTTGTTTTAAATTTCTTTTTAATTTTTTTTTTTACAAAGTTAAAAAAAAACTTACATGCTATAATATTTGTGTTCTATGTAGACTTGTTGAGATGTATTCCGGGTTGAGTTAAATTTCGACGACGTAGTCGCCAGTCGTTTGTAATGAATGCACGTGTGTGTTCACACACTAGCCTTCACTACCCTCGGCGCCCATGACCTCGTACCGATCTATGAACGAATATAATCGGTACCACTGACGACTTGTCGGTGGCTTGCCGTAGAGATTCGGTGTTCATGTTGGCTTGTAAAATAATGCAAGTATGGTAGCGCATACGAAAGGCACTCGATAAATTTAATTTAATTTAATTTAATCGAGTCGTGATAAATAGTAACGAAATTTTACGACATTACGCACTGTCGTGGAGAAAAATAAAACGTGACCGAGAAGAGCTTTCGGAACGACCGCGGCGTGCCGGCCCTGGTCGGTAAGCTACTGCCGTAGACTCGCTTGTCCCTCGTTCGGTCGGGTTGCGTGGGCAACTCGGCTGTCATTGGTGGGGCGGATCGAACAGCTCGGCTCTCATTGGCCGTGACACCCGCCCAGTATTGAACTGATGACTCACTCATTCCGGCTTCGCGTAAACAAACACGCCTACAGTTATTCATTTAATTACATAATTATGTATTCATAACGAACTATCATTGTATAATTAAGTACCTATTATATAATAACTGATTTGTTCAATTTTTATACGTTTCCGGTGCAAAAATCACGATTTCCTAATGGAGTAGTAAAAATATGATTTTGCTACCTCGTGAAAAAATGTGGGGTTGCAATCGCTTCCCCTGTCGGGGCCTATGAATTCGTTTTTGTGTGAGTGAACCAATTAAAACTAAAAAACTTTAAAGTTTAGACAATTTTTTTTTAAACATAACAGACTGCATGCATTGCAATTTATTTTTACTAAACAGGCATAATTTGTAAAGAATTAATTTTTTTGGGAGGAAATTTGTTTTTACACTCGACAAATATAAACTTGTCATGAACAAATGTGTGTAAACGAAAAAATTAAGGAAGTTTAGGGTTTAAGTTTTTTCAATTATTATTTTCCAAATTTTATAACACTTAATTATGCGAATAAGTCGAATTATTACATCATTCTTTTATAATTCGGGCTTTCGATGAGCCGAGAAAAATACTTATTGAGCTCCATTTACTATCTATTTCAAAAATTTTAGTGAGATAATACTAACGTTCTAAATTTTAAAGCACTATTCCAAATTTCAAGTTCGTACATTGTGTAGTTTTTGAGAAGTAGCGATCAGTGAGCGAACGGTATTTGGATTTTTTTATATACGTATATAGATTATTTAGATTTTAGCTTATCTGCGCCGCTTACTTTGATCAGATACTTACACAGTTACATAAGTGTGCGCGGTCCAGCTCAAAGAGGTTTTCAGAGTAGACAGATTTACCGTGGTGCGGGTGATATAAATATGTATCATCTTATACATATAAAGTTCTCCCGTCACAGTTTTTGTTACTGAACGTGGCCGACCGAAACTCCGTCCGCCGATGAAAATCGTCCCTGCCGGTGACGCTCCGAGTCGATGGACTGGGAACCGGTAGACGACTCTGAGTCGATGGACTGGGAGCCGGTCGACGTCTCTGAGCCGATGTGCTGGGAGCCGGTCGAAGACCGCTCCGAGTACACGGAATCGGACTCTGATGACGATACCGTTCGCATGGACCGCTAGCAGCCGTCCATCAGACTTGCGTTTTTTTTTTGTTGCCTTTTTTTACTTATTTTTTCTCATTCTGTTGAGTCGCCGACTTTTAGGCAATTTTGTGTTTGATATTAATCGTTGTAATTTTCTTTTTTTTTATTACCGTTGAGCCGAATTTTAGGCAATTTTGTGTTCTGATATGAGAACTTTTCTTTTTTTTTGCAATACCGTTGAGCCGATTTTTAGGCAATTTTATGTTCCGATATTAATCATTGAACTTTTTTTTCATTCGTTGCAGTTATCGTCATATTTTTAGGAGTTGTTTTTGTAGTTTTTTTTTTTATGTTGCGGACCTGCTGCACTCGAGAAATCGAAAAATTCGGTTTTTAATGAAGCCATTTAATCGAATGACCATGACGGACATCCGAGGTCCATTTTTTTGGCTTGAACATATTATAGTTACTAAAGACTTTGATAAAAATTACGTATATTTTATGTTCACGGTTATTATTTTTTAATTATCACACATTTTTTTCACAGTTTTTAGTCAAACTCTAACTCGTAGTCTTGTATACTCAATGTTTAATACAACGACGTAATGTATATAAGCAGTGGCTGTCACAACGCGTTGTTTCGTGATGAAGTGATGGGTACGTAGTATGTACCGTGATTTGTTGGTACCTTAGTACCAACAAATACGAAACGACGTTTGGCACTGGGGGATCCGAGGAACTCACCCGACGCGGTACACTTCTCACTATACCTACACCCATTGTATAATGTTATACTGTAGCCGACATCCATAATAATAATAATAATAATAATAATAATATAATAGAATTTATTGATTATTATAACACGACCCCCGGACCCGCGATTGTTCTTGGTGGCTTGCTGTGTTTCTGATGGAAAAATTCATACCCAAAGGTGAACTCGACCCGAAACGATCCATTGTTTACCTATCGGGCAACCTGTCTTTATTCTACACGCACATGTATAGTAATAATAATAATAATAATAATCATAATAATATAACGACAACAACACGGCTGATGAATCTCAAAACACTCCGGGGTTATTATTCCACGAGACATAATTTAGAATACAGGTATAATGTATAATATATATTTATAATAACAATAATGATGAAAAAAAAAAAAAAAAACACCGCGTATAAGAATACGGACGACGCTGGAAAATCGAAAACGTGTGTCATGGTATAAAAGCGCACGTGCGTCCATCTGACGTGACCGCGACACCTAAACGTAATCCTCGCCTTAAAAATATTCTAAGTATTCATCGGATTTTCGGGCCCGACTATCTGTCGTTTCGTTTCGTTTTTTTTTTCACCCACGTTTCGTTTTTCGTCCATTAAGGATTTGTCTCTAGCGCGCAATGAGCTCTTCGGAGACAAACGGATTCAACGCGAGGCGACCGATGCGCGTGTACTTCGTATAAGAGAGCGGGAAATAGGTGCGCGATTGAAAAATATTAATTGACTGTTCCGCGTGTGGATTTACCTATAGACTATTCATTATGTGACACCCGAATGTAATATTATAACAATAATCGGAAATCGTGCGAGGTATATATAAATAGATTGATGTGCCGTATATATATATATACGTATACGCACGTGTACCGTAAATTTCTCTGCCTCCGTATTTTATTATTATTGAACGTTGTACTTTATAGATCTTTTTTTTTTTATTATCATTTTTTTTTTTTTTATCGCGCTCGCAAGGTACAACAATGACACGGACGCCGCACGTTTGGAGAGGTATTCGTTTTACAGAATTTTTGTACGTTGGTAGGAGGTGGCTTTATTCTATTGCAGCAAGCGTTGTATTCTCTTCGTCGAGTCAAAACACCATTTAGACGGAGTACAGGGCTTCTGGGCCGTTCCGGGGTTTTAGCCCCCAATGAAATGTTATAACATGCCAGAACTCGATTCCCCATAGACTTTTATATTTATTTTTTGATACATAATTATTGATTTGACGGTAGGTACCTCTGTAGGTAGTTATTTTCTTTTTATTATTGCTTCGTTATGAGATCAAATATAAAATCATTGATTAAATTAATAAAAGTTAATTGATTAAAGTTTGATTAGGTTTGGTCTAGCTATATTATTAAATGTTTACGTGAAATCTAAAATCAAATAACACGAACCTACTTTTATATGATGGTTAGAATATATATATATACAACGTTAAAAGTTGTTTTTTTTTATCTAGAGACTTTAACGCGTACATTTTAATATGTTTTCGATTTTTTTACCAAAATTTTATATGAAATAAAATAAAAATATATAGATAGGAATAAAATAAATAGTATACATATAATATTAAAATATACATTGTAAAATATTTTATGATTGTTATCGTTTTTACCATTGATTGTATTTTTTTAAATTTCAATATTCATATGCATAATATACTATTGTATTATACAATATATAGTTTAGACGTCGCGCGTATAAGTATATATATATATGTATATATATTCAAATATTATATATACCTACCTATTTTGTATAAACTATTACGCGTTGAAATATTTATACAAAGACAAAAGCGTACCTCCAGTTAAGTCGATAAAACAATATAGGTAAGGTATATATATTATGTGTATATATTATATTATAATACATTTATGCATAATATATGTGAGTATATAATATATACGAGTATTTTGCATATTGTATTCGATAAACTTACTCGAGGTGTATTGCCGATATATGGATCAACACACATATAATATATTCAACGACTTACAATATCACATTTTATGTTCGTGCAGCTCTTTGATATGCTTCCTATACATTATATTGAATACGCTATACAAGCTGGACCAGATAAAATACTGGAATCGGCGATTTATAGTTTCATACAGACATCGTAACGAGCATATAGAACAAAGCTGATACACGTGTCTGATAGTATAGGTTTATAATATAGTATATGTACTGTGTTGTAGTATTCGTAAGTACCTACTAAAGACAGGTGTACCTATAGAGATATTATATAAAACATACAATTCGCGTATAAAACATATTATAATTACACTCTATTCTGCAGTATTCACATTTCGAGTATATTTCGTTCTTAGAGCATAACATATTGTGGTGAAGTCATAAATAAATTATTGGGTATGTACTCCATTTTTTTGGAATATCTATAAACGTCAGGGGCTTTGCCCCCACACCTCTCTCAATGAACTTAATTTATTACTATCGGAACTTAAATGTATTACTCGTATATTATAATAATTATATTATACGCTGAGTATCGACAAAACATTTATCGACACATCTGTTGTGTTAATCGTATTTGTTAACATAATATATAATATAATTTTTTTTATAAAAGCCAAATTATTATAATATTTTATTTATTTAAACTGGATGTATATACTGTGCAAGTACACAGCCGAGTAACTCACGGAGAGACGGACTTCGGGGTTTTTAATACGTATTAAGCCCACGCACATTTTGAACGTGTGGCATGGGTACGATATTTTTCCTGGTACACGTAAATAATTGAATTTATATATGTATAATATATACATTATATACATATACATTTTAGAAACTAAGTTTTATAAAAATTTGAAAAAATGTGTTGGTAAGTCATTATCATTATATTTTGATAATATCTATTAAGATTCATAATAAAAATCAAATAGAGACTTAACTCTACAACATTATAATAGGTAATAATTACTTTAACTTCTCAAAAATGTCTAGTAACCAGCCATTTTCTTAAATCTCTCTCACATTCCTAGAAAATTTGCCCTACTTCTTAAAAAGGGCTTGATGTAGGGGCAAAATCTAAATTATAAAATGTATTATAATAAATATAAAATATAATATAATATATTATGAAATTAATTTAAAATATCTGTAAAAGTGTATCAAATGAGTGGTTTTTTTTACGTCAATTTCATGTCGTTAAAAAAAAAAATTATCAATCACATGTTAAAATCATAAACGAAGAAAATAAAACAATAATTCAGCAGTAATTATCCAAGGAGGGCGAATTTATTTTTTAATAATTACTTATATGTCTTTAAGATTTAAAGACATAACATTTACATTTTTTTCAAACTATTCATTATTCATTCAGAAAGAAAGTTCAATAGAGAGGACAATGATGAAAGCAAGTAATAAAATCTGATTCTTATATTCGATATCTAATTCAAAAATAATTAAAGACTAGATAAGCCTGATTAGCATTCTATGCTATCTATACGGTATAGAGTCTATTATAGACAGTTCGCCCTCGAATAAAACACTTGTGTACCACACGTCAAGCACAAATGTCTCATTAATCGATATATTTTTATTTCATTGTACAACATTATTATCAATTAATAAATATTTCTGCTAGCACATTTTTTCATCATTGTATTAATTTATTTCACAATAATTAACCCTCTAATAGAGTAGATTGTAAACAGTGTACCTATTACCTATATATATATATGTGTGTGTGTGTGTGTGTGTATGTGTACATATATATGTGTATATATATATATATTATATATAAAATACGTATGCTTCACGTATTATATATTATATGGATTGGTGTGCCGCGAAAATTTTGTAGGACATGAAGTGTGCCGCATTGTTAAAAAGATTGAAAACCACTGGTATAGACTATGCTATAGTCACTATAGTATAGCAAGCACGCGTATATGTCATATATTAGATCCATAGAAGAGACAAAATTACAGACGTCAAATGGATTCACGGAACGAAATGAAAATATTTTCTTTTGAAAACGCGCGTCTCGTTTTCGAGAAGATAAACAGCTAGCGGATACAACCAAAAACCTGGCCGTAAATAAGCACGTCGCCAGGGACCGGAAAAAAGAGAAAAACAAAACGCGTCCGGATAGCTATCGATAATAAACGTAGAATCGGTCATTAGTAGTTGTGATTTCAAGCGAGTACTATTAAATGTCAATTTGGTATTCCTCGTGAATATGGAGAAAATTGTGGCGGCGATTCGTCGGGAACGCGAGGAGAAGGACCGCATCAAAACGAGGCAGCAGGTGCTTCGTGCACATCGATTGGCAGACTTTCGTTCTCGAATCAAGAAAGAGATCGACACGGAGAAAGAAGCGAAAATCAAAGCGAAGCTGACGGCGATCGGGCTGTTGGTCATCGCGACGCTGGCCGCGGCGGCGTGGTCCTGGAGTCCCGAGGAGACGACCGCCGCCTGGGAGCCGCCGGAGACGACGCTGTTACCGGGAGTGCGGGGCACCGCGTGCGCGGCCGACGGGCAGGAGGACGGCTTCGTGGGCCCGCCGCCCGATCACTGCGAGGCCACGGTGCTGTCCGCTTACCGTTCGCTCGTCAAGTCCGTGCGACACCGACACGTGTCGTACTGGTGTCACGGCGGCGGCGGCGGCGGCGACGGGACCGTGAGCGCGCGCGAAGCGTTCGGCCTCATGTCGGACGGCACATCGTTGGAGCCGCGACGCGTCGAGACCGCGCTCCAGCTGTTCCGGTCCGCGGCCCGGGCGTTCCCGGACGACTGGCCGGTGCGCTTCGACGCCCGCGACTCGGTGGCGGTCAACGGCGAGCTGCCGTTGCCCGAAACGTGCATCTTGTGGCTGACCGCGACGAGCGTGGCGCGCTGGACTCTGTTGGTGATCGCGGGCGCGGTCGCGGCGTTAGCGCTCACTGAGCGTCGCGACGTTCAACAGCTGAAAGCCGCGCGGAGACTTTTCCATTTTCTATAATTATTGCGAACAAAAAAATTCCATTATTTCACATTGTATTAATATAAGTACATTAGAATATATCGACAAAAATTAATTTATAATAAAAAAACTTTCGGAAAAACACTTACCGTGTGTTGTGGTGCATTCATTCTTTAAGCGACGCGCGAGAACGCCTCTCCACTAATTATTGGTGTGTGGCCAAAAAGCGTGTAATTAAATATTTTAAAACTATTCCCGGTGATCTCGGATACTTTTCAGGGGTGTTTCACTGGAAAATTAAAGAAAAACACTGTCCTTAGATAATATAAAGGATCGCGAAATGTGTATCGATACAAAAAAATAGACTACGATTTGAGTGGCGTCGAGTTTTTCGCGAGCAGAACCAACTTGTTGGCGATTTATTCGAAATATTTCTCATTACACGTCACTGCGAAATGATTATCGATAGAATTGGAGGGATAAAGTAGGTGGCTGGTCTCATATGTGAAAAGCTATTTAAAAACGTGTATAAAATATATGATTAATAACATTTCACGAGCCGACGAGGGGTGATTGATGTGTTATCGTCAATGTGGATCTCACTTTTCAATTGTAATATATTTCCTAAAAGTGTTTTGATAATATAATAAATTATATTATAATATATTAGTTCGAATTGTCGTGTCAAAATTCATTTACACTTAAAAGTTACTTTCAAATAATATTGGTAAATATACACGTAATTATAATGTCTATTGTATATTATATTATACTTATATTCTTATATGAAAAAAAAATGGTATATAATATTATGTATATTGTATAGGTAAGGGCGGATAATATATTTATGTAAAATCAGTACTAACCCAAAATGTGTATGTAGACACTAGACACATCATAAACAATAATAATTATAGGAAAGATCGATATTTTAAAAATATTATTTAGACATAGAACTTATGGAAAAAATAATGTTGTTACATATTGTAGCGTATAATATTACAATTCGTATCTTATAGCTGGTAAAAATAATACGTATATCCATATATTATTTCAAAATGGCCATCACCTGCCTGTTTATTTGCATATGTTTTTAGTTGATTAACAACAAATACATTTTCGCGTAAGGTCCTCGCGGGCAAACAAAATAAACCACATTATCGGTACGAAGTATACTTTTATGATTTTTCTGTTCATGTAGCCTAAGGGAACACGCGGGACTCGTTATTATATTAACATATTTGTTTTTTAATCAGTGATATCAGTAATAATATATACATTACATATCCGTCCAACAGCTGTACGCGATATAATTTATTTTTTTAAATGTAAAACAAAATTCAACACTAATTTTTTCTTGTATTGTTAATTATTTTAAACGTTTAGTTTTAATCAGTTCTGATTTGTTTTTTTTATTTTACTAATTAATCGTCTGAAATCTAATGATGGCCCAAGGCCGAAACTAGTAGCTGCCAACACACAACATAAGTATTAATACTCTAGGCCTATGTTATTTGACTAGTTACTACATTTCACAATAAAAAAATGAATCGTATGTCTATGTATTGAATTTGTATATTTTATTTTATCTACAATAATTAAGAATATCCTAAAACGATGTATAGTCATTGCAAAATGTTTGATGATATTTCGTAGGAAAGCTGAAATAAATTTTTATCACCTCAGATGATATTAAATTAAAATAATTTATAATAATTTATTATAAGTAGACTAAATAATTTTAAAATAAAAGAAACCCGTATTTTTATATGGCTAAAAAACACTAAATTTAATAATTTCGATTTATTATTATTTGATTTGAAATAAATATCTATGGTATATTTTATCATATAATACGTTAATTAACATTATAAAATTAAAAACAAGTGTTTGTTTTGCTCTAATTATTCACAGTATATTAATAGTATTTTATTTAGCCATATAGATAATAAGTAATAACTATAGTAATATTGTCAAGATATTAGGTAGTATATACTTGTGTAATGAAATAAAATCCTTAACGTGAAAGTAATCAAATAACTATTAAAGTAACAAGGTGAGTTAATGGTTTTCAAAAATTGCATTGATAGGAGTCTCGAGTGTTGATGAGTTTATCACGAATTCATGTTTACAGCGAAAACACAATTTATTATTTTATATAAAATTAACAGGCTCTTAGTTGGAAAGTATAAAAAGTGAATCCATTATTATCAATATTGTTGTGTCAATTGTTTCGTTTCCAATATATTTTTCGGACATCGACTCTTCGATATACCTACTAATACCATTGTACTTGTATATAATATGAAACACATAATAGATACAGAGAACGTGACTGTTACAAATGTCTGTTTCGTCGGATATGTATTTACGTGACTTTTTATTCGTTTGAGGACGTAAAACCGTGTATACAGTAATGGTGTGTACTGTATATACTATACATGTATAATATTTTTTAATAATAAATTATAAATTCTCACTGGAAATCGAAACCTATTTGTCCTCTAGATTTATCCTTAAGTATGATTTAACACGCCAAGATCGTATTATAATAATAGTCATGCGATCGCCTTTTACAAGCCCACGTTTTTTTTTTTAAATGAATACCTAAATCTCTTATTTTTCGTTTTTTTTTTTTTTTCAAGACTGCGTTTATAACCATTAGTTTCGACACGGTTTTAGGGGGATGTGATGGATATCACGTGTATATATAATGATGATAATATACTATAGTGGCAAAGGGTGGAGATTTTGACGGGTGCGTGATGTAATGCGGGCACACATACTTCTTTTCACCCCGTATGGTAGCGTATATACAATATAGTAGTTGTATGGGCGAAAAAAAACATGTATACAATAATAATAATAATACTCACTGAAAATAAAGACGCAGAACAATCCCGCCTCTCTCCTGGCGCGAGATATCCACCTAATCCGATATTATTAAACAGATCTTTTAACCCGAGAAGAGACTGCGTTTTGTACCGATTGCAGCCGTAAATTGTGTATTCAGATCTGTAAAAAGAAAATAATAGTTGCTCACTATGCAGTTATCCGCTGCAGACATCGCGATATAATTCCTATCATCAATGGTTTGCCACGCATACTACACGCGGCACCTGCCTCTGTTTTCTTTTCGATATTATTACACACACATACACACACACACACACTTCAACGTATACATTAGTGTGTGTGTGTGTACAATCGAAATGGAATACTACAGCAGCCAGAGGCACGATTGTAGCCATTAAAAATCTAATAACAATACCGGAACGTAGTCGGATGATCAGGTAGATATGTATAATATAATATTTGATGCGTATAATTATTTGTTTAATTCCAAAAATGCTACTGGGTTGTAAAGGTGGAATTCGTTTAAACGATTATTTTTTTCCGTTTTTCTATATAGTGCACACTTCACGTTGCCAAGACCTCTGAGACGATGCCCGGGGAGATGTATAATATACTTATATAGCTGTATAAAGCTGTATTCATATACATATTCGGAAAAAAAATAATAGTTAGCTGCATCTATAGTATTTTGTAATTGAAACGAATACGACATAATCGTTTGGATTTTTTAAAATTCGAATTGTATATTCGTAATACGAAATACCTATGCGTTTACGACAGTCATCATCTTATTATACCTGTATTATAATGTATGCCCGGCCGTAAAACATTCGAATTTATGATTGAAAATTGTATTACTTATATTATACAACGTGTTTAGTGACAGCTATCAAATCAATTACATTCTTTTTGTAATTGCTAAAACAAATAAAACATTTCCGCGATTAATGTGTGTTTAATAATTATTAAAACGTGTTTTGATAAAAATAATTTAAAAAGATGGGTTTATATTTTATTGATGTTTATTAGATTTAAATATGGCTGCAGAAATTTTGATTATCATTTGTAGAGTAAAATTTGGTTTCAATTTTCCTAGTGGAAGTGTTGTAAAAAACAATCTTAAAAATGATTTGAATACAATTACCAAAATATATTACAATACTACGCAAATACTTTTGAAAATCTAAAATAATTTAAAATATATTTTTTTTCGATTAGGTAGCGTGTATTAAAAATTGAGAATTTTTGTTACCTATCAAATATTTTTATAGTAAAAAATTATGAATTCGTCGGTGTTGATCATATAGAATTATTAGCGTATAATATTATGTAAATGTATTAAGATGAAAATATAAAAAATATATAAATCTTACTTTCAGCTCAAAACGAATTGGGCGTGCCAGGGCCGGATTTAGGTATGTGGGGGCCCTATGACGATATGTTGAAATTTATACTGTTAGTATATCTGAGGGGGACAGGCAAAACGCGATACCTTTGCCTTCTTCAAGTGATTCAAGCCACTACTACTCCCCTCTCACAATTATTATGCGACTGCATGTTCCATAAGTATACACTAATATTTAATTCTCTATTTAGATGTGCAGTGGAATCGGGTTCCGTCATATACATATGGTGTTATTTATATAAATGTTCGGGTCTTTAGGACAGTAACTACCAATGCGTATCTGAAGAAAAATATTTATAACAATGATAAACGTATAATATAACCTGTATACCTTAGAAACGTCAACACAATCAGCTTTGAAACCCAATTGAATCGCATTGTCGACGTGTGGCGTTTTGTATTGTACACTACCCGATAATGTAATATTTATGATATCGGGGCTAAACGCGACGGTTTCATCCGGACGATTGGCCGAGCGCGACGTCGTCGGCGTTTGATTCTCGCGCACGGTATACCTACACGCATAGCATAATACGTACAATATAGGTAAACATTATATCTCCGTGGCCGGGACACGGTCACGTTTTCATTTGTACTCGCTAAATAAACGGCCGAAAGCCGCGCGGCGAGTCGGGGACACGGCCGAGGTTTCGATGGGTGCAGCAGCAGCAGCAGCGCCGCAGGCTCATACGATTCCGGTAGACGAAAACATCACAACCGTTGCAGTGTACCCCTCGTCGTCGAGGTTCGTGACGATTATGTTGTTTGGGGAACGGCCATTATAACGCCGTACATTTCAATTGACTCAGCTGAACGTACAATTGGCTAATGCTTTGATTGATGATTTTTTTTTCTTTTTTCCACGTCTCTTTATCTTCTCTTTTCGCTGCGCGCGTAGAATATGACGATATTATTTATATTATACTCGGCTCCAGCGCGTACGCGTTGTGTAGCAATATGTGTAATGATAATAATAAACGGCGCAGGTACGCGCGCGCGCGCACCGCTGCAGGACGATTAATAATGCCGCGAAAAGCGCATTATCGTTCCTCATTATATTCGTCTCGTGCGCGCGTGCGTTTATATCATGATAATTATCATATTTACTTCTACACGCGCGTACGAACATACGATATGTGCGGGGTGTACCCACACGCGCCCGTCTTAATCGGGCGAATATTAAAACGTCTGCACGCCAATGTTTCCATATTGTGTATATATTTTTCATACGTTTCATATACAATTAATGTTCAATAATAAAATTATCCACACTGCTATTATATTGCTCTACCACGTCCATTGGATCTATTAACGTGTGATTAGACTGATTAAAATCAAGAATCCGCGCACGCCTATGCTAGTACCCATACATACTCTACTGTAAAGTTTAAAAACGATGTATTTTCGTTAAAAACAGTGGCCCCAATATAGAAGGGCCCAGGCGGTGACACCCCGGGATCTAATCTTCGAGTGTTCAAATCAATTCGCGAGCAGTCTTCGTCAGAGATGCAAATCGGATCGTCGATGCACTCTTAATACCTAAACGTTACATCGTGTACTACCTATCGTAAATAACAACTGTTAAATTATTGTACGCGCATAGTGATCATGAATGGAATAGTTTTTTTTCGACAGCGACTCCGCGTGATTAAACCCGCTTTTGTTCGGTAGGTCGAGAAAGCGGCGGTGGCCGAGTCGGTTCTCACGGCGTTATATATTATTATGTTATATCGGTTCGGCGGATGTGTGTAATATACGTCCGATTGATACCGCGGCCCCCAATAGTGAAAATCGATTTTGATTCTGATTGCGACTATATTGCGGTGTTGTATTATGCGTATACATTTATTGTATTGGAGCCGACGCGTTGAGTTTAATGGAAATATACGCACGGTTCAGGATGCGAAAAAAAAAAACAAATATAAATAAATGTCGGACAGTGATTCGACGGTTTTTTTTTTTTGTGGAACGCTTGTATGTTATAGTTTGTAGTTATGAGTTTGCGATACGAAACGATGCCGCGGAAATTATACAGGCATAATAATATTATAATGTACACGGTTTTTCGAAAGTTCCCGCGCATCGATCATTTATCAATTGCGTTTACGAATGCCAACGGTTGCGATTCACTAAGAAAAAGAACGGATGAAATAAGTTCGACCGCAGCACACCCCGTTTTCATGAAATCATGTTCCTACCTACTCGGTTGTGACAAAATGATCATGATAATAAAATATCGTTAATTATTGTGAGACTATATATTGTTTATCTATACCAATTATTAAGGGTGTCTTAACTACGGCTCGCTAACGTCCAAAGTCTACTGGCGCAATTAGATCTGCATTTTTAAAGGGGTACGTTTATTTATATAGTATTGATAATCGATAATTATAATCACAGATCTGCTAGAAAAATGTACATTTTTTGTAAATCGACCGATAAACGAGAGAATGTCCAAAGGAATTTACAATATGAATATATAATATTATACATTTATACGTAACATTTGTTTACGAGATGTATATATGAGAAACTTATGCGAGATAATACTTATAAAGTAAGTATTTCTGGCCCAGAAATTCTGGGGACATTGCGTATGTTATATTATACAGTACACAATAATACCTGGGAACCGTACGAGAGCCGTGGTTTTAGGCCAGGAGAATATATTGTTATATAATTAATATGTAAACAATATTACACCCCTCACTGCTAATGATTCCATTTGTTGTCATATACGTCATTATAAATTCATATTATACTATTTAGAGTTTATTTTTCATTAGTAATCACTAATTAGGTTCTTTCAAAATAGCTTCCTTATTTTATGGTCATTTAAATATTTAAAATGGTTTTAAGTATTTTGGGTTACATTATAAATATTTATTTTTCAAGAATATAGTGTTAACGTTGTATATATATATTGACCACTAACTTAGTTTGATATGTACTTTATCTGTATGTGGTACAATATTTCTGTCACATTAGATATACTAGGTATAATCAACATAATTCGTGGTAAATTAACTTTTGTTATAATCATATAAAATATTAAGACGCATATGAAATTTGCGAGATAATTTGTTTTGATTTTTTTAATTGTTGCAATTTTCAAAATATTCAACGTGATGGCAATAATATTTAAAACGGACATGATTGTATGGGCACCAGTTTTAATTGTTAATGTACAGTGTACACCCATTGAAAATATCATTTATATTGTTATACAATTTAAACCATATTGTTATCTTACTTATGTAATTGACTAAATAAACTATCGGAATATTCTCATAAATTTCAGAACGATATCTAGTTGAAATATGTTCCAACTGATGTATGTATTTTAAATCGTATGTTCAATGTTGATTAATAAAATATTGAAGACTTGAATACTATAGTAAAGTTTGATGAGAAACTGAAATGAGTGGGTTGGTAATATAATCATTAGACATGAAATAAATAAAATAAACCATAGAAGAGAGCGTCATAGAGATTTTTAAAATGATTTCGGTTCGCCATTCATATACAATTCGCAGTATAGAGATGTAATGTGTTATTGCTCAAATTGATCAAATCAATTGACTCTTTGAAGTAAATAAATTATAATACATGTTTTTAATATAATTGATTTAATTTTTTTTTTTTTAACGTGAATTCTGGTATGGTAATATCGAATACCTATATACGTATTTATCATAAATGGAAACGAAAGTAATTGAAAAATTGGTTGCCCCTCAAAACGATTTGTCCTAAGTTTTAGCCTGCTTAGCCGGACGTTAAATTTGTCTCCGTTATAGTACCTGCATTATATTCGTATACGGTATACTGTGTATATTGTAGTACAGGCGCGATTCACTTGTCTCGAGGGATTCTTTCTATTCGCGAATTCGTGATTTTCGCGATAGACAAACCGGCAGTTGTGTATCGTTGCAGCTGCACACTTTCATAATGCCTCGTTTCACCGCGCGTGATACGCATCTGTTCACGATTTTCGTATGCACGTCAAGTGAACGGCGTTAGTAGATACGGGTGCCGGGTAGTTTTTTAACGTCCAATACTCATTTTCTAGGCCAACGTTATGTGTTATTGAAAAAAAAAGTTTCTATAAAATTTTAAACGTTATTGTAAATCACGTACAGATTATTATAGTTTGACTTGAGAGAGTCCATTGTCTAGCGATATACATTTTTAATTATGTCGAAAATTATAACGTGAAAAAAATAAGTTCATACTCGTCCGTTTCATGTATATAAGTACATCTTCCAATAAAAAAAAAACGATTGCCAAAAGTAGCTGAGAACTGAGACGATACGTATCACGCACGTGTATTAACATTATGAAAATCCCGAGCGAAAAATCTATTTATCATTAATTTTTTATCTCGGCCTTTTTGTCGATGGTTTAGAATAATAATTTAATCAATAAAATCCAACACGCGTGTTTTCGATTTTAATTTAAAATTTAATATTCGCCGAGTAATGAAATAATTTGAAAGTTCGCGGCGTGATGGCGCGTAAAGACGTCAGGACCGATCCATCATCACCGGCTGTTTGTTATGAATCGCATAAGGAGTTCTATTTAGACGTTTGCCTCGGGACTCTCGGGTAAGTCCGCCGGCCCTGTACGCGCGAGTATCGAGAGGACTGTGCAATAATACGGTCTCAACGATCCGAGGTGGCGGCGTCGGCGTCTCGTCAGCGGCCCGGTCCCGCCGCATTATGTATTTATAATATTACGTTTTATATTACGTTATTAAAAAAGTAACGTCTCGCACGCGGTCCGGACGGCCGTCTACCGCCCATGTTTTTTTTTTTCTTCTTCTTGCCCGAGTGTGTTTTGATTTATCGGAGCCCATTATTATAAATCGTGTGTCAGCCGTGCGCGCGGATATATCTAATACTATATTCATGCGAAGAAATCGCACTGTTTATTAAACGGATGTATGTGCGCGTCTAACGAGGAAAGAGGTGTCAGAACCAGTTTCCCGACGTCGTCGTTCGCGTCGATGGCCGCGCGCGAGCGAGCACTCGTATATATTATAATATACATATATATACGTATATATACACGCGCGCGCGCACACGCACGACACACCTCTACCTACCTATTCGTGTACCAAAAGGACAAGACCGAGAGCGTGCAGGCTCATACATAATGTATATGATAATATATCGTGTGGGTAAATATATATATATATATGCATACATATACCACGGCATTTTATTGCGCAGTCGTCGTAGCCGATACGAGCGGAGTCTGAAATAAGTCAGGATCCGTTTTGCCAAAGCATATGCCCATAGGCACTCCCCGTATTCTATATTACTAAACCTTTAAAATAAACCGTTATAATGTGTATTAATAAGTAGTGGTTTTCAAACATCACCGGACTCGCGGATTCGTTAAGATTATTTTCGATTTTTATGTTTCATCCTAAAAAAAAAGAGGAGAAAAAAAAATTATGATTTTCTAGCCAATTGATAAATACTGTTTTGTAATTGAGAAAATAATTCTATTATACTACCTATATTATAATGTATTCGTTTAATAATTTCGACCGTTTCATTGATTTTACAATGATAATCCCCGAAAATATTCTCGATCATTTGTATTCTATTATTTCTCTATTGTTTTTGATAACAATATTGCTTACCGCAGAAAGGCGATACTGGGTGTTCTGATACGCTTTTCCTTCGAGTCGTGAATTCAAACGAGTTAGGCTTAATCTATACAGGGATATCATATTTTATTTACGCGTGGTAATTTTCAATTTATATTTAAAAAGTCTCGGCAACACGTAGTGTGATTTAGTATAAGGGTCGGTGTATTAGTGAGGGTTATATGTAATGAAAGACGGGAAACCAAAATACGTATTTAAACGAGTTCGGAGTGTTATCAATCGTCGTTTAAGTTTCAAATCATTTGAATATTTCAACATATTTAACACATTATAATTTCATTATTACTTTGCCATTTTTGTTTTCACAAAATATTACCACGCTTTTTATATATGTATTTGTTATTTCCTGTTTGTGTATCAATATATTTTTATTTTCTACAGATGAATAGGCTATCATGGCCGTTATCGATAATGTTTGTGCTCGGATTTTTAATGTGAACTTATCACATCTTACAGTTCTTACTTTTAGATTTGACATTAATTTTTCATGTATTGTCGACCAAATGTATTTTAATTTTACTCGAGAATAAACATATTTCACATAATACTCTGTTATATTATTACAGTTACAAAAACATATTTTCTACCACACGTATTTCTGTAATTGTGTCTTATTCTGTAGATTATCAATGCGGTTTTCTTTTTTTCTTCATAGTTTGTTGTATTTTATCATTTATTTCTTTCGAATTATATATTTTATTTGTATGTTTTTTAATTCAACCGTATAAGTGTCATTATAGTGGCTTAGATTTCGTATTTTTACCATCGTGCGAATTACATATCATGCGGTTATGTTTTTTATTGTTGGTAATACGACGTGGTAGCGATTTTAGCTTAGTCTACGGATGTTATTTGGTTTATCGAACAAATTTTGAGTCCCACGTTCGAAATTTGTCCGTATCCTGAATTCTTAGCATTATTTGTTCAAATATATCATTGTTATTATCACTATATTCAGTGGCGTAACCATAAAGGTGCTTAAAAGTAGGTTAAAGTCATTGATAGTAAATCATTTTTGAAGATTGTTAAAATTGTTAAATATTTTTCTTGCTAATCAAAGTCATCAGTATAATGCTATCAATATAAAATCAATTGCTAGTCGCCCCACATTGTGACGTATACACTAATGTATACATTTTGACGTACACTAGGTTAGTTTTTACAATTTAATTACATAACATTTCTCATGAATCAGGATGTAGTGTATTGGGCCGAAGGGACCAAACTGGATACGGGCCTAGGTCGACTAGTTAATCTGTCACAATGTTGTCCCTGATCGTTTACTGTTACAGTTGGTTCTGAATCAATCTTTTATATAGCATATAATATGTTTTATGTTTATGTTTGTCATATTATTTTTTAGGCGGCAATACGTTTCATGAATGTAAATGTAGTATAAAAACATTTCCGATTCTATTAATATCCTTTTGCCAAATCATGTTTTAATGTTTGAATAAATAACACGACGTTATAATATTAAGATCGCCTTTCCATGCATATTGCATACATATTTTACACATGGATATACTGTCTAGTTTTTTTTTTTTATTATAAATTACTATCTTATTTTATATCGGAATTAAGATTTGATTTTTAACGATTTGGGACACTTTTTATTGTTTTTTTCCCGTTGTAAGCATAAAATAAAATCTATAATTAATGGGAGTTCAATGTGCCCTTTTAATTTTATTACCTCTTTATTTATATTCTGTATAATATGTATAAGCCATATAGGCGTATAAAATTACCAAATTTATATTTTATTTATATCCTTGAATATCATATCCACAAACAAGCTATTAATTAATTATATACAATGCAAATATATATGACTTTCGTTTTATGTAATATTACAACGCATTTTAAGACTTTTTTTTTTTTTTAAATTTTAGTTAAGATAAGTATATTTTGGAGAAATAAATTATCATATTTAATTTCTTATTTTTCATCAGTTTCAATCTGTTTAATCATGATTTAACTTTTTTAGTTCTCCGTTCTGTTGGTACTATGAAGTATTATATTAAAACATATATGGTATTGGTTTTTTCCCCAAACAGCCGCATGTGGATTTCGTAAGCAATTTTATTAGTAAACTTACGTACAATACTCAAGTATTTGATGAATTTTTCAGACCTTTCTTCGTTGATACGCATTGGTTTCGCATTCCTCGGCTGATCATCTCTGATTCAAATGTGTCGAGGCATTTCCGATGCTATTATTTGTTTTTAGTCAAACACTTCCTGTTCCGTTTTCTGTTATATCTATTATCCTACGAGTCACTAAACTTATATCAAGAAACTCGATTTCCTTTCACCGCACACCTTTTTGCACGAAATATTAACGTCCCGTCCTATGAAAAATCACACAGAACCACTACCACGCCCATTGTCCTCGCAGTCACGTGCAATAAACTTGATAAAATCGTTACACACACACACATATATATATATATATATTTAGATATATTATACTCGTGGTCGTTATGTTTTATCTAAAAAATGTAATATTTCTTTTTTCCTCGCCTTTCCAATAGTGCCAGTATTTGACAATATATACATTATACACATTGGTCATTTAATTTATTGCAAAGCTTTTGTAATACGCATAGGACATAATATAGGTCCGAGGTTAAATTTATGGATCACGTTTATATATCCTACATGAAATGATGTAATATGGTTAATTCTTAATATTGTATGTAAATATTATTACTCAAATTATAATATAAAGTATAATTACCATTATACTCCAGCGGTTCTTGCTAGGCGATTTTCTTTCCGATTTTACCCTATTTTATTCCCTCGGGGGTTGAATTTCGAAAAATCCTTTCTCTACTACGAAAAGTTAAAACCATTTTTTTCTGAAAACCATAAAAGACACTTTCGAAACTTGGCCAATCCATTAATGAAAACCGTACTAAAATCCACCGGGTACTTTTCGAGTTATGCGCGTACATACAAACAAAGGGCTTCTATTTTATATACCTATAAATAAAAGATAATGACATATATAATAATTATAAAGGATACAATTGATTGCATTTGAATTATTAAATTATGTCACTTAATTTACTAGAAATACACTCAGTACGTAGTAAATGTATATAGCTACTGTAGTTTGAACACTTTTTTTTTTGAAACAAGTAAAAAACAAACGTATGTATGTAAGCACAATCTGATTATGGTTTTTGCTGACTCTTCTTTAGTGAAATGCCCCGTCAACAACTGTTAAAAGTAAACACACTTTTGATTTCAATCGTGTTATTATGGAATTATTTCAACATATCCAACTGATAATAGTCGAAACAATAGTTTAAAATTTGTTCTACATTCCCGTGTAAAGCATTATACACAAATGAATAATGGGTATAATGTGTTTAGTTGTTGCCAGCGAAAAAAATATTCCTTCGAATGATTATTTTTTCTGTTCATGAAATGTTTATGGTTTATAATATATTATACTGTAATATGTGTTTGTAAAATGTAGTAACAGAACGGTTGTTGTTTAAATTATATAAAGTTTTGATAATTCAATTGCCTTTATTTTCTTTAAATTAATCGTTTTAATATTTAATTTTTAGTTTTTACACTCCATATATTTACTATAGTACACACAATTAAGTCTACAAATTACAACCCTATAAATTACCGTAATAACAATATAATATTCTTTTAACATTCGTCATGAAATGGATAACCTTTGCCCCTACAAACATTTGACTATGATGAGGTGTATAAACACGGAGAGTTCAATTTTTTATGGTGTTATCCTATCAGATTCGATTTCTTCTTTGTGTCCTCTGTATTCCATTCCGCCACTGGATTACGAATTGTTTTAAAATTATATAACTGTGCATTTAGTAACAATCTACACTTATAATATATAAATACTAGCAGCTGACCCGGCAAACGTAGTTTTGCCATATATTTCTAGGGAATTTTGTAGTATAAAAAATAACTAACTTATTGTAAGTATGTATGTGGGCACGGCGTCTATGATTGAAAGAGGAATGGAGCGCGCACGCACGTAATTTCGGTAAAAGTTATGTAATAATATATGACTATGCAAAATCCATACCTTTTGGTAAACATCGTCGGGTTTTCGCTTTAATTGTATGCGTCACGAGCTTATCGACCAATGACAATAGATTTGCCTGCGATCGTATTCGATCGTCCAATGAAAAAAGTTCTATTGTATTCGTTCTATTGTTCATCGCACGCACGCAATTTCTGTAAAAGTTATGTAATAATATGATATTGCAAAATCAATAGCTTTTGGTAAAGATCGTCGGGTTTTTTGATGACATAATAATCTATTTATATGAAATGCAAATTACCACGCACTCGCTGATCGTTGCATCTCAAAATCTAGCCCGTGAAAAGTTTTTCCCGGTATGAGGGAGAAATAACGTTCTTCATTTTCAACCCCTTTAATCCCCTTAGGGGTTGAATTTTGAAAAATAAGTTAGTAGTAGATTTTTCATTACTATGTATGCTAAGTTTCAAGAAAATCTGATTTTATAATATGTATATTGTATATATATATAAATATAAATTACAATATTATAATATTATATAAAATTAATACCACTAAGCTCCAGTGGCTCCGGATTTTTTCCATTTTTACCCCTTTTAACCCCCTTAGGGTTAATTTTCTTAATTTTTTTTCCGTAAGATTCTTCTCCTGACAATAACAAACACAACAAAAAAAAAGAATTAGCTAAATCGGTCCAGTCGTTCACGCGTGATGAGCATACCTGGTAAATAGGGATTCATTTTTATATAATATTATTTTTACCGATTTCAACCCTTTAAAAGCAAAATTTTGAAAACCGGGTGACGTGGTGGCACTCAGGAAGGTATTTGAAACAACTCTGTAAAAAAAAAAAAATTGGAAAAAAGTTAAATACCGTCGTCACAAAATAGGTACATAAAAAAGGCCTGTTCTTTTATATATATAAAGGATAAATAGAATTTGTACATGCGATTATGAAAGTTAAAAACATTTGCGGGGCTATATATATTTCACGTGAAAAAGATTACGAGCCAATTTAGTTACATACCGATTATAAATTGCGATGAATATTAAACAAACTGAAATCGCCATATGGCAACTTGTACTGTTATGGACGATACGCGTTGATGGTGTTGCAATAACATATATATATAAATAAAGAGAAATAAATAAGTAATATGTAGACCGCGTACGTAAAAGTCGACGGTTTTTTATCCTCAAACCTTATGTGTTTATGGACAACAGGGACGTAGGATGTGAAGAGAAGCAGAGGAGGGACGAGATGTCGTACCGTTTGTGGTATGGATTATATTATGTGAGTGTGTATACTGTATATATACGTATATGTATGTGTATACATATAGGTATATGGCACGCGTTTGAACCGGTTGCCCGCATAATATATTATGATAATTATTATTATTCTATGGGTTTCGATGGAATAATAAGGTAAGAACAAACACCGTATAAAACGTGTATTTGTGTATCGTTTTACACGGATTGCTTGTCATTACATATTCTCGCCTCGTTCGCCAGAATCAGACACGTTTCACAGACGATGTTCGTTTACAGATCACAAATGGCCAGGTGACGAGAGGGTTGACTAATTAGTGCGGTTTTCTTTTCTTTTTTTTCATTCTCCACTTGTAAAGGCAATCCTGACGACTGAATGTCTCGGAAAAACAGACTCTATCATGCTTACATAGGACTTTCAAGATAAATAATTACTTTGGTTATGTAACTTTTAATACAGTAAACCGAAGCGCGTGTTTTTTATAACATTAAAAAAAAAAAACATGTTCACAGTCCATTAGTTTTTAGATGAAACGTGTGCAAAAACGTATACATGTTATTTATATTGTTTATCTTTTCAATCGTTATTAGTTGAATATAATTATACGAACAAATAAAAATAAAAATAATATAATAATTACACCTGACATCATTACGTCATGTACCGATATACCTATATACTCGTATATATATCTTGTGAATGTTACACTTATAATATTTTACTTACTGACTACAATAAAAGGCAATAAACCACGCGTTTCATTAAAAAACAATAAACAATTATGATACCATGTGATATTAAGGTAGTTATATCAGTTTTAAAATCAATTAATTTGTTTGAAATAAAGAAAACTCGTATTCATCAAATTTACTCGCCATTTCATTTGCCTGTAATCCTAGTATAATATCCCATAAAATAGGCATATCCTTTTAAAACGAATGGTTTATGAAGTAATATATACAAGTAGTATATGGCACAGGTGTGTATATAATTGCTATTATACAGTATATTTTATAATTAGAAGTTGGTTTTTTAAAATGATGTACGATAATAAAAACTAAGTTTTTTTTTAGAATTTGTTTACGGGACCTTAAATTGAGATTGAGCAATAAAAAGGAATTATCTATTCAAAAAAAATGTACACAAGTCATAATATGGTCATTTGTTTGCCACGCCGCCGGTTTAACACCCTTTTTATTAGTGTTAGTAGAAAAAAATCTTATATTCTATATTTTGGGTAAGGCACGTACCATAAACATTATGTGTTTGTTTAGTGTTTCTCGCCCTCTTGTGATTTTCTCGCACTTAGACGTGTGTATTTGGTTATAATTTTATCACATACACACACACACACACGTATATACTTCGCAGCGGGGTGGTCTTGACAATAGAATTTTTACTGCATTTAAATCCATCCAATGTCGAACAGGTGTTTTCAGTTGCCAAGTATCGATTCATATAATAACAACAATGAATTTTGGCCAAAACTCTTCAAAAGGTATACAATAAATACAAATAGATATTTTATTGAGTCATCAGTTGTATTATAATACGTATAAATAAAATACTGTGCGGCTATTAGAAAGTCGAAATTCGTTTTTACGATATCTAAACGATTGTTACGTCGTCGTTGTCGTAAAATCTCAGTTAATACAGCGATATACCTCGTATTTATACTTCATGGATATTGTCGCATTCTACACAGAAGATGTAGAATATACAGCCTGTAAAAGGTAAACACACGTATCAAATTGAACTGCAAGAAAATTTTAAACCCTCATAATCTCTGTCGAATGTAATCAAAAACTCGCTTGCCTAAGTGCTTCTACACTCTGTATTATTATCGGAATATAAATACTTTTATTTATTAGAACGAGCTATTCAAAGTCTAGTAAGAAATGAGCACGATTTAAATCATTCTAATGACGAAGGAACGACGAGTGCTAGTATTATATAACTGATATTTAATACATTAAATTTTAAGTGCACAATATCAAAACAACAAAGATTATTAAATACATAAATAAGTCGTTAAAAATTATAAAATATTTCTAAAATATAAGACACGAATAATTTGTTTATATATTCAGTAATACTTATTGTTTTTCGATTATTAAAAAATAAACGTATACGAGTATTATAATATTTGGAAAAATTGAGTTTTATATAATAATTTTAGACACTTCTCTCGATCTGCGTATAACGATTAAATATAAAATAAACTCGATGGATATTTATTGTAAAACTTGCAGGCGTAATACGTGTATTTATTGTTTAGCATATAGATTGTAAGTACGCACGTCTATTGTTTGGTAATAAAATTATCGATGTATTACTATGCCGAGTGAAGACTTTATTCGTGAATACGCATTTAAACTCTTTTCCCGATGGCAACGCGTCATATTTTATTATAATATGCACAACGCGTACGTTATTAATACATACGAGTATATGGTATGTTCTACAGTCGCGTAAAATCGATTTCAAACATCACTTGATACGTTCGTGATACTTTTCGTGATAGCTGTCTGTCCGAGCCGTTTGATATATGAAAAATAATAATTATCTAAAAATAAAATCTCAATACATAAATACAGGCACTCCTTCGACTCGTTCCGTTGCGCCTCCGGTTGCGAGTTTATATATATATTATATTATATATATATATTTGTATTATTGGTATATATTCGAATCTTTATGTCCGTGTCGAGTGCGGTAATACAACACCCCCGGCTAACGACTGCTATGACGATTATCAACAACCGTCGTCATACTTAAATGTATACCGGGTGTCCCGCGGAGATCTGACAAATGTAATAATCGAGGCTAGACGTTTATATGCACGCACTTCTAAAATCACGAAATATTGTCGTATAATGCACAAGAACGGTCAAATATGCTGTGAAATTTGCTCGTAAAAATTATATTGAGAAAAGTATAAATCTACCTTTAAATTGATTAAATACAACGTTGTTGAACAAGTATTGTTTTAGTACAAAAATAAATTGTTAAATTTCTATGATTTCAATGATTTTTAATTTATTATAATGCACGATAAAATAGTCCGTCCATTATATTATTATTTATTATTATTATATTATCATTAAAATATAGTATAATCAAACAGAAAAAAATAGAAAAATTCATCGATTAATCTGAGCCATATTGATCTATTCAATACTTTTAAAACTAAATTTGTGTATTAATTACTGAAACCCCGCGTTACAGCTTAAATATTTCATTGTTTTATAACTAAAAATCAAAAATTAAAATATTATTTTACATCACCACCTTCAAAATCCAAAGTTATTGGTTTTTTGCTATTTTATTCTTGAAAAACAGCGTTAGAAATGTTTGATAATTGGTAAAGACAAGTCGTTAATTTTTTTAAATTGTCTGAAGTCTGAAAATTACAACTTTTTTTTTTATTAGTGACTAAATTTATTTTATGAACTGTGACAAACCAATATGAATATATGGATATAACTATCGATTGTGTAATGATAACATTATACGTTGATAGAGTTGCTGCAGCAGCAATCGGCAATACAAATATTTAAGTTTTAACAAACTCACTAACGAAAGATGTACGTACCCGAATCAAAAGTTCTAAACACTGACGACATTTTTCTAATAAACTCTTATCTATTTACACAGAATGGATATTTTTTTCTAATTAGCGTAAGAAACTCTATATTTTTTATTTTGCCCAACGATCGAAATCCGTTTGAAAACACGTCAATTATAAAAGCACGAAAGTATAGTTGCAATTACCCGAGAGAGAGAAAAAAAAACTCGAACTTAATAACTAAGTGACCTATCCGCATTTGTCAGATCTCCGCGGGACACCCACCCTGTATGGACGATCGCGTCAACGGCTAGCAGCCGCGGGGTCGTTGTACCGGCAGCAGCGGCGAATGTCCGGCAGCGGTAAAAAGAGAGAAAAAAAACACTCACATACAAACCATATATAATACGCACACGTATATAATAGCAGTAGTAGACGGACATTGAGAAAGAAAAAAAAAAAAAAACGGCGGTCGGAGACAGCACGCGCGAGATATACACGGAGCACGCGCTACGCGATCCGTCGCGTCGTGCCCTTATGTATACGCCGATATCGCGCGCGGCCAACAGCGAGCAAAGAGAAAAATAAACGATAAAACAAAAATAAAACCACGCGCGTATTTATATTATTATAATAATGGTCGCGAGAGAAGCAAGAAAGATTACGGCGACGACGGCGGACAAGCGCTGGCTGAATAATGGGCCCCCGACCGGAATACTGGAGTGGAAAGAAAAAACAAAACAAAAGCGTTTGTGTGTCAGTTCGACGAGCCACAGGCCGCCGCCGCCGCGCCTCCTCGTATTCTGCGAGCGTTATTTTTTCTCTCTTTTTTTTTGTTTCAATTTTATTTTATTTTTACTTCATTTTTTCCACCGCGGACGTGTGCGCGCGCGGCCCGCCGTCCATGTAAATGTGACCTGACCCATCTCGCTCGGCGTATAAGGAAACGGCCTCTCCGCGCATACATAAATACATAATACAACGTATAAGTCCTGCCTCTATGCGGATCACCCGCACACCGTCGTCGTTCGCGCTTTACTTTTCTCGTACGTATTTATATCAGACGAGTGCAATGGTTATAAAAGTCACGGCCAACTGGAGGTCGACGTTTTTTCCAACGTGTTCGAACGCGTTCGGGCGGTCAGATATTTGTCTTCAGAGTTTGAATATTTCGTACAACGTTATATTATGTAGGTGTGATATATAGAAATACTGAATAGGAGTATTTGTTTTTTTGTCTTTATCTAAAATGTATTTTTCTACGAGGTTTAAGTGAATATATTGGCGTTCGTTTGGCGTCTGGTCTTTTCGCCGAGTCTATAAATATCCAGGTTCTTGTGTGTCTAAGGCCATTTGAATTTTTCCTCTAAGAGACCGGCTGAATTTTATGTTCATCGCCGAGAGACCGACGGTAATTTGGCGCTTTGGAAAATTTGGATATTGCGCAAATCGGATTGTAATACACATCGATTTGTAATTATTTATTGCAACTTACTGAAAAGTATAATATTATTTAATAAATAAATAAAAATAATACATCAGGCAAGTGTTATAAAAAAATGTATATATAATAATTAAGTATTATAAGGCCCCGAAATATGTTGGGCCCGGGGCCCCACAACACCTTAAGACGGCTCTGTGTATGATAGGTGAGCTGGTGAAGTTATTCGATGTAGAGAGTATATAATATATAACATTGCTACAGCACTTAACGTATACTATTCGACTATATGTAACATAGCACGGAAGAACTACCATCAAGAAACAATTCGATTTTTGACGTGTGACAGTCGCCTTCTGAGATGTTGATTCCTTTCTCGACATCGTGCGGGTACCTGTACTTACATATTATTATATATTATATCCATAGCCTTATTATATATTGTTTAGAACACGGCGATATTAGAATATACTTATAATATACGTCATAAAGAATGCGTGTTCGAAAAATAAAATACTTTTCCATCAAGGTTGTTGGATCGAAAGACGCCGTAGTTGTAGTGTATGATGTATATAGGAACTTGAAGATTAAAATTCGATTTTTTTATTTATTTATTTAGGTTTTTAATTACCTCACATCCAGTGTGTTACGAAATCGTACGATTCAGCGCGGTGTGCTTATAAGATGTTACGTTTACAAGAAAGAGCCAAACTTAATAAGACTATTGTTGTGGAAAACAATAATACGACGCATACAACTATACGCCAGTGGTCGCGAACAATGCGACGTACTCGTATATCATGTACTATATTATAATATACGACAAAGCCCCCGTCGATCGCTTACGTATTATAATTTATTTATTTCAATAAATGTATATTATAATAATAGACGGTAGGCACTTATAATAGTAGTCGTAAAATTAATCTGCGCACACGTGCCTAATTTATCGACCGATTTTTGCCAAGGAATGACTTATATAGCTCCCTTCGGGAATATTACATACGATATTTATTCGTTCGACGTGCTGCACCACTTGAGTATAAGTATCACGCGTCAAACTCTTTTATTTTTAATTTGAATACGAAATGTTATTTATTATTATAAATCATCCTTACACACACACACACACGAGCGCGCACATCTCGAATATGTATTTTATATATATATATTATATACTTGTGTATCGATCCGAGAGCGGTAATCGATGGCCGTCAATCATTACGCACGCCACGTCCTGGCGGCCTCACTTACACACTCTCATATACATACACGATACACATGCGCACTCATATACACACACTTATATATTATATACATATATTTAGCCCACGGCCTGAGCAAGTCGTGTAGGGGCGCTGAGGGGACCGGTTTCATACGGCCCGGCGGGTACGTTACCGGTGAAACGGGATACGACAGAGTGTGAGTGTGTGTGTGTGTGCCATCAGTCGTTGGATTTAACGCAAGCCCATTTACATATATGTATACTAGTAGGAACGTGTGTATAGGTAAGTATGATGATAATAATAATAATAATAGCAGGCCCTTCGGGGGTGGACTTTTTTTCTTTTTTTTACATACACAGAGATGTAAATTATAATATATATAATGCATAGGTGCATTTATCTATATAGTTATATCGTCTAGGTATTATACGCATGCAGTATCCGATCGGCACGAGAGCTCGCCACCGAACGAAAAAAGAAATAATAATATATATCTTACGATCTATAACGCGTGCACTCGATAATACGCAGTACCCATAATACCTATAACATAGGTATTCGACATTATCATAATAATTTGTACACACCTGTGTAGTACCAAACCGACGGCGGCGGCTGTATTACATTGTTTGGCAGTCTATTTTGCGCGTAATCGACCGTGGTACGAGTATATATGGAATAAAAGTAACATTACCCGCGCTTTGTAATTTGTATTATATATTATCTACAACACGGAGAGTAATGTACGATAATTATAGGGTTCCGAGTTGTAAATAACATCTGCGCGAATTTTTAGTCGGTGAATTTCCGGACCAATAATGTAAATCAATGCCGCATTACCGGCAAAATTGATTTTGCCTCCTTTTGGTTTCTTTTTTTGCAACTCGATTGATTTATTTCACGATACGGTAAAAATATTTTATGACTCAACCTCGCGCCGTTCTTAGCGTCTTCGCTTTTAGACGCTTACTTATAATATAGTTCACTCACTACACGAAACATTATTACGTTTGAAAGAATAAATATCGTGTACCTGTTTTTTTGTTTTTCTGCTGTACCGTCCGGCATCGATGTGTTTTCAACCCGTCGTACAGTGCCGTACGGTCCGTTTGGCTACCAGACCATATGGGTTGTCAGCTCCGGTGTCTGTATACCAAGAAAACCATCGTGTTCGTGAGTAAGCCATAACGTTTCATACACTCGCTTCGATACTTTAACTGTCACGCTTCTTATGCATTTGGGGAGGGGTGAGGAATGAGGCGCGTGTTTCTATTAAACCGTCTCGTGAAAGTTTGATACTAATTGTTATCGTCTTATTTCATCAAAAAACACATATAAATTCAAAAGCAAATCGTTCAATACGAGTGTGTCGAGTTTTAAAAAAAAAAACTTTTAAAAACTCAGAATATCATAAAATGGCCAAAGTTGACGGCTGCGAGTCGTATCCGAATGCTGCTCTCCGCATGTCATTATCATCATCAACGCTGTTAATATATTATCATCGTAAAAGTACACACATTCAATGCAGTTATTGTTCGAAATATCACTCGCGCATATGTCCATTGCCCTCGGCGGCGGTGGCGGCTGTCGACGCGCAAGACGCTATTGTTTTTATTATTTCCTTGACGCTGGCAGGGCGAGTTGACATATTGTGTTCCAGCATGTGTCCTTGGACATTACCGAACAATAGTCACCTTATATTTATGTATATATATTATAAAAATACATATAGTTATGGTTTAGGCACGGCGAAGCACGTGCTTGCGCGCGCGTTGTATTGTGCAGGCCGCCCAGCGGCACGTCCATTTGATCGGCGTTAAATATGATTTATACTGATCGTTGCGTGTACCCAGAGAGGATAGATTTGCCCTTCGAGCAACCGCTCTTCACGCGTACATATCGTATCCAAAGCGTTTATTGTCACTATATTGTATCGTGTGTCGGGCGCTCGTGCGAATCAAACGTTGTCCAGTCCCAATAAAATCACGTCTAACGTCGTATTGTGTTTTGTCTCGGACCAGGGGTAGATCTTAGAACGTCAAAAGGAAGGTGGTCTAGCTTGATCCAAAATATGCGTTTATACGGCGTATATACATCTATGTCGATTGGTAAAAATAAAACCTATTTGGCTATCAAATTTAATATATGTAGTGCTTTTTACAAGTTTTCTTTCCAATCAAAAAGAAAAAAAAATTCTAAAGGTAACCAAATTTATTAGAAGTGTTACAAAGTTGGAAATTTTAACGAATTTCGGTTAAATTATTTAGAAACAGAGAGGATGGTCCACCTCTATCTTTCACTCGAAATCGTTATTTAAAAGCATAGGGACAATGGTTTTCAATTTATAATCAATCACCAGTCATCTGTATCAAATCCGAGTCTTTGGTCATACTATTGAATATTGATTCACAAACACGACAGTGAACAACCATTACTGATAAATGAGGCGTACAGAAATCTATTAAAACGCTTCAGTTTTACTTAGGTCACGTTACTTTCCCACATATTTCCATATACGAGTACTATGAAATATACCATTTGATAGGTTAGGTTAGGTTAGGTTAGAAGGTAAGAAAGTTTACACTAGTCTTTAATTTTATCAAACGAAAAAATCGTAAAATTGTTAAAAGACTTGGACACGCCCAACGCCCTTTTTAGAAGACTCTTGCTTTTTAAATTCAAAATTACGCTTTGGTAGCTGCGACAATTTTGCAATGGAATTATCGTTCCGCTTTTCGTTCGATTTAATCGAGACTTGAATGTCGAATATACATTGCTCTGCTCTAACGGGAACGCGCACATAAGTTTTAAATTTTCGAAAACATCTTTTCACCGACAATGTTTACTAAATGGACGACAACGTTCCTCCGGTCCGATATTTATGAGCTGCGCGTTATGAATTCAGTTTGGACAGTGCGAAATGTTTCTCAGCATCGCTTCTGATTCTTCCCCGCCGCACGTATGTACAATATTACGTAATCGAACGCGAACATCGTGTGTTGTACGTTTTATGTATTCGCGCGTGGGTACATTACGTTTTCTATAAGAAAACGCGTGCGCGCGCGCCGACACTCGCGGTTAATTAGCGCCATTAGTGCCGGGGCCCGACCGACGCGACGACGTAAACGATGTAATATACTCGCGTGTAAGTACTCGGAGTATAAATATAATGCATTATGGTAATTCGGTATTGTGACGCAGTCACCGCCGTTAAAAGATTATACGATATGTAATATAATAGTATTGTAGTGAGTGTACGCATATAGTAGTGTCGGTCGATAAATGGATTTCCAGACGGCGGCGGGAGGATGCGGCGAGGGACAGAGAGAGAGAGAGAGAGAGAGAGAGATGAACGATCGTCATATCGGACGTACTAAAAAAAAAAAAAAATAACGCGTACACACGACCGTGACGAGGTGTGGTCAGGCACTATAAAATTAACTACTTAAGAGACCCGCTCGCGCCCCACGAATAGATGTAAAAATATAATATATACGTATATTATTTATACGTAATACACGCGTGTTCGGTAGGTACTTGCATGGTTGTACGTAGTATGGCTAATGGAAGGTGTGTTCCGCCGAAATCGCGGGCTGCTCGGCGGATCCGGCGCGAGCGCGCGCGCGCGCGCGTGTTAATACTCGTTTACGACTTTGTCGCGTATAAGGTCGCGTCGCCGTCTTGGTAAAACACAAAGGGAAAAAAAAAACAACATAAACCCGTAAAATGCGTGAAAAATCTACACGCCTAATGTGTGTAATATTAAAAACACCACATATACGGGCAGAGGAAGAAAGAGAAAAAAAAACAATCGTATATTATTACGGCGACGTGTCCGGAATATCACAGTGACGTGTTTTTATGCGATGTATGTACCAGCGCACATGACGCTATATACAGGAGAAAACGACGAACACCTGCTGACTGTTACAACGGCGATGCGATGCCGATTTGCAGAGAGTAATGTAATAATAACGATCGCGTAATATAATATTTTTTAGAAACAAGATGACGATAATATACGTGACACTGTGCGTTGGTATTATATATAAGCAACAGGTGGCCGCGGATTCTCGATTTCATTCGCTAATCGCGTACGGCCGACATTACCGATTGTTGTGATACGCGTCTAGTCGAACTATGGTCGCGTGACGTAATAATGGTAGATATTATAATTCTTCGATCGATAAAATAAGAAAAAAACACGTTTCGGCGAAAAAATCTACTCACGAGACATATCCTGTATGTTGTGATCACGACGTTTTTCAAGAATAACACAATGGACAGCCGTTTTTTCCACTCCTGTTTGGCCGTTTGTTCAATAAGAGGAGGACGACTTTTCTTGAACTGTATTTTGTGAACGACACGCCTCGTATAGGTAGACGAAACGTATTGAAAGTTTTCAAAGTACTAATCCAGACGTATAGCTGAATATCAGTTGATTAATATCAAAATAAACAAATTATTCGTAATTGAATAGTTAATTTTATTTACCGATACGTTTTTCCCCCTTTTTTCTGAAACTGAGATGAATAATTTATCGATTTTCTGTTTATATTATCGGAGGGTCTTTTAACGCTCACGAGTCATAGGACCTCGAAGGACTTTGATTTTCACGATGTAGTGAAAAGCGTTTTGGCATCACCACGGTCACGTGTTAAGATATTGTTATTTACATTACAGTATTGTTTTTGGTCTGCAAAACCGGAGAAGAGTAGGTAATTTGATGCGTTTTCGACAAAAATCTTTAGATTATTCCCTGCGTATTGCGAACGTCGCCGTCGGTCGAAACATTCCATACGGACTAGGCAGTTGCAGATTTTTGAAATATTAAACTCGTGTCGTGAAATTTACAACCGAGACTGTAACGGACGTATCGCGTCGTGTTTTTCAAACACATGTAGATATTGTATTACCCGTCTGCAAAAGCAGAACAGTGGGTTTGAAACGCCCGCGGATTTATGAAACGAACGATAAATTATCGTACTCTAGAATAATGTGTTATTACGTCACTAATATTTACGAACACGCGTATTAAAGGATTAATTATTTAATATTCATTTAAAGGAAAAATTGAAGGATTAATTATTACTTTGTACCTAATGCATTCTTCTTAAGTAGAAACAGAAATTAAGTTCAACGATCGCATCACTCGGGGGATGAAGGAAGATTATTATTATTTTTTCAAAACGTAGAATCTGGGTACAGTATACGAGAGTCGAGTAAACTCAATGGAAAATCTGAATGACGCAACCGACATTATTCTACGTAGAAACTCGTGTTGACGACGACGTTAATTTTCGAAACGAAAGAAAAAATCATATTGTGAGATCATAAATCGAATAAGAGACTTTTGGGCAGTAACTGCAACCAAGAAGACGAGTGGTTTCAATACGTGTATTATTACGATATGGTAGCTACCGAACCTGTATTATATATACGAGTATATTATATATATATAGTATAGTAATCGCATGCGGCCTATGCCGCGGTCGGTTGTATGCCTGCCGAGTACGATGTTTATTTTTACAACAACGAGCCGTTACAAAACCGTATAGGATTTCATATTGTTATTTATAATAATAATAAAACAGAAAAACAGGATAATGGATTTCATTAAACACTGTGAAAAAAACGTGAACAATATCCATCGACTATCGTCGCACAACACAATTCGGCCGTACTGTAAAGGAAATCATTATTCGACAGACATAACAATATTGCGTCCAAACTGCGTCGTACAGCGCGGTATTATTTACATTGATAACATATCGTGTAAATAACACAAACGTTTTTTTTTTTTTTATTCTTTTATTTTATTTCCCTAGTATTTAAAACATTATATTATTGCCAACGCGTTGCGGTCGGCGACGCGCAGAATAACGGCGCGTATAATAAATATAATAATCCTCTACCCACGCACAAATATTAAATTTGCATTCTCGTAGACACATGGAAAATTATATACCGTATTGAAACGCAATCACTCGCGACCGCTACGATGATATATTATATTATTTAATATACGTAATATGAATGAATTAGTAATGGAGCATAATGTGGCGGCGTCATAAACGACGGGCGAATGATATATATACGCGTATAAATTAGAATCAAAACCGCAGAAACGTCGTGGGTCCCGACTGTAAATAATATTATATGTGTATACCTTTATACTCACAACATTTATTGTGACCGTATCGTGTTTTTCAACTCATTTTGTCGGCCGGCGAGTGTAGTTTTGAAATATAATTTGTATGCGATTCGATTGTGGATTTTCTGAGAATTTCCATTGATGGCAGTTGCACTATTTTTGAACTTTAGTAGTTACACGTGTTTTAGTATAAAGCTTCACGAAATAGCTTGTATAAAGTTGTTGACGTTTTGGAAGTTATAACATTGTATTACAATAATAATAAATTGTTTTAAATCAATTTAAAACCAAATGTACACTTCTTTTATGGGTTTATGGTCGTATTTTGCGATTTTTTAATGTATGTAAATTCGAGCCCTCCTCATAAATAACAGATTAGATATTCGATTATCACACGGACCGCAGAAAAATATTTAGCTTCAGAATTTTGAAATTAAAAACATTTTGATTCCGTATGTAATGCCGCAAGAAAAAGTAAAACTGAACAAATTATTACGACGGTAATAATATACTTCATGATGTAGTACCTAATGACTTGACGAATATAATTTGTGCGAAAATAAACAAACTGACCGAGGAAATGAGTGTTTAGCATTGAATAAATCGTCGTGTGCACCGGCGTGTAACGTTGAAGAAATCATTTAAGCGTGGAGTAAGCGGTGCACTTAAATGTAGTGGCCCCGCACAACAGGGCCATTTATTATATCGAAATAAATTCGTATTTCAAGATTGATTATGAAATGAAAATGCTAAAACAGCAAAGATTCGCGCAATTTGTTTTAGAAAACGTTTATGAAATTCGAAATTTAACACATGAGAGAAGAAAATTAGAAAATAATACTCCGTGGTGTGTGAAAGATAATTTGAAGATTTCAAAATGATAAAAACATTACACGATTTCTTAACGGGTATTTGATCTCGTTTTTTGATTTGCTATTTTTAAATTATTTTGATTATTGGCATTTTGAGAGTGTACGGGGCTCTGTAAAATATTCCACGAGGCCCTCTACACCGGCACTACGCTGCACACACATGTACAGCGGTTGTACCTCACACACGATATAATTCCACGAGGTCGGACGAAGAACAGACGTAGGCTCGTATCTCGTAATATTTGTTCGGTATGTTTATTTGTTTTTTTTACGTCGGACGAGAGTAAAATTAATATAATTTCTACTTCACTCTTCGTCTTCCAAAACCACCGTCGCGTGTCATAAAAAACACAACAATTTAAAAAAACAATCATAATCAAATATTTATAATACAAGCACTCTTATTTTATCCAATATTTAACCGCGTGCGGCCAACAAATAAAAATCCTAACATATATTTTAGTAAAAAAATTATTAGTAAAATAAAAATCCTCGAAATTGTAGAAATCATAATTATTATATCACATACTAATTAAAATAATATTTATTTATTTATTAAAAAAAATTAACGTAAAACTCAATTACGAATTAATCAATTTTAGGGATCGATAGAATTATATGAAAACTTGTAATCTCTAACACATAGTTTGTACTTTTTAATCGATTCTTCGTTTTCTTACAATATAATAACACTTAAATTGACGTTTTTCTGGGAAAAGTTGTCGACATTAACGTAAGAAGTGTCGTAGTAAAAATATTTCCCGGCAGGATTTTAAAATCTTAAACATTTCGAGGGGGCTCAAACTGTCTTCGCGTGTTTTATTGTCGCTCCAATGATTACTCCGATAGCACGGATTGTTAAAAAAACTCATGACGTCATGATTATTATACTTGAAAAGTCTCGAAAACGGAAAATCGTCGAAAAACGTTGAAATCCACCATCGGTCACGAAGTGCCGCCGGGTTGCCTTTTTCAATAAATCTTTTAGAGTAGTCTAGAACAATAGGAAACGTTGATGACTTCGATTTCTTTTCTTTTTCGTACGAAAATCGTTCGGAAATATATTTATCGCGGCGCAAAAGTGAATCCGTTTCGGCGTCGTCGTCGCGTGTGAAAAAAAAATCCAAAATATCGACCGAAAGCGTTTCTCTTCGTCTCCGCGCGGGACGTACATGCGAATATTATCCAATTTTTTTTTTTTCCACCTTACGGCGCGACGTAACGAGATGAAAATCCCCCGACGGCCGCAGACACACACACACACACACAGATCGTATCGTGCGTGACGGTCTCGGGGCGGAGTAGAAAAAAAAAAAAAAAAGAAGGAAAAAAAAACACACGCCGCCGGCCGCAGCAGAGTGCGTGTGCAGTGTGCGCGGCGTAGTCTCAAACTGCGTATCCGATGACACGGCGTCTTTTCGGTTGACAGTGCGGCGACGGCGGCGCGGTGGACAAACGAGTTCGTTGCGAGCGGGGAATGTTGAAACGAGCGGGCCGGGCTCGCGGGCGCGCGCGCGCGCGCCGCTAATTAGAGGACGTCCCGCGCACGCGAGAGAGAGACCTAGCGCGGCGCGTGTTCTAAATAAAATCGAACCTTAATGAGACTGGCATACCTCGCCGTCGGTCCGGAGGGCACTTCGCAGCGCACAGAGGCTCCGCTGATTTATGGCCGGTTTTCAATTCGTACCTTATTCATTTCATTATTATTATTATTATTATTTTTTTTTTTTTAATTTCGTTCTTTTATCTCCTGCTTCTTCTCCTCCTTTTCCTTATTCTTTTCGCTCGACCGCGCGCGGCTCCATTGTCCGGCCGCCGGATCCCGTCGTGTGCCAATAATACGCATTATATACGTATACATCGAAAGCGCTCCGGTCGCGCGAATAAAACCCGTCGCGGCGTATGCGAAGTCGGCAGGACCGGATCGCGCGGTCCAAAACTCTACCGAAATAATATAATAATTCTACAACCGATTTACTCTGGAGCAGTCGTCGTCTAGGTATTCAATAAAAATTATGTGTTTCTAACGTGTTTTCCGGCACCTCCTTTAACTTTTTTTTTCTTTTTTCTGACAACGATTTGAAAAATATTTGTATATAAATAAAACTTACGTTTAAATGCTTTAGGTACCACTTATTTTAGGGGAGGGTTATCGACCATAGCACGGTTTATTCACTATGAAACTCTAGTCGTAATCGTTTCGAAGAGACTCTGGACTTGGGTCGTTGTTATGTCTGTGGATGCATCTGTTAACTACAAATCTTTCACTAGATTATTATATCATATCGTGCTAGGTATTAATATATCACAAAATACCACGTGCATCTGTACGTTTCCGAGTAGGCCATATGGTATATATAAATGGTACGTAACGAATAATAATTTTTAACAAAAAAAAAATGAAAATACCAATTTATAGTAGATCTATTAGCTTGCAGCTAATTAAATATCAGGATTTTTTCTTTTTCTTTCGACTTCGCCGCCAAAACCCATACATTTAATTGAGTGTTAATCGGTAGAAAACGTGTAGGAAAAAACTCGTAAAGGATTTAGTGTGACGTTTGCAAGTCTCGAGTGTATTGCAATTGAAAGTAATAAGCATTTTTAACCACAAAAAGCTTGCAGATTTTTATCGAGTTCTGTCAAAATTTGAACTTTGAACGTTTCAACTATCTATAAAAGAGTCAACATTTCTTGAAAATGTACCATGCTTGGAAAATATAGTTAATTGAATCGGTATTCGGTGAACATTTTTTATCCGATTGTTCTTTTCTGAGAATCGCGATAAAAAAAAAAAAATTTCAATTTTTTTTCTCGTCTAGTTTTTCAATCATTGAGAAATTGACCGATTGGACAATATTCAAATAATTACCTTTTTCGCAATGCATCAAATAAAAAATGCTTCCAGGAATCACCCTCGAAGTTGATGATTGATCGAATGTTTTCGTCGAGACTATGTACGAGACGATACATGCGAAAAAAATCACATACTCTGCACATCATGCATTCCCTTCATTCATAATCTAAGTGTTACTGACCAGTTAACAGTTAACGAGTTACGCGAAATTGCTGACTAGGTGACTGCCGGTAATTTCTTCGTTCGTTAACGATCACTATCCACTATGAGGCGAACGTAATAATATATTACTGTTGGAATAGTCTCGACGAAATCGTATCATTCGTACGCAGCATGTCTTAATGGTGTTGAAAATAATAGTTACACAAATGATAAAGGTGGTTTCCTCTAGAGTTTTAACGATATCTTATATTAAAGGTAGCACCGGACTATTCACGAGCGATTTATGTTTTATTTTAGTGAATTTTTTCGGATGACGTGTGTCTTGTCTCATATTTGGCAATATTTCAGTTATAACAGCAGCCGAGCAATTTCGTATTTCTCGACGATTGCACTACTAATTTCCTGTGTACGATATTTCTTTAATCATTGTGTAAACAAACTAATTTACTACGTGATAAAAAATTACATATGAAAAAATAACACATGTTTCTGCAGTTCTATCATTGGCGTATAATTATCGCAAAACTACATAACTTCCGGACGAATTACGTTTGATGTTTTGTTGTCAGGCGGAAGTATAACGAATACCGTTTTAAGTACATCGATTTAACTAAACGTACAAAAAATGTCCATATTAACTGATAACACATATATATTTTCAATATTAGTAAAATTAATTACAATTTTTGTTCATTATATGATTACATTATTTAAAAAGTTGAGATCATTATATACCGTGATATAACACAATATATCCATACACAAACAAAAATAATTTACACAAAATATAAGATTTTACAATTAAAAAAAAACATAACAAAAAAATTAAAATAATAACCCTAACAAAACATAATAGTATCATGATTGCACATTGCACTAAACGATACAAAAAGAAGCTCATTAGAATTTTTTTTTTTTTTTTTTAAGTTAAGTAAAGCAAAGCAATAAATCGATTAAAATAATATAATAGTTATGGAAAAAAAAAGAGAAAAAGACGAATGAAAAAAACTCCGATTTTAATTTTTAACGTTTGGCACATAGATTCACATAATAAGATATACATCGTATAGTGTAGACGGAGGAGGTCGAGAGGGAGTAAAATACCTTTTTTAGTTTGCGTGTCGCGCAGTACACGTGACATCCGCGAGACGACAAGAGGACACGGGGGGGGGGGGGGGGGAAACGCCATCTCCCTCGGTAGGCAAACGAATTAGACAAGCCGATGGTCTAATCGAAAAAATTATCCGAAAAAAAAGTGCCAATAAAACGCGTATACCTAGTCCCACATATATTATATACATGATTTTACGACAGTTTAAACTGATATTTGGTGTGTATATAGATATAGATATAGATATTAGAGATATAGATATTATTAACGATACATTCATATTACGTCCTTGGCTCGTCGCAGCGAGCATTAATATCTCCCAGCCAGCAACAACAATCATTATGCACGTATTATTTATAAAATATGTATAGCAGTGCAGAAGCTATCGGTCGGGGGGGAAAAAAAATGATTATGTTCGGCATATGCACACAAATTGTATGGTTAGAAGACTCGGGCGTCGAGTTTTTATGTTAATATATATCATGCGAGTGTTTACGTATACCCACCCGTTTTTTTTTTTTTCGTAGGTTTTTTTATGTTGTAGCCTCGAGACAAACGCATCGGTTATTTCAGATCACAGCCACGAAACCTTTCTACGCCGGGAATAAGAAGAATCGTTTTCAAGCGCTATATTAATTCGTACCGGATTTCTGAGATTCCCCGCACGCGACAAAACTATATGGGCAGTGCAGTAGTGTAGAGTATACGAGTATATCCACTGCAAGTCGAACGGTTTTCGAAAAAACGTTAGAAAAACCACGTCGTTCTCGGAGATCGCTTCCCTCCCACGACCTCCGCGTCTAAACAGTTCCTAAGATACATAGCTCTATACGTATATAATAATATTATTACATTTTTATGACTTAGGCATTATGTATAAACAACTTAATTCAACAACGGTTTTGGTAACCCTGTAACAGTACCTGCATAGGCAAACATGATATATAGCGTTTATATACCATGTAAGTGTCACGTGTGTGGCGGTTAACCAGCCAAAATGCACCCGGGCGCTTTGTCCGCCTTGACGGCTTGTCGCCATTCTTCCAGTCGAGGCGCGCACCGCAGGGCCAATTCGTCGAATTTGGCACGAGCCATGAACACAAACTCTCCGGGTCCGACCGCGGGCCTGCAGCCCCGACCGAAAGTGATCGTCATCGGCCGTTCGTAACGTCCTTCTTCCTGCACGCGGTCGTCCTCTTCGGGCGGCAAACGGTGCGCTTTGGTGGGCATCACACGCACGCGCGACACGTCGCCGTCGTAAGAAACACCTACGATGGTACCTTGGACCACTGTGAACAGAAAAAGAAGAAAAAAACATAAATTACAATTTAACTAAGGATAACTTTTAAGTACTCGTATGATTTTTAATTTTCAATATCTTAATATAGCAATCCTTATCCTTTTTATGTCTATTTTAACAATAATAATCTGCAGCATTGTTTAATAATTTACACTACACCATTCGATAATACGATACGAAATAAAACTATGGCATTTCTAAAGCAACAAATAATTTGACCATTTACTTATTTTGTGTAGTGTGTGTACTAACAGTACTAATTTATAACTTATCTTAATTATTAAATCAAGGTAAACGACTGAAAATTATTCAATAATTATAAAATGGAGTAACGTTTTGATGTTTGCTCGTACGGCAATATTGACTTCGAAAAAATGTCTATTATATAGTATTTACTTTATTATAATTATGTATATTTGTGTTCACGGCGGTAATTAAAACATATTAAAGTAGTATTTAAAAACTCACTACTCTTCTGATATACATAAACGAGATAATTATTTCAAATAGAAACTCGAGAGTTGGCTACAGTGTGTATACATTATCATCAACTTTATGCACTATTGTGTACCATATAAAAATATACTTATGCGATATGTGTACCTACGCACACACATATAATTCCCACACTCGCTTTCGACTGTCTGTATTGTTTATCGAGAGATACCGGTAACACGTATAGGAGGTATCGTATATCGTTATCCGATGATAATTAAAAGAACTCTCCTCTTGTTCCTAAAAATAGCGTCAAGCCAGTAATTTAAAGACAACAATGGTCTCATGTGGGTAGTATGATTTGAAAAGAAAAATAATGTAAATTACTCTATTATATAAATGTTATTATATGTCTATAACGCTGGTAAAAATTTTAACTCGTCTTGGAGTGTCGTCAGAATAGGCACTCATAAACGGTCCAGTGTCTCGTATAACTAAAGCGATAGAATTTTATCATATTACCAAGAAAGTTGTAATGCGATCGTTCGCTTTAGAATAATCACCCGACCGTGAAGATTTAAATGAACATCAAAATCAAGTTATATATATATATATATAATAAAGGAGGTACACGACGAAACTCACCTAAACTACTCGTGCAGTAAGCTTGTGTCATTTCTTCTACAGTACATGGTCGACATTCTGAAAAAAAAAAAATGAAAAATATAATTAAAATCGTATTAGACGATGTGAAAAAACATAAATATATACGAGTGTAATATAGATATATACATATATATATATACCTATATAAATTCACTATTAAACTAAAAATAAAACCAAACGCTCGACTTCTATGTAATGTTTATTTTTTTATTTTTTTCAAATTGACATATAATCATATACGACTCAACTCTATGGATGTAATTTCGTTTTTAGTCTAGAATCTAGATCGTAAGTACAACTATAAGGACTGAAAATCTTTACAAAACAAATCGCTGTTTACAATTTCAAGCCGAGATGTTACGTATAAAATTCAATAGTTTAGAACCATCTGTGTGATGGGAGCTCCCTGCACCTACATAAAAAAAAGCAATTTAAGTTCAACATCCAACAAATTTTGAAATAAAAATCACCATTAGCGTGTTTCCTCGAAGACCGCCGTCTCCTATTGTTTATGGTGATAATAAATAAATAATAATCGTGTAATAAAAGGCAAAAAGTATATAACAGAAATAAAAGTGTATATAGTGTGTACTTTGTTACTGTAGGCGAAACCGGTATTTTTCAACGAGTATACGAGTGTATGTTTTTTTTTCTACCTTAGGTTTCATCGGTAAATTTATGGCCAGTCTTTTTTTTTTGAGACTACCATCTTGGACTTTGGTAATGTGCTGACCGAACGTTAGATAAATCCGCATTAAAGATAATACATACACTATACCGTAATACAAAACCAGAAAAATATGATAATATCGAAATGTCACTATACGTTTGTCCCGTGTTCGGAGTCATTTTACGCAGTCATAAAAAGCAAAAAACCATATGATAATATTTATTGTTTTGACAATGGAGAGTTTGTAAATATAGTTCTGCTTTGTTTGCTATTTGAATTTTTATAGTAAAAATTATATATTAGGTATAATCTACATTTTACAAAAGCTCGCGGTCGAAGAAAACAATAGGTACGAGCAAAAGAACGACGAAAAAATCCAAAAAGATCGGACAAATTAAATATAATTTAATTGTGTTGTAAACTTTATTTTATTTTAGTGATCACGTGATATAGAACGTTCCTCTATACATTTTTTATGTTCTATATATATGTAAATTGTAATACCGCACCGCACTTTGTTAACATTCAATATACTAGACATGCGAAGGTTGACGATTTAAGACGAACGTGTATTGTGAAGTTAATTTTCTATTGTTTCTAATGAAGTAAAGAAAATTAGGGTCAATGATTATTTCGATGAACAATACCGCGGGCCCGAGACACCTGCCTAATTTATATTTCGTTCTGTGTAATCTGCAATAAGCCGCACCGCATATCATTGTCATATAATTCATTATTACACTATAGAGTGCAGCCAAAACACGTGTGTGTGTGTGTATGTGTGCTCGACGTAAGAAAAAAATTAATGTACAAACGAAAACCCTTAATCCACATCTTTTATTTCATGTTAACAACTACGGGGATGTCGTAAAACTGGTATGTCGACCGTCAGGCGTTGTGCGTCGTGCGTTTAATTGCAAACCGTTCGAATGACACCGTGATCGTGGTCGTCGATAACAATTTATTAGAAAACATGTTAAACAGTATTTGTTTGTACCTATAACTGTACAAGTTTGTCCATTCATTGGCGTTTAAACGAATGCTCCAGTGACACCTGCATACATGTCCAGCACATTGGATACAAGTTATTTGAAATTAAATGGAAAAAATGTGTTCTTCTTTTTAATTTAGGAACAAAAAGACGCTTTGCTTGTCAAATAAAGTACTATGCGATACGCATGGGTTACAAATTTACAATACTATCGTGTTAGTTAACGTACAATTTAAATGTTTAGTGTTTACATAGTTAAAGCGTTTAGAACAAAAAACAAATTCGAAAATAAAAATGATGAATTATTATAAATGACAGACATTGTTGTACTTGAATTATATTTTAAAAACTGAAAAACAAGTTTTATTGGACGAATTTAATTGGTTTTTTGTGCCGATACTCATTAGTAGCTCATTAGCTAACAAAAAATATACAAATATACACGAGTTTTACTAAATTGACTAATGTACGTTATTTTTTTAATAATAAATTTATCAATTAAAACTGAATGTAGCCGTTAAACTCATAAATTTAAACACTATATAGAACAGTTTGTAGGAGATTTATTTCTAAGTTCATTGACTTATCCGTTTATCGTATATGTTGATTCAATATTGTACGTAAATAGTTATTGCAGTGCATGCAATTTTTATATTATCTTGAAATATAATAAAAATTATTTTCAATTGATGTTGTGATAAAAAAAAAAGGTCACGTTATAAAATTAAAATAATGATAATAATAGTCTTATTGACATAAATGTTCCAAAAACGAGTTTGCGAGTTCGTTTGGGAATTTGTACATCTCGATTTCGTCGAAACAATAAAAAAAAATAATGACTAAAACGGCCAATTCAATTGTCGGGAACACAGAAATCAATTACTCAACTTATTGGTGCCGAACTGAATAAATATTAGTTCGACTACCCGGAATGACCGAAAAAAAAAAAAAAAAAAACGAGATGAAATAAAATTAGATGGTAAAGAATAAAATAAACGAGAAAATCGACTCTGTGATTCCCAGGTGCTCGGATTTTTCTACAGGTATTCGAATATTTTTTTATCGCGTGGATGCTAAAAAAAAAAAATTCGGATTTTCCATAGATCTTTTTTTTTTACCGCGTACAATTATTATGTTACATATTAATATGAAGAAGGTGCGGCGTTTCGTGGCTACGAAGTATCAGAAATAGAATATTATTTTTTTGAATTTCATCAATAAAAATATGGATGATTTTCTGTACTCTACTTTAAAAACTTGAAACGGCTATATTATTATTTTATCACCGAGATGGTGGGCCAACTCATTTGTGTGTCCGCGAGAGCGATATCGATAAAAAAAAAAAAAAACAATAAAAACGCGTCGAAAGATCGTTTACTCACCGTCGTCGAAATTGTCCGCCACGAAGAACTGGGGCGCGGGCGAGGCGAGCGGCTCGAGATCGTACCGGAACCGGACGGGGCCGGACCGATCGCTCGTCTTGTCCGCCTCCACGTAGAACGCGGCCGTGCCGCCGACGCTCTTGAAGCACCGCGACCGCAGCGGCGAGGCGGCGGCGGCCGGTTCGCCGGTCGACCGGTAATCGTACACGGCGATCAGGCGCCGGGGCGCGCTGTCCAGCAGCACGCGCACGCCGTCCAGCCTGTCCGGTTTGAGGCACACGCGGAACTCGCGGCCGCCGCCGGTGCCGGTCAAGCGAAACACCACCCTGAGCGCGCCGCGCGGATACGACCATCGCACCGTGCCCGCCCAGCACTTGTCGAGTCGGACCGGCCGCACCGAGTGTTCCGACGAGTCCGTCAGGCCGCTGAAACAGAAAAAATCGAAATATTATTATTATCGTCGTCGTCACTTGGGTGGTGATCGCGGGAGGGAGGGGGTGGGGTGCACACGACACAAAATTATTAATAATTCTCGCATTCGACACGACGACCGTGTGTGTCTGACGATGTTAATTTCACAGCTCGACAGTGTAACGACGCTGTCGATTTTTAAATAGCTGCGATACCTGTATACACACCCCCCCGCAACAACAATCCACACGAACGCGTTTTAACGTTTCAATAATGTTATAATCGAATAGACGACGACGGTGTCGAGTCGACTCGTGAATAACTCGTTTTCAGACCACGACGGAGATTAAAACACGACTCTCGGCGGGACTATACTTTTTTCTTTTTTTTTTTTTCAAATAAATATTTCTATTCTAACATAAAATATCGAAAATATTTAATAATGAAATAATTAACCGATAACGCAGATGTTATATCGAATTTTTTTCTTCGAAGCTTGTCGTGAAAACTTCACGGTCGACAAAACCAAAGTAATTATAATATCGTCGCGAGTATGCAAATTCGTAGTATCTATTTTTAGGTAAGCCTATTATGTAAGACGTTTTATTCAATTTTCGACTCGCGAATGACGCGCGCCACACGTGTCGTAAGCCAATACACACATACGACATACCTATAGGTGCCACGCGCCCATCCCAAGCACGAATTAACACACAAACAACTGTATGCAAATGTTTAAATACTCATTAATGGCCTATGTGAAAATAACACGTTAATTAAGTCGCAATCGGTTTTTTTTATAGACAGGCGTATTGTAAGTCTCGATCATTATACATTGTTATAGTACACGTATCATATTATACAAACGAGAGAAATACTATAATAGCATAGGATACATTAGCCTTTTTCTATTACCATAAGACGTTAATTATTTTTCGGTCATAATCACTGCTAAAAGCGCCTCTATTAGTTTTGCCACAGAACGAAATTTAGCCCGGTTCAAAGTGCCCTCGGAAAGATACGTCGAACTCGCGGTGGTCTAGAAATATCTTGCGCGCGTTTTCGTAGAATATGACACGGTGTAAATTGATCCCGTTGCCCTTAGGATTTTTTACGGACGAAATGTAAATTTTATGTACAGTAGTTTCCCTGGGCTACTATTACTACTCGATATTGCTGCCGAAGAACGGCTTTAACACGAATAGCGCATCCTACAACGTATAGTATTCAAGTTCTAACGTTACTATGCAAATCGAGCTATTACACGAAACCTGAAACATCGGTCTATTATATTCGTTTGAACTATAAACGACCCGAATAAATTATTATCGATAACATACGATATAATATACATTTTATATACGCATATAAACACCTACAATATTTCAACACGTGTAACATAATTTCAAACGCACACTCGGGTGGTTTTGTTTTGTTTTTTGTCGGACACTTTAATCGCAATTTAACGTACGGTACGCTTATTAGGGATGGATTAAAGTCAACCCTTTCTCTGAACGTTAAACGTAGACACGGCGTTACGGCTGCCCGATGGGTACGTCAGTGATAACTGACGCGATCAATAATAAATACGACCGCTTTTATTACCTGCGACGGATTAATTCGATGATTTATTTCATAATACGTCTTAACACGGTGGTCGTTGCTCGTTATTGTTTCGACGTCTTGTCTTCTTATGAACGCGCGTAGTGGAGGGTACCAGTAATAATCACCGGGCACGTATAGTTTGAAAAAAGGATGACCTTGGTATGTAATAATGATAGACGACTCAAAGTCTAATGATCTGTGTCTTCGTATCAATAAATATTTTTCGAAATCGCATCGAATCATAAAATACGATATTATGTTATATATTTAAGTATAATGGCGAGCAAAGTATTCCGAGAACCACAGGGTGAAAGTATTGCGCCGCATTATGCCACATTACGTTATGATATCGCGTAGAATACGGCTGCGCTTGGATATATGTGTAATTATAATGAATTTCGTGGAGATTTGCGCCGACGGTAATGATATTAAATGATCGACGACCGAACGAGCGACACACAACGGACCACCGGGGAAGACAAGTTTGCATCGGCCGCCAAGTTCCGATTATCCCTCTGCGCCGTCGTTGCCGTTGCATTCATCGTGGATTAATGGTGTTAAGGAACACTACGTATACAATCGTCCGGCGGGATACAATAATAAATAGCGTCCGTTGACGAGTGCTTATTTCGAACCGACTCCGCGTGATAAATGGTAATACGATAGAAGAGTGACGTCTACGAGACTTCTACGTACCATAATTAATTTTGTCATTCCAGTGTAATAACATTTCGACCCGAGTAATTGATTTCCTAGCACGTTAACAACGAGCGTTTTACTATTTCATTTTTCTCACAAGTGCGATGCTTTTCACGCCCAAAATACTTGAATAAAATTCGTCTTCTTTCTGATATTTTATGGCATGTTTATATGTACATAATATACGATATGTATGGTATATTTTATGGTTACAAAGGAAATAATAACACGACCGGCGCGTGGTAATTCTGTCCCGGCGACGCGACGGAGGTATAGTGAAACCAACCCACACCACAAGGGTCGAGAACTCGAGTGTCAGCTGGCAGATCTCCCCCCACCCACGTGTATTGTAATACGCAGTTTGTTTGGGGTTTCTTTCAACAGGTAGAGATTTTAATGCACAATGCCCGTCGCCACCAATGTTGGGTTTGGCTCTTGTGACTCGTTATGAATTACGCTCTTAGTCGTAAAGGCCATTTACTGATTATTTTATAAGACCTTAATGTGACATCCTTTCAGAAAAGTTATTGTAAAAAGACCCTCAGATTTACATACAATTCAAGCCTCCGCAGATAGGGAACAATTTATTATTAGGTTTATTATTATTAATAATGTTTTAAAATCGAGTTAACGTTTTTAAAATGAATTCCACGATGCGGGAAACTTTAATAATAATGAGCATGTGATTTTTGTTTTCAAAATAAATTGTTAACACAATCAATGACGATTAAACGGTGTACTTTAGAGTTCAAAAATAATAATCGATTTTCTTATAAACGAAATTTAAAATTATCTCCCGCGTGGAATAATATAATATCATAAATTAATTATTTAATGAACTAATTATAATCACTCACCGCACAACCGTGTGTCTGTATGTATGGTGTTTCTGTAAATGTATAATTCTCGAAGTTTACACGACTTTCCCGACAAAGAAATACATAGAATACTTGAGTAACATTAACTCTCATGGTATGCTATAATATATGTTTTTCTTTTTATTCTATGAATCTCATTGATATATTAAGAATTATGAATTTCGATTATGTTTTGTAGACGACTAATAGACAATAGAGCTGTGAAAACGCAACATATTATAACTACCAGGGTATATAGCTATGTGTGTATATATATATATTATAAACATCGAAGATATTAAAATCGTATCATCAACTTTTTCCATGGGAAAAAACTCAAGATTCCTCACAATAGACCATCAGAAATATTCGCCGTCAGTTCTCACAGTTTTTACCGATGTTTATTGCCGGTGGTCACTTGTAAACGACGTGTCGGTGCTACTCGCAACACAAGTCCATGGGATTGGAATGAAGGAAATTGTGGAATCAAAATGTTAATCACTACAAATGACCGCGACACACAATTATCGCGCTTGTACATCTTTGTTGTGATTTCTCGGATAGTTGAATCTCGAAAACGATATACCCAGTGAGACAAATTGATATACTAATTGAAGTTTGAAAAATAGTGTCGTCGTTTTAATACACGCGTTACACACGTGGTATACCATACGCATTTATCACGTAGATGAAATTAATTGCGTTTTATAATATGACCTTAACACGACGATTCAAAATTAAAATAGTATTCAACGAAAAAGTTTTATACTGTTTGATGTTAGACCGAGTGTGTGCAAATGGCAGAGTAGATGTATATTACAACTCATTTGAACGTATTGCGAATAGTGGTCGGTCATGCGGACGCTGTTATTATTCAAACGAAAATCCAGTGTTATCTTATTTGGCCGTCTAGACACAAACGTCTATCCTTTTTATGACGAGGGTGTTTGAGAGATTGAATTGTGTGATACGATTGGAATCTTCGTGGGTCAACGAAAATACAAATGTCATATATTTCTTATTTTTTTTTGCAAGCTAATTTTGAAAATACGTATACAATACTATTAAAATACGTATAATATTATTTATCGTCAAACTACAACAGTATAGAGATAGACTATCGAGTTACCCAATGGTTTTTCCGAGCGATTAGACGTTATATTTTAGATGCGTTCCGTTACCAGTATCGTGTTTCGGCGACAACATACACGCGAAGTTCAACCAAATGTGAGTTGATTTTTTTCCAGACGAGTGGAAAAACTGACCGTTGGAAAAAATAATATTGATAAAAAATGACCGCCAAAAATATTGAGTTACACGTTACACCAGTGAACAATCTTAGTTTAGCATTTTATTTGTCGAAACTACTTGTCCGTTACGGTGACACATGCTTTGAAAAAAAAAACGCATGTTTATGGTAATAATCATAATCTTCAATGGATGAAAGCATTGCGACAAAAATGATTCGAAGAGTTCATTAACTAATGACTATATGTATGTTTGTAAATAATAGTCTGCTTAGTAATTTGGACTAATTAACTAGACGTCCAGGAATCTGTCTGCTATACGGCATGTTTTTTGTTCTGGTAGGAAAAAAAAAGGACTTTTTAACTCGTGATAGAAATCATTTAATTAGCGACAAATTTCCAAAGGTCCTACAAACTACACCCATGGTCTTACAACGCAGTTATAACAGCAAAAACAATGCCAGATGTTGCGATTCTACTGACGGCCATGTGGTCCGGTGTCCCTTTACGAACAGGGTTATGCATTGCATGTGCGTGTGGCGCCAAAAACGTTTACCCACCCTTCTTATTGTAAGATTATGAAACAAGCCCCCGAGCGCAATATAATACACTTATTTATTGCCACAGTACGATTACCCGTAATCGTTTGAACTTATTAAAAACTTAAACTCGGAACTCTATAATAACACAATTGATCCGCAAAAAGGTCTATAATTTCGTTTCGTACAAAATATAATTCGTGCTGTACACGGAATTTAGGGAAACGGGGCCAATTATTATCCATTGGAGAAATCGCACCCGAATGATCGATACGTTTGAGCGATCATCCCCAAAACCAGACACCGTAATAATAATGGTAACCTCGGGGGGCTGGTATAAGAGAAAATATAGTTTTTATTATAAAACGTGCCAAGTAATCGAACCGAGGTGGGTCCATTGTTATCGTTTCAAAGTCATGCTGTGATCTAACATAAGAACACGTGTTTCCATTAATTTCTTTAGACGGTTTACTGCGATCGGGATTGTTAAGTATCCGAGGAAAAATCTATGATACCTACAACAACAAAAGATTTATAAAATTCCATTATCAATTTTAACTTATGGTTTATGTAGGTACACGCACGCTGCGCAAGCGAGCCAAAAGATACGATTTTCTTATAAAAGTTAATTTTCGAGTCTTAGAGAAAATCGTTATGACATTTTTATCCATAAAAAAAAATGTACTATTGAAGTTTAGACGGCTTCATTGACACCTGTTGTTATATTTATAAAATAAAATAAAAATCCGTGTTGAAACAATATTTGAAGGGTCGTATCGTTTTACATGCTGCGGGCCTCCTCAGAACGTGTTGTAATCAACAATTAAACAAAGAAAGAAGAAGGGGAAATGGTGTAGATGAAAATTTTAACAGCTGAATAATATGTGATTACAGACGGTAGCCAGTTACTAATCATCTCACGGCACTAATAGTGTTAGTAATTGAATGCGTGAAGACCAAGTTCCGTCACACATCCATCTTGTTCAATTAAAAAAAATCCTTCATATCATTAACTTATGTAGTTGATGTTACAATTTCAAAACCAATTTCACTACTTAAATGTTCGTCATCGTATCGAAAACCACGAATTTCAAAAAAAACTAATTAAAAATGTTTCGATTTACTATGTACTACTGAATTCGATTAATCTATTTTTAAGGCATCAAAGTCAGAAAATATATTGACTAACTCTACATCCTTATAACCAAACAAATAACGGACAACATTTACATTACAACAGTATTATCGGTGGGTACGTACTACGTAGTATTTAATATTTATTACCTTGTCAAAAGAAGTTACGCAAAACTAGAAACACACGTCATGAGAAGTCCGTGAAATGTTATTCCATTTGCTTCGCGGGAACATGTATTTTATAAATTATAAATCTTCATTTCGAGTTGTGCACGTTTGAAAATAATTGGTTACTCTACCGCATAAGTCACGATGAAAAAACATATTTCTCACGAAAATGTTGGAAGATAGATAAAGGACGTATAAATATGAATATTATGCTCACGTGAATATTAGAACTTTACTATTGAAATATCGATAAGAACATGACGTGAAAAAATATTTGATTTTTAAACAGTAGGTCACGACGAGTATTTCCCCGTTTTTTCATATCATAAAGCAACGCAATAAAGAACCAAGGAAACGCGGCTAGGCGGCCCCCACACTATAAACATAATTGTCAAATATAATAGTGTAAATCGAATGTGCTCTATGTTTAACGACGCCAAAGGAAATCGTAAGTAGTAGGTATTGAGTGACGGGAATATATTTCAAAAATAATGCCATCCGATAGAAGTCAGTCGACTGTAATAGTTACAATTTCTCTTTTTGAATAAAATATTGCGAGATTTGTTTTCAGTCGCGGCGGTTATCCAATATGGATCGTGTTATGTTTTTGCCGTTTCGTGACATAGCGTTTAATTAGAAATAAAAATAGACGGCAACCGTATAGATCACGAGTAAGAGAAAGTAATATAAAGAAAGAGTTCTTTTTAATCCCATTGCAAAACTCTAGATCGACGTCACGAATTGGCGGCCGAGGGGGACGTCTTGAGCGGAGAAATTGCACAGTGATGCGCTTTCGTGGGAACTGATGGTTGAAAACTGTTCTTTAAACGTTTGTTGGGATTCAAAACAATTACTCTATTTTGAGGTCATAACAATGCGCGTAAACAAACATAACTTTATAAACACAAATACGCTGTGTATGACGTACGTAAATTATGCAAGAATGAATTGTTTATTTATACTTCTAAAAAAAATTAAATTGGACTTTATTTAACCGATCTTACCGATAAGCTATGATTTATGAAAAAGGTAGTAGCATTTTATTTACGAAATTAATTCAAAAGAAAACCAATAGTTGCTGAAATGCACACGACGTGCATTATTAATTGATAATTGCGCGGTAATAATGATATCATAGTATTTATATTCAATCAACGAATACTAATTTTAATTTACAATATGTGAAAATACTAGTGAAACTTCAATCGATAGAATTTTCGAGTCGTTGAGCTGTTCGTTATATAAGAGAATTTTATTTTGAATAAAAGATGTCACGTGTACTAGATTTTACTTAACGTTTTAATTGTATTTCATTACAATATATTGGTTATATTTAAATACATACGCATTTGAAATGTCCGTTTAAACATTAAGTGGGTTTTGCTTTTACTCGAAAAACTACAGTATGCTATGTATTGTGTGTACCATACATTAGTTAGTTACCTCGTTTTTCATTTTACACAATGAACAGAACATTACTAAAAAGACAGAAGACCTCGGAATAATAATATGTTAATCGCGCAAGATTTTTTCAGGTAAAACAATGTTATTCTGATTGACCGGAACTCGAAGTGTCCCAAACAGTAAAGTACAATTACTATAAAGTATACGCATATTATGAACCGCACAATAGTCAGTAGTCACAGGAAGTCTCGTTAATTACTGTATACTTACATGTTCATTAAATTATTATGACTTCTACGAAATTCAAATGGCACGCGTTTCTGTGTTCTATATTATAATAGTTTGCCGATACAGTTGATTTTCAAATCAAAACATACAGACTCTGTATAAACACAATCATGGTGTTCTATCGTCAAAACATAATCGACTTATCAGCCTACGCTAAACAAAACATACGACGTTATTGTTGTTTCCAAATAGTAAATAATAATTTAATTTCTTTCGAGATTTCATTTTTTTTTCATTTTTTTTTCTTCGTAATCAAGAATCCTAGCATGATAATAACGCGTTCTCGACCGGCGCATTATTTTCTCGCCGTGTTTTTTGTATGTAACGAAGAAAATAGTCTTTGGACATCGTGAAATGAAAAAAAAAACTGGTTACAATTGCCAATTGGATAAACCTTATACCGAATTTGGCAAACCACATTATTCTGGTTTACTATTTGATCCGTATATGACTATAGGTTTTATTTTTTTTTATTTTCAATTATAATTAAAACACGGGGGAGGGAATATTTCCAACAAGTCGGTCTGTTTCAAGAGCTTTATTGGAACCAGTTTTGCGCACGTGACCTAATTGAAGCGAAAAAAAATGTGTTCAATCCAATAAAGGAGTGAAACCTAATTGGCTATAGGTAAAAAAATTATATTCATCTAGTGTAAGTACAATAGAAAAAATTGTTTCAACAAATAGAATTGTTTTTCTTAAATTATTTTACATAATATGTAGAATAAGTAATAAATAACGATAGGTATTATGGTACTATGGTAAAAAAAACGCATAAATTGATAATCAAAAATTAAAAAAGTATGATTCAATTACATTTAAATATCTATTTAATGTTTAAGAATGTATTTTCAAAGAAAATTATGATTTTTCCTTTTAAAAAAATATTAAAACTATAAAATTTCAAACTATCGTGGTTATTCAGGCCATAGCAAATTAATTTTAATGTTTATATTATTTTATGTTCAAGTATAAAATGAAAATTGTTATATACGGATGTATTAAGATATGTGAACAAAAATGAAAATTAATTGTTAATAATTTTTTTTGAAGAAACAAAAATGTCCAATTATTATTACAGCGTATTTTACCAAACCATCAATTTTAAACATTATTAACGGAAAAACGGCAATATTTATAAATATAAACTGAAACGTGTTCATAAAATACAACCGATACGAACACAAACAAAATATTTTCCTTTTCTCTAATCTCTTAGATTACGCGACGCGCATTTTAATAACATGGAATATTATGGAAATATTAATTTTACCGAGAGCTTTTCCGTCCCTAAAACGCGACGGTAACCGAAGCCACTATTGAAATGCAGCTGTTGGAAAACAGAGTTGTACGACGAGTACATAAACGTCGTTGAAAACACTAAAATATCGTTATCACGTCGTCGCAATCAATACGCTGACGTTTCGAACATTAAATGTTTTCCCCTCGATTTTCCGACTCTCGTTTCTCGCGCGCGACGTCGACGGCACGAGAGAATTTCAACGGTCCGGGGGTTGAATGGATGGTCGTGGAAAAAGATCTCGCACGGGACACGGGCAACTAATAATAATTAGCGCGAAACAACGGCGCGCTATCCCTTACCTTCCGCTCCAGTCACAACTGTCGGACGCCCGAGACGTCGTGGTCGCTGCGGCCAGCAGCAGCGGCAGCAGCAGCAGTAGCCGCGCCGTGACAGGGGCGGCGGCGGCGGCGGCTGTAAACGCGCCGGGGCCGCGGCGCGAACGGTCCGCGTCGCGGCCGGGCCGGAGTCGCGACGAAATCGCGGCGGCGCTGGTCATTTCTCCGATGCAAGGCCCGCACTTTTGTACCGGTATTTGTACAGCCACATAGATGGTGTCGGTGGTTCGGCGGCGCCGCGCGGATGATAGTGTGGCACCGACGCGACGGGACGATACCGACGGGGATAATCGCGTCGGACGCCGCGACACACGTCGTCGCAGAAACGGGAAAACGCGCGAGCGCAACAGTGGAACAACACGTCTGACAGTACGAGCGCGTCGCGTATGCGATCCGTTGACAGACTGACCTCGGCGGCACACCGCTCTCATTCGGTCGCTCGCGCGCGCGCCAGTTTCCCCACCGCCTCGCGCGCCGCCACCGTCGTCACCACCGCCGCCGCCGCCGCCGCCGCCGCAACGTTTGGGTTTATTAGGACGCGAGCATATAAAAGCCGAACCGGTTTCGCCGCCGCAACAGCTTGAGGTTTTTCGCCCCGCCGCCGCGGGGGTTTGTTGTACACGCGCGTGTTCCTCCGATACGAAACGTATTATATGTGAAAACGCACCCCGACGGCCAACGAAATCATCCCCTCGGGTCGGGCTCGAACCGGCAACGGTCAGCCGACAACCCGCCGCCGCCGCCGCCGCCGCCGCCACCGCCGCCAGAATGCAGGTTGATTTGAGATCCCGCGATTCATTCGGACGCGCACGTACGAGATTCGCATACGCGTTTTGTAAATACGTATATAATATAGTGTGTTTGAGCGAGTATCAGATATATATATATACACGGCGACGGGTCGGAGGAGCGATAGAATGCTATTTTGGAAAACAAATTTTAAATGATTAGAAGGGTTTTATTTAAGTTTTCTCGAGCAAAAATTAACGCGGGATTTTTTTTTCTTTTCGATTTTTATAGCATGTTTTTTTTACCATCATATTATTATGCATTATTCAAACATAATTTACCCGAAACAAACCTAATTGGCATGCGATTTTGCATTCGACCCGTGATATTCGTAAACAGCCTCGAGTCTGTTTCGATTAGAAGGCAAAATGCATTCCGTATAAAAATTTATCCTAAATCGTGTTCAAATACATTATGCCTATTCGCCCCCCAGACATGATTTCTTAAAATTACCTAAACGCTAACTGCCCAGCCACCACCCTAATTAAATGCGGGATGACGGTCAAGGAGAGGGCCGGACTAGATCAGGTTACGCGGAAACACAGCTCCGCGTTGACGTGTTGTACGTGTCTACCAGCGCATAAGCAATAATTTATTATTATTATTGTGGTACGCAAAATGGTATAACGCGACGAAAACACACGCCTAAATAAATCAATCGTATCCGTTAGAATGTATTGCAAGTCCATCGCTGCACATTACAGCTTGAACCACACGTTTGATTTTCTCGTCTAGACTATAATAACAAAATAAATATTGATTATATCAACGTTTTGATCTAGAAAATAAATACATTATTTCATTTTAATAATTTATTAGCTTTTAAAGATCCCTAGCACTATGTACTACAACGTATTTTCGATACAGGTCTATTAAAATAAAAAAACAATTGATTCAAGGACATAAGTTGTTTTCTTCAAAAATGTAATTTCATGCTACCTACGTTTATTATGCAAAATATTTGCACAAATTTACCAATAATTTATTATAATAATAATTGCTTACCGTACGCTATCCGTAGTTTTGTTGATCTTATTGACGATACCAATCTTTTTCCGTTTTTCTTCAACGGATTAAGACGTTTCACAACAACTTGTATCAAGTACATGAATCATCACGTCGCAGATACCTGTATAATTATATACTAGGGGTACGCGACTCGTCGTGCGGCTTACGACTTATTTACGTATTGACGTATTCTTCCAAGATTGAAATAAGAGTGATTTTCCACAAGAGTAACATATTTTGTTTTTCTTCACATCCCTAATAAAATATGATATAACAACTAAGAGGTGCCTTTGTTATTTTTTTAAAATTTGTATAGTATATTTATTTTATTTTTTATATTATTATTATGCACTATACATACATGGGAATACTAAAAAAAAAATACTCTATATCAACTGGTAATACCACGTTAAAATGATAAAGTTAGGACAAATTTAAAATAAATATTAATAAAATAACAAAAGACTGTAGTCAAGCACACTTTCGTAATGACGAAGAAATGTCTTTGTTCTCGACGTCTAAAATTCACCAAAACGTAAAGGGAAAAAAATCGTAAGCAAAAAGTGGTCGTGCGTGTTTTTATAATATTTTAGTCAGTGACCTGCTCGACCTGGTCCAATGTCTCACTAAGTCAAAAAAATTGTACTTGACAAAACGTTCGTTGCCCGGATACGAGTTGAAATAATGATGGATAATAAAAGAATATTCTAGAATTACATTTCACCGTATATTATGAATTGTCATGTGAATAATCTTCTATCGTTTTTATAATAAACAATTATTGTTAAGGTTCTACATTAACCTAATGATTATTTCATATTTGGGACTAAAGCATCCTTCAACAATTGGTTTGATGGCCCCCTATGCTGATTTAAGAAGGCAATCTCTCCGATTCTTTGTAGTTTAAGAAACAATTTATCTCAAAAACCGCACACTATTAATCTTTATCCGTAAAAGGTCGATGAACAAACACCGCACATTTGGATCACCCGGGGCGTTTTGTCGGGAAACGAATGCCCGGCATCCGGTATAATTAAATCAAAATGCGCGCGAATCCTTTGTATTTTAAAATAGCATGCTATATTTTATTTTATATTTAAACATTTAAATACTCTGATTGTCAACGACATAAAGCAAAATACGTACTAATAACTAATAAATAGTGTGATTCGGATCCATCAAATATAGTACACGCCGTGCGTTTTGTCTTTTATTATAAATCATTAGCCGTGTTTATTATTTATTTGCAAAATAATATTCAATTACTTGTTGAACTTGTTCTACTCAAAGGAAGTATTAAAACATACGGTGTGCAGTGTGCTTCAATTGACACATTTATCACTAACTTATTCGATATTTTTATCCATCATTTTTACGTCGTCAGACATATTTATAGAAGTATAATATAATAAATAAATTGTATGAATTATAAAAATCGGAACCGAAATACCGCAGTAGTATGATAGGACTATAAAAACAGGACCATAATTGAATTGAGTGTGTTGATACGAAACGAATCATCGGGACGGTTCGACCGCAGCAAGTTGCGGTCGCTTCCCGATCGGGTCCGCGAATCCGTCTAGTTTGGCCCCGATAACGCGTTTTTCGTTTAAACTCGTGTTTATTTTAGGCGCTGTGGTTTCATTACCGATCGGTTGCGTTTTGTCGGGCCTAAATCGGCTCATTTTATAAGTGTATTTCAAAATACCGCGAACTATTTTTTCTATGAATAGGTTATTATTAAGGTTTTGCATGTTTTTTATTGTCCATAGTGTTAATCAAACAATACAAAATGATAATTATATTGTAATATGTTATCGTCTAGATCAGTGATGCCCAACCTTTTTTCCTCGGCGGGCCACTTTGGTAAACATTTGTAATCGAGCGGGCCACCAAATATAAAAGTACTCATATTCTCAATCTTAATATAATTTAGTTACACATCGTAGGTTGCAATATAATATGGATATCTTATCTTTTTTATTGACTATAGCACAGATTACAAATTGAGGTACACGTTGTAGGTACGCATTAACTTGATCAGTACGCTCTTTATAGTGCACGGGTGATATCGATTTTAAATCATAAAATTTCTATTTTAAAATGTCCGACAGAAAAAAGCGCAAATACAATGATGATTACCGAATTTTTAACGAAAAATGGTCAATAAGTTACTTTTTCATTGAAATTAATAGAAAAGCTGTTTGCCTTGTGTGTCGTGAAACGGTTTCAGTTTTTAAAGAATTTAATATCAAACGACATTATGAAACAAAACATGAAGCAAAATTCGGCAATTTAAAAGGTAAGCTATTATTTTCATTATAATTAAGTTATAGGTACAAAAACTTAATGTCGTGTAATATTATTTAATTAGGAGAATTACGTGTTACTAAGTTAGAAGCATTCAAAAAAAATATCCACACCCAAAATGTTTCAAATTTATTTAAAAAACAAAATTCAACTAAAACAAATGTTGTACAAGCGAGCTATAAAGTAGCGAATTTGATAGCTAGTGAAACTAAACCTCTAAGTGAGGGAGATTTTATAAAAAAATGTATTTTAACTGTGGTTGAAGAAATAATTCCTGAAAAATTAGAACTTTTTAAGGAAATAAGTTTATCACGAAACACAATTACCAGACGTGTTGAAAATATAGGGAATAACATACTTACACAGCTACAGAACAAAGCACGAGATTTCAAATATTTTTCGCTAGCACTGGATGAGAGTACCGATATCACCGATACTGCCCAGCTGCTAATAATTATTCGTGGCATTGATATTAATTTTAATATAACAGAGGAGTTGGCTTCTTTAAAAAGTATGCATAATCGAACAACAGGGGCTGATATATTTGAAAAAGTAGATCTTTGTCTTCAAGATCTTAAGCTTGATTGGAAAAATCTAAGTTGCATAACAACAGATGGCGCTCCAAATATGAGAGGAGAGAATATTGGTTTTGTTGGTAGAGTAAATAAACTTTTAAAATTGAAAAATATTGAACCTCCTATTAATATTCACTGTATTATTCATCAGCAGGCTCTCTGTGGAAAAGTTATAGGTCTCGAACATGTTATGTCTGTTGTAACAAAAGCGGTTAATTTTATTAGGTCTCATGGCCTTACTCATAGACAGTTTCAAAGTTTTCTTCTCGAAATAGAAGCTGAGTACAATGACGTGGTGTATCATAATCACGTTCGATGGCTAAGCAGAGGAAAGGTTTTGAAACGATTTTTTGATCTACGAAAAGAAATTGAAATGTTCATGATCGACAAGGGAAAACAAATTTTAGAACTTAAAGATGATAATTGGTTGTGGGATTTAGCTTTTCTTACAGACGTAACAACACATTTAAATATTTTAAATCTTAAATTACAAGGACCTGGAAAATTCATATTTGACATGTATAATTCTATTAAAGCATTTGATGCAAAATTAAAATTATTTATTAATCAAATTGAGCGCAGTGATTTCAGTCATTTTGAGAACTGCCAAATATTTAAGAATAACACAAAATCATTATGTTCAACAAATCGATTTGTATGTATGTTAAACAAATTGCAAACCGATATTTCATCTCGATTTTCAGATGTTAAATTACACGAAAAATCGTTGCGTTTATTTGAAAATCCATTCAATATTGATGAAATTGATGTCGATACTTCTTTTCAACTTGAACTTATCGAGTTAAAAACAAATTCATTTTATTATGATGAATTTCAAACAATGAAAAAAAATGATATTTTAAAATTTTATTCAACGCTTTCACACGAAGATTTCCCTGCTTTGAGAGACATTATGATGAAAATGGCAACTGTATTTGGTTCGACGTATATATGTGAACAAATATTTTCACGGATGAAACAAACAAAATCAGTTCATAGATCGCGACTTACGGATGAACACCTTCATTCAATTTTGAGGATTGGAACAACTAAATTCCAACCAGATTTTTCATTATTAGTCAAAGAAACACAAGTTCAAATTTCACATTAAAAACATTTTTATATACTTTTTATTTTTATTTTTATTATTGTATTTTTTAATCGTATTTTGTAATAATTTTACTTTTTTTGGAATATTTTGTTTTATTTTAACAATTTGTAACGGGCCACATGGAATACCTTGGCGGGCCACATGTGGCCCGCGGGCCGCGGGTTGGGCATGACTGGTCTAGATTCTAGACTCAAGAACGCTTTTAGTTGCTACGCAATCGATTGCAGATTAGTTCTTATATAATATGTATTTGTGCGGTAAAATCAAGTTTGCGTTGTTAAAACGTTAGCTTTTTTTAATGCTATTAATTATATTGGGTAGTATTACAATTATTATTGATGATATTAAAGGGAGTAAATGTTTAGTACTCGACAGTTTCAAGTGCATAAAACGTGAAAGTGAAAACGTGGTGGTTTGGCGAGTTTAGTGGTGATTTTACATATAAAATAATATGTCAAAACTTTGTATTATTCAATATACTCTAACGATAATGACAACAATATTGATTTGATACATTTATAATATTTGAAAACGTCATTACGTTTGAATTACGAATAATATTTGTATCCAATTTATAATAATAATAACAGTGAAAATAGTGATATAAATTTAGTATACTTAGTACTAATTTTTTTTAGATACTAAAAATAGTGTGCGGTTTTTTTTAATCATATATCCAGGTAATAAAACCCAGAAGTGCGGTTTTCAGCAAAAGTATGTGGTTTGGTCCTGTATTTATCAAAAGTGTGCGGTTTCGAGATGCAATTAAATAAATGTTATTGAAAAGACAAAGGGACAATCGATCAATTTCATCAAACAATTGAGTTAATTTTATTAATATTTCATAACATTACATTTTTGTTATTTTTCATTTAAACATTTTGTGAGTAGTTATGAGAAAAAAGTTTAAAAGTTACAATAAGGGGTACAATATAGCAAAATATTAAGCTCAGGGGTACGGAAGAAAAAAAAGGTTGGGAATCGCTGAGCTAGAGCGTCTCTTTTGCCTCATGCCCTCTCCCTCAAAGCTATCACTGATTAAATTACTATAAGTTGATAAGATGCATATTATATGATATGTTCGAAACAAAATTTCCCTGTTCAAAAAAAATGTTACGACCATGGATATAATGAATAAATCAAAGCATATTTATAATTTATGTTATATACAATTATATATAATTGTTAATTATATAGGATGCAATTAACCGCCTTGAGGTATGCTACTTAATTTATTTTAAAAAAACAAAATAAATAATGAATTATTTCTATAAGTACCAATTGAAGTTATTTGGGAAATTAGGAAATAAAGAAACAAATGCTATTTTCATGGTCACCCATGAGTTAGGTTACATACAACCACATACCACTTTAGCATTAATTTTAATTTTAATTCAATGCTCATATAATTCAGATGTTTAAAATATGAATAGCAATAATAGTTATTTTTTAAATTATTAAAATATAATATGATTACGGTTATGTTAGGTTAGTCCATTGGCTGTAGGTAAACTATATATTTTTTAAATCAAAAAGTAAATATTTATTATTTTAAAAATAACGAACAATGAAATACTCTAAGAATATTGATTAGGCCGCTATTTAATTTCTCTATAGTTTTACATTTTTCTTGAAACCCATTAAAGTTCCATGCACAAAATTACAGTACCTATTAATTTTTATGTAATTTTATACATTATTATTGATATTACGTGGACTATCGGAAAGAATAATGGAATGCAACTATTAAGAAAATTAAACTATCAGAATTTCTGATTCTTGGACACATTTTTAGACAAAAATTAAGAAATGTCCGGGAATTTCTTTTGAAGTTAATTAAGTTATTTATGGTTTAATTACCAATGTAACTAAATAAATTAATAATATAGCATTAGCTATAACATTAGTAAAATATATTTATAATTCCAAGTAATACATTTTAGTACATGAGATTTATGTTTCATTTCTATATCAGGGATTTATTAGAACGCGTTTTATATTTTGTGTGAAACGAGAAATTAGTGGCAATAACTGGCCATTGATTACGTATAATTATAACATTGAATGGAATTAAAAATATTTAAATTTAACAGACTTCAAGTAATTGTTAATTAAGTGCCTTTTACCTTTATAGTTTATTAGTATGTAGGCATTAGGCACTGGGTAATATTGATTTCTTACCTATTTAATGTAATTTCTTATTGTGTCGATTGTAAGTGAATTCCACAATAATCGAATAGTTTTCTAAGAATTTTCACAGAAATTTGTAATTATAGTTGTACACGTCCATCCGTTCATATATACCTATATTTTCAAAGTGTATAGGTACAAATGAATTAGTTATACTATAAAATACATTCAAATACAGTATTTCGAATCGTTACAATACCTAAGTGAAGTATTTATGTACTATCAAAATACTATATAGGTATAGTAGTGTAGTACTATAGTATTTAATGACTAATAAAATTGTATTGATGTTGAAACGAGTAAAATGTTTTATTTATACCTATTTTATTGAACTGTTATCAAAACGTATATAGATTTACAGAAAATATCTTAAGGGTAAAGGGTATAGCCAACACTCGTGGTTTTTATATTCATGATTATTGCAGTATTCATTTGAATCATAAACTATTGTTGTTTTTTTATTTATGTCTATGAGCTCTACTTGTTTAAACTTTAATAATTAAAGACCTTACTGATATTTTAAAGTATAAAACTATAAAATGGTGTAATTTGTCAAAATCAATTTCGATAAAACCAGATGTTTAAATAACTGATGAAAAAAATAGCTTTTAATAAAAGAAGAAAACTGTAATAACTACGACTGAACTAAAATATTTTATCAACGACAATTTGGAACGATTGAAAACATTTAAAAAAAACCAAGAAACTTTAAACTGAAGATTATTATTTTACAGATAACAGTGGGAAAATTTATGTTTGGTTGGGTCTTCTCAATCGGTTCCACAACTCAAAGACTTTATTTATTTGAATTTTTTGTACGTTTTAAGAATCCTGGATCCTGGATAAACGTATTAGTAAGTAAACTGAAATGTATTTCACACATCATTCAAATCCTCCACCATATAAGCAACGGGGTCTGTTATAAAATAAGCGGTCAATACAAAACATTTCTTCTTATGTACTATAGAAAACGATTTTTATAACGTTCCGCTCAAAATTCCAAGTTAACCCTTTAGCCTTTTTCTGGGGTCAACGCATTGTTGACTTGACATGAATAAAAAAAAAAGTACATGTTTTGTACACAAATGTAATGGTCACCGATTCACCGTGACAAATTGGGATAATCGTTTCGGGAACTAGGTCACTCGTCTCCGCACACGTGGAGATGTCGTCCGAAAGGAATAAAAGGGGGTGCACGAAACGACACAATTGAATTTGTTTTGATTACCAGTGGACATACACCTATACTGTACGTGTAACACGAAATTCTTATTGTCGTGATATTTTACAGCACATAATCCTCGCGGTGTGCTCGAATAATAATAATAAAAGATGTGCAGCTCATATTAACGCTTTCCGAAAAAAAAAAATTGGTATTTACTCCATCCCTCCCCCGTTATAACCGGCTGTATGTAAACCTTTAAACCCCGAGGGACCCATTACGCGCATATACATAAGACTATATATAATAATATATATGTGTGTGTGTGTGTGTGTGTGTGTGTGTTGTACGGACGCTTGAAAAAACAACCATTAACGTTATTATTTTATTTCCCAAAGAACGAAGTTTCTCACTAATGTTAAAATTATAATTCCATCGCTAATGTTGTTTGTACACGTGTCCATTATTATGATTACGTTTACTGAAGTAGTATCATCGAGCTCATCTGTTTTATTAACGCCAACTTCCTATGAAATAAAAATTAAATTATTATTATTATTTATCACCTTATTGTCGATATCGTCGTTGGAATAAGATTTTTAGAGAATAATAATGGCTCGTTAATAAGTTGTTTATATGTGAATTAAACAATTAATTACAATATTATGATTGTATATAATATACAATGTCATTTCGAATATAATTTTATAACATAAACATACGAAATGTTTATCAATGTAGTACATTAAAATAATATAATTTATAACTCACGGTATATTTAAATAAGTTAATAGTTGATATTCAAAGAAGAAATCATTTATCAAAGTTTGTGACGCAGTCATTATTATTTTATGTACCAGTGATTTTGTTTTGGTTTAAGTTCACTCGTATTTTTTTAACATATTATGTGACATTAAATGAATCTATAAATAAATTTATTTACTCACGCTTCACACACGAATACTTTACATTCAATTCGATTGTTTTCGTTCAACTGAGGATTTGGATTGAAATCGTTTTCTTTCAATCCCAGCATATTCATAGCTATAAATAAATATATATTAAAACATATCGAAACGAATTTTCAAAAATATTTATCTTATTTATTTAGCTAAATGCGAACAAATGTTAGTTCTTTATGGGAAGTTATGTATACACGTGTATAAAATAATAAATGATATACTTATTGATTATTGAATTTGAATTGCTACAGATTAATATAAAAAGTGTATTTAAAAATCGGATATATGAATAGCTCTTTATAGGTACACTCACCGTCTAGATATTGTTTCAAATTAATCATGCCATTGTTCAAAAAGTCCACACCCTTAAAAATATTCGATAAGTAATCATCGCTGAACAGAATCGGTGGTTTGCCATTATGATCTCGAAAATTGATCATGTCTTTCACCTGGAGTAAAAGAAACGCTACTGGATCGTCGGGCTCGTGTAATAACAACGTACTAGTCAAATGATTCACCAAGGGCATTACATTTTTTTCTTTCAAATATAATTCGGCTTTATTTTTATTTCTGTTATTTAAAAACATGTTTTCGTCCTAAAAAAAAAAAAATTAATATCAACCATTTTATTGAACACACGAGTCTTTAATAATATATCACAAAACCTTAAGGCTGTTGGAGCATGACACGTTTTAAGGAGTAATATTTAGGCATTTCATATAGCATTTTATAGAATTTACATTTGAGCTGTGTCAATGTGTGAGAAGTAAATGAATATTAGTGTGAGTTATCGCGTTTTTGTATTCCTGGAACTACTGTTTACGATGATAATTTAAGATACTTCAAAATTCTTAGATAATTTTTTCATTCAAATATTTTAAACAATTATAACAATGTCGCGGCCGAGAAACCGGTCCAACTGGCGGCAACGGCCCGTGTCATCGGCCGAGGAGCGCGCGGTAAAGGCGAGGACTTTTTCGCCAGCACGCGATGACGTTACAACTCCGGACACACGCATACACACATTATATTATATAATATATTGTAAATTAATTAATTAATTCAATCAAAATATTTTTGAAACAAGTGTATTTTTTCCAACAAATTCGTGTTTTTAAAAACAAAGTCATTTCCCGAGCGGTGTCGGTAAACATCAAAAGGTTTCGGTTTTGTTGTTGTTTTTGTGAACATTGTCGAACGTGTGTTTTCAAAACATCCAACAGCCAACAGTCGATAAATAGTTATCGGGATTTTGCGAGTAGTACCAATATGGTTATTTATAAAAATATATTTATGTACCTATATTTTGTAATTATGAAAACGTTGTCCACTATCTAGTATCAATTGGTAAAATAAAATTGCGAGTTTATTTTTCGGTATGGATAGTTGAAAACAAAAACAAAACACAGACAAATGTTTGAATTTTTTCATTTTTTGTTTAATTTTTACCCAACTCAGTGTGGACACATGTTTTGTTTCTGTTTTGTTTTTCAAATATAAAAAGAGTTGATTTTGTCCAGGGCCGGCCAAATGCGGTAGGAAAATATGCAGCCGCCCGGGGCGGCAAATTTCGAATGATCCAAATCGATTTTAATTATTATACTATCTAGCGTAAAGAAATGTTTGTTTATTGTTCAACAAATACAGAAAAAAAAAAAATATCTAATAGTATTATAATAATAATATTTCGTTTACTGCGGACGCACCGTAATCGTAATCGTAATCTGTATCTACGCAAATAGAACGACGATAACGATAAATGCGCGGTCGGCCACAGACAAACGCACGATTTTATTTAAATTAACGTTGGTTATAAATATGTCTTGTACTATTTTTGAACATTTATTTTAATTTTATCATTTTTAAAGTTTTATATTTCGTAAAGAAAACTGAGGTTGATCAGAACATTTTTTTTTCAAAACAAAAACACGGGTTTATCGTTAAAAAACGAATGTTTATATTTTATATAACCCCTTACTCTCCAAAAAATTAACTTTTGAATAGGGCAGCGTAAATTAAAATTGCCTAGGGCGGCGAAAAATCTAGGTCGGCCATGGTCGTCTCTGTTTCAAAGAGAACACAAAATAAGTAAATCACCGACGAGCGACGCTGAATTCAATTTCGGTTCAATTTGTAATAATATACGGAATATAATATAAATATACCGGTTTCTATATTAACTTATCAAGTAGCAGGCTAATGGTCGTAATCAGTTGACTACAATAATTCTGAGAATAGTCTCACACACGTACGCGCATGCACATGTCACCGGTTCAGATTTTATTGTAATTTTAAAATCAATTCGAAACTGTCAAAAAAGAAAAAAAGTTTTGAGGTACTTCCAGTGGGCCGATTTAAATTGTGAAAAAAGATCTGTATTCGTGAACCTTTTTACTAAATTCTGTAGGAAACAGAATTTCGAATTTCGAACTAGATTTTAAAATATTCATGTTTAACCATGAAAAATCATTTTTTTGTTTTTTTTAAAAAAAGAAAACATGTTTTTAAACCTAATTTAATACATAAATCAAAAATCTATTTCCTACAGATTTTAGTAAAAAGGCTAATAAATTCATACATGTATTCAAAATTGAAATCGGACATCGGGAAGTACTTTAAAAACACCTACTCATATTGGTCTAAATAGCATGTAAAACACGGTTTTAGGAATCGTGCTCCAACAGCCTTAAAGATCAATCATAGCAAAAACTTAATTTATATTATTTCTATAGATATATTATAATAGGCATTTACTTACAGGAATAAATACGACTTGAATGTTTTTAATGTACGTTGTGCATAATTACTTTTATAAAAATAGAAAAACTCAATTGTCTATAAGTGATTTATATATATATATATATACTAGCTGACCCGGCAAACGTTGTTTTGAAATATATTTCCAGTGAATTTTGCAGTATAAAAAATAACTGACTTATTGTAAGTGCGTGGCGACGACGGCGTCTACGATTGAAAGAGGAATGGTGCGCGCACGCACGCAATTTCGGTAAAAGTTATGTAATAATATATGACGTTGCGAAATCCATACCTTTTGCGTAAACGTCGTCGGGTTTTCGCTTTAAAATTGTATACGCCTATCGAGCCTATCGACCAATGCCTATTGATTTGCCTGCGATCGTATTCGACCGCCCAATGAAAACAGTTCTATTGTTCATCACACGCACGCAATTTCGATAAAAGTTATGTAATAATATGATATTGCAAAATCAAGTCGTTTTTGGTAAAGATCGTCGGGTTACCGCAGAATATAACATTGAAAGGTATACTACATAATAATAATGAAAAACTAAATTACTCATCGCATGAGACGATCAATTTGAAGATTTCATTTTCTCACACATATACTTACTCTTAGCAGGTCAACCTAATACCCGGGCTACCCATACGATGTAGTACAAAACCTCCAAAGATCGAGCATTAACGAGATAATATTTTAACTGTAGTGAATCATAAATAACACCAAGTATAACGCGTAATGCGCACTCGCGCAAACCGAGCACACGAGCGAATTATTTAATAACGGTTTTCAAAATCCTTTCGATTCCGAGTTTATAATAAGCGCGTGTATAATAATATATATTATGTAATACTCGTATAGCGATTTCCGTCGCATTTTTTTCCTCTACCGGACTCGGTACTTTCGTGTTCGCCTATAGGATTTGTTTGCTTTGACGCTAAAGCGTGAATCCGAATCAAAACGTTCTATCTATTTGATTCGGCCCGACTAGTCCGTGGGTATTAACAATGTGTACCTACGTCTAAACCTAATATGGGGATATAGGTACGACGCACGCGATCATTCGCGCGTAGCTGCTACCTATTATATTATATTCATATTATATACAGTGTGTTCTACAATTTAGTTCCACTTTAATGTTTTTGCGCTCGAAGAATATTTTTCGATTCAATGGGAAATTGTCTAATTTTCTAATTTTTTTATGATCAATTAATACATTAGGTTACTTTAAATGTTATTTGATTTGGTCATTTCTACTTTACATGAATAATTTTTTATTTAAAAATGCAACACGTTTAATAATCAACACAACAGCTGTTTTAAAACTTAAAAAATTATATTTTGTTTTACTACTTTTCTATCGAGTATTGACAAAGTCTTGTTTTTTTAAAAATAAGTGTCGTAAAATGTATAATATTTTTATATGGACTACTGCCAAAAAAAATTTGATTCTAAAATATTAATTTTCTGCCGAAATATAAAAGTGATACGAAACTTATGAAACATACGATATATATATATATATATTTATACATATTTATAAATATTAATAAATGTGTTTATATTAGACACGACAACACACTGTCGTGTAAGTGTGCTCGTGAAATAACTTCATTTCACCTCGTATATATATATATATTAAATATATAAAGTCATTAAAGCCGAGTGCGATAGACGACCGCACCACTGTGGAGGAGATTTTTAGTTCCTTATCTGTCCGAGAAAAAACTCGTTAGACGCGGTCATTTCGTGTCACTTCTTATAAATATCAGCGATTAAACGGGGTAAGAAAAAAAAACCGAAAAATATAAACACACTCATATTTACATATACGTACACACACGTACGTGCGCGTATTTTACACGCCATAAAACGCGTAGATACCTATATAATATACTACACTGTAGTTGGCCATTTATTGCGCATAATACATATTATATAATTATTTTATTTATTATAATATCACGTTAGTGTGTTTGAATACGTACGCCGGGCAAAAAGTCCATGGTAAAACTCGTGTCGTCGTATTTATATGTGTGTTTGCAGCTGATGTATCGGGTAGATAGAGTTGGAGAGATTTACGTCCGTCCGTTGGCGACTTGTGCGTGTATATATCGTATTTTATGTATAATGTTGTATGTAGTACTATACAATCGGCAAGGAAAACGAAAAGCGTAAACGGCTATATTATTATGATTATTATTTACTATTTTACTGCATTTAAAAAGTATATAATATATATAAACCGTGCGAAGTCGACGTTTTGACTCGCGGCTGCGAAACAACAAAATGTAGTAATTTATTATTAATATTATTCTTATTATTTTATCGTCTTAGAGACGGCGCGCCGGTGGTGTTTATTCGCGCGCGATATTATTTCACGTCACAATCGTCACCGTGAGTAGTAAATATACACATATGTAACGTACGCGCGTATGTTATAGTTATAATATGTGTGAATATGACGGTATTAATAATGATATGCGCGTGTACACACGTTTTTTTGTTTTTTATTCATTTTCTTTGTTTTTTTTTTCTTCTTTTTGATCTTGTCGCCAACAGATAAATTTATTACGATCTCGTTTTTAGAAATGTACATATATATTGTTATGATAAACAGCGCCGGAATGGAATGCGGCGACGATGGAGACGATTCGAATTCACACATATTATATATAAGTATGTGCTCATTATACGCATATACGCATGTATGATGGGGCTATGTAAAAATGTATTAAACACACACACACACGCACGCGCGCGCGCTCGATCGAGAATAGTGTGAAAAAGTAGCGTCGGGAGAAAAAAAAATCCGACACGAAATTTTCCCCTCGCCGCCGATATAGTTGTTCTCACAATATACACACACGACCGCGACGGGATCCCGCGTGTGTGTGTGAAGAAGTTTTCGGTCGCGATTCCGACGGAGGAAATATGTACACGTCTACGGCGTAACACATGCTCTCGGATTGTTTTCCCCCACGTTTCGCCGGGCTGCGGACTGCGGCGCAGTATACCGTAGTAGAACGTTGATTCGTAAGATGAAAAAAAAAATGATTAAAAAAACCGTTCCATTTGTTTATTCGAAATAGCTATGTGGCGGCTTTGACGCGTTCACTTCTGAAAGCTTCTCGACGTAGACGCGCGTTGCGAACGATGACGCGGTCAGCCGGAAGCGGGGGACTGGCCAAAGGGGACTGTTCCCGTCGTCGGTCGCACTCGTATTGCAAAACAACGCGTCTCGTTTTTTTTTTATATGAAAAATAAAGATTAATAACGAAAAAATACGATTTCGATTAGGCGTGATTTTTTACTACCCCTCTCGTCAAAGAAATTCGGATGTTATCGCGTACGTATAGACAAAAATATTACCACTGGTTGTGTGAAATAATGACAAATCCTGCCTGGTTTAACGCAACAACGTGTACCACGTGATATTATACAAGTGTAACGTGATAAATACGAATACCTAATTCTAGTTTTAAAAGAAGTTTTATAGGTAATATTTTCATGTATAATAACATTTTATTTATTAAAATAACCGAATATAACCGAATCATCAAATTGGAGCCAACTGTTCATCGTCAATTAGATAATACATAGTATATGATAGTTAAAATTTATATTATACTACGTTTAGAGCAATTGTTTTTTAATTACGTTTACACATTTGTGTACATTTAAACCGTTCTAAAATTAGATTTATTGTAATTTTATTTAAACAAGAGTTATTTAACAGGATTTAAATTTCTGTAAGCAACGAGTATATGACGCATTATCACTTTGGTATACCCGATTGCCCGAACAATACGATTAACTAAATATGCAACGCGTTTTAATGTAATAATTTGATCAAGAGTTCAGGTTAAATGTTTAAAGTTTATACAGCAAAGTTTATGTAAATACACGACCATTGTTTTAATTTTTTTTTTTAACTTGTCGATGACGAAGTTTATAACCAGACGTCAGATGGAATAGAATATTTCTTAATCTATCAGTTAAATGAAAATGACGAGATTTATTAGATTTGTACACTATTTACTTTACCTACTCAAACAATATGAATAAAACACAATATATGTTGTTGTTGTTTTCTACGATAGCTATTATGTCATTTCAAGGCTTGTTAGACTAACCTTTATATTTTCAGATTAAATGTGTGATGGAGTTAATATTTAAGTAATACTGAACACAAATTGAATTATTTACTGCGAAATAAGTTTATGACAATATTATGAACAACAACAACACAATCAATGAATTTTAAAAATCAAATTGAATTCTTTATTTTATGAAATAAATTTGTCTTTATACTATATACCAAGGTAACATAATTTAAGAATGAAATTTAATTCACATAATATCCTTAATGGTAATGGTACAGTAACGTGCTCATGGCTAAATCAAGTAACTTGTTCATTTTTCCGCGACACGTCAATAAAAATGAAATACATCTGAGGTCATATCGTGGTTGTATATGGTACTCGGTCTTTTATAGGATCTCACATTTCATATAGCCTACAATTGTCCAATTATAAAAATACATTTCTTTAGAATAGTCGTTTACTCGGTCGGTTAGGTCATCAACATTCAACGGGTAGAAATTACTTATCGCCCCTATAATATATTACTATTACGTATACGGTTTAAGCCCTAAAAAATTAATTTCAAAGTGTTTCCAATATAACCTTTAACTCGATGACAATAGTTTAGACTTCGTGTGTCCCCCCCCCCCCACCCAATCTATCCTAAGTAGTATACTATGATAAAACTAATTTCTTTTTGTTATACATAGTTTTAAATGCTATAATTCTGTAAAAATATATTTACGAGTATTTACTCACCCAATTCATCGGGCATAGACTTAGAACAAATTTTGCTGCGTATGTGTGTTTTTTAATCCTTATCCGTGGCAAATATTTCGTATCGCTCCCCGGGAAAAATCGGAACCTGTCGAGCAATAAATACTTTAAAAATTAAATTGCATAGATATTAATACATAATTAAAGAAATATTAGGCTTTTTAAACGAACAAAAATATACATGGTATGATTTGTGAGGTCTATATTTGCTCTATAAATACCTTTTTCGCAATAATATTAATATTAGCTACAACATTTACTTTTACTACTTATTAGATACGATTTAAAGACTTTAGAGATATTTCTAATTAACTCGTATAAAATAAATGTGTCTTTTTCCTTTTTTTTACCTAACCGATTTCATATTGTTTCGGGACATAAATGATTTTCAAGCACGTTCGGCTTAGAATGAACAATTTATGTCTGTGCTGTGTGTTGTCTTTGGATGAATAGGACCCAGTTCGATGTATATTATATATCATGGCTGAAAACAATATCGTATCGTATACACGCGTCTACATGCTAAATGCGCGTTTCGATTATCAGCTTACGTCATTCAGGAGGACGTGGTGTGAACCGCCGCCGCCGTCATTAGTTATATTGCCACTGTAGAACAAAACTTTTGGCCCTGGCTCCCGTGGGAGCGGAACTGTCGCGTTATTAATATTATTATCAGGCCGTATTGCTCGTGTTATATACATATATATCACATGAGATCCGGTGGCGTCGGCTGCGCGCGGGAGAGTGGATAGTTTATAATATTCGTATGCTATTACTATATTATACGCGCGTTTAACGTATAATTCGGCGTCGGCGACACACGCACGATGCAGACTTTATACGACCGACACACATCTGCAACGGTTTTGGCATTAATGAATGAAAAAATTAATAGATAAATACAATATATATATATATATATACGTATATGTATGTATGTATTATACATGTATTTAGTAACCATGCGGGTGGAAAAAAAATTAGGTCAGTAATAATATGCGTCTAGTCATCAATCTCGCGCACGCACACACCATAATATTATCGTCTTCGGGACTTATTATAACGCATGTGACCAACATAGTATTAAATGTGAAAAAAAACTTACGTTTTTCTAAAAAAAAAATGTTATTATATTGTAGATTCTATAGGATATTATCATCACATTTTGTGTGTTAAACCATTGTACTTAAAAATAATGGTTCCTTTTCATTAAAACATTGAACGATTTTTTCTGGGTGTATTATCGAGTATCATTGATGCGATCTAGGTACAACAAAGTAATATTTCGCAATACAGCGTTAAAATTATTGATTTTACATAATATTTCGAACAAATGTGTTAAACACGTTAAAAATCGGTCTCGTAACATTTCCTCGGTAATTCATTCAAACCGATAACGTTGGTTATAGAACCAATGTTGGGGCGCACCTTTTATTTTTCTGAGGAAAAATGTTAAAATTTCAACCCTCTCCCGACTTTTATAAAGACCTAATTACGCCTATGACTATGACGCACGGATTACATAGCACATGCTGTATGATTAAATGTAAGTATTACTCCATTAACGTGGTGTTATGTTTACACGCATATTATCTGGATATTTCACCAACGTCGCTCAAGGAACCTCTGTAAAAAATTTCAAGTCTCTAGACCCAGCGGTTTGGTCTGGGCGTTGATGAGTGAATAGGAGCGATCTCTTTTATATAATATAATAGATAATATCGTTTGCGTTGTAGTTTTCAACTGGAAAATAATAATGATTTCGATCCTGCGCGCATTGCAAGACTCGTAGAACTATCGAACGTAAAACGCTCTCACATATTATTGATGGCTTTTTTTTGGATAAAATATGTGTACACAGTACGAATAATAATGAGACGTTAGTAACTTAATTTTTCTCAGTCGACGGGATCAGAAAACCTACACGAATTATTTTAAACAATAAACACACTTGGATGTATGAGTTTATATTTTACACAATCGACTTTATAAAAACCTACGCGCGTCCATTCGGCAAATGAAATAAACACTTTATAAATAAAATAAATAAACCCTAATATATCTTATAAAAACGCGCGTACCTACTCGCATTTCAGACGTAGGTGTGTGATGTTTATCGTTCAATATTTTGATATACGATCGAGTGCGAGTGTTTGTAATAAAAAAAAAAACTTTTATAATTTACATGTATTACGTATAATATGATAATATGAAGCAGTGTTGCTTATTCGACGAATAAGTCCACATCCCCCGAACCCGGTGACGGATTTTATAACGCAACTGGGCCCTTGGAAATTGAAGTGATGTTTGATGGGTCACTTAACGCTGGTTATAAACATAAGCTATACATACGTATATATATATTATATATATTAAATTATAAATAAATATATATATATATATATATATATATATATAATGAAAACTCGTGATTTAAGCTACTCATACATCATACTCACCCACTCTCGCTCGGCTCGCTTACATATTATACGGGTCCCCTTCGATATAAACACTCGGTTTATTACATATACATGATATTATTATGTGCGCACAACGCATATATTGCAGTGTATACTATACAGACTTATCAACATTCGAGCCAATTAACGCTATCGTGTGTAAATAATAATATATAATACACACAAGGTATGTGTATTAATGTATATATGTGTATATATATTATATTACACGAGCTGTACGATGTACACGCCGTAATATCCATAAGTCGCGGCCGCCCCAGCTGTTATAAACGATTTTATTTTTTATTTTATTTTTTATGGTCGGCACGTTGACTATGACTTTCTCGGCCTCGCCGTGTATACTCGCATACTCGAGCGCATATAATATATAATATTTATACGACGAAAAAAAAGCTATTACACACACCGTGAGACTAGCTGACGATTATTTACGATCGACGTGTGTGCAACGAGTGGGAGTGACGTTTTATAGTATTACAGTGTTAAACAAGGGACGGGGCTACTAAAGAGAGAAAGAGAGAGAGAGAGAGATACGACGAACAAATGTTTGCAGCATCAGTAGAGCGAGAAAGCGGCGATTATTGAATTACTGCAGAAAGGGTTTGTCTTTAACGATCGTTATGTTGTTGTTATTATATTACCGCCGCCGCCACCAAAACGTTTTGTCTCGCGTAGGTATAGGTTTTCACGCCGTTTTAATGTACGATAGCGGGTGAAGGGTACTAAAAAATGCACGTCAAAATATGTTAACTACGGTCTACGACGGCCGGCAACAACGGTTGTCACGCGATGTGCAACGAATTGCGAGACGACTCGAATGTCGCAGGTATATAGAAGGCTCTTTAGGTCTACAGATTTATACGGAGGCTATGGAATTTACATAAATAAAATATCGTTTAAGTTTGCTAAATTTACAACGTTGAAAATACGTATTTTCGTATACGAGTATCGAAAAGGCATAGTATGTTATTAAAATATTAACACTTATGTACTCATCACAGTGTGGCTAGTGTATATCTATAAGTATTTATATAACATAATATATTATAGAGAAACGTACTTAATTCGGTTTTTATTTTATTCTGAGTAAGTATAATGGTCGCTGACGCGCATACACGTAGTTAAATATTATACATTTTCATTCGACTCGTGTCGTCTATTAAATACATAATTAATTATTGATAATTTAAAAAGTATACGATTAAAGTGATATTTAAAAGGTTTTTGAGTGGTCGATATGAGGTATAAATTATATCGATGAGCCATATCCTATATACGACAATACATAATATTAATATGTATAATATACATTGTTTAATATAATAGGTACTTATTAGGTATAATGCTCACAACTCATACGGTCATATGTATCATTGTTCGGAAGACTCGAAAATAAAAACTGATTGAATACGATTAAATACGCGCATTAACGAACAATTGATTCTACGATGCTTATATCGTAATAGGAAGAGTGTTTACATAAGTGTCACGTGCCATTTCGACATTTTCTATGCGACGATAAACGATAAAAATGTAAATTTAATGTACTCGTACATATTTGGACCGTTTGTTATGACTTTGAAATTTAATTCTGCGCCGAAAGCAAAATCGGTACAAATAATATATATGGTACACAAATATCAATGTATATTGATTTGATTATTTTTTCAAGCATTTTTGCAATATTTTGGGTCACATTTAAATTAAAAACGTGGTTCATCATTATATTATGATTTGTAAAATTTTTGCAACGATCCTCGCATAACATTTACGAGTGAAAAATAAACGTCATGAAGTGCATGCCATATAAGTAATATTTATTGTCTTTAATTCACTGACCAATGAGCTTTCTGTACGAAAGAAATTTCATATTAAGTATATTTTAAGAACAAAATGTAATGATTGCCATTTTTTTTTTTTTTTTAGATAAAGCAATTTTCCACACCACCTTAGCTCATCAAAAATATCGAATAAAGCGTAGAACGTTATACGATAATTTAAAAAAGCATGAGGTATTGCGTAAGGCGCGTTTTTTTTTTAATGTGGTTTCCCCCGGTAGGCCTAGTCCACAAAAAGAAAATCAAATTCCCGAATATTATGATAAAATTATTTAAAAACGCGATTGTTAAAAATATCTTGCTGGATAAAAGGTAACAAAATGCAGTAAAATAATTATTTTTTAATTTAAAATTTAAAATTTTTATTTATTAAATATGTTTCGAACACGAATTTCGGATTAAATACAATTTAAATACCTAGCTAGTAATTTAATACTTGTTTGCAATCTATTATAAAAGTATTACATTATTAAATCGTATATTAAAATGTTTTTAGTTATTTTATCAAAGACGCGATACACAAAAAATATGCATACCTAAATATTTTTAGCTAAGATGTTTAAAAAGATTATTGTTATGTTATCAAGTAAAAAGCCATCCTCCCCACGTGACGTTTTCAAATGTAATTAATATTTTTCATTCGCGGTCAGATTCGTAATCCGATCGCCGCAAGCCTTGTGATTTTCATTCAGTCTATTTATTATTTATATTTGTAAATATCGTTGAAATACTTCGCTTCAGAAGACATACGTGATATGAAATAATTCTTGAGATACACCACACGAAAGATTAGTCAAATTGTCGTACAGTTTTCTATATTCTATAAAAATAGTTTAAACTGTTGACAATACAAATAGACTGCAATCGCATACCTCGGGAAATCACTGCAGTATTTCGGTCTGACTAGATCAGTGGTTCCCAACCTTTTTTATTCTACGCCCCCTTTGTATATTTTCGAAACTCTCGCGCCCCTCCCCCCCACCTTCTATAACGTGAAAAATATATCACTTTTTTGTGTACTTTACGAAGAAATTATAAAATATCCGGAATGAATTCAATTTTATTGATGATAATAATTATAATTTTTTACCTACATTTTAAAATAAAAATAATTAAATCAATAAAAATTGTATTTCGTAATAACTGCTTGCGCCTCCCTAGCAATGTGTACACGCCCCCCAGTTTGGGAACCAGTGGACTAGATGTACGAGTAGTACGGTTTCGTAATTTGTTATATTACAGTGAATTCAAACATCATCAAAATTAAAAAAAAAACAATATGAAGTCTATACTTTTATTATCACTAATGGGTTTGTTTTGAGATTCAGTTCGAATGCGTCTGATTATAAAGATAAAAATTATATTTAACATCATAATAGTTCTTTCGGAAAGAAACTCAAACAAAAAACTATTGGCTATAACGAAGTAATAGTAATTTTACCGTTTTTAAAAATGTGATTGATAAATGAATTTACTATGAGAAAAACACACGAAACCACGTACACGTAGTTTTTGAGATAAACAGAAGATATTCCAAAGGATGCGACGATCAGATTATATGAATCCAACAACACAACGATAATAATATTATTCGGGTTGATATTTTAAATACACTCTACTACTTTTTACGTATTTATGCTAAAACTTAAACTATACTTTTACTCAAATTCTGAATTTTATATTTCTTTTTACATACTTGTATTTTTTCTTTTTACCTTTTAAGAAGTATTTCCTTTGGTAGTATCTACTTTCGATTTTCAAATGGGAACACTATATTTTTTCGTAAAATAATCATAATTTAGTGACATTTTCTTGAATTTCTTATGTAAATCGAGTCTAAATTCAAACCAATAGATACGCAATAAAAAATTTCAGAGTGTACCCCGGTTCGGATTTCGACCAACTACTCACATCAAAAATTCTAAAAAGTTAACCGAATTATATTATTTGCGTAAAATATTTCGTTTGTAAAACGAAAGTCGAAATGTCACAGGATACTCAGTAAAAAGTATCGAAAAAACGGGTGTAATTGGAAATATAGATATCTATATTTTATAAAAATAAGAATCCGAGCTGGGCGCAGTTTAAGTACAAGAATAAAAGAGAGAAGAGAAGCGAGGGCGTGCTTAGTAAATATCATCCCATATACATAGAAATACGCCACGTGACGAGGGGCCAGCTGCTCGATTGAAGCGCGAACGTTTGAATAAAATAAAAACTCACATGATAGTCACACGACGTATTTACACGGACGCTGTATAACAGCAGACGATTACGTACGGTCGACAACAGTCATGTGCTTGACGAGATCCAAAAGCCTGTTAGAGTAACCAATCTCATTGTCGTACCACACGCCGATCGAGATAAATTTGTCGATGACATCGATCTGATTGAAGTCCACCACGGCTGAATACGAACATTCGATTAAGTCCGAGCTGACAATCTTGCTGCGCTCGTAATTCAAAACGCCTTGCATGTCGCACTAGGAGCGACACTCGATCTCCTGTTTGATGTCGTCGACGGTCACGTTTTTGGAAACGCTACGAGAGGAAAACGTCATTTTTTACAAGTGATTACACGCGTAGGTACGGTAGCGTCGAATACGCGCGTGTTGGATTTTTTTTTTAGCGATGTTATCTCGCGAAGGAAACAAAAACGTAGTAGTAATACTGTCGCCAGTGGCGGATCCAGGATTTAATTTTTGGGGGGGGGGCCCATAGTCCAAAACGCAAATCTTAAATTTTTTCAGTAATTAAACTTAAACAAACTTCGGTCCAAACAGTACACATGCTTTACAAAACGCTCCTTCTCTATTACGACTAAAAGCTAACCAGTTGTGCTTATTTAGCCATTCAATTTGAAAGCTTCTTTTATGACCTTTTTTATTCATACTTACAGGGAAAATATAATTTTGTTTAGGTGACCACGTTTCTTTTAAATATTTGTAAAGCATATTTGGATCGTTTCGAATTTTTAGATTTGCATTTTCTTCAATAGCAAATGCGATATCATATTGACTATTAAAATCGACTACACACGAATCAGAAAATGTAGCTGGCTCTGTGGTAACACGCTTACATTTTCTATACCTTCACTTGGAGATGGATTATTTTCGTCAGTTGTTTTCAACTTTTTTAAAAAAAAAAGTTTATTTCACTTTGTCGTTTTTGTGACATTTTAAAACAGAATAATTGAACATCAAACGTTCTGCACGAGTAGTATTTTTTAGTTATCTGGAATCAAAATGGCCTGCGATCAATCATTATTACCGGGGATCAAATATCCGAGAAACCGTTTTTTTTTCCCTCCCACTAGGATTAACTCTACCCGGAGGAGAGGGAACGAAATGTTTAAAAACACCCGCAAAGGTCAGAGGAGTTTCTCGACAAAAAATAAGTACCTAATATAACGGGTTTACAACGATTACGGAGCAATTTATAACAATAGATACGCGACTTCGACGTTACTGGTGGCGTGTGCGCGACTTTTTTCTAGGCTCCGTTTCTCTGACCAACAGATCGAACACCGACATTATATATTCGTCTTCCGTGAGGGCCGAAACGGTTTTGGGTCTTTTTTCGTGCACCAACTTTATGCCGTAAAGTTTTAGTTGTTTGTCTCCGATGTCCTGGTGGTCACTACACTCGTCCTTGTGTTTTTCGACGGACGTCACGGTTAGTCCATACACGTATTTCTCGATTAGGAACCGTTCTCCGCCGATCTCTCGGATCATGCTGTTGAATTCGCATAGATTTTCCTGTAACACGCACGCGTAAAAAATTGGTTGCATACGCGAATATTATTTCGTCAACTAGGCGTAGAAAAACTACGATACTTTGGATATAAACGATTTCGGGTTTTGACCTGTGATGTGATTGGTTATTTTTTTAAATAAAGATCAATAATAAATGTCGATTGATCAAAGATATAATCAAATATTTCCCACAAAAAAAAATGTACGTAAACTCAGATCGGAGAAAAGTTATCGCGCGCGTGTTTGTTCCGACTGTTTATATAATAATCGTAAGTTTTGTTTGAAAATATAAGCACTCCCCGAAAATGCGACACATCGAAGACGGCCTTTGGATAAATGTATGATACGATTATTCATTCAAGATAAATTTCAGATAAAATTTACAAAAAAACATAGTTGATATGTTCGGTTGAAATCGCAGTTTTTTCGGTAAAATTCGTCGAACGAAAAATAAATTAATAAATAATTTCCACCGACTGTTCGTCTCCCCGTCACGATCGAGATTTGTCGTACTCGAATTGTAACCGGCAGGTAGTAGAAAGAAAAAAACATTAGTTTTTAATACATTTAGTTGACTTGTCACGATAAATTAACCAAGTACCATATCGATTCGTATTCTAAATTAATTTTTCAGCGCATTGTAAAACATCTACAAGTACGGGGCGTGTCCTCTAAAGCAGCGGTTCCCAAACTTTTTTTTCCGCGGTGCCCTTCTGTGAATAACACGAAAGACAGAACAAAAAAAAACTTGATTGACGGCCAATTTTATTGATTTTATTAAACCTAATGCGATCTAAGCCATTCTGAGCACCCCTGGTCTATATGTATTTAATAATTTTCAAGGATAGTGTCTCTTCAAGGTATGAAACGGTTGTTTTTTTTCCCCTGAATAAACGTCCTTAGGTCATAAGGATTGGATAACTGAATCCGGCACAGGTAATAGCGACAGAAAGGCGACACTTACCCGATAGATTTCGTCGACCTGATCGATCCGATCCAAGAATTCGTCGACGACCAGTTGCAGTCCGTCCGCGATCGGCAGGAACTCGTCCAGGTGGTCGCTGAACTCGACGACCCCTTCGCGACACCACTGCTGCAGGTCCTCGTCCACGTCGCCGTCCATCCGGTACACCTTGTGCTGCGCCATGGCCAGGATGATTTCCCTGGGCACCAGCCGGTCGGGCGGCGACAAGCGTCTCCTGGCTGCGCTGTTGTGTCTCTCCTCGCACAGTCTAGCCCACAGCGACTTGCGGCCCCGTGACTCGGCGCTCGCGTAGTACAGGAACGTGACGAACCCGATGACCGTGGCCAAAAACCCGATCACGACTTGAATCATTTCGTCGACTTTACGAAGTTTTCGAGGACCGCGAAATTCTGATTAAAACTAAATATATAAATTTAATATTTATAAGATAAATACTAAATAATAGTTTCGATTTCAACAATTATTGTTTTATTATTTATTTATTTTACATTGTTAATTGTGTATATATTAGCCAGTTGTATTTAATATATATTTTACTAAATTATTAAATATCAACAACATAGAAAAATGTTTAATTTTAATTTACCTGAAGTAGAATCAGGCATATCCAATAAATTATCAATTTTAATCCAGGTTTAGGTATCATGAGTAATCCATAATTTGAAACATTTAATTTTGAATCTTGAAATAGGGTACATTAATATAATAAATAAGTAGGTATTAATACAACATTACAACATTTAGCTGTTTGTTAGTGCACAAACCAAGTAGTTATTTATTATTAATTTATTTATTAATTTGAAATTTGAATTAATTGTTATTATTATAATTTTACATCATGTAAATTTGAAAGTATTTAATGTTTGTTGCCAGAAATATTTTTTTAAGGTTTATGGATTATGGATTTCAGTTCTCTATAAATTAAAATATATAATAGTAATGCAAAATCCTTGCTAGTTACCGTTCAAGTGTTAACTATGAAAAATATTAAAAAAGTCCTTTGCTGCTTTTTATTTTAAAAGAGAAAAAGGTAGTTTTTAAACAATATGAAGGAATTGTCAAGAACTTGAACTATTCCAAGTTGTTGCCTCCCCAAAAATGTAATGCTAGAACCGCTACTGGTCGATACGAACGAAAACATATTTTATTTTCATATTTCACTGTCACCTCACGGTCTATACAGTATACAAGATCGGTATTCGGTATAAAACTAAACTAAATTAAACATAAAATTAAAATTAATTTGTAAAATGTAGATTTTAGGTAAACTTGACCAATGAATTGCCTAAGCCACCAATAGTACGGCTCACGTTCGTAAGTCCGGCGAATTCAGGCGTTTTGATATTTTGTTCTCGACAGAGGTCGAGTGGTCCTTCGATTAAGTTTTTGATTAATACTTAATGTTATATTGCTTTAGGCTTTTCCGGTTGCGGGCAGCCGAAAACGAAGCGAGGTCGTCCTATGACCAATGCGAAGACGTCTGAGTACAAATGACTTGGAACAAATATTTTGCGTCAAAACGACTGTTTATAGATTTAAGATTTTTCGACCGTCAATTTAACGACTATACGTCGTTACGTATTTATACGTAACGATTATTGTAAAACGACAATATATTTTTCGGTTCGTAAAAACCATGTTCTAACGGATTATTATTTTTAACGGTTGCTATTTTTAAGGGAAGACTCGGTTACTCGACAAGCTGACATCGCGCGATATTATAAACAAAATTAATAATTTATTATAATCATGATACTAGATAGCGCTGTAGGTAGTTTTGACAATTTGTTCATCCATAAGTGAATCTGTCTATGGTAATTGAATCGTTGTATAGGAATGAATCCATGATAGTCCAGTGGCGGTTTTCCCGGGGAGCCAAGGTAGGCGGCGCTTCCCTTGAAAACTAGGAAGAAAAAGTGGTTAAAATCATAGTGATTATTATTGGTTTTATAATTTCAATTTTTAATCAATTTCATAATAAAAATATACACACAATTGTGAAAGTGAAATCCTTTTTTATGTTTTCATTTTGTGACGACGCTATATTTAACTTTTTTCCAATTTTTTTCACAGAGCTGTTACAAATACCTTCCTGCGTGTCACCACGTCGACCGATATTCAAAATTTTGTTTTTAAAGGGTTGAAATCGGTAAAATTATATATAAAAATGAATCCCTATTTACCAGGTATCCTCATCACGCTTGAACGACTGGACTCATTTAGCTAATTCTTATTTTTGTTGGGTTTGTTATTGTCAGGAGAAGGATTTTACGGAACAAAAATTAAGAAAATTAACCCTAAGGGGGTTAAAAGGGGTAAAAATGGAAAAATCCGGAGCCACTGGAGCTTTATGGTATTAAATTTGGTCAATAGTTTAATTTTATATAGCAGAGGCATGAATCAATATTTAGACCTGGCAATTCAGGAAGGCATTAGGGGCGATGATTCCGGAGTGAGCTTGTTTTATTCGAAAACCTATTTTGGTTAAAACGCCGATAACGCCGAGTTATCACAGCTCTGCATGCGGCGCGGTACGCGTTTCAGTGTGAACGTTCCGCCGCCGTGGCCGTGTGGTCGCGTGGCCGCTGTGATGGAACGACGACGACGTGGTCGCGCGCTGCGGATAGAACTCTAGATACCGCGGTCGCGGTCGTCCATCCGGAGATAGTTTAAAAAAACGACCGTTAAAAAAACAAATCACTTTCCATGAATTCATGAATAATTCTCATTGGCTTGTTCGTTTCAACCGTTTTAACGGCCGACGACGCGGGGATTTCCTTTCCGTTGTCCCTTCAGTCTTCGTCGGTTCGCGCGTATGTCCGAACGGATCCGTGTTTCGAGAATTTTATGCCGACCGCCATAGTCTCGTTTCTCGGTTTCAAAATTTCGTTTCGCGGTGATGGTAATAATATTTATCGACGAATAATCGCACGTCTCACGGCGGTCGCGTGGGCGCAACCAAATTATTTCGTCGCTTAAATATTACCGTACCATCGACATTCGGTGTTCAGCGTATTTTTCGTATCGTATCGCCGCCGCCGCCGCCGTCGCGTCCGGTGCGCGATCCATTACGCGAGTGTAATGGCCGTCGCCTTCGGAGTTTCAACGATTCCGTCGAGGCTCGGACGACGTCTAATCCAAGCCGGTAAAGGCTTCGAGTGTGCGTTTTTTGACGTCGTCGTCGTTTCGTATCGTATTCGCCGTTTGTACTATCGATATTTGGTGTTTAGCATATTTTTCGTCTCGGTCGCGTTCACGGTGCGTCGACGCCGTTCGCCAAAACGGCTTGTGAATTTTACCGTCCGCCAAAAACAAACGTATAATAGTAATAGTTCGCGCGAGTAGTGAAATAATCGTTCCGGCGTGTTTGTCCGCGTAGTGGTGTTTTTATTCGAGTGTACCAGCGCGAAATATGTACGTTGTGAAATGTTTCGGACCCGCCGAATGAAAACGGTCGTCAATGCAGTCAACGACGGCCCGAGGTTAGTGATAATTTAATATTATAATATTATATCGATGTAATAAATAAGTACGACCCACCGACGCGTTATGCAAAAGTTATTAATTTATTATTATTATAATATATTGTTATATTAAACCGCTGTTATACAACGCGCGTTGGAACTGATAAATTGCGCGTTGTCGTCAATACGATTTTCGGAAATGAGTTTCATTTCGGCGCCGAGTTATATTAATAACGAGAACGGATAAAAATCCATTACGTGGTGTGGCCGCGTGGCCGCGGTGACGGGACGACGACGACGACGTGGTCGCGCGCCACGGACGGAACTCCGGATACCGCGGTAACGATTCTCGATAAACAAAAAACCGTTACGAAAATAATCATTTTCCATGATTCGTGAATTATTCTCATTGGCTTGTTCGTTTCAATTGTTTTAACGGCCGACGACGTGGGGATTTCCTTTCCGTTGTTTCTTCAGTCTTCGTCGGTTCGCGTGTATGTGGTGGGCTTCTCCGAACGGGTCCGTGTTTCGATATTTTTATGCCGACCGCCATAGTCTCGTTTCACGGTTTCAAAATTTCATTTCGCGGCGATAGTAATAGTATTTATCGACGAATAATCGCACGTCTCACGGCGGTCGCGTGGGTGGAACCAAATTATTTCGTCGCTAAATACTACCGTACCATCGACATTCGGTATTTTTCGTATTTTCCGTCTCGTATCGCCGCCGTCGCGTCCGTTGCGCTATCCATTACGCGAGTGTAATGGCCGTCGCCTTCGGAGTTTCAACGATTCCGTCGAGGCTCGGACGACGTCTAATTCAAGCTGGTAAAGGCTTCGAGTGTGCGTTTTTTGACGTCGTCGTCGTTTCGTATCGTATCGCCACCGCCGTCGCGTCCGGTGCGCGATCCATTATGCGAGTGTAATGGCCGTCGCCTTCGGATTTTCAACGATTCCGTCGAGGCTCGGACGACGTCTAATCCAAGCCGGTAAAGGCTTCGAGTGTGCGTTTTTTGACGTCGTCGTCGTCGTTTCGTATCGATTTTTGGTTTTTTATTTCGCGTTTTGCGATTCACGACCACGGAAGCTCGGGTGGTAAAAACATAACACTATTCTCCGTCGATAACGTTTCGCGTGACATTTTCCAACGTTTCGATTTGTGTGTACATACGATGTGTAAATAAAATTTAACATTTCTTTGCAACAATTCGCGATCGCTCAAAACGGGCCGGCCACAATGGGTGCATCACGTTCGTTCATTATTGTATTGCGATGCCGTCACAAACAAACCTTTATTCGAGGTAAGGTTTATTATAATAGTAATAATATGATTCGTTTGTATATTATTTATTATTCCGATTGTGTCGAACAGCCAACTTATTTATGTCTAGATCGTGCCAACGAGGCCACATATTATTATTATTATTATTTAAGTACATGATTATTGAAATTATTAGTATATTACACTGAATAATTACTATTCTTTTTACCTATTATTGAAACATTATCATCATGATATTTATCATATTGTATTATCCGTGTGTAACGTTACATCATAGACGAAAAAAATAGTAACGGTTTTATTTATTTTTTTAATTATAATATGCGCGTATACTCACTGGCACAACTAGGCTAAATTGGGCCCTAGTGTCATTTTGAAGAAAGGGCCCTATAATTTAAGTTTTTTACAATAATATACATTTAATAATGAAATTCAACTTGGAATAGTGTCCATTCATAAACTATTAAGTAACAAATCTAGTCCTTTTCAGTTGAAAAACAATATCTGGTCTATAAGGTGTCTTTATGATAAAATACATCTTTTAATAATATGATTGCTCGAATTAGTATAGTATTATAATATGATTGCTTGAATAATATTTTCTTCGAAATGTATTCCGTCGATTGGATAATTATTATGTATATTAAAACCTAATAATAAGAAGTAAAAAATAATTAATCACCAATATAATAGGTACTAATATAGGTATATTAAAATAGATACTTATTAATTTAATATTCAATATAACCAAATATATAATTAGTAATTACATTATAATTTTTACAATTTTTTAATAATGCTATCTAACCCAGCCTATATTTATTTAATCCAGAGTTGCACTTTGTTTCGTATAATCAATGGCGTCAAACCCATATATAAGGTGAGCAGTAGCTGCTATTTGTTTTTGAAAATATCATGAAATTATTTTTGTAGGAAAAAAGAACTCAAAGAACTATATAATAACATTAATAACCTTATGAAACTTAAGTTATTTAACAATAAAACCAGTGGTGGTTCTAGAGGTGAGGCAAGAGAAGTAGGATCTTACCTCAATTTTCAAAGTAAATTTAATGCTCGGTAGGTATTCTTCTTAGATTATTAACAGTAGGACTGTTGGACATCTAGGAGATGATACATTTTTTACTTATTCACAATTTTTTTTTCAATTTGTCTATTATCACTGAATTAAGCGATGTAGAGGGCCGAACCTGTAAAGCTCGACTGTACCACAATTTAACAACGAGTTCCACCTTTAATTCAAATTAACTCCAGTCAATGTTTGAATGAATTGATTAAGAAAATATACTTACTTAATAAAGATAAAAGATACGTTTATGCACTGAGAATTAACAATGTATAAATTGAAGATACATGTAGCAAGTCCAAGTTAATTTAAAATTGTAGTGGTTCCTATGTCCGTATTTATACATTATATATAGGCGTAGTCTCCGAATTTGGCATTGTAAACAAAGAAAATACTTACATTTAATCTATGCTACTCATGATACCCAAAGTCAAATATTAAATGGTATACTAAGAATGTTTTAAATTAATTTTACTAAACATATATAGAGATAAAAGTATACAATATACATATTAGATATTACGATATTAGGTAATTTAATATAGATTGTTGATAAATAACTTAAATATCTTTCAAATCAATACCACTAAAAATAATAAAAATATATTCTGGATTGTTTTTTTTTTTTTAAGATATGAAAAGTCAACAAAACTTTATCTTTAAAACTTTTGAGTTAGAAAAATGCATCTTTTATTTCATTAATATTTCATTTTTTTGATTACATTTACCAATTAACTTGCCAATTCAAATATTACAGAAAATTTAGGTCATTTCTTAGTTTAATCTTTCTAAAAATTTCAAACCGATAAATATAACACTACAATATAAATTATTCACACCACAATTGATTATTTTTATTTTTAATTGTCATATGCACAACATAGTACATTAAACAAATTCTAAGCCAAATTAATTGATTAATTTAGTGACATGAAAAGCATTTTGAAAACAGATTTTAATTTATTGTAGAGTTTATATAGTTCAATTTTACAATTTTTTTATTTATTTATTTTTTTGAATCTATGTTAACAAAAATTGGGTTGCCATTCTCTTACCATAAAAATGATTAGTTTATTTTAATGGGATCTACAGTGATAAAACTAAAATAGTAAAATCAACACTTAGAATCTGAAATATAAGAAAGTCAGTCGATCACATTTAAATTTGACAAAGAAATCCAAATTTGTTTCAAATTCTTAATTGCATCACATCATTATATTAAAACTAATCTTGAGTATTTGACAAAGAGTATGTATTATAATTACTAATTTTTGCACATAATAAACTGAGACAACCAAGAATAGCATGCAATTTCCTTAACATATTTTACTTATGATTAATTAATACCTAAAAATAATTTAACACACAATTAGTGGACCAAAATAATAATAAATATACAATTTAATCAATGTTACATTAATTAGTTTTTATTGTTTGGTTTTAAAATTATAATTTATACATACATAAATAATTTGAACAGATTCAAATAATTCTGAGTTTTAAAAAAATTCACCAATAAAATCTAAACTAAAAACAGGAAATTAACAAAAAAAAAGAAAAATGGAATGATTAAAAATTATCAACAAATAATTTTTTACACAAATTCAATACATACTTTTATTATTTAAAATAATTTTAAGGTAATTGATAAAAAATTGCTTATTCGATTAAGTTTCCCTGAAAAAAAAAATGAATAAATAAATTATTATGAATTGACACATTTACTGAATATTTTTGAGGATATACTGGGAGGATAATCAATTTATAAATAATTTTATATCTATTTTAAATAGATATATATATTTTTTAAAGTATTAAAATTTTCATATTATTATGAACGTTGATAACTATAGGACTATCTGTACAAGGTAATGACATACATTATCATGAACAATGCTCGGAAGTTCTAGCAAATGTATATTTTTTTTGGTTCGTTCTAGAACATCCAAAGTAAGATACAATATGTTTTACACTTATCTGATGTCATACACTAAATTTTATTTGGCTATTTTTTGCATATTTACGGTTTTTATTGCTATGTTGCTAATTTAGGATATATTTTCACATAATATAGGATATAATCACATTTTGTTGAAAATAATGATTTTACTTGGTTATATTTTTAATAATATTTAAAATATTGGAAATAAATAGGCCTCAGCGAATATTTCATGTTTTCACTGCTCTAAAACTCATCGACGGTTTGATGTATTAATAGTTCATGACGTCAGTGTTATTTCCTTATTGTATCATTACATTAGATTATAATTTAGTATAATAATTTTTTTTATAGTAAATTTATAATTATAATTTTTCAAGTTAAATGCTTATTTTTTGATTTTTCGTGTTATTCATAGCGCATATTTTGGAGTTTTTAAGTGCATATTTAAGAGCTTTAAAGTAATATTTTTAGTGCTACAACTTCCGAGCCCTGGTCATAACTTACAGACCACAGTGAATGTGACTAATTAATTATGTATATAGAAATATAAAGAAATATCATACCCATTCTCGAGCTATCATTAAAATAGTACGACTGTGCAATTTTGGGCCAATAAGTGGATTCATCTGAGCCATATAACAACACAACCAGCTAAAAAATAATATTTAATTATTATCACATTATACATTTTAAAGTATTATTCAAGTAAGAGGCTAGTTCAAAGGAGGGGATTCCCCTTATAGGGGATAAGGTTGTCATACTCTTCATGACTATTGTTAATGGTTTTTATAATTAAGTTATCAGCGAATTTTCTTTAAATGTGCTTTACATGTCAAAATTACTTTTTTCAGATAAAGTTAATACTATAATAACTAAGTATACATAATTGTTCATAAATATTAAATTTATAATAAATTGATAAACATCAGTTTTCAAACATTATAGCATAACAGTATAACATTGATTATCTCAAAGGGAAAAACATTTATTTTTTATATAATATATTTAATTTTATTCTCTAGAACCTTTCAGCATGATTAAAGATATATGTCTTAATGTACCTATATTGAGATGTATATATTTAATTGTGACTTGCAGTGATAACTGATAGTAATAAATAAATAAATAAATAAATAATTATAAATATAATATATGTATAAGAATTAAAAGTAATGTAAATTATGTAATACATGTAAATGAACTATAGATTGGGATTTTATTTTATAGTAATAATTGAAATATTTAAAAGTATACCCCCTCCACTATGTAAAAAAAGCTGAGCACACTACTGTTTTAGTAAAAGATAATATATAACGATATTATGCAGTACTACATTATATTAAAAAAACTTGTATATAAGAATATTTTTAAAATGAGCAATACCATTAATAATTTAATAATAAGATAAATTTAAATCAATGAGTTAGGTTTAACTAAATCAAACTTACAACAAATAACAGGTTCCTGCCGTCATCATTAACATAAGTTGTTGAACTCTAAAAAAAATTAATAAATCCATGATTAGTTAATGTTATGCCATTGTTAATAACAAAAAAAAAAAAATTAAATCTATTTTACCCTCTATCTGGACCTTTGGGTAGGACAAATGGCAGTACAATGCCGACCACACCCCAGAAAGCAGTAAAAATTAAAATCGGTAATGCTGCAGCTCCCATGATCGTAATAAAAAGATTTACTGTAAAACGATAAACATAGCATTTAGACAATTCGATATGAAGCAATGAAGATCTATCCAAATGTGATGGATACACACACTTTTTAATAACAAAAAATTAGATTACAATTGTAATTAATTGGTCAAATACTTGACGATGAATACTATAAAAAAGAATAAAATTACTTAACAAAATAATTACGAATAAAAATGAATAGCAGTATCCGACGTACCTTCAGCAAATCAATTTGTTCAAAGCTCAACAAAGCCAATTCCAGTACAAGAAATAGGGTTTAAGACTTCAGAAATTCTTTTAGGCATAAAAACCAACACGCCTATTAAACGGGTCAATATCACAAATTATAAACCTCGATTGATATTTTCAATATCACTTTCCAGCTGATAAAATGTAAACAATAGTCTTATAACGTCTTTGGCTTGTCAGGCTTGTACTTTATCTTTGGCCAAACAATTAAAATACGTTTTTACCGCTTAAATATTTGAAAATGATAATACTACTACTTACGGTAGTTAATATTATGAAAACTTTCACCAATTTACTTAAAATCGACTTTTTAAACTATTCTACTAGCACCGCATTCCGTGAATTCCCCGTCCACGTTCATTTTATTCTTTTTTGCCGTATAACCACAGGACAACATCGAATATCGAATGGTACATCTGATAAGGGTTACAATTTAAAATATTAAATCATATAATAAAATACAAATTAATAATAAATAATTTAATATTATAATATTATAAAGGCATTACATGATTTTATAATTATGAATTAATAAATTATAATGTAGTATGTATATTAACAATATAATATATTATATATTTATATTATATTGAATTATAGTATAATGAAATAAAAATTGTATAAATACAGGGCCTCTTATTAACTATATATTGAAAAGTTAAATATTTTCAACTATTACTACATAGCTATAAGTCAAGTACCGAATTTATTTTTAACAAATAATAAACAAAATGCTAATTTAAACTGTTTAATATAGTTTATTCCCTGAGAGATTGATCAATTAAGAAAACGACTAGAATAGTAATTTTCGTATAAAATATACCTGCGTAATTTGATTTTGTTATTTTTGAATTTAATTCAACTTTACGTAAACTTTAATCTAAATTAATTTTACCATCTAAATTCATAACTAGGTACTATGGTTAGTTTATATCATATTTATAGATACATACCTAATATACAGGATGTTTTACTGTAGACTATGTTCATTGCTTTTCTAAATATAACACTTTTAAAACTTATTTTTTTGTCATAATATTATTGATTATACGTGAGGACACATTTAAATATATTTTTTTAAATTCTGAAATACATTTATCTTTGTAGTAATTACCTATTAAAAATCTGTAATATTCAAATGTGAGACCGATTGTTATTAAAAAAAACAAATAGTGAAAAACTCAATTTTCGTAAAGGGCCATTAATAATTTTGAAATTTTGATAATTTTTGATGCCAATACAAAGATATCACATACAAATTGACGGCTGGGTGTGCAGCAGTCGATGTACATTTATTGCATAACTCAACTATATTTTAGGAGTAATATTTTCAAGTTACAGCGTTTAGTTAAAATGTTTTTAAAATTAATTTTATATTTCAGAATAAAATATATAATTAAACATATATAGTATTGAATTGAAAATATGTTTTTACTTTTATGTCTATATTGACATAGATTAAGTATACAATATCTGATTAAATATCTGAGGGCTTTTGTAAACTAGATTTTTCAGGGTCGATACTTTCAAATTGTTTATAAAAAATTAAATATTCTCTATCCTCTAAAAAAAAATCATTATTTTTAAGTATAATCAATTCACATTTGGGACATTTAAACTGATCAAAACACTTTTTAGCCAAATATCCTGCAAAATATGTATTTGAACAATATTCTAAAGTTATTTTTTGTTCATTATCATCAAACAAATATTGGACATTAGAATCTTCGGAAGATGATATAAATGAGTCCGAACACTCTGAATCTGAATTGATTAAATTATTAGAAGTGGTAGGATGTGTACTATTTTTTGAACTTAGATCCAATAAATTATAGTCATAATCGGTTTCACAATTAGATAAATCAGTTGCTTTCATGATGTTATGTGTAGCTTGAAATTTAAATGATGTTCTGAAAGTACGAGCAGTCGGATTTCTATTAAACCCACCACGTTGACGAAAAATTGAAAAGGTATTTTCTATTAAATCTTGATTTAAACGATTTGTAAGAAGATATTTAAATCCTACATTTTGTTGTTGCATATATATCATACTAATAGAATTTATGGTCCACACCATAGCATCGAAACAGGGAACAATTTTACCATAAATTTTTACAGGGTTTAACAACTCTAATTTTTCACACCATTCTTTGGATTGCATTAAAAAATTATATATTTCGGGTTTATCTGAGTTTAAAGCACAAGAATAAAAATTTGGACTAAATAATGTTTTGCTATTAAGACAATCGAATAAATTATTTAATTCTTTAATAAATTCAGAGGTAGCAAAAGCAGTTTTAGATTTAATTTGGCCTGTAGTAATACATGTTTTTAAAACATTTGATACAGAATTACTAAAAACTTGAAGAGCGAGTTTACAATTCATCTTTTGAAATGGGCCAGGATTCATGTGGCTGTCGGTTAATTTTAAAAGGGCTCTACTGGTATTACTAGATTTATCAATATTATATGCCGATTTTATATCTGAAAATGAAACTTCTTGGTCTTTAAACTTAAAATTGTATTTTAAAAAATTGTTTCGGAAATTTTTAAAAATATGTGGTACATCAAGAATAGAAAATACTTTTTGTCCTTAAATATTAATGAAAGGGTTGTCTTTGGTAAATCCTAATTGTTTTAAAGCTGAATAATTATTAGTACCTTGGTCACAAACTAGTGTCACTGGATTAAAACCTAAATCTATACATTTTTCTATGACGTCTTTTATTAAATCTTTTAAGACCGAACTATTCATTGAAGATCCCGTTAAAAAATAAGCTAGAGGTAACTTCCATTTACTATATAACCCTCGAACTATAAAAACCATAGCCTGGGAAGCTAATTTTTTAGTCCTACCTTTGTGCCCTAAATCTTCAAAGCCTTCTACCATATCGAGATATTTTGAATACTCTAAAAATGATTTTATTTTCATTTCGTCAAAAATTATTACACAATATTTCTCATTATTTGACATTGTCTCCAATTTATTTTTTATTTGTTTAAACCAAAGACTATTAAAACCCGGACAAAATTTAGAAATGCCTATCCATCTACGAATTGTTGACTCGCATGGTAAAATAATTTGTTGTTTTTTTCTGAGAAATTTATAAGTGGTTGGAGATTTATAGTATAAATTAATAGCAAAATTTTTTTCGGATAACTTCCACGGTAATTTTGAATTATGTTTACGAAATATTTGCATTTCCGCAATTATTTTAGAGCCTAAACTTGAAAATTCTAAGTTACTTTTTAATTTAGGATTAATTCGTAATTTTTTCTTTAATTTACAAATAATAGACGATTTATTTTTTAACAATACATTTTTTTTTCGAATTTTATCTTTCATTGTTGTTGGACTAGGTTCGTTGGGAAACAATATTATTCCTGATTTATTTAAATTTGTCTTGGTACTGACAGGGGAAGGCATATCGATAAATGATTTCACCATTGAGCTGGTTGATGGTGAACAATCGTCACTCAAATTTACTGAAGACTGTGTTTTATTTAAAATAGCAGGTGAATAATTTGGTGTTATTTGGGGTCCTTTATTATATACTTTTATTGGAGTTTTTACATGTAAATTTGGAGATTCAGAATTTGCTGGAATGTTTATATCGGAGTTTATAGTTATTATTGATGTAGAAAAGTCATATTTAATTGGAATTGCAGTGGATTGAAGTCTTTGTTGTGTTTTTATGTTATTAAAATCTGATGGTTTAAAATGTAAATTGCATACATGCCGGTTATTTAATTGCTCGAAACTCAAATCAGCCAATTTAATATTCCCTATAAGAATAAAAGAAACAATGGTATTAGTAAAACAATAGAAAAAACAAATTAAATTTTTATTTAAAAAATAATAATCCTGCCGAATTGAAACATTCACTTAAATGAACATTTTGAAGGTATTTTAAATAATTTCGAAATATGAAATTTGTGCCTTTAAAATATTCGATTTTTTCAAACTTTCATAAATAAACAAATATAATATATACAAAATTCAGAAAAAAAATACGAAAATACGCATTAAATTTTTAGTTGATAAATCATTTAACGTTCAATTTATGTGATTAAGGTAAATCTTAAATTATTTGATCCGAAATTAACAAACCTGATTGCTTCACCCATTCTTTAGCCCGGGTTGGATCTTTGGGAAAACGAAAAAGTTTTAAATTATCATCGGTTCTTTGACTTTTACCACAATTAAAAAACATACATTTATTGCCTTTTTTAGCCATTTTAAATTAAAAATATAAATAAAATATAATATAAATCGCAACACTAAACACTGTTTATGCCGATTAGTTCTCGATGAAAGCTAAAAGGCATGTAACGGTTAAACGGTTTACATTTTCGTGAAATGTTCCATTAGACGTACCTACTCGTTATCGAAAAACAAGTATTTATTTTTGGATATAGCTTAATGCATATAATCGAAAAATGAACAATAATTATGGAATTCCATTTTTGTATACCAAGAACGCCAATTTAGGCCCGTATGCATCACGGTCGCCTCTCTTCGCTATCTAAAATCTAAAAGTCGTTATAACATGAGGGCCCTGCCACACTGCGGTTTTTTCGAAGTTCAGATTCGCCTAATGGTCTTACAGTCGCTATTTTCACGTTATCCCCAAAAGAGGTATAATTAAATTGATTGAGCTATACTACAACGGTTTTATCACCACTCGCCGTCAATAACCGCTGCGCACAGCGGTTTGAAGGCAGCGCCGTTGTACCGTTTATGTCGATAACATATTATTGTTTTGAATGGAGAGCGCTATACTGCGTTTTTGTCCAACGCGTTTTTACCACCCGACTAGTTTTTTTTTTCATTTTTATGTTTATTAAAATTATTCTTTTGTACATATATTGACTATTGTATATATATATATATCATTGAATATGAATAATATGATCGATACTGAACTTTTTATAATATTGAAATCGAAAAAAATGAATGTATATGGAATGTACCAAGCACACTTGCTTTAATGGATCGACTTAAAAAAAATTTAATTATATAATAATTTGATAATGCAATAATAGAAAAAATGAAAACCATGTAAATCACCCGAAATAACGCTCTTGTGTGGTGCAAACGGTTTTATGGTCTAGATAGTAAAAACCGGTTTGGACGAACGGCGTAAAAACCCCAGCGTGGCAGGCCCTAGGTAAAGTAATTTTATTATAAATATTTTTCAAATAACCGATTGACGAAACGAGCAGCGCTATCTGTTAAGACATTGCTAAACTAAATAAATTGGTTGCCATTTTCCCTATACCGATGGTCCATCTATAGTATATTTAATCTATGATATTGATCTATATGAGTATACACACCTGCACGCTTAAGCAGTAAACTTAAATCGCCTCTGAATAAACTAATAATTATATAAATATATGATTTCATTTTTGTTTACAAATTTTACATTTTCTTTCCAATTTTTACATTTTTTTATTTATTATGAATTATCATAAATGTAGGGACTTTGCAAAGTATGAAAGTAATTCAATTTAGGGTACACCTATAGATCTGGTGGGTTCACTTACTCACTATGATCACTCGGACAGTTAAAATCTAATATAAGGAAATTATGTAACAAATAAAATATTATTTTCAGTTAAAAATTATTAAATTAAAATTTTTAAAACTTACATCGTGTATTATATTATTATTTATTTATTGTAATTTAAAATTTAAACAGATAAAAATTGTGTTGTATATTAGAGTTATAAATGTATTATTAAAACAAGATGAATTACTTCTTAATTTAAAATATTTGGACATACTACACGTCTACACATACGTGATACGAGTATAGAATTGACTCTTTTGCGAGATTTTTTTCTAAATACCAATAATTCTAAAATCTAAATGGACGACATGACGTCCAACTATGTCCTTCTATTGTATTTTTGTTACTTCAATAATTGACAATATTATTTTAGAAGGATAAATTATGTTTAATATTCAGAGAATATAGAATTCTAAGAAAGATACATAGGAATCATAGGATACATTTATTGATAACATTAGTGCATTTGATTGTAAGAAAATATAATATAGGAACTTGATTTTTAATTTTGAATGATTGCTTTTCTTCCATTGGCGGGTTTTCTTAAAAATCGAAAATATAAAATACAAATAATACAATATTTAGATCTAGATGAAAGTTTGAAAACAAAAACCACAAATAATTTACCTATATTATACATACATGTGTAATTAGTATTATAGACAGATAAAAACCATACAATATTTATTGTACACACATTAATATACCAATATTTTATAGCCACTGCGGTATTCAGCTAGTGTCCTATGAGTTTCGATTAAAGTATGTATATTGTATTATATTAATATATAATCTCGTATTATTCGCGTATAGGTGCGTGATAGTAAAAAAAAAACAATTGTATGACGACTGCGACTCGTCGCGATTTCAATAGCAATTATATTTTACTACCGTATTTATGCACTGTAGCGATAGCTGACGTTTAGGAATAAGTATAAGAATTTCCGTTCCCAACCCGCACACCTTTCTTCCCCGAGGCCGACAGGTGCGGTTTTGTTGGCGTCTGCAAAAGGTCGTGTGTCACGCTGCCGCAGTTACGGCGGTATATTAATATGTTTACGCCGTAGTGTAATACCAATGATATTTTGAAACAAATACCACATAATACATTAAAATGGACGCTGTTGTCTGCTGTTGTACCCATAACAATTTTTTTGTGGCGTTAAACAAAATTGCCTACCTTCGAGTGAATGTGTGACAGTGTTCTATGTATAGATATTACTCGGAGATGTTTAAATATATTATCAAGAATAATTTATATATTTTTTTTCGGAATCAGCCGAGTCTCGAATGTGAATTCAGGCTCGATGGTGAAAGAGAAACTAGAAAAGTAGAAAGGGCAAAATTATCATCATCACCAATAATATGATAAATTTAAATGTGTGTGCGTGTGTTCTGTTATCACTTTTTTACTCAAAGAATTAGTAAACTATAAATTTAGTATGAAACTTCATGGATTGTTTCTGTGGCAGAACTCGTTTCGCCTAAATCTGACCTTTTCCGTTTCGTCCAACGAAGTTTTCGTCAGTTTTAAATTAAGTTGGCAATTGGTGTAATAAATATAAAGATAAACCCAATCAAATATCATGATTCATGATATATGAGTCATTTGGCGTGACCCAGAGAACACCGAAATGGCGTAATTCGCATCAGTATAGTTAATCTGCTAAATCTATTACATACTTATAATTGCCGCGGTCTTTTTAAATCTACCAATAACAAATACTTGTCGAATATACACTATCATGAATTTACACACATGACAAACAAAATAACTGCGATATTGTAATTAATTATTAATGCTATAGTACCTGTCCTACTGCTTCTCGTGTGTTAGACGTGTGTCTTCAGTGACGAGTTGTGAACTTTCGTAACTCAATTTGGACTTAATACTATTTTTTATTATTTAGTGATTACGATTATGCTTGTAAAAACAAAGTTATATAAAGATATGGTGATTAATGATCAGTTTAAAGACAATTTTTCTACAAAAAAACGTGAACACGGAAGAAATTCGATAGTAGAAAAGTACGTGTTTTGCTACTCTATATACCTAATACCTACACTTGAATTTTAAACTTTAATAAATCTCAACAAAAATAATTTGTCGTAAAAATTCATAAAACTTTCATTTTTATTATTTAAGGCTTGAAATTGAATGAAAGGGTTTTCACAAATTGTTCTTTCTAGCTAATTAAAAAGTTATCGAAGTTGTAAAAAAATTATCTACACATAAGCCTTTTTACTAAATTAATAATTTAGACTTGAATTAAATTAGAAAAAAAAATGTTTTTATTGTTTTGTTCACTGTTTGTCAGTCTTTTTTGTTCTGCAGTGTCCATATTGATGTTAATATATGCCTATAATATCACATAGGTATAGGGGTGATATGTACGCCTTAGTTCAGTGAATAAGTAAAAAACTATACATTTAAATGAATATAAATACACGTTTATCGAAGATTGTGAACTTTGTAGGTATGCCTGTATAAAATATATAGTTCTTCGTAAACTACCAGTCACCGTCCGGTGGCCTTTCTATACATCCGCTTTCTGTGTTCCCGTATGCTGCGCATATATTTATACATTCATCTATTTTTATCAACAGATCTGTAAAATTACAACATAATTTAGTACTTATATTTGCACAATATACAAACATAAAATATTAAACAAACCAGTCATCTGATTATTTTGTACTGAAATGTACTTAATAATTAATAATAATTATTGGTAACTGCGGTGGTGTGTGATGTGTTATGTAAGCATATTTATCTGAACTATGAAGTACGTATAAGGATGCAATATTATACATAATTAGGTCCTCCACACGTTATTTTTAGCTTCTGTACACTACACACGTTGAGGCCCTGATTGATTTGTTTTTTTAATCTAATAATAAATCATACTTGACAAAAATATATACCTTAACTATTTTAAAGCTTCAAATATCGTTTACCATACAACATTGTTATGAGAGATATTTATCTATTTATTTCAAATACAAAGTTGAAAATATTTATATGAAAAATACACTATTTAATAAATATACTTATTAAAATTGTGCCGATTATAAACAAATAACATGTGTAAGCAGCCACTGCATTCCATAATACATCTAGCTATACAATGCGTGTCCTTCCAACAACTAAACTAAAATAATTTTACACGTAATGATTTTTTTTATATAAAAGAAATATTTATTTTATATTGAATAATCTATGTATACATATCATGTACATATAATATGTCCTGACTGATCCATCATCGCCCAGCCGGAACCGCTGGACGGATCGGGTTGAAATTTGGCATTCAGATAGTTTTTATGATGTAAGCATTCACTAAGAAAGTATTTTCCGAAATTTGACCCCTAAGAGATTAAAAGGGATAAATGGGGGTAAAAATGGATAACACAAAAAAACTGCACACGGGCGAATCCGAGTTAATCAACTAGTATATATAATAATTAATTAGTATAATATTATAATGTATAATTTTTCATCATAAGTACGAGTAGTTAATTATTAATCTATCATTTTTGCGTGAATTACTTGAGAGTCTGAACCCTAGATTCATACGTCTCCCTTCCTTTTATAAATTAAAACACCTGTGCAGCGATACATCTATGACGAAAATATACCTATACTTCAAGTATCCCTATTTTATATTATATTGAGCATTTTGTACAATAGTATTATTAATTATTATGTAAAATGCCACCATGTATGGATTTCTGTGAAAAAAAAACTGGTAGATTTTTAAAAAAACAATAATGAAAACAAAAGAAATAGACGGACGGGTCTATAATGTAGTTTTTAAGAAGCTTATGGACATTGTTGCATTGTTTTCGATTTAGGGAACTTCAAAGTCTAAACATATACGTGAACTATGACAACCGGCTATTATAATATCGTAATGCGCTAATATTCTAAATTTATTTTCGAAAACTTTAATTAGCAATAACAAAAAACAAAAAAACCTATTATTGATTTCCCTATAAGGTTGTTACAAATAATTAGAACCGTGTGGACTATTTAATAATATATATTATTCAGTATTCTCATTATATTTTTTCATTAAACGTAAAATTGGTGCCTCCCTAATGTAATTTGAACAGTTTGTTGTTAATTTTTGATTTGACAGAACTCGAATTGTTTTATTTGCTTACTCAAAAAAAAAAAAGAATTGAAACTTTAATCGGTCATTCAGCATTTTAATAGGTGGTACGCTTTATGTTTAAATGTTTAAAACGTTAAATCTAAAATGGACATGGTTTACTTCAACGTCGATAAAAGAAATAGTTTTAGCGTTTCATTTAAATATCAACACAAATCGATTTGTATAATCCTTTCACATTAACTAGTCATATACCTTTTAATTTTATATTGAAGTCTGAATAACATTCATATTACGTTAGATTTTAATTAACTTTATTGGAGTACAAGGTTATGTAATTAATGACTTTTTGATTTATTCTGTACATAAATTTACATTTTATGTTCTTACAAATAAATAATAATTAAAAACAAAACACTTACATGTCTAGATGTATATTTCTGGTTAATAATTAATGTTATATTTATTTAATTACCACGGTGCCTAATTTTTAAAATCCTTAAAGGTAATTAGGTAAATGAAAACAAATGTTTTAATAATATTATGCTGACATTTCATTAGGCGCACTTACCTGTGTTGTATGTGAGTGATGTGAACGAATTAGCTGTTTCAAGTTTATACAATTTACAAAGAAGAATAATTAATGGCACGAAATGGTGCTTTAATTTTTTTGCAAACTCAGAGAAACTCATTAATTGTACAATGAGCACAAAATATTACAGATTAGGTCATAACAGTAATCGAATAATCGAGTAAGAGAAAATCATATGAGATCATAAATTTAGAATTAGCATTAAAAGAAAAAAAAATACATGAATATTTTACTTATCCGTCCAACAAAATCAACAAGTGCTTGTCTATGACGTGTGCAGACCTTAATTTTAGGAGGTTTTCTACAGTATTTTAGGACCCTTTCATAATTAGACAGTACTTAAATAAGTTATTAGAAAACAATACATAGGCACTATACTCAATGTAGCATTATTCTTTAAAACTATTTTCAAAATAATTTCTTTTCATTTTTATGATTCATATACAGTTTAATATTATAAACGATGGATTTTAGTTTTACGTAATAATGTCATATTATGTTGTAGGTACGTGTACGTAATATCTTGAAGTATTGTTATTATTCGCTGTCGCACATTGAGAAAAAATTGAATTGAATTTTATTTTGTAACATCAGTATGGGTGGATCTTGACTGGAAAACATTCCCAGTTATTTGAATATTAAGGTAGAATATATGGTTAAATAGATTCACAACACCTCTCATGACTTTTTTTAAAAATGTTTTTAAATAACTTTTATTAAATAGGCACGTCAATATTAAAAAATCGAATACGTGCGTCGTGCATGTTCCATCTTGATTATTTTGTAATAAAAAAAAAAAACTTGGTTATTTAATCTACTATGTATTTAACCGGTCAGACTACTATTGGCATATTAATTTATTCAGTTCAATGGTTTTAGCTGTATTTTTTGGTGAGGTAAATTATTTAAAAAAAAATTATTCGTAAAAATAATTATGTCAACAAAGCTATTATATCGATTCGTATAACGTCTGTCCCCAGTGACCTGCGGCTAGAATAATTACGCGATTTTAATATTATAAAACAACGAAACAGTGATAAATTTTCCTGCTTTGAGACTTTGAGAGATGACTCTTTTCTATCACTGGATTTTTAACGTCGAAATGGAGTTTGCAACAATACAACTATGGCGTCCATCAAAACTCGATTCGAAGTAATGTTTAACGTTTTTAAAACAAGGAAATGAATCGGTTAAGATTAAAACAAAAAACTACTGCACACGCCTGCGCAACGGAAAACAAATTAAAAACTACTTTGGAAGACCCTATCCGACGAAGATTCAGACATGACTGCAGAAACGACAAAGACTGATTAAAAAAGTAGATGATTTTCTTCCGAATCAATTTCACTTTATTATCCCTATTAGAATGCCTATTGTTTTTAATTTCTAACTAATAGGCTGTAGCCTGTGGAAATTCGAAAAATTACCTCTCTAAAGTACCAACTAGTTGAAATTTACTACCCGAAAATAATACTGAAATTGACAAGTTTTTCGGGTATTTTTCGTGTACATGCACACCCAAAAAAAAAATGATTAAAATAAAAAAATATATTAATTATAAAAAAAACACATACCTCATGTTAAAATTTAAAAATTCTTAACACATTATGGCTATTGATTATAGATACTATCTAATCATAAATAATCAATGATATGACGGTTAAGATTCTGACCTCTGACCGGTTCAGAGCCTAACAATGTGAGTTTTTTTTTTAAAATTTTCAACATAATAGTTATATATAGCATAAACATCGATACGTTTTGTATATTAACATTTATCAATGATATTATGCTATCGGCATTGTTGTCGTTACCATCGAAGCCGACGTTTCTGGGAAAAATTATTGAAAATAGTTCACTATTATAACCACGTATCACTGCTACGCGGCACGCACCCTTCAATACAATGTTTGTCGATGAAATAGGAACGCCGTCCAACTTGTCCAAGCAATAAAGTGCTGTCGTTAATTATTAATTATTGTGTTCGGACTTTCTGTAGTTTCTGACTTGAGTTTCCACTTTTATTCACTTTGATATTTGGCGATTTTAAAACTAAAGTCGACCACAAATGTCGTATGATATTGTGAATTTGTAAATATAAATAAAAAATATTACTAGACCACCGATTATTTATATAAAGTCTTGATGTGTGATATACGATACAGGTAACGAGGTAACCTGATAGTTTGTAGTTTTTTTTAATAATTTTATATTGTGACTTGAGTTACTAAATGCGACACATAGTACAGTATATATTATAATAATATTTTTATGAGGGGGGGGGGTTAAGATTTTCAGAAATTTTGCACCCCCTGAACTGGAAGGCTAGCTCCGCCCATGGTGAGACTGTCGGCCGGTTTCATTTTATTAGTTTGTTTGAATTTGAACATGGCTGCATCGATTTTATCATCATATACAATGATGAACTGGGTTTCCTCGCTCATTATGTCACTTTAATTAGTAATACACTTTATAATTGAATTTAAAAAAAAATTAATAAAATAGCGAACAAGTATTAAAAATGTCAGTTGTCAATGAACTCAGAATACTTATCAAGCATTAAATTTACTTCAAAAACTTTGCCACTTTTGCCTCACCTCCAATACGCCACAGATTATTTCGTTTTTAATTAATGGAATGTTAAATATATTATATTGTATGTATGAAACATAATTTGCCCACTCAAAACAAAAAAAATAAGAGTTACGCCCATAATTTCCTAGACTTTTTTTAAATTTTACAACATATAGGTTACTCTAATATCCACAAACTACATTTATAGATGAAATACTAAATTACAATTTAAAAATAAATTCAATAAAAAAAACAAACCATGTATTTTATTTAATAAATAATAATAACTTATTAATTATTATAGGCTTTTGTAATGATCGCGTGGAACCATTTTAATCAATTCTTCGATCACTGTCTAATCAATAATTTGTGCGATGTCAATATTTTTTACTGTACATTGCTCGATATAAAGAAGCGTTAAATTATTGAGATTTCACACCTTACCTTCAACATAACAGTTAAACGTCATTTAATACGAATATCATGTAATATGTGTTGATATATTTTTACACAGGAAATAATATTTATTTTTTGTATTATTGTTTTTCTAGGTGAACAATTTGAAAACTACCTTTTTCATACAGTCATAAACCTGCATTTAAGTATTCTATGGGAAATGGGAGTGATATTTATATGACCAAGGCTGAAGTGATACAGGCTCTAGTTCCGCATATGTCATCACTCATCAGGTATGGTTATTGATTGTTATCCTTATCACATATTATTTCAGAAATAATTGTATTGCATTTTATTTTATAACGTTGAACAAAATATGAGCCTCGACCCAGGGGTTTCACTTTAAGGGCCTAATTATGTGATGTCAAAAAGTGCCCAGGCACACCCCTTACCCGTGCGAACGACCCACGTCTATGCAAGTGTCTATACTCTATATAATTGATTCATAAATTGGTATCTAATTTAAATAACGAACGCAGTGAATGATGTTAAGGTAATGGGATAATGTTGAGTTGTTGCGTAATAGGTATGTGTTTTCAAATGTCAAGGATAAATTTCCAAATGAATGGTAGATTGCCTATCGCTAATTAGAATAACAACATGTAGGTAGTTATCGAGTTCATCAAAAGCAGATTATAAATCTACCGTTTCAATGACAGATGCGACAGATTTGACCCGAGTATACGTGTATAACCTATAGACCGGATTCGAGTTCAATTTTCAGTCACAAATAATTCGCCACGTCTAATTTCACACACTGCAACAATGCGATGAACAATATGAAACGATCGACGAAATGGGTTCGGTTTGGTTAGGTCAGGATATTTTTTTCATAATTATAAAAAGATAAATACATTCGTGATTTTTAGGAAAATATAATATGTTGTTCGTTAAATAACTAGAATTACATACGTATGTCGCAACAACAGCACTATAAATGTCCAAATGGAATGTAGGCAAATTCAAAAACGATAGCGAAGAAGAAAGTTTATTTAAAAGTAGGTTAATTAAAAAAAAAAAAAAACAGAAATAAAAACCACTTTAACACTTAAAAAATTTGGTATTGCGTAAATTAAATCGAATAAAAACGAACATTAAATACGTCAAATAGATAAATTTAGTAAAACATCTACATTGTAGCTAGTATTGGCAATGGGTTAGATGAGCATACCTATGCTTCAAATGGCTACAAACGAATCGTGTCCCAGGTATGGAATCGTGTCGTTTATTTTGGGTTATACGAATAAATTGTGTCCCATACTATTCCTAAGGTTACACTGGTCGTGTCCCGTATTTTTTCATTGAATTGCCGTCAATCATAATTTTAATTTATTTGAATAGTATTTCGTGTAATATACTCGTATACAGCTCCTCGCTGGCGACCAGGTCATCAAAAATGTGCAATGTTTATAAAAAAAATCAGTTTTGGTACATTATAAAAATCGACTAGGGAAAAACGATTATTCTCGAGGAAAAAATCGGTCAAATTTCTATTTGAATTTTTAAAAACAGTTACATTTATAATTTAATCACGGTTATGATATTTAATCAATTTATAATGATGTTCCAATATATTATATCGTGTTAGCAATTTTGAATTTTCTTATCTCAATATAATAATGTGATTAAATTAGATAAATATTTAAATTGTTACCGTACTAATGATATCTGTTTTTATAATATTTTAAAAACTTCAAAAGTAGTTTCGTATTTTACTACATAATTCCTCTTGTACTGTTTGGTACCTGTTTTCCAGTGTTTCCACCGGGACACAATAATTCGTGTACACTTTTTTTCTAGGACACAACTCGTGCATATTATTTTTTTCGATGAGACACAACACGTATACCAATGCTATCGGGAGACAAAACTCATTAACTGCACTCGAAATAAACTGCCTATTCGCGATAAATTATAGCGATAATTATAAACTTATCAAGTCACACCTACGTGAAATATCTTTCCTAACCGCTCATATCATTTAACGTAATTTTTTTTCATTAAAACATATTTAATTTCAATGTTTTGCAAGTGTTATCGTAGCAATAGGCAGATGGGATGATTTTCGAAATCAACAATATTCTAGACGATTTCCCAATCGACGAGCCTACACGGACAATGAATTATGCGTTATTTATTTGATTCCTACACGACTCTTTTAGCCAGTTAAACATTTCGAGTGGGTAGGCGGCACCTACCCAAGTTCATTTCATTCACATACTACAATAATAATAAAACGTAGGACCTAATTTGAAATAATTTCCAACCGGAATTGGATTTTATATTAACTAAAAAGAACGCGTCTTATTAAATAAATTGTTAATCACGCACTTTCCTAAATAATAAATGTTTTTTTTTTCAACAGTGTTTGTTTAAAAATTGACAATATGTGTAGATGCTTTTGAACCAAATGATCGGTAATAACATACAAAGGATAACACGTGTAATACATGTCATGTATGCTTCACAAAATAAGGTAAAAAATAAATATTATATATATATGAATTTCTTGGTTAGTTGTTGTTGTTATATTACGTTTTATCACTATAGCAACAAGAAAATAGGGGATATGTGGTTTTTTTTTCTCGAAAAATCATAATAAACATAAAATTATGTATTTAATACGGCCTAAATCAATTAGGGCCCTCGCAGAAGGCGTGCAATAAACGTAAACCTGTCACATGTTATACAATCGATTTCAATACTTTGCGCCGAGTTTTTCTCCAAATAACGTTTGACTTTATTAGTCGTTTATTTTTATTTTTTTTAACGGTCCATCAGGTGGAACAGAAAATCTACAGGTGCCATAAATTATAAAAGTAGGTCACTTTCCATTCGGGAGCTACATACATTTGGCGGCGGAAAAATATGTTCCATCATGCTGTAGGGGGAAAAAAATGTAGTTTGATAAATAATGAAAATAAAATACGTAATTTAAACTCGAATACTTTGATCATTTGCATTGACGGCGTTAGACATTTCCTGACCGTACGCAATGGCAAATAAATTACAAACATTATAATTAGACTGAATCGATCAACCGGTTTCTCTTAATCAGCGTGAATATAAAAATATTTTTCATATTGACGGCATGAGTCATCGTGACTGAAGGCTCGTTGTTTTAAAGTTTTAATTCTAGATCGTTTAAATTGGCAGAGAATAATGTTCTGGTTCTTTAAAAACTGGACATTAAATTTGACAGAATGAAAGTAATTTTCGGTTTAATGTGACAAACGATTAACATTCTGTAAAAGTGTAACGATAAATTATAATATTAAATATAATAATAAATACTTGTTTTCTGCCGTCATTTAAAAAAAATGATCAATGGTTATTGGGTAGGTATTAGATGGTTTCGGAATTCACGCAAATGTTTAAAATGTATAAATAATCCAACTTATTATAAACACATCTGTTTGCTCAAATCATGTCAAATATAGTTAAGACGTCATAACTAATAATCGGAGATGGATTTCTGAATGCAAAAGGTGAACATAATTTTTTTTTTCGTCCATCCGAGTAGATTAAGAAAAAACAAAATACCTATTATATAAGTTTTTTTTTTTTGTCGAATCCCAGAACCTTGACTGAATATACCTCTTATTTAAATTTATCGAATAATAGGCAATATTTCAAAAACTTCTTCGATTGTTCATTTATGAATCAAGAATTTCAGGATTCGAAGTAGGCGATTTTATTAGTCAAGACTCGACCATATTTTGTCAGTCTCAAACCGATTGTTTTCCAAAAGATTTTCTGCGAATTCTCGTTAATTAAACGTGCAATTTTTGTGCGTCCAATGATCGTTTTTAGCGAGATAAACTAACATCCAGCCATAGACTCCGAATAAACAGTATACACTGTATACAGTATATTATAATATTTTTACGACAAAGCTTTATTAGGCGTGTAGGCGACGACGACGGCGCTTTCACTCGAATTAACAACAATATATATAATAATATCATCATCAGTCGTCGTTCGTTTTGTCGCGCAGCAGTTTCAGCGTAGGTACCTAATCAAATATTTCATTCGCAACACCGCGAACGCACGCGACCGTACGAAACAACGACATCGTGGTTACCAGAGGGTTCACACGACGGGGGGGAGGACGTAATAAAAAAAAAAAAACCGTCACATTAGGAACGTATATATTAATATACAGGATTAACGATTATATAATATATAAATGTAATAACAACGCTAATAACTTTAATGTGTGTGTACGGCACACGATATATTATTACACTTCCAGCGTACCTATACGTGTTCGTCAGTGGCGTGACGACGTGTTATTCGGGAAAATACGACGCACCTGTAGGCTCGAGGGAGAAGGGTCATTTTATGGAATTTCGAGCGACGAGATCGATAATAATTTATGTACGTTCGTATAGGCATGGGCGCGCGCGCGCATTCAAATCGGTCGTATTAGAATATTTTATAAAATAATCACACCACACTCGCGATGTATAATAATATAATAAAATGTATAATATATGTGTTCGGAATACACACGGTCGGCAAACGGATTTCGAGCTAGACGCGGCGCCGACGTGTGTCGTATAATATGTGAGGTATAATATTATGTGTGTACGTGTGTGAGCGCGCGCGCGCGCGCTCGCTCGTGATGTCTGCGAGGAACGACGTTTCTGTAAAAATAAAAAATTACGCAGCACCTGTACTAAAATTAGAGTTTTGCCTACTCGGCGGCGTCGAAATCAACCGTCGGATACTGTGGGCGTGCAGCTATTATTTATAATAACATACTGCGCCGAGCCGGTAGCGGACGAATAATAAATCCATTGTTCTATATTGCGCTAGAACGACGGACGACGGCGCACGTCTATTCCGGGTTGTCCGAGTACGGCTTCGAAAACATCGATTTTTTTTGCTTTCTTTTCCCCCGTTAATAATTACAGAGAATTATTATGTATTGACAGAGCAAACATTATTTCGCGGCCGTGGCCATTAATCGTGGTCGCGCGTACACTTGCGAATCGAACATTCGATACTATGTTGTATATCGACGATATATTGTATTATATTGTTCTTACTCGGCTCTAGTGCCGCCTCTGCTGACGTACGCGTTTCACTAATCGTTATACTTCGGGATCGTCATAAAGTCATAATGTGACCTTGTCGAGGAGAAAAAGAAAACTCAACGGAGCGCCACTCCCCCCGACGAATTTACGCAGTGTCTAAAGTCGTTGAAAAAAAATAAAAAATAATAACAATAACAGTGTTTCGCCGACTATGTTATTATCGATTGTGCGAAAAGAAGAATTGGCCGGGGAAAATAACAATAATTAGGGAACCGTAAGCGAAATAATCGCAAATCTCCGCCCGCATACGCAGACACGACGCGGGTTGTAAAAATAGGTTTCCGCGGCTATTGAATGAGTCGCTTTTATCAGCGAAATGGATCTCGCGAGGATAACTCGTAAAAAGCTTTGGCACATTAACCAGTCAAAGTATAAATAATATAGTTTTTATTATTTAAAAAGAGACAAAAAAAAAAAAATAATAATGGTAATAATGTACAAAGTAACAACAAAACAGCTTTAAAGTTTTGTAATACCTTTGAACAAAAATAGCAATAAAAAGCGACAATATACATATATAATCATATATACACATATATTGTATGCATAACAAAATGAGATCAGTTATAATGTATCATTGTGTTTATAACTGCTTTCTTTTTTTTTTTGATGAGCGGATCATTAGCGGATGATTTTCCCCGTTAAATTTGTTTGTTAATTTTAATATTTGAGTTTCATTAAATCAGGCACTCCGAGATTTGGTGTAATTTCTTTCCTTCATATAATAATTATTTTATAATAAATTATGATAATAATAATAATAATAATAATAATAATAATAATAATAATAATAATAGTAATAATAATTTGTATATATCAATATAATATACATATATACATTATACAACATGTATATATGAATACATATTACATATATATATATATATATTTATATATATTTATATATATATATTTATAATTTAATTTGTTTTATTTTTATATAATAAGGCACAAGTTTTGGGTACAGGATCAGTACCATTTCAAACATCGGCTAAGCTTTTTCAGTGCAATTGCTGTGCCGAATATGTGGTCCCAAAATTGGCTGCTGATACCGAAACCTATAACAGACAAAATACAAAATCCGTCCATATAATTATTACAAACACACACGCGTAAATCACAAGGTGCGTATGTATAATATTATATAAAATAGCGGAATAATAAACATTGTAACAAAATAGGATAGGATCGGTTAGGAAGTAGGTTGTTGTATTGGTACTGACCGCTTTCGTGGTGTGCGAAATGATGTTGGTTGTGGTATCTTTTCATCGTATACAAGTACGAGCCTTCCCTGGGACATCCGTAGTGTAAATAAAAATGTATTAAATCATAAGTTACATAGCCTGCAACACACGGTTGTACAAGATTAATAACATTACAAATGACTTATAATTATTACGTCGTCGGTACACAAATGCGCGAGAGAGTGATTAATTATGTTATGTTACGGTGTTTATGTAACATACAATACGTTTTGTTTAAAATTAAAAAACAAAAAACAAAACAAAAAAAAAAAAACAATACCCTAACCTAACCGACAAGTACGAGAAAACATGACGTCCGAGGTGACTCAGAAAGGAAAAAATGGTAAAATAATTATATTTTGATTTTGCTGTGAGCAAAAACGTCGCGTTGAGATTGCGAGCATGCGAGTAGTGAGGCACACGCTATATTGTTTTAACTTCCTGCGTTCATAATAGTAGTTCAATCTCCTCCGAAAGGTTAACCTTAGATTATGGAAAATAATGTACCGAAATTTTCTTACCCGCTATCATACCGGCCAATACCAGCGGTGCCATCCAATGCGGGAACAGCATCAGGTAAATAGCGTAAGCAGCCGATATGAGCACAGCTGCTGGCACAGGCGGAAATAATAACCGCCGGTCGTCAAATGGCACCTGTTAGACAGAAAAAAAAAACAAATATTTCTATATCGTATTGCATTTTTATACTTATTAGTAATTTATTTGTTTTTTGTCGCGAGATGTTATTTTTTAACTACATAGTATAAACGAATAACAATATAACGTTAACACTTTTAAAATCTTCTAATTAACGTGTAAAATTAAAAAAAAGCTGCAGAAGTAAATTAAAAAAAAAAACCCCCCAGGTTCTAGGAAGTTAATGTTTTTAAAAAAGGGTAAGATACATGACTTGGATGAGATACAGGTAACGAGTGAGTGATATTAGTCAATTGGCCTTTTAAATTTGAAACCAATTTACCTTAATGTTTTCGAAAAAACGATTTCGAGTGAAAGAAGATCAGCCTTTATTCCTATATATTTCTATACTTCTTTCGGCCTCGTTTTCATGAGTTGCAAAATATTTCCAAAGCACATCGATTCACGTCAAGTTTATCAACAATTATTTTATCACAACAAAAATATCTGCCATGCAAAATTATATTTAAGTATATGACTTTAACAATTTTTGTGGGGGTCACACGCACTACCAACCATTTTCAATCAACATTTTCCGCCACTAATTCCTCTACTATTGGATAGTTATTTCTTTAAATAATAACAACAAAATAACTAACATCGTTAAATAAACATTTCTAACGTTTATGATATTAGAGTTGCACCTCATTGTGAATTTTTTTTGTTCAACGTAAAGAACAACTTATCTAGAACCTTGTACAACATCTTCAAGTATTTATATTGAAATGTTTATGAATTTTAAACTATAAAAAGTTAGAAATTTTTTGCGATTTTCTAAATGTTAAAAAAAGACCTCTGTAAAGTGTTAACCGGACCAACTTTGCGACCAGAAACCATTCATACAAAGTTACAGATTAGATCGAAATCATGCCCGCAAACAGAAATAAATATACATAATTGTAAAACCAATAATAAAATAGCTTTCTCGTTTCGCTAAGAAACCAAGACGTGCATAAATATTTATAAATACGAGTATATGATAGATTTCAACATTTTAGGACAGTGTGGTTAGTTGCCGTGTACCATTGAATGAATAGTTAATAATATGTAGGTAGTATTAACCGGTTGAAATTGATTATCTGGCGTCCGGGTGGATTACACATTTTTCAATTACGATAAATTAGTGAATCGGAATGCAAAAATATATGAATGTATTAATATAACCTTTGTACATCCCAAAAGCTTAAAGTGCGAATTTTTGTTTGTTTTATAAAACGACATTATTAAGCTAAATAATGGTGGACTATATTGTTAACAATATTGTTATTGCTGAAAAATAAAAAACACCCGTAACTCGAAACGTATTATGATAAGGTCTAACGAATATTTTTCTTTTCCCGAATAAAAAACATACCATGAAAATTGTATACAAAACAATGTATAATAGTTTTAAAAATATAATGATTATGGCCGTGGAAAGTGAACCTAAACATTTTGAATTGTTGTCATTTCTGTGATATTTCATAATTCAAACATTTAATAAATAATTATAACGAAAGTAAAATAAACAATACTATTTAATTTATACCACAAATATGTAAAAAAAAAACAACCTACAGCAATATCGGCACTAATTATCCACCGCAGTTGAACTTGGTTACTATTTAGCCGTTTGTTGAGATATTTCGTGACTTAGACAAGGATATGTCAAAAACTTATTTTTCTTTAGTTAGAAAGTGATTAATCACTGCATTAACAGTTCTGATTGGAAATCAATTTACAATGAATTTACATCAACTAAAAAATGTTCATAACAGTTTAACTTAAAATGTAAAATCTAGATAAGCAATAACTTACACTATAAAATTAATTTATAATACTATTCAGTGTACATCAAACGGTGTTACAAAATAAATAAGAATTTTTAAGAAAAAAGAAAGAAAGTATTTTGAAGAACTATAGGGAGCTTTTCAAAAAGACTGTACTTTTTGGTTGCCTTCCTCTCAAGTGTGTGTGTGAGTGTGTGTATCGGTGGTACCTATCGGTTTTAGACAATGCCTATTTGTTATGATCGAGCATAGGTAACATAATATTTTTAACGCAGGTATTCGTGACTTGTCCAATAAAACCAGGGTCAGTCAATTTGATATATTTGTTTTCGAATATATATTTTGAACGAGGGACTGGCTATCTGTCAGTCGAAGGCTTTAATAGTATATGACGTGAAAACGTATGTAATTTTCTTTGACTTTTACTAATGGAAAGCCTTCTATCGAGACATTTCATTGTAAATTTCTTGGCTGAATAAACTTATTAAAAATGTAGACGATTTATTTATCTCAAACTCATAATTTATCCACTAGTGTGCTATATATTATATAATGGCTAGTGTATCGTGTTTATGCACTGAATTAGTTGATTGGACGAGGAAACAACACACACACACGCAAGCGGATTACTAATGTTACTAGAACATTTCATAAATATATTTTATTATTTATTATTTCTATAAAAAAATAAAATCAAATTAAAGGCGGTTTCAAATTGTCTAGACAATTCTAATCATTATTCGTTAATCGTTACATACAATAATTATAATAATCCTCGAACGACAAATTAAAATTTTTCAAATTCACTAGAACCATTTCAGCTATTTATACTCGCGTATTAAATGTAATCATATTTTTAAATTAGTCAATATATGTTTACTATATTATTCATTTTGAATTTCATTTAACAACAATAGACCTACCGAACGATTCTAATACCAGTCGTCGTCAATCAGACAAAATATTATTGAAATAACATCAAATAATTACCAAATTAAAACACTATAAATCATATAAGATCTCCTACAAACTATCATTGACTTTTATTGAATGATAATACTTCCTAAAAATATTCAAAATATATTGATATCAAAAAATGTGTATAATTTAAGTACAATAACTGTATTTTCAATTAGTATATTCTAAAATATTATAGTAATTTATTGGTGGAATTTTCGTTCTAGGACAATATAGAATATACACACGAGCAAATTAGTTTAGAACAGCAAAGGGGCCTGCTGAACTCTCGATGTAAATTTTAGCACAGGCGCGCGAGGGTACAGTATATTTCAATAGTTTATAACTCGATTAAAAAAAATTAATAAAAACGCTTGGTGGTGTATACGTAAACGATTTTGGTGGTTTTAAATCACACACGACAAGACTGATTATGACGTAAAATTAGTAATTTCTCTGAATGACGCTCGAACGGGTTGGATTGAAGAAACGCTTATCAAAAGATTATTATCGTTATATTATAGATACTAATGAATATTGAAACGTCATATTAAACGCTCATCAACGTCATGAACATGTTTAACGGAGATGAATAACGCGTAAAAAATGCGTATATCTCGAGTTTGGACAAAACGTAGATAACAACCGTTTATGTGATAGATTTTTCGACAGCAGAACATTATAAATTAATTGTAACGTTTTATTTCGATAGGAATTTAAAACATTCCGGGTTTTCAGAATCTTTTGAACGACAGCACATTGCGAAGGAGAGAAAGAGCAGTTTTGATTTTAGTGAAGCTATGCCAGTGTTAGCCCTCCCTGTGGTTTGTGCCCATAGAAATAAAAATACATTAATCAACAGCTATTATTCCATATACTATTGAACAGTAAAACATTATATTACCCGCCATCATATTCATTCGTAAATTATCTGTACATTGTCAAATATACAATTCTGTACACAAGACCTACTTGTTCATTAGAACAAAAAAGATTAAAAAAGTACCTACTACCAATGCTGTATTGGCTTTTTTCGTTCATAAATATAAATAAAATAATAATAAATATATAATAAAATAAAAACCACACTTCAAACGGGCCCTATACTATAAAATGTTTATTTGAGTTAACCGGGGGGGGGGGGGGGTAACACCACTCAGTAATCATATTAGTTTTAGGACACTTATCTTGTAAATTCAAATTTTAATTATATATTTTTATTATAGTAAAATATCAATTAGAGTATTTTAAATGATTAATACCAAAAGGAAAAAATTTCCATTTTTGCGTGTCAATATAAATTAGAACAAAAGTAATCAACGATTGTTAAATGTCGATGCATGACCGTTTGACCGGCAAATATTATAGTATTTATAATCAACAGTATCACGAAAAATTTAAATAATTATTTAATGTAACAAACTAAATATTATCGTACCCATAAATAAACATTGTACTATTGAACACGCACGAAAAAATGTCAAAACTGATATTAATTTTATAAATATATTTTACAATCATTAATCATATTACATGCAATATAAATGATAGCAAACCGAAACGAAATGTAACGAAGCAAAATACTGAAACGGAGTATTTTAATAGAGCTAAATGAACTTATTCATCATCAAGTATGAAGTTTAATTTGAAAAAAAGAAAAACACTGAAAACTGGGTACAAAAGATTTCCCTATAATTCAACTTTTTAATCGATTTTAAAACGGAATAAAAACCAATTGCTAATAAATTTGTTTAGTAAGGTAAATATTTATTAGTCTGTCATACCGGATGCCTGATCACTTGCATACTAAGTATGTAATTTTGGAAGTAGTGACACTAATAACTTAATTACTAATAACACTGCCATAGACAAGTCAACTAAAATAACAATAAGATAACTCGTAATATTGTAACACCTTCTACTTTATTTATTTTTTTTACATAAACATCTTTTAAATAAATAAATAATTTAAGAATAAAAATACTCTTTTAAATTTTAAAACGTTGAAACATACTCTGGCATTAAAAATACAGAATACCACTTGAAGGTATTTGAAAAAAGGTTTTATCTATTTGGGGCGAAGTAGTTTTTTTACAAATCATAAACACTATTATACGCGTAGCGTTGTGTAAGGACGTAAGATACTTATTATTAATGTTTGACAAACCCAACGAGTTTGACGGTCAAGCCATTGTGCAGAATATATGTATTGGATATTCCTTCAGCAGTGTATAAACAGGTGTGTTCTTTAGATATTTCGATAGGAATTTTTTACACAGTGCTCTTGAAAACTCGAAGAAACCATAAATTTCGAGACTGAGGTCTATTCTGGGTGGTCGTCGTCGTCGTCGTCGTCGTTTTGAAGGATTCTCTCCGCCCAAATAATCGATTGGACTCACGAGACGCCGGACAAGGGGGATCGGAAAAATATAGCTTTTTGCTTTTCGTGCTGAATAAGTTACTACACGAATCGTATATAAGATCCGAGAGTATCTTTTTTGCCCTTTGCTATTTTATTGTGTTCGAACACCCCCCCCCCCCCTCCCCACTCCCATCAGTCTGTACACCGCGCGTATCGATCTATCTCTAAATGTAAAAACACGTATACTATAGAAATAATTATCGTTATTCATTATATTACTCAAATATAATGTGTTGCATTTATGCACGCTCAGTTACTGTATTGGTACGAAAATAATGGCACAAAGTCTGTAGCGACGTAAATGTCAGCTTTTTCACGCTCGTAGTATTTACAAATATTAAATTAGTTGATTAATGCACAACCTAAAAAGAATAATAATTGCTGTTCCTACTACAGGTAGTAATGGTACAGAACCAATGCGACAACGTGAAATACAAATATAGTTGAAGAGATCAATAACATTTTGAAGTATGAATCGAACTAAATATCAAGCAAAATATATGATTCCCATCCAATCGATATGATAATGTTAAAGAAAATACAATTAAGAGTAATTAAAATGTATGTTAAATTGTTAAGTAAGTTATTTATCATTTTACTCATTTATATTTTATGTAAATATATTGCTATAGCATGAATATTTATATTTTATAATTTATGTTTTAAATGGACATCATACATGGTTTTCAATAAATATTGTACATATTTATTTACGGAGCTCAAATACCTACTTAACTAACTTTTAGACGGAATATATGTTAATTTAACACCATACCACAACAACAACTACTACTACTACTACTGCTGCTGCTACTACTACTACTACTACTACTACTGCTGCTGCTGCTGCTGCTGCTACTACTACTACAACTACAATTGCTAATCAAAGTTTAAATTGGCAAACCAAAGGAATTAGGGCAGAAAACATTGAGCATTGCAGATACAAATCACAGAGCAGTAATTTTACACGTTTTTCACCTTAATTTAGAGTAATTTATACAGTTTTTAAGAAATTAAATTTGAAATAACTTTTAAGGAATAGATTTGTAAAACAATTTCATCAAAGACAATAATGTTTACAGTGTTCGACAATGAATTTTCCTGTTGGTAATTTAATCGAACGCATTTACCTAATATTTTTAAATGATAAAATAGGAAATACAGAGCTATATAGTTAAATTTACAACTCATACAATTAATACGATGAGAAACAAAAACAAACGGTTAAAATAGACGCATTTTCAAAAACAAAATCATAATTTCACGGAAATACGAAACACCGAGTTTAAATGAAAACTTGATAATTTAATTTAATAAACTATGTTTATGATATTTAATAAAAGTTCTTCAAATTTTCAGTATAATTTTTATTAAATATAAATTAATTAATATTTTATAATCTTCACATAGATTTATAATGGATTAACAGTTCAAAACATTATAAATGTGAATTTAAACAATTATCTAATTTGATACCAAAGCAACTTATAAGTATGGGCAGTAATTGACACTATATTTTTCGTACAAAGAGTATTGAGTATACTTTATATTACGTTTAGTTATACGGTTTCTTTATAAAGATTATTGTGTAATCACAAACCAGTTCACAGTTAGATATAATACATGAAAGGAATCATTTACTTTAAATAAAAAATAACCCTGTCTATTACTTAAGATTTATGTATATTTAAAAATTACTGATAAAACAAAACCATTAAGTGTATTTCCATTATTACTTATAAACCTGCATAATATGATTGCGTTATTTAAATGCTTGGATCATTTATTTATTATAAATATTCAAATTTTTTTGGAGAAAAGCCGGAATCTTATATGAATTCATTATAAAAAAAAAAAAATTGTTATATAATACCTCCTTTATATAACGATTGGAACTTAGCTAGTTTTATGTAAATTTCAACATATCATTTTAAATTTTGATTAACCAGTCTTAAACCTGATTAGAAGATATACGATAATTCTATTCGTTTGAAGAAATTACCAACATAAATATTTATTATTCAAAAAAATGTTATTACAACATTTCGATTATTGGCATATCCTTTCATTCTCTGTACTATTTCCTACGACTGAAATGATTTCCCTTTCATTCATAGTTTTGACCAAATTCTATATTTTTCTGAAACTATTACTTAATTGATTTAATAAATCAATAAAATAAGTTAGGTTATGGATTTCCATGATACAATGTATTTGATTATAAAAACGTATTTCATTTTCACTTTATATCTGTATTGTATTGCGTCTATATAATTAAATTTAATCGTGCATTTATGTTATCTTCTTTTACTAATGAATGCCATTGAATGCAAAATTATATAATTTGGTCAATTCGTTATTTAAGCACCAAAGTAAAAAACGAATATGTTTCGTAATATTCAAATAAATAAATACATATTATAAAGATGATAGTAAATTTTACAGGAGTAATTATCGTATAGTGAAATTATTCATTATTTTTAGATATAATTATAGATGACAACATAATCGATAATTTGTTATTCAACCCAAATGATAACAGAAAAACAGAAATGAAGGTATTTTTTTTATCTATAAAACGTGTTCCACCATAGAACTTAGAATAAATAGTTCCCGCTTTTTGGGCAAAAAGGCAAAAACTTAATTCAAATTGTATATAGTTATAACTAGGGCTTGGGACTTATAGGAGTTTGCATGTTTTTCAATAATCATTCAAAACATAGCTAAGTAATAAAGAAATTTGTTTCATAGTACTAACTAGGAGTTCAGAGCAATCGTTTTTATTTTGCATATTTTGCATATTCAGTTGTTTTTTTCCTATAAGAGCATATTTTGTTGTATTTTTATCTTAAGTACATATTCCACAGTGTTTATTTAAAAAAATGTCGAGCGTTCGTTTTCGAGATACAAACATTTATTGGCGAACAATCGCCGCTCATTGACATTTGAAAATATAAGACAAATTTTAGTGACACAATGCAATTCATTTGGGTAAGATTTCAACAAAAAAGATTAAGTCATAAAAATAATATGCATTTAAAATTGAATTTTTTTTTTCTGTTTAAAGGCAAGCTCCAAGAAGAAGCAATCAAAATAATAATTAATAGTATATAAGTTTATCTGAGTGACTATAACATACCTTGTGATGAAGTCCGTGAATGCCGAAATGCAATGTGATAAGTAGTGGCGAGTTATCGGGAGGCTGCAGATGAAACAACCAACGATGAATGGTGTACTCAATAAGAGGCCATAAAAGTAAGCCCAAAATAGTTGAACATACAACCCATGCTCCTATTGAAAAATTATCTGAAAAAAATAAAATAAAACAAATCAAAACTTGCGATTATTATACACGATATTTAATAAATCAGTTTCATAAGGTAACTTTCAAAAATAAACTTTATTAACACAAAACCTTACTCTAAATATAAATACTCAAGGATATACATTACAAGTATGAAGAATTCATTATATAAATATATACGAGGTAATTAAATGAATATATTCAACCAGAAATATGTATAATTCGATAATACAACTTTTTTCGTTAGGTATCTATAGAGAAGATTAATATTTGAAATTACAATGAAACAATATGAAACAAATTACAATGGACAACAGTAAGAAATAATGGTAAATAAGAGTATTAAAATATATTATACCATTAAATATTTAGTGAACAAAATAAATGAAAATAAATAATATTTAAAATATAAAGTAACCCTTTCAATACATTGTAATAAACTAAATTATATGTTATACAATTTTTATTTCATTTTTTTTTTTTTTGCTACTCAAATATTATTAATTTATAGATTAATAATTTAAATCTCAAATGTAAGTAATGCGAAGTTAATAATAATAAAAACACAACTATTTAAGCTCGAATAAGTCAATTCAAAATTTAAAAACAAAACTATTTAAACACGCCAACTACTTTATTTTATTATTTTTTTCAAATTAAGGATTAAATTACAAAATCGGATATTCGTAAAAATTTAACACGCAGAATTGCCATGATTGCAGTAATAAATAAAACTATAAACATAATCAAATATTTCCATACTACTACAGTCCACAACAACCAACTCTATGAAATAAAACTCGACATTATTTTGAAATACAATTTCAAATAAATAAATAACATTATGTAGATGCACTTAAGCATTAGCGAAAATCGTATCACGAATACGGAATTCGTTTATATAGTTATAGTTTTATAATACACGAGAAGAGTCAACTGTAGGTAACTGTATTAACTGTACATAATTAACAAGGACGTATTTATGGAGGCTGTAGCTCCCTCGAAATTCCAAGAATTATTTTTAGAAGCGTTTCGAGTTCTAAAAAAATGAAATTATAACGTTGGAAATTTTTTTTTAAATAATACATAGTAAAATGATTGACAATTGAATTTGAATTTTGTGTTGTAGATATTATAGAGGCATAATATATTCGTTAATGAGAACAAATTTAAATATTATTTTCCAAGAAAAATTAATCACGTGTTTTACAGAAGTAAAAACCCCAATAATTATCATCAGATAACAGTTTAAATTCAAATAATTGATTATTAATTATGTGTACGCGACTAACTAATCTATTAACAAAGATTATTTTGAGACACGCTCATTAATACAGTCGAATTAAAACTCTTATCATTGCGATAATAAAGAATTAATAAAAAATTCAAAAAGTATTTTATTTTCTACAACCAATTCTTTGAAGAATTCATTGAATACTAAAATTATAATAATTTTCGTATGAATGAAATAGTTTGATAATATAATTTGGAGCTTTTAAATAATTCCATAATTGATTGTTTTGAAAATACAATTTTATGAAATGCTATTGATAACATTATAAATACAACCATCAAAATGTATGTATATGAATGAGACGATAAATATGATGATTAGTTAATTGAGTTTTTTAATTCATGACAAAACGTTTCTAATATCTTCATCAACATGTAACCGAGAAATTAATTTTACTAGTAATACTATCAAGTAGGTACAATAAAAGATTATTTCTATTGAAAACAAAAGTGTCAGTTTAATAATACTTTATCGAAGATTCGTAGTTACTGCATAACACTTTTCACAATAATCTACTTTACTAATACGTTGAATTGTTGAACATAAATTCTATAGAAATACTAATAAAATTAAAAAACATTTATTGATTTACATTAAATAACTCTTTGCCTTCAATAAAAAAAAAAATCCATTAGCCGTCCATTTAATTAATGACCCATTGAAATTTCTAAATATAACAAACTAACATTAAATTGATATAATTCATGTGATTTCCAATAATTAATTAAAATAATTCAATGACATTTGAATAACTCGACGTTGATGTTAATATTAATTCTATCTACAAACGAACCTACTAAAACAATTGCTCCTTGATTTATTTACAGATGTTGAAAAGAAAAAAAGTTTATATACCTCGAGGAATAATAGAAGTTTACAAAAACATATATTTTACGTTTTAATCGACACGACGAAAAATGAAAAAAATTACCCCCTTAATAACAAACTTAATAACCGAGGGCATGGACGAAATGTAATAATTACAATGTACTGAAAAATGGCGACCTGTTAAACGCTTCAAAAAAAAAAAAAAACATGAACATAGAGATCAGTGACTGATAGGGAAAATCGTTTCAAAAAAAGGGGGGGGGGTGAGGAATAAAAGGTATATTATTATCAAGGGTATATATTATATTGTATGACATTGACGGTGATGATAATGTTACAATTTATTCTTCTACGAAAACCCAAATTTTCCGATTCATTAAATGGATTTCGTGTGCGCGAGCACGCACGCACGCACGCATACCGCACACAAACGCGGGGACATCGATGTATATTATATAATACGGATATAAATCGCATAATAGCATTGTGCCATATCGACGGAATTAATGAGACCTGCAAAATTTTCGTTATCAATCGTACGGAGAGAGAGAAAAAAAAAACACGCGACCGCGCGCGCGTTACAATGAAATTACGTACAACAAACCGAGCGCACTCGACATAGGCGTAGGGCCCGCGCGCACAATCGATGTCGGTCGCAGCGGATATATTATTATTATTATTATTATTATGATAATAACGCGCAACCGGCGCGGGGAGCGTAAAGTGGACGCCCGCCGCCGCCGGGGGGCGAGCGCATACACAAAACACAATCGCCGCGGCGGCGGCAGACTGCTCTCGAAGGACGTTATGTGATGACGAGACGAAGGGGAAACGTGCGAAAATTCAACAGGGAGTCGTCGTCGTCGTTGTCCGCCGCCGCCGCCGCCCGCCGCGGCGACGGGATGAACATACCGACGAACACACGAGGATGCGGCACACGCGTACACGTACGATATACACCCGCGTACACGGGGGTGATATATCATCGGTCTGTGTCACCGACCGTTTTAATTCCAAATCGTCGTCCGAATAATATATATAATATTATATAATATTTCGTATTGTACGGGCGCGTTCTTAACGGAAAAACCGCGGGCTACCATTCACCACCCTGTATAACATTATCATTATCACACGTAAAATAGTAATAATAATATTAATAATGACGACGGCGCGACGGCGTCTGGCCCGGTCGCGCGATCGAGCAAGTGAGCGGCGGCGGCGGCATACAGTGTACATGCACACAACGGCCACTATCGCCGCCGCCGCCGCCGCGGGGGGATCGATACTGCCGCCGCCGCCGTTAAGCGGGACGCGCGTGTATGTGCGCGCTCGCGCGTGAGGACGGGTGGGTGTTGTACGCGTGTGAGTAAGACGCGCGCGCCGCGACCACAGGGATTGCGCACGCTATACGACCGCCGGCGACTTGGCGTCTGCCGTGAGCCGCCAGACCGGCGACAGGCGCCACGTCGAGACGCCGCTCTCGTCCCCCGCCCGGCCGCCGACGTGGAGCGCGCAATAAACCCTGTCGCCGCCGCCGCCTGAGAAAATTACTGTATACACTATTATGTAAAATAATGTGTGTACAAGGAGAGCGGGTGCAACGGCGGAGGCGGCGACGGTTTCATACGCACGCCACTTTCCAAAGTCTCGACGACCGTCGCTCGGCGGCCCGCGGACGGCAGAGTATTTGGCTCGAGCGGCGGCCAGAGGGCAAATCGTAAACGCAACTTTTCGTATTGACGAGGCGCCGCGACTCTTAAGCTGTTCCGAAGCTTGCGTGCGTCAGTGTGTACGCGTGTCTCGCATGTGGGCGGGTGGATGGGTGGGTGGGTGAATGTGGCGTCTACACGGTTTTGCAGTGCCTAAGTGGACTTTGGCACTTGGGTGCGACGGTGGCGGGGAAGAACGTTATCGATATAAAGGCTGTCCGGACCGCAGAATTTAAGATAAAAGTTACGCGGGCGCGCGCGCGCACCCGGATGAGAACTTTGCCGAACCTGTAGAGCGAATTTAAACACGTTCTCGACTCTCTCATTCGACAAGTGCTCGGTGGTTAACGCAAGGTCAGTTATAATAACACGAAACAACAACGTATTTATAAAGCGAATCCGACCGTTACGCGGCTTCGTTTTTTTATATATACGAGTATATATCTGTCGCAACGATCGTAACACACAATAAATTCAGAATCTGATTTTGAAAAATTCAAAATAAAAAAACAAGTAAACAACGAAAAATTCATGGTAATTTATGACCGTTATAATATGATATCTGCGATGAAAATAAAATCATTTGATCGTTAGATTCGTCCATCATTGTAGTACGAGTAAATAATAATAATAAATTAATGACATTTTTATCTGATTCGTATTCTTTTGTTTTTTTTTTTTTTTTTTTAGTTAGTTAGCAAAAATACATTTTTATATTTTCAAATTGTAAACATATTTTATCGAGGCGTGTAAAATTATTTTATAGTCGGAAATATCTTAATATTATCAAGTTACTTTTATTCATAACATTACAGGATCTTTCTATAAATGTTGCCAGTAGATTATAATAATTATATTTGTTATGAAAAAAATAATTTAATGAAACTAATCATTTCTTGATGATGCTTAAAAACGATCAAGGACATTTTAATTGATTAAAGAAATAAAATAACCGACTAGTTAATAACAGCAATATTACCTATATACTCGTATATACGTACATTATTGAAATTATTTATTATTATTTAATAAAAATATGTTAAAATAATAATAATAAATATATTTTCTTCCACCTTTTTTTTTCCAGGTATTTGGGTCAGCCATTTTTGAATAACGAGGTTACTATGAATTTGTCAAACTAGCGAACACACATCCTTCGTTATATGCCAGGAAATTATACAAAAATTAGACATTTTCGTAAATTATTTTACAATTTTTCTAGCTTATACTTTCTAATTTTTTTAATTTCACAGATTTTTTTTTAAAGATTAACAAAATATACATTTTTGAAAAAACCAACAACTAATTCCATATATATTTTTTTTATTAACCATAAATCGTGTAGGTCGTTTCAAGAGTAGAATAGTAGAGTTTGACGTCATGACCTAAAAATCGCCCGAGTCTCGCCAACATCACACTCGGATGACTTAACATTTTGGCACTCCAATGCACAATAGTAACGTTTTACTCAGATGATTGCTGATTTGTAAAAATATATTTTCAAAAAATTTAAATTTAAAAGTTTATTTAAATTATAAAACATACGAATGCGATATACAATACGAATTATCAAAATCATAGAATGCATTCTCTCTAAAATAAATAATTGATATTATTTAATTTAGTCACGCCATTTCAACCAACCATTTTTAATTAAAAACATTAATTTAATAATATTCAGCATAAAAAAAATATTAGATAATTAAATTACATTTTTAACTCAATTTAGTAGTGCAAGTATATACTTAACTAATAGTTCTTTTTGTACTTTTGTATGTTATAATAATTATGTTTCTATTATCATATTACAAAAGTAAGCGCAATGAGTTAATTGTCTTATACGCGATTAAATAAAAGTTCCAGTAAACTAATCAACACAAAATAATTTTAAATAAGCAAATGAAAACTATTTCTAAATCTGACTTAATTCATATCTCATATGAACTTTAGCATTAAAGCGTTAAAATTAATCAAATGTATATACGTGTAGAAACATTTATTTTTGATACTATAAGAATTCAAACGCAATAATTCAATATTTTAAAAACGTTAGATAGATTAATCGATTTAAAATATAAAATCAATATTACAATTATTATAATGTTGAGTTTCGCAGAGGTTATAAAATTTATGTATTAACTATTACTGTTCTTAAAATAATAAAAATGAACCAATTATTTATAGAGATATTGACTTGTCCAATGATAAAAGTCATAGGAATATAATATGTAGATTGTGCCATGACTTTTGCTGGGTTTTACATTTTTATCTACACATGGTTTCCAATCTTTTTTATTCTAAACCCCCCCCCCCTATAAATTGAAAATTGTTTGATCTTTATTTTTTTAATATATATTTCACAAATTAAAAAGAATATAAAAAAATTAAATTTTACTCTGTGATCACTGTTGATCTCCAGCAATGTGTTCATGGGCCCCACGGGTTGGGAAAAACAGATCTACACAGATATGAAGGGAAATACTATGTCTCATTCAGTACATATAAATTATAATATTTCAACGCCCCATACTTAAAGTCTTTCTAATGCCATTACCAATTTAACAATACAATCATATTAAAATAATCACATTATAATTTTACTATCCAATTTCTATTACACTAGTAATAAAATTAATTATTTTAGATACCTTGTGCCTTATAATTATTATAATGACAACTATAAAAGTATTAAATTTGGAAAATTTACTTGCAATTTAAGTCATTACAAATTATTTTATTATAGAGAATATTTTCAATCTATTAATTGTGTACAAGATAAACTATAATAACTAACAATAAAATTGTCTTCACTTATAGTAAATACCATAAATATTTTTAGGCAGTATAATAAAATTAAACATAACTGGTAGCTCATTATTTATAGGGTATATAAGTATAATATAGCCTATAAAGATTACATTTTAAATATTTTATACTTATAAAAATATGCAATTCTTACCGAAAGATGTTTGATCTACTGTGTTGGCTAGTGTATTTCTTAACCTCTGGTAACCAATGTATATAAGGTATAACATAACAGGTATCCAAATCGATGGTACCATATACCAAGAAGTAATCGTGAGCGATTCAATGAAATCGGAGCTGAACAATCTCAACCTTCGATCGACAGGTGCCAACACCCATTCTTTATACTTAGGGCCTAATGATCCAACTTGCCAAAACATGGGTCGGTTCCAATCTACAAGGCTCTGAAATAAGGTAAAAATACAATTTAAAATTGGTTTAAATATTTCTGGATAACTTGTAAACATGTAAAAATAATTAATAAAATAACATATTCTAACTAGTTAAGTCAAACACCACAATGTTATTAAAACATTAAATGTACATTTTTCTTGATTTTGTTAACATTTGTGGAAAAATAAATAAAAATTTACAATCTATATTGAATTTCTAAATCATAGATATACAATATGAATTTCTTTGAGCTTTTATATTGTCCTATTTTCAAAAAAATAAAATACTTTTTTTCTGGTTTTAGTTATTGTAATTTGAAATAATATATAGTAACATACAAACATCTTAATACAAGAAAAATTATTAATCCATTGTTATTTAAATTTTAAGTATTTATATTTAATATAAAGTAGGTATCAAAATAAAATGTTTTAAAATTGTCAACCCCCAAAAAAAAGTTACATTTCTGACCAAAAACATATATAGGTATAAAGTTTAAAATATATTGTATACCTCATGCATTATTTATTGTTTTTACCAGGAATCACAAGACAGAGTGGCCAAGTGGAATGAAGCAACAGTGCCAACACACCGCCACCTATTTAAACTTCTCTCTCTTTATAGATAGAAGACAATAGTCTAGAAACTAGGTGAAGTTAAAGGTATTAAAAAGTAAAGCTTAAATACATTAAGTTTATACTATTGAAAGAATAGACTATTGTCAAATAAACTTAAATGGTTGAATTAAAGATTCGGAATTTAAGATACTACAATACTTTAATATAAAACGATAATTTAAAATAAATTTCATTTAAATCTTTAAATAATTTCAATACTTTATATTTGTATTTTTAATAGTTAATGAACCAGAGTTAAAAGTACAAGCTACTATAAATAATCGGACAGTGGTTCTAATATAGTAGAGCAATGTCAACCAAAGGGGTTAATTTGTTGAAATATTTCTAGACCAATACATCAACAGACATTGTCTAAACACTCTAAACAGTCTAAGCGAATGATGTCACAGGTCTCTTAGTTGCTTATGGCCTGAATACTATTAAAAACTGTATATACCAAGAAGCAAAAATGATATACAAGTTTATTTTAAAGATACTATAGCCTTAAGTTGTTGTTCACACAAAAAAAAAAACAATTGTGTTCCATATAAACACAATTCCATTATTCTAATCTTCTAAAACACAACATTTTTAATACAAGTTAGAATTCAAAATGCAGAAGAAATTTAAAATGTATCAAACATTGAAAAACTCTATAAGCTTGTTATCTATATTATTAGATGTCACAAAATGATATATTTCATATGTAAACAATATATCAACCAGTAAATAAAAAATTCTGAAAGAAATAAACAAAACCATTCGTAATATATCATAATTTTTATTATTATTAACTTACATTTTTTCTACATTTTTAATTAACTATTTTAAAATCTAATCTAAATACTTAAGTACTTCATTAATAATATAAATTACATTTAATAAGTATTTATTGTTCAAAACACACAAACATAAATTTTTATAGGGGTATATAAAAAACTAATATGGGTTAAAAATATTGTCAGAGTTCCAAATATTTCCTTCCTAAGAACCTACACAAGTATTAGACTTTTGCAGACCCGATTTTATAACATATGTATAATCTATGTGATGTAAATCATCTTCCTAGTTTTGTTGAGTGCCCGGAACTAAAAAAAAATATATAAAATCGTTGCCAAGTTTTACCATTAAAATATACAAATTCAACAACCTCTAAAAATTTCAAAAATGTATTTTTTCATACATAAAACCATAAAGAATATAAAAGAAAATTAATCGAAAAATGCATTTCCAATTTTAAACCAGAAAAGTATTAAGTGTGCCAATTTATAATCAATAAATAATACAGCAACAAACTTACAATAGGTAATAATGATTATTTATTATAAATTAGATATAATAACATTCTAAATTATATCAATAGTATTTTATAAACGATAATACTAAATTTTCTAATTTAGTACATAATTTCATAGAATATTAGTTGTTTTAAATGTTAAGGATACTCATTTGTAACAAATTTTTAGTATGACAGAAGTTTAAAGTTGGTAGTTCATAGTCAAGGCCAATAAACAATGCATTACAACGTCTCTAAATTAAAAATGACAGTATTAAAACTATTTAAATTTCACTAGTTAAAAATTAAAAACAATAAGTACTTACTAATCGATTTAGGATCAAAAGACAAATAAAAAATTAAAGAACAAATTGGTAGTGATTACCTATGTTAATAAGATTACAGCAAAATGAAATGAAATAAAAATAAACACTTCTAAAAAGAAACCATTTATAGATAAAATAATAAATCTAAAAAAGAATTAACAATCAATTTTTTTAGAGGATTAAAAACTGAGATTTGCTATCTTTGTCTTCAAGATGCACCATATCGACACATTCTATTTTAAATAACCCAATTAATATATAAATACAAAAATAATTTTGAAAACGAATTTCAATTTGCTGCAAAATTAAATTGAAATTGACTTTTTTATCCATTTTTTTACAGAAAACCATAATGACTGAAAATATAAATCTAGCTAAGTCTAAATATAAAGCCAGTCTACAGCACACTTTTAATGATAAAGTAGTGCTAAGAATCTATTCATCAGATAATGATCCTTAGTCAGTTGGATTACAATCTCACGAAAAATACGAGGTCATGAAAAAGAAGAAAATAAGTGATTAAATTTTATTTTATAACAAATTCAAATCTCTAAATCTCTTTTAAAAATTCTTATTCCACTATCAGAAAGTGTGTTGGACATATAAACTGGTCAAATAATTATGTTGTGCATGTGATGAACAGATATTTTAAATCATTGTTGCTAATAATTCTCTTTACTATTTTCAGATTCAAATGTCACTTAGTATACTATATACTATGGGCTTTATATACAACTAGGTATAACCTTAAGCATGAATAATTTTTTTTTTTAAATTCGTTCAAAAAAATTAATATTCCATAGTAAACATTTTTATGTAAGAACAACAACTTTTCCAAAATTGTTAAGAAAAATAGTAAAATTATTCAAATATAAGGTTAGTAATAATAATTTACAGTAATAAAAATATTTAAATTGTTTGTCATTTAATTCATAAATGATAATTCGTAATTAGTAATTATTGAATATTATTTATTTATAATAATGCAATTTCAATACATTACAAAATATTAATTATGATGAAACATTTCACTAATTAAATTATCTAAGTTAATGATGATGATGATTTGTATTTTACTAATTTTAATACAATTGACATAAATTTAATCAGAGTCAAAATAAAAGTACTAACTATATTCTAATGCAGATTTAATATATAATTTTTCAAATTTTTTACAGATTAATTAAAACATAAAACTACATACAAATATATTATAGTGAGTTGAACTAATTAGAATTATTATTAGTTGCATTTTAATATTTGTTCAAAACAATGTTTTAACATAAAAGTCAAAATAAACTAGTAAGTAGTTAACATAAAAATTCAAAAAATATAAACTATTTTAGATAAGTACACTTGTCATAAAATCTAGTATTTAATTTTTATAAAAATATTATTTAGTAATTTGATAACTAAAGCATAGTTCATTGTAAAGGCATTTACATATTTTAGTAGGTAGATTTAAGTACATTTCAATGTCTACTGTTAAATAATTTCTGGATTTAATATAATAACAAAGATAATATATAATAATCATATCATTTAAATTCCATTTTTAATACACATAATTTTAATTTTTTGAACGAAATTATTTTGGTCAATAATTTAAAATATAATCAAATATTTTTTAAAGTAAAAAAAGTATCAAAATATTGTTATATTTACTTAACTTTATTTTAATAACAGCATTAACCTTGGGAGTTTATTATTATTTGTTTAGATAGTTACATAGCACATTGCCATTTTTAAAAACATTAAATGAATTTAGTGTTTAAATATTGAAGAGATATGAGATATAATATATAATTTTATTGATTGTTATCAAGGACCATAAATTTATTTTAGTAAAATAGAAGATCAAAAATATTACCAACAACATTCATAGAACAATTTAATTTATTTTTATTAAATACCTACTTGGTATTTATTTATCTTTTTCAATAAATTAAGTTTTACCTGATTGATACTAAAATTGTAAATATTCTAAAAGTCAATAATTATCTAATAATACCTACCATCACATTTGAAATATTTCAAGATCATAAATAATTTCCGATTTTATATGCTTAAAGTTCATAAATCAAAAAAATTATTTCATGATGTGTAATGAATAAGTTGTAAATCATTGAAATATAAATATATTATAATTTATTTTATATTGTGAAAGATTTCTACACATCATTAACTTCTTACAATATTTTTATGTCAATTTTAGCACAAAAACACAATCATATTTCATACATAATATACGAATTGATTTTAACAACTTAATATTTTGGTATGTGACCCAAATAAAAATCACAAAAAAAATTGAAGCCGTCAAAAATTTCAAACTCTGTGTAATATTATATTGTTTATTAAAATAATTTTTGAACTTCCAAGTACCCGGGTAGCTAAAAAAAAACCATAAAAAATTACACTAAAACAATGCAATTTATGACACATTAATTTATAACAAAATCAATTTAAACTATTTTGCAATAATAAAGGAAAAATAATTCTAAAAACTTGAAGAATCAAATTACAAAAAGTATTTATTGAACAAGTGTAAATAATAATCATGATTTTAAAAATAATAAAAATAATCAGCTGTATGAGTATTTAATACAATAATAGAATTTCATTAATAACTAAGATTTTTAGTGGGTGGATACAAATATAAAGTTATTAATCTTATTATATCAATTTTGTTTAGTAATACTTATTGACTAAATGTTTAAAATTACTATTGTAATAGGGTAAAATAATTAGTATTGATTATAAACTTGTAACAAACTCTCCTTAAGATCAGAATATTTCCAGTGTTTATGTATGAAATTACTTTTAGGTTTAAGTGTTATAATCAAATCAGATGAAACTATTTCCATAAAATTAGTGAAAATATTTTTTTTTAATTTTGTTAAAGTTTTACAGTAGGGTAATAAATAAAAATATTTCTTTTAGGTACATATACTTAATTAAAAAAAAAGTTTACCCGAAGATCATAAATGTAACATATGTATAGTTAAATAATTGGCAAATGGGATAGAAAAAACTATTTTATCAACTAATAATTATAGTTAGACAACTATATTTACTTTTTCCGTTGTAATATAAAAGCTATCAGAAAAAATAGGTATAATTAGACGTATACATAAATGTATACTAGAAAATATACCTATCTAGCTATATATTTCATTAATAGGAGCATTTTTGTGATTAATATAAATTCTTCTACCTATATGACAAGCATGTTTTTTAATTAAATACAACTAATAATAATTAATAATAACAATTTTCATCTACTTAATTGTCACACATATAGTATCTTTCAATTCATTTTACAAGAAATGGAATGTACATAAAAGAATAATAATTAATTAGGTATATTCAATTCTATAACCTATATTATTGCCCAACTAAATAAGATACTAAAATTATATGTATATTATATTAATTAAATTATATTATATGATTTGTTTTTAATAGTGAAACATTTAAATCTGATTTAATTGTTACATCATTCAATCATTAAATATTCAAAATATTTTTATCTCAATTTACAAGAATGAATAAAAAACGATATAAAAAGGCAAACTGTAAAATTGTGTAAAATAGGATATTGGAGTTTTCTAGCATAAAATAAAATGCTAACTCTCTATCAATGGTGTATTAGTAAAATTATATTCAAAGAAAAATTGTTTTTAAACTTGTTGAATTCTGTTTACATTATCTACTTAAACTTACCAAATATATAGATAAATCTAGTAAGTTATAATTTATAACCTTACTATATTCTAAGGTATTGTATATACAATACAAAAAATGGTTAAATATTAATTCTGGTAGGGTAGGTCAAATGCAATGGTAGGTCACATATGGGATCTGTCAGTTGTATAATTAACATATAATTGGTAGATTATTATTGAATTGGGATACTTTAAATTTTGATCTTAGATTATTATGAAAAATTAAATAAATAAATTATATAAAGTAATTACAATTTAAAAGGATAACATGTTAAAATTAAAAAAAATAAATAATAACTTGTCATAATTAAAACTAACAAATAATGTGAATATTTTTATGACGAATAATATGCCTAATTCTTGAACATATATTATACGAATTTCTAATTAAATAGGTACATAATCAATAGATATTTAATTACTCATTTACTACAACAGTAGCAGTTTTTTTTTAAAATCTTTATTATTATCTTTATTTATTTATAATAAAATAACTTTAAAATGTTATTTATATTTTACACTGACAATACATATCTTAAATTGTTGTCAATAAATAATAAATTGATCTTTTAGACACCAAGGAATACCTAAAATAATATTTACATGATTGATTTAATTTGGGACACGGATTGTTACTAAATTTCATTATACATAATATAATATTATACTAGGTATATAAGTGATGTGGTACTATATAACTTATATAACTCACCTCTAAATCACCGTCCTCCCTAATATATTTGTGTTCGTTTCCCTCGTCTACTCTATAATCTTTGAGCAACTCGTATGCTGCAGGTGAGTGGTGAGTGGCCAACAGTCGATCTGTGACATCAATGTTCCTCAAGGCGGACAGTGTATTGGTGCCACCAGGATGGACGTGCAGGAAGTGCTCAATATTGTATTTCTTCCCATCGTGTTTCACCACGAATGGCTTCGTGGACATTATCGAGGATATGTGGACACAACAGCACAGATAACGGTAATCCTTATACATCCATGGCCGGTGTATGTCTGTTCAACGTTCGGGTGTCACGAGCCGAGAGCCGTGCGTGCGGACGTGCTGGCCCGGATTGGGAGATGGGGAAAATCGAGAAACGAAAAACAAAACAAAATCCAACTACGCGGCTAAAACGAACGCAACATTCAAAACGGTCAAACCGGTTCGGCGGAAAGCAACGAAATAAACAAGAACGACGACGACGAGACTACGAGAGACCGAACGGACGAATGCACGGCGCAACAGTGACGGGAGCACATCCGATCGACAGTAACGCACCGCCGACACAACCAATAGAAACCGGTAAATAGTCAAACGCTAAAGTCGGTATAAATAGACGACGCATTACATAACGTAATGACAACCGGCTGCGATCGTGGCTCGTAACGTTTTATCTCTTATCACGGGATTCACTCGCGGACCCGCCCGAAAATGTGTTGCTCTTTTTCGCCTTCTCCCTCGCGGTGAAACTTATCACATGAAATCCACACCGATGATAACGCGGCTCGGTGTTTTTCTTCCCCTCTACGAAAACAAAAACAATACGACGTACGAATTTCAAAATCCGTTTGCGCGCGCGGACGTTTTTATCATCAAGTCGACCGGAGTTATTGAAGAACACTCGCGCTTGACGTCACCGACGTCCGCAGTTGTCGAATTTTCGACGGAAATGAACGACGATGTAAGACATAAAGGAGAAAAAAAAAAACGATTCTATCACGACGGACACGCGGTTTTCGTGATGTACATAGCAGTGAACGGTGCGAGGCGCATCTCGTTTCCGCGATTCCGTTTTCTGAACACCGTGCGACGGGTACACACTACCGGCGACCGACGGGGACGCCACTGTCGGCCGAGCTGCCGCCCAGTGCAACGCCATCTAGTGTCTACACTTCCCGCGCAATAACGATCAAATCGAACGGAACGACCGGCGACGAGACCAGTCATGACGATCTACCAGTGGGCGATGGGCCCCGGGCACTCGGGTGGGAGATTACGAGCGAAGCGAGATGAATGAGCGATGCGAATATATTATATACCTAGTGCGTATCGAAATCATTTAATTATTGAGCGCAAGAAATGATAATAATTTATTTTCGTCGTTTCTTCACCGTAATTAGCCCCGTCCGGGCCCCGCGGAGAAATTAGGGTCTAATAGTTTTAGAGAGGGGCTGAAGCTTTTACGTATAATTGATCTTCCGCAGAGACGCGTGTGGACCCGTCAGAAGCTTTTACCTGCCTTTCGAGTAACACCTCTGACCGCAACAGTTCTCGTTGTTATTACCATCAAATAATGTAAATAATTAATTAAATGATTTATTAAATTATATCTAATGAACCTATCATAGTACGCCGAGACGAGAGAGAGAGAGAGAGGGAGAGGGAGAGACGAACATAAAGAAAAATTAACCATTTGTCAGTCTGCGAAAATTCAAGTTCACTTTTAATATAAATTTACAAAGGTATTTAATATTATTTTAGTTCACTTGACACCCTAAATGTTGGTCATTTGTTTTTTTTTTTTCCGTTAATCTTTTGTAGTTTTTGACGCTAAGGATAATTATTATGGTCAACGAAAATTGGCACTGACTACAGTTTTGATGTAAAAATATTATCGTTACAACCGCATCAGAACTATATTACGTAGAAGATTAAATTATAGAAATTTTATTTTATAAATGCTAAACTGATTTTTCATCAACCTACCTACATGATAACATACATTATTTTTTTATTATTTAGTCTTTTTTTACACGGAATTAAGTGGAGGATTTTTATTTCGACATCACTCGTTTTAATGATGTATTTTAATTTTATACTTCTAAAACAATTATAAATACATTTTGTTGCCTAGAGGTCACCATTCTTGATCAACATTGTTAGTTTTAAAGTACTATAGTTGGTGGAAAATGGCAGAATTTACGCAACAAGTATAATTATTATCAGCCGTTATAACAAAGTGTGGTTGATAACGAATTTATACCGAGGTTTCTAATTTTTCATTTAAATAATTGAATTACACATATTTATAGTTATATGAATATAATACATTGATAAAATGATAACTATTAGCATTGATTTTATACTAGTCCATTATAAAATCAATGCTATTATAGTAATTTTAGTGGTTTGCAACTGTTTTCCTATATCGAGGAATTTATAGCAATTATTTTTTTTTAGAGATACCATATGGTTTTAAAATAAACTTTTTACCCGGTATTGATTATAGAACCAAATTCAACGGTATAAGTAAAGATAACATCTAATTGGAAGCTATATTGGTTACACATATGACATATCCATTACAAAAACAAATGATGGCGAAACCGTACCGCGGACACCTTTGTACTATACGCTCACGCGGACGTAGTTTACATTTGGCCATCCGTTATCCCCCACATCAAGCGTGATTTTTCAAAAAGCTAAGGGACATTGCGAAGACACGGATTAGACGGCGGCTGTATCAGTGGCGTTCGGTAAGGGCAAGCTAAGAGGCACATAATCGGCCAAATTTGTTTTTGTTTGACATATTTTATGCCTCGGCCGAGAAACTCGTTTTATTGTTCGGCCTATAATTTTTATAGTACCGAAATTGCAGCGTCTACACACTTTTTATTCGCTGGGCCGGGCGACACATTACACGATCTACTCGGCTGGCGGTTTAGACGCGCCTAGTACAGTGAATTTTGATAGTGAGGGTAGTCGCTCGGCCCAGTGAATAGAAACGGTTTCTATTCACTCGCTCGCTCATTTTACTCGTCCGAGTACTGGTACCTTGAGTACCTACACGGGACAGTGCTCGTCACGAGTAAACGAGGTTTTACTCATAGATAATAATGTATGACGTATTATCTAAGCATTTACTTGACATTAATTTTTTTGGTATAGGCAATTTCTTTACAATCGCTCTCGTATTTTGGATTGTCGCCCCTCGTATCGTAATTATTAGGAATGACCGGACGCGGTAGAAGGGGATATCCACGTTTTTATATGGCGATTGAAAGCGCTGTGCGTATTTATAATAATTCCAAAATTTGTTCTGGTTTATCGGATTCATTATCAAATTTGAAATAATTATCAATACGCTTTTATTTTATTACACAGATGTCGGATGCATTAGCCGTAAATAGTTTAAATATTATTTTATGGTCAATCGTTAACGTGCCCACGAGCTATCGATCATTTTGTGAACTACGATTACAAAATATAAATGTAAGTATATATTACATTCTAACAGTATAATATTATTGATAATTATTATTAAATAAACTATTATGATTGGGAGGAATCAAATTTAATTTCCCTATTGAAAAATTAACATTAACTTTCCTATACATTATTTTTATAATTACAAAAATATAATCTGCTCAATGTTTCTGATATTTCACATAAATTGGTTGAATTTTTCGTTAGTTATCGTCAAAGGAAATGTGTTGAAAAAAACAAAATGTATGTATATAAAATGTATAAACGGGAAAAATTTGTCACATCAGATGACTTAATTTCAGTACCAGTCAATATTATTTATTTTATTATGTTATTTTGTGTGCAACTAAAAATTATCAGATGAATAATAACATTTTTACCATACTATTTTTGAAGGCTAAATATTTCATGAACAAAAATAATTACTTATTCCCTATTATTCAGTTTTGACCCTGGAATTATTATAAAATAAAGGTATTTATAATATATAGGCTATAAAGTGTGTATATATATATCTGTAAAATTAAGATACGGTTTTTTTTAGTGAATAGTGATTATTTAGTTTAGATGTTTAGAACAATCAATTATTCGGGTAATAAAAAGATGTTGTATTGATAGGAATGATCAACATGCATCTTAAGTAAAAACATGGTTTTTATCATCAAGAAAAGCTAAATTTTAAAAAGTACCAACTTTTTTTGGATTCTGCCCGGTTACCAAATGACCAATTATGTCCATGACTTCTGAAATCAGTGATAAACATAATTTTAAAAAAATATTCATTTTATTTCTTTTAATTGTTATAAATGGATGTTTGAATTAATAATTAAAATAATAATAATAATATAAAGTAAGGGAGGTACTATACCTTATAGAAATTTAAACTTAGAAGTTGCTTTAAATTTTAAAGATACAAAATAGGAACATATATGAACAATTTATAATTATACTAAGAAATCACTAGTAATAGAGCTAACTTTATAACTTTTTAAACTATTGTAGGTACAAAATATTCTCAATAATATAAAAAAGTGACAGCAAAATTAATGTTTTTTACATTAGGCTACAACCTCTCCTGGAACGTCAAATTTAAACAAATAGTGTTATTAATTAATAAATGGACATTTTTCTATAACTTCACACTAATAACTCCCGGGCTGATGGAAAAATGATAAAAAACAAATATTAATGATATTTCCGTCATTATTTCCTCAACCAAATTTGTTGTTTGATTTCCTCCTACATATGTACCCTTATTATGTACAATTTAATTTTAATTGTGTCTTATACATTTATATTTATTTCAGTCCGCACCAGTACAGAATTGATTGATTGAAAATATTCGTTCTGGTAATATTTTAAATGAAGAAATTTATTAAGAAACTCTGAAAATACAACACAATATGACAATAACAACAAAAGGCTACTGCCGATATTAAGTCTGTATATGAGATGCTGACAGTTCCAGGCACGGTCACAGAAGGTAAAATATATATTTTATGTATTAAAAATTAAAATAGCATGTTTTACTCGACTCTGTAACAAGTAATTATTTATAATCATAAATAAATCAATGCCACCCCCACAATACCTAGCAATCCTAAAGCGTCTAAAGTGGTGTCACGATTTACTAAATTAAATTAACAACTGAAAGTGTCATCAATGGCTTCTTTCATCAAAAATTTTTATGACATAATTATAACTCTTATCACATTTTCTTATTGTTTCTATGATATAGATTGTTAATTACTTGTAAAAATTAAAAAAATAAATAAATAAATCAATACATTTCTTTTTTACTTAAAATCTAAAATAATAATAGTAGAAATTGTAAATGTAACTTATGTAACAACCACATGGTGACTATTTTATTAATCTAAATAGACTATAGGTAGATTTAATTGCTGTGTGGTGAAGTATTTATAGTTTAAGGGTACTTAAACTCAAACTATTTTGATTAAGATAGGCGATTAATATTTGAGTTTACTTAATTTGTAATAAACATGTACAATAGTATGAATGAGATATGATTAAACATTTAAGAGGTTAACCATATACTTAATTAGGTATGTTTTGTATTTTATTAATACTAATAATTATTAATTTTTAGGATTGCATTCTATAAAAACTATAAAATTTAATTGTCTTCTAGTTTAAATTAATTAAATACTGACATAATTTCCTCTGAAAAGCAACTATTATTTGTGAAAACTTTTTTATTCGCATTATAAATAATTACCTATATTTTTATTTTTATGTTACTATACATATTATAAATTTTATAATATTATTATATTTTATAATAAATTGATAGTATTAATTCATTAAGTAAAAATTGAACATTTTAATATAATATTACAGTATTAGCCATATTTTTTTCCAATAAATTCATCATTTATACTTTTTTCTAGTATAGTAAATTATTCTAAGTTTAAAGTCATCCATTTTTATTTAATATTGGTGTTACAAATATGTGTTTATTTTATAATGAATAAAATTATTAAGTATTAATTATAGATTAGATACCTACTGATATATCAACATATAAGGGATTTAATATTATACATTTATAGCATTGGATCAAGTTAAATTGATTTGATAACAATTATGTATTAGATTTAATAAATTTCTTTAAAATATGCAATTTTAAAATTATGTCAATATAGTTGTTGGTTAATTTATTAATTAGGTACCATAAATTCAATTTTTCTGCGATAGACCTTTGTCAAAATATCTACCTATTTTGATAAAGTTATAACTGCAATATTAATTAACAAATTTTGAATATCATAGCACTAGCAATTTATACTAATATTATACTATCCTAAAAACGTAGGTATGTAAACTAAATAAATTATTCCCTAGGTAGTTAAATATTTCACATATAAATCAATCAATTCATTTTATAGATTTGAATATTAATATAATTTTATTATGATAAATTAACGCAATATAGATACGTATATACTCCAGAGTCACAATTATTATTTTAATTTTCATATAAATATAGGTTTCTAAAATGTAAATAGAATTTAGAATATTTTTCGTTTACTTAAAAAGACAGTAAAAGAAATTGATACATTTAATAGCTAAATTTAAATACATTTAAAAATCTATCACTGTAAGACGAAATATGTTTTAGTCCAATAAAAATTATATCATATCTTAAAATATTCATAACAAAAAAAAATAAAAAAAAAAATATATAAGTACAATTGAATACAATTATACTTAGGAATGTATACAATTGTAAAATTTCTTATTACAGTTAAATTATTGGCCAATGGACGGCGTAGATTAATTAAATTAATTCTAAGTATATTATTAGGTGTTTTATATATATGTATAATATATATTTCAATATTTTCGACATTTTTACTATAGTCTCATAGTTGTTATAAATTAAACATTTTTGTATGTGATATGTGTACAATATTCAAAAAGTTTACTCAAGTTATGGACACAATAAGATTTTTACGAGTAAAAATAAATAAATATTTATTTGTATACATTATGCAATTGAGCTAGGAACATGTAATTGAATAGAAGACAATGCATTTTTTTTTTTTTTTTTGAATTTTTGTTACCATGCTCTAGTTAGTTCAGGCTTATGAGTCGATCAAATTTGAAAACCCAATAGATTGAGCATTGTTTATTATAAATTATAATATATTATATAAACATATTATTTGAATTATTTTGGTAAAATTTGGTGGCTGCAGTTATGTTTTTAATAGTGTAAACATGCCCCACATCAAGATTTAACTTAGTGACCAAAAGAATCATAATATATAATAATGACCTTTGTACCTAATACATTTAAACTTCAATTATATCGATGAAAACTACCAATCAATATAATCCAAAAAACTATTAAATTTGCTTTCAATACTTTTAAAATAAGTAGTAAAAAAATGTTTGAAATTGCAAAGGCAGTAAAAAATAAATTACTTAGGAATGTATTAAAACTGATATAATAAATAACTACACCAATATTAATTTATTAAATATTTATATTACCTCAATAGATAACCTTAGAAAAATCTATAACTTTATTATATTATGTGGTTTTTTGAGTTACTGTTCACAATGTTTATGATTATTTGATTCAGTTTTTATTTCAGTGTGTATACTAATACAGTTTAAATTATAGAAGATATTTGCTTGAATAGTTGTGTCTTTTTTAAGCAAATAATTATAATTTCAGTTTTGTTGTTAGCATTCAGGCAATTAAAAGTAAAATTCAATCAAAATATTTTGCTCGAAAACTGATAGAGCATCAGAATATTTAAATATTGTTATGTTGAGTATTGAAAGTCTATAAGATAATTTATTTTTGGGTAACATTTTACTGTGTTAATGGAAAAGTCACGTGATATTTATTTATTAAGATATGATATGAACTTCACTCATAAGTCATAAGAACTACTTTGGAAAACAAATGGTATTCATATTTAAGTCACTGAAATTACATACTATAGTCATACACTATAGGCAATACATTTAAGATGAAATTATAATTATACCTATTTAAATTAATTTAGATAAAATCACATCAATACATCATGGTATACTTGGCCAATATACTCATAAGATACAAAACATAACATGGTAGATCTTCAAATATTATAAAGTTACATATTAAAGATAAACTTGACCCCTAGCAGATTTCCAAGAGTCGAGAACTTCAATTTTATACATGCGTACTGGAGCTTGAGCAATCGAAGTATCCAATTCCTCATCATTTTCTGAATCAGGGCAGTCATCAAACTAAAACAATTGTAAATATAATTATTCTGTATTATGTATAATATTATTTAATAATCTAGTAGTTTTCATTCTAATTATAGGAATAACATAAAGATACGAAAAGTAAGAGATACACATGGCATGTGATTGATGTTGGTAAATTTTTTCCATATTTGAAATAAATGTAAGTACCATTGTTTTAAGATAAACAATTTTAAGCTAGATCATCTTCTATTTGAATTATCTATAAACAGCTCCAAAATAATATCTTAAGGATGTTAATATATTATACGGTAACAATTTCAATTCTCTACAATTATTCTTTTTTATTACAGTAAAAAGAAATTTAATTTTTTTAAAAACAAGTATTTTGTAAATATTGTCTTATACTTTTTAATGTTTCATTAGTTTTTCTCAATTTTTATAATAATTATTAAACAGAAAAATTATAATGGTAATTTTAAGATTTACCAACTTAAATACTAAACAAAATTTACTACAATATTAACCATCTACGAAAATCATGATATGATCAAATCTTGTAGTCAAAATCTTGATCACACACACAAAAAAAAAAAACTTTATCTACAATACTACTTCACTCAGAATCTAAAATAATAATTATGGACGTTTAAAATTAACAGCACATTGTGATTGTTTAATTTGCCCATTTATTAATGCTTATGATATAGGTAGGTATAGTTGCAGTGTTACATACAAAGTTCCTTGTACATTTTTATTACTGGTAAAAATAACGTTGAATGTATTTTCACAAAACATTTTTGAAGTGTTCAAAGTTTAAACTTTGACAAAACTCGATAAAATCACAAAAAGCTTTTTGTAGTTAAAAATTCATAAAACTTTCAATTTTAATTCTTAAAGCTTAAGAATGTAATACAATATTTTAAATAAGTTGCTCTTTATAGAGAATAAAAAACAATATTTACTGGAAAGTCGAGAATAAAAGAGTGAGAAAATTAAACTTTGACAAAATCAGGTATTTCAATGAATTTTGAGAAAATTATATTCGTTAATTTGTTTCTTTTTTCTTTATTATTAATTCTTGCGACTTGAAAATATTTTATATAAATTTATATTTGTGTTTTTTATATGCTTAGGCACTTGAATATTTTTAATTTCTTTAGTTTAAAAATACTTTTATAACTCAAACATTGTATAAAAACTTATAACCACTTACATCAATTTCTGTAATAATGCCTTTTCCAGATAAACCAGTGTCTGATCGCTTTATGTGTCCACTAGTAGTGTTTTTCACCTTAATCAAGGATTCCATAAATTTGAAATTTAGATTTTGTCGGCTATCCACCATGCAGAATGCCAGTATCAATAGTAGACATACTGCTGTGATCGCCCAAACTATCAGTTGAGCCCAGTATGGATACCTTGTTTTAGTTAAAAAATTCTGAAAAATAAAAATATTTAATTAATATTTTTTAAAACTTTTAAAATAGCTGATATGTACTTAATTTAACCATTTAAATTAACTCTAAGTAAATAAACAATTTGTGTATTATTGACAATTGTACCTATAAACTTAAAATGGAATATATAAATTTTAATATGGGTTATTTCCAGTTTTTTTCATATTTAAACATAACCAAAGCTAAAATTTAAAAAAATTATAAGTATACTTTTATCAAATTTTAACATTAACTGATTTAAGAGATTTGCTAAGCACTTGTACTTAATTTACTTTTATTACTTACTATTTTCTTTTAGAAATATAAGTAGGTTGTTTGATATAAAAAATTGAAATTGTAAATTTTAAATGGAGTATTGTTCTATGCATTCGATTTGTAAAAATTAGTAGGGATTACCGTATCTGAAAAAATAGTTGTGGTACTCAGTCTCTCTATATCTTCCCTAATTCGAGCATTGAATATAACTTATTGGTAGGTACGTAGTAAGATATTATTCAAATTTATAAAATGAAAATTTTTGTATGCACTAAATAGAAATACTATGAGTATTTAATATATTTATTTTTTTAAATTTGATTGTTAAAATAAGATTTAAAATAACAATGATGTTTAAAAATCTATAAATCTAATTATAGGTAATGGCATCAAAATACTCTGACTACTTACACTTCTATGTGTCCAAACTTCGTATCTGAATCCATCCAAAATACCAACCGTTAGAATATACGAAATTGTTAATATCAGTAGTATCGGAGTTATGTGTCTCCAAATAAATACAGAAAGACGACCGATTGTGTGTCCAGTCATATCGTATGTATCAAGTAAAAATCTTGTAAAAAAAATTATTATGAAATAATTTATAGTAATTATTATGACTTTATAATATATTTCTTCAAACTCACTGTTTATAACCATAGATGAAAACAATAACAAGAACTTCACATAAGGCTAATACTGTAAGGCATGAATTTATAAAGACTTCATTGTATAATGATAACCAATAAACACTTGTTCTAGTTGTGAATGCCAATCCGCAAGTACAGCATATCGCACATGTTATGCCTTTATAAAATCGTAAGTACAATTTAAACATTATTTTTTTTGGTATTTTTCACATTTAATAATGAGATTATTTTTCTATTATAATTTATAAAAGCTATAATATGAAGAGTATTGGACGTATCCTCTATATGTCTTTAAACTCTATACATTTAATGATAGGTATAATAGTAAGTCTATAGTATTATACAGGTATGTTGTAAGTAGTAACGTACTTGAGATGTAAAATTTTGACACTTTTTTTAAACATTCAACTTCAGTAAGTGCCCAAATAAATCTGTTCAATAAGTGTACCAACCATGCTGTACCAAAAGTAATAATTAAAAACTGCGGAATGTTAAGAACAATTTTCGTTTCATTATGAAACCCAATGAAATTTCCAAATGAAAAAATTGTGGTGAACTTTCCAAGAGCAATAAATACTAGACCAACGCCATTGCTTGCCTGTAAAACAATTTTAGAAGTATAATTTACTACAGTATAATTATTTTTATATTAAAACAATAAGCGTCTTTAATATATTACCAGCTTGAATTGATTTTCCATGTTACATTCTTGTACATCAAAATTCATCAAAGTATCGTCTAGTTTTCGACTAGCGATTAACGCATCATAGTTATTACTATAAAACACATGTGCAGGCATGCCTTTAGAATTATCCCATTTATAAGCCGACCTTAAAACAATGCACAATTGGTAAAATATTATTAAGTATTAAACTGATCAAAAACATTTGAAAATAGAGTAACTTGAAATCGGAACATTGAACAACTATTATGAAAGCAAAAACAAATAAAAATGTTTCGATTCCACAGCACATCCACATAAGTTATTATCTGCTGTTTAATTTCACCATACCCGATCACGCAAGTTTTTATATCTTGTAAAACATTTGGTATTATTGTGGAAACTATAAACCAGGTCCAAATAAATACCAAAATGAAACTGAAAGACACCACCACAGTAGCAGTCAACAGAAAATTGCTTTTACGTTTAGAAGATGAACCGAATGAGGTCCACGAACCGTGCACTAGACCCAACGAACAAAATACTTGTATTACTGCATCGACCCAAATCGGGAGAAACAATAAATCTTTCAACTGTAAAAGTGATAAAAATTATTTTATATTATTAAATATTTATTATAATTGCACTTTCATTCATGGAATAAATGTATAATTACCTCGACAGACGTGATGTACAAAAAACTAATATATCCGTAACCTGATTCTACAATGTATATAATAACTAATAACAACGGTGGAGTAAAACCAACCATAACATGGACAAAGAACGGAACATTTTGAAACATTGAATTTGAAAAATTAATAAACGCCTAAAATAAAAATAAAAGTATAGAATGAAAAAATTAATATTGAATATCAAATGTATACATACTTTTATATATTTGTTTTTACTTGTAATCCATGCTGCTGCTAACATTATAGCTATAGAAAACCACGTAAAAACCAATGAGAATGTTTGATCCCTTTGCATGTCACTTGATTCATCCATTGAACTTGTTACATTTAATACAGTTTTGTGCCAAAATGATTGAGATCTTTTGGGATCAATTGACGGTTGACCATATGGAGGCCACAAGTCTGGGAACTAATAATCAAATTCAATTTAAAAATATGTTTTTGAAAACATTAGAAAAAACTAATAAAGATACAAGGTAAATCCTATTATTCACTACTATAATACAAACATTTCAAACTATTTAAAATTAGGAATCTTTAGATGTTATTTTAAATTTAATAATTATACTTTATATGTAAACCATCGGTATGGAATTTATATGAACTCGATGTTCATTTCTCATTATACAAATATTAAAATATACTGTATTACAAATATTCTTTAACTTCAAACGGATAGGTAGTTTAGGCCTTTATGGTAACTAAAGCGCAAATTAAATAATTTAGTCGCATTGCTCTGGTTACAGCAATGAGATTCTTACTTTGATTTGTATTGATATTGATTGGAAAATTAGAAATAACGATGAAATTAAAATTGCTTCAGATTTAAGACAATAATTCGTTTTTGAGATGTCTGTTTATTCGACATTTAGTTTCTATTATATTTTATTTCTATTCTAGTTTTCATTCTTGGTTTAATTCTAAATGTAGGGAAATAATAAACTTAATCAATAATTTACTTCAAAAAGCTTTCATATTTTATTTTTTTGTTAATAGAATAAGATTGAACTACCTAGTTAAACAATATTTTTATAGAAGCTACATTTTTTTCTTAAAAAAAAAAGTATACATATTTACCTTATTCATGTCGATAATATACTTAGTACCCCAAGCCAATATGACGCTATAATAACAAGCCATACCGACGGTAACCAAACACATCACTATACCAATACCTCCCAATTGGGGAATAATTGTTGTCCATATTGTAATGCTATTATGTCTTAATTTCTGACCAATACCGATTTCCATAATCAGCAATGGATAACCTACTAAGCACATTATGACCATGTATGGTATTAAAAATGTACCTGAAAATTAAAATTATTTAATGAAAGTAATGTTATTGTAGTTAAAAATGATTATTGTAATACAATCAGCATGACAATAATATAATATTCAGTAGGTATTGAATTATTAATGTTTAATTATTTAAGTACACTTGTTTTTTTTTTTTCATAAAATGAAATATGGTTAATAGTTTTATTTATAATTCAAATCATTATTAATATTATAGGTAACTAAAATTTGTAGTATCTATATTGTTTAAGTATTTACATACTATTTAAATAATTAATGGGATTTCAATCAAAAGTGCCTAATGGTAAAAACTATTGGTTATTTAAATGAACTGAATGAAGAGAAAACAATAAATCTCATACTTAGATAATAGGTAAATCCCTAGTCCCTATCCATCATTTTCAAATTTAAAAAAGGAAGCAGTGAAAAGTTTAAGTCTAATTTGTCAAAAGATGATTTTAAAATTTCTAAATTATAAGTGGAATTCACAACTTTGTATAAAGGTGCACATGTACATTTTTAAATTTATAAAACTTCAATTAATTATTTATATTACCTACTTACATTCATAGTTATTTAATGAATAACCAAATACTTCAATAATTAAATATTTCATTTTCATACAATAAAAATGTTTATTTTTTAAGTATATTTGGTAACCTATTTTAAACACAAAAGACCAGTTTAGGTATAAACCCCAAGGTTAAATATGTTTAACAATTATGTGTTTTATGTATAATCTAATGGCTAAATCTCTTCAGACCAACATTTATACATAATATTTTAAAAATGTATTGTATAAAAATTTGTAAACTATTATTTTAAATCGGTAAAAAAGATAGACGAAACCCTTATTAATGAACAAAATAATTTAGTAAACAAATATATTATAGCTACCATTGACTATAGAATATACTTTAATCAATAGTAATATCTATAGGTATCTACAGGGTGATATTTTAAGCATGCTCAAGTGCGTCTTTTTTATATGCTTAAATTATGCATTTATTCAAATTCTGACTTCTAAGAAATGTACATGTACTTAATGACTATACTTGTAATTTTTTTATCTTTTAGGTTGTATCCTGAAATAGGATCTTATGAATGTTTAACTACAAAAAGTTTGCAGATTTTCGTGATTTTTTTCTAATCGTGTCAACATTTAAATTTCAAATGTTTGTAAACAAAAAAAAATTCGGGTCTTCGGATTATTAAAATTGTCAACACTAAAAAGAACAACGCATGAGAAACTTTGTATTAAATTTTCAAGATATTTAGATAAGCCAACAATTTTTTTGTCAGTTTTTCGCAATTATCTTTGTAACTGTAGAGGACATTTTTCAAATGACCTTTATGATGCTCATTTAGACAAAGTTTTTTTTCAGAAATTATCACTAAAGTTGATGGTTGGACCAAGCTTTCCATGTCTATTAGTCAGAACACTCAAAACGGTATCCACTAATAGAAAAAAACACACATCATGTGTGTTGATTATTAATCAACTATCGCGTAAAACCAATATAGATTTCTTTTTTCATTCAGAATTTAAAAGAGACGAGCATGCTTAAAAAATCACACTAGTGGTAGATGGTATACTCAACTCTGCGGCACAGGGCGGATAATCAAAGTGACTCCTTTATTGCATCTCAGACAATTTTTTAAATTTAATAATTAATTATTTTTTTTTTTGAATTTAGAAAAATGATTGAACATGTGGTCAGCGACACTAATGAAAATAGCAAATAATTGTTTTTTTCTGTGGTCCAATAACATATTAACCACCATTATGCTAAGAGTGAAACTGAAATCGACTATTGGAAATGGATGGTATTGGTAAAACTATAAAGTAATAATAGATGTAGGTATAATATATTAAATTATTAATTGCTACGTGTTACAAATACAACGATAGTTGGTTAATTGAAAGGAATACTATTTCGAATAAACTACTTATTCCAAATTGTAATTGCTAGGTAACCAGTTGGGTAGGTACTTAAAAAAAATGAGAACAAAAATTACTGTGGCATTATGCATTTATGCTATGATAAAATTGAATATAGAATTCATAATAACCGTGTTATTACTCCAATTCACTTACTATACATTAACAGTTGTGGCCTCTTATTATATTTGAAAGGGTTAAATAATCAATTTGTACAAGTTAAGCAGTTTCAGTTTCCGTTGTTTAAAACTTCCTCATTTCCGCATATTTCTTAAAAAAAAAGAAAGTACTGCAATAAACTTTTAAATATTGCAAACCAAATTTTTTCGAATAATTTGAGTATTTCGTTAGTAAAAACTAGGCCATTTATAAACATTTGGAATACATTAGAATACAAAAGTGTATAATCACTTTAACCCTTAAATGGAAGTGGGTAGATACTCAAAAATCAATGAAGTCTTGCGTGTGAAATTGTATTCAGGTATACCTACCTACTACAGTGGCGTGTACTTTTTTCCCTGTGTAATTGACTAATTGTATTGCTATAAAAATACAAAGCATAAAATATAAGAATTCATGTAAAAACAAACGGCTAAAAATGTTTAGCATATAGCATAGTCATTGAGATAAGAAATCAATTACCTATTAAATGGATTTGTAAGTTCATTGTAGTAAATGTTATCATTAATTTACTGTATGGATTAAATTTACCAACAAAAACGCATAATCCAGCCGTTTATCAAAGTATTACACATATATTTATATTAATTTTTATTATTGTCTACATATCTGTGATGTGTTATAAAATATTATGATCAGGTAACCTACAGAGAGGGTGTAGTTAGTTTTACACTTATATTGCTGATAATTAATTAATAAATTACCCAATTAAGAAAATTAGCCATTTGACATTTACTTATTCAGTTTGTTTTTAATTTTCATATAAATATATAAATTACCTACTAGTTAATAAATACATTATACCTACATGGTATACAAATTCAATTCAATATACATATTAAATATTTTTATGATGTCGAAACGCAACGGGATAATCGAGTCATATTTTTCATATTTAATTTTCAAGTATTTTTCATTTGGCTTATGTTTATCAAATGTTATTTTCCAATTTTGCGTTTGAACATAATTTAGTTATAAGTATACAAGTATACAATATTGAATATGCATTAAAAATTAATAAAAAAATAGGTTAATCTATAAAATGTTTTATTGTTTACCTAAAAATAAGCTGTTATAGCTTTTGGTCGTATAAACCATATATTTATATAAAAATGAATGAAATATTAATTTGTAGTAACTCAAAATGTACTTTTTCAGCTGAAATTATTATCGGGATAACAATGGGAAAAAAGTCAGAAAAGTTGCATTTCGAGTGAAGCGAGAAAACAATTTCTTTGTTCAAATTAAAATTTACCAGGTTGAATTATAATTTCCCGGCCTGGATTTAGTTCCCACTTCACCCCCAGATAACATTCCCCCCCCATCGAAAATTCCTGAGCACGCCACTGTACCTGTTTACTTACACAACTATAGGTAAAAATAATATATCACTTAAAAACTGTGAAGTATTAGAGAAAAAAAAGTGGACGAGTTATTTATTATACGTTACATAATATTTTTATATAAATAAGTGTGTACCTATAAAAATAGATTATATAAACAATTGTAGGAAGATGATACCTAATATAATATAATATTTATCATTATGTTTATAACTAGGTACTTTAAAATCAATGTTTCAAATTAGCTGACTATATTTAAACATCAAAAACGAGAATATGTGTTCGTGAAGTAACCGAAGAAACAATAATTACTCTCTAACTTTCTTGCAGTACTGTAGTAAGTAGTTATTTGATCATAAATGTTAAAACACATCAATTATATAATATTAGTAAAATAAAATAGATACACACAATATCAAGTATTTTTTAAAAGAAAGTACAATTACATTTTTTCTCATTGAAAGGTAAATTTTTTCAAGCGAAATTTTTTAAATCTAAAGTAGGTATTACTTACATATAACTTTAAATTACCTCATTTTAATTTTTCAAACGTTTTCTGCATATTTACTAACCACTTGTGAGTACAACAATAAATATGCTTATACAATGTGTCAATATACTGTAAGTATTATGAATGATTATAGATAATTTTTCTTTATTTTGATGAATTTTGTGTAATTTGTTTACTCTAATAAATACCTTCATGGATTTATGTAGGCATGTAGAAAACCAATCCACAAAAATGATCAAGATGTTAAATTACAAACCATTATACTCAACACACCATTATGCTTAACGTCATTTCGAGGATGTATCTAGTAACTATAGGGGAGAGAGAAGAATTGAGTGTGCTATTTTCCTAGAGAATGTGAAGAGGGTAAAGTATTATTCGACTTCAATATTTATGTGTGTTCCATAAACGATAAACCTAGCATAGACTTAAAGTTACACTAACATTTATCGTGAACATCGTGATGAGTAAATCTATCTAACCAATAAAAATTTAACATTACAATATTGTTGGGGTTACGGAGTAGAAAAAGTATTAAAAAATTTTAATTTATTTATGGAAAATAATTCTAATCAAATAAATTTTTGAATCAACCCCTATAACGTCAACTAAAAGGGGGCGCTATACCTAAGCTGAGATAAGAAGGGGAATGCCCAATCCCCTTAAATCGCTAAATATATATTAGGTACCTGTATAGTATATATTATATCTATATTATTATTTTATTATAATTATAACCTAAAATATTCCCAAAATGCTTTGCCTATGTCTACCTGATTATTCTATATTTTCAACGTGGTTTGTTAAAAAATAAACTATTTTAAGGACCTTTTACGTTTTATAATTTATGAATGTGTTTTCTCCGAGAGATACACGTTAGGTACCTTATGAGATTCCATTACCTACTATATACAAATATTAAATTATTTTTCGAATTGTTTTCCAGATAGGCGGTAGGTAATAGGTGTACCATAACATATTAAATTAAATAAAAAATAACCATGTAGTATTTTAATAGACGACGCTGCCCGAGTGTTGAATGCCTAGTGTTCATGACGAGATGGACATTGTCTACGCGCGCATAATGTTTCTGATCGAAAAACTCACCGCCGCCGTATTTGAGGCACACGTAGGGAAATCTCCAGAGCGTGCCCAGCCCGATGATTTGCCGACACGCGAGTATCGACGTTTTCATGTCGTTTATCGGGGTCTGCTGCCCCTTGCCGTTTGGGTCTTGCAAGCACGCAGAAGTCAATTTCTTTTGGCGCTGGTCCTCCGACTCGTCGTCGTTCGCGCGGCCGCTGCTGTCCGTCAGCGGCACCAGCTCCTGGTTGTCCCTGGGCGCCATTCTTATCGATTCTAATCCGCCGCGTTCGGAACGTTCCGCGCGAATCACGTGCAAAGAAGACGCGTCCTGCAAAACACGCGCCGCGTACGACGGCCTGTGGCAAGTATACTGTGAGGACTAAAAGCCTCCGAGGAAGGGATGCCGCAGTAGTGTGTTGTGTTTCACGCGCGTATATATACGTATATATTATGCCGTGTAGTGTATTATACGCATGTGCGTGTGTGTTTTGCCTGCACTCGGAACCGCGATCTCCCCGTCCGCGGGCAATGAAAATCGTTGTCGAGCGCCTGCTCAACGCTCCCGCCGCCGCCGCCGCCGCCGCTACCGTCGTCGTCGTCGTCGTCGTCCCTTATTAACCGCGGGCGCACTCTGCGTGCGCCGTGCCAGTAGAAAGTTGTGCTGCGTGACTCGAATGAGGTCGTCCCAGCGGCGGCCCAGCCCGTATCGTGAAAACCTTCGTTTTCCTCCTCGCCCCGTTTGAACAATTAAACGGGACGGGAGAAGTAAACGCAAACATTTGCTCGATATACCTACGTACTCACTTCGGTACACACCTGGTTCACAGAAACGTTAAAATTCAACAAATAATGACGAACCTTGAGAGATTTTCTCACCGTTTTATTATTTTTATATGCTGGCTTATTTTTCGGGTTTTCCTTTAGTAGTTGAATATTCGTTGTTTTGGTGACACGTAATATTTAAAAAAAAAAAAATTACACGTCCAGAAATGTTAATACGCGGTTTCGAGAAGAAAATACATGTGTAATAATATGTTATTTCCTTATCGTTTTGTAATAAACTAATAGCTATAATAGTACAATTAATTCTCAACAGTTCTGTTTTACATTTTTAATGCATTTTTCTAGAACATTTCAACTGCTCCACTATACTTATATAGTCGAGGCCAATTTAAAGCGTAGGCTGTAGGCACAAGCCTACTGGTGGCATTAAAAACATTTTTCTAAGAGGTGGCATTTGTTTCAATTATTATGGAAAGATTTCCAATGCATAAACATATAAAAAATCAAACTTATATTTGTTTTTAGCATTGTTAATACTATGAATAAACGTACAGCATCAAATATAATATATTATATTGAATTTAAAAAATATCAACTGTTATTGATTGCGAAACCCTTTAATCGAATAAAAATATCGGTTATTACATGTTATATGATATTGACGTAAGCATTCATATTAAACCTACATGATCATATAAGATTCATCGTAACATAATGCATATATTATATACCATAATAGTAGTGACCAACCAGTCTATCAACCAGATAGATACATATAAAGATAATGACTGTAAAGTGTTTATTAATAATATATAGTTGGTACAATGTTCTAAGTTTTGTATTTGATCAAAAGTGATCAAAAGTATAGTTACAAGAATGAAAGTAAATTATAATTATTATTGTAATTATAATGTGAAAATTTGTCTAAAATATATTGATGATCAATAATAATTAAAAGTAATCAAAACAATTATTTACAATTCCACTTTTTAGTATTTATTTTTTTCAAAACAAGTGTTTTTGAATTTACTAAGTAGGTATATATTATCATATTATATGCACTTTTATTCAGATTTAAAAATCCATTTCAGTTATTTACTTGGAAGAGAAGAGTGATCGAATAATAGGAGTGACAAAACAAAACGCCACCTGCAGGTAGACTAAATCAATAAAACAACTTGTATTACTATTGTAATATTATCGTATGGTATTGATATTTACTACAATACTTATTTTAGGTATCGTGTGAACATCGCTTTTCAATTTTAAAAGTAAGTTCCCGCGCATTCGCTTTGATAAATAAATTTTCCGGGACTGATAAAATTTTTAATAATTATCACAGAATTTCCGGGACCAGTGTAATAGAGTAATTCATAATTACTCTATGACAGAGACAAAGCCTAACGAAAAATATCCAAGACAACATCTCATTTTTAACCGTGATAACAAATAAACAATTCGCATTATCTTATCAACCGCCATTTTTACACAAGTTTGGTTATTCTATGGTCGCATAGATTAAGCAATAATGGTTATGGTTTATACCTGTTGTAGCCGCTACAGTACAAACATATTTTGTTTATTCTATGGTACAAACTTGTAATTATTTTTGAGGTTATCTTTTTATACGATATCTATCGTAATTTTTTACTGTCGGTACTTGGTTTTCAATTTGTTTATATAAAAATCTGTCGGTTATTATATTATATTATAGTTTCGAAGTTTTTCAATCAAAATTATCATCGAGTATTCAAGCCGTAATTAATACATATTATATTGTGAATATATTTGTGACAAAAGGACCGTAACAATGTAAGTATGCGTACTTGGTAATTTTACAAAACCTTATACGTTGATAATATTGTTGAAAAGGAAAATGTTTTACTACGCGGTCTTTCATATTATTATTTCGTATTAAGTATACTAGTGTGTAAAAACATTTCCATTTTTATATATTTTCGTTCAATATTGTAACTAAAATTTCAATTTGAAAAATAAAATGATATCCACTGACATTGAGGCTAAAAATGTAATACGATTTTTGCTATTTTAAAGAAATGACATTGCTCAAATTCATTGTATGCGCTGTTTAGTAATAAGCGATGATTCTGGGTTAGACAAGTGTTGATAATTTGAATGAACATGTAGATGTGTATCATAAAGGAGATCCAGGACACAAGTCAATCATGGCCGAAGACTTAGTTCTCAAATTTAAATGAGATTTTTACAGCGCACGATCGTCAATGAATTTATGCCTCACCGTTTTCTTCTGATTGCAAAAACTTTCTTGGCTAGACATTTGTCTATTACAAAAACAATAATAAACCAAAACTGCTGAATATGATATGTTATTAGACATTAATATACTTGTACTACATGAAATACTTAAACACTTAAACATGTTTGCTAGATAAGGTTAGATGTGAATGATGACATAATGATTAATTTTGAGGTATTCTTCGTATTATAACTAATTATTTTTTTTATAGGGCTGCTGTAGCAAACAAACCAAAATCTGAAATGACTCCAGAAGAGTTAGCTAAACGCGAAGAAGAAGAATTCACTACTGGTCCTATGTCTGTACTCACCCAATCTGTTAGAAATAACACTCAAGTGTTAATAAACTGCAGAAACAACAGAAAACTTTTAGCAAGAATCAAAGCTTTTGACCGACATTGCAACATGGTGTTGGAAAATGTACGCGAAATGTGGACTGAGTTACCAAAGACTGGCAAGGGCAAGAAGAAGGTAAATTTTAGTTGTATAATAAATTATATAGGTATTCTGTATTCAAATATTTAGATGAATTTATTAGTATGCCTTGTATGCCTTTTATTAATATATTAAATTTTTTTTTAGGCCAAAGCAGTTAGTCGTGACAAATACATTTCTAAAATGTTTTTACGTGGAGATTCAGTTATTTTAGTTGTCAAAAACCCTAAAGAAGCCGTTCGTCAACAACCCCCTGCTCCTTAAAATATATTTTTTCTCATTAAGAATTAGGTTTAAGAAAATTCACATTATTTACTTTACATTGTACTATATACTGAAAAATATGTTTACTTTTAAATACATTTTTTTTAAATTTCTTTGTATGGTACTACTTTTACATATTAATCATTAATTTTTAAAAACTCTGACATTCATTTTTAATCTAATGTGATATGTAACTGGTTCAATATTTGATGTACTTAAATGTATCTAAAATTTAATATTTTGATACCACATTATCAAGATGTAAGTAAATATAGTAAAACCTGTTTAAGACAATTTCCCTCCTCATTTGTTATCAAACTATAATATACAGGATTAGATATGACACAACCACACACAGCTATTTGGATATGGCCTCAGTTTGTGACTGTTTGTGGTTCATTACAGACTATACTAAAGTACAATTTATTAAACATTATTTTCTTTTTCTGTTACTTTAAATTATAGCTGATAGTCAGGGAATCAAAAGAAAAGCTCTTTCTATTACTGACAAGTTAAACATTTTAAAAATTTACTATGATAAAATCAAAAAGAAAAAAATTAACCTGCATCAATACTGCGAATAATTGTGAACAGAAGTAACATTGAGAGCGAGCAGTGCAGTGATCGGTAGTTGTAAATGACAAAATTAAAACATAAGATAAAACAATTTTTTTTTTTATCACAATTTAAATTGTTTTTGAAATGTTAGTTTTCCTGCTTAATATGCAATTTTTAACTATTCCTAAGGACTAGGGAGAGCATTTTTAACGGCTTCTATTGTATTTTAGTATATGTCAATGTGTATAAACATGTAATATAACTATAAAATCATTCATATTTATGATAATATTTCAATTAAATTTAATGTAAGGGTATTATGTGGTGCCTTTATACTGAATTTACTGTTATTAATCTGCATCCAGCATTGATAGTTTCTGTGTAGGTGGCTACTTGGGATTTCAACAACGAAGCCATACTACCTCCTAACTTAAATTACAAGTTCTGACACTCTAAACTAACCTAAGTAGCCAACACACACACACACATACTGCAACATCTAATAAACTAAGCTGAAACTTTTTTTATTTAGAAGACGCCACACCCACATGTGTTGTCTCAGTCTTACATACTTAGAACATGGCAAATTTGCGTTCAATAGAATTAATTTTGTGTGTATAGCTGAAATATTAGAATGAAATGAATGACCTATTATCAAACTAAAAGGTAAGAACGTTATCTGTGTTTTCTTGTTAGTTTATTATGGTAATTTAATTTTTAAATGATTTATGAACATTTTTAAATATTAATATTTTACACATCAACTTAAGAACATACTACTGAATAACTACAACATCTGTTGTCATATATAGCGCTTGTAGGCCGGTGGAAAATTCCCGACCTTAATTACTATGAAATGAAATTTGATTATATAGGTATGCAAAACAAATTTTATTTAAATTTCAAATACTTAAACATAATACTTGAGTTGAAAAAAAATTGAAATAAAATAAGTAATCACAAAATGTCTTTATACATTCTAAATTTCTAAGTTCTAACATAATAAATTACTTATTAGACGATTGAATTACGTCAACATTTGTCAACTGTATCAATTAAATCTTCGCAATCCAATTTGTTTAATTTTTCAATACTCTATCGAGAGCAATGCTAAATTGTTCAACTTTTCATCAGTTCGGGTGGATCTAAATAGTTTTTTACTTGTTTGAGGCATGAATATTTCTCTGTAGTACTATTAGATACTGCAGGTACACTCCCGAAAATTCTTAATGCTGTGTCAATATTTGGAAATATTTCAATATGTAAAGATTTCTTTCTCCCAAATACTGGCGTAGTGTGATTGGAGTGTACAATATATACTATTGGAGTTTATAATACTAGCCACTAGGTATTCGGTTAATACGCAATTTCATCGATATCGATAAAAAAAACTAATAAAATCCATTTGAAAATGTCCTACACCTCAAAATTTAGCGCTGTAGGCACGCGCCTATAGTGCTTGCACATAAATACGCCGCTGGTTGTCCAGTCACTAATACTAAAATAAAATGTTCAGAATTTCTTACCACAGTGAAACCCACTTTCTACACGTCCTACGTCTTGTTATATTGAAATAATGAAATAAAACAAACTATTGTATATAGGTATGCCAAACAAAACATAAATTGTATCTTTTTTATCAATATAACGTGCTTGTGGTTAAATAAGCGCAACGTCTGAGATAAACTTAGATCGAATATAGACTGCATCACAGGTCTAAACTTTACAAAATTCGGTGAACGGATTTAAAACTGTCGCAAAGCAATATCGTAGTGGTAGTGTAGGTATGTTGCAGATGTTGAAAATGGAAAAGAATTAGGTCTTACCCGCAGAGTATTGCAATAAAAAAGTACAATATTATTAATGCGACCGGTTTCGAATAAAATTCATCATCTGATGTAAAGAAAGCACTGAATATAAAATGAAACGTCTGATTACAAATGAAAATTATCAAATATTCTCTTTCAATATTTTTTAGATAATGGCAAATCACCCCCAAAGAACAATATCTTAATTGTACGTCAATACATGTCTGTAAACAATCTCTTTTACTAAACTTGTATTCCAACCACGACTTAAAATATACTTATTTATGTATCTTAATTCAGACATTTCATTTTATATTCAGTGCTTTCTTTACATCTGATGATTCATTTCATTCGAAACCGGTCGTATTAATATTTGCACTTTTTTTATTATATTGCAATGCTCCGGGTAGGAGCTATTTATTTTTCACTTTTCATTTGTATCATTTGAATATTTAACGGTTTTTAATCAATTATTTTATACATTTAATAACATTTTTTTATTATAATTATTCAATATTTATTTGAAATTATTATAAATTTAGTAAAATAAATAATAATGTCTTGACGTTTAGCATTCAGTTTTGAATTTCAGTGTTCACTACTCAGTACTATATAGGTATTACCATTGATTTTTGAGTACTATAGTATTAATAATCAATGGTACTACTCAGTATTATCCGTAGTTCATATCGCGAATCAAGGCATAATATTAATTATTACGATCTCAATTCCGCGGTTCACACTTAAATTTACTGTTATTGTTTACGAGTTTGAGTTGTGTGAGTGTATTATGAATTGCTATCAGTGTCTTCTATGTTGATAACATTAACGATTTTTCGTACATACTACATACCAATTTCGTACGACCGACTGAAGTCGATATTCAATCGCCATGAAATCTCATTTATTCAGTCTTCCTATTTTATACAACCGAATAATCTAAATCATCATTGCCACTTTGACCAAAAGAATCTTCCGTAGAAAAATTTTTTTATTACAAAACAAAAAAAAAAATTATTTTAATGTATTTTCAAATCACTAATAGTTGTATAATGTACATGTGAATTTGTTTATTTTCGTTGTTTAATAATGAAATTTTGATACAATATCTTCAAAGATAGGCTTATCATAATATAGCAAACGATATGGCAAGTAATTACAGTCAAGATGGGCAAATTCCAACTCCACCTCGCAGAACTCGCTCGAGCACTTCAGAAAAAGTAACATTTAAAAAATTTGTTGTGTTTCAATTGTTTCATCTGGGTCAATTGACCGGCAGAACAATCGACCTACAGCTAAAATACCGACTATGACAATCGAACGAAATAGACGACTTAAATGAAAAACAATTAAAACTACAATATGTAACATTGTAACACGTACACTATCATATTAATTTTTTGAAGGCAATTGTGTTATTCAAGTGTTACCTTATTGAATTTGTATGTTTGGAGCATCTTAAAGGTATTGCACGCAATCTCTCCGTATAATTTCAATTTACAATTAATAATGACTATGAAAAGGTAAAAGTATTTACCTATTTTACTAATTTTTTATTTTGGTACAAATATAATATTTATTTTTATATTTTTAATATTTCTGATAGTCTATGATGTATTTTTGATAATCTATACATTTTTATAAATCGTCATGTGTATTTTCAACTTTCCTGTCGGTATATTGGTTGTCAGTCGATTGTCCATATCCCGATATCTTCACACTAATGAATTAATGTACACATTTTTTAAGGTACCCTATGTTGTGGACGTGGTTGCGGAAAGATGTATGGTTCCAGCTATGGAAAGAATGTCACGAAGAGATCCCGTTAGGGCTGAAATGATGTCTCCTTTAGATCGCTTAAGAAATAGTATGAAATTTAAATTATTGACTATGAGTAATATTCAGATGTTATTACAAATTTGTTTTAAAAATTACAGATGTGGATATGTCAGAAAATGTTGCCAGAATGGCATCACATCTTAAACAGTTAGAGAAGAAAAGGGACGAACTACAAAGACAATGCACTGCTATTGAAACAATGAACAGACAAAGTGAAGTTAATAGATTAATTGATAAAAACAAAGAACTGAAACAAGATATTTTTGTTTTAAAAAACCTCACTTATAGGTAAAACTAAAATTTTAACATAAAAATATAAGTTTCACAATATTTAGATTCATTATTTTTTTCTAGATTAAATAGAGAACTAGAAAAATGTCAGGATAAACTGCTGTCGAAAGATCAATTCACTGAATCTGGCGGAAGTTATATGCGAGTTCAAGGTAATGTGTAAATAAATGCAAAAAACCATTTTCATTTTAGAAAATGTACATTTTTACAATTGCACTGCAATAACCAAATTGCTAAACCGGCTGAACTGCATATAAATTAATATTTTTTAATTTTGTTAACACTTTACCATGTAAAAGTATTAATATTTAAATTTTAGAAATCATTTAGTTAAATTCATATTAATTAATTGTGAAAGATATGATTATAATAGATATTATATTTGATATTTATAAATAATTTATCTTCTCAATAATTTTGGATTTTGAGTTTAGCGAGGAATGTACCTCATATTGATCTCACAGCGATTTTTCTTTCTTCTATTTTTTTTAAACTTTCCAGTGGTGAATTTAATAAAAATCTCATGAATATAAAATTTGATTCAAATTATATTTTAAAGATAATATTTTTTTATTCTGTAATGTACACAGTAAAAAGTAACAAGCTAAGTACACAGCTAAAATTCAAAAAGTATTTCAAATTTTGTGACGACTTCACCCAAATGATTTTGCTTATGTATATGTGTATTTTAGACAGCTTTAGGTATTTATTATTGAAGTTTTTATCAATTCACATATTTTAGAAGGTAATTTTGACTACTTTTGCTCCATAAAGCGTCGAGAATGGACACTAGACATATACTTCCAGTAGAGAAGTGTTTTAGTCGGGGATAATTTAATGGAATTAAATTGTTGATTTTGTTTGCATTATGCCGGAAGTTTTATAATATAATACATTGTTACAGCTTAAGTTAAAAATTGCATTATTTTCACATTATTTGGTTAATGTATAATAAATTGAGCTCATGAAATGCAGTGGTCATGCAAAAGAAACCAGTTAAAATTATACTATAATACACACCGATCTTTCAGATCTGAACTCGATTAATTTTTCAAATGTAGTAATTTGTTTTTAAATTTATAATATTACATAGCTAAAATATTCAGTTCAGTTTCTTTAGTCTTATTGGCTCTTTAAGTATTAGCTTTATTTAAATTTTTCTGTTGTATAATAATTAATCAGTATAGCTATGATAATTTATTTTATATCAGAAATAATTAAAGATATATAATTATTAAATAAACTACTAATTTAATAGATATGTATTAAATATATATATAAATTTAAGGTTATTAACATTAACAAAAATATTAATTGCAATTTAATTTTTTTTTTCTAGATCCAAAAAATGTAAATTGGCGCAGAGAAGATATTAATGCAGTGTCTCCTTTGTTAGAAGCGTACCAAACATCTTTAGAAGAAAAAGATGTTACAATTGAGAGTTATAAAAATGAACTTGCTCGATTTTCTTCTAGAAGTAGAGAAATTGCAGCTGAAAATGAAAATCTTTATCAACAGCTCGAAGAAGCTAACGAAAAGGTACTTGTGAAATGTTTGTTTAATGTTTATTTAACATGGAACTTTTTATTTATTTTTACATAACATATCTTATAAATTTAAGGTTGAAGTTACATATGGAGAATGGAAAGCTTTGGAATCTGAAGTAGCAATGCTAAAAGAACATAATGAGTTATTGGTTAGACAAGCAAAATTACACCAGGCCAAATTACAGGATTTATTACGTTCATATCAATCTAGAGGTATGTTTTAATTCAGAAAAATTATAAAAATTTTACAAAAAAATTATTAAATAGTTTTCTTAACTATAAAAGGTATAAAATAATAACATTCTAAATTAATATATAGTTATTTCACAATTACTTTTCTAGTTTCCTGCTATGTAGGAAATATGTATAAGTATTTTAAATATTATTCATATAGGTATCTACTATCTATATAGTAGTCAATAAAATAATTTATGATGGCGTCCTTTTTTTAGACCATCTTTTTGGTTTTGGTTTTGGTTTTGTATTGTTACTTGTAGTTGATGTAGTTCTTTTTTTTGAATCAGATAATAGTATATCTACATAGCTAATAATTGATTTATACACTTTATTTAAAGATTCAAATTGTCCAAATAGTTGCTCTGAAATAAATATTTCTGGATCACTAAGTTCCATTTTTACACATAAATTATATAAAAATGATCCTTTGAAAAAGTTTTCAATGCGACATTGATCATATGGAAAGTCCAGTAATGAATTCAGTATCATTAAAAAATATACACAGCTTTGAAACTGAGCGAATGGATGTATAATTTTGTAATATAACTTGTTATTATACCGTTGAACAGATAGGTAATTTGTTAAATTATTCATAATTTCTGTACAATCTTCCTTTTTTACTTTAATGATGTTTTCTTCTATAATACTTTTGTCAGTAACATTTTCAAGTTTTTTATTTTGCGAGTCTGTTTCATTTTGAATTATATTGAATGTTATTGCACATACAATTAAAGAATGCATATGTTTTGATTTTCTGTTACCTGTGTGATTTGCCCAATAAATTAAAACTATAATAAATAATTCCCACTCTTTTGGAACGCCATTAATGTTTTTTATACCAGCCAAATTTAAAATTAAATTTTTACGATATTCTAAATCAGTCTTATTTAAATCTGTTAATGGTATGTAAGGGTTAGGTATCCGTGGTTTTATTTTATACTGACCTACATTAAGTCCATCTTTTCTTCCAAATGTGCGAATTGAGTCTTCTTTTCCAAATAGTAATCCAAATATTACTTCTAAAATTTTGAAAGACACTGTGTAATATGGAATTTTTTTATAATCTTCAATTTGTACTTTAAAAAATACTTTCTTTAGGGTGAAAATTGTCATTATCTCTGAATTGATTGTACCTTTACGATAATTACTCTCTAACCAAGGAGGAAGTATACTCTTTTCATTTGATTTTGAATAATTTTTTAAACAATCTTGGTACTTAGTCATCCTTTTGTTTTCAAGAATGAATGACAAATACTTACTATTCATATTTTCATAATCCATTATGATGTTATTTATTTGATTCTTTACGTAATTTTTGTCATGATGTAAATAACAAGTCATATTATTTACTGCACTATTTACATTCCTTTGTCCTCTTAGCCAATCAGTGATTCGTTTTAGTTTCAAACCACAATTAAAAGTGCCAGGTTTTAATCTTAATAGAGAACAGAATGTATCTTGCCTTATGTAATCATTGCCCAATAAAGCAGCCACAAGAGGTAAATAATCAGTCTTCAATCCCCCAAACTCATTCAGTAATTTTTCTACTTTATATAACCGACAATTGATTTCAGTAGATTTTAAATCAAGAGTAATCATGTCTAATGGTATATATGGAACTGTATTTACATAAAAATCTGAATCACGGCTAATAACAGGGCAATTTAATAGCTTTGCTAGAGCAACAATTTCGGCATCTGCTTCAAAATCACAATTTACATGTGGTATGTCCATGTCATTAAGAATATCAAATAGTATGTTGCTACCAAAATATGGCATACAATCATTGGTTTTAATTGGCTGACCATAAGACTGGATTCGTTGACTCATACGATTCATTATTGTTTCAATTTTACGTTGTTCATAAGCGCCATCAAATACAAAGACTGGTGTTACATTACATTTTAATAATAAGTTAATAAAATCTTTATAAACTTTTGCCATAATATCATAATCACCACCAAACGCACTTGTTTGCTTTTCATATAATCTGTAGAGAAAATTGGTCAGGGCATAGCCATCAATTATGACTAATGTATTGGCAAGTTGGTGGTTTTCAAAATATTGTGTTGAATTGTGGTTTATAAATGAAGTTAGCCCAGGAATACCCATTTTAATTTTAAATTGATGTTTTGATTTTTCTGTAAAAAAAAAAATATATATATACATTATAGAGAATAAATAAAAGTATGAAAATTACATTTTTTGGATTCTGTTTAGCATTTTCATAGCTAAAATTAATTAATTATTTTACAATTTTAAAATGACAGTAAAATGTATTCAAAATGATTTCATTGTGTACATAAACAAATACAGCAGGGAAACAAACATGATAATCAAGTAACCAGTTGATTTTGTGGTTTCATGATTTAGAGGTGAGCAATGTATAATTAGTATCAATATGCTACAATTAATAGTAAATTTAGAACATTTTGAATACATTTCTAGGATGAATTATTGGATGAAACTTGTTTATTTGAAATATTCTTTCACTGCATAAATAGTCCAACATTATATAGAAGGCTATTTGGTGTAAGCAACCATTTTTTCAAAATTTACATTTTTTCATTTTGGTGTAAGTGACATTATGACACATAGATAATCTGACCCTAATATGATATCATGTATAGAATTTATTTTATCTATGTTAGTGTTTTTCGTAAGTGATAAAATTTTATTTTTTTTTTGGCGAAGTTGTAAATACTTGGGTTGTAAGTAACACTAAATTGGTATAAGCGACATTCATACATAGCATACAAATGCGATAGTAAGCAATAAAACCAAAGTTAAAACTTTGAAAAATGTAATATATTATTATAATATTCAATATTCGGTCGGTATAGTAAAAAAAAAATTATGGTGAAACAATTTAAAAAATCATACATGGTTCTTGGAAAATAATTTTTGGGCTCTACTAAGCAATTTAGTTATTGGGGCGGCTTACACCTAATAGCATTCTAACAGTTGATATTGTTAGAGATTAAATTGATATTAATTGTATGAAATCTATTTCAATATTTTAGAAGTTAATTAACAAATGGGTAGAAAATGATAGACACCACAATGATATACAATAGTAAAAGTGTATTAAAAATTTCTCCTTTTGATTGACAAAACTCATAAAATGTCTTATTTGTATTTATTTATCAAAGAATAACCACTAACTATAAGACAAACTTACTTCGTATTTTCTATTTAAAAATAATTATTAATACGTCGACTGATCATATAATTTTTAAAACTATTTGAAAACATATTTTATTGTTATCGCATACAAATTAAAGTCGTTGTCGTATTAATTGATGATTTTTAAAAATTACCGAAATAAATGAATAGTCAAAAAAACTAAAGTTGTTACACCGCGATCATTATCATTTAATAATTCATAGATCGTTTTGAATGCTACTATTGTGATAACACATTTGTTTGCCAGTGTGACCCTTACATAAATAATACATTTTGGACCCATAGATCATACATTTTTTGTGGCACAGGGCGGAAACGGGAAAATCAAAGTCGCTCTCATTGCACAGGTAATTTTTAAAATTTGAAATTTAATTTTTTTTTTTTACAAAATCAGATGATTTATAGTTTGAAATAAAGTAACAAATGAAGAAAAACTATTGTACAGTTGGTTAGCGACACTAACCAGTGGTTTGTTAGTAACCACCATGCCGCAAAAAGTTTAAAAAAAGATTCAATATAGAATAGTTTTTACTCATTACCGTTCGGCCACGATGTAGAGAAGGTCTCCTCATAAAGTCATCATAGAAACGCTGATAATATATCCATATGATAATTTAAATAATATCTTAATTTAGCGTGTACAAACAAACGGTAGGCAATTGTTTTTAAAATTACAATATCTGGCGCTGCTATAATACGTGACTTTCATAAATTTGATAAAATCTATAATGTCGAACCTTTATCATAACTGGATACGCTACTATTCTACCTACAGCCGTGACGGTGCATTTTACCATGGAACAAACGTCTAATTATTTAAATTTTTTACACGTTTACTCAAAATAATTATAATACCCATTACATGTAGGGTTGCCCCTTCTCCGGGTTTCACCCGGATAATCCGGTTTTACTTATAAATCTGCGGGTTGAGCGAATGTTTCTCCGGGTCGTCGTAAAATTAATACTATTTATATACCTACCTATAGTACATAGTTTGTCGATATAAGCAATGAGTACAATTTTATACATAGGCGTATAGACGCAGTATCTTTTGTTGATGCCCCTCCCTCCTTTTTTCCAGCTCATCACTGTCTCCTGGTCTGCTATCCTTCATAGGTGACAACCCTAATTCTAAATGCTCATAATTCACTTAAAAAGTTAAATACCGTAAAAAACCGACGAGAGAACTCAGGTATTGTTCTTACCTTTAAGTTTGATAATAGGTCATTTTACCCTATAAAAACAAACAAAATGAATTGTACTGAACGCAAATTTGCTTTGTAACACATTCGGATAATGATGTCCTTCTAATAGTCACGTTACATTTTAACCATGTTTAATATCTATTAAATTATAATTATTTATAAAATATTTCTTTTTAGCATTCGAAATCATAAAAAATATTAGTATAAAAAGTCAAGTCTTCAAATAAATATGTAGGAAGCTTTATTGGTTTTTGTAGAATAGAAACAATACAATTAAAAGCATAACTTATGATTATGTAATATGTACGAGGATTATTCAGAAAATAACGGGTTTGGAATGTTTGGATAGTCCGATTATCAAATTTTTTTTTTTACTATCTTGGTATACGTGCTCCTGAAGTATGATACAATTTTCAGCTGTTCAGTTTGCCTGTGGCAGCCGTTGAGGTTAGACGTGTTTTTATGAGCTCTGCGGTTTTCGTTTGTTAAAAGAAATGGATCAAAGAATTTGTATTCAATTTTGCGTTAAAAATGAAATAAAGTGTGTGAAATGTTAACAAAGGCCTATAGTGAGTCTGCTATGAGTAAAACGAGAATTTACGAGCGTTTCCAAGAAGGCCGTGAAGACGTCGAATATGACGAACGGCCCGGACTCCCCAGCACATTAGCAACCGATGAAAACGTGGAAAAATTGAAAGAAATGGTTATTAATGATCACCGAATCACAATCAGAGAAGTCGATGACGATGTTGTCATGTTGATTGGCTCATGCCATGAAAGTTCAACGCTGTTTGTGTGAAGCATTGGATGAATTGGAAGAAGCGCTGGCATAAGTGCATATTATTTAATGTGGACCATTTTGAAGGCGACAACATTAATGTAGATGAATAAATTAATATTTTTTTCAAAAAACAATTCCCGTTATTTTCTCAATACACCTCGTAGGTAACTACTATATTAGGCATGTTCACATGTTGTACTTATTGTTCTATAGACATGGTAAGAACTACTTGAAAGCATAATATTGTTACTATTATGCTATCGTAGGAATATTTTTTTGTTTATTAAGAAAATTATTTTGTTAATGTTATAGTTACTGAATTGAATGGGGAACGAGATCATTTGGCTGAGAAATATGAAAATGCTCGTATAGAACTTCTCCATTTACAAGGTCGTGTATCTACATTAGCTGAAGACTTAAATCGTATGAAAACCGAAGACAATAATAAAATTCCAATAGCAGTACACACGTCTGCTGTGAATGAGTGTCGAAGGTACATCACTTATAATCATAATCTCATGTTGTCATAGATAATATTATTGATCATAATATATTACTAGTAATATATAATAATAATTGTAAGTCCTTTCTAATCCCCTTTCTAGCCCAATTTTATATTTAATAATGAAATTATAAAAGTCTACCAGTTGATAATTTGATTTAGCACTTATAGTTAGTACTAGCGGGGAATAATATGAATCAAATTCAATACATTTATTTTATTGTTTATATAATTTATGATAATTTTTTTAGACTTTTTGAAGAACTTAAGTGTCGATATGATGATGAGCGTGACACTTTGATGCGAAGATTGATAACATTTGAAGAGGAAAGACCTACCCTCGACATCAGAATCGTTTCTCTGACTACCGAATTAAATCAACAGCGGTCCATCAACAAAGCGTTAGATCTTCAATGCTCGTAAGACGTAATTTATTGTAAAATTATACAATGGTGCAATAACCTGTTGCAATAGAGGTGTATATAATATTATAACTGGTCCTAAGGCTATGAACAGGGTACATAAGGTGTAGATTTAATTGAGTAGTGTCCTAAGGCATTTTGTAATTATACCCACTCCTTAGACACCAGACCTAATTTTTGCTATATTTTTAAATACATTTTTTTTTTTTTTGACAATTTTATTATTATAATATGTTTACATGTACATATTAAATAAAAAACAAGTACTTTAATTGCCTCCCTTAAAAGAATAAACGTTTGTGGCAGTTACCTTGTTGAACATATTCTAAGTGGCGACCCCGGGGATTTTAAACTTAACAATCAAAGAGAATACTCTTTTTAACGCCATTAAAATTGTGATTTGCATACCTAAATAGTTGTTATTGAAATTAATTGCTCGTTTTTAGTCAAATGTACAAGATTTAGTAGATATGCTAAATGAAATTAATATATAGTTCAACTTTTAAAATATGTTTATAAAAATACCTTCTTATGGCGAAAAAACTAGCTTACTCTTAATAATATATATTTTTAAGTATCCATTTGCAATGGACACATATTGTATTCTAGTTGTGTGCTAATCACAATATTATTGAGAATCTAATTTAGTAGATTTACATTTACGACAGGATTATTCATTAATGTGGGTTTATTTGTATGCGAAAATGGTCTAACCACCTATAGAGAGAGAAGAATGGTTAATATTTTATTTGTTTCACATTGTAAGACCTACAAGGGTGCCTGCAGGATAAAATCTTATCTGGGATAAGGTTTAAATTCAAAATATCATTCATATCATAAATAAATATCATATCACGTTTTGGAACAACTTCAATTTTTTTTAAACCTTATTTAGACTGAAAAATTGGCATGGAAAAAAAATTATGACAAAATTGAATTTCTTGACTTTTTTAGAATAAGAATTAACATTGATTTTAATTTTATCAATTTTTACATTAACATGTTATTATTAACCTTCAATTTTAAAATTTAAGTATATTGAAATGATTTTGGATATGGAATTTAAATGTTATACAACTGAGTTTATAAAAAAAATAAAAAAAAAACTAGATCTTAGGCCCTGGTTGGTTTGTTACTTAACTGCCTTGACCATTGTAAAAAAAGACAGAACTTCATTACCTGTTTATTGATAACAGATAATAGCAATGTATTAGCACTTATTTCCTATCCATCATACTTACAATATAATTATAATCGTATAATTATTATACGATTTATACTTCTATTATAATAAAAGCGCGACCATTGACATACATAATTTTTGGGTCTTAATTTTCAGGCAGTTAAAAGCAAAGTGTGATGCATTGGAAAAACACTTGTTCGAATGTGAGTCAGAAAACAACACCAACAAGAAACAGTTGGCGGATGCTATGGTGTTTCTACGCGAGACTGTGAACGAACAAGAAGTATTGTTGCGTCGCGCGGCAGGCGATGGCCGGAACGACGCTTCTGCCGCCATGTTGAGCGCTTCGATAAGTAACCGGGTGAAAAATCTAACTGAACACTTGAAGGTATGCTCAGTTGTTTAGTATAATAGATTTTTGTAGCAGATAAATCATAAAACTGTAGCTAGTAGAAAAAGTACAAATTACTCCTGCACACAGAGTCATATTATATATTCTGGTATAGGTATTCGATATGCATTTAAAAAAATTAGTTTTTCAATTCGGTCTTCTGCTCAATTGTATCTAGTGTATTAGTAATACACAATGTGATCAAAATACTTTTTATCAATTACATTCCTTGTGTAAAACTGCTTAAATATTTATCTTGACATTAATAATATTAAAAATATTACAAATAAACATTATATTATTTATTATTTATTTCATCAGACGTTAGCATAAACAACATCATAAAATATACTATAATTATAGAGTTTAGGTATGATGTATTATGTATTACTATATTATTATTAATGATTGAGTCAATTGATTTTTGTCCTGTGTAAAGTGAGGTAGTGTAATTCATTCATATTTTATGCTTTTGCAATGATAACTTGATTTGATAAATAATGACAATATTATTTTAGTATTGTCTAAAAGTTAACATATTTTATTATGTTTCATGTGTACATAGTGTGTAGAACAAGGCGCTCACCTGGAAGTGAATCGTTTGAGCGGTCGTTTATACGAACAATCTGCCGAGTTAGAAAGAATGAAAAAGACGTATGAAAATGAAATCAATGCTCTTAAAAATGCTCTCCTCCAAAAACAAAGTGTTATAGACACAATGGATGCGAACCTGGAAAGATAGCGATGGTGTCCATGCGCCGCTTGGTCTTCGTCGTGGTGCCGTAGTCTTAGTCAGTATATAATACGAAGGGTATGAATAAGGTTGTAATAATGGAAAAATCCAAAAAATAACTAAAATAATATAGCTTTATAAAAGACTTTTAATCAAAAAAAAAAAAAAAAATCGTAACTTAACTTCAAAGAATTAAAGTGTGTTCGTATGAAATATTTATTCTAAGTATAATAAGTATAATATGTTATGTATTATTATTATTATTATTATTATTATAATTATTATTATTATTATTAAATTTTCGTTATGTAGTTATAGGATTTTCAGAAGAAAAAAAATACTTCTTGAGAAGACGATAACAGTTTGGTTATACTATTGGTATTTATTATGTACAACATATCTATACGATTATTAAAAATATTTACATTAATAAAAATAAAAAAATAGTAAATATAACTCATTAATATATATAATAGGTTTATACCTAGAATTGTTTGTATTAATTTTTAGGGTGTTATTTGACTAGGAAGAATGATGTAATATAGTGCAGCCAGTCATCCGTGAGATATAAATCGTGATATTGACTAAACGATTGCAAAAACACATGGACTGAAAACGATGTTACTATTGATGCGTATCGGTTTTTACGCAGAAGTACTTAATACTCGACAGTATACTAGAAGGTATTTAAAGAAAGTTTGGAAACATACCAAAAGTTCTTGTAAAACATTTATTTATTTATCTTTTTACACCCTGTAAGGTTGTAACATTTTCGTATTGAATATGTGTGTTTTGACGTTGTGTACCTATCACGCGAAGTTTATTCCGACGATTCGTATCTATTAAAAGTTACAATAATATAAATTAATTAATATGACTGGCTGCATCCCTCGAGATGGTTAAAAAAATATTATTTTTTAGTGTCGACGGTGGCGGTGGCTCAGCGCCGAGCGTGTTAATCGATATTAACGGTGTGTGTGTGTGTGTGTGTGTTTTGTTTTTGTTTTTGATTCGACGGTGACGTGATAACAAAAACATTATTAATAATACACCGCGTTACCGTCGTCCTACGATTTCGTCCTGACTCGAGTCAATGTGCCCCCCGCAGCCGGCGCCGCCGACCTGTTCACCGACGACATGGACCGGCCGATTTGCCGGGACGTCGAACGATCGTCCTTGATCAGCTTGCCCGTGCGACTAGTGGTCCGGATTATCACCTCGTCCAACAACGACGATTCTTCGCCCGAACTGGCCCGGTTAGGTGCTCGGGTTTTCCGCCCCGCCGCCGCCGAGGTCGGTCTACCCGCCATTGCCGATTCTTCTGGGTCGCTCTTGGTCGCTTTCACGGCCGCGTGCTTGGAGCTTTTCGCGTTCGTCGGCGCTCTGGGTGGCCGACCGCGCTCGTCATAGTCCACGGTCCGTCCTTCGCCGTGTCGTGGCGCCCACGGCGCCAGCACGGATACGGATCGTGACAGCGTACGCTTTTGAGTGCCGCCGAACGCATCGTTTCGCGACGAAAGCTCTTCGCGACTTGCCGCCCGTCTGCTCTTCGTCCCGAATACGGACTGGTGGAGTTGCCGAGATTCCGGGATTTCTCCAACTGCGCGTCCGTTCATAAAAAAAAAAAAACACGAAAGCACATTAAGTATACGTATCGTTTTAGTTATGTCGACCCGTGAGATACCACATGGTCGACACGTTTTTTTGTTCACAGAGTTATACAAGTAAATAATTTCATAACCATGCGGGTACGAATATGGGATCAGTGGAAGTACGGAACAATTTATAACTGTTTCGCTTTAATAACATATTTCTCATGAGCCCAGGCCACTCCTTATCCCGAACGTAATGGGATCTATTATTGCAGACGGTTTGGAAATAGGTATACTAAATGATAATACCTTTGAATCGTACGAGATTTGTCCAATGCATTTGGAAAAAGTTACTATTGTGCCAAGAAACATTAGAATATATTTATGAACGTCATAGGAAAGAGTGGAGAAAAACTCAGAATAACAGCGAAGCTACTATGAAAACAGAATTCATTAAATTATTAAAAAAAAAAAAACCAGATTAAAATAAAAGGAATAATTACTCGTAGAACCTAATCGGAGACTTACCGGAATTACTCGTATATTTCAATCGATTGATTTGTCGATTCAAATCGATACGACCGTATCCATAAGAGATTTGCCAATATCTAAATTAATTTAAAATAAATGAATGAATTTTGTTTTGTAAAAAGTTATGGTGAATCACACCCATGAACTTTCCATTATCTTTCCAATTATCCAAAAGGATAGTGAGTTACTTATTACTGTTAGTATCACAAGTAATTTCATATTATAAACATTATATACTTGTAATATTTTTAAATTTTTTTTTTTCCAGGCAATCACTGTATCGGTTTTCGATTAAATAGAGTTCACACACTCGCAATTCTTTATCATTGATACACAGCCACTGCAAGTTACTCGGAAAATTATTCGTGATCGGTATATTTCATTAGGATGTTGCAATTCAAAGGTTATACCGTAATAATATTACCATGATTTATATTTTTGCAGTATTAAGTGTATTGCGTATATATGTATGTACCTGTGGTAGCATGGAGATAGACTGTGGACTTGTGAGATTTCTGACTACTGTCACCCTCGGTCGTACTGCCCGCGGAACTGTCAATCAGCGAGTGTCTTTTGTTGCCAATTAGTCTGGGCGATTGGTCCATGTCTAAAGAATTGAGATTACCCACGCTGTGATAAGACCGGGTCGTCCCTTTCGAGTTGTTTCGATCGTTCACTCTGTGCACTCTAATTTCATCATCGTTTTCGCTTCCCGACGTAAACGTTTTCGATCTCTATTGTTTAATATGGATATATATACATATCGTGAGTTATAGAAAAAACCAGTTATAATCTTATGACTATTGCAACAAAAAAAAAAAAACGGATATCTACGTTTACGACTTGGCGTATAATTTTCTAATTACCTTGTTGGTTTTCTTGCCGAATCTGTCCAACGATTTGAACCACGCGTTGTTTCCGGGCGTTTTAGTAGTTTTGATTGGTGATGACATTCTTCTGTTTCCGGACGTATGGTTCCCATGTTTATTCTGAAATCAAATGCAAAATTTTAAAAAATGAATCTTATAAATATTCAAAGAATACAATGTATAATATTATACCTAATCATAATATGATACTATGTATCGATGCTTAATGTTTATGCTCTATGCAAACTCTATTATAAAGTAGGCTGTTGTGTCCTTAACAATATAATTCTATTAATTACTGGTATCTGCTATGAGTCAAGGTCAACGTTTAATCTATGGTCAAAGTGAGGAATGCCATCCCTCACTTATTTTAGCGAGAGTTTACCAATTCCATGTCTTTAATTTTAAATGATTCGACCCTCTTAGAATTCTACATGATTGTTCTCATAATAAATTTATATTTCCCATGAAATAATGATGACTAATTTTTTTGTTCTTTAAAGGAAATAATTTATGTTTCAACATTTTAATATTTGAACTTTTGAAGCCGAAAACTAGTAGACTTAAAAAACGTCACATAAAAATATAATCTTACAAAATCCACAGTCTCATACTGACAGTTTAAATACTAACTAAAATATGTGTTAATCTAGCCATTAGCCATATATTATTTATGAGAAGATAAACCATACAATAATAAAAATGTAATGTAATTTATTTTTATAAATTCATAAAAACACCAAATGTATATGAAGTAACAGGATTTAGTGGCACCCCCAGTTATTTTGATCCATTTCAATCACTACGTACCCATAGTAATAACCACGGTTGGTTGACAACCGCGATAATAACCATAATTTAACATGTAAAATTCGAGTATATTAGCATTGGGTTTCTGACGTATCTTTACATTCAAATTAGTAAACAATTAATATTACGGTCAACGGGATATATTATTGATACGCATCTTCTATTTTTTGTTATGATACACGTGTGAGACATTATGACAGCTGCGATAAAGTGAATATTCATCGGCATTAAGTACATAATTCGTCCAACAGGTTATGTAGGTAGTTATATTATATGTACAAAACCGTGAGCTCGACCATTTTTATTTTTTTTCCCATTATTTATGTATACAACGCGACCTTGGACCACAATACTTCGTGGTTTCGAAGTTTTCGTATTATACCACTTAGAAACCTAAAATGGAGATACTATTCCAACATTTCTACACGATTCTTGTAATTGTCTGCTGTTCAATGCTGACTGAATGATATTTTTTTATTCGAATCAATTTTTTTTCCATAACCAAGCGAGCAAGTGTACTTAAATATGTTTTATCATGTAGGCAATGTCAAAAAGAAAAATGTCTCTGCGATTTCGTATAGTAATTATTCTATTAAATTAAATAGTTTTCATTGATTTTAAGACTACCATACGTCTTTTAATAGATAGAATTTAATAGAATTTACTATTCTGGAATACAATTATATTTGGCTAATTGGCAGTTATCACTCGCCGGCGGAATTCGTAATGATAAACTTTACTAAATGCATTGTTGACTTAACCCTTTGCTGAGAATATATGCTAACTCTATTATTATCAATATAAGTAATTTGTAATAACTATGTATAGGAACTTGGTATTTCTTTTTTTTTTTTTTGAAAATCAGGCGTATAATTTGGCTGTTTCAGATTTTAAATTAATTTGAACTTTAAAAAAGAAAAAGGTATAGACGGAGACAAACACTGCGAAACATTTAACATAATATTATTATAACTTTAAATTAGGTAAGTACTTATACCATTTAACATATTTGTTTTGTTTTTAATTTTTCTCGATTTAAATACCAATAGTTTTTTAGCGACCATGAAGAATTTATAATGAAAATTCAAAATACCAATTTTTGAATACCAGCTGTGTGTCTTCGTACTTTACCATTAGGTTTAGGTAGGTACCTAAAGATTTTTGTGGCATTACATAAAACATCGCGAGATTAATACGTTTGTAATATTTGCAACGAGTGAGGCCAAGGATGGACAAGGATAGACAACACAGGTGGAGTACCGGATGGCCGTCGTGTGCGCATATATGGACATCCAGGTTAGATTGCTTGAATAATACATAGAGAAAGCATTATATTAATTGTGACGGGAGTTTCGATCGACGGAAATACACGCACACTGTGAATGGCGGCAGCCTATATGGATACGCGGCCCTTCCCCCGAAACTATATAAAAACGAATATATTATAAATCAAAATAATAACGTCATAATAGATTTTAAATAATAAAACGCAATAAAATTAATACTGCGGCCGGACTTATAGTATTTGAATGAATAATTTCAATATTATCACTGTGCGCCGTGTCAATATTTTGTATACACCTATATCTATAAAATAATAAACGGTATGAGAAATTGGTTTTAAACTTTTAACATGTTTGAAGTTTCCATTATTCAACGAAAACGGCATTATCGCCATATCGCCGCTCAGTCAATACATAATAAAGTTTTATACGGAGAAAGGATATAATATTATAGCAAAATACTACGTGACAAACCAGTTTTCGGGTGTTGACCATTATGGTTCGCATCCAAATAAAGACGTACACGACAAAATAGCAGTGTGGGTATTACATAACAGCGTGCAGTTGGCTTACATCAGCCGAAAATGAAGATTTCCTTAGAGTATTTCCTATTCTTGGTATTCGTTCAATCATTTTGTAACGGTACAGAGTGGACGGACACACCGAAGTGAAAAAAACCGTGTGTTTATAATAATAATAATAACAGGGATAATATATTTACGCATATTAATGTATTACGTAGAAGTAGGTAGGCACCAATAACAGAAATGTTTTCCTTATGAAATCATAAGTGTTCTCATCAAATGTATAATATTATATAATACACAATTGTTTTTAGAAGAAAAAAACGGCCTTTTCGAGCTCGTTTAATAGGTACTAGGTTCAATAATTTATAATTTTCTAATAACTGTATTACATATGGTTTACTTTTATAAATATCGTTTTTATGGTTTGATATTGACAGGTGTATTTGATATTTACAAGTCTTTCAGAAGTACCTACTATAGCTACTGTTCTCATATGGATACTGTACCGGTGAAATTTGTATATGTTAGCAACTTGCAATAATCAATATCGCACGTGAGTACCTACGTCATCATTTATGAACGATTATTTTCCTTGCCTATAACTTTCATCCCGTCTGATCAGACTTTGCCATAGGAGCTAGTCGGTCAGACAATAACACAATAGTACCACCACAAGAGGTGTGCGATCACTACCGATGTATTTCAATGACTGAAATTATCAGCTGTGCGTTGTATACCAAATTGATTTGACGCTGACGCTTTCTTAACTCGTATAAATTAACATTGAATCGAGTAAAATAATAGTAATACAGCCATCTCATAAATATTAAATAATATAATTTCGTTCAATCGTGCGAGACGAATTGAATATTAGATTAACCGCCAATGCTATGTATAAACAAAAAGTAAATAATTGGATGACCGCAAAACGACGATTGAGTTATTTTACAAACATGTGTCTAAAACCAAAATCTTTTGTTCTAAACACTGTAATATTACAATTTACAGTAAGTAGGCAGGTACACAAATATATAAATAATAAACAGAAACGATACCTGTGTAGTATATTGTTTAAAAACTTATTCGAAAATTAAATCGAAATAAAATTAACATTAACTTCAAATTATACTATTATGAGTGTTCGCTTTTGCCCGACCCTGCAATATCTATAAAATGCCAACCTAGAGACGACCAATGGAGACACATATCTTTATTTAAATTATCTGATTACAAACGTATAATATAATATGTACACGATTATTATATCGACCGTTGAAAGGCTATTTGGCGTAAGCGACCATTTTTTCGAAATAATTCACTTTTTGTTATTTTGACGTAAGTGACATTATGACACATACGTAGATTGAGCTGACTTTAGTATCGATATCATGTATAGAATATATTTTATCGATGTTTGAGTGTTTCTCATAAGTGAAGACATTTTTCATTTTTTTTTTATGGTGAAGTTGTAAATACTTGGGTCGTTAGCAACAAAACTTAAGTTAAAACTTTGGAAAATCAATTTTTATATTTGAAAAATGTAATATATTATAATAACATTCAATATTTGGTATAGTTAAAAAAAAACTTATGATAACACAATTGAAATCATACAGGGTTCTTGAAAAATAATTGGCGTTTACAGTCTATATATCTATTCAATATTCATACACAGCTAAGTACAATACCTATATGTTTATAATATATATATAAATTATCATTACCTAATGGATAATGTGAATAATTAATTCAAATAATATTTAATAATGATATTAAGTAATTAATTGTGTATAAGAAACAAGAGTAGACAAATACCTATAATTTTTGCTGCATCCGAATCTAGTCCCTAAACTTAAAAACATATTAATCGAGTCCCAGGAAAAAAATTGACTCTAATACTATGGCAATATCGAATCTCGGGGAAAAAACTAACTATACGGATTGAGTCCCCCTTATAGGTTGTTAACTGTAAATGTTCCAATAAAAACAACTTTTTTTTTTCTCGTTTATGTCTTCTCTACAATATAGTTAAGACCACAGACTTAGGACTGTCAAGGTAGGTAGGTATGATTAAAAATGGTGTTTTTCTTTATTTAAAATAATAGTTCTTTTATAAAATTTTGTTTTTAACAAGTCGTGATTTTGACTATTAGTCGTTAAAGTTTATTAAAGTAGTAAATATTATGTAATATACGATTACATTTGTATGACAAAAGTTAAACAAAATTCTACGACGACAATTTTTTGCAGTCTATTTTATCACATATATCATTTTCTTTTTTTTAAATATTACTCAAAAATAATATTTTTTTCCTTTATCTCAGGGTGAAAATAAACTATAGGTTGTATTGAATTTGTTATTTTAAATAAATATCAATGTTTTATTTTTTTCGTTTAACATACTCGTAAAATCAATATTCATCTTTGTACGCGTATCACATTACATTAATCATATTATAGAATTGTAGTGTTGCATTGCAAGCAATATAAATAAATGTTTAAAAATATATACCCCTATTCGATCGTGCGATACGTATGTCTGATAAGCCGGGACCCGACTAGTATATAATACATAGGTATCATTATAAAAGTGGGGACTCAATTCAGACAAACGATTATAAAATTCAGGACAATTGATTATAAAATCGTATTTATTTTTATTTTTTGAGGACTCGATTCGAATGCACAGTAATTTTCATACTAGTAATGAAGACTGAAGAGGGTAAATACATAATAATATAGAAATTAAGTGCGTGTAAAATATTTGCGTGACGTTTTAGTATAATATCCCCCACCTGAATATAAATTATTTAAGTTATTTAGAAGGGCGGCACATTTTCATACCAATTTTTATTCATATGTATACTTTTTGTAATTCTAACAAACCCATTTATAATTCATAAAAATATTAATAAACAGGTATAATATTTATAATATTATAGTTGTAACTAAGATCTTGAGTTTGACTTATTAGTTCTATAATTTAATTTTCTCACATAATTTGTTTTTCCTAATACAGTATACCCAAGAACCCATAGATTGTGTAACGTCGTGCAGACAAATGCAATCGTATATATGTACCAATATTAACATGTGTGTTGGCGACGAGGTTTTAACCATACCCATTTAACATGTCCACACAAAGGAGGAGCTCGTGTTTCAAACCGTTTCGTAATTTTTCTAGTAACATTGAAAAGAAGTTTCCCCATTTGCACTATAGACACGTGAACAATAATAATTAAATGGGTCGGTAACGTCGATGTGACTTTGTTAATTATTTTGTTTCCTCTGAAACCCGTATTAACATTTTAAAATCATGATTTTGTAGCGCAGAAGTTCAGTATGCTTTTTTACATATTATATATTATTTTATCTACTAATGATGTTTATACGTTCAGTATGCAATCAATATCCTATTGGCATATAGTGTCGTTTAGTAAAAAAGTCAAAGTTATAAAATAGAAAATCTGGATGCCTTATTGCCTTATGTTTACTCGATATTATTAAACTCATTAAAATAATGGTGGAGATCAATCAATCATAATTGAACAATTTCAGGACATTATAGTCAACAGAACATTTCTAAACAGGTACAAACTTAATATTTTATTTCGTTGATTAAAATTACTGAGAGTGAGTTCATTAAAGTTAGTTAAATGTTAAAAGTTAACAAATATTCAATCCAAGTTTTAAGTTGAAATTTAGAAAACATTAACTTAAACATCTGGTCAAAATTTTTGTTCTTTGATTAAAGTAGCTTAATATATAATGTGTTCTTTATGATGACCTGTAGCTTGTAAGATAAATTGTCAGTTAGAAATGAACTTTTTTTTGTCATCATTGGTCGTCTCTCGAAACGTTATAAACAAAGTTTCTGTAGGTAATAATGAATTTTAACTTGACCTAAAATGTTGAAATTCCCATAAAATTTGAAACTCAACATCGACACGTTAACTTATCCAACATCTCGTTTCTGATCTTCTCATAACACATTTTATAATAATAATCGTCTCGTACTTACGTTGTCGGATCCGGTGAACACATTGTACCGTTTACGTAGTGAAGACGTGTACGATTCGGGATCGGACGAGTTGTACTGCGTTCTGGTCGCCGACGTCGGTCGTTTGTTTTCCTTTGACGCGGACGAGCCGCCGGTGAACAGCATTTTGAACTTGTCCAGCCGGGAACGCTTTTTGGCCGGTTTTTCGACGTAGGCGTTCGCCGAGGACGGCCCGTTGACGACGGTCGCGTTGTTCCGCGACACGATTGTCGGCATCCCGGACGTTCGCGGCGACGACGACGACGACGCCGCCGCCATCGATCTCCTGCGCCCGCCGTCCCGGCGATCGCGGCCGCGGTCGTCGCCGTCGCCGCCGCCGCCGCCGTCGTCGTCGTCGTCGTCGTTGTCGCCGTCTCCCGACAGCCTGGGCGGCGTGCGGCGGGCGAACCGGTGTTCCGTGACGATCTTGCGCTCGAAGTACCGGTCGCCGCCGCCCAGCGTCTCGTTCTTCTTGTACACCGTGGCGTACGTGTCCGGCGACGTCTCGGCCGCACGCACGTGCACCGTGGACGACGACCCGGCGGCCCGCTGGACATGCGGCCTGATCGCGGCGGACGACGCGCGTTTCTGCAGCCTCGACTCAAGGGCGTCGCGCCTGTGGCTCAGATCGTCGTACGACGTCGTCCACGTGTCGTCCATGCCGGCGGCCGAGCGATACTGTTTCGGTGGCGGCGGCGGCGGCGGCCGGTCCGCCGCTACGTCCGGCGGTAGGTGGACGACGACGGCGGTGGGCGACGACGGGGCGGCCGTGTACGAGAACGGTTCGTTTCCGTTGTGCGCGTGGGCAAAGTCTGGCGACGACGATGGCGGACGGGCGAGCTCGGCAGCCGCCGCCGCCGCCGCCGCCGCCGCTGCCGCCGCCGAATGCTGCTGCTGTTGTTGTTGTTGTTGGTGTTGGTGTTGTTGTTGGTGCAGTTGCCGTACGATCCGGTCGACCTTGTGGCCGCGAACCGGACGGGGTGGCGTCGCGCCACCGATGTGCCGGTCAAACGGGCCGCCGGTCGAGTACTTGAAGTATTCGTCCCGCGGGGACGACTCGATGATGGGCGACAGCTGCTTCTTGGCCCGGATCGGCGCGGGCGGCGGCGGCGACGACGGCGCCGGAGCCGACGACGTGACCGCCACCGGTTCGGCCGACCGTTCCACCGCGGACGGCGTCGTCCTCCGCGCGCTCCCCACACCCCCCGCGGTCGCCGTGGCCGCGGTCGGTCGGTTTTTTATCCTCGTCTTGATCCGTTCGATGGTGCCGAACAGCGATATCGAGCGTTTCGCGTCTTTGCCGCCACCGTTGGCCAACGGTTTGTCCCGGTCGCCCGCGTCGCTCACGCTCCTCGTTAACCGGCCGCCGCCGCTCGAAGTCGATCGCCTTTTCGGCGGCGCCGCGGCCGTCGCTGACGTCAGGTCGGCCGACGAACGGTACTGTTGACCGCCGTGCCGTTGCTCTTCCCACGTCGGCGGTTCTCTCTTCCGAATCCTGTTCTTTGGCCTGTCCAGTGACATGTACGACGAGAGTTTACCTGTGCCGATGAATATTATTACTCGCGCGTGTTAAAAAGTATTATTTGTCTGTACGGTAATGACGTAATAACGACGCAGCGTCTTAGTTTTAGTTTATTTTTGTTCAAGTGCCAGTTGCAAATTCAAGATAAGTCGTTTCGATTGGCGCGAAGTTCTTTTATATCATTCGGGGTTTTTTTTTTCTGGCGAATCTATGTCACCTGTAAAGTTATTATGACGATTCACTCGAAAAGGTATACGAATTCTGCTATTAAATAGAAGAACAAAACAAATGAAATATAACGCTAGAAATCCAGTGTAATTCCTGTAGGTAGGTTCTTGAGTTTATTTTAATTTTAAACGAATCAATTTGGTTTTATATGGTTTTCGAACATTTCAATCGTATTTGAACGTAAATATTGTATCTAAGTACTACGATTTTGTAAGTAAAAATAAGAATCTCTTACCTTCTGAATTCCATTTTTTCGAGTCTGTCCCTCCAAAACTGGTCTTCCGTTGAAGGGACCCATCGACCGGTTTACTCCTCGGCTGTCTTCTCGGCGGTGCATCCGAGTGCAGCGAGGCAACACTGTCTGCCTGTTTTAACACGCGGTCTGCTTCTAACGCGAGTTCACGCTTAGAAGCTTTGATCTTTTCTCTACGGACTGGTGTCGGTACTAAGTGACCTTCACCATCTCCTGCTAAAGCTTCCACAATACTTGCTGCATCCGAGTTGCCTATGAAATACCAAATAGAAATTATCTAACGAGTTCAACGTATTTTTTAAAATACAATTAGTGTAATTATGAACAAGTTAATGTCCCCGTATGGAATACTGAGTTAAAATATATTATATATTGTAATTTACATAAATTGTTATTTATTTTGCTGTCTTTCCCTTTGTCGAATAAAATAAGATAGGTTTAAAAGTTCAGGTACACCACAAACGGACTGTTTACTCAAAATTTCCCAAACTATAACTCTATAAGTAAATGAAAATCGTATGACTGCACATTTCAAAATGTCGAACTGTACTATGTAGTGTTTGATACAAATTTCGGTATTGTCCTAGTCGCATAGTTTTTCTCCGTGTGTAAACAAATAACTGGCCGTATTTGATCAGTTTTAAAATAATAATACTTTACACGCCTATAGATTATATTTATAATAATAAATAATGTGTTGAAAATAGTAATCTAATGTTGTAAGACTTAAAATGTTATTTTTTACAGAATATTTTTATATACCACATAGTCACTTCAACTAAATATATAAAATAAATCGAATTCGTGGTAACAGTGACACTACAGGTATGTTTTTGTGAGTAGGTACCTACTACAAACATGTGTACTATACTACTATGTATGATATTACAATTAGGTACTTTACTATGACAATTGAAATTTGACCTTCATTTAAAATCGTTTTTCGAATGAAATGGGATATCAATATGTATTATTGCTATCAGATTTAAAAACATCAACTCCGGTGGTCTATCTAGCTCATCGAACAGATATTTTATTCAGTACCTACATTCTACAATTTTTTATTAACAAATATTATTTACAGTTGGACTGTTAATGTGCAACATATAAAATATAGAATATTCATGATCTTTCAAAAATGTTTGTGGTTAATTCCAAAAACTCGAGTAACAATATATGCTTATATAACACACACACACACACACACAAAACATAAATAAATCAAACTAAACGGCATTGGACAATATTCTTTTGTTTGGTCTTCGTTAGATTTAACTCCTTAATATAACAGACTTAATATCTTCGGTCTGTTTTTACGTTCATACAACAAAATGTTTATTTCATCTTTTAAATAAGACAGCAACTTCGTTTATTATATGTTTTTAACAAATTCGATTTGATTATAATTTTGATTATAATTATACAGCTCCGAAATATTTGTTTAAACATTTTCTTTTATGTCAGCAATTTTCTTTTATGATCTCCTCCAGACACCGAGTTGTCTTTCATAATTTTTTAAAATATATGTACTAATATGTGTTCTACAAACATTTCTTCTCGCCATGATATAAGTCTTATATATTATTTACATTTTTTTGAGCTATTTATACTATAAACTTATAAACTTTATAGTCTTTATACTATAGGTACGGTATATTCATACAATAAATAATATAGGAATTATATTCATTATTCACAACTATTTTAGTCGTGTTTACACAAATACACATTAAAATACGTCATTTATGTAAATATTTTCTAATCTCATATAATAATTATCAAATATTTATGTATTAAATATCTATTTATTGATTTTTTTCTTTTAAAAAATTATTTATCAACGCTCACTCATTTTATTGACAGTATTTACAATATAGGTACCACTGATACATATTCATATGGAAATTCAATATGTACTAGAGTATAATATTAATGCCGCGATAAAAGTAAAATACTCTTTTGTTTTCTCTACTCGCAAATAAACAAACATATCGCTCGTGCAACTCAATATCTGTTATTGTATTCTTTGATTGGAATATATTGTCAATATTATCTTTATTCGATTTTCAGTGCTTTCGCAAATGATTTCTCAGGTGCTTTAAAACAAACACGCGCGAACGTACGCACACACACACACACACACACACACATAAAAATTAATTTTTTTACGTATATAACATGTACCAACATGACGCTATAGACCGTCGTAATAATTATATGTTGTGTTTAAACTTTCGTCATAAGTTTTTTGCTCATAGTTTTTATTCTCATTATTACAGGAGTGATTCTTTTTTGAAATAACGAAAAATGAGGGATATGAAATCTATACTTGTACTACCACAACGTCTCAAACATATGAATAAACACTCGCCAGCCATCCACTCGTTTTTATTCGTAGAGAATTCAATATGCTAACCCAGTTCAACGATACACAACTCCGCTGTTAAATCGTCCGAAAAAGGTAAAACAATTATCATTTTACATAACGTGTATGCTTATACTACAGTGTAAAGAATATAATATTATTTTTTTAATCATATACGTACCGATTTTTTTGATTCGCACGTCCCGATTGAACGATACTCTGGGTCTCTGCGACGAGTCAGACTTTTGCGAATCTGATCGGTACACGTCCAGCATATTTGCAGAGTTCAGCTCGAGATCTGTGAACAAAACGTATGTATGCATATAATACATATGTAATTATCATTATATTCCTACATTTACCTATAAATTACAGTTCATTAGTTATAATATTCGGTTTAATTCGCTTATCGCACTCGTGGGTTTCGAGACATGCGCTTAACACCGACGAATAGAATAATAATAATAATAATATAGGTATCTAAAATAATATCGTCTTAACTTCTAGTGGAATTCGCACGTATGTAACGCATATTTCTACAAGTATGTCTGTATTTTTCTTTTTCACTATATTTTCGTTTAGTCCTCATACCCGCTTGTCTTTTTTTTTGGCGGCGGCGGCTTGTCGTTGAGGTAGGAGTGTGCGCAAACATTGCGTCACTGGCCATGTAGGGTAACTTGGGTATCAGAGCCCGAGGACCGTGTGGCCCACACGAAATAAGCGCCCACACTGCCTAATATACCACGTATGTAGGTATTTGCGTCTAACATCTTCGCCATAGATATTCATATTTTTATCCACCGATTTTTTTTTTCTTCTCCTAGATTATTGTTTTTTTACAGTTAACGGGAGATATTCGGTGCACAATTATTCATTCACACGTTGGTAACATCATGTATGTATATTGTCTGCATACTTTAACCATACGTTGAAACATTCATATAACTATATCTCATTCGAGAAGTTATGTGCTTAAAATGTTCTCACGAAGTCAAAGTTTTCGCATGAGGTCTCCCAATACTATTTATTAAGCGTACTCTGAATTGCGATCAAGTCAAATTTTTCATTTTTATTTATATCGTATGGAATTCATTTAATCCAGTGTTGTATTTTATATTTTTTGAAAAGAAAATTTCAAATTATATGTAATAGTATAGGATTGAGTAGTAAATATATTTCTAGAAATTTAACTAAATGAAAAGCCTTTTTTTAAGAAGTTGCTAGCTGGACATTTTGAGGTAACCGTTTCATTCATAACATATAAAAAAGCCCATTGTAATAATATGTTAGATAGGCGGTACTCAATTTTTTTCAGAATCTAAAATAGTTTTGTGCGAAATGGTTAGATTAGGTAGATGCTATAAAACACACATCCCCCTCGAAAATATTCTTATTTGACGAGAGATTTTCCAAGAAGGAAACGCGATAAAATTCGTGTATTTCGTATTACAATTATATGTTACCTAATATTAAATATGAATTAATACAGGGCGGATATCGTAAGAAAAGTTACATTTACGTATTTATTATTACTACCGACCAGAGGGAAATATTATAGACTCGGTAATAATAGTGAAATTTCCGTAAGAAAATTATAATACATATTATATGACGATGGCGTTTCGACCCATTCGTTCAAGGTCGTGAACGGCGACGCGCAGAAATTAAGAATGTATTCGATTCGCCCACTCGGGGCAACACACGCATCTATAACGCAGTTGTATACATATAATATACATTTTAGGCGTTCGCCGAATACACGCATTATAATATACACCACGTGTATACACACGTACGGAAAATATCAATGTCGAATATTCTATTTTAGACACTTATTTATTGATTTTTTTTTTTTTAAGGTACATTCTTCATTCGGTTATACTATGTCTATTATCGTCGTCGTCGTCGTCGTCGTCAACCGACATCTGACATAGGAACTATTGCAGTTGGAAACAATAACAAAAACGATTGCTGCGGTTGTTTCTGATTATCATCGATACTACTATACTTCACATAATCTACGATCCGCGTGCGTGTCGGACAATGGTGTGTCCCGGTGACTGGTGCGCGGCTGCCGCCGTCGAAGTGCAGTGATTGATTGCTGTAGAGACATGAAATGTGTGTGTGTGTGTGTGTGTGTAAGCGTATGAGCGCGCGCGCGCTCGCGAAATTTGCGGGGGTGTACTATAGAAGTAAGTTTTTGGCACACGATGAGTTTTAAACGACCGGCCGACTAATCGCGTATTATTCATCAATTACTATAGGTGCTGAGTAATGTAATGAGCAAGACGTGGACATTCACATAGGCACTTGTTTTGTCATCGAATCGAGAAATCGCTCACGAGTTTTTAATTTACCAGACCCGAGAATAAAATATTTTTACGTTTACATAAAAAGCACGCCACGTGCGTATAGTCTTCAGTAAGTACATCATATATTATGTATATTGTAAGTAGAGCTCGGACGTTCAAGTCCTAAAAATCCTGCAAAAATGCGTTTACGACCTAAATTACACAATTAAATGAATGTGTGATGACAAAAAAAAAAAAAAAACACAAAAAATACCCACACACTGGACTTGAAAAATTTCTTTACGTTGTAAAAAATGATTTCATTTAAAATTCATTGTTGTTTTAATTGCAATACTGAATATAATTTATGATTTAAAATTTTCTATTTAGTTTATTTATAATAGTTGTTTTAATTAATGTTATCGAATTAAATAAATGCATTATCTAAAATTACAAAATAACATTATGGTAGTACCTATTCGTATGTGAAAAAATTAACTCATGATTTTTTTTTTTTTTTTGGATTGAAGGAGAATTTAAATAATAATTTAAAAACTTAATTACTGGAAATATAACATCTAACTAGTTATTTTGATTCTCATTGAAGCACATTTTTAACCCAGAAAGTGTCATTTACGATTTATGAATAAACATATATATATATATATATATATAGACAGTTTACACTTGTCTCAATAACGAAATCGAATTCGCGCATATTAAAATTTAAATCAATATATTATTTTCACGACTTCATTGGAATACATTTGATATTGTTTTCTAAATATTCTAATAATGAATCATTGTACCATACGTATTATTCAATTTAACAACGAGTCACTGTTTAAAAATCTCAATTTGGGCTTCGTAGGAACCCTCACAGTTTCAGTCTGTCCATCCATTTTTGTGTGCGTGTCCTTCAATTCTCTCATTATATACCAATACCTATGCACCGTACCATATTAATTTACAGTATAATATGATCGAGTGTATGTATTTTTAAGCAAATGCTAAATATTCATCGAAACAGAAATTATGTTATAAAGGTTTGAACTACACGTGTTATATAGGTACTTCCATAAAATATACAGTTTGAAATCCATTTTCACAGCATGAACAGATTTTACGAATAAAAATATTTGATGTGTTTTAACGCGCGTTGTTTAAACACAGACTGTTTAATAGTTTGTGTAATATCAAACAGATGGATCGAGTAAATACGCACTATAGTAAATTAACGTTGTTTTTTCTTCTGTTTTTAGTGAATATCAATCGACTAACAGAGGAATACGTAATGCGAAAGAAGAACTCTTGGAAATACAATTTATTATTTAAACCAATAAAACAACGATGTTCAAGTAAGTGGTGTAATTTATAAATAAATACGTCTTATGTTATTGTGTCTCAAGTGCACTAGATAGAAAAAAATTACATTTTGCTACCTGTTGGCTAAATCAGTTGTACAAAAGAAGAACTATACATTCAAGGTTTCGTACCAAATTTGGAGACACTTTTTTCCCCTTCGACATTTGTCATACACGTCATGACATAATTCTTATAATGTTCTTTGTTGCATATTAAGCTGGTTTATTCCTGACGTATACACACCAGTAAATTGTTGATAGGTACACTATGTTATTTGTATAGGCATGACGATTAGTTGTTTTGTATAATTGGTATAATACTACCTATATTTGCCTCGAGTTTTGAAAATCTCGTTTAAAATGGCTAGATACTTTAATTTATCATAGAGTTATTCATTATTTATCATTTGAGTTCAAATTATTTATTGAATTAATTTATAAATACATCAGCCATTTTTTGTGAAAAATATTTGAATTTGTTTTCACGGTTTTCAAATAATTTAATATAGAAGAAATTCATAAAGAATTTACTTATATGAGTGTAAATTTTGATTTTCATAACAATGTATACTGAAGGTGCGCGCATAGCACATACAATGTACCTCGTTAAGTCTCGGAACGTAATTTAATACAAAGTTTATTATACATATGTTCTTACAATTATTTGTATAATAGAGATTTGAAGTCGCAATAATAATAATAACATTAAAAGAATCACGATTGTTATTAACAAACCACAGGAAATAGGAAAATAGGCTGATCCACATTAGAATCGTTTTTCAAATCCAATGCTACTTTAATTTCATATGAATTGTAAAACTATATTAATCACCTGTTCTCTGTATCTTATCCGAGTCGTGTATTTCTTCTTTTTGTTAATTATTGTCTCGATCGTGATCGATTTATAACTCCAAAAAACTATAATAGTAATAATTGGCAATCTAATACGTTTCTACTCCAGTACGTACATCACTGTTGGCCAAACGTCGTCACCCGACCTATGCGTTAACATGGGAAAATTTAAGCCCTCAGACGATCACGTCGAATTAAAAATTTGATCACGAAATCACGGCAGTCTCATGAATTACACAAAGACGAACTCGTCGGTATCATTTTTGTGGGCGTGGCTCTAAAAATGCAGTTTTCTATAGAATTTTAAATTTACTTAATGTCTTAGACATTTGTCATAATGTCGTGTAAATTTACAGTAATGGTATTAATGTATTATATGTATATATATATATATATATATAACAAGGCGTCTCCCTTTGTTTGTACGATTTTTTGCCAACATCACGTTAAAACCGCCTCGGAAGATTTTCACAACAAACAGGTATTTTTTATATTATTTACCGGGCGGAGGGTATAACCGCTATATTAATCTTTATTGACGACGCATTTGCCGTTTAATATCCACTGCACTGCACACACACACGAATACACTAATTATCACTGATAGTAATTAAATATTCATTTTCATCCTGACATCCTGCCCGACGCACTTCAGTCCGCACCTATTCGCACTGACAAACAACCGAATGGATGGGAAACGTTTCGGGAAATACGGCACTACACTATACGACGACAACGACATGGACGAAAGACCGTCGCCGACGGAAAATATACGCATCACTAACAATTCCAGGTCCGGCCGTGTAAGAGACGACCGTGGTTCCAGTCGTTTCGCCTGTCAAGTCATGCCTTCCTATACCAGGGTAACGTACGTTTTGTCATGTAACAATAATGTTTTCTATACCAAAGTATCTATCTACGTAACGAGTCGGGCTGTCAGTCAACGGCTAAATATGTCGTAGGCACGTGATGTTTTTCGGCAAACACTTTTTTGCTACCAATCGCTATAATATATACCTTCCGAGCGCTAATACAAAAAATCTAAAAGTTATCAAACAATATATATTATTATATTATTGTATAATTGCAATAATAATAGGTTCACATAGGACGTATAGACTATATTATATGTATATATATATGTACAGCAGCTACACGCTTAAACGCTATCTCTATATAGGTTTCAATTACTTAAAAACACGCCTTGTGGATAATATCATCGGCCTTGGTAAACACATTATATTAAGTGCCGAGAGAAAAATAAAAAAAAAACGTTATTTTTTACGTCAGGTCTTGGGTAAAATTTGCTTTGTAAAACAAAATATTAAATAATAATAAAACTATTAAATTTTTCAACCTCTCGTGTCCCACCCAACGGAAACCTATGATTGTCGGATGGGCGTATTATGAATGTCATGTGTATGACGCGTGTATTTCGTGTGCAGTATGCACACACGGCCTATTGCGCGCGTATTTAAAACAAAGATGCACATGCGTGTACGTATTACCATAAACATGCAACTTGTCCCTGAACGTATGCACTAATTTGTCCCACATACGATTGATTCACGTGGGCTAAGATTTTTAGCTTTAGAGAACAGCTGATACAGCTATAACGCGGAACACTCGTTATTCCTCTATCCTCTCTCATAGTCGCGTGTAACGCCATACTTCGACGATAGTGTTGCGAAACAAATTATTCGTGTTTTTACTAATATACTTCCTACTAACACGAGTTATCTGCGCATTTTCATAAATTTACCTACTCCGGGCTACTTTGATTACGCCTACCATATTCGCGCAGATTATACTTCTTTTCATACGCCGAACGGCCGGACATCTGTAATCGGTGTTTTGACTGTTTTGAGCAATTATTGTAAGCGTTCATCGCTTAACTTTTGTTTCTATTATTATTATTACATGCGTTAATTATTAAAAACTATACAGTATAGCCATTATTAAGTCTCCCGACTGCAATTATTATCAATAGCAACATTATCTGTTATTTTTACTCGATTTCTAATTTCACAGTATTTCCTGTTCATCAGACTAATAGTGTTTGGTTAAAATTTCAATGTCTTACCAATGTTAGACATTTCACCAGTTTCATGAACTATTTGTAACACGATAAAAATCAGCAATTCATGTTTTATTACTTATCATGATAATTATTAGCTATTAATTATCATGGTACTATAGTGTTATATATACAAATGACGGAAATCAATATAAAATACATTTCACTATCTTGTTAAATATTTTAGTCGTTTCATAATTAATTGTCCTATAAAAATAATATAATATTGTTAGTACTACATTATATATTTTTAAAATATCTAATTACTATTCTAAAAGTAAGTTTCTACTATTTCTCTCTAAAATGAAAATATTTAACTCACGTTTAAACAAGATCATGTTTTCTTTTTTAAGTTAAAATTTAATACTATAATAATTTTTTTTATTGTTCCGATTTTTTGTCATTCCGTTGTTTGATGTCATACACTATAAAAATTATAGTAGTAGGTACCTATCTAATTACTTTTTTTGCAATTTAAAATTGTTCCAAGTAGTATTAAGTTAAGTAAGTATATCCAATTACTATTAAAGATTTTATTGGTTTTAAAAACAATGTTGCTATAAAGTATAAAGTAAAATTAAAAAAAGACCAATTAAACTCGTACTAAAAAAAGTACTTGAATTATTATTTGTTTCAAATGTCCCATCATGAATACGTTTTTTAATACATTTATTTCATTTGTCCTCGTGCACAATTATTATAAAATATATGAAATTACTTTTATAGATTCCGTCTTTTTTAGATTAATTGTTTCTATCTATGGGCTCGATTTTAACCAGAAAACATGATCCAATCAATTTCAGGGATGGTTTTTGACAAATATATTTTATCTATTTTGTGCATTCCTGAAATTTTTTTTCAAAATATCTTTTAAGTTTTCAACTTTTATATTTATGTATAATAGTAGAAAATTCACCTTCATTTAAATGAATTATTTCAAAACCATTACTTATTAAAGTTAAAAAAAATTTTTTTTAATCATAAATATATGTATAAATCGTATATGTCTTTGTTAATACTAAATGACAAAATATAAGACAAGAACCAATGGTCATAAATAAAAACATTATAAAAGGAATTACTTATGAAACACCTTATCACAGGTTTAACGTATATTGTTTAGTAATCATTTAATGGATAGTTAGGTTCATATAGAATATAGATATATAGGTACAATGTATAATATCAAACATCAAATATTTAAATATTTTTAATATACAACTTAATTTAAAATTTAGTTCTAACATAAAATAATGTCATGGTATTAATTCATATAATTGCTATAGCATAAATATTTGTGTTCAAAAATGTTTAAGAGATTGATCGACGGTGGTAATCCGATTCCTTGAATATTAATAGAAACCCTGAACCAATCCATAAAGATTTTTCATTCTCGGGTTTCACAACAAATTATGTTCATATTTGTAACGATTGAAATCTTGTTAATTGTAAATCAGGAATCAATGAAGCCGTTGAGCATGTAGCACCAGTTAGGTATATAGGTAATGTATGTTACTACATCGTGCATGGTAAAAAGTGTAATATAATAATATATTGTACGTGTGCATGACATTTTACACTTATACATTTAGATTAAATAGTGTGTTTGAATCGTTGAAAACGTTAGTAGAGTTAATTTATCTATTATGAGTATCTTTTTCTTCTTACTGAAGTATTAATTTCTAAAAGTATTATACTGTTTACAAATGAATAAAATAGGTACTCACATTTAAATGTAATAATAGACAGAAGTTTATCATATCAGTCTATTTTTAATGTAATGGTGTATGTAACTAGGTAGATAACAAATTTATCGTTTGTAAAATTGTGTTAGTCGATTAAGTAATTAAAATTAAAAGATCATAATATTATTATATAATAATCGCAATTCGCAAAATCAAAGGGGATTTTAGAGGTTCAACCTCTTCCAAATTTTAATAAATTTCCTGTTTTAAATAAATTGAATTTTACAAAGTAGTCTACAACTACAAACCCTCCCCAAAATATTTTCTGTTTATGCTCCTACCCAAGAAATATAATCCTAATTAATAGAATATATACGAAAAACCATTAATATCATCCGTAATTATATATTATAGTGAATCGACTGTATTTATTTTCTTGTTCAAGTTGAGTAACTAATACAATTTCGAAACAAAATTCAATAGTTAGTAGTGACCGGTTAACTTAGTAATTAATAGTTATAAACTTATAACTTATAAGTTATAACTATGTCGTAGTTCCTCTATACTCTGTCCGTTTCTGTCTTGTCTTCGTATGCGATGTGTATGTTATCAAGTACGCGTGTTGCTTATTGTTCCATTGTGTGTAACAGTGGATTGTATAAATTAAAATTAAAATTAAAAAAGTTCAGAAGTTTTAGGTTGTCCAAGGACGACATAGGTACACTAAAATACAAATAATAAAAACATTACTCTACACTTATTGCAATTGCTTGGCAAAACACACGACTTTTATGATATGTGCACGTAGTTTGATGTTAGTGGGCGTGTCGGGTGTAGGTAGATGATCCGGTATGTTATAATAATTATATTACAATAAAATACGATTTTGTGGTCTACGGCCAGTAGGGAGATGTGATGCACATCAGCTGTAGTATTTCGTACGACTATAATAATCGTAGTAGGCACACATAGAAGCAAACGCCTACGCATCTATGACAACCGTGACAAGGGCACACCAAACATTATAGAAGTTAAGATATAATAATATTGTATTGCATCGCCGTGCTGTATTTCCTTCGTATAATAGGTAAACTAAGTGATTTGCAAGGTTTCTAATTAATGTTTCGGAAATTCATTCATGAAACTAAACAGTTTAATAATAATAATTGAATAGATTGTTTTTCTCTCCGTGGTGTTTTAATCAAATATTCATTTACAAAATTACAACAATACCCCAGGAAATGAGAGAATACATAATCCATATTAATAGATCGACAAAATGCATTATAAATGAAATAATAATAATAATCTAAAATAATGTTTGCCTTTGATGAATCAAAACTGTTATATTATTACTTAACACTTTATGTTGATAATTTATTTAAACGATAAACATCAGTGAATAATGTGTACATAATAATTATTAACTACCTATGCTGGTATTTAATTGCAAAATAAAAAATCAAATGAATGTGAAAAATTATAAGTATATTTCAAGATGTTTAAACATAAAAATTTAAAATTAAGCAATTCAATTTGATTTTATTTTACAATCCTATTTCACGTAGATTGTAATAGTGGTAAAAAAAAGCGTCAATAATCTATCAAAACTAATTAAGATTTTTATTATTTTCAATAAATGTGAAGTGGCTTACTACGAGTATATACTTATTAGTTAAACAATGGATAATTAATAATCAAGTTTATGGATTAAGAATTATTTAACAAAACGTTTGTTAAATATTATTTAATACAAAGCAAATAAATTATTTAAAAAATGTTCGCCACTTGAAATAGCAACCTTTTTTTTATCATGACGAATTTAAAAACATTACAAATATACCAATGTGACTAGGATTTAAATTTTCAATTCCAAAACTATTTGTACACGACTAAACTTTGTAATTAAAGGAAATATTTTCAAATCAATAAATACAAGATAATGACCTACATTTTTTTATTGCCTAACAATAATATGAAAAAACGAATTCTTATTGAATTTCATTGAGTTTATTTCACAATGGAATGCGTTATATTTTATTGACAAAACATTTTTACAATATTTTATAAAAATGGAAATAGATATGGCAGCCTTTTAAAAAAAACGTCACAAGGTTGACATCATAAACTTCGTAATTCTCAAAATACCGTAGGCAATTATATGGAAGGTACATAATATGTAGTGTATACACATAATAATAATATTTAGGTTTTTCAAAAAAATATTCTTAATTATTTTATAATTTTACAACACCAAATATTAGGTGAAAAAAAAATTTGAAAACTGTTTCATGATTTTCTGTCATGCGCTTTAATTTTTATACTTTTTTTACGTATATCCTTGGTGCTATAAAAAAAAAAAAATTATTATAAAATTTATATTTTTTTAAACTAAAATTATATTTTCACGTCTAATTAGTGTGATCACCTTAATTAAGGATGTACCGGAATAACGTTTTACCTTTTATTTACACACGTACGTGGTTACTCATAGGGTTCAGCGACTTTATGACCCACGCGAGAGGTGTGACATTTTCTTTTCAACGTAATTTTATCACAATTCCGCGTGCGCGTGATAGATTTATGACATAATACTGTGACGTCGACAATGGTTATTTGAAATGCAGGAAGAGTATGGGTACACACCAATGAAACATTAATTAGTAAACTCGCGTCATTACTCATTTATTTATGAGTAAAACGTTTTTCGTATTTATTTTTTTTTATTAGAAGATGAAATCTTTGAGCCTAGTATATATTATCGTGTCTTTGTTTATAATATGTTATAAATATAAATATATTATAAACATTATAGACGTATCGTAAAAGAAAACGCTCCGATTGACGTCAGACTCGGAATATCAATACATTAAACACGTGCTGGATTATTTTCTAAATTTAATAATGCATATATATATATATACTATATATTCACACATACGCGCGCAAACATATTCTTTTCGTTGTACCGTTAACATTGTGTAGGTTTGTCGGAGACCCATATTGATTTACATAAATGTTAAAAGATAAACCCGATCCTACGAAACGCACGCCCACCTTGCTAATTAAAGTGTTTCGCAGTAGTTCAGCGATTTAGTGATGTCATAGGTGTAATAAAACCATTATAGCCGTATGGTTTGTTTTAAAATGTGAATCGAGTACTAAGTGATTGAGAAAAAACCTATCGACTTATTTGTACAACATAATACACCGCCGCTTATATTTTTGAGTTATGAGACTAAAAATTTATATGTATCCATAAATATATGAACATATAATACAAACAATATGCGTACACAGAACATATTATCACATATTCATTGGTACATTGTACATTAAAGTAGCTCAGTGTGTACTGACCTTATGTTATTGTGCTCATATGTATTTTGTTTAAATTATTGAAAGACACAAAATTTAATCAAAATATGTTCAACTTCAAATATATAAAAACTGGTGAGATACAAGACTCGGATGAGATATAGGTGACGGGTGATTGATGTCGGTGAATTGGTTTTTTTTAAATTTTAGACCAATGTCCTAATTATTCTCGAAAAAAAAAAAAAAAAACGATTCTGAGTAAAAGAGGTGGGACGGGTCAGCTACAACAAGTTTGCAGATTTTCGTATTTTTATCAAATTTCAACAAATTCGATTATTCAAATGTTTGTAAAAAAATATTGTGTCTATGTGTTTTCAAAATTTTTGTGTTAAAGAAATATCAACTTATAAGAAACTTTTTATTTGATTCTCAAGATTTTTTGACAAGCCAAAATTATTTTATTGACATTTCACAAAAAAAAAAAACTAAGAAAACTCAAAAATTTTATATATCTATCAATAAAATAAAATAAAGCCAAAACCTAAAGAAATTTACACCATCTTTAGAAAATAGCTGTTAAAGTATTTGGTGAAAATTTCAAATTCCTACGACCAATACTTCTTTTTGAGTTACGATGAAAATAAATATTCGATTTTGTCGAAAACCGGTGCCGTAAATACTAAATTTTGCCGGTTTTTCGACAGTTTTTCATGTACGAGTATAACTTTTAAACTGTTGGAATATTCGTATAACGACCTCTTTAAAGTACTATTTGAAATAAAATCTTACCAAAGTTGAATAGATTAATTTTACAGTTACCATTCATTTGATTAATAAAACCCATAAAACAACACTAAGCTCGAAATTAAAGAAACTGTATGCAAAGTCTCCCATAAAATGAATTTAACTAGATCCATTTAAATATAAAATATCTCATTTAATTTTAATTTATTTTACTGCAAGCAAAGGAAATACTAAATCGATTTATTTACACTTTTTCTATGTTTTTCACTAAATTTATGTTTTTTATTTTAAGAATAAGCAAATCTATTTTAATGCCTCTGTGTTTGTGTGTGTGTGTGTGTGTGTGTGAGAGTTATGATAAAGTTCATTCAACCTGATTCTCAATTTTGTAAATGTGTTTTTTTTCTTTACAATATCATAACTATTTTTTATAAAACATATTTTTCCTCAAATACCCATCGTGATATCCAGATATCCTTCATAATTTTTTAGACGATATTTGATTAATTAATTTATCGCACACTCGTAATGGCTCTCCTAATATCACTATCCGAAAGAATTATACTGGACAATGAAATACGATCTATTGTATTTTATTTTAATGTTTATACACACACATATATATACGTATATACGAGTATATATATATACATCTTATTATGAATTATGTACTATAATTAAACGAGACAATCAACCATTTAAAATAAAACTCGTAAACGGTTCTGGTTTGCATATAAACTAAAAAAAAAACATTAGCATAAGTACAACAAATCGTGCTTTGGTTTCATTAAACAATTGGCTGATACTCCAAATATCATGTACTTCGTACAATAATAATGCCTTATAAATTATATCATACTGTAAAATGTCCAAGAATTCTAAAGACCTTGGAAAATAATGTATTGTATTTTTACCATTTCTGTAATAACAAATCCGGTATGCTGCGATAATTGGCAATTTAAAATTATCGTTCCCCTAGGGTTTAGGGACTAGTGGATATTTATTCTTGATCGAATTTTCACTTGTTATGTAAATGCTGAACGTAATTGACTGTATATACTCGTATACTATAATATATTTCACTCGTCAAGGAAACATAATGACGGATACACATGCTGGCTATAAATTATGGAGAATTATTTAATAATTAATAGTAATTATAATGTAGAAAAAAATTTTCCTCTGACTCTCTTAGGATTAGGAGGTATTATTATATATTATTTTATATTAGTGAAATACAGTATTTTATATTTATGTTATACGTATAACAATTACACAGAATAAAATATAACACAAATGTTATATTTTGTTTCAAATGTTTCACAATAAACATTCAGTGAATATTAATTATAATTAAATTAAGAGTCATTTGTTTGGTTTGAACAGGTATTTAATTATGTATTATAATAAACTTATAACAATTAACAAAATATCCGTTCTGATAAAACTTTCATTTGGGTATTTCAAAGGACCTTAATAGTCAACTGTTTAAAGCAAAATTTCATTCTAATGTAAAACTTAATAATATAAAGATTGTCCATCTTACTTCTCATTATAATATTTATCAACACTTATAATCGACAATTTTAAATCGTTAGATATTGAAATAATATTTACCTATAAAGATAACGTATCTTATTGTATGCCGCTATAAAAAAATGATGAGAGATGAGTTATTTTCTCCAAAACACTAATTGTATTTATTTTATTATTAATTGAATTCTTATGTGTTCTAGATCAAAAGTGCCTTATATAAATGCCACGCAATGAAACGTACTATTGGAGTTGATATTGTAAATTATATTAATACCATATTTTCATTGTTTCCAGTCCAATCGGTCGTTCAAAAAAGTCACCAGTTTAAATATTTTCAAACGTTAATACGAACTTCAGAGCGCGCAAAACACGATAGAAATAAAATCGTTTCGAATTGTTCGAAAAGACGGCGACGATCGAACAATACATTTGGTTAAAAAAAAGAAACGGAAGAAATCTTGTACGTAAGAGTCTGTTGTATTCATCTTTTATCGTCTAGTCCTAGTGCGTCATCGATATGTTGTGAGCAAAAAGTTGCACAAACCACGGAGCCTATGTGATTGGTAAATTTAAAAATTTATAGAAACCCGTATTTTTTAATCCATTTCCTCGAATGTGGTTTAGGCAGATTCATCGCGGTATTACTTAGAGATTATAGAGATCCCGTGATCAAATTTATATCGTATTTTACAATATTTATAACGTATAAAATGTATACTGTACCTATTCAAGTATAAAATATTTTTTGGAGGTCGTATGTCAACGTCTTACGTCTGCGTATTGGCTCACTTATCATTGTATTATTCTAATTGTATTTGACTCTAATATTATCTACGTTTTTATGAAGGTACATAATGTATTACCATATTGGTAATCTTCTGTCGTTTTTCAATTATAACGTTTATTACGAGAGTCAGCCTGTAAAGTATTTATAAACGAATAAAGAACTCGCCGCGCTGGTCTTGAATAGCCCGTCACGCTGACGAAGAAAAAGAAGGAATAAATAATTTACATATACATAATTCCTAACTCAAACATAAATTAACGTAACTTAAAATCACAAAAAAATAAAAAATAAAAAACAATACGATTTTTATAAAAGGTCAGCCCGTATAAAAAATGTGACATTACGAATATCAACCTCAAATATTATAATATGAAGACTTATCAATTTGACTTCATGTATAATGATTGTCGTTCAATAAGATTGATTTGCCATTATTGGATAAGACTCGCTAGACTGCGTGTGTGTGTGTGTGTGTTTATTTGACGGTCAAAAGTGGCGCAGAGGCGTCGCGTCGTCGGGCATAAAAATAAAAGAACGCTCGAACGCACAGGAGACGACGAACGCTCCTACGCTTTGTAGTTCATGGTGTGTATACGAATTCGGATGTCTGTCGGTTTTGTTCACTAACGGTGTTTTTTTTTATTGTCCTCCGTGTATCAAAAATATTGCTTTCCTGACAATCAATTAATATGTATATTGGTCTTAACAAGTCTGTAGCCCACGAAGTACAACAATTTATAGCGGACGGACAAATAGTGTGACCTCTTTCGAGAGTATCGAGTCGAGATATCGAATACCTATGTGCATTATGTATCGTGTTACCGCAGACTTCTAATATCATGACGCACTCCACAAGTTTAGTCTTAATATTGTATTTTAATTTTTTTTTCATTTAACTCCGTGCCTACAAATGGAAACAATACTTTAAGTTAGCAAAGTCTCAATTTTTTCGAAGAGAAATAAGTCTTGGAGCAAAACAATAGGTGTGTTCAACATCGTTATATAAATCTATTTTATTTACATTTTTAATCAATCGTTAAAAATTTATTCATTAAAAATATTCCGTTTTAATACACATTTTTCGTATACATTGGTAGATTATCGAAAAATATATTTTCTGTTTGTAATCTATGAATACGAATAATTAATAATTTCATAATAATAAAAATGTATATAAATTATGTTTATAATATAGTGTATAATCAATTGAATTGAAAAACTCAAAGGTATAGGCGTCTTTATGTAAAGTTTTAGGAGATGGGTGGGGGGGAGGCAAAACGAATTTCATAAAATGTTATTACTAAATGATTTTCATACCTATAAGTACAGTAAAAATAAAATAATAATTAAATTATAATTAAATTTATTATTCTGTATTGGTAGGTGATTAAGAACTAGAGATTTTTTTGTTTCATTCCATGTATATTGATAACATCGAAATGAAATTATCCTTTCATGATGAACAATGAGATACCAATAATTTGATTTACATTTACATTTGATGCATTGATGATAGCAATCGTATGTTCTTATACTTTATATATCCTAATAATAACTTTTATTAAATTACAAGTTCGGAACAAGTGTCCCGTTTTCCTCTCCCCCTCTAATGGGCGCTCGTGCTCGAGGCAAGAAGGTGCAAATCTAAACCACTTCGTGTGAGCATCGGTGCATTTTAGTTACGATGTTATCGTTTTATTTTTATCATGTATTATAATATTTTATAGTGATATTGATCTATTAACATGATAATATAACAAAATGATTGTCACCGTTTTTTATTTTTTTAACAGAACGTTCAGAACTTTTTGCAATTACCATTTAAATTAGATTTCCTTTATTTAATCCACTTAAATATACGAAGAATATTATACCCTATTATTCGAAGTTTTTTTTTTTATCTTCGTCTATGTCAAAAATATTCATCACGCATGATATGGGGATTTGTCTGGAGTTTCAGACAATGGCGCAGTATATAAAAACATTTCTAGTAAACAAAACAAACAGAAAAACTATATCATTTTTATGAAATAACAGCTATTAAGCACAAGTATTATTTGATATTTGAGGGACCTAAACATGATGAATAGGTTTATTAATTATTTAATAGTTGATTCATAAATTAATTTATCGTTTTTAATTGTCCCGTCTCTGTAACGAAAATTCGTTGAATATTAATTCTCACGAGCATAATTATTTCTGTGAACCTTATTTAAAATAGAGTACAGAACCTTTCAGATTTATAAATTTACTTTTTAAAACGTCATGAAAATAAATATATTCTAGAAAATATAACGCCTCTCTGTTCGTAATTAAAGGTTATCAAAAAATTTGTAAGTACATACGTACTACGATTTAAAAATTATTTATATACATTTTTTTATATATTTTTTGTACGGTTGCTGCACCTTATATTGTAAAATGTGTTTGATCATGTTCATGTTTTATACATTGAGTACTTACAAGTAC